>CM061059.1:1316753-4048707 GCA_030762865.1 Paraleonurus japonicus
ATAATAATAATAATAATAATAATAATAATAATAATAATAATAATAATAATAATAATAATAATAATAATAATAATATAACCAAAACCTATTCTTGGAACTGAATGCAAAAAATTAAAATTCATGCTAGTTTTTGCAATTTACACCTGTTGGAATTAAAATCTCTTGACTCTTTATTCCTGGTTTATTATTTATCGAGCCTCATATGCATTGTGCACAAATTTTAGATTCGTGAACTCGTCAATTCCCAGTTATATTATTCAGCACATTTCAGTCAAATTTAACTTGTACATTTCATATTAGTTTGCACGTTTCACTATTGCATCCAATTGCACGGTGCAACTGATGCACAAGAGATTGACTCATAATAAATGGCATTATTAATGTCATGTGTCATGTATTAAAAATAATAAAACATAAGATTAAGCATCAAAGTGGAATAGGTGATGTAAAATGTAATATTTCTGCTGGAGAGCTTCCGAGGGTTTCTTGTCCTTTTTTATTTTTTTTCTTTTGGGGTTTGCTCTTGCCGTGTTAATGTACTAGTGTGTAGTATAAATATATAACTCTATGGACACAATGAATAATATTGAACATGAAGTACCCCTCTTCCCCATGAATGCTGGTAGTGGAGTACATAGTTATGTTCAAAATTCCTCCTACCAGGTACACTTTAATATATGAAATTAACAAATCTCTCACTCTTAGAAAGCAGTGGTATTTAATTTGGTAAAAAAAAAAAAAAAAAACTGTTTTTAATTTCCAGAGAGGTGCATTGGATGCTGCTATTTCAATCATCGAAGAAGAAATCGCGACAAAATTCAATATCAAACACTTGGCAAGAACTGGAGTTTTCGTCGCCGATTTTGGGTGCTCGACAGGCCACAACTCATTCCCGGCGATGCAGATCATCACTCGAGCCATTGCCCGTGTAAGCACATTAATTTTGTGCCCAATTAAATGGCGACACGTGAAAAATTAAGTATTAATATCAAATAAATTTAATTATTTATATTTGGAGAATTTAATTAAATTAATTCTTAAATTAAATAATTTATTGATATTAAATATACACGTAAAAGCCGAAATTAAATCCTACGAATTTTAAATATTCGTAACTTGGTGGCAAAGTAATTAACTTACCATATAACGTATAAAATCTCGTTAAATGGAAAGTTAAATCAAATTGCCCCACATGGAAACAAATCAAATCAAGTCAAATCAAATCAAGTCTGATGGGCTTCTAAGCTCAGCCCATTAAATCAGTCTCACCCCACAACTATAAATAGGGGTCTTCATTCATTCATTACACACACAATTTCAGAGGCAACTCCAGACTCAATTCCAGAGCTCAGAGCAGACTTCAGACGTTCTTCGCGGAATTCAAAGGCGTTCTTCAAGCAAATCAACCGGGAACATCGTCCGATCCGGGATCAAGGTGTTCAACCCCTCCGATCAGACGTTTCTCCTTGAAGATTCAAAGGCGTTCATCGCGGCCTCTTGAAGGTTCAAGAACGTTCATCCAAAAGTCTCCGTAAATAGCGTTTAATCCAAAATAAAGCTCTTAAGCCCTTGGATTAACGTTATAAGTCCACCAAATCCGTCAAATCATCTAAGTTAACACCAATTTTGAAGAGAAGAATCAGAGGATTAAATTTAGAGCTAGGGTCCGCTAAAATTTAATCGGTTCAATCCGATTAAAATCAAATTGTAAACTTTTTCGTGTTTTTATAAATTAAATTCACGAAATTTGTTGTTACAAATTTGGCACGCCCGATGGGACCGCTCTACCTCTCATCTCTTCTCTTCCTTCAACAAATTTGAAGATCATCAGAATGGGTCCTCGTAAGCTCTACCTGATTGGAGCCGGCTCATCAAACGCTTCTGATGTCAACGCTATCACTCGAAGCATGTCAAGAAGGTCCCAAACTCAGACCTCTTCAGGAGCAAATCTTTCGATCAACACTCCCCGCAAACAAGTCATCCTACATTCTTTGAAGACAAGGAAGACGATTCCCATGCTCTACTCCCGACTCCTCGTCGACTCTTCATCAACCTCGAGCATAGCTCCGGTCATGATGACGAATGCCTCAAGCATTGAGGAACAACTCGCTTGATTTGACTAGAGCCATAGAGGGCCTCACACGTCATGTTCAAGAACAGGACTCCCGCATTTCAGCTTGATGAATAAGGTGGAAAACGATGAGGCAAGCATAGCTAAGGGAAAGCGAGTTGAGGGGTACAATGACGAGGAAACTTCAACTAAGCATCATGCAATTGAACCGAGCCGACAAAGAAAGGAGTTGCAGATTTCTGGCGATGGAGGAATCCACGTGGAGCAACTTAAGGAGCTCATACGAGAAACATTGAAGGACAAGTTCGACGATGGTTCTAAGTCATCCTTCACTTATGCCAAGCCATACACAAAGAGAATTGATGGTTTGAAGATGTCAACTGGCTACCAACCTCCAAAATTCCAACAATTTGATGGCAAGGGAAACCAAGCAACACGTGGCCCATTTCGTTGAAACGTGCAACAATCTTTGGAACTTATGGAGATCACAGCCAAGCGGTTCGTCCGCTCCTTGAAAGAAAACGCGTTCGATCGGGTACATAGATATGGAAGCTAACTCCATCGATAGTTGGGAAAGATGGAGCAAGAATTTCGAATCGCTTCTACAAAGACAAGGAGAAACAACAAGCATGATTGAGTTGACTAACACTGCCAAAGTGGAAAGAGGAACCTGTGATCGATTACATTAATCGATGGAGAAATCTAAGCCTCAATTGCAAGGACATTAAAACTTCGCAATTGAGATGTGTATCAAGGGATGCAATGGGGTCTCCGATATATCCTCCAAGGAATTCGACCAAGGACCTTCAAGAATCGGTAACAAGAGCTCATGACATGGAGCTAAGCATGATTGGAAGAGGAGTCGAAGGACCACCAATTTTAGAACATCACAACAAGAGTTATGTTAAGTCTTTAAATAAAGAATACATAAGGACATGTCTCACGATAGGGGCAAAGGGGGTTGACCAAGGACATGCGACAAAAACAATATCCATTCTCGGACTACGATGTCTCACGGATATTTGATGAGTTGCTCGATGCAAGGCTGATTGAGTTGCCTAGGATGAAACGGAGGAATTTCGGACGCACCGAGGATCCAAAATACCGCAAGTACCATCGATTAGTGGGTCACTCAATTCAAGAATGCTTTATCTTCAAGGAAAAGATAATGCGGTTGGTTCAAGAAGGGGATATAGTGCTAGAAGAGACTACCTAAAGTCCATCAAATCAATGCTCCTTGACAAGAGAATAAACCAAAAGCTCCTTGACAAGAGTTGTCTATAATGCTCCTTGATACGAGTCAAAACTATCTAAAAGTCCCTTAAATCAAATCTCCTCGACATGAGACGAAACTGTCCATGACTCTAAAATTGAGTCTTTAAATCAAATCTCCTTGACACGAGACGAAACTGTCCATGACTCTAAAATTGAGTCTTTAAATCAAATCTCCTTGACACGAGACGAAACTGTCCATGACTCTAAAATTGAGTCTTCAAATCAAATCTCCTTGACACGAGACGAAACTGTCAATGACTCTAAAATTGAGTCTTTCAATCAAATCTCCTTGACACGAGACGAAACTGTCTATGACTCTCAAATTGAATCATGTTGCCCCTTGAACTACGTTATGGCTTGAACCTCTTTAAAGAGGTACGTAGGCAACTTAGAAATTCTCTAAGTACAGTCATGATTTAATTATTTCATTTAAGTTCTTACACTTAATAATGAGATATTTAAAAAAAATAAAGATTTTCGTGCTTTATTCACTTCAAGTCACAAATGACCGTGAACAAAGCACGAGGGGGCATTTGTAAGCACATTAATTTTGTGCCCAATTAAATGGCGACACGTGGAAAATTAAGTATTAATATCAAATAAATTTAATTATTTATATTTGGAGAATTTAATTAAATTAATTCTTAAATTAAATAATTTATTGATATTAAATATACACGTAAAAGCCGAAATTAAATCCTACGAATTTTAAATATTCGTAACTTGGTGGCAAAGTAATTAACTTACCATATAACGTATAAAATCTCGTTAAATGGAAAGTTAAATCAAATTGCCCCACATGGAAACAAATCAAATCAAGTCAAATCAAATCAGATCAAATCAAATCAAGTCTGATGGGCTTCTAAGCTCAGCCCATTAAATCAGTCTCACCCCACAACTATAAATAGGGGTCTTCATTCATTCATTACACACACAATTTCAGAGGCAACTCCAGACTCAATTCCAGAGCTCAGAGCAGACTTCAGACGTTCTTCGCGGAATTCAAAGGCGTTCTTCAAGCAAATCAACCGGGAACATCGTCCGATCCGGGATCAAGGTGTTCAACCCCTCTGATCAGACGTTTCTCCTTGAAGATTCAAAGGCGTTCATCGCGGCCTCTTGAAGATTCAAGAACGTTCATCCAAAAGTCTCCGTAAATAGCGTTTAATCCAAAATAAGGCTCTTAAGCCCTTGGATTAACGTTATAAGTCCACCAAATCCGTCAAATCATCTAAGTCAACACCAATTTTAAAGAGAAGAATCAGAGGATTAAATTTAGAGCTAGGGTCCGCTAAAATTTAATCGGTTCAATCCGATTAAAATCAAATTGTAAACCTTTTCGTGTTTTTATAAATTAAATTCACGAAATTTGTTGTTACAGCCCGCATATATGAATCCGCGGAATTTCACGTCTTCTTTAACGACGTTGTTTCCAACGATTTCAACACCCTTTTTACTTCACTTCCACCCGAAAGGAGTTACCGTGCAACAGGGTTGCCAGGGGACTTCCACCGCCGCCTCCTTCCCAAATCGTCCCTTCACTTTGCTTACTCTTCTATTGCTCTCCACTGGCTGACGCAGGTGCCAGAGGCTGTGACCGACAGTCATTCTCCGTCATGGAACAAAGGATCCATTATTTATACGAAAAACAAGAAAGAAGTTTGTGATGCATATTTAGGGCAATTTAGTAAGGACGTGGAGGCGTTCTTGGAAAGCAGAGCTGAAGAAATGGTGGGTGGAGGGCTTATGGCCCTTCTACTCCCTGCAGTCCCTGAATTCTGGGACCCTGAAACAGAGTACACTATACCTTGTGATATTAATCTTTTGGGATCTTGCCTCGTGGACATGGCGAAAACGGTAACATCTTCTATTACACTATCTAGAATAATCGTATTAGGAGGTTTATTAACCAATCTTATCATCTATCAATAGTTTTTTTCTCCTTTATTTGCACTCCGTTCCTCTAGCATGTTAAAGTAAAAGTTAGAAAAAATAGTATTTTTTAGTCCTGTAAGTTATTCTTATTTCATTTTCAATTCTGTCGAATCAGACGATTCTGAAAATAGTCTAGTAACTTTCAATCGTTCGACATTATAGACCATAACCGACTATAAGAGGTGTAACATTCAGTTGTTGTTGAAATGATAGGGTCTGATTTTTCCACGTGACAGAGTGTTTATAAGTCAACCAGATGTTTCACCTGCTTGAGTTAAAAATTATTTTAGTCCGTAACTTTCACCTTTTTCTCAAATTGTCCCAAGATAGATAAAAATTCATTTTGGTCTTGGGACGATTTATGTCCAATAATTGCTAATATCATCGTTTTTGGCACATGTCTTGGGATGATTTGAAGTTAAGAGTATGGGACCAAAAATGACAAAAAACGATGCTGTTTTGCAAAAATTTGATGTAACATGACCAATATAAAAAGTTACAAGACTAAATTAAATTCTTTAACTATCTTGGGATAATTTGCGAAAAAGATGAAGTTATGGCCGGGTATATTTAATTCCACCTCCAATCAATTACCGGACTAAAATATCATAAAATTGAAAGGTACTGGACTATTTTAAATTTGGGAAAATCGACAACACTAAAATCGAAATAGGAATAATTAACAGGACTAAAAACATTATTTCCCAGAAGTTAGTTACACTACTTTGTAACATGAAATATCACAATGTGATTATCAACCATTGGGATAAAACTGTTTAACTAAAATTGTTTTTCAATTGTATTGATCGCATCTAAATTGAACGTCAGCTACATCGATTTATTAACGATTGTAATTCGACAAATTATACATGATGCCAATACTAATGGTGCAGGGAAAATTGAGTGAAACAAAAGTAGACGCCTTCAACATTCCAGAGTACTTGGCCACCCCACAACAGTTGAAGACCACACTGGAGAAAAGTCACAGTTTCAGCATCGAAAGAATGGAGATTCTCGACAACCACGGAAAGTACAGCTTGTCTGGCATTAATGCCCGTGCAGCATTCTTAAGGGCATTTCTTGAAAGATTGCTCACTTATCACTTTGGAGGTGAAATCATTGATGAATTGTTCGACCTCTACAAGAAGAAACTTGCAGCTTCACCTGTATTTCTGGATCCCGCCAATGATAAATCCATTTTTATTATTGGTATGCTCAAGCGCAGAGTCGATTAACATTCTTGTGTAATATGGGCCATATATATGATATGCAAGAACTATCTCCTTAATAACTACAATAAATCAATATAAGTTAATAGCATAACATAATCAAAGATTTAGTCTTTGATTATCATATTTCTCTCCTGCAATTATAAAAATGTTTTATTGACTCTTTCCTTGTAAAGATTTTATACTCTTTGTATATATTGTACCGTGTAAATTAAAAAAACGATCAATGAAAATAGAATATTTCCTTTAACATAAGTAATCATTGATTATATGGTAAACAAATCAATACAGATGATTATTGATATGTTCCACATGTTTCTATTTTAAAAGAATAAACTATTATCGGTAATTTCTAAATCACCAATAATCTGTGAGTGAGTATTGATGTCGAGGAAGATGAGAAACATGAGATTTCAGACTAGGCCTTCACCTCTCTAAAATGATCTTGAAGGTCCGATATCCCCGTGATTGGAAGATGAGAAGCGAGTGCAGACGTTGGGGAAGATGAGGGGATGGGCCGGGGTGGGGGTGCAGTTCAATTCATGCATACCAGTTTTTATGTTCTAATATGCATTTCACTTTATATACAGATCTTTTAACACATGGACCTAAGACTGTGGGGGTTTGTTGGATATTTTTTAACATTTCACGTGTCATCCATTCACATTATAAAACATGAAGTGGAACACCAAAAGTGTCTCAGATGATATCATTTGGTGGGGATGGTGGTTGATTTTAATAATTAAATTAAATTCATCTCTATTTGGGGATTTTAGTTTTATTTTTGTTATAAATTTATTTATTTAATGTGTTGAATTTATTTTCTTTCATGTTTATTTTTAATTGGAGAGTCTGTCCAGTCAAGGTCCATGTGTACAAAATTTTATCTATCAACAGCTTCCGTCGAAAAGAATACGCACATGAACGGTGCATGTTTATATAAAACAACGTAGTTTCGTGTATTTTCTGGTCTCTTGGGACTGAATTGACGGAATATATATGAATATATACAGGACTAAATAAAAAAAATTATGGGCTATTTCAGTAAAGATGAAAATTTATGGGATGAAAATGGTTTAACTCCAACCTAAATATATAATTTCATTATAATTCTACACATCAAAATTACGGTCGCTAAAAATATCTCCTCATCAAATTTAGACTATGAAAAGATGCATATATGTGCCCTAAATTCCCATGCTTTTTTGGATGGCAGATAAAGATTTGAGTAAAAGATTTATTGGCTTAGATATATAAGAAATAAGGAGAAAAATGAATGGTTAATTATGTAATCCAAAAAAAGCATAACTTGTTTGTACTTAGAAAAAAATCACGAACGTTCATGTATCTTTACTCAAATCCAAGTGTAGTCCTTTTTCTTTTTACTTTAGCAATTTCAGTAATTTTGGTGTCCTTTTTGGTCCTTTTCACTGGACAATTCCAATTTTGGCCGGAAAATTATCCTAAATTTTTATTCTTTTCACGTCAGTGGTTGTGTCGTCCACTCTCATTTGCATCATTTATCATCCAAGAAGCAAAACCCTCAATTAATTTCAAGTTTCGATTACACCTCCCTCATGAATCGCGACTTCAAATCATGAATTTGTCAATTTTCATCTCTAATTTCGAGTGTTTTACGATGAGGGGAGGGTTTGAAGCCTATATATTTCTCTTTCTCTTGTCGAGCCCATCAATTTGGTACATTTTCATGTCATTATGTGTGCCACAACAGATTTTCAGCCAATTTTCGGTAATTTTCCAGCCAAATTTGAATTATCCAGTGAAAAGAAGCTATTTTAATATCAAATGAACCAAATCGAAAAAATAATAAAAAGAAAAGGGATCAAATCTTGATTAGAAAAAAGTTACAGGATTATTTATAAAATTATCTCCGGTAACAATATAAAAGTATTTTGTGATGATGTTTTGGCTCTATAAAATACATCATTGAGCTCCAGAGGAACTCCAACAAGTATACACGGAAAAGCTTGAAATTAACGTCCATCTGTTTTTATCAAATTCTTGTATGGGACGAATCGTGTAACGTTACACCCACTTACCTAGTTTCTCATTAATCCCCACTCACAAATTTTCACAAAAGAGCATAGCTCAGTAAAATTCTTCCCAATTGACTAAATCAGTTTCGAACTCCTATTTCACTTATTGTTTAATCTTGTATTTCAAACAAGCGCCACATGCATGTCACATATAACCAAATAACGTCACTAATTAACGTGTGTCGTGTATTATGTGAAGACAATGAAGCACGAGATGAATTAAACATTATATTGAAATAAAAGATCTGAAGTGACTATAAATTGATGAGGAACTGCCAAAAGATCAATTATATATAGAAAAAGCTTGAAGAGTCCACAAGAAACTGAATTAATCTTACAACTCATTAAAAGGACAGAAGCAAGCAACAACTTGGAATAGTGAAGATCATGATTTCGTAGTTGCACACCCTCCTAAATAGGCAGCATTACATGGTAGTGTAATGTTAATCAGCCTTGCGCTTGAGTATTGCAAGAATCACGATGGACTTATCATTGCTGGGATCCAGATAAATAGGTGAAGCTGCAAGTTTCTTCTCAAAGAGGACGAACAATTCATCAATGATTTCTCCTCCAAAGTGATAAGAGAGCAATCTTTCAAAAACAGCCCTGAATGCTGATGCTCGGCCCTTTATGCCGGATAAGCTGTACTTTCCGGGGTTGTCCAGAATCTCAATTCTTTCGATGCTAAAACTGTTGCTCCCCTCCAGTATGGCCTTCAACTGTACTGGGGTCGTATAATAGTTTGGGATGTTGAAGGAGTGTATTTTTTCTTCATTCAATCTACCCTGCAACATTAACATTGATGAATAAGCAATTACGCAAGGTTGATCTTCAATGTTTGAGATTTTATGTCACACAATATGTTGCACACGCCAGATGAATAAGAATTAAAGGAAAAAAAAACGATTTTGTAGTTGATTAGAGTGGTAAATTACATCTCTTTGTGTCATTTGTTCGCCAAGTGCAAAAGAAGATAAGGCTCCATTTGGATGGAGTGGATTTGAGATCAAAGGATTTGAGGACAATATATCATGCATTCATACAAACTAAAATGGATAAAAGCTAAATGAATGGATTTGATCCACTCAAATATTAAGCACAAGTAGGAGAAGTAAGAGGATTTCAAATGACTAGATTTTGTTGGGTATTTGAAATCCTCCCACTTGTGCTTAATATTTGTGTGAATCAAATCCATTCATTTAGTTTTTCCCAATTTTGATTTGTAAATATATGGTATATTATCCTCAAATCCCTTGATTTCAAATGACTCCATCCAAGTGGAGCCTAAGAAAAATTATATTTTTTAGTCCTATAAGTTATTTTTAGTTTTATTCTAGTCTAGTTGACTAAAAACCAAAAAATGGATAACTTACCAGACAAAATTTACTATTTGAATTGTGTGATAAAAAATCCGAGTTAAAAATATTTTTCGTCCTATACTTTTCACCTTTATCACAAATTGTCCCAAAATAGTTAAAAAATCAATTTAGTCTCGTAACCTGTGTATTGCTCACATTACGTGAAACTTTGTGTATTTCTCATTTTATGCCAATTTTTTTGTAAAACAACATGGTTTTTGGCTCATTTTTTGTTCCGTAACTTTCATTTTTTTTCGCAAATCCTCAATAACAATACATGTGTCAAAAACGACAATGTTTGACAAAAATTGAAAATAAATTGACCATTGTACAAAGTTGCGAGACCAAAATGAATTTTTAGCTATCTTGTGACGATTTACAAAAAAGGTAAAATTTAAAGAATCAAAAATATTTTTAACTCCAGAAAATCCCAGCTAGATAATTATTGCAATCTTGTTTCATCATTTAGAGGAATTTGACCGCTATTGAAATAGAAATAGCTGGTGTGATGTGTGATAAATTACCATTTTAGCCATGTCCATGAGGCAAGATCCCAAAAGGTTTAAATCACGAGGGATAGTCCACTCTGTTTGAGGGTCACAGAATTGAGGCACTCCAGGGAGCAGAAGGGCCATAAGCCCTCCACCCACCATTTCTACTGCCCTACATTCCAAGAAAGCCTCCATGTCCTTACTATATTGATCCAAATACGCATCACAAACTTCCTTCCTCTCTTCTGTGTATAGAATCTCCCCTTTGTTCCATGCCGGAGAGCCACTGTCCGCCACCGACTCGGGCACCTGCGTCAGCCATTGGAGAGCAAAGGAAGAGTAAGCAAAGTGAAGGGACGATGCCGGAAGGAGGCGGCCGTAGAAGTCCCCGGGAACTCCAATTGCATTGTAACTTCTGTTGGCTGGAAGTGAACTGAACAGGGTGTTGAAATCGTTGGCGACGACGTCGTTAAAAAAGACGTGAAATTCTGCAGAGTCATATATATTCTTGATGGATTGAGTGATGATCTTCATTGGCTGGAAATGAGTTGTGGCCTGTTGAGCACCCAAAATCTGCAATGAAGATCCCACTTTTCATCGAGTGTTTGATATTTAATTTCGTCTCGATTTCTTCTTCGACGATTGGCTTTGCAGCATCCCATACTGCTCCCTGGGAAAACAAATATTTTTTATGATCCAAATTAAACACCACAGCTTTCTACGATAAGAAAAATAATCACTGCAAGAAATAACAGAAAATACCCATTCGGTACAAACCGATAAAATACCGACAAAATACCGTCGAATTTTCAAATTTTTTACCTACAAAAATATTGTGAATTTAATTTTTTTGAATATTCGAGAAAAATTCATCGTAATTATCGACGGAATACCAACGAATATCCATCGGTATTTACCGACGAATTAGTTTTTGTCGGTATTTTCTGATGAGAAAAATACCGACGGATGACCAGTTTTACCGGCGGAAATTCGTCGGTAAATGACTATTTTTTTTGTAGTGTAAAATATTTCATAGTCAATTCATAATTTTCTTGTAATATATAGGGACAGTTCATTTGTGATATTATATTAATATGTACCTGGTAGGAGGAATTTTGAACATAACTATGAGCTCCACTCCCAGCATTCATGGCGAAGAGGGGCAGTTCACTTTCAATATTATTCATGGAAGCCATCCTTTTTGACTGTGCCAACTCTGCTGTCTTTTTATAGACTTAAAAAACTTTTTTGGTCCCATAAACTTTTAACTATTCAAAATATTTCAATATTAAAAAAATTGTCCAAATTCAAAATAATCAAAAATTTTGAAAATAGTGTTGTTTTATGTCATGTGGGACCAATTTTAATCTCATAATTTGTCTATTGTTTCATTTTGATTCAAATTGAATTTTCACTTGTCATAAAATGGCACTTTTTTTTAAGTTTTCAGTAAATTTGGGGACAAAATTTAACAAATATTTTAATATTGGAAATAATTGAAATAATTAACTTATTTTCAATATTAAAAAATGTGTCCAAATTCAAAATAGTCAAAATTTTGAAAATAGTGTTGTTTTATGTCACGTGGGACCAATTTTAATCTCATAATTTGTCTATGGTTTAATTTTGACCCAAATTGAATTTTCACGTGTCATGGCACGTTTTTTAAGTTTTCTAAATTTGGGGACAAAATTTAACAAATATTTTAATATTGGAAATAACTGAAATAATTAACTTATTTTTTAATCAAAATTGGACGGTCAACAAATTTTGGGGAAAAAATAACAACTATAAAATGGAGTTCACGTTGAAAACAACTCTTATGAATTGGATAGGAAACTTCTTCCCCTGAAAAGTGGTATCAAACCGGGCCCCCAATCCATTTCCATGTATATTCTTTTTCCAAGAAAAAACAAACCAACTGTTGGTCCCTGAATGTTGAGTTGAATAAAACCTTGAGTTAGCTTTCTAGAACAAAATCTAGAAAGGGGGGGTTTGAATAGATTTTGTAGATTTTTCGAATCTTTCCAAAATCAATTCAAAGTATCAGATTATCACAGCGGAATATAATTGAGAACTCAACTTTTAACAAGATCAAAATCAAAGGCTGATATTCAGATTTTAGTTAAGATTCTGAACTCTAATCTTGAATTGACAATATTGTAATTAGAACAGAAATTAAAGAAAGCAAGAAATAACACCAGGATTTATAGTGGTTCGGATTATAACAATCCTACATCCACTCTCCTTCTCCAAACTCTGAAGAAGGGTCTTCACTAGCTGCTTACTTACTTACTGTACAATCTTACAAACTACAAATCGATCTTCAACTCTTCAACAATCTAATCAACTATCTGAAATCTAACTCTAAGAACAAGATGTGTTGTTGAAGATATGAAGTGAAGTGTTCTATAAACACTTAGAAAATATTTAAAATCTCTTTTGAAAAATACTCTGTGAAATCAATAGTGAATCGTGTGAAAAATCAAACTTGCATTAGTGTGTTGAAGAATAAAATCTAGTCCTATTTATAAGTCTGAAAAGACAGTTAGTTTGTTAGTTAGTTCTAACAAACTTGAAACTACTTAACAAACTTAATCTTGAAAACTGTTCTTGACCTCAGCTGATTCTTTCTACTCGTCTGCAGCTGACTTGGTGAAAACTTGTTTTTCTTATTCTACTCGGCTTATCTTGACCTCGTCTGAGCTCTTCATGTTTGTCTCCTGCAGATGACTAGGTTTGAGCTTGTCTTCAGATGACTAGCATGCTATCAGACCTCAGCTGACTAGGTCGGTGCTTGACCCCGTCTGATCAGCTTATCTTATAAACTTATTCTCTGCTGTTCTTCGGGTTGGCTGATCAGTCTGAGCTGCTTTTTAACTCATCAAAACTTCTTGATTCAACAATTTCCCCCTTTTTGATGAAGTTAAAACCTATAATAAGGAAACAAACTCACAACTGAAGTTAGTACTAGACTCAGTTAAATCAATCAGATAGGTAAATCAAAGCACATTTTCACACTACAACAGATTCATTCACATTCAAGGCATTTTAAAAAAAAATTAAAGTCTTTTAGACTCTTTTAGAGAGGAAAAAAAATTTTAAGAAAAAGTTTTTAACTCTGAGATATAAAATTCTCAGATGATTTATACTTAGAAAAATTTTAAAAAAAAATTTTCTTAAAAAAAGATTAATTTAATTTTTAAAGAAACTGATACACAAAATTCACATAAGTCCGAATATATTCATTCACAAATTTACAAATTTACAAAATAAGAGAACTGATAGAAAATAAAAGATAAGGAAAGAAAAATCCTGTTCTATCAGATTCCCCATCGGTCAGCCTCTGGAATGTTTAGCCAGCTGAAAATCCTTGCTCTAAGTTGTTTTAGATCACTCTAAATCCGTGAGCTCGGATTCCCTTTTACGCTTTGGCCACGATTTGTTTTGACCCATTCTAGATCGGAGAACCGTCTTCTTTCAGCTTGGGGGTGACCTCGCTCATAGGTTTGGTGCGATCGGATCGCAGATTGAACACATTATGTGTCTCATCGAGCGACTTCCCATAAAGATCGGCATCCTCCTTCTCCATCCATTCATGCCGGTGATGTCTTCGTTGGCTGCTCCAGATGGTGATGCCTTCAAGATGTACCGAGTAATACATCCATTTGGCATCCAGGGCTTGCTTTTTGTATTCGCTGGTGTACTTCCCCGATACCATCTTCGGAGGAGTCAGAGTGCGATGGACAGGACGGAAGTCCGCTTCATTTTGCAGCTTTGGATACCCACTTCCGAGTATCCCTGTCCCACTTATTTCGGCCTTCCCAGTTTCTTGACCTCTTCTTCTCTCTCTTTTCAAACATCTCCTTTCAAAGATCGATTCTTCTTCGATCTCTTTCGGTGATAAGTTGGAGAAGTCTGGTTCCTTTCTCTTGCGCTCGGCTGATCGGGGCTGATCATCCGCTCGGTGATGGAGACTTCTCACTTGGGCTGCTGCTTTCCCTTTACCTTTGCCCTTGGGCTCCGGTTCCTCGAGACTCTTTTATGCGAGCGAGCAGCCTTCTCTGTCTTCTCTTCTTCCTCCTTCCTTCTCTTCTCCTCATCCTCTCGGATGGCCTCTTCAATCTGGGTTACCCTCGGTTGCAAGGAAGCCAATTCATCCGATTTGATTTTGATTTCCACCTTGGCTGCCTCCAACTCTGTTTGTATGCCTTTGTATCAAGCTTGTCGAGTTAATGACATAACACCGGTGTGAGGGTTTCCATTCGCTTTCAGCTCCTTCCCCCTTTTTAACTTCATCTTTGATAGCTTTGGAAGTGGGTCTCTATTCTTTGCACAACGTCTTGAAATCGTTCGATCGGATGTGAGTGTTGAGACCACGATTTCGTTGTGTCGCATTTGTTTTCTCTTTTAGTGCCTTGACTTCCTCCTCAAGCGCACTTTCGGGAAGGAACCAACAGCGGTCTTGAGATTGGCTGATAAATTTCTGGTCATGTTGACCTCAAAGAATCTGCATGTTGGCGAGCATGGTATCTCGTGATGCTCGAATCACCTTTCGTGTTTTCTTCTCCATCATCCTCTCGAACTTGGGATATGATCTTGCTATGGAGTTGTTCAAAGCGAGAGGAGATGGCAAGAATGATGCAGCCTCTTCCTCGATTCGGATGAGGAAGAGGTGGTGGGAGAAGTTGGGTGGGGGAGCTCATGGGAATATCCCCAAAGATATTTGAGGTATCCACATGAGGAGGTTCGGCGGGGTGGATGATGTGGGGGTGTCGATGGTGGAGGTGGGATTTCCAGTGGTGGGGGTGATGATGGTAAAGGTGGGATTTGTGAAGTGGTAGGTGGGGGAGATGAGATTGTTTGGGGTAAAGTGGGTTGGGGTTGAGAAGTTGTGGGTAAAAATTTTGGTGGAGATATGGAAATGGGGGTTGGGGCGAATCTTTGGTCAGAGAGGAAGGACGAGTATATGGGATGGGGATGGTGGAGGAGATGAGGTTTGAGTTTGGGGGAGGAAGATGAGGTTGGAATTTGGACTATTTCGGGAGTAGGTCTGTTTGAGGAGGCTCGAGGTGCCGGCTGGGACACCTCTTCATTGCCCGGTGTGGGTTGGAGAGGGGGGGGGGGAGAAATGTACTGTTCACGGATGGGGAGGGTCCCTTTCGAGCTGATTTCTTGGACCTCCTCCACTGGACCACCCGAGCTGCAATTTGCAGCGTGGACACTTCCTCGTAAAGAAGAGTTGGCTGTTCCATGAGATGATCCACCCAACTCGAGGTTTTCACCAACCTCCGCCTCTTTGGTGCCTTCTCCTTCGACTTCATCGGCTGAATGCAGCCTCGGTGAGCTCATTGCAGCAGCTCTGCCTCCACATCTTCTTCCTCTTCCTCCTCAGCTTCTTCTTCAGCTGGAGCCTGAACTCCTACCTCAGCTCCACCATCATCGAGAATCAGTGGAGCCCCGAGTGGTTCATCTTTGGTCGAATCCCCTTCGCTTCGTGTAAGCTCGGACCGTCGACCAATTTATCTCGGGTGACAGCAAGTCCTCCATGATCACAGTCACTTTGTTAAAAAGACTGGTGATCGACTTCGCATGCCATTTCCCATTCACAACCTCCAGACACTTTCTTTCCGTCTTCAGCTTATCCAGTAGCAAACCAGCCCAGTTGGCTTGTACTCCATCCAGAATTGTTCGAATGACGCAGAGTCTGGGTCTGGTCAGCCCATCGTGAGAGCTCTGTTCTCCAAGTATCACCTTCGTGACAATGGTCATCAGAAGGCGATATCTCCGGCGAAGCATTTTCTTCTTTAGTTCCGATCGTCGGTCCTTCATAGAGTTCCGGGCAATCATCTCAAATGATTCCACCCATTCATCAGACTTGTAGGTGAGGGGGTTCACTCCCTCACTGCTTGTATAAAAAATTCTGGCCACCTCCGCCGGAGAAATAGTCAAGACCTCTCCGTATACCCTGGTTCGGAAAACACCATCTTCGTATGTCCCATTGACATAAAACTCTATCCCTCGCATATCCAGTGTCTTATTGGAAGGGGATTTCTTGGAACAAAAGGTCCTCAACCCAGCCCTCTCCAATAAGGATAAGATTTCCCTGGATTCTCCATCGGTGGTGGTGTCGAAGTCGACGTACATCTCAGACTTCACCTTTTTATTGTAAGTTTCATTATGCACATCCACCATTGTTGAAGTTATTCCTCTTGAAGAAGTGCTCATATACTGATTTAGAAAGGATTTGAGAAAATTTGCAGAGTGTTTGGGATTTTCTGAAAGTGAAAAGAATGTTTTTGGAGAAGAAGATGTATTTATAGGGGAATAGATTGGAAAGAGAAACCGCCATTTTTGAAAATTTGAATTAATCTGAGCCATTTATTCAAAAGGTTTTTACTGAGTATTAATCAACGGTTAAAAACTAAGATAAGCGATTAGGATTCAGCGCGTGGATGTTAATCGCCTTTGAAATGCTTAAATAGTTACTTTATAGACTGTTGATTTGACAGATGTAGGTTACTTTATGCAGGGAAGTAAGTATATCTCGTCGTCGGCTAGGGTTACCTTACTTGGCTAAGGGTTTGTAAATCAAATGAGTTTGAAAAACAGATGAGTTGAAAAAGTCATCGTCAAAAGAACTTTGTCGATTTTTAAAAACAGCTTAAGTAAAAAAAAAAAAATTTAGCATCTTAAAGACAAAATTTTTTTTTTAAATAAACAGACTCAGACTTAATTTTAAAAAAAAATGGGATTTTCAATCGATCATTCCAAAAAGAATTTTAAAAAAAAATTCCAGATGAGGTGAAACAGTATGATCTGTGATGTATTCCTGCAAAGACATAGACTCATAAAAAACCATTAGTAACTTGAGGTAGATCAGATAGGGTGCAGATAGTCATGTTTTTCGAAGAAAATCGGTTGACTATTGTGCCTTGTCCGATTTACCATATGTCGAATAAGTAATTATCATGTCGAGATAAGGTCAATATAACTAATCCTTGATTCTTGATTCCTAAGAAGGAAATCAATGATATCAGCTACCTGATTGTCCTTTGACACAGATCTAGTCTGATAATTCTTTCTAGACATGAAAAACTAAATCGAGAGAGACAAGAATTTAAAAAAAACAGAATTAGAGATTTACTAAAGAAGCATTTAATAAACCTAATTCTACAGATAATTCTTTAAACCTTGTCTCTGCCAATGGTTTTGTCAAGATGTCTGCTCTTTGAAAGTCAGTCAAAATCTTCTCAAGTCTGATATCTCATTTCTCTACATGGTCTCGGATGAAGTGGTGTCTGATATCTACATGCTTGCATCTTGTATGAAAAACTAGGTTCTGAGTAATAGCTATGGCACTATTACTATCACAAAAGATTGGTACATCTTTGGTGATAATATTATAGTCCCTTAACTGCTGACTTATCCAGATTAGCTGTGAACAACAACTCCCAGCTGCCATATACTCAGCTTCAGTTGTAGAAGTAGCTACGAGAGAGGTTTGTTTCTTTAGATAACAACCATGAAATCACTTACTTCCAAGAAATTGGCAAGTACCGGATGTAGATTTTTTATCTATCTTACACCCACCAAAATTTGAATCGAGTATCCAGATACTCAAAGTTGTCATCATTTGGATACCACAGTCCAACATTCTTGTTCCTTTCAAATACTTGAGGATTTTCTTTCTTTGCTTCAAGATGGCTTTTCTTAGGATTAGCTTGAAATCTAGCCAGACTCCAACCGCAAAAGAAATATCGAGGTCTACTAGCGTTAAATATAATAAAGAACCAATAAGACCTCGATACTCGGTCCGATCGATCGTGTCTTCTCCCTTCTCATCTAGATCCATAGAAAAATTTGTCATCATAGGTATCTTAGCTTCTCTATTTGGTACCTATTCCATATTTTTCAATAAGATCTTTTGTATATTTGGCTTGATTTATGAATATTTCCTTCTTTATCCGCTTGACTTGAAGTCCAAGAAAATATGTCATTTCTCCCATCATGGACATTTCAAATCTGCTTTTCATAAGACTACTAAATTCTTCACACAAAGATATGTTAGTTGATCCAAAAATTATATCATCAACATAAATTTGAACTAATAAAAGATCACAACAAAATTCTTTTCTAAAGAGAGTTCTATCAATTCTACCTTTAACAAAACCATTTTGAATTAAATAATCAGACAAGGTGTCATACCAAGCTCTTGGTGCTTGTTTAAGTCCATATAGAGCTTTCCTTAGTTTATAAACCTTGTCTCCTTTGACAAAGCAGGTGGCTGCTCTACATAAACTTCTTGACTAAGATTCCATTTAAAAAGGCTGATTTAACATCCATTTGAAAAACTATGAATCTTTTTTTAAAAGTCGCATAGGCTAAAAATAATCTTATGGCTTCCAGACGAGCTCTTGGTGCAAAGGTTTCATCATAATCAGTACCCTCGATTGTGAATAACCTTGAGCAACTAGTCCGGCTTTATTTCTAACCACAATATTATTTTCATCCCTTTTTTTTTTTTAAAGACCCATTTAGTTCCAATGACTTTTTGATGATGAGGCCTTTCAACAAGCTCCCACACATCTTGTCTTTGGCGATTTGATTCTTCTTGCATGGCATTAATCCAGTTGGAATCGGTTAGAGCTTCAGTAATTGATTTAGGTTCAAGTAATGACACATAGCAACTGAACATACAATCTTGATTTAGTTGGGTCCTCGCCCTGGACACGAGAATCTAAATTTCCAATTATCTCGCTTTCGGTGGGTGATATGACATTACTTTCTTACCTTTATCTTTTACAGTGGATGATGTCTTGTCTGAATCATTTATTTCAGATGATTCTATATTACCTTCTGATAATTCTACCTGATCAGCTGATATGTCATTGGTCGTCTGATCAGTTGGTAAATCAGCTGTTGAGGAATTTCTTTCAGGTTCCTTTTCTTTGTCTGGTACTTCCTCTTCATCTGAATCTGATTCCGGATTGTAGAATTTTATAGTTGATCTTTTGATAGTCATCTGATCCAGATTATCTGATATCTTTGTGATGTCTCCTGTCACTCAAAAGAAGATTCATCAAATACCACATGGGGTGTTTCTTCTACACACAAGATTGTCTTATTAAAAACTTTATATGCCTTTGATATAGATGAGTATCCTAAGAATATCCCATCTGCTATCTTGGCATCAAAAGTTTTTAATTGAGATTTCCCATTATTGTGTATGAAACATTTACAACCAAATATATGAAAATATGAAATTTTGGGAGATCTTCCCTTCCAAATTTCATAGGGAGTTTTACACTTATCCTTAACAATCAGACTCCTATTTTGTACATAGCAAAGTTTGATATTATCGCTTCGCCCAAAACCTATGAGGAGTGTTGAATTCAGATAGCATTGATCTCATTTTGCCTCTTTCAAGGTCCCTGTTTCTTCTTTCAACAACTCCATTTTGTTGTGGAGTCCCTTTGCCGCAGATGTTTCTGAGCTATACCATTCTCAATGCGGTAGTTAGAAATCAATTTATTTAGAAATTCAAGTACCTTTATCACTTCTAATTTTAACAATATTTAATCCTTTTTCATTTTGAATCTTTTTAAGAAATTTTGGAATCTTGATCATAGTCTCATTCTTTTTGTATAAGAAAATTACCCAAGTAAATCTTGAAAAATCATCAACAATTACTAAGGTGTATTTTCTTCCACTAAAGCCGAGAGGAGTTCTTGGACCAAACAGATCCATATGAAGAAGTTCCAAAATTCTTTCTCAAGAAGGATTACTTATTGTTTTAAAAGAAGCTAAGTCTGTTTTCCTTTTTGACAAGAAACACATACATGGTTCTTTGAAAATATTTTATCGGGAAGTCCTTTAACTAAAGATTTCCTTGCTATTTTGTTAAGAGTTTTGAAGTTTAAGTGACCAAGTCGTGCATTGCCACACCAACTTAAGTCATCTGAACTCTTAGCAACAAGACAAGTATCTTTAGGATAACTTTTGAAATTAGCAACATAGATGTTACCTTGTCTTACTCCAGCTAATAGAATATTTTCATTTAAACCATCTAAAACATAGCATGCATTATGAGTAAATTTGACACAAAACCCTTTATCACAAAAATTGTGAAACAGATAATAGGTTGTGCTTCAATCCTTCCACGTAGTAAACTTCTTGAACATGAACATCTCCAATCATTAGTGTTCCTACACCTTTAGTAAGTCCAAAGTTGTTATCACCAAACATCACTCTAGGTCCATCAATGGTTTGATAGTTAGAGAGAAGTCGTCTTTCATAGGTCATGTGCTTTGAACAGCCACTATCAATATATACAGATGACCTCAAGAATGTCTCCTCTATCAACTATCTTTTTGTCTTCCTGCAATCACAAGTTTATTGCTTAGGTACCCTTTGTATTTTGGGTCCTTTCATGTTAAGATGACTCTTAGGAATCCAGATAAAAATATCAATGTTCCTTAAAACCATAGATTGAAGCTTGCATCCATATCTATCTACTAAGATAAGACTTTCAAGATCAATCTGATTTAGTTGATCTTTTGAAATTTTCTTGAATCTTGGTAAGAATGGATAAGATCTGCTTCTTCCATCAAAGCTATTATACCTAGGATAGATCTTTGATTTAGTCTTAGGTTCAACCTTAGGAGTTATTTTCCTCTTCTGATTTTTCTTTTCAGAGATATCAGATGAGGTAATTAATTCCTTTGGTTTCCAAGGACTAAATAAAGTTTCTACCTTAGGTTTAGTTGCTTTCACAAAGACTCTAGGTTTTATAGGATCATTTTTCTTATTCCTATCAAAACCTAATCCAGTTTTATCATTAGACTTTTGAGAAGAATTGAAGATTTTATCTATTGTAGTTTGAGAATTATTCAAAAGTCCCAACTTGAGATTTAATTCCCTGTTAGTCCTTTTATAATTTTCATTCTCAGAATAGATATTTGAAAATTTTATTTTTAAAGAAACTCGGTTCTGTTCTAACTTATCTGTCTTATCGACAAGGTAGTCTTTGGTGATCATCTTAGTCTGACATTCCCCCTTGAATGTACAGTCTAGTTTCTCACTTTCCTTAGTCTGATTGACCTTAGTTAGATCAGAAATTTGATCCTTTAAATTAAGATTTTCAGCCTCTATCTGTTTATAAGCAGATAGAGCAGTCTCCAAATCTTTCAACAGTTTATCAATAAGACTGGGATCAGTTTCAGATAAGATGTCACAGTCATTATCTGATGATGAATAGTAATGTACCTCTTTAGCCATTAGACATATGTCATCATCTGACTCAAAATCAGATGAAGATGAGGATGATGATGTCTCTCGAGCTTCTTCTTTCTCAGCTAGGAGAGCTCTCTGGTCAGCATATCTTCTATCTCTTTTCTTCCTCTTCTCTTCTCTTTCTCTGGGAGTGAGTTGAGGACAATCATAGCTGTAGTGACCAGGTTTGCTGCAAGTATAGCATATATCTCCTCTGTCTGTTTTTGGACTACTTTCTCCTCGTCTGATAGGTGACCTATGACTTCTTGACTGATCCTTCTTTTTATCATTATCTGAACTCTTTTCATCTCTGTCTGATCTATAGTTCCTTCTATCTAATCTATCTCTTTTGTTTCTTCTGTACTTCATCTTCAATCTTTCATATCTTTTCAACAACAGAGCCATTTCTTCTTTTACAGACAAATCAGATGCTTTAGCAATCTTTTCAGATTCATCTTGATGGACAAATGCTACAGTTTTTCCAGATGTAGATGACTCTGCCTCATCTTCTTCATCTTCAATGTGAATGTCATATTCCAGTGCTTTAAGATGAGAGAAGAGAGTGTGATGTGATATTGATGACAAGTTTTGTGTTGCCTTGAGAATATTAGCTTTCTCTCTCCATCTTTTGCTCAAAGATCTAAGTATCTTGTTGTTAATTTCTTTCTCAGTGTAAGTCTTACCCAAATCGGCTGCTTTGTTCACAAGATTAGTCAATCTCACATCCAGTTGATCTACAGTCTCACCATCCTTCATTTTGAATGTATCAAAAGCATGTAGAACAGACTGAAGCTTGTTTTCTTTGACCTGTTCAGATCCTTCACAAACATTGGCTAGAGTTTGCCACATCTCTTTGGCAGTTTTGCATCTCTTAACTTTTTCTATCCAATCCTTACTTAGAGTCTCAATGATTTCAGTTCGAGCTACTTGGTCAAGATTGTGGACCTTTCTTTCATCATTTGTCAATTCAGAGCTCTTCTTTTCTTGTCTGGTTCTGGATTCAGCTGACTCAGCTCCAGTGCTGGTGCCTCCATAATAAAACTTTATAGGTCCTTCTTCAAGAACCTCTTCCATCCTATCATGAATGGCTTTTAGATGATTCTCCATCCTAAATTTCCAATAATTATAATCTTCAATAGAGAATTCAGGAAGATTCCTAGACTTTTTGTTTTTTCCCTGATGACATGATGAAACAAAGAACAAAATACTCCACAAGCTAATTAGTAGCACTGTTAGAAAAAGAAGAAAAATGAAGAAAATCAAGATAATTTCAGAATCTTGTTCAAGACCTAAAAACAATATCAGAACAGCTTAACACTGCTCTGATACCACTTATTGGTCCCTGAATGTTGAGTTGAATAAAACCTTGAGTTAGCTTTCTAGAACAAAATCTAGAAAGGGGGGGTTTGAATAGATTTTGTAGATTTTTCGAATCTTTCCAAAATCAATTCAAAGTATCAGATTATCACAGCGGAATATAATTGAGAACTCAACTTTTAACAAGATCAAAAGCAAAGGCTGATATTCAGATTTTAGTTAAGATTCTGAACTTTAATCTTGAATTGACAATATTGTAATTAGAACAGAAATTAAAGAAAGCAAGAAATAACACCAGGATTTATAGTGGTTCGGATTATAACAATCCTACATCCACGTTCCTTCTCCAAACTCTGAAGAAGGGTCTTCACTAGCTGCTTACTTACTTACTGTACAATCTTACAAACTACAAATCGATCTTCAACTCTTCAACAATCTAATCAACTATCTGAAATCTAACTCTAAGAACAAGATGTGTTGTTGAAGATATGAAATGAAGTGTTCTATAAACACTTAGAAAATATTTGAAATCTCTTTTGAAAAATACTCTGTGAAATCAATAGTGAATCGTGTGAAAAATCAAACTTGCATTAGTGTGTTGAAGAATAAAATCTAGTCCTATTTATAAGTCTGAAAAGACAGTTAGTTTGTTAGTTAGTTCTAACAAACTTGAAACTGCTTAACAAACTTAATCTTGAAAATTGTTCTTGACCTCAGCTGATTCTTTCTACTCGTCTGCAGCTGACTTGGTGAAAACTCGCCTTTCTTATTCTACTCGACTTATCTTGACCTCGTCTGAGCTCTTCATATTTGTCTCCTGCAGATGACTAGGTTTGAGCTTGTCTTCAGATGACTAGCATGCTATCAGACCTCAGCTGACTAGGTCGGTGCTTGACCCCGTCTGATCAGCTTATCTTATAAACTTATTCTCTGTTGTTCTTCGGGTTGGCTGATCAGTCTGAGCTGCTTTTTAACTCATCAAAACTTCTTGATTCAACACCAACAAACATTGAAAGGCAAAATAGAAGAATCTGAGCTTCAATCCACAAGTGTTACAGAAATTATATAGCATTAGAGTTTTTGTTACTACTATATTATTAGAAAAAATTCATCTCATCTAAAATTCTGAACTTATAGAGAGTGGAATTAATTTATATTCCCTCACTCGTGCGCTGAATTCTCAACTCTTTCCTTTAGAGAGAAGACTCAACGAGTGGACTGTTGAAGAGACCAACACAAAATTAAAAGTGTATTTTATTGATCTAAGTAATTTGAGAATACACTTGATATATACACAAGAGCTGCTGTTAGTAACTAACTAACCATTTTGTAACAAACTTTCCCATTCGAAATTTCTATAAGAAAACCCTACTCTAATATGCTCCGGCATAAAGTGGACTTCCTAAAGAACCAAGTCCTAGAGACGTGCGAAGCAATCGGAAACGAGCAGGGGCAAGAGCTTTTGTGAGCACATCAGCAGGTTGGCTTTCTGTAGGGATACATCGAATGTCCAGCACCCTAGATTGAACCTTTTCCCGAAGAAAATGGACGTCAACCTCGATGTGCTTCGTGCGAGAATGAAAAGCTGGGCTGAAAGCTAAAGTTATAACACCTTGATTATCTGACCAGATTATAGAGGGAGGCGACAGCGGAATGCCTAACTCTTCAAATAGTGAGCCAAAGAACATCCGTGGTGGCAAGAGCAAGAGCACGATACTCAGCCTCAGTGCTACTCCGGGCTACAACAGATTGTTTGCGAGAGCACCAAGACATGAGATTCGAGCCAACTTTAACACAAAAACCAGTTGTGCTTCGTCGATCATCCAGGTTTGCAGCATAGTCTACATCAGCATACGCTTCAATCCTGAAATCAAGAACAGGAGTAAACAACAAACCATGTGTTAGAGTACCCTTCACATATCTAAGAATCCTTTTACACGCTTTCCAGTGATTTTGTGTGGGTTCATGCAAGAATTGAGAAAGTTTGTTCACGGCAAAAGAAATGTTAGGCCGTGTAAGAGTGAGATATTGAAGTGTGCCAATGACACTTCGATATAGAGTAGGAGTTGAGAATGGAGGGTTGTCCTTAAGAGCAAGTTTGAGACCAGGACAAATGGGAGTAGGGCAAGGTGAGCAATTTTCAAGACCAGTGGAAGAGAGAAGATCCTTTGCGTATTTCGATTGAGTGAGAGTGATGGACTTAGGATTCACAAGAGCCTCAATGCCAAGAAAATAATTCACAATCCCTAAATGTTTTAAAAAAACTTAAGATTTAGAACAGTGATAAGATCATGAACATCAGTTGATGAGTCCCCTGTGATTAATATATCATCGACATAGATCAACACTAGGATGAGATAATTATTCTTCCGACAATGAAACAAACAATGATCAGCATGAGAATGCTTGAAACCCTGTGATATCAGAAAATCCTTTAACGTATCATACCAAGCCTTCGGGGCTTGTTTAAGACCATACAAAGCCTTTCCCAGTCTGCAAACATGTGAAGGAAAAATCTGATTTCGAAACCCCTCAGGCTGTTGTATATACACCACCTCCTTTAGATTACCATTTAGAAAGGCATTATTTATGTCCACTTGCTGAATTTCCCAACCACGAGAGACTGCAAGAGTAAACATTAGCCGAAGAGTCTGAGGCTTAATTACTGGACTGAAAGTGTTAAAATAGTCAACTCCTGCCGTCTGTTGGAACCCCCGTGCTACCAAGCGAGCCTTGTACCTCTCAACAGTACCATCTTTCTTATACTTTACCCGAAATAGCCACTTCGTCGTAATAAGATTCATATCATCAGTGCATGGAACCAATTCCCATGTCTTATTCCTCAACAAAGCATTGAACTCATCTTCCATTGCTTGCTTCCACTCAGGTATTTGCAAGGCCTGAGATACACTGTCAGGTTCAGGTATAACAGTAGGGTATATAGATGAGTAAAGTTTTGGTTTGAATATACCTGCTTTGGATCGGGTAACCATGGAATGGGTGTTTGAGACTAAGCTAGGGGCAGAAGGCGTAGAGACTGGGTTAGCATGAGATTTAGAAACTGTGGAAGAAGATGAATAAGTAGATCCAAAAGTAGTATCGGAGCTGTGAAGAGAAGAATATTGAGATGGAAAAGAATTTTGTATGTTACTAGACGCTGAGGTGTTTGTATCAGCAGGTTGAGGATTATATGGTTGAGATCTTTATAAGGCAGTAGGTATAAGAGATGATGTGGCACAAGAATCAGATTTACAGTTGGGTGGAATATGAGATGTGGAAGCATATGGAAACTCATCCTCCCTAAATTCAACAGTGTCAGAAATGTAAACACGACCAGTAGGATGAAGACACAAATATCCTTTGTGATTACTACTATAGCCTATGAAAACACATTTATCAGATCTAAATTGCAACTTGGATTTGTTATAAGGCCGAAGAAAAGGATAGCACGCACATCCAAACACCCTAAGATGCATGTATGAGGGAGAGGATTTAAACAACATATAGTGAGGTGATCTATCTTTAATGACAGGAGATGGAAGAATATTGATAAGATGTACAGCAGTAGAGAATGAGTTCCACCAAAAATGCATGGGAAGTTTACTTCTAGCAAGCATTGCAAGACTGAGTTCAATGATATGTTGATGCTTTCTCTCAACTAAACCATTTTGTTGATGAGTAAATGGGCAAGAATTTCTGACCTGTATGCCATGATTTCTGAAGAAAGAGTTTAGTGCCACAAATTTGCCCCCCATGTCACACTGAATAGCCTTTACCTGTCTCTGAAACTGTCTCTCAACCAAAGAGATGAACTGTGGTATAACATTTTTAACCTCAGATTTTAAGTGTAAAGGATAAATCCAGGAATACCTTGTGAAGTCATCCACCAAGAGGAGGTAATACTTGTAGCCTTCTGTGGACATAACTGACGCAGGTCCCCATACATCTGTATGAACAATTTCAAGAGGATAGCAAGTATGATGTACAACAGATTTAAATGATTTTTGATGCATTTTTCCAAGTATGCAATCTTCACACGAAGTGTTATTCAGTTTCACAGTAGAAACATGTAAAGAGTCCATTACACCTTTAAGAGCTGCATCACACGGATGCCCTAGTCTTAGATGCCAAAGTTTCAATGTATCATTCTTATTACAAGCTACATTATTACACTGAATCGAGCTTGCGGTTTTGAGCTGTTCGCCAAACGTACTTAGATCCAGCTGATAGAGACCGTTTCTAAGAGCTCCTTTCAGAAGAATCTTGCTTGTTTTCACACCCTTGACAAAACAATCAGTGGCAGTAAATTCAATTGTAGCATGATTATCCTTTAAAAATTGAGAAATGCTCAACAAGTTTCTAGTAATATCAGGAATATAAAGCACATTTTGCAAATTAACATGAGTAAAAGGTTGCAAGCTTTTAACCCGTAGAGAACCAACATGACTGATAGGAACAGTGGATCCATTTCCAACAGTTAGTTTAGAAGTACCTTGGTATGGAGTAGATAGTTGCAAGTTACCAAGTTGCGAGGTGACATGATGTGTCGCTCCACTGTCTACACACCAATCTGAACCTGAAGAGAACTGAGGTGAGTTGTTATCATTATGTTGTGAGAAAACATTTGCATTATAGCAAGAAGGAGAAGAGGTATCAGTAGTGTTTCTGTTGGAGTATTGAGCAAAATTTGCCTGAGCACCAGTGTTTGAGGACGATGCTTGAGATTGAGAGGACTGCTCAATGCCATGAAAATTAACATCGAATCTCTTCCAACACTTTGCCGACACATGATTGACCTTTCCACACAATTGACAATAGACTTTCGGTTTGTTTCCAAACTTGGTTTTACCCTTGAACTTTCCCTGAGACACAGATTTATTTTCCTTCGTAGCAACATTAGCACTAGGATTACCTTGATTTCCAGAATTCAAACTGATATTGTTCACAACATTAGCCTGAGCAACACGCATCTCATGAGTATGAAGGATAGAATGAACCTCTTCTAATGAAGGAATCTCACTTCGAGTGGTGAGATTAACCACAACCGCATCAAACTCTGAACCAAGTCCTCCAAGGACATATAACACCAGATCATCATCCGTCAACTCCTGGACTGCAGCCTGCAAGCCATCAGCTAGATTTCGCATCTGAACCATGTATTCATCAATAGAAAGATTGTCTTTCTTCAATGTTTGTAACTGAAATCTGAGACTCATAGCTCTAGCCTTTGATTGTGAACGAAACAAATTATCGAATACCTTCCAGACATCACAAGCATGAGTACACCTGCTCACATGTCCAAGCATGGTTTCAGCAATAGAACTTAGCATCCAGCTAAGTAAGAACTGGTCACGTCTGTGCCATTGAACAGAATCCTCATCCGTAGCAATCATCTTCGGAATCGAGGTTGAATCACAGAGGAGCACATCTTCAAACGCATGCGCTTTCACTGTTGCTAAAACTTGAGATCTCCAAAACATAAATGGATCGATCTAAACGAATATGAAGCTTGATAAAGCTAGGTAAAGATTGAGAGGAAGATAGGTTCGACATAATGCAGAAAAGAATAGCAAAACAGAGCACGAAAACAGGAATCAAAAAACACAGCACAAAAACGATAAACGATGCAAATACAAAAGCATGAACACAAATCAGAGATTAGAGAGATATTAACACACAAATCACCATCGAAAGCCTGTAACCAGCGTAAGATACCATGTTGAAGAGACCAACACAAAATTAAAAGTGTATTTTATTGATCTAAGTAATTTGAGAATACACTTGATAATATATACACAAGAGCTGCTGTTAGTAACTAACTAACCATTTTGTAACAAACTTTCCCATTCGAAATTTCTAGAAGAAAACCCTACTCTAATATGGACAATATAATATAGGTGGAGTTGGTTTTTGCCGGAATCGAACCCATAATCTGGGCATGAGCCAGGCTTTGATACCTTGAAAGAATTCTACCAAGCCTAAAACTTTATCCCATGTGGGGAGCAGCGTGCAGAACCACCATGATCATGCCAACGAATAAGATTCACGAAATAACAACCCCAATTAATTTAATTCAACATGACTTAATTTATCCTTTTTAAATAGTTTATTTCAACCAGAGAAAGTAATAATATTTTATGAAAGAGGCGCAGCCAGGATTAGGCATTTGTGACGTGAGTTCCCTTTCTCTCTTTAATGGTTTTCTAAGAGAGAAAAATATTTTTTTCATAATTTTCACTTTTTTTGCAAATGGTTTCAAGATAGTAAAAAATTTATTTTAGTCCAATAATTTTATGCGTTGCTCAGCTTACGTCCAATTGTTGTCATATGTCGTCATTTTAGACACATGTAAATGTGAAAGTTACATGACCAAAAAAATGAACCAAAAACGACATCGTTTAGAAAAAATTGGACATAAATTAACTTTAATCTGAAAATATTTTAAAAAATCTATAAATTAACTTTAATAATACAATTAAAAGTATTTGTGTGCATATTGTGCACAATAAAAGATTGTGTGCACAAAGTTTGGTTGCATTGTAGTATTATTTCAGGTACTGTATAGTATTAGTTTGGTTACAATGTAGTATTATTTCAGGTATTGTATAGTATTAGTTTGGTTACAGTGTAGTATTATTTCAGGTACTGTATAACATTAGTTTGGTTACAAGTTTAGTATTATTTCAAACATTGTATAATATTAGTTTAGTTACATTGTAGTATTAGCAACATTGTATAATATTAGTTTAGTTACAGTGTAGTATTAGGTAAAAATATTGTTCACACAAATATTTGTCTTAAAAATATTTATATATATATAAATTAGTTGTAATAAAAGTCCTTTATAATAAAATTAAAAATATAAAAAAATTGGACATAAATTTAACAATTCCATTTTTTTTAACTCTAAAATGTGGGAAATGAAGAACACCTCCTACTAAGTTGGAGTGTGTGTAAATGGCAGCTCCAAAAAATGAGGAAAGTCCTCTTTCACTGATTAGCTGCTGCCCTATATTTTTGTTGCCAAAATCGCTGAATTCCCAAGAAAAGTCGCAGCTCATTTTTCATTGGTGTAGGCTTTTCTCTATCCATTTCTCTTTCTTCACTCAACATTTCGGCTGATTGTATATAAATGAAGGTGGGCCTTCAAAGTTACTTGCAAATGGGCCATTGGTAATTAATTCAAAATGGGCCGTGCGAACATGGCTGAGTTAATTTTTCATTCGCTTCCCATCTTTCTTTTTTTTTTTTTTTTTTTTTTTTTTTTGCATTCATCATTTTCTTGCCTCAATTTTTATCCTTTTCGAATCACTTATTTAATTGACTTCAATAAAAATTAAGCTCGTGCTTTGCATTTAAAAATCCTCAATTTTCTACCAAATAAATAAAATACTATTTTTTTTCTATATTAAGTGTAATTAGTCAAAATTAAACAATAAAAACATGATATTAAATGAAAATTAGGCATAAAATGCGCAATAAAAATATGCAATTTTCGCCCAAATCATTTATCCATGTGGAAGTAAGTTACTGAATTTCTTATATTGATTTAACAATATTTATTTCAATAATGCACAAAAATTAATAAGTTCATTACAATTAATAAAAAAAAATTATAAATTAAATTCGTTAAAATTAATGAATTTAATTAAAATTAATAGAATAATATCAGAAACTTAAGTATAATATAGTTTTTTTTTAAAAAATTTAGAAAATAAAACATTAAAATAAATTTGAAACTTGTAAAAAAAAATTGAAAATGAAAAGTTCAGAATTAAAATTAGGGTTAGTTACATAGAGGTGCAATTTGAAATGCCTATTTACATAGAGGTGCATGAACAGTGATTTATTATAATGTAGTGCAAAAAAATAATAGGACAAAAAGTCCACAATACCCTCACTCTCAAAATTGGAACAAATCTGCTATTTTCTATCTCTACTAGCTACAACTGATGTCTCGTCAGTGTACTTGTTGCAGCAAATTTGACTCACAAAAGAGAGAAATTTTCGTTTCATTTTAATACAGATTTTTGTTTCATTTTTCAAATTTCAAATTTGAAAATTTTGTACAAGGCGATTTTCAACAGCTGCAAAATTTCTTCATGTTGGACGATTAAATAGGTAAATCTGGTTAAATTTCTTCGTTTAACAATTCGCTATTTTTTACTAAATTATGTAGGGAGGTGAAAATTTGGTTTTCAAAACCCCCAAATTTGTCGTCGATCTAAAATCGTCGTGTTGTTCGAGAGAACCGCCATCGCCGTCTATCCCGGAGTTGAAAATCTGGTTTTCAAATCCTCCAATATCACCGTCAACAAAAAATCTCCTTGCGTCGCCGACTTTGTTCGAGAGAACCGTCATCGCTGTCGATCTAAAATCGAGCCGTCGCTGGTCTGGGATGAGCGCCGACACTGACGATTTGGTGCAAGATTCGCCGCCTTCGTGGCTCGAACGACAAATTCTTTCCCATCAGTTTTTCCACCACCACTTTATAGATTCACCGCCGCTGGTTGGTCTTGATTCACGGCGACAACTTTTTGGTGCAAGATTCACCGCCGTTGGTTGGTCTTGATGCTGCTGGTAAGACCACAATATTGTACAAAAGGAATTATTGAAGGAACTGGTTTTATAATTATTCAAAAGGAATTTATTTCTATTTCTGTCTAGGGCTTTGGCAGTTTTTCTGAAGTTTTGATTTTCTGAATCGTTGAAACCCTTTTGTTTTTTTAATAAATTATGTGGTGTTTCTGGTGAGGTTTCTTCAGGTTTGCGTGTTTTGTGAATTTCGCTTTGTTGTGGTGCATAATTGAGTTATAATGATTGAGTTTTTTTGTTCCTTTATTGTAGTTTGTTCTGAATTAGCAGAAGCCGTTTGATTTTCTTTTCTATTTTGTTGATGGAATTGGTCTCCCATTTTTTATGTTTTTCTACTTAATGCTCCGCTGCTACTTGAAGCCCTCTCATCAAACATATTTAGATCTGCTTTATGCCGTAATTATACTGAAAGTTACCTTCTTATATCTTGTCCAAAATTCTTTGGTGGATTTCTAGAGTGATGAGTGTTTTAATGGTATCTTGTGCTAGTCTTACTCCTCCTGCACTTGGAAATGTCTCACTTGAATGCACGTTGATTAATACTGTTCAAAATATTTTTTTTCACTATTGTGCTAAGAAATTTTTGGAAATGTCTCACTTGAATGCACGTTGATTTTCTGATTGTGCAAGTTTGTTAATTCGATTGTTCAAGTATATTTATGTATTGTGCAACTATATTAATAGTATTGTGCAAATATTTTTCTATAATTGTGCAATTATTTTTTAATATTGTTTAAAATATTTTTTTTCACTATTGTGCTAAGAAAATTTTAGAAATATCTCACTTTAATGCACGATGAATTTTCTGATTGTGCAAGTTTGTTAATCCTATGGTTCAAGTATATTTATGTATTGTGCAACAATATTAATGGTATTGTGTAAATATTTTTCTGCAATTGTGTAATTTTTTTTACTATTGTTCAAAATATTTTTTTCACTATTGTGCAAGAAATTTTTGGAAATGTCTCACTTGAATGCACGTTGGATTTTCTGATTGTGCAAGTTTTTTAATCCGATTGTTCAAGTTTATTTATGTATTGTGCAAGTATATTAATGGTATTGTGCAAATATTTTTTAATACTGTTCAAAATATTTTTTTTCGCTATTGTGCTAAGAAACTTTTGGAAATATCTCATTTGAATGCACGTTGAATTTTCTGATTGTGCAAGTTTGTTATTCCGATTGTTCAAGTATATTTATGTATTGTGCAAGTATATTAATGGTATTGTGCAAATATTTTTCCACAATTGTGCAATTTTTTTTTTTACTATTGTTCAAAATATTTTTTTCACTATTGTGCAAGAAATTTTTTGAAATGTCTCACTTGAATGTACGTTGGATTTTCTGATTGTGCAAGTGTATTTATGTATTGTGCAAATATATTAATGGTATTGTGCAAATATTTTTCCATAATTGTGCAAATATTTTACAATATCTATGTATATTATATTGATCAGAGATTGGATGGACAACCCTCGTATGGTTTTGGATTGCTAAGCAATGGAAAAATTTCTCCACTAGAACTTTCTACCATATTTTTATTGTCTTTGTAGTAAATTCTTATGACTTTTTTTTTAACTTTCTATCATATCTATTAATAAACAAAGTAAAATACTCTGTGAAGTTTATCAACTCTTTCCAATGGACACAAGTAGAAATATTTCAATTATCTTAAATTATATATATGCTATATATTAATTTCATATAAGACACAATAACATACAAAAAGAAACAGAATTATTTTGAATGTACATATCAAGCTCACTAACATATTAATTTTGTATTGTGCATGTTGAATTGACAGAATGTGCAAGCGAAATATGAGTTAAATCATATTACAAATATGTTGTTAGGTTGTGCAAATAATTTACTTGAATGTACAAAATAAAATAAACAATGTACAAAATTTATTACAAAACATTTTTTTGGGCCCTTTTATATACCATTAATATACTTGCACAATACTAGAAATATACTTGAACAATCGGATTAACAAACTTGCACAATTAGAAAATCAACATGCATTCAAGTGAGACATTTCCAAAAATTTCTTCCACAATAGTGAAAAAAATATTTTAAACAGTATTAAAAAAATTTGCACAATTGCAGAAAAATATTTGCACAATACCATTAATATACTTAAACAATACATAAATATACTTGAATAATCGGATTAACAAACTTGCACAATCGAAAAATTCAACGTGCATTCAAGTGAGACATTTCTAAAAATTTCTTGCACAATATTGAAAAAAAATATTTTGAAGAGTATTAAAAAATTATTTGCACAATTACAGAAAAACATTTGCACAATACCATAAATATACTTAAACAATCGGATTAACAAACTTGCACAATTAGAAATTCCAACGTGCACAATACAAAATTAATGTATTAATGGACTTAATATATGTATCCAAAATAACACCGCCTCTTTGTATATTATTGTGCCTTATATATATACTTTTTTTATAATGATACACCACCTATTTGTATATTATTGTGCCTTATATATATATTTTTTTATAATGATACACCGCCTCTTTGTATATTATTGTGCCTTATATATATACTTTTTTTATAATCAACAAAGTAATCTCTTTAATTCCACGATACAATATAAATACACGCACAAAGAGAAATACATTAAGTGCACAATGTGACAAAGAGAAATAAATTCTCTGGAACTGCTTGCGCATAATCAGCTGCACAAGATACCATTAAAACACTCATCACTTTAGAAATCCATCAAAGAATTTTGAGTAAGATAGGAAAAAACTGAATAATGACAAAAAAATATTTGGACGGTAACCAAATTTTTTTATCAAGAGTTTAAATTCAAAAGTCCAACTTTAGGAACAAATTAATCAAAAATAGAAAACTCAATTTCTCTAAGCTCAACATCATCGACTATGCAACACAATAGGGGAAAGAAAAAAGAAATGGAAAATATTAATAAATTTGAAGTGGGTAACTCACACATTTAAGTCCACCGTCGTCCCTGCGCCGACCAGCATGTCCGATTAGGTCTACCCCTGCTTCGGCTGCCACCGTGCGCCGCCTCCGTTGTGCAATGCGCCACTGCTGCCCGTCCGTGGTGCTCAGATCCGTCAACGCCGAAGTAGGTATTCGTCCAACATTGACGACAACCGCATTGCTCCACCGCCACCGTCATTTTCTCTCTCCTCGCCGTCGTGCGTGATTAGGGTGAATTTTTGCATGTTTGTAATGTGGATTAATTGCTTATTCTTATATACTTTATGTGCTTTATCACCCTTATTCTTATATTTGTGAAGCTTTACGGTTGTGGAAGGTTTTTGTCGATTTCGTAGGTTTTCGATCATTTATATGGCACGAGTCAACCATCCATCAAAATCGAGCGGGTTTAAGTTGATTGATAAGGTGAAGAACCTATCCCATGCTCATATTCTCAGCAAAAGTGAGTATCAAGTGGAAATAAGAAAGGCACGAAGTTGAGGATCGAAACGCAAGTGGAATCGTCGAAATCGGAGGTCGTTTGCACAGTCTCGAGCCTGTCTCGAGCTTGTCTCAAGTCAGGTCTCAAGCAGTGGTTTGAGTCAAGACAATGCAATGGTTCGAGTCGAGGCATAATGGGATTTACGTGAGCAAGCTTCCACATCTCGAGCTCGTCTCGTCCCCTGTCTCAAGTGGTGTCTCGAGTCGAGACAGCTGAGTTTGGTCGAGATAAGCAGAACAGGCTACGACTTTGTGGTATCACACGTCTCGACTCGAGTCAGAGACATGTCTCGAGTCGAGACAGGCTTCTCGGAGCAGATTTTGCAAATTTTAAAATTTCGAAGGACTTCCCTGCAACTTAGGCCTTTACACTCGAGACCCCTGCTATAAATGCTCATTTCTCTGAATTGAAGGCAGCACATTACACTTGGGAACTTATTCCACACTTAGAATTAAATTTCCTTGGATTAGAACTATAGTTTTTCATTCCCCTTTCTCTTGTATTTCAAATTCCTAGATAATTTGTCTTTAATTTCCATAGATTGAGCTAGCCCATAGATTCAATTGGTGTAATCTCTACTATCAAGCAAGGATCAAGCTATTGTTGGGATCAATTCATAGTTTATTCAATCCAATTAAGGTGATATTCTTCCTTTTAATTGCTTTCATTAAATTGCAATGGGTATTGATCTCTTCACCCTCATTTCTATTTTATTGATCCAATTAGCCATGGGCTAATCCCCTTGATTGCTTGGGTGTTGGAATTATACATGAATTTGGTGTTGATTATGAATTGATCACTTTGATTAGCATGTGATTGTGGCTTTGATGCTTCTACTATTGGGCTTTGTGTTGATCTCATGATTGATTGATTTCATTAGCTTGATTCATTGAATTTGTATGTTGCAACGAGAGTTGGATATGCTTAGGAAAGGATTAAGTGAACTTATCGTTTGATTGTGATGATTTTGATCGTAATTGATTGCACCGAGGTGAGTTGGTTGCTAGATCACCCCTTAGTGGACATTGCATGTTTAGGCGTGTAGTGAAGAGACGACCCTAGACATTAGTACCTGTTGTGAAAGTGTTTAGGAGTTTGACGGTCCTTGGTGCTCGTTCATAAGAATTTACGTGATCGCTCTTAGCTTTGCCCGTTTCATGCCTTGATTCGTGATTGATTTGTGAGATACCCAAAGGATTGTATAAGGAAAACACCCAAGCGATCGTTTCACACCACTTGCACTCGTTTAGAGTTTTAATCGCTTTCGTTGTTTTTAATTTGTTTGCTCTTGTTTTGGTTTTTTATTGATTTTAGTGTTAGCACCCTGTTTAGCCACTATAATTCTATGGCAACGCATGTTTTTGAGGGTCCATTGTACTCCTAGTCCCTAGGGTTCGATAATTTGTTTGGTCGTAAATACTTATTGCTAAAATACAAACAATCAGTGCGCTTCCCGCCGCCGATCTCCCTCTCTTCGCCGTCCACTCCGCGACGCACCTCAGCACCACCGCGGCCACCGAACTCCGAACGCTGATGCCGTCTCCCAGCACCGGCTTCCACCACTCATTTGAAATTTGGGGATGGGGAATAAATATTTGAGACGTGAAATTTAAATTGAATTTAATTAAATGAATTTCAAAATAGAGCAAGAAAAGTACAATGAGACTGAAAGAAAGAGAAAATCAAGTTAAATGAGAGAGAGTAATGGCGAAGAAAAAAAATACAGCTTGGTCGTACGATGCGACTGAATAAAAGAAAAAATTAGAGAGAATGAGAGAGAGTGACGGCGAAGAGAAGAAATGGTCAGAGGAGAGAGGAAAGAGAAAGCGGATAACGAGGAGAGAGAGAGAGACACCAACTAAGAGAAAAATATGAATTAAGGGTATGATGGTAAAATTGGTAGGAGAGAGATAAAGGGTAGCACTTGCTTGTAATTGGGCCCTGCAAGTTGCACCTGCTTGTAAAAATTCCATCTTATAATATTTTACTAGGATAAAAAAAATGTTAATTTTTTTAAAAAATAAATTCATTAGTCTTCTTATAAAAATATCAAAATTCTAAAATTCATTAAAATTTAAAAAAAATATATTAAAATTAAATGACAATAATTAAAAAATTATAGAAAAAATTATTTTAGAAGTTTAATATATTTCAAAAATAATAAGTTAAATTAAAATATTTTTTAAAATTAAAAAATTTATTTAACTAAAATTAATAAATTCCTTAATAATATAAAATTAATATTTATATAATTTTATTAATAATATACATTAATTAATTAAAAAGCAATTAAAATTCAAAACGCGAAATTTCTAACTTTTTCAAAAGGATATCATAAAACTAAAAGATCTGCAAAATCTCACCACACACGGTACCTCTTCGGCCACAACCTCCACGGCTCCACCACCCCCACCTTCAGAATAAAATTAAAATCTTTTAAAATAATTTTTTGAATTTTTTATTGCCCTACAATAAAAATCAAATACATATTGTTCTGAGTTTTTATTGCCCCAATCATTTTTTATTTATAATTCTTTATTTGAACAAAAGAATTGATTAAGCTTAATTGTGAATTTCAATGGTGTTTAGAAACTATAATAATTATTTTTAAACTATATCAAAATATTTAAAAATGACACGCATAAATAATTTTTCACATATAGACTTTCGAAATCATTTCCATTTATTTTAATATTTTACATATTAATAAGAAATTATTATACAATTTCATTAGAATTCTTTTAGGTTTTAACTAGAGATTATATTATTATGTTTTAAAACAATACTCTCTCCGTCTCTTTATTTATTGCTCAAATCCAAATGACACGAGTTTTAATGAAAAAAATTATTTATTAGTGTTAAAAGGTGTAACGTTGAGAATAAATGAGTCATTTCTAATTTAGTAAAGGGAGATTGCTTTAGATTAAGAGGATAAAGTGGGTAATTAAGTGACATGAGATGTAAATTAAAAATATTTATTTATAAAAATTTTATTTGAGATGATATATATTTTTTTTTAATTATTTTGAGCGTGGAAAAACAAAAATAAAAAACATTCTGAGATTTGGCAATTAGGGTACACTTAAAAAAAGGAAAACAAAGAAATATCACGTGGGATAGTAGCCGGTATCATTACCTGTTGTATCTGATCACTGGACCAAAAAAAACGATCGATCATTTTCAATGGACCATTTTCAAAGTCATAAATTTACTGGCGTAAAAATATTTAATCATATCCCAAAAAATTAGGTTTATCTATTCTTCTGAATTTATATACAGAATTGTATATTATTTAGATTAATATATACAGTTGTATATTATTTAAAATTTTATAGGGAAAATCAAAGCACCTGAATTAATATATAGAATGAAATTTTGTGCATTGGTTAAGCACTTGAACTTTTTAAATTTTGTTTCATTAACCTTTATAAACTTATTTTGTTTTGCTAAATCATTATAATCATATACCCCTCCGTCAAAATATAGGCATAATACTTTTATCACGAGATTTACGAGATTAACAGTTTATGAAAAAATTATAGTTTTGGTCCAATGAGAATTTTTCAATGACAATATTAATTTTACCTTCTTTTTTTGGTCCTTTTTTTTTTTTTTTTTTTTTGCAAAAATAGTCCCAACCATTATTTTTAGGACCAAAACTGTAATTTTATCTCATTTTCATGGGACCAAAATTGTAATTTTCTTGGGACTAAAAATGTCGAAAAAAATTACGGGACCAAAAGTGTCAAAAAGAGATCATTTTGCAGACTACTCATTCTCTTGGGACCAAAAATGCAATTACCCAATAATTTATTTATAAAAAAAATATGTATAAAAAAAAATTGAGGATATTGTTGTCATTTGAAAATATATTTTATTCATAAAGTAGATTTAGTATGATGACATTTGAGTAAATAAATGTAAGATGAGGGTGCAAAAAATGTGAAATTTTTTCATTTAATCTATTCATACTTATATTGGACGGACCAAAGAGGAAATCATGTCTACTTATATTGGACGGAGGGAATAATAAATAATATTGTAGAGGGAGTTAATAAAATAAGAATGTTGGTCTTATGTATTTTGTATACTCGTTTAGTTTACCATGTTACCACTTTTGAAAAATTTAAAGTATAAATATCAAGTGTAAAAAATAGCATTTAAAGTATTAAGTATTTAACCAAGAGTATCAAATATATAATCAAAAGTATCAAAAAACTGAATGAAATTGAAAAATTGAAACACAGTAAGTTTGTTGTATATACGAAACACATAACACTTTGCCAAAATTAGAATTAATTAAAGATTTTGGAGCTTAAGAGGAAACATAAAAAAAATTCGAAAAAAATTAAAGGAGGAAATATAAAATATGCAATTAAAAATTAATATTTAGTGAAAGTTTGGAAGAGCCTTTTGACTTGTCTTTATCGTATTTATGCCGTCAACTTGCCTATGACGCATACTTACCTATCAATTTCCGGTCCAAGGGGCTTAGGCATTAATGAAAACTAACAACATTTGCAAAAAAATGTTAGGCATTTTTTTTTTTTTTTTTTGATCGGGACATGACAATCAGAAAATATTAGGCATTGATGAAAACAAACAAAATTTCCAATATATTATTGTGCGCCGCAAATATTAAATTAACATGTAACTTGTGTATCTCTAATCTCTAAATATATAATACACTAACAGATTTCCTTTTCCTGAATGGGCGGAAAAGATTTTTAGCTTTGATGTTGTTTTCTTAATTTAATCTTGACCGTTTATTTAATTTAGGAATGTCTATTTATTATTTTTTGAATTTTAATAATAATTCATAAATTATAAATATGTATTTATTACTGTCATTTAATCATCTAATCATCCAATCCAATCTAATCCAATCATACATAATAGTCAATAAGTTGTCTTTTTTATTTTTGGCGTCATTTCACCTCATTCGTCGATCTGACATCATCGACGTCATCCAATCCGTTCATTTGATCAGGTCGCTAAATTATGTAGTGTTAACACCCCCCTCAATCACTCAATTTCACTCCATAATCTTAGCATCAAAGTCTCATATAAATTCTGCTCAATTTTTTTCATTCCAATTAAACACAACTCACCGACATTCTTTATATTGTTTTACTTGGTGTCGTTCATCATCATCGTCTTTGACATTATCAAACAAAAAAAATTATATTATTCATCCTAGATTTGAAGATTAATTTGAAGATGATTGTACATGGCATTATCAAACAACTCACCAGCATTCTTCAAATATTTAAAGAATACTTGAATATTTTAGAGTTGAAAAATCTTCATTAGGTTATTCATCATAGTTTTGAATTTTTTTTTTTTTAAGTTTTGAAGATTTGATTAGTTTTCTTTTCATATGTTACTCTCAATCTGTATATTTGTTGTGAATTGATCCAAAAAAAATGTTTAACGTTGTTGAAGAATGTAAGTCTTATATTTTGTGACTGATGCAGGGGAGTGTAACGATAATTAACGAAACTCCGTTGATTCTGAGAATACCCGGAGAACGTAAACGAGATAGAGACGAACACGTCTCAAAGAGGAATAACCTCAAATATTTTTAATTAATTATTCAACCCCCTCATTTTATTATCGTCTCAATACATTATCACATATACATACGACGGATATTTTTGAAGTCCAATCTCATGCGGTATTCATTAATTTTATTTTTCCTGGAGATGAACGCATTGTTGCCTCTATCATATTCTTGGAGATAAATATTGCTGCAGATTCGAGGACGAATCTTTTCGAAGAGAGGAAGAATGATGGAGATAAATAATGATTTATATTTAATTAGTATGTTCTTAATTAGTATTGAATGTATTTTATTATATGTGACTTTTGAGTTCTCGGGATATTAGTATTTAAAGAACCCATCCATTCCTTAATGGACAGTTGAATTATGGATTAAAAATATTGAGGTTATTTCTCTTTGAGACATGTTCGTGTAGTAATTAATCACCACAAAATGTATTAAATATTTTTGTATATTTTCTGGAAATGTAATGTGAACATAAACTGATTTGTAAAAGAATTTGATGATTGCTTGATGAACAGGAAAGAGAAAGAAAGATAGAAAGAATAAGGAGAGAGAGAGTGAGAGATGAGAGAGAGAAGTTGGATAAGTTTCTGCATAAATTTCATCTGCAAAAAATGATTCCCCCATATAACAACTTGGTGGGACCACAAGTACTCATAGTGCAAATACTAATTAATTAATTGCTGAAATAGAATATGACCATAGCATGGGTCACTTTTTGGAATTAATTGAAACTAGAAACTATTAATTTAAAAGGTGAATAGATGGCTAAATCATGACCGATAATTCCTCTTGCTTTGCTGGATGGTTGACAAATACTTCTGCACTTATTTTTCAGACATAACTCCCTCTCTTCTCCAACTCCAGAATACGTTTCTTCTCCCAAAGAAACAAGACTTTCTTCCTTATTTTTCTCTCCATCTTCTTCTTCACGAAACACTGCAACTCCATCATCTACAACATTCAATTTCCCTGTTTTGGTGTCCATGACAGTTCGTCTCTGTCTCGTTTACATTCTCCGGATATTTTCATAATCAACGGAGTTTCGTAATTATCCTTACGCTTCCCTGCATCAGAAACTAATTCTAGCACAAAATTTTAATTGTATGTACTTATGTTTTAATTAAGATCATACGGATATTGAAAATTTCAACGTTAAGATAGTTGATATCAATTGTTGTGAACTTGTTTCTCTAAAAAATATTTGAAACAATCAATGTTTCGATCTTTTGCAAAATGAAAGCCACAATATTTAGGGCAAAAATTATAAATAAATATATATATATATATATATATATATATATTTTGATTAAAACTCAGTAAACAATATTAACCAGCGTGCGAAACACGATTACGACCAAAAACTAGTTAACAGTAATACAAAATAAATTATCAAATTGAATCAAAGAGAGTCTTAAACTGACGGGCTTCTTTTATGCAATAAATGCAAACGGTGTAATTGAGTTTTTATCCAATTCTAATTTAATTTTCTGTCAACATTTAAAAGTCGATAGGACCAAAAACTAAAAAGAGGTAATGTTATAGAACGAAAAAAATACTATAAAAAAATATTTTTAATCGGCTTTTCCGTATTACAACTTGGAATAGTGAAGAGCATGATCTTGTCATTACACTCAGAATATTAATCGGCTTTGCGCTTGAGCATAGCAAGAATTACGATGGATTTATCGTTGGCGGGATCCAGAAAAGCAGGTGAGGCTGCAAGTTTCTCCTTGTAGAGGTCGAACAATTCATCAATGATTTCACCTCCAAATTGATGAGTGAGCGATGTTTCAAATTGATTTCTCCATTCTTTCTATGCTGAAATTTTGGCTCCTCTCCAGTATGGCCTTCAACTCTTGTGGGGTGGTAAAGTAGTATGGGAGGTTAAAAGAGTCTATTTTTGCTTCACTTAATTTTCCCTGTAACATCGCATCATAGTTAGATTGTCGGTATTGGCAAAAACTTGTATGAGATGGTCTCATGCATGAGACCGAGTCACTTTTTAATAAATTGTTATCATTTTTTAAAAAAAAAGTGATACAAATTAGTATAAAAGTAATAACAAATTGAAAAGTAATACCCTCTCTGACCACTAAAAGTATGCTTACACTGTTTTTTTCAACAATTTATTTTGCTTCACCGTTCAATCATCACTTAAATTTTTTCACATACTATTGACTTTATACTCATAAACAACCACTTAACTAATAAATAAACCACATAATACTAAAAAATACTCAAATTTTATATACTTTATCTACGTTTTCTTAAAACCTGACAAAACCAAACTAGCATACTTTTAGTGGACGGAGGGAGCAACAATTTATGAAAAAGTGATAACAATTTATTAAAAAATGACTCCGTCTAATATCATTTTCATGCATAAAACGGTCTCACACGAAAGTGCCCCTTCAGTTATATATGAAAATCGATTTTCATAATATTGACAAGATTATGTCAATAAAATAATAATACTAAATTGTAAATTTTACATCTTTTTATTTTAAAATCGATTTTATATTTAAATTATATTTTTGGTATTTTAAATTTATTATAATATAATATCACAAGGCCTATATTGCTATAATGTGATAAACACGTGATTTTTGCCCAAATTGAGGAAATTCGAGACCTCAATTCGTGATTCTTTAAAAAAAAAAAAAAAAATCCCGTGTTAATTACCATTTTAGCCATGTCCATGAGGCAAGACCCCAAAAGGTTATACACATCACTATGGATGGTGTACTCTGTTTGAGGGTCCAAAAATGCCTCTACCAACCATTTCTACACTCCTGCTTTCCAAGAATGCCTCTATGTCCTTACTATATTGATCCAAATATGCTTCACTAACTTCATTCCTCTTTTCTCTACTGAAAAGAATTGCTCCTTTGTTCCACGCCGGAGAGCTACTGTCCGCCACCGCCTTTGGGACCTGCGTCAGCCATTGGAGAGACCAGGAAGAGTAAGCAAAGTGCAGAGACGATTCCGGAAGGAGGCGGCCGTGGAAGTCCCCGGGCACTCCGGTTGCACGGTAAATCCTGTGGGGCGGAAGTGAAGTAAAAAGGGTGTTGAAATCGTTGGAAGCGACGTCGTTAAAGAAGACGTGAAATTCTGCGGATTCATATTTATGTTTGATGGCTTGAGTGATGATGTGCATGGCTGGGAATGAGTTGTAGCCAGTTGAGCACCCAAAATCTGCAATGAAGATCCCATTTTTTACCAAGTGTTTGATATTGAATTTTGTCACAATTTCTTCTTCAATGATTGGCTTGGCCGCACCCAATGATCCTCTCTGAAATAACAAAGTGTTTTTATAGATTTGTTCCACACCGGGAAAAATATTTATAAATTAAAGAGTGACAAAATGAGGACGACTTTTTGAGCTGACAAATTAAGAATAATAATTTTAAAAAGTGGCAGACTGAATCAACTCAAATCGGGCAAATTAAGCTGGATTCGAGTTGAAATTCGTTCTGATTAGCTCGATTTAGATTGAATTTGGGCTGAATTTGTGCCCGATTTTGGTTGATTTATATTGATTTAAAAGTTACAATCCTTAAATTGTTAGCCTGAACCCTTTGCCCACCGTGCTGCTGAGGAAAGAAAATGATACTTTGAAGGTAAATTTAAAAGTTTCACTTTAAGAAATTTCTTTTGTTGCAACTGATATTTACTTTCAAACTGATACTTTGTTAAAAAAAGTGTGAGATTTGTTTTCTTACGCCACTCAAAATAGTCCATGCGACAGGACAATAAAAGTATCAGTGTTAAACAACAAAGTATCACTCTAAAGATTATAAATTATATTTCGTTGTAAACTTGCCCATATGTGTATATATATCAATTTGTACCTGGTAGGAGGAGTTTCTAACATAACTATGAGATCCGTCCCCAGCATTCATGGCGAAGAGGGACAATACATCACTTGCTTTAATATTCATTGAAGCCATCTTTCTTAATAAGCTAGACTATGGCTATTCTTTGATTAGGAATTTGAGAGCATAAAAAAACATAAGCAAGGCATATGGTTGAATACATATTTATAGCAAGAGTCTGCAGATGCAGTAGTACAAAATGCCAGAAAGGTAGTTGCAGGCATATGGGAATTTCCAGCTAATAATAGTACAAGCTATAATAGATAATACTCTAATCTGGTGTAATTCAAATAACGTGATTCTTGTGCATCCAAAGGGGCCACTTTCATTCAATATTATTACTTTCTCTGGTTCAAATAAACTACTATTTAAAAAGGATAGATTAAAATTCATGCAGCCTGCTTTCATTGGATTATCAATAAACGTGCCAAATTAACATAAATTAATTGGGATTGTTATTTCGTGAATCTAATTATAATTATATATGTCACATCCCGATTTTCGAAGGCTTTTTTTTTTAATCAATTCAAAGAAATTAATAGTAAAAACATTAGTAAGTTCGAAAGTGGAACATAATCAATAGAAATTAATTAATTTTCAAATATAAATAAGGTTTAATAAAACAAATGAGATGCGACTCTTTTGAAAATAAGTATTTAAAATCCTAAAGTTTTAACTTTAAATATAAATAAGTAATTCTAAACATGAAATATTACTTGAAAACTTGTGACACATCCACCGGCCCTCCACCACACTCTTTTTAAAACTGAAAAAATATTAATGAGATTGGGGTAAGCAAAACAACTAGCTCAATGGGGTCCCATTTGTCACAATTAAATATCAAACGTAAATAAAACAATCAACTTATATAACATTCATACTCATTACTTGTTCCTTGACTAAACCAAGGATGCGCTGGCTAAACTAATGGTGCACGGTTTCCCGCAAATAAACATGCGTTAACGAATAACTAGGAAAAGCCATAACATGGGTTAACGAAAGTCATAGTAAAATCATAGCGTACGATGCGGCAAGTAACAATTAAATTCACATGAATAGTTAAAAGTGACAAATTATTTCAATCAAATTATAAGAAAAACCCCACCTGAAATTAATGTCGGATGCAATGAACGCAATTGCCTCAAATCCTACTCCTCGCAGTTACCGTCAACTACCATAAATAATAATAGAAATAAATCCTCAAATTAAATAGGGAAAAATGGTTTTTTTGTCCTCTAATTTTTGCCTACTATGGTTTTGGTCCCATTGATTTTGGTTTTTTTTATATTTTTTGCTATTCTAAAATACAAATCATTTTAGAATAATATTAATTTAACTAAATACATTAGATTTTATTTATTTTAATATTTTTTATTTTAAAATATTTACAATAGTATTTATATTTTATTAAATTATTTAAATTAAGATTTAGTTGGTTGAAGTGTGAGGAAGTGTATGAAAGTTTCGTTGTGGATGGGGTGACGACTAAACAATTTATCAACTAAATACATTGGATTTTATTTATTTAAAAAATTATTTTAAATTATTTGCAATAGTATTTATATTTATTAAATTATTTATATTAATATTTAGTTAAAAGAATGTTTTTAAGGTGTGAAAAAATGTATGAAAGTTTCATTGTGGGTAGGGTAACGACTAAACAATTCATTAATTAAATACATTAGATTTTATTTATTTACAAAAATTATTTAAAATTATTAACTATAGTATTATAGTTATTAAATTATTTAAATATTATTTAGTTAAATTGGTTGACGTTAGTGAGGAATGAGCTGTTTTATTTAGATTTATGTATTTTAAGATTTCCTATTTTAAATTATTTTCAATAGTATTTATATTTATTTAATTATTTTAAATTAATAATTAATATTTAAAAAATTATTTGTGAATATATTATATATTTATATATATCCTAAATATGTGAAAAGATATATTTTTAAAAAAAAATTATATTAATTATAATGAATTTTATGATTTTTACGGTTTATATTGATTTTTCAATTAAAAAAAATGTCACATCAGCAATAGTCCCTACCAAATTTGTGCAACATGGATATTTTGCAATTAAAAAAAATAAAAAATTATGCCACGTCAGATATGACCGGAAGGTGACCTGGTGTAGCAGTTCAGAGGACAAAATTGTCGAAAAAATGAAAGTTAGAGGACACGAATAAAAAAGTTAAAGTCAACAGGACGAAAAACGTAATAGGTAAAACTTAGAAGACAAAAAAACTATTTTTACAAATTAAATATGCAAACTTAAAATTCCCAAATGAATGCAATTGCCTCAAATCCTACTCCTCGCAGTTACCGTCAACTGCCATAAATAATAATAGAAATAAATCCTCAAATTAAATATATAAACTTAAAGTTCCCAAAATAATTTTTCTGGTCTCCTATTAATCAAAATTCTAAATATTATCAAACACAATTCTTTATCTCAATAATCCCAAAAAAACACTCCAACATAATTTACAAAATCATGTGCCACTTAATTTCTAATCTCATCAATTAATTAACCAACTCAATTTCTATTTAATTTCTAATCTCATCAATTAATTAACCAACTCAATTTCTATTATCAAAATCCATGACCTTTTCATTATCACCTCCAAATCAAATCAATTTCCAGAACCCATATTCATATATCATGGATTAACTTTATATTAGAACTAATCTTACATAGACTGAATAAAATTTGTAATTTTAATTAATACAATTTGGTGAAACAAAGTCCCACTAATTATATATTCTCAACCCACATACATATATATATTCACACCACCTTAGCCATGTGAACCCATTTAAATAATAAGAGGTATTAGGAATTTTAAAGAGGATAAATAAATTGGTGGGGGAAGGAAGAAAATGTATCGTACAATAGTTGTGAAGAGAAACGCCGTAACGGAAAATATGATATTTGTTGAGTATGAAATTTTCTGGGTAAGATTTTATAAATAAACGTATAAAACATGGGCTTGAGCTTGATGAGTTAAGGACTAATATTTAAATATTAAAAGATTTTAAAATTCTTATTCAAAATATTTAGAAATTTAAAAAATAATAGGAAGAAAATATATATATATTTTTAGTGAGAAAAATTAGGTATTTGTATCTCATGAAAAACTCAAGATTTGATTTTTAAATAAAAGGTTCTTTAGAAAACAATGAAAATGAAAGATGTTATTTATTAAAACTTGCAAGATATGAAAAATATTTAATTTTAATAAAACTCAATATTTTGAAATTAATAAAGATAATAAATAATACTGGAAAAATTAGGGGTATTACAATATCAATCTGGTCAACATCGAACAGAGTATTATTCGTATATTATTTTATAATATTACATAGCGTTTTTATTAAAGAGAATTAATATAATAAGCGCCCGTTTGGTGGTAAAGATAAACCTAAGATTAGGGCCTAATCTTGTATACCAGGGTGTTTGGTTCATGTCTTGGCGGCCCAATATTAATCTGTTATAAATACCGATATCTTAACACCTGAAAATGGTCAGATATGGACAGATTACACCAAGTCGCATATTTTGAGGACCCTTTTGCCCTTCACAGATTTGAATTGGAATCTATCTTATTTCCGCATCTTTGCTTTTTGTTGAACTAAAAGGAGGTCGATATTTGGAAGCTCGCCGGAACTCCGTCGACCTCAGTGAAACAGAAAGCTTGCCTTTTTTTCCTTTATGTAAAGTTATTCTTCGCCTAAGTTTAAAGAAAATAAAGAATTTAGTGACAAACCTTTTAGCCTGCAAAAACTTACTATCAGTGGAAACAATCAAATCATCAAGACTCACAATCGAAGGCGTCTTCCAAACCAACAAACCCTCGTCATTCCCACCACCAACATTCGACGAACCCTTCTTCCCCAAATCCTCCAATCCAAGGTAATTCAAAAACTCAACACTTGGGCACCCGCTAAACAATCGGCCTCTGGATGAAAACCCAAATTTCTTGTTCGTTACCCAATCGCAATTCTGACAGAGGACGGACGATTCAGTGCAGCAGAAGATTAAAGAAGGGGGATTGTTGGGGAAAAGAAAAATGGGATATTCTCTCTCCTCTGAACAAATTTGGGTTGTCTGGTGGGGGTAAAAAAGGGATAACCTATTAAATTAAATTAACACACACGCACTAATCTATTGATATGTGCAGCCAAATCAAACACATTTTCTTTTATATTTAATCTGCAATTGGACTTTATCTTGCAAGAGTTTGTATCTTGCAGTCTTTAATACCAAACGGGCACTAAATTAATTTCACGTCTTCGAAATTTTAGATAAGAAAGATCAACTTAAATAATTTGTACATATATATGACCTAAACACTCCATGTTCCTCTGTTTTGCTCCAGATTAATTAACCACAATCAAAACATAAACAAAATCCACGTCTCTAGAGATCGAAATAAACTCGCTCACGCTTTGGCAAAATCTGCTGCAGTCTCCGCACATTCTCACTATTGGATCGGGGTAGATTTTCCTAATTGATCCGATGGATTGAGTTATATTATTTTTCTGTGGTGTTGAATATTCAAATGCAATTTCTCAGTTAATTGGTGAAATCTGATGTTTTACTCAATTTTGTTCGCTGATCTCTGAACCGGTCCTATGCACGTTCGAACCGGAACTTTGAAGCTGCTGAAGAACCGGCAGTTGAGATTCATAACAGAATAACTGTTATGAAAAGCGGAAAACTTGCAGACGAATTTGGACCTTCATTTTCGTTGTATTGAAGAGGCAAACCACCTGGGTTCAGTTAGTCAGTTAATTCCGAGTTCATTGAGTGTATTTTTCCCCTTGCTTTGAGTTAGCATTCACTGAATTCGATTTCTGGGGTCTTAATTTAGCAAACTAGAAATTGATCAATTGAGTGTGTGTAATGTGTATTACTCTGATTCAATATAGTGAAATTGTTCCTCCCTCCCTGGATGTAGATCTTTGGATCGAACCACGTAATTCTTGTGTTCTTTATGATTTTCGTTCTGCGCTATTACTTTTCATCATCTTGCTCACATTTCTGTAAGCTCAGATTAGTTCACCCTGAAAGATTTGTTCACCCACTCATCTTCCTTTTAAGTGTAGCTTAATTTTTTTTATTAAAAAAAAATTAACAAAATCAACCTTTGTTACCTCCAAACATCTAATCATTCGATCCTACGGCTGTTCTCTCTGTTTTTATTTTTTCAATGTGGATACAGAACTTTCCTTATATGTTTTAAGTTGGAGTGAAAACGTTTTTTTTCGTCCAGTAAATTATCCACAATCCATTTTTTCGTCCAAAAAATTTGAACAATTCCATTTTTGTCCTATAACTTAAAAAATTGTCCAATTTTGACTCAATTTTCCCCAAAAAAACAAATATGGTGGCATTTGAGCCGCAGATGTAGATTAAAGATGTTTATAAAAATTTAGTTTAAAATGATAGAGTTTCTTTTTTTAAAATCATTTTGGGCGTGGAAAAACAAAAATAAAAATCATTTTGAGATTTGGCAATTACGGTACACTTAAAAAAAGGAAAACAAAGAAATATCACATGGGACAGTGGCCAATATCATTACCTGTTGTATCTGATCACTGGACCAAAAAAAGATCGATCATGTAAAATTTATTGGACCAAAATTAAAAATTTGAAACTCAATGGACCATTTTCAAAGTCATAAATTTACTGGCTTAAAAATATTTAATCATATCCCAAAAAATTAGGTTTATCTATTCTTCTGAATTGATATACAGAATTGTATATTATAATTTAAATTTTATAGGGCAAATCAAAGCACCTGAATCAATATATAGAGTTGAATTTTGTGCATTGGTTAAGCACTTGAACTTATTAAATTTTTGGGAAAAATAGTTTTTTTATCCTCTAAGTTTCACCTATTATGTTTTTCGTCCTGTTGACTTTAACTTTTTTATTCGTGTTCTCTAACTTTTATTTTTTCGACAATTTCGTCCTCTGACCTGCTACACCAGGTCACCTTCTGGTCATATCTGACGTGGTGTGATTTTTTATTTTTTTTATTGTATAATATCTATGTGGCACAAATTTGGTAGGGACTATTGCTGATGTGGCATTTTTTAAATTGAAAAATCAATATAAACCTTAAAAATCATAAAATTCATTATAATTAATATATCCATGTGGCACAACGAAACTTTCATACACTTCCTCCAACTCCAACCAATTTTTTTAACTAAATATTAATTTAAATAATTCAATAAATATAAATACTATTGTAAATATTTTAAAATAAAAAATATTAAAATAAATAAAATCTAATGTATTTAGTTAAATTAATATTACTCTAAAATGATTTGTATTTTAGAATAGCAAAAAATATTAAAAAAATATTTGTGAATTTAAAAAATAATATGTACTATATTACAAGGACGAAAATGTCAAAAAAATGAAAGTTAGAGGACGAGAATCAAAAAGTCAAAGTCAATGAGATCAAAATTTGTGCCACGTGGGTATTTATCAATAAAAAAATTCCACATCAGATTTGGAAAGGTTACCTATTGTAGCAGGTCAGAGGACGAAAATGTCGAAAAACTAAAAGTTAAAGGACGAGAATAAAAAAGTCAAAATCAATGGGACCAAAACCATAGTAGGCGAAACTTAGAGGATAAAAAAACTATTTTTCCCTAAATTTTGTTTCATTAACCTTATAAACATATTTGTTTTGCTAAATCATTATAACCATATACCCCCTCCGTATAAGTAGGCATAATATTTTTATCGCGGGATTTAAGAGATTAACAGTTTATTGAAAAATTATAGTTTTTGTCCAATGAGAATTTTTCAACGACAATGTTAATTCCACATTCTTTTTTTGTCCTTTTTTTTTTTTTTTGTAAAATTAGTCTCAACCATTATTTTTAGGACCAAAACTATAATTTTATTTCATTTTCTTGGAACTAAAAATGTCAAAAAAACTACGGGACCAAAAGTGTCAAAAAAGACCATTTTGCAGATCACCCATTCTCTTGGCACCAAAAATGCAATTACCCAGCAATTTATTTATAAAATAGATATGTATAAAGAAAATTCAGGATATTGTTGTCATTTGAGAAAATATTTTATTCATAAAGGAGATTTAGTATGAATACATTTGAGTAAATAAATGTAAGATGAGGGTGCAAAAAATGTTAAAACTTTTCATTTAATCTATGCATACTTTATATTGGACGGACCAAAGAGAAAATTATGTCTACTTATATTGGACGGAGCGAATAATAAATAATATTTTAAGGGAATAATAAATAATTTTGTAGAGCGAGTTAATAAAATAAGAGAGTTGGTCTTATGTATTTCGTATACACGTTTAGTTTAACATGTTACCACTTTTAAAAATTTTAAAGTATAAATATTTGATCAAGAGTATTAAGAATTTCATCAAGAGTATCAAGAAATAGGGTCAGTGATATCGTATAATTTTTCAGGTGTATCAACAACAAATTAATATTTTTTACTATTTAAATTATTCATATTTAATATAAAAAGTATAATTTTATAATATTTAAATTTAAATATCAAGTGTAAAAAATAGCATTTAAAGTATTAAGTATTTAACCAAGAGTCTCAAATATATAACCACAAGTATCAAAAACTGAATGAAATTGAAACAGTAAGCTTACCGTGTATACGAAACACATAACACTTTGCCAAAATAAAGATTAAATTAAAATTTTTGGAGCTTAAGAGGAAACATAAAAAAATTTCGAAAAAAATTAAAAGAGGAAACATAAAATATGTAATTAAAAATTAATATTTAGTAAAAGTTTGGAAGAGTCTTTTGACTTGTCTTTATCGTATTTATGCCGTTAACTTGCCAGTGACGCATACTTACCTATGAATTTCCGGTCTAAGGGGCTTAGGCATTAATGAAAACTTACAACATTTGCAAAAAAATATAAGGCATTGATGAAAACAGACAAAATTTCCAATATATTATATGCGCCGCAAATATTAAATAAACATGTAACGTGTGTATCTCTAAATATATAATACGCTAACTGATTTCCATTCACAGGAAGGGCGGAAAATATTTCTGGCCTTTGATGTTGTTTTCTTATTTTAATCTTGACCGTTTATTTAATTTAGGAATGTTTATTTATTATATTTTTTAATTTTAATAATTATCCAGAAATTATAAATATGTATTTATTACTTTCATCTTTTTTTTTTTTTTTAATTATTACTGTCATCTAATCATCTAATCATCCAATATAATCCAATCATACATAATAGTCAATAAGTTGTTTTTTTTTTTTTTTGGCGTCATTTCACCTCATTCGTCAATCTAATATCATCGACGTCATCCAATCCGTTCGTTTGGTCCAGTCGCTAAATTATGTAGTGTTAACACCCCCTCAATCACTCAATTTCACTCCATAATATTAGCATCAAAGTCTCCTATAAATTCTGGTCATTATTTTTCATTCCAATTAAACACAACTCACCGACATTCTTTATGTTGTTTTACTTGGTGTCGTTCATCATCATCGTCTTTGGCATTATCAAACAAAAAAAATTATATAGTTCATCCTAGATTTGAAGATTAATTTGAAGATGATCGTACATGGCATTATCAAACAACTTACCAGCATTCTTCGAATATTTAAAGAATATTGAATATTTTAGAGTTGAAAAATCTTCATTAGGTTATTCATCATAGTTTTGATTTTTTTTTTTTTTAAGTTTTGAAGATTTGGTTAATTTTCTTTTCATATGTTACTCTCAGTCTGTATATTTGTTGTGAATTGATCCAAAAAAAGTTTACAAGTTGTTGAAGAATGTAAGTCTTATATTTTGTGAAACTAATTCTAGCACAAAATTTTAATTGTATGTACTTATGTTTTAATTAAGATCACACGGATATTGAAAATCTCAATATTAAAATAGTTGATATCAATTGTTGTGAACTTGCTTCTCTAAAAAATATTTGAAACAATAAATGTTTCGATCCTCTGCACAATGAAAGCCACAATATTTAGGGCAAAAATTAAAATATATATATATATATATATATATATATATATTGATTAAAACTCAGTAAATAATATTAACCACCGTGCGAAGTACGGTTACGAGCAAAAACTAGTTAAGAGTAATACAAAATAAATTATCAAATTGAATCAAAGAGAGTCTTAAACTAACGGGCTACTTTTATGCAATAAATGCAAACGGTGTAATTGAATTTTCTTCCAATTCTAATTTAATTTTTTGTCAAAATTTAAAAGTCGATAGGACCAAAAACTAAAAAGAGGTAACGTTATAGAACGAAAAAAATACTATAAAAAAATATTTTTCCCTTACTTTTTTTTTTTTTTATGGTAACAAACACACATTCAAATACCTAAAGAAAAAGAAATTGTTAGGGAGTTAATATAAATAAGTTAATTCCACATTTTTTCAAAGGGCGAATTTTTAGATAAGATTGAATTTGTTCATGATATTAGAGTTTTAGGCTCAAGCCCACTCCTAGGCTAAAATCGCGTTAAAAGTAGCTCACCTCATATTAAATTTTCTACTCACGGGTCCTCCTCCCAATGGGAAAAATTGAGGATGCGGCCCACGAGTGAGCAAAAGTGTTACGAAATTAATATATAAGGTAAAGTAATTTTTAAGTCCATTGTGCACCTCTCTACAAGTTTGATCTTTTAGATGGGATAGAATTCTTTTAGAAACCAAGGATGAACACAAATTGAAGGAAAATGGGACCCTATTTCATAGATCGATTCATGTCAAAATATTATTAGGGCCGATCTTGAAGGTGAAGGTGTTTTTTATTTTTTTAGGTTTGCTCTCGTACATGTGCGAGTATAAATAAGTGTATATCCCCATACCTTATTCATATCACAATTACATACCAATCTTAGATAGAGCACACACTTATTAAGAAAGATGACTTCCATGAAGGATATTTTGCCTCTCTTCACCATGAATGCTGGGAGTGGAGCTCATAGTTATGCTCAAAATTCCTCCTACCAGGTACACTATAATATATAAGGAAAATTATAAAAGTGGTCCCATGAGAATAGACCCTCATGAAAATGGTTCTTTTTTTAATATTTATAGTCTTTTTTTGTATAAAAAAGTGTAAAAAATTATTTTTGTGGAATCAATTTTGCAATTAAAATACGCACAAAATGATCATTTTCAAGCATGTTAGTAAAAGTGCAATAAGAAAATTCTCTTGGGACCAAAACTGCAATAGACCCCTATATGAACAATGATCTCTCTCGCTCTTTCTCTTAGAAAGTTGTGGTGTTTAAGACAAAGTAATATAGCTCAAGTGGTTAGAGTCCCATTATCTATGTCGTAAGGTCATGGATTCGAGTCATCATTTGTCCGATAGAAAAAATTGTGGTGTTTAATTTGGTAAATAAAAAACTGTTTTTCCAGAGAGGAGCATTGGATGCTGCTATTTCAATCATCGAAGAAGAAATCGGGACGAAATTCAATATCCAACACTTGGCGAGAAATGAGGTGTTCATTGCAGATTTTGGGTGCTCGACTGGCCACAACTCATTCCCGGCGATGCAGATCATCACTCGAGCCATTACCCGTTTACATGAATCCACGGAATTTCACGTCTTCTTCAACGATGTCGTTTCCAACGATTTCAACACCCTTTTCACTTCACTTCCACCCCAAAGGAGTTACCATGCAGCAGGGGTGCCAGGGGACTTCCACCGCCGCCTCTTTCCCCAATCGTCCCTTCACTTTGCTTACTCTTCCTATGCACTCCATTTTCTGAGGCACGTGCCGGAGGCTGTGATGGATAGTGGTTCTCCGGCGTGGAACGAAGGAGCCATTACTTATACTGGAAGCAAGAAGGAAGTTGGTGATGCGTATTTGGAACAGTTTGGTAAGGACATGGAGGCGTTTTTGGAATGTAGGGGTGTAGAAATGGTGGGTGGAGGGCTTATGGCCCTTCTTCTCCCTGGAGTCCCTCAATTCTGTGACCCTCAAACAGAGTGGACTATCCCTCGTTATCTTAACCTTTTGGGATCTTGCCTCATGGACATGGCTAAAATGGTAATTGTTCGGAAAATCAATATAAATGAATTAGTTTCATAATCTCTCTAAAAGTTCAGATTTTTAGATGAAAAAATATCACAAATGATCTTATATCTTTATCCAAATCCAATTTTGGTTCTTTTGATTGGAAAATTCCAATTTTGGCCGAAAAATTGCCCTAATTTTTTGTGTTGGTCACATGGACAACCGTGTCCACTCTAATTTGGATCATCTCTCATCTAGAAAGCAAAGCCCTCAATCAATTACAAATTTCTATTACACCTCTCTCATAAATCGTGACTTCAAAATCGCAAATTCGTCAAATCCCATCACTAATTCCGAGTGATCACGACGAGGGGAGGAAAGAGACCTATAATTTTTTTTCTTGTTGAGCCCGTCAATTTAGTACATTTATGTGTCAATCTATATGCTACAACAGATTTTCGACCATTTTTCGGTTACTTTTCCAGCCAAAATTTGAATTATCAGGTGAAAATGTTCTATTTTGATATTAAAAGGACCACAATTGATAAAATAAAAAGAAAAATGATCAAATCTGGATTCAAGCAAAGTTATAGAATCATTTATGAAATTATCTTGAAAGTATCTGAGTTTTAGCTCACTCTCAAATCCTGAGTTCGAATCCCACATAAAACAACTACATCCATATTAAATTGTCCAATTCGTTGAGGAGGGAAAAGAGGAGTGTTAGGGAAATTAATATAAATGAATTAATTTCACATTTCTCTACAAATTTGAATTTTTAGATTTTTTTTTATAGCAAATTCGAACTTTTAGATTAGATGATCTTCCAATTGAATATTTGGTACATCGATTATCATAACGAATGAAAATCAGCAATTTTTATATATTATGTTGCAGGGAAGATTGAGTAAAGCAAAAATAGACTCATTTAACATCCCAATATACTTGCCAACCCCGCAACAGTTGAAGTCCATACTAGATGAGAGCAACAGTTTCAGCATCGAAAGAATTGAGATTCTCGACAACCCTCAAAAGTATAACTTGTCACGCGTCGATGCCCGCGCAGCCTTCTTCAGGGCTGCATTTGAAACATCGCTCACTCATCAATTTGGAGGTGAAATCATTGATGAATTGTTCGACCTCTACAAGGTGAAACTTGCAGCCTCACCTGCTTCTCTGGATCCCACCAACGATAAATCCATCGTAATTCTTGCTATGCTCAAGCGCAAAGCCGATTAACATTCTGACTGTAATGGCAAGATCATGCTCTTCACTATTCCAAGTTGTAATACGGGTCATGTGTACGATATATATGTACGAATTATCTCCTCAATAACTTGAAATCAATATAGAAATGAATACTGATATTAGGATATTGCACAGTATATACTTATATTGTATCCCACATTGGATTATGTAGAAATAATAAACTCATTGTACTTGTACTTACTACTCAATGTGTGAATAAGTTATCTTTTCCACTCAATTCTTTTTAAATGAAGCTCCTTAATCATACGAATTAAATTCCTCAGTCGCACGCAAATGTTGGACATGTTTAATTTCTATTGAGGGGCAGAAGTTATACAAGAGAGAATTCTACGATTATATATCTGCAAGGTTACTTTACAACCAAATCTTCACAAATTTTTATTGGAAAAATTACAAATAGGTTCAAAAAAATATATTAAATTGTCCACTCGATGGGCCTCCTCTCCAGAGGGAAGAGTTTATAAATTCGACCCACGAGTGAGGGGAGTGTTAGGAATCAATATAAATGAATTAATTATCACCCTCTCTACTAGATCGGACTTTTAGATGAGGCGGAATCCTTTCATCTTCTTCAGCACTCAATTTCAAATGAGTTGGGATCGGGTAGACCACAAGGTATACTGCTCTGATGCTACTTGAAGGCGTAAATGTGTTACTTATAAGATTAAATCATTTCAAAACACAGTTATGAGACTAAATCAAAAAGGTGTAAAAGTTCATTTGGGATTTAATCCCGTTGTTAACCATTACCATAAGTGCGGACCTACGACATCAGGGGTTACGACAATGGTAAAAAACACATGAAATATATCATAGACAAAGGAACCAACTTAGGATATAGTGAATAACATTATTTGTTATTAGACTCGTCACACAATAAAAGGCATCCCCTAATTACGTACATAGTATTACTCCATCCATTTCGGTTACCCTTTTTTTCATTTTACATTTTGGTTTGTCCCACTATAAATTTCTCATTCTATCTTTGGACAAAAGAAATAGGGGTGTGCAAAATTCGGTTTGGACCGAAAAAACCGATCAAACCAGACCGAAGTAAAAAATTTGGTTCGGTTTTTGGTTCGGTTTTCGGTCTGAAGAAATTTAAAATTTTGGTTTTCGGTTCGGTGTTCGGTTTTTACATTAGTAAAAATCGAATAGACCGAACCGACCGAAATATATATATATATATATATATATATATATTATATATAATAATATTAAGGATAATACTTAATATATTAATCTATAATACTTAATCCTATTATTTTATATTAATAATTTTTTATTTAATATATTAATTCTATTATTATCCTAATTCCTAGTTCAGTAATTAGTAGAAAGTAATCTATAATACTTACTCTATATTTTTTTTGATCGGTAAATATAATACTTACTCTATATTAATCCTATTAATCTATAATACTTACTCATCAGTCATCAGAGTCATCGTTATTTTTTCAAAATTTGCTATGTTTATATTTATTTTTGTTTGGAGTGTATCATCGTCAAACGATAAGTAGATTATTTTAGTTTTTATATTTAAAGTGTGGACTTATGAACACTATGTAATTGTTGTCTTTTGATGTGTTTTAGAATTTTAATATTAATTTTTTCACATAATTTTAAAGTTTTAAAAAAATGTAAAAAAAATGTGGTTTGTTCGGTCCGAGACCGAAACCAAACCGAAATATTTCGATTTCCGACCTTTCGGTTTTGAAAATTTCGGTTCGGTGTTCGGGTTGAGGAAAAAAATTCGGTTTACAACCCCTAAAAAGAAATGAGAAGCTTGTAATGTTATCCGGCTTTACGCTTGAGCATAGCAAGAATTACAATAGATTTATCATTGTCGGGATTCAGAAAAACCGGGGAAGCTGCAAGTTTCTTCGCATAGAGGTCGAACAATTCATCAATGATTTCACCTCCAAAGTGATAAAATAACAATCTTTCATGAACAGCCCGGAAGAATTCTGCGCGGGCATTGACGCTGCGCAAGCTGTATTTTCCGGGGTTGTCAAGAATCTCCATTCTTTCTATGCTGAAATTTTGGCTCCTCTCCAGTATGGCCTTCAACTCTTGTGGGGTGGTAAAGTAGTATGGGAGGTTAAAAGAGTCTATTTTTGCTTCACTTAATTTTCCCTGTAACATCGCATCATAGTTAGATTGTCGGTTATGGCAAAAACTTGTATGAGATGGTCTCATGCATGAGATCGAGTCACTTTTTAATAAATTGTTATCACTTTTTAAAAAAGTGATACAAATTAATATAAAAGTAATAACAAATTGAAAAGTGATAACAATTTATTAAAAAGTGACCCCGTCTCATGCATGAGACAGTCTCACACAAGAGTGCCCCGTCGGTTATATATGAAAATTGATTTTCATAATATTGACAAGATTAAGTCAATAAAATAATAATACTAACTGTAAAATTTACATCTTTTTATTTTAAATTCGATTTTATATTTAAATTATATTTTTGGCATTTTAAATTTATTATAATATAATATCACAAGGCCCATATTGCTATAATGTGATGAACACATGATTTTGGCCTAAATTGAGGAAATTCGAAGCAATTTGACCTCACGATCCTTAAAAGCTACAAACCTTTTCCAAAAAGTTACTGTCTTTAAAAAAAAATAAAAAAAGGAAATCTCGTGATTAATTACCATTTTAGCCATGTCCTCGAGGCAAGACCCCAAAAGGTTAACATCACTATGGATAGTGTACTCTGTTTGAGGGTCCAAAAATTGAGGCACTCCAGGGATTAGAAGGGCCATAAGTCCTCCACCCACCATTTCTACACTCCTGCTTTCCAAGAAAGCCTCCATGTCCTTACTATATTGATCTAAATATGCTTCACCAACTTCCTTCCTCTTTTCTCTACTGTAAAAGGTTGCTCCTTTGTTCCACGCCGGAGAGCTTCTGTCAGCCACCGCGTTCGGGACCTGCATCAGCCAGTGGAGAGACCAGGAAGAGTAAGCAAAGTGCAGAGACGATTCCGGAAGGAGGCGGCCATGGAAGTCCCCAGGCACTCCGGTTGCATGGTAAATCCTGTGGGGTGGAAGTGAAGTAAAAAGGGTGTTGAAATCGTTTGAAGGGACGTCGTTAAAGAAGACGTGAAATTCTGCGGATTCATATTTTTGTTTGATGGCTTGAGTGATGATGTGCATGGCTGGGAATGAGTTGTGGCCAGTTGAGCACCCAAAATCTGCAATGAACACCCCATTTTTCACCAACTGTTTGATATTTAACTTTGTCATAATTTCTTCTTCAATTATTGGCTTTGCAACATCCAATGCTCCTCTCTGGAAAAACAGAGTTTTTTTTATAGAGAGAGAGATTTGTTGCATACGATATTTCATCAAAACTTGTGTCATTGTGCGAGACCAAAGAAAATATTCAAAGCAATACTTTGTTACTGTTAAAAAAAAAAAAAAAGTGATACTTTGTTGTTGAAGTATGATTATTTTTTATGTCGCACAAAATATGCCACGAAGTAAAAAAAAAAATATCATTTTTAAACAACATAGTTTGAGACGGTCTCAAACTTGTCCATAATTAATTGAATATTTGTATCAGAAATTCATCAAATTGGTCTACCATTTCCATAGAGGATGTAATTGACAACTAGAAGTTTCACATTATTCCTTTTCTGCAACAGATTTGGAATGTAAAACGTTCCTAAAGTTTATACCGTGCACTATTTCATATGTGACAACAGGACGAACCAAAAAAAATATTTTTTCTTACTAGGGCTCTACCGTTGAACATAGGTCCAATTTTCCCATTTTCTCGATTCCTTAGAATTTCGTTTTTCTGCTCTTAGTGGCATCAAAACGCCATTATGTTGGGATATCTTATTTGTATCTCCGAGAAAATGGATATATTTTAAGTTCAATTTTATTTTATTACATAAAGTTGTTTGTGTACATGGTAAGAAATGAAATATATTTCTCTTTTATGCTCTTGGAATATTGGAGGTAGAATTGTTTTAATGATGACATTACAAGTGTTGTGCTCGAATTTAGGAAAAAAATGAAACAAAACAAAGTTACAATGATTATGGAGGGGAATAATTGAGGAGAAACCAGGGAGAGGGTTAATCAAAATTAGGTAGTAATTATCTTATTTAGAAGGAAAGTTGTAAAATTGATCATTTTTTCTTCTTATTAACCACCATATTGCTCTATATTCATTCTCATTTCTATTCCCATTGAGGAATTTTCAACCAAACGTCCTCTTAATGTAAATTTGCATAAAAACAAGGATAATGTATATATGTAGATATATACCTGGTAGGAGGAGTTTTGAACATAACTATGAGGTCCATCCCCAGCATTCATGGCGTAGAGGGGCTGTTCATTAAAATTCATGAAAGCCATCTTTCTTAATAAGCTAGATTATGCCCTGTACACGTGTACTCAGCTATTCTTTGATTAGAAATTTGAGAGCATAAAAAAACATGAGCAAGGCATATGGTTGAATACATATTTATAGCAAGTGTCTGCAGATGCACTAGTACAAAATGCCTCATCCTGGCGGGGCCTCTTTCATTTCTCTGGTTCAATACACGACAATTTAGATTAAAATTCATGCAGCCTGCTTTCATTGAATTATCAATAAACGTGCCAAATTAACATAAATTAATTGGGATTGTTATTTCGTGAATCTATTTCGTTGGCATCAACATGGTGGTTATGCACGCTGCTCCCCACATGAATGTATTATTACAATTATATCAATCTGGTCAACATTTCGTATATTATTTTATAATATTACGTAGCGTTTTTATTAAAGGGAATTGTAAGAATGTAATCTGTTCCCCAAATTCCTCATCGAGGTCAAAGATATACACCTGTACAATCGTGATTCTAGGCTAAGATAATGGAAACATTAAACACCTACCATGTATACAGATTATGCTATTTATTTACATATATTCTATCACACCCCCACAGTCGAAACGGGAGGTCTTAGAACGCTGAGACTGTTACGAAAGTCTTCAAACAAAAGCGACGGCAATCCTTTTGTGAATATATCAGCGAGTTGGTGTCGAGATGGAACGTGCAAGACTCGGACTTGGCCCCGAGCAACCTTTTCTCGAACAAAATGAATATCCATCTCTATATGCTTTGTCCGTTGATGTTGTACTGGATTCCCGGCAAGATAAACAGCGCTGATGTTATCGGTATATACCAGTGTAGCAGTGAGAATTGGACAATGTAGTTCGAGCAATAAGTTACGTAGCCAACAAGATTCCGACACAACATTAGCCACCCCACGGTATTCAGCCTCGGCACTTGAACGAGACAATGTGGTTTGTCGCTTAGCCGACCAAGATATCAGATTATCGCCTAGGAATACACAATAACCCGATGTTGAGCGCCGAGTATCCGGACACCCCCCCCAATCGGCATCCGTGTAGGATAGAAGTGACTTCACCGACGACGGGTATAAGTGAAGACCATGATCAATAGTTCCTTGAAGATAGCGCACAATACGTTTCAGCGCATTCATGTGTTCTTCTCTAGGGTCATGCATGAATAAACACACTTGCTGAACAGCATACGAGATATCGGGCCTTGTGAATGTTAAATACTGGAGAGCCCCAGCAAGGCTTCGATAGAGAGACGGGTTTGCAAACGGTGCACCCGAAGTGGCGCTGAGCTTTGGTTTAGTGTCAACTGGAGTTGAGGAGGATTTACAAGACGACATACCAGCCCGTTCAATTATCTCAGTAGCATACTTCTGTTGAGATAAAAAAAGACCTCCTGCATGACGTGTAACAGCTATCCCCAGGAAGTAATGTAAGGAACCCAAGTCCTTCATTGCAAACTCAGAACTGAGTAGAGAAATGAAGGACTGGCGAATGGCATCAGATGAAGCAGTTAGTATGATATCGTCAACATATAACAGCAAGTAAGCCATATGGGAACCACGCCGATACACAAAGAGAGAGTGATCAGACGTACTTCGGGTAAAGCCAATAGTGGACACATAATCAGTAAATCTCCTGTTCCAGGCCCGGGGAGCCTGCTTCAGCCCATACAACGATTTCTTCAACAAACAAACATGATTAGGATATTTGGAGTCCCTAAACCCAAGAGGCTGATGCATATACACAGTGTCCTTGAGAGTCCCATGTAAGAACGCATTTTTCACATCCAGTTGGTGAATAGGCCAAGCCTTGGAAAGAGCCAAGCTAAGAACAGTGCGAATGGTAGCTGGTTTGACTACTGGACTAAAAGTCTCACCACAATCCACGCCAACCTGTTGAGTTTTGCCATCACCTACAAGACGGGCTTTATGCCTCTCAAACGAACCATCAGAACGTTCTTTATGTGTAAAAATCCACATTGAGCGAATAACATTAACATCAGGGGGACGGGGCACCAACTCCCACGTCTTATTTTCAATAAGAGCATTAAACTCATCATCCATAGCCAATTTCCAATTATGGTCCCGAAGAGCAGACATAGGGTTTTTCGGTAAAGGAGATTTTTGTACTGACGTGTTTAGATTAAACCGAGGGTTTGGTTTAAAAATGCCACGTTGGCTGCGTGTGACGGGTCTAGTAGAAGGATGAGGCGTGATAGGATCGAGAGCAGGAGGTGCTGGAACAGAGGCAGACGCACCGGTGCTCGATCCAGGCGATGAGTGTTGGAGTGGTAGAGAGGAAGGAGGATGCGCCAAGTTTGGTTGAGGTGGCTCAGACGACACATTCTGTGACATATGATGGATGACAGATGGAGCAATGTCATCATCCAGAAAGGTGTATGAGTTTGGTGTTTGAGTGTGTAACTTGGCAAATGGAAATTGACTTTCATCAAAAATCACATGGCGACTTATGATGATTTTATTTGAAGATAAATCAAAGCACTTATAGCCGCGATGATTTGATGGATACCCCAAAAACACACACGGAGTGGATCGTGGTTGGAGTTTATGTATAGTAGTTGATGGAAAGAGAGGATAACACAAGCACCCAAAAACTCGTAAATGGGAATACGACGGATCCTTGCGATATAGTAGTGTGAGAGGAGATTTATAGGCTAATTGTTTACTTGGAAGGATGTTAAGAATATACGTAGCCATTTGTAGAGCATGGTGCCAAAAAGACGGCGGTAATGACGCATGAGTGAGCAAAGTTCGAATAATGTTGTTTATTGTTCGAATTTTACGCTCGGCCTTGCCGTTTTGGGAAGATGTGTGAGGACAAGATAGACGGAACGCCATGCCATTAGCATTACAAAAGTCCCAAAAAAGGCTATTAACAAATTCACGCCCATTATCACATTGAAATGTTTTTATCTCCCGCTCAAATTGAGTGCGAATGAAAGCTCTAAAAGACAAAAATGTGGAAAATACTTGGGATTTGTTAGATATAGGAAATGTCCACAGAAAATTAGAGTAATCATCCAACAACATCATATAATATCGATGGCCCGAAGAGCTCAAAACAGGAGATGTCCACAAATCACAATGAATAATATCAAAAGGCATCAAAGTGTGCGATTGAGAATCAACAAATGGCAATTTAACAAGTTTTCCAAGAGAACATGAATGACACACACGAGAGGTACAGTATGAGTACATTCAATGAATTTATTTTGCCTAAGAGAATCTAACACGGGTGCCCTGGATGACCTAAGCGATCATGCCACAAAGAATGAGGCAATGCAACAAAAGACGATGGTGGTTGGACTTTATTTGTGGTGATAGGATAAAGCTCGCCTCGACTCACACCTCATTAGACGCATCCCCGTCGAAAATCCTTAATGAGAAAACCCAAATGGATCAAATTCCATGCAGACACCGAATTATCAATCGTGAATTTCGAACCGATACTAAGTTTTTAATAATCTCGAGGGACATGAAGAACATTTTGCAAAGTTAGGAATGGCTTTGAAGAGGATAAATGTGTATGGCCATAACGAGAAATTGGAAGAGATTGACCATTACCAACAATTATACCACGTTTATTGCTCAAATTGAAATAAGGCGAGAGAGTACCTTGTGCGGATGTCATATGAGAAGTGGCACCCGTATCCATGTACCAATTAGAATCCGGTGGATTGATTCCAAGGGTATACATTCTTTGCCTCAATATCCGTAGTAGATGGTGAGGCCGTGGCGAGAAAGCCCGAGGTCGAGCACCAAGAATCCCTGTGTGGAGCTTGTGAGCGCTGAAAATTAGGTGGCCCGGCCCATGGCGCCGATGGATATGGGCAAGGAGGCACGAGGCCATGGCCATTGCCACGGCCATTCTTGGGAGCCGTAATTCCAACCCTAGGGCGACGATTGTTGGCCAAGCCGTTGCTGGCCACCACCCCCACCATTCTGACCACCGCCTTATCCACCTTTCGCCCCCTTTCCATTATTACGTTTGGAATTCTTTTTACCACCAGATGTAGATCGCTCTTTGTGATTGATTCTCGAGAGGACACGAGTCCGTATCGGCGTAGCCGCCACCCATCGCCGCCCAAGAGCGACCTTTTTCGCTAACCCCGCCTCCTCCAGAACTAGCATCGATCGTGCCTGATAAAATTTAGGAAGAGGATTGCTTTGGCGGATAAGAGTACCAACCCCACTATAAGCTTCAGTGAGACCCGCCACCAATTGGAGTACCAGCCTTTCATTTGAGACCGGTGCGCCGACGTTCTTGAGTTGATCCGACAACACCTTGAGACGCTGGCAATAGGCAGAAGCATTTGGGAAATTATCCATGATTGTGTGGGAGAATTCTTGTTCGAGAGTAACAGCACGGGAATTCTTATTATCCTGGAATATGTCCCGCAACCGATCCCACGCCTCCATCGCCGTGGAGTCCGGTTCCAAAATTGTATGCAACAAATCCGTAGAGATTGTGGCGTAAATCCACTGAAGGACCGTGGCATCGAGAGTTGCCCATAGGTCTTTTTCTTCATCAGTCGTCGGCTGCTTCTCCGTCGCCGATGGAATAATATGATGAAGAACTCTATGAGATCGTGCATGAATTTTGAATAATTCCGCCCACGTCGCGTATTGGACGTTCTCCATTTCAAGAGTAATGGAGATATGGTTCTTGATGTTATTAACAACCAGAGCCGGGTGGAATTGCGATTTGGTCGAAGTGTTCGACATGATGATGAAATGGAGAAGATCAGAAAGACGAAGAAAGAATGGCGAACAGAGAATTCTTAGGGCGCAGCGGAAGAGATCGAAGAAAATTGCCCTAGGTCTCTTGATACCATGTAAGAATGTAATCTGTTCCCCAAATTCCTCATCGAGGTCAAAGATATACACCTGTACAATCGTGATTCTAGGCTAAGATAATGGAAACATTAAACACCTACCATGTATACAGATTATGCTATTTATTTACATATATTCTATCAGGAATTAATATAATAAATTAATTTCACGTCTTCGAAATTTTAGATAAGAAGATCAACTTAAATAATTTGTACATAAATATCTTTTATTTAATTATGACCTCAACAATCCATGTTCCTCTGTTTTGCTCCAAATTAATTAACCACAATCAAAACTTAAATAAAATCCACGTCTCTAGAGATCGCGCTCTGGCAAAATCTGCTGCAGTCTCCGCACATTCTCACGATTGGATCGGGGTAGATTTTCCTAATTGATCCGATGGATTGAGTAATATTATTTTTCTGTAGTGTTAAATATTTAAATGCAATTTCTCAGTTAATTGGTGAAATCTGATGTTTTACTCAATTTTGTTCGCTGATCTCGGAACCAGTCCTATGCACGTTCGAACCGGTTTAAAGCATTCTGAACCGGAACATTGAAGTTGCTGAAGAACCGGCAGTTGAGATTCATAACAATTATACTGTTATGAAAAGCGGGAAAACTTGCAGACGAATTTCGACCTTCGTTTTCATTGTATTGAAGAGGCAAACCACCTGGGTTCAGTTAGTCAGTTAATTCCGAGTGCATTGAGTGTATTTTTTCCCTTACTTTGAGTTAGCATTCACTGAATTCGATTTCAAGGGTTCTTAATTTAGCAAACTAGATGAGAGTGTGTAATGTGTATTACTCTGATTCTACATAGTGAAATTGTTCCTCCCTCCCCGTGAATGTAGATATATGGATCGAACCACGATAAATCTATCGTAATTCTTGCTATGCTCAAGCGCAAAGCCGATTAACATTCTGAGTGTAATGACAAGATCATGCTCTTCACTATTCCAAGTTGTAATACAGGTCATGTGTATGATATATATGTACGAATTATCTCCTTAATAACTTGAATAAATCAATATAAATTATCATTCATTCTGTCCATATGTGATAAACAAATCAATAGAGAAATGATTACTAAATTGAATGTTAACTCCTTAAGATTGTGAAGATCAACTTAATTTAATTGGAATTATTACAAATAGGTTCAAAAAATATTTCAAAATTGCAAATAGATTTCAAATATTTTTGTGCTTCTGTGCAAATTTATCTTGTATTATAATTTTAAATTTTTTTTGAACCTATTTGTAACTGCCCCTTAATTAATTCATACATATCATTTATTAATTGTGACCTCTACACTCCTTTTTCCTCTGCTTTGCTCCAAATTAACCACAATCAAAACTTAAACAAAATCTACGTCCCTAGACATCGAAATAAACTCGCTCATGGATGAAATTTTACGCGTTCTAGATGATGTCCGTGTGGGATATTTTCTACATTTCGAAATAAATTCGCCTACGCTTTGGCAAAATCTGCTGCGGTCCCTTTCATTCTCACGATTGGATTGGGGTTGATTTTCCTAATTGAATTGAAGAGCTAGTTTGAGTGGATTTAGTTAAATTATTTTCTGGAGATAGATTTTTTTTTTGTTAAAATAAAAATAAAATAAACAAAATCAACCTTTGTTCGATCCTACAGCTGCACTCTCCCATCTTATTTTTTTCAATGTGGATACAGAACATTCCGTATTCCACCGTTTTTTATATTTTTAAGTTGGAGTTAAAATGTTTTTTTCATCCAGTAAATTATCCACTGTCCATTTCTCATCCAAAAAATAGAACTTGAAGAATTATCCAATTTTAACCAAATTTTCCCCGAAAATTAAATGAAATACATGAAATATATCATAGACGAACCTTATTTGTTATTAGACTCGTTACACAATAAAAGGCATCCTCCTAATTAATCATGACGTACATAGTATTACTCTATTACTTCAAATTTTTTTATTTTTCATTTTGATACATCCCACTATAAATTCTCATTCTAATTTTTGACAAAAGAAATGAGAAGCAACTTATACTGAACGGAGGGAGTATAATGTTAATCGGCTTTACGCTGGAGCACAGCAAGAATTACTATAGATTTATCGTTGTTGGGATTCAGAAAAACCGGGGAAGCTGCAAGTTTCTTCGCATAGAGGTCGAACAATTCATCAATGATTTCACCTCCGAAGTGATCTGAGAACAATCTTTCATGAGCAGCCCGGAAGAATTCTGCGCGGGCATTGACGCTGGGCAAGCTGTATTTTCCGGGGTTGTCGAGAATCTCCATTCTTTCTATGCTGAAACTTTGGCTCCTCTCCAGTATAGCCTTCAACTGTTAGGGGGTGGTATAGTAGTATGGGAGGTTAAAAGAGTCTACTTTTGCTTCACTTACTCTTCCCTGCAGCATAGCATCATAGTTATATTGTCGGTTAAGAAAACCGTTTTCATAATATTGACAAGATTAAATCAATACTAAAATAGAAAAATGGAGATTTGATCGCTGCCAAAAGGGATCAAAACAGTATACTAAAACTCTAAATTTTACATCTTTTATAATTTGATTTTAGCCCAAAATGAGAAAATTCAGGGCAATTTAACCTCAATTCGCGACTCTTAAAAAATACGCCTTTCCCAAAAAGTAATTGTTTAAAAAAAATCCAATGATTAATTACCATTTTAGCCATGTCCATGAGGCAAGACCCCAAAATGTTATACGCATCACTTTGGAGAGTGTACTCTGTTTGAGGGTTCAAAATTTGAGGGACAGCAGGGACTATAAGGGCCATTAGTCCTCCACCCACCATTTCTACACTCCTGCTTTCCAAGAAAGCCTCCATGTCCTTACTATATTGATCCAAATATGCTTCACTAACTTCATTCCTCTTATCTCTACTGTAAAGAATTGCTCCTTTGTTCCATGCCGGAGAGCTGCTGTCCGCCACCGCCTTTGGGACCTGTGTCAGCCAGTGGAGAGACCAGGAAGAGTAAGCAAAGTGCAGAGACGATTCCGGAAGGAGGCGGCCGCGGAAGTCCCCAGGCACTCCGGTTGCACGGTAAATCCTGTGGGGCGGAAGTGAAGTAAAAAGGGTGTTGAAATCGTTGGAAGCGGCGTCGTTAAAGAAGACGTGAAATTCTGCGGATTCATATTTTTGTTTGATGGCTTGAGTGATGATGTGCATGGCTGGGAATGAGTTGTGGCCAGTTGAGCACCCAAAATCTGCAATGAACACCCCATTTTTCACCAACTGTTTGATATTTAACTTCGTCATAATTTCTTCTTCAATTATTGGCTTCGCATTATCCAATGCTCCTCTCTGAAAAAACAGAGTTTTTTTTATTCAGAGTGAGAGATTTGTTACATACGATATTTCACCAAAACTTGTGTCTTTGTGCGAGACGTTCTCGTGAAGGAAAAAAAATATCATTTTTAAATAACATAGTATCACTTTGAAACTAAGATTTAACAATCATGCAGTATACCATGCGTGAGACGGTCTCAAACTTGTCCATAATTAATTGAATATTTGTATCAGAAATTCCTCAAATTGGTCTACCATTTCCATAAAGGATTGAATTGACAACTAGAAGTTTCACATTATCCCTTTTCTGCAACAAATTTGGAATGTAAAACATTCCTAAAGTTTATACCGTCAGTTATTTCATATGTGACGACAGGACGAAAAAAAAAAAAATATTTTTTCTTACTAGATCTGATCCGTTGAACATAGATCCAATTTTCCCATTTTCACGACTCCTTAGAATTTCGTTTTTATGCTCTTAGTGGCATCAAAACGCCATTATGTTGGTATATCTTATTTGTATCTCCGAGAAAATGGATATATTTTAAGTTCAATTTTTTTTTATTATCTTTTCCCTCGGACCAACTTGGCTATGCAGCTTCTCAAATTTAACGTAATTTGGGTATCTACCTCAATAGTATACTCCCTCTATCCCCTTTAACCTTTACGTTTTGAAAGATTGCACATGTTTTAATAAATAGAGTTATTACATAAAGTTGTTTGTGTACATGGTAAGAAATGAAATATATTTCCCTTCTATGCTGATTGAGGAGAAATCAGGGGAGGATTAATCAAAATTGGGTAATAATTATCTTATTTAGGAGGGAAAGTTGTAAAATTGATCATTTTTTCTTCTCATTATTCATTCTCATTCCTATTCCCATTGAGAAATTTTCAACCAAGCGTCCTCTTAATATAAATTTGCGTAAAAACAAGGATAATTGTTAATATATATATATATATATATATGTAGATATATACCTGGTAGGAGGAGTTTTGAACATAACTATGAGGTCCATCCCCAGCATTCATGGCGTAGAGGGGCTGTTCATTAATATTCATGGAAGCCATATTTCTTAATAAGCTAGACTATGGCTATTCTTTGATTAGGAATTTGAGAGCATAAAAAAACATAAGCAAGGCATATGGTTTAATACATATTTATAGCAAGAGTCTGCAGATGCAGTAGTACAAAATGTCAAAATGGCAGTTTGGAGGCATATGGGAATTTCCAGCTAACAATAGTACAAGCTATAATAGATAATACTCTAATCTGGTGTAAATAACGTGATTCTTGTGCATCCAAAGGGGACCCAGCTCACAAATGCCTCATCCTGGCGGGGCCTCTTTCATTCAATCTTATTACTTTCTCTGGTTCATTGAATTATTATCAATAAACGTCACAAACTAACATAAATTAATTGGGATTGTTATTTCGTGAATCTTTTTCTTTGGCATGAACATGACACACAGGATCTCCTGTTACATAATGGTGTTACATTTCCTGTTACATTAATTAGATTTGCGCCACGTGTACATACGATTATATTAGGATGTTATTCTCTTATTTGTAAATTTTGATGTATGTACATGTGGCGCAAATTTAATTAATGTAACAGGAGATGTAACATCATTATGTAACAGGAGATCCGGACCGCATGGTGGTTCTGCACGCTGCTCCCCACATGTATGTATTATTATAATTATATCAATCTGGTCAACATTTCGTATATTATTTTATAATACTCCCTCCGTCCCATAAAAGCTTTCACACTTTTCTTTTTCGTATGTCCCAATATAAATTTTACACTCTTAAAATGGAAAACCTTTTATAAACTCCACCCTCACAATTTTCACTAATTTACACAAATGTCATTATTTTTACTCTCACATACACATAACCCAATAAAGTTTTTTTACTTTATACATAAAAGTTTACAAATTTATCCCTCAAAACTTCAATTATTACTCTTTTTTTTTAAAGTGTGTGACACACTACATATGAAAGTTATCTTGGGGATGGAGGGAATATTAGGTAGCGTTTTTATTAAAGAGAATTAATATAATAAATTAATTTCACGTCTTCGAAATTTTAGATAAGAAGATCAACTTAAATAATTTGTAAATATATATCTTTTATTTAATTATGACCTCAACACTCCATGTTCCTCTGTTTTGCTCCAAATTAATTAACCACAATCAAAACTTAAACAAAATCCACGTCTCTAGCGTTTCAAAAAAAAAATCCACGTCTCTAGAGATCGAAATAAACTCGCTCACGCTTTGGCAAAATCTGCTGCAATCTCCACACATTCTCACAATTGGATTGGGGTAGATTTTCCTAATTGATCCGATGGATTGAGTTATACTCCCTCCGTCCACTAAAAGTATGTTCATTTGATTTTGAAAGATTTTATAAAAATGTAAATAAAGTAGATAAAGTAAGAGTATTTTAGGGTATTGTGTGGTCCATTTATGAGTTAAGTGGTTATTTATGAATATAAAATTAATATAATGTGAAAAAATTAAGTGACGGTTGAACGATGAAACAAAATAAATTGTTGAAATAAACAGTGTGAGCATACTTTTGGTGGACAGAGGGAGTATTATTTTTCTGTAGTGTTAAATATTTAAATGCAATTGCTTAGTTAATTGGTGAAATCTGATTATGGTGTTTAACTCAATTTTGTTCGCTGATCTCGGAACCGGTCGTATGCACGTTCGAACCGGTTTAAATCATTCTGAACCGGAACTTTGAAGTTGCTGAAGAACCGGCAGTTGAGATTGTGTTATGAAAAGTGGGAAAACTTGCAGACGAATTTCAACCTTCGTTTTAGTTGTATTGAAGAGGCAAACCACCTGGGTTCAATTAGTCAGTTAATTCTGAGTGCATTGAGTGTATTTTTCCCCTTGCTTTGAGTTAGCATTCACTGAATTCGATTTCTAGTGTTCTTAATTTAGCAAACTAGAAATCGATCTATTGATAGTATGTAATGTATATTACTCTAATTCTACATAGTCAAATTGTTCCTCCCTCCCCGTGGATGTAGATCTTTGGATCGAACCATGTAATTCTTGTGTTCTTTGTGATTTTCGTTCTGCGCTATTATTGTTGTAAGGTTGTTCATCATCTTGCTCGCATTTCTGTAAGCTAAGACTAGTTCACCCACTGAAAGATTTGTTCACCCACTCATTTTTCTTTACATGTAAAAGAAAAAAAATTAAACAAAATCAACCTTTGTTACCTCCAAACATCTGGTCGTGGTTGTTCTCTCCAATCTTGTTTTTTCAATGTGGATACAGAATTTTTTGTATTCCACCGTTTTTCTATGTTTTAAGTTGGAGTAAAAATGTTTTTTTTGTCCAGTAAGTTATCCACAGTCCATTTTTTGTCCAAAAATTTTTAATGATTCCATTTTTGTCCTATAACTTAAAGAATTGTCCAGTTTTAACTCAATTTTCCCCGAAAAAACAAAAATGGCAGGATTGGCGGTCACGAGGTTAACACATGCAGGCCAAAATTGGGGATTTCCATTCCTTGCGCTGGTGTGGACGCTGATTGGTATAATAATTGCTTGTAATTACTCTTTAGTGTCGACACGTGGCTTACTGAGGATACGTCAGACGAGCTATAAGAATGATTATCCATAAGATTCACCAATGTAGAAGATAGGATTGTAAATGAGTCGAGCAGAGTCGAACGCATGTTGTTTAAACTTGTTTGAAATGTTATCAAGCTTTGATATTTATGTTTGAGCTTATTTGATAATTAATAGAGTCGAACTTGAACGAGCTTTAATTGAGCCGAACACGAATCAAGCTCGAGTAATTTAACATTTTTACACTTATTTTATCATTTTTTTTGCTTATCAAGTCGAGCCGATCCTTAGATTATACCAAATATAAATTTATGTTCAAGTTGTTTGATATTTATATCAACCCGAGCTCAAACGAGCTTTTACCAAACGATCTCAAATCGAGTATTGAATAGTTTGGTTTAGATTTCATCCCTAGTGGAAGATCACTAGAAGAGTGGAGATGCCCTGTGTAGAAATTTCAGATATGACATAGTGAAATTTGGAGATAAGCTTTAGTAACGCCTTTCATTATTTGTGCTCAACTGTAATGTATGTATAGCAAGAGTATTTAAACACAAATAGAGCTAACTAGTACAAGCGTATTTTACAAAGAAACGTTATTCTAAGAAGACGTTTTTATTAGTGAGGCAACAAAACCAGTAATACCCTTCTGATACTCTTCACCCCCCGGTCAAGTTGGAGAAGGGTGATATGGATCACACATTCCCAACTTGGACATAAGATGAGAAAAACAACTCCCAGTAAGCACCATGGTGAAGGAATCCGCCAATTGATGACCGGTAGGAACAAAAGAAGGAGCCACAAAACCACTCTTGTAACAATCACGTACATAATGACAATCGATGTCCAAGTATTTTGTGCGCTCATGGAAGACCAGATTCGCTGTGATATGCAAAGCAGTCTTATTATGACACCATAGAGGTATAGGTAAAGGAATGTGAACACCGAAATTTGAAGCAATGTAATTGATCCACTGTAGTTCAGAAACTACTGTACTAAGGGCCCTGTACTCAGCTTCAGCGGAAGAACGAGAGACCGTAGTTTGCTTCTTACTTTTCCAAGATATAAGCGCTCCCACGAAACAGCACACAAAACCCTGTAATGGACCTCCTAGTGTCTTTGCAAGCAGCCCAATCAGCATCGCTATAAGCTTGTAAAGCTAAAGAACCAGCGGAAGAATAGAACAGCCCCAAGGAAGAAGTGTTCTTGTAAATACCGCAGAACGTGAGTGACAGCCTCCCAATGTCTTGAAAATGGATCTGTGACAAATTGGCTGAGCTGTTGAACGGCGTAAGTAAGATCAAGGTGTGTCATACTCAGATAAAGAATGAAGCCAATAAGCCTCCGATATCTCTCAGGATGCTCAAGAGGAGTACCATCCTTTTCGTGCAGGCATAAACCGTGAAGGAGTGGAGTGGAAGTAGGTTTGCACTCGTGAAACCCAAATAAGTACCCATTGATGTTGGTCTTTGATGGTAAATTGAGCATCCAAGAAATCCTTCAGCTCAATAATCAATTGAGTGGTCGAGCTCGTAAGGAGAATATCATCTACATATACGAGCATCGCCAAAAATGCCCATCCTTGTGCATAGTAAATAGACAATGATCAAATTTTGATTGTGACAAGCCAAAAACTGATAGCTTAGCACATAACCCAGAATTCCATTCACTAGAGGCCTGTTTAAGACCATAGAGACTCTTCACCAAATGACAAACTTGATTCGGTTTAGCTCAAGAATAACCTTGAGGTATTTGCATGTATACCTCCTCCGATAAATTCCCATGCAAAAAGGCGTTGTCCACATCTAGTTGATGGATTTCCCAGGCCTTCAAAGTAGCCAATGCTATGAAGAATCGGACTGTTACTAACTTTGCAACAGAGGAAAAACAGTCAAAATAGTCGACACCATGAACCTGTGTATAGCCTTTAGCCACTAATCTGGCCTTATACCTCTCAATGGAGCCATCAGGTTTCCTTTTTATCTTATACACCCACTTGCAGCCAATAGCCTTTTTTCCTTGTGGTAAAGTAGTAATCACCCAAGAATTATTTAGTTCTAGAGTAGCCAACTCTCTCTGCATTGCCTCATGCCAAACAGTGTGTTTATTTGCTTCAACAAAATGAGTCGGTTCCCTTTGATCTGATATATTTACCAAGAAAGCTAAGTAGGATGAAGAGACCGCACAAACAAAATCTTTCATACAAAAAGGTTTAGAAACCTGTCGTTTACCCACGCGCATAGCTGGAACATCAACAGTAGATGTATCCAAACGGGGATCATTTTGAGAATCTGACTGTGGTGTAGGAGACGACAAAATACCAGTGGAAAATGGAAAATGTGTCTCAAAGAAAACCACATCCCTGGATATTAAAACCAGCTCAGTGTCAATATCAAATAATTGAAAACCTCTCTTACCAGAAACATATCCTAAAAAAATACACTTTGAAGCTCTGGAACTGAATTTTGTCTTATGAGGCAGTATATTTGTCGCATAAGCCAAACAATCGAATGGTTTCATCCTGAAATAATCTGGTTTCCTGTGATAAAGAACCAAGGACAGAAGTAGGTATCCTGTTAATAATATAAGCAGCAGCCAAGACCGAATAAGACCAGAATTTTAAAGGAACACCCCCTTGAAAAAGAATGGCTCGAGCAATTTCAAGTAAATGTCGATGTTTTTGTTCTACTACCCCATTTTGTTGGGGAGTATATGCACAAGTCGTCCCATGAATAATGCCTTGGGAATGTAATAAAGACTGACATTCAGATCCTAAAAACTCAAGACCATTGTCACTTCGAATACGTTTGACCTTCTTATCAAATTGACGCTCAACCAGCAGCAAAAATTTCTGTAAAATGGAGAAAACCTCCATCTTATGGTGCATAAAAAAAAACCCAGGTTGCCCGACTATAGTCATCCACCAAAATAAGGAAGTACGGAGTATTTGTGAGTGAAGGATCTCCACACGGACCCCAAATATCCACTTAAATCAAATCAAAACAATCAGCTGTATGAATCTCACTAATACCAAAAGGAATTCGATGGTGCTTGGCCTTAAAACAAATCTCACAAGATTTTATTTCATTAACAACATCAACAGCACATTCATTATTCAAAAAATCCAAATGTTTCAAAGTAGAAACTGAGGCATGACCAAGAGTCCGATGCCAAGAATCAAGGGAAAGATTACAAGAATGAAACTCTTTCACAAGGTGCATAGGATGTTGTAAAATATATAAATTTCCCTTCAACTCTCCCATTCCAAGACACCGTTTAGTCCGAGGGTCCTGTAACAAACAAGAACTAGACAAAAAACACATCTAACGTCATTCGACGAGCATAGTTGTGTTACCGACAGTAAATTATATTTGAAAGATGGAATATAGAGTACATCTTTCAATATAATGTCCTCCGAAATGTAAACATCCCCTGAGAATTCCACGTTTTTAATACTCCCATCAGGTAGACACACAGTCACAATCTTAGAAAGAGGAGATAAATTTTGCATAATGTGTTTATTTCGACACATATGCCGACTAGCCCCCGTATCAATCACCCAAGCATCATTACCCAATTTCATACAAGAGGAAAGAGCAAAAATAGAGGATGTATCTAGGAGAGTACCTGCAAAACTCACAAACTGAGCAAAATCTTGATGAGTGTCAGACCCTTTATCCTTGGTTTTCATGAGCTTAGTTACCTCCTGCAGCTGTTGAATTAATGCAGCAAGATCCGAACCTGTCTCAGTCTTTCTGAAATTTGTATGAGTATTTTGAAAAGCATTAGCCTCAAAAGAATTAGCAGAAGTCATACTCGCAAATGATCGAGATCGTTTTTCCTTAAGATCCTGATACCGGTCAGGTACCCCATGAAGCTTAAAACAGGTGCTCATCTCATGACCTTTGGCCCCACAGTGATCACAAATGAGCTTAGCTTTCTCTTCCTTAGAGCGATGAACAAACTGTGTACCCTTAGCATTGCCAAAAGAAAGAGATTTGTTGCCAAAACTGACCTTTCCTGAGACATTAGTTTTAGCAGCCATAGCAGAAGACTCTAAGTTTTCACCAAAAACAACATTCAATGATCTTTGCCTTTCAGCAGCAATTATCATGGAAAAGGATTGGTCAAGAGAAGGTAAAGGCTCAAGAAACCTATCATTGATTCTTAAAAGTATCAAACTTATCATTGATTCTTAAAAGTATCAAACCTATCATTGAGTCCCATAACAAACATATAGACCATGTACTCCATATATTCCTTCTCAACTTTCCTACCAATTTCACAATCACAGTGTAATATAGGAACCACACAAGCCAGTTCATCCAACAACTTGGTAAACTTATTGAAACATTCAACAATTGTGCTATTGCCTTGAGTGATTGGAGTGTATAGGGTAAGAGTTATTAAGACCAATCAACAAAATATCGAACCCAAGGGAAAAAGTATGCACATGAGTCCTTAGAAATATAAGTTCTTAGTGACTAAAGTTGCAACAATGGTTTGGAATAAACACACAAAACACTAGCAAAAATACAAAACAATAACAAGCAAACAAATGATCGAACACTTAGAATGCGATAACAAAAACAACAATAAATGGTGGGATAGAGGTGCTAGGATTAACATCCATCAATGAATCATCAATCAACAAGCTACAATTGAATCAAATTGCAAATCAACTAAGATAGAAAGCATAAACCATCATGAAATTAATCACTCCATTAAAATCACAATGCCTAATGTGAGTATCCTTAGTCTTTCCCATCTCTCAATGTAGAAATCCCCAATTCATTCAATCATGCAAAATTGAAACTCGATTAACACCTAATCACGTTAGCTCAACTCTCGCCTATTGCTAGGGCGATTAACCATTAATCTAAAGAGACAATTTTACACAAAGCACAATGAAGAATCACAATTAGGTAGAAAACTAACGTGAGTATCCCTAGTGCAACTAATCTCTCGATTACGAAGCACCCAATCCACGCATTCATACACAATTATCACCCGATTAATCCCAGATCACGTTAGCGCAACTCTCGTCTATAGCTAGGTGATCAAACACTAATCTAAAGAGATAATTATACATGAAGCACAAATGAGAATCACACTTAGTAAGCAATCTACTCAATTGATCTCCAATCATAAACAATCATAACATCATCAATCAAATCATCATCAATTTCAATTAACCCAAGCACAAGAGAGTTAGCCCATGGTACCACAAACAATACCCATGGGAAGAAGACTCGAGGTGCCTGCTTTTCTTCTGATTTTGATCCTTTCTACATATCCCTCGACTAGAGGCTCTTGTTCCTCGACCAGAGCTCGAGTTCAGGGCACTTTTCTCGCGCGGGGCTTCGGCCCTGACCTCCGTTTTCATCCCGTATGATCGTCTCTTCATTCTAAGCCTAATGGTACTCTCGGTTTGGCAAAATTCCACCGAATTACCTGCAAAATGGACGAAAAACATCAAAATCTCACAAATAATACTTTTTAGGCAAAAGAGTGATACTTTTCACATTTAGGCACAAAAACTAACACTTTAGCTCACTTTTTGCACTAAAATAGGCCCTAAAAACATGCATCAATTCACTCCAATCATACCCCCAGACTTGAATTGTTGCTCGTCCTCGAGCAACGTAGAAACTAAGAACAAAGGAGTGAATTGATTGCAATTATGTCACATGGCACCATAGACGAAATAAAAGACAATCGAACTCCTCAATGAACATAAGTATCAATGCAACTATCCACTAGCCATCAAGATAGATCATGCTCAAACAAATGCTCAATCAAATACTCAACACATTGCTCCTTCCATGGAGTGTTTCACTCTTCACTCAAGTGTATCAAGGTATAAGGCACTCAATCATCAATTCATGAATAAGTACACCATATGCTTGCCAAAAGACTTAATCTCAATCAAAATCACTTGTGATCAATCAAGAATTAAAGAGGTCTTTCTTCTAGGTTGTAATGTAGGCTCTTTGGAAAGGTGTGATGTTTTTGGATAAGAGTGACTAAATAGTAGAGACTTGAATGTAAGCTAATCAATACAATACACAATCTCTTCTCTTTACATCTAGTAACACTCTTCCTTTTGAACTCAATCCACCATTCACTTGAGCTTTATCTTTTTAAGCTCACAAATTGAATTTTTCTTTTCACTTCATTTTCATTTTTTTTCTTCACAATTCAATTTTTTCACAACCTTTTTTCTTTTATGCTTCATTCATCACTTAGCTCTTCATCTTCCCACACTTAGCAATCAAATCACCATCATTAGCCAACATTCAAGCTCAACTAAATATAGGACAAGAAAGGCTCATAAAAATAGGCTAAATGGTTTCAATTTCACTTGGCTTGCCAAAGAATAAAGTTCATAAAGCTCAACATGGCTTACTAAGGAAATCAAATGTATTTGGTAGGGAAAATTTGGCAAAGTAACTCATCATATCAAACATGGCCTCTTATCACTTTCAAGACATCACACAAAGATCAATATCAACAAGTCTAGTGGCAAGTTCTAGCATACAAATCATGAATGATTCACTCACAAAGAAATCAAATCAACCGTATAAGATGTACGATTATTAAGGCACAAAAGCTCACGGGCTTCAATTGAGCAATGAATCAAGCATCATCAATCACATTCATCTTCACACAATAAATCAAGAATACTAACTTCAAGCTACAAATTTACTCATGATCACATCAAAATCCAATAAGTCTTGCAAATCAAACACAAGTGCTCATGTACATAAATCCAAGCATACTCACTACCACATAAATAATACTCAAAGATATATGCAATAAATCCACAATTAAGCTCAAGACACATCTAGCCCCAAAAATAGATGCAAGAAATCCAAGATACCAATATAGCTTAATCAACAATAAGCAATAAGCTCAACAAACCCCATAATCATATAAGAGCACAAAAGATAGGCAAAGAAAGAAAAACACCTCCCCCAAACTTAGACAAGTCTAAGTTTGAAAGGAAGTGTTGTACCAATAAGCTTTTAAACTCCATCTTTCTTCAAGCATGTATAGGACTCTTTAAGCTTTAATGCACTTTCCTTCTTGATCTTGCATTTCCTTGCAATTCCAATCGCTTTCTCAATCCACGTAGTGAGCATACCTACAATCGGGCATAAGAATCTTCAAATAATTACCACTAAGAGATGCAAGAACCAAATAACGACCAACACCCCCCAAACTTGAATGATAACATGAATTCAAGGTTTAGAATGAGAGTGATAAAAATATATGCAACTTCTAATGGTATCATTAAGCTCAAAAATCCACATAAGCTCCATAGCAAAATATGCAATTCAACCTCCTAGAGCATGAGCAATTAAATTCCCAAGCCAATTCTCCCAAAACCAAAAAAAAAAACAAAAAGAACAAAAAGAAAAGAATGGGTTGTCTCCCATCTAGCGCTATTTTTATTGTCCTTTGCCGGACTTATTTCTTCACTTCGACGTCCTTCATCGGAATGGCCATGGGTAGCGATCCTCCTTCCCATTGTATCTCGATCTTTGTACTTCAAGGTCTAGGAGGTTCACCGAATAGATAGGACAACCACCGATAGATATGCAAAGTGTCCATGGTTGTCCCCCTTTTTCTCTTGCCATCCTCCTCGATTCTTCCTTCCTTTCAAAGATACCCAAGCGTTTTATCAACTCTTCCCTATAGTCAAAATTCACAAGAGGCAAAATTAATTCATTAGAAGCATCATTTTCAATTAAATCACAAATTGAAGAGTTAGAGGGTATAGAAATGCTCATTTCGATCTTCAAAGCTTCATTCGATGCTCTTTGATTTTCTTCCTCATTAAAGCTCATGTCCATCAATGGACACTCCTCTTCCTCCTTTTTGACAAGGAAGCCTTCTACTTTTACCTCTTCGCTTGGACCCTTTTCTACATCTTCTTCTCTTGTATTTTCTTCATTCCCTTCTTCTTCTTGACTCTCCATGATAGTCATGTTTTTTACTTGGCGTAGGAAATTTTTGAGTTGACTCTTGATAAACATGAAATGAACTCCGGTGATCTCCATGTTCCCCTCTATCCATGAATTGACATTTTCTTTGGTCTCACACATTTCTTCATACAAGGGAAGCATTTGATCACATCTAGCATCATCTTCCTCAAATTTTTCCAACAAAAATCCAAGCATCTCTAGCAATATAGCTCTCACATCATGGAGTCCTCATTCTTCAAATTGAGGAGAAGCTTGTGGCATTGGATAATCGAACTCATGGCTTCTCCTATCATCATAGTAATCACCTCCCGATGCTCCTTGCAATTCGTATCCACAACATGGATCGAATGTTTGATCATAAGGCTCATAGTATGGAAACATCTCTTGAGGTTGGGGAGAAATTTCTTCATATCTCCAATCTTCATAATTGCAAGGAACTTGTTGCAATTGAGCATTATCTTTATAGTTCCTCCAATCAATGTATCTACATTCTTCAAAGTGTGGAGAATACACCATGCTCTCTTGATAATGATATTGATTCCATGCATATGAATTGTATCCCTCCATCTAGACAAGATAAGCAAGTATCAAATTCAAACAAAAATAACAAAACAAACACAAACACAAAGGCAACAAATAGTCACTTCAAACAATCCCTAGGTCTCACTTAAGGCGCAAAAACTAATTCCCCGGCAACGGCGCCATTTGATTGGAGTGTATAGGGTAAGAGTTATTAAGACCAATCAACAAAATATCGAACCCAAGGGAAAAAGTATGCACATGAGTCCTTAGAAATACAAGTTCTTAGTGACTAAAGTTGCTACAATGGTTTGGAATAAACACACAAAACACTAGCAAAAATACAAAACAATAACAAGCAAACAAATGATCGAACACTTAGAATGCGATAACAAAAACAACAATAAATGGTGGGATAGAGGTGCTAGGATTAACATCCATCAATGAATCATCAATCAACAAGCTACAATTGAATCAAATTGCAAATCAACTAAGATAGAAAGCATAAACCATCATGAAATTAATCACTCCATTAAAATCACAATGCCTAATGTGAGTATCCTTAGTCTTTCCCATCTCTCAATGTAGAAATCCCCAATTCATACAATCATGTAAAATTGAAACTCGATTAACACCTAATCACGTTAGCTCAACTCTCGCCTATTGCTAGGGCGATTAACCATTAATCTAAAGAGACAATTTTACACAAAGCACAATGAAGAATCACAATTAGGTAGAAAACTAACGTGAGTATCCTTAGTGCAACTAATCTCTCGATTACGAAGCACCCAATCCACGCATTCATACACAATTATCACCCGATTAATCCCGAATCACGTTAGCGCAACTCTCGTCTATAGCTAGGGTGATCAAACACTAATCTAAAGAGATAATTATGCATGAAGCACAAATGAGAATCACACTTAGTAAGCAATCTACTCAATTGATCTCCAATCATAAACAATCATAACATCATCAATCAAATCATCATCAATTTCAATTAACCCAAGCACAAGAGAGTTATCCCATGGTACCACAAACAATACCCATGGGAAGAAGATAGAATTGAACAAACACTAAGCAAATCACAACAATTAAGAAATTAAAGAGACAAAAGAGGAAAAACATCACCAAATGATCTTCAATTAACCAAAATAGGAATGCTTGAGTCTTCAACACCAATCTCCAAATGAATTACAAGCTTGAATTGAAAGATTTACAAGGATCAAATGCTAATCTATGGCTAATCTAACAACAATCAAGGGAAATCTACATCTAATTCTAACTTCTACTCTAATCTACAAGAGAAATTGGCTTGGAGCCTGAGAAATCGCCCCAAATCCGCTACTAACTGCTATTATGAAGTGTGTCCCTGCTCTCTCTGACCTGCCCTGCTTTAAATACGAATTTTTGGAAAAACCTCTCCCTCGAGTCGAGGGTCAGGCCTCGACTCGAGGCTCATGCAAAAATCCTCGCCCTCGACTCGAGGGTCATGCCTCGACTCGAGGTGCCTGCTTTTCTTCTGATTTTGGTCCTTTCTACATATTCCTCGACTAGAGGCTCTTGCTCCTCGACCAGAGCTCGAGTCCAGGGCACTTTTTTCGCGCGGGGCTTCGGCCCCGACCCCGTTTTCGTCCCGTATGATCGTCTCTTCATTCTAAGCCTAATGATACTCTCGGTTTGGCAAAATTCCACCGAATTACCTGCAAAATGGACGAAAAACATCAAAATCTCACAAATAATACTTTTTAGGCAAAAGAGTGATACTTTTCACATTTAGGCACAAAAACTAACACTTTAGCTCACTTTTTGCACTAAAATAGGCCCTAAAAACATGCATCAATTCACTCCAATCATTGAGTTAAAGTTCTGAGTTCTCTTTTAATTTTGTACTTCAAAGGACCATTACTCTCACCATATCTCTGACAGGTAGTGTCCCAAAGTTGCTTAGAAGTTTGAATATGAACAAAAGTATCACTAAGTTCCTTCGACAGAGTATTCAAAATCCAAGCCAAAACAGTTGAATCAACTTTGTTCCACATAGCAAAATAAGCATCATTTTCATCTGGCACAGGTAACTTTCCATTTATAGATTGCAATTTTATTTTGGCACCTAGGGCAATCAACATCGATCTCTTCCATGAAATAAAAGTAGAACCACTAGTAAGATGATGCGGAATAAGAATCAAACATGGATGATCAGAACCGTGAAGAAAATACGAATTATCCTTAGAAATGACCAACCTCTGCGAAGTAATACCCGTACCCGAGGTATCGCCAACATCAGATTGAAGCGCTGCCCACTAATTTCCATTATTCCCAGTGTTCCGCCATAGTACCATCAGAAAAATTAGGATCGGGATATAGCAAAAAAATGGAGAATCAAACAATCGGAGTGAATTTTCCAAGATCGAACCATAAACTGATACCATGTAGAAATTTCAGATATGACATAGTGAAATTTGGAGATAAGCTTCAGTAACCGCCTTTCATTATTTGTGCTCAACTGTAATGTACGTACAACAAGAGTATTTAAACACAAAATAGAGCTAACTAGTACAAGCGACTTTTACAAAGAAGAAAAATTCTTATATGCAATATTTCATGGATCTAAGATCCGTGAAATTATCCATATAACAAAATTCGCGGATCCTGGGCGGGTTGGGGTGGGTTAGGTCGTGTTTGGCTAAAAAAAACTCGCACAAGGACAAAAATATAATTTTCGCTTCCAGGTGCTTCCAGGGGTGTTACTATTAGGTTACACATATGTTACTTAAACGATAAATATATATTACTATAAAATAAATAATATGTAATTGTCTAAAAATAATCGCCCAAATGCAAAAATTTAAATGAAAAAATGGTCAAATAAATATCTAATCTAATTATATGTGTGAATCAAATAAGTATTTAATCTTCAACAACTTTATTCTTATTAAAAGAGTGTGATTTTATTAAGATGATGACTTATTTGATCTCAATATTAACGAGAAATGATTTTAATGTGTTAAGAAAAAAATCATGGGTCTATTTGATCCCCAAGTATAAGATTTTTGGGGTAAATATGTGTTATTGTAAGGACAAATGTGTTTATTAAACTCGTACAAAGGTAAAAATAAATTTTTACTCTCTGGTTGTGTTATCATAAGGTCAAACACGTGTTACTGTATGAAGAAACAATGTGTTACTAATGAATAAAATCAATACAACACATGGATAAATATTTTATTCTTTTAAGGACTAGTAACACATTTTTGTTCTTATAGTAACACATATTTAAAAAAAAATATATGTTACTATATGAATACAAATGTGTTACTGTATAGTGAAAGATGTGTTACTATATTAAAAAAAATGTGTTACTATATGAACACAAACGTGTTACCGTATAGAGAAATATGTGTTACAATATGAACAAATCAGAAACAGAGTAACAGTCTGCGAAATTAATTCCTGTTTTTTTGAAAAACATGTAACTGGTAACAAAGACGATCCAGACAACAACACACTTCAATTTGATGTTTGTTGATAAATTTTGTTATTGTTTTGATCAGATCCGTAGCAATTATTTGACAATTTTTTTAAAACTTTTGTGTCTCTGCGTGTTTCTTTTCAATTTGATGTCTTCGTTGATTTCCGCTGTTGTTTTCGTCGAAATTCTCTGTTAAATCGCCTCTGTCATCTTTGCGCTGATGGTTGTCATCGCGATTTCTGCCCTAATTCGTTCAAATCTGCGTGATTTTTTATCTTGACCCGATTTGTATGGATGACCCGCGAAATATTTCACAGGAGACTAGCTCTACAAAGAAAAGTTATTCTAAGAAGACGTTTTTATTAGTGAGGCAACAAAACCAGTAATACCCACCCTGAGATAAAAATGAAGAATTCTAAGAGACTGTGTTTAATATTTCAAACTCCAATAAATACGCGCTACTATCCCTCTTTTCGATCCCTCTGTTTCCATGATAGCTAAAGTGGGTATAAACTCCGCATCAGATATTGTCCGTACACTCGAACTAACACTTATCTCACTCGTACAATCATGTAAGACCCCCAAACAACTCCGACAAATCCAATCCCAGATTATAGTCAACGCTACAGATTACCGTAACCGCCTTGTTAGCTCTCTTTTCCTTTCGAAATGCTCAGAACTCAAACAAATGAATTATGCCCGAGAGGTGTTCGATCAATTGCCTGACAGAAGGTACACCTCTCTTTGGAATGTATTGTCAAAAGGGTATCTCCAGAACGATGTTTACAGTGAAGTAATGGTTCTGTTTACTGATATGTTGCGGGAGAATGTGAAGCCCAACTGTTACACGTTACCTGTAGTGCTAAAATCGTGTTGCAAATCACTGGCTTTGAAAGAAGGAGAAGAAGTGCATTGCATCGCAATTAAAAATGGTTTCAAGTCGAATACTTATGTTGGTACTAATTTGATTGATTTGTACTCAGGTGGGGGGCACGTGGGGTTAGCTCATAGGGTGTTCACTGAGATGGTACTCAGAAATGTGGTTTCTTGGACTGCAATGATAAACGGGTACGTTGCCAACAATGAATTGATTTCTGCAAGAAAGCTTTTTGATTTGGCACCCGAAAGGGATGTTGTTTTGTGGAATAGGATGATCACCGCGCATATAGAGTCCGGAGATATGGTGGAAGCTAAGAATCTTTTTGATGTAATGCCATCTAAAGATTTGATGTCTTACAATACTTTGTTGAATGGATACGCGAATAATGGGGATGTTGAGGGCTGTGAGAGACTATTCGAGGCTATGCAAGAGAGGAATATCTTCTCTTGGAATGGATTGATTGGAGGATATGCTCACAATGGACGTTTCAACGAAGTTCTTGATGCCTTTCAGAGGATGCTGAAAGAACCCACCGTGCAGCCTAATGATGCCACACTAGTTAACGTGTCTTCTGCTTGTGCGAGATTAGGAGCTCTCGATTATGGAAAATGGGTGCATAAATATGCTAATGATAACGGCTACAAAGGGAACATTTACGTCTGTAATGGTTTAATCGATATGTATGCAAAATGTGGACTAGTAGAGTGTGCACTGGATGTGTTTAAGAGCATGGTAAAGAAGGATTTGATATCATGGAACACGATAATCAACGCGTTAGCAGTACACGGTCATGGAGCTGATGCATTGAGACTTTTCCAAGAGATGAAAAATGCTGGAGAAAAACCAGATGGGATCACTTTTATAGGCATATTGTGTGCTTGTTCTCACATGGGGTTAGTTGAGGAGGGATTGGCTCGTTTTCATTCAATGATTAACGAATACGCAATTGAACCTCAAGTCGAGCATTATGGTTGCGTGGTTGACCTTTTGGCACGAGGTGGGCTTTTGCAGCAAGCTATGGAGTTTGTACATAATATGCCAATAAAGGCAGACAGTGTGATATGGACTTCTCTGCTTGCAGCTTCAAGGGTTCATAAGAAAATCGAGTTTGTTGAGCTTTCTCTTCAGAAGCTCATCAAGCTTGATCCTAAGAACCCTGCAATCTATGTAATGGTGTCTAATATTTACGGGGATGATCGGAACTGGGAGGAACGAGCAAGGCTGAAAGTCGCGATGAGGAACACCGGATCAAAGAAGGTGCCGGGATACAGCGCGGTCGAGACTGATGATGGCATTGTTGAGTTCTATGCTTTCGATGAGAGTCACTCGAAAACAGAAGAGATATATAATGCCCTCAGAGGATTGACAAAGCTGTCAAGATTAAATGAAACAGAGTTAATGCAGCTTGATCTGGAAAACTAGATAAGCTCTACCTGTTATGGATTGATATTTTCATGTTGTGAAGAAAGTATTATTTTCTCCACGTCAAGAAAACTACTCTCCAGATATTGAAAGATCTTGTCATTTCTTTTTTTTTTTTTTTTTTTTAAATGAATATTTTGTATCTATTAATTAATTTTTAAATTTTATGTAAGTTTTTTGATTTATTGGCATCGTTTTTTGGTTTCATTAACGAATTCCTTTTGTAAATAATCTTCAGTATATTTGTTAAAAAGCTAAATAAATTTTCAGATTTTTGTTCTTATTTTTAATTGTAAAATAAATACTAGTGTTGCATTGATTGTTTCAAAAATATGTAAAGATTGGTGCTGATTTTATAATTTATTTTCAGGTTTGCTTATTACAGTTACTTTTTATACTTTATTTATTAAATTATTTATTTAAATAAACTTCGAACTATTAATTAGTTTCCAAATAATCAAAAGGAATTACTACAAATAGGTTTAAAAAGTATTCCAAAATTACAAATAGGTTCATTGTGCAAATATTTTTGTATTTCTACGCAAATTTTCTTGTACTGCTGTGCAAATATTTTTGAACATATTAGCAATTTTGAATTTTTTTTAACCTATTTATAACTGACCCTTAAACTAATTAAAACTGACCCTTAAACTAATTAAAATTTGCTTTTGGACCCCATGACGGCTCTCTTAAGTGCGCCATTTCTGCAAAACGTAATAGTTTCGAGTTTATATACGGGGACATCAATTTATATATGATGTGATGTCACGTAAGGAGAAAAGTCCACAATTATTTAAGTGACTGCTTATGCGGCAGACATATAAGTTGGTATCCACCGGTGGGTTATGATTATTTTCGTGCATTACAGTAATAATCTTGTGCAGTGTATGTTCCATAAAATCCTCAAAGAATCAGCAAAAATAAAAAGGTAATGTGGGGAAAGTGGCATCTGCATATTATTTCCAGACAAGCCTCATGGTGTATACATTATATTCTCAAGACGACAGTTAAATTATATCCTATGCACATTGCTACGTCCTACTGATGCAAGTGAAAAGTGATTCAATCATTGTCTGTAGTAGCCACTCCGATGAGGAGGTGCATACGGTGGCTGAACAGAGTAAGGAGGACGAGGCATGGACCCGTTTTGCTGAGGTGCACTATAGTACGATCCCTGCCAACCACCATATGCAGCCTGCCCATATTCATGGCTCACTCCAGGTTGTTGATACGGGGGTGGTGGCTGTTGTAGGGTCCCATATGGAGTAGTTTGAACAGGGTGAGGCATTGTTGGGTGTGGAGGGGGATGGTAGATGGGAGTTTGGAGATGATTATCTGGGTCGACCCGTTGTTGAGAATTGGATCTTGGAGTCGGCCCAACAGAAGGGTAAGTGTAGCCACTGCTGGTGTTCCCGTCCTGGAATCTAAGGCGTGCTATTTGCCTCTGAACATCGTCAATCATTTCTCGACATTGGATATTTCGAGTCATCACAAAATCGCTGCACTGTTGTTTTACATTTGTTATAGCATCCTGTTATACAAAACCAGAATTAGTGATGAATTCGATCAACTTTTTAAGTGTATGTTTGATTTGAGGGAAGGAATTTCAAACCTGAAGGGTAACATAAAACTTGAGTCCTTCATTGATGTTTTCCTTAATTTCTCGGTATTTAGCTATGGCAGCTTCAATCTGTTTATAGCTCTTCTCACGAGATGCTGAAAGATTGAACGAAACAAATATCAGCAGAAAGGATACTGAACGAAACAAATGGCTAAAAGACGGATAGTACAGGATTGCACAATTTGCATATGCGAAGCTATACCTTTATAATCTTCAAGGTTAAAGATAGAAGCAAACTCTTCGTTTTGCGCCTGCCAAGATATACAATCTTGTTAATAATTGCTGCAGTTGAGTTTTAGCTGAGGAAAAGCACTTCAATTTAAAAACCAGACCAGGGTGCTACAAGGAAGCAGCTAAAACTTTTTGAAGAACAGCTTTCTACTAAAACATTCGGACTAAGAAAGAAAGATAGGCTATTGCCTTCTTATTCCAATGCAGAATCGACCAAACTAGTTTAACTAAGCAGATAATAGTATCTCAAGATCAGGGAAATTATGAGAAAATGGAGAGAGCTTTTTACATAAAGAACTAAATTTAGACCTGTAAATGCATCAATAATTGCTCTTGACCTTCAAGGTTACTAGCAATTTCTTGACAAATGTGGTCATACTTTGATATCTCCTTTCTAAAAAGATCCTCATGAGAGCCAGTTGAAGCCATCAATTTGGGTAGTACATCATCCTGAATCACGTGCCATAAGCAGCAAGGGTCAAACAAAAATCTAAATTCGATAAAGAGAAGGACTGAGTGAAGAAACAGAATAAAAGATAAGGGTCAAAACCAGCTTACCTTCCTCTTCATTTCTTTCAGCATGTCTTCAAGACCTGCCCTCCGAGCGCCAAGTGTCTCCAAATGTCTCTGCAAATATACACCAAATTTCTTAGTTTGTTCATGTAACCAAACTCCAAGAACAAACAAACTGAATTAAGTTCATTTGCCTACAAAATGAATTTGCAACCATAACTAACTGGATTACTTTTTATTGTATAGTTGCCACAATTTCTTTTAGGATCAAAAGCTTTTGGGGGAAATGGAAGAGAATAAATTGTTGAAAATCATCATGAAGATAGTCTTTATACGTCAAACATTTATGTTATGCCAGAAAGAATTAATACCAAAGTCTGTTTCAGGATTTCCACTATAGCATCTTCATTGGCATCCAGAGACATTATTGGCCTTGCAAGACTTGGCAGGGCAGTTTCAATCTATCAAAATAACAAAATGCCCAAATGGAACCATTAAAATGCCCAAATGGAACAGAAACCCAGAATAAATCAATTTTAGTTATCCATCAGTTGGCTTGCACACAATCAGGCAATTTCCATGGCAAATAGAAACTAGTCACATAAAAATGAAAAAGAACTCAAATCCCAAAACAGCCTATTCAACTGCCCTACTTTATAGGGTGGTCGATTATAAAGAACCACAACAAAGACATGCAGTGCTTTAAGGTTCAATCAGGGGCATAGATGGTACAGAGTAGGAGGAAGAATTAAACAAGAAGCTAGATTTATGTTTGTTATTGCAAAACTAGGTAGCTTTTATGCAGAAACCCAGAATAAATCAATTTGCCAAGGAACAATCTGTATACCATAGTTCACCAATCCATACTTCTAGTGTGTGGTGCCTGACTTGCACACTAGAGAGAAAAATTGATGATACTGATGGAAATGTATAGGCAATTTCCATGATTATTTCAGACCAAATAGAAACTGCATGGGTCACATAAAAATGAAAAAAGAACTCAAATCCCAAAACAGCCTATTCAACTGCCCTACTTTATAGGGTGGTCGATTATAAAGAACCACAACAAAGACATGCAGTGCTTTAAGGTTTAATGAGCTAGTAAGCAATAACTTATTCAACTAGCCCGAGAGCATGCCCCACATCACCGTGGCAAGTCAAGAAAGACCACCAACAGTATGCATCATGGAGAAAAAGCATAGATCAGATGACTTCTTTAAACAGAGCAGTAACATGACTCTTTATCAAGAGTCATAAGATGACTTCTAACAAGTACAGCACAGTTAGGTCAGATGGCATTCATCAAATGAAGTTCAAAAGGTTACCGGACGAGAGTCAAGGATTGACATAAGTGTGGAATGTTCTCTAACAGATCTCTCAATCCGACCATCACTTTCTGTAGCTTGCTTCAAATTTGCAGCAAACCCATTTAACCTGTCCAGTAAATTCTTTGTTAAGGTATTGGATTGGGGCCTTGTCCATTGAGTTCCAAATTGGTTTCTGAATTGTGCATCCTCAGTCGCTTCTTTCTGCAACAGCTCTTCTGTCTGAACCAATACCTCGTGGTTTACCCTACTTAAATCTTTAAGTTGCTGTAGCTCACCTTCTAAACCAGCAGGGCCCCCACAAATCTGTACTGCCTCAACATCTTCTTTTAAGGCCGTTGGCAGAGCAGAATTCCCCTCCAATGCAAGAATCGAATCAGGCAAATCCAATTCTTGCAGTCTCACCCGAGCTAATTCACTTCCTTGTTGCAATTTCTCTGCCTGTGTTCGAATAATGTCATCAACCATTTCAGTGTACCTAGACAGGGATTTTGCACTACTATCAGGGACAAGACTTGTGAACATCTTCCCCTTGCTAGCATCCAGTACCTCATCCATTACCATAGGTTTAACCATGGAAAAAGATGGAAGCGGTGTTAATGAACTGGCAGGAGGAAGCCTCATCAGGTACACTCTGTCATTTTCCTTCACTGCCCTCTCCAGACTAGATTTTACATTTGTTTCTAGCTTATTGACTGCATCCAAAAGCTGCTGAGCAGCCCCTTTATGGGACGTCTTTTTTGTCTCGGATAAGGCATTAACACCGCTTCTTAGACGCACAATTTCTTCGGCAATCTCGTCCTTCCCATGCAGCTCTAAACCATATCTGTAGCAGGCCTCAGCAAAAAACATAGCTACCTTCAGTTGCACATGAGAGATCCACGCCTTGTCAAAGTGCTGGTGTAATGATGCAATTGTTAATGCTGTCAACGCCTCCTCATAGAATAGTCCAACCTGCAATCAAGTCATATGAAGTTATATGTTTTGATTTGAAAGTTAAAGCAGATGAAAGCACCCAAACTTTAAAAATAAACAATGGCACGTCCGATTAAGATAGAGGTTATATTTTATTTTCACAAATAATATGTTTAATCAATAGACAGCCTTATAAATGGTGCATAAATCATGTACTTGAGTTCAGTATATAAGCATTAGATGTTAGGTAATTACTGAATTTACTGAACATTTCCTGACAGGTTTACAGAAGGAAAAACTACTCGGAAACAGCTAAGTCCTATATGAAATGTGCCTTGAAACACACAGAGAGTAATGTTACTTCTGAAGTCAACTATATGAGTGAAACACTGATGGATCTACTGAACTTAACCGGAGAACAATACAATCTTATCCAGTTTAGTTCGCACAAGCATATTGGTCAGAGCACGTTCTTCTGCTGTTTCAACTAATAAAAAAGCATCATAAAAGCATGCTACAAGGCACATCATTTCAAATACTGTAAGCAATTCAATGAAAAATAGATCAATTAAAAGATTGATCCTGATAGCTTTTCCAGACTAACTATTCCTTGAGTTATTATGTGAACACAAAATAAAATGGATTTGTATCCGCATTTCAAAACCTGTCTTGAAATCTTTGCACAGACTCCATGACTACTTCCCTTAGCGATTGTATTCTCGTATACACATTCCTGAGCCTGAGCCAACATGAGCCTCTCTAACATCCACGCGCAGTCGATCGACACATCCACAGTGATTGAGCTTCCAATCGATGCATCCCCTGGCACATTATCCCTCAAAACTGAAAATGCCCCAGCTGCTGCCATGAATGAATGTGAAGCCTGTCTCCTTCCCTCTACAGAAGATCGATCAGAGCTTAGTCCAATTTGGTTGTACACTGCCCCCAAATTAAACAGCACTGCTGCTTTTTCTACAAAAAAAAAAAAAAAGGTGATGAAGATAATTATGGCCAAAAGAAAATTAGAGATGTACAATCAATCATAAATAGTGGTAACTGTGCTCCGTTAACTAATCAAATTCATTTTAAGTACCGACCTAGATGAATACTCTGTTGAGAAGCCTTCTGCTTATTCTTAAAAGCATCAAACCACGTAAATGACACCGTATTGACATGATCCTTGTCCGGGGAGATAGGAAACCTTGACTCCACCGCGCAGAGGGCTCTATAGTAGTTCTGGAGAAGGTCACGGCGCGCTGTTGACGAGTCGACGGCGCCGCCACGCTCCACATCGGAGCGCATTTCCTTCAGAGTCTGGAGATCGTCCTCCAAGTTCTGCGCCTCGCGCTCTGAATAATTGATCACTATGAAATTCCGCAGCGGCCGGTAGAGGTCGAGAGAGGTGGTCTTTTTCTCGGAGATCGCAAGCATGATATTCGCGGTGGTTGTGGACGACGGCGCCTCCATGGCTGCTCGCTGATGATCGGAAAAAGGAGTGAGTAAATTAAACTGAAATCGAATCAAACTTGTTAAATAAGAAACCCAATTGATGTAAGTCGTGAGGTTTGCTTAGTCAGTTAGTTGAAAAGGAAGATGAGGGATGGGGAATTTAGGGGTGGAATTTTAGATTGGATGGACTTTTGGGGCGATTCTGAGATTATAAAATTGTTTCTTTCAAAAAATATGAAAAAATTGCAAAATAGATTATGTATCCTAGTCATTTATTCCAATACTAATTTTTTTTTTTTTTTTAATTTAGTCTCATATTAATACAGTTTTAATTTTATATTGACAGAGGTGTTGGAATTTTTATGGAATTTCAATATATTAATCTCAATTAAAAAATTACAAATTAATAATCATTAGATTTAAAATGTTTGTATTATCGGATTGAAAAAAATCCACATTATTTAAATTAAATATTTTAAATTTTTATTTGGTTTAATTAATTCAATTATAATTACTTTTTTACTTTTTAATATTATATTTTTGCAATATATTTTTTAGATTATGAATTTTTTTTATTTTAAATTAGGGTCAGTAACAAATAAGTTCAAAAAAAATTAAAATTGCAAATAGGTTCAAAAATATTTGTACAACACAAAAATAATTGCACAATGAATCTATTTGCAATTTTTGGATATTTTTTTAACCTATTTGTAATAATTTCTTTAAATTAATATATTTTCAGGTGTACAACTTCTTCATTAGATACAATACATTATATTTATTATTTAGATATATATTTTTATAGCAAATTTAGAAATATTATTCGTAACTTTGAAATATGTTTTCTAATCGAAATAAATTTAATATCATGAGAAGAGGAGGTCACAAATAGTGCATGATATGATTCTAAAATAAAAATAGGACTAAAATTGTAATTTCTTCGCTTATGTCAAATAACTCAATTTAATATTATTAAAAAACTCTTATTAAAGTTGAAAATACTACTTTACCCCCATAGAAAAACAACTTATATATTATTAAACAACTATTACATTAAAACTTATAGGAATCGAACTCAGGTCTCCCACTTAAGTGAGGAGCCCGGTGGCCAAGTGGGCTAAGCCCCCTTGGTTACTATTATGTGACATGTAATTTCTTAAAAGAAAAAATAATATGAAAATTAACAAATAAATATTAAAAAATATTAATTTATTTAGCAAAAAATAATTATTTCATTATTTGATATGTTTATAATTACCTTTACTATTTTTTTTTTAGGAAATTTAAAAAATTACTTTTTCAAAAGTTAATTTTATAATTCTATTTAAAATCTATAATATATTTAAATGCTTTAAAATAAATTAATTATTCTTTCTCAATTTAATATATATTTGTTTATAGACAAAAATAAATATATTTAATCACAAAATTAATAAAAATATATTGTTAGTATATTTAATTCTCCATCAATTTTATCTATTAGAAAAAATTAGAATAAATATTATAAAATTAACAAAAATTTAGAAAGTTGTGATTATTTTAAACAAAGAAATCAACAAATAAAAAGAAATCAATTGACTACCATTTACACAACTACATCTCTTCCTCCCAAAATGTTGTCAAACTCAGTAACCCTCCCCCGTTCTTCCAGTCATCTCTTTCCTTCTCTCCTTTTTTTAATAATATTTATTCTGATTTTTTGGAATTGATAAAATTGATGATGAATTAAATATAATAACAATAAATTTTTATTAATTTTTGTGATTAAAAATATTTATTTTGTCTATAGACAAATAATTAGGACAATTATAAATTGAGAAAGAATAATTAATTTATTTTAAGGCATTTAAATATATTATAAATTAATATAATATATATTTTAATATATTATTTACTTCTTTCAAAAAAATATATATTATTTACTAAATAAATTAATATTTTTTAATATTTATTTGTTAATTTTTATATTATTTTTTCTTTTAAGAAATTACATGTCACATAATAGTGAAACATTAAAAAAAGTATAAAAAATGTCACTTGAGTAAGAAAAGTAAAAGGAAAAAAAATCCACATGACCTGATAGATGACATGCTAAAGCAAGTCAAAGAACCAATTTCAAAAAATAATTAAATTTACTGGACCAAAATTAAAATGAACAAATGATTGGGACCAAAATTAAAGTAGTGTCAAGTTACTGAATTTACAAATCTTTAATCCCTTTAATTAAATATGGGATCAATTTGTCAGGATTAAAACTGTCAACATTCAGTAAATATGGGATCAATGCAAGTGTAACTACCGCTTTCGATCCTAATGCTGAATTCAAACTCAAGAAAACGCGTCTCTTCAAATTTCAACATTCTATAAATAGCACTTCAATCTCTCTTTTTGAACTCTCTAGAGAAGAAACGGTGGCGCAGAAAGCCGACGATTAAACCCTAAGATCTGTTTACGAGGTATGGATTTTTAATTTCTTCCTTCTAAATTTGTGTTTGTTCGTGATTACGTTTGATTATGTATTAATTTGGTTGGGTAAGTCCTTGGGCATGTGACTAGGTACCAGAATTCAGATGGGTTTTTGTATCCTTCGCTGATGTTCGGCTTTGTATCTGTTTTTTTCGGTCTGTAATTCGTCACCTATCAGAATATTGAGTAGGGTTTTGATAAGAGAGAGTACCGTTTTGATTATAGAAAGATTGAAACAATTTAGGGGTTTCTTGGGAAGATATTTGAGTTGATTAGGTTTCTCAAAGTTTTAGCTTTTTTTACGGAGTTGATTGTTCTTCGATCTGTATCAGTCGCCTATAGGAATACTGATCAGGGTTTGAAGAAAGAGTGTAGCTGTCTAGGTTTTTGAAAGATTGAACTTATTTGGGTTTTCCTTGGGAGAGGTCTTATTTAATTAGGTTTGTGTAAATATTAAGATGTTCTTTAAGTAGTTGATTATTCTTGATTTGTAGTTCATCACCTATGAGAAAATTGATTAGGTTTTTTACGCTAGACAGAAAGAGAGTGTCATGATCACAGAAAATGATCGACAAAAACAAATTAAGTAAGAAGATTTGAGAGAGAATTTAGGAGATAAGAATCGGAAACTGATTTACTGATCTCTAAAAACATGTTCAATACACTATGGAGAGTTTATTATACATCTCATATCTAAAGTAACACGACACCATATCCTCTACCTATCAGATCTAATGCGAATAACTCTTTTAAGAGTAATGCAACTGTCAAATGGAACAACTGAATTGATAAAAATTAACAGAAAGAAATCACTTGTGGCTTTCATGGTCCTCCTTCATGACAAAGAGAGAGCATGTCCATCTTCTTTCTTGGAAAGAAATGGTAGTGAATTAGATTTCTATGTGTTTTTAGCTGTTTAAATAAGTAATTTATTACTCTTTCATGATACCTAAATATAATATAAGTTCTGAAACATGTTTTGGTTGCTTCAATTTGGATTCATGTTCTATATCTTCTAGCTGTTTAATGTCAACCCTTTGATAACTCTTAAATATATTGGAGTTTGATTGCTTCAACTTGGGTTATAATAACTTATTGTTTTGTTTATGTTTAACAACCGTGAGAGGAGTTGCTTTTACCTGTGTGCTATCTCTTGGGCTGTAGTAGATTTCTAATTTAGTCATAAAAGGTAAGAAACCAGGTTTCAATTTTCATCTTTTTGGTTTTAAGATCATATTACTAACTGAATCGTGTTCCATTGAGTAGAATTTCTTTAACTATTATGATCAGATTAAGGAAGAGTTTCAGCTTTGTTCTATTTTTTGAGGTACTATTTTTATGCAAGTCGTTCCGCTTTGAAACCAGAGGAGATTGATTGGGGTAATTGAGGAGGGCTTTCAAATTTAGATTTTAGAGGAAAAAATTTAAGTCCCACAATCTTGTCTAGCTACTACTATTACATTTATGTTTTACCTATTTAGGTACAAAAATCATATGTGCTTTTATCTTTTCTTTTTTATAAAATTAAAATGTAAAATGTAACATCACATTTTATAAAGTGGTATATTTTATTTATGTATATTACGTATTTAATTAATTTAATTAAGGACTAATATTAGTATTATAAACTTAATTAATTTAACTAATAAAATACTTAAATTAATTGTATAAACCCACTACTGTCATTATCTTAAGTATAAGATCAAATAGGTTAAACATGTATAGTACAATAGGTTAGCGTTTCAGAAATGTTACATTTTATACATCCACCATTATCATTAGGTTAAGTATAAGATTTAATAGGTTAAACATGTATAGTACAATAGGTTAGCGTTTTAGAAAGACTACATTTTTTCAGTTTGAGACAAAATAAAATGTGTATATGATTACAAAAAAATCTCTTGAATTGAGACAAAAAAATTTAAATTAAAACTTAAATTGAGAAAAAAAAAATAAAAAATTGAGACTTGATAGTGTCAAAAGTGTTTTCAAAAATTGGATGATTTGGTTAAACTGAAAAATACGAAAAATAATTAAAAGTACAAATATTCCAAATGTTCACTTGATAACAATTGGTTTAGGGAAATAAATCACAGATCACTTGGATTTGGCGTTCCAGTGATAATAAGAGTCATGTTTGACTTAGTGTAAGTGATGTGATGGAGAGATGAAAAAATGTATCTAAATATATTAAATGAGTGGCATATTATATAAATATGTATGTAGTATAGTGATAATTATAAAAGTAGGGTATGGATATAAAAGGAATGAGATACTTTGGTGGAGCGGACGAAAATGAAAATATGGGACACTCTAAATGGGATGGAGGGAGTAACTCAAAGCTCGATCAAATAACTGAGTACTCAGATGATCATTATTCATAAAACAGGCTACACGAGTGGCAACATCATCATACCCTGAAACGATGTTTAAAAAGAAAGAAGGCATCAAATGCATGAACAAAAGACTTCCTAGTAAACGGAGGAATAGGAGGATTGAAGGAGGAAAGTGTGAGTTTGTGACTTCCTAGTAAACGGAGGAATAGGAGGATTGAAGGAGGAAAGTGTGAGTTTGTTTCGAGAGATTTCTAATATAACACGTTCTGGTTCCTATGTATATAAAACCTTGAAAACATACACTAAATTTTGAAAATAGACACTAAATTTTGAAAACAGACACTAAGTCTTGAAATACAGACACTAAATCTTGAAAACAGACACTAAGCATTGAAATACAGACACTAAATCTTGAAAACAGACACTAAGCATTGAAATACAAACACTAAATCTTGAAAATAGACACCAAGTCTTAAAAACAGACACTAATTCTATGAAACATACACTAAATCTTGAAATACAAACATTAAGCCTACAAAACAGACACTAAGTCTTAGAAACAGATACTAAGACTACCTGAAGTTGATGATGATGTCTTCCTTTTCCTGCTTTTATTTCACATTTATCGAAGCAGTTCTGGTACATAGAATAGTTGATCAGTTTGCGAGGTTGGCCCTACATGTGAAAATCATATACAATCAATGTTATATTATTGTTTAGTAGAATTATAAAAAAAATGAGCTACAAAGTAACACATCACCTTTAGATTTTTGTACTTGTCCCTCAAATGCCTCCCTATATTCAACAATCGATCTGACATTAAAACTTAAGAAGTTTGTCTCATTTAATTTAATACGACGATTCAACTCGGTCGTAAATGTTTCCCAAAATGGCAGATCGTACAACCTGCCGAAGGTGGTTTGGCCTGAAATTGCCTTTTCTAGGAGTCATAAATATGTGGGAATGTAAGCATCATTCTTCCACTGCTCCATCTTACATCGAATATACATGAAAACAAGCATTAAAAACAAAAATATTTCAATAACTCTATGTCAACATATATAGTGTATTCACAGTCAACTTTCTTAAAGTTGTTGTCTCTCCAGTTATATAAAACACTGTCCATCTAATTTATCATCTATTCACAATCAACTATTCTATGTATACCCTAGTTGTATACACGATACTAGTTGTATACACGATGATAAATTAGATGGACAGTGTTTTGTATAATTGGAGAGACGACAACTTTAAGAAAATTGACTGTGAATACACGGTATATGTTGACATAGAGTTATTGAAATATTTTTGTTTTTAAAGCTTGTTTTCATGTATATTCGATGTAAGATGGAGCAGTGGAAGGGTGATGCTTACATTCCCACATATTTACGACTCCTAGAAGAGGTAATTTCAGGTCAAACCACCTTCGGCAGGCTATACGATCCACCATTCTGGGAGACATTTACGACCGAGTGAATCGTCGTATTAAATTAAATGAGACAAGCTTCTTAGGTTTTAACGTCAAATCGGTTGTTGAATATGAGGGGCAAGTACAAAAATTTTAAGGTGATGTGTTATTTTGTAGCTCATTTTCTTTATAATTCTACTAAATGATAATATGACATTGATTGTATATGATTTTTACTTGTAGGGTCAACTTAGCAAGCTGATCAACTATTCTATGTACTAGACCTGCTTCGATAAGTGTGAAATACGCACGAACATTCCTTTGTTTCTCTTGGCCTTGACATCCAGCCAGAGCACTTCATCCTGCTCTAGCAGGAAAAGGAAGACATCATCAGGTAGTCTTAGTGTTTGTTTCGTAGGCTTTAGTGTCTTTTTTTAAGACTTAGTGTGTTTTGTAAGCTTAATGTCTGTATTTCAAGATTTAATGTATGTTTTGTAGAATTAATCTCTGTTTTGTAGACTTAATGTCTATTTTATAGACTGCTTGTTTTGTATAATTAATGTCTGTTTTAAAGAGTTAGTGTCTGTTTTCAAAAGGTTTTAAATATATAGGAACAAGAACTTGTTATATTAGAAATCTATCAAAACAAACTCACGCTTTCTTTATATTCCTCCGTTTACTAGAAAAATCTTTTGTTCATGCATTTGATGTCTTCTTTCTTTTTAAACATCGTTTCAAGATATGATGATATCACAACTCGTGTAGCCTGTTTTATGAACAATGGTCATTTGAGTACTCAATTTTTTGATCGAGCTTTGAGTTACTTCACAAAAATCCTCTAAAAAGTCAAGCACGACTCTTATTATCAGTGGAGCGCCAAATTCAAGTGATCCGTGATTTATTTCCCTAAAGTAGTTGTTGTCAAATGAACATTTGGAATATTTGTACTTTTAATTATTTTTCAGTTTAACCAAATCATCCAACTTTTAAAAAAAAATTTGACACTATCAAGTCTCGATTTTTAATTTTTTTTTTCTCAATTTAAGTTTTAATTTAAATTTTTTTGTCTCAATTCAAGAGTTTTTTTTTTGTAATTATATACATTTTTTATTTTGTCTCAAACTGAAAAAATGTAGTCTCTCTGAAACGCTAATCTATTGTGCTATAGTGGTGGGTGTATATAATTAATTTAAGTATTTTATTAGTTAAATTAATTAAGCTTATAATAATCATATTAGTCGTTAATTAAATACATGATTTATATAAATAAAATATACCACTTCAAAAAATGTGATGTTTACATTTTAATTTTATAAAAAAATAAAACGTAAATGTGATATTAGTAGCTAGACAAGATTGTGGGACGTAAATTGTTGACTCTAAAATTCAAATTTAAAAGTCCTCTTCAATTACCTTAATCAATCTCCTCTGGTTTCAATGCAGAAAATATTTTATCTTCCAACGACTTGCATAGAAATAGTACCTCAAAATGGGACGCCATTATAGCGCTACGAAACGGTGAAAGATGAATATTTCTCAGATGGCTCTTAAAGAAATTGAAGTAATTGAAATCGATGATTACTCCCCATCCCCTTATTCAAAGGGCACCCCTATACGACTGTTTTTTGTCTGCGAAATAGGGATGACATTGAGAAATAAGAGGAGGAAGAATAGTGTTTTATTCTTGAATTTTATCCCTACAAGACGGTGATTTCTTCTAAGTATGGTGTGATAATGATCTCGATTTTTAATTTCTCTTCGATCTCTCAAAATAACTTCTTCAAAATCAAAATTACACTTTAAAACTTCCTGACGGTTTTATTTTTTTCATTTATTTCCTGACGGTTTTATTTTTTTCATTTATTTTTTTTTTTTTTTTTGAAAGGTAATCAATCACAATAGTTTCCTAACATAATTAATTACAATAGTTCCTTCGACCACCGGGTACATGGCAAGATCTTTTCATCTGGCCTATTAAAGCCTAGCTCGGCTCGTTTAATAAATAGGTCTGGCTCAGGCCTTTTAAGAAGCCTATTTAATTAAAAGTTTTTAAGGCCTTTTTAACAGACCGACCTATTTAACCATATATATATAATTAAAGGGCTTGAGGCTTAGGAGCTTTGCTCCATAGGTCTCGGGTTCGAAACACATTGGGTGCAAACAATTCTGAGATGGGCTAGTCCATACGAGAGCTTTGCTCGGCTTTAAATATATATATATGGGATTGGATAGTATAATATGTTATATTTATATTTATATATAATAATATATATGTAATATATGACATATAATATATATTATAATTCTTAAACTATTTGAAGATTTTGTTATTGCTTTTGTAAGTTGATAATTCTTGGTATGTTAATTTTATTCGAATTTTGAGTTTTATAGTGTTTACGGTGTAATGAAACAAGTGTGATTTTTTAAAATTTGATGAAAAATAGAAAGGTTGCAATAAATATGCCTTTAAAAAGCTTTCAGGTCTAGCCTATTTACTAAAAAGGTCAGGCCGAGCCTTAAAAAAAAATCTATCATAGATAATAGGTCAGGCTCAAGCCTAAAAGTTATATAATAGGCCTAGGCTTTCTTATGCAAAGCCCGGCCTGGCCTATTTCTACCCCTAAACGCAGGCGTAACATCCGAGCTGGAAATTATTTTGTTAATTTGTATGGTCTGAAAGTGTAACGTCTTCTATCTAACCTATATATACAAATAAAATTAAAGAGAGAAAAAATATACATCATGGGACATAATTAAATATGTTATGTTAACCTACTGTATTATAATTATAATCTTTTATATGTTACTTTTAACCTATATCTTCACTATATTTCAATCCATCACAACCCAATCTCTTAACGTATAATTCATTCCTCTCCTCCCCATATACAATTTACAATTCAATCTCATCTTTTTTCATGCTCTATCAACAACCCATCACAACCTAAAATATGTTTTCTTTTTCACTATTTATACCCTCTGCATCCCAAGAAATGAAGATATAGTTTTATTTGTATAAGTGGAAGAAGATATAGGTTTGATATAAATTTCATACGGTTAAAATAATATGCAACGGGTTATTATTTCAGAAAAGAAAGTATAAGAAGATATAGCTTAGATATAAGATGTAACAGGTTATAAATGTAATATTAAGACAATAACAGTGTGTAAATATTAATTTCTTAACCTATTATATTGTTTGGAAGAAATACACTTGAATTTAACCTAACAAACCTTTGATTTTTCAAGGTCAAAAGAAAATTGAATTGTACTTTCTAATATTTACTCAAGCCATGAAAACTGAAATAAAATAATGCAAAGAGAATTGCAAAATTACTAATAAACAAAATGGAACATAATTCACTTCTACTTACAAATTTAAATTATCACAGTAGTGCAATAATGAACATCTATCTAGAACCGAAAACTACACTCATCATGAAGCAATGTGATTACACTTGCTGAAGTGTATTTGATTAATAACAGTCGGATTTGATCACATGCACAGGGCACAAACTTATATACCCACCACAAATGAAGTGATGTTATACTATCATGGAGCCCACAATTATTTAATTAATTGTTTATGTGGCATCACATCATTTATGGTGGATATATAAATTTGTGCCCACAGGTGGACATATAATCAATTCCGTAATAACAGTATAACACTTAAAACATTCAAAACACTTTATAACTTTTAACAGCTCATAATGCACAATCTCATACTTTACAGTAGAAACCAATCCTCTTGAACAGAATCACTCGAGTCTAGAACTCATTTGTTCGTAAACCAAATAAAACAAATTTTATATGTGATGTACACTTCAATATGTGTTTTATATTTGATGTACACTGTAAAAATCTCATAAATTTTTAATGTGTTTTGGTACTTTTGGAAAATACTCAAGTTAGATTAATGTTTTTTAAATATTAAATTGAAAATTGAGAGTTTTTCAAAAAAAAAATAAAAAGCAAGAGACATCATCAGAATTCAGAGCAACTGTTGGATTTATACTCCATTGAATAAATTATCACCAGAAACATAAGAAAGTAAATACTATCTCATCATTTTTGAGTGAAAATTGATCTCTTTATGAGGTATTAAAATAATCATCTTACCAAGTTAATTGACAAAAATATTTATTTTTTATTTAATAAAAAATACGTATAATATTAACTTATCACATGATACATACACACTTATACAAATAACAAACATTTGATTTGTATGATTTAATAAAACATATACACATAAAAAGTCGTCTTCACTCTCACTCCTCAAGACTTCTCAGAAAGCATTCTACGAACGACCGATATTCACTACATGATACATACACACTTATACAAATACCATATATACACAGTCGTCTCTCTCCTCTCTTCTCAGGCTTGGCGAACGACCGCCGTCCTCCGACGACGTTGCTTGGCCAGGAGATTCTGAATTTTGTCGCCGCTCTCCTCTCCCCTCCGTCGCGGTGAGAATTTTAGTTTTAGTGTTTCGTTTCTTCTCCGCCTAGCTCAATTTGGCCGCTAGGCGGCGCTTGGAACCCTAAATTATTTTTCTCACCGACTTTTCCTAAGTCGGGGCGGCCGACGACCGCCTAGTGCCTAGGCGGCGCCTAGGCCGTTTTTTGCATCCATGCCCGTATAACAGCACTGTCATACATTGTAGTGCTTTAGGGGACGATTAAGGTTTAATGAGTTAGTAGGCAATAACTTATTCAACTAGCCCGAGAACATGCCCCACATCACTGTGGCAAGTCAAGAAAGACCACCAACAGTATGCATCATGGAGAAAAAGCACATATCAGATGACTTCTTTAAACAAAGCAATAACATGACTCTTTATCAAGAGTCATAAGATGACTTCAAACAAGTACAACACAGTTAAGTCAGATGGCATTCATCAAATGAAGTTCAAAAGGTTACCGGATGAGAGTTAAGGATTGACATAAGTGTGAAATGTTCTCTAACAGATCTCTCAATCCGACCGTCACTTTCTGTAGTTTGCTTCAAATTTGCAGCAAACCCATTTAACCTGTCCAGTAAATTATTTGTTAAGGTATTGGATTGGGGCCTTGTCCATCGAGCTCCAAATTGGTTTCTGAATTGTGCATCCTCAGTAGCTTCTTTCTGCAACAACTCTTCTGAACCAATACCTTGTGGTTCACCCTACTTAAATCTTTTAAGTTGTTGTAGCTCACCTTCTAAACCATCAGTGACCCCCACAAATCTGTACTGCCTCAACATTTTCTTTTAAGGTCGTTGGCAAAGCAGAATTCCCCTCCAATGCAAGAATCGAATCAGGCAAATCCAATTCTTTCAGTCTCACCCGAGCTAATTCACTTGTTGCAATTTCTCTGCCTGTGTTCGAATAATATCATCAACCATTTCAGTGTTCTAATAAATCATAGCTGCCTTCAGTTGCACATGGGAGATCCACGCCTTGTCAAAGTGCTGGTGTAATGATGCAATTGTTAATGCTGTCAAAGCCTCCTCATAGACTAGTCCAACCTGCAATCAAGTCATATGAAGTTATATGTTTTGATTTGAAAGTTCAAGCAGATGAAAGCACCCAAACTTTAAAACTAAACAATGGCATGACCGATTAAGATAGAGGTTATATTTTATTTTCACAAATAATATGTTTAATTACTTCCAATAGACAGCCTTATAAATGGTTAGAGATGTTAAATGAGTTTAGTATATAAGCATTAGATGTTAGGAAAAATGAAGGATTTTACAAAACATTTTAATGGTCCATTTAAAAACGGGAGTTTTTGGCGGGACCGATTAGTGTTGGGCTAAAAATGTTGGCACATTTTTGAAGAGCAACGTCAGCCCGTTTATTATTATTTTTAGTTATTTAATAAGTCTTAAAAATTTGGAGTTGAAAATTATTAAAAAAAGTTAATAAAGTACAAAATGTTACTAAAAGAGTTTGAGATATTTCACTAAAAAAGAGAATAGAATGTTCGGTGAAATAAGTTGAGTTTATTCCTGAACGATTTTTTTCGTATAAATGTAAAACGCATTTGACAATCTAATTTTAATACAAATATTTTTTTATTGTTTAACTATTTTGATCTATTTCTAATGAATTTATGAACAATATTTATGTTATAAGTTTGTATTATGTAATATTATAATTATAATTTAAGATTTTATATTAAAAATTATTTTTTTCTTAGATTATGTTTAGTTGGGATGTTTGGTGGATGGAATGGGGTTAGGTTGGAGATGGAAAATTGGGGGTCCGGGGGTAACCGAATAAGTAAATATGTGTTTGGTTAGGGATTGAGAAGTAGGGGTGGATGGAGCTTTGGGTTCAAATCAAAGTTGATGTTGTATTATTTCTATAAATGGTGCATGAAATAATGATTGAATGATTGAGTTAAAAGATGATATAATATTAGATGTTAGGTAATTAGTAGTATAATGATGAATTTAATAAGATATAGTATAAAAGTGAGTAAGAAATAAATATAATATAATATAATGTTGTGAAAAAAAATGTTGCATGTGATTGTAAGAGATATATAAAAATTAAATACATAAATATTATAGAAGTCTTAAATATTTTGTAAAATAGATATCAAAATTTTGTAAAGACTATGAATAAGTCTATAATGGTTATCCACGAATTATCACTAAAATTGTTAACCAGTGATACAATCGGTGAAAACATAAACCACATCTCACCGTGAATGGATCTTTGTAACTTTTATAATGTTCTTTTCAAGAAGTTGATCAATCTAACCTATCACTAATACAAATAACGATCCAATGTTTGAGTGAAATAAGTTTGAACATTCATTCCGTGGGTTAAGGGTTAGTGAGATAGAAACATACAATAAACTTACTAATCTATGCCAATAGACTATGCTCATTGTGTTTCAACAACTCCCCCCGATCTTTAATATTCATACACATCGATGTATATACCATTGAAAAGAAAGTGGACACTCTTAGTGATTGAAGATAACTTCAATCTATCAAATAGGTGACATCTTTTACTAACTTCTCCATGTTCTTTTCAACTCCTCACTCTCTAACCTTTAAACAATATAACATCACTAAGAACAAAACAAGTTTTAAAACATAACTAAAATAAAACATTAATAAGACATTCCGAGCAACATGATATAAGGGTTACGTCACAATATATGAACATTAACAAATACTAGACTTATAAAAATAAATCTTATTTTTTTGGCTCATGCCCAAAACAGCATAAAAGTCACTCAACATCAACAATCTTTCCAAACATCTCTTATTTATATCTGGAACACTCGATTATCCACCATTGATCTAAAAGTAAAGCAACAATATAGATAAGTAAAATCAAAATGAAATAAGTGACATTTTTTACTTTTAGAGCAAAAAACGAAGACTTAAATAAAAAAACAAATTAATATCAACATCATAATAAGAACAAAACATAGACTTAACACATAACTAAAATAATACACTAATATTAAATCAGAGCAACATGATATAAGATCATACGTCACAATATACGAACATTAACAAATACTAGACTTATAAAAATAAATCAGAGCAAAATAACGAAGACTTAAACAAAAATACTCAAATTAATATCAAACTAATAATAAGTTCAAAACATACCTAAAATATTATAAGATCATAATATAAGTTCGAATACTTAAAAACATAATATAAATTGAGTCTTTACAAAAATAGATAGAGCTTATAGAATGAAAATAAGAAGAGGATTGGATTGTTGAACACATCTTCAATAATCTGCAATAACTCCCCCAATCTTCAAGCTCTTCCATCTTTGCAAGCTCTCCCCCTTACTCAGTGTCCCCAGTCATCCAAATCATCATAGAGAACACTTAGGTCTTCGTCGTCCCAGTCCACAACATCCATATTTGAATTGCTGGGACCGCCATTAGTGTTGTCTGGATTGTCAGGCACAATATCTGGCACATCCTGCATTTCAGCATTAGGATCAGCACTTGTTCCTGCCCCCGCTATGTATGCATCCGGTCCACCATCAGCACCATCAGCAGCCTGTACTCCATCAGCAGCATCAATAGATCCAGCACCATCAGCAGCATTTGGTGCAACAGCAGGTCCCACTCACCTTGTGACAGTAGAAATGAGCATTTCCCAGATTCTCTTCTGCATTTCAAGATTGCTCAACAGACATTTAGTATTAATAATTGAATTATTTGTCATTGCAATTTGATCGCGAATGAATTGCAGCTGTAATTGCGGTATGTTGGAAACGTGTGTGCCAACATTTCTCGGAACATCAGTTGGTTGATCAGTAGGAACCTCAGCTTCAGGGGCATTCGGATCTCTATATAGTAGATCAATCACTCTTGGTCCACTTCTCAGTACATGGGAGATCCCTAAACTCAGATCAAATGAACTGATTATCTCTGAATTTTTCCTCTGAAATTCCAGAGCTGAAATCATCATGTATATCAAGCTGGGATATGGTAGCAGACCTTTACTCTTCAACTTTCCCGAATAAGTCATCATATTCTCAAATATTGTCTTCCCTAGGTTGGAACTTTGCAAAGATCAATTTTGTACATAAGGACAGCTTGTTCAGATGTTAGGGTGGTGGTGTTGGATGAGGGCAGTCAATTGTACACTATCAATTTGTGTAGGACACTATACAAACTAGTGAGGATTGAGGAGTTCATCCTATACCTCCACACAGTTTGTCTCCCTCCGGTGATGACACTTATCACCTCATCAAGGTTATCAATTTGGGGATCTTCATCATCCCTAGTCCTAAGAAAACTGTTAATCATAGCAGGAGTAACCTCAATCACCTTCCCCCTAAATTTGACTTTTTCATAGTTCTTAGAATGAATCCTAGAAGTATTGTCCTTCAAGTTGGCATAAAACTCATACACCCAATCAATAAGATAAGGAGTAGAAAATTGAAGTGAAAACAGTAAAGACCTTTCTTCCAGATAACCAACCATATTAACAGAAATGAAATCATTCATCTTAATTATCCTTTCCCCACAATCAGCCTAGTCCTCAAAGTTCTAAACTTATTACTATCAACCCCGTTATAGTTATCGTCAGAATCAGAGGAAGAAGACATATGCAGAGAAGAATCAGTATGTACCTCATCTGATTTTTCAAAGGATGAGTTGGATCTGTTGATGCTGCTGATGGAGTACAGGCTGCTGATGGTGATGATGGTGGACCGGATGCAGACATAGCGGGGTAGGAACAAGCTGATCCTAATGCTGAAATGCAGGATGTGTCTGACAATCCAAACAACACTGATGGCAGTCCCAGCAGTTCAAATATGGATGCTGAAAGAATTGATGTTGTGGACTGGGACGACGAAGACCTAAGTGTTCTCTATGATGATCTGGATGACTAGGGGCACTGAGTAAGGGGGAGAGCTTGCAAAGATGGAAGAGCTTGAAGATCGAGGGAGTTAGTGCAGATTATTGAAGATGCAGCTGTTTATGTTCAACAGCCCAATCCTCTCCTTATTTTCATTCTATAAGTTCTGTCTATTTTTGTAAAGACTCAATTTATATTATGTTTTTGTGTATTCGAACTTATATTATGATCTTATAATATTTTAGGTATGTTTTGAACTTATTATTAGTTTGATATTAATTTGATTATTTTTGTTTAAGTCTTCGTTATTTTGCTCTGATTTATTTTTTATAAGTCTAGTATTTATTAATGTTTGTATATTGTGACGTTTGATCTTATATCATGTTGCTCTGATTTAATATTAGTGTATTGTTTTAGTTATGTGTTAAGTCTATGTTTTGTTCTTAGTGATGTTATATGTTTATTGTTTTATATTCCTGTTTGTTTTTTGGCTAAGTAAAAAGATGTCACTTATTTGATATTGATTTACTTATCTCTATTGTGTACACTTTCTGATCAATGGTACAACATCAGGTGTGTTCAAGTAGAAAGATCGAATTGGGGGAGATTGTTGATGTTAGTGACAAGTGTTACTCAGAATGTGCCAACATTCTGGTCACAACATCAGAATTCGTCCTTCCACTTCCACTAACCCTAAACCCACGGAATGTCTTGTTTTTACAATTTGAAGACTTGTGGCAGTTTTCATAAGTCATGCGGTTGAAAAGGCAAGAATGAGGAGTTGAAAAGAACATGGGGAAGTTACAAAGAAGTTGCCTACTTTCAAGGGAGATGTGGAAGTTATCTTCAAGCACTAAGAGTGTCCAGATTTTCTATATATACGCGGTTGCTATGAAGATTAAAACGGGGAGTTGAGAGAAACACAATCTAGCATAGTCTATTGGCATAGATTAGTGGGTTTATTGTATGTTTCTATCTCGATACTTCCGTTGGTGAATGATCAAACATTTCACTCAATATTGGATCATTATTTGTATTAGTGGTGACACGACCACATTTTCACTACTAGACACAATATGAACGTTAACATAAAATAACATTTAAACCTGCTATAAATTTTTTTTTTCAAACATAATAACGACATAACATTATACGCGTACTCAAAACATAGCATTCATACTAGTTCTTAACAAGCCCCAATCCACAAAACACACCATTATATGCTTGTTTATAATGTACATATCCAAAACAGACATAATATACAACAGCAAAAGCAAAATAAGTCACGGTTCTGCCCAACAGGTCGTCATCTATGTACGCAGCTACTCAAAATCCTGCAGAGCGCAACAGCTTGTCCAGTTCCTCATCAGTAATCATCAGGATTACCTACAATGTATAAACTGAGTGAAATATAAATCTCAGTAAGCAGAAATTTTGCACGATATAGAATTCTCAACGATTCTTCCAACATACTCACTTTTGAAATATCCTAATTCATTTCTAATCGCGTCCTAATCCATTTCTATCGCCCTCACCTAATCCATTTCTAATCGCGTCCTAATCCAATTCTATCGCCCTCGCCTAATCCATTTATAATCTCCCACCTAATTCATTTCTACTCAATTGCTGGGGGCCCCAGACTTACATATATATGTCGGCGTACATTCAGTACAAAAGCCACCACGTGGCCAATATAAATACTCTCTTTTGAAATTACCTAATTCATTTCTAATCACTCGCCTAATCCATTTCTACACACAACTCACCAATTCGATCACCCTATCCATTTCTATAATAATCACATAACTCATAAGTTCATTTCACAATAATCATGGAACTCACAGGTTCATTCAACAATAATTGAACTCACAGGTTCAATCCAACAACAACTGAACTCACAGGTTCAATTCAACAACAATTGAACTCACAGGTTCAATTCATAAAATCACTGAACTCACAGATTCAGTCAACATCAATTATTGAGCTCACAGACTCTTTTCACGATAAATAACATTATCAAATATCAAAATTCTCATAATATCCACATATCACTAATTAAACGTAAACGAATTCACAAATTACTCCATTTATGCATTGTAGTCACAAATAAATTTCTACTTACCTCAAATCCGCAAAACGTTGATATAAATCAAACCCTTAAACTCTTGTTATCGCTTTCACTATCAAATAAGAACAATTATTAATAATTTGAGGATAGGGTTTTGTTCTACTCATCGCGAGCTTCAAAACGGTATAAAATTTATCAATTGACAGAAATTGAAAACTTACCAAAACGCTTCAGGATTCTGCGCACGATATAAACTCTCTCTCTCTCTCTCTCTCTCTCTTTCTCTCTCTCTCTCTCTCTCTCTCTCTATCTATCTATCTATCTATCTATGTTGATAATTCTGTTTAAGCCATCCCAACTGATATGACAAAGTATATCAGTACTCCCACCGCCTTAAACTTAAAAGGTAAGTTTTTATTTTTATTTTATAATTATTTAATTTTTTTTCCTTTATCTAAACATATATGTACATATATCTATATACTACATATATATATATATATATATATATTCTAATAATCAAGATTAGTATTATAACACTAATTTAATTAATACCACTAATAATTATATAATTTGTATTAGTACTCAAACACCATGAAAATCTCAATCACTTATAAATTAATCTTCTCACCACTAAACATATAAAGACATATTTAATTAATTCACTATTTAAAAGCACAATAAAATAATGCAAGATAAAATAATTTAAAATCACAAATAGCACATAATAAATTAAAAATGCACTCAATGCATGAAATATATTGGCCAATGAGTAGTGAGAGACTCGGGTATCACATCCTCCCCTCCTTATAATAACTTCGTCCCCGAAATTTCACTTACCTGGAGAGTTCTGGGTATTTGAATTTCATCTCATCTTCTCTTTCCCAAGTGGCCTCTTCTACTGACTGATTTTTCCATAACACTTTAACTAATGAAATCTATTTGTTTCTGAGTTGTTTTACTTCTCGTAGTAAAATTTCCACTGGTACTTCTTCATAGCTCAAATCCGCTTTCAACTCTGCGGGTTTACTTTGTAAAACATGTGATGGATCTGCAATATATTTTCTCAATGTAGACACATGAAACACATTATGTATCTGAGACATTGACGCAGGCAAGTCAAGTTTATAAGCAACCTCGCCAATTCTTTCAGTGATAGCAAATGGACCCACGTATCTCGGACTAAGCTTCCCTTTCTTTCCAAATCGCATTATTCCCTTCATTGGAGAAACTTTCAGAAATACTTGGTCACCTACTTCGAACTCTAACTTTCTTCTTCTTTTGTCTGCATAACTTTTCTATCGACTTTGGGCAGTCTTCATTCTTTCTCGAATTTGTTCCACTGCTTCACTCATTTCTCGAATCATATCTGGACCCAAAAGTTTTCTTTCTCCAACTTCATCCCAATGTACAGGGGATCGACATTTTCTACCATAAAGTGCTTCGTACGGAGCCATTCCGATAGTGGACTGATAGCTATTATTATAAGAGAACTCTATCAAAGGCAAAAATTTACTCCACTGACCTTGAAAATCTAAAACACAAGCTCTGAGCATATCTTCCAGAATTTGTATCGTTCGTTCTGATTGTCCATCTGTCTGTGGATGATACGCAATACTGAAAGATAATTGAGTCCCCAAAGTTTTCTGTAGGCTCTTCCAAAAGTTAGACAAAAATCTGGAGTCCCTGTCTGAAACAATTGTGAGTGGTACACCATGAAGTCTGACAATCTCTTGTATATATATTTGAGTGTAACGGTCCATAGAGTATGTGGTGCAAATTGGTAGAAAATGAGCTGATTTTGTCAATCGATCCACAATGACCCAAATTGCATCATAACTTTTGATCGTCTTGGGAAATCCTGTAACAAAATCCATCGTTATATTCTCCCATTTCCATTCTGGGATAAACAACGGTTGCAAAGTTCTCGCGGGCCTCTGATGTTCTGCTTTGTTTTGCTGACAAGTCAAACACTGTCCTACGTATTGAGCGATATCCTTCTTCATGCCTGGCCACCAGTAATGCAATTTTAAATCTCTATACATTTTGGTAGCTCCTGGATGTACTGAATAGGGTGTCGAATGTGCTTCTTTCATCACATCCTCACGAGTCTTGTCAATGTTAGGCACATACAGTTGATTTTTGTATCTCAGTACACCATTCTCGGATAACTGAAAGTCAGATGATTCGCCAGAAGTGAGGCCTTTCTTTACCCTAGCAAAATATCCATCAGCCTGCTGGCCTTGATGAATTCTATCAATCAAAGTGGGTTTAAGTGTTAGCGCTGTAAGCTTTGCTATCACGGTTCCATGTTCAACAAGTTCTATGTTCATCTTTTGTAGGTCAAGAAGTTCAGGTTTCTGAACTGAAGTCAAAGCTGCCATCTTTTCTGCTAATTTCCGACTCAATGCATCTGCCACCACATTAGCTTTACCAGGATGATAGTTGATGACACAATCATAGTCTTTCACAAGTTCTAACCATCTCCGCTGTCTCATTTCCAGTTCTTTCTGAGTGAAGAAGTATTTCAAACTCTTATGATCAGTGTAAATCTCGCAATGCTCCCCGTATAGGTAATGTCTCCAAATTTTAAGTGCAAACACCACTGCTGCAAGCTCTAAATCATGTGTAGGATAATTCTTTTCGTAATCCTTCAACTGTCGAGATGCATATGCTATCACATTACCATTCTGCATTAGTACACAACCGAGATCATTCTTTGAAGCATCACTGTAAACTTTAAAACCTCCAGTTCCAGTTGGAATTGCCAAAATAGGAGCTGATGCCAGTCGCTTCTTCAATTCTTGAAAACTTTGTTCACACGCATCTGTCCATTTATAATTCGTGCTCTTTCTGGTCAACTGTGTCAATGGAGAAGCAATTTTGGAGAATCCTTCGACAAATCTACGATAATATCCCGCTAAACCAAGAAAACTGCGCACCTCTGACGGATTTGTGGGTTGTGGCCAGTTACTAATTGCTTCAACTTTACTTGGGTCAACTGAAATCCCTGCTCCTGATATCACATGTCCTAAGAAAACAACTTGATCTAACCAGAATTCACATTTCTTGAATTTTGCATATAGTTGTTTTTCTTTCAAAACGTCTAACACTTTCCTCAAATGCACTGCATGATCTTCTTTGGTCTTGGAGTAAATCAAGATATCATCGATGGATATAATAACAAATTTGTCCAGAAAGTCTTTGAATACCCGATTCATCAAGTCCATGAATGCTGCTGGAGCATTTGTTAGTCCAAATGGCATTACCAGAAACTCGTAGTGCCCATATCTTGTACTGAACGCTGTTTTAGGAATGTCTTCCTCTTTTATTTTCAATTGGTGATATCCTGATCGCAAGTCGATCTTCAAAAATATTGATGCACCTTGAAGTTGATCAAACAAATCATCAATGCGAGGTAAGGGATATTTATTCTTGATCGTGATTTTGTTCAGCTCCCGGTAGTCTATACACATTCTCAATGTACCGTCTTTCTTTCGAACAAATAAAACTGGAGCTCCCCAGGGTGAAAAACTAGGGCGAATGAAACCCTTTTCCAGTAGCTCTTGCAATTGTACTTTCAACTCTTTCAATTCCGCTGGCGCCATTCTATATGGTGATTTCGATACAGGAGAGACCCCTGGTTGTAGTTCAATCACAAATTCTATTTCACGATCTGGTGGTAATCCTGGAAGATCATCTGGAAACAGTTCACGATACTCTTGTACAACTGGTACATCACTAACAGATAGACACTGCTGCCCCTCAATACTCATCACACTCACTAAATAACCCTCACAACCACTTTCCAATAATCTTTGTGCTCTTCCAATAATCTTTGTGCTCTGGCTGCTGATATCATTGGAAACCTGAGTCTTTTCTTCATTCCAACAAAGGTAAAAGGCTCCTCTCCCACTGGCTGAAATGTAATACACTTTTTCTGGCAATCAATTGTAGTACCATATTTTGATACCAATCCATACCCAAAATCACATCGTAGTCGTTCATATCCAATATAATCAAATCCGCACACAGTTCTCTACCTTCTATGGGAATAACACATCCTCGTAAAATCTGATTGGTTTGTTTTGAATCACCAGAAGGGATCATCACATCAAATTTGGCTTTTGTTAGGTTAGGTGGTTTACCCAACCTTCTGACATACTCAATGGATGCAAATGAATGCGTAGCTCCAGAATCAAATAATACAAAGGTTGAAGTATCAAAAATAGAAAGTTTACCCGTGATGACTGGATTGTCTTCAGCATCCTCCTTCGTCAAAGTAAAAACTCGAGCTGGAGTTCTCCCTTGCTCCCTTCGGTTACCACTTTTCGGACACATACTGGATATATGTCATTTCTCCCCACATGAAAAACAAGTCTTTGGATCAAGATGACAAAATCCACCGTGTGGTTTACCACAATTCATACATAGGGGTAGTGGTGGTGGTAGTGGAATTTTACCCTGATCCGTTTTTAAACGTTTATTTGGGCCTCCTTGCTCCAGTCTCTGTCCTTGCCTAGGTTGGAAACTAGGTCGTGCTGCTTGGAATTGTGGTGGCCTTTTTCTGTTATTCACATTCCATTGTGGTGTCTGCCTTTACTGAAACTGACGTCGAACCTCTTGTGCGTGTTTTATTCGCATCTCAGCCTGTTCCGCAATTTGCTGATTCATTTCCCGCCATGCTTACATCCCTGTAGAGCTCGGGTCTCAAACCCTCCAGAAACCTCTCCACTTTCAACGTTTCAGTACTAACCATATGCTCCGCGAACCTGGATAATTGCTCAAATTTTCGGAGGTAATCTGTAACAGTCATTGTTCCTTGCTTCAACTGTATGAATTCATTCATTTTCATTATTCTAACAGGGGCTGTGAAATATTTGTTCCTGAAAATTTCTTTAAACCTCTCCCAGGTCATAGCAGTAATGTCTTCGATACTCTTGACAGTATCCCACCAATGTCCAGCACTACCGCGTAGCATGAAGGATGCGCATAAGACCTTTTCCTCGTCGGGGATTCTACTATATTGAAACATGTTATCCAAGGTTCTCAACCAATCCTCTGCAGCCAAGGGATCAGTAGCATCTTCAAAGATAGGGGGATTTAGTTTTTGGAATCTCTCATAAACTAAATCAACAGGTTCCACTCGTGGCTGTGGTCGATTCACATCTTCACGTTGTCCATCTGCATCCCTCTGTTGGATGAGTTGTTGGATTTGTTGGACCTGACGCTCAACCAAATCTGCTAAACGAGCAATAACATTATCTCGATCAACACCAGCAGTCGGTGCCGTCGGTTCAGGAGTCCTTTCCCTACCACTGCTATCACCCTCTTCCCCAGCCATATCTATTTATTCACACTACCAGTCCTACACCACATGGCCAATATAGTTCATGATAAGAAATAGCACAAACAAGATTTGAATAAACACTTACTGGAATAGCCGGGCTCTCCAAATTCTGAGCGCGTGTACATAGACAGTCTACAGGAGGCAAACTGTGCTCTGATACCACTCTGACACGACCACATTTTCACTACTAGACACAATATGAACGTAAACATAAAATAACATGTAAACCTGCTATAAATTTTTTTTTTCAAACATAATAACGACATAACATTATACGCGTACTCAAAACATAACATGTTCGCATTCATACTAGTTCTTAACAAGCCCCAATCAACAAAACACATCATTACATGCTTGTTTATAATGTACATATCCAAAACAGACGTAATATACAACAGCAAAAGCAAAATAAGCCATGGTTCTGCCCAATAGGTCGTCATCTATGTACGCAGCTACTCAAAATCCTGCAGAGCGCCACAGCTTGTCCAGTTCCTCATCAGTAATCATCAGGATTACCTACAATGCATAAACTGAGTGAGATATAAATCTCAGTAAGCATAAATTTTGCACGATATAGAATTCTCAACGATTCTTCCAACATACTCACTTTTGAAATATCCTAATTCATTTCTAATCGCGTCCTAATCCATTTCTATCGCCCTCACCTAATTCATTTCTAATCGCGTCCTAATCCATTTCTATCGCCCTCGCCTAATCCATTTCTAATCTCCCACCTAATTCATTTCTACTCAATTGCTGGGGGCCCCAGACTTACATATATATGTCGGTGTACATTCAGTACAAAAGCCACCACATGGCCAATATAAATACTCTCTTTTGAAATCACTTAATTCATTTCTAATCACTCACCTAATCCATTTCTACACACAACTCACCAATTCGATCACCCTATCCATTTCTATAATAATCACAGAACTCATAAGTTCATTTCACAATAATCATGGAACTCACAGGTTCATTCAACAATAATTGAACTCACAGGTTTAATCCAACAACAACTGAACTCACAGGTTCAATTCAACAACAATTGAACTCACAAGTTCAATTCATAAAATCACTGAACTCACAGATTCAGTCAACATCAATTCATAAAATTTTGATATTCATCTTGCAAAGTATTTAAGACTTTCGCTGTGTATTTCTGTATTTAATTTTGTCTGTGTTGCTCTTCGAATGTGCCAACATTCTTAACAACATTCTACAAAACACTCACGCACACCTTTAATTTGTGTGTAGCCTTGAGCAACTAATCTAGCTTTGTTTCTCACAACATTACCAGATTCATCAATTTTGTTTTGAAGATCCATTTGGTACCAATTACATTCACATTATCAGGCCTAGGTACAAGCATCCATACATCATTTCTATCAAATTGATTTAATTCATCATGCATTACATTAATCCAATTTTCATCTTTCATTGCTTCATCAACATTTTTAGGTTCATTGAGATAATGAAAATATTCAAAGTTCACCTTGTTGCACATAGATGTAATACAGATTGATCTTACCACATGTCTTGCATCAAAACTCAATTTTCTCCTTATTTGTACATCTGATTGAGGCTTACCAATGATATGTTGTTGTGGATGATTTTTGAGAATTCTAGAAGATGGTACTGTAGCAGGGTAAGACATAGTTCTGTTAATTTCTGGATGTTGAGGTGATGTTGCTTCAGATGTGGGCACATTTGTAGCAACATTCTCAATCGATTCAGAAATATCAGAACTTTGCATCTGCTCAATGAGATCAGTCACATCTCTTCAATGATATTATCTGCAAGACTTACATTATCATAAAAAACAACATTCATAGACTCTTGAACAGTATCAGTTCTAAGATTATAAATCCTAAAAGTTCTACTGTTTTTAGCATATCCAAGAAAGAAACCCTTATCACTTTTTTAATCAAATTTATGAAGTTGGTCTCTATCATTCAGTATGTAACAAACACATCCAAAGACATGAAAGTATTTCAGATTAGGCTTTTTATTATTCAAAAGCTCATAAGGTGTTTTAGTAGAATTAGGTCTCAAATAAACTCTATTTGAAATATGACAAGCAGTGTTCAAAGCTTCAGTCCAAAATCTTTTTGAAAGTTTCTTGGATAAAAGCATTACTCTAGCCATCTCTTGTAGAGTTCTATTTTTCCTTTCAGCTACACTATTTTGCTGAGGTGTTTTTAGAGAAGAAAACTCTTGAATTATGTCTTTGTCTTCACAAAAATTAGTGAATAAGCTGTTCTCAAATTCCCTACCATAATCAGACCTTATTCTCTTCACCTTAGTGTTATAAACATTTTTAAACCGTTTATAAAGAATTTTGAATACTCCAAAAGCATCTGATTTCTCCTTAAGAAATTCAATCCATGTAAACCTTGAATAATCATCTATTACGACAAAAGAATATCTCTTACCACCAATGCTTTTAGTCTCCATTGGTCTCATTAAATTCATATGTAAAAGTTCAAAGCAATGTTTTGTAGTACAATGTGTCAACATTTCATGTGACATTTTGACTTGTTTACCACTTTGGCAGGATCCACACACATTTGACATACGTATTTGTAACTTAGGCAGACCTTTAACAGCATCAAATTTTAATAATATGACAATATTCCTATAATGAGCATGTTCAAGTTTTTTATGCCAAAGTATATTTTTATCAGTTTGAACAATAAAGCATGCTTGATTTGAATCAATCAAATAACAATTATCAACAGATCTATTACCAACCATAAGACAATTATCATCATCGTTTAATACATAACATGAACTTTTATCAAACTTTACATGCAAGTCATCATCACATAATTGACTAATACTAATCAAGTTTGCAAGTAAACCTTTAACATGTAAGACTTTTGTCAAGTTTGGAAAACCAGGAACATTTAATGTACCTATTCCAATGATTTTACATTTTGAACCACCTCCATATGTAACATTTCCACCATCATAAACCTTATAATCAGTGAGATAACTTTCCTCACCGGTCATGTGCCTAGAACACCCACTATTAAAGTACCATAGTCTAGGAACACATGCTTTTAAAGAGGTATAGACAACATTATATACAGAATTTGACTTTTTCACCCAAGTAGATTTTTTAACAGATTTCTGTGAAAATTTTTGAATTGTCTGTTTCGAATGTTGAGCAGAATGTGGCAACATTTTCAAAGACATCTTAGCAAATTTCTTGTCCTGTCTCATTCTTAAACAGTTCGGTCTCTTATGTCCTTCAGTAAAACAATAATGACATGCATCCTTCTTTTCAGAAATATTTTTCAGTTTTTCAGGTTCAACATAAGGTTTTGCAAACACAACAGGTTTATTATTGCTTAAAAACTGAGTAATATTACCATTATAATCAAGATCATGTCTACCAGTACTTCCAATTGTTAGTGCATCATCAAGTTTTGCTGAACTTTCTGAATATCTTTTGAAATTCAGTGTTGTGCCCTTGAGCTGCTCTTTAAGGTTGCATATCTCCAGATCTTTCCTTGTCAGAATGACCTCAAGTTTTATCACCAAATCCTTTTGATATGACTCTTCAATAGTCATGTCCTTCAAGGCTTTCTGAGTGGATTTCAACTCATTTTCAAGCTTAAGATAACTAGACTTACAATCTTTGCAAACATTGTTAGAAGTACTTGCTTTATCTACATAAGAACTTGAGAAACAATTAATTTCTGGAACATCCAATGTTTCCTCAAATGTTGGCACATTTGACTCGACATCAGAATCATCCAGTAAATCATCAAGAGTATCATCATATATAATTCTTGCAGAAAAAACATATTCTTCATTTTTATCAGAAACCTCTTCACAATCAGACTCATCACTTAAGGTAGCATTGAAATTTACCCTTTTTCTCAAAAGAGTGTTGGCACATTCATTAGCATAATGACCAAAACCAGAACACGCATCACATTTAACATTTTTCCTATATTCTGGATCATATTTGATCTTGTTACTTCTATCAAATTGCCTAGGTTGATTAACATTCCTATTTTTATCAGGCAATTGACGTGAACTTCCAGTCTGATCTCTATCTTGATTCTTAATTTGCAAATTATTTCTAAGTCTATTTGCTCTCTTTTTAAAAAAAACGCATTAAACTGCTTAGTTAAGAAAGCAATGTTATCAGGATTGTCGGCACAATCATCAACAACATCTTCATCATAATCTATTTCAGTAACAAACGGTTGTTTATCAATACTCGAAGATGTCTCACCTTTGAAAACAGAAATTTTCTTTTCAGATTTCTCATTGTCTCTTTGGAAAAAATTCATTTCATACGTTTTCAAAATACTAACCAACTCATTTTGTGTGATAGCATCGGTATCTTTAGTTTCTTCAATAGCACATATCTTAGCATCAAAACGTTTATGAATAGTTCTTAAGATTTTATGTACTAACCTTGTATTGGATATAGCTTCACCAAGTGTTTGAGACTCATTGGAAATCTCAGTGATTCTTTCATTGTAGGAGGATATGGTCTCATCTTCCTTCATCCTTAGATTTTCAAACTTGGTTCCAAGCATCCACAATTTTGTCCTTCTAACACTCTCAGATCCTTCACAATGTTCTTGAAATCTCCCCTATGTTTCTTTTGCAGAAATACAATTAGAGATTATTTTGAACATGGAAACATCTGTGGATGTGAATACGGCATTGAGTGCCTTTGAGTTGAAGCTGGCCGTGGTCACCTCATCATTTGTCCATTCTAACTCTCTCTTGATTTGAGCTTCAGTATTATCAGTGGCTGGAACTGTTGGTGGAGTCCATCCAGTCAAAATACTCCTCCATGCACGTTCATCAATGGTCTTGATGTACATGCGCATCTTAAGCTTCCAAATCGCATAATTCGTTCCATCAAGAACTGGTGGCCTAATTGGAGCTATCATAGGATATTCCATTACAATAATACACACCAAATGCAGGATCAAAACTCAGGATAACGAGTTTAATGGCTCGGGTGCCAATTGAAGGTGTGCGTAAGTGTTTTGCAGAATGTTGTCAAGAATGTTGGCACATTCGAAGAGCAACACAGACAAAATTAAATACAGAAATACACAACGGAATTCTTAAACACTTTGCAAGATGGATATCAAAATTTTGTATAGACTATGAATAAGTCTATACTGTCAATCGGCGAATTATCACTAAAATTGTTAAGTGATACAATCGGTGAAAACATAAGTCACACCGTGAATAGGTCTACGTATATAGTGACTAGAAGTTGATCAATCTAACCTATCACTAATACAAATAACGATCCAATGTTAAGTGAAATGTTTGAACATTCACCAACGGAAGTATCGAGATAGAAACATACAATAAACTCACTACCTTCTTCATGATTTTAGGACACTATTATAACATAAGAGCACAAAATGAAAATATATTGAGAGACAAATCAATTCCATACAAATCAATTCTATACAACTGAGTACAAATAAATATATTGTAGAAAAGATTAAAAAAAAATGCAGCAATTCTAAAGGAGGAAAAGAGAAAGTCAAACCGTAGAAAGGATGAAAGAATGAGAGAAAACATACCTCTTGTCCAGGTAATACGTTGAAGAAGAGGGAAAGGTATGACACAGGCGCAGCGTGTTGGAGAAGAGAAAGAAGAGGAAAAACTGTGTATTTTTTTTGAAAACGTAATATTGTGGTTTTAAGAATTAGACAAAAACCGTTTTAAAATTAAATAAAAAATCAAACTTGGGCCCATTCTACCAAACACGTTTTGTTTTCAAATTTTACTTTTAAAACAAAACACCAAAAATTCACAACCACCCTGAACAGAGCCTAAGAAATCCAATTAATGTAAGTCGTGAGGTTTGCTTAGTCGGTTAGTGGAAAAGAAAGATGAGGGATGGGGGAATTTAGGGATGGAATTTTAGAGTAGATGGACTTTTGGGGCGATTCTGAGATTATAAAATTGTTTCTTTCAAAAAATATGAATACATTGCAAAATTGATTATGTATCCTAGTTATTTATTCCAATACTAATTTTTTTTTTAATTTAGTCTCATAATAATACAGTTTTAATTTTATATTAACAGAGATGTTGGAATTTTTACGGAATTTCAATATATTAATCTCAAATAAAAAATTACAAATTAATAATCATTAGATTTAAATTTTGTGTGATGCGGATAAAAATGTCAGGCCCAACTACACGTAGGGCCCAAATACGCCCAGCCCAATATGACCCAATGACGTAACCGGACACCCTCAATAGGGGGAGGTAAACCCGAGATAGGCCCGAGCCTAGATCGGTTGCACTAAGGCTACGAAGCCCTGAACCTACCTACAGGTGGGCCACGAGGCTCAGGCTTGTATAAAGATGGGCCACGAGGCCAAAACCTAACTACAGATAGGCCACGAGGCCTAAACCTAGGTACAGGCCGCGAGGCCCAAACCCGACTACAGGTGGGCCGCGAGGCCCAAACCTAACTATAGGTGGGCCACGAAGCCCAAACCTAGCTGCAGGTGGGCCGAGAGGCCCAGGCGAGATTTGAAGAGCACGCGGGTATTTGACCAAGCCCATAGCAATTACTTATCTGATAAGACCGAGAAACGTGAGAAGTAACGAGCGATTGAGATAATTGAGGTCCAAGTCAAGGAATATCTCCTATATTCCTTCATTGACTGGGTCCAATCTCCGTCCAGGGGGAAAAAAGTAGGCATCATCAGATTTCTTGAGAGAAAAGATATCCACGCACGACATCATGGAAAAATGTGTGGGATAATGCCCTGAAACCGTGATGACGGTTATCACTCTTAACGTACGTATAAATAACACACCCAAAAGGGAGGTAACGATATCAATCAACTATCACTCTTACTTAGCTACTTTCTGCGTACTTTCTTGAGTGTTTTCCAGTGACCTGACTTGAGCGTCGGAGTGCCTACGCCGGAGAACCCTCCGGCGTGTTTTTTGCAGGTATGTTCGAGAAGAGCTAGGAATTCTGCTGCGTAAAGGCTTTACCCACGTGGAACCCAGGTGGAAAAACGGGACCAGGTCAGTTTTTACGCATCAATTGGCGCCGTTTGTGGGAAAGAAGAGCAGAGACGTGAGTTTCAACTTCTTTTCTTTTCTGAATATCTGAAAGAAGGACATCATGACTGGTGAACGTACACCCATGATACCGATTGCACTAGTACCGGCTTGGAGAAGGACAACCCCCGCAAACCCAATGCAAGGCGAAGCTACATCCAACCCCGTGCCACCCATGGCTGTGCCCAATACTGAAGGACCACCACTTATTACGGTGATATGAGACGAAAGCTCGACTCCTGGCCAACGCCATCCAGAAGGGGGAGTTGCTGCTAGAGAGGGAGGGGTTAACCCACCTGCCTCTTCCTCTACGATTTCAGAAGGAATCCCTATAGCGGGGGTCCCTGGAGCTGCCAATGCTTCAGCCAGGGGGATACCTCAGGGGATGCCAGAACCAGCTGCCCCCATCGCCCTCACTCGGGAACAGCTGGATGATATGATAGCTCGAGCTGTAGCAAGAGCAATAGCAGAGGGGGAGGACCCCCACCTGCAGGAAGGATTGGAGAACCAGGACCAGGGAACCTGCCTGCTCGATCCCAACTTGGGGGAGTAGGCAGGACGAGCATCAAGAAGAACGAAGGAGAGAGGTGGAGTCCTGGAACCAGGAGGAAACCCTGGGAGCTGAAGGAGTCCAAGAAAGGAGGTCAGCAGTTCCTCGACCTAGGGAGGCTGGTCCGGAGGAAGCTGCACGGGGGAAGGAGACAGCCCCTCAGCAGCGGGGAAGCAAGATCGAGGACCAAGAAGAGGGTACAGGAGACACCCAATCTGAGGCCATGAAAGACCAGATCAGGTCCTTGAGGAAACAAAATGGACAACATGAAGCATCAGATGGAAAATCGGGTCAGTATGCCTCGACCCGTTACAGGTTGCCAATTTACTGAGAATATCTTACAAGATGAGTTGCCTAGCAATTTTAAACCTCTTAATTATGAATATGATGGTACGACTGACCCCTATGACCATTTGGTGAGATTTGAAAATTCGGCCCTCCTCCATCGATATGGGGAGGGTGTGAAGTGCATGGTCTTTCTTACTACTCTATCCAAGGCAGCCCAGCAGTGGTTTAGCCAGTTGGAGCCCAATTCCATCAACTCCTTTGAGCAGTTTGGAGAACTCTTCTTGCATCAGTTCGCTAGTGCAAGGAGGCAACCTAGAGCTACGCTGACATTGTTCAACATGAAGCAAGGTGAAAATGAAAGCCTACGGGCCTTCATGAAGAGATTCAATCAGGCGGCACTGGAAGTCCCAACCGCCACCCCAGAGGTAAAAATTAATGCTTTTACTAGCAATCTCCGAGATGGAGACCTATTTTCCTCCCTGGCCAAGAAGCCAGTCCAAACGTTCGATGAACTACTAAGGAGAGCAGAAAAGTACGTCACACTGGAGGAAGTGAGGAAGGTGAAGAGAGCCGAGGTCAAACCTAATGGACCTGAGAAGAAGAAAGAATCATCAAAGAAAAGCTCAACGGTGGAGCCGGAGAAAGCTGCAAAATCTGGACCCCACTCCAAGTTTGACAAGTACACCCCTCTGAAGCTCGAGCCGACAAAACTACTGGAGGTAGCATCTGACCATCCTGAAATGAAGTTTCCATGGACACGATCCAGAGGGCCTCAGAAGCCCAAGTCAGATAAGTTTTGTCGTTTCCATAATGAATATGGGCATGCTACTAACAACTGTTTTCACTTACGTGATGAAATTGAGAGGATGATCCAAGCAGGACATCTTAAAGAGTTTGTTTACAGAGATCGAGTTAGCTCCAGGGGCAAAAAAGAAAGGAAGCTGATGACAAAGCTGAGGAAAAAGGGAGGATGATCGAAGGGAGGCAGGAGGAGAGACCCTCCCAGAAGAGAGGACTTATCCAGATGATAGTCGGAGGTCCAGCAGAGGGAGACTCCTTCCGCGCTATTAAAGCTACAGAGAGGACCCTCAGGAGAGAGGTAGGAGAGATGTCCAGAGACGTGGATCAGAAGGAGGTCATCCATACACCTTGGATTCATTTTGGTCCAGAGGATGGAGGCCTGAGGAAGGAGGACCACAGTGATGCACTAGTCATCACAACAGATGTGGCCGGATATACGGTAGCAAGGATCTTCGTAGATACGGGGAGCTCGGCAGACATCATATTTTTGGAATGCTTCAAGAAGATGAATTTAAACATAGAAATGCAACTAGTGGATACAGCATTGTATGGATTCACAGGAGGGGCAGTCCACCCTCTTGGTCAGGTAACCCTCCAGGTGGGTCTAAGCGAAGCTCCACGGAGGAGGGTAGTTATGGCAAATTTTTTTATTGTTGATGTACCTTCATCCTATAACATGATCTTTGGTAGGCCAGTATTGAATTTATTTCAGGTGGTCATATCAACTTATCACATGAAACTCAAGTTTCCAGTGAATGATGAGGTGGGTGAAGTAGCCGGTGATCAGCTGCAATCCAGAAAATGCTACGTGGAGGCAGTAAAGATGGCCGATAAAGAGCTGTATCGCAGCCTGAAAAGAGACAAGGAGGTGGACCGAGAGTCCAAGAGATGTAAGATTACGGAGGAAATTGATCCTCCAAAAATGAAGGCTGACGAAGAGCTGATGATGGTCGAGTTGTATCCAGAGAAGAAAGGATACACAACAAGGATCGGAGCCCAGCTGGAGCCAGAACTAAAGAGAGACCTGGTAACAGCTTTATGAAGAAATGCAGATGTTTTTGCTTTTTCTTCCTCTGACATGACAGGTATTCCCGAGGAGGTGGCGATGCACCACCTGAACGTGGACCCTAAAGCTAAACCAGTGAAGCAGAAACTAAGGGTCTTTGGACCAGAAAAAGACGCCATTACGAAGGCTGAAGCAGAGAAACTACTGGAGGCAGGACATGTCAAACGAATCCAGTTTCCCACCTGGCTGTCCAATGCAGTGCTGGTGGCAAAACCAGGGGGAAATGGAGAATGTGCATAGATTTTCGAGATCTGAACAAGGCTTGCCCTAAGGATCATTATCCCTTGCCTAGGATTGACCGGATGGTCGATTCTACATCTGGATTTGAGCTACTAAGTATGATGGACGCCTATCAAGGCTACCATCAAATACAAATTTTCCCTCCAGATATTCCAAAGGTAAGTTTCATTATTGTTAGTGGAACTTTTTGCTATATTAGAATGCCCTTTGGGTTGAAGAATGCAGGAGCAACCTATCAAAGAATGGTTGACAAGATGATCCGAGACCAGCTAGGGAGGAACATGGAAGTCTACGTTGATGATATGCTTGTGAAAAGCGTGAAAGCTGGAGAGCACGTGGCCGATCTGGAGGAAGCTTTTTTAGTGCTCAGGAGGAATAGCATGAAGCTGAACCCAGCCAAGTGTTCTTTTGGAGTGAAATCTGGGAAATTCTTCGGATATATGGTGACCCAGCGGGGAATCGAAGTTAACCCTGCTAAGGTGAAAGTTGTGCTCGATATGCGGCTCCCACCAATATCAAGGAGCTACAGAGGTTGAACGGAAGAATTACGGCGTTGAGCAGATTCATAGCCAGATCTGCAGAGAGGAGCCACCCCTTCTTCAAAATATTGAGGAAGGGATCCAGGTTTGAGTGGGACGAGTAATTCCAGCAGGCGTTCGAGGAGCTTAAACAACACCTGGCCCAGTTACCTACGTTAACGAAGCCAATTCCAGGGGAGACACTCTACCTTTACCTCTCTGTAGGTAGGGTCTCACTCAGCTCCGTGCTGGTGAGGGAGGAGGGTCGACCCAAAAACCTGTTTACTACATCAGTAAGCTTATCCAAGGAGCTGAAGAGAGATACTCGGAGATAGAGAAGGCAGCCCTGACTATAATGGTCACGGCACGGAGGTTACGACCTTATTTCTTGTCGCATAAGGTCATTGTTCGGACTAACTACCTTCTGAAATAGGTGATAGGGAGAGCTGATCTTTCAGGGAGGATGGTCAGGTGGGCCGTCGAACTGGCAGAATATGACGTGGATTTCGAGCCACGGAGAACCATTAAAGCACAAGCCCTCTCTGACTTCATCCAGGAGAGTACACGTGCGATGGAGGAAGGAGAATGGAAGGTATATGTTGATGGCTCTGTGTCTATGCAGGGTTGTGGAGCGGGGATCGTGATTATTGATCCAGAGGGCCAGGAAACGCAAGTTGCAGTAAGATTCGAGTTCATTACCACCAACAACGGAGCTGAGTACGAGGCCCTAATTCGAGGAACGGAGATGGCCGCCGAGTTGGGAGCAGGTCGGGTGGTCATATTTTCGGATTCCCAACTCGTAACCCAGTAGGTTATAGGTGGGTACGAAGCTAAGGACGAGAAAATGATAGCCTACCTCCAGCGAGTAGCTGAGTTGCAGGGAAGGTTCAGTTCCTTTGAGGTTAGACAAATACCTCGAGAGGAAAACTCCAGAGCGGATAGCCTCTCAAAGCTGGCGAGTTCCGCAACACTGCAAGGAGGGGGGAAGATCAACCTGGTGACTACAGAAGCTGAAGCAACGGTTCCCTCAATAGGGGTCATCGGAGCTGAAGATGATTGGAGAACCAACATATACCGAGTGTTGCAGAACCCGGAGAGCTGCCCAGATAAAAGGAAAGCTCAGAATTGGAGAATTCGATACACGATGATTGGAGACAAGATGTACCGGCGGTCTTTCACGCAGCCTTACTTGAGGTGTTTATCCCCTCAAGAGGGGAGGTACGTAATCAAAGATATACACGAAGGTTGTTGTGCTGACCATGCAGGGGCTCGGGCAATAGTTCGGAAAGCCTTGAGGGCCGGATACTTCTGGCCTACCATGACCCAGGACGCCAAGGATTGGGTGAAGAAGTGTGAGAAATGCCAAAAGCATGGCTGCCTCATCCACCTCCCTGCAGAGGAGATGGGGACCATGCATTCCCCGTGTCCCTTCACGAAGTGGGGGATTGACCTAGTGGGCCCATTCCCGATTGCAGTGGGCCAGCAGAAGTTCCTATTGGTGGCAGTGGACTACTTTAGCAAGTGGGTTGAAGTTGTACCTCTAGCGAGGATCGAAGAAGGTAACATAATCAATTTTTTATGGAGATATATTTGCTGCAGGTTTGGCATACCTAGAATCCTGGTATCAGATAATGGGACCCAGTTTATGGGAAACGTGGTACGGGAATGGTGTGATAACATGAAGATTGTCCAGAGATTCACATCGGTGGCACACCCCCAGGCCAATGGCCAGGTGGAGGTCACCAACAGAACTATTGTGAACGGAATACGTGCCAGGCTGGACAAAGCTGGAGGGAGGTGGGTCGATGAGCTAGAGTCAGTTTTGTGGGCTTATCGGACCACCCCCCAGGGAGCCAACAGAGGAGTCCCCCTTTCACCTAGTGTATGGGGCAGCTGCGGTCATACCTTCAGAAGTGGGGATGGAGACACATCATTTAACCCACTTTCAGGAGGGGAGAAATGAAGAGCTGATGAGGGAGAACCTGGACATGCTAGAGGAGGAGCGCAAGATTGCCCACCTAAAAACTGAGAAGTACAAAAGCCGCATAAAGGCTGCTTATGATCAGAAAGTCATAAGTCGGAGATTTGAAGAAGGAGATCTAGTCTTGAGACAAGTGGATGCGCTGAAAAACATTGGAAAGCTCTATCCCAAGTGGGAAGGACCGTACAAGGTGACCAAGGTCCTCCGAGGGGGAGCTTATGAGTTACAAGACATGGAAGGAAATCAACTGGCCAGACCCTGGAATGTCTGCCGGTTGAAGAGGTTTTACACCTGAAGAAAGTACCCGCCTCGCTGCAAGTAGATGGTTCTTTTTATGCAAGAGTTGTTTTATTCATATTATTTGAATTCTGAATAAATTATAATTTCGTTCCACTGGTACTCTTTTTTCCCCTCCCTGCGGGTTTCCCACTGGGTTTTTACCGCAGGGAGGTTTTTTAAAGAGGCCGGCCAAGTTAGTTCTTAACTTGTGTTGATCGATTATGGTCAATAGGGCAAATCTTCTTATCAATTACCCGCGATTTTTCATTATCTATGAGTTTATTAGTTTATCCTTTCGTTGATTACGATTGAAACAAAACGATTGTATGTTATTCGATACGATTGTATCACAACACACGATTGATTACATGAGAATTCATAACTTGCGAAAAATTTAAATAAATTAAATGCACGAGAAGCATTCAAATGAGAAATACGATGAGCATTCACGAAATGAATTCGCATCAAACAAAAAGAAGCTAAGAGATAGCTTCGAGAACTAAAGTTAAACCTGCAGATAAGGTTTAACCCACCTAAACCCAGAGAGGGGTTACGAGAAAAGAAGCTAAGAGATAGCTTCGAAACATTAAAGTTAAACCTGCAGATAAGGTTTAACCCACCTAAACCCAGAGAGGGGTTACGAGAAAAGAAGCTAAGAGATAGCTTCGAGAACTAAAGTTAAACCTCCAGATAAGGTTTAACCCACCTAAACACAGAGAGGGGTTACGAGAAAATAAACTAAGAGATAACTTCGAAACATTAAAGTTAAACCTGCAGATAAGGTTTAACCCACCTAAACCCAGAGAGGGGTTACGAGAAAAGAAGCTAAGAGAGAGCTTCGAGAACTAAAGTTAAACCTGCAGATAAGGTTTAACCCACCAAAATCCAGAGAGGGTTTACGAGAAAATAAGCTAAGAGATAGCTTCGAAACATTAAAGTTAAACCTGCAGATAAGGTTTAACCCACCTAAACCCAGAGAAGGGTTACGAGAAAGAAGCTAAGAGATAGCTTCGAAACATTAAAGTTAAACCTGCAGATAAGGTTTAACCCACCTAAACCCAGAGAGGGGTTACGAGAAAAGAAGCTAAGAGATAGCTTCGAAACATTAAAGTTAAACCTCCAGATAAGGTTTAACCCACCTAAACCCAGAGAGGGGTTACGAGAAAAGAAGCTAAGAGATGGCTTCGAGAACTAAAGTTAAACCTGCAGATAATGTTTAACCCACCTAAACCCAGAGAGGGGTTACGAGAAAAGAAGCTAAGAGATAGCTTCGAGAACTAAAGTTAAACCTGCAGATAAGGTTTAACCCACCTAAACCCAGAGAGGGGTTACGAGAAAAGAAACTAAGAGATAGTTTCGAAACATTAGAGTTAAACCTACAGAGAGGGTTTAACCTACCTAAACCCAGAGAAGGGTTACGAGAAATGAAGCTAAGAGATAGCTTCGAAACACTAAAGTTAAACCTGCAGATAAGGTTTAACCCACCTAAACCAGAGAGGGGTTATAAGAAAAGAAGCTAAGAGATAGCTTCAAAACACTAAAGTTAAACCTGCAGATAAGGTTTAACCCACCTAAACCCATAGAGGGGTTACAAGAAAAGAAGCTAAGAGATAGCTTCGAGAACTAAAGTTAAACCTGCAGATAAGGTTTAACTCACCTAAACCCAGAGAGGGGTTACGATAAAAAAAGCTAAGAGATAGCTTCGAAACATTAGAGTTAAACCTACAGAGAGGGTTTAACCCACCTAAACCCAGAGAAGGGTTGTGATAAAAGAAGCTAAGAGATAGCCTCGAAACACTAAAGTTAAACCTACAGAGAGGGTTTAACTCACCTAAATCCGGAAAAAGGTTGTGAGAGAAGCAGCTAAGAAATAACTTCGAAAACCTGAAATTAAACCTATGAGAGAAGTTAAGAAATAACTTCTAAAAATCAAATTTAAACCTGCAGAGGGGTTTAGCCTATCTAAACCCGAAGAAGGGTGCAAGAGTTAAAGCTGAAAGATAGCTTCGAAAGACCTAGTTAAACCTACAATAAGGATTTAACTGACTAAGTGTAAAACATGAGATAAGGCTTTAAGAAAAGCCTTGATCAAGCCTACGAGAAGGGCTCAACTAAGGGTTTCGAGATTTGAAACTGCCGAAGTTTCGAAGTTATTAAGTTAAACTTATAAAGTTTAGTCAAACCCGTGTTCAGAAAGGACTATTAGACTTAAGGCTATGAAAGTCTTAAAGATATCAAGTTGGGCTTATAAGTGTCTAACTAGATTAGTTCCAAAGAAGGGATTACGAGACAAAAAACTAAGGCATAATGGGCTACGTGTGAAATTGAATCTACGGCAAGGGTTTAACCAACCTAAGCCTAGGTGAAATCTGAGAAAAGAAGCTAAGAGATAGCTTCGAAAAACTCAAACCTGCAGATAAGGTTTAACCCGCATAAACCCCAAAGAGGGGTTACGAGAAATGAAGCTAAGAAATAGCTTCGAAACATCAAGCTAAACCTAAGGAAAGGTTTTTAGAAAAGAAGAAGAGAAAAGCTAAGAAAGCCACCAGAAGAACAAATTAAGCCCATGGAAAGGGCTTGACTAACTTGAAATCCATGAAGGTTTAAGGAGATCTGAGCACATGAAGTGCGCACAACTTACTTACTCCTCGAAAGGAGTGGCAAAGAATGAAAACTGATGACTAGCTTCATGCCAGCTAAGTTGAACTTACAGATGGGGTTCAGCCCGCCTGAACCCAAGGATGTTTGCGAAGACGGGAACTGATAGAAAGTTTCCTAAGGCCCACTCGACTCTATAATGAGAGCCTAATTGGCTAAGTGAGAAATATAGGATATAACTTCAAGTCTAAAAAAAGGGTTTGGCTAGATAAGCACCTGAGGAGGGTGACAAGGAAAGAAACTACGAAAAGTTTCGAAAATACTGAGGTTAAACATGCAAAGTTTGACTAAACCTATATCCAGGAAGGATTATGTAAGTTAGGCATACAAGAGTCTAACTAATCTAGACCCAGGAGGCAATATACGAAGTAAAGCTAAGAGATAGCTTGAGGGAAGTAAGGCCGAACCAGCAGAAAAGGGGTTTGGTTAAACCTAAACCTAGAGGAAGGCTTCGAAAGCAAGAAGCTAAGAAAGCTTTTTGAAATACTAAGTTAAACCCACTAAGCGAGATTTTAACTTACGTAAACATGAGAAAAGTTCTTGGGAAAAGGAGTTGACCGATTCTGGAGAATATGACAAATCAAGGGCAAAAGTTGCTTAAGAAAAGCTAAACTTCAAGCCTAGAAAAACTATTTGAGGAAACTCTTAGACTACGAAGTTAAGAGAAAACCTAAAGCATAAACCCCTAGAGATGAAAAAAGGGATTTCAAGCAGATAAGTTATCAATCTATGAGAAAAAGGATACATGCACGCTACCAGCTAGTGTTATGTTCCTAGTGATTAAGTCACGCATGCAAGCTAACAGCTTAGAAGCTAGACAGTTTGTAAACATGCAGCGAAAATCGAATACGAGAAGCACAGATAAAAAGCATGCAACTCCCGGCAAGGGAGGACACAAGCATTCATGCAATAACAAGCTCCCGACAAGGGAGGATAAACATCAGTTATGAAAATTAATTCCTGGCAAGGGAAGATACGCAGAATAAACATCAGCTATGAAAGTTAACTCCCAGCGAGGGAGGATCCCATCTATTCACACCAAAAGGCCCCCGGCAAGGGGGCAACAGAGTTTAAAAAACAAAATGTAAACTCCCAACAGAGGGGAGAGCAGAGTTTAAAATGCCAAACCGGCATAAGAAAATAGAGAGAGAGCAGAATTCATTACAAGGTAAAGTAAATTGTTTGTAACGTCAAGAGTTAAACAGGGGGGTTAGAATCTTCCTCGGCCTCAACTTCTGCAGCAGCTTGCTCAGCATCCTTCTCCATGGCACGAGCTATGCATGCTTACTCCTGGGAACCGAAAACTTCCAGGGATAAGGGGCATAGAGGGGGGATCAGCGGGGGCATCTCTGCTGCAGTAACCTCAACCTTTATCAGTTCAGCAACCATCTGGTTAAGAACTGGAGTCCACCACTCTTCTTCGATCGAGCGGGAAGAGTCGCCTTTGAAAGAAGGAGGAGTAGGCATGGCCATGAGAGGACCAGTCTTGTTAAATTCCCCCGAGAAGCTGGGATCGGCCTGCTGCTGCATAGCTGCATTGAACCCGTACTCATAAAAGAACCGGATATAAGGGCTCATATCCCCAAGAAAGCTGGGATGATTGAGATAGTCCTTCTTCAGAGTGGGCCACAAAGCATGTAAGAAGTACTGACCAGGTTCAGAATAGAAAAGAATCTTTAAACAGGACCTCGCTCCCTCCACCAGGGCCTTTTGATGTACCTGGGACTCCTACAGAGCGTGGTGGACAGCCAGGTCGTTAATCTCTTTTTCTGCAGCCTCCCATGCTGCCTCGGCTTTCGCCAGCTTGGCCTCAACCTTCTTGAGGCGAAGGGAGGCAAGAGTGGCCTTCTTCTTCTCTGCGAGGAGGGAGTCCTCCAGTTCCTTGAGTTGTGGCGAGGGGAGAAGGTTAGAAGGGCTCCACAAACTGGATAAAAGGATGCCCAACTGAGACACAAACACACAGACTGTGTTAGTATTTACATTGAGAATTAGATACACCTGATTGAGCCTAATGCTGCTGCTGGTCTGGAGGGAGGCTGGCGAGCTTCTCATAATCTTCTGCAGAAATCCGGTCACTAAAGAACTTACTGGCGGAGGTACCCAAAGAATAGGAATCAACATCGATAGGGGTGGAGGAGAGACCCTGGTTGCGCCTAGTCGGGTACTTACGCCTGAAGGTATCCATTGAGGGGAGCGAGCCCTGGCTAGTGGGAGTCTTACCCTTGTTGGTCTTTGACTTCTTCAGGGGAGGAGCCTCAATTTCAGCTTCCTCGTGTTCCATGGGATCTGGGACAAGAGAGGAAGGAACAGCACCTGGAGCATCAGTTTGCGAGACGGAGGGAGGTGGGGGTGCGTCCGAAGAGCCTTCGGGGACCTCCAAAACCTTCGACAACCATAACATATCTGAGGAAGCAGAAAAACAACATGAGATTAGTTAAAAAGAGCCCATAAAGAGTGCATTTATGAGAAAAAGAAAAAATATTTACCGTCTCCCGGTTCGAGAGGAACTCTCACGGAACTAAACTTGAAGTGGGAAAGGAGGCGGGGATTAGAACAAAGCCCGGGTAAATGAAAATACCCGTGGGCGCGCACATGGGAATTCAACATCTGAATTACCCGACGATTAGTGGGAGAAGAGATATGGTTAGGAGGAGCTGGAGGAGAGGGGTTTTTATAAACCCAGTGCTGATTCTTGAAAGGCTAAGGTTTATCGGGGGTTATGAAAACATAGTGGTTACCCCACTCCTTATTGATATTTGGGACCTTACCCAGAAAAGAACATTTCCCTTTTACCCTGCTGCTTATATAGTAGAAAGGGCCGACGGTTTTACAGTTATATTGAGAAAAGAACAGTTCAGCAGATAGTCTCCCTCCATTTCCCTTGAGAAGGATGTAGAAGGAGATAATCATGCGAATAGTGTTCGGAGCAAATTGGTTGAGAGGGACACCATAGAGATTTGATATTTGGCACAAGAATTTAGGAGGAGGAAGGCGCAGCCCAGCCTCAAAGTGGGCTTGCCAGAAAGCTAAAGTCGGGGGAGTCGCTAAGTTGGGACGTACCCCTCGGTCAGGAAGAGATAGGCTATATCCCGACGCAATATAGTCGCCGGAGATAAGGTCACTTAGGGATTTTTCAGAAATTTTTTAGGGACCCGCGAAAGAATCCCAAAATCGAACCCTATCTACCTCTGGAGAAGAGGGAGAAACGGGAGGAGAATCCCTAGAAGGGTCGGGGATTAGAGAGTGGTGAGAACTCTGAGATGAGTTTCGAGCATGGGAGATAGTTTGGGAAGAACCGGACTGAGACATTGCTAAAAACATTCCTATGAGGGAGCGAGAAATAAGAAAAGAAAGATTACCTGGATTTGGAGAAGAGACGGAAGGAAAGCCGAAGAGTGCGCTTGCTGAAGGGTTCACGAGAAAGGGAGATCACAGGGAAATGAGGCGAAGAAATTCTCAAGAAAGGGAAGAAGTGGAAACAATAGATTTGAAATAAAGAGGGAGTTAATTGAGGCGTGTATCAGTAACTAAAACTGGAGGACGGATGCATGATCGACAGCTGTCCTTCGCCGAAGTCGAGGAGTCGCTAAACGCCAACAGACTAGCGTGAGGGGATGTATCCCGGAAGCCGAACCTGCAGGGAGGATATCCCAAAGCTAAAGCTGCAGGGGGATGTCCCCGAGAGCAAAACTGCAGGGAGGATACCCCAAAGCTAAAGCTGCAGAGAGAACTGCTTGAATCTTCCTTACTCCAGGAGCTCCAAGATCGCTCACCGGAGTAGGGGGGAGTGGTTTATGCGGATAAAAATGTCAGGCCCAACTGCACGTAGGGCCCAAATACGTCCAGCCCAATAGGGCCCAACGACGTAACCGGACACCCTCAATAGAAGGAGGTAAACCCGAGATGGGCCCGAGCCCAGATCGGTTGCACTAAGGCTACGAAGCCCTGAACCTACCTACAGGTGGGCCACGAGGCTCAGGCCTGTATAAAGATAGGCCACGAGGCCAAAACCTAACTACAGATAGGCCACGAGGCCTAAACCTAGCTATAGGCCGCGAGGCCCAAACCCGACTACAGGTGGGCCGCGAGTTCCAAACCTAGCTGCAGGTGGGCCGCGAAGCCCAAACCTAGCTGCAGGTGGGCCGAGAGGCCCAGGCGAGATTTGAAGAGCATGCGGGTATTTGACCAAGCCCATAACGATTACTTATCTGATAAGACCGAGAAACGTGAGAAGTAACGAGCAGTTGAGATAATTGAGGCCCAAGTCAAGGAATATCTCCTATATTCCTTCATTGACTGGGTCCAACCTCCATCCAGGGGGGAAAAGCGTAGGCACCATCAGATTTCTTGAGAGAAAAGATATCTACGCACGACATCATGGGAAAACGTGTGGGATAATGCCCTGAAACCGTGATGACGGTTATCACTCTTAACGTACGTATAAATAACACACCCAGAAGGGAGGTAACGATATCAATCAACTATCAGTCTTACTTAGCTACTTCCTACGTACTTTCTTGAGTGTTTTTCGGTGACCTGACTTGAGCGTCGGAGTGCCTACGCCGGAAAACCCTCCGGCGTGTTTTTTGCAGGTACGTTCGAGAAGAGCTAGGAATTCTGCTGCATAAAGGCTTTACACACGTGGAAAAACGGGCCCAGGTCAGTTTTTACGCATCATTGTGTATTATCGGATTGAAAAAAAATCACATTATTTAAATAAAATATTTCAAACTTTTATTTGGTTCAATTAATTCAATTCAATTATAATTACTTTTTAATATTATAATTTTGCAATATATTTTTATATATATTTTAAATTAGGCCCAATTACAAATAAGTTAAAAAAAATTTAAAATTGCAAATAGGTTCAAAAATATTTACACAACACAAAATATTTGCATAATAAACTTATTTGCAATTTTTGGATATTTTTTGAACTTATTTGTAATAATTTCTTTAAATTAATATATTTTCAGTTGTACAAATTCTTGATTAGAATATTATAATGATACAATACATTATATTTATTATTTAGACATATTATTTTTTTGAAAGCATATTTAAACATATTATTCATAACTTAGAAATATATTTTCTAATCGAAATAAATTTAATATCATGAGAAGAGGAGGTCACAAATAGTACCCCTCTGTCTATGAATTTTATGATCAAAGAACATTGCACAAGATTTAAGAAAAATTATTTGTTTATTGTATAAAATAGATAAAGGGTATTGTGGGGTCCACTTTTTTATAAAGTTATTGTTTGTGAGTGTAAAATTAATGACATATTGAGTAATTAAGTGGTGGTTGAAGGGTGATAATCAAATGATGGTTTCCAAAAAAGGAATGAGCATAAATTTGATGGACGGACCAATAAGGCAAGTGAGAATAAATTTGGTGGTCAAAAGGAGTACATGATATGATTCCAACATAAAAATAGGACTAAAATTGTACTTTTTCCGCTCCATACTCATTGTAGCATTTGTAAAAAAAAATTGTCTCGTACTCGTTGCATTTCCTTAAATGATAATAAAAAAAATTTTAACTTTTATCAATATCCATCAAACACTGCAATATTAAACCATATGTCACTATTTTTTCCACACTAACTCAATTTAATATTATTACAGAACTCTTATTAAAATTGAAAAGACTATCTTACCCCCATAGAAAAACAACTTATATTATTATACAACTCTTATATTAGAATTTATGTCAAACAGTAAATGTCAAAATTAGTATGGGAGTATTATTTTAAAGGTTATGATTTAATTAAAAAAAAAAATTGTCGGGATTAAAACTGTCAACATTCAATAAATATGGGATCAATTTGCAATTTGCTATGAATAAATTGTCGTTTCGTGCAAGTATTACTACCGCTTTCGATCCTAATGTTGAATTCAAACTCAAGAAAACGCGTCTCTTCAAATTTCAACATTCTATAAATAGCACTTCAATCTCTCTTTTCGAACTCTAGAGAAGAAAGGGTAGCGCAGAAAGTCGTCAATTAAACCCTAAGATCTGTTCACAAGGTATGGATTTTTAATTTCTTCCTTCCAAATTTGTGTTTGTTCATGATTGCGTTTGATTATGTATTAATTTGGTTGGGTAAGTCCTTGGGCATGTGATTAGGTACCAGAATTCAGATGAGTTTTTGTATCCTTCGCTGATGTTCGGCTTTGTATCTGTTTTTTTCGGTCTGTAATTCGTCACCTATCAGAATACTGAGTAGGGTTTTGATGAGAGAGTATAACCGTTTTGATTATCGAAAGATTGAAACAAATTTGGGGTTTCCTGGGAAGATATTTGAGTTGATTAGGTTTCTCAAAGTTTTAGCTTTTTTTATGGAGTTGATTATTCTTCGATCTGTATCAGTCGCCTATAGGAATACTGATCAGGGTTTTCAGAAAGAGTGTAGCTGTCTAGGTTTTTGAAAGATTGAACTTATTTGGGTTTTTCTTGGGAGAGGTCTTATTTAATTAGGTTTATGTAAATTTTAAGCTGTTTCTATAAGTAATTGATTATTCTTAATTTGTAGTACATCACCTATGAGAAAATTGATTAGGGTTTTTACGTGAGACAGAAAGAGAGTGTCATGATCACAGAAAATGATCCGACAAAAACAAATGAAGTAAGAAGATTTGAGAGAGAGAATTTAGGAGAGAAGAGTTGGAAACTAAAATACTGATCTCTAAAAACATGTTCAATACACTATGGAGAGTTTATTATACATCTCATAACTAAAGTAAACAGACACCATATCCTCTACCTATCAGATCTAATGTGAATAACTCTTTTAAGAGTAATGCAACTGTCAAATGGAACAACTGAACTGATAAAAATTAACAGAAAGAAATCCGTGTGGCTTTCATGGTCCTCCTTCATGACAAAGAGAGAGAATGGCCATCTTGTTTCTTGGAAAGAAATGGTAGTGAATTAGGTTTATATGTGTTTTTAGCTGTTTAAATAAGTAATTTATTACACTTTCATGATACCTAAATATAATATAAGTTCTGAAACATGTTTTAGTTGCTTCAATTTGGATTCATGTTCTATATCTTCTAGCTGTTTAATGTCAACCCTTTGATAACTCTTAAATATATTGGAGTTTGATTGCTTCAACTTGGGTTATAATAACTTATTGTTTTGTTTAGGTTTAACAGCCGTGAGAGGAGTTGCTTTTTACCTGTGTACTATCTCTTTGGCTGTAGTAGATTCTAATTTAGTCATATAAGGTAAGAAACCCAGTTTCAATATTCATCTTTTTGGTTTTAAGATCATCTGACTGACTGAATTGTGTTCCATTTAGTAGAATTTTTTTAACTATTATGATCAGATTAAGGAAGAGTTTCAGCTTTGTTCCATTTTTTAGTGATACAAATAATTTAATGCTTTAATACTTTCAAATTCACCAATTGACAATTGTGAATAAACAAGATGGGCTTGATGTGTTGCATCTGCGGTCATACTTCTGTTTGTTTACTTGTGTTATATTTTGTTACACTTTAACGATGTGCTTTTAGTGATGGAGGAACTAACATTTTTTCCTTCTCTCTTTGAGATGCGCTCTTGGTCATCATCATACCAAATGCAGGAAGAGTTGTGTTTATGGATGCCAAGAAATTTATGCAGCTGGTCGAGGAGAAGAAGAAGAGAGTTTTGGGAAGGAAAGAGGCACCCCTGAAATGGGAACAAAAACTTGAAGCTGCTGCAAAGGCGAAACCTGAGGAGAGGAAGACTAAAGCTTCCAAGCACAAGAGAAGGTCTGTATCTGTCTCTGATAGTGATAGTGATAGTGATGTTGATAGCCATGAAGATGGGAGGAAAAGGACCAAAAAGGCCCACAAGAAGGCAAGGAAGAACAGCCATTCTGACTCTGACCATGAAAAGAGGAAGGATAAGAAATCCAAGAGGAAGCCAAAGAGGCGGTCGTCTGATTCTGATGACTATAGCAGTGATGAATATGACAGTGAAATGGAAGAGAAGAGAAAGAAGCGAAGCCATAAGAAACACCGAGATGATGGATATGAGAGTGAATCGGAAGAGGAGAGAAGAAAGAAGCATGACCATAAAAGACGTAGGCATGGTTCTAGTGATTCAGAAAGTTTGAGTGATGAGAGTGATGGTTATGTCAGAAGAAGAAACCATGCCAAGCATCGCAAACACCATAGACGATCAGAGGAGAGCTCTTTTGAATCTTCAAGTGATGATGAGGTAGACAGAAAGAAGAGCCATGTTAGGCACAACAAACATCATGGACGTTCTCGTAGCCATGACGTTTCAGATTCTGATGGATACAGGCATTGGAGAAGGAGCAGATCTGATGAAGAACATCTAAATGATCACCACAAGAATGGGCACCAGCCGCATGTTAATGGAGATCCCAATGAGAAACATATCTAAAATGGCTTTGCTCAAGGAAATCCCAGAGGCCATGGCGATCCATATGGTCCAAATTATTAGATATTAATTTGCCCCTAACATGAATTCTGTTTTTTTCAGCAGCTAGAAACTGCATTATATGGATTCTGATGATCTACCTCAATTGTTATTTATGATCGTTTCTAGTATTCACTGCTGCGCTTGACAATTGGGCTAAATGTTGTTTTATCAAAGTTTAAACAATCAGAATTTCTGTTACATCTTTGTCTGACTAAATCATAGAACACCATTTCTTTATCATGTGGTATTTGATGTTACCCTGTCTGCATACACACCAGTATAACCCAAAAAAATGTGTAGAGAACTCAGGAATATAATAATAGTAAATTGCAACTCATAACAACTCAAGAATACACTTGAAAGATGATGCTATGTAAATACCACTGTCAGATCTATCAACATTCAAATTAAAGACACGATGGGTATAACTTGCATTGAACAATATGTAGGTGACGAAATAATCAGAGTATATTGTATTTCGCTATTATACAGGACCAATGTTGAGTGCTGTGCACTGGCCATGTCTCCTATATAAATAGGATGCCTGTTTGCATCATATATCAACCCTAATGAAAAAGGAAATCAACCGCGGCCGAAGCTGTAGCAGAAGTCCTAGATAAATACTCTATAGTATCACAAAATTGATCTTATTCTGTGGTTTTCACATGCTAAATGTCCATCATGTGAAAAATGAATTGATTTTGTAAATCCTAATTCCTAAGTACATCCAAACTCAGCTGTCAAAAATTCTTCAAAATCCTCTCACTTGCTACTCCATCAGATACTAGAATGGAAGTTATCTCCTGCAAGCAGAATAGACTACAACATCACTATACTGCAATGACAATAAAAACATATAATCTGCTAATTGAAACAAAGAAAACAAAATCCTCAGTTTGAATTCCAACATCACATGTTAGAGAGGTAAAAACAATGTTAAAACCAACACATCTTCAACCATTGAGGTTTAATACACCAGCTCAACATTTGCCGGATTACTTCACCAAGTTTGGTCGCCCTATTCCTCTGGGCTACCTTAACTAAAAGTTCCACTAATTCTCTAAACGGTGCACCTATCATTTTTCATTGACAAAAACTTCAGACAGTCTCATTCACTATACTATATGATACTTGAACTTATGGGCTCCAACCCAACTATATTTTAAAAGAGTATATGACCTAAATACTTAAGTAGAGCACCGTCTCATGTGTAATCAGACATACTACAAACCTCAGACATTCGATGGAAAATTGATGGAAGAAACTAGTACAAACCTCAGCCATTTGTCTACGGCCACAGAGCACTGCACCAGCAGAATTGGGGGTCAGGATTCTTTTCCCTCTAGCATAAACAGTCTGCAAAAGCAATAGCATTGACTATTAAAATACAAAAGAGACGGAAACGCATTCCATGAAAGACAGGCTTTTTTAACAACCTGTACGAAACCACGCTCCCCTGTCCAACTATCATCTGGCCGTGAAAGCACTGGCACAATATTGACGCCACTAGATTTCCAATCTTCAAATCTTTCCTACAAATATTTTAGAGAAAACTCAGAAAACCTGAAACGACATTGGAAACAACATATCTTATTTTAACCCCGTCGCTCAACTTTAAAGAAGTCATAGGAAGCAAGAGAGGGATACCTGATATGCCATTCTCTCAAGGTTTCTCGCACCGTAATAAAGCCTAACATCTGTTCTCTTATCAGCATCAAAACCTGTCTCGATCAAAGATCGAATTGGGCTGCACAAAATTAAAATTGTGTAATGTAACAAGAGGATGAAGCAAAATAAGCAAGAAAAGCTAGTTAACTTATCTAGTTAACTTCATTAAAGCATAACATGGTAAGGACTATCATTTTAAAATATATGACATCGCAACGAAAAAGCCGATTTCCCAAATGCAGGTTACACATTCGGAACTGAGTAATTCTGTCTACATAATTTTTCTGATCTCCAATAATGATCATAGACAATCTGGATTATTCAATGGAATTGCAAAGTATTAGCTATTCTAACAACACATTGAAAAGAAAAGGGAAAAAAAAGCAACAAAAAGATTTAGTCTACTAGCCAAAAATGTAAGATGTCAATTCCGAGATGAATCTGATGTGAACATGGATTTACCTGATACCCGATCCGGTAGCAAAAATGAGCACGGTCTGATATCTATCCGGCGGGGAGATTCGATCGACATCAAAACCATTGCCAATGGCCGAACTCAATTCCACAACATCGCCTTTCTGCAGCTGGGACAGGAGCTCCGCTGTGGAACCTGCGATGGATCTCACCAAAAATTCGAAGACGCCTTTGGAAGAGGCGATTGAAGGAGGCGATGATATGGAGAGAACCGTAGGTCTGACGAAGCGATCCCGAGGCCGAACCAGTAAATACTGGCCCGCTTTAGTGTAGGACGCGGCGAGTTCGGGGGACTTTGAGACGTCGACGGTGATAAAGAAGAGTGTTTCGGCGGCAGGAGAAACTTTAATTAGCGGAGTGGGAGTCCAGACGGTGGTGTCGCGGCGGACGGCGGCGGCTGAGTCAGCGAGGCAGCGGCGGCTGAGGTGATGGGAGAGGCGGCGAAGTTCCTTGAATTTTGAGAGAATCATGGGACCGTGGAGGAGAGAATGGGTCAGAGAGCGAGCATGGGAAGGAAGGAATTTGGTAGAGGGTAGAAGAAGGCGCCGCCGAAGACGGTGTGGTGGAGGGTTTAGCTTAGGTGTGCGCTGGTTCACTATAGTTGCAGTGGGCTCTCTACGTGGCGCATCCTGTTATGTTGACGGGGTTCTAGTTGGACTATTCTTATTTGACCAAACGAAAATGAAAATCATAATACGTCATAACCGTACAACTATACTTAAATCATGTGGACGTGTGATGGGTTTACTTGTGTAACGACTATATAGTTAATGAAATATTTTATTATTGCAAAAATGATTTTGAGCAAATTCGCAGGTAAAATAAAAATGTTATCGTCCATTTTTATGTTACATTTTTCTCTGCGATTTTGTTTGAAGTCCTTTTTATACAATAATTGAAAAGGTTAGTACCTACTCTATAACAACAAAAATTCAATCTTCGAAATGCAATTAATTCCTTGGATTGGTATTTTTTTGCAATTTAACCTTAGTTTTACTATGAAACTATCACAAATGAAATCTAGCGACGCCAAAATTCGTGTTGCCAAAAAACTGTTGGCTCTAAAATATTATTATTATTATATTTGAAATTGGAAAAATCATTATACACCATTTCCGTAAAGGAAAATACAAATTAAAAAAAAATAATAATAATTAGATTTGTTAAATAAAATTTCAAAATATTAACGACTTTATGTTTATTTTTTCTTTTTTGTGCAAATAGGTTTTATCATTGTCCACTCAAAGTTGTCACTTCAGAATTTCAACGACAATACGACCAAGAATTTTAAGTAAAATAAATACTTTAAGTTGATTTTCTAAAACTTAAAACATATTCAAAACAAACATACCATTACATTCCCTAAATCCTTCAAAATATTCTCATTTAATAACAGTTACCCACTAAAAATAAACTGTGAATCAAAAATTACGGGCCACTTGATTAAGAGTATTAGAATTAGGTAATAGGAATGACTAGTGATTCATTCCCATTAATAAATTTTTTTAAAAAAATTGAGCCCAAAAAAATTTGAGCAAAAAAAAAAAAAAAATGAGCTTTAAATAATTGATTATAAGAGACAGATTATGAAATTAAAATAAATTAGTGATTATTTTATTTTTAAATTAATTTCAAATTGTAAATACTACTCAGCATCATCAATGGGAACAATTAATGGATTATTCTCATTACCTATTTTTAATACCCTAACCAAACGGGCCCTTAAACAAACTAGCCCATAACATCTCCATAAGCATAGAAAAAGCGGATTATAAGCAGAAGACAACTAAAAAGAGCTCAAATTAAACCACACTTCTGTCTGGAATTACGAGTTTTCAAATGGGAAAACATAGTAGCAAGTGAATCCAATATTCAGCAAATAAATTCAACCAAAAATATACAAGTCTGCCATCTTACCCCTCGTTATTACGTCGAACGACGAGACACATGAGGGCTAGGCAGTAGTCAGGGAGTGCCCTCTTAGCTCCAGAGATGAATTCACTTTTCCGCAAATACAAAACACAAGGGAGATCTAAATTCTGTTTCCAAAATATATAAAAGTTCTGATGCTCACCAGCATTTTCAAGAACTAAATTATTTTCGCGATTGTCGGAGTAAAACAAAAAAGGAAGTCACCAAAAAAATATCTAAGCAGCAGATTCTTTGGCTATCTTCTCAGCCTTGGCAATCACCTCTTCAATTCCTCCAACCATGTAAAATGACTGTTCTGAGAGGTCATCGTATTTTCCATCCAATACTCCCTGTTGCAAAACAATCATTAAGGAATGCAAATGATTGAATAGAGGTCAAAATTGTTTGTTAAAGGAATTAAGTACAATTTGGACCCGAACTATTGGCTCCTTGATTTTTTTTTTTTGGTACAATTAAATCCTACAACTTCTTAAATCAGACAAATATGACCTTCAATTAATAGGGTAGCCCATGTAAACCCTTTCTCAAGTAAAGAAGAAAACTGGGGATTTCTCCACAATATTTTCAAGAAACAAAGATGGTCTGAAATTTAGAAAACATTTCATCCATTTCTCCAATCGATAAAGAGGATATTGAATTCACTGGAATGAGGATGTTATAGATGAGTTTTTCGTAAAAAAAGAGCAGAAGAAAATTGGGTGTGCATGAACTGATAAGTCTACATCTAGAGCTTATATGACAGCTTGAAAGTTTCAAAGATTCGGTAGGGGAGTCTCAGGTAAGCTCATGGGTTTCAACTCTTAAAATGATAATCACAAATCAATTTGTGGTGAGCACATCGGAAGGAGAGTCTCAAAGTTTCATGTTGTGATAATCTATGATGAGCTTCATATGTATAATTGTTACCTGAAAACTGGAAACACTCTCCTTCAACTCAACATACTTCCCAGGGGCTCCCGTGAAAACTTCTGCAACATGGAACGGCTGGCTGAAGAATCGTTGAATTTTACGAGCACGTGCAACAGTCAATTTATCATCTTCACTAAGCTCATCCATTCCCAGAATGGCAATAATATCTTGAAGATTCTTGTAGTTCTGAAGAACTTTTTGTACACCACGGGCTGTGCTGTAATGCTCCTCTCCCAAGACATGAGGGGAAAGCATGCGAGATGTTGAATCCAGAGGATCCACAGCAGGATAAATTCCCAGTTCAGAAATCTGTAAGAATAACAGATAGAAACATGAAAACTCAAAACCCTAGTTGACAACATTGTATCATACATCAACTTCCAACCAAAATATACATACCGATCGAGATAACACAGTGGTAGCATCCAAGTGAGCAAAGGTGGTTGCAGGAGCAGGATCTGTCAAGTCATCAGCTGGCACATAAATGGCCTGGACGGATGTAATAGAACCCTTCTTGGTTGTAGTAATACGCTCTTGAAGACCTCCAAGATCTGTAGCCAAAGTTGGCTGATATCCGACAGCAGAAGGAATACGCCCAAGCAGAGCAGACACCTCTGAGTTGGCCTGCAAAAGTTCCAAGCAAAAGGTAACTTTAGCAAAATGTAAAACAAGAGAATACTCAATGCTTAGCGTAATGAAATGCAAGCCTACTTGGGTGAAACGGAAAATGTTATCAATGAAGAGAAGCACATCCTGCCCTTCTGCGTCACGGAAGTGTTCAGCAACAGTCAAACCAGTAAGTCCAACACGGGCACGAGCACCAGGGGGCTCGTTCATTTGACCATAGACTAGAGCACATTTGCTCTCAGCCTGAATAAGGGACAAGAGTAAATTATGGCAAAGGGTAACAGCAAACTGCATACGAACAATTACCAAAATTCAAGATGCTGACCTGTTTATCACCTAGCTTAATAACACCACTTTCAATCATTTCTCTGTACAAATCATTACCCTCACGAGTGCGTTCTCCTACACCAGCAAAGACAGAGAAACCACCTGGCAGAGAAAACAGGCAAGAATGATTTTTTCTTCATTATTAAGCAACCTAGAGTTCGAAACATATGAGATCGCAACAAAAACTGACCATGAGCTTTCGCGACATTGTTGATCAGCTCCATGATAAGTACAGTCTTCCCAACACCAGCACCACCAAAGAGTCCAATCTTTCCTCCTCTTTGGTATGGTGCAAGAAGGTCAACGACCTTTTTTAATAGAAAAGACAAACAAAAAAATTAACATCTAACATGAAACTCCATGGAAGTAAGAACATAGTGCTAAAGTTGATCCATGTGAACATGATAATCTAAAAGGTAAGTAACATTATACCTTGATACCGGTTACAAGAATTTCTTGCTCTGTAGCTTGCTCAACAAAGGAAGGAGCTTCACGGTGAATGGGCAAATAGTGCTCCGTCTCTGCATCATCACACACCAATCATTAAAGTTGAAACCTTTTTTCCAAGTCACTATAGATAATGTTTTTGTTTATGGGAAGGCTACATCACTTACTAAGATCGCCTTTCTCATCGATGGGCTCCCCAATGACATTGATGATGCGGCCAAGAGTGGCTCTACCAACAGGAACCTATGATAAAATACTGTCAGATACAAATAACATCTATAATCAACACGTCTATTAGACACAATGACAAACAGAGACTCAAAATTCTAACGACCTCACCCTCCAAACCCAATAAAATGAGCAAACACGGTCCATTTTAAAAGCCAGAAAATAGATCCTAAAGAACCCAAAGCACATCTACGGACTAACTCAAACATTATATGAACAGTTAAGACCATACCCTCAACGAAATCAAGTGTTCTATATATCCTAGGCCCCCTTGATCACAATGAATAGGCAAAAGAAAGAAAATTGAAAGTTCTAGTAAAATCCCTGAACGGGCTAAAAATTGAACAATAAGAGAAATCCCTGGATTGAAGAGATCGAGCTTAAATTTCAGATACATTAATAGTTCAGAGATATAAACAGGAACCGCAAAGCATTGCAAAAGCAACTTAAGAATCAATTGGCATGAGATATGAACAAAAAATAAGCAGATCTGAGCATAAAACTACTGAAAAAATAAATCCAACTCAAATAACACATAAATTCTAGAGATTCGGCCTGTTACGAAACAATCCAATCAAGAGCCAATGTCACCACAAAAGGTCAACGACTTATAGCAAAAAAATAGGTAAATTGTTCAAACTCACAGTAATTGGTGAACCGGTGTTGAGCACGCGCTGGCCTCTAACCAGACCTTCAGACCCATCCATAGCAATACATCTCACCACATTCTCACCCAAGTGAGAAGCCACCTCCAGGACAAGCCTGATCGGAAAATCCAAAACCTCCAACGCCGTCAAAATCGGAGGCAAACCATCATCGAACCTTACGTCGATGACGGCACCGATAACCTGGCAAACCTGTCCGATCGCGCCTTTACCTGTAAACTCATCCGTGATTTTGCCAGTGGCCCCAGCGCCAGGAACCGGCTTGGATGGCGGCGGTGATGCGGCAGGTGCAGAGGTAGAGTAGTGAGTTGCGAATCGGTGGAGAAAATGACCGGCGGGGGATGGGCGAGGACTGGGCTTTGGAGATGAACAGAATGGAGATCGGGGACGGCGGGCGGCGGAGGACCGTAGAAACGAGGCTATGAGCCTCCGAGAAGCCATGGCAGAGGAGATGGAGATCGAGATTTGGACAGAGGCGGGGGAATGATAAAGGGAGGAAGTAGTAGCGCTAGGGTTTGTGAGAGACGGGGTTATAATCTAGAGAGAGAGTGAGGAGAGTAAGATTTTTTTTTTTTTTTTACTTTTACTGTTTCCTTTGGAGCACGTGGGGCCCGCTTGAGATGCTGAGGCGTCGGGGGTTAGTTGTGGTCTTTGTGAGATAAAAATGGGTTAAATTTTTGGGGATTGATTGAAAGTTGACACTTGGCACTTGTTGACTATGTGCATATATAAATAAAAAATTATACTACTTAATAAAATATTTAAATTTTTCTTCTTTTTTTTCAAAAAAAAAAAAATCCTTTTCAATTATTATTTTTTGAGTATAATTTTTGTTTGACAATTATTTTTTAAAAAAAAGTAGTTCATAATAAGGTTATCATAAAATTATTTTGAAATATTTTAAATATCAAATATATGATTAACAATTTAAAAAGTATCATAAATTAAGATCAGTGATATCATATTATTGTTCATAGATATCAACAATAATTATTTGTTTTATTATGTAAATTATTCATATTTAATTTAAATAATATAGTTATATAATATTTAAGTTTAAAATATCACATTTAAAAAATATGTATTTAAAGTATAAAGTATTTGTTCAAAAGTATCAAAACAGGATAGTGGTTCATATCACGAACTATGTTCTTAAAAAACATACTCAATAAAAAAAAGAGTCATCCTTTTGTAAAACTTGTACTCCCTTTGTCTCATACTCGTAGTGAGGACAAATTTCACTACAAATTTTGTGTAAAAAAATAATACTAATAAAATTCCTTTAATTTTCCTTTTCAATTGTTTTTTTCAGTATAATTTTTTTTAAATGATCTAATACGTTAATTCCAAAGCAATAAGAAATTTCTCAGATTGGAAATTATTTTAAAGTTATTGGGGAATTATAGAGTTTTATCGTTTTCCTTTATTGACGCCAAACTATAAGGAAAGTGAATGATATTTTTTAAAAAACTAGATTTTTACCGGTCTGTTGTAATCTTTTTTTTTTTTTTAAATAATGAATGTACATAAATATATATATTGAAATATTTAAGCACATTCACAAAAAGATACATCTCATGGTGACCTAATGTATAATAATATTGTGCTCGACTTCTTTGTAATAGGAAATATATTTGAGATCAACCTTTAGTATCATAACAATCACCTATATATGATTTTAGTAAAAGTATAATAACTAAAGGATGTTGATTATAATAAAAAAAAATCTCTTGTTTTTAAATTTTAAAAATGAATTTTTAATATTAATTAGAATAATGTTATCAATTTTAAGTAAAATTTTATTAAAATGACTTATTTGAGTTTTCAAATTGTCTTTCGTAATGGGCCTTTAAAATTAATAGGGAAAAAAAATAATTTAGTCACTAATTTTATTTGTGGAGAAAAAAATAGGCCTCTTAAATATTTTTTATGTATATCTAATTTCTTTTATAATAACTAAAGGATGTTGATTTAAAAAAAAAAAAAACTAAAATCTCTTCTTTTTAAATTTTAAAAATAAATTTTTAATATTAATTAGAATAATGTTACCAATTTTAAGCAAAATTTAATTAAAATGACTTATTTGAGTTTTAAAATTGTCTTTTGTAATGGGCCTTTAAAATTAATTTAGTCACTAATTTTATTTGTGGAGAAAATAATAGGCCTCTTAAATATTTATATTAAAATTGGTGGGGTTAGAAGATTGGATGTCTTTTTACCCCTTCGTCTTCTTTTTATTAATTAAAATTATATTTATATTTCTTTAAAAATTTCTCTCCAACTCCATTGTGACACATGTAAAAATAGAGTGACATGTGTCAGCTTTTGGAGAATGGTGGTTTTACTATTATATATATAGATTATACGAATGAATTATAAAACATATTGTTTGTAAATGATGAAAATTGCGAATTAGACTCGATGATATCGATGCCCCTACTCAGATTGACAAGCAACGAACTCCTCAAACCTAGGCAATTTTGATGTTCCAATTCAGATTGGCAAGCAATGAAACTCAAACCGATATTCTAGTTCGGACTAGAAAGTATTAGATTAACAGCTATAAAGTCTTTTCTACTTTCTTCATATCCAATAAAGAGTTACAAGTCCCTATTTATACATGTCTTCCATTATGAAATAGATGGTTCTATCAACTAATTAATTTCCTAACAACTAACAAACTAACATCTTAAAGAATGAAAACTACCCAAAAAATTATAAAAATCAAATCTAAAAAATTATTGGATCAATATTGAAATATTAAGTTCGCATCAGTAAATTAAAATTGCTTTGATATTCCAAAAAAAAAAATAGCATCATTATTAAAGAAAAAGGATTTGATCGAAAATCTTTTCATCAATATCACTAAATAAATAGATTAGGATTCGAACAAATAATGTTTAATTTATTGAAAACAACTAAACAAGATAGGTTTTATTAGTAATATTTTTGAACTTTTGAAATATAATTGTAGGCCCAGCTCCCAAGGCCCAGTCATTCTGGAGAGGCTGGATAAATTTCGAGGTGGATAGCGATCCATTTAAAGCACAGATCTCTTATTTGTATATTAGTTTGTATTATTTTTAATACGATATAGAATATTAAATGTTATTATAAAATATCATTAATGACAATATTGTAGGTAATGAAATACCAAATAAAAGATACTTTCTTTATCCCACAAATATTGGTCTAATTATTTTCTCACCAACTAAGAAAAATGAAAGTAATTATAATTAGAATTTTAAAAAAAAAATTATCATTTTACCATTATTATAATATCAAGATATTTATTTAAAAAAAATACATTAATAGGGATAAATATGAAAACAAAAAATTAATGATATATTAAATATAACTAGTACTCCCCCATGCTTCGCACGGTCAATAATTATAAAATAATTTAAAAGAATACATTTTTAAAAATAAATTAGCATGAAATTATATATCTAAAATCGGTTAGAAATAGATTGGATCATGGCAAGAATGATGCAATATTAGTTTTTAATTGAAACTAAAGAATAGAAATTCTATAAATAATATTGTCCAATTAATTGTAATAAATAATAATTGTGATATGCAAAGATGCACCAAAAATAAATTAATTACGAACCAACCTACTAATGTAGTAGGGCATAGTTGTAATTATATTGAAATAATTAATACATTGATTCTTTCAAACAAATATTAAATTAAATTAAATAAACAAGTCACACAAATGTGTTTAACAATATAAGAAACAATCTAGCCCTCGGAGAGCTTGAACGGTTTTCCTAACTCAAATTAATATCCACGTCTATTCAAATTCTTTCTCGAATCTTTTCCCTAAACCAAGGGTACGACCAAACTAGAATCGTTTCTTAAGTTTAATTAACCAAAAAACGACCCTTTATTAATCTATCCCAGAATAATCCTAAAACATGTATTCGAATTCAATTCCTAGAATGCATTCGCCCTAAAACGATAGGAAAATTAAGCTATGAAATCAAACGTTCAATCATACGACTTAAATATTATCATTCTTTGCTACCATATCACAAATTTGCACAATTACGAATTACAAAATTGCGAATTAGCTAGAAATAAATAGTAAACAATTAGGGTGATCAATCCTAAATTATCTATTATATAAACATGCAAAGCATATAATCAAACTATAATTAATATAAAAATAAAAAGTAAATTTTATAGAAATTAATAATTAAACAACCAATATTCGCACATAATTTACGCACAATTAACCACTTATCAACCTACCAATTAATACATAGTTGAATACATTAATACAAATTCTTTATTTAAAGCACTCAAAATGTACGGTCAAGATGAAGATCAGATCATAGATCAACGGTTCTAGAAGAATGACGCCAAAATTATTTTCGGCAGGTTAGCTTCTATTATATATGTATAGATAGATAACTGACCTATATAGGGAAACTCTTAAAAAAAATATTTTATGGTAGAATTATAGTTAAAAATGGAAATTCCTAAATTTGTGGGTCATGTTTAATGAAGGAACAAAAAACTCGCAGATTCTAAACAAGTCGGACAAGGTCAAGTGATAATTTTTCCAAAAAACTCGCTCAAAGACAAAAATAAAAATTCGCTCTCAATTTGTGTTCTACGTGTTACTAATCATTAAAGAAATAAAATATTTGTCCATGTGTTGCTACAAAGACATATATATGTTTTTGTGAGGACAAGTATATATTTTTTATTTTATTCTTCATCTAATTAAATCTATGGGTTTTTTTTTTTTTTTTTTTTTTGCACTTGTACTGATTTTGTTCATGTGGTAACACATCTTTAATTTTCATACAGTTACACATTTTCAATACCTTACATGTGTTACTATAAAGATGAATATTAATTTCTATAAGGACAAATATGTATTACTTATGTTTAGAGTAACACATTTTTGCCCTTAAAATAACACATATTTGACTTTATAGTAACACAATTTAGGAGTGAGTTTTTACTTTTGCATTTGCTCGAGTTTTTTGGACAAATATGTATTATTATGAGAAAAAGTAATACATATTTGTCCTTACAGTAATATGTTTGACCTTATAGTAACTAGGGGTGGCAAATCGTGTAATCGTGTCGTTTATCGTGTCGACACGATACGATAAGGTAACACACGAACACGACACGATAAGGATACGTGTCGGCACGACACGAACACGAAAATTTTCGTGTCGACACGACACGACACGATAAGGACACGATAATATTAAAACTGAAAATATAATCTAAAAATTTAAAATTTTAGACACGATAATGACACGATAAGAACACGATAATGACACGATAATATTTAAAATTTTAGATTTTAAAATATTTAATTAAAAATATTAAAATTTATATTATGTTGTATTGTTGTAATTGTATACATGCCATTAACATGTTACTATCAAATACGTATTAGTGATGTATATCAGATCACTAACAGATTAACAGGTTGCTAATGGGTTAACGTGTAATCTGTTAATTTTTATCGTGTTAACGGGTTGACACGACACGAACACGAACACGACACGAAATTTTCATGTCCTTATCAGGTCGACACGACAAGGACACGAACACGATAAGCCCAAACACTAACCCGTAATTTTCGTGTCGTGTTATCGTGTCGTGTCCGAAATTGCCACCCCTAATAGTAACACAAATTTTTGGTGAGTTGTTTTAGATAAATATTTATTACTTGTACTTACTGTAACACATATTTGTCCTTATAGTAAAACAATCTGGAGTGGGATTTTAGTTTTGTCTTTGTACGAGTTTTTAAAAATATATATATATATATATATATATATATATATATATATATATAATTGTTTAATCTGATCCGACCTGCTTAGGATCCACAAATCTCTTTATATGGGTAATTTTATGAATTTTAAATTCGTAAATATTTTATATGATTTTTTGTCATTTTTGTTGGACGAATTAAAATAGAAATCAAGTCTACTTTTGTTTGATGGAGAGAGTAGTTAAGTGTAGTTGAAAAGGAATCAGCTTGATTCGGTGGACTTGATTTGAAAATATCCCTAAAATTGTAGTTTTTTTTTTTTTTTAATTTGAAAAATAGCGGAATATCTCCAACTTGATGTACAAAAAATATCTTGATTCAATATAATGAACCCTAGTATTTCATTCGATTAAAACAAAATGATACTGAATGCATAGCTAATGATAAAATAGTAGGTCTTGCATGATATCATTTTATGACGTTTTAACATTGTGAAAGGAATGTGTATTAATTTGTAAACTGTCTCCAAAACTGAAAGTTAACAAACATTGAAAGAAGTGGCTTTAGATGAGCAATATGGAAATAGGTATACATGTCCTGATGTCCAAAATTTCTTTGTGAAAATAACATAATCTTATAAGTTTAACCATTATATCTAAATTACAATTCACAAAAGAACATGGCCTCATCATCTCTTCAAGAAATCCCATCACCATTATGTGAAGACGCTTCTTCAAATAACCTCTCCCTTGCCTTATCCGCCTACATAATGAAAATGTCATTTAGCTCATTAAGAGTCAAAATTAACAGGAGGAGGAGGAGGAGGAGAAGAAGAAGAAGAAGAAGAAGAAGAAGAAGAAGAAGAAGAAGAGATTACTTGTTTTTCCCAGTTTGTGAAGCTTGTTATTATCGCAAGAAGTATTGTTTGCAATGTTGCACCAGAGAGTACTCCGATCCATAGACCTTTTCCTCTAAAATCGAACCAGAAAGCCAGTGCAGCTGAAATTGGAAGTCCGAATAGATAAAACGACGCAAGATTTACATATGCACCAATATGTTGCCACCCACAACCCCTTGCAATACCTGAAAAAAAAATGAATCGAGCATTCTCGATACATGAGAGAAAACAGAAGAGAATGATGACAAAGAGATAAAGGCTTACCAGAAATGGTGCCTTGGAAATTATCAGTTATAATAGATAAACAAACAAGAGGTGCCAAATCAGCTACGTAGTCGACAACATCCTTCTCGTTGCTGAACACGAACCCAAAAACATTCCGGCTGGCAAACAGTATCGTGCTTATAACCAATGCGTTTATGACAGCAACAAGCATTAGAGCGGTTACTGTCAAACGAGCCCCCTCATATTTTCCAGCTCCTAAATCATTTGAAATTCTAGTGCTGAACATAGAGAGTCACAAGGAGTTCCAAAATCAAAACGTGCAAACGAAACGAAACGAAACACAACACAAACAACACTTAAACAGAAAACACCAAATACCTTGCTGCAGAGGCCAATCCATAAGGTATTGCGTAAAGCATAGAAATGGTGTTTAAGCTGTTAAGATGGCATATCATGAAGCATGTAAGAAAATTTATAGCCCTAATACTAGGGAGATTACATTCAATCACTACAAAGTACAAAGTTTCTAGAATCACTTTTTATCAAAGTCGTCTCTCATAACTTTTGAAAAAAAAAGTGATTCTAAAAGTTGTTTTGTAAAGTTTTAAAACACACCCTAAATCCTTTAAAACAGTGCAATTTGCACGCCTCAAAGATATGTACGTACCTCAAAGATAGCACCGAGGTTTCAAGCTGTGGATTTGGTAACAGTCCCGATAGCAAGATTAATAGCTCATACGACCACCATTCAACGCTAAGATCGAATTTTCAAAAAAAAAATATTTGTTACTCGATTTTGAACAATAATTCAATGTTAACTTCAAAATAACATTATAATTACCAGATCATTACAGCAGAAGGAACTGCAAATTGGAAAAACTCTTTCATGCCTTCAAATACCTTCATTGAAATTGGAGCACGAGTTTTCTTGCAGGAATCCGAGTACTTCATGTATACGCTCAACACAGCGACGTTCAGCCACGTGGAAAGACACATTGCAACGGCACCTCCAAGATTCTCTAACCCGGTCTTGAAAACGAGGGCCCAACAAACGAGCACGTGGAAGCAGATAACAATGCAAGAGCTAAAGAGCATAGGGAAAATCAAACTTTGCATTTGATAGTATCGAACAAGAGGTTGAAGAACTGCATAGCCGAAGAGGGCTGGAACGAGCCACATTGTGAATTTTCCAGCTTCTTGTGAAATCTGAGGATCTTGGCCTATAAAGATGAGTACATTCCCCATATATATCCATAGTACGGACAGAGGGATGCAGACGATGGTTAGAGAAAGGATTGCAGTGTAAGTTTGAGTTCCGATTTTTTCGTATTGTTTGGCGCCAAAAGCTTGTCCGCTAATCGTCTCCATGCCACTAGCCATACCAATCTGTTTCATTACAGATTAGAAAATTAATATCTGATCATTGTAGTTCTTAATTTCAATTCAACCTATGTCTGATTGATACAACAACTGGTATGCCCCCATCCTCAATGTATGCACCTTAGCAAATTTGTTACAGCTAGTTTGAACACTAAAAAAATTCACTCATTACAAGATTTAAAGATTCTTTCCACAATGTCTTGCTATAGGTAATCAGAAACAAATTAAGAGGGTGTTTGTTTAAAAAAAATTTAGTGAAAATGGTAACAATAATAGGCAAAGGGTAATTATAGTGATTAAAGAAAATAAAAGATGATCAAATCGCATTTATCTACTTTGTACTGTCAGTTAGTCACAAAATAATCCCTTTATCATCTCATATTCTTTTTCAATCAATAATCTTTTCTTTATCTTTACCTATGTCAAGATTAGAGTCAAATCACTAACATCGTAATTATATTTTTATTATAATTGACCATAACTCTCATTATTGAAAAATTCAAACGAAAAACTGCTAAATTGTATACTTAAAATACAGAAGTGCCACTTCATCAATTTAGCTTTCAATAAATTTTACAGAACTTATTCCATTACTGTAATTAAAACAGGGTAACTTGAACGAAACCAAAATATGCAGCAATATAGTGTTGTATATAATACACGTGCGTAATGGAGGCACAGCGAAAAACGATGCTATCTTTAAAGATATTAATTCCTTCCATTAAGGTGTAAATGGTTCACAAGGAATTGAACTTCCAGGATACAAAACCTATTTCACGGAAATTCGATGGTTACATTCTAACGAATTTCAAAAGTAGAAATCGCAAGTGTTTAATAAAACTCAAAATAAAATACTCAATCGAGACTCGACTTTTCAGTGTTTTAGAGAAACTCAATTTTTCAATTATCCAATTCTCCATAATCCATGAGTATTTATAGATACTCAACGGTTGCATCGAAGAGTTGCAACTTTACTCAAGGGTTGAACCGAAAGGTTGCAACTTCATCACAAGAGACATCAAAGAATCCGGAGAATCACGTTGAATCGAATGGTTACAACTCTCACTAAAAATATCTTATTTCACGAGGAGATCTGTCGACTCTATTATATTATGTAAATACATAAATATACAACATTCAGTTATTGAAAAATAGAACCAATCCATCGTGCTTAAGACAGTATTACCTCCATCGGGTAATACATTTCACATTTTTTCTTTTTTCCATCCACGATTTTTTACACAACCTTTAAATGAAAAATCGATCATAAATTCTATATTTAATATTCATAAATTTACACAAAATGTCAATACTTTTTGGCCAACATCTACCCACAATCCAATTAATTTATTTAATTTATACTTAAAATTTTATTAAATTTACCCTCAAATTTGTTACTCCCTCTGTCTCATACTCATTGTGATATTTACTGTTTGACACAAGTTTTTAGTGTAAGAGTTATTTAATAATATAAATTATTTTTATTGGGGTAGGATAGTATTTTCAACTTTAATAACAGAATTGTTTAATAGTAATAAATTAGGTTAGTGTGGAAAAGTTGTGGCATACGGTGAAATATTATAGTGTTTGAGGGATATATAAAAGTTAAAAAATTGTTTTATTACCATTTAAGAAAATGATGCAACAAGCAAATGTCACAACCAATATGAAACGGAGGGAGTATTATTCTTCTTTTTTATTTTGTGTCATTATTCATCTTTCAAATTTTGTTCGAGAAAATATATACTCCCTCAAAAGTTTCTTATTTTTATTATAGTCCGTTTCATTCAAAAAAAAATTCATTTTTTTTTTTTGGTATATCCTAATAATATATTCTTAAACATTTTCATCATACTTTTTTATTTTTATTCATCATCATTTATACTATATTCTTATTTTACTAATTTTTTTAAATATTATGTCAAAAAATAATAAAAAAACTTTCGAAACTGGGAGAGTAATAATTAAAGAAAACAAATTGCAATAGAGAGGGGAGGGGTACATACAAGCAGACTGAAGCCAGTGACAGCAGCAAGAGAGATGGCAATGGCAGTGCTAGAGAGAGAGAGCTCACTCAAATGGCCAACCATCATCAACGATATAACTTGCATCATATAGTGTGATAAAGTGACAGCCATCATAGGCCCTGCTACATACCCCAATCTCTTCATCTCCTCCCCTATCTCTCTCCATTTTCTTCTCTTCTCCAACAAACCCTCCTCCATTTTCTCCTCATCATCGCTTCTTACCTTAATTAATACTGCGTCCACTGGGGGCAGGTAAGGTATTACTTTGTTGAGTGGGGGCAGTTTACCTATTTTTTTCTTCTTAATAGATTCTCTCCTGACGCGCCATTATTTCCACATTTTCTTTTTTCGTCCGGTTCAAAATAACTTTCACGCTCCAAGAATGCAAAACACTTGAATACAATCCGAGTCACTCTCCTGAGAAGCAGTTTTATAGTATCATTAGAATCACTGGCTAATACCATTAGAATCATTCATTGATATCATAACCATTTTATAATGTGATGTCAGTTTATAAGTGTAATGATATCACTAAATAGATATTATGGTATTTCTAATGGTATTAATTTTATACTATGAAACTGATTCACACTAGATTTTGCCATTTTTTTAATATGTGTGTCCATCTCTATATGAAAGTAATCTTGGAACGTAGAGAATAACACTCTTTCGACTGAGCACGTCTACCTATTTTTGATTTTTTTACTATGAAAAAAGAGTTTCCATTTTGTCGGTTTTTTTCTATTTGTGATTTTGGTAATGTGTATCAATCATCGATGAAGATGAAATCTGAACTCTCTGTATATATATTGATAATTCGTGTGGTATCAATTGTCATGCATAACAGTAACACACTCTCTTGTGTTTAAATTCCAAATAATGTGATAACATATAAATTTTGTGTCTTTAAAAAATATATGATCATGTTTTGCGACTAAATTACCTAAATTTAAATTTATCCAAGAAATATAATTATAAAGTGTGCACTATTTTGACAATTACACACACTCTCACACACAAAATGTCAAAAACCACATGATAATAAATTTAAGCTTTAATCTGACTTTCAGGTCGATCATAGAGAGAGAGAGAGAATCATTATTAGTGTTGTGTTAGGTTGAAACACATTTTCTTATTTAAAATTAGGACTCCATCCATCCATAAGAATTAAGTAGTTGTTGTTTACACGAATTTTCTAAAAACATATATATGATGTTTAAAAATAAAAATAATTTTATATTGATTAATGGTACAAAATATTACTTTCTCTATCCACTAAAAATATACTCACATTATTTTTTTCAAAAATTTGTTTTGCTTCATCGTTCAACAATTACTTAATTTTTTCACATACTATTGACTTTATATTTATAAATAATCACGTAACTTATAAATGGATCACATAATATTTCAAAATATCTTTATTTTATTTATTTTACTTATATTTTTTTTTAAATCTGTCAAAATCAAATAAGCATAATTTAAAAGAGTAAATAGTTTTTTTGGTTTTGCGACAATACGTCAATAAATAGAAATTCAAGCAAAGTCTCCATGTTGCCTTTTGAAATTATTCTGTTGACATTCAACAAAAAGTGACCACATAAAATGAAATATACTCCCTCCGTCCCGAGAAGTTGTGCACAGTTTTCTTATTTGTTTGTCTCACAAAGTTGTGCACACACCAAAAATAAAAATAAAAGTCAACAAAATTATGCATACACAAGTTAATATCTTTCTTTATTTGATAAAAAAATCAACAAAATCTGTTTTTTCTTAGTTTCCGTACCCGGGAAAGCATGCACAACTTCCCGGGACGGAGGGAGTATATTAGAATAAAGATGCCAGGTTGAGGGCTCAAAAACTTTTCCTGAACTGACCTGGTCTTCATATATATCAAGTCTAAGTGAAAATATTAAAATAGTCCAATGAAAAAATATATATATATATATATATGGGTTATTTTACGTTTGACTTTCATTTTTTTCTTTTTTGGATCCTACATTTTTTTTTTAACAAATATTGCACCTTGTATTCCTTTACTTAAAATTAATTTTAAGTTTGTTCACATTAAAATTTAAACTTAATTATCTTGCATGGGACTGTCTTATATATATGAGATGTGATAATATTACAAAAATATGCAAAAATATCATATCTTATTTATGAAATCGTCTTTATCTTTGTGTTATGTCAAATACACTAGTCACGGAAAATCTGAGTTCCAATTTTTAGTGCAAGATAAAATTATAAGAACATAATTTTTTAAATAGAAATACAGAGACTCAATTTTACTATCCAAGACCTTAATACTTAATATAAATAATAAATAGAGTCTTAACTAAAAAAAAATGTTCAAGTAACCACATGCATTATTTCCTAGCTTTATGCTTGTACTTATAATCTCTAAATGTAATAGTACTTTGTAATTTTAGGAAATATTTAAAAAAAAAAAATCTGCAAAAGGAAATTGAGAATTCATTTTTCTTAGTAACAATGCTAATAGCAAATTAAAATTTACAAAAAGCTCAAAGGGTTTTGAAAAATTAAAGAAAATAATGTATTATGAATATATGAATTAAAAAAAATTACCGAAAGCTTGTTCAATAAAAAGGTCAAAGAGATATAGGAAATCAATTTTTCATTTTTTTTTTGGCTAGTAAGTAGCAGGTGGAGAAAAATATGTTCTTTGTTTGAGCGTTTTCTTGTCACTTAAAGGTTATGTTTCTTTTCAATTAATTGGGATTTAAAAATAAAATAAAAATTAAGTTGATATTTCTTTTGGCTTTTAAGTAATGTTTAAAAATTATTTTATCCTAATTAATAGTAAAATGTGTGAATGACAAAATGTGGGTCCAAAGCACCTGTCACACCGAGGACTCTACATCGGATCGACTGCAAATATGGACAAATATAATTATGTGAAATTATTTCACACAAACCTCCCTCATTTTTATAAAATAAAAGGAAAATTCAATTTCAAGTAAAAAGAATACTCTCTCCTCTCGTTTTAACTTGCACACAAAATAAAAATAAATAAATAAATAATAATAAGTAGTATAATTTTAAAGGATATTTTCGTAAATTTGTATATATAATAAAATTAAAACATTAATTGAATTATGTATACGTGTGAATTCAAAAAATAATGATATATGCACCTTTTTTTTTATATATATGCACCAATATTACACTTAATCGTACACAAAATTTATCATGACTGATTTAATAGGCTTTTCAATCGTGGGTCACATATTCTTCTACCAAGAATGAAGATTCTTCCTGAGATAACCTCCCCCTTGCCCTAGCTGCCTGCAGAGTGAAAATTTGCATGACCAAAAATAAAAGATCAAGCAACTCCTGATATTTTTTCTAAGAATAACACTTATATGAATCGGGTGCATACGATAAACTCTATTTTTATTGTCACTATTATGCACATGCACTATCACTGTTATGCACATGCACTATCAATGTTATAATTTACTTATAACAGTGCATGAGTATGACAGTGATAGTGCATGTTTATGTCTTCATGATAGTGAATGTGCATGATATTGATAGTAAAATAGAGTTCATCGTATGCACCCAGTTCACATAAGTTTTGCGTTTTTCTAATTACTTATAATACTCAAGTTTCAAAAATATCATAAAAATTGACAAAAGCATCGCGTCTCATGTATGCGAAAGAAGGATGACCTGTTTTTCCCAGTTTGTGAAGCTTGTTATCATCGCAAGTAGAAGCGTTTGCAATGTTGCACCAGAGAGTATTCCGATCCAAAGACCCTTCCCTCTAAAATTAAACCCGAAAGCCAATGCAGCTGCTAATGGAATTCCGAAAAGATAAAACGAAGCAAGATTTACATAAGCACCGATATGTTGCCAACCGCAGCCCCTTGCAACACCTGCAAGGGCGCCTTGGAGACTGTCCATCATAACAGATAAACAAACGAGAGGCGCCATGGTCGTTACGTAGTCCACGACTTCCTTCTCGTTGCTGAAAATGTACCCGAATACATTCCGACTAACAAAGAGGCTCGTGCCTACGACTACTGCATTTAGTGCTGCAAGAAGCATTAGAGCAGCAACGGATAAACGAGCTCCCTCCGGTTTCCCAGCTCCTAACTCGTTCGAAATTCTAGTGCTGGAAAGAAAGATTTACGAGAAATAAAAAATCATAATCGCAACGAAACAGAATCGAGCTTGCTAGACGTATACCTTGCTGCAGCACCTAATCCATAAGGTATTGAATAAAGCGTAGCACCCATGTTATAGCTGTTCAGATATACACACAAACTCATCATGTAAGAAGCTATATTATAGTTGAGGGATTCTTTTTTTTTTTTGTTACATTACACTATTGTAGATGAACTACATGTAAGACTAACGAACTAACTGAATATAGTCCATTATTTACGTGTCATTCATCTACAATAGTCGAGTAATGCTTCTAACATTTACGACAGAGCATACCACACAGATAACACCGAGGTTTCAAGCTGCGGATTTGGTAACAGCCCGGATAGTAAAATCAACAGCTCAAACGACCACCATTCAAAACTACAATCATCAAATTTCATAAAATCAAACTCTTAAAAGACATTTACAATGATGATAAAATGCATGTCTGAAGAAATGATTACCAGATCATTACAGCAGAAGGAACTGCAAACTGAAAAAACTCCTTCACGCCTTCAAAAACCTTCATTGAAATCGGAGCACGAGTCCTCTTGCAGGTCTCCGAGTACTTCATGTACAAACTCAAGATCGTCACATTCAACCACGTTGAAAGCCCGATTGCGACAGCACCTCCAAGATTTCCTAATTTGGATTTAAAAACCAGCAACCAACAAACTAGTGCATGGAAAAATAAAGTGACACATGAACTAATGAGCATGGGAAGAATCAAGCTCTGCATCTGATAGTACCGAATAAGTGGTTGAAGTATTGCATAACCGAAAAGCGCTGGAACGAGCCACATTGTGAATTTCCCAGCTTCGTGCGAAATCTGAGGATCTTGGCCTATAAATTTGAGTACATTTCCCATATATATCCATAAAATAGACAGAGGAATACAAACAATGACTAGAGAAACAATAGCAGTATAAGTTTGAGTTCCTATTTTTTCATATTGTCGAGCTCCAAAAGCTCGTCCGCTTATCGTCTCCAGGCCGCTGGCCAAACCTAACTGTTTCACCATGGATAAGAATAAGATACTTCCGAGAAATTGTTAGGGAATTAATATAAATAAATTAATTCCGTAACAATTTCACCTCAATAGAATGAATTAATTCCACATTTCTCTACAAACTCGGATTCTTAGCTGAGATAATTTTTTTTCAGGAATTACTTATACAATCTGTAACAATCAATCAATTCACCTCCATTTTTAGCTAACAATGTGGATGTTTTAATTCAACTTAATAGACACAGCTTATGCAGAAAATTGTAAGTACCTTTGTTCATCAAGCTAGATCTATAAATCAACAACTTACTCTCATATTCAATCAATCAATTAATCACACATTGTTCAAATAGTTACAATGGCCATTGTCAATTCATATTTTTAAATTTCACAATTCAGAGCATCTGATCATTTTTTTAGCAACAATAAAATGACGTGGCCGTCGGAGACGCCACATAAATCGTGTCCACGTGGATGCCAATAAATAATTTTTTTTTTTGTTAAAACATTTAAAAAAAAACGCAGCCATATTTTTGCCGTATCTACATGAACATCTAGGTAATTATACGACATCTTCGACGGTCATGTCATTTAGTGCTCGTTTGGTTGGTTTTGATTGGTTTTGATGATTAGGGCATGACAAATGAGTTGACATGGACTAACAAGTGTTAAAATGAAGTCAATTGTGTCTGCCGAATAATTAATGAGGGAAAACCAAACGAGCACTTAATTGTTCGCCGAAACAGAAAAAGATCATACGTATTAAATTGCAAAAAGATAAAACGATGTAGCAATTGATACAAAATGATGAGTTTTTTCTAACCCAAATATTATTAATGATTAAACAGAGAAAAAATAAATTGTTAGAGAGAGAGAGGTTTGCATACAAGAAGACTAAAGCCAGTGACTCCAGCAAGAGAGATGGCTATGGCGGTGCTAGAGAGAGAAAGTTCACCTAAACGACCAACCATCATCAACGATATAACTTGCAGTAAAAATTGTGACAAATTTACAGCTACCATTGGTCCTGCTAAATAACCCACCCTCTTCATCTCTTCCCCCATCTCTCTCCATCTTGATGAACATTCCTTCACCAAAAGACCCTCCTCCATCCCTCTCTCTCTCTCTATTCTTTTTTCTCTCTCAACATTTGTGTTGGAGTTTTCAAAACTGTATTTATTTTGGATAGACTATATATCTCACTTCTATTAATATATTATTATTATGGCAGCCTATTGATTTTATGCTATTCTTTTGCAATTTATTATTATTATGGCAGCCTATTTTTTTTATAGTAGTCAAACATTAGGTGATCTACATGTTATTTTTGAACTCTTGCGTTTTTGTTCAGTTCAATTTGTCCATTGAATTTACTCGTAAAAATAAATTTTTATCCACAATGCAACTATTTATATAACATCATATCTAAATAATCAAATGTTTATTACCGAACATCAATTTATATGTCCAAAATATTAATTTAACGTTAACATAAAAGTCTGTCATAAACCTCGGATTGATATATCTAATAACCTCTAATCCAGAATAATATGCTTTAATCATATGGGGAAATTTCATAAAGTTAATGTTTATACCAATACTCAATGGCAGAACTTAGGATAAAAATTAGGACAGACTGTAATAAAAGTACAATATAAAACATAAAATCAGATGATTCCATTATGGTGTACATATGCAAAATAAAATGAAACACACAAAATTCGAGTGTACAATACGAATTGAGTGACAGTTAAATAAATAAACTGAAAGAAATACCAAATAATAATATATGGTAAATATTCACTGTCAAAATTGAAGGTCCAAAATTAGTCTCTTATGTATATGATATATATTGAAGTTACACTCAAATAATGTTGTCACTTCTTCAAGAAAGACTATCACCAGTATGCTGCAAAGACTCTTCCTCAAATAACCTCTCCCTTGCCTTATCAGCCTGTACAATTAAAACACGTTTGTAGAGCCCACAAATCACAATAGACAAGTTCACAAATAAGCAGAAGTAGTACGATCGTGAACACGAACATGAACACGAACACGAACGAACAAAAGGGATTAATTACCTGCTTCTCCCAGTTTGTGAAACCTGTAAACAACGCGAGCAGAACCGTCTGCAATGTTGCACCGGAGAGTACTCCGATCCATAGGCCTTTTCCTCTAAAATTGAACCAGAAAGCCAATGTAGCTCCAATTGGGATTCCGAATAGATAAAACGCTGCAATATTGATATATGCACCGATATGTTGCCATCCACAGCCCCTTGCAACACCTGAAAAGAAAAAAACGGGACGAGTTGAGCGAAGTTATAAGCACGTAAGACATGACAAATGCTTTTATGCATCAGTTGCATCATGCAATTCAAATTTTCACTGAACATTAGTTGTGCATAGAAGCGGTTACCTGCAAGGGTGCCTTGGATATTGTCGGTTATAACTGATAAGCAAACGAGCGGAGCCAATTCAGCTACATAGTCGACAACTTCCTTCTCGTTGCTGAAAATGTAGCCAAAAACATTCCGGCTAGCAAAGAGGCTCACACTTATGAGTAATGCATTTACGCCAGCAAGTAGCATCAGAGCAGTAACGGATAGACGAGCCCCTTGTGGCCTACCCGCTCCCAACTCATTCGAAATTCGAGTGCTGAATAAGATAAATGTTATAAATGTTATTCAAAACTCCGTACATTATGCCAAAACCATGGAAAATTAGAGTAACGAGTATACCTTGCTGCTGAAGCCAATCCAAACGGTATTGCATAGAGCGTAGAAATTGTGTTCAAGCTGTTAAGACAAAACATTCAACATCAGCGTGTAATAAGCCCGTAATTTATAGCATCCACTCGAGTCGAATGTACCTCACAGACAGCACCGAGGTTTCAAGCTGTGGATTCGTTAATAGCCCGGATAGCAAGATTAGCAGCTCATACGACCACCATTCAACACTACAATCATCAGAAGCAAGACATCAGATTTACTTTTTAAAGGATAAAGCCAAACATACTTTTGAGTAATGATCATAAGTAAAGTAAATAGGGAAAATTATACTCCCTCCGTCACATACCTATTTGCACAGTTGATTTTTTTAACGGTTTTTGTGTGAGAGTTATTTCATAGTAATACCCCTTTACAAAAGTTGTTTTATATAAATGATATGCTAGTTGATCTTATTAACTAGCATATCATTCATATAAAACAACTTTTGTACACGTATCACTATGAAATAATTCCCACATAAAAATTGTTGAAAAAGTCAACTGAGCAAATAGATATAAGACAGAGGGAGTAGTTTTGATCCATCAGAATTTTCCAACGACAATGTTAATCCCCTTCTTTTTTGGTCCTTTTTTTTCAAAAACCCAACCATTATTTTTTTTATAGGACCAAAACTGCTTATCTCATTCTCTTAGGACCAAAACTACTATTTTTTTGGGACTAAAAATGTCGAAAAAAGAACAATTTTACAGACCATTCATTCTCTTTGGACCAAAAATGCAATTTACCCCGAGTAAATATCAAGAGAAGAGAAGTGATTACCAAATCATCACAGCAGAAGGAACTGCAAACCGGAAAAATTCCTTCATGCCTTCAAATATCTTCATTGAAAGTGTAGTGCGAGTTTTACTGCATGTCTCGGAGAACTTCATGTACAAACTTAAAATAGCCACATTTAACCACATCGAAATACCCATTGCAACCGCTCCTCCGATGTTCTCTAACCCGGACTTGAAAACGAGCAACCAACACACCGGTATGTGGAAACAGATGGTAATGGAAGAAGTGAGGAGCAGGGGAAGAATCAAGCTCTGCATTTGAAAGTATCGAATAAGAGGTTGAAGAACTGCATAGCCGAAGAGAGCTGGAACGAGCCACATTGTGAATTTTCCGGCTTCACGTGAAATTTCAGGATCTTGGCCTATAAACTTGAGTACATTTCCCATGTATATCCATAGAACAGAGAGAGGAACACAAACAAGGACGAGGGAAACGATAGCAGTGTACGTTTGAGTTCCTATTTTTTCGTATTGTTTAGCTCCAAAAGCTTGTCCGCTGATCGTCTCCAGACCACTGGCCATGCCTAACTGTTGCATAAACGGTCTTGGTGAATTTTCGTCAACGAAAGAATTTTATCTCATCTAAAAGTAGAGTTTGAAGAACAAGGCTTTTAGAAGTCGATTACTGCAGAAAGCAACTACACACATATTAAATTGTCCACTCGTAAGGCTTCCTAGCTAAGAATTCGGCCTACGAGTGGGAGAGCTAAGAATACGACCACGAGTTAGAAGAAGTGTTATAGAATTAATATAAATGAATTAATGTAGCACCTCTATAGATTTAAACTTTTAGATGAGATATTCTTTCAACCACAACAACTAATAGTGAATTTGTTTGATCAAAGTGGAGACTCAAAATAAATTAATCATTTTAATTAATTATTAATTATTTTCAAGAAACTTGATCCACATTGAAAAAATAGATACAGTTTACCTCTCAATTATCATAACTAATACCCTTTAGTAATATATAGGTCATACCCTACCCTTTGTAATATTGTCATATTGTAATATAACTATATATGTTATATCTTTCAGTTATCACAACTGATATTCCCTTAGTAATACAACTAATACCCTTCAATTATCAAGAATAATACCCTTTAATAGATGGATCAAATTTCACCATAAAAACTTATTAATAGTTGACTTTGTCTATTTTCAATTATTACATTATTTATGACCAACTAACATTTTTATTATTGATTATTCTAAAATTGGACCAAAACACATGAGAATTTTAAATAAAAAACGTGTAGTTCTTGCTACCACTCACTTTATGACAGGGTAGGGGGAATGCCAGCTTTCTTGAATCCTAGTCTAACACGGGGCTTCCACCTGCCTAAATTATTATTGCAATAGGGTCCACCGCAAATGATGATACTCAAATTGAAAACCAACGCATGTCCCAAAATTAAATTAAATCAATAACCATCTATCATTTAATTTACCTTACAGATCACAATAACAGTTATCTTCATTATATAATTTTATCATTAAATAGCTGTTTCGTTTCCCTCATTAATTATCGGCAGACACGGTTGAATTCATTTTAACACTTGTCAGCCCATGTTAACTAATTTATCATGCCCTAATCATGCAAATTAAACGAGCACTAAATTGATACTCCCTAAGAAAAAAATTATAACAAAATAGTATATTAAAAGCGATGTGAGTAAGAAAGATAAATGGCTACCATGAAAAAAAATAAAAAACTTCCGTGGAGGGCATAAAATATCTTTTAATAAAACAACTAATATTATTAAAATATACATACAAAATAAAAATAAATGCAAATAGATTTTGCCTTTATCCATATGACAAAGATTTTTATTGCTAAAATTGAGTAGCAAATCAAGATTGTAGTTGAACAAGAAAAATGTCGCATTCATCAATTTTGCTGATGTAGTACTAAGAATCGCCATACCAAAATGGAAAACATATTCCACAATGGAAGCAGACAACTAAATCAAGATGACATAATCAATCAATTTATATGTTCTTCATTCAAGAAAAAAAAACCCAATAAATTAATTTTTAAAAAAAACAGTAAAAACAGAGCGAGAGAGACAGAGAGAAGTGCGTACAAGCATACTGAAACCAGTGACTGAAGAGAGAGAAAAGGCTATGGCAGTGCTGGAGAGAGAAAGCTCACTCAAATGACCAACCATCATCAATGAAATAACTTGCAGCAAATAAAATGATAGAGTGACAGCTACCATAGGCCCTGCCACATACCCCAATTTCTTCATCTCTTCCACTATCTCTCTCCATCTACTTCTCTCTTCCTTCACCAACAGACCCTCCTCCATCTTGCTCACTTTCTCTCTCATCTCTCTCTCTTCTCTCTCACTAATTTGGGGAGGAGTTGGGCTGCCTGAGAGAGAGTCCCATCTAGACGGTTGTCTTGTATTAAATAATAAAAATCCTGTATGTCGGGCTGACTGCTGAGATTGGTCTTAGCTTTTTATTGGAAATAGATAGAAATTTTGAAAAAAATTAAGAAAAGGGAATAGATAGAAATATATCCAGAATTTTTTTTTTTTTTTTTTTTTTTTTGTATTTATCGACAAATTTATAAGCCGACTTGACTTGACTCGATAATCACGTTGAAATTACTTCAAACTGCAACCACATGAATCTCGAGTTTTTTTATTTTTTCATGTTTGTTTGTAAGACGAATTGCACGGATATGTTTATGGTTTTTTATGTTCCGTATATATTCTGTAAATCTATAGTTTTAAATATGTTTAAAAAATTTAAAGTATTAAATATTTAATTAATAATATTAAAAATTTTATTAGGAATATTAAAATTTAGGATTAGAGATATTATATTATTTTTTAGAAGTATCAATAATATATATATATATATATATATATATATATATTTACAATTTAAATTATACATATTTAATATTCCTTCTGTCCCGCAATTAACTTCATATTTTTCTTTTGGGGACATCCCACGATTAACTTCACACCCCTAAAATGGAATATCCTTTATAAAATACACCCTCACAATATCATTTAAATTTCAAAAATGTCACTCTTGTTTTATTCTATTTTATTCCCTCTCCTACACTTTATCTCATTCAACCTTTCAAAATACTCTTAAATTTTATTCTCTCCTACACTAATTTAAGTTTTCTTAAAAAGTGTGTCTCTTCAGTCATCACACGTGAATCCAATTTCGGGACGGATGAAGTATTATAATATTTAAATTTAAAATATAACATTTGAAATATCAAATATTAATGAGTCATTTGCTTCATAGGATGAGGTGGATTAGTTTTGATAGGATTTAGTAGGATTGTACTGCTTGGATTATTTTATGTGAAAAAATATATGCTTGAATTGCTTGATTGATTACATTTCTCATGATGATTGATTATTTGTGTTTGGATTGTAGGATAGTTAGGATAACTTTGTTAATAATCAAATATGTTCAGAGTAATACTCCTTCCGTCCCAACATAATCTTCATACTTTCCTTATTTGGGTGTGAAGATTACCCAAATAAGAAAAATATTTTTTACACTAATACCCTTAAAAGTCAAACACTTTATCTTCTTACACTTTTTAAAAGTCAAGCACCCAAAATTCCCCCACAATTTATTCTCTCTCCAATCATTTTATCTCCAAAAAGCAAGTTTTCTTAATCTCCGTGCCCAGCAAAGTATGAAGATTATGTTGGGACGGAGGGAGTATCTTTTTAAGTTAAAATTGAAGATTAATTTTGAAATTTTGCAGTTGGGACAATTCAATCCTACCCACACGCATTGGATGAAAAAATTCAGGCCAGTTTATATACGTGATAGGGTGGGTATTCTAACCCGTGCTGATTTTTAGGCATGAGCTGCAGTCCCTTGAATCAAACACTTGATTACTTATAATTATTACATCCATTCCACCTAGTCTTTCACACCAAACAAACCTATAAGAGTATAAAAAATTAGATTAAATTGAAAAATTAATGAAACATCGTAAATTTACGCGTATACGAAACACATAAAATTTTACTCTTATTAAATTAAATACTATATCCATCCCATAAAAATAGGTCGTTAGTTATTTTTACACAAACACTAGATTTAGGAGCCTAAAAAATGCTTAGAATGTTGAAGTGTTGTAGCAAAATTTAATGTTTTGATTTTGGGTACTGCTTGTACCTCCGAATCAACTTAATTGTTTTTATTCATTTTTTTTGAAAAAATAAAAAGTTATTATGGTTAATACACTATTTTTGTTTGGTTTTTCTATTTTGTCCTTGTATAAGTACGTAGATTTGATTTGAAAAAAAAATATAATAAATATGGATACATAATATATTAAATATAGTAACTGGCATATTTTTGTGGTACGTATTAAAATAAAAATGAGATCTATTTTTATGAGATGGCGGAAATATAAATTTTACCATGTTAGATAAATATATATTAATAAATTAGATTACCATGCATCTAGCATGATGATCATTGGAACTTTGAATGTAGAATTCAAGGTCAAAATTATGGCCACGATACTTGTAAAGAATGATTTTCAGTTAAAATGGAAATTATATACAACTACCCTAAATATCATTGTCAATGTCTTATCCTATTCTTTAATTCTTATTTGATTTGACTATTGAGCCATGATATTATTTCGATATTATCATTATAATATTTTAAATAATATATTGAAATATTATTTTTGAAATATATAATATTAATAAATATTGAATATTATGATATTACTAAATTAATATAATAATATCAATTTTATACGATAAACTATAGAATTTGTGTTAAATATTCTATCAATTACATTTTGTGTATTAGTTTTTTTTTTCAACTTTCTTGATTGTTTATTCAACTATCGATCCAATGTATTTTTTTAACAACTTTTAAAAAATTCAAGACATAAATTATTAATTATGAATATTCAAATTTTAAAAGTACAAACTCTTGATGGGTTTCGTTTTTAGTAAGTGATGGTTCCACAAAATTTGTTCAACTCTCGAAAGAAAAAAATTACAATAATTGAGAGATGGAGGATTTTTTGCTTGTGAACTTGGTAGAGAGAGGGTTATGGCCGATTTATTGGCTGTAAATTGAGGGGAGAGTTAATTTTAGTTGGGGTTTAATTTTAATGGTTGATGAGGAATTAATTTTGAAAATTAATTATAGTAGGTCATGAGGATTTAGGGTGGCCAACGTAGCTGGGGGAGGGGATCACTTTACTTTTAAAAAGTGAAATCATGAGTGGTTAGTATAATTTTTTAAAAATAATAAGCAAAATACATTTTTTTATTAAATTAAATATTTTTCTCCTTCTTCACTAAAAAAATCTTTCATTACATTCTCATAATGTTCACCTTCAAAGACAAGAATGATATTTCTTGTGTGTGGTATCATACAAATTAAAAATAAAAAATATCAATAAAATAATTAAAAAATATTTAATGGAATTTAAGGACAGCATGCACCCACATTATATATAAAACGGTCAGGCAGGCTTCTTCCTACTCGACGTCAGGAAATGCATTAAATATTATTAAATTATTGATTCAAATATGAAATTTATTTTAAGTAATTGCACTTTGCATTAGTACGTTTGCACTGTGTTATATGCAATCGTACTGTGTCGCCCTATTAATAAATATGAATGACAAAAATATTTTTTAAATTTAAATAAAAATATATATTATAATTATAAAATTACATATATATCCTTATTAATTTTAATTTTAAATATAATTAAAATTATAAATAAAATATTTAATATAATAAAAATTTATTATTAATTATTTTAGTTCATTGTTGATTAATTATCATAAATTAGTACAAAATGTTAAATTTGTAATTCTAAAAAAAAAATAGCATAAAAATATTTAAGTAATTTTGTATATTTTTTGAAAAAAAATAATTATTTTTCTTATTGCAAAGATAGAAATGTAATGTGATGTGGCGCATCGAAGAAAAAAGGAAGGTTTTGTTCTTTCCATCTTTTGTTTGTGGTGTTATTAATTTTTTATTTTATTTTTAAAAAATTTTATAGATGAAATCTAAGTGAATATGGACCACGAATCAAACCGGTGAGACGTCTTAGTCTAAATAGATTTTAGGAAAGAAGGTTGATTTTAGCTTTTTCATGGAAATGAAATAGATAGAAAATATTTATCGAATTAATTTTTTTATTTTAAAAAAAACATATTTAATTAAAATAAAGTAGCTCAGGCAAGAGGTATGTCCAAAGGCAGGTACAAAAAATTTATCTAATTATTTTTGTAGTCAACATTTATAAACAAATATAGAAGCCAAACCGTGGTGAATTGATTAGATACTATTAACTGGATAATCACGTGGAAATTCTAATTATATCGACATGACTCTTTGACTTTTTCAGCTTTTTATATTTGTTTGTTAAGTAAAATGTAAAATGTACGAACTTAAAATTCGTGTACAAGTGCATATATAATCACGTTTGAATATCTCAAAATGATAACATGCACAATACTTGCATATACCGTGCATCTATGATCTAATATAATGTGATGTAATGATTATGTTTGGAACTTTGAATGTAGTATCAAAATCAAATTTTCAAATGTTATTACCACGACATAATTATATAGGATGATTTCAGTTAATTAAATGGAAACTTAATACAATCGGTGCGGTCGATCGATCGAATCCGTTTCAACAATAGCAGTGCGATTTGCACGATCACGTTTATCCGTTTGCGAATCGATGTAGTTTGATCAATCTCGTAGTCCGACTCGCATAGTCGTTGGTTTTAAACCTGTGGGTCGCATCCGCCAACCCGAACCATGGTCTGAACCACTTGTGAGCCCCTGAGCCATGTTCGAGTCAATGTTGATTTAAATTAAAAGCCCGTTACAAGGATGCGTACATGCAAAGCGCACCTCTAAAATGTCCAATGCAACATGTGTGTGCTTGTGGGCACTCAGTCAACGGTCTTTAGATTAAATCTTTGGGCTAACCTTTACTACACCACCATGTAGACTTTAAGTCAACTTTTTTTGGAGAAACAAGTCCATATATAACATAAGGAGCTCAATTCCTTCTTTCTTTCTTTTTTTTTTTTTTTTTTTTTTCTTCTGATGTGGGACAAAAAACCATTTCTTTATTTCCAACATATTTTTTTTTAACTCTTCAACTTCATTTTCCAACAAAATGTTGTCACACGAATGTATTAAAATCTCATTCACTAAATATATCAAATTTATCTACTCTGAACGTAGATTACGAATTTGCAACTTATTTTCATCTTCAACAAAATATTTTTATATAAAAATTGGTCAATGTTGAGTTAACACCCATTCAATTAATTTAAACCAATTTCCAACAAGAAAGTGTTCAGTACTTTTATCTTGTTTGTCAAAAATAATTATATGTCAACTGTCGGCACCAATTTACATGTTCATCACTTATGATGTGGCTCTACATAAATATGGAATACACACAATTATTTAATTAATTATTTTTATAAATTGATATCCATCGATGAGCAAATGATCATTTCTGCTTGCACCTTTGGTTGCTATCTTCTGATTTTATGAGCTTAAAATATCACAAGAAATTAAACATAGTGATGTGGAACGAAAAGCTTTGGAGTTCATAAACAAACTGGAGAAGAAGCACACTTAATTGAAGATCCTATGCCGCTGTGTAATTTTATTCTTTTATTTTGCAATTCTTAATTTTTATGGGGGTTAGATTGCAATTTTGTAAGACTTGTAAACACTATTTAATCCCTAATTTTTGGGTTTTGTAAGCAACTTATTATGAATTAAAAGAAAAGTGAGTTTATCTCCAGCAATTGACGGTAAAAATAAATAAATAAATAAAAAATAATTGACGGTATAGCTTCTATCAACGTCTTTTGCCCTTTCTCTTTTGTGTTTACTGCTGTGCATCACATAGAGTACCTTTAGTTGGGGGTATGAGTTGTATTAGTTACCCTCTCTCCTCCCAAAATATGATTAGATGGTTGAGCACAACTTAAAAAAAAAAATAAAAAAAAATAGATAAAGTAAAGAGTATTGTGAGTTCATTTAAAAAATTATTTGTGAGTAAAGTAAAATAAAAATGTAAGTACTTAAGTAATGATTAGATGGTTAAGATAAAATTATTCTGTCCATAAATGAAATGATGATATTTTGTAAGGACAAACAAATAAAACAAGCGGACAAATTGTTTAGTGATGGAGGAGTAATTCATTTTATATTAATTGTTTTAAAAATTAAATGTTGATTCAGATTTTTCTTTTATTATTTAATTATAAATGATTTTTCTCTATTTTTTAGTATAACACATATGTATCCTTAAAAGATATCTTATTTAATAAATTATAATATATTTTTTCTCATACATTTTATTATTCCACCCTCTCTCTCCGTATTTGATTGAGGATAAATATATAAAATATTTATGTTCCTTAAATTATATAAATTTTCTAAAATGATCATTAATATGAAACAGAGCTGGGGTGTTACACATCAATATTATGTTTGTTTGAAAGTATTATAATTAGTCCAATATCTAGCAACGCATGGGGTGGGTTGTTTTCAACCCAATCGATATTTATTCATATTTGGTCATCATTCATCAATCATCATTATACCTAATCACATGATAAAGTAATACCTTACGCCAAACTCAATATAAGGATATCTACAATATTAAAGTAAGTTTTTTTCTTTATTTTTTTATAACCCGCTATTTGGTCATCATTATACCTAAATCTTAAACAATACCATTAGGTTAACCCCAAATAGTTATTAGTATTATATATAATAAAATTATTTTATAGTGGCATTGCGGTAAATTTATAAAGTAAAAACGAGAACAAAGTTATTTTTAGTAGTATTGTGGTAAATAAAAGATGAAAAAACAGTGATAGTTATTTTCTTTTATGGTATGAACAATCTATTGTGGGACATACGTTTTTTGTTAAGTGGACAATATAATGTAGAGCAGTGGGAGTATCAATTTGAAATGTAATACTTTCTAAATTAAATAAATTGTATGAATTTTCAATAAAATATATGTAAAATGTATTATTTAAATACAAAAAATTTATAAATGATATAATTTACATTAAAAAGTGATAATATTTCTTTTAAAAATTGGTAATAATTTCACGATAATCTCATAATAAGATGGCCTCATACAATTTTTTATCAACAAGTAATATCTCAATCAGGGGAGTTTGTGGGTCAAGGTTTTAGAGTCTAGATATGGGGGAGATTGGGGTAGAGTATCGTCGGTGGTTCCTAGGGGGTTGAGTGGGAAAATGTCGGGGTGGTGGAGGTCTATTATAGGACTTACAGGAGGAGCTCAAGGGGAGTGGTTTCATGGGAAACTTCAAAGGGTAGTGGGTGATGGGAAGGGTACAAATTTTTGGGATGATATTTGAGTTGAGGAGGTGTCTTTAAGGGTATTATTTCCTAGATTATACAATATTAGTTTGGATAAAGGGAAAAGATTGGGGGATGTGGGTCATTGGGAGGGGGGTTTTTGGAGGTGGAACTTGAGTTGGAGACGCCGTTTTTTTGATTATGAGTCTGATACTTTTAATTGTTTTGAAAATCTTATTAATAGCAGAGCTATCAAGGACGGAATTGGTGACTCGTGGTGATGGACAACAACAAAAAAAGGTGTCTATAGTACCAGTGAAGCATACCGAGTGTTAGCATCAAGAAGCGAGGACTAGGAGATTCCAGCTGAGAAGAAAAAGGTGTACAAATTGCTATGGAAGAGTGCTGCCCCTTTGAAGGTTAAAGCGCATGGTTGGAGGATGTTGAAAGATTGATTACCAACAAAGATCAACTTGCAGAAACGTGGTGTGGCTTTACCAAATAATGACATGCAGTGTATCTTTTGTGGTAATTTTGAAGAAACTAGGAGGCATTTATTCTTTGAATGTGAAATGGCCTATAGAGTTTGGTTGGAGGTGCATAAATGGTTCGGCGACAAAGTAGCTTTACATTCACAGGTTTATAACCATTTCTTCATGCATTGCCATCTAATAGAAGGAAAGAAAGGTACAAAAATTTCTGTGTCTATTCGGCTTGGAGTTATTTGGATTATTTGGAGATGGAGGAATGATGTTATTTTTAGGGGTGGTGTTTTTTCTGTTGATAAAATTTTTGATGAACTTAGATCTAGAGTTTGGAGTTGGTTATCTGTCAAAGGTTTGATATCCCGAGATAGGTCGTTTTCGGAGTGGCTTGTTAATCCTAGTTTGATTGGTGTTGATTGTTTGTAAAACTATTTGTATTGTTTGGGTATTGCTCATACCCCTGTTTTATATAATTTTTTACTTATAAAAAAAAAGTAATATCTCAATCACACGTACCTTAAATATTACACAATTTTCAGTATTATATATATATATATATATATATATATATATATATATATATATATATATATATATATAAACACCTTTTATGTATGCTTGTGACCATTTATTTGGGAATTAATGAATTAATTTCACATTTTTATACAATTTAAACATTTAGATAAAACATAATTTTTCTATAATATCAATTTCTCTAACCAATGAATTAATTATATACTTTCTTATAAATTTGCATTTTTAGTAGAGACAAAATTCATTCATTATCCATTCGTTTTGATTGGTGTTGAGGCTAGACTGAGGGACTGAAATGTAAAATTACCCACCAATAGCAAGTTGAGGAATATCCTACGAAAAGATTCGTACTTACAATTCTATTTTGTTTATTAATTACTATTAATTCATTCAATCAACATTACGTGCATACTGAAAATTTTCAAAAAGGTACTTTTTTTTTTTTGTTCTTTTTAAAGAAAAAGGACAACCTTTCCATTCACACTATGACCCATCTAAGTTCCTTTTACTGACTGTCATCATCGGTTATCTTAATGAAATAGTATTTTTTGTGCAGGATAATGTAGTTTATGTGTTATTATTTTATTGAGTTGGTTGATTAAAAAAAAAATTGTATATATTATTTCTATTAATTGATGGAAATATGTAATACAGTATGTGTATTTGTATTTTATGTCAAGCATATATTGAATTTTAAATTGAAGAGATTTTTATTATTACATAAAACAATTAAATTGTTAATTTAACGTTATTTATTAGCTAAAAATTAGGAGTAAATTTTATATGAATATCTTTCATGTTATAAATCACTATCTATTTTATATATATATATATATATATATATATATATATTTGGTCAAATACTTGATTTTTTTTTTTGAAAACTTGATATTTTAAACTCAATTGTTATAATACTTTTTTTTTATTAAATGAATAATTTAAATAGTAAAAGAAGATTAATTGTTGTTGATACTCCTTAATATAATATGATACTTCTAACTTAAATCTTGATACCTCCGATGAAATTTTTGATACTTTTTTTTCAAAAAAAAAAAAAAAGATTTTGATACTGTAATTAAATAATTGATACTCCCTCCGTCTTGAAATTATCTTCACACTTTCTATTTCGGTCCATCCCAAAACTATCTTCACACCCCAAATTTGGAAATAACACTCAATATCAATATTTCAAAAATGTCACTCTTACTTTATTCTACTTTATTCTTTCTCCTACACTTTATCTCATACAACCACCCAAAATACCCTTACACTTTATTCTCTCTCCTACACTAATTTAAGTTTTCTTAATAAGCGGGTCTCTTCACATATGGAGATAGTTTGTGAAAACTTATTGATGCGTAAAACTGACCTGGGTCGGTTTTCCCACCTGGGTTCACGTGGAAAAAGTCTTTACGCGATAGGATCCTTAGCTTCCCTCGAACCAACGTACCTGCAAAACACGCCGGAGGGTTCTCCGGCGTAGGCACTCACACTCAAGTCAGATCACCGGAAAACACTCAAGAAAAGTACGTATAGAGTAGCTAAGTGAGAGTGATAGTAATTTGATACCGTTACCTCCCTACTGAGTGTGTTACTTATACGTAAGTTAAGAGCAATAACCGTCATCACGGTCTCCAGGCATTATCCCGCACGTTCTGCCATGATGTTGTGCATGGATAACTTATTCCTCAAGAAATCTATATTATACCTACGAATTCCCCCCTGGACGGAGGTTGGACCCATTCAATGTGGAATATAGGGAATATTCCTTGACTTGGGCCTCAATTATCTCAACTACTCGTCACTTCTCGATCTTATCAGATAGATAACTGTTATGGGCTTGGTCAAATACTCGCGCCTTCTCCAAATCTCGCTTGGGCCTCTCGGCCCACCTGCAGCTAGGTTTGGGCCTCGCGGCCCACCTATAGTCGGGTTTAGGGCCTCGCGACCCGTATCTGGGTTCAATCCTCGTGGCCTATCTGTAGTTGGGCTTGGGCCTCGTGGCCCCTCTCCCTACAGGCCTTGGCCTCGCGGCCCACCTGTAGGTGGGTTTGGAGCTTCGTAGCATGGTTTCGGCCGACCTGGGCTCGGGCCCATCTCGGGTTTTCCTCCCTTTATCTAGGGTATTTGGTTACATCACTGGGCCCTATTGGGTTGGTCGTATTTGGGCCCTACTGGCAGTTGGGCCTGACATTTTTATCCGCATCAACCACTCCCCCTACTCCGGTGAGCGATCTCGGAGCTCCTTGGAGTAAGGAAGATTTACGCAGTCCTCCCTGCAGATTTAGCTTTGGGACCTCCTCCCTGCAGCCTTGCTCTCGGGGACATCCTCCCTGCAGCTTTAGCTTTGGGATGTCCTCCCTGTAGCTTCGGCTTCCCGGATACATCCCCTCTCGCTAGTCTGTTGGCGTTTTGCGACTCTTCAGCTTCTACTCTAGATAGCTGTTGAGCATGCATCTGCCCTTCCTCATTAGTTACTGGCGCACGCTTCCATCAACTCTTCTCTCATTTTGAATCACTCGCATCACCGTTCCTCTTCCCTCTCATAAGTCTGTTCACACTGTTCTGCCTTGCTACAAATTTCTCGTCAAAAAACCCTTCCTTCCACACTCTGCTCTCCCCTTCGTCTCCAGGTAAACTCTTCCTCTCCTTTTCTAGTTTATTTCGTGTAGAATAGGGTTTTGACTCATGCCTTCTTCCAGTTCGTCAAGAACTCCATCTCCCACTCGGAACTCCTCGCAAAGTTCCCATCATTCTCCGATTCCACCTGCCCGGGGGGATACCTCTCCGGTATCCTCCTCTTCCCCGGAGGTTGATAGGAGTCGCTTTTGGGATTCTTTCGCGGGCTCTTCCAAACTCAAAAAAGCCCTAGGTAGCTATTTTTCCAATAACGTTGTTTCTTCAGGCTTCCATTTATCAATGCCTGATCCAAGTGAGCGTCCTAACCTGACTACTCCCCCGACCCTCGCTTTCTGGCACGCCCAGTTCGAAGCGGGGTTGAGACTTCCTCCTCCCAAGTTTCTTTGCCAAATCTCAGACCTTTACGGGGTTCCACTCAATCAATTTACCCCAAATTGCCTCCGTATGATGATTTCCTTCTACGTTCTCCTTAAAGGGAATGGGGGGAAACCATCAGCGGAGTTGTTTTTCTCTCAATATAATTGCAAAACTTCTGGCCCCTTCTACTACGTGAGTAGTAGAGTGAAGGAAAAATGCCTGTTCCTTGGGAAAGTCTCAAATATCAACAAAGAATGGAGTGATCACTATCTTTTTATCACCCTCGATCGTCCTTGGCCCTTTAAAAACCAAAAGTGGATTTACAAGAACCCCTCCCCTCCTGCTCCTTATACTCAGATTTTTTCCGCTACTAATCGCCGGATCATTCGGGCGTTAAATGCCCACGTAAACGCCCACGGGTATTTTAATTTACCCGAGTTATGCTCCAACCCTCGCCTCCTTTCTCATTTCAAATTTAGCTCAGTGAGAATCCCTCTTGAGCCAAGCGATGGTAATAGCTTTTCTTTAAATGTATTATGTCTCACATGTAGCAGGATTGCCTCTAATTTCCGTTTCCTTTTTCCTAGATATGTTGTGGCTTTCCAAGGTACTGGAGGATCCCGCCGATTCTTCTGATTCGGCGTTACCTCCTCCAGCCCCCCAGACTGATGCTCCTAATGCACCCCCGTTATCTCCCCTTCACACTCCCTCAGAGGATCCCGAGGCTGATGCCCCTCCTCCAAAGAAGTTAAAGGCTGCCAAAGGCAAAGCTACAGCTAGCCAAGGCTCGTTACATTCGAAGGATACTTTTAGGCGCAAGTATCCCACTAGGCGCAGCCAAGGCCTCTCCTCTACCCTAATTGATGTCGACTCATACTCCTCAGGTACTTCTGCCAGCAAATTCTTCAGCGAATTAATCTCAGCCCAAGATTGTGAAAGGCTAGTCAGTCTCCCTCCTGAGCAGAAACAGCACCAGGCTGCGGGCCACTTTGCCCAGGTACTTTGCGTTTCATGGGAATTATCAGTATCCCCTTCCCTAGTTAGTTACTAACATAACTCGTGTATTCGTGTTTCAGTTAGGTATTCTCCTATCCAGCTTGTGGAGCCCTTCTAATCTCCTTCCCTCGCCGCAGCTTAAAGAATTGGAGGATTCCCTCCTTGCGGAGAAGAAAAAGGTCACTCTCGCTTCCCTTCGCGTCAAGAAGGTCGAGGCCGAGCTGGCAAAGGCCGAGGCAACCCGGGAGGCTGCAGAGAAAGAGACTAATGACCTGGCCGTTCATCACGCCCTGCAAGAGTCCCAGATACATGCAAATGCTTTGGTGGAGGGAGCGAAATCCTTCCGTGATCATCTCTTCACCTCTGAACCCGGTCAAAGATTCCTACATTCCTTGTGGACAAACTTGAGGGACACCTATCTGCAACATCCCAGTTTCCTGGGAGACATGAGCCCCTACATCAGGTACTTCTATGAATACGGCTTCAATGCCGCAGCAAGCCGATCCTTCTTTCTCCGGCGAGTTCAACAAGACCGGACCTCTTCAGGCCATGCCCACACCACCGTGCTTCAAGGGGGATGTTACCCGCCTTATTGAGGAGGAATGGTGGCTCCCAGTAATGAGCCGGGCTGTCTCTGACTTCCTGAAAGCTGAGGTGACATCTGCCACTCCAGCCTCCATGGCGCAGCCCTTATGCCCTCTTGCTTTAAACGATCCTCTTTCCAGGGAGGAGGCATGTCTCCAACGGGCTATGGAGGTGGAGGCGAACCAGGATGCTGCTGCTGTTGAAACAGAAGGTCCCCCAGATTCCCCCCAGTAATTCTTCTTCTTAAAACAGTCTCATATGATGTAATGAACAATTTACTTTCTTGTCTCTCGTGCTGGTTTAGCACCGAATTCTGCTCTCCCTCTATTGGGAGTTTATTTTGTTTTTTCAAACACTGTTGCCCCCTCGTCGGGGGCCTTTTGCTATGAATATATGCGATCTTCCCTCGCTGGGAGTTAATTCTCATTTATCTTGTGCGCCTTCCCTTGCCGGGAATTAGCTTTCATAACTGGCGTTTATTCTCCCTTGCCGGGAGCTCGTTATTGTGTGAGTGTTGTTTATCCTCCCTTGCCGGGAGCTCATTCTTGCCTGTATGCTTGTGTCCTCCCTTGCCGGGAGTTGCATGCTCTTTATCTATGCTTTTCGTATTTGATTTTCGCTGCTCGTTTACAAACTATCTAGCTTCTAAGCTGCTTAGCTTGCATGCATGACTTAGTCAGTAGGAACATAGTGCTATTCTGCAGCGTAAATGTATCCTTTCTCTTATAGGTTAGTTTTTCATCCGTTTAAAACCCCTTTTTCCTCTCTAGGGTTTTATGATTTAGGTTTTCCAGGTTTCCCTTGACTTCATAGTTCTAAGAGTTTCCCTGAATAGCTTCTCCCATGCTTTCGTAAGTTACAACCTTGCTTGGTAGGCTTAACTTAGTATCCCGAAAGGCTTTCTTAGCTTCTTGCTCCTGAAGCCTCCTTCTAGGTTTAGTATGACCAAACCCTTTTCCCGCAGGCTATCTCTTAGTTTTGCTTCATATATTGCCCCCCAGGTCTGGACTAGTTAGACTCTTGTGTGCCTAACTTACATAATCTTTCCTGGGTATGAATTTAGTCAAACTTTTACATGTTTGACTTCAATACTTCCGAAACCTTTCTCAAGCTTCGATCCTTGTCACCCCTCTTCATTGTCTGTATAGCTAAGCCCTTGTCGTAGACTTGAAGCTATATCCTATACTTCTCACTTAGTCGATCAGGCTTTTACTATGGAGTCGTGTTGACCTTAGGAAACTTTCTATTAGTTCCCGTCTTGCCAACCTTCGTGGGTTCAGGCGGACTGAATCCCCTCTGTATGTTCAACCTAGCTGGCATGAAGCCAGCCATCAGTTTTCACTCTTTGCCACTCCTTGCGAGGAGTAAGTAAGCTATGTGAACCCCATGGGCTTATCTTTTCTTAATCTCTCATGACTTTCACGTTAGTCAAGCCCTTTCTATGGGCTTAATTTTATTCTTTTGGCAGCTCTCCTAGCTTTCCTTTTCTAAAAACCTTTTCCTAGGTTTAGCTTGATGTTTCGAAACTATTTCTTAGTTTCTTGTCTTAAATTTCGTCCAGGCTTAGGTTGGTTAAACCTTTGCCGTAGATTCAGTTGTACCCGTAGCTATGTACGCTTTAGTTGTTTGTCTCGTAATCCCTTCCTTGGGACCAACCTAGTTAGACACTTATAAGTCCAACTTGATAGCTTCTAAGACTTTCATAGCCTTACATCTAATAGTCCTCTCTGGACGCGGGTTTAGTTGAGCCCTTCTCATGGGCCTAATTAAGGCTTTTCTCAAAGTCATATCTCATACTCTACGTTTAGTTAGTTGAACCCTTGCTGTAGGTTTAACTTAGTATATGGGAGTTGTCTCTTAGCTCCTAATTCTCGCAACCCTCTCAGGCTTAGGTGGGTTAAACCATATATGCAGGTTTAACTTGGTTTTTCGAAGCTTTCTGAGCTTTAAATCTCGAAACCCTCTCTGGGTTAAGGTTAGTTAAACCCTTTCTGCAGGTTTAACTTTAGTGTGTTGAAGCTATCTCTTAGCTTCATTTCTCGTAACCCCTCTCTGGGTTTAGGTGGGCTAAACCCTCTCTGTAGGTTTAACTTTAGTGTTTTGAAGCTATCTCTTAGCTTCGTTTCTCATAACCCCTCTCTGGGTTTAGATGGGTTAAACCCTCTCTGTGGGTTTAACTTTAGTGTTTTGAAGCTATCTCTTAGCTTCGTTTCTCGTAACCCCTCTCTGGATTTAGGTGGGTTAAACCCTCTCTGTGGGTTTAACTTTAGTGTTTTGAAGCTATCTCTTAGCTTCGTTTCTCGTAACCCCTCTCTGGGTTCAGGTGGGTTAAACCCTCTCTGTGGGTTTTAACTTTAGTGTTTTGAAGCTATCTCTTAGCTTCGTTTCTCGTAACCCCTCTCTGGGTTTAGGTGGGTTAAACCCTCTCTGTAGGTTTAACTTTAGTGTTTTGAAGCTATCTCTTAGCTTCGTTTCTCGTAACCCCTCTCTGGGTTTAGGTGGGTTAAACCCTCTCTGTGGGTTTAACTTTAGTGTTTTGAAGCTATCTCTTAGCTTCGTTTCTCGTAACCCCTCTCTGGGTTTAGGTGGGTTAAACCCTCTCTGTGGGTTTAACTAAAGTGTTTTGAAGCTATCTCTTAGCTTCGTTTCTCGTAACCCCTCTCTGGGTTTAGGTGGGTTAAACCCTCTCTGTGGGTTTAACTTTAATGTTTTGAAGCTATCTCCTAGCTTCGTTTTGCTTGATGCGAATTTATTTCGTGAATGCTCATCGTATTTCTCATTAAATGCTTTTCGTGCATTTTATTTGTTTGTTTAACTTTTTCGCAAGTTATCAATTCTCATGTAATCACTCGTGTGTTGTGATGTAATCGTGTCGAATAACATACAATCATATTGTTTCAATCGTAATCAACGAAAGAATAAACTCATGAACTCATAGATAATGAAAAATCGCTTTCATTAATTGATAAACACATTTGCCCCATTGACCATAATCGATCAACGCAAGTTAAGAATTAACCTGGCCGGCCTCTTTAAAAAATCTCCCTGCGGTAAAACCCAGTGGGAAACCCGCAGGGAGGGGAAAAAAGAGTACCAGTGGAGCGACATTACAATTTATTCAGAATCCAAATAACATGAGTAAAACAACTCTTGCATAAAAGGAACCACCTACTTGCAGCGAGGCGGGTGCTTTCTTCAGGTATAAAACCTCTTCAAATGGCAGACATTCCAAGGTCTTGCCAGCTGATTCCCTTCCATGTCTTGTAGCTCATAAGCTTCTCCTCGGAGGACTTTGGTCACCTTGTACGGCCCCTCCCACTTGGGATCGAGCTTTCCAATGTTTTTCAGCGCATCAGCTTGCCTCAAGACTAGATCTCCTTCTTCAAATCTCCTGCTTATGACTTTCTGATCATAAGCAGCCTTTATGCGGCTTTTATACTTCTCAGCTTTTAGGTGGGCGATTCCGCGCTCCTCCTCTAGCATGTCTAGGTTCTCCCTCATCAGTTCTTCATTTCTTCCCTCCTGAAAGTGGGCTAAGCGATGTGTCTCCATCCCCACTTCTGAAGGTATGACTGCAGCTGCCCCATACACTAAGTGGAAGGGGGACTCCTCTGTTGGTTCTCTTGGGGTGGTCCGATAAGCCCATAAAACTGACTCCAGCTCATCGACCCACCTCCCTCCAACTTTGTCAAGTCGGGCACGTATTCCGTTCACAATAGTTCTGTTGGTGACCTCCACCTGGCCGTTGGCCTGGGGGTGTGCCACCGATGTGAATCTCTGGACAATCTTCAGGTTATCACACCATTCCCGTACCATGTTTCCCATAAACTGGGTCCCATTATCTGATACTAGGATTCTAGGTATGCCAAACCTGCAGCAAATATATCTCCATAAAAATTTGATTATGTTACCTTCTTCTATCCTTGCTAGAGGTACAGCTTCGACCCACTTGCTGAAGTAGTCCACTACCACCAATAGAAACTTCCGCTGGCCACTGCAATCGGGAATGGACCCACCAAGTCCATCCCCCACTTCGCGAAGGGACATGGAGAGTGCATGGTCCCCATCTCCTCTGCAGGGAGGTGGATGAGGCAGCCATGCTTTTGGCATTTCTCGCACCTCTTCACCCAGTCTTTGGCGTCCTAGGTCATGGTAGGCCAGAAGTATCCGGCCCTCAAGGCTTTCCAGACTATTGCCCGAGCCCCTGCATGGTCAGCGCAACAACCTTCATGTATATCTTTAATTACGTACCTCCCTTCTTGAGGGGATAAACACCTCAAGTAAGGCTGCGTGAAGGATCGCCGGTACATCTTGTCTCCGATCATCGTGTACCGGATTCTCCAATTCTGAGCTTTTCTTTTATCCGGGCAGCTCTCCGGGTTCTGCAACACTCGATATATGCTAGTTCTCCAATCATCCTCAGCTCCGATGACCCCTAGCAGGGGAACCGTTGCTTCAGCTTCTGCAGTCACCAGGGTGATCTTCCCCCCTCCCTGCAGTGTTGCGGAACTCGCCAGCTTTGAAAGGATATCCGCTCTGGAGTTTTCTTCTCGAGGTATTTGCCTAACCTTAAAGGAACTGAACCTTCCCTGCAGCTCGGCTACTCGCTGAAGGTAGGCCATCATCTTTTCATCTTTAGCCTCGTACCCACCTGTAACCTGCTAGTTTACAAGTTGGGAATCCGAAAATATGACCACCCGACCTGCTCCCAGCTCTGCGGCAATCTCCATTCCTCGAATCAGGGCCTCGTACTCAGCTCCGTTGTTAGAGGTAATAAACTCGAACCTTACTGCAACTTGCGTTTCTTGGCCCTCTGGATCAATAATCACGATCCCCGCTCCACAGCTCTGCATAGATACAGAACCGTCCACATATACCTTCCATTCTCCTTCCTCAAGCGCACGTGTACCCTCCTGGATGAAGTCAGAGAGGGCCTGTGCTTTAATGGTCCTTCGTGGCTCGAAATCCACATCATATTCTCCCAGTTTGACGGCCCACTTGACCATCCTCCCTGAAAGACCAGCTCTCCCTATCACCTGTTTCAAAAGGTAGTTAGTCCGAACAATGACCTTATGTGACAAAAAATAAGGTCGTAACCTCCGTGCCGTGACCATTATAGTCAGGGCTGCCTTCTCTATCTCCGAGTATCTCACTTCAGCTCCTTGTATGAGCTTGCTGATGTAGTAAACCGATTTTTGGGTCGACCCTTCCTCCATCACCAGCACGGAGCTAAGTGAGACCCCACCTACTGAGAGGTAGAGGTAGAGTGTCTCCCCTGGAATAGGCTTCGTCAACGTAGGTAACTGGGCCAGGTGCTGTTTAAGCTCCTCAAACGCCTGCTGGCATTGCTCGTTCCACTCGAACTTGGACCCCTTCCTCAAGATTTTAAAGAAGGGATGGCTCCTCTCTGCAGATCTAGCTATGAATCTGCTCAGTGCTGTAATTCTCCCATTTAATCTCTGCAGCTCCTTAATATTAGTGGGAGGCTGCATATCGAGCACGGCTTTAACCTTAGCAGGGTTAACTTCGATTCCCCGCTGGGTCACCATATATCCGAGAAATTTCCCGGACCTCACTCCAAAAGAACACTTGGTTGGATTCAGCTTCATGCCATTCCTCCTGAGCACTGAAAAAGCTTCCTCCAGGTCCGCCACGTGTTTTCCAGCTTTCACATTTTTCACAAGCATATCATCAACGTAGACTTCCATGTTCCTCCCTAGCTGGTCTCGGAACATTTTATCAATCATTCTCTGATAGGTTGCTCCTGCATTCTTCAATCCAAAGGGCATTCTAATATAGCAGAAAGTTCCACTAGCAATAATGAAACTAACCTTTGGGATATCTGGAGGGAAAATTTGTATTTGATGGTAGCCTTGATAGGCATCCATCATACTTAGCAGCTCAAATCCCGATGTAGAATCGACCATCCGATCAATCCTAGGCAAGGGATAATGATCCTTAGGGCAAGCCTTGTTCAGATCTCGAAAATCTATGCACATTCTCCATTTCCCCCTGGTTTTGCCACCAACACGACATTGGATAGCCAGGTGGGAAATTGGATTCGCTTGACATGTCCTGCCTCCAGCAGTTTCTCTGCTTCCACCTTCGTAATGGCATCTTTTTCTGGTCCAAAGACCCTTAGTTTCTACTTTACTGGTTTAGCCTTAGGGTCCACGTTCAGGTGATGCATCGCCACCTCCTTGGGGATACCTGTCATGTCAGAGGAAGAAAAAGCAAAAACGTCTGCATTTCTTCGTAGAGCTGTTACCAGGTCTCTCTCTAGCTCTGGCTCCAGCTGGGCTCCGATCCTTGTTGTGTATCCTCTCTTCTCTGGATACAACTCCACCATCATCAGCTCTTCGTCAGCTTCCATCTTTGGAGGATCGATTTCTTCAGAAATCTTACACCTCTTGGATTCTCGGTCCACCTCCTTGTCTCTTTTAAGGCTGCGATGCAACTCTTTGTCGGCTATCTTTACTGCCTCCACATAGCATTTTCTGGATTACAGCTGGTCACCAGCTACTTCACCCACCTCATCATTCACTGGAAACTTGAGTTTCATGTGATAAGTTGATATAACCACCTGAAATAAGTTCAACACTGGCCTACCAAAAATCATGTTGTAGGATGACGGTACATCAACAATCAAAAAATTTGCCATAACTACCCTCCTCCGTGGAGCTTCGCCTAGCCCCACCTGGAGGGTTACCTGGCCCAGAGGGTGTACTGCCCCTCCTGTGAATCCGTACAACGCCGTATCCACTGGTTGCATTTCTATGTTCAAATTCATCTTTTTGAAGCATTCCAAGAAGATGATGTCTGCGGAGCTCCCTGTATCTACGAAGATCCGTGCTACCGTATATCCCGCCACATCTGTCGTGATGACCAGTGCATTACTGTGGTCCTCCTTCCTTAGGCTTCCATCCTCTGGACCAAAATGAATCCGAGGTGTATGGATAGCTTCCTTCTGATCCACGTCTCTGGACATCTCTCCTACCTCTCTTCTGAGGGTCCTCTCTCCAGCTTTTCTAGCGCGGAATGAGTCTCCCTCTGCTGGACCTCCGACTATCATCTGGATAAGTCCTCTCTTCTGGGAGGGTCTCTCCTCCTGCCTCCCTTCGATCATCCTTTCTTTCTCCTCAGCTTTGTCATCGGCTTCCTTTCTTTTTTGCCCCCTGGAGCTAACTCGATCTCTGTAAATAAATTCTTTAAGATGTCCAGCTTGGATCATCCTTTCAATCTCATCATGTAAGTGGAAACAATTGTTAGTGTCATGCCCATATTCATTGTGGAAACGATAAAACTTATCTGACTTGGGCTTTTGAGGCCCCCTGGACCGTGTCCATGGAAATTTCATTTCAGGATGGTCGGATGCCACTTCCAGTAGCTCTGCCGGCTCAAGCTTCAGGGGGGTATACTTGTCAAACCTGGAGCGGGGTCCAGATTTTGCAGCTTTCTCAGGCTCTACTGTCGAGCTTTTCTTCGATGATTCCTTCTTCTTTTCAGGTCCACTTAGTTTGACCTCAACTCTCTTTGCCTTTCTCACCTCCTCCAGTGTGACATACTTCTCTGCCCTCCTTAGTAGTTCGTCGAATGTCTGGACTGGCTTCTTAGCCAAAGAGGAACACAAGTCTCCATCTCGGAGGTTACTAGTAAAAGCATTAATTTTTACCTCCGGGGTGGCGGTCGGGACTTCCAGTGCCGCCTGATTGAACCTCTTCATGAAGGCCCGTAGGCTTTCATTCTCACCTTGCTTCATGTTGAACAATGTTAGCGTAGCTCTAGGTTGCCTCCTTGCACTAGAGAACTGATGCAAGAAGAGCTCCCCAAACTGCTCAAAGGAGTTGATGGAATTGGGTTCCAACTGGCTAAACCACTGCTGGGCTGCCTTAGATAGAGTAGTAAGAAAGACCCTGCACTTCACACCCTCCCCATATCGATGGAGGAGGGCCGAATTTTCAAATCTCACCAAATGGTCATAGGGGTCAGTCGTACCATCATATTCATAATTAAGAGGTTTAAAATTGCTAGGCAACTCATCTTGTAAGATATTCTCAGTAAATTGGCAACCTGTAACGTGTCGAGGCATACTAACCCGATTTTCCATGTGATGCTTCATGTTGTCCATTTGTTTCCTCAAGGATCTGATTTGGTCCTTCATGGCCTCAGATTGGGTGTCTCCTGTACCCTCTTCTTGGTCCTCGATCTTACTTCCTCGCTGCAGAGGGGTTGTCTCCTTCCCCCGTGCAGCTTCCTCAGGACCAGCCTCCCTCGGTCGAGGGATTGCTAACCTTCTCTCCTGGACTCCTTCGGCTCCCAGGGTTTCCTCCTGGTTCCTGGACTCCACCTCTCTCCTCCGTTCTTCTTGATGCTCGTCCTGCCTACTCCCCCCTGGTTGGGATCGAGCAGGCAAATTCCCTGGTCTTGGTTCTCCAGTCCTTCCTGTAGGTGGGGGTCCTCCCCCGTCTGCGATTGCCCTGGCCACAGCCCGAGCTATCATGTCATCTAGCTGCTCCCGGGTCAGAACGACGGAGGCAGCCGGTTCTGGCATTCTCTGAGGTATCCCCCTAGCTGGAGCATTGGCGGCTCCGGGGATCCCCGCTATAGGGATTCCTTCTGGAATTGCCGAGGAAGAGGAAGGCATGTTCCCCCCTCCCTCTCTAGCAGTAACTCCCACTCCTGGATGGCATTGGCCTGGAGTCGAGCTCTCGTCTCGCACCACTGTAACAAGCGGTGATCCTTCAGTGTTAGGCACAACGACTGGAGGCACGGGGTTGGACACAGCTTCACCCGGCATTGGGTTTGCAGGGGTTGTCCTTCCCCGAGGTTGTACTAGTGAAATCGGTCTCATGGGCGGACGTTCACCAGTCATGATGTCTTTCTTTCAGATAATCAGAAAAGGAAAGAAGTTGAAACTCACGTCTCAGCTCTTCTTTCCCACAGACGGCGCCAATTGATGCGTAAAAACTGACCTGGGCCAGTTTTCCCACCTGGGTTCACGTGGGAAAAGTCTTTACGCGATAGGATCCTTAGCTTCCCTCGAACCAACGTACCTGCAAAACACGCGGGAGGGTTCTCCGGCGTAGGCACTCCGACGCTCAAGTCAGATCACCGGAAAACACTCAAGAAAAGTACGTATAGAGTAGCTAAGTGAGAGTGATAGTAATTCGATACCGTTACCTCCCTGCTAGGTGTGTTACTTATACGTAAGTTAAGAGCAATAACCGTCATCACGGTCTCCAGGCATTATCCCGCACGTTCTGCCATGATGTTGTGCGTGGATAACTTATTCCTCAAGAAATCTATATTATACCTACGAATTCCCCCTGGACGGAGGTTGGACCCAGTCAATGTGGAATATAGGGAATATTCCTTGACTTGGGCCTCAATTATCTCAACTACTCGTCACTTCTCGATCTTATCAGATAGATAACCGCTATGGGCTTGGTCAAATACTCGCGCCTTCTCCAAATCTCGCTTGGGCCTCTTGGCCCACCTGCAGCTAGGTTTGGGCCTCGCGGCCCACCTATAGTCGGGTTTAGGGCCTCGCGACCCGTATCTGGTTTCAGGCCTCATGACCTATCTATAGTTGGGCTTGGGCCTCGTGGTCCCTCTCCCTACAGGCCTTGGCCTCGCGGCCCACCTGTAGGTGGGTTTGGAGCTTCGTAGCATGGTTTCGGCCGACCTGGGCTCGGGCCCATCTCGGGTTTTCCTCCCTTTATCTAGGGTATTTCGTTACATCACTGGGCCCTATTGGGCTGGTCGTATTTGGGCCCTACTGGCAGTTGGGTCTGACATTTTTATCCGCATCACTTATGAAAACCAGAGAGTTTACTGTAAAGAATGTGTATATTTTCTCTACTTGCTAACTTCACGGCAAAATGAGTTTATATGCAATTAGGTAAAAAAAAGTCCTACTCTATTAGAAAGCCCAAGAAAATACAAAAGCCCAATAAAAAGATATGATACAAAATAATGAGTATTTTGTGAAAATATGACAATTTCATCACTCCCCCTCAAGGTGGATGGTGAAGATCACAAATGCCCATCTTGCCAAGCAAGAAATGAAAATGATCAGCCCCTAAGGCCTTTGTAAAAACATTTGCTACTTGAACAGAAGTAGATATCTTCTTTGGTAAATTTCCTTTGACTCGACTCTCTCTCGTACAAAATAACAATCCATTTCAACGTGTTTGGTTCGTTCATGAAACACAGAATTATTTGCAATGTGCCTAGCTGCTTGGTTGTCGCAATAGAGTGTTGTCGGTCCTTCTTGATGATCAGTGAGGTCTCGTAAAAGCCACCTGACCCACAAAATCTCGCTTACAATTGTAGTCATGGCTTTATACTTGGCTTCAGCAGAAGAGCGAGAGACAACAGATTGTTTCTTCGTATGCCAAGAAATAGCGGCTCCGCCAATTGAAAGAAAATACCATGTACTGGATCTACGTGTTAAAGGGCAGCCACCCCAATCCGAGTCGCAATATGCTTCGAGAACTAAGCCACCATCGACTGGAAGGAAAATACCTTGCCCAAGCGTTGCTTTTAAATAGCAGAGCACTTGTGTAACAGCTTCCATGTGAGTGAGACGTGGAGATGAAAGAAACTGGCTAAGAATGTTGGTGGCAAACTGAGTATCAGGCCGTGTAACCGTCAAGTACAAGAGGCGGCCAATGAGACGTCAATATCTACTTGCATCCACTAGAGAACTTTCCTTATCGAGGCCAAGTCGAGTATTCTGTACTATAGGAAATAAACTAGGACGACAACCCTGCATTCCACTTTCCTCCAAGATATCAAGAGTACTATACTTGCGTTGGCTTAAGATTATGCCTTTGGGAGTGCGCGCAACTTCTATGCCCAGAAATACTTTAAAGTACCCAAATCCTTGATGCTAAATTTATCATCAAGATATGTCTTCACAAACTGAATTTTATCTTCGTTATTGCCAGCCAGAATAACATCATCCACATAAATCAAGGCAGCCACATATATAGTATGACGCTTAAAGATAAAGAGAGAATGGTCAGCTTTTGATTGTCTAAAGCCAATGTCAAGTAGCGTTCTTGTGAATTTATAATACCAATTTCTGGAGGCTTGACACGAACCATACAACGATTTTTGAAGCCTGCATACGAGTCCAGTATTATCACGAGTAAAGCCTTGTGGGAGTTTCATATAAACAGCTTCATGAAGATCGCCATGCAAGAATGCATTGTTCACGTCTAATTGATGTATCACCCAGTTACATTTAGCCACCACTGCCAACATAGTTCGAACAGTAACCAGTTTGGCAACGGGTGCGAAGGTCTCATGGAAATCTATCCCTTCAACTTGGGTGAAACCTTTGGCAACAAGGCGCGCCTTATAACGTTCCACCTCTCCATTAGGCTTATACTTGATTTTGTACACCCATTTGGAATCAATTGCTCATTTTCCAAGAGGCAAAGGCTCAACCGTCCATGTCTCATTTGCTTCAAGAGCATCAATCTCCTTTCTCATTGCATCTCGCCATTTTGGATCTTTAATGGCCTGATGAAAGAACTTCGGCTCATCATGTTTTGTGATGGCCGTTAAAAAAATAAATATGAGCAGGGGAAAAATTATCATATGAAACAAAATGAGACAGAGGATGTACCGTCGAGGATTCTGAGTTGGGCATGAGTTGATGGTGCGAATGGTCTATAGACGAAGGTAAATCAACTTCATAGTTTGGAGATGCTTCAGCTGATGTTTAACACGCTCACTACGGCGATTGATGTCATGTGTACTGGCACCTGTGGTCCTTGCCATAGCTTGATCCTCAATTAAGTTAGAGGTTTGGTGCGGTGGCTCAATTCTGGTCAAGTCGGAGTCACCTGAAGGTGGTGCAGTAGTAACAGTTTGGTCTTCAAGATCATTTAAAGAACTAATATTGAAGCTCTCCCAGTCTGATTCCTATTCCTTTGATCGCAACAAATTCAACCTATCAATTTTGCTACTGTGTGAATAAGGAAAAACAGTCTCAACAAAGTGAACATCTCGTGATGCATAAATCTTTTTGTTCTTTAGATCAAAAACTTTATATCCCTTTTGACCTTGAGGATAACCCACAAAAACACAAGGTCTCCCCATTTCGTCAAACTTATCTCCCCCTGTCTTCGTATCCTTTGCATAGACTAGACAACCAAACACACGCAACATATCATAATTTGGTTTCTTGCCTAACAAAATTTCGTGTGGGGTTCTATTCTGAAGGATTATTTAGGGTAGTCTATTTATGATGTAAACAACAGTTAACACACATTCCCCCTAAAACTCAATAGGTAATTCAGCTTGAAAACGAAGAGCTCTAGCAACCTCAAGAATATGTCTATGCTTACGTTCAGCAACCCCATTTTGTTGTGGCGTGTAAACACTAGAAGTTTCCAGCAAAATACCGTTATCAATATAATATCTCATCATAGTGTTGGATTGAAACTCATTTCCATTATCTGTTCTAATTCTCTTAATCATTTTACCGAATTAAGTTTTTATCATATTGCAAAACATTTGCAAATATTGACTCACTTCAAATTTGTATCTCGTCAAATAGATCCATACACCCCTACTATAATCATCGACAATGGTCAATAAATAATGAGCTCCAGAAAACGTTGGAGTCTTAAAACCACCCCAAATATCACAATGGATCAAATCAAAACAAGCATTTGTTTGTATAGAACTTAATGGAAAAGAGTTTCTAGTCTGCTTTGCTCTTACACAAGAATCACAATGCTCACTTAAAATGTTATTAAAAGGAACAGTATTATCGAGTTTTACTTTGGTGTGACCCAATCATCTATGCCAAATTTATGGGCTTGCTGCAACTGACAGGGCCTTTCTACTTTCACCAGCAGGTTCCAAAAGGTATAGACCATCGCATCGCTTACCCATCCCAATCAGATTCCTTGAGACTAAGTCCTGCATAATACAAAAATCCGGAAATAAAACCAGTGCACAATTGTAGTCTTTAGTTAATCGACTAACAGACAATAAATTGCACTTAAAATCTGAAACATGTAAAACATGATTAATACTTAATCCATTGGGCAGATTAGCACTTCCAACACCTTGAACAGGGATATGATCACCATTGGGAATTTTAATCGGGGCTTCAATATTTTTATTGACATGAGTAATAATGCTCTCGTCATAGGTGATGTGTTCAGTGGCACCCAAATCGATCACCCATGGCCGTACAAATTCAACCTTACCAGCCATATTGACGGAGGATCCAGTTTTCATGTCACCATTCTTGCTATTAAGAAATTCCAACAATTGCCCCATCTGTTCTTGAGTTAACCCTTGTATCTGGGAGAGGTTCACATGCGATGAGCTGATGTCAACATGTGCGACTTTGTGAGACTCTCTTTGTTTTCCTTCTGTCTTTCTGACATCAATCTTTTTTTTCTTTCCCTTTTCTTGAAGAATCTGGATAGCCAATAATCTTGTAGCAATTCTTGATGGTATGATATGAACGACCACAATGTGAGCACTTTGGTATCTCACATTTATCATCTTGTCGATCTCCACTATTTTGTGGTCGCTGTGATTGAAAAGCAGCAGCTTCCATAGTTGGCTTTCGAGCAGCAGTAATCAATCTTTGCTGGTCATCTTCTGCTACGAGATGATATGCCACCCCAATGCTCGGGATTGGACTCGTGCTAAGTGTTGATGTCGCATGTGATGTTATCACATATTCTGCTACATCAGAATTTGACCCTTTCTTTCTTCATATGACTAACTTTTATTCTCTAACAGTTCAATGTTGTAGTAGATGTTGTGACATTGCAGGTTGAAGATCTAGAACATTCTACAAGGATCTGGAATGAAGACTTAGTCAAATGTTGCCGAGGATGCTGTAACATTGAGAGCAACATTGAGGACGGATTCCAGAATCTTCCACAAGGATCCAGAATTCAAGACTAATTCCAGAGAGATTTAGAAGGACCTAGATCATGCGGTTGCAGGAGTAAAGCCACGAATTCAACTAGCTATATGGACGGTTATGTGAGAGAATTAAGGGGAAGTTATTTTGGAGTCTTTCTAAATCCATCTACAAGGATCTATGGTTGAAGACCGAGGACCTCTATAAATAGAAGACCGAGGACTTCAGCAATGGCTAGGAATATCCAAATATCAATTGTTGAGTGCGTTAGTGCATCCAAGAGATAGGGTTGTTATTCCCCCTTTACGTTGGTACTTGTGCATGTTACCTCGTTTACCAACATAGGTTTATTGAAGTGTCATTAAGCGTAGATGTCTTTAATACTTTGATTTACTTTTGACGGTGTAATATTTTGTAATACTATACTTAGCCGTTTAAGAGTCAATAGGTGATATTGAGTCTTTATTTCCGTTGTAAAGGTTCTGTCTTGGAAACTCTTTACACACACTTTTGTATGCACTCTCGAATTAGTGAAACGTTTCGCCGACAGGCATCATAGACTTTAATTAACAAGTCTATGAAAAATTTACTCCTTTGCATTGTAGTGTTAGTCTTCCGCTGTGTTTCACATTCTGATATTTAGATGTTGTAGTGCATGCCATAACATTCAGTACAACATCATTCTGTTTTACACTACACGCACACTTTCACTAAGAATTTGCATCTTGACAGTGTTAAACATCATCTAATCCCATAAGAAATTCATAAAGTCTCTCTTTCTCTTGTATCATCATAAATTGTTTTGATACATTGCAGACACATTTACCACAACTACACTTAGGAAATGAAGACACTGACCCAATTTCATCCCAAATTCCCTTTAGTTTAGTGTAGTACGCTGAAACAGACATCTTATCTTGCCTGGTAAGAGTGAGAGCCCTTTTCTATTCATAAGCTCATGGCACACTGACCTTACCAAATCTCTCTTCAAGATCGTCCCATACATCTTTTGCAGTCTTGGCGTGTTTTACGCTGTAAAGAATGTGTATATTTTCTCTACTTGCTAACTTCAAGGCAAAAGGAGTTTATATACAATTAGATAAAAAAGCCCTACTCTAATAGAAAGCCCAATAAAAAGATATGATACAGAATGATGAGTATTATGTGAAAATATGACAATCTCATCATAGTTCCGGGACGGAGGGAGTACTTTAAATTTTTTCGAACAATTTTATGTTAAGTATTATCATCAACCATGTTTATATATTAATTTGCCAAAAAATTAGAAACATATTTTTTCCCACTTATTCTTTTCAATCTCTATTTTCATCTTTGGTTTTTAGGTCTCTGTGAATTCTTTTTTTGTCTATTCAAATCCTTCTTTTCAAGCCGTTGTTTCGCCTACTATCTCATACTATTTTTCATTCCTTACTTCTCTCAATATTGTTCATCAAATTTATGTTAGATAGCAAAGAAGCTAATGACTTAAGTGATTTTTGCCACCTTTACCACGCCATCAGGTGCTAAATACGACGTCATGGGGGATTAGGTCCTTATCTTATTGCTAAATGTGTCTACCAAACAGACACTAATATATAAAATATTTAAAACTTGTGAGCAAAATACCGCACCAGTACCACTCTTCCATTCGCCTTTCACTCTTATATACTAATAGAGTTTTTCTTGTTGATGTGTCATCTCTTGATTAATCTTGATGAAATATCGTTTGCAGGATTACACAAGGATTAGTGTAGCATGTATCATTAAATTGTTAAGTTGATTGATTAATAAATAATCACGTGTATTATTTAATTGGTTAATGAAAATGTGGCATAATAAATGTGTAGATGTACATGTGTTTGACACCTATGTTGTGTTTTAAACAAAAAAGGAAAAAAATTCTAATCCATAAATCAATGAAATTATTAATTAATGTTAATTATTGCCTAAAAATTACTAATTCATAATGTTCGTGAGGTTTATTTGCATATCATATGTATCTTCTAAAAATATTAGTTATTGTTTTAAAAAAAAATTATACTATTAGTTATTTCATTAAAAAATATTAGTAATATTGTATAATAAAATTGATGCAAAACTTGCAAAAAAAGTCGTTGAAGTACATGATTTTGTTACCACCAAATTGGTTGTCTCTCGTACTTATGAGAACCCTCATTGTTTATCATGTCCCCAAATTTTGTGGTTAGGCTACTAAACACTTTTTTTTTTTTATCACTCTACTAAATACTTTTTGCACTTGCAATAATCGAACGTAAGCTTCATGTGGTTAAAAAAAAAAGAATTTTGAACTAATAAAGGCTCATTTCAGTCCATGGGCCACAATAGTCCAGAGTTTGTATTAACAAAAAGCCCAATAAATTGGGCCTCCCACAATAGTCCAGAGTTTGTACTAACAAAAAGCCCAATCAATTGGGCCCCCAATGTAAATGTAGATTACCTTTTATTTTCGCCAGTTTTATTTCTATTTTATTCATTCATTTTCTCAAATTTGCAAGAACCCCAGTAAGAACCCTGAAATCGGCAGAGAAGAATAGCAGACACAGTGGGCGTGTGTAATTGAGATGGGGAAAGCAGCGAGGGAGCAACTGAGCCGGATTCTCAGCGAACATCTCAACACCGTACATGAAACTTTACAGGTTTTTCAAGAAATACCCTTTTTTGATCGGATGTTTTTATTTTAATGGAGATACCATCAGTTTTAAGCGACAAATATGGTGGGTTCTGTTTGGTTTGTAGTTATGTAATTTTACAGAGGTATTGTGCAGATGCTGGATCAGACGCCGGCCTCATCTCTTGAGAAAGTGAGCTGGAAAGAGGTCATTCAGATGGGTGAACAAGTCTCCAAACAAGCCACTACTGGTCTCTCTCTCTCTCTCTCTCTCTCTCTCTCTCTCTCTCTCTCTCTTTTTCTCTCTCATGTTTTTTTTTATTTTTTTTGTTTTGGTTTGCTGTTGTAAATTATATGATGATTTTTTCTTATATTCTCATCATTTAAATGTTGGTGCTGTTCAGAGTATATATGATGATACAAATTTGATATAGGTGGAAAGTGTAAGAAAAGTTAAAATGCATTAAAAGTGAGTGTCAATTGGTGTAATTTTGAGTATAAGTAGGGATCAATATTACTAAAATAGATTACGTTAAGCTTAAAATGGGACACCCAAAATGGTAAAACGTAAAGCTTAAAGGGGACGGAGGGAGTATATGTATGTGTGTTGTGTTTTTGGGAAGAGAGTGCCCATTGTTCTCACTTTGTAGAGTACATTATTTTCAAAATTAACTGACTTTGTTTAATCTTTGAATGGATAAATGGTTCCTATTCTCATTTCTTTCTTTAATCTATAATGGCTGATTAATAAGGATTTATGTTTACATTTGAGTTTTTTGTGATTAGAGAAGTAATTTTTCATTAAGTGCTTGCACTTTTATATGCTTGAATATCAAATTTGAGCCTTTGAACAATACTGTTTTGAATGTAGTCGGAATGCTTTATGCTGGAGAAGCGCCTGGAGTTAAAGCCCTCGAAGAAAATATGGCTGCATACTTTAATACGCTACAAGGATTCCTCTTACTCTCCCATGGGAGCTTGATTGGTGCAGGCCCAACCCTTTCTTCGTGCGTTCATAAAATTAGAAAGGAAGTTGTTGACAGAAGCTTTATACTATTTCAGGAAGCTGTCATTTCATACGGTACTCTCTCTCTCTCTCTCTGTCTCTCTCCCCGAATGTGTTCAATTAGAGTTCTTATCTTGAACAATATGATGTATCACCTCTTCTATACTTATACGGGGTTGTTTTCTTCCTGTGTGTAAGTTTTCAATGCTTTTGTTGTGAAATTACTTGATCCAAGAAGTGAAGAGGGAATCTTGTGTGAAATGGATACATGAGACGGAACTCCACCTATGATATTTGATATCATACTTCCCTTTAAACCATGATTGAATTGAAGCTCCATAAACTAATGAGTCATATAATATAGTAAATTGGATCCGTCTCATGTAAATAAACCGTCTCATGCAATTTTTTGCCAGAAGAGAACGATTCTAAAGATGTATGGTTCAGCTGGAAAATTATAGAAACATGTTAGGCTAGAAGAACTAATTAGTCAACAAGTTCTAACTTTTCCCAAATATGGAAGTTGAGTTGCATCATAGTCTGTTTCTAGGTACTCATATTGTACGTTTCTTCTTTGCTATTTATTGATTCAAACGGTGATCTTTACAGGATCATCGAATAATGCCCAGAAACTCTCAATCCCACAACACGTAGGTGCAGTCTGGGAGGCTTGTTCATCCCTGAAAAAGACTCCTGCAACAAATGTAACAGCCATTGGACGAGCAATGACACAAGTTGCAGTTTCCATGAAAGACGTTCTTCGTGAAATGAATGAACTGAAACCTGCTCCAAGTGATGTCTCTACTGAAGCAGAAGATAAATCAATTGATGATGATGATTTATGTGATGGAGATTTGGGCAACGACCTGTCGCCCGAAGAGATGAAAATTGTGCAGCTAACTACAAGCACCGTGTCTGAAACCCTAGTGGTGGTTAAAGAACTAATTCGATCCATTACTGCGCTGCTTCAGCAGGAAAGTTCCGATACTATTTCAGTAGATTCTCTGGAAAAACTCTTGAAGCTGACCCAAGGAATCGGAGTACAGGTTGATGAGCTTGGGGCGTGCCTTTACCCGCCCCAAGAACTCTCCGCAATCAAGGTGGCTCTGGAAAAAATCTCGAGCTGCACTAATGAAACAGAGATGGAGTTGAAAAATCTAAAATGTTTTACCGACGATTTTAGCAAAGCCTGCTCTGGTTTGAGGAGTTCATTAAGACAATTAGAATCTGAAATAGGGGTAGGTGATCTTGTCCCAGAAATGGAGAATCTTGCTGTAAGTAATTAAGCAAACAGGGGATTTTGAGTTTTGTGTTCATGTTAAGTAAAGATCGATGAGACAAAATTTCTGATTTACAATTCTTTTTCTTTCTGGATGAAAGTTTATACATATAATTGTAGTTTCACATCTAATACACTGTGATCACTGGAGAATTGATCATCGCCCTAGGAGTTTAACCATCGAAGCACCACCCAAATAAAGACCGATAAGGGGGCCTGCAAGAAGCACTTGAGTAAGAGGATCGGTCGACGGTGTGAGAATAGCAGCAGCAACCACGGCCCCGACCACGACGTATCTCCAAATAGACAGCATTTGCTCTGATGAAACCAAACCAACTTGTCCTAGAAGAAGCTGTATAACTGGAACCTGAATACAAAGGGTTTCAAAATATGTCGATTAGCTAAAGGTAGATCTCCTGTCAATCAAGTTCACATGAATACGAAGTATCATGTTTTAAAAAATATTTGATTTTATGTTTTATTGTTTCAAGATTTATTGAATTGTGATACTTTATATGCTAAATAATGTTATCGAGTTCACCATAAAACTTATGTGAACTGAGTTTATAGAAGTTTTTGTCTCAGCTAGATGTTAAACATTAGGAAACACTTGAAAAGGACCATGCATGAATAGAAGTTACTTTACAATGATCATGTATGAAGAGTTACCTGGAAAGACAATCCAGTGCTGAAGAGGAGTATGAGGACAAACTCGAAGTACTGATCGATAGACCATATTGACTCAACAACCCCTTCGGAGTAATTAACGAAGAACGTGAGGGCTGCTGGTGCAAGAACATAGTAAGCGAAGACGATGCCAGTAAAGAAAAGGATCGATGACCCAAAAACAATAGGCCCCAAAAATCTTCTCTCCGACAATGTTAAACCTGGAAGAACGAAAGCTATGATCTCGTACAGGATAACTGGGCTCCCTAACAGAAGGCCGCAGTATCCCGAAACCTGGAAAAGAGGACGATATCACTTTTTAGTATATAAGAAAGACTGCTGGCTTGATAAAAAGACGAAACTTTTGTTCTGAGTTTCCTCGGACTATGATGAACATTCTTCGACTTTATTAGGTTTGCAAATTAGTTTTTCATGGATGAAACAAAGAAAGTTAAGAAATCTAGGAGATTAATTATACTTCTTCCTACTTCGACAATGGTTTGAAGATCAAACCAGTCGTGGATATAAGAGGTTTAATTACCAGAACATTGGTCAGGTAACACAGTATGCACTACCTCAATCATAAGGGCATAACACAGAAAAGCATCACAGAAGATGAATAATTTGACTGATTAATATTAAGAAATACTGGTAAATGTGAAGACACATAACGGATCTAACCTTGAGAGATGTGAAGAAAAATTCTCCAGGTGCAAGTTGTAAAAAACGAACACCTTGTGCGCTGACCGGAGCTTCAAGAATCAAAATGAGTTCCTTTGAAATCGCAAAACAACCAAGTATAGCAGCTCCGACAGCCAAAACGGAGACGAAGATTCTGTCTCTGAGTTCATCCAGATGGTCCCATATACTCATTTCTTGATCATCAGGGAGAAGCTCTTTACTTGGATAAAGAAAATTGTATATGGAATTTCCTCCACCATCTATCTCATTGTTCAGAAAAGGGTTCTCCATTGTCTCATCACTAGAATCTGAAACACAACACATTTCTTTAAATGCTAATCTAACTAAAAGTGTAGTGATTAGAGAAGACAATAAACAACAATAATCAAGAAAAATTAGTTTATAATGTTCACCCATTGAACACAAAAGGTAATCTACATTATCATAAGCACAACACACCATAATCAAGAACTTGAATTCAACAAAACAATAACAGTTCCTAAAAGCAAAAGATAGTTTATAATGACTACCCATTGAACACAAAAGGTAATCTACAATATCATAAGCACAACATATCATAATCAAGAACTTGAATTCAACAAGCAAAAAATTCATACAACTCAGAAGTATCAAACCCCTAAATTAAGTATTCCGTAAAATCAATGAAATAACAAAAGAAAAAGGATTTAACCCATTTAAAATCACTCGAATATTAACAGTTCAAGAAAGAAAACTCGATTGCTTGATTTCTACTTTACCAACAGAAGGGCCAGCTCCATTAACGCTGCTGGTTGTAGTGATCCCTCGCTGCTTCTGATTGTCATCTTCAAAAGCAGAGTAAATTCTTCTGCTAAATTTCTTGAAACGTGCCCCATTTGAGAAACCCAGTAAATTGGGGTTCCTCTTTTTGGTGTTGAAAATAGTTTTGGGAGAAACGTTTGAATTTAAGCATTTGAAACAGAGAGAGTTATTGTAGATGAGAGCTCCAGTGGTTGCCATTGTTGCAACGAAATTGAAGCTGGAAACAGAGCAAGAAGATTGATTGGTCCTTCCAAGGCGATATATTTTTTTATTTTCAGGCGCTCAATGCGGCGCATTATAGCTAGGCGAATGTGGATGTGCTAAAGTGCGCTTTTCTGTTGGTTAGTGTTTTCGAGCTGAAAAACACAATGAAAAGGGAAAATGGTATTTCATGGTATATTTCCAAATTTTGTTAACTACATAAAATCCTTTAAAAATTATCATTCTCTTTTGATGATTAAAAATACCACTTTTTTTAATTCATCATTGAGATGTAGCATTAGTTATAAATCAATTTAAAATTCTTTAAGACTGATTTTTAGCTTATTTAGTCCTAAAATATAATGTATAGACTATGTTGGTATTTTTGGTTGTCTATTTAAAATTGAACCATTTTTATCCGAATCGTTTAGCCCAATGGCTAAACGGATTGGCCCCCAGCCCAATTGATTATTTTATTTTATTATTATTATTATAAATAAATATAAAGTAAATTAAATTAAATACAACATGTTGACACCAGTAGCCCAGATAAAAGAAAATTAGTTGAGCACATATTATGATGATATGGTTAACACTCAACATATGACATTTTGGCTAATCATAGGTTTTACAAGATAAGATAATGAGACTCAAAATATGTTAATTATTAATTTATTTTAATTAATTATCTCTTTTTTTATAATTATTTTTTTCAATCATTTCACTATACTTTTACCTACCATAAGTGTTTATCTCCACTTATTCTCATTGAAGAATTTGGACCAAAAATTCACAAGTTGGTCTCCTATGTAACTATCATTTATAATGAACAAATGATATAAATAAATTAATATTCTTAATGAAACAATTTTTTTTAAAATACATATTAGTTGTACAATATGTGCAATTGATATATAAATTAATATGATTAAAATTTTGTATTTGCAATTCTCATAGTAATTATCAGTGATTATGGTTGAAAATCAAACTAAGTTATTCAATACACAATTCAAGATTGTTTAGTAAAAGCTTACCTGAGTTCGGTTCGACATATATAACAAACAAGTTTGAACATATTTTTGTGTTCGATATAAGTTAAAGCTCGACTCGAGCTCGATAAGTAAAAACGATAAAAGAAGTATAAAAATATCAAACTACTTGAGCTCGACTCGATTAAAACTCGTTCGAGCTCGATTCAATTAATTATCAAATAAATTCAAACATAAATTTCAAAACTTAATAATATTTCAAACAAACTAAAACTACAACGCGTTCAATTCGCCTCGACTCATATACTAACCTTTCCATGACTCAATGTGAAATGGTAGATTCCATGGAATGGAATCATAGCAATCCACATCATCGGATGTAATCAAGCCCAAAAGTAATTAATTGACGGATAAACTTATGTGATTAAATGAACCACCTTTCTATTAATTTTGAAAAAGTGATGCATACAAACTTAATTAAAACAATAATTAATGAATGTCTTTTGAAAAAAAAAAAAAAATTTTTGATTTAAATTTTCTCTGTAGGAAAAATAAAAACACCACAGGCACCCCACTTTGTACCAAATTTTAGGACTTCGACATTCTTTGTGCATGCTAATATATTTTTCATGCAACATATATATATATATATATATATATATGGGCAAAAACTTGTATAAGACGGTGTCATTCATGAGACCTAATCACTTTTTAATAAATTGTTACCATTTTTTAAAAAAGTGATACAAATTAATATAAAAGTGATAACAAATTGAAAAGTGATAACAACTTATTAAAAAGTGACTCCGTCTTATGTCCGTCTCATGCATAAAACGGTCTCACACAAGAGTGCCCCGTATATATGATATTTGAAGACACTAAAAATATCCATTTTGTTTCTTGCAAACCAAAGAAGTGTAGTTTGGCCACATGGAAAATATCCAAGCCCAAATTCACAGGAACACTAAGTAGCTGTACTTCAAACAATTTATATGTCATAATAACATTTAATTAGTGAGTATTAACGCTATGGTCCACTTTGCAACATTTCGATTAATGCTAAGTAAAGACTCCACAGCTCACGTCACCCCCCCCCCCCCCCCCAAAAAAAAACCACCAATGAATAATTGAATATACATCATTGAAATAACCAAATTTAGAACAAAGTTCCATTTTTTGTTGCTCTAAAATGTATCAATTTTGTTTAGTCATTTCCGCCGCATGTCTATTTAATCATCAGATGAATCAAACAAAAGTTTAACTATTCCCCCTGTTGATAAGAAAATGGCATGTGTTTTTCATCAAATTCCCACTTTTTACATCCAATGTTCAATCAACAGAAGTGATCAAGAATCAAATAAACAAAAACTGAACTGCATAAAAATCAATGGGACCAAGACTTTTGCATCAGCAAAGGTGGACTTGTTGAGGCATGATCACGGCTTCGCCATCACTTCCGTCGAAAATATGCAGCTTTTCGAGCAAGAAAGCCGACAGAACATCCCCACGACGAAGCAGCTAGTCGACCCGTTTCGCCAGGGGATGATCATCGAAGAGGGGGTCGGATACAGACAGACGGTTGTCATTCGATCTTATGAAGTTGGCCCTGATAAAACCACCACCATTGAAAGCATTCTCAGCTTGCTTCAGGTAAGAATACACATTCGTATAATATTTGGTTTACTCTAAAGTATTAGTTGTAAATCAGCTTCACAATAAAACTCGTTCACACAAGACTAACTCTTAGCACGGCAAAGTCTTGTGTGAAATTTTGATAGTATTAATTGTTTCATTAGAGTTATTAATTTTTCTACAGTAAAATATTACTTTTGAATGATATTTAGCTATTTCATTAAAAGGTATTAGTTGTTTAATTAAAAAGTAACAGTTGGTTTACTCTAAAGTATTAGTTGTAAATCAGTTAAAACTCGTTCACACAAGACCAACTCTTTCAGCAGTTGTAAAATGGGTGTCAACTGGAAACAGAGTTTTTAAACAGAATTGTATGAAATGCAGGAAACTGCACTGAATCATGTATGGATGTCGGGTCTACTGAGCGATGGGTTCGGGGCGACCCATGGATGATGAAGAACAACCTTATCTGGGTTGTTTCAAGAATGCAAGTTCAAGTGGATCATTATCCAATCTGGTAAAAATATTCATCATTTAAAATTGTCTTTATAATGCATGATGTTCTTCACTAATATGTATAGTGTGTGTGTAAACAGGGGAGAGGTAATGGAAATAGACACATGGGTTGGAGCTTCAGGGAAGAATGGAATGAGGAGGGATTGGCTACTCAGAAGTAAATCAACGGGCCTCGTTTTTGCACGCGCTACTAGGTAACTCGAGCCGTTTTTTAGATGCTATATTTTGTTGTTTGGAAATAATTTCGTCTCATTTAAAAGTTTGAACTTATAAAAAGGTGTGGAATTAATTTATTTATTTATATTAATTTTCAACATGTACGAACAGTACGTGGGTGATGATGAACCAACAGACGAGGCGTCTTTCAAAAATGCCGGATGAGGTTAGAGGTGAAATCTCACCATGGTTTATTGAGAAACAAGCTATAGAAGAAGAAGGCTCGGAGAAGATCGAAAAATTGGACGAAAAAGCCCTTTTTGTGAACTCCGACTTGAAGGTGGATGAAGTTAATTTCTACATTTGATTTAGGGTTTAGTCTCATATGCACCCACTTCATGCATGAAGTTGAATACACTATAAAAAATGTTACGTGTTATAACTGAAAAGTGTTATTTTCTATAAATAAAAATTGATAATTATAATAATAGAAAAGTGCTACGTGTTAACAAAATTGAAATGTGCCAACAAAATTAATTGTAAAGTATCATAAGAAAAATTGAGTGCATGTATACATTCACCTCACAAAAGATCAACTCTTGATTTAGTGCTGTAACAAAGAAGTTAAAGTATGTTTTTGTCATTTTGCAGCCAAAGAGAAGCGATTTGGACATGAATCATCATGTAAACAACGTGAAATACGTGCGATGGATGCTTGAGGTAAAGACTCAACTCAACTATCATATTTGAGAAATAATGAAGAGTATTAGTTCATGTATAAACAAGTATTAGTTCGTATAAATAAAAGTATTATTTTATATGTTGAATAGTATCAGTACTTTTCGGTATACAAATGTCTTTCATGGAAAAACAAAAGGGGGAAATAGATTTTTTTAGTCCCGTAAGTTATTCCTAAAATTGGTTATAAAGGTGAAACATCTGGTCTACAGACTCTACACTGACATGACATCATCTGATTTGTCCACGTGACAGAGTTTCATTGGTCAACTGAATGTTTCACCTCTTATAGCCGGACCAAAATGTCAAAAGTGAAAACATATAGGACGATTTTCAATTCTTGAAAGTCGATGGGACTAAAATTGAAATATGGGTAACTTATAGGACTAAAAAGACTATTTTGCCAAACAAAAAACTAGCCTGAGTGAAAATTAATGTCACAATTGCATCAGTTGCACGGTGCTTTTAGTGTGTCAAAGCGTCATTTAACAGTTTAATGATGATTGATTTCAGGCAATCCCTGATAAATTCTTGGAGAAGCATCAATTATCTGAGATGATATTGGAGTACAGAAGAGAATGTGGGAGTTCAGATGTGGTGCAATCTCTGTGTGAGCCCCAAGGAGATGGATTCCTTAAAATTAACATTAATGGTCTGAATGGACATTCTGCAGAAATAATCGACGGAGGTGGATTATTGTGGTCTAAATCGGAGGCGAATTTTAGCTTCACTCACCTACTGCAGGCTAGAGGCGAGACGAAGAACGAAGAAATCGTGAGGGGAAAGACAGCGTGGAGGAGGAAGAAGCTTAGTCCTACACCATTTCATTCATAGAGAATTATTACCACAAATGTGAATGAAAATGTGTGCAAATAAGGGTGGGAATGGTGAGATTAATCTTGTTCATTATTGGAACTATTACAAGAAAGAATTTAGGGAATAATTAAGGTGGGGTGTGAGTGAAATTATATATTTGTGCAGTAAAGAGTGTAGAAAAATTTGTAGTGACATGGTAATATTGTCAAAAGCATGTATGTAATCAATGTCAATTATCCTTTATTGAATAGTAGTTCATAAAATATAAGGTGGTAACAAGATAGTACAAGACTATAAAGACAGGACGTAGACAATGAAGGGGTTCGATGAAACTGAGGAAAGAATATGTGAAGCAAGGAATGACACAAGATGGTATAATATAACATAAAAAAATTACATATTTGTCACCATTAAAGCAAATATCATAGGATTAAGTCATTAAAGCAAATATCATAGGATTAAGTCTTGTGTTAGATCGTCTTAGTATGAGGTTAGTATTATTCGAAATGTCATCACTTTTAAGGTGATAATAATGGTCTTACAATGACACGCCTCACACAAGTTTTCGTCATTAGAGAGAGGGACTCGAATATAAAAATCACTGATCAAGTTGCGTATAGAATCATAGGGAGTAGATCTCTTGTGCGTCATATGCACCGTGCAACTTAAATGCATTTTTAAACAGTTGTATATGTTCAATTGTAACTGTTCAGTGGAAACAACTATAATTAATCAATAAAAATAATTGATGCTATTCAAAAATACACTTAAATTGCACAATACACCTACTTATATGTAAACAAAATAATGTAATAACACAGTACAAGAATACAAAGTCATGGTATAGACAACGCAGGGGTTCGATGAAAATGAGAAAAGAATGAAGCAAGAAATACTATAAGTTTGTCACCATTAAAGCAAATATGATAAAGACTGATGTGATACAGCAAGTCATTCTCATATATGTTAAAAAAGCGTTGAGCAATTTTGCTTCACTACTGAGTTTTGTTTCTTTTGAAACTGTTTATACAATTAAATCGAATTGAAAATTGCTCTCAAAAGGTATATTTCAAAAGACCGTCTCACACTAGTTTTGCTTGCCAAAAGGCAAAAGCCATGCTCCAAAAGGAAAACTCAGCTAAAGGGAAAAAGATTGGACATTTGACCATGTCTAAATAAAAGAATTACGATTTTCTACATCAATAATTGTAGATCTAACCTAGAAGAGAATACATTTACAGCTATAATTAAAGTGCTAAGTATGTACAAGGTTAAGAAAAAGATATCTTTAAAGAATAGTGATAACAATGATAAGTATTGAAGCTATTGCCTCTTTCTCCTTATTAATAATCTGTGCAGTTTCCATGACCATGCACCCAAGTATACGACGAGTCCAAATGCAACACAAGTCCAAAACATAACCAACCATTTAGGCATAGCACTAGGAAATAGGCCTGGAAGGAGCAGAGTATATGTAGTTTTTATAAATGAATTCTTTAAAAGATATGAAATGTGGCGAATTCGAGCAGAGTAGAACAACGCACCGTGTCCAAACTTAATACAAATTAGGAGTTCAACAATGCAGATAGCCAGTGAAAGCCAACAAAATGTTCCCACTTTTTTCACAGGTTTTCTGCAGACACGCAAAAAAATAAAACGAAAGATGGTTAAATAAAAGCATAAAAAAAACAGCACATGGCCGCCCAATCAAAAAGGAAAATATACCTGTCTTGTAGGTAGGAATTGTACTCACGAATTGCTGGTATTGCGATAAGCCACCACAAAACCAACCTATATATGATGAGGGGGTTTCGAGGAGGAATCCAAAGACAAAACTTGAGAAAGAACGTATTGAGTTCCACAGTCAAGAAAACAATGCAAAGGCTGAGAACTTGAATAAATCTGAACGGACCAAGAAATGGATGCCACTCGTCTTTATCCCATCTGGCAGGTGTAAATTGACCCAGTGTTCTTTTGACCTGAAAAGTGAAAAAGAATAAATTTAAGTTCCTTTCTTCAGATCATAACCAGAAACTACAAGGGAAAGCATCTCTAACATTACATCCTTGGATTTGACTAACAAGAAAAAGACCAGCTTAAGTTCAGTACACTAAAAAATAAGTCCTTTTTGGCAGTATAGATCCCAGCACCCAACTTGAATTCGAAAGAATTTTCAACGAGGCGTTAATATATTCTTGTGTTTCTATTAAAAAAACTAATGACAGATAATCATGTTCAACCACACAATGCTAGAATATACATGAATTAATGTATATAGGGACACATTTTCAATCAAACATGCATGGCCAAAGTAGACTCTTTTTTTTTCAACATCTAAGCCAGCTATTCTTCTTATGCTAAATCTGTTGTAGCTTAAGGGGGTGTTTGCAACCACTACTTAATAGTGAGAATCACTTCTAGAATCCAAAAGCTGTGAGGGAGCAGCTTTAAAAAATAAAAAAAAAAAAAAGGTGATTTTGGGACCCTCACTTGAGTTTGCAAACAGCCCAACTAGTCTGTCTAAAAGCTATACGGGGGAATAGAAGGATGGAACACATAAAAATCTGAAGGACAGCATTTTTCTCTACATTTATATTACATGGAATTTAAAGATTAGTTATATCACAGGAAATTTGGATAATTCACAACATTGTAGCAAATTAAAGAAAATGGAAAATAACTTCAAACTTCACAAGATATATTACAAACACACATACTTTGCTGATGATGTCTGGTTGCCTGCTTATACCAACCCACTCATAAGTTTTACCATCAAAATAACGAACTGTGCGCATTCCAGCCCAAATACCTGTAGAGTACAGATTCTCGCAGGTGAAAAGGTGATCCACAATTTTAATTTTAAAGTAGAAACTTAAGGGGATTCAAGGAAGGGAGGAGTTCTGAGTTTCTAAGTTGCACAAACTGTTTTGTCAAATTGCCCCTGGAAACCATAATGTATATACTGATAAAAAAACCAACAGAGGATGGGTGCATTGGACAGCAAAAGAAAATAGGTAAACTATCATTTATGGAAATTGTCAGTTTTGTAAATAATTAGCAAAGTGGAAAACGAACGAAAAGAAGCTCAGAATTACTACCAAACCAATTGCAGATTAGTATATCAAGAACAATGCTGTCCCACCAGCATTCGTTGAAATTTGGCAACATGTGACGGAAGGTAAGCTGAAAAAACCAGTATAAAATCACATCAGTAAAAAAAAGACATCTATGTAGAACCAAAAAAAAAAAAAAAAAAACGATATCTATGTCAGCACTTGCTTCAACTGAATGAAGAGCAACAGGATAGCAGAAAGAAGTAAATCTAACCTCCATCAACTCAAAACCAATTGAAAGTACCCATAAAAGAGGCTGATTACGAATCATTATAGCTTTTCCCCACCATCCAAGTATATGAGCCAGAACAAATTCATCAAAAAGTGTGTCCTACAAACGAATACAACATGCGAATCTAACTCCAGGGTTTATATGATTACTTATGGCACATAACATGAGACGGAAGATTTAAAAGGCACGAGGAAAATAAAGATAACATACATAAACATTCTTAAACCTGCTTGTTGGATTTTCAGGGACGTAAATTCGGCAGTCAGCCCCATATGATTTTTCTGGAAGTTCTGCAGAAAGGAATTTTATAACTATTACCTACAAGAAAATATGCTAATAAAATGGTCCATCACAACAAGAATGACTAACCCATACAAACATAACAGAAAATAGACAGAGGGACCAAATCCTTACCAATACCAAGATCAGGGTGCAGAAATTTCATGAATTGCCGAGCATCATCACGCTTCTGGAGAAAAATAAGAACGAATGGTACATCAGAAAATACTGAAATAACTACCGACACCATCAACAGATTTCATAAGGGAAGTAAGGGGGACCACATCCCTAAGTCAATCAGACTATATTGGCATATCCACAAGGACACGAAGTCACTGTGCTTGTCTTCTATAATTTTATAGTGTAAAATGAATTGGAGATTCTAATGACTTATCAAAACTCGATATAATTGTACCATATCTTGTGAATGCATATAAAGGTGATTTGTGCACACTCTTATAAAAATGAGAAAATAATAGAAACTAGCAGAAGGGTGGGAGACTATTTCATATGAGCTATTCGCTTGCTACAACAGTCTAGCAGAACTTTTTGAACTTATTAAGGAACTTTACAAAAGGAAGTCTAACAAACATTCTTATTTTCTCCAGGAAATTATGTATACATACTATGTTCTCTGGCCCTTGCTTATGATCCTGAAAACAAAAAATTACTCAACACGAAAACAGGCAAAAGATAATGTAAGTTCCTTGCATAGAAACTAACCTGGAAGAGCAAAAATGTTAAAGCCACGAGGTAAATAACAGCCATTCCATGAACCAGATGCCAAATTGCAGGATGTGGCCGGAAAAGTACTCTGTAAATAAGAATATGAGCACATTCAGAAAATAGTTTCAGAAAAAAATAAAACAAACTTCATAAACAGAGCTTATGAACATATAAATTTTGTAACTTCCGAATCTACCTTATAATATCTAATAAATATAAGCTAATAGTTAAAAGTTAGAAATTCTCTTAATATGCAACTAAAAACCAACCATCAGCCAATGACTTCACCTGGTACAGAAAGACAATTAAACAAGACAAATCATTGGCCAGTTTCTTAACTCAACACAGCATGACAGCAAACAAGTGACATGAAAATCAAGGGATGAATTGAAAGATCTGGGTACTTCAAATTGAGGACAAATGGGAGTTCATATATGAATAATAAAACTGGAAAACAACTTACGTAGAAGGTGCTTGCAACAAGCTATATGCAAGAAACACTGCAATCATAGCCCACAAACCCCTGCCAAGGCAATAAGAAAAAGTTATTGAAGTTTAAGACAATCTGAAAATTGAGAATGCTATGTGATAAAGCTTTGCAGAAGACACCTTTTAACTGACGTATTAAGATCACCTTCTGAACTACTTTCAGGGTCAAGAGCTCCACTAGCCCATCTGGGGAGTATTTTTAAGTAGAAAAATTAAGATGCCAGTAAAACTATTTCACTAATGCCACAAAATGATGATCCTAATGTTGTTTTGTTTTCTTGTTCTTTCCAAAAAGATGTTCATCAAAACCAGGAAAGTTGAAAAAACAAAAGCAATCAACTTTAATCAAGAAAAACAACATTGAGACTTCTAATTCAAGTTCATGGTCAGTACTTGTATCAGTAGTCCAAAAAAATTTCAAATACAGAATGAAATGAACTTACACAAGAAAGCATGCACCAATGAGTAACAACGTAATGGTGCGAGGCTTGTAAGCCCAGGCAGTCCAAGGATCATGGTCATCTTCAATATTTAATGTACTCACACCACCATTTTGATACATGACCGGATCCTTTCTTCTAGCTCTCCTTTGATCATTCACTTCCATACCAAGAAAATCAAGAACTCTGAGCTCTTACTGCAAAAGCAAGAGAGAAAAAGTCAAAAACAATGATGGATATATTCTCCTAACAAATTCTTAATAGATAAAAAGATCATGAATGACTATTCTAGAAATGAAGAATAAGGTCATAACGAATATAAAATTTATGGTATCACAGTTTGCAACAGAATGGCATATGCTAAGATACCCAAGATGAGGAAAGTAACGATAGATGATACTTAGATGCCTTCAACCAAGTATGTTCACCTTTTCTCTGCCCCACAAAACACAATTAATTAACAAAAATTACCTCAAAATAAGTCATCATGTCGAGTGGTCTAAAACATATTCGAGGCACATATGAACAAAATCAAAGTGATCACAATCAATTTCATACGAATGATCCCATAAGCATCACTGGAATCATTAACTAAAAGGATCAAAATTTTCCATGCCATAAGGTAATAACCAATCAAAAGAGAATGAAAGCCCAACAAAGTGAGAAGCTAGAATATGCAACTTAACTTGCATCCAAAATTTACACGGAATTGGACTTAGCAAACCCTAATTACCTTCTCTAATCCAAGAACAGTAAAAAGAGCAACATATTGAACAGTGCCAGTCTGCATAAAACTAACCAACATGATTAAAAATTTATAAAAGAAAAAGGATAAATTTGATGTCACCATCAGCCCTAAATTAAACAAATACCCAATCATGATTGGTAAAGTCATTCATTGCATGCAATGAATAAGCAACAAAACCACCAGCTAAACTCCGAGGAAGCACCGATCTAAGAGCCTCAAAACTCTTATTCTAAATTAAACTCGATTAATTCGCCAAAACAACGACGACCCAATTCTCAAAAGAACGTCCAGTGCATGAGAAAAACCCCATAACCCCGAAAAGGATCAACAGAAGGATGAAAACTCTACACACAGCGAGGTTGACACTGTAAAAACATGCGTGAAAATTGAAAATCATGTAGTGGGGTATTTTCATGATTAATCGGACAAAATGCAAGTGGCAGTGATTAATGATGCGCGAATGATTTGGTGAGAGAAATATTAATTGGTTGGGCTTACTCATGTGGAAAGGGGGAGAGAGAAGCGATCCCAGCGGCAGGATTGGAGATAGCAGAAATCAGAGCCGTGTGATCAAAGCCCAGAGAGACGGTTATCGATTTGAGAGAAAAGAAAAGGTGGAGAAGACAGACAAGGTTGGCTTTTAGAAAAAGAGAAGTCACAGTTGAACACCGTGCGTGTGTGCTATTTGGATAATAAATATGCAGCAAAAAGTGAACAAAGGTTAGAGAGAGAGAAGAGAGAGAGAGAGAACGCTTTTTATGTCGATTGCATTTGCAGCAGAGAAAGCCAGGGCAGGACAGGGGCGGCGACAAGGCGTTGATGTGTTAAATCGGTACCGTGGTCAAAACCAAAATGAGATTATGAGAGAGAGAGAGAGTTTTTTTTTTTTTTTTTTAATTTAAGGGTTTTATTAATATATACTCCCACGGATTTAATTTATACGAAGGTCCACCACCAATTATATGTCATGCCAACCAGTAATTAATTAAATAAAGTAATTAATTAAATAATAGTGGGCATACATGATAGGTGATTGACATGCCACATAAGTGGTGGACATATAAATTGGTTTCCACATGTGGGCATAAGATCAAATCCAATATATCCATCCGTTTCAAAATTACTTTCATATTTTTTTTTAATTTTTTTTTATTTCAAAATAATTTTTACAACTTTAAAATGAAAGACTCTTTCTTAACACTACTCTCATAATATTTTTAATTTTATACAAAATATCATTACTTTTGAGGTTATACTTATGTTTATAATTCAACTCAATTCTTTACTTTATACATAAAAAATTATTTTACAGGTCTCAACTCATTATTCATTTTTCTTATGGGCACTCTTGAGTGGAACGGACTCATACATAAGATGGGTCTCACCCCTAACACTGCTCACATATTTGATACTTCTGCTGATAATATATTTGACACCACTGTTCATTTATTTAATACTTTTACATTTATTTCATATATGAGACAGTATCATATAAATTTTACCATATGTGTGTCCACCTTTTTATAAAGGTACTCATGAGACGAAATGAGTATTATATAACATAGTATTTTTTAAATTTAAATAATATTGTGAGAGTGTAGTTTATGGAGGATATTTATTTTAAAAGTGTTAAATATAATTATGGAAGGAGACAAAAAAAAAATGTAAAATAATCACGAGAACGAGAAAGTAATATATTTTTTTAGCCATTAATCATAAAATATTATTTATGTTAGAAAAATGAAAATTGGAGAGTGTGGGGTCCAATACTGGTGTCATAGGGTGGGAAATTCGATAATTTCAGGGGAATACATTGATTAGCATCCCCCATAGCTCATAAGTACATTACATACCGGTATGTCGGAATGACTATTTTAGCCTCTCTTTCTTTCGTGGGTTCGTAGCTTCCTAGGCCTATCTCAACCACTTATGAGTACTTTTATATCTAATTCAACACTATTATCTGTCACCAATAAACTTAATTTGTATTATTTTTTATATTAAAATAAAATATTTCATTTAAATTTTTTATTTATGATTTTTTTATTTATACATTTAATAATCTATATTTATAATACATTTATCAACTTATTTTGAATATAAATTTAATACAAAATGTAAATATTAAATTCATCATAATAATTTAAAGTACAATGAAAAATTCAAATTACAACGAAAATTAAAATTGCAAAACAATAGACACTAATTATGCCTGGTTGGAATATTCTTCCCATAAATGTTCAATTAGTACATTTCGAAGTGCGAAATGAGATAAAATACTAATTTATTTTAGTTGAGACGGAGAGCCACGAACCTACTATCCACTACAATATTAGAAGCCGCTTTTGATTTAACACTTTCCAATACAACCGCTAACTCCAGAATTGATCTTCCTAGTACTTGTAGGTACAATATTATAGTAGTCAAACTTCATGAGACAACGGAATTACCCTTCCTAGATAACCCATAAATGTTCAATTAGTACATTTCGAAGTGCGAAATGAGATAAAATACTAATTTATTTTAGTTGGGTGGCTTACTATCCACTACAATATTAGAAGCCTTAACACTATCCAATACAATAGAATTGGTAATTACTTGTAGGTACAATATTATAGGTCAAACTTCCAACTTTACCCTTCCTTCCCACTTTTTACATTTTTCAGCTTAGTACACTGATGTGATTTGATGTTCTTTTGGGTTCCCAAATTTTACTTTCCATCAAGTTTGCTGATATGGGTTTCACAACATAAATAAAGTCACCAATTCAACATTCAAATAACACAAGCAGATCAGTAGAAATCAACCCAATATTTTTGCAGCTTAACAAACATAATACAAAATAAATTTACAGTACATTGACATTAAGATATCAACTAATCAAGAAGAAGAAAGAGATTGACCTTATAATTTCTACATTGATCAATAACCAAAATTTCTACATTGAAACCCTCTTATTTCTGCACATGTGCAAATTTATTGCACATTTGTAGTTCACTACACATGTGCAAAATTTTTTTAAGAAAAACTAAATCAAAAATCAAACCACATCAAACCACTATTTCACAGCAGCAAAAACAAAAAATCAAACCACATCAAAAATAAAAAAAAAAAAACCAAACCACCGCTTGTGAAACTCCGGAAAATCGACGCCGAGGGTTTGGTGGTGGGTGGGGAAGGATGAGCGTTGCCGGCAGCGGGTTTTGCCGTGGCGGGTCTAGGTTTTTTTGACACCGCACTAACCCAAAAAATGATTAGTTACTAACCTCAGAGTCGTCGTAGCTCGCCGTTGCCGCCATCGCGAGACCGCCGCGAGGATCAGAGCAGCGCGGTTCCACCAACACTGTCGGTATCCTTAATCGACGCTTTGGTTGGAGAGGGAAAGCCGCCAACACCGTCGTCTTCATCCTCAGTGAGTCGCCATCCTCGTCTCAAAGGGGAACCACCATCCTCTGCCAATGGCGGCAGAGCCACTTCTTCATGGTGTTGGAGGGCGAGCTTCTGACACTCTTCTTTCTTAAGAAACACAGTCTTATTGATGTCGTCTAATTTATCTGTGACATCGTTGATGACCCTTTTCATTTCTCGTCGATAACCTAAGCATCAATTTGGGACGGCGAGCAGGCATCGACGGTGCATGGAAAGGGGGTGGTGGTGGCGGCGGCTGCAGGTTAGGATTTTCTATAGAGAGAGAGAACGAGAGAGGGGTAGAATGAGGCGTATGACCTATTTTTTTGGTTTTAACAAATTTTTTTTTAATTTCAGCAAATTCAAAATTAGGGGCAAAAAAGGTATAGATTGTAGTGGGTAGTAATTTTTTAAAACCATTGTAACTAGTAGTCATTTTTGCTCAAAAATTGTACCTAATAGTCATTTGTTTTTTATTTCAATTGAGATTAAAAAAAATTGTTATTGAATAAGAAAATTGAATTGGCAAATACAATAATACAAAGTAATGTCAAAATTACCGTTAACATCACAATATAAAAATACAAAAATAAAATTCAACAAAAAAATAAAAAATAAAGTGATGTTAGAATTTTGGTAGTGGAATACCAAAATTAAAAGTAGTACAAACTTTACTGTGGAGCAGTTTGAGATGAAAAGTAGAGTTTCACACCATTCTCCAGTGTTGGAGATGGTCTTATGGACTATAAACGAATAATATCATATTTAATTTGTAAACTTAACTTCAATTTTAATTTGCTTTCAAAAAAAAAAAAAAAAAACTTCAATTTTAATTTTGGTCCCTAAATTTCACTCGTTATTAAAAATAATTTAAAAAATTTATATTTTGAATATTTTTTTGTCTAAACATCAGTTGACTGTCCATTTTAATTTTGGTCCCTAAATTTCACTCCTTTGCTTTTTCATGTTTTTGTTGCTCGTACCAAATTTCGCCCTCCGACAACAGTACCTCAGTTCCATTCATCTTTTCCATCTTCCGTAAATTGTCACCACTACCCGCATTTCACATTTATTTGCGTTTACGTCCCTTAAAACCTTTTATTTACATAGAACTCCGAATCACACGACATATTTTTTTGTTAACGCTCATTTTGCTTTTATTAAGATCCCGGTGAAACAAATCTCTGAATTTTATTTTATATGCTTCGAGAATTTTTTTGATAAAGAAAACTCTTCTTCCTTCCTTGCCACGATAATATAAGGTGTAGTAACGGTTTATTGATATTAAATGAAATAAAGTAAGAGTATAATAATTCATTTTACTTTATTATGGGTATAATTTTTGTTATTATAGATAAAGTAATGATATTATTTATAAATTTAGGTGTTTGAAGTGTATATATGAAGATGATTATGTTGTTATATTTCTTTTTAAATAAATGTATTGTTAAATTTGGAATAAATTTTTTTAATAAATATATCATATATAGTGTAAGACGGAGGGAGTAAAAATTTGGATTTTTATCAGTCCAAGTCTCGAAAGATATGTTAATTATCAATTCAGGACCTTAATTTAAACATTTTTAGGTTTCGAATTGATAAAATACCTTAATATAAATATATTTTAGGTCCCGAATTGATAACTTTTATCTTTTGGACCCCCAATTGATAATTAATATATTTTTTAGGACTTGTAATGATAAAAACTAAAAAAAAAAAAAGGAGTAAAGGGAATCACAATAAGAGTGAGGACACTTTTGCAAAAGAAAAAGTTAGAAACTTTTTCAAGTGTTGGCAAGATATACAATGTCTTGATATGAGGGTTATAACATAGAGGTCCCTATTTTTATATACAAAAAAACAATAAAGGTACTCCATCGTCAGCACTGTGTATGTTTAGATTGTCCGAAGGGTCTTTATTTCTAAGCTCATTCATTGCAACTTCAATTTCCAAAATAATAATAATAATAATTGGTTCATTTTAATTTATTATTCTTCCATCCCACAAAAAGTTAGGATTATTTTACAAAGATTAATAAATAGAATTTATTATAATTAAAATATTTTCTCATTTTGTCCTTATATGTATTTATTTTTAAAGATAATTACTAATACCTAAATATTGATTTGAAATAAAACAAAATATATTAAATAGGAGCAAAGTTGGAAAATAAATAGGAAGAATTTTATATTAGGACTCAATTTTAGGTTGAGTCTCAATTTAGATCTTAAATTTTGAAGTTTTATAAATTAGGGTCTAATATTTAATTTTTTTCTCAATTTAAGATCCATTTTTTCTCTTTGGGTCTCAATTCAAGACCCGGTTAATTTATCTTTATTTCAATTATTTTTATAAAATACTTAAAGTATAATAATTTTTTTCTAATCAATTTTTAAAAAATAATATATTAAATTAAAAAAATTAAAAAATCAATTTTTTTCAATTTTTTATTTTTCATGTTTTTTATTTTTTAATCAAGGTGATGAACGTGAGTATTTAGAATAAATGCAGTGGCAACAATATAAAAAAATTAAAATATAAAATATATAAAATATAAAAATATATAAAATATATTCCAAAATGTAGATAAGAAAAATTATACATAATAAAAATAATTCTTTATAAATGAATTAGCGGTGTATGATTAGAAATGAAAAATTAAAAATAAATTTTGGGTCTTGAATTGAGACATAAGGAATAAAATTGGATCTTAAATTGAGAAAAAATTAAAAATTAGACCCTAATTTGAGACACTTCAAAATTCAAGACCTAAATTGAGATTCAACCTAAAATTTGAGCCCTAATATGAAATTCTTCCAAAATAAATATTGATGATGTTATATTATATATAGTAACTAGCATATTCTTGTGTGACAAACAAGAATATAAAACAAATTTATTGTTGTGAGATGAAAGGAGTATTTGTTTAGGTATATAACTATATATTGGGCCCAAAATATTTATTGAATAAAAAGCCTTTTGGGATGTATTATATAGTAAATTAATAATTAAAGGAATGATTCGAATTCATCAGAGCACAACTGCATAAGACAATTCTCTATTCATGAATTTATTTAAATTTAATGCACACATTAATTATAAGGATATTTCATTCGCATGCATGTTATTTATGTCACTGTCCAATTGACATTTTCCATATTTAATGATGCTTGACCAACTTTGGGCCTTCTTTATTTTAACATGCGTGAGTGTAAAATTGGCTAAGAAAAACAAATTATTTGGGATGATTTTTATAAGGTTTGCAGTATAGTTATCATATACAGTCTCCGTCTAATTTTAACAGACATTATTTTTTTACGTAAATTTAAAAAAATATTATTCTCTTCGTCACAATACGATTTAGATTGCTCAAAACTTAATGACATAAAAATATTATTTATTAATATTAAAAGGTGTAAAGTGAAGGGTAAATTGATCTTTTCAACTTTATTAGAGTGGATAATTGAGTAAGAGAGATTTAATTATTGTGGAGAATTGAGTGACATGAAATTTAGTTTGAAATGATAGTTTTTTTTTTACTATTTTGGCTATTTTAGATAATAAAACAAAATTATAACATTCATTTTTAAATTTTAAGTAATTTAAATTGTAATGGAAAAAATAATAATTTATGTATAAAATTGATTTTATGGCTTATTTGTGAGGTTTCTATTGTTTAGAAGGTTCTCATGCCTTGTTTAGTCTTCTCAAATAAATATATTAAAGAGTATCATGAGGTCTATTTATAAATAAAATAATTATTTATGAAGGTGATGATAAAATATTGTATTCTATTTTAGGACATAAATATAAAAATTAAACCGATAAAAAAATATTTCTACTAAAATTAAACGAGGAGAGTATTCAATTTGTGTTGAGGAGTTATAACTAAAAAATTAGGAGTAATATTTGTGTGTACAAAATTTGGTTATAGTGTAGTATTATTTCATATATTGTATAGTATTAGTTTGGTTACAGTATAATATTATTTCAGGTACTATATAGTATTAGTTTAGTCACAGTATAATATTATTTCAAACATTATATAGTATTAATTTAGTTAGCAACATTATATAGTATTAGTTTAGTTACAGTGTAGTACTAAATAAAAATATTGTGTATACTATTTTTTAGTGTGCATAATGTGCACCCAAATATTTGTCAAAAATCATTGTACATTGTACATTTCATCGGACGCTCAGGGCAGAAGGATCTCTATCCCAAATGAAAATGGATAAAACAATAAATTCATATTAAAAGTAATACTTATGATACAATAGAGAGGGTAAATTTCTTATAAATCAGTTTTATTGTAAACTTTAAAATAATATTAATTGTTTTTATTTTAAACTATTACTACTAAATTAATATTTTTTATAATAAAACAATTAATATTATTAAAAACATACAAGTTTGTGGCGAAACAATATAGTTCCTACAATATAAATTAAACATCAATTGCATTAAAATAGTATTGAAATTATTAGATAATGGAAATGATTTTCAATTAAACAAAGAAGATAATCACTTAGATTAACTTCTGGGTGGCAAATTAAAATTAAATAAAATCATCCCATGTGACATCAAAGATGGAGATGTAACAAAAAGTGGTGACTAAACAATTGAAATGATAATTATTTGCATAAGGGCAGAAGATATTTTAGGTCAACATTCATCTAATTAATCTCATCCTTTCAACATAAAAGTAGTCGTCAAATCAATTAAAGGGGGCTGAACTAAAACTTATGTTGAACAAATTGACAAGAATATTAGGTTATCATGCATGTTAATCAAAAATTAAAAATTCAAATAATAATATCGTCAAATCTTATATGTATTGGATCCACGAATCTTACATTCGCCTATATTATAAATTTAGGCATTTCATTTTACGTTTTTAATTAAATTTCAGTCTGCACATTTAAATTATATTAAAATGTACATTTAAATTATATTTTTCGTATAATTTGTGATTTACTTTTTCAGTATTACTTGTGTGCTGATACATTAGAATAAGATTTATATGTTTAAACAAAAACATTAGAATTTATCTTTGACCAATAATTTCAACAAAGACAAAAGATGCAAATTATATAGAGTACAAAAGGATTTTTTTTTCTTCTTCTTTTTTTTTTTATCAAAAATATCGATGAATAAAATTTCACTAAAAGAAGCAAGTGATTATTAGACTACAAAAAACAGTTCCTTTTACAACTCGATGAATAAAATCGTCCTTCAATATTTCTATTATAATTACCCTCTGAAAATGGATATATAAAACAAAACACTACATAGAAGAACATGTAAAAATTGTCAGTAATATTTAACATTCATTAATTAATAATATCACTACTTTTATAAAATAATATAAATATTATAAAAGTCTACACACACAAAACATCCTGAACTGTGTGAATAAATATTATAATATTATTTTATATTGTGATAGTATTACTAAAAGAATATAATGATATCAATTCATATTAAGAATAAGTTTTACTAGAGCTTGAATTTATTAAAAAAACTAAATACTAAAAATCCATAAAGAAAATGGAGAACATTTATATAATAATGACTTTGATCAATCACAAAACCAGCATAAAGTGACCAATTACAAAAAAGTATGAACTATATCATATTCAATCACTACAAATAAAGAAGTCGAGGAGAGTTAGGAAACCTCTGTTTTTTTATAAATAAATAATTTTTTTTAAACATATAATTAAATAAATAAATACAATTTTTTGTATAAAACGGTATGAGATCCGAATATATTAACCTTATTCACTTATTCATCGATTCTATAGATTAAAATTTATATTTCTAATTAATTAATTAAATTCACAAATAAATAATCTCATAAATATATCCAAATTAAAAGGTATAGGAAGAAAAATGATGACAACTGCATGAATAAGCTCAACGTCTTATCCAAATTAATGTTCATCCAAAAAAAAAAATAATAACTGGCAAAAAAAAATCATCTTCCCATTTGAAAAGACCAAAAAGCCCATTGACTATTGTCGTTCTATTGCATCCACATGACAAGATTTCCAAAAACCATATGACTCTTGAGATTTTGACCAAATTTTTAATTGAAATTACAAATCTAAGATCCAAGATCAACGTATATTATACTAATAGGAATCAAAGAAGCAAAAGTATAAGGTAGGGTTTCCTCTGCACCCAACCAAATATTAATTAATACAATCATTTCAAAATGTTATCCTCACGTCATTCGATTTCGTACCATCTCAGGTTCAGAATTTTGTAGGGATAGACGTGTGTTTTATGTAGTGGCTTGTGAATCGGCATCTTCTGTCAAATTTGAGCCCCCATTATAATGTCGACTTTGGACTGTTCTTTCCAAACTTTCTTTTATCGAACAATATTGATTGATTTCAACTTTTTGAATATAATTTATTTACCAATCGATAAAAAAAAAAAATCATGTGGTCATTACATCTCTTCATTAAATAAATCAATAAGATAAAAAGAGGTCCCTAAACTTTAGTGTCATTTCAATTGAAAAATGTGTGTGACATCAACTTTAAGCTATTGCAAGTTGTGACCAAGACAACAATGGTGGCCAACATCCCAACACACGCACAGTGCCGTGACTATTTTTGTGTCTTCATCTTGTTGGATTAATTAGGTCAATGATGTATATATGTGTGGCCTATTTGCAACTTTTTTTAATAATAAGATATATATACGTTATCTTGATAAAACATAATCGTGACAAAATAAAATTGATCATTGACGTAGTTTAATTTGTTGGAAAAAGTTATGCTTCATATTTCTAAATTCAATTTTTCTTTGTAATTCTTTTGTGAAATTTGCTCATAAAAATTGAATTCATTCAAAATATTATCACATCTTTAAACATCTTCTTTAATAAAACTAGAAGTTTACTTACTCTTTCCAAAAGGCGTGAATAAACTAGAACTTGACTTAGTGGCTCTTTGGGCTCAAAAAGCCCTCTAACGTGAATGCAAACTTTTATTTAAAAATATAACTTACTAGATGATTGTCTTTTCACTTAATTTCTATTAAAAAACATTCTCAAATATTGAGAATAAAAATATCCACCATTGAGAAAAAAAAAATTTGGCAATGCAAAAGAGCTTAAAAAAGATTTCAAGAAAGAAAAAGTAAATTGAAAATAGGAATCATCATTTGTAAATGATTAAATGTATTTTAATTTTACAAAAGTTTCAATTACATTTTAGTTTCTTGTTTATGGAATAAATTTATTCTACAATAGCCATAATGTATCATTCAAGAATATAAGAGTCATTTTAATTAAATAATTTGAAAATTAAAAATTTCAAGTTCAACATTTGTGATAATGATATCTAATTTTTTTCATGAATTTAAAAAATTAAGCAACCAATTAAGAAAATAAATAACCATGATAGTGTATTCCATTGCGACTTTATTTTTTATACTCAATATTTGGGGATATTTTTTTAATAGAAATTAAGTCAAAAGACAATCAATTTATCAGGTGTGTTAAATAATTTAAATAGAAGTGTCTCTTTGTTTCAAAAATTAAAGTTAGAGGGCTTATTTGAGCCCAAATATACTTTAAGGCCTATTTATACGTGGAGCGTTCGTACCTTTTCCAATAAAATCCTGGATAAGCTTCGCGAAGTAGACTTCGTAATAGAAGAGACATTTGGCGATAAGCTTGGGTTTGCTTGGAGGATCATATATGATTAAATGTGTTTGACATTTCCAACTAGTATAGGAGCGAGAGGATTTCGGCTACCATGATAGTGTATTCCAAGGAAAGTCGTTACTGAGCCACTAGGTTCGTAACCGGTTTGATCCATATGGTGTGGGCGTTAGAAACGAGAGGATACGAGGGTAAGGACACAAGTGCGGAGCGGATAAGTGCGAGCGGATAAGCTGCTTTGAAAGCATCTCCCACCCCATGATTAGTGTTCTCCTATTCTGACTTTCCCAAAGCTTCCAACAACATAGCCGAGAAGCGAATGAAAGACTTCACTTAATTGAATTGGGTCTATGTATCTAAGCAATAGTGAAAATTCTTGATATCTCTCAATAATAATATCATTACATTCATTCAAGAATATAATTACTCTTATACAGTAATATCCTAATAGTTTACACACACAAACATGTTGAACTGATTGAATAAATATTATGATATTAATAAGTTATAAGTGTAATGATATTATTGAATGAATATTATGGTACCTTAAAATTAATAATTAATAAATATTACTCCCTCCGTCTCACAAAAGCTTTCACATTTTTCTTTTTCGTCCGTCACATTATAAGTTTCATACCCTTAAAATGAAAAACTCTTTATAAACTCCATCCTCACAATTTTCACTAATTTACACAAATGTCATTACTTTTTACTCTCACATACACATAACCCAATAAAGTACTTTACTTTATACATAAAAGTTTACAAAATTATCAATCAAAATCTCAATCATTACTTTTTTTTTCTTAAAATGTGTCCTCCTACATATGAAAGTTTTTACGGGGTGGAGGGAGTATAATAAATTTCATATTTTAGAAAGATGGAGTTTTTTTATTTCATAAAGTTTTGATTATTCACACCGCTGTCAAATATTCAAAACATTTTAAAAAAATAAAAAAGGTAAAAAAAAATTCAGAAGGAGCATACCTTCCAAAGCTGTCTAGAATTTTTATAGTAAGATTCGATCTCTCTCAACATTATTTTACCTAACCAATTGCATGATTCCGACAGCCAGATCAATGCCGAATTTCGAGGACAACTAATTTTATTTACTTTTTTATTTTAATTTCTCATACTAAAGTAATAAATTATTTAGAGCAGAAATGTGGTCCATAACTCTGTCTGATTGACCTATGGTACAAAATTAATTAAAAATGAACCTAAAATAACATATCTTTACTCGAGCATTGCGGCATTCCCATGCAAATATATACACCTGCTCTTTTAAGTTATCCTTCTAAAAATGACACAATTTTTTTAAAAAAATATAAGTAAAGATAAAAGTAGAATATGAAAAATGTGTTGACACAATTTTAACAAAAATAGAAATTAATAACTTATATTAGGAAGTTTATTTTAGCAAAATTGATAGCTTAATAGAGGACGAGGGAATATATTTCTAAAACAACACTTAGAACATGATTAATATGATTGAATGAAATTATAACAGAATGAAATGAATTCATAAATAGAATGAAATTCTGAATGACATAGGAATGAATATTCGAAATAAAATTTGACTTGTGTGAATTTATTTAAAATTATTATTATTATTATTATTGGTGGTTGGAATTATTATTTAACAATAATATTATTATTAATCGCTAAAAATATTATTATTGATTGTTTGTAAGTGTGAAAATTCAAAAATTTATATGAGACGAGTCTCATTACTCTATTATAAGACTCGTGAGCATATGGACTTTCAACTCAATCATTTTTAATGGAGAATATAAGGACACAAAATATTAAAATGGAGTACCATAAAATGAAATTACCTCATTCAAAACTCTTTTTCAAGAGAAACTGATATATTAAATAAAGGGCCCTACTATTTACACTTCCATTTTTATTAAATACATTCATATGTACAATAATTTTTAGCTTAGTGTACCTTCAAATATAGATATATAAAGTGGATATATCTAATAAAAGGGATGTGTAGATAGTAAGAGCCATAAATAAATTATATAAGTAAACTGAATCCAAATTGCTTACCATCTTTCCAAGATAGTAATTGGGTCCATTCAGATAGGGGACTCCATCATGGGCCGGGCCCAATACTTTGTGAAGATCAGCCTAGCAGTTTTCTGGAGAGGAAAAATAAATAAAACTTTTAATCTCTTGTACTTTTATTTCATTCGCATTTAATTCTTTTTAGACATATATAGTATATTTATATTATTTTCTCGAGCCCTCAATTTTATATTTATATCATATTAAATCCCTTAAAATTCGGGGAAAAAAAAAAAAGAAATATAACATTCAAGTAAAGGGCATAAAAACCAATTTTGCGAAATATAAACTAAAGTAAAAGACCAATGAGAATTGTGTTCCAATCGAACAGCAAAAGTAACAGTAGAGAGTGTATGATACAGCAAACACAATTGATTCCATAAAACTAATAACATTCTAACACTACCATACATACAAGTCTTATATAGCAAAAGAATACTATATACAGAGCGACTTCAATTACTAGGGTAAAGGACTACAAATCATATGTTTTCCAACCAACGTGTTGATTCTCCAAATCCCAAAACGAATCAACAACCTGCATCGCGGCAGATATAGCCAAATACTAACGGGACGCCTCTAAGTTCATCTCACAGGAGAAGGCGGCCCTTCTTGAACCAAGTTTTTGCTGTGATGAAAAATGGCAATTGTTTACCTGTGATCTTTCTTGCTTTTTTTCAGAATCATGGACATGTGGTCTATATAATCATGACGAACTCCATTCCCTCCAAGCAGCCATTGGAGAGCCTCAGCAGCTGCGTCTTTTTCTGCTAGCTTCTTATTGTTGCAAGGCTGCCCCAGTATCTGCATACCGTTGAATTCCACCGTTGATTGAAACTGGTTGTTCTTTAGCTGCTTTGTGCTGTAGGTTGGTGTAGCATAGCCTGCCCGTGTGAGCAATGTTTGCAGCTGGCTTTTGGAGTTATCACCTCCAGGCCCACTTTCCGTACTGTATGTAGACACTGGTTTTTGTGGTGCAACTATGGATTGGTTGGACCACTGCAGTATCTGCCGGTTGAAAACAAATCTACCACCACACTGATCTTCTGAGATCAGCAGACGTATCGCGGATATAAGCTCATGATAAGCATGCACGCCCATTATAGGATTTAGGAGCTGCATATTACAAAAGTAGAAATATAAATCACCATAAATAGATTATCAGCATAGGTCTTCAAAGAGAGGCATAACAGATGGCTTCATTCTTTTGACTCACTTTGGTTTGAATTAATTCATCAAGCTCCCTTCTCAAACTCTGATACATTTCTGCTGTTGCAGGATCCATGAAAAATTCCAAGTATCCACCTAACATTTTTAAGTGGCCATCCTGTCAAATCATAAAACAAGTCGTAATAAGCATGCAATGGTTTTGGAACTGTAGTTGGGGAAAGAAGTATGCAGGTTGAGAAGTTTTACCATGTCCCCTCTCGAGATGCTTCCACCAAATAAAAGAAGAATTGAATCAGATACAGCGGTTGAATCCCTCAGAAAGACAGAGTTCACTTTGATTTTTTCATTGAAAACAAGCCATGGATATGGTATTCTTGAGTGGCGTGCATTCACAGAGTTCTATACCAATATAAAAGAGACCATAAGAGAATCTATTATCAGTTCATAAATCCTGAATCTCAGTGCAATTAATGACATCAAGCAAGTGGAACACTTACAGAGTATAGAAGCACATGCCCATCTTCCATTGTTTTCAGGGAGAAGGATCTTTCATTGTTCTGCCAATGAGTTTATTCAAAGGAAAGTGAGGAAAAAAGTCAACAGACTCCAAGAAACTAGCTAGTAAATATGCTGGGAACACCATAAGTTAAATGGACTGAAAGATGACATAGTCAGTCAGATTTTTTGACGTGAAATAACAAAAAATGCAGTCAGATAATCTCGCCATATGGCAGTCAGATAATCTCGCCATAAGGGTAAATGTTATTTTTTGTTCTTTTAACTTGCACCAATTTTGAATTTAGTCCGCTAACTTTTTCGACTTTGAAATTCATCCCTTTAGTTTACCAAATTCAACTTTTTCGTCCTTTTAGCTGGTTAAATAGAGTGTTGAATTTTATTAACCTGTTTGAGCTGGTAAAAGAACGAAAATTTGAATTTTGTAAACTTAAGAGACTATTTCAATGTTGAAAAGTTAGCGGACTGAAATCAAAACAGGTGAAAGTTCAAGGATTTACCCAAATTATAAATAACTAATCAACACCATGCTTACCACAACAGAGCTTATTCCAGGATACAAGCCATAACAAATAACTGCACGGAGTAGATTCTCATCATAGCTCCAGACATTATAAGGGATAGGGTTGCTATCGACAAGTCCTGTGTCCTTCAGCAAAGAGTAGAACTCCTTACGAAGGGAATCAATGGCATTCATTGACTGTAAGGATAGAAAGTTCTTCCAGCAATATTCATAAGCAGCAAAATCTCTATCAGCAACTTTCCAGCCCTCGTATGCCCGGGCAAGAGCAAGATGGTCACTGAAATCATGTGAAAACTGTGCCTTTGCTGCTTCTGCCAGCTGAACACGCAAAAAAAAAAAAAAAAGAAGAAAAAAATTACTGGAAATACTGTACCTAATTATTAAACCTCAGCGTCCACTAAACTATTCAATGTGAATATTTATATATATTTTCATTATAATAGCCAATTTAGAACAATCATATGTGCAGAAAAACTTTCCAGCATTGTGGCCACTCAGGGGCATGCTATCACATGAATCATCATGCTTTATAAAAAGGAACTACGACATGCATGCAAATTGACTCAATCTCGACGGTATAAATCCACACCCTCAACCTCCAAGAAATGTGACCCCAGCAAAACCAAAAAAAGATTATATACATATAGAGACAGAGAAAAGAGAGAAGCAGCATACTTATAAGACTAGCTGTGGGGTTGGGGAGGGAGGGGAAGAAGAAGATAATATTATATCTGTAAGGCTTTGGAAACACAAAGCTGCTTTCTATAGTCTATAGCTGAACAATCTCTTTGAAGGCAAAATGACGCACAAAATTACTGTGAAGTTGAATTCAAAGAGAAATGGTAACTATTCCGCTTACAAAGCAAAGGAATAGCAGCCTCAATCCTAATTATCCAATTTCCACTGTAAGTTATTTACAACAGTTACTGCACAATTTAATTAACATGAGAAAACAAAAGCAACACGTCACTGATCTCAGGCAAAAAATGGTAGATAACAAAATCTAAAAGGAAACATTAGACAATCCACACTTCATGCATGCCTTTAGACTTTCCAATCATGCATTAAGGCACCAGAGCTAGACAGCCTAGACTTATAGAGCCCTAACTATGAACATGAGCAAAAGATAGGCCCTAGTGATAGTGAGCCTTGGGCTTAAGCAAGTGCTCCCATACAACCATAGTTAGCTACGAATGTTTCTTACATCCTTTTTATCCAGTGGAGCTAAGAAAGGATCGCGAACACTTAGACCAGCAACTACACTTAATATTGGATCCAAGCAGTTAAATATGACACCTAGTATAAGCATTTTCCCAAGTTTGGGTTCCATGGGAAGCATTGTCAAGTAGCGTCCTGCAAATGAAATTAGTTAAATACATCAGAGAATGCCATAATGAAACCATAACATGGATGGGACAGTAGAATAGTTGTTTAACATACCTAAAACAGTCAAATTCTCATTCTCATCCAAAGCCCCTATGATCTTCAGATATTCAATAGCATTTTGAACCTACCATAAAAATAAAAATGAAGTCATAAAAGCCTTACACATGGAACTAGTACAGTGATATAACAATATACATTGAAGTAGTTCATTTACTTCTTCCTTGATTTTCTTATCAGAAGATTTTTTGTAAATATATTGCAGTGGTGCAAATCAAAAACATGTTCAGGAGACAAGTGTCAACAATAAGATGGCAAAACATATTTGATTGAGCATTACCGCAAGATACTCTGGTGATTGCAATGCCCTAGATAGGAACTCAGATATGCCACCAAGTTTCAGACTTTTGATTTGTAAACAAAGAGACTGCAGTGGAGTCCTCAGAATTTCAGGTAGTTGATAATCTGCAAAAGCATCATATACACATCTTGGATAGAGATGGTAACATTCTCCTGGCTGAACACGCCCAGCTCTTCCTCTTCTCTGTTTAAAACACCAAAAAGGAGTAAAAGGGAAATTAATGGAATAAGATGAATATTAAATGCCCTTGATGGCACCTACTACAAAAAGACCAACAAAAAGACCAATTGAGCATGCTTCATAATGACACACTTCATTGAGCTAAAACTTGATTACATCTATAGCTGAAGGTAATTGAAAAAGATATTTTAATTAATGCATCTCAGTAGAGGTTCATTATATATATTTTTATCTGGGCGTACTGTGATACTGTGATCTGCCTTGTAACTCACTTTATCAGCACACAATATCCAATACTATAAAGTACTCAAACCTACTATCATGTACTTGTTCTGGCAATGATGAATACTCCCTTATTTCTGATCTCAAAAAAAAGAGAAGTACTCAATCAAATCTTCTGTACTATCAATATACTTTCAGATTAATATTTTCGTAAGATCAAATTGGATACACCAGAGGACATTGGTTATAAAACTTTGCAAAAGGAAATTGAAAATGTAAAGAAGAAGCTGATTAAAATTGATTCCCATGAGCCATGGTCACCAGTCATATACAAGCTGAACGTTACATACTTGCTTAGCTGAAACCTTTGAAATCCAGGAAGGAAGCAAACAAGGAGTGTTATTTAGTGCATCATATGACGTTTCTTTCGCCTTCCCGCAGTCTATAACAAAAACTACATCATCAATAGTAATGCTGGTTTCAGCAATATTGGTGGCTAGAACGATCTTCCTTATTCCATCTTCCGGTTTGTTAAATATCAATTTCTGCATTATTTAAGATAAAAAATAATTCAGAAAAAACGACAAAGAAAAAGTAAATAACGAATAAATTTATCTACATGCACATCCAATTTTATTATCAAAAGAACAGGCAAATATTGTAGGCAGGAAACAGATTGTTTTTATACTACAAAGTGACCCAAAAATCTCATTTTAATTTACAATAAAAATTTAATCTCAAAGAGTGTGTAAAATACATGTGTTATGTATAATGCACTTCACTGCATATCTACTTCTACCATTTGAAATGGCCAACTATCGCATTAGACTTCAATTGTATAATTAAAAAGTCTGCTTGCAATCGTTCTTTCTTAATATTGCATTAGATCTTCAATTGTAACCACCAATTGGACATTCCATGTCTTTGAAGATTATAAGTTACTTCGTAATTATCAGTCACATGATAAAGATAATCGAGAAAAGGTTACTGGACAAATTGGAGTTCATTTGAATATTTCCTTTTCTCAGGGAAACCGCTTATCAGCAAGGAGAAAACTGTCACTAAAGTAGTGGTCAAACCATATGTAGTAGAAGCATCCAAGATCAAGCATGCAATGATTGCACCAATTCATCAGATAACCTTAAACAAAGTGTGAGGGAGAAATTGAGACAAAAACTTCATGCTAGCAAATGGACAAATCCAAATGTGCTGACAATACATGAACCACAGATGACCATCAGACGATCAACATTCAACAAGTAACATTTCAATCACCTGTTCTGCACTGCCCATAGATCCATGGCATGCCAATATCAAAACTCGATTTGTATCTCCCAGTAAAGGATGAGCTTCAAGTTTATCTTTCAGAGAGGTTATGTCATCCCACCCAGTCATAAATACTAAAGCAGCACCTGGTTTTTCATTTTCGCATATATTGCACAGTAGGTACTCAATGAGATTAAAATTAAGACAATCAGGATTCCAGTAAGACAATGACTCCCTTGTCTGAGCAGTATAGTCCTTGAAGTCAGCAGCACTTAGCGTCTCCTGATTCAATTTCAAGGAAAATGCTTGAATTACCAGAGACATAAACCAACAACTTTACTGAGTAAAAAGTAGATACCTCAACTGCAGAAGCAATTTGACTCTTTCTCTTTCTCGGTGCTTGTTTGCTCATCCTCCATGCCTTTTCTGTACCATAATCATCTACTTGGTTATCAGTTGTCAACTTGTACCCTGTGGTCTCCAAAATATTTTCCAGGAAATGAGTCCGAACAGGATAAGTAAAGCCCTATATGTAAACGGTGGGAAAGAATTAGGGCAACTTCAAAGATATGTTTACAGGAGTACTTCCTAAACCTGAAATTGCAGTAGACAGCTAAAACCTCACCAGTGGTATCTTATTAATTCAAAACATATTAGTCATAAAAATTCAAACATAATGTATCTATTCTACAACTCATAAAGGCAAAATAAAATAACAAAGAGACGCTAATAGTTGACTGTGACAGATGATTATCTGTTTTGGATGCCATACACCATATGTATTTTACTGAACAAGACACTAAAACAAATAAGAAGAGGTATGCCCAATATAAAATCAAATGTAAGACAGATAATCACAGAGATAATTGCAAACAGGAATTATTTGGGAAAAAGTTTCAAAAGCAACAGCGCAACCAGGAGCAGAATTACTAGAGTGCTGCTTAAAGAATTACACATCAGGCAACTGCTGCTCTTTGAAGAGAAGGAGAATTTGCTTTATATCAATAATAAGAGATCAGACACATGCATCATAAAATGATCTATTTTTTTTTTATAATCAGAACATCAAGGAGGAAATTTGCATCCGCAAATACACATCACTCTGTAATAACATCAAAGAACCCCACATTCTCAACTAAGAAAATGTTAATTGAATGACAGTTGCTAATTTATTTCACACCACACAATAACTTGTTAACCTATTTACTGTCTGACTTTTTATTAATGGCAAAGGTGTTGTAAATGTACAATGTAATGCAGTCTCCCGGTTAAATGTGTCAAGAATATGAACCGATATTAACAAAGAAACCCACATTAAGGCACATACGAGTGAAATTGCAGAGACAAAATGGATTTCGTTTTTAAGTCCCCAAATCGTCCCAGATATAACCAATTTCTGTCTAAACTACTCATCTAACGTCATATAAATATTTAGCTATTTTATATTTTTCACATCTCATTATCATATATCTGCAGTATGTTCAGATTCTCTGGAGAAGTGTTTATATCAGCTCAAGGTCATTTCCTTGTCCAGATGCTTTGGTGAACCATTAATAGCTGATATTATATTTTAACAACCAAATGTTTTATCAGTGTATGCCAACTTACAGAACCTTCATAGCTCAAAAAAGGAAAAGTTCTGCCCAACGAAACATATTATTAAACCAAGGTTAGGTTTCCAAATAACTGGAGGAATGAAGCAAATAAGATTTCCTACAATCATGGTATAATACAAGTCTAAAACTTTGAGAGAGAGAGAGAGAGAGAGAGAGAAGCGTGATGAAACCGATTACTAACAGGGATTTGGACCCTTGGGACCCCACCAAAGTATGATGAGAAGAGTTCTGCATCTAAAGTTGCACTCATCAAAACAAGTCTTAATTCTGGTCGACGAGGAAGAAGATCCCTCAAAACAATAAGCAAAAAATCTGTCATCGCAACATACATAAAAGTTAAAAATGAGTCTTTACCTAGCTTGCTTTTATAAAATGAATAAATACAACTAGTACCTTCATTTATCCCACGTTCATGAATTTCATCAACAATAATATGTGTTACACCCTTTAAGCTTCTATCAATTAATAATCTGCGCAACAAGATGCCTGTTGTGCAGAAGAGGAGGTGGGTGTCCCTTCCTTTAACACCCTCTAGCCGAACTTTATATCCAACCTGTAAAGAGAACACCAAAAATATGGGAGGTCAAAGTACATTTTGACTGAAATATTCATTAAAAAAAAAATCATTAACTGCATATGTAGCTTTGAGGATTAGAGACTCACTGTTTCTCCCAGTTTCTCACCCCTCTCTGTGGCAATCCTCTCAGATACAGACATGGCAGATATCTTCCTAGGCTGAGTACATATAATATTGCACGTGGCCCCACGCATAGAGTCTATCTCGGTCTCCAAAATAAATTGGGGAATCTGGGTAGTTTTACCGCAACCAGTTTCACCAGAAATGACAACCACCTAAAATGTCCAAATTGGAACACATAAATAATCTAATCAAAACTAAAATTCGAAAGAAAGCCACCATTTTTGTTGAATTATCATTAGCAGTTGCCTCAACTAAGAGAAGGGCAAAAAAAATACAAATAAGTTAACAACAACCTTTTTTTGTTTAGTAAGATTCTCTGATAGAGGCATGTGTTACAAAACACAAAAGAAATAACAATCTTATAAGAAAATTTTCTATAGGACGAATTGTGCCTAGCAACAACGGTCATTTCCTAACTTCAATGATCTCTTTGGATGCCCTAATGACATAAAACAACAAAATATAAACAAGACTCAAAACCTAAACCCTAACTTAGCCTAAAAGCAATTAAGCCCACGAGCGGTTTATTAAAGAACTTAAATCAAAAGGCCCAACTATAATAATACTAATAAGACAATAATATGAACTGTATTCAATTGCATCACCCAAGTAGCTTTGTCCACACCGCATCCCTTCCTAGTAACCAAGACCCAACAGATATGTTCATCACCTTGCCAGACATCCATGTATGTCAGCACAAAATCAGATTCCTCCAGCAGCGACAATCAGGCGGGAAAGTGGCATCCTGGGTATGGTTGCCAATAACAGCCTTCAACTGAGACACATGGAACACCGGATGCCCACAAGAGTCATAGGGCATCCAACAAACTGGAAAATCAAGCTTGGGGAACGGAACAGAGAGCGCTAGAGCTGGAGTAGGTGGCGTGATGGAATCATCAACCGGACTAGAATCAGTCAAATCAAAAACACCGCCAGTGGAGATCCTTCTTTATCTAAGTAACTGAAGCAACATGGCTTCAATGTTATAAAATAAAGTTGTTTCAAGATCCAAAGTGAATCGAGACGACCCTTCTCTATTGTATCTATACGAGATTCCATTGGCATATTCACTGGTTCGTATCCAGCACGAGGAACTCAGCAGGTCAGACCAAATTGATAAAGGCAAGGGTTTCAAAACACAAAACAAATAACAATCTTACAAGAAAGATTTCTACAGGACGAATCCAGCCAAAGAAAAAACTGTTGTTTCCTAACTTCAATGATCACTTCGGATGCCCTAACGACATAAAATAACGCAATATAAATAAGATTCAAAACCTCAACACTAACTTAGCCCACACGCAATAAAGCCCACGTGCGGTTTATTAAAGAACTTAAATTAAATGGCTCAACTATAATAATAATAAGACAACAATATGAACTGTATCATTCTCAAAAAATACTTGTTTTCGAACCCAAGCACAATGTTTTATTGGATCCATCTTTGATGGTTGTAACATAAACCCACTCTAGACCCTATCATGTTTAAATTTTATAAAGTACGATGGATAGAAAATTACTTTATTTCTCAGTTTAAACCATGATATATTATTCAGGACAACACAGCAACCCAGAATTAGAAAGGGGAAACATAAGAACTCCTGTTGTGGAACTATTTCAACCTGCAGCAACTATAGCTGAGTGTAGCTATATATCATACTTTCATCAACAGTAGATTTATATGCAAAACAACATTAAGAAGAGAATCAATACAACAATTTCCATACCACTGTCCACATAATATAAGTAACTGGAAGACATGTTAATTCCTAGCAATAATCAGCAACGGAAAATGCCTAAGACTCTGAAATACCTGATCTTGTGAAATGGCACTTAATATAGCATCTCTCTCCTTATACGCAGGGAGACTTCTACGGAACTCCATCATCTTTCTCCCTTCAGGAGATTCCTGCAAAAAAAAGTATAAAATATGATGATAATAATGATGATGATTATCACTCCACTTTCTACACCAATTACAAATTCCTGTCAGCACAGCAAAACATAGTTTGATAGGGAAAAATTCATCACTGCAGGGTCATATACATAATTACTAGGACCTGGAATCAGGTGAAACTATATAAATACAAGAGTCCCAAAAGGGTAAAAGTTATTCTTCATCCACTTATATAAGAACAAATTTCTCGAGGATGTCTTGCATTCAGGCTAATTTTCTACTGATAGAAATAAAAATTTCATGAGTTTAAAAAGGATAAAAATGGGTTCCACTTCAGTTAATAGAACACATCAGATTGTCATGGAAATTCTTAACATAGTATTTTTAAATGGTTCATTTAAATCTCAATTTCCCAATGTGCATCCTTAAACAGAGTCGGGATCAGGAAGCCTTAAAAATACACAGCACATATCACTAACTTACAAACTAAAATCATCCTATCAATTGAACCTGCCACGTGACTTGTTCCTCATGCATTTGGACGCTTCTTTGCCACAAGATTTTCTCCATGGTAGCCTTATTATGAGGAAGCAGCTCTGGTTGCTCAAAAAGGCTGTCATCGGTACCAATACTGGCATTACTGCTTGATCTTGAAAAGACATCCACGATCTTATTTTTTCCAGAGATGTAATCCACAAGATAAGCACCCACACGCTTTTGCAAACCAGGAGGTAAGCTAACCTGAAAAAATATTAAAATTGGAGCATGTAAACAATGAACTCCCCAGAGTGTATTCACCTACAAGGATAGATGGAGGGGGGGAGAGAGAGAGAGAGGAGAGAGAGAGTATGTGTTTATTATCCCCATGTTCAAAAGCTCATCTTGTACTATAAGGTGCCTAAAGATTGTGTATCAGCTAATACTAGATGAAAATATATGGGAACATGACTCAGATAAAGCAACTGAAGAGGCTTGAGAACCATGAGAGAATACCTCCCTCTGGGGACGTTTGTCATCAAGATCAAAGCGATAGTTGGGCAATGGGAATTTACTGACAACAACTACCTTTGTATATAGGTGGCTGCAAAATAATTATTTTTTAAAGTTAATCTCAAAGTTAATGAGAATAGAGGACTTGAACACAAATCACTCCAAAGATACCTATATAAGCCCATACTGCTTGCCAAAGCTGCAATTTGCTCATAATCACGTCTATCTTTTTTGTCTCTTGATACTAACTCTTGCTTATCTTTATCGCGTATAAGGGAATTTAACTTCCTTTTCCATGCAATAACATTCTCTGATGACGTACCCTGAAATTCAAAATGAAAGTTTTAAGAAAACAAATATGCAAGAGAACATCAGACAGCAAGTGCAGACTTACTCAACACAAAACAGTACCCGAGTTCAAGCCTTAAATTAAAAATAAAAATAAATTCCACTATCTTGCGTTATGAATGAACAATAAGACATTGTGATGAGCATAGTGGTTTTTAGTAACACATACTAATGTCTGCTGCATTTCCCCCGGGAAAATAGCAATACTCACAACAGGTTATGGGGCAATTCTTAGGCTTTTTTATGCTGTGAATTTCCAATATGTAACCTAAACACTATATATTTTGATAATATACATGTGAAGAGTTGAGGACATTAAACCAACTAGTTTTTTCTCCTAATATTCTTTGGGAATTAGATAGACTTATATCATCTTATCCTGAGTATCAACGGAAAGCACACACATATTTTCCATGCATAAACATACAGGTTGTGCGGAAAACTCGAATTCAAGGTCAGCAACTTGCTCGGCCACCTCGTCATGTCCCAAAATTTCCTTCTGCTGTTGAGATTGCTTCTGATAGTGATTAGGTGGCAAGTAAGGATAAGATTTCACTGTATTACCATTACCATTATTACTATTAACATTTGGGCTAGTAAGAATGACTCGTTTCTCAGAATCACTGCTAATTGTCACATTTGCAGGCTTGGAACCGGTCGTAGCGGAGGCAGTGGTGATTACAGAACGGAGGCGGTGATGGGGAGGTACGTAGCGCGCGCCGTAGGAAGACGGCGGCCTATCCTTCATTATAAAAAATATGCGCGGCGACGGCGATACCCGTGGCCCCGGCGGTGAGTCAGCGGAGTGGGGTTTTAGGGTTTTGGAGTAGGAATTGTGAGGGGAGAATCGAAGCGGAATGAGGTTCATACAACAGGGAAATGTGCTCACACGGTGTCGCTGCTGCAGTGGATGTTTTTCGCCGGAGTTTTCACGTCGGCGGTGGCGGTTGGATTTATCGATGGAAATGAGGCACAATATCGGAGTTTTAGCTCTAGAGGAGGTGAGCGTGGAGCGCACGTCCGAATACTAAAACTGACGGAACGCCAACGTCATGGAGCGCACGTGCGAATACCAAAACTGAGTATTGCTTTTTATTTTATATATTTTATATATTTTTAAATTTAATTAAAATTCTGTCAAAAATAATAATTTTAATTAAAATCACATTTTACAACTTATAAAATTTAAATGAAAATTCAATTTACAAATTACAAGATTGCAGCTGCAAAATACAAAGGCACTTTGGAAAATTTGAAGATACGTCACTCCTTTTGAAAAAAAAAATGTTACTTTTCTTTCTTTTCTTCGTAAAATGTCACTTAAATTTTTTAGAATTGAATGCTATTATACCCAAATTTTTTGTCGTAGTTGTGTGTTCAAGATTGTTACCTGAAAATTTGTAGCTGCAAACTGGGTAATGGTTGCAGGAATAGTCACAAAAGGATTGTAATTGCGTATGAGTTGTGAAAAGAAAATTGTGAATCATAAAGAGAAATGATATTTGCAACCAAAAAATTTCATGGGTAGCATTTTTTTTTAAATTAAAAAAAAAATAGAGTGGACTTTCAAAAGTGATTATTTAAAGTGGCATACATCCAAAATTCTCATACTACAAATTATAAAACAAAATGAAAAACACAAGAGCTTAAATTTTTCATAGAAAAATCGAAAATCACACAAATCTTCATCCTTCCAATGGTGGTCATGGCATGCATTATATATATATATATATATGTGTGTGTGTGTGTATTGCCTTCTTCATCCATGTCAAGTCTGACACCTCATTTCCATGTTTTCTACATTGTCAAAGCTTATCCCTATCATATAGTAGTATCCAATACAAAGAATAAAGAGTTACTCAAGCGACATATATAACTAGAGAGAAAAAGGGCATTAGAAAGCGAAGGAACTTGACAGATCGCAATTTAGAAGTGAAACACTAAAATGCACAGGTTTTCACTTTCACAAACATCCAAATATATTAAAAACATTGCTTCAAAATGATACATTTAGCCAAATAACCATTGCTCAAAATGATACATTTAGCCAAATAACCATTGCTCAAAAAGATACATTAAATCCTCATCAAAACCACAATCTTATTCAGCACTTGTCACAACTTGTTCATACTATTACTCAAACACTCTATAGTTCTTATCAAGAAAAAGGGAAAAGAGTAAGAGAAACAGCTTTTGTCTGTGTCTCATAAAAACAGCAATATATAACCATTACAATAAAAAGGAGCTTCTGTGTAAGCCTTAGTAAGTATAGCCCTTTACGAACATTCCCTTCTTAGCTTCCTCGCTCTCCCCTTCAGCTGAATACTTTCCAAGTTGTGCCAAGGAGTTTGCCTTTGCACGCACCAAAAGTGATTTCTGTGCAGCTTCTACATTCTCTGGACGACCCTGCCATGTCTTGAGCACGGTGTTCTGCAATGCTCGTGCATAAGAGAAGGACACGTGCCACGGGTTGGGACTTTGGTTCATGGCGTTGAGGTTCAATGTTGCCTCAACTTCAGATTGACCTCCAGACAAGAACTAAAACCAGAACAAAAGCTTACTCATACACCACTTTTGTATTTAGGACAAAGTTACCAAGAAAGAGTAAATAATCCAAGTATCAACAGTAAATTGTAGTTTTAGAGGGAAGGGGTATGACAGTTTTCCTATGATATGTTTTAACTATATCATAAACAGTACAGTTCATAATCATAAGAGGATACTTTATAGTTTTCTTTATATACAATGTAATCAATGCCTAACGGGTCACCCATCTGCACCCCCAGTTTTCAGTAAATATTGAAAACACACTTTACTAGTTTACCAATTTGGTCCCTAATGAGGAAGCTCTTTAGAAGATATGATTCCCTTTTTCATCACACAAGAACTAAATGTGTCAGAAAATGTATATGATTAATACTGGGTCCATGAGCTATTACCATGATTCCTGGAACTGCAGGGGGCACTCTACGTCTAAGCATGGTAAGCGTATAATTGGCAATGGTATCTGGGGAAGCCTTTTCTTTGTGTTCAGCCCCTGGAGTTACCATGCTAGGTTTAAGCAAAATCCCTTCAAAAGTGACATTGTTTTCCGCCAAGTAGTAGAAAACCTCTGCCCATACTCTCTCTGCCACTTCAAGTGTCCTCTCAATTGGGTGGTCTCCATCGAGAAGGATCTCAGGTTCCACAATGGGCACAAGGCCGTTGTCCTACAGAAAACCCAAACTTATCAAAACCCTTCCGAATCAGTTTATCAGGATATTCTAAGAGAAGGAATGGGGGTAAGGGGAGAAAAATTGAATGGATACCTGAGAAATTGCAGCATAACGAGCAAGACCCCAAGCTGCTTCCTTGACAGCTAAAGCAGAAGGACCACAGGGTATGCTTACGACAGTTCTCCTGAAATGTGTGGATGTGAAAGCCGAGTCATTTAAGGATAAGTAGTAAGATATAACCGAAACAGCTTATGAAAGAAAAGCATACCATTTTGCAAAGCGGGCCCCTTGCTTATAATATTCAGCAGATCTAGAAGCCAATCCATCTAATCCCTGGCACCAAGATTCATTGTTTGACCCTGGTAGTGGAACTAAACCCTGCCAAATGGGGAAGAAAGTGTAAGTAATAGAAAAGATCACAGAGGAATTAAATAATGACAGAAATTACACAAACATAAAACAAAGGCACGCGGTAAAGCTTGGAATGATCAAATTTATTTTGAACGTACCTTGTCAACTTTGATACCGGGTATAATGTTCCCCTCTCGCAAACAGTCCACAAACTCCTTTCCATCTGTTGTTGACTGGTAAAGTGTCTCTTCAAAAAGAATGGAACCAGAAATATAGTCCCCCAGGCCGGGAGTGGTCAACAGAAGTTGCCTATAAGCCTGCCTGTTTGTTTGCGTGTTGTCGAGCCCAATGGATGCCAACCTCTTACCACATGTTGCATTTGATTCGTCAATCGCAAGGATTCCCCGTCCTGGAGATGCAATTGTTTTCTACTCACACAGAAACAAAGCAGAAACAACTTTAGCCAGGAGCAATTTTGCATTATCCAGTGAACAACTATGCTACTGCAACTTTTCCATTATGGAAAGAAAACGTGTATTGTAGTGTCTTCTTCAAGAGATACTACCATATTAGAAAGACAACTACTAATAAAAAGATAAGACCAAATTAAAATACATCCCCGACGAGTAAACAAACTAATAGCTAGAGTCCATAAAGTTTTCACTTTTGGCTGTTAGTTTGGAATTTCCTAACACTTTTTTTTTTTTTTAAGAAGAAGGTGGCTGTATGTATATATGTAAAATGTGCGCAAGAAACAGATCCAATACCCACCAATCAAAAACCTAATAAAAAAAATTATTAAAAAAAATGAGAGAGATCTCAAAGTAATTGGATAATCAACTGTTGCAGTCAACAAAAAAAATAATTGCCAATCACAAATTTATAAAACTAAAAATTTATTAAGCAAATTGAATAAATTACTAAACAAATTTTCAGCAATGGTAGAAAACACACCACTTAATTTTCCCATGGCTTTTCAACACCTTTCAAAAACTAGCAAAAATCCTGCTGAATTGGAAATAGCCCAAAGTATAGGTTTTGGGAAAAGAAAAATCCCATGAAACCCTAAACAGAGCATTAACCAAAAAATTGAACTAGAAAACTTTCATCTCCATTTTAGAAAACTAAAACAAAAAATACAATAAAACATAACGTATACTTGCCTGCACACTGCAAACCATGATTACCAATTCACATAACATTTATACAAAATTCAATCTGTACAACTTCCATGTAAATAAATATACAAATTCAATAATCAGAACAATTCATCCACACGCAATGACTTAGAAATCGCTTACGGCTGTTTTAACGAGCTCATCGGTGTACGATCCGGCGCGGATCACCGATACACGGCGGTTAGGGAGGCGCGCCGCCGTTCCCGACCGCGTGTTGACGGACTGATGGCCAGCGATCCACGACGAGGAGGCGGCGTTAAACTTGACTAAGCTCGAGCAAGCCATCCCTAGTTATCTCCGCAAGCGACGACAGAGGAGAAGGAAAATCGAAAAGGAGAAGAGATTTCGACTGATTTGTGAAAGGGCGTCAGATTATTGAAAGAGAATCTGAAGCAATATTTATATAATGGGGAATGCGTTGTTTCTTCTTGACCTTGGAGAGTCCGCTGTTGGCAGTGAGGACCAAAATAGGACAATATACATGCGGATCTACCAAACAAGGACGTCGTTAGACGTCTCTGTTTCAGGTTGTTATGGAATTACCGTTATGCCCTTGGCTTCTACAACATCGTCAAGGGTCGAGACTCTTGTCCTGTGAGTTTTACTCCCGAATGAAAATATCGCTATCACAATAAATATCACAACTTTAATTTTACGGATATATTGATATCGCAAAAATTAAAAAAAAAAAGACAAATTCTTATATGCAATATTGTACCGTGAAATAATCCATTTAATGAAATTCGCGGATCCTAGTCGGGTCGGATCCAATGGATATTTTCAAAAAAAAAAAAAAAATCGCGGGGGACAAAAAAAAAATCGTCCTTAGGTGCTCCCAGGGGTGTTACTATTAGGTTACGCATATGTTACTTAAATGATAAATATGTGTTACTATAAAATGAATAATATGTATTTGCCTAAAAATAATCACCCAAATGCAAAACAAAAATGAAAAAAATGATCAAATAAATCTCTAATCTAATTATATGTGTGAATCAAATAAGTATTTAATCTTCGACAACTTTATTCTTATTAAAAGAGTGTGATTTTATTAAGATGGTGGCTTATTTGATCTCAATATTAAAGAGAAATGATTTTAATGTGTTAAGAAAAAAATCATGAGTCTATTTGATCCCCCAAGTATAAAATTTTTGAGATAAATATGTGTTATTGTAAGGACAAATATGTGTATTAAACTTGTGCAAAGGTAAAAATAAATTTTTACTCTCAGGTTGTGTTATTATTAGGTCAAACACGTGTTATTATATAGAAAAATGTGTTATTAATGAACAAAACCAATATTTTATTCTTTTAAGGACTAGTAACACGTACTTACCTTTACAGTAACACATAATTGTTCTTACAGTAACACATACTTTTGAAAAAAATATGTTATCATATGAACACAAACGTGTTACTGTATAGAGAAATATGTGTTACTATATAAAGAAAAAAATGTGTTACTATATGAACAAAAACATGTTACTTTATGGAAAAATGTTTGTTACTATATGAATAAATCAGAATCAGATTAGGAGTTGCAATACTAATTTCAGTTTAAACAGAAATAAAAATTTATCATCAGAAGTTCGCATAAGTTTTGTATTCATCACTGTTTAAGTTTTATCCACTATTGTTTTCATCAATTGGATCATCCCTCTTTTTTCTTTTTTTCATCGGAGTTCACAGTTTTATCCCTCCTCATCGTCGGTGTTTCTGCGTCTGAAAGAATCTTGATGCGTGGTTGGGGTTGGTTGGGGGAACACAGACACAACGATGGAAGTTGTTGAGCGAACAGAGGAGGAAGAAGAGTTAAAACGGAGGAAGAAGAAGAAATATGCGCTAGTTTGACCCGTTCTTTATCTTGACCCACAAGATTTAATAATTTTCTTTTTTTTTAAATGATATTGCACGGTGCAATATTTCACAAGAGACTTGCTCTAAAAAAATGACGGAAACTTTATTAAAATCTTGAAAATTTAACAAGATATTTTATGGATTATTATAACATATTATTATGCACATATTCCATTAAAAATTACAATAAAATTATATTTTTAAAGTAACTATATGGATAATAGATTATATGACACAAAATAAGTGACAATATAATACATAGTACAATACAAAATGGCTAAATATACATGATACAATATAATTAATACCAAAATGAAAACCTATGAGTTTCAAATGTAGTAGGTGAAATGTCATCTTTGTCTAAACAATATTGGTATCAACTCATCACATTAGAGTAATTTTGGACATATGCACATGTGCTTCATATGTTTCTCGATTTCTTCCAACTGCTTCACCATGAATTAAATAATGTGCACTGATCCATTCATTTTGTTGATACACATTATGACCTCCATACTCATTTTGAGTAGTCCAACCAAATTGAGAACACTCATATGTGCAAGGAGCATATGAAACTTGAGACATATCACAATGATCAATGCCACTCATATTCATATGATCAAAACTGACTGAAAGTGGTTCAATATCAGTATTTGAGATTTCTTCTTGAGTCAAGGCACGCCTCCTTATGTATTCCTTTCCGATTGCACCTATCCATGAACCTCCTACTCTGCTTCAATGGTTCATATGTTGTGTTGCATGAGTGAAGTCGGCCTCATCAATGAACGAATTTAATAACACCTGATTTGAAAAATAATCATCTTAATTATTTTCACCATTTTCCCATCACTATTTCCTCCATCCTCGGTTGAACTATCTATTTTTGGGAATCTTGCAGACAATTGATTGTCTATAAGTCTATGTCTTAATATTCTATTATTTGTGGGAAACAAACAAAATTTTAAAAAATTATAAATTATATAAAAAAAATAAAAATTACGATTTTTATAAATTTTGCGATATTTTCGCGATATCCGGGAAAAAATACACTACGCCTGACCGATATCGATATTTTGCGATATTTCCGCGATATCCGGAAAAAATACATTACCCCCTAATATCCGTATCCCAACCTCAATTTTTGCGATATATCGCGATATTTCAATCCTTGGTTCTACTTAAACCGTAAGATTTATGTGTACAACATTTTAATTTCATCTAATTTTTATGTTTTGATCAGATACTTAATACTTTTGATTTTTTAAATATTATTTTTTAAACTTAAATATTGTAATATTGTTTTTTTATAATAAATATGAATAATTTAAATAGTAAAAATATTAATTTGTTGTTCATATTCCTGAAAAATAATTCGATATCACTGACTCGATTTTTTTATCCTTGTGAGATTCTTAAGACTTTTGATCAAATATTTGATACTTAAATTTTGTAAATTTGGTGCACGATAACTTTACGTGTATGAAAGTTTCAAGTATTTAACCAAGAGTATAAAAAATTAGATGAAATTGAAAAGTAGTGCACGGTAACTTCGCCGTGTAAGTGGACCATACAAGACCTACTCCATGGTCAAATATTTTAATTCAACGAAATGATTGCACCTTCATCAGTGGACACCGATTTATATGCACATCATTTGTAGTGGACCACGGCTAAATAAACTTTTGATTCATTGGACACACCCCAAATACTATTTATATCCCATTTAAAATATAAGTTATTTTTAATTATTATACACACCCCAATTATAAACCATTTATACCCTTGTTTCTAAAAAGAAAAAAGAAACTTGATCACGGACTAAAATGAAAATTATCAAGTTGCAAATAAATTCTTCATATTTATCTATTTATCGTATCTCTCCTCAAAAGGTTTAAGCTTCTATAAGAAAACATTTATGTTGCTAGTACACAACTTCAAACGACGCCAAACCAAAAACACTGCCAGAATCCCGAAATTTCAGCGACCTTATAGACCATGTTTCACTTCTTTCGTCTTAGATTTTGTCAAGCTCTATAGATTTAAAAGTTATTTGAATTATTTCAAGGCGATCAACATGTAATTGTACACTTGTAAAGACCAATGACACCTAAGACCTCCTTTATCGGTGGTTGTGGACAACCGATCCACACTACAAGACAAAAAAAAAGTTAAATGCATGATAAATGGATGACCTGGGCATGGGACAACCAACCAGTTGTGGATTTTATTTAGATATGTTAAATGTCATGTGTCTATTTTTAATTCGAGGGTGTGATTTTATTTAGATAAAATTTAGAGTTTCGATTAGGTATATTATTATATATATATATATATATATATATATATATATATATCAAAATTAGAGATTTTTTTTCTCTATAAATAGAGACCAATATTGAGGTATTTTGAATCACAAACTTATTTTCTCTCTTATTTGTTCTAGTTTTTTTTCTCTAATATTTCTCTTGCTTATACACCCTATATAAACTCTTTGAAACTGCATCAAACTTATCAATTCTTCCATATCATCACCTTTTTATATTACCTTATCATTTCTACCTCAATTCTTTCCAAATGTCTCTGAATAATAATCAACCATTAGATAGTGATACATATTCTGAATCTTCCACTTTCTTAAATGAATGGGAAGAACGGATTGCTCTGGAGAATCAATATTTGGATAATATTTTCGAGGACCTGCTGTTAGAAAATCTTTTTCTAAATGAAGGAGAGTCCACTCCTAGAGTAAGAAGAGTAAGAAGAAGAAGAAGAAGAAGAAGAAGAAGGTATATTGAAAGAGAGCGCAAGCAAGGTGAGGAATGTTTGATTAACGACCATTTTGTTGACAGGCCGACATATTCTTCCGAGATCTTTTGACGCAGATTTAGCATGTGAAAATCGGTATTCCTTCGTATAGTGGAGGTAGACAAGGTCTTTCACCACTACAAAAATGTACTGGAGCTAGCTATTAGAGTTCTGGCGTATGGGACATCAGCTGATGTCGTTAATGAATGCTTGCAAAATGAGTGAAGTTGTGACAAGGCAAGCTCCCAAACATTTCATCGAAGGCGTCATTTCATGCTTCAGTGATGAGTACCTTAGAAAGACTAATGAACAAGATTTGACAAGGTTACTCTATGTCGGGGAACAACGTGGATTCCCGGGCATGATAGGCAGTATTGACTGTGTTAACACCCCAAAATTCAGAATGCAGGCCCTTGTGGCTTTTAACACTCTAAACTCGGGTTGTCACTTAATAACCGAAGAATTGAGCTTTTTTTTATATAAAATTATTTAAACGTACACGTAAACAAGTCAAAGATAAACTTAAGAGATTAACAGCGGAAGACTTAAATATTTTTTTTATCGGTAAATGTTAGTTGTTAGTGGTTAGTAATTAGTTCACCAAGTCTCCTTACAATTCCAAATTCTCCAAGCCTCCTTATACCTACCACTCCAATTCATTCCCAAAGGGAATCGAACCCAGGTCTCCCACTCAAGTGAGGAGCCCGGTGGCCAAGTGGGCTAAGCCCCCTTGGTTACGGAAGACTTAAATATTATCTTTAACATAATACATGAGTTTTTTTTTTTATTTAATAATTGGAAAGGAAGCAGTTGCGTACAAAGTAAAATGTCGAGCAATCCGTAAAGGTTCGTTTACTCGGCATAAGAAATTAAAATCGTCTTTCTAAGTGATTGCATCTTATTTAGAATATAAGTATATTAGCATCATAATTAGGGAAACTCCGTGTCACTGCAGCTCCAGCCCCTCTTGAGCATAACCTGAAAAATATTGAGTTTGGAGTGTGAGATAAAAATCTCAGTGGATAACCTGTATGCTGTTATACAGATTGGCAGTATGCCGAAAATAGATATTTCTCATTTCCCATGATTAAATCTTTTACTTGGCATTTATTTAATTTAAGGTTCGATCTTGTATATATATTAAATCCTGCTCGTTGAACTCACATCAGACGTACACTTGGGGTACGCTCACTGAATAAAGTCTTGCTTTCCATATATGAGATTAATAGAACTCACATCAGACGTACACTTGGAGTACGCTCACTAAATGCAATCTTACTTTTCATAAACGAGATTAATAGAACTCACATCAGACGTACACTTTGGGTACGCTCAGTGAATGCAGTCTTGTTTTCTTTAAATATAATTAATAAATAACTAAGTCGTTAAAACTTCTAAGGTGTTTAATTATTTTGCTTCAGAATACACCAACAGTCCATATAACATTAACGATTAATACAGATAGTGTCACCCACCTTTTAACTTTATAGATAAGTTAGTACTGTTTGGAAAAATTTTGAAATTTAGAAATAGCAGGGACGGTCGAGCTCTGACTTATGCCGCACTTCACCTAGCATGAGTTTCCTCAAAAATCTTAGTGATCGTTTTTTATTAGTAAACTTCACCTAGAAGGATGGATTGGTTTAGCAAAAAATTCATATCTCTATTTTGGCTAGGCCAAAATGTATGAAATTTAAATATGTTGTACTAGACTTATCATATAACATGCCTCTAAAATTTCATAATTTTTGCATTAGCCGAACGGTACCAATTTTGATTATAATTTACAGTCACGTTTTTCGGCCGATTTGTATCACACCCATTTCAAAGATTTATTTCTCCTAGATGACAACTCCGATGATTCTGAAATTTTCCTACGTTATACTAGATTGTAAGAGGATCATTCATGATTTTTTTTTCAAGATTTTTAGGTGCTTGCAAACAAGGTAACCAAGCTCATCAAGTTCATGGTTCAAAACTACCCAGTTTCAGAAAGTAATTTTTCATGAATTTCCATAATTTTTTCCTCTTAAAAGGTAGGTCTTTCAATACCAATTTTTACACACTTATAGTATGCCAATAGGAGAACATCAACATATTTTTGTTTAAAAAAAAAAAAACATTTATGGAACAGGGGATGAATATCATCAAAGTAGGGGCTCCAAAACATATAAGTTTGTCACGTAGCATGTTCGTCAATGATTTTACCCATCATAACTCGATCAAAACTCTAAAGCAAAATCATAAATACGTAGTACACACATCAAATAACATATATTAGGCTAAAAATAATAGAAATTAACGAGTTAAAGCATTCAACGATCTTGACGTAAATTACTTGAACACAATTTTTTAGGCATATTAGTTTAGCAACCTTTGTAGCTTCCTTCTCTGTTTTCTTTGATTCTTTGGACTAAAATGATTCTTGGAAGCTTGGGAGGTGCTCAAGTAGTGTTAGAAGCTAGCATCTTGAATGGTTTTATCAAAACAAAAAAAAATAAGTAGTTAGAAAGAGGGAGGAACCGTGAGAAGAGGGTGTTTCTTCCATTTTTTTTTTTTTTATGAAAGAAGCTTGTAACAAATCTTACCTTGATATCTATGGTGTAAGAAAGAAGCTTCACTTGATGGAGGTTTTAGACTTAGTGAAAAGAAAAGAAAAAAAGGAAGAAGGATGGAGCCGATGATGATTGACGAATGTGAAGAAGAAGAAGAAGAAGAAGAAGAAGCTGGGTTTGTACTTGTATAAATGGAAGAAAAAATGGGACGTGTCCCTTCCCTAGCCAAGGCTGAAACTTGGCCATTAATTCACTCTTTTTTTTTTTTTTTTTTTAATTAACTAATCAATATTTAATTTAAGATATTTGTCTTATATGTATATAAAAAAATCACTACACAATATCATTTAATCTTTAAACGAGTTATTGAATAATTAATTCGAGAGCATATTAATTCATCACATATTATTTCATGAATTACTAAAACATAAAAATAAGATAACTACATTATTTAATTTCGTAAATTATGTCACATAATTTTTCATGCATTGTTAAATTTATTATTTTGGTAATTCATATTATTTAGACGCAATAGGATTATCGTCATCGAATTTTTATTATTTATTAAGCGCTATTCTTTGTTCGATAAAACATGAGTTTGCTAAGAATTTTCAATAATTCTTCTTTGAATAGCAATTAAGTCTTATATTATACTCACTATAAATCAAACCTTATTTTTTTATTATACTTTAAAGTGCTAAGAGTGCTTCTGGCTTAGAATTCTCGCTCGTTTACCTGAAAAATTACATCTTAGAAAAAAATACATATATTTCATACAATAATTAATTATTTTTAAAAAAAAATAATAATTTAGGGATTTAGGGTTCGGGGTATTACATCCTTCCCCTCTAAAAGAATTTCGTCCCCGAAATTTACTTACTCGTTTTTTCTAGACATTGTGGATACTTTGCTAAGATCTCATCTTCTCTTTCTCAAGTGGATTCCTCCTTTCCATGTCTACTCCAATGAACTAATACCAAAAGTATTTCTCGATTCCTTAGGATGTGTATTTTTCTTCCCAAAATGGTCATTGGTATTTCTTCGTAGGTTAAGTCACAACTTAATCCTAGGTCTTTATTATGACTAACATGATCTAGGTCGCTCACATATTTTCTGATGGAAGAAACATGAAAGACATTGTGAACTTGAGATAACTCTGGTGGTAAAGCTAAGCGGTAGGCTATGTCTCCAACTTTGTCCAAGATATCGAACGGTCCTATGTAGCGGGGTTTCAACTTGCCATTCTTTCCAAAATGAATTAACCTTTTCATTGGTGCAACTCTCAAGAACACTTTTTGCCAACTTCGAAATGTAAATCCTTTCTTCGAGTGTCGGCATAAGACTTCTGTCGATCTTGTGCCGTCTTAATCATTTCCTTGATTTTTGTAATGATTTCCACCGACCTTTCCACGAGTTCAGGTCCTAGAATTTTGCGAACTATAACTTCATCCCAACAAATTGGCGATCTGCACTTCTTTCCACAGAGAGCTTCGAATGGCGTCATTTGTATCGTGGCTTGATAACCGTTGTTGTAGGCAAACTCCACTAAGGGAAGGTGGGTTTTCCAACTTCCTTCAAGGTCTAAGGCACATGCTCTCAACATATCCTCCAAGATTTGAATGGTCCTCTCTGATTGTCCATCCGCTGTGGATGATATGCAGTGCTAAAATTTAAATTTGTTCCCAAAGCTTGTTGCAGGCTTTTCCAAAATCTGGAAGTAAAACGAGGATCTCTGTCAGAAACTATTAAGACGGGTACTCCATGTAGTCTGACTATCCATTCTATGTACAGCTTTGCGAGTTTGTCCAGAGAATAAGTCATTCGGACAGGAATGAAATGTGCGTAGTCTTCGTGAGCCTATCCACGACAACCCATATGGCGTCGTGATTCCTGACTGTCTTTAGAAGTCTTGTGACAAAGTCCATCGTGATGTTTTCCCATTTCCATTCTGGCATCTCTAAAGGATGTAGCAATCCTGATGGTCGTTGGTGATCTGATTTAACTTGCTGACAAGTTAAACACTTTTTGACAAAGTGAGCTATTGTTCGCTTCATGCCTCTCCACCAAAAAATTTCTCTTAGTCCTCTGTACATCTTTGTCTCTCCGGGATGTATGGTGTAAGGCGTGTTGTGTGCTTCTTTAAGGATCTCATTTCTGAGATTCTCATCCTTAGGTACGCAAATCCTATTTTCGAACATCAGCGTCCCATCGTTGCTCACGGTAAAACCCTTAATGGTTTCTTTTTCTACCCACATTCTTAATCCTTCAAGAAATTTATCGCCCTTTTGTGCATCCCTGATTCTTTCCTTCAAGGTTGGTTGTAGTGAGGGTGCGTAAATCAGTGCATCTGCACAACATTTGTTCAAAAAGTCCATGCTCAAATGGTAAAATTCTCTAAGCAGCGGCTCTTGTGTGGTTGGCAAGGCGTTGAATATCGCGCTTTCTCTCCTACTTAAAGCGTCAGTTACCACATTTGCCTTCCCGGGGTGGTAATGGATTGTACAATCGTAATCCTTTACCAACTCTAACCATCTCCTTTGACGCATGTTTAACTCTTTTTGTGTGAAAAAGTATTTTAAGCTTTTGTGGTCCGTATAGATTTCGCACTTACTTCCATACAGGTAATGCCTCCATATTTTTAGTGCATGAACCACAACGACTAGCTCCAAATCATGCGTCGGATAGTTTTGCTCGTGCATATTGAGTTGTCGGGAAGCATATGCAATAACCTTTTCGTGCTGCATAAGGACACATCCTAGTCCAAACAAGGATGCATCGGTGTAAATAATGAATCCCTCGAATCCATCCGGGATAATTAACACCGGTGAAGAAGTTAATCTCTTCTTCAGTTCTTGGAAACTCTCCTCACAAGCGGGCGTCCAAATGAATTTCTCAGTCTTCTTTGTTAACTGAGTTAGCCTGCTAATCCAAAAAAACTTCGTATTTCATTGACATTAGCTGGCGTTTTCCAATCCATGATGGCCTCTAGCTTTGCTGGGTCCATCTCGATTCCCTTCGCTGAGATTATGTATCCCAAGAACATAACACGGTCGATCCAAAATTCACATTTGTTGAATTTGGCATACAATCTTTCACGTCTCATTACCTCTAAGACTGTTTTAAGATCTTCTTCGTGTTGTTCTTTGTCCTTAGAGTATACTAGTATGTCATCGATGAATACGATAACACACTGATCCAGGAATGGATGAAATACTTGATTTATTAAATCCATGAAAATTGTCGGTGCATTCGTCACTCCAAAAGGCATTACCGTGAATTCTTAGTGCCCATAACATGTCCTGAAAGCTGTCTTAGGAATATCACTTTCCTTCACTTTCAATTGGTGATAACCGGACCTTAAATCAATTTTTGAGAACACGGTAGCATTCTTTAATTGATCGAATAAGTCCTCAATCCAGGGGAGAGGATACTTATTCTTTATTGTCAGTTGGTTCAGTCCTCGATAATCGATACACATTCGAAAAGATCCGTCCTTCTTTTTCACGAACAGGACTGGCGCTCCCCAAGAAGATATGTTAGGTCTGATGAACTTCTTTTTCCAACAGATCTTGCAACTGTTCCTTGAGCTCTTGTAACTCCATTGGCGCCATTCTGTACGGTGCCTTGGATACTGGTGTAGCTCTGGGTATTAAGTCGATAGAGAACTCTACTTGACGATCTGGGGATATCCCAGATAGCTCTTGTGGAAACACGTCATGATAGTTCTTTACCATTGGTACTTCATTTAGCAAAGCTTTGCTTTCTGCTGAAATGTTGACTAAATACCCTGGACACTTTCCTTTCCGCAACAATCTCGTGGCTTTTATAGCGGAGATCATCTGTATTCCCGTCCTCGCCTTGATGCCATGGAAAGTAAAACGTTGGCCGTCCTTTATTTCGAAGTCGATCTCTCGATCAGTACACCATATTATTGCTTTGTTCCTTGTCAACCAATCTATTCCAAAGATTATATCAAAATTTCTCATATTAAGTACGTGAAGATCGGTTTCTATTTGGTGTTCACTTAATATGATCTTTAGTCCTTTTACTTGGGTTTCGATCTTTGTTGAGCTTCCAGATGGAACACTTACATTTAAGGTTCCACCTTTGATAACTGGTATACCTAATTTTTATCTAAATTTCTTAGACATAAAAGAATTGGAAAGCTCTCGTATCAAACAATACGTATGCAGGTGTATCGAGTACTAGTAATGTATCTGCTAACGTCTCATGCTGCTCAGGCTGTCCATGTTGTTCATAAGGTGTTGGGTTCTCACCATCTTCTTCACCATCGAGGATTGCATTCACATGAGCTTGTCCTCTTTGACTTTGAGCGGGGAAGTTCCTCCTTGGTGGTCCGGGTAGATTGTTATTTCCCCCAGACGGTCGCCTAACCTGATAGTTCCCCATTGGCGGCTGCCTTGCCGGGTAGTTTCCCATAGGTGGCCTAGGATTGTTCATCATTGGAGGCCAGTTACTTCCTACACTGGTGCAATCAGAAGCTCTGTGTCCTGTCTCGTGACACCGATAACATGTCTCTGTCCCCCCTAGACATGTTCCTTGGTGTCTTCTTCCATAGTTAGGGCAAATCGGTGAGAGCTTAAATCCGTTCGGGGCATTAAAATTGTTTCCTCTTGGTGGCGGGTTTGCATTCCTCTTAAAGTTAGGTTGCCAATTCGGTTTACAGACATAACCATTGGTGTTGGCTTGAACTCTAATCCCAAACCGATCGAGATGATCAGTGCTCGATTGAAAACCTCATTGTAGTTTGGGAGTTTCAGTCCAGCTACAACTCCTCCTACTTCGGGCCTCAAACCCCTTTCAAATCTCCTTGCTTTCTTCGAATCAATCTCCACCAGATGTGGAGCATATCTAGCCAGCTGGTTGAACCTCCTCTCGTATTCAGACATCGAGAGTGTTCCTTGACGGAGATTTATAAACTCTTGCTCCTTCTGGTCACACAAGACTTGTGGGAAATATCTTCTCATTATTGCTTGTTTGAAAACTTCCCATGACAAATCTTGCTTTTCTTCTGCAGTCAGAGTTCGTTCGTAAGATTCCCACCACTGGGCAACATCCTCTTCTAGTTGGAATTGCGCACAAGATACTTTTTGTGCGTCAGCCAAAGTCATGTGTCGGAAAATTCGTTCCAGTCCAGCGATCCATTCCTCAGTACCCATAGGACCTTCCTTTCCGGTTAGCCTTGGTGGGTGCATGCGATGGAACTGTTCGACAAAATCGTTAACCCTGGGTGGTGGCGGGGGCATTTGCATAGCTAGGTGTGGAGCTTGCTGATGCATGAAATCCTGGAGGGTGTGGAAGAATTCCCTTGCCATGTCGGCTCCAGATGAAGCATTTTGTTGTTCTTGTCCTACTGACTCCATGGACGGATTTCGTGCTCTTCTCCTAGTAATGCGGGGTGTCACTCGTGGTGCCATTTTAAAAGTCTGAGGAGAGAAGAATATTTACATTATATAGGTATGATACAAACTTCAAAACAAAGCCTGATATCTTAATTAACAAGGTACTTAGCACCAATTATGCATTTGGAGTACACAATACACCGAAAAACACTGTCGCGATTCAGTGGCACGGTGACGGCAGTCGACATTTGTAAGTTAGAGAACCAGTAAGATAAGTAATTAAAGTGATGATCAGGTAAAATAACAGATAGAATAAAGCATACTCACATCATGTGAGATGCATTTCATACATATATATAGCATCTCAAAGTTTTCAGAGAAAAGTCTCCTTACAACATAATATAGATTTAAAAATTAGGCGTCCATAATAAGCATCTAACACTATGCATCCTCACATTAATACAGACTGCGAGTGACAAAAAGTGGTTAGGCGGGGTTAATCTAGGGCCAGGTGCAAAAAGGTAGGCCGTACATCCGATTGTCGTGCATCGGGAAAAACTACAACTATCTATACTACAAAGCAGGTAAGGGAAAATGGGTGTGCTGATCTAAAACCCTGGCGGACAACTAGGTCCCGCCACATCTGGGTGTGGTAGCGTGCTCGGCTCCCAAGGTGCCCAATCATCCTCGCCCTCGCTGTCAGTCTCGCAGGGTGGAGGTGCAGTAATGTCAGTGTGGGAATGATCCTCTACGTCAGACTGAGCGTCATGTATCGGCTCAAGATATGGCTCAACCGGATCATACTCCTCGGGTCCCCCCGGCAAACCAGTCTCCTCCCACAAAAGAACTGTTACCTCCTGACTACCATGCGCAGCACCGCGCTCCTCAGTCGCCCTCCCCTGGCCAAAGGCAGCTACCTGCTGCTGATATGTGATGCTGGCAGTATGCAGTGTAATACTCTCCTGGTGGCTCGTGATGCTCGCCTAGACATGCTCAAATCGGAACCGAACCGGCAGTTCGGAACCAGAATCGGGCCTCCAAAACTGTCAGTTTGGTCGAACCGCCGGTTTTAGTTCCAAAACTGGACCGTAACCGAGTTTTGGACGGTTCGGTTTCGGTTTATTGCATTGCAAAACCGAAAACTGCTGGTTTAACCGGAACCGTCTAAACCGGCGGTTTGCGGTTAAACCGGCGGTTTCCGGTTTTTTTTTTTTAAATTTGAAAATTCGAATGGACGGACGAGATGATTGGACCGTTGGAGATCAACGGCCCAGATTATTTGATCGTTAGATGAAACCGGCGGTTTGGCGGTCAAACCGCCGGTTTTGACCGTTGGAAATTGATTTTTTTTTTTATATATTTTTCACACCTCTATAAATACCCACACACTCTTCTCATTTTCCACACCAATTCTTACTCTCAATTCTCAATTCATACTCTTCATTGTCTTCAATTCTCAAATTCTCTCTCAATTTCAATTATTATACACTTATATTATATTAGTTATATTATACTCAAATTATTATTATACTCTTATATATTATATACACTTATATTATACTCAATATATTATATACACTTATATTATACTCAAATTATTATTATACACTTATATTATACATCTATATTTATTTATTTTACTTATATTATACACTACACTCTACACTTATATTATATCAAATATCAACCGAAAATGTTTAGCAAGAAATCTTCTTCTTCAAAGGGCAAAGGCAAAGCTCCTTCCACCTCCGGTTCTCAACCATCTCCTCCTCCTCCTAGCAATGTTCCAATTTTTGATCTTGAAGATGATCACGATGTTGCTAGTATTCGCGAAACTCTTGGTGTTGGTTACGAAGATTATATATTTTTGGATGATGATCAACCCGCAACCACTCAAATGCCTCCACCACGACCACGACGAGCACGACCCCCCCCTACTCAAGAAGAAAGTGACAATCAAGAAGAAAATCCAACTCCGAATTCAAACCAATCAAAAAAGGTTTTGAAGTCCATGACTTTTGTTCGTCACTTTAAGAAGAATTACGTGGGGAAAGATTCAAAAGGGAGGGATAAGTTCGAGGCAATTTGCAACTATTGTGGCATGAAATATTCGTTCATAAAGGGGAACAGATATGGAACGTTGAATAGCCACACAAAGACGAAGCATCCGGCGGAGTGGGGAATTGCAACGAGTCAAACACAACTTTCAAGTCACGGATTTATCGAGTCCTTCGTTGGTGGAGTTCAAGGTGAGGTAAGTACTTCTAACCCTAATATTTGGAAATATGATCAAATTGCTTATAAAAAACTTTTAGCTAAAATGATATGTGTTCAACATCTTCCTTTTAGTACTCCCGATAATTTTATGTGGTCCGAAATGGTTCAACTTGGTCTTCAACCTTGCGCAAAAAAAGTTTCACGTTCTACTTGCACTCATGATGTTGCTAAAGTTGTTGGGGAATATAAATATGCTTTGATTAACCGTTTTGCCGATTTTGATGGTAAAGTGCCGATATTTGGAGTGATAATTTTCAAAAACATTCTTATATTGGAGTTACTTGTCATTGGATTGATGATTCTTGGACTTTAAACAAAAGATTAATTGCGTATAAAGATTTTGATACCGAACACTCCGCCGTTAATATTAGAGACAAATTGCATGATATTTTGAATATGTATGTTTTGACACATAAAGTTTTTTCCATTGGTTTTGATAATGCTAGTGCTAATACCGCTAGTATTGAAGATTTGAAGGCGATTTGTCAACCGTGTCTTGGAGGTAAGTTTTTTCATATTAGATGTATGTGTCATATTTTGAATTTATGTGTTCAAGATGGTTTGCATGCTTTAAGAGAACAAATTGCTCCTATTAGAGATGCTATTTATTATATGACTCGTCGTTCTAGTTTAATGAAAAAATGGAAAATTTTTTGTAGAAATAACAACGTGCATCCAAAAAAAAATTCTCTTGATTTTTCTACACGTTAGATTCTACCTATAAATTATTAAATGAGTCTAATGAATATAAATTGTATTTATGTAATTTAATATCACTTTTAGTCACCAAACTTTACCCTTATTTCAGTTTTGGTCACCGAGTTTCATCGCTCATCAAACTTAGTCACTAAACTACACTTTTTTAATCACATTTGGTTACGCCGTTAGTCTTCTGTCATTGACTTAACGGGAGAAGCTGAATGCGCGCGAATTCTTCCCCAAATCGCCCAATTTTTCCCCCTTTCTCAGTTCAAGCCCTAATTTCACTCCACCCCTTTCAATTTCTCTACAAAATCAGAAACTAAACAAAAATTTGATTTCATCTCAAGCCCTAGTTTCACTCCAGCCCCTAATTTGATTCGATTTTTGTGGATTTTTGGTGAAGAGATTTCTTCATCAGGAGGCGCTGCAGCCATGGCTAAACGGGACAAGCTTGCTTCGGCACCCCAATATGGTAAGCTCTCACGAACCCAATTGGTGTTGCTTTCTAGTTTATTTGGTGTTGCTTTCTAGTTTATCTATTTCTATTTTTGTTTTTGTATTATGCAGATTCAAAAAATGAACCAACAATATTTACATTAAAAGTTATTCATGGTGGGAAAATGACAGAAGGTCTTAACAGAATTTATATTGGGGGTATTGTAGATTACTTTGACTTTGTTGATGGGGATAAGTTTGGGTTAATTGAACTGAATGATTTTGCAAATCAATTAGGTTATGATGAAAATAAAATCAGATTTTGGCATCAATTTGGGATTAATTTGTATACTGGGGGTAGAATTCTTGATTTTGATGCTGCTGTTTGTGGGTTGGTGAATTATATCCCTAAGAACAGAGAGATTGTGATATATTTTCAACATTTAGAAACTGTTGAAGGGGGTGAATTTGTAGCAGCTGATGATTATCTTGATATGTCATTCTTGGATGATGTTTATGGGGTGAGTAATTCTGAACTAGATGACTCAGATGATGATGATGCACTAGTTGACAGTGAGTATGACATGGATGAGGATGATAGATTGTATGATAAGTATGTTGATCATGAGGTTGAGTTCAATCCTATTCCAAGTGATGTTGATAAAAAAGGAACAAATATGTAAGTGAAGAGGTTTATGATAGGTTAGAGGGGGATATTAGGGGGGAAGTGAATAGTAGTGATGAATTTGATAGCATCCAAGGATCTGATGAAGAGGACATGCCTAAATATCCTAAGTTTAATCCTAGAACTGAATCTAGGAAGCCTGAGGTGACTGTTGGTCTTGTTTTTTCCTCAAAAAAAGAAGCTAAGGAAGCCATTTCAACCTACTGTATCAAGAGGGGGATGAATTTCAAGTATACGAGGAATGATAAAAAAAGACTACAAGCATCATGCTCAAAAGAAGGTTGTGACTGGTATATATGGGTATCTCCAATGCAAAATGATAAGAGTTGGCAGGTAAAAGTGTTCAATGCAGAGCATACAAGTTGTGGATGGAGTTACAAAAATCCCAGTATCAGGTCTACATGGGTTGGAAGGCATTTTATGAAGAAATTCAAAAATAATCCCAAGTTAGGAACAAATGAGTTTAGGACTGAGGTGTGCACCAAACTAAAAGCCAATATCTCTAAGCAACAAGCTTACAGAGCAAAGAAAAAGGCATTGGAGTTGATTGAGGGAACACTGAAGGAGCAGTTAGTAGAATCAGAGATTATTGTGCAGAGTTGTTAAGGTCTAACCCGGGGTCATCTGTGGTGTTGAAACTGACTGAGAGTGATGGTGAGGGTAGTGAACCTCAGTTTCAAAGATTGTACATATGTTTTGAGGCATGCAAACAGGGATTTAAAGCTTGTAGGAAAGTGATTGGGGTTGATGGTTGCTTTCTAAAGGGGCATCAAGGTGGCCAGTTGTTAACTGCAGTTGGGATTGATCCCAACAACAATATGTTTCCAATTGCTTATGCAATAGTGGAGAGTGAAACCAGAGATGTATGGGAGTGGTTTCTAACTTTGTTAGATAATGATATTGGGTTTGAAGATCAATATGATTGGACCTTCATGAGTGACAAGCAAAAGGGCTTGATCCCAGCCTTTGAAAATTTATTCCCAGATGCAGATAACAGGTTTTGTGTGCAGCACTTACACAGTAATATGAAGAAGGATGGATTTTTGGGACTTGCAATAAAGAAGGCATTGTGGGCAGCATCTAGAGCAACTAGGATAGAAGAATTCAAGACTAGAATGCAAGAAATGAAAGACTTAGATGAAAAGGCATATGATTGGCTAGTGAAGAAAGCACCATCTCAGTGGTCTAGGGCTTATTTTAGTCCTTTCCCCAAATGTGACATCTTGACAAATAATATGTGTGAGAGCTTCAACTCACTCATCCTTCCTGCAAGAGACAAGCCAATCATCACTCTGCTTGAAACAGTGAGAAATATCCTTATGACTAGGCTGCAAGTGAATAGAGATGATGCAGAAAAATGGTCCAGTGACATTTGTCCAAGAATCAGGCTGATTTTGGAGAAAAATAAGAAATTAGCAGCTGAATGCATACCCATGAAATCAGATGATGTGCATTTTCAGATAATGGGTGCATTTGATAAGCATTGTGTTGACATATCACAGAAGTCATGCAGCTGTAGAAGATGGGATTTGACAGGTATACCCTGTAAACATGCTATTTCAGCAATTTGGTGTAGGGATGAGGATCCAGAGTTCTATGTGCATCAGCATTACAAGGTTGAGACTTACAAGAGAGCATATGCACATCCTATTTTAGGAATTACTGGTTCTGATTTGTGGCCTAACTGTGGTTTACCACCACCTTTACCACCAAAGTATGAGAAAAAAGCAGGAAGACCTAAAAAACTGAGAAGAAGAGGTCCTACTGAGCCACCAACATCAGAATCTAATCCAACTAGGTTAAAGAGAAGTCAAAGATCAGTGAAATGTAGAAAATGTGGTGTGATAGGACATAATAAAAGAACTTGTCCTAAAGTAACTTCTACAACTTTTGTTGATCCTTCAGAAATGAATCCAGAAGCACCAATTGAGCATGTGGAGCCTGAAGAAATACATAATGGAGCATCTCAACCATTCAGTGTGGAAAATACTCCTGTTGAAGCTATCCCCCCCCCCCCCCTCCACAAAAAAAACAGAAATTACCAGTAAGTTGAATCTAAATGCTTATATTGTTGCATTGTTTGAATCATATTATTGATATTTTGTTTATTCAGGTTCGAATGAGTACTCATGGATCTTCTGAAGCACATGTTGTAAGCTGTCCATCAGCCAACCCTTTTATGGGTAGCCATGAAACTGTAAGTTTTTCTTATAATTATTGCCCTCAAACTGCTAATCTGCCTTAATCTGATTGTTGTTTGTATAATATTTGGTTAGGTAATGGAGAACTCAACATGTAGTAAGCAAAGCAAGGCTGATCATGGAAAAGTAAAAAATAAGGGAGCAAATGTAATTTAGAAACTGTTGATTACTAATGTTATGTAATTAAAGCATTATCTTATACGTGTAAATTTGTGTTGTGCAGATTGTCCAATCATCAAGAGTTAATAGTCCAATTATTGTGAAAGGAGGAGTGAATTACATCACTATGTCTAATCTAAGTTCTTACATTGGAGGTGGAAGTTCATCAAAAGGAACAAGCAAAGACAAAAATGCATCTGTTGGCAATGACAAAAGAGAAACAAGTGGAAGTGCCAAGTGATGGTTGAATCTATTTGCAGCTGGTTTTTTTATCTGTATTAAGACTAGTGCTTTTGGACTAAGTAATTTGTATTAAGTACTTTGTTTGATTTATGTTATGGATGCATCTGTATTAAGTACTTTGTTTGGATTATGTTATGGATGCATATGTATTAAGTACTTTGTTTTGGTTTATGTTATGGATGCATATGTATTGAGTACTTTGTTTTGGTTTATGTTATGAATGCATTGGATAATTGGACAAATATTTTTTTTTTGTTTGTATTTGCAGTAAGAGCAGTGATATTACTACATATTTTTTTAATCCAATTATTACTAAACTACATTATTTGCAGTATTTACATTGCATTATCTTATTAGTTTTGAGTCCAATTGTTACCAATCATAAAATAATATGTCAATAAGTCATAATTAAAATGTCAATAAGTAATAATCATGAACTAGTATTCATAATTAACTACATTACAAAGCTCTCATCTCAAATACATTACACACATCCTAATAAACTACATGAGTGCCAAATAATCAAACTTGCTTCCTTTGCTACCGAAAAAAAAAAAAAAAAGAGATATTGCCACAACACACACCACCACACAAGTAGCAAATGAAAGCATTTGTTTCTTCTTGAAGATATTCAATTCTTGTGTATGGTTGTTCTTCAAGTCCAGTAATTCCAAATTCAGAGATCTTTCCACACTCTTGGCTCTCCTCAACTCAGCTTCTAGTTGTTTTTCTTTAACCTTGAGAACATTCATTTCATCTTCAAGTCTATCAAGCTTTTTGAGAAATCGAGGGATAAGAACTTTGGACCTTGAACACATTTCAGGATCAAACCACTTAAAAAATCCACAATGTCCACCTCTCTATGAAAAACAGAGGAAAATTAATTTAGGGCAGAGTATAGAAAAAAATAAAAATTAATTTATAGAAGTACATTGTATAGAAAAACAAGAATCTTTAAGAAGGAAAAACAGAGTATAGAATTAAAGTACATTGTATTTAGGGCATGACAAGAATCTTCTTCCTGGATTTTCTGGAGTCCAAGAATTCTTCAATTGGAGCTCAATCCCACAGTCACAAAACACAGGTTGTTGTAATCGAAAATCAGATTCGGTTGACTCCATTGATTGGCTTGAGCTCGAATGCATTTCTTAACAAAACATAAAAATAACAGAAAGATGAATTAAAATTTTCGCGATTGATTGGAGATCTGAATACTAGAAGCAAAGAAAAATACTAGAAACAAAACATAAACATACCTTTGATTGAAGATTTGAATCTTGATTAAAGATGAATTAGGAAAATTAGGGTTTTGAGAAAGAGGCTGGATGAATTGGGGAAGAACAACAACAAACCCTAATATAATTCGCGCGCATTCAGCTTCTCCCGTTAAGTCAATGACAGAAGACTAACGGCGTAACCAAATGTGATTAAAAAAGTGTAGTTTAGTGACTAAGTTTGATGAGCGGTGAAACTCGGTGACCAAAACTGAAATAAGGGTAAAGTTTGGTGACTAAAAGTGATATTAACCCTTTTTTTGCTAATGAAAATATTGGTTTTCGTTTATATCCTCAATATTGGGATCCTTGCATGAAAATATGTGAAATTTTGGGTATTTTTAATGATGCTACTTATGCAATGTCTAAAATTTATGAGTCTACTAGTCATATTGCAGTTAATTATTGTCTACAAGTTGTTGGTGTTTTACGTGAAAATTTGCATGATACTATGTTGCATTCTAGCGTGCTTTCTATGATGGAAAAATGGACAAAATATTTTCACGAAATTCCCGATTTATTTTTAGTTGCTAAAGTGTTTGATCCTACGTTTAAATTAGATGGTTTAGAAGATTTGTTAAATTTTTATTATGAAACTTTGTATCCATGCGGTGATGTGACGAAATTTGATCAATTTAGTGATATATGTCCTAATGTAAGTGAGATAGTTGCTAGAGTTAGGCAAATTATAGTAGATTTACTTAGAGAGTATGCGGGACCACCTCGTGCAACTTCTTCTTCATCATCTTATAGTTCTACTTCAATGTCTACATCATCCGGTCCTATTCTTAGTCGAATTAATACTTTTTTGGATAATCGTTACCAAAAAAGGGCACGATCTTCTTCTAACACTTGTCAAGATTTAGAAACATATTTGTCACTTCATGTTGAGTATGAAGAGGACGAACAAAGTGAGAAAGGTATCGACGTGCTAAAGTGGTGGGGGAGGAGAGCAAGTATACTTCCGATGATGTCTAAGGTTGCTAGAGACATTTTTGCATGTCCCGCCTCAACCGTTGCTTGTGAACAAGCTTTTAGCTTGGGGGGTTATACGTTGGATGCGACGAGATCACACTACAAAAATAACACGAATTAACGAGGGCAATTAACGAGGGGAGAAAAACCCTCGTTAATTGCCGGGGGGCGAGCCGAGGGCTAAAATAACGAGGGATTTAGCGACGGTATTAACCCCCTCGTAAATTAGCGAGGGCTCGAGCAAGGGCTAGCCAACCCTCGGTAGTTAACGAGGGCGAGACCCTCGCCAATACCACGTCAGATTTAACGAGGGCTATTTCCCTCGGCAAATTAACGAGGGCAAGCTCCCCTCGGTGAGCCCCTCGCCAATTCCAAATATAAATACACCCAACAGCTGCATTTTTCCCCATCGTGAAACCTGCCTCCTCCCAGCCTCCGCCGCCGCCTCCAACTGCCGCTGCCGCCGCCGTCGAAAATTGAACCACCCACTAGTTGGGCTTTGTTCTACTTATTCCCGGGAACATTTCTACGGTGAGTTTTTATGATTTAATCGGTTAATTTTGTTGTTATTTTACAAATTTTGTATTTTTTCATATGCATGTATTTGTGTAATTGTGTTGTTAATTTTGTTGTTATTATACATAATATGCATGTATTTGTGTAATTTTGTTATTATAGTTGGTGATTTATTAATTATTTAGTGTTAATTTGTATAATTGTTATATGTATTTTAATTATTTAGGAAAATGTTAATTAATTAGTAACTATGCAATTATATAATTTTGTTGTTATAGTTGGTGATTTATTAATTATTTAGTGTTAATTTGTATAACTATTATGTGTATTGTAATTATTTAGGAAAATTATTAGTATATGAATTATATATAAGAATTATTTACAGTGGAGTACACGATTTGGGCACGTATTACGCTGAGGTACATGACTTTTTTTATGTGGAGTAATGTGACTAAATTGCCCTTTTTTTTTTAAATTTGTCTTATTGTTTTCTCTCTCTCTTATTTTGATTTTTTCTATCTCATTATCCGATATTTACTCTTTCTCCACCATTTTAAAATTCAAATTTCAAATGAGGTTGACTCAATTAATTAATAGGAGTGGCCTGGATCTATTCACTACATATTCTTCGAAACCTAGCGTGGTCATAGCCCAAAGCAAATCATCGCCGTTAATAGTCTTCCTCTTCTCTCTCTGGCACTTATCGGAGGCTTCGCCGGTGATCTGGAATCGGGTCACACCAAATGCATATCGGAGGACATCAAGAACAATTCAATGACTATCGGAAAATACCATATTGTAAACCCTAACGACGGGATCCCTCTACCCGATTCTCACAAAATCACTGTTCGGGTAATTTTTTTATTTTGCCAACTTCACTTTTTTATTGTGGGTTTTATTTAATTTTTTGTAGACTATTAGTTCTGCAGAGAATTTGGTGTCTAATTATTCCGGTGAAGTTTGTATATATCTTTATCTTCGTTTTTTTTTTCTTTCTGCATATGACTGATTTTCTTTTTCTGCTGTTGTACGTGGGTTCTACTTGGTATAGAAACTTTTGTTTTTTGGTTGAAGATAATTATTAGAAAAAAATTGTTTAATTTATATCTCCGTATGTGCGATTTGCTGTTTAAATGGATGTTGCTAAGTAGTAAGGTTTTCTGGAGGTTTGTGGCTGGAAAAAATCAAAATTTCCCATTTCCTATTGTTTAAACCTTATTAAACGTTTTAAGAGTTGGAGGTCATTTGTTATTGTAGGTAACATCAGCATATGGGAACAGCTATCACTATTCTGACCATGTTACTGAGGGGCATTTTGCATTTCAAGCAGTAGAGGCAGGTGACTATATGGCTTATTTTTTTGCTTCTGATCACAAACCTTCAACCACTATAACCATCGACTTCGATTGGAAGTCTGGGGTTGCTGCCAAAGATTGGACCAATGTTGCCAAAAAAGGTTCCGTGGAAGTAAGTGCTCTTCTGCATATGCTTTAATTTTGTTTATGCTTCTTTGGTTAATCATTGTAATGTCTAGCCTCAAGTTTATGATTTAAGTTTCTCTCTTTTCATTGCTTGCATAATGTATTTCACTTTGTGGGTTGCTGGCCGAGCCTTGAGTGGTTGTTTGAATTATTGAATTGATGCTAATGTTTGTGGTTTTGTTGTTAATGTTTTGTTGTTAATAGAAATTTAGGTGTTGTTCAAATATTTTTCTGCAATTGTTCAAATTTTTCTGTTATTGTACAAATATTTTTCTGCAATTGTTCAAATATTTTTGGTTATTGTGCAAATATTTTGAGTGATAATTTGTGCGAATATTTTTTGGTTATTGTGCAAATATTTTTCTGCTATTGTTCAAATTTTTTCTGTCATTGTGCAAGTGTTATTGTGCAAATATATTTTCAAAATTTTGAGTGATAATTTGTTTTGATTGAGATTTTATTATTGTTCAATTTTTTTCCTGTTATTGTGCAAATATTTTTTAAAGTTGTGCAAGTGTTACTTTTACAATAATCGTGGAGATTTGAAAAAAAACGGCAAGATCAGGAGATTTGAAAGAAAACCCAGCAAGAATCGGAGATTTGAAAGAAAACCCAGCAAGAATCGGAGATTTGGAAAAAAAATAGCAAGAATCGGAGATTTGGAAAAAAAATAGCAAGAACCGGAGATTTGAAAAAAAAATCTGTGATTTTGGAGAAAAGAAGAAGGAGAAGAAGCAGAGATTTTAGTGTAGTGATTTTAGGAATTTGAAATTTGAATTTTTAGGGAGATTTTTTTGTTTTTAGTGTGATAGGATTTATGTATTTGAATTTTGAAATGTAATTTTGGAATCTTTAAATTTGAAAATTGAAATTAAGGACACTACAAAAAAATACAGATTTAACGAGGGCCACTAACGAGGGTTTAAAATCCCTCGTTAGTTAACGAGGGGCGAGGTGATGGGGACTTTTAACGAGGGAATTAGCGACGGCAGCGGGCCCCTCGTTAATTAACGAGGGCCCACACGAGGGCACGAGCCCCCTCGCTAACTAACGAGGGCGGAGCCCCTCGGCAACATATAACGAGGGCTAGGGCCCCTCGCCAAGGCCCAAAATATGTTAACGAGGGCGTTCCCTCGCCTCGGCCCATATAATTAACGAGGGCGAGGCCCCCTCGCGAATTAACGAGAGCACTCCCCTCGCTAAGGCCCAAATTTTTAAAGTTTTTTTTTATTTTTTATTATTAAACTTATATGTAAATTTACTTAGTGTTCACAAATGAATTGTAAACTACCACTCATTTTATAACCTAATAACCATGTTTATTATTCATTCCCACTCGATGTGGGATAAAACTTGTAGTGGGTGAGAGTGAGAAACTATTCCTCATTTTATATCTCAATAATTGTGTTCAGTTTTCATTCCCATTCGATGTGGGATAAGATTTGTAGTGAGTGAGAGTGAAAAACTACTCTTTATTTTATACCCTCAATAACTTTGTTCATTTTTTCTTCCCACTCAATGTGGGATAAAACTAGTGTGCTCATTGATCAAAATTCATGTAGAAATTTTATTTTGTATACTAAATTGCATTACTTTACAAATTCTAATAAAAATAAATAATAATATTATTATTATTATAATAATAGAAATTTTATTTTGTATAATAAATTGCATTACTATGTTGATTTTTATTATTTTGAGTCACCTATTATAATACAATTGAATATATATGTGATAATAATAAAAATTATAAAATGATAATATATAGTAAATATATAGTTAATAATTTAATTGAATATATTATATATATGTGATAATAATAACAATTATAAACATGATAATATATAGTTGACAATTTAATTAAATATATATGTAATAATAATAACAATTATAATTATGATAATATATAGTAAATATATAGTTAACAATTTAATTGAATATATATGTGATAATAATAACAATTATAAACATGATAATATATATAGTTGACAATTTAATTGAATATATATGTAATAGTAATAACAATTATAAATATGATAATATATAATATAATTGAATATATATGTGATAATAATAATAATAATGATAGACATGATAATATATATATATATATATATATATATATATATATATAATAACAGACATGATAATTATAATAATTATAATTATAATAATTGAATATATATGTGATAATAATAACAATTACTATGATAATATATAGTAAATATATAGTTAACAATTTAATTGAATATATATGTGATAATAATAACAATTATAAACATGATAATATATATAGTTGACAATTTAATTGAATATATATGTAATAGTAATAACAATTATAAATATGATAATATATAATATAATTGAATATATATGTGATAATAATAATAATGATAGACATGATAATATATATATATATATATATATATATATATATATATATATATAATAACAGACATGATAATTTTAATAATTATAATTATAATAATTGAATATATATGTGATAATAATAACAATTATAAAATGATAATATATATAGTGTGATAATAATAATAACAATTATAAATGATAATATATATATAGTGAATATATATGTGATAATAATAATAATAACAATTATAAATGATAATATATATATATATATATAGTGAATATATGTATACAATTTAATTGAATATAAATGTGAAAATAATAATAATAATAATAATAATTATAAACATGATAATATACATATATATATATATGTTATAATAATAATAACAATAATAAATGATAATATATATATATATATATATATATATATATATATATATAGTGAATATATAAAATGATAATAGATATAGTAAATATAGTATACAATTTAATTGAATATATATGTGTTAACAATTTAATTGAATAACAATTATAAATTGAATATGATATAAATATATTTCAAAGCAAAAATATAACGAATGATTAGCTTTGCCCAAACGGTAAGGTGACAAGGCCCTTATGCATGCCTCCGCAAAGGTCGCGGGATCGATCCCCGCAAGTCACGAAAATGGGGGATTTAAATAGGCCTGGGCGCGGCCAGGGGCGGGTTCGATACCCCCTGACCGCAATTTATTTTTTTATTAGCCCAAGAATTAGCGAGGGGCGAGGCGAGGGGCCCCCCGCTAACACGCCCTCGCCAATTCCCTCGCCAAAATCAGCCCTCGCCATTTCCCTCGCTAACCTCGCCCTCGCCAAGTCCTCGCAATTAGCGAGGGCGGGCCGAGGATGAGTTAACGAGGAGGTTTTAGCGAGGGAAATTTTCCCTCGTTAAAACCCTCGCCAACCCCTTTCCCCTCGCCAATTCCCTCTTTAATCCCCTCGCCAAAATGAATTTTTTTTGTAGTGGGAGAATTTGAATTAAAGGGTATTGTTGACTTTTTGGGTCCTTTTTTTGCGCTTTTACGTAAGGTTTCACTGTACATGTATCCCAGCGTAAATACCTTTAATATTTTATACCTGCGTGTTACTGACTCATATATAATTATTTAGAGTTAATTAATTAGTAATTATGCAATTATATAATTTTGTTGTTATAGTTGGTGATTTATTAATTATTTAGTGTTAATTTTTGTAATTGTTAGGTGTATTTTGATTATTAGTAATTATTTAGGAAAATTAGTAGTATAAGATTATTATATAATTATTTAGTGTTAATTAATTAGTAATTATGCAATTATATAATTTTGATTATTAATATTATTATAATTTTAATTTAATTGCTATAATTTATATATTTGTAGGTGTGTACGTTTATTGAAAAAGATTCGAGCCGGGAGTATAATTTCATAGCCACCACTATCACCGTAAGTATTCTTTTTGTAATTAATTATTATTTAAATATGGTTTTAATTTAATTATAATAATTATTTGATTTAAAATTATTTTGCATGCATGATATAATAATAATTTATATATATGGTGATCGATGTTCGATCAAATTTTGTATGATAGTAATATTAATTTTGAAAATCGAATCGATGTTCGATTCAAGTTGATGTTGGAGTTGAGGGTTGATGAATTGTTTGGTATTGTTTCTTTGTAGAATGTGCGTTCCGACTTGATTAATTTTAATTAAGTCGGAAATGGATGCACTAGGAACTTGATATATTAAGCTGGGAATACGATAAAATAAGACAAAACTGCCGAAATTTTTAGAAAATATATATATTAATATTAGGAAAAAATATATTAAGTGGAAGAATTAATTATGATTTAATTAAATTTTGAATCTTCATTAATTTGAAAGCAGATCTATTGCTATGAATTATTCAAGCCGTAGTTGGATGTATGGTCCAAGAACGATTAATGGCATGATATCTCCGAATTTCCGAGTGGAATCGAATCGTTTATAGAATTCGCTACTAGTAACCCGGAATGGATGAGTGGAGGAAAGATTAGGTGTCCTTGCTCGAAATTCAAATGTAGGAACCATAGTTTTAGAGAACCCATTGACGTGAAATCACATTTGTTTAGGCATGGGTTTATGTCTAATTATCACAATTGGATTTTGCACGGTGAGCAAAATTGGAATTCTATGCCACACCGAAACTATGATCGGCCAGCGTCGACTTCATATAGAGTTGGCGACAACTGCAGCACCTAGCTCGTACCAAAATATGATGATGGACTTAACTTCTGGTCCTAACATCGGTTTCCAAAATGTGGAAGAAGAGCCCCTTAGTGAGGAACCTCCTAATCGGCATCTTTGACACATTTTTGATATGCTTCGTGCGTGGATCGGGATCTGTATCTCGGTTGCGAGTCTCATTCTCGATTGTCATTCAATGCCCGTCTTTTAAACATTAAAGCGAGAGAATATATGCGAAAAAGGGTTACAATCAAATAGTTGATTTGATTAGTGAGATTTGCCCTCCAGAAAATTTGGTGCCCAAGAAATTTTACGATACTAAATTTGATTGATGGGTGGGATGGGTCTTCCCGTAGAGAGGATTGATTCTTTGTGCAAATAATTGTATGATATATTGGGGTGCGAGACGAGGGGAACTTGAATCTTGTAAGGTTTGTGGTCGGTCACGATTCAAACCTTGCTAGACGTGGTGTGGATGGTCGATGGAAAAAGAAACAGTCCTTTCAAAGAGATGTTCTATTTTCCTATCATTCCTCGATTGCAGGCCATGTCGATCCACACTACTACCGCTAAGGATATGATATGGCATGCTAGTTGCTATAATGATGAGACTGATGTTATCGTCACCTGCAAATTTGTTGGCTTGGAAACACCTAGACTATTCATATCGATTTTGTAGTGAAATACGGAATGTGAGGTGGGTTTGAGCTTCGATGGTTTTCGGCCGTTTGGGCGATCGGGAAAACAATATTCGTCATGGCGGTGATAGTGACACCGCATAATCTGCCCCCCCATGGTTGTGCATGAAAGAACAATTCATGTTTCGACGGTTTTGGTGCTGGTCCTAAAAATCCGAAGGATAATTTAGATGTATTTTTGACCACTAATTCATGATTTGAACATGTTGTGGGGAAATGGGGTGGAAACCTATGATGTTGCTAGAAAGCGAGAATTTTATGATGCGAGCCGCATTAATCTGGACCATTAGTGACTTTCCGGCTTACTCAATCTTTATGCTGGATGGAGCACACTGGAAGGATCGCTTGTCCATATTGTCTTTGAGTACTCCGATGCCTTCACTTTAAAACTTCGGCCGCAAAGCGATCGTGGTTTGATAACCATCGTAAGTTCTTACCTAGGGGACATCCGTATCGCAGAACAAGGCGCATTCACGAAGAATGTAGTAGTTCTGAGATGACCCACCACCCATCCGAACAGGTGAAATGCTTCTACAAGAAATTGATTGGTTGGGGTGCGGGAAAGTGACGAGGAGAAGAGAGTCTTTGAGGCCCACAACAAAAGATTAGATGGTATTTGGAGGAAGAAAAGTATTTTTGGGATTTGCCATATTGGAGTACCCTCTTGATCCGACATAATTTGGATGTGATGCACATTGAAAAAAATGTGTTTGATAATTTGTTCTACAGTGATGAATGTGGAAGGGAAAACAAAAGACACAAATAAGTCTAGGGATGAACTTAATGAATATTGTCGTCGTCCCTCTCTAGAGAAATATCAACGCACGGGAAAGTATCCCAAAGCTTGTTATTCACTTGATAAGAGTCAAAAGGGTGATCGTGCGGATGGGTAACTCGAGTTGAAGTTTCCCGATGACTATGTGTCTAACCTATCTCGATGTGTAGACTGGAGCAAATTGAAGATGTTTGGGATGAAGAGTCATGATTGCCATGTGTTTATGCAGAGACTACTCCCGATTGCTTTTCGTGAAACTCTGCCGCCGAATGTGTGAAAAGCAATCACCGAACTTAGTTTGTTCTTTAGGGAGTTAACTTCTACATCCATTACAAGAGAGAACATGGCTCGATTTGGAAGCGAGATGTTCCAGTTATATTGTGTAAGTTGGAACGTATTTTCCGCCCGGCTTCTTCAATTCGATGGAGCATCTCGCTCATGCACCTTGCATACGAAGCAAGGATAGCTGGTCTGTGCAAAGTATAGATGGATGTATCCATTTGAGAGGTAATTTATAACTCTAAATTATTTGATTACCTAAAACGGTTATATTATATATATATATATATATATATATATATATATATATATATAACACTTGATTCATTTAATTAGGTATCTTCACAATTTAAAGCTCAAGTGTTGGTAACAAGGCGCATGTTGAAGCATCGATTGCAAATGCGTATTTAACAAAAAGAGGCCTCAATATTTTGTTCCCTCTATTTTGGCGATCACGTTCGAGACGAGGCGGCACGGTATACCTCGTAATTACGATGGTCGGGCGAGGTACCCCCAAGTAGCGAAAGGTACTTTGTCCATATTTATACCTCCTGGTCGACATCTTGGAAAGGTGAACAAAAGATGGATTGTAGATGAGGAGAAAAACACGGCTCATACGTACGTGTTCTTGAATTGTCTCGAGTTGCAACCGTATATCGAGTAAGTTTATAACGTTCAACTTTTGTTAATTATACCGTCAATCCGTATATTAAATAATCAAATCCCCCTTTTGTAGTATGTTTTCCGAGCAATTGCAAAAATACCAACCGGGGGACTCGAGGGCTGAACAAGATAATAGACTACAAGATGAGTTTGCATCGTGGTTTGAACAACTTGTAAGGATAAACAATATTCAAAATCGGTGGATACGTGATCTTTCTAGCGGTCCTTCGAGTTGTGTCACCACATACCCTGGATATTATGTGAATGGTTACAAATTTCACACACGAACTTATGGCTCATCCAAATCTACTTCAAATTGTGGCGTTTATATCAAGGGTAAAAATTATGATGCGAGATGAGAATGATTTTCTACGGGATCCTCGAGGAAGTAGTGCAATTGGAGTACCCGGACGTATTGAGAAAAATGTTGTTCTGTTCAAGTGTGAGTGGTTTGATCCATCTGTGCCAAATGGAACTAGAGTACATCCTCATTACAAACTTGTGGACGTTAATCAAAGGGAAGATACGGCCGCTACGATCCTTTTGTGTTAGCAAGTCAAGCCACTCAAGTTTACTATTGCAAGTACCCGGAAAGCGTAGACATGAGTGGTTGGCCGTTTGTAAAATCAAACCGAGATCCTTGGTCGAAACCGTGCCAACGAATGAACAAGAGCTTCCCCCTTTCAAGACGACCTTGAGTCCCAAATTAATATTGTGCAAACGGATGATGATCAATCATATTGTGAGATGTCAACGGTGCACTAATTGATATTGAAAATAATGAAGAAGAGGAAGGAGAAGAAGAAGAAGAAGAAGAAGAAAATGATGATGATGAGGAGGAGGAGAGTGAAGAGGAGGAGGAGGATGAAAACTCGGATGAATATTGAATATATAGTGTAATAATTATGTGTGTTTCATTTTAATGCACTGCTCGAGTATATGATGAATTATTTGTTATTGAATAGTGTAATAATATGGTTTTATTTAATTATTGTTACTGAGATGAGCGGACCGTCCGGATGGAGGGGACCGTCTGGGTCGAGGGACGATTTGGGTCGAGACGGAGGCGTCCGGATGCAGGTCGAGGGTACCCGATCGGTACCCATTATTCAGCGAGATGAGCGCGGACGAGGCTGTCCGGCTCGAGTCTTATGAGGACCATCCATCCAGATCCAGCTCCAGCTCCTGCGGGTTCGATCGTGGATATATGGATCTACAGGGGCACGTAAGTTAAATACTTGTGAATAATAAACTGTGTCATATTTATATGTCTATTAATTTCGCGTGTTTATTCCGTTTTTGCAAGTTGATGCCATCGAATCAGGTATCCAGGATTATTCGGGATATTATGTATAAACAAATGGAGCCCGGTGCATTCACTTTCCGGATGATATCTCCTCGGAGGTTTGAGCAGACGTCGGGAGTCATTTCAGGTACATTATATTTTGTTATTCGCTATTTAATTTTGATTAATTTATAAACTTTAACGCTTATTGAGTACAATAATATTTTGTTTGGCAGAGAGTGACTAGGTGGGACCCCTTCCGTTACGAACTCAACGGAGGTGTACAGCTGTTCCTTCGTAGGGCAGCGGAAAGATACAGCGATATCTTTGAACAACGTGAAAACGATGTTCTTCACCAAGGAACAGTGCCTGGATGGGATGACGCCGTCTTTCAATCCACTTTCGAGTATTGGGGTAGAGAAGAGGTGAGGTCAAAGAGCGCGCGGTGTAGGAGGAATCGAATGTCGGAGCTCGGAGGCCCGGGCACTGGCATCTCCGTCATAGGGGCGGATCCGTGGATCACCCGAGTATTCATATGACTTTGTAAGTAATTTTTTAATGCTAGTTCAATATTTTAATTAAACACGTGGTTCTAATTAAATAAATACAAGAGAGGAAGCATGGACGGCCCCCACCGACCGGGACATAATGCGGCATTACCACGCAACTCCCGAAGGGGAGTACACCCTACGGGTCAATTAGTGACACAATTGTAAGTATTTTCATTTTATATTATATAATAATTTATAAAAAAATTATATATATGTCTATTTTTGTAATCTAAAATTTTAATTGTGGAAATATTAAATACAAAGTATGAAGTACAAGAGGCGGCCTCCCGGATGCCTCAGCGCTCGACGAGGGTCGAGCCCGAACCCCAACCCGACTTATCCCAAATCTATGTCCAAACCGTTGGAAAACAACACGGGAGGGTTCGGTGTCTCGGTCAATTGGGTAAGTCCAGACGCATCCCCTCCGGCTCTTGCTCAACGAGTACTCCTCCTCCTCCCGTTGGCTACACCCAAGTGATGTCGATCGATGCTCCAAGAGGAGCGTGATAGGATGGTTAGAGATGGGCGGAGATGGAGCGAAGAGACGCAGCTTTGAGAGAGGAGTTGACGGCGAACATGCAACGTCAAATCCAGGAGCTGTTGCGGGGATGCGGGATTCCTTACCTGGTAGTGGTGTTCCCCATGGTGGTCCGAGTGGTTCGATCGGTCATCACGTGGTCCCAGGGGTTCTAGGCGCGGTGAATTCATTATTTTGTTTAAAACTATGAATTTTTCTGAATGTTAATTAAGAATTTATGAATTTTAAATATTTACGAGTATGAATTTTAATTAATTAAGATGATGAATTTTAATTATTTAAAGTATTAATTTTAATTGTTTAAGATTACATATATAAACATGATAATACAGATGTTATATATGATAATAATAACAATTATAGACATGATAATTATAATAATTGAATATATATGTTATAATAATAATAACATTTATAAATGAAAATAATAAAAATTATGACAATATACAATTTAATTGAAAATTATAATAACATTAGTGAATATATAATATACAATTTAATTGAAAATATATGTGATAATAATAAAAATGATAAAATGATAATATATGTAGTAAATATATATAATTGAATATATAATGTTATAATAATAAAAATTAAAAAATAATATAAGTTAATTGAAAATTATAATAACATTAGTGAATATATAATATACAATTTAATTGAAAATATATGTGATAATAATAAAAATGATAAAATGATAATATATGTAGTAAATATATATAATTGAATATATATGTTATAATAATAAAAATTAAAAAATGATATAATTTAATTGAATATATATAGTAGATAATTTAATTAAATATATAGTATAAAATTTAATTAAATATATAGTATACAATTTAATTATAAATTAAATATATAAAATAATGAACATAATATGATATTAATATAATTAAAAGCAAAATCATATTGAATGATTAGCTTTGCCCAAACGGTAAAGCGCCTAGCCTCTATACACTCTCTATGCTCAGGTCGCGAGTTCGATCCCTGGCGCCGCGAATAAATTCGGAATTAGTATGGGCCAGGTCGCGGGTTTGATACCCCCTGGCCGCGAATTTTTTTACGTTTAAATTTAGCGAGGGGCGAGACGAGGGGCCCGCCCTCGCCAGCTGGCCCCCTCGCCAATTCCCTCGCCAATCGAACCCTCGCCAAATCCCTCGCCAACCTAGCCCTCGCCAACTCCCTCGCCAGCTGCCCCTCGCCAAAACCCTCGCCAAACGCCCCTCGCCAATTTAGCCCTCGCTAAAGCCCTCGCTAAACTCGCCCTCGCCAAATTCCTCGGCAATTAGCGAGGGCAACTGCCCTCGTTAATTAGCGAGGGATTTGGCGAGGGAAGTGTTTACCGACAAGGTTTTTGCCGAGGGCTACCTTCCCTCGGTAAAGCCCTCGCCAAACCCCTCCCCCTCGTTAATTCCCTCGCTAACCCCCTCGCCAAATTCATTTTTTTTGTGGTGTCAAACATGACCGTGGAAAATGTCGAGAACTAATGCTTGCTCGATGATTGGGTAAGAGCCGAGCATAGAGCTCAAGTAGCTCTTGTAGAAGATGAAGATAGCGAAGAATGGACGACATCCACTGGCGGAAGTGAAGGGTAAAGAATCGAGCATTCAACCGTATCAACCGAAAAGGTAAATTTTGAGGTAAGAGAACTACGTGGACTTTGATTCCTAATTGGATACGTAGGCACCTTAATTTTAAGTTATAGACTTAGAATTTCAAAGTTAATTTCTTAAAATTAAGCTCAAGTCAAATTTCTTTTATCCCTCCCCCTTCCCTTTAATTGTATTTAATTTGTAATTGATCAATATTCTAAAGTTGTAAATTTGTAATATTTCAATTTCAATATTCTAAATTGTAATATTTTTAATTTTGTTATAAGTTGTAACATTTCAATTTCCAATATTTTTTATAAGTTGTAAATTCATTTATATTTTAAGTTGAATAAATTCATTTATATTTCAATTTCAAATATTTAATTTTAAGTTGCAATTTGCAAACTTGCAATGTAATTGTAAGTTAAGTTAAAATCAATTTCAATGTAAATATAAATTAATTTGTACATGTAATGTAAGTTGTAAATTGTAATACTATTTTTGATATTATTTCTAAGTTATAACAATACACGTAACATGATTAAAATTTAAAAAGATAAAAAATAAAAAAACAAAAAAAAAAAGAAAAGAAAAAAATCGTCGGAAGCGCCGGTTCCGGAACCGGAACCTAAACCTTAGAACCGCCGGTTCGGTTTCGGTTCCAAAAAATTGGAAAACCGAAACTGCGGTTTGGAACCGGAACCGGCGGTTCGGGGCGGTTGGGCACCTCTATGCTCGCCTGATGGCTCACGATGCTCTCCTGGTGGCTAGATGCAAGCAAGTTGCATAGTATAACATCTCCATTATAAGTTGCAACCCTAGCATTGTGAACCATAGCTACCGCAGTTGCCTCCTGTGAACGCTGTCGTGCCCTGTCGGCAGCTGTAATCCCCCTGACGACCTCTTCCACAAAAGAGTCGAGGTGTATGTGGCTACCTATGCGAGAATCGAGGGCCGACAGGCGGTCGAAAATACCTCGAGACAGTGGCATCCATAAGGCATGAATGTCGTCTCTAAACAAGGTAGCAGCTGTCCACTCTGAGTCAAAGTACTCCTCTGCAGCGGCAGACATCCTATAGGCACGAAAATGGGCAGCGTATGCAGATATCGACTCGTGCTCAAACTGGGATATGGTGAGGTAGCGGTGTCTAGGCGTCATGGCTGGAAGGGCTTCTACCGGACCTAATCTGGTAAAAAGAATAAAGGTTCTAAGATCAGTGTCTTATGGTAGGGGATAGTATCAAAAAGAAAAAATAATTGCATCATTTAAGCAATGGGTTGTTTCTACACATAAAACACATAATTCATATCAAACAAGATTTAAAACACCAAAATATTATTTCATTTCATAAGCTTATCACATAAATTCATCTCATAAACTGGTAAGTGTCGTAATTCCCACTTTCATAAGTACTTTTATATCACGAATTTTAGTTAGAGGGTTCATGTATCAGATTCTTTAATTAGAAACTTTCGTACCTTGAGGGTGCCTCGGACTGCTGCAGTATACACATTTTTCCACTAATAATTTTTCTTCTGAAATTATATATGTATATATATATATATATATATATATATATTTAACTTATTTTACTAGGAAAATAATTTGGATATGAGCAATTAAGTTATTTTGTCCGAAGTTTTGAACATGAGCTCTGATACCACCTGTAACGCCCCACAATTCCGAAATGCAAGCCCTTGTGGCTTTTAACACTCTAAACTCGGGTTGTCACTTAATAATCGAATAATTGAGCTTATTTTTTTCGAATAAAATTATTTAAACGTAAACGTAAACAAGTCGAAGATAAACTTAAGAGATTAACAGCGGAAGACTTAAATATTATCTTTAACATAATACATGAGTTGCATTTTTTTTTATTTTATTTAATAATTGGAAAGGAAGTAGTTGCGTACAAAGTAAAACGTCGAGCGATCCGTAAAGGTTCGTTTACTTGGCATAAGAAATTAAAATCGTCTTTCTAAGTGATTGCATCTTATTTAGAATATAAGTATATTAGCATCATAATTAGGGAAACCCCGTGTCACTGCAGCTCCGGCCCATCTTCAACATAACCTGAAAAATATTGAGTTTGGAGTGTGAGATAAAAATCTCAGTGGATAACTTGTATGTTGTTATACAGATTGACAATATACCGAAAATACATATTTCTCCTTTCCCATGATTAAATCTTTTACATGGCATTTATTTAATTTAAGGTTCGATCTTGTATATATATTAAATCCTGCTCGTTGAACTCACATCAGACGTACACTTGGGGTACGCTCACTGAATGCAGTCTTGCTTTCCATATACGAGATTAATAGAACTCACATCAGACGTACACTTGGGATACGCTCACTGAATGCAGTCTTGCTTTCCATAAACGAGATTAATAGAACTCACATCAGACGTACACTTGGGGTACGCTCACTGAATGCAGTCTTGCTTTCCATAAATGAGATTAATAGAACTCACATCAGACGTACACTTGGGGTACGCTCACTAAATGCAGTCTTGTTTTCTTTAAACATAATTAATAAATAACTAAGTCGTTAAAACTTCTAAGGTGTTTAATTATTTTGCTTCAGAATACACCAACAGTCCATATAACATTAACGGCTAATACAGATAGTGTCACCCACATTTTAACTTTATAGATAAGTCAGAACTGTTTGGAAAAATTCCAAAATTTAGAAATAGCAGGGACGGTCGAGCTCTGACTTATGCCGCACTTCACCTAGCACGAGTTTCCTCAAAAATCTTAGTGATCGTATTTTTATTAGTAAACTTCACCTAGAAGGATGGACAGGTTTTAGCAAAAAATTCATATCTCTATTTTGGCTAGGCCAAAATGTACGAAATTTAATTATGTTGTACAAGACTTATCATAGAACATGCCTCTAAAATTTCATAATTTTTGCATTAGCCAAACGGTACCAATTTTGATTATAAATCACAGTCACGTTTTTCGGCCGATTTGTATAACACCCATTTCAAAGATTTATTTCTCCTAGATGACAACTCCGATGATTCTGAAATTTTTCTACGTTATACTAGATTGTAAGAGGATCATTTATGATTTTTTTCAAGATTTTTAGACGCTTGCAAACAAGGTAACCAAGCTCATCAAGTTCATGGTTCAAAACTGCCCAATTTCAGGAAGTAATTTTTCTTGAACTTCCATAATTTTTTCCTCTTAAAAGGTAGGTCCTTTCAATGCCAATTTTTACACACTTATAGTATGCCAATAGGAGAACATCAGCATATTTTTATTTTTAAAAAAACATTTATGGAACAGGGGATGAATATCATCAAAATAGGGGCTCCAAAACATATAAGTTTGTCAAGTAGCATGTTCGTCAATGATTTTACCCATCATAACTCGATCAAAACTCTAAAGCAAAACTATAAATACATAGTACACACATCAAATAACATATATTTGGCTGAAAATAACAGAAATTAACGAGTTAAAGCATTCAACGATCTTGACGTAAATTACTCGAACACAATTTTTTAGACATATTTAGTTTAGCAACCTTTGTAGCTGCCTTCTCTGTTTTCTTTGATTCTTTGGACGAAAATGATTTTTGGAAGCTTGGGAGGTGCTCACGTAGTGTTAGAAGCTAGCATCTTGAATGGTTTCATCAAAACAAAAAAATAAGAAGTAGTTAGAAAGAGGGAGGAACCGTGAGAAGAGGGTGTTTCTTCCATTTTCTTTTTTTTTTTTATGAAAGAAGCTTGTAACAAATCTTACCTTGATGTTTATGGTGTAAGAAAGAAGCTTCACTTGATGGAGGTTTAAGACTTAATGAAAAGAAAAGAAAAAAAGGAAGAAGGATAGAGCCGATGATGATTGACGAATGTGAAGAAGAAGAAGTTGGGTTTGTACTTGTATAAATGGAAGAAAAAATGGGACGTGGCCCTTCCCTAGCCAAGGCTGAAACTTGGCCATTAATTCACTCCTTTTTTCCCTTTTTTCCTTTTTTTATTAACTAATCAATATTTAATTTAAAATATTTGTCTTATATGTATATAAAAAAAATCACTACGCAATATCATTTAATCTTTAAACGAGTTGTTGAATAATTAATTCGAGAACATATTAATTCATCACATATTATTTCATTAATTACTAAAACGTAAAAATAAGATAACTACATTATTTAATTTCGTAAATTATGTCACATAATTTTTCATGCATTATTAAATTTATTATTTTGGCAATTCATAGTATTTAGACGCAATAGGATTGTCGTCGTCGAATTTTTATTATTTATTAAGTGCTATTCTTTGTTCGATAAAACACGAGTTTGGTAAGAATTTTCAATAATTCTTCTTTGAATAGCAATTAAGTCTTATATTATACTCACTATAGATCAAACCTTAATTTTTTATTATACTTTAAAGTGCTAGGAGTGCTTTTGGCTCAGAATGCTCGCCCGTTTACCTGAAAAATTACATCTTTGAAAAAAATACATATATTTCATACAATAATTAATTATTTTAAAAAAATAATAATTTAGGGATTTTGGGTTCGGGGTATTACAAACTGCATACATTGGGAATGGCAAAATTGCCATAGTGTGTGGGCTGGACAATACGCAGAAAGAAGTGGAAAACCAACAATAATCTTGGAAGCTGTTGCATCATATGATTTATGGATATGACACGCTTTCTTTGGGACACCAGGTACATGCGATGATATTAATGTACTTCACCAATCTCCAGTTTTTAGTGATATCTTAGAAGGTCGATCACCAAAGGTTAGTTATGTCGTGAATGGTCGGGAAAATGATAGGGCATATTATCTAACTGGTGGCATTTATCCTTCTTGGGCTACATTTGTTAAGTCCATTATTCTCCGCAAATTCAAAAACACAAGTTGTTTGCTCAACATCAGGAGGCTACGTGAAAATATATCGAACGAGCATTTGGAGTACTACAAGCTCATTTCGCATTTGTTCGACACACATGTCTTGTTTGTGATAAGCTTTTGATGGGTAAAATTATGATGACTCGTATCATCATGCACAATATGATAGTAGAAGATGAACGAGACACGTACCAGACTTATTATGATCCTACAGAATTTATGATGGATGATCCTACAAGTGATGATCAAACTTTTCAGTACTCTATTGAACGCATTACAAGTCGATTTTTTAAATAAAATATAGCGGTTTTGAAAACCGGTTTCAAAATTACTGTGATTTTGATATAAATTTCAAATATAAGGAAGGGCGCCACCTGCTATGGCGCCCCCCATTGACAAATCCGACAATATCTGCACACTAACCTGCAAATTTAAAAAAAAAAAAAAATTAGAAGGGGCGTTGTAGCCGGTGGCGCCCCTTAAATAAATTTGTAATTTTCCGACAACATTCTGCAAATTAAAAAAAAAATTCAAATGGGGCGCCAACAGTAACGACGCCCCTTAGGGAATCTTTTAATTGGCTCAGTCACGGTTGGTTGTTGACTGAATAGGCATGTCATCACCACTTGAATTTGCAGAATGTGGTCACTTAATTAAAATAAAAAAAAATTGACCATGGTCAAATCTGGCACACCTCATCACTGCATCACTGCACCTCTACTGAATAGGCATGTCACGGTTGGTTGTTGGCTGCTTTTTAATATCAATGCACCTCTACTGAATAGGCATGTCACGGTTGTTGATTGCTTTTTAATGTGAAATCTATTTAAGAGAGACGCGTATGTATCGTGATTTGCACAATTGTAAATCAGAGTAAGAAGTGAGTAAGAGCATAAAAAAATTATAAATCAGTAGAGGAAGAACGACATCACTCTTTTGAGAGCACAATTTTATGAAAGTAAAGGTGACTAAAATTTTAATTTTTCGTAGTATACTTTTTATTTTTAGTTTAGTTATACAATATATTTTATTTATAATACATGTTTTATTGTTGTAGAATTTTTTTGAGAAAGATTGGAATTATACAGAGTTTGAAGAAGATTGCAATTGTTGATATTTTGAGAAGATTGCAATTCTTGATATTTTGAGGTTGGTATTTATTTTTCTATCTCATAATTTATTTTGCTAAATGAAAGTTGTTCCGTACGGAGTGTAGAATAACATATTCATATTTGGTATTTTTGAATGAGTTTACAGTGAGTTATGAATTTTTATGTGAAACGTGTACATTTTTTTACGAATTTTGCAGCACACTCGTTTTCATTAAATTTTTGGTAATGATCCGTAGTTCGAATAACTTAGGTTTCTAAATGAAAGTTATTCCCTACTGAGTGTAGAAGAACTTATTAAATTTGGTATTTTTTTATGAGTTTATAGTGAGTTATGAATTTTTATATGAAACGTGTAAATTTTTTACGAATTTTGCAACACACTCATTTTCATTAAATTTTCGGTAACGATCCGTAGATCAAATGACTTAGGTTTCTAAATGAAAGTTGTTTCCTACTAAGTATAGAATAACATATTCAAATTTGGTATTTTTTTTATGAGTTTACAGTGAGTTATGAATTTTTATGTGAAATGTGTATATTTTTTATGAATTTTGCAACACACTCGTATTCATTAAATTTCCGGTAATGATCCGTAGCTCGAATGACTTAGGTTTCTAAATGAAAGTTGTTTCTTACTGAGTGTAGAATAACATATTCAAATTTGGTATTTTTTTTGATGAGTTTACAGTAAGTTATGAATTTTTATGTGAACTGTGTATATTTTTTATGAATTTTACAACACACTCATTTTCATTAAATTTCCAGTAATGATCCGTAGCTCGAATAACTTAGGTTTCTAAATAAAGGTTGTTTCATATTGAGTGTAGAATAACATATTCAAATTTGGTATTTTTTTGATGAGTTTACAATGAATTATGAATTTTTATGTGAAATGTGTACATTTTTTATGAATTTTGCAACACACTCGTTTTCATTAAATTTCCGGTAATGATCCGTAGCTCGAATGACTTAGGTTTCTAAATGAAAGTTATTTCCTACTGAGTATAGAATAACATATTCAAATTTGGTATTTTTTTGATGAGTTTACAGTGAGTTATGAATTTTTATGTGAAACATGTACATTTTTTATGAATTTTGTAACACACTCGTTTTCATTAAATTTCTGGTATGTTTCTAAATGAAAGTTGTTTCCTACTGAGTGTAGAATAACATATTTAAATTTGATATTTTTTTGATGAGTTTACAGTAAGTTATGAATTTTTATGTGAAACATGTACATTTTTTATGAATTTTGCAACACACTCATTTTCATTAAATTTCCGGTAACGATCTGTAGCTCAAATGACTTAGATTTCTAAATAAAAGTTGTTTTCTACTAAGTGTAGAATAACATATTCAAATTTGGTATTTTTTTGATGATTTTACAATGAGTTATGAATTTTTATGTGAAATGTATATATTTTTGATGAATTTTGCAACACACTTGTTTTCATTAAATTTCCGGTAACGATCCGTAGCTCGAATGACTTAGGTTTCTAAATGAAAGTTGTTTCCTACTGAGTGTAGAATAATATATTCAAATTTGGTATTTTTTTTATGAGTTTACAGTAAGTTTATGAATTTTTATGTGAAACGTGTATATTTTTTTATGAATTTTACAACACACTCATTTTCATTAAAAATCTAGTAACAATCCGTAGCTCGAGTACAACACACGTGTACAATTTCTAATATTGATTATTATGATGCTTGTTTGTGTTCTGATCTCTTTTATTTTTTTCATTAAAGGTATAGCAATATGAGTGATATTATAATAATTGTACGTTGTGGGGGAATAAATGTTGGATTACAAAGAGTGGATTGTAAGATTGATTATTACGATCTACTTCGTTTGTTGTCTGAAATGACCGGATTTGAATTGAATGAGTATAACTTGAAGGTGTCTGCAAAATATGCTGGCACATCAGATATTTATTCAATCACATGCAGTCGCGACCTTTTTTTTTTATCCGAAGTCTGGTTTTAGATCAGTTGAGTTATATGTTCAACAAGAAATTATTTTACCAACACTATCATCGCATATTCCAATGGATAATATTTTGAACGAATATGCATCCTACATTGCGGGTGAATCTGAAATGTCGCATTTCACCCGAGGGTCTATTGATGCGAATGATGACGATGGGTGCATGTTAAGGACGGAAGAAGTTGTATGTGACTATTTTGCCATTAATGATGGACCTAATTTTGAGTCAGATGATGATGAAGCAAATGGTGATGAAGATGATTCAGACGAGGATAATAATATTGAAGATCAAGTCCAGACGAGTAGAAATATGCAACTACAAACAACACAACATCCTAGTTTATCTAGGGCGTCATTTTTCAATTCATCATATGAGGACGTGCCTATTGATTCAATTGTCATACCAATTGGTGATTTTACATATGATGATGATGTGAGAATTTTGATGAAGGGAATGAATTTTACAAATAAAAATCAATTGCAGTCTGATGTTAAGAATTATTCAATACGACATGCACTACGTGAGTATGCAGTTGTCGAAAGTACTCAATAATTTAGAAAGTTGTTTGCAAGCAAAACGCAAGGAGGGTTGAACAAAATAGTTTAGTTCAGCAGTGCAATTGGTTTTTGCAAGGAATTAGCTCAAAAAAGACTGGACGTTGGAAAATATCTCAAATAGGATCAAATCATACTTGTCTTATCAATGCTACTAACACGCGTCATAGAAATCTATGTATGAATTTGATAGCAGGTATGTTAGAAAGTAAAGTTAAGATAAATCCAGCATACAAAGCATCAGATGCAAAGGTAGTGCTAGTATATTTATTCCATTTGATTCCCAATAAATATCTATTGATCTAATGTAGAAATTGTTTGATTGCAGGTAGATGTGTTTAATCAATATAATTATGAGGTGTCTTACCATATGGCATGGAAGGCGATAAAACGTGCTGTAGAGAATGTGTATGGAACGTGGGAGACCTTATGTCAATATTTGTCGAAGTTCATGAGAGCTATGCAAAGATACAATTCTGGAACGATTATGGAGTGGTGTCATGCTGGACAAGACCCTACTACATATGTCTTCACACTAGGGTATGTGTTTTGGGCGTTTAAGCCATGTATTGATGCATTCCAACATTGCCGAAAAGTCACCACTGTGGACGTCACTCATCTTTACACCAAATACAAACATAAGTTGTTGATTGCGATCACCATTGACCTAAATCAATAGATTATCCCTTTTAGCTTATGCCATCGTTGATGAAGAGACTTTTTATTCATGGCGTTGATTTTTAAGTATGCTGGCGACACATGTGGTTTCGTGGAGTTCAGGGTGTTTGCCTAATTTTTTACCGACACGCGGCATATTGAAGACAGTTGAGTATATCCTAGCTTTTCAAGAACTAATGGGTGCACATCATTTCTGCCTTAGACACGTTGCTTCAAACTTCAATAATCGTTTCAAGTGTTTGCGGCTGAAGGATTTATGCTATAATGCGGAAAGAGCATACATTGTGGTTAAGTTTGAATAGATAATGGATCAAATCAAAGAGTTGAACCCCTGCTGCATTTGCTTATTTGGATAGTATCGATAAATCTAAATGGACATTTTTCCACGACCAAGGTCGTCGTTGTGGTATTATGACCACCAACATGTCTAAATGCTTCAACGGCGTATTAGTTGGTGCACGACGTCTTCCGATTTCAGAAATTGTGCGAATCACATTTCAAAGGTCGAAGAATATTTTCGTTGAAAGAGAGAAGCTTGCAATGCAGCTTCAACAAACCAATCAAAGGTTTTCGGATAATATTTTGAGACTTTTTGATAAGGAAGCTGAAGAAGGACTCAGATCGAGATTCACAGTGGATAGTTATAATAACGCTCTCCAAATTGCCAGTGTTTCAACATTTTATGATGGCTCTAGACGCTCATATACTTACATAGTGAAATTATCAACACGAGAATGTTCCTGCGGTAAATGGAGCTTCAGTGGTATTCCGTGCGCACATGTAATGGTTGTTTGCAAACATTTTCGATTTGAGGTTTCGAATTGGTTCACCAATGTTATAGTACAGAAACGTATGTTTCCATGTATAGTTCTCCGATGTTTTTACCGTTGGCAGATGAAGAGGAATGGGACGAGGCATCTTTCATGTTGAAACATAATCCTCAACGTTGAATTAGACGTCGCGGTCGGGATGTCATTACTAGAATTTTCAACTAGATGGATTGGGCACAAACTCGGGAGAGACAACGATATCAAGCACATGATCAAGCAAGAAGTGCCAATCCAGGGTCTTCATCGCGACGTAGATGATTTGAGCAAATTGAAGTTGTTCTTGTGTTATTGTTCACCCACTGATGTATTAATACACCCACTGCATTAATGTACCCGAATGTTTTATTGTGTCCATATTAGTTTGATTTTTTCTTGTGGTATTGTTTAATTTATAATTTAAATAATTTTTTATCATATTATTTAAATGTATTTATTGTGATTATTTCAGTCCACAATGACAAATCCAATTCCGTGGGAACCCAAAAACACGTTTGAGAGTTTGGAGAACAATAGCCTATGGACTCCAGAGGCCGACATAGTTCTTGCTGATCTTTTATGGAATCGGTACTATTACGGAGAGTGGGAAAAAAAAAGAAAACACAACCTACATTATTCAAGTTGTGGTCCGCCTTAACGTTGAATTTCAAACACAAAACTTTAAAAGGGATAATGTAATTGAAAGAATTGATAAATTCAGATCACGTCATGATTGTTGGTACAAGATGTTCACTACAAAGGGGGTCCATTGGGATCGTTCAACACACTTATTGATTGCATCCGATAAAATATGGAATCATTGGTTGATGGTAAATTATTTAAACTACACTTGTGTTTATTGTTTATTATTTGTATTAATTTCATCCTATCTAATCTATTATTAATTTACATATTTTAGAATAATATCCAGTCACACTCATATGCAATGTTGCAAGAAGAACCGTTGTGGGACAAATTAACGGTTTTATTTCAAAAGCCGCATACTCGATCACTGTCTCGTTCACGTACACAAGGTGGAGCTTCCAGTAGTTCAGGGCAATAGAGTCTATGTGTTTAAATTAAGAATTTGGATTTAATAATATTTTATGTTTTAAGTTTTATTAATTTAAACATGTGTCAAGAATATTTTAAACTTCAAGTGCTTGCTTTGATTTTATTTTCAAGTGCTTGTTTCAATTTTAATGTACACTAATTAGATAATCAACTATGAAATTTGGACTCATTTTGTAAAAGATAAATTTTTATTGAAGACAATTTTAAAGTTTGCAAGAAAAAAATATTCAACATACAAATTGATATTAATATTTAGTGTGCTCGCCGATGACCCTCTGTACCACATCTAGGTGCACGTTTAGGGCGGCTACCACGTCGTACAACGCCCTGACCAAGTTGGATACCCTCATTCTGACCCTCTTGGGCATTCAATGGTGCATTGAATGTAGGACTATCAAAGCCTATAAATGGTTCCTGAAGCATTGAACTCTCTTGGCATATCATTTCCTCCTTGTCCATGTACCATTTGCGGATAGTCTGTTTGCAATAGACTAGTAAAACTAGTATACTGTGGGGTATGCAGTTCTTCCGGCATGTACTGTGGGGTATGCAGTTGTTCCGACATGTACTGTGGGGTATGCATATGTTCTGGCATGTACTGCGGCGTAGACGAGTGAGGGTCGAAACCTACACTGAAAGTAGGAGTCTCTGTAATGAATAACAATAACAATTGTTAATCAATTAATCTTTAACAACCAAAAATATATAGTTATAAAATAAATTAAAAGTATATACCTGCAGGTGTAGAATTATGAGAGACACTCGTCCTTTTTCTTCTTCTTCTTCTTCGAGGCAACCTGGAAGTTGAAGGCTCTGTAGTAGATCGAGAGACATATTCATCATTCAAATTAATAGCCCTTGAAATAAATAACAGTTATTAAATAATTATTTTTTAAATAATAGACAATATTTAGTATCAATGTGTATGTAAAATGTATACCTGTAGTAGACGGGCGCGCTGCAAAAGTTGATGGTCCTGTAGTGGATGGTCCGGTTGTATAAGCTTCGAATCTCAATGGGGGTCTTCCAAGCAAGCGTACGGTATTGTGGACTACATCATAACTGGCCTCTTTTACGTCTTCTACAGACGATGCAGAAGCAGTTGTTACTTCTTGTGCAACCAAATTTAAACGATGCATCATTTCATACTACAATCATAAATACATATTAGACATGCTTTTGTAATATAGACTTATCAAATATTCTGCACAAATAATATGAACACAAAATAATTATTATACCACTTCATCGCAAGCAGCAGTGTTTGCTGATCTGTAACCTATTTCGTTCTCGAAATGAGAAGGTGATACGATCAGTCGCGTTATGTTGTGATACCACTGCATATATCCATCAACCAAGCTTATACCATCATGTATGAACGTTGTGTTTGTCAGTGGTTGTCTCATACACCAATACTGAATCCAATCACGATGGTATTGTCTCCAGTTGCAATCGTCTCGCCCTTGAAAACTATACGAATGTAAGGTAATGTGAGCTTGATCAATGGCGGGAGGAATATCTTGGATGCAACCAAATTGGCTCAGCACTCTGTATGGATGGTGAAGTTCCACTATAGCCATCATTATAAGTGGACATTGTGACATCCAGTTTACAGTAAGACATCGGTTGCTTAGTTGGGCAATTTCTGACGCATCAACTTCATACACTTGCTACATAAACTACAAACATAAAATAGTATATTACGAAGTTATATAAAATTATTAATAACAAGTAAAAAAATATTTAAGTTTTGACTTACATCTCGATCATTCAGTCGATCAAACATATCTCTGTATACACGTACAGAGTGTCTCGTGCTATGACCATGACAATGGTACGTAGTTCATCTAAAAAATAACAAATCGTGCATAAGATAATTATCTATAAACAATATTTTTTTAAATAAGTTTTAATGAAATTTTACCTAATACCATAAGGTGGTATTCCAAGGTTGCGACCATTAGCACCATATAATGGCACTTTCAAAAGCCTTTCAACGCGATTGATTGGTCGTATTAACGCGATTCTAGACCATGCTCATATCTACAATAACAAAATGTATTAAATTTATACAACTAATAAATAAATAATTTAAATGCAATTATTTATAAATTCGTGTGTTACCTGTAAAAGAGATATGGCTCCACCAATGGTGGTTCGCTCCGAATCCAAAGCATGACAAAGCTCACGGTATAAAACAACCAAAACAGCACTGGCCCAACTGTATGTTCCAACTACATCTAAGTCATGAATTGTTTGTAGATATAGCAATGACACATGACTACGTGATGTATCGGGAATCATAAATGTCCCCAACATGAGAAGCATGCAGCCTCGTGCATACTGCTCCACTGTCTCTTGGTCAGTATATTCTGTAATGTCAACGGAACAAAGATGGGTCATTAGCGTTGTCAACTTAATACGGGTCTTGCTCTTAAAATCAGAATCCTCAGGTGCGAAACCAAGAAAATCATAACAATATGTTTTTCATTCCTCAACACTTCTAGAGTGATCATCTATAGTAATTGGTTCGCCCTCTATAGGCAAACCACAAATAATGGCCACATCTTGTAACGTAACCGTAGCCTCTCCAATCGGAAAATGAAACGTGTGTGTTTCACATAAAAATTCATAAACTCACTGTAAACTCATAAAAAAAATACTAAATTTGAATATGTTATTTTACACTCAGTAGAAAATAACTTTCATTTAGAAACCTAATTCATTCGAGCTACGGATCGTTACCAGAAATTTAATGAAAATGAGTGTGTTGCAAAATTCGTAAAAAATGTACACGTTTCACATAAAAATTCATAACTCATTGTAAACTCATCAAAAAATACCAAATTTGAATATGTTATTCTACACTCAGTAGAAAACAACTTTTATTTAGAAACCTAAGTCATTCGAGCTACGGATCATTACCGGAAATTTAATGAAAACGAGTGTGTTGCAAAACTCGTAAAAAATGTACAAGTTTCACATAAAAATTCATAACTCATTGTAAACTCGTCAAAAAAATACTAAAATTTGAATATGTTATTCTACACTCAGTAGTAAATAACTTTCATTTAGAAACCTAATTCATTCGAATTACGGATCTTTACCGTAAATTTAATGAAAATGAGTGTGTTGCAAAATTCATAAAAAATATATACATTTCACATAAAAATTCATAACTCACTGTAAACTCATAAAAAATATACCAAATTTGAATATGTTATTCTACACTCAGTAGGAAACAACTTTCATTTAGAAGCCTAATTCATTCGAGCTACGGATCATTACCGAAAATTTAATGAATACGAGTGTGTTGCAAAATTTGTCAAAAATGTACACGTTTCACGTAAAAATTCATAACTCACTGTAAACTCATAAAAAATATACCAAATTTGAATATGTTATTCTACACTCAGTAGGAAACAACTTTCATTTAGAAACCTAATTCATTCGAGCTACGGATCATTACCGAAAATTTAATGAATACGAGTGTGTTGCAAAATTCGTCAAAAATGTATATGTTTCACATAAAAATTCATAACTCACTGTAAACTCATAAAAAATATACCAAATTTGAATATGTTATTCTACACTCATTAGGAAACAACTTTCATTTAGAAGCCTAATTTATTCGAGCTACGGATCATTACCGGAAATTTAATGAATACGAGTGTGTTGCAAAATTCGTCAAAAATGTACACGTTTCACATAAAAATTCATAACTCACTGTAAACTCATAAAAAATATACCAAATTTGAATATGTTATTCTACACTCAGTAGGAAACAACTTTCATTTAGAAACCTAATTCATTCGAGCTACGGATCATTACCGAAAATTTAATGAATACGAGTGTGTTGCAAAATTCGTCAAAAATGTATATGTTTCACATAAAAATTCATAACTCACTGTAAACTCATAAAAAATATACCAAATTTGAATATGTTATTCTACACTCATTAGGAAACAACTTTCATTTAGAAGCCTAATTTATTCGAGCTACGGATCATTACCGGAAATTTAATGAATACGAGTGTGTTGCAAAATTCGTCAAAAATGTACACGTTTCACATAAAAATTCATAACTCATTGTAAACTCATCAAAAAATACCAAATTTGAATATGTTATTCTACACTCAGTAGAAAACAACTTTTATTTAGAAACCTAAGTCATTCGAGCTACGGATCATTACCGGAAATTTAATGAAAACGAGTATGTTGCAAAACTCGTAAAAAATGTACAAGTTTCACATAAAAATTCATAACTCATTGTAAACTCGTCAAAAAAATACTAAAATTTGAATATGTTATTCTACACTCAGTAGTAAATAACTTTCATTTAGAAACCTAATTCATTCGAACTACGGATCTTTACCGTAAATTTAATGAAAATGAGTGTGTTGCAAAATTCATAAAAAATATATACATTTCACATAAAAATTCATAACTCACTGTAAACTCATAAAAAATATACCAAATTTGAATATGTTATTCTACACTCAGTAGGAAACAACTTTCATTTAGAAGCCTAATTCATTCGAGCTACGGATCATTACCGAAAATTTAATGAATACGAGTGTGTTGCAAAATTTGTCAAAAATGTACACGTTTCACGTAAAAATTCATAACTCACTGTAAACTCATAAAAATATACCAAATTTGAATATGTTATTCTACACTCAGTAGGAAACAACTTTCATTTAGAAACCTAATTCATTCGAGCTACGGATCATTACCGAAAATTTAATGAATACGAGTGTGTTGCAAAATTCGTCAAAAATGTATATGTTTCACATAAAAATTCATAACTCACTGTAAACTCATAAAAAATATACCAAATTTGAATATGTTATTCTACACTCATTAGGAAACAACTTTCATTTAGAAGCCTAATTTATTCGAGCTACGGATCATTACCGGAAATTTAATGAATACGAGTGTGTTGCAAAATTCGTCAAAAATGTACACGTTTCACATAAAAATTCATAACTCACTGTAAACTCATAAAAAATATACCAAATTTGAATATGTTATTCTACACTCAGTAGGAAACAACTTTCATTTAGAAACCTAATTCATTCAAGCTACGGATCATTACCGGAAATTTAATGAAAATGAGTGTGTTGCAAAATTCATCAAAAATGTACACGTTTCATATAAAAATTCATAACTCACTGTAAACTCATAAAAAATATACCAAATTTGAATATGTTATTCTACACTCATTAGAAAACAACTTTCATTTAGAAACCTAATTCATTCGAGCTACGGATCATTACCAGAAATTTAATGAAAACGAGTGTGTTGCAAAATTCATCAAAAATGTACACGTTTCACATAAAAATTCATAACTCACTGTAAACTCATCAAAAAAATATCAAATATGTTATTCTACACTCAGTAGGAAACAACTTTTATTTAGAAACGTAATTCATTCGAGCTACGGATCGTTACCGGAAATTAATGAAAATGAGTATGTTGCAAAATTCGTCAAAAATATATACATTTCACATAAAAATTCATAACTCACTGTAAAATCATTAAAAAAATACCAAATTTGAATATGTTATTCTACACTTAGTAGGGAACAACTTTCATTTAGGAACCTAAGTCAATCGAGCTACGAAAAGTTACTGGATTTTTAATGAAAATGTGTGTGTTGCAATATTCGTAAAAAATGTACAAGTTTCACATAAAAATTCATAACTCACTGTAAACTCGTCAAAAAAATATCAAATTTGAAAATGTTATTCTAAACTCAGTAGGAAACAACTTTTATTTAGAAACCTAAGTTATTCGAGCTACGGATTGTTACCGAAAATCTAATGAAAACGAGTGTGTTGCAAAATTCGTAAAAAATATACACATTTCACATAAAAATTCATAAATCACTGTAAACTCATCAAAAAAAAATATCAAATTTGAATATGTTATTCTACACTCAGTGGGAAACAACTTTCATTTAAAAATCTAAGTCATTCGAGCTACGGATCGTTATCGAAAATTTTTAAGAAAATGAGTGTGTTGCAAAATTCGTAAAATAGACTAACTTTGTTGATTGACGCTTCATTGTCACTCAAACTACAAATATTTAATCTGCAAAAATAATTAGCATGTCAAGAAAGTAATAACCATTATAAAAAAAACAAAAAAAAAAAAAAAAATTCATAGACATGAAGAAGACTTGCCGGGAGGTAGTAAAAATATTGAGTTGAAAATGGTGTAGTAAAAATGAAGAAGAGCATTATATAAATTGATTACACACACCACACATTCAATTCATTGCCTAGCTTCTGAAAAGAATCCTGACACCTGATCTCACTGACTTGACCACGCCTGACCTCACTGACTTGACCACACCACATTTGACTTGATTCCCCTAAGGGGCGCCGTAGCTGTTGGCGCCCCATGAGGTTGTTATATATATATATATATATATATATATATATATATATATATATATATTTATTTATTTTAATGATGGAATACGGATTTGAAAAATTGCAGATATATTCAGAGTTGGTCGGATTTGAGATATTGTTTTAAGGGGCGCCACCGGCTACGGCGCCCCCTCTAAAAAAATATATATTTTTTATTTTGTAGGTTGATGTGCAGAGGTTGTCGGATTTGTGAAAGGGGCGCCGTATCTGATGGCGCCCCTCCTTATATATGAAATTTATTTCAAAACCACCGTACTTTTGAAATCGATTTTCAAAACCGCTATATTTTATTTAAAAACCCTTACAAGTCTATCCTCATATATGAGAAATAGGGAACAACTTCGTAATAGAGAAGCCCATACCGCTCTTAAAAATGACTTGATTGAAAATATATGGCAAAAATTCGGCACTAATAATTAAATATATAATTTGTATCTTTTGTATTGTTATTATTTACACATCTACTAGTATTTTGATTTATGTATTTTTTTTCTCATGTATTTCAATTCTTGTAATTTAAATTTTTATGTATTTCAACTCATGTAATTTTAATTTTGTTATAATTTTTTTAAAACCGGTTTATATATGAAATTTATTTCAAAACCACCGTACTTTTGAAACCGGTTTTCAAAACCGCTATATTTTATTTAAAAACCCTTACAAGTCTATCCTCATATATGAGAAATAGGGAACAACTTCATAATTTTTTATATTTATTGTAATTCATTTCTTAATTTTATTGTAATTTTTTAATGTATTTTAATTTATTTTTTTATTACAATTACAAATTTTGAATATAATAAATATTGATTACACTCCCCCTGTCTCGCCCAAAGTGTCTCATTTTACCATTTTCGTCCATCCCACCAAAGTGTCTCATTCATTTTTTATATATACTCTACTTTTATAATTATCCCTATACTATTTATATATTTACACAATATGCCACTCATTTAATATATTTAAATATATTTTTTATCTCTCTCCATCACATCACTTATACTATATTATTATTATACTACCTTTCATCTCTCTTCATCTATCACATCACTTGTACTATATTATTAGGTCTTGTTTGGTTTCCTTTATTAGGGGTGTATCGATCTCTAATATTACTTTATCACTTGTTTGGTTTGTTGTATAGCTTATACTTGCAACCCGTTATTAAGCATGAACCTGTTTTAAATAATACTGATTATATGGGATTATATATTCAACGTCTTATTAGGTATTTATAATACTTATTATTTGACCAACATGTATTAAATTATAAAACACCAAAAACCCCTCTCTCTCTCTCTCTCTCTCTTTTTTTAAATTTATAAGAAGGACAAATTGGTCTAAAATAAATTAATACTAGTTATAAATATCGTACTAGGACGGATCGCGAACCTCTCACGTCCCACCAGCAGTTCGCTAACAAAAGATTTACTGACATTTTATAGATTTTTTCTATACTTAGGAATGTTGACATTTACATTTGCTATGTTACATTGATCTCCTACAGATGCTGAGGTCGGGTCGAGGTCCTTGGAATTGAGATCAAGCTCGTGGCCAATCTTGGGCTGAGGAGGTTATGGTCAAACTCGAAGCATGAGGAGGTTGTGGCCGAGGATGAGGCCATTTGCCTTAGATAGGCTAAACCCTTATCTTGCTATCGGTCCCATATTGTGATATATTTGAGGAATATTCATGATACAACAAAAAAGTAAGGGGAATAATTTTTTTGGATGGAGGAAATAAAATTTAGAATAAAAAAATTCAAATAGAATAATATCAAATACAAATTATGTTTAAAATTTAAATTTTAAATTGAATATGAATATTCGAATAGTTTAACGAATCAATTTGAATAATGTAATATTCACCTAGGTTTAATTTGTTTACATCCATAGTGGTAATTAGGGGTGAAACATTGTAAGTCCAAAACGAGTTAAGTGAGGTTAAAAGTTTAGTGAAGATGTGTGAATGGGCTTTTAACATTTTTTTGTGCACTTAGCAGGGTAAGTTTGCTTTCACAAATTTAGCTTCAGATAAGGCTAAGATGAGAGTTAGATGTTAAGTTTAAACTGATAATCAACCTATTGATTGTTCAAAGTCATTTGGACGACTATTAAGAAGAGCTAAGTCCTGTTCAAAAAAAAGAAAGAAAAAAAACTAATTACGGAATAATGTAGACCACCAATACAATATGTAATCTGATAGGGTACCAACGTACATATATACATATTTTTTTTTTTTACAAATAGATTTTCCTTACTTTTATATTAAATAATAGATGTCATTATTTCGATTATAGGTTTACATCATACAATTTTTTTAGACTTTTACAAAAAAAAAAAAAATCAAATCTTAATAAGTTGGTTTATTTAAGTCCCATGATCTCAACTAGGAGTATGCAAAATTCGGTTTGAACCGAAAAAACCGTCAAAATCAGACCGAAATAAAATTTTGGTTCGGTTTTTGTCTGGATAATTTCAAAATTTTGGTTTCGGTTCGGTGTTCGATTTTTACATTAGCAAAAACCGAACAAATCGAACCGGCCGAAATAATATAAATATTATATATATTATTTATATATATTTATATAATACTTAATACACTATTTTATATTCTTAATTTAATTCCTATTTAATTATGTATTATACCTAAAAAAAAATTTCCGATTAATGATTACATTTATTTTTGTTATTAGTGATAATATTTATTTTTGTTATTTGGGATTATTTTAGTATTTATACTTAAAGTGTGGATTTATGAACACTATGTAATTATTTTGTCTTTTGATGTGTTTTTAGAATTTAAATATTAATTTTTGTACATAATTTTAAATTTTTTAAAAAATATAAATATAAAATATTTCGGTTTGGTCTGAGGCCGAAACCAAACCGAAATATTTTGATTTAGAAAATTTCGGTTCGGTGTTCGGGTTGAGAAAAAAATTTTAGCCTGCAATTCGGTTTGGAGGTTTTGGTTGGTTCGATGGACCGAACCGACCGATGCACACCCTTAATCTCAACATATTTTGAGGGCTGGAGAGGGGTACCAACTGATCTTGTGCCACTATGTGGTTTTGCATGTGTTTTTATTGTGATGATTGCCTTTTGTTTCTTTTTATCAGTCTATCCTCTTTTATCACGATTTTTCCTGACTCCTTACTATGTTGTTGTGCTTCACCAATTTTTTTTTTCTTTCTAGATCAAACCTCACCGACTTCACAACCTCATTTGATCCAATTTCATCATCTTTAGCTAGCTTCCTTAAAGGCAACATGTAGAGGCATAATCAGATTTGAGTCAGCTTCTAGAGGACCATTCTTTCTCATCATGATTTTGGCAGTATAAATTTTCAATTTCACTTACCATTGATAATTTGGTACATGCACATCATGAGTCACTTGAGTTTGATATCATACACAAGTTAATTAGAGTACACTTTTCTCCATAAATACTCTCACAACCATCTTTTTAAACTTTTGGCTGAAAAATCAAGACAATCCATTTTGGTTTGGTCGTATATAACTTTCATGATACGTACAACATAATTTTTTCACCATATTCAATTATAGAGCTGATAAAATGAGTCCAGCCCAGTGAGACAACCCAAATGGCCCGTAAAAAAAAGTTAGGGTAGACTGAGATAAGTATATAAAGACTAACCTATGTGGACCAACACAAATGACCAGTGGATTGGATGGGCTAAAACCTATTAGGCCCGTCAGACTTGGACCGACCTTGGATTATCTTTTTTTAATATATATTATATATATGTGTATGTATATGGAGTTTTAAAGAGGATGCATGAATTTAAAAAATTAAATACAAAATATATTTATAAAACATAAAATATATAGATAATAACACATTAAAAATATAAATGATATGAATTCGTTTCAATAAAAATAATAGATGGTTAAATTTTTACTTCTTACATTCCTACAATTTTATATATAGTAGTTTATTATTCAAATACTTATTTTTTTAATTCCATCTATCGATTAAGTTAATAAATTATTTAAAAAAAATTGGAGTTGAACCAGTTTGGTCTATTGACTCGTGTAATGTTGGACTGACGTCTACTTTCATATGTCCAATGGATTAATGGGGCGACTAAACCATCTCGATAACATAATTTGACCAGTTAGGCAGGACCAAGGTTGAAAATATCGATATCGATAAAAATATCGGTACCTTAAATTTACGGAAATATCGGTTGAAATATCGATGTCGAATATCGGTATCGGTAAAAATTAAAAAATTGATGGAAATTTTATATGAAATTTTAGAGAATGTTCCTACTAACTTTAATACATAAATTAATCATACATTTACAACAAATTGAATTGTTTGTGACAAACATATCAACAACAAAATACATAAGCAGTCTAGAGAGATATAATAATTATTCATAATTAGTTAATACAAGACAATTAATACCAAAATGATGACCTATGAGGCTCAAATGTAAAAGAAGAAATGCTATCTTGATCTAAACAGTATTGATACCAACTTAAAATTGCATAATTTCGTCCTTGCTCATCAGTTCACCTTTATTCTACTACCATTTGAGTATTAGTTGATTCTCATTTTGAAAAAATCAAAAAAAAAAAAATACCGATATTTTATTACCGACAACCGAAATTTTTACCGATATTTTCGACATCTTGTAAAATTTTAACTGGAGTCAACCGATACCGATATTTACCGACATTTACTGATATTTTTACCGACATTCCGTAAAAAAATATTTTTCGGTGCATATCAGTATCGAACTCCCCAAAAATCCGAAATGTCGGTGGTTGTCGGCAATTTTTTCATCCTTGGGCAGGACTAAACAACTCAAAAATGTCATGTGTATCTATTTGATTATAGCTTCCCACCGTAGCCAATATAACCCCGAACAATCTATAATTTTCTCTTCAATTGATGCTTCTTGAGTGCAATTCTCAGTTCACCTTCCGTGACTATTCCCCTAAAAAAATTTGGGACCTTCTCTCCCAACTCCATTAAAGTCAAGAACAACATCTCATGTATGTAGACCAAACATGTCATGTAGCATCTACGAAACATATTCCTCTAGTGTAAAATCAGACTAAATGCCGATAAAATTCTCTAATTGACTTTGTTTAAGTATTTTCAAGATGTATAGAGTTGGATAATCTGTGATGACTAAATGCGACCATATTTTTAATTTTTTATCTTATTACAAACCCTTTAAATCTAGTAATCTACCATAGGTGCAACTTTTGAAGTGGCCATTAGAGAATATGAAAGATGTTGAAATAATAATGTCATAGTTATATGAAATCACGTTTTATATTGTAATTATATATTCTATGTGCGTACGAAAAATCGTATGACATTTATGTTACGTTTTGGCTATATTCTAGTTGTATTAGAAAAGTCGCATGACTTTAAAGTTACGAAAACACGCGTTTAACGTAAAATACGAAAGTAGAAGAGTTGCACGACTTTTTACGAAAAATGAGATGTAAATAACGACGTCGCATGACCTCAAAGTTACGAGAGAAATCGCTTTTTTTACCAAAAAAAAAAAAATCGCTTTTAATGTAATATACAATGTTAATACCTCGTTAAAAACGTATTTGACATGTATACATAAAACCTAAAATAAAAAGAGCCTGAATTTTGCAAATTGAGCAGCGCATTATCAGTAGAAACCCTAGCTTTCATCATCCTCTTCAACAGCACCACCACCTTCTCACCTTAACAAACCCTAAATCCACCACAGGAATGCCATCTTAGCCCGTAATTCAACCCTGGTATACTCGTACATTTTGCTGAAACTCCAGAAGAAGGTATAATCTACTCCGATGTCTCTGGACGGCGCACGTACACCAGGGGCACACGATAAGAGACCCGATCAATCCGGCGTCCAATCGGGCTACGCCAACGGAAACTCCAACGGCTTGGTGCAGCTTAACGGCGCCGTCGCGGTGCCGCCGACGTACTTGACGCACAGACTGAGGCTGAACCCGAATTCGGATCACAGGCCGGATAATTACGAGGATGTGGAGCTGAATTTCAGCCCGCATTTCTTCAGCTCGTTAGAGAGATATCTCCCACCAAATCTCCTCCTCCAACCACGCGATGTGAAATTCAAGTACATGCGTGAGATTCTTTTCCGTTACTATCCCGAAAGCGAGCGGATTAGGGTACTCTACTACTACATTTTCCCTTATTTGCATTTTTTAGTGCGCATTTTTGTTCGGATGAGACGCAATTTGCATGTGAAGTCCTTATTCTGGAAACAAGCCACGTGGTGCTTTGTATGGGTTTTGCCGTTTTGTATGTGATCTAGATATAAACGTGCTTGCATGTTTAGAGGACGATGTTTTAAGATGGAAATTCTGTGATGAACACTGATTACTGAATCTAAGTAATGACGCTTTTGGTTGAAATGATTTCTTTTAGCTCAGAACATGATGTTAAGGACTAGAATCCATAATAATTTTCTTGAATCAGGGCTTCAGAAAATGAAAATGTTTTTCTGGGAACTTAATTCTTGCAATGAGATCTATTGATTTAACATCTATTTAAACATATTACTGAAAGCAAAACAAGCCAATCTATTTGCTTCTTGAATTATCTTCAATTTGGAACAAACCAAGCTTAAATACAATAGCTTAATGCGATTAGTAAAAACTGGTAATATTTGTTTAGATCAAGAAAAACAGGCTTTATCCAATTTCAATATTGACAAGCAATCCTAACTCACTCATAATTTTGAACCCTGATCAATATTCCGACAAGAGTAGTGACATGTTCTTATCAACTTGTTCTCTATCTATATTGAACTATGAGTTTGAACAAACAAACAAATTATCCTCCCTAGGTTTCTTGAGTAGTTTAGTTTTAGGCATGATTCTGTAGCATGTTTTCTAGTTTGCTCATTCTTAAGTATTGTCCTATCTCAGCATGCATTTGTTTGTCTATCCAAAACATGCTGTATAAAATATAATTACCCACCACATATTATACGTACACATGCTACACGATGCCGCTTAGAATTACTTAATTTACTTCTGTGTTTAAACAGCTTCATAAGCATCGAGAATACAGGCAGAAGATTACATCCAATTATCAGGTATTTTGCTTATAAATATATATTACTACTTTGGTGTGTCATGACTAAAACTCACTATGTCCTCGTGTGTATAATTACCATTTTGCAATAAGGTCTTAGTGTTGGGAATGCAGTGCTTAAATTAACCACCAATATTTGTCATAACGATAAAATATATTGGTAAAACTTGGCTACTAGGGGATTAAGGGAGCACATAGTACTAATTAATTATTTGACCCTCTCAAAGGTTATTTGACAAGTTTTTGTTTCCACTGATGAACATTTGACTGGCACAAATGAAATTTGGTTTTGGGTTTTGAATTCTTTCCATTTGATGAAACTGTTGTAATATTATAGTTTGCAGCTATAAAATGTTGTGCCTTAGCAGTAGGCTAGTAACATGCGTGCTGGTAGGTGGAGGATACTCCTGTTTCTTTACATGCAGTGCTTGCCAAAATAAAAATGGACAAACCTATATAGATATTCATATCATCATATCTTTGCACCTTGAGATTCTATGGCAGGAATATTTGTGATTGGCATATAGCAGTCTCTGAACTATGTATCTTCTGATATCATCATGTTAGTGCAAACTTATAACTAACATCTGAACCATCTTTAGCAGCGACTACACCGCGAGCTTTATAGTATACATGCTGGCATGTTTTTTGTACCCTCATTCCTTAAGGCGATCAGTGAGAACACTGAACAGGGTTTTAGAAGCATAATGTCTGAACCCTCTCCAGGAATCTTTACATTTGAAATGCTGCAGCCAAACTTCTGTGAAATGATGCAGGCAGAGGTGATTTCCTTAATTCTAATTATCATTCAGCATCCTAAATTATCTTCCAACTAGTTTGGTTTTGGCGTTCTCTTATCACGTTCTGTTTGCTCAGGTAGCAAATTTTGAAAAGTGGGTCCATGAGACGAAGTTCAGAATCATGAGACCCAATACAATGAACAAGTATGGTGTTGTTCTTGATGATTTTGGCATGGAATCCATGCTTAATAACTTCATGGATGAGTTTATAAGCCCTATATCAAAAAGTGAGTGATCATCTTGCATGAACACATCTGAAATTCTGAATGCTGGTATCAATTTTGATCCACTTAAGAAAATATCTTTTGCAGTTTTCTTTCCTGAGGTTGGTGGAAACACTCTTGATGCTCATCATGGTTTTGTTCTCGAGTACGGGATTGATAGAGATGTTGACCTGGGTTAGTGAGTATATACAAGTTTCTCTTCCACTATTTTGTATTTTCTATGTTCAATCAGTTTCAGAATGTAGCTATTGTTTCCTTGCAAGTGGTATTGTTTTGTGCTAACTTGATGAGTTACTATCCTTTGGAGTGTCTTTATGACATCATTGTCTAGCCATTATGATGCCTTGTGAACTTCTGTGCAACATAATTACCACATATTTATCTTTAGCATAACCTCCCATATTCTCAGTACATCTGAATTTACAATGCAGTTTTCACATTTTAAATATCTTTTTGCTAGAAGTTGTCCTTCAATCTCAACAAGCTTAACATTTTTAGGTTTCCATGTGGATGACTCGGAAGTCACCTTGAATGTCTGCTTAGGCAAACAATTTTCTGGTGGTGAACTTTTCTTTCGTGGAGTACGGTGTGAAAAACATGTAAATACAGAAACACAGTCAGATGTGAGTAGTTCCTCTCCTTATTCCCCTGAAAAATCTTTCTAACAACCAATTGTTTTGATTTATATTGTGGAATTCATGGTACTTTTTCTGTTATGATTAAATGTTACCATTTGTATTAGATTAATAAGGCAGGACCTTGTATCACCTCTTTTGTAGGAAATCTTTGACTACTCTCATACCCCTGGGCATGCTGTTCTCCATCGTGGTCGGCATAGGCATGGTGCTAGAGCCACCACATCAGGAAATAGGATTAACTTATTGTTATGGTGTAGAAGGTACTCTCTGTGCTTTGTATCTTCAATCCCTTTTGGCTTTTAAGACCATCTCCAGTGCCGCTCTGCAATTGTGGTTAATGCAGGAGTGGTACTTCTTTTCTTTATCCCAGCGCCAGAGTGTAGCTTTTTGTTATTATTTATAATATTGTGTATCTCAATTTAAGAAACTTATTTAAGTGTGATGTATCTCAATAAGTTTATTTTAAAGTCAATTTAGTTCAGTTAATTGAAATTTAATTTATTTTATGCAATATAAAATTAAAAAATCAGAAATTTAGAATGCTAGATAATATATTACATGTGCCAAATTATGAATAATTTTTAAGTTATAATTTGCTATAAAATTTGATTCAATATAAAGAATTGAAGAATATGTAGAGCAACATGTAGAGCTGACTAAATTTGAGTGTATGCAAACATTGCTATAGAGTAGTCAGAATTTTTCTGTAGAGTGAAGATTTGCTTGGAGATGGTCTAAGAACCTAAAGCAAGTGCCCTGCTAAATGAAAAGAAAAAGCACTTTTTTGTTTTCCGTTTAATAAGAAACTGAATGTTTTATAATTAATATTTGAAATTATGAAACATTTACTTTCCTTGGACAAGTCATCCACCCAAGGAACTAGACCACATCATTGCAATGGAAAACTCATACCTCTAGTAACATTGAAAACAAGCACATTCCTGAAGTCTCTATTCTTTTGATTCGAAACACCACCCTGATCTTAATTTTACCCCAACAATGAACTATAGAATCTTCACAATCTTAAAAAAAACTCTCCCATTTCTAAGCACAAAAATTTTAATTTTAACAGTGGTGAGTCACGTCAGTTATTTATTTTTTCTCTCTTTTTAAAACTATATCATGTATAGGTGGCAATGCCTCCCTAGATTTTTTGTTTGAATTGTCTTAATAATCTAAACCTGTCAATTGATTTCATAGCTTCTGTTTGCTACCACAAATGTATCATCTGAGCTAAGCATTATAAATTGGTTTCGAATGTCATTGTACCATAGCCATGAATTTCCTACAATTCCATTTTCAACTCTAATATCTTTGCCCCACAGTTCTGTTTTTAGAGAGATCAGGAAGTATCAAAAAGATTTCTCCAGCTGGTGTAGAGAGTGCGAACGCGAGAAGAAAGAAAGAAAACGCCAGTCTGTTGCTGCTATCAAAATGGTATACTACTACAATCCGTACTTTGGATTTACTGTCATGGTTTTTAGCAGTGAAAGGCCATACTGCCATCTTTTCTTCTTAACTGGATCATCTTTACCTCTAAAAGGGGAACAATAATAATAATAAACCAACACAAATCATAAGTATTACTGACAAAATATTTTTATGTCAACAAAGTATTACTGTGGAAGCTGCTAACCAGTAAAAGTCGTTACAACAGCTACATTGATGATTATGGATGTAGTAAACGTTTGCATGATGCCATGCAAATCATGATATATATTGTCCGACTGTTTAGATAAAATAATAGAAATAAGCCCTTACATTAGTGATTTCTTTGGAGGGTTATGAGTGGCTATTAAGGTGGTGTTTGCAGACTCTACAAAATGGGGTAGAATCAATTTTTTTTCCCCAAAAGCTCCTTCTCACAATTTCTAAAACAATTGATTCTAGAAGCTGTTAATAGAGTTTTGAAACAAACCTCTAAATGCTATTGTATTTTAGAAGATAGGATATTTTCATTCCACGAAAGAGGAAAAAGACTGATCAAGAACAGCAGGTAGTTATTCAATTTTTAACGCGAGCAAGGATGTTAACAGGGTGGGAAGACAACCCCATCCTGTTCTCACTATAGCAGGGAAACCTTTTCCCGTCCCGTGAAGTTATCTTCCTGATCCCTTCCCCATTTTTTCCTTTTCATTTAGATATTGTAAATCATGCTTATCATTATAGAGAAATATATGGGTTTCAATCAAGTGTAGTGAGAGATGGGTGAGGATTAGGGTTTGAGTAATTATGACTATATAAAAACATTTATTTTAATATTTTAACATATCATGGGGCCGTACGGGAACAGGCTGGGGAATATGATCCCTGTCCCCACCAACTAGAGATAATTTTCCCCCGCCCCTGATCCCACAGGGGGGTTTAAGATTATGTTTGTTTTCGGTTTTAAGTGGTTTTTAAAATTCGATTTTTGAAACCGTGATAAATAGTAAGGTGTGTGTTTGCTTTGAGATTTTGAGAAGAGTGAGATTTAACTTTATATTAAATCAATGTGCAAGAGTGAATGTTGTTGTATTATTATATTGTTGTTTGGGTATGATTGGACGATGTGGGTTAAGATTTAAATATAATAGTTTTTAGGAGAGAGAATTGATTGTGTTGAAAAATTCGATAGAGGTTTATAGGTGTTGTAATGTTGACTTTATAGAACCGGATTTCAAAATCCGGAGGTAGAACCAGATTTAGATTTGTAAATCCAAAAACCCAAAACAAACATCTCCAAGGGATTCCTGCCCTATTCAGGCAGATCCCACCGAAAATGGGGATTGCTCACCCCGTTTGCATCCCTATCCATGAAAGGGTGTTGGTTCTAACATCATTTACAAATTACTGCATAGTTGGATCAAGCATCTCGAATTTCATGAAAATGTTTTGTTTTGCAGGAGTTGCTGAGGAGAGAGGGGCAAACTGCTACCTGAGGTCCTTAAATATTTGCTGTAATATATGCCTGACTCATCCATGGAGGCAGTCTTCATTTTCATCATCATGTGAAAATGATGCTCTTTTGTTGTTTGTCTAAGCATGTATGTAAATGAAAATTTATGTAGATGCAAGAATTCTAGATCCGTACCATGAACCTGAACCAAAGTTGACTTGTGGTTATATCAATTATTCTTTACAGGATTTCTTTGTTTTTGTTTTCATGTCATGGTTGTCTCTTTGATTGAAGGGCACTTGATTTGTACCAAGGGATAAACTTGGCTTCATATAAACCTTTTTGTTTTGAAAAGAGTTGGACCTTTAAACTTTATTTTCTGAATTTTGAATTTGGCTGTGGAAAATGCTAGAAAAAACCGCCAAAGTATCAGGCAACATAATTTGAAATGAGAAATATTTTCATTATTGTTTTTTTTTTTTTAATTTAAATTCAGCATACTTGATGATAAATGTTCGTGTGAGACGAGTTACTGTATTTTCATTAATTGTTTCACTTATTGGTTTGTATTTTTTTCACTAGATATTGAACCGCTCAAGAGTTTTGTAAATTATTATTTATGAATTTGAAATCATTCTATTTGAAACCCACATATTCTTTGGAGTTCAGAATGCTAATGTGTTGTATTCTGATTAATTTAACTTATTTGTCAATTTTGGTAATTTAAATTATACGTGTTATGACGAAGTGGTATAGCTTCACTACGTATGTTAAAAAATTGATAAACACGCTGATATTGTTGATTGAGTTTCGTATTAAGTTCATATCACGGGTTTGATTTCAGGTATATCCTCTTTATAAAAAAAATATATATATATTTTAAAAATAAATAAATATATATTTGGACATCCTCTTTATAAAAAAAAAATATATATATATATTTTAAAAATAAATAAATATATATTTGTACTGCAAATGTCCGCTCCCTTTTTCTGTCAAAGATAATAAATAAATAAAGTGCGTTCCTTTCCGGCGCCTACATTAACGGACGCTACATTCCCGATTCCCGCTACTCGAACCGTAACACTATAAATATTTCTCTGTTTCAATTTTCGACTAGAATATGTCTTCTCTCTTCCGCTGCAAGCCCGCCTCCAGGTACTCTCTCTCTCACACACACACAGACAGGATCACGGAAATGAATACGTAGTGTTGAATGTGCATTTTCAGCTAATCTGAGCGATTGCGAGATATGTTCGATTTTTTTTTTTCTCGTAGTAGAGATAAAAGATTTTCATATCAATTTGGGGCAATTTACTGCTTCTATTGTGCTCAGAATGATTCTGAAGTACGAATTACTAATGCTAAAATCGGATTATTCGAAAGGTTGAACAAGCATATTTCATCTATATTTGCTTTTGAATTTTGAATTTCGGTCTTGTTTCTGTAAACGCTTCGTAATTGAGCTTTATCCAAACCTTAAGATCCTTTCACTTACGCCTAATTTATTGCTTATATGCATCTAGATTTGGTGTAGAAATTGTAAAACGAAAATAATATTCGCTATGTACGATAGGTCTTATAATTAAGCAGTGACTTCATAATTGTTTTCTAACATTTTCCGTCTGGTGTGTTCACCATTATAAGCATAACGCCCTATAACGATTGTACTATTTGCGTGCTGAGAGTACTTTGTTCATTTTTAGTTCATCAAACACAGGAGTCCGCATATGGATTCCTATGCACTGAAGGCAGTGACTGACTTACCTGCTCCTTTTCGACCAGCTTTTAGTTTCAGGTACTACTTTATTATTCATTCTTCCGTCATTAAATTGACATGAAGATGTAGCTTTCCACTGATGTGCATACTGTCAAACTCTGACATAAGGAATCAATGATAATTTTTCAACACCTTATAGTGTTCAAGCGTATTAAGATTGAGCACTTTTAGCAATACCAGATGTTTCTTTTGTCCAAGTTTTTATCAATGCTCTTCTAGAATTACAGACCATGGAAATTTATCTTTGTAACTTATTAAATGAATTGCTGCATCTAGAAAGGGGATGCATAATCTCTTTATTACCTCTGCTGATACAATCAATTTAAGGGGCAGTTGGCCTCTACAGTTTTGAATTTCGCTTCTGTGACATATGTTAAAAATGTTACTTTCATTATATCTTTTTATAATATGTATGCAGATATTTCAACTCACTGCAGAGTGAATGCTTTTCCACATGCTACCTTTCCGATGTAAACATGGTTATTTCAGCACCAACTGGAAGTGGAAAGACTGTGCTTTTTGAGTTATGTATCATGAGGCTTCTTTCGAAGTTCATCACTGGTAATGGGAAATTCACCCATGCTAAGGGGACCCTTAAAACAGTACGTTTCTGATAATATTACTCATAAAAAAGATTAATGTATTTATTTATCTGGAGTGACTACTGGCAAATATTGCCTGAAACTACTGTAGTATCTGTTGCAAATTTTTTGGCTCTATACCTAAAAAGAGGATATTATGATGTTTCCATGGAATCCATTTATTTTCCCTTCGATTGCTTACTGGTGAATTGTATACTGTGGCGTGAAGATCTACGTAGCGCCATCAAAGGCCTTGGTTCAAGAGAAGCTCCGAGATTGGACACAAAAACTTGGGCCGTTGGGAATAAGTTGCCTCGAGCTAACGGGTGATAACGAGTACTACAACATCAAGAATATACAGGACGCTGACATCATTCTTACAACTCCTGAGGTAGTTAGATGGGAGACTTATTTCTTATCTTCATATGACCTTTTCCTGGCTTGACCTCCCTTCCCACAGAAATTCGATGCTGTGACTCGTTATCGCATAAAAGATGGAGGTTTGAGCTTTTTCAGCGATATATCGCTTGTCCTTATCGATGAAGTTCATCTGCTAAATGATCCTCGAGGAGCTGCACTAGAGGCTATAGTTAGCAGGAATCAAAATGCTTTCTTGCAAACCTGAAATGAAATCATGTCCTTTATCTCTTGTTCGTTTCCTAGCTGTTTCTGCTACAATACCAAATATCAATGACCTGGGTAATTTTCAATATGCGCCTTGGTTAAAGTGGTTTTGCATCTCCATTTGCACGATCCAAAAAAAAAAAAAAAAAAAAAAAAAAAAAAAGGTCGTTTTGCATCTTGAAATTTCAGCATATTTTCATGATAACATGTTTTATTTTCTTTGGCAGCTGAATGGCTTATGGTTCCGACACAGGGAATAAAAACGTACTCTCAAATGTTATCACATAGTAATTCAATTGATCACAAAGTTAGTTACTGTGAAATGATTCAACATTGTCCTTTTTCACAGGTTTGGAGAAGAAATGAGACCTGTAAAGTTGACTACTAAAGTTTTTGGTATGCAAAACATTCCCAAAGCTTGAATTTCACCGCCTGTTTTCTTAGCGAAACACTAATATTACGAGCTTTTTGTAAAATATCATATAAACCATAGCAGATTTTAACTATTGAAATTAAAACAGATAATATTTATAGCAGCTCAGAATCATTTCTCTCTCAATATACACACATTTGGTTGCAGGATACACACCAGCAAAAAATGATTTCTTATTTGAAAAGGTATGCTTAACAACCCACAATTAACATTCCGGATAATTTCTTTTTCTTTGTAAACCAGTGAACTTCCCAATCACCATATATGAAATGTCTTCATATTTCCTGATGAATTCCTTGTTTGAATTATTCAGCGCCTCCAGAACTACATTTTTGGTAAGCCTTGAAACCTCAGTTGCAGATTATCAAATTGTCTTTTCTCTGGATAGTTTGTTTAGGTTGTATTTTAGAGGACCCAGCTATGTTGTAAACTGAAGCCATTAATTTGCAGATCTTCTCATGCAGTTCTCTGGAGGAAAATCTGCTTTGATATTCTGTTCGACCAGAAAAGGAGCACAAGAGGCAGCACAACGACTTGCTCAGATAGCTATGACTTTTGGTCATTCAAGTCCATACGTCAAAAGCAGAGAACAGCAAGAAAGGTTAAAGGAAGCATCATTATCATGTAGTGACAAACAAATGCAATCTTACATACTTTATGGTGGTATGAGATCTTTTTTTTTCTTTTTCATGTGGGATTTGGGTTCATGGGTAGTGAGTGGTAAAGGGAAGGTTGAAATTTAAGTGAACTAGGATATAATTAGTATCAGTTTAACACCTACTAAGTGTTTCTTTTGCAGTTGGGTATCACAATGGTGGACTTTCTCTTAAAGATCGTAATCTCATTGAAGGCCTTTTCTTGAATGGTGATCTTCGAATTTTGTGCACCACGAATACACTGGCCCATGGAATTAATCTACCAGCACATACAGTGGTCATCAAATCAACGCAGTATTTGTATGTCTCAGTAATATTTACTATTTTTGTGTCTCCTAATATAGGTATCCAGTGGACAGACCAACAATAAATCTAGATATTTCAAGTCATAATTTCATCTGATTCTTGCTTTATAATCTCCGTAACAAAATACCTAGATGTCAGAAGGTATAGAGCTACAATAAATATTAAATAGGTGAAGAAACATGCAGTGGTATCTCACTGCCTTGTTTCACTATTTTTCCAGATGTCAAAGTACTTTATTACATTTCCTCTTGTGTCTTGAAAATGGTTCACATTACTGAAATTTTGAGGGAAAAAAAAACCATTGTGCTCTTATTGTTTATTTTGTGCTAGCAACAAGGAGAAAGGGATGTACATGGAATATGAGCGATCAATGATATTGCAGGTGCGTTGCTATGGTCATTCTCAGAAATACTAACATTTTGAACACATGAGGCTTTTTAGAACTAAGATTACGTTGGTAGGTGATCATAGTAAAGATAGCTTACTAAATCTAGGTGGTATCAACCAGCTAAGACAATTAGGATTTCTGACCCCTCGCATCTCTTGTACTATAATTTTAAAATTATAATTTATACAGATGTGTGGAAGAGCTGGGCGTCCTCCATTTGACGACACGGGAATGGTCATAATAATGACCAGAAGAGAAACAGTACATGCTTCCTCTCTATAAAATAAATAAAAAATTAAGAGAGATAACTAATCAAATGATTTTTGTAACCCATTTGAATCATATCTCAGGTGCATTTGTACGAGAATTTATTAGGTGGATGTGAATTGGTGGAATCACAGTAAGTCCATTTTGTGACTTCTCTTTTTCTTTGCCTTCTGGAGCACAACTTGTATGAACAGACTTGCTTGTTTTCTTTTGTTTCTTTCCAGGTTGCTTCCCTGTGTAACAGAACATCTAACTGCAGAGATAGTTCAGTCAACTGTGTCAGATATTACAAGGGCCATTGAATGGATGAAATGCTCATACTTGTTTGTGAGAATAAAGAAGGCACGTTTCTTTAGCTTATTGGGAGGACAGCTTTTGGTACTTCATTAGATTGCATTCTGAAAGTTTACATGTTACAATCAGAACCCTGAGAATTATTCAATTAAAGGGCTGCCTGGTAGTCGAATCGAGAAGCATTTGCAAGGTAATTAGATCTGTGATGATCATATATTAAACCTGATGTTTCAATACCCTGACACTATGACTATTTTCTGTGCCAGATATTTGTGTAAAGAAAGTCAACGAATTGTCAAAATATCAGATGGTCTGGACTGATGATGACGGTTTTCTCCTGAAGCCCCTTGGTATATTGTCGATTTGTTTCTGCAGTTTTCTGATTATAATGCAATAGTGCATAATTCTTTCCTCTTGTATTCAGAGCCTGGCAGGTTAATGACAAAGTACTATCTGAAGTTTGACACAATGAAGCACATCATAGGGGCCCCCACAGACTGCAGCTTAGAAAACACACTTCATACCATATGCCGGGCAGAAGAAATTTCATGTATTTTTTGCATCCTAATTAATACTTAACTCTTAAGCTATGAAATTTGGATAATGTTTATCATTTTAAAAATGAAGGGATACAACTTCGGAGGAATGAGAAGAAGTTCCTAAACGACATAAATCATGACAAGGATGGCCGGCTTCGGTTTCACGTCCTTGATGATAAAGGAAAGCGAAAAAAGCGCATTCAAACCAGAGAAGAGAAGATATTTATCCTAGTGAATGATTGCTTGACTGGCGATCCTCAAGTTCGTGACTTATCCATGACACAGGTTTCTGCAAATATTTTTAGATGAGTGTAGTTTCAGAATCCTAAATATATTTGTTAAATATATTAAACATGTCGACTCTGTAGGACATGACTGCTATATGCTCAAATGGGTCCAGAATTGCAAAATGCATGAAAGAGTATTTTACGTACAAGAAAAGCTATAAAGGAGCTTTGAATTCGACACTAGTAGCCAAATGTTTACATCAGAAGTTATGGGATGATAGCCCATACTTACTGAAACAATTGCCAGGCATTGGAATGGTGACTGCAAAGGTTTGTATTTTGTTTGAAAATCTGACTTTGTCATCTATGAAGAGATACCAATGTTCCATTCTTTGTACACCTGTCAAATTCTAATTAGGCACTGCATTCAATGGGAGTAACATCATTCGAGACCCTCACTGAGGCTGATCCAAGAAAGATAGAGTTGGTGACTGGTAGAAAATACCCATTTGGGAACCACATCAAAGAATCATTGCTGTCGCTGCCCCCAAAAATTGAGATGATAGTTGAGGAAACTGAGGGTCAAAGGATGGGGAAGCCCAATCTGGTGATAACATTAACTAGGGTATCTGAGCCGGTGCTGTCAACTAAAAGGAATTATGCTGATCTGGTATGCAAGGAATATACATTATATTATAGATGTTCATATGATTTGGAATTTCAAAATATGTGCTGTTTCAATATATACTTTTTCTTACTCTGAACTTGCCTTCTGATACTAAAGTTGATTTTAAGGGGTTTTCTTTTAATAAAGTCATGTCATTGAAGTAATTCTTTACAGATTGTTGGCGTTGAAGAAGATAATCTCATTCTGTTTTATGAAAAAATAAGGTACATTAATTGTTTGAGCTTAGATACAGAACTGATACATATCTTCAATCGTTGGTTCGTCCTTTTTTCTTCTGAAACTACTTTTCTGGTGGCCCAGATTGGAAGATTTCTCAAGGTATGGGTACAACAGAACTCAAAACATTGTTTAAATTCAACGAGTGCAAAATCCTAAGTTCTTCTTTCCGAATTCATATCACACTTTTCTCTTGAAATAGATGCCTGGTGTTTGTTCATCAGAAAGTTTTGTTTCTGATATCATGAATTTCTTGTAGCCCTTACCGTGCAACGGTGTTATATTCAAGTCCTCAGCAAGGAAAGCTGACAATTAAGGCAGATCTGATGTTTGAAGAATACAGTAACTCCTCTCTTAATTTACTCCTAAATACTCTCCTATATTTTTTAGTTTTGGCTAATGATGCATCTGGTATATTTTACGCTATTGCAGTTGGTATTGATCTCCATCATAAGGTTACCATTACACCACCAATGGAATCAACTGTCATTCAAAAATATAGACAAAAGGAGCTCTCCTTTAAGAAAAAGGATGTTCACATCATAAATGATGACAACGATGCTCTTCCTACTCCCAAAGAATCTCACTACTCCAATGTGTTGGAGAATTCTATTTCCATGTACGTGATTCATAGTCACACTCTTATGATTATAAAATAATCTTAACATTAACCTTTTTTATATTCAGGCCCAGCTTCAAACTTATAGATGAAGAATCGGATGATGGTAAAGAACTATATTTTCTCAGATTCAAAATGCTTGTCTTCCAGCCATCTTTAATATGCTGCTTGATTTTCTGATTTTGAAGACAAACCTGTTGTTGAAACCGAAGACGATGATTGCAAAATTATAACTGAAAAGACAGTGTTCGACCATATACGGGAAAAGGCAAAGAACTTACCTGTTTTGCCCCTCTCAGATGATACAACTTTGCCCTCATTACAGGCCTTCACACTCATCAAGAAACGCACTCGAGAGATGCATCTTGACCTAGGTAATGACATGGAGGTTTTGGAAGTACAAGAAAACTATAATATTCCACGAAGCAGGAGATGTATTCAACAACCCCAACTTACAGAACCGAAACAGAACATGCACATCATCGACAGAGATGACCAAATGTATACCCCTAACAGCTATAATACATCTTATCTCATGAAGGACCTAGGTGAGCAATTTATAAGATAATTTTTACACAACATGATAAACGACATGGTATATGCTACCTCTACCTCTAGTTATAATTTTATTCAAATTAACATAAATTCACTGCAGAAACTTGGGGTGTAGAAGGCACATCCCAATCAAGAACATTGCATGAAGAAACAATTCCCAGGAATTTCCTGGATTTTGAGAGGTCTGATTCTACGATGGATTGTGGGGCCTATATTAAGGAGGAGAAGGGGCCCACATCCATGACAATGAATGATGTTAAACTCCCTGTAAGCTCTGGTGATAATTTGGTGTCTCCAGGTTTACAGAATAGGCAGTTTTGTGCACTGGCAATGACAGGAGAAGGTAAGAAAGAGAAATCATTTCTTGGGTTTCAGAGTGTGTTTTCGTTTCTTTAATATTTGGGGTACTGAGATTTGAGACAAATGCAATTATATATCTCGCGTTTACATAGTTATAGTTGTTATGTTTGTGTAGCTATACATGCTAGAGAAATTTATATGGACTTCTATATTACATAAGTTTGATAATGACATTGCAATATAGATTTCTCTCCTCATTGCAATGAGAAAAGACAACACAAAGAAGTAGCATATGACTTCCTCAAACGAAAAGAACAAGTCCCAACTCCCAAGTGTAAATGACTAATTATAAACATTATTAATGGTATATTGTAGGGCTCTCGTATACTAGGTGTATTGTGTAATTCAAATCCATTTTTATTCACTGAAAAGTATATTTGCATCCATTAAAATGCGAAAAACAAGCATACCATTCATATAAAATAATTTTTGTACACATATTACTATAAAATAATTTCACACAAAAACCGTTGAAAAAGTCAACTGTGAAAACTAATCTGGGACGGAGGTAGTAATATTTTATAGTGAGTGAGTGGGAATAGATTAGACTATCCAAAAGGGGCTAGATTCACCATTTTAATAAACGAGCTAGGTCTAAGCTTTTTTGAAAACCTATTCATTTAAATAGGCAGATTTAGGCTTTTACAAAAGTCTTTTAAGATTTAGGCTTTTAAAATCTATAGATAAAGTACCTCGTCCAGGAAGAATTTGCACACTTGATTTTTTTTAAGATTAATGGTATCTTTAGTTAAGAAGCTTAACTAGCGTTTAAAAAATGAATAGATATATTAGTATCTAATATAAATATTATGTATCTATTAACTATTTTTATATCAATTAAAAGTTTAAAATTTATTATATTAAGTATATATTAAATGAATTATTTGATTCAATAAACTCTACTATCAATAAATCATAATTCTCGTTAAAAATATAACAAAATAAACAAATCATAAAATCACAAATTTATTATAATTATTTTTAAATAAATTGGATATGTAAAGTGAAATGGACCTAAATTTTTTTAAATAGACTTTCAAGCTTGACTCGTCTATTAAAAAGGTCAAGTTTGAACTTACTAAAAAAATTATCAAGTAACAAGTGAGGTTTGAGCCTAACACATATATAATAAGTTCAAACTTTTCAACAAGAAGTTTAGCTCGACTCGAGCTATTCCCGCACAATTGCACTATTTAGCGAAAACAATCAATATTGTTTAAGAATATGCCTTGAATTGTGGTGCATACAAAACTCTTTGTCTATGGTTGAATATAAAGAAGCCATGAGAACGATAAGGTGAAGAATTAATATTTGGACCAGTTCCGGTCCTAATCGACCATTTCACACATGTTGGGTCCACAATAAAGCCCAAAACGGGCCCAAGCAGGCCCATATATTCAGGGAGGCCTACTTGTAGGGGCGGTGAATGCATGAACCTGTCTATTTCAGAGTAGGGCTGACCACTGACTTGCCTAATTTTATGCCATTTTTAATCCCATTTATTTATGATTTTTAGTCGGTTATCACCGTCCTTTTCATAATAATAATCTCATCATAGAAGCTCCTTGTGAAACTAGTTTCGCAAAATTAAATTAATATCATTGTATTTATTTAACGATGTTATATTATATATTATCATTTAGCTATCATTATACATGTAAATTAATATTACAATATAAAATATTATAATATTAATTTATAAAAATAATAATATTATTAAATAAATATAATTATATTTCCTCTGTTCCAAATTAATTTTCACATTTTTTTTTTGTATTTGTCCAACATTAATTTTCACATTCCAAAAAAAAGGAAAACTTTCCTTGAACTCCACCCTCACAATATTCATATATTTACATAATATGTCATTATTTTTTACATTCAATTCAACCACCTTCCTTACTTTAATCATAAAAGTTTATAAAATTACTCTTCAATATTCTACTCATTATAATTTTTTTTTAAATGTGTGTCCAACTTAATATGAAAATTAATTTATAACAGTTAAAGTTTTAATTTTATAAGGTAACCAAACCTCATTCTAGAATTTTCTGTCTTCCAGTAGTTTATTAATATCTTAGTAAATAATACTGAAGGCCCAATTATTACAAAATGCGTGGAAGTGGATATTGATTGATACAATTAAATATGATAATAACTATAATAATAATCTACCAAACATTGCACCTTCTTTCCTCCCACTTTTGGGACAACTCGTTTTCGTCCGAGACGGTATAGAGTTAAATTGATTCAAGATAAAACTCTTTTAATTTTATAATATGAAATTAATATTTATTATAATTATTTATTAATATTATAATAATTTTATATCGTGATATTAATAATATTAATTTTATTGTATAAAACTGTTTCACACTAGATTTTGTATTGGTTTAAAAATATTAACCTTTTTTCATATCTATGCACGGTTTAATTGAAGATAAAATTATATCTATTTTTAACAAATTATAATCAAATTTAAATGTTTTAATTTTGGTAAATAAAATTTCAATAATTTTTTTTTTTTACAATTCGAACCAATAGATAGATTCACTTTTTCCCAACTATGGCGTGCCATCTACTTGAAAACGAATAATTAAACGTATTAATATATTTATATTAGTTTGAACTAATAATTAATCAATATTTTTTTGTAGGAGTAATAATTCTAACAGTTGGTTCAAATGAAAAAAAAATCAAATTGAGAGTTTATTTACGAAAATTCAAAACGTTTAAATTAAATTACAATTTTTAAAAAATTTGTGATTTTAGCTGTAATTAAACCTTCCTACACTAAGTCCGATTTACATATTTTTTAATGAATTGATTGATTATGATTATACCACGTCAGACGTCTTAGTTTTTTTTAAAGATAATTAGGTAAGGCATAACTTTGTTTAGCTTTATTACTTTACTTTGTTCATGATTAATGCTAATTGTTTAGGTTAAATCTCATTTTAGTTCTTGAATTTTGAAATGTTGGTCTAATTTTTGTATTTTTTTCAATTTAAGATCCAATTTTTCTCTTTTTTCTCAATTCAAAACCTGATCAATTTGTCTTTATTTCAAACTTTTTTATAAAATATTCAAAGTATTTTTTTTCTAATCAATCTTTTAAATATAATATATTAAATTAAAAATTATAATTTTTATTTTAAACTTGCATTAGATTTATTTAAAAATATAATTTCAAGTTTTTATTTTTTAATCTAAGCGATGGACGTGAATATTTATAATAAATGCGGTGAGAACAATATAAAAAAATTCAAAATATAAAAATATAAAATATATTCCAGAATGTAGATAGAAAAAATTAAACATAATAAAAATAATTCTTTATAAAAATATTAGTGGTGTATATATGATTAGAAATGAAAAAATAAAATAAAAAATTTGGCCCTTAAATTGAGACATAATGAATAAAATTGGATCTTAAATTAATAAAAAAAATAATTAAACCCTAATTTGAAACGCTTTAAATTTAAAAATTTAAATTGAAACTTAACCTAAAAATTGAGCACTAATATAAAATTCTATTTTTTTTAATAATTATATAACTTTTGACAAATTCATTATTAAGCCCAAGTGACCATCAGAGATTATTTAAGTGTTTTAAGCTAACCTATTATATATAATGATTGAGCTTCTTGAATTGAGTAATATTATATTTTGTTTAGGTTGATCATTGTACATTATGAATTAAAGAAAAAATTAGATATATAACTTACTAATTAATGTCATGAAAGAGAAGATGGAAACTATATTTTTATATGAGATCACATTATTTTTTGTAAATTTTTATATCATTGCACAAAAAATTAAAAATATCACATTTTATATATAAAACCGTCGAATATAAATTTTTGTATTTCTATACCAAATGGGGAATTGTTTAGTTTGTGTCTGCGCCATATATGTTCGTAGCTAACAACTGTGGTGTGTGTATTTTTATGTATTAATTATATCATATAATTTAAATTTTTTTTTAAAAATAATATTAATTATTTTATATAAAAATATTAATGGTTTAGTATAGGGCTGAAAATCAAACCAAGCTATTCGATACTCGATTCGAGATTGTTCGGTAAAAGCTCGGTTCGACTAGATATCAAACAAGTTTGAACATAAATTTATATTCGGTGCAACTTAAAGCTCGGCTCGAGCTCGATAAGTAAAAAATAATAAAACAAGTGTAAAAATATCAAATTACTCGAGCTCGATTGGTGTTCGGCTCGATTAAAGCTCGTTCGAGCTCGACTCAATTAAGTATCAAACAAGCTCAAACATGAATATCAAAGCTCGATAAAATTTCAAACAAGCTTGAACAATAATGTGTTCGATTCGGCTCGACTCATGTACAACCTTAGTTCAGTATATTATTTGTTACGAACAAGTGTAGCTATATCATATACATCATGCATGTAAATTTTCCATAGCGCAAAAGAAAGAAAAAACTATCTCCATATTTTTATATATCATCGAATTATTATATATAAGTATAAAAAATTTAAGATATGTTTTTTAATGTTTTGCAATTTAATATCAATTTAAGTCCTACCACCGTAAAGCTCGTATGCTAAATTAGAAGAAGACAACTATGAATTATAATAAGTACTAATTAAATAAAATTTCATTACAAAATGAACAAATCATTCGGTTTACATCATCAAGCATAATTATTTGCAGTGGCGGAACCACATATACCATGGGAGGGGACCCAATTTTTCTTTGTATTATATATGCATGCAGTTAGGTTTATATAAAAATTATTATATAATTATAAATATTTTAGGTGTTCTTTCAATATTTGTTTTAGTGCAATCTTTTATAGGTAGATTATTTATAGTTTCGTATATATTTTTATTATCAAGTTAAATTTAAATTATATTAATTTAACAATGTAAACATATTTTTTGACTTTGTATATATTTTTTTTTCTCTCACGATTTAATTTTTTCAATTTCAACTCTTTCCACTCAAATTTAGTTTGTTATCAGTTTTGTTTGTATTTTAATTATTTGAGTTTCATGTTGGAATTTATAAACACATAAATTCAATAATACCTATTATCCTAGAACATGCTTTGATTCTAGGAAATAAACATCGCACTAGATTATCAGGAGTATTAGCAATACCTGGATCCATTGAGTTTCTTAGGCGGAACGTGAGTTCAATGGATTGGTATTATGGTCTTCCTCAACTAAATCGCTTTATTCCTCAATGGGACCGTCGTTTTCTTTCCGATGGGGAGAATAGAAAACTGTGCGTGATTTAGTATATTGGGGGTCATAACCATTATGCTCTTTATATAGTACTCAATTAGGGTTCCCATTATCCCCGTAATTGAGTCCTATTAGGTATCTACTCATAATTCCAAATCAATTCCAATAGTCGTTGACTTTACCATATTTTAGATCACTCAATTAAGTCCAATTACAATTATAAATGGCTAATATAATTGCATAAAATATGTGGCCCATACATAGGAAATAATTATTTCCTAACAATCTCCCACTTGGGCTACATATTACCCTTAAGCAATTATATTTCTTTATGTGCACAACTTTACGCCATTCATTCTTTGACTATTGCCTTACAATCTCGTCCATCTCATATACTAGAAATGAGACTATCACAATTTTCATCACATCATATATTGTGACTAAACCATGATAATCACCATACTAGTACACTCAACGACATAGATCAAATATGGTGAGTAGCATGGAAATTTCATGCAATGTGATCTTAATCATGCCTATTTCCAACTGACCCAACTTTAGCTTTTACCGAGATCAACATATGCAATATAAAACATCACATACAAACACATAATGAGTTCAAAAATAATATGACCATCAACTTTATTCTGCAGAAACAAAAAAAGACCGAAGAAAGTACATAGAACACTGACTCCCACTAAACTAAGGTAAAGTTTTGAATGACACCCATATAAGCAGTATGCTCGTGAAACAGTTTTGGTGTCACTGCCTTAGTTAAGGGATCCGCTAGCATAGAATTCGTCCTAATATGTTCTATGGATATTTGTTTATTCTGAACTCTTTCCTTAACAACAAGAAACTTGATTTCAATGAACTTTGACTTTACAGAGCTCCTGTTGTTATTCGAGTAAAGAACGGCCGAGCTATTGTCACAATAAATCCTTAGCGGCCGTTCAATGCCGTCAACCACACGCAGCCCAGTGACAAAATTTCGCAGCCATATCCCATGGTTGGATGTCTCATAGCATGCAATGAACTCCGCAGCCATGGTAGATGAGGCTATGAGAGTCTGCTTAACAGACTTCCATGAGATAGCTCCACCGGCCAATGTAAAGACATATCCAGATGTGGAGCGCTTGCTATCTTGACATCCAGCAAAATCGGAGTCAGAATACCCCATGATCTCTAAATTATCCGATCTCCGATAAGTGAGCATGTAATCAATTGTTCTCTTCAAGTATCGCATCACGCGTTTGGCTGCCTTCCAATGTTGCTCTCCCGGATTACTCAAGTATCTGCCTAATACTCCCACTATAAATGCCAAATCAGGACGAGTACAAACTTGAGCGTACATAAGGCTTCCCACTGCCGACGCATAGGGAATCTTTTGCATCTCTCTTCTTTCAAAATCATTATCAGGGCATTGTTTGAGACTAAACTTATCTCCTTTAGCGACAGGGGTATCTGAAGGTTTACAGTCTTTCATGCCAAATCTACTCAAAACCTTATCGATATAGCTCTTTTGTGATAATCCAAGAATACCTTGAGAACGATCTCTAAGTATTTGGATTCCTAATACAAAAGAGGCTTCACCAAGATCTTTCATCTCGAATTTCTTCGTCAGAAATCTCTTAGTCTCGCACAATAAGTCTATATCGCTGCTAGCAAGTAGAATATCATCGACGTACAAAACCAAGAAAATATATTTACTCCCACTGAACATGTGATATACACAATCGTCAACGACATTCACCTCGAAACCATATGAAGTAATGACTTGATGAAATTTGTGATACCATTGACGGGATGCTTGCTTAAGCCCATAGATGGATTTCTTTAATTTGCAAACCATAGACTTTGGATCTCCGGATACAAAATTTTCGGTTGCACCATATAGATCGTTTCTTCAATGTCACCATTGAGAAACGCAGATCTTACATCCATCTGGTGTAGCTCGAGATCAAAATGAGCTACCGGTGCCATACTTGATTCTAAAAAGAGTCCTTCGATGATCTTTGGAGAGAAGGTTTCTTTATAGTCAATGCCCTCCTTTTGAGTAAAGTCTTTGGCGACCAGACGAGCCTTATATCTTTCGATGTTGCCCTTAGAATCCCTCTTGGTTTTAAATATCCATTTACAACCAATGGGTTTCATACCTTCAGGCAATTCGACAAGATCCCAAACGTCATTGTCACTCATAGACTTCATCTCATCCTTCATGGCATTAATCCACTTTTGAGAGTTAGAACTACATTTGGCTTGTGCAAAGGTGATTGGATCATCCTCTGTTAAACCTATGCCATCCTCATGTTCTTGGAGAAATACTACATAATCATCCGAAATTGCACTTCTCCTTTCTCTAGTGGATCGCCTTAATGGCACCTCTTGAGGTTGATGAGTTTGTACTTCAGCTAATGTAGGAAGATTCTCATTGTTGTCTTGGTTTGGAATGACGTTAGGAATCTGTTATTGACAGTGATATGGTTTCTATACCTATTACTGCTCAAGACACAATTCCAGTGGTAGAGAATGATGTTCCCAATATCATTCCAAATCAAGACATTCCAGTGGTAGAGAATGATGTTCCTAACGTCATTCCAAACCAAGACAACAATGAGAATCTTCCTACATTAGCTGAAGTACAAACTCATCAACCTCAAGAGGTGCCATTAAGGCGATCCACTAGAGAAAGGAGAAGTGCAATTTCGGATGATTATGTAGTATTTCTCCAAGAACATGAGGATGGCATAGGTTTAACAAAGGTGATTGGATCATCCTCTGTTAAACCTATGCCATCCTCATGTTCTTGGAGAAATACTACATAATCATCCGAAATTGCACTTCTCCTTTCTCTAGTGGATCGCCTTAATGGCACCTCTTGAGGTTGATGAGTTTGTACTTCAGCTAATGTAGGAAGATTCTCATTGTTGTCTTGGTTTGGAATGACGTTAGGAACATCATTCTCTACCACTGGAATGTCTTGATTTGGAATGATATTGGGAACATCATTCTCTACCACTGGAATTGTGTCTTGAGCAGTAATAGGTATAGAAACCATATCACTGTCAATAACAGATTCCTCCTCAAAGACAACATCCCTTATGATCTCTTCCCTCCCAAACTCAACATCCTCAAGAAATCTAGCATTTCCCGTTTCAAAAAAGGTTCTTGATGTGGGATGGTAAAACTTATACCCCCGAGAATACTCAGGATAACCAACAAAGTAACAGCTAACCGTTCTTGAGTCCAATTTTCCTTCATGCGACTTGTAAGGTCGCGCCTCAGCTGGACAACCCCAGATGTGCAAGTGCCTAATACTAGGTTTCTTGCCCATGAAAAGTTCATAGGGGGTTTTAGTAACTGCTTTGCTAGGTACCCTATTGAGAATATGTACTGCGGTCTTTAAAGCTTCTCCCCAAAGTGACTCTGACAAGGATGAATGAGAAATCATACTCCTTACCATATCCTTAAGAGTTCGGTTTCGTCGTTCGGCAACACCATTCATGCTAGGGGACCCCGGCATTGTGTATTGCGGAACAATTCCACACTCTCTGAGGAAAAGTGCGAAAGGCCCGGGACGTTGTTCTCCTGATCCATCATATCGTCCGTAGTATTCACCACCACGATCCGATCTGACAGCCTTAATTTTCTTTCCAAGTCGAAGTTCAACTTCGGCTTTGAAAGACTTGAAAACGTCCAAAGATTGGGATTTCTCATGTATCAAATATAGGTAGCCGAATCTAGAGTAATCGTCTATAAACGTAATGAAGTATCGTTGTCCATTCCAAGATGCTGTAGGAAATGGACCACAGATATCAGTGTGAATAAGTTCTAAGACATCCTTAGCTCTTTCGGCACCTAATTTCCTCACTTTTGTTAGTTTCCCCTTGATGCACTCAATACAGACTTGAAAATCTGTCAAATTTAGGGGATCAAGGATTCCATCCAACACAAGCCTTTGCATTCTCTGTTTAGAGATATGCCCTAAACGCTTGTGCCACAAAATGGCAGAGTCCTCACTAAATTTCCTTTTTGTACCTTTAGAACTTGTTTGCAGTATAATGTTATGGGAAGTAACAATATCAAGTATATACAAATTATCAATCAAGGAACCAGTACCAATAAGATTTGAATTTTGAAAGAGGCTAACTTTATTATCTCCAAATGAACAAGAAAAACCCAATTTGTCCAAACAGGAAATAGAAATTAAATTCCGTCTAAATGACGGTACAACGAATGTCTCAAACAAATCCAAATAAAAACCAGTCCTTAAATGCAATCTAAAAGTCCCAATAGCCTCTACTGCAACTTTATTGCCGTCGCCCACATAGATGAATCTTTCAGCATCACTTGGCGGTCGGCTCCACAGGCAACCCTGCAAAGACACACTTATGTGAGTAGTAGCACCAGAATCTACCCACCAAGTATCTTTTGGTACAAAAGATAAATTCACTTCTGAACAAACAAAAGTCAGAGGTATACCCTTCTTAACACGCCATGCAGCGTACTTGGAGCATTCTTTCTTCTTATGCCCCGGCTTCTTACAAAAGAAGCAATTTTCATCATCAATTTTTTGCTTCTTTTGTTGAGAAGATCCCTCTGCAGTACCCTTAGCTCTCTTTGTCTTTCTTTTCTGAGAGTTAAATGCCAAATGAGCACTTTCAGTCTTATCTCTTTGCTGCCTCTCTTCTTCTTGCACACAGTGAGATATAAGCTCATTAAGGGACCACTTATCCTTTTGAGTGTTATAACTCACTTTGAATTGTCCGAATTGTGCAGGAAGCGAGATCAAAACCAAATGCACGAGCAAGTCCTCAGACAACTCTAACTTTAGTGCTTTAAGTTTTGATGCGAGATTAGACATCTCCATAATATACTCCCTTATGTTCCCTTTGCCCTTATACTTCATGGAAACGAGTGACGCCAAATGGCTACTCGCCTCTGACTTTTCATTTCTTTGAAAGTACTGCTCAATGGACTCAAGGAACTTTTTAGCATTTTCACTCTCAGCAATAGAGCCCCGAAATGCTTCCGGAATGGATCGCTTCATGATCATCAAACTCATTCGGTTAGATCGATCCCATTTCTCAATTTTGACCTCTTTCGGGTCAACCTCAGTAGCAATGGGTCGATCAGACCGAAGAGCCAGATCTAAATCCATACAACCGAGAACAATCTCTACGTTCTCTTTCCAAAGTTTGAAATTCGTCCCACTCAGCTTAGGGATGTTATTAACTTGATCAGACACATTATTAGCTGTAGCAACAGAAACTGAAGCGAGAACAATTATAAGCATACTCATATAAAAATTATATGTCATAAAACAAACAAGACATGAATGAATAAAATAAATAAATTGGGGACCCAAACAAGATACCGAGTACAACATTAACCTCCGTCGAAGGACAGAAAGTTAATTGTAAGTGGTAATCTTGGTGCAACGATCAAGCACTAATAATAAATTCGGTCAAACAAAAGTCTGTCGAAGGACGGACTAATGTTCACATGAACAAAAAATAATAATAATTATTATGTGCTTATCATCACAGATGTATTGTCATTCGGCCAAGTTGCGTCAAACCGAAGGGCCGATCACAACATGCATAAATAACTTTACACCAACATCTATGTAATTTTAATAAAATCGCTCTCGACAACAGAGGTTGCGAAGGCTACTTGTTGTTTTGATTGATTAAATTAAAATTTACTAGACCAAAAAAAAACTGAATTAAACAGCATAATTGCCATGTCCCCAATTTAATTAATAAACATCCAAAATCAAATTAAAACATTAATTTAAATTAAAGCCTACGAAACCAAAATAGGCCATAAAATAAATTAATAATCTAAATAAGATTGCAGAAAACTTAATTGGTGAAAAACCACCTTATAATTTAAAAACAACTAAATTGCGAACGCCTTAAAGCATGCATGTATTAACAAATACATAAAAAAATAGTTTGATTAATATTACGAAAGGCGTCAGTAACCATAAGTCGTGATTAATTTCGCATACACTAGGATTAATTTGATTAATATCCGTGTAAGGCATATGGTCAGTAAAGACATGCCAAAAAAATATGTATGCATAAACCCACTAATTATGAAAATTAAAGACATGCAAAAATTAGCAGATACACAAAAGATACATGTTTATACTGATGTACCCACTAATCACATGCCAAAATAAAAAATAAAAAAACATGGTAATCATATATGAAGAATAGGACGGCGCGTCACTGCTATACCCACAAATTTTGCTTGCTACTATTCACAAGGCAAACAACTCATAATATGATAAAGCATAAATATTATTCACAAAAAGTCGAATAATCTGAATCATAAATATTCACGATAATATTATGAATTATCACATATATAATCATTCAAACAAATACATTTTTTTAGTTCCAAATAATCTAGCAGTCGATGACCGCTCTGATACCACATGTTGGAATTTATAAACACATAAATTCAATAATACCTATTATCCTAGAACATGCTTTGATTCTAGGAAATAAACATCGCACTAGATTATCAGGAGTATTAGCAATACCTGGATCCATTGAGTTTCTTAGGCGGAACGTGAGTTCAATGGATTGGTATTATGGTCTTCCTCAACTAAATCACTTTATTCCTCAATGGGACCGTCGTTTTCTTTCCGATGGGGAGAATAGAAAACTGTGCGTGATTTAGTATATTGGGGGTCATAACCATTATGCTCTTTATATAGTACTCAATTAGGGTTCCCATTATCCCCGTAATTGAGTCCTATTAGGTATCTACTCATAATTCCAAATCAATTCCAATAGTCGTTGACTTTACCATATTTTAGATCACTCAATTAAGTCCAATTACAATTATAAATGGCTAATATAATTGCATAAAATATGTGGCCCATACATAGGAAATAATTATTTCCTAACATTTCATGCTTTTCTAATATATTTTTTGATTTTCTAATTAGTTTATTCATTCCACATAAACTAATACTAATACTATAGTACTCTATGAAACTAATACTATAATAATCATTCACTGATACTATTATACCATTCACTGATACCATAATTATTTTATAATGTGATATTAGTTTATAAGTGTTATGGTATTACTAAATAAATGTTATGGTATCATTAAATGAAGGTAATCATATTAATTTTATATTATGAAACTGCTTCACACTACATTTCGTGGTATATAAATTATTTTGGTAATTTGTCGGGCCGGCCAAATTCTAGATCTTTTAATTTATTTTCCATTTTTTCCTTTGTATTGAAAATTCAATTGTTAAATAAAATTAATATAAGTGTTTTTTTATATCCAAGCAACAACACGTTTTCAGATTTAGGGTTTGTTTGGTAGACAAGATTAAGCACCGATAAGCCCATAATCTGACTTTATCGGCTGTTTGATATGCATCTGTTTGGCCCACAATTAAACCAAAGGCCCAAGATAGGTTGATGGGTTTTGCAGATAATTTGACACCCCAAATCGGTGAGATATTAAGTCGGTCATATCAAGATTCGCACATTTTCATGACCACTTTGCCCCTCTTTATATTTTCTAGGTTTTTGACACGCGAGTCTCTCTTAGCTGCTGTGGGAGATAACGACGCCGTGGTGGGAGAAGAGAACTATTCGCTGCGCGAGAGGCGTTGAGGTAACTCTCCGTCGAGTGCCGCCTTTCGATCAAAGACTTCCCCTATCCGGTTGTAGATTGGGCGTGAAAGTCGCGACTGTGGAGGTGCTGAAATTTCCGTCGACGACGATCTGAAGGCGGACGATTGATGGTTAGTTTTTTTTTTTTTATTTGGTTCGTAAACAACTTGCAGTCTATACCTATGATATATCATATAGAATACAATGTATTCTTCATCATACGAAGAACCCAGCTGACCCTTTTTTTATTTTGTTATTTTTTTTTTTTTTTGGGTTTCTTGAAGTGCGAGACTGGTAATCAGGGAACATTATATTCTCGTACAACCTAGTGGAGAGGAGGTAACCATTTCTTTACCAATATGTGGATTAATCGATGCTATAATGATGTTTGTTGAATCTGTGTAATTTGTCTCCAACTATTATGTGACATTATTTTTCTGAGTATTTTTCTAAGGGGAAAGAATGCATATACGCTTTTGAGAAGGATAGCTATCTGCGATTTTTTTTTTTTTTGGTTTTGAAACGAATCTGCAATGTATTTCGATTTTCTTTTCCATGTGTATGGTTTATGGATTTATATAGTTAACATATTCTAAAGTTACGGCATATGACATGTAATTCAGCTCATTCATTACATGTACTTGGACTGAAATTTGTTTAGTGTAATTTTCAAAGGCCGTTTTAATGTAAGTGCTCTTATGTTGTTCTTGATTTGAATATGGTATGCTGGAGTTGGACAGTATAATGAGAAGACGGCTACAGGTCTTGAATGATTTGAATTATGGGACTAATTTACGTGATATTGCAACTTGTTTACTGATTACATTTGTCGTCCATAGCGTCACACACAGTCCCGTAGGAGCTATTTTTTTTTTGTCAATATCGAGGTTGCATAATCTACGGAATGGTGGGATGGGATGAGTGGTTATGTTGATTGGCCTTGTTTTTTTTTTTCGTGTATGCACCATTTGATTGGGAAATCTGTTTGGTCTTCAAATGCTGCTCTCATGTGTGGATTTTATCAAGTGTTTTTTCACGGTTACTAATTATTTATGTATAATGTCAACGCATGCTGACAGAAGTCTTGTAATAGTGAGCACGTAGGATGAACTCTATGATAACCCAGAATCAGATTTTATTTTTGTTGTCGGAAGAAATGACACAAATTACAATTGTTGTAATTTGTTTCATTATCGAACATATGAACCGTGAGAAGAGGAAACGGTCACTGCGTCGTTCGTATAGTATGATCGACCGGATTCCGTACCAGGTTCAGGAAATGGAACGATTGGTAGGGACTTATGATTCAGACTGTTTTGACAACCTTAGGATGGACCGCAACACATTTGGTAGGCTTTGTTTGTTACTAAAGAACCTAGGTGGTCTGACTAGAGGTAAATTCGTATCCATAGAGGAGCAGGTTGCAGTGTTCTTGTCCATATTAGCTCACCACCAAAAAATAGGATTATTAAGTATGGGTTTCGTAGGTCCGGCCAGACTGTATCCCATTATGTGCATGTGGTTTTATCAGCGGTACTACAACTTCATTCGATCCTTTTGGTTAAGCCCGTGCCTGTACCCAATGACTGCACTAACCACCGTTGGAAGTGGTTCAAGGTAATGTATACGTTCTTTATTTGTGTAGTATCAGTAACTCGGATTGATTTTATTGAACTAAATAGTGTATTAAACTGACTTTTGCAGGGTTGTTTAGGGGCGTTAGATGGCACGTTCATTAACGTGCATGTACCCGAAGCCGACAAAGGTCGCTACAGGACCAGAAAAGGACAGATCTCAACTAACGTTTTGGCCGTGTGTAATCGGGACTTGATGTTCTCTTACGTTTTACCGGGATGGGAAGGATCTGCTTCAAATGCTCGTATATTAAGAGATGCGGTCGGACGAGTGCATGGCCTGAAGGTGCCTATTGGTAATTATTTTGGTTTCTTTGTCCTTTACAGATTTTTTTGACAGTAGTTTTGACCCAAATACACTTACCAATCTGTCCTGGCGTAGGGAATTATTATCTTTGTGATAATGGGTATGCTAATAGCCCCGGGTTTCTCTCACCGTACCGGGGTGTTCGTTATCACCTAAAAGAATGGGGTCCAGATGCACAAAGACCAGCCACATACAAGGAGCTGTTTAATATGAGGCACACACGGGCACGTAACGTTATAGAGAGAGCTTTTGGCGTGGTGAAAATGCGTTGGGGCATCCTTAGATGTGCTACGTACTACCCAATTCGTACCCAAGTGCGGCTTATTATGGCTTGTTTTTTGCTTCATAATTTTGTTCGAAAAGAGATGGCTGTTGATCCGCTAGATGCACGGCTACGTGACGAACCCGAAACCGAAGCAGGTGTGGCTCCCATGGACGATTTTGTTTCAAGCGTCGAGGCCACCACCGAATGGAGTGCCCATCGAGAAATGCTCGCTCAGACTATGTGGGCTGATTATGTGAACGGAGTTTAGTGTGTCGTGGTTTTGTGATATGTATGGATAGTTTATTATGATGCTTGTGTTAGTACTTGTACTTGGATAATACTATGTTTGAATATTTTCTTGGATTATATGGTAGTTCTTGTACTTGAATATTTGAATGATTAATCTGTTCGGTTTTATATGAATTGCCTAAACATCTTGTATAATATGTGATGTTTTTTACTCTTGCATACCAATGTGATCTGTTTGTTTTTTGGGTATATTGTTTAAATTGACAGAGGTGAACATGGAGAAACCGGTTAACCGTGGACGTGGATCAATTAAGAAAGCAACTGGAAATTCGCGTCGAGTTTGGACTACCAGGGAGGAGGCGGTGCTAATAACGGCCTTGAAAGATTTAGTCAGTAACGGTTGGAAGTCAGATAATGGATTTCGTACGGGATACCTCACTAAACTGGAGGATGCATTGAAGATGGCTTTTCCAGACACTGATCTCCAGAAAGATCCCAACATAGTGTCCAAGCTGACTACATGGAGGAAATATTATGGGTCGCTTGTATCCGCCCAACGTGATACAACAGGAGTTGGCTTCAACACAACCACAAATACACTCGAAGTGACTGATGATCAATGGGAATCGATAGTGCAGGTACATAATTAATTTCTTACATTAGTTGTCATTCGTGTATGAGCCTTAACTGTTATTTCAATTTGGCCTTTTTTATCATGTAGAAAGATCCGTCAATGAGAGGGATGAGGTACAAGGAATGGCCGCTCTTCTCGGATTGGCTTGAGGTATTTGGAAAGGACCGTGCAACCGGTGAAGTCGCTGAGGATGTGCTTGACGCGGCCAACACTATGCAAGCCCAAATTGGCCAACGTCCAGGTGTAGAGGGGGTTGCGGATAATGGAGACGAGGAATACAACTATGTCAATTTGGATGCGGATACCCCCCCAACTTTACACAACCCGTTGGTGGAGACAACATGGAGAATAGCACTGCATGCGACAAAGAAACTCCACAACCGTCTTCTGGTACATCGAAGAAGAGAAAAAATAGGTCTGATTCGACTGATCCGTCAATGACCGCTGTCTTGGATAACTTCTGTCGCGCGACAATTGAATGGCGTGAAACAATGGCATCTAGGATTGGGTACGAGAAGGACCTTGGACAGCAACGAACTCAAATATATGGTATGCTGGGCAACGTTCCCGGATTATCCATCTCGGATAAGCTAGATGCTACAGAATTGATTGGTGCGCGCAACGAACGGCTTGAGATATTTATGGGAATGTCGGAGGAAGCGAGGGCATTGTACGCAGTCCGCTTGTTGGAACGGGAGAGGCCTTAGAGATCCCGTTTGTTGAATGGTTTGCCTTCTTTTGGAATTAGTAAACTAGATGTGAATCATGTGGTCTATTAATATTAGTTCCTATTAACGAAGTGACTGTACGCATTCTGCTGTTGATTGTAGTACTTATGTTGTTAGAGGTTGTTTGGTGTATTGAGCAGGTGCATGTTTTTGGACAATTCACAATCATGGTACTGATATGACGATGGCATGTTAATCCTAGCTTGTTTTCGAAATGTATATGCAGCAGAGTTCAATTGACAACTGTTTAATAGGCCCTAAAAACTAAAATGAGTTCACTCCAGTCAACATGTATATGGATTACCAATTCTAAATACCAATGTTGAAAAGAACAACTCTCAAAATACCATAGTGATCCAACTGTAGTTGTATCAATCAAAGTTCGGGAACAAATATTACAGGAGTTGGTTACATATTTTAATTAAGGAATAAGTTGGTTACATATTTTAATAGGCAACATTAATAACAAATGGGTTTTCATATACTGATTTTCATGCACAGTTGTCACAAACTCTATTAATGCACACACATTAATTGTTGCTCTTCTAAAACGCGTCCGCCACTTGAATAGAACCACACAATTTAAATTCAATTAAATTGAGGTACTGAATAATTAAATGAAACCAAAATGAGAAGTGCATAATAATATCCATATTAAGTTGCTGGAATTTCCAATTAAAAAAGGACCAGTACATTAGATAATAATATCAGCCAACAGTTCACAATATAACATCCGCTTTTCCACATGCTACGTAATATACGCATCATAATCTGATCGAAAATTGAATGAAAACTAACAGATTATCATTAACACTGAAAACAAAATATGCATCACTAAATATAGGACTAGTCATTGTTTGGCGACGACTGAGCCCTCTACGGTGGACTAGATGAAGCACAGCTGGAAGTGTCACAATTTTTATTTTTGAGCCTGTCCAAGATCGTCACCGGGTTAGTACGTGACCGTGCCAGATTCTTTCGGAGATGTTCACAGTTGGATTCTTCGCTAGCAGCTGCTGGAGCGTCACCGCACTAAGTTTCACTAAACAACTTCTTACGTGGCGGCTTACGTCCAAGAAACAAAGGAGACGTAACTTCAGGGTTGGGCGAATCCGGTATTATGATAGGCCTTGTTGCATTGTTAGGCTCGTCAACCGTGGGTCCATCAGAGCTGATCACGATTGTACCAGGGGGTACAACATCTTCAGTGCCAAATAGCGACTTGAGGTTTTCGTACATGGCATCTCCCTTATGGTAGAATGCCTTTGTAAAGTCATCCCACTGTAAGAAAATAAACATATGCTAAGTAAATAGACCAAGGTGAGAAACTGCATAAATTGAAGCAAAATTACAACACCAAGCAAGCACCAAGAAAACAGCTTACCTTGAAGAGCTTGTCCCAAACTTCGGGGGTAGCATGCACGTGGTTGTACCGTCGGTCCCAATTAACACCTTTGGTGTCGAGTACACGCCGAAATGTGGTATACCTCTTCTTCAACAAGTTCACCAAAGCAACGACTTCGTCCCAACAGAAATCTTTGTCGAGCATAACATTTACAAACTCTTGAGCAGCAAGCAGCTCATGATAGTTGTCACCCCCCACCTCCCACACTCCCAACATGACATCATCCATCAAGACCCGTACAAAAACACCTACGTTCTCCTCATCCCACTTTCCTTGATAAAAATAACACTCTTGGGAAGAAGGGGATTGGAAACTCATTGTGTATGTTTGCTTGTTAACAAATGATAATGGACGTCCAGTTATATAGCCAAAAAAAGTGAGTAAATGCTCAACTACAACAAACAAATGTTATACATTGTTCTCATTTATTGAAAGCAAGTTTCTCACCAACCACCATGCAGCCTGCTCTAATTTAATATACATACCAAGAAACAACCACCAACAACAGACATTCATTAACACATGAAAAAAGGATCAATGACCAGAGTATATGGACAAACATATTCCAAACAAACTTCTTCTGACACTTGCAATAAATCAGCAGATAATACAAAATCCATTCAATAAATACAAGAAGACAAAAGCACTATCCATAGAGACCCTAATTGCACAAAATAACAGTGCAAACCTACATTAGCACATTAACCAGAATTGTATCCAACCAAAAGCCGAAAACAACACAAACATAAATGTATCAAACAGATACACAAACGCAACATAACAATTAAAATTCATTACACACTACAAACTTGTAATTACGTATCCACCATAATTCAGGAAGACCCAAACAAGAAACCCAGTATAAAACCTATCACTAACAACGAAACCACCATCACCATAACGATAACTAAGGAAGCAAAAGAGCTTGTCACCAAATTAGGCAAAAAAACCTGTAGCTCATACGATGCGTCATTGGTTTGATCTCCTGTGTTAGTCTCTGTGCCGCCATAAAATGTCGCGGGTGTCCGGCGACGGAATACGGCAGCAGACGGCACCGATCGCGAGCTTTGAACCCCACTTGGCTGTGACCCACCGCTCGATTCCGCTCTAGGAAAAGGCTGATTGAAACTTGTCGAGAATGAGGCCAACCCCGGTACCCAATTTAACTCGTCACACCATACGAAGGATCTATGGTGTTTAACGCCGACCGGACACTTATAATAGGGTCGTCCGGGGTTACTTGAAAACGCTCCTGCAACACGCCTAATCATCGCCCCCCGGCCACATGAGCAAGATGGACCACTGTGTAGTCTTTGGGTATCATCCATATACCAACTTTGCAAAATAAAAACACAGATTAGGCCGGACAATGTTCGATTTCAGAATAATAAACTTTTAGTACCTGGTCTTTTTTCTCGTACGGGATACGAATGGGTCGGGATTGAATAATCGAAACCTCGTCGTCGCAAGAAAATGACGTCAGACGAATGGGTTTTCCTGGAACAAGAAAATGAGGTACTGGATCGAGAAAATGGTGTCAAACGAAACCAATGTGATTTACTGGATCTAGAAAATGGCTTCGCACCAAGAAATTTCGCCGTCACTAGAAAATATCGTCGCCTTTTGGAAGAGCTGTGTAGATCGAGAAAGGATTATTTAGTCGCTGAAATGGTTTTTAATATTCTGTCTTGAGAAATGGTTTTTGGTATTCTGTGGGAGGTTCTAGAGAAATAATTTAAGGGTAGACTGGTAATTGCACCATAAAAGGGTTCAAAATTTGAATAACACGCACACGCAGTAATCTGGCTGAATTCCAGTCAAACCAAACGCTCTCCACGCGATAACTAATCTGGGGAGGCAACTTAATCTGGGAAGACTAAATATCTTACAGTCAACATCACAGAGCTACCAAACGACCACTTAACAGACTATGCGTGTAATTAATGATTCATATTTTGATACTTATTATATATATATATATATATATATATATATATATATATATATATATAATTGGTTGAGATAATTAATTTTTATGATAATATTTTTAATATGTTATTAATTTCTACAAAAATTTTGGCCCCCCTTTTCGATCCAATTTTGGTTCCGCCCGTGATAATTATTATAGTTGTAGGGTTTGACAGAAGCACATATTACATATATCGATAATATCTAATTTGATCTTATGCCCACAGGTGGACACCAATCTATATGTCCACCGTTTATGTGGCATGCTAATCACCTATCATGTGATGTCACATATACATGGGAGTTCACTATCATTTAATTAATTACTTATATGACATCACATGATTGGTGATGGACATATAAATTGATGTCCACTTGTGGACATAAGATCAAATCCGTCGATAATATATATATATATATATATATATATATATATATATATATATATATATATATATATATATATATAATAATTTTGCTTGACCTCCTTTCAAATTTTCTTTTTTTTTGCTTGACCTATCTCTATATATATGCTATCGAGACTCTCTTGACCTTGACCACATGTAGACCCTATGCCATGCATGTGGATCATCATGACAATGATGTCGAATATGACGTGGTTTAATTAATTAAAAAAAATCTCAAAAGAAATGGAAAGAAAAAAAAATATATGCACTTTTCCAAAAGAAAATATCAAAGAACCAAATTAAGCTGGCAAATGCAGATGTGGAACCAAGAGGGCCACCTATCAAACATAAAAATTATATTTTTTGTGGTTAAGAATTGTATCAACTTGAAGATTTGTTTTTTCATTAATTATTTGTGACAAATGTGGGGACGGTGGATATGAAAGTGATTCAAAGAGTTTTATGATATTTATTTCGGCAATTAGAGTATTATAAGTAATTAAATATTTTGAGTCGGCCTCTTGTATATTAATTGCATAATATAATTATTATGCAAATATGTGAAACGTGCATGCTAATATAACTGAAAGATACAAGTAAATATAACTGAAATGTATAGACTAAGGGAAAAATATTTTTTAAAAACCTATAAATTAGAGGTTGACAAATGAGAACGGTAACTTTTTGTACTGGCAAACTAAGAACGATAATTTCAAAAAGTGGCGAATAGAGGTCAAATCAACCCGAATTAACCAAAATCGGGCTAATTGGTCTGATCAAGATGAAGTTCTGACTGATTAGCCAAATTTAGCCTAAATTTGGGTTCAATTTGAGTTGATTGGGGTTGATTTGACCTCAATTTGCGACTTTTAAAAGTTATGGTCCTTAAATTTTAAATCCAAAAACTATGGTCCTTATTTTATCTGCCCAAAAAGTTATGATTTTTATTTTGTCACTTCCTAAATTACGGTCTTTAATTTTTTTTTATCCTGCATGTACATGTAAATTAATATAAATAAAACCTGTATATTAAATTTGACTGAAAGCGTGAAATGAAACGTGGAATCTAATAATATAATTGAAATATACTGGATAATATAACTAGCGATTTGATTCATGTAACAGAATGAATTAATTTTGATATACTCTATGATTTCATGTGCTAATAATTATTTTATTGTTGCAAGTTGCAATAAGATCTTGGCAAATCTTTTTAGTCAAATGGTCGTTGCCTAATACTCACCGGCCTAACCCATTTTAAATTCTTAATAAATTATTTATTTATTATTCGAATGTTGTGATAGAAGTATCACGATCATGAGATGAGATGTATTAATGTTAATTGTACTATCGTCGTTTTTAATTACCAACAAAAGAAACCCTATTTTTTTTTTCATCTTACCACCGATATTAATTTGAGAATACGCATGGTATATCTATAACCTATATAGATCCGTACTTATTTTTCAGAATTAATTTGAAGAATATATTATGATGAGATTAGAAAAGATTTATGAGTGCTTAATTTATTGAAAAAGTTGAATGGTATATTTAATGTGAACAAATTTCACTGTAACACTCATCTTGATAGTATTAATTATTTTATGGAAGAATATTAATTATTTTTACTATAAAATATTAGTTTTGAATGATATTAATTATTTTATTAAAAAAGAATTAAAAAATATTAATCATTTTATTAAAGAATATTAATTATTTTACTATGAGGTGACGACTCTTATGAAAGATATTTCTTGCTATAAATGTATTGCATTGTCGTTTTAAATATTGTAATCTTAATAAATACCACATCCATTTCGTAATAAATGTCTTTTTAAAGTTTTTTTTTTTTTTTTGAAATATTATTTGTGGTTTAACTATTTCCCCCATTTTTTCTAAATTTACCCTAAAAAAATTATGAGTTATGAAGTTTTTGCTCAGTACACTTACATGTACAATATATTATAACATTATGTATACCAAACAAAACTATAAAATGGATGTATTGAGCAAAAGTATAGGTGTCAACGGTGGCACCCTATTTTTTATTTTAGGGCCAGTAACTCTAGGGTACAATATTAGACACCCTATTACTATTAGGTACAATTTTATTTCAAATTACTAGGAGATACAACATTTTTCCAATTTTACCCTTCCTTCTCAATTTTGTGCAGAAACTGTTTACTTTTCAATTGTGCAGAAACTTCTCAATTGTGATGTTACAAATTGTTTGCCTACATATTTTTACACATTACATTATTCATATTTCTGGTTTCATTATTAATTATTGTGCCCAAAATATTTGTCCCCATTTTTTTCATTTCTTTTGTGAATTTGGTTGCCGTATTTTTTCCTACATTTTTACACAGATTTTTCATTTTTTTCATTTCTTCCATTTTTGTCGCCATATTTTTTCCTACATTTTGATTCAAAATTCAAAAGTAACACAAAAATCATCAAAATTCAAAATAACACAAAAATCAACACACAACATTCAAAAAATAGTTCCAGAATTATTTCACAGAAGAAAATCTGCACATGTGCAGCTTAATTACATTTTATTGCATATTATTTCTGCACATATGCAGCTTTCTTACACATGTGCAGAAACAAAAATTGGAACATTCCGATTACTTCCTCTTTTCACTCCTACTGGGAGAAATAAACCTGTCTTTCCCATTATCAAGATGAAACGAAAACATGAAAAGACACCAATAGGTAGTCAAAAATTTATATTTCAAGAACTTTTAATAATTGAGATTCAATCGATAATCTCCCCAAATATAAAATAAATAGAGACAGAAACAGAAAAATCCCTGATAAAAACAGAGAAAAAATTCTGCACATAAAACTAAACAACTCCGATATAACCCCAATCAAGAAAACAAGAACAAGAATCAAGAGAAAAAATTCTCAATCGTCGATGAATAACCATTTAAACAAACCCGTCGATGAATAAACCCCAATCATTCTCAGCCGTCGATGAAAAACCTTGCGTCGATGAATAACCCGTCGAGCAGCGCCGTCGCTCGGCAGCAGATCCCGTCGTGGTTGTCGACTTCGTCGCTAGCCGCAAGGCGGGGTCAGGTGGGGCGCGGTGGTTTGGCCGTGGTCGCTGGCAGCAAGACGGTCTCGCGCGGCGCAGATCTGGGGTGTGGGCGGCGTAGTTTGGGGGATGCGATGGTCACCTTGGCGATGACAGGTGGGGCGCGGTGGTTTGGCCGTGGTCGCTGGCAGCAGGGCCAGATCGTGGCGGTGGGGGTGGGGCGCAGCGCTCCCGCGTCGTCCTCTCAGCGCTCGCCACCTTCTTCCGGTGAGGGGCATGCTCTGCTCAGGTGAGGGGCGGCGCGGTGGTGTGCTTTGCCCAGGTGAGGGGCGGTGCGGCCGGATTTCTGTACCGGAGAAATGGATTCACAGTCGGAGAGATACATTTTTAGTGAGAGAGGGAGTGGTTTAGAGAGAGAGGCGCAGGCAATGAGAGTGAGACGCAGACAATGGGGTGAGAAATTAGGGTTTTGACCCATTTAAGTGTAACTGAGGGTAAAATGGGTAATGAAAAAGTTGACTTGTACCTATTAGTATTTTGACTTTAGACTTGTATTGGATAGTAATAAAATTCAAAATATGGTATCTAAGAGTAATAAGTTCTTTATTTTATATTCATCACATATTTTAATTTAATTCATCAATTATCTCTCATATCCCTATCCCCTATTATATACTATAAGGAGTTGAGATTGTTGAAATGACATCTTTTAATTAATTGCTCTCATATCTCTCATATCCCTTCATCCTTTTGTAAGCTTTTCATTCGAGAATGTTACAAATTTTAAGGAAAACAAAATAGTATTTTATGTAATGGGTGTTGAGATGTGATAAAATATAAAATATGTAGAAATAGAAAGAAAGAATTAAACACAATTGAGTGACAATTGATGTAATAAAATCAAAGGTTGTAATAGTTGTTAAAAAGGTAAAGACACTTTTTATCATTTATTGGATTTAAAATATTTAATTGTGACATTCATTTTAACAAAAACGAAGAATATTATTGTATGCATGACAAATGACACAAAGAAGCATGAAATGAAACTTCCTGATCATCTGCTATATCAACGAACGTTAGTTGTCCCATTCAATTAGGTGAATAATTAATTACATGCAACAAAATTAGTTATAAATATTTAAAATCAGATCACTAGGCATATATTATACTCCTAAGATTTGTGTACCAAATTGGTGAATTTGATAATATGTGCCTCAATTTTTTATTTTTTAAACTAAAATAACTTTTATAACTAAAAAAAATATAAGATCAAGAGTTATCCAAAAGACCATTATCAATAATTAAAAGTTCGAATAATGAGTTTGAGAAAGATTCAAATGCGCCAACAAAATGAGTAACCAAATCATTGACATTTCTACGAATAAAATTAATCTCATAATCATGATATTGTTGTAATATAGTTTTAAAGGTCATTTCAGATGGTAAAATATTATGTGTCTCTGATTTCCTCCTTCTTTTGTGTGTCAGTATAAGAAAGTGATCACCGAAATCTTTATTTTTGAAACTACAGACTGTCGCACTCGTTGATCCACCTTCCTCATTATGCAATCAACACTCCTCGTTGTCAAGTTTTGAAAAACTTAACACCCAAAGTATTGGCTTCATAAGACAAATAAAAGAAAAACAAAATGAGACTCTCAACGGAGAGAGAAAATAGTGGCTCTCAACTTAAAAGAGGAAATCAAAGACTTTCAATTTAGGAGAGCTAAATAAAATAAATTGTCGTTAATGCTCAGAGCTCGCAAATAAAACAATAGAAATACGGCCCAATTTGACCTAACTTCTGAAATTTGGGCCCAATTTGGATCATTTCGGGCTAATTTGGCCTCAATTTGCTTTTTTTAAAGTTATGATCCTTAAATTGTCAATTCTGAAAAGTTACGGTCCTCATTTTGCCACCTCAAAAAATTACGGTTCTCATTTTGCCAGCCCAAAAAGTTAGGGTCTTTATTTTGCCACCCCCATTAAGTTACAATCCTTAAAAAATAATTTAATATATATATATATATATATATATATATGTATAAATGTTAAAGATTATATACTTTTATTTTTTTAATGAATTGATTAACAATTAAATTCATAATTTATATAATTAAATTCGTTTATGCTTAAAAAAAGTTCGTGAGCAAATAATACATGTGATAAGTAAGCTCGAGCTTGGCTCGAAAATAAAATAAAAAAATTAAGCACAACCACCCTAAAATTCAATGTGTTGGATGAGTAGGTTCCATGTGAACTCGGTTTAACGGGAACTCTATTTTTTAAGTGTCATTGTATTGCGTACAGAGCATCATAGTTTAACATATGAAGTATCACTACTTAGAAAATAATTTATTTTATGTGTTGTGTCTTTGAAAATCACTAAATAGCGACATTTCACATACTAAACAATATCACTTTATATGCTAAACATTGACACTCTGTATACCTTTAGAGTGACACTTTAAAAAGAGAGGGTTTATATTGGTTCAAATTAAGGATGCCAACGAGGTTGCCCTATAACAAGACCCGTACTGCCAGAAAAAAATAGTGAACTTGTACCTGCCCGCTTTGCCATGCCACATGGACCCGCGGGTCTAACCCGTCCTTTCCCGCTTATATTTAAATTAATTGTAAAATACCAGAAAATTATACTCCCTCCGTCCCATAAAAGCTTTCACTCATTTTTCGTCCGTCCCAAAATAAGTTTCACACCCTTAAAATGGAAAACCCTTTATAAACTTCACCCACACAATTTTCACTAGTTTACACAAATGACATTACATTTTACTCTCACATACACATAACCCAATAAAGTTTTTTTTACGTTATACATAAAAGTTTACAAAATTACCCCTCAAAACCTCAATCATTACTTTTTTTTTCTTAAAGTGTGTGTCATTCTACATATGAAAATTTTTTCGGGACGGAGGGAGTATTTTATATTAAATTCTAAATATAGCTTTTAATTGTTCAAAATAACATACGACTCCCTCCGTCCCAAAACTGTTTGCACAGTTGACTGGGCATGGAGGTTAAGAAAATGCACTTTTTTGGAGTTGACCATATGTAAGTGAAGGGTATAATTGAGAAATCATGTGTATATAAAGTAAGGGGTTAGTTAATTGAGTTGAAAAAGTAATGACATTGATGTAAATAAATGTGTATTGTGAGGTGGTTAAATTGGAAGGTGTTTCTATTTATAGGTGTGCAAACAACTATGAGACGGACGAATAAAGTAAGTGTGCAAACACTTGTGGGACGAAGGGAGTATAATATTTATATTTAAAAATAATACTTTAAATTTATATAAACACAAATATTTATACAATAATATGAATATAAATTTACATAAAGTAAATATATGTGGAAAGTCTTAATTTCAATTCGGTAAAAACCAAAACCCTTAGGCTCCATTTGGATGGAGTCATTTGAAATCAAGGGATTTGAGAATAATACACTATACATTTACACATCAAAATGGAGAAAAATTAAATGAATAGATTTGGTTCACACAAATATTACTTATAAGTGGAAGGATTTCAAATACCCAACAAAACCTAGTCATTTGAAATCCTCCCACTTCTCTCACTTGTGCTTAATATTTGAGTGGATCAAATCCATTCATTTAGTTTTTCTCCATTTTAGTTTGTGTGAATACATGTATATTATCCTTAAATCCCTTGATTTCAAATTCACTCCATCCAAATGGAGCCTTAGGGTGTGATTGGTAGTGACTAGTGGTTATTATTGAAGGTGAGATTGTATTAATTTAATAATGATTTGGTGTTTTATATTGCTTGATAGGACATAAAAAACTACATCATATTAAATTATGTAAGACATCAATATTGTTTGGTAGAGCATAATAAAACATGACTAAATTTGTATTGCGATTGGTAGGCCATATAAGATCATGACTAAGACTGAAAAAAAAATAAAACGGGCATTTGTGAGATAATAAAATTCACTATTTACAACATATAATATAGTAGGCGGGGTTGCCTTATTAATTGTGCTGAAGGGAACAGTAGTTGAACAGTAATAGGGGTTAATGTTTTACCGGGTCACCCGTACAATAACCGGATCTAGTATTATTTATGTAGCCTACCAATCAAGATAAACAATAAAATCGGATGCATAATAACACTCTTTTATGATCTACCAATCACACCCTAATACCGTTCCAATTTAACCGGATGTAAACCTATTATCCTAATCAAATTCAAATGCGAGTCCAAATTTAAAACAACAATCACCACTCCTATATTACTATTAGAAGTTTTTGTTGTGTTGGATTACATTTCTATACATACACATCCCTATACTATATATGTATATATGCCTAATAAAACAACATAAAGTTAATTCCAACTTGGACTAATTTACACATGGGGCCTTCTTTCCCAATAACTCCAACTCTTTAGGCCTTCTTTCCTCACCCGTATCCACCCCACCCCACCCCTACCCTACCCTATACCCACCCCCCCATAGCGTAACTGCTGTATGTACAGTTATCCCTCTCTCTCTCTATATATACATTCCCTAGAGAGAGAGAGACAGAAACAACCCTCTTGCATGAAAATTTGAAGTCGCTGAAAATGGGATTGCAAAACCAGCTCTCCGATGTGTCATCGGAATCTACCATCATACTCATGGCGGTGCTCATCGGAAAGAGCGTATGTTATCTCCGCTCCCTTTTATTCACTATCTTGCGCGGGCTCGGTCTTTTCTCCCCTCGCTTAGGTTCTGATCATCACCACCATTTCAGCAAGTCAGCGTACGACGTCGTCGGGTCCGGTCTGACCGGAGTTATCCTCCTCTGCGAGCAATTGAACCTGAACCGGGTCTATTCCTGCACCGACGGCGGTGTTGACCGGTTCGGATCGGATTGCGTGGTGTGCCTGAACCGGTTGGGTGATGGGGACAACGTGCGCAAGTTAGCGTGCCGCCACGCTTTCCACAAGGATTGCTTCGACGGCTGGCTCCAACACCTCAACTTCGACTGCCCCCTCTGCCGTGCGCCGCTCGTGTCCGACGAGCGCGTTGATTGTACGCGGAAGCGCGTGGCGCGGAGTCTCCTGGGTTCTGTTCCCTTTTCAATGACAGATCTCCATGGCGCGTGCTGATGACGCAATGTTTCATATTTTCTTTTTTCCTTTTATTTTTTTTTGGGTCAAAGGTTTTCTGACAATTTTGACCTGCTTCTCCTAGTTTTTGAAGAGTTTTATAGCTCTTTTTCTACTGTATAAATCCAACCTTTTTTTTTTCCCTTCTCAATAAATAGTTATCATTATTATTATTATTATTATTATTATTATTATTATTATTATTATTATTATTATTATTATTATTATTATTATTATTTCCCCACTGAATTGTTAAAGATTGTAAACAAAAGGCAAGTTTTAATTAGTTAATCGATAACATGTTAGCTTCTTCAACCAAGAATAATGGGTATAGGCAATGTTTTAAGAAACAGAGGATAATCTTTTAACGCTTTAGGTTGGATTGTTATATGATATCATAATTATATAGTAAATATCTAATGAAATGTATATATTATAGATTGTAATTCATATTTTTTCTTTTTAGTAGTATATTAATATATTATATATATTTGAAGTTGTATTTTTATTTTTCAAATATAAATTATAAAGGGAATGGTGTGAAAATTGTATATATGATTTTTTATGGCATATTGTTCCAAAAAATATATCAAATTTGAAAAAAGCTCAATTTTTTTTTAACAAATAAGGTTGGACCGGCGAGTTGACCAGTCTAATCGGTCACCGCGTTATACCGATTTTTCAACTTTTGAGTGTTTGTGAGCGATTCAAACGTCGCGCGGTTCAACGCTTCAAACCGATTCAGTAGTCTTACCGATTAGTGGTCGGACCGGTCCAACTAGCCGGTTCAACCCGCTTTCTAAAACATAGGGTGTAAGAAAGTTTCAAGATTGCTCAATTTCTTGTTAATTTATTATTCCCAACAATTTTTTTGTAATATTAGCTTTGAGATTAGTATTGTAAATGAATTTAGTCCAGCTATTTCTACAATTATAAAATTTATTGTAAATGTTAACGAGATTCCAAAATTTGTGTTTGAACTTTATTATAATTAATTGAGTTGAATTTTAATTGAGACAAATACAAGTCGAGATTGAATAATTTGATAATTTTACATCTATTTTATCTTTTCTTATGCATCGACCCGAGTCTCAGAGTTTATGACAACAACTTTAATTGAAATTTGATACTAATTTAACTGAAGCGTGCATGCTGATATAATTAAAAAATAATATTAAATTTAATTGAAACATGAAATGACTCGTGGTACTAATTTTAAATGAAATGCACTAAATGCACACATATGACACTTTGCCTTAAATTAAAATGTATTTTAATCCACTATTATTATTTTAACAGGATAGAATATGTTGGGTGATTGTAGGTAATTAACATATAATTTTCTTAATTAATCAATAAAAGATGGTTGTAAGCTATGATGCAATATATAATTCTTCTAAAAATATTATGTTGTAGTATCGGATTCGCACATGTCCCTGCTAGAGTGTGATTCTTATCGTATTCTCGAATCGATTGACACTTGGCAAATTCGTAAATAATAATAATAAAAAAAAGATTAACAAAACTCAAAGCTAGTGCACAAATCAAGTTAGACGATTAAGCATTATCATATATGTTAATAAATACTAAATGTGTTATTCCAACTGAATTTTATCATATAATGTAACTTAAATTAATAATATGGCACTTGTTTTAAATTGTATTTCTTATTATTACATTATTAAAAATGTTAAATTTGGATAAGAAAAAAAATATGAATTCCATGAAGTTTTAAAAATTTTATATATTTTACTATCACTGTCATGAACATTCACTATGATTGTCATGCACATCAACTATTAGGGGTGGGCACGGTCCGGTTAAAGGCGGTTAAGAGCCTTAACCTTAACCGAACTTAAATATACGGTTAATAAAATTTTTTTAACCGGACCTAACCTAACTATTTTTTTCTTTAACCTAACCTAACCGTATTTTACGGTTAGGTTAACCGGTTAACCGAATTAACCGTAATTTTTCTCAAAATTTTAAAAGAACAGTTAGGTTAAACAAAGAGTTTAACCGGACTTTTAACAGTATTATAACAAAAAAAATTGAAAAGATTTTAAACAAAAAAACAAATGATAATAAATAACAAAATCCACACTTTAGATTGTCCAAGACAAATACAAGGTACGATTAAATTGTCCAAATACAATAATAAATAACAAAACTTACAATTTAGATTGTCCAAAGCAAATACATAATATGATTAAATTGTTCAGATTATGATTTAGATTTTAGGGTTAAATATATATATATATATATATATATATATATCTAATTAAATATATATATATATATAATATAATTATTTATATATATGGTTCGGTTAACGGTTAATTAACCGTATTAACCGTTAATCGTATAATATTACGGTTAATCTGGTTAATCCGGTTAATTAACCATATTTTCTTTTTCTTAACCTTAACCGAACCATTTTTTTTTATAACCTAACCGTATTATTTTTAACCGTTAACCGGACCTAACCTGAAATTTCGGTCAGGTCCAGGTTCGGTTAACGGTTATAACCGTTGTTTGTCCACCCCTATCAACTATTATTATTATATTTATTATAATAATACATATGTATTTGTATAACAGTAATAATAAATATGAATAACAATAATAATAAAAATAGAATTTATTATACAGTTCAGTTCCCATCGGACAATCCTACACTCTTTAGAGCCCAACTCTCTCTTTCTAGATTTTCTCTCTCTAAAGCTCTCAATTTCAACCTTCTTTCTCCCCTCCCTATCGTCTCCAACTTTTCCTCTCTTCCACTCATTTTCTCTCCCCCTCCCTTGTTTTGCGCCGCCACCACCCGCCTTTCGTTAGCGTCAGCACCTAGTGTAGAATATCCACATCAAATTGATTCGGTGGTGACTGGAATTAACTCACGGTGACACTAGCTCGCCTGTCGACTTAGTTCGTATGTCAACAGGACGATTCCTCCAATGCGTCGTGCATGCGACGACTAGTTGACGAATCATCCCATTAGCCCTTTTTTGTTTTGTGTTGTTTCTTTTTAGCTTTATTTTTTTTCCTGTTTTTTCTTAGTTTAGTTTGCTCAGCATTTTTCGTTGTTTTATCTTCCTATGGTGAAACCTCGTTGCATCGTATATTTTTTCTCTCATTTTGTGTGCTCTTCCCTCCCTTATGAAGGTTGCATTTGGGTTCCTGGCACTTTGGGATTTGAGTTTTGGTGGATCTTTGTCTTTTATTTTATTTTTAACTTTTTTGGTATGAGATTGCTAGAGGTGTAGGGCTTTTTTCTCTTTCTGAAAATGGAGACCGTTTTTTCTTGGCAGACAGAGATTGTACTAGTCTCTTCACTCCTCACAATTGTTTAGAGCGATTGTTTGAGCCTGTAAGATAGTTTGACTTTGATAGTAACTATTTCCTCCCTTGTTAAAAAAAAAAATAGAAACAACAGGGGTTGACCTAGTGGTGAGGGCTTGATGCTTAGGAGTGTGATGTTCTATAGGTGTCAGATTCAATACTCACTGAATGCAAATAATTTTGAGATGGGTCAGTCCATAGTGGACGATGGGATTGATTCCCCCCGTCCATAGTGGACGATGAAATTGATTCCCTCAAATTATTTTGTCCTTCTTACGAATACCGAGTTATAAAAAAAAAAATAGAATTATCACAGTAGTGTTCCTCAAAATGTAAACTTGCTAACTCCGTATCATATGAATTGCACTTTCGCCCAAGCTCGCAACATAGCTTGCAAGAGAAGAAAATTGGAATTGCTATAAATTATGACAAATAATTAATACTCCGTAAATCATATCCCCAAAATATCTTCTTCTTTTTGTCCAACTCAGCAAGTACTTTTTCTCCCTCCCTCTCTCATCTTCCTAAATAATCCTACCGGAAAATGACTTTATTATTTATTTTATACTTTATTTCCTATACATTTTTTCATTGATCCCTTCATGAGATTTTCTTGTTCTCACTCTAAGATCGCTTTCATTTATATCTTAAAATTGAGAAATTTTGTCTCTATAAAGTTTTCATTTCCATTAAATTATTGAGAATTATTTATTAGTATATGTAATAATTCAGTTATGTTGTATTTGAGGTCCGTTTATAAGATTGATCATCATGAAGCTTCTCAAATTTAAATTTGCTATGTTCTTGGGATTTTTCGAAAGATCAATTTGAAAATGTGACCATATATTTCTTAGTGCGAGATTAATCCTACACGTTTACTAGATTTTAGATCGAGTAGATTTAGATCTTACTTCAGTTATTGATTTTATTTTTTAATGCCTAATTATTGATTTTCTTTTTGGGTTCGTTGCACAAATTTCTATGTAGTTTTAAAATGCTGTGCTAAATTCTCTTGTGGTTTCGAAATTGCACGAAATTCTATTGTAATTTATTAAATAATGCGAATTTTCTCTCTCTCTCTCTCTCTAAATTTTATCTATTTTCTCCATTTTTTTTATTAGTCCTTCATAATATAGTCCTTAAACTTCAATATTTAGTGATGTGGACTGGATTAGAAGTAATGATTAATTATCCAAATTGAGAAGATATCAAAGGCTTTCTTTATCTATCTATTTCAATATATCATGGGTCCTTCAACCACGAAAGAAATGGATGTGATCTGATCTCCGCTTCTGATCTTGAAGAAGTGAATTCTAGGGATAAATGAACTGAATGGAGAGGATTCAGTTCGGATAAAAGATCAGAGGTGACTTATGTCCACTTCTGGTCGTGCAGATCTGAGTTCTACTATTGAACGAACTGAATTGAGAGGATAAGGATCTGGACCCTCTCATCTCAGAACTGATGTCACTTAAGGTCTGGGCACAGTGTAACCAAGAAGAGATCTGAGGATCAGATCTGATATATCATTTATCGCAGGATCAGACCTCAAACTAGGAGGCAAGTAAGTTTCAGCAAAAGAGAGAAAGAAAGATTATCGGATCTCTGCAAACATAGTACAATGGTAACCGTCTTTGTCAGGAATAATCTATCAAATCTCATATCCGTACAATGACGTGTCCAATTTCTATTGGATTACTTCGGATTAAATGACTAGTTTGCCCTCCTAGCAAGCAAATATATATATATATATATATATATATATATATATATATATATATAGCTTCACTCTTTTAACCAGGTTTCATCATCTTCACCATTTTCAATTCTACGCTTTCTTCTTCACTTTTATACTTAACAATTCTCAATTCTTGATCACTGTGCTGACTTAAGCATCGGAGGGCCGACGCCGGCACCCCCCGGCTCGGTTTTCTTGCAGGATCTCGCGGAACAAGAGTGAAGAAGACAAGATCTGTTATCTCCAACAGCTTGAAGACTATCTTTGAGGTATCAATCATTTGATTCGTTATCCTTCGTTAATATGGTCTGACAACGGCCATATCATTTAGAAAACAAAAGATACGATGGATAGAAAAAACCATGAACTCAATGATATAAAAATAGAAGCACTAATTTTATTTAATATAAACCACCAGAAAATTTCGTGCGATATTTTTAAAACATGAACTAGTGCAATTAACCTTTTCTTTCTTTGGAAATTGAAAAACTAAATTTTTGGGAGTCCAAATTCTTTTATTGGGCCTATTTAATTGTACAGCTTTACTGAACCTTTTTTTCTTTTTTTGCCACTATGAATTTTGAGGAGTTGAAACCCAATCTGGTGCAAAAAAAAGCCCAATCGTATAGTAGATTTGTGATATCAAGTCCAAACAGCTCTTCATCCATTTCAAAATAGTAAAAAAAAGGGCATATAAAAAAAATTAGAGGAATGAGTAGACACTTGATGATTAATTTCATAATTTTAAAGTAAATAAATGAATTGCATTGTGTGTATGTGTGGCAAAAAAATAATAACATTGTGCGTATAATTAAGGATATTAAGAAGGTAAAGTTTATGGACAATTTTAATTTTAAGGTGCATGAGATCTTGTGAGACGAACAGAAAAAAGATGTTAATTTTTTTTCGAAATGGAGGGAGTATCTTTTAACTGGGCTCAGAAATTTGCAAGTAATTTTAGAGGCACGTTGTAAGACCATCCAACGTAAAATGATCAAAATTTATCAAAATAAAAAGAAATACAAAACATAAAAAGCATAAATGCACAAATAAATGCAGAAAGAAACAAAAATACATGGCAATGTGAAAATTGTGGACTCTTTTGTCCCATTACATCCAGTTTCAACTTTCAATAGTAAAGCCCAATATGGTAATTTGATTTGAGAGGTAGATGTTAAAAAGACCCAAATAAGTCTGGGCTTCGAAGAATTAAGAATAGGCCCAGCTTACATGCACCTCTATTTTTAGGTACACACTATAATTTTTTTATTTTTAAACACATATGAAATGACAAAATACCCTCATAACTCACTCTCAAATAATACATACACCCGCGCCCATTTCTGAAAATAACTTCCGGAATTTTCATGGTTTGACCGCCATCAATAAGACCACCATCGACCGCGGCAGCAAGACCGTCGCCATCGCCAAATCGGGCACTAAATCTTAAGTGTCCGTTTGGTAGGCATGTTTAGCAATAAGATAAAGACCAAAATTAGGTCCTTATCTTATTGCTAAACATAACTACCAAACGGGCACTAAATGGTTTCATACTTTTGCATCTTTTTTGATTTAGTCTCATTTAGTCCTACAAGTCTACAACTAATTAAATTGTTTAATTTTTACACCATAACTATTTTTTTGGAATGACTTAATCCTATAACTAATTGAATTGCTTAATTTTTGTCCCATAACTATTTTTGGAACGATTTAATCTCATGACTACTTAAATTGTTCAAAATTAGTCCTATGGTTCTAGAAATAATTCAAAAGAATGTGTTTCAGTACTTACATGGAAAAAATGTATACATTGACAATTAAATTAAATACACATTATTATATAACAAAAAAAAGATTAAATACACATCATTAGATACACGGGATACAAGATATCATAGCCCCAAAACTCTAAAATCGAAAAAAAAAATCCTAAAAAAACCTGATTTCAAGTAGTTGTGGGACTAAATCGTTCCAAAAATAATTGTGGGATGAAAATTGAGCAATATAATTAGTTAATGGACTAAATCGTTCCAAAAAATAGTTATGAGATGAAAATTGATCACTTCAATTAATTATGAAACTAAATTGTTCCAAAATAATTATGGGACTATGTAAAGTTATGGGAATATTTAAGATGTAATCTCACCAAATCGTCACTTGTTTTGCCAATTAATGTCAAAAACATAAGGATCAAATTAAATGCGTAAGAACTCAATGCAATAAGTACAAATCCCGATGTTAAAATTTCAGAAATAAAATTACATGAGTAGATCGATTCGAAACTAAAATAAAAGTATAATACACTCACTTTGTAACTATATTTAAATTGTATTAATATAATAACTTAAAATTATTGTACATTTGAATGTACATATATATTCGACAATTTTTTTTTTTATGTAAATAGCAATTTTAAAATATTATACATTTAAATGTATTTGATAATTTTGTGGGTGTGATTAGGCGACCCAAGAAAAAAATGGTAAAATAAAAACTCCCATGAGTGGATCTTTTTAATTCACTCAAAATGAATCTATTTAATAAAGCAAAAGGAGAAAGGAAGGCATAAGAAGTCAAAAAGCATGCAGTATAATACTTTAACTTTGTAATATCCAATTCAATAAAGCAAATTAAATTACATAAGAAGTGTAAGAGATGCATGCTCAGCAGCACAATAAATATTTTCCACAAGCCCCCCAACTTTTCCCATATTTCAAAATCCACCCCTAAACTAGTAAAATCTACCTCAATACCCCACGAAGCTTAGCTACACTGTATGCATCTCTTACACATCCCAGGCTTAAATATAACATGAAGATAATAATAAACCCAAAAAAATAAAAGGACATCAAAGTAAAAAAAGAAAAAGACGAGGTTAAACATGGAATTACAGACATAAATTCGGACCGGTACCCTCAATTCCCCGCGATGCAATATAGCGCTCTCCCGGTTCTACCCTTGCGTTAGAATCTCAGGAGAGAGAAATTGCAAAGCTGTTGTGAGACGACGTCGTTTGTGCTTCGGCATTTTACCTTTCCAACCTCCGCCGCCGCCTCCGCCTTGTTCCTACGGCGTAGCCACCGTGTGAACCGCCGATCATATTGTCAGGTCAAATTATATGGGTAGTTAGATTATATGTAATGGTGGAAAGAAAGTTTAGAGTAGAAACAATATGAATTTATGAGTCGTATATAAAGACAAGGTTGCAAGCTTTTTTACACGGAAAATCTCTCTGTCTCTCTCTCTCTTTCTCTTGTTTCTCTCTCATGCATAGTGGTGATATAGTTGGTGTTGAAATTGTAGCCGAAGTAGGGTTAGGGCATGTTTGTGGGGAATGTAGAAATGTCCACTAGCTCGAATTCCTAGGGCCTTGGAGCTTTTCATACTAGTGAGTGAGTGTGTGTATATATATACATATATATGTATAGAGAGAGAGGGGGAGAGAGAGAGAGAGTGGTGTATCTAATTAATCCATATTCATGGACCATGGTGCCTCCAATCACCCAAAAATTAGATTCAATTAGTCAATTACACATGCATGCAGACTACATATAAAAATATACACACCAATTAATTAATATGAATATTTATGTAATTATTTCTGAACTCATGAGAATTCTAATTTTATAGGGATGGACTCCATTTGTCATGAGAGAAAATTGTAGTTTTGGTTCGATGAGAATTTTTCAACGACAATTTTAGTCCCACGTTCTTTTTTTGTTCTTTTTTTTTGCAAAAATAGTCCTGACTATTTTTTAGGACTAAAACTGTAATTTTATCTCATTCTCTTGAGACTAAAACTGCAATTTATCATTCTTTTGGGATCAAAACTGCAATTTTCTTGGGACTAAAAATGTCGAATAAAACTACGGAACCAAAAGTATCAAAAAAAGGATCATTTTGCAAACCGCTCATTCTCTTGGGACCAAAATTGCAATTTACCCTAAAAAAATCACTTGTCTGTCCCAAAAAAAACGTGTTCATTTATTTTATGGGTACAACACTTTATCTTCACTCTTCAACCATTATTAAATTTTTCAAATTGTCATTATATTTATTAAGAAGGAGCTTTGTTTTACCAATTACCTTGTAAATGAAAAATGTAGGACGAATAATTTAATTTTTTACTATTCAAAATTACTTCATCACTTTAGCTTAAAAAAATATTCCCTCGTTTCCATAATTTTTTTTTTTAGAAAGGAGAACATACAAAGTAATTAAGAAAAAATGAAAGAATGAGTTGAAGTGTAATTTCGAAAACTTTTATGTATGATGTAAAAAATGAGTTGGATTGTGTGTATGTGTGAGCCCAAAAGTAACAACATTACGTGTAAAATTGAGGATATTGTGAGAGTGAAAGTTTATAAAGAATTTTCCAATTATGGTGTGAAAGATATTGTGGAATGAAAGGAAAAAAATATGTGAAACTTTATCATGAGATTGAGTAAATATATACTTTATTTATGAAAATAAAATTGTGCTAAATTTGCCATCAATAATTAGTTAGAGGCGACATTGCATTGTATTGTCATGTTGTTGAAATTATTAGAAAATGTCCACAATTATTTAATTAATTGCTTATGTGGCATCCACTATAAAAAAAATAGTCATTTACCGATGAACTTACCGATGAATTTCCGTCGGTAAAACTGGTTATCCGTCAGTATTTTTCTTGTCACAAAATACCGACGAAAAATTAATTCGTCGATAAATACCGATGGATATTTGTCGGTATTCCGTCGGTAATTACCGAAATTAATATTAAATCGGAAAAACACTTGTTTATAAAAAATTCAAAATTTTGTAGATAAATCTGAAATTTGAAATTCGACGATATTTTATTGGTATTTGTGACGGAATTTGATCCGTCGGTATTTCACAATATGTTTGTAATGATCACATCATTTGTGGTGAGTATATAATTTTGTGTCCACATGTTGGCATGTGATCAATTCCGATATATAATATATATATCCAAAATTAATGTTTATATATAATTATATAATTATAAAATACATGTCTCGGATATCCCCTGGATTCGTGCGTTTCTTTAATGGAGACTAAACAAGCTTCATGTATATGTCTAATCAAAATCAACATGATCTTTATATATCAGGGTACTTGCTAATTAATTAAAAGTTACTCGACCTAACCCAGCACACACATATGTAGGAGGGAGTACTCTAATATTAAATTTTGTATGATGGATATCACCACTTTGGGAATTTATTGATCCTTTTTGGGATAATTTTCACATGTGAAGTGACACGCTTCTTAAAAAATTTAATTTAGTAGGAAAGAAAATAAAGTTTAAGGGTATTTTGGGTGGTTGAATGAAATAAAGTGTAGGAGGAGGAATAAAGTAGTAAAACAATAGTGACATTTTTTAAATTTAAATGATATTGTAAGAATGCTAATATTATGTGGACTTTCTTTATTTAATTGGGTGTGAAAATAATCCACCACAAAAAAGAGGGTTTTAAAGAGGGCTTTAACGAGGGTTTCAAGGTTAAAGAGGGTTTTAACAAGGGAAAAAAACCCTTGTTAAAAAGGTCCTCGTTAACTTATCCCTTATCTCGGCCCTCGCTAGCTAACGAGGGGTCAAAGCCCTCGTTAATTGCCGAGGGGGGAGCGGTCCTCGTTAGCAGCGACGACAGAGTTGGCGAGGACAGTGCCCTTGTTAATTAGCGAGGGCTTTGCCCCTCGTTAACTAGCAGGATGGAAGAAGTAATATTTATTACTTCATCCGTCCCAAGTTTAATTTCATTTGTTTGACACATATATTAAGAAAATTGGATTTGAGATTTAGGAGTAATTTTGTAAAAATTATGTATAAAGTAAATAAATGAATTTGATTGTGTATGTGTAGGCCCAAGAGTAATGATATTTTATGTAAATTTGAAGGCATTGTGATAGTGTAATTTAGGGAGAGTTTTTCATTTTAAAAGAGTAAAATTAATGTTGGGATGAATCGAAAAAAAAAAAGTATGAAGCTAATTACAGGACATAAAGAATACTAAAACAAGCTTGAGTTGAGACTCCAAAGATTTTTTGATCATATAACATGATAAATGTGATCTGTTATATTGAAAGAATTTCATCACAAATAAAAATTTGAACTTGGTAAAAAAGTATAAAATCAATTCATTTATATTAATTCTCTAATACTCCCATCACCTGTGGACCGGATTCTCTCGAGTAGACAATTTAATATGAGATGAATTACTTTCAGCTGAATTTAACTCATAGTGTGGACGTGAGCCGGAAACTTTGATACCATGAAATAATTTCATCTCATTTAAATGCTCGAACTAATAATGAGGCGTAGAATCAAATCATTTATATTAATTCTCTAACATGTGTCATACACACACGTACTATCCAAATTTACTGATCATATCTTGATTAATAAATGAATATTATTGTGATATGACTTTATTGGGCAAAGCTCAACCTATATAATTGTTGAAATTGGCCACTTAAAATAACAGTAATGTGTAAACCATCACATTGAAAGTTGTTAACTAGAAAATGCGTCGGGTATTTTCATACACAATAGTAACTCGAATTTAATTGTACCGTTAGATTTGACTAGCTGTCATCACTATTTTAAGGTAAAGAGGTCATACTGTATCGGATTTGATCTTATGCCCACAGGTGGACACCAATTTATATGTCTACCGCTTATGTGGCATGTCAATCACCTATTATGTGATGTCACATTTACAGGGGAGTCCACTATCATTTAATTAATTACTTATGTGGCATCACATGATTGGTGGTGGACATATAAATTGATGTCCACCTGTGGGCATAAGATCAAATCCGTATACTGTGTATACAACTAACATCTTAGAGTAAAACAACTAATATTATTTAATAATAATATCTTTGAACTACGAAACAACTAATATCAGTCAAAACTTATACCTTATAACATAAACAACTAATACCCTTTATACGAGTTTCACGGTAAAACTTGTTCACACAAGAATTTGTTTAACGTAAATACATAATACAAATATATATGTTTAGAAAATGATAAATTTTTGTGTGAAATGATTTATAAACTAGCACAAATTAACACACAAATTTTAAAAATATTAAAATGTTATTCGATCAATTGTTATTTTCTCTTGAAAAATATGTTTTGGCACGACAAATTAAAACCATTTTGTCAAACAATAGTTGGAATGGAAAAGGCCTTTTTGCTAGAGATGTTATTGAAAGATCGAAATTAATGGGAGTGGTTAAATCACTTTATTGTGGGATTTGTCAATCACATTGTGGGAAAACAGATTTTCTAAAAGCTGAAATCAATCCGAAAGTCAGCCATTTATAGATTCTCATGTCCTTTTATTATTATAATTTTTTTCCTTAATAAATTTGAGTTTACTTTCTATATTTGTTTTCCACTAAGAAATGGGTGTATCATAATGACCAACAAAAAGTTCTCCATTATTTCGACACCTTAATCACAATTCAAAAGCATCCTAAGTTGAACATTTTTGGAATAACTATTCATATTTTATTGATAAAAAGCACTAATCATACTTAAATTAATCAACGGCAAATCAGAATTTAACATTTGAATAAACAAATTTATTGCATTTTAATCTATAAAATTAATTACCCTATACATACCGTTTAAAATAATTTTTCTTTCTACGTACTTTCATATGTCTCAAATTATAGACGTATTCCCGTAAAAGTCATTAATTATTTTTCACTTGACCAAAATAATTTTATTTAGCACACTTAATTTTAATAAAATTTCAATGAACATTTAATTTTTATGTCATTTTGTGTTTTTTTTTTTTGTTCGGTAAGGAAAATATATTAAAGAAAAGAGGAGGGTACAAGACATACCCTTCACAGCATAATACAATGACGAGAAATGAAAAACTATACAAACAATCAAGTTCAATATTTGTATGAAAAATTTCAATGCCCGGTGCACCAAGTGTACCATGCAATTCAAGTGTAATTTTAAATAATATTAATTATTTTTACTGAATAGTTACAATTATTTATTCTAAACTGTTGCGGTTGTTCAACTAATATTGTTATGTTCAAATAGTTATAACTGTTAAATAAAACAACTGATACTATTTAAAAATACACTTGAGTTGTATTGTGCATCGTGCACAAAAGACTTATTCTATCTTATAAACTTATTATAACGACTTATATGCAATTTGCCATCATTTTCAATCTGATGCTCCCTCTGAATCCCTAAATCCAATTAATGGATATTTATAAATGGATCCATTTTTTGGATTTCCATGAGATTAGTAATAAATTGACTCTTTTTATTAGAACTCATATCGCTAGCATGTATAACATGCACGTGTGATGGTATATCTTGAAAAATTTATTGTGATTTTATTAAATTGTGCGATTTATAATAGTAATAATAATACGATAATCATGATTTTATCCAAAGTAATCTGTCAACTATAATTGCATAGGAGACCTAAATTAGATCTATTTATTTATTTATTTATTATTTTATTAGTGATGACTTGTGCTTGGGGAAAAGAGTATCGAGAAACTCCATTTTTGCTTAGTGGTATGTGGAGCATGCTTTGCCATGAAATGCTTGTACCTTTTATAATAGAGTAATATCACATTTCTATTGCGTCATTTTTATATAACTAGCCAACTTCATTGAATAATTATAAAAATTTCATGCTACTTATGCATTGTTCTTTAATATTGAGATATATTTTTTTCTTTTATATGACCGTCCCACAAAATGTAGGGTATAAGTAATATTTTAAAGATACAAATTAATAATTTTAAAAAAATTAAGGAAGACATAAGTATCACTTTTTTACTTATACTTTAAAGATACAAATTAATAATTTTCAAAACATTGTAAAAATAAATTTTATGAGGAAGACATAAATATCACTTTTTACAATAGTTAAAATGAATTACTCCTTTTACCATCACACCTAACACATTTATATTAATATTAGAACGTTGTATTTCCTCCATCCAAAAAATTTACTCATGCTTTCATTTTTAGTATGTTGTCCAAAAAATTTAGTTATATTCCAAAAGATGAATATCACTTTATTTTAACTGTTTAAATAATTACTTAGTTCATAAATGAACCACATAATATCTTGCAATACCCTTCAACATATCTATTTTACATATAAATTGCTATTATTTCTTAAAACTTGTGAAAAAAGAAACAAAACTAAATTCTTTGAACTGAGTGAGTAATATTTATTGAAAAAGTATATTATGAACTAGTTCACCGTGGAACATGTTTGTATTTTGTGTGTATTTTTTAATGATATTAATTTTTTTAACAATAAAATGAAAATTTCATTGCATAACTATAAGGGGTACTCTGCTCGATTACATCTTGAAAATTTTAATAATATTAGTTATTTTATTATAATATATAAATGTAATAGCAATATTATACAATGAAACAATTTTAAATTGCATGATCATGAAATTGGTTTACGAGAGTCATACTAGCTCATTTTTATTATTTGATTTGATCCCTACTCGTGTATTGGCAAAAAAATCATTTAAATACGTTAATTTAGAATTTAATTAGGAAAATGCTTTGAAAATAAAATATTTAAACTTGACAGTAAACTTTTTATTAATAATCAATTATGTGGTGATCCGATTCATCATCACATTTTTCATTTAATAATCCTTCTATCCACCAAAAGTATGCTCACACTGTTTTTTTTAACAATTTATTTTGTTTCATCATTCAACCATCACTTAATTTTTTTTAAAATGTTATTAACCTTATATTCATAAACAATCATTTAACTCATAAATAGACCACAAAACACCCTAAAATATCCCCTGTCAAAAAAAAAAAACCCTAAAATATCATTACTTTATCTATATTTTTTAAAAATCTATTAAAATCAAATTAACATACTTTTAGTGGAGGGAAGAAATATTATCATTACGAAACAGAAATAGGTAAATGAAATATATAAAAAGAAAATAAAATTGAAAATATAAATGGTCAAAAGTGGAGATGCATGTGAGATAGGGAAAATCCAAAGAGGGAAAGAAAAAATGTGAAGAGTGTCTAATCATTGTCGGCTCATCACTTGACACATAGCTGCGCGTGAGCTTCGAGACGCCGCTCAATTCCAAATTCATTTCCCATGTTTCAATCAAAACGTCACTTTCCATTTTATTTCAAATCTAGTGTGCCCCTATTTAATTTTATTTATTTATCTTGTGTAGGGTTTAAACGAAGAATTTTTATCGATACAAGTCTCGAAAAATATATTAATTATTAATTTGGGGTTTGAAAGATAAAATTTATTAATTCGGACCTTGAAAGATATTTATATTAAGAGATTTTATCAATTCGGGACCTGAAAGATAGAACAATTATCTATTCGGGACCTTAATTTCAGGTCCTGGATTGATAAATTCTCTTAATGTAAATATTTTTCATGTTCTTAATTGATAAGTTTTATCTTCAGGCCCCGAATTGATAATTAATATATCTTTCAGGACTTGAATTGATAAAAACTCTTAAATGAATATTCTGAACTTTCCGATATAACTTGCATTATTATCAACATACAAAATAAAAAAAATAAAGTAATAAACTGAGTTTTGAGAAGTAATTTTGTATACTATTATGTATAAAGTAAGAAATGAGTTGAATTCTTTGTATTTGTGTGTCAAAAAATAATGATATTTTGTATAAAATAGTGATTAATGTGAAAATGGAGGTTATGACGAGTTTTTTATTTTATTTTTGGAGTGTACAAGTTATTTTGAAACATGATTTATCATTATTCAATTTTGATATTTTTGATTAATTTTTTTATTTTTAATTTTTTTCCCAAGGTTTGATGTTTTTTTATTCAGTAAAGAAAATTTTATTCCTCAAGAAAAATCACAAGTACAAGGAGTACCCACGAAGAATTACATGATTATGTTCGAGGAATACAAGTTTGAAAGTACCAGTCCATACAGAGTTTTGCTCTGGCTTTAAGTGGGGGCCCCCACTAATGGACGGTGAGATTGGTTCTCCGAATTAATTGGTCTTTGGGCCGAATACCGAGTTATTAAAAAAAAATTGGAAAACCAAAAAAATCCAGTCATTAATGGGACTCTTGTTACGAGATTTTCAATGGGAATGAGAATGCAATTGTTTTTCCCCCTATGCCCTCAAATTTATTGGAGGAAGGAATGTCTCCATGTTGGTTACATCATTGATATTGTGCTCCAATTTTAAAAAAAAATGAGACAAAAGAAGCTTGTTATTGGTGGTGGAGAGGAATGATTGAGGAGAAATGATTGTAGATGGGGAAAAAAATTAATCATAATGGGTAATGATTACCTTATTTAGGAGGAAAAATAATGTCATTCACCATCTTTTATTCTCATTAAGCACCACAATTGTCTTATATTAATTCTCATTCCCATTGACATTGAAGAATTTCCAACCAAACGCTCCCTAATTTTTCAACACACTTGACTCATTTATCCAATTCTTAAAAGAAAAGTTTTGAAGAGAGTTTAAGTACGCCGAGTGCCAGCTCCATAGCCTTCCCGTGATCTCATCCACTATTTTGTTCATGTTTCAAATCACATTTTTAAAAATTACATTATTTCTCCATCTCCATGTGACCCATACAATGCAAATTCATAGCAACTTTACAAACTTCAATTCTTACATTCTTCCCCGTTAAAATCCAAGCTACACTTTGCTTCTTCAATCGATGATAGAACCCGCCTCATTAAAAGATTAGCTATTGTTGGGAGTCTGTTCCACAATAGTCTTCATACTAGTGCTGAAGTTTTTATGGGTGTAGTCGATTCCCAAACTTTGTCGATCACCTTGCTCCCAAGATTTGATTTATTAACTTAAATAATGAATTTATATGAGACGATTTTATATTACTTTTAAAATTTGAGTATTACAAAAAATTATAAAAATATAATATGATGCATATTTGTTCAATCAAATCTTAATTTCGTTCGTTGTACATTATTATAAAAATCTTTAAAAAATCACATATCATCTATTAAAGCTGTAAATTAGAAAATATTCAAATAAAAAATTCTGACTACTGAATTTTGAACTTTAAATGGAAAATGCTAGTTATTACTCTAATAGGTTTTATTTTATCTATTTTTTTTTAAAACTCGTACTAAAATCACTACAAAAAAACTGTGAAATATCGACAGATCAAATTCCGTCACAAATACCGATAAAATTTTACAAAATTTTGAATTTTTTCGAAGAATATTCGTTGGTAATTACCGACGAATATCCATCGGTATTTACCGACAAATTAATTTTTCGTCGGTATTTTGTGACGAGAAAAATACCGACAGATGACCAATTTTAACCACGAAAATTCGTTGGTAAGTCCGTCGATAAATGACTATTTTTTTTTTGTAGTGAATGAACATAGTTTTCATGGATTGATGAAGTAAAATATTCATTGATATTGGATTGTATAAAATTGCAAAGAAATATCTTGGCATCTTTCTTTTAATTTGAATATGCTTTTTATGGTTTTAGCTTAAAACAAGGATTAAAAAATTAAAATTCCACTATCCCATCAAATGTTATTTAATTCATGCCATGAATGGTAATAGTAGCCTAGCTAGTTAAAATGAGTAGGCTAATGGGAATTAAGGCCCATTTTATTTTGTTTTTCAAAATACACCTTTTTTAAAGTAATCATTCATGCCTTTTCCACTCAATCTTAGTAAATCATATGGACATTATTTCAAGTACCAATTAACATGTAAAACAAATTCAACTATAAACAGGAAAATGATTGGGTTATCTTACATAATTCACAGTTTGGGCTTGTGTGGGGTCCCAAATATTCTTTTTATTTGTCTTTGAGCAATTTGTCTTCTTCAATTTGGCTCATTTTGGTGAAGAATATACGTCATGATGGGTGGTGTGTATTTCTTTCAATTAATTAAGTAAAATATATATTCAAATATTTGTATTTTTATTTATTTTTAATTGAATCTTTAATTTTTATTTTGTAAGATCTTCAAGCTTTCAATTTTATTAATTTGAAAAAGATTATTATACTTTTAGGGTGAGTTACTATTAGGTACAATTTGAAACACTCAATTACTACTAGGTACAATTATTTTTCTAATTACTACTAGGTACAATTATTTTTCTAATTACTACTAGGTACAATATTTTGAGTGATTTTTCCAATTTTACCCTTCTATTGGTGTTGAACATGTGAATGTGTAGATTACTTTTTCAATTCCCAAGAAAAATACTTTGACTTTTGCTGCTAATTTTTCTCTTTCCAATTTACTGCCAATTTTTCTCTTTCCAATATATATCATTTTCATTTTTTCTGTTTTCAATTTTTAACGTATCTCATTTTTTTACAACACTAAAATTGACAAAATATATATTTCTGATTGATTATTTTCAATAAATTTTCTGCACATATATCATTTTCAATATCCGTTACATCAACAATTTTCGTTTCAATTTTTTCTCTGCCACAACAAAAAAATCTGCACATGTGCGTTCAAAAAATCTGCACATGTGGAGTTCAAAATAAAAAAAAAATGGGAAAAAATAATGTGCGCGAAAAACGCACATGTGTAAGACATTCCGCAAATTAGCACAGCACATTAGTCGCACATTATCAAACACTGCAATCTTGACAAAATATCAAAGATCAACAATGAATTCCCAAAATCAAAGATCAACAAGTGCAAACGAACTAACAGTAACAAAAACACTAACCAAAAATGAATTCCCAAAATCAAACTCAAACAAAAATTTTGGCTTCCTTCGTCTTCATCAAAGAATCAAAAAAAAAAATTAAAAACAAAAATCAAACACAGATCTCTAATTCTGGAAACATGGCAAAAAAAAATAAAAAACAAAAATTATACCAGGGTTTCCTTCGTCTTCATCGAGCGTCGTCTTCAAACACAGATCTCCGACAACCACCGCCGTCCGTCTTCATCGAGCGTCGTCTTCAAACACAGATCTCCATTGCCGCCGCCAGAACCCCCAGATCCATCCGGTGTAACTCACAACAGATCCGGCCGTCTTCGTCACCGTAGGCCTTCGTCGGGAGTCTTCGCGAGCATCGCCGCCTTCGTTTCTTCGTCGTCTTCGTCGTGTCTGGGTGCACCGCCGCCTTCATCGTGTCACAACAGCGGGTGGTGGGGGCTGGGGCGGCCTGAGCTGGTGGGCGGCGTCGCGATGGTGGCGGTGTGGCAGCCTGTGTGCGGTGGTTGGCGGTGGGTTTTCTGGTGACGAGAGAGAGAGGGGAGCGTGAAGAGAGAGAGAGGGGAGCGTGGGATTGTGAGAGAATCGTGAGATAAATTAGGGTTTAATGGGCTGTCAACTGATACAATATTTTTTTAATTAAAAAAGTCAAATGAGGGGCAAAATGGGGAGGAATTGATCTGGTAGTCATTTTTTCAAAAGTTAGTACCCCATAGTCATTTCCTTGAATATATAGTACCCCATAGTCATTTTCCCATACTTTTATTTGTATAGGGTGGGTCGACGTGCTTATCTTAATGAAAGAGTCGATTTAAGATTCACTCCCATGAAAGCCACTACACATGAAGACTACATTTTAGTTAAAAAAAAGATAAATTTAGGACTCAATTTCTTTTTTAAGTAGGGTTATGAAATGCCCCGTTTGGAACCTAAATATATTATTTTTTTATTTATATAACTTATATAATTATATTGATATTTTTGTGTATATATTTGTATAAATATATTATATATATTATTTTTAAGTATATGATGAATATTAAATGTTATTTTAAGTAATTATAGATTTTAATTTGAATTATTTAATGTTAAAATAAAAATATTAGGGATATTAAAATTAATTTAGAAGTATTAAAAAATTAAATGGGGCAGGGCGGGTTAGACCCGGCGGGTCCTCACACGGGGCGGGTCTCGGGTCCTGAAATTTTTAGGCACGGCGGGTCCTGGGATAGGGTAAACCCGTCCCAAACCCGCCTCGCTGCTATCCCTAAACTGAAGCGCATATATATATATATATAATACTCTCAACATTTAAAAGAAAATATTATTGTTCCATTTTTAATAATAATTATATTTCACACTATTTTTTTTTATCGGGCAAAGGGTAACTCGAACCCATGATCTTGGTAGTGGAGCTCTAACCACTTGAGCTATACCACTTCGTCATTTCACACTATTTTATTATCACTCTATGAATATCATATATTCACCATACATTTCTATTTTATACCTAAACTATTAATATTCATTAAAATATGGGTCAATAAAACGGGAAATAATTTTTTTAAACGTAGGGATATAAAATTATAATATCCCCTATATACTAATAGGGGTTTGAACCTAGCACCTCTCACATATTTATTTTAATGCTTACCAACTAAACCAATTTATACATATTTACATGTTTTCAAACTTATTTTATATAACTCCAGCCTATAAAAGTGTATTAGATATTTTGCTGAGAAAGTTCAATATTTATAAAAAACTAATTGTGAGTATTTCAAACAAGTGAATCTCATTATATATTAATATGGAGTTTATAATATTTATGTGTATATTTTTTGTGAATTCAGATGATATGTCATTGAATTGAAAAAATAATTTATGTATGTGATTAGGAGTTAATAATATAAAGAGTTTTATATTAGTAATGATTATGTATCAATGTATAATTAATCACCTATACAATATTATTAACATATTGAATAAAATTATTAAAAAGGACCGACTCAATTAATTTATTTTATTTCATCCTAATGAATATATGTATAAATATAAGTATTATTAAAAAAACTTAATATAATCATATATGATATTTATTGCTAATATACGATATACATACTATTCGGAGTAATATTTATGCATCGATTATAAAAGATTTTTTTTTCTATTAATCATTTTTTATTAATTGTAAAATAAATTTGAAACAAATCTAGTAAATTTTCACATAATTATAATATTTCTAATACCTAGCATGAATTATTATATAATTGATATTACCATTACTTAAATTTAATATTATAATTACACAAAATTTTACACATATATATTATTATTTGATGAAAAATATCATATGTATAATATATTATATTATATTATATTATAAAATTAATTTAACGAACATACCGCGTAATACGCGGGAGCTCATCTAGTCGTGTACATAAAGCAGAACTATTCTTAACAAAATAAAAGTAATATTCTAAAATAAATTTTAACTATAAATGAATACAACTTTAATTTTAAGCCAAATTCGCATACAAACAATCCAATTAATTTCTTACTTGATATATAGAGGTTTACAAAGTTATTTTTTTACTCCACTTTTTATTTTGATTATCCACCAAATTAAGTTATTTTAGAAGGAAGGAAGTGTGTTATTCTTCCCCTTTCATTTTCAGCTCATTGGAAAAAGAACATAAATTTCAGTCAAGCCATAATATATTTTTTTTGTTTCAAATACATTTGCAACGCTAATATATCAAATTAATCTTTTAATGTGACACTCATAATGCCTATCCAATCGATCTAAAATGTGAGGATTTTTTTTTTTTATGGGATTATAATTTATTTTTATTTAATTTGGATATGTGCTAAATTTGGATATTTGTAATAGTTTGAGTACTTAAGTGGAATTATTTATAAAAAAAAATGAAAATCATAAAAAACATATTTTAGATATGAAATTATGCTAAATAAAACACACATATATATAACAATGACGTGATTTTTTTAGTTCAAATAACATTTAAAGTACATGATCAGATCTTAATGTTCATAAATTAAAGCACGTAGATCTAATTTGGGAAAAGATAGTGACAGTTTAATTGGGTGAGAAAGTTTAACGGATCATTGTGAGACAGATCTCCAAACTCGATCAGCTATCAATTAAAGAAATGAAATTTAATCCACTTTCAAATGACAAATTATCATTGAATTATGCTAGCTAGTCATCGACAACTGATTTTTACCCGAAAGTATCTCAGAAATAAAAGTGGAGGGACTCACTTTCTTTTTCCATTAACTGAATGTCATTTTACCTCTTTCGAAATGGAGTTTTTAGTAGCATTTGATTTGATGTGAGCAAATTAATACATTATGTTGAAGCATCTATTTTTTTACTACTCTAAACCCTTCGGCCCAAATTCTAGCCCTCTGAAAGTGGGTATTGATAACTATAGCCCTACTCTTTTTTTTTTTAATTAAAAAGAATATTCATCAAAGAATATGAGGGTACCAGAGATACCCAAAACATTACAGTATTCTTACATCAATTTACAGACCTTCAACTAAACATAATAATGAGAATATAAATGTTTTTTTTTCCTCTATGTCTTCAGATGACATATTGGAGAAAAGATTGTTTACATGATGTTTACATTCTCAAATTTTGAAAAAAAAAAAAGAGTTTATGGTGAGGGAAGGAAATGATTGAAAAAAAAAATGATTTTATGGGTGAAAAACTAATCAAAATGAGTAATGATTATGTTTTTTTAATACTATAATGTTATTGATCATCTTTTTTATTTTCATTGACCACCACAATTACCATATATTCATTTTCAACAAAACACATACAGATGTTGAATGTGGACCACATGCCATTGAATATGCTATTACCGTTCAAAATATAAAATCAGTAATGCCATTGAATATACGAAATAAACATTCCACACGCTCAAAATGAAGTAAAAAAGAACTAACATTTTAATAAGATTGAAATTGGATAAATCTGTTGAGAAATAGCATTTATTCCTAAAAGTAAAATATAAAAGCATCTAGCTAGATTAGAGATTGCTTCGCCAAGGTGCAAAAAATAGATCATTGCGATATGTAAAAAGAGTTCTCCTCATAGTCCAACCATACAAAATTATTATCAGTTTGGTAACAGATTATTATGAATAATGAGATTTTTAACGTAAAGTAAGTCAAAATAATGATGAAACCATACACTTTCTCTTCATCCTAAATTCAATGAAATGTTCTATCATACTCGTACACACCCTTTATGATATTATGACATTTATACGTATTTACTTACAGAGTCCATTTACGGATGCCAATTTCGATAAATTTTCAGTTTTGTGGAAATTTTGACTCTCAAGAAGTATGAGCAGCCCTTCATGCAATTCAGTTCCAGTGTTCATCATTTAATGAGACCATAAGATAGACCAGGCTTATAAGATGTTACCGGTAGTTGATTGTCTCGAGAGATTTGGAATTCATTGCCCTTGTGAGCTGTTCCTGATCGGTCAAAGAGTGGCGGAAGTGGCAGCGGTGGCCGTACGGGCAGGGAACGCCGTTTAGAACCATGCGACAGACCTCAGTCTTGTAACGGGGGTGACGGAGAACGGGACGGAGCTCTTCAACGCCGTGAGCAAATTGACAGTTGTCTCCATAAGGGCAAGTTCCAGTTTGTTGCCATTTGTTGCAGAGCTCAGTCTTTAGCATGCCCTGATTGTACACCTCGAGCTCAAGTGGTTGTTCCTTCATATCACCTTTGACATACACCCTTTGCTGCATTGACATTTAATTTAAATAACAAAATTGCAGAAGCCATATGCATGTTAATTAAGCTGATTCAGAAGCAATTGTGATGACATTCTTGTTACAAATAAGCATCTCCAAAAGGAATTCTTCCATCATTTCACATTTTGTCAACACAATGAAGTTACTTGATAAGAAGATACAGAACAAGCAAAAATGCTAGCCAACTCTACACAATTATGAGAACATGAACGTAAGGGCAGAGAAATTCTTAGAAGTCATTGAAACTTTACATAAGGATCAAAGGGTAGAATATGGATATATTTGGTATCCCTTTGCCATAAATTTCTCACGTGTAATTCATAATCTACAGATTGCTTTATTAGGAAAAGGCCTCACTTGTACAAAAAGCATGCTCTACGACTACACGTTATAGAAGATGTGAGAAAGTAGTAAGCTGTATAATTGCTGTGAATTATTTAAAATGCGAAATCAATCAAAAGTAGCATGCTCTACATGAATTATTAAAGACGTGAGAAAGTAGTAAGCCGTTTAACTGTAGAAGCATGCTCTAATTATTTAATTCACAATCTACAGATTGCTCTACATGTTAAAGTAGCATGCTGAACATGTTACAGATTGCATTTTTTAAAATTAAGTTTAGTCTCACTTGTTCCTGTGAATTACCTGTTTAATAGCTGCAAAATCAATCAAAAGAAGTAAGTTCATATTACCGAACATCTAGTGGAGCATAGCACGCTCAAGATAAAGAACACAGTGAATAAAGCAAAACATACCGTCTCATTATTCTCTTTTAGCGCTTTAACAAAATCACCTCCTCTCGAGCTGCTTCCACCAGCTCGAATGGCCTTCAGATACCCAGTAGAGCGAACTGATATACTTTTGGGCAACTGAACTCGCCCCGTTCCTCCCCCTCCACACATACCCGAATCCATCACACTAGTCGGACTCTTCTCAACCGCTTCGTTCTCACTAGTCCCTTCCTCTTCTGCACCCATACCCAACCTCCGCATTCCGCCCAGTAATGAATCAAAACCCGGACCGAGATCCGCACCATGAAACGTTGTCGAATTCACCAACAAATTCAAGCGATTGTTCAAATCAATGTTTGCCATTTTTAGATTGATGTTCTCTTGGCGCAGGGTCTGCGCCTGCTTCGCCGCGTCGCGGAGGTGGGCGAGCACCCTGTTATAACGGTCCATCAAATCCTGATGCAGCTGCTGCTGCTGGAATTGAGGTAAGGACAGTGCTAGGGCATCTTGACATCCGCTGGGAGAGAAATTTGAAGAACCGTCCCATGGGTATTCGACGGGAGACGAATACTTTGGTGTGAAAATTGAGGAGTAGATTGAGGGGAAATCGTAATCGCCGGCGAACGGCAGAGATTCGACAGAGACACTGGGACTCCCATGGTTTGAGAGTGAAATATCTCTCTGCATAGTTAGTTTTTTATCCTCGAATTATGAATATTGATCTGCGCAGCAAAATTTCAGGGGAAATAAAATGATGAGTAATTCATCAATTTCGTAAAATTAAATCACTGAAGACGTAAATTAGCAGCTACTAGCTCACACAATTTCCTCACGAAGATTATCACAGATTTTTCATCTGATATCCGAAGTGAATTTAGTAGATTGAAGGAAAAAAAACTTCAATACCATCAATTTTGTGCCAAATTTACAGAAACAAGCATCAAATTCTTCGTATTACGTAATTGATCGAATTTGAACTATTAAAGGATTAATAACCGTCAACGAAGAAAAAATTGCGTCAGTGGATTGATTGAGTAGTGATCTCTCTCACCTGATTAACCGAAACCTTATGCACGTACGCTTCAAATTAATCTCGAAAACATCTTCTATTCCAGCTTACTAGAGAGAGAGAGAGGTTATTTTTCTAGAGAGAGAAACGGAAAATTTAGAAGTGACGATGAAGAAGAAGAGAGGCGTATATATACATCCAGTCATCTGCCTCCGTCGAAGGAGGCGGGGGCAATTTGGGAAAGCGAATTTCATTGACGCAGTTCAGTCATTGGAGAAGGGGATTGAATTCACTGTGGCATTGCATGGTAACCGTTTTTGTATTGCCTTCAATTTGAAGGGTATTTTCGCCATCCAACTCAAGACTTTGCAACTGATTATTTTGGCGGGAAATTAAGACGTATTTTAGTTTTCACTAAAAGGTCATTTGAGTCGAAAGAAATATTCGAAATATGTTTTAATAAAAAAATTATATGTAGCCCAGGACAAATTAAGGATTTCGTCACAAAGGACGAAATGCGGAGAAAAATTTTATAATTAAAAAAGGCAAAATGACAAAATATTATGAATTTAAGGTATATATAAAAAAATTATACACATAATAGATAAAATTTAAATTTAAGGGGAACGATTGCCTCCCACGCCTCCTATATCTGTCCCAGTATGTAACCGTGTAATGTGAGACGCATTATGAAGCAGATGTAAATTTAATTTAATATATATATATTACCTATTTATTATTAAATTCTATCCAATTTAATAAATAATTGCAATTATAAAGAAGGAAAACTAGGACGCGAAATTTAAATCAAGTTAAACGAAATGCATATGTCGTTAAACTCCAACATCTCGGGTTCAATTTCGTGTGGTGACAATTTTTTACTGAAATATTGTATGATTGTTGCTGGATTCGTATCTCAAAGTCCTCTCCTAGTCAGTGTTAGTGCACATTTCTCGATTTACAATCTGACTTACCAAGAGGCATTTGGTATGGGGGGTTTGTGCTCAAACACTCCTAGATTTCACCAAACCACCTTTAAACTTCATTAATTCGTTTAAAAAAAGAATCGAACTTAGGCCTCCCACTAAAGTGAGGAACCCAGTCGCCAGGTGTCAAGCCCCCTGGTTTATGTTTACTCATTGACCCATTACTCATTGTTCTTTTCCAAAAAAAAAAAAATTGGTAAATTTTATCCGACAATTATATAAAAAATAAATTATGATTATGCCGGTTTTGTAATTAATAGTTTTGTGTACTTATATTTGAACTTATAAGATCATGTTTCATTGATTATATGAGTTGTCGCTTGAGATAATAATTAATTAAGAAAAAATAAACTATCATTATCAATTAGACAAGTATAAAAGATTGATGTTATGATTATATATAGTTTGAATCACGTTGAGTGGTATTTAGTTAAAAAAAAAATAAAAAATTCCTCTAATCTTCTTTAAGTTAGAATTTGTTAGATTCAATCATCTTCAATTCCAAGCTACTATAACCATATGATGGCCATGATTTCTATTTTCACATCCTATTCTTGATTTTATATCCTTACAAATTACTTTAAGCAAGTTTGCTCCAAAATACGTATCTCAAATAATTTATTATATTTTCTCAAAAAAAAAAAAATATTATAGTATGAACTTTAGGTATGTCTAATATAATTAATGAATGATGATCATGCTTATTTTGGATTTTTTTTTTTAAAACTACTGTACAGAATGGAGGTATATTTCTTTTATGTGAATTTAGGAAGAAAACTACATACAATTTTTAAAAATAAAAAAATAAAAAAAAATTGGTATCGCATAGACTAGTTGCAAGACCAATTTTATCGTACACCTATTTTGTAACTAATATTTTATAGTAAAATAACTGATATTATTAAATTAAAATTTTTTAATGAAATAATGAATTGTGAAAATACGTACACAATGCAAATCAATTGCATGGTATCGTAAAACTAATTTACACAAGACTTTGTCAAAATAAATAGAGAAAATGAAAAAAAAAAATAGAACCTACAATATTTTTTTGTGGCTGACCCTTTTTTCATGTATATCATTCTTTTTTCGAAATCCAGGAGTATTAATTGGATGGATCAGCTGCACCGTACTACTGATATATAATTAATATTATTAATTAAAAATAATTAATATTAAAACTGAAAATATAATTTAAAATTTTTTTCAATAAAACAATCAATAATATTTAAAATTTTAGATTTTAAAATATTTAATTAAAAATAATAAAATTTATATTATGTTGTATTGTTGTAATTGTATGATGTCATTAACATGTTACTATCAAATATTATTAGTGAAATTAAGATCACTCCCGATTCTATATCTCCCCTATTTTTATCGTTTGACAACCCTAATATTTTCTTGAAAAGAAAGACAAATCATTGCCCAAACACTAACCCGCAAATTGTTAACATGTAGGGGTATTTATATAATTAATATTATTAATTAAAAATAATTAATATTGACTAATTAATACTTTTCAATAAAACAATCAATCATATTTGAAAATATATTTGAATTGTACAATGCAAATTGATGTATAAAAGTATATTTAAGAGACTCCCGATTCTATATCTCCCCCTATCAACGTTGACAACCCTAATATTTTCTTGAAAAGAAAATCATTGAAAAAAGCAAATTGTTAACATGTGGGATATTTCATTTTTTCATGATATGTGGGATAGTCTCACAATTTAAATTAATTTAGTATAGGTTTACTGATCATTTACTTTATCCAAAAATCTTTACTCATATATATGTATGGGTCAAGATTTTTGGATAAAGTATATATATATATATTAACTGATTAATGGATTTTATTTGTTTCATGTGATACCAATTGTTTTATAATTTTGTTATAGTACAAATTCAGTTGGCAATCATCTCACTTCATCTTTCTCATCCCATATAAATTGTAGTTAGTTGAAAAGAACAAAGATGCTGCCCCAATTTATTTGCCTTTTTATTGCTTGTTTTAGAAGTAATTATGTTTTAAGGCCAGTTGGTGGACTTGCAAACTCAATTTTTTATTTTTATTTTGAGTAATAAGTAGATTAAAAACAAAAGCTATTTATAGCAGATAAATCCCATGATTATTCTTGGGGGACTTTGCTTATTTAACACAACTTTAAACAAACTCTTTTAGTATGTATAAATCTTCTAATAATATGTTAGGTAAAGTTTATTCATGATCCCATTTGACCAAATGCAGGTTCTTTGTTGTTATGTCATGGTTGTTAATCAACTCATCATATTACTTCTCACTGAACTTCACAAAGAAGTTTCAGCTTCTCCAAAATGATATCCCTTTGTTCAATTTTAATATGTTTGTTTTTCTTTTTAATTCGTTCAATTTAAGTATGCATATATTGAAAATGGAATGTATTATTTTATCCTTCAAATATCACTTTAATTACTCAAATTATCATTAATTATATTCGTAAATAATCATTGTATTAAAAAATGGACCTCGTAATATTCTCCAACATATTTACTTTATTCCTAACTATTACTCCCTCTTATTCAAAATATATATCATTTTAGACTAATGTCCACTTGGCCACCGGGTTTCTCATTCTAGTGGGAGATCTGGGTTCGATTCCCTTTGGAAACGAATATTTACCGATAAAAAATAAATAATAATAATTATTGACTTCTAATACCCTTATATAATTAATAGCTTTGAAATTTTACAAGACTTTAAAAATTATTATTATCTAAGTTATTATAAAATAATTTAAGGGTAAATTGGGAAGAAACATCATTAATTAACATTGAAAAATGCAAAATGATATTTAAATTGTAAATATTGTTAATAGCCAAAATGAAATATATTTTGAATGGGAGAGAGTAATATTTTTTTTTAAATTATGTATAAAAATTTTTGGACATACTAAATTTGAACAAAGAAATAATTTTATTACTATTGATAAATATGTATAGTGAGGAAGAGAATATTATAGATTCAAATTTTCTTTTCTAGCTACTTCTAAACTTAAAAATCGTGCATTTAATTTTAGTCTTGTATCCATCACGTGCACTGTGTAATTCAAGTGTATTTTTAAATAATTTTCACTGAAACGTTGCTTCTATTTGCACTGATCAGTTCAGTTGTTCAATTGTTATTATTTAGAGAAAACAACTATAAATATTCAGTAAAAATATCCGATTTTGTTTAAAATGCAATTTAATTACACGGTACACTTAGTTCACTGGAAACTTTTACTCATAAGAATTTATTGCAATAGAACTCAATGTTATTAATCAAGAATTAATGATGCCGAGTGTGTGCAAGGTGTGATTGGGTAAATTTTAGCCAAATTTTCTCCATAATTAATTAGCCAAATTTGAACATCCATCATTATTATTTATTTATTATAATAAAAGGGATGTCTAATTGGTGGTTCAAATTCAAGCTTCATTCTGTTTCCATTACTTTAGATGGATTATGGACATTTCAACAAAATATGCCAGCTGGTTGAGTACACCATGCATGCAGTTAAAGGGATAAAGATAATTGAGCTAAACCTCTTTCATTGATAACGAAGGGGTAACTTAATTTGTTATTCATGTTCATTTTATAGTAATCTGTTTTCTTGATTTAATTAACCCTACATCAAATATCTGATCTTCCTTAATACTTCCAGTACTTAGGTTATTAGATTCTGTAAAATTATATCTTTTGTCAGAAACCAAGGGGGCTTAGCCCACTTGGCCACCGGGCTCCTCACTTAAATGGAAGACCTGGGTTCGATTCTCTTTTGGAACGAATTGGAGTGGGAGGTATAAGGAGGCTTGGAGAATTTGGAATTGTAAGGAGGCTTGGCGAACTAATTTCTAACCACTAACAACTAACATTTACCGATAAAAAAATATATCTTTTGTCAGATTCCACGTCACTTCATCACTCGGGCATCTCGAGTGTGTATTGTATGGGTTATTTGAAAAGGAAAAAACAAATCAAAATTTGAGAATGTTAATTTTTTTTATGAGGAAATACTTGAAGGCGCAAATCATCCCCCATCTATACCAGAGGCCTCTTGATCAGGCGGGTTGTAAATCGAGGGATGTACACGAGTGACAGTCATACAAGAGAGAGAATTAACGGGAGACACGAAATCCAACAATAACCCCTGCAATATTTCAGCAATTTTGAGGATGTTAATTGCGATATGGGGCTGGTATTTGATGAAAATATTTGTATGTCATGTTTTCTTTTTAAAAATTGACTAGAGAACCTCAAGTGTTTGTTGAAAAAAAATTTTACATGTAATTTTCTTTATAGAAATTGGCTAGAGAATTAGAGAAGAGTATTAGATTGTTAGGATTGATTGAATTGTACAAGAATATGTACTTGTATTTTGCTCTCGTGGGTATTCTTATATCCGGTAATAAATTTTTTATCGTTATTAAAAAAAAAGTTTAGTTTAATGATAAATTATATGAAATGCTAATGAAAATAAATATTTACAATTTTTTAAGACATTCAAAGGGTGAATATGAGTAGGATGTTAGAGTGTCATTTGTTAAGCATCATTACCAGTTGGAAAAATAAATATTCATATAATATATATGATGATAAATATATCATTCTTGAATACAAGAATTTTGGGCATAGTAGGATCAAATGGAGCTAGATTCATGTGAAAGAATTCAATATCATCTAAGACTTCGAATTTGTAGGAAAGTGCGAGAAATTAATTTATTTATATTAATTCTCCAACACTCTTTCTCACTCGTGAACAGAATACTCAACTTTACCCTTTGAGAGGAGGCCCAACAATTTAATATGGGTGAAGTTATTTTTGAGAAAATCGAATTCAAGATTTGGGCGTGAGCAAAAGGCTCTGAATCTGATAACATGAAAGAATTACATCTCCTTTAAAAATCAAACCTGTAGAGGATGTGAAATTAATTTATACTCCTTTCATCCCACAGAAAACTACTCATTTTGTCATTTTCGGCGTCCCACCCCAAGTTATCCGTTTCCTTAAATGACAAAAAGTTTTTTAACAACTATTCTCAATCTTCAATTTTATTACACCTTTTACCACTTAATTAAAATTAAAATATACCCACTTAAGTCTTCTGTCTCTATCTTTTTTCTTTTTCATAAATTTTAAATGGGTATCTTTGTGTGGGACGGATGGAGTATATATTAATTCCTTAACAACATGAATAAGCATTAATTTCATAATTTTATTAGGATTATCCAAAATCAGATGCATTTAAGAAGCTAAGAGGGCAAGTAATCTGGGTCTGCAGATATTCATCAAACCACCAAGATCTTGAATTAATCGAAACAGTTACAAAATTATAATGGCATGTTCTTCCTAACAAGAAATGGTTTAAATTCTCGCATTTCGTCTACATTTATTATGATGATAATTTCTACTACGTACAATTGATGAGGAAATCATGCAGATTTAATTGCGTATTTGTTCCACGAAAAAACACCAGATTTTTATGCTTCCACAAAAAACATTAGTGATTAACATTTATAAAGATATTTAATTTGTTTTTCTACTTATAATAAAGTACTTATTTTCTTTAATTTTTGGCTTCACCTATTTCACTATGTTGTAGTGAAATTCTTGAGATGGATTCTGCAAAGATGAATCCAGAAAACCCTACTGCTATTCCAACACCTTTTCGTGGCCTCAGGATTCTTCTTCTTGATAAAGATGCATCGTCACAGTCAGATATAGCATCAAAGTTGGAAGATTATTCATATAGAGGTACATTTTTATTTATGTAATATGTCAAATTAATATCAATTTACGTCTTGTAACTTAAAGGGATCCATTATAAATTCTTTCTACTTATCAATATTAGTCCTAGAGTGTGTTCAAATTTATTCGTTTTTTGTGGTAAATTCAAAATCAACTGAAAAACGTCAAGACCCTATGACTTAAATTGGACACCCTATGAATAAAATTAATAAAATAAAAGGAAAAAAACTTATATTTGATCCATGAGTATATCTTCCGTGAACCAAGTTTCACGGTGAAACTTGATCCACATTAAAAATATAAATTCAATTTACCTTTTAGTTATCTACTAATACTCTTTAGTAATATAGGTGATACCCTTCAATTATCATGATTAATACTCTTTGTAGTGTTATTTTGTGTTATTTATAGGTCATTCGACTTATACTTTTCAGTTATCACGACTGATATCTTTTATTAATATAAGTAATTCCCTTCATTTATCATGATTGATACCTTTTAGTAATATAGTGCATACTCTTCAGTTATCACGACCGATACCCTTTACTAATATAGATAATACCTTCAGTCATGACAACTGATACTCTTTAGTAAATGGATCAAGATTTCAGTATGAACCCTTATTCATACTTTGTAGTAATCCACACAACGTATATTAACTCCTAATATGTCTCGTACTAGGCCATCTCACGAATCATTAATGATTGCCTACAGTTACCACCACTGAAGTACCTACAATTGCACTGTCGATTCTCCAAGAACGTGCAGATCAATTCGATCTTATCATGGCTGATATCAACATGCCAGAAATGGACTGTTTTAAGTTTATAAAGAGTGTACATGATATCAAGAACCTTCCTATAATATGTAAGACTTGTGTCATCTCCCAAGCATGCATGTCCTTTTGTTTTTTCGTAAGTACATGGATGTAATAACGTATGAAATGAAATCAGTGATGTCAGCAGAGTTAAAGAAGGATATGGTGGAGGAAGCCATGACAAAGGGGGCATGCTTCTTTCTGAAGAAGCCCATTTCATCCAAGAATCTAAAGAACGTATGGCAGCACGTATGCAGAAATAACAAAAACGAGAAGTCAAAGGCGGAGATCGAGCAAGAAGCTAAGGTACACGAGAAGGAAAACGTCCTTCGAATTGTGGATGAAGGGACGTCGCCTGGAACTGAAAATGAACAGATTGGGGACAGCGACGAGAAGGATATAGGAGGTGGTGATGAAAAGAGGTTGACAAAAACGACAGAAATAAGCAAGAAAATGTCGGTTGTACCAGAAAATGACGAAGCAGGAAAACTCAAAAGGAAAAGAAGAGAAGAAGAAGAAGAAGGGATTAAGAGTTCAAAAGAAATCAGCCGACTTTCAGTAGAGTCGAGTGAATTTCATATGCAGGTAGATTCAACAACTTTTGTGAAGATACTTCAAGAAACAGATACCGTAACCGGGTCAAACTTAAGCGAAGATTCACATCTTCAAACTAAGTTTACGATGAGGAAGAAACAGAAGATGGACTTAGTGAAAGAATCAGGTTCTTCAACTTCATGCGTAGGTGAAAAGGAATGAAAGGAAGAACGGAGAAGTGGAAGTCAACGTTCGATTGGCTGAAAAAGTCGATGATTCATTTACTCGGGAGGAAACTCTTTTGATAGCTAAGTTTCAAATGTAAATTTTAGACCTACAGAAACAGATTTCTTAGTTTCAGAGGCACAATAAATTCACAATCTAATAGAATTAATCAAAATCAATGAATTTCAATTAGTCCAGGCAAATCATCATAGCAAGAGCAGTTAAGGGATCTAGAAGTAGCACTAGTGTATGTTCTAAGTCGAGCAAGAGTATGAACAACAGTTTCTACTATGTGCAAACACTAGATTCAATGTACTCACTTTCATATGTGAGATCAAACCTGCACAGTCTCAAATTCTGATTGCCTTACACTAAGATGATTTACATTGTCCACTGATGATCGGCTATCAGCCTGAGTTTCAGCCAGCATATTGAAATATGCATGAGGTGCCCAACCTGCATTTACCATAAAAATTAATCCATTAATAGAGCACAAAGTGTTTCAAATAGCTAGGAAAGTATGATATACTGGACAAATAGATAGACAGTCATATTGGACCACATGATTAATTAACATAACACGTCCCTATCAAACACATGCTTAAATTTCATCTCTAAAACCCATGATTACAAATGAAGATGATGATCAAGTAAGGCGAGAGTCAATTCTATGGATGACCAGGTGACTTTAAAACTTCATTACATCTTCAGAAATTTGTTCTCAAAGGTTTATACTAATATTAAATTGACACGTTGCTTTTCAATCATTCATTTCTTATCACATGAAAAAAATTTGAACATGGATTTTTTCAAACTTCCAATTATTGTTCAAGAACATGCTATACTTGAAGCAAAACCACAGTGCAGCTGACATCACTAGTGCTTTTATTAACTGAAAATAAGCTCATAAGAAAGTTCTGTACCATCTGCATCGTATGGTGGTGGAAAGAATTGCAAGTAACAAAATGAAGCAACTGTCAACCCTGCATGTTAAGCAATTGTAGAAGATTAAAAATAAATGTAAAATTAAATCACATAAAAAATCTTAGTAGTAGTTGCAAGTTGATATTTGAAATACCTAGTAGACCTCCAGCAAAGACATCCTGCCAATGGTGCCAATAATCATCAACTCTTGAAACTCCAACTAAAGCTGCTAGGAGCAGGGGAACAAAGATAATACAGAGCTTTGCAACATGGCCTCTACGATCAAAAACTCTGATTTTACCAGACATATACCAGGCAAGGAAGCCAAGACCAGCAAAGGACCCTATGAGCACAATAACCCAAATGACAATCAGACAGAATTAGTATATTGAATTTTCAATCAGCAGAGGACCCTAGGAGCAGCAATATGGAACCGGCAAGGGATTCTAATTTTATAATCAAGTGAACAATTGATTACACACCATACTTAACATAGTAACTAAATCAGAGAAAACAAGACACAAACAATGATGGGACAATTGATAACACACCATAATTAAGTTTTTGGTCTTTTTACTATATCGTAACTAAATCAGAAAAACCACGACATAAAACAATGATGGAATGCTAATCAACTCGAAGGCATACACATGCAATTGTTAAATTCATGATGTTTCTATACCTAGTATGCAAGTTCAAAAAGAAACTAAAATCAGTCTGACTGATACCCCCTCTAGTGCCTAGGATACAGACAACAGATGCTTCTGAAGTAATATCAGTCGAAATATTAAATTGCTCAAGCTGGATTCCCTAACAGATACACATTTAAATGGTCTACACAACATAATAAATTTGTGTTAAATAAGCTTCACTGGTAATGTCAAAGTGTGCATCAAACCACCTAGTACAGTTAAGACACCACATAGTAAATGGGAAATTTTGGAGTTCACACAGCCATAGACAAGAGAAGATATGTACAACATATGCTAGAATACTAAGAGATGATAAGTTCCTTCCAAAAGGAAAAAACTTGTAGCATTGACATAATGGACATGCATACAGGTTATACTCACATGAAGTATGTCCGCTTGGAAAACTTTTATGACCTTCTTTTATGTCACTCTTCAACCCAGTACATTGGACATTCCTTGTCACATTATGAAACACCTATAGACCAAAATGTGGAAATACTGATACTGAATATTGATTTTTTTTTTTTTTACGGAAAGATACTGAATATTGATGGTACAAGTGCAATAGAAAAAGTTGTGGCTCTAAAATTAAAGGTATATCAAAAAGTCTCACCCCTTTACCATCAGGGAAGCAACGCCAAAAGAAGTCTGGTCGAGGTCGGCCCACAGCATCTTTAATTGCATCAGTAAGAACACCAGTTATAAGTACAGAAAAGAGCAGGCCTGAAAATGAAGGCATAAAATCAATATTACTGCAGTCCTAAGGTTTTGATCCATGCAGTTAAAAAGAAAATGTAAATGAGAGAAAACTAAGTCATACCCAACACAGCATGGTGTAAATCATAGACATTTCGTCGAATAAAGTAAAAGACAAGGATGACAATGAGAGGCAATATTACTGCAATTATCTGTCACAGATTATAAAAGAGCATTAGTTATCATTTTGTCGAGGAACCTACAGTTTCGCATGTATCAATGTTTTAGATAGAAGGGTTCAACAGTAGTGATCCCCAGAGAGAGTATATACCGGAACAGCCCAGAAGGGAATAGTGTTGTCTTTCATTGGGTACTTCAGATCAACCATCATGTCTTCTCCAACAAAACGGTGAAATGGTTCAATGAAATTCAGAATGATCTCTATCACCACAAGCAGCATAAGAATAAGCCAATCATGCATGTGAAACCTCGCTACTCTAGCTCCATGAGATCTTATAGTGTGGGCACCCAACTGAATCTCTGGCATTTTCACCCCCTAGAACAAATTGACATACTTATAACTTTCGATACGAGACCAATCTGTTAAAGAGAGAAGAGAACTCTCCTCTTTCTTTCACTAATAGAAACTTATCATTAAGTTGAAGTCAAATCAAAATAATCATGCAGGCAAAACAAAAAAGTGACACCAGAATGATAGTGTGCTTCGAGACAACGCTATCTCGAAGTTCAATTCTAAATAGTTTCTATAAACAAAAAAACAAGCAGAAAAAAGGCCATCAATTATAACTAGTTCAATTTCCTGCAGCACAAATCAACAACCAGATGCACGAATTCAAGCATCTACAGAATTGCTAATTCCTTTAGTGCATTGAGAATTACGTATGCCAATTGTCATCTTATACAGATACTCCATCTGTAACTGGTAATCTCAGTTATACACATGGAAATTTCGATTAATTACGCCCATTCTCGCTATCGAAGTCGAAACATAAACCAGAAAAATTTACAGAAACTAGATTCCAGAATTTACATCAGCTTTTCCAACTAACATGCCAGATAAAACAGTAAACATCATTTCTAAACGCGAAAAGCGAAATAATACTTAATAAAAAGTAGATTCCAACCAAATAACCGATTTGCTCCAACAAGCAAGCAAGCAACTAAAAATTATCAAACAAATGAACAGATGGAGGGAAATAGAACTCACCTGAGGACGGCGGGACTATCAAAGCGCGTGGTAAAACCTTCGCGGAAAAGGACAGAGTAAAACGCGGTGTAGTTTCTTGATTCTTCAACAAATCTAAATTTCAAATGATTTTACCAATTTCATTTTCAAATTCAAAACAGAGACAGAGAAGCGTGTGCGTGGGGGGGCCTGGTGACGAAACCGCTCTTCGTTTTATTTTGTCAAAAAGAAAAAGCAACTTCAGTCAGTAAAAATGATAAGTTAAATATAACTTTGTTTTTAAAAAATTAAAATATTTAATTAAAAATATTAAAAAAATTCATTAGAAATATCAATAATTAGGATTGATGCAACAATTAATTTGTACTCTCTATCTATTGTATGTCTAAATGGGTGGGCACATGTTTTAAAAAATATGAATAAAAATAGATAAAGTAAAAATATTGTGGGGGTATTGTGAGGTTTCAATTATCAATAAAGTGATTGTTTGTGGATAAAGATAATATCAATTTGGTAATTAAGTGATATTTGCAGAGTAAAGATAAAATGAAGATAAAGTGATTGTTATTTTTTAAGGCATCGACACAATTTTGGTGGACAATCAAATAAGGAAAGTAAGCACAATTTTGATGGATGGAGGAGTACTATTTAAATTATTCTTATTTTATATAAAAATACACAATATTGTAATATTTGAATTTAAAATATCAAAATTTAAGAAAAACATTTAAAATATCAAGTGTGTAATAAAAAGTATAAAAAATTTGATGGAATTGAATAGCGAAAGTATTTGATATTTAACTAAAAATATCAAGCTTACTATGAATCATATTTATATAAAATCTACTCAATATATAAATATGATAAATTTGTGACACACATTTTTTGAAAAAATATTAAAGCTTCACTCTCAAATTATATTCCTTATATTTCATGATGGTCTCACCCAAAAGCTAAGACTATTATTATATATATACAGTCTCTTCCTAATTTGAATAAATACTCCCTCCGTCTCACACTCATTTGCATATTTTTTTTCATCAGTTCCACACTCATTTGCATACTATAAATAAGGAAATATCACACAATATTAATGATCTCACAACATCATTTTAATTTAAAAAATGTCACTCATCTTTTATCCTACTTTATTTATTCCCCTACACTTTATCTCATTTCACCATCTAAAATACCCTTATACTATATTTTCCTTCCTACACTTTTTACTCAAAAAATAAATTTTCTTAATTTTCGTGCCAAAAAAATTTTGTAAATATCTTTGGGACGAAGATATTACTATCTAACTTTGGTAACGCCCATAAATTTTATTCCTTATCCACTGCGTCGTACTTTTTCCTTTTCATACATTCAAGTATCAATGGCATGCTCAATTATCCCATCTACACCGACAAAATTTTATGTGTATTAAATGCACTGCAATATAAATGTAAATAGTAGCATTTTTTAAAAAAATAATTGTACTTTAAATTAAAATAATTAATATTATTTGAAATATACTTAAGTTTCATGTTGCAAAATACAAGACTCATTTACAAGCATTTGTAATGAGAACTAATTAAATACTTCGTGGAGTGTGTGCAAGCTCTAATTACGGCTATCAAGTACTATTTGGCAAAAATGTTTGTAATATTTGAATTGATTAAACATTTGATTTTTGAAAAATTAGACAAACTAAAAACTAGATGAGCTCCCGCGTATTACGCGATATTTTTGTTAAATAAACTTTACAATATAATATATTATATATATAATATTTTTAAATAATATATATATATATATATATATATATTAAAATAATGTATATGTATAAAAAAATTTGTAATTATAATATTAAATTTAAATAATGGTAATATTAATTGTATGACAATTCATGCTAGGGATTAGAATTATTATAATTATTTGAAAGAATTTACTATAAGATTTTTTTCAAATTTATTTTACAATTAATAAAAAAAAAGCAGACGTTTAATAGAATTTCTTTTATATAATTTGATGCGCAATATTACTCCGAATAATATATATATTGTATATGTACAATAAATATCATATATAATTATATTAAATTTTTTTTTTTATATAGAAGTTGATACAACCACAATTTTTCTTACATACATTTATAGGTTTAAGTTAAATATAATTTTATGTTTAAAAATTATTATTTAATAACACATTTTAGATATAAAATAGATATTTAAAATAATTAAAAATTTATATATTAACTTATTTATTAAAAAATATACATATTTTCGCAAGAGGTCTAAGGTTCAAACCTCCTTAGAAATATATTTTTTAATTAATTCCTATATTAAAATGTCACATAGATGTCATATATTAATTATAAATCAATAGAAAAATAACACATAGATTATTAACATATATATACATTTAATAAGAATGTGACACCTCATTCAAATTAACCTCGTGACGACACCTAAGCAAAAACAAACTCCCAATTATATAGGGATTATGACTTCTAACAACTCTTTATAATTTTGCAATTTGACTGTAAACATTTAATACGTTTTTCAGTTCAGATTTTTCTATATAAATCAAAATTACTTCTCCACAAGCAGAAAATGACCTTTAAATGTTTTCTTTAATACTCCCCCATTTCTCATTATCATACTTTTATTTTCGGTCCGTCCCAATATTAGCTTCACATCCTTAATAAAATGGAAAATCCTCCCTAAACTCTATCGTCACAATATCTATACATTTACATAAAATGTTATTACTTTTGATCCCACACATACACATTACACACAATTCAACTTATTTTTTACTTTATATATAAAAATTTATAAAATTACCCCTCAAATCCCTACTCATTCCTCCACTTTTTTAGTCTTTATGCTAAACAAATTGTGAAGATAAACTTACAACGGAGAGAGTAGCAAAAAGAAGTTGCTTTTAGCAAATGAAAATATAACAATCATATCAAGCTCATTAGGAGAATTTAATTTCTCACTCAACACATCACAATTTAATTGATAAGAAAAAACTTATGTTTCACGGTGAAACAATTTACAAATTAGTATAAATTAATATTCATTCCATGTTAAAAATTTTATTCTGAAATTATGTTATGTATTCAGTATCTTCCCTAGTCCCTTTGTGGTAGCAATTTCTCTCTTTATATCAGCAATAATTCAAATTATTCCAAAAGCAAAAAAAAATTACTTGATTCCTTCACACTCCTACTTTAAGAAACAAAAAAATATGATCCTAATTCTTCAAATCTAGGTCTGAATATTGTCATTTCTTCAATTCAACTTCATGTTGAAAATCTCATCAAAGGACTCTTAAAATGGAACAAACAACACTACTGAAATACAAGCAAACACTGTATGTTCACACAGATACTAATTCATTCAGCTCAAAGCCTCCATGTTCGACTGCGTTTCGATCTCATATTTCATCACTTCACGAGAACAAGAAAGGCGAAAGATGGACAAAACAGTAACTGTACATATTAACAGGAGAAACAATACACATCCGGTTCTACTTTCTTCCGGCCTCCATGGCATCAACAGCTGAGTCTAGATTGTGATCTACCACTGTGTTGTTTACTGCTAACAGCTGTTGGTTCATTCCATCGAGGGGTCGAGGGTTTGAACGAATTTCCTCCACTGCTCGGAAATACGCGTAAGGTCCCCAACCTGCCATGTCATCAATGGATAACAAGAGTTATCAGTTAGTTATGAGCATTTCTCTCCATCTTTGTTACAAAAAGAGAGTGAGAGTGCCTTGCTTTTCTTTTTTTTTTTTTTAACTTTAAGTTTTACTCCCTTATACTTTGAGTAGGTTTCATGTCAACCTGGATTTACATGGACTCTCTTTTTCAAAATAATACTTTTAGTACTGTATCACATTTTAAAAATTGTCTGATTTTATGAGTTATTGTTCTCAAAATCACTAAAACGTGATACTTCATATGATAAAATGTATTACTTTCGTATGCTAAAAATATTACCAAATTTACAGTGAACATATTTCAAATTTTAGTTCTATTTTTTTACTTCTCTTAGGGGGTGCTTTCAACCACAACTCCAACCCAAAAATCACTTATTTTTTGAAAAAATTGGTCACAACAACTACAAAAGTGATTCTACGCTATTGAGAAGCACTTGAGAACACCCCCTTATAGGATGTCTATGTTTATGGCCCACACCGCACATTTTTCTTTTTCAAATTCAAATCCTCGTTTGTCAAACCGAGGCCAAAAGCAAGAGAAACATGTATACGATTGGATAAAATTTTGAAACCAAAGAACGTGGCGACATATGATTCCAAAATAACTAGTCTACCTTCATTGTTGTATGGAGGTGGGAAAAATTGCAGGTAGCACATCGTAGCCACTGTAAGACCTGCAACGGTACATAAGCTTTATATGGCATAGGAAAACGAGGGCTTATCTGATCTAGCTTTATTCATATGAAAAAGGAGATGCACCTAGTAGACCACCAGCAAACACGTCTTGCCAGTGATGCCAGTAATCATCCACACGAGAAACACCAACGAGACATGCAGCCAAGATGGGAAGAAAAAGAATGCATAGTTTTGCTACGTGCCCCCTGCCATCAAAGCATTTGATTTTCCCTGATAGATACAAAGCTAGATAACCAAGACCTGCAAACGACCCTACAAAACATTGAAAAACTTGTTAACTATCACCCCAAAAACGAGAAGTGATGCAACTAAGACCTATCTCTTGGAGCGAATTGGATGATCGGGCCGATGGCTGCCCCCTCTTCCCCTAGGCAAATAAATGGACATTACCTTCGAAATTTATTCCCATGAGGCTTATACAATTGCAAAGTGCAACTCAAGTGCATTTTTAAATGATATTAGTGGGTTAGAATTAGTTGTTTTCAATGAACAATATTAGTTGTTTCATTGAAAGGTATTAGTTGTGCACCAATCAAAAAAATATATATATATATATATATATATATATATATATAGTTGTGCACTGCAACTGACAGTGCAACTAGTGCACCCAAGTGTTATTCTATTTGTTAAGGTAACGAGGAAAAAGATACAACAAAGAATCAATTTTATGTGTGATAATAAACAATACTGGTCTCTTACATGAAGTATGACCACTTGGGAAACTTTTGTGTCCTTCTTTGATATCACTATCTTTACCATGGCATATCACATTGCCAACGCGATCATAAAACTGTTTAAAGGGAAAATACAACAAATTAGATTTATATCCGAGAGAAATAAGCATTTTGCATAGAAAAGGTTTAAGTCAAGAATTCATCTCTCTCTACATAGATCGTGTATAAAAAGAAGCTCAAAGGACTTCCCCAAAAATGAAAAAAAAATAAACAAAAGCCACATGATCAATAAGGGACAAAGGGGGGTATTTCTAATTGAATAGCTTCATTAGCCTTCATATATCTGCCTCGAAGATATTGGTAATATATACATTTTATCCTTAAAAAGTCTTTTGCAAAAGGGAAGTTATATACATATATGTGTATGAGTATATGTATAATTATATTAATATGTAGATATAAATCCTTTTTGTTTTAGACTTAAAAGTTTGATTCATCGTACTCATCCCCCAAAAATCAAATCCTGCACCCGCCACTAGACATAGTGTTTTGTTCTTCTATTTTTTATAGTTTCTGTTTATTAGAACAGGAAATATAACTCCAAATTCAGTATATAAAATGACATACATCTCGCCCATCAGGAAAGCAACGCCAGAAGAAGTCAGGCCTGGGTCGGCCAACGGCATCTTTTATGGCATCGGTAAGAACTCCGGTTATCAGCACAGCAAATAGGAGTCCTGCAGTTCATCCATTGACATACTATAATAAGGAGAATCCCTTGTACTATAAAGTTTTTGATATTACGAAAGGGCAGTAAAAAACTAGAATTCAATAAGGCTCCATTTGGATTGAGTGGATTTGAAATCAAGGGATTTGGGAATAATATACCATGCATTCACACAAAACTAAAATGGAGAAAAACTAAATGAATAAATTTGATTCACTCAAATATTAAGCACAAGTGGGAGAAGTGAGAGGATTTCAAATGACTAGGTTTTGTTGGGTATTTGAAATCCTCCCACTTATAACTAATATTTGTGTGAACCAAATCCATTCATTTAGTTTTTCTCCATTTTAATTTGTAAATATATGGTGTATTATCCTCAAATCCATTGATTTCAAATGATTCCATCCAAATGGAGTCTAAGATAATAGTATTACCTAATATACTGTGGTGCAGATCATATACGTCTTTTCTCCGAAGATAGTAGAGAAAGAAGATGGCAATTGGCAGCAAAACCGCGTATAGCTAATCAACAAAAGGTCAATACATTATATGAAACATGCCAGAATTATCAATACTCAAACGACTATGATGTTTCTACTCACAGGAACTGCCCAGACTGGCACTGTATTTTCCTTCATAGGATACTTGAGATCTTCCATCATGCCTTCCCCGACATACCGATAAAAAGGATGAATGATATTCAGAATAAGCACTATGAACCCAAGCAGTACCAATATCAGCCAATCGTGCATGTGATCTTTAGCAAGTTGTCTCCCATGAGACCTAATCGTATGTTGGCATTCAAGCTGAAACGCATTTGGTCCCACCTGTTTGTTTGATATCGCATACTTAGTATAAACACCGTATGATTTACCTACTTCGTAAAAGCATATTCAACCTTAGAAACCAGAAAGAAAACCTTGCAGTGCCAACATAAAATCCAACCACAAAAACTATAACTATGCAGTAACCCCCTCTCCCCCTCCCCCCCAATCCACCCCCCACAAAACCCCTTTACAATAGTACCATGTTTGTTTGAAAACAAAGAACTTTGGTAATCATATAACCAGAGCAGGAATGCAGAAATTTCATATCATGTTCTTCACAAGTGTTGGATAGCACTGTCAAACTAAGTTTTTTCCAAACAAATTTAATTAAAAATCAATTAAAATATCGCAAGAAATTAAATACAATAATACGTTTAAGCCTAAAATCAACCCCCACAGCTTAAAAATTTCAAGATTTTGACAGATTCCAGCCCCTAACTAAACGGGATAATCTAAATAACTCTTGGAAAAGCATTCTTGAAACCTTATTAAAAAATACATCACGTCAGAAAAGAAAAAAGCACAAAAACAAACCCGAAACATGGTCCGAAAATTGGGGGCAGGGGGGCAAAAATCGATGATTTTCCTCCAACCCATTTTACTTCAAGCTCAACGTCCCAAGATTTCTGAAGGAGAAAAATAAACCCAGAAAAAAGGTGAGAGTGGTAAATAAAAGTGTTTTAAAATGGTGAATAATTACAGAACAAGCATAAAGATACTGAACCCAAAATGCAAGAAAAACAGCAACTTTTCATCCTTAACAGTCCCCCAACCAACAACTAATGACATTTTATTTAGGTGGTGAAAAATTTAATGATGAAATTTAAGGAAAAAAAAGTTGATGGTACACCTTGATATTTTTCTTCAAATGCGGCCAAAGATTTAGACAAAAGCCCCCCACCCACCCTAAGGCGTATTATCCAGTTTCAACACTGTGCGAAACAAGGAATAAAAGGGAAACTTGATAATTAATCCCTGAAAATCCAAAGAAACTTAAATAGAAGGGGAGAAAAATCAATGATAACTTTATATTTTTCTTGAAGCATTTAAACAAATGGTCCCAATTTGCGTCAAATCTAGACTACCTTTTGTCTACGATAATTACAAGTGTTACCACTGTAAAAGGGTTGCTAAAATCGCTCAATTCTTGAAACTCTGATGATAATGACGACTAATTTGGAGAGAGAGAGAGGAGCTTGGCCGGCGGTAGAACAGTCGTATAAAACGACGACGTGTAGACACGGCTGGAATGGAATACATACATACACAATACTGAATAACGAGTAACGACTATGTCTACTGGTTTTTTTGAAATTATATAAGGAATTGTCAACTCTTAATATCAGCCGTTGGATCAGCTGACAGGTAGGTCGGCTGGATGATGCCCATATGTCATTCAATATCACAAATTGGATTGAAATTTCTCCATTTCCTTAAAAGAGAAATAGACAATACTCATCATTTTTTTCATGATCACAAATTGGATTGATTGAAAAAAAAAAAAAAGAGAAATAGACAATATCATTTTTGTCATGTGTGTGTTTTCTACGTCGCCAAAATTGAATTCATATTAAAAAAAAATAAATTAAAATTTTAATTAATACTCTTTAAATATTTCAATTAATATCTTTGTAATATTGGTTATATCTTCACAGGAACTTATTTACAGGAGACTTTGTCTTTTTCCATGTATTTATGATTAGATTTGACGTACGTCAAATGCACCATGAAATTCAAATGCATTTTTAAACAGTATCATTTTCATTAAAAATGTAGTTGGTACTGTTTAAAAATACACATGAATTACAGGATGAATCCGATGCATAAAAGACTTCGTCAATATTTATATCTTTTAAAAATTACATAAATGAAATGGAAATAATTAATTCTTCAACTGGATAGTTTTCGCTGTCATTCCTTCGAAACCCTATTAGTAATAATTTTTTTTGCTTTAATATATTTTCAATTTATATTTAGATACACTTCACATTAATTTATTATTTATTGAAAAGTATAAAGGTATAATTTGAATAAATTCAAAATATAATTGCAAATTTGCAATATATGGTCATTTCAAAACTACTTATCATACATTATCTAATATTTGTATTATAAAATAGATAAATATTTTTATATAAAAAAAAATGAACATAACCATATTTTAAAAATTATAATGTTCAAAATTAAATTATAAAAATAAAATTCATTTTTTAATTATTGATTTAAAATATTATGTTTTTCTTTGCAAGTAATAGGAAAATTCTTCTCTTTATTTTTTATGCAGCCTTTAATTACTAAATAAATAATGTGTTTCGCCATTTAATTATACAGGTCACTGGGACAGGTTTTGTGTGTGTGGGTGGTGGGGTTGGGTCCAACCTCTCTTCCTTAATTTTTTTTTTTTTTTAATTTTGGGTTTATTTGACCAGCACATTTATTTATAATTTTTTTTATCTTTTATTTGTTTTTTGTGTTTGATTAGATATTTAGAGCTGACTGGCATTGTGGTGGTACTATCACTAGCCCATTGGGCTGGCACAATCATGCATATATTAATTATTATATTACTTTTTTTTAGGACAAAATTTTTATATTACTTTGATAGTTGATGATCTGTTTATATCTACTTTTTTTTAAAACGAGTTTTTTTTTTTTTGACAGGTTTTTTAAAAAGTTTATCACACAGTTGTTGATTCCACATTTACGTTATTTAATTGTTGTCAAAAAATGGTCATATGGTTCAAATTGCAAAATTTAATTAATAAAATAGTTATCAAATTACAAAGAAAAAAAATATTAATTATAATTGATAAAAATTTGAAAGGTGGTGATTTTATTTTTCCAATTAACCCAAAAAATATTCACGAGAAAAGTGTGGAAAACATGAGTCTCAAAAAATTTAAACCAAATTATATTATGGTTGAATAAATAATCCAATCCTAATTAATTAATTAAGTCTTTAAACCAAAGGAGCCATCAATGAAGCTCCCATCTTTATGTTTATTTTATTTTATTATTGCAGGCTTTTCAAACCTGGTAGCTAAGCAATTATGCAAGATCACCTTAGAAACTCATTTTCAATTGGTTTTGTAATTAATGTGTCATAGACAGGCCAGCAATGTGGTCCAAAATATAATATATATTCTATTCTAATAATAAATTAACCAATAATATATGTATGTATAAATATTCTAAACGATTAATTAATGAATGTGTTGTAAATGGTAATATTAATGGTTCTACATAGGACCAGTGTCACTGAAAACCCTACCCCTCTTGTCTAATTGTCTGCATTTTTTTAATTTTCTCCATCTATATAATATTATTATGATTAATTCTCCTCTGTTTTATATATTGTTCATGTGTAAATGTCATACTATATATCTATTATAATAGTAAATATCACATCTATTATAGTCATATGATTTTATTGATAAAATAAGTTATGATATTAAAATGTGATAGGCAATCTTATATTCTTATATTATATGTTCAATTTATCACTCGTTATATACAAATGAAAAAAAATATATATTACAATTTCTCACATTTCTTATAAGATAAAGTATTGTGTGAGACGAGTTCGAATCTTCACATTAGTATTTTAGTCATACTTTCTATCAAAATATGATTAAGCTATAAGCCTATGATCAGTCTTATAATATAATATATCAGTTTTATGTGTGAGACCGTCTCATATAATTTTATTTTTTTTTATAATTGAACAAGTCTTATATGAGACGTCTCATGATACTTTTACAAATTTTTCTAATACTAAAATTTTAAAAATATAACAAAAATGTATTAGAAGTATTACGTCTCATGTACGAGACTATAAATTTTTGTTGAAAAGGAGCTCATATCTCAAATATTGCGTATTTGTCAAAACAATTCAAAAGGTTTCAAAAAATAACAAATCTATGTGAATCATTTTCATATTATGATATCAGTTTTCAAAAAATATTGCGTATTAGATTCATGTGTTGATACACCATTAATCAACACATGAATCTAGTGAACGAAAAATCGATGCATAAGCATACTCAACTCACAAATATTGGTTTCCTTTATTAGGGGTGTATTGATCCCTAATACACCTTTATCACTTGTTTGATTTGTTGTATACATTATACTTCCAGCCCGTTATTAAGAATAGGCCCGTTCAAATAATACCTAATACATGGTATTATAGATTCCAAGTTTCATATGGTATTTATAATACTTATATTTCTCCAACATCTATTAAATTTTAAAATACCAAAAAAACCCTTCACTTTCATCAAAATGTGTTTATTATTATTTTTATTTATAAGGACAAATTAATCTAAAATAAATTAATATTAGTTATAATACTTGCAACCAAACATAATATTGATAGTTAATAACTAATTATTTAACTCAAGTTTTTGAAACCAAACAAAATATTGATAATAAATTGGTATTACAAATATAGGTATTATAGTTAGGTATTATCAATAAACCACATGATCAACTCCCAAAAAATGCATTTTCTTAACCTCTGTGTCCAATCAATTGTGCAAACAGTTTTGGAATGGAGGGAGTAAATTTTTATTTATAAAATAAATAAACAAGTTATTGAGTGTAAGTATGAGTTCTAAAGTAGTAATACTTTGTATAAAATCGAGAACATTATGAAAGTGGAGTTTATTGAAGGTTTTTCATTTTAAAGGCGTGAATTTTTTTTTTAAAAAAATACAAAAATAAAAGTGTAAAATTAACAGAAGAGTATAAGTTAACATTACACATTTTTATTTAGAACTTATGACTCTTAGATACCATATTTCAAATTTTATTACTACCCAATACAACTCAAAAGTTAAAATACAATTAGGTACAAGTCAACACTTTCCATACCAATTTTACCCTCAAAACCCCTTTATTTCTGATAACCCTATTTTCCCACATCAAAAGACACTCCTTCTCTCAGTTTCTCTCTCTCTCCTTTTTCTCTGTGGGTGCGAAGCCGTTCAACCCATCCACTGACCTCAACCACCGCGCCCACCCACCCACGGGCCACCGCCCCCAGCCCACCGCACTTAACCTACCGCGACCACCCCGCCCCACGGCGACTTTGAAGCCCCTCGAAGCCCCTCGGTGGGAAACCTAAAAGACCGTCGAGTAAATTTTTATTTATAAAATAACACCATTACCAAAGCACTCTTCGCGCCCCCAAGCGTTTGATCGATGGCGGATCAGATTGGTTTTGAGGCCACCGCCTTGGTTGGAGATGAGGTTCTTTAAAGTAGTAATCTTAGAACTTTTTCTTTTTTGATTTTTTTTTAAATTTTAATTGTGTGTCCATTTTTACTTCATCAATTAATTTCATTATGCCAATGAAGTAGGTTCTTGTGTTTGATTTTTCTCGGATTCTTGTTTTTCTTCTTGGGAGTTGTTTGTATACATTGGAATAAATAATGTGCGATTTATTTTTATTTTGCGGTGAAGTTTATGAAGTTGCACATGTTTTTGTTCACCTTTTGTTTAGTTTGCTTGCTAAACATTGAATTATTGAAAGCACATATTCCAGAAAAAAAAATGCGATTTTTGAAAAAAAATGCGAGAAATAAATGGGTTTTTTTAACAAACCGCCCTATTCAACAAAGAATCAAGAAGACGATGGTCGGAAACTCACCGAGAAATTCGTATGGAAGAAATGAAAAAAATGGGGACAATATTTTGGGCACAATAATTAATAATGAAATTAGAAATATGAATAATGTTTGTTTGGGCAAAAATATGTTGCACAATTGAAAAATATACATTTTTCGCATAATTGAAAAGAAAGGGTAAAATGGGAAAAAACTTGTATCTCCTAGTAATTTGAAAAAAAATTGTACCTAAGAGTAATGGAGGTTCTAATATTGTACCTAAGAGTAATGGACCCTTTTATCTATTCAGCCCAACTGATGTAGTAGTATTTTTCCCACACGAGATTATTTGTTTCATATTGTAGAAGAGTGAAAAAATAATCGATGAATCATGAATGATAATATTATATGTTAATTCAGAAGGGGGTGTAACAACAAGTTTCCCCACAAAAATTGATTTTAATAAGTTTTTCTCAAAGGTGTTGGGCCTTCTAGAAGGCCCTTCTTTTGTATGGGCCCGTATCAACATTGTAGCCCAAACCCGACCCATCTTTGTCCATTGTCCTGCAACAAATTATTTACGGCCCAGGTTATATGCACACACTCAATCCCTAAATACCCTTCCTATTTCCATTATACGTTTAAAATTCTGTGCACCCACTCAGATATTGGACGCCGTCGCCCGTCGCCTACATCACACGCCGTCGCCCGTTGCTCACATCGCACGCCGTCGCCGTCGTCAATCTGCCTTCTTCGCCGTCGTCAATCTGCCTTCTTCGCCGTCTCTCTCAGTTATGACGAGAACAAATTTTCCTGGTAAGTTTTTAAATTTTTACGTGTCTTTATCCAGTTTTGACGAGAACGAACGTCTTAGTTTTAGGGATGAATTTCTGCACTCAGCCATGGTTAGTTTAGGGTTTGCTTTTTGAATGCTTGTTCACTATTTTTGAATTTTGAAAAAGATTGGTTTTTTCAAAAATAGGTTGTCTGCGTTGTTATTTCTGCTCAATGTTCGCATAGTTTTCAGTTTTTTTTGTTCGATTTTTGTTGCCGATTTCTGCGTTGTTATTTCTGCCTTGGTATTTCTGCTCATTTATTTTTTGTTCAATTTCTGCTCAATTTATTTTTGTTCGCATAGTTTTCAGTTATGTTTGTTCGAATTTAGTGGCCGAAATTTGTTTAGGAGTTCGATTTTTTTGGCCAAATTTTGTTTCTGTGTTCGGTTTGTTTGGCCGACAATAGAAATTGTTTTGGTCCTCAGAAAGCTGTACCACGAACAAATAGTAGGTATCATACTTACTTTGAGTTCCTATTAAAGACAGCTGTGTCTTGAATTGAAAGTTGAAAAAATTCTTTCTTTTGCCTAAAATTTTAACTAATTTGCTTTGCGTGAGTGACCTCTTATTTAGTTGTAGAGTGTAGATATTTTTGGTGATGTTAACATAAGTGAAGAAACCATGCTTGTTTGGACAGCTGAACACCAAAATAAGAAAGAAAAAATTGAGGAATTCTGATAGTGTTGTTGCTGCGTTAGGAAAGAATTTTAGATAGGGTAAAGGAATTGGGAGCTTGGTACTCTCCCTGGATAATTTTTGGTTATAAGCTCATATATTAGCGGCTAACTGCTTGTTAGCATTTTGTGATTTATTGGCTAATTTTTTTTATGAGATTTCTTCATTAGCTCTGTAGAGTTCAATTGAATGGTGCTAAATTTCTGGAGACATCTCCCTTGAGGGAATAGTCTAATTATTTGATTTTTTTAGTTATTTTGCATCCGTTCTTGATATGATCGAATATGATCCTGAAGTTGGAGTATGCCTTGGCAGAATAATGTATGTTGCCGAAAATTGTTCGTCACAATTTTTTGATCGATTTTTGTTGTCGGAAATTGTTCGTCGCAATTTTTTGTTCGATTTATTTGGCAGAATAATGTATGTTTGTTCGAAATTAGTGGCCGAAATTTGTTTAGGAGTTCTTTTTTTTGGCCGAATTTTGTTTTTGTGTTCGATTTGTTTGGCCGAAAATTCATTGTTTTTTCGAATTTCATTGTCGAAAAGTAGAAGCAGAATGTTTTTCGTGTTTTTTGGCCAGAAATGTTACACAGAATTTTGTTTTTTTGGATCGTTTGACAAACAAAGCCGTCAGAAGATAATCCACGATCAGTTCCTTCGATGGGCGGTACTTTTCTTCGAACAATATGGATGTGGGTGCATCCATGTACGTTAATAGTATTATGGGCAGAACAGTCATTTTAAGTTTAATTTAATTTTAATTTATTTTAAGTGGGTGTTTTTAAGAAAAAAGTGTGTGCATTATTCACACCACTAACTATGGTAAACACACTCTCGGATAGGTTACCTATTTTACCCTTTCTAAGAAAACCCTAATTTCTTTCTACGTTACTCTTCTCTCTCTAAACGCCGCCGCCGCCGCGTCCTTTCTCTTCTTCTCAACGCCGCCGCCTCCCTTCTTCTCTCATCAAGTGTCGCCGCCTCCCCTCTTCTCTCATCAAGCGCCGCCGCCTCTTCTTCTCTCATCAAGCGCCGCGTCTTCTTCGTCGTCTTTCCGCCTTCCTTCGCCGCCGCTGCGTCATCCTCCGCGTCTTTTAGGTTCTTTTTACTTTTTTTTTTCCTGTATTTTTTGAAAAAAATATGGATCTGAAAAAATAATATGAATCAGTGCAGCAGTGCTCTTGGAAAAAAATATGCTTTGAATCTGTGTTGTTCGAAAAATTCCATCAAAATTTTGTATTTTTTTCGATTTATTTTTCTGAAATTTGCCGATTATAATTTTTTTATTTTTTTCGAATTTATTTGGTTTGTTCGATAAAAATTTTCGAAATACTACTGTTTTTTCGAAAAAAAAAATCGACATATTGAACTTTTTTTGAATTTGATTTTCAAACAAATCTGATATGTATTTTTAAATTTTTTGTTTTTTTTCCGAATTTTTGGGGTTGTTCGTTTCCTTTTTTTGAATCTTTGTTGTCTGTTCGAATTTTTTTTTCCAGAATAGTATCAAATTTTTGTGATTTTTTTATTTTTGGATTTTGTTTGTTATTTTTTATTTTTATGTGATTTTAAATTAAATTTAAAATTTGACTCGGTGGCAAGTGCAATTCAGTGGTGTGGTCAATATACGGTTGTCTGTATAAATTAGGTTTTGGTTGATTTTAATTTATTTAAATTAATAAAAGGGCAATATAGTCCTTTATGTGTAATTTTTTTTGTCAAAATTTTGGATGGTGTTTTTATTATATTTGGTGGTGTCAGTAACCTGAGCCATTTGGAAATTGGAAGCAAGTCAAGCTCATCCATGGAGTCCTTCAATCCCAACAGACATCTCAAAGAACAGTAAGTACTATCGAAAATATGTGCATTAAGCTGAATTTCAAATTGTTGGCTGTTAATTTCCCCCTTTTTTGTTAATTACATGGAGAAATCGTAACATTGTTTCAGATTTGTGAGCAACTTAACAGGATCATCCAAGCTCGAACTGTTCTTTCTCATCACAAATCTTTCGGTGAGTTCTTGGATATCTCCTTTTTCATTTGTTTATTTTTTTGGCTGAAACCTGGTACTTCTGGTGGTGATTTTTCAGATTTTGATTCTTATCAGACGTTACATTGGATTCAATTGGATTTCTTTTGGTAATTTTTATTATTGCTGAGACTCTAGAAGTTGTGGAATTCATCTTCTTTGCCATAGTGTTGATATTGCTAGTTTTAGTTTTTTTTTGTTTGTGCTTTTGTTTATCAGGTACTGTTAAGAAGGATGATAATGCTGCTAGCAGTGGCAAGAGTTTGGAAGCTTTCATTGTGGTTTTGGCTATCGATTTTCTCTGCATTGTTGTTCCTTATATTTTGTTTCTGACTGTAAGTATTCTTCATCTGCAATGCATTGTTGTAGAATTTTTTGGTAAAGTGAAAATTGTTTTTTGATCATAGTTAGCGAATTGACTTGGCAATACTAGATTCTTGCAGAATGGACTTATTGGAATACAATTATGGTGCTTCTGCTGCTTCTTTTCCTGAGAACATTTCATAGGTATATTTGTGATCCGTGATTCCGTGAAGGTTTTAATGGCCTTCTTGATATAAAGATGTCTTGAGAACTTTATTGGTTTTGAAAATCGTTCTTAAGTAGATTTTGCAGTTCATATATTATTGGGATTAATTTAATCTTCAGAACAGAACCACATCTTCATTCTTGCAGGAAGGTGGTGTAGATTCTATTAGAGGAAATATCTCTTCTTATAGGGTTTCCATGGTACGTTGTCAGATTCTTTTGAATCAAATTTCTGCTGAACATTGTTGTTGATGTGGATGACTTGATGCAGGTTCTTGCTACATGCATCTCTATTTTGGCTGTTGATTTCAAGATATTTCCCAGAAGATTCGCAAAAACAGAGACATATGGGACTAGCTTGGTAAGAACGTGTCCATCCGATCAAGGGTGTTTGCTTATAACATTATGTGTGATGTGTGATTCTTTATTACTCTTCAATTCACTTTAATTCTATTTGTTTGACAGTTAAAAAATCTATATTTAATCCTTAAAATTGGGGGAGAGAAAATGTCAAATCATCACTTTAGGAAAGAGGGTATTTAGAAAAATACTTTCCATTTATAAAATGCAGTTTTATTTTGGAAGTCTGTGAAAAGATATATCTGGCCATTTTAATATTTTTTGCTTGAGCGGTGTTTCTCAGATTTTATACATATTTTACTCACGAGAATTGTTTCCATGATGAGTAAATTGGACAGACATTTTATATCTTAATTAAGATAGTGGTCAGATCCTCTATCCAGTTCATGAGGACTTGTGGTATTGGTTCACAACATTCTCTCATTATATGCTCATTGTTTATGTCTATGCTAGATGGATCTTGGGGTTGGCTCATTTGTAGTAGCAAATGCCTTAGTTTCACGACAATCACGTGGTATCTCAAATATGTAAGTGCTTTTCATGTGTATTATGTCCTCTTTTTTATGTTTTTAACAACTGTCATTTGCCTCACCTACAAACTTAGATATCTAGTTCCATGAATATTGTTAACTTCTTATGCCTTTATTTTTTGATCGGTAAAAAACCGCTGAAAAATGCAGGGCATTAAATGTTAACTTCTTATGCCTAGTTTTTTGCATTTCATAAGAAGATGGCAGTTAATAATTGAATTTATTAGCGTTGTTCTTTAATTTACGGGTAATGTTATTAATCATGTATACATGTTATTGTGGGCAAAAACAAAAGGAGTAGTGCTATTAGTTCTCAGGTTAATATATTTTGTCTATGAAGAATGAGAACTTCTACGTATGTAGCTGAAAATTTATGAACCAACAATTATAAGTTGGCTAATATCTTCCGCATATGAATACATGTGTTCCCTTGAGCTTTCCTAGATTTACTTTAGTTTTCTCACTGTAATTCATTTCAAAGTGGCACCACCCAAAAAAACAAAAAACTAAGCCTAAACCTCATGTATGGTGTAGGTTATATGAGTCATGTCTCGCCATCGTGCCTGGTTGAAACACAGGTTCCAGGTGGTCGAGACTGGAGCCAAACCCAATCCTCCATCCCCCCCCCCCTCCCCCAAAAAAAGAAAAAAGAAATGTAGTTAAATAAAAAGGGAAACTTTATTCCAGTTTGTTAACCATTTTCTTTGATACAGCTTGTTGTGGTTGTTTATAGCTAGTATTACTATTCAATGCATCGTTGGATAATTTTTTCAGTTGCCAGTTTACATTACATTTTTTTGTTTTAATTATATTTCGTATGAGTCATTGTGATTGATCAGGTACTCTTAATTTCTTGTTCGTCCATATGCAATCTAGGGGACTGAGAAATGGTTTACGTTCAACTAGTCCATTAATTGTTCTGGGGTTTGCTCGACTTATTTCCACATCAAGTGTGAATTATCAGGTACACATCATTTCGTATGTCCATCTTCTCTACTATATTTAGGTATAAATGACTTACACATCCTTCTAATTTCTTGATGTTATACGAGCTATAAGGCAGGCTGGATAAGTCTTTTGGATTAATAGTTAAAAGGAGAACAATAATACATCATAAATGTCTAAAGAAATTTCTCAATGCCTACAAACTTTATACAAAATAAAAATCTAAAAAGTAAACTTTAGCCTGTCCTCTGGAAGAATGATATACCTGCAACTTGAAATATTCCTAACCAAATATTCTTTATGTGAAGAGGTAAGAGTGAAATTTAGAAAACTGTAAATGATAGCATCCAATCTAACTCTTGAATGAAGTTAGAAAGTAAGTTGGGTAATTCACTAATTCATGAATTAATACTTTTTGAAGTTCGGTAACATTTTTTTTTGGGATTTTACTTTGTTGGATAAGAACACAATGTGAATTCCCATCTATTGATGAAAATGTATACCTTCACGAACCAAATAGTGGAGATCCATGTTTCTGATTTAAGAATTTGAGTTGACATTACATCCACTGAATGTGTTCTTCTGCCTTTTCTCATCATATTTTCTGGTGTTCCGAGTTCGTCGTTCTTTTTATTTATTCAATTATTCTGTGCCCCTATAAAGGTGTTTTGCATATTTTCCTACAGTTTAGCTTGTCCTTGATTTCTCCCTTTAGGTTCATGTTGGGGAATATGGTGTCCATTGGAATTTCTTTTTCACCCTAGCTGCTGTGGCTATCCTCACTTTAGTTATTAACATTCATCCAAACTACTGTGGTGTTCTAGGTTCCTTCATCCTTGTAGGTATGTTGTACAGTTTCCCTTGCAAATATATTTAGCTACAAAAACCTGGGTAAATCATGTGATTTGCTCAATTTTAACATGGGTGAACTTATACGTGATATCAGGCTATCAAGCTTTGCTATTGTCTGGGCTGAATGTATATCTCCTTTCTGAAGAAAGGAAATCTGACATCTTTAGTCAAAACAAGGAAGGAATATTCAGCATATTTGGTGATCATCTCTCTGTAATTTGGATATTTGTTATTCATTCACCTTTTTATCTCTTCTCTTTAAGTTTCATTTTAAAATTTTCTCCTCAGTAGGAAGAGTTGGGGAGAGCACAACTAACATAAATAATCTAATTTTAAAGTGATACCTCGGAGCAGATACAGCTAAGGCTGACAAATAAATATATATTTAAACAACTTAGCTAATGAGCAATCCCTTTGAGTTCAAATGTCTTGTATGGCTTCCAAAGTGGTTGTTTTCTCTAACTCTTAAACATGTGCATTGTAGAGGTCCTCGCTGACACTTCTATACTAGAAGCAAAGCATATGCATTCTGTTGGGCTGCTCCCCAGTCTAGAATGCAATATTACCCATTAACATTTTTAAGATATATTCATGAAGATACGTCAACAACTCTTTTTTAAGGCTGACAAATAAATATATATTTAAACAACTTAGCTAATGAGCAATCCCTTTGAGTTCAAATGTCTTGTATGGCTTCCAAAGTGGTTGTTTTCTCTAACTCTTCAACATGTGCATTTTTTCACTGACACTTCTATATAAATGCATTCTGTTTGCTCCCCAGAGAATAAAACCCATTAACATTTTTAAGATATATTTGTCAACTCTTTTTTTGGTATTCTTTTTTTTTTTTTTAACTCTGAATTTTCTCAACCTATTTTTAATAAATATTTATGAGATAAAAACTTCAGGAGATATTTGTCAATTTCTTTTCATTTTTTTCCAGAAACAACACGTCAGTTATTTTTTCATCATTTTGGTTATTTTCTTCTTGGGTTCAGGGTATTGGGGTATGTATCTTCTTAGTGTCAAAATTGGTAGCTATCTCTTCTTTGGGGATGCTGCTGATGCTGTGTTAAAAACCAACAAATGGGCAAGGAATAGAGTTTGGGCTCTTTGCTTATTTTTCTGGTAAGAGTACAATTGCTTGGTCTCAGTATTTGCTTCTTTAAACCTAATTGGCTTTATTTACCGAGTAGTTTTTTTTTTTTTTTTAATGTTCTGATAGGTCAATAACTTTGCTTCTAGACCAGCATGTTGAAACAATATCTCGTCGAACGGTAAGTGTGTGCTCTGTTCTCTGATGTATCACATGCACACACTAATGTGATGTTTTGTTTTGAGTTTTAAGTGGATTTTAATAAATGATTTTTGAAATCCTGATAAATAGTAAGGCGTGTGTTTGTTTTGTGGTTTTGAGTAGGGTGATATTTAACTTTATGTCAAATCAATGTGTTAGAGTGAATGATGTATTATTATATTGTTGTTGGGTGAGTATAATGATTGGATGATGTGGGCTATGATTTAAATATATTAAAATGTGAGAAGAGAGAATTGATTGTATTGTAAAGTGTGATAGTAGGTTTATAGGTGTTGTAGTGGTGGTTTCATAAAATCAGATTTCAAAATCCGAAATATAGAACTGGATTTAGATTTGTAAATCCAACACCTGATATTTAAAATTCAAAACAAACCTCACCTAAGTGAGAGACCTTTATCATTTATTCCTGTCTTGAGAGGAAAAGATTATGACCTCAAAACTTACATTGCAGTGCAACATGGCATATGTTTCTTTCATCTTGGCCTCCAATCTTCAGGTAATTTCATTGTATTTGCTTCATGAGAAACCATTAATTTTATTACGTTAACATCAATTACTCATACCCCAATAATAGTGATATCATACATCACACGAAGAATAACAACAACAAATAATAACACCGGTGTAAATGTGAACATGCTATTCAAGTGCGTGATGTTTGTCTTACTAATGTGGGAAAATTTTTGGAATTATTCGTAGTCTGTTATACATGATTTCGTTATATAATTTATATAATGTGTCAACTCATATGCTAATACTTTTAATTGTATTATAGGACTAAATAAATTTCTAAGCGTGGTATTTGCCCTTACCAGGCCTTACCAAATATTATACTCCCATAAAGACTTTCATAGGAGGGAGAATACACAATAAGAAAGTGAAAGAATGAGTAGGAATTTGAGGGTAATTTCGTTATTCTTTTATGTATAAAGTAAGAAATGAATTGAATTGTGTGAATGTGGGCCCAAAAGTAATGCTATTTTGTGTAAAATTGATGATATTGTGAGGGTGGAGTTTATCGAGGTTTTTTTATTTTAAGGGTGTGAAAGATATTGTGGGACGAACGAAAAAAAAGAAAGTATGAAATGTATTATGAGACGGAGGGAGTAACAAATAGTCAACAATCAAATGTCTTAGCCTGGTCAGCATTATGATTAAGTAAATGTCTCTATCATAATACTAAAAGAAAATTGTCTGTTCAACAAGATAATGTTTTCTGGTCCCTTATCTGTGTTTGAATATTAGAGCAAATAACAAGTGCTAAATTTAACCTTATATCAGAAGTCTAAACTGATGATCTCGAGTTTTCTATCTCAGATATTTATGCCTTAAATTGAATATTCTTTGCTCGTACGACAACTCAATCAAACTTTCAGGTTTTGGCCATTGTGATGCTACCCAATCAAGCTTCGGGATGCAAAAATTCAGCTCTAGAAGACGCATTTAATCAAAATATGCTGGCATCTTTTCTTCTGGTTAGGGATATACCCTTACTCATACTCATATAATTTTGTGTGTTGGTTCAATCGAGACTTATTAGACGTGATTAATGCGTGCAGGCGAACGTTCTTACAGGATTGGTGAACTTGTCCATTGATACTCTATCTGTATCCCCAGTCTCAGCTCTAGCCATCTTGTTTGCCTATGCCTTCATCTTATGTTTTGCTGTTGGTTTTGCATATTTTCTTGGCATTAAGTTGAAGTTTTGGTAATTTGCATTATTGGTATTTTTGCTTGCATTTCCATCTTGTTTGAATATTGAATTATGATACTCTTTTTTAGTCAAGAAAATACAATGATAATGATAATGATAATTTGCCATTTATTATTTTTCAATTCAGTTTTAAAATGTTGTTTTCAATCCACATTGGTGGATTGGCATTTGAGAATAATACCCAGAAGCCAGCCTTATTCTCTGTTTGGCGTGCTTTAGGGTACAATAAAGTCAAATTCAGGAGTTTTCCTAAAATTCTATCCCAATTTCAATCTAGGCAAAACTCATGTGAACAAGTTGCATTGTAAAAGTACTTTGTATTTTTAGATGATATTAATTTTATTAAAATAATATTAGTTGGTCAATATTAGTTGTTTAAAATTAAACATAAAAAATTATTTTTATTAAATAATATCAATTGTGTACCAAATCCACAGTTGATGCACACAAGCATTACCCATCAATCATATAGCAGTTTAATTGAATTCTAATGTTTTATAATCTCCTATTCTTTAGATTCAAATCTTTTTGTAATTAATTTAAAATTATTATTATTAATCAGAAGTTTTGTTTCCTTGAGTTGACTGTTTACCCTGTTTGTTCAGTTTGATCTTAAGCTTGCCTAAGATGCCATCTAATTTGTTAACATGTTCTTTTCTTAACTGTAAACATCTTACTTTTGTGGTGTTTTCAAACACAATTCCAACATTAAAATTACTTTTTTGTTTTTTAAAGAGTTAGGTCTTACCAACATAAAAAGGGGGAGGGGGGGAGGAGGGGGGTTGTTTGCAAGTTACTATAGGGAATTTTTTTTTATTCAATTTACATCATTAAATAGCAAAAACTCCCTTAAAAAAGCCAAAATAGAGTAAAAAAGAAAAAAAAGCAAACTCATTCTAGACCCACATAATTTTAATCTAAATAATTATTAAGAAAAAGAAAACAGTAATTTATTTGTATTTCGAACCCTTCCAATTTGCAATCATCACATACACATAAAATATTCTTGTTAATATTGGACCATTTATCCATTTGGTTTCGTTAAATTAAAATATTTTCTTCATGCCATCATCCCCTACCAAGATCTAAAAGAAATAATTAATTTTTACTTTTAGCAAATCATTAATCAGAAGAATTTCCAAAATAAGCTTACCAACAAGACTTTTAGCTTTATTTATTCACTAAATAATTTTTTAATCTCCAACCGTTTACAATAAACACCAAATACGACATGCAACTTCTATGTTGCCACCATCTTCAATACCAATCGTCGCATATGGATGATTAAAAAAAAATAGTATAATGATTCCACCATCTTATCCTAATAAATAACAAATAATAATATTAGAAAATAAAAAAGTTGAGAAGATATGATTAAGACTTAAGATAATTAGTTAGTTGCAAAGGTTACTCAGCTAGCTTTCATTGTCACAAAAGCTTCACAAATTAATTAATAATTTTCTCTTCAGTTGTTAAAAATATTTTCTCACGACGTGAAATTTAATATTAGTATATGGTTTGGTTTTCGATCCACTTAAAATGGTCGAATTTTGGTCGGGGAGAAGACGATCGCTAATTAATGTGAATAGATCAGTCAAACTTAAATTTGTGGAGTTGTAGTACACGAAATGAGAAATTGGAGTTACAAAATTAACGGGATTGGAGATACGAATAATTTGATATATCGTTTGTTTTTGAATTTGCTTGAAATATGTGCACCGACTGGTAAAAGGTTGTGAATTTTATTTTTTCAGCAATTTTGAGTATAAATTGCACCTGGAAGGACATAAATTGCTACCCAACATGACGAACAATTTTTACTACCCCTAACATATTTTGCAATTTTTTCTATTGGTATTTATCTTTACTTAATGTGTTTAATATAATAATCCTCGTTTCCAATTTTCAGTCCCAATTGGCTCAGAGCTCAATAATTTTTTTTCTTAAAATTATAGGGCTACTTGATTGTAAATTTTTTAATGAGAATATAAATAAAAATAAATATAAAACAATTTATAATAAATAATAAAAGTAAAAGATAATCAATAACACTACTTTTTTTTCCTAAATAAGGTAATCATTACTCCTTTTACATTTTGTCATCTTACAATTATTTCTCCTCGATCATTTTTATTCACCACCACCACCACCATCACCCTTCTTTTGTCTCATTTTTTAAAAATTAAAACACAATACTAATAATGTAATCACTATGGAGATAATTATTTCTCCAACATATTTGGTGCATGGAGAAAAAGACAAATTCATTCAAATTCCCATCGAAAAACTAATAATGTTGTAATTGAATTATTATGTCAATAATACTATGAGTTATTTATAATTTGTCATTCTGAATAGTGTTTAGCAGGACTTCAGAATGTTGTATTATATGCATAATATATTGTACAATATAATATATTAAAGTAGGTGGTGCAATATCTTAACATGATGTGCACCGGTGAACACAGGATAACATAGAAAAATTCATACAATGTATACTATGTCCGTGTTTTTCACACTTTGTTTTTCATCCTTTCACAATACCTTTATATATTTAAAAAAAATAAAAAATTAACCATAAATTCTACCTTTATAATATCCATAAAATGACATTATTTTGAAATTTATACATACACACAACTCAATTAATTAATTTATTTTATATATAAAAATTTATAAAATTACTATTCAAAATCTTAATTATTATTTTATTTTTGTGTCCTTTCAATTAGAGACGAAGAAATTATATTGGAATTATGGAAGCATGCCTGTATGTAAATGATGACACAAATCACCTGACCTAACTGCCCAATCCTACCACCCCCAAATTGCCCAATCACCAAATTAGCTGTCAAACCACATGAATTTCCACTTTTACCCACGGTTTCAAACCCAAGTTTTTTTCCAACCCAACCCTACCCTACCCCACCACCCTCAACCCTCCACTTGCCACTATTCTTTACACGGTTACACCTAAGCCCCATTTTTTCTACTACCGTTTTCCTTCATGATTGAATAATAAATAGTATTCATTTGGACTCCATTTTAGAGGATTTGAGGATAATAAAATATGCATTCACATAAATTAAAAAAAAAATTAAATGAATGGATTTGATTTTTGAAATTCTCCTACTTATAAGTAATATTTGTTTGAACCAAATTCATTCATTTCAAATGACTAAGTTTTCCCTGGGTATTTTGATTTATAATGATTTATTGAACCAAATCCATTTACAAGTTTTTCTATTTTGATTTTAAAATATTATCCAAATCAAAAATAAATCCAAATAGAGCATTAAATATAATAAATCCTACTTTTCCTGTATAAATTTATTGCTCTAAAGGATTAGGATAATCCTAAATTGACCTTCTAAGAATCTTTTAATTGGGAAAATAAAATGAGCATATATATATATATATAGTGTTGTGTACTATAAAATGTGAGATTATGTGAATAACTTTTGACGTTCTATTTAATGCAATCACTAATTTCAGCAAATTGAAATACGGGTTGTGTCAAGTCAAATGTATTTTAAATTAAATTGAACTCATTTATTGAAGATTTACTGGTATTGTTAATTGAAAATAACTATAATTGTTCGGTAAAAATAACAACAGCTGCAGTATAAAATTACACTTAAATTGTACAATACATTTGGTGACAAATACCAGTAAAATAATATATGTTTCCATTTTGATTTGTATCAATCAATTTGTTTCCATTTTAAAGGATATCAATATTAAATTTTTTTATAAAGTACTTTTTTGGTCGTAGGGTAGTAAGTTTCTAACCACTTAAACTATACCACTTCGTCACGAGCCTTCTAATCCTCCCATTAATATTAATTTAATTAAATCTCTATTATAAATTTAATTAGAAAATGGTTTTTAGTGAAAACTAATTGTTAAGTTAATCAACAAAAATCCTTAAACAAATTATTAGATAGAAGGGTTTAATAGTTTTTTTCCTTAATTTTATTTAATTTTAAATTTAGTCATTATAATTTTTTATTTGATATTAATTTCTTAACTTTGTATTTTATTTTAAATTTTTATCCTTATATCGGCTAGAGCAGGAAATCCAACGGATCGAGGGACAGAAAGGTAAAAAAATAAAGTTAACAAAATAAAATTAAAAGAAAATATATTATCAAGTGTTAGCAGTTAACTGCTGGATTATCTGCACAGTATAAAAAATATTTGACGAATATTTAAAAAATTAAGGAAATAAAATTAAATTAAAAAATTAAGGAATAAAAAACTATTAATCCCTAGATAGAAATAAGAATAAATAAGGGCAAAAAAAAAATAAAAATAAATAAATAAATAAATAGGAAAACAGCTGGAGCCTAGAGTAAGCAAGAAGTATATTACCCAGCCAAAGTCCAACCAGGACATTCGCCTTTACCATTTTTCTCGCTTCGACATTTCCTCGAGCACTTCTCCTTCAATGGAGGCCCCACCACCACCGCCGCTCACTGCTGCTCCGCCGATACCACCCGCGGCCCCCACGCCGGCGGGATATGCTGATTCCGTAGATTCCTCCCCGCGCTCCCGCCACACCGATTCGTGGGACAACGACGCGCCGCCATCTCAACCGCCGCAGAAACTCCGCCTCATGTGCAGTTACGGAGGGCATATAATCCCCCGCCCCCACGACAAGACGCTCTGCTACATAGGCGGTGACACGCGCATAATCGTCATCGACCGACATACTCCCCTTTCCGACCTCCGCCACCGCCTCTCCAAAACCCTCCTCAATAACCAATCATTTTGCCTCAAGTACCAACTCCCGAATGAAGACTTGGATTCGTTGATTTCTGTGACTACAGATGAGGATCTCGAGAATATGGTGGAAGAGTACGAACGGCTTAATAATGGCGGCGGCGGCGGCGCCGGGGGTTTAAAATCTGGGCGTCTTCGCCTCTTTTTGTTTCCCCAAACATCGTCGAATATTGAACAGCTTCTTGTTGAGACGGCGTCGACGAAATCGGATGATTGGTTTTTTAATGCTCTGAACGGCAAGGGGAGTACTCTATCTGCGGCGGCCAGTGATCGTGGGTTCTCGGAGTCTTCCTCGGTGAACTGCCTCCTTGGATTGGATGATGATTTAATGGGGAAGGCGGCGGCGGCGGTTGCCGGTAAAGATGCTGAAGCGCAAATTGAGGGGTCAAAAGTTGGTGGAAATGGAAATAGTGTTACGAATCAGGATGTGCACTCGGTACCTGATTCCCCAATGCTGGAAACGACGTCGTCATTTGGGTCTACTTCGAGTTCTCCGTCAGTGGCGAATTTGCCTCCGATTAGGGTTCACGTGGAGGAGAATCAAAAGGTGGGAGGGTTGGGAATCGAGGATCAGTTTCAGCAGATGACCGTGGGACTTACCGGGAATGTTAATTCGGCGACGCCGAAGCAGGAGGAGGTTGGGGCTTTTGTGGCTGCCGGGGTGGCCGCTGGGACGGTGGTTTCTGGGATTCCAATGGTGGTTGGTGGTGGTGAGTATCCCAATCGGGGTTTCTCCGATGACGAAAGATCGGATCACGGTGGTTACAGGAAGGTACAACAAATTCAACCACAAGTACAAGCACAGGCACCGCTTCAACCACATCAGGTTCCTCAGTACTACCAGAAACAACCAAATGCCATTGACCTGGCTTCTCCAGATTCAGTCTCAAGGTACAATGCTCCAAATATTTGCAATAATCATCTTTAATTTGTATTTTCATATATTTACTATTTATCTTGCATCTTCCTATATGCTTTTCTCTTCAATTCAATAAGTAGAAGACGATCTGAATTGGGCAATTTGGTGATTTAATTTATACAGTGATGGAAGCTTAACAAATCCATTATCTAGGCAGAGACAGGGTATGTATCAAGAACAATTTATACAAATGCAATCTGCAAACAGGGTTTCTGCTAATCCCACCGATCTGAAATCTGGGGATCAAAATAGCAATAAGATTCAAATGCAACCTCAAGTTCAAGATTCCGGTTACGTATTATCGAGCCAATACGATCAAAGTCATCCCCAATTGCATCATCCCCAACAATTTGTTCATTCTGGCAACCAGTATATCCCTGCTGGAGCTGTTCCCCTTCAATCCTACTACTCCATTTATCCTTCCCAGCAACAACACCACCATCCACATCAGCCTGTGCTCGATCAGCAATACCCCGTTTACTTCGTTCCAGCTAGACAGCCCCAAGCTTATAATATGCAACAATCTTATAGTGAATTAGCACCCAATGCTCCTACTAATCGCCCCCAAACACCCCCTGCTGCTATGGCCTCTCACACACCTTACAATCAGGCTATAAATCCACCTTCCTCCAAGACTGAAATGGCTCAAGGAGTATACAGAACATCAGCTGGAGCAGCCCCACATATGGTCCAGGTCCCGTCTAGCCAGCATCAACCACAATACATGGGCTTCACTCAGATTCATCATCCGTCTCAGATGATCGCTCCCTCTTCAGCGCCCAATTCTTCATATACATATGAATTTGCTGATCCTTCACATGCTCCAATGTATTATACTCAGGCTTTGCCACCTCAGATGGCTGCTCAGTACCAGACAATGACGTCGGTCCCTGCAGGGCCCCCATCTGATGCTTCGTCTCAGGTTTCTACGGAGAGCATCAAGCAGCAGGTTAGGACTTAGCAGTGACGAACAGGTGAGTTGGTGATGGGTGAACAATTTTGCAGCAGTGGGTTGATTTATCTTTGAAGATTATATTACAGAGTCTTGTTTTGTTATTCTTATTGGTTTGTGGTATGTAAGTGTGGTAGGTAATAATGAACTCTTTATCTTTTTCTCTTCTTCGTATTGTGTATGTCGTTTTTGTTTGGGAATGGATGGTGTCTGATATCATACTGTAAAACTTGAACCTTAGAAGCTACATTGTCAGCTTATATAGCAATTGTTGAATAAATGTACAAAGATTATAAGGAATTTTGGAGTATATTTGATTTATTCATGATTTCAGTTCATGGTTTTATTAAATGCATACTTTAGTTTTTAGAATTGAGCCACTGTTTTATGTTTATTTTCTGAATTAGCTTTGGTGAATGCCTTACAGTGGGCTTCTGATTACAGTGGCTTGATTCTTATACCATCTTATAATTAAGCAAAAGAAGTTGTTTTTTGGGATGAATGTACTGAATCTGTGACTCTTTTGGCTTTCATACGTTAGTTGTGTTTATTCCTTCATCATTGTTTCTTTGTTTCAACACTTGAGTGAAATGCATTTTTTATGATAGCTATCATGATCTACATGTGTTGTAATGAACATAGATGAGCCAGCTGTGTGATTTACATGATCTGTGAAGTTCTTATACATCTTTGCTATTCTGTATGCATTTGCAGACTTATAATCTGTGTTTGTACATTTGTTTTGTTACGGTCAATTGATCGATGACCGTTGGATTAGATGAGGTTTGGTGCTATGTTTCAAAAATCCTTCAATTCAGTTCAAAATTGAAGAGATTCATCTCAAATTTTGATTTTGAGTGATCAAGATTTCAAACCCAATTGAATAAATTGTTGTTTTAGTGCAGAATTGTGTTGTTTGACTAATTAGCAGCAGTAGTTTAACTGTACTAGGGATTAGCAGCAGTGTACGAGGAATATGTAATTTGTTGAGATAAAAGAGCAAATTTATAGATTCTTCTGACAGTAAAAAAGTAGAAGCATCCTTCTCCTTCTCATTTAAAATGCTGACTTTATACCGCGTCATTGCCAGATCTTCACACCTCTTTTATTGCATCCATGTACCATTTAATTCCTGCAATAAATCTCAACTGTTGCTAAATTAAATTATTATTATATTAGTAGTAGTATTATTTAAGATTTGACAATAGATAATGGTGATAAATTTATACTCTATTCACTATTATTCGAGTCAAGCCGAGTGCTTAAACTTTAAATTCCAGTTGAGCTCGAGTTCACTTGTTTATATTAATTGAGTTGAAAATAGAGTCCAACTCAATATGCAAACGAGCCGAACGATTCAAGCTTGAGCTTCAAATTCCAGTTGAGCTCGAGTTCGAGTTCGCTCGTTTATTTTAACTGAGTTGAAAATAGAGTCCAACTCGATATGCAAAGTACGATTCATGATGTTATTCCAGCTGAAAGTTGAGTTAAAAATCTTCGAGTTGAAAATAGAGTCCAACATCATGAGTCGAGAACGATTCAAGCTTGAGCCTATTGAGTACTCATATGTTACTTCGAAATGACCGAAAAATCTTCACATATCAAATATCATGAGTCGAGCTTGAGACGACTCGTTAGTAAATCGAATATTTTATGAGCTCAAGCTTGGCCCGTTTTTCAAAATAAATGAGTTGAGTTCAAGCCTTAACGAGTCGAGCTCTTGACCTACTTGATTCGAATAACAATTTTAATTTCTATTTTCATGTTATATAGTATAACCATATACTCACCCGTTACAGTTTAACTATCACTATTAATTTTCCTCATTCCACATATTAAGAAAGAGGTTTAATACTAATCATTATTTGTATATAATGACTAATATATCCTCTTACATGTTATTAATGATTTATTTAATACTAAGATACGAATTTTAAAAAATAATAACTGACATATATTTGGATATTTTTTTTTTTTAAATGACAACTAAATTGAAACGGAAGGAAGGAAGGAATGAGTATAATGTACAAGTAATTCTAATGCAATCGAAAGTATAATAATTCAAATTTAACAAATGAAAGTGCCCAATTGAAAAGAAGAAGCGTAAGGACCAAACATGCAATTTCTAGTTGTTAAATATATGTCTACTTTATAAAATTTCTTTATTACAATAAAAGAAGAATAAATGGATACGAATCATACGAGTTTTGGTTCTCTATTTTTTATTGTACCTGTATACGCGTATTGTTTTAGTAGTATATAATATAATAATTAAAAAAAATTATATTGACTATATATTAAATTTAGAATGAACATTTAAAGTTGAATTCGTACTGCATTCTGAGGAAATTTCATTGCACCTTAAGTTGGATTGGAATCTTTGAATTGTACCCTCTCACTCGTAAATTTAGAAAAGAAAATTTTTGATATATGGTGTATTTCTTTTGAATGATATTTCTTGTTTCATTAAATATTATTACTCATAAATTAATAGTACAATGCACTTCAGTTTTATAATATTACTTATTTCAAGAATGATATTACTCGAAAATCAATTGTACAGTGTCATTGGTCCATATAAGTGTTATTCAATTAAAAATGAGTAATATTTTTTATTAATATTATATACATGACTTGTAGAAATATTTGACCGGGATCGGCGGGATGCGACCCCCACAATTTTTTAAAACTATTATATATAATTTAATTGATATTAGAAAACAAGTAGTATTAAGTTATCATGGATTCATAATTTGTAATTTATTATATTTTAAATACAAAATTAATTATGATTTATGATTCGACATCCGATCCATATATAAATTAATTTGAGAGGTCAATCCTTCCGTCCAATAAAAACCTAAAGACATAAAAGTAAGTCTATTTATAAAGACAAAAATTTGTATGAGACAGTCTTATGCATGAGATCGAGTCACTTTTTAATAAACTATTATTATTTTTTTTAAAAGTAATACTCCCTCCGTCTCGGAGTTATCTTCACACTTTCCTTTTTGAGACGTCCCACAATTAACTTCATACCGTTAAAATGGAATATCCTCCATAAACTACACCCTCACAATATCATTTAAATTTAAAAAAATGTCATTCTTACTTTATTCTATTTTATTCTCTTTCCTACACTTTATCTCATATAACCACCCAAAATACCTTTACACTTTATTATTTCTCCTACATTAATTTAAGTTTTTTTAAACAACGTGTCACTTCACATATGAACCTATATCCGGGACGGAGGGAGTACAAATTAGTATAAAGTGATAACAAATTGAAAATTGATAAGCAATTTATGAAAAAATGATAACAATTTACTAAAAAGTGACCCTTTCTCATGTTCGTTTCATGCATGAGACGGTCTCAAACAAGAGTGCACCATCTATAAATTGTAAGCTTACACCATTCAACACCATACCAACTTCTAAAATTTATAATAAATATTTTAAAAAATGAAAGTTTGGTCTCACTTAATTAAAGTCAATAACATGAGTGGGACCTATGAGATTTCGGATAAATTTATTGTGATTTACGATTTGAGATATATTTTTGGGACATGCAATAAATATAAATATTAGTATAATTGGATAAGTAGATACATCGTCGTCAAAATGAAAGCAACTTTATAGTAGTTCATTTTCTTCTCCAGAGTTCAAAGGCAAATGAAAATCTACATGCACTTATATTATATAAAGACCCACCGTCAACTATATATAATATAATATTAATAATTATATACATCATTCATCATTTTTCGTATAAATTAAATTATTTCATGTGAATTCTCTTCTTTAAAATATTAATATATAAAATATTACGTTTTAGTATATAAAATATCATTATTTAAAATATGTTTGATTTTATGTGTTATTTATCTAATAATTTCAAAAGTAATATATATTGATATTTTATACGTATGCTAAACAATATCGAGCTCACCTTAAAGTTTTATATGAACCAAATTTATGCAATTTCTTGTCATTTTCCGAATTACAATTTTATTATTACTTTTATTTATATTCCCTTTGTCATATATATTATACATGACTATATGTAATTTTCCAACTTTACTTTTATTTATTCCTTTTGTCGCTTTATATTTGACAATTAGACATGACACGACATTTAAATTTTGAACGAGTAAGGGAAATTAGAATTATTTGTATATAATTAGTAATTACACGAGGTATATCCTTTTCCTTTTAAATCCTTATTTTTTTCAATATCTTTTGAATTTCTTTTGGGACTTTTTTTCAGGAAAAGTAAAATTTTGATTTTCATGAGATGGATATTTTATTCAAATACTCACCTAAAAATATTTTTTGTAAAAGCATGTTGATTAATTGAAGAAAATGCACGTATATATATGGCATATTATACTTTTTAATTATTCGTTTATTTGGTAACGTTAGTTTAACTACAAAAAGAGACATATTCCACATGTTATGAGAGAAACATTTAACCATTATCTTTTAGAGGTTGACATGCTAATATAGATTTAAATTTATTTTTAAGTTTTAATTTTGAAATTTTGAAATCCTCATGTGCTATTAATTTTTATGTTAGATTTTGCTCATCTATTATATATAATCTGTGATAAATAAATAATTTTTTTTTTTTTTTGAAAAACAAGAAGTGATGCGTGCAGTGTAACACCCATTAAATGATCGACTATGTCCTGTTAAACGACCATGTGTGATTATGTCACATTTACTCTCTTTTTGGAGAAGGAAGCCCATTATGTCAAATGAAAAGGTCAAAAATCCAAATTAAAAATAAAATAAAATTGTAGAATATGAAATAGTATAATTCATATGCATAATGTGGATCGCAAAACTAATATTAATTCACAGTTCACTATCACCAATTTGCAGGGCCTACATATCTTAAATTATGATATTTCAATATTTGTCTAGATTCATACCCTTGCGGCAATTGATTGAAAAAAATAAAAAAAATCTAAAAGAGCAAAATAACTAAAGGTTAGTTACAAATAAGTTAAAAAAATTTAAAATTATAAATAGGTTAAAAAATATTTGCACAATAAATCTATTTGCAATTTTTAAATATTTTTTAAACCTATTTATAATTTTTCCAATAAGTAAGGGCATTGCATAAATGTAGTATATTTCCCTGATTTTCCCCATTTCAATATATAAAAAAGTAAGGCAAAGGGTTTGTTAAACCAATTTTCGACATAAAATTGATTTAAAGGATATTAATTATTTTATTAATGATATATTTTCTGATTAAAAAAAATTAATGATATATATTATAAGATATTAGTTTTGAATGATATTAATTGCTTCATTTTTTTTTTCGAAACATATTAATTATTTTGTTAGAGGGTATTAGTTATTTTATTGAAAAATATAAGTTGTTTTACTATAAATTATTAGTTGTAAACCACTTATATCAACCATGTCTTTCTTCCTCTTCCTATCGGTGAAGCGTGGCTGAGGTTGAGAGGAGAGAGTGATTAAGGTGTGAGTGCAACCGTTTTGCCTCCCTGTCGTCCCCGTTGAGAATCCGGCAGCAGGTGCCCGACGGAGAAGATGAGAGGCGCCCGCATACCCAATAAAACGGTTTCACACTAGGCCAACTCTAAAAATAAAAATAAAAATTTGTGTGAGACGTTCACAAACTAGTACAAATTATTTCTTCAAAAGTGTTAAAATATTATTTCTAAATTATAATTCGTCTCGCAGTGATCTCAAGTAAAAGCTACTAAAAAATAAATAAGAATGAATTTAACTGAATGGGCCATAAAATTTGCAAAAGATGAGGTTGAAAAGGAAATCAAATGTTCCAAAATCTCAAATATCTTGGGTCTACCGTTTTCTATTCTTGAGATCGAATATTTGAGTAACAAAAAGCCTAAAGAATAGGATATTTTTAATGAGATAAACTCAATGAATTTCAGTCAAATCACATCAATAACTTGGAATCTCATTGATTGAAAAGTATAGTTTTATTATATGAAAATCTTCTCAAACCCCATTATTTATATTTTAATTAAAAAATCCAAATGTGTAAATAAGTGGATGAGTGCACCCGAGATTTTACAAGTTGATGCGAACCGTGATTTTATACTGTAAAATTATTATTCCGACTCGGGCCAGCAAGCTAACGTAATCACAATCGATACTCTAACTCATACTAGCAAGCTTTCGAAAGATAAATTGACAAGAATTTGTCAAAAGACTAGTTTATTTTTATTCCACCTTCATAATCCTCAATGGTATACTATACTCCCTCCGTCCCACAACTGTTTTTACAGTTGATTTTTTAACAATTTTTGTGTAAAAATTATTTCATATTAATATATGTACAAAAGTTATTTTATATGAATGATATGTAGTTAATAAGATCAACTACCATGTTATTCATATAAAACGACTTTTGTACACATATTACTATTGGAATAATTCTCCCACAAAAACCGTTAAAAAGTCAATTGTGAAAACAGTTATGGGACGGAGGGAGTATATAGTTTGAATAATAAACCTAAAGCCCATAGACTATATCTAATCAATTAAAAAAATCAATCTATATCCTAATTAAATCAATCAATCTAAATAAGTATCTAATCTTTCCTAATTTACAATAGAATCTCATCACAAGTAAACAACATCAAAGTTTTTAATTGCTTTTAACGTACGTTGCTCATACTACAAGTTGTTATACAGTAATATGTGCCATTTGTAACATATTTGGCCAATTAATTGAATGAATGAAGTGGACTTTTATACGTATGTGCCTATGCATAAAATTTTGTAATTATCATTTCCGATAAAGATGACTTAATGCTTTGGGCATACATATAATACTACAACATGTATGAAAAGATACTGTTTCACAAACGATGTATCGTATCAACGTTGCTAAGTGCACGAAGCAATAATTTATTAATAATATATTTTCTACTTAATCTAACCATTTAAATTGATATTTTATTTGCATAATTTTTTAAATCAAAATTGACCGACATAACTTATCCTTTGAATTTGATTCATTAATGAATAAATCTTGTGTGTATCCGTTACACATAGTTATATCGTATAATTAATAACATTCAATAAAAATAATTAATTATATTATTCAGTAAAAATAATAATTACTAACCAACTAATATTATTCTAACATTGAGGTTCCTTACCAATTTTGGACTAGAAGTTCCCATTACAATTTCAATATAATATAAAAATTAAAGAAATTGTCTCATGTCATCGAGATCCAAGTTGGTCACCAAGCTTAAAACTTCATCGTTTTTCTCCTTTGACTCTATTATCATATAATAGAGACATTCTTTGAGTATGATTAATCGAAACATTTAATTTAGATTTATTTTATAGTTCATCTCAAATTGTATCATTATAATTTATCTATAACTATTTCTAGTCTTTTTACTATCCATCTGGATAGATTTCATCATTTTAAAATGATGAGGAATTTATTTTTGGGTTAGTTGCATAAGAAAAAAATTATGTTTATTAATCATAATTTTTTAAAAAAAAAAAAATTACAATTTAATACAACATTTCGTTATTACATGTGCAGAGATTCAAACATCAAGTTCTTCATTGAAACTCGCATGTGTTCATATATTGATTCTTATGTACACACGAGTGAAAAGTGAGATTGAACATTGTGGGAAGAGGCTTTATCGAATTAAGCTCTCTTTTTCACGAACATTACGATTTTCCGGTAACCTAACATGAGTGTCGGAGTGTTTACATCGGAGGATCAAATCCAGGAGTAGATGTACTGCTGGCCGGCCCGAACTGGGCTCCAGCCTAGTGCAGATTCAAAACAACCTCTTATATACATATGCTATATAATTTATATTATAAGTATTAATCCAGCCCAAATTTAGGTACACTTTCTCTACTTTTTGGGCTTATTATCTTGTAAAATTGGAGAAAATTTGCAGTTGGCATATGGGTTTGTGTTGTTTGAGTGATTTGAAAATGAAGAAATAAGGTGATTTTTTTAGAATTCAACAAGCTGAATTTCAATTTTCAATTGTCTTTTAAATATTGGCTTGTAAACTCCACCAGTGTGTTGAGAATGTGAACTGCAATTTTATTGTTGTAATGATGTAAACAATGGATACTTCTTCTGGTACCATTTTAGCGCATTAATAAAAGTTAGTTTACTGATAAAAATAAAAAATTAGCCTAGCCCAAATATTACTATTTCTCATTTGGCCCACCGAAATCCGAAGCCCGCACTCCTAATTAATTAACCCATTTGGCCATCACAAATCAAGGGTTTTATTATTATTATTATTATTATTATTATTATTATTATTATTATTATTATTCGAATAAAAACTAATTCTGTAAATGCAATTTAAAAAAATATTCACAAATATAAATAAATATTGCTGATATAATGAGTTTACTGAAATTGTTATAATTCAAAAAAAAAAAAAAAAAAAAAACTTAAGCTGCGAATGTAAGTTACAAAAATATTTACAAGACAAAGAATTATGTTTTACTATTAGAAATTATTTTTGAATGATATTAGGAGGAGCTTGTTACAAGCACTTCAATGAGAATGATATATTGGAGGAAAGAATGTCTCATTGAACTTTTAATAGAAGAGAGTGCACACCTTTTAAAAAATAAGAGTAATAATTAAATTTTGAGGGTTAATTTTATAAATATTTATGTATAAAGTAAAAAAAAATTATTAGGTTGTATGTATGTGTGAGTTCATAATAAAATTTTATGTAAATTAGTGAAAATTGTGAAAATAGAATTTATAAAAGGTTTTTTATTTTAAGAATGCGATTCTTATTGTGAGACGGAAAAAAAAAATTGAAAAGTTATAGAGGAGGAAGGGAGTAAAAACCAATTAATCTTTAAAAGATTTAATCGACTCGTTTAGATGTGTGGTTACTTCTTTTCATAAATTAAACAGGCACGGCACCTAATTTACAAATTTTAGACACAAGCGCGAGTGAGATGCTGATCATACAACTAATTGACAGTTAAATATGTAATATGATGGTCATAATTTTTTTAATCCGTAAATGTTAGTTGTTAATACAATTCCAAATTCTCCAAGTCTCCATATACCTCCCACTCCAATTTGTTTTTAAAGAGAATCGAACCCAGGTCTCCCACTTAAGTGAGAAGCCCGGTGGCCAAGTGGATAAACCCACTTGGTTTGATGGTCATATTCTAAACATTTGATATACTGATTTGTCCCGCAAAAAGTCATATTTTCACAATCTGTTTATTCCAAATTTAATAATTTCTTTATTAAAAATGTATAAATTATTTAAAATATTCTTAATTAATTCATATTGAAATTAATTATGTTAATCATTTTAACAAAATCATTATTATTTTTTAATTCAATAAATAAAAACATAGCAGAAAATTTATAGGTTATATTAGACTTCCCATCTAAATTAATGATGTTGTATTAATATGTATAAAATTCAAAGTGGGACTGTTTTTATGGAGCAGGGGTGTAAAATTAATCTATTCTGAACTTATCAACTGATATTGTATACATTCTAAGGAAAAACAACTGATATTGTATACATAACAATTCATATTATATATATAAGTCCAAAAATTAATTGAACATAATTAATTTTTTTTCTAAAATATAATGAATTTCACCATTTATTATATTAAAATAAAAATCTGTATGACACTACATAAGACACATTCAATTTACATGTATCATGTGATCCATGAGTTTAGAGGGCTCCAACCCATTTATATTTTAAAAGAAATATGACTTAGTACTCAAAAGAAGCACTGCGAAATTGTCTCACATAAAAATATCACTTATATTAATACCTCAAAGAACAATTAAAGTACTTCTTAATATTCAAACGAGACCTTATAGAGTAATTCGAATTTAATTTAGTGAGCTAAAGTGCACACACAAATATACCTACATATATCAAACAATTTGACTTCAATGATGTAGACTTTACTTTACTCACTATTATTCTGCTTTATTACCTTACTCTGTAATAAAGAACATACACTGAACTGCAAATACTTTTATACCAAATATTCTTATCTAAAATAAACTATTCTCTCTCAATTTTAAGAATAAAATACAAGTGGAGACATACCCAGCAAAGCAGCTTCTAATCAGTATTGCTGAACCCACTCATTTCACATCTCTATGAATCATCAATATTTATTTCTCACAGATCTTCTTTCCACTACTTTATGAATGATTTTTTTTTCTTTTAAATAACTCATAGGCACCGGATCTGATATTTTAAATTTTATTTAAAAAAATCATTTTTATTGCATGTTCTATTATTTTAAAATCACATGTACTAAATAACATTACCAAATACCAACAGTCATAAATTAACACATATTTTTTCTGTTCCAAAATAAAAGTCTCATTTTATCTAAATTTTTGTTCGTTTTTAAGTCACTCTACACAAATCAATGCAAATTTATCCTATTTGCTCCAATAATGCCCCTAATAAATTGTTGCTAATGATCATTAAATAAGAATATAAACATCTTTTGATACTCTAAGAAACAAAATATTAGTTTATATACTTATTTAGAATAAAAGGAGTATGTATTAAAAAATAAAATATAATACTCTCTTCGTTTCATTATAATTGTTTATTTTATTTTCCACACATATTAAAAATTCATTCAATACTAATAATTATTTATATAAAATAATTAATATACCCTCCTACATAATGAATTAAGAGATTGAGTTGAAAAAAAAATTAGCATCTCTTGGAAAACAAATAACAATCAATATTTTGAAGCAATATCATTTTTTTAAAAGCGTCAATTTAATTGAAACGGACGAAGTATAAAACATTAAATTGAAATAGAAAATATTAACCCCGATTTAAAATAAAAAAGCGAGGCTAAACATGCATTGGACACATCACCACACATGAATCACGATTATTGTAATTAATCACATTATATTCTCCCCGTCGACATCTATGAATTAAGATTTGGCACCATCCAACAACGTGTGTATATTTTGTGGTGCCTAATTATGCACTAATTATTGGTAATTAACTTTTTAATTTACAGGCTTACAAAAAAAAAAAAAAAAAAAAAAAAAAAAAAGGAAAAATATAATAAATAAAAAATGATGCACTACTTATTTACTGTAACTATTGAGATTTTTAGTCGCCTGAGCTCTCTGTACTAATTATTTGTTAACAATTAAAAGTGCTAAAAGAACAATCAAATTGTTGTATTTATATAATTGGAAACAATTTTCTGGTAACTAATAAAGATTATTTCCGCCTAACCTGTTATGTATTACTTAACAATTAACATTTGTATAAACGTTTTAAATTACTAACAAGTGATTTTAGGATTGAACTATACTGTAAAGTCTGTAGTTCAGTAAGATGATATTTTAATTTAGCTCAACTAATATCAACTAAATACTTTTTTTTTTTTAAATGTTTAAAGAATTAACATTAATTTCTTCATGCATATTCTATTTCGACAAGGGAACGGTTCCCGTGCTCTTCTTCATGCATTTTAGACCCACCTTTTCTCTACAATATTTAACACTTCTTATAGGTGGATACCACATAGACAACCAATATGAGAAATAATCTAAAATAAAAATAAAATTTTTGTATTTCCTCAATGCAATTAACATAAAACATTTAATTAGAAAAAGACCCATAACGAATATAATTGAAAATTCTCCAAAATAGTGTATCCATAAAAGATGCTCACCACCTCTGCAATTGCATGGTATAATTGCAACCTCTAAATATTCTTTATGATGGTGGTTATTCCATTAAGAAACATGATCTCATTCCCTAACTATAAATATGCATATCCTCCAAAGCTGATAATCAATTGTGCAACAAAGAGCCCATCCCTAGCTTTGTTTAAGGTATTCATCATGCTTTAAATTATTCATCTCAGTTCTCTTGTTTCTCCTCTCTCATCAAAGTTTGTTTCTAGTTCTATGCATGGATTTCATCTTGGCATATACCTTATCAATACTACTTGAAAATTAGCAATATTTCTCCGTGCAAATTCATGAACTTGTACTTATGTTTCTTCTGTCTTTGTCTCCTAGCATTTCTTGCTAGATTCTTCGGAACGTAACATCAGTCACTAACCTAAGATCTTTGAAATTGGTGTCAACATATCATCAGTTATTGACAAAATACCTATAGAACTTAAAAATCGAAATAATACTAAGGCAGGTAAAATTTGGTGAATTATTTCAGGAGCTGGTTTAGTCTACTGAAGATGGAAGCTGTGAGGTCCAATTGTAGTAAATATGAGTACTTGCTCTTCGGTCTGCTACTAATCCTTCTCTTCGATCCTATTATCAATATTTTGATTTTTTTTTTCAAAATAAAGCTTCCAATATCAATTTTTTTCCCCTCAGATATGGATGATACCTTGTATCCTCTGAGCTTGGGGATCAACATGGCATGTCGGAAAAATATAGAAGGTACATAAATCTCTAGTATTCTACCATCTGTGAAGCTATTATCACAGATATAAATGTGATATATTTTACGACTATCTATTACTTATTCATGTGTTGTGTTCATTTGTAGACTACATGTTACATTACATGCATATTGAAGAAAGTGAGGTCCCTAGGATGTGCTTAGAGTTGTACAAAGAGTATGGAACAACAATGGCCGGCCTTAAGGTATCTAACCAAGTGACAAAATCCAGCAAGATGATACAATCTGGGGTTAAACTGTTTTTACATACTAACCTTACGCCTTTGTCATTTCTTGCAGAAACTTGGGTATGAATTTGATAACGATGAATTTCATGCCTATGTTCATGGACGATTACCGTATGAGTTGCTAAAACCTGATCCACTGCTACGTAATCTCCTACTCTCCATGCCCCAACAGAAAATTGTATGTTGATATATTAAATTTAAATCTTTTCAGGGGTGGGATATGGGTACTCAAATCACTCAACTCAAACATATCTGTAATGGGAAAAAATATAAAAGTACCTGTTATTGCTTTGCTGCAGATCTTCACGAATGCAGATGAAGCTCATGTAGCTCAAGTGCTTAGTAGGTTGGGGTTGGAAGATTGCTTCCAAGGTGTCATATGCTTTGAAACTCTTAACCCTCACATGAAACCAGTTGACAGCATTGACGGGGTGATTGAAGAACTCGCTGAAGATGCCACTGATGAGAAAATAAAAAATTTGAGTTTCAAGACTCAGATTCTCTGTAAACCTTCTGTAGAAGCAATGGAATCTGCCATTCGTATAGCAAATGTTGATCCAAAGAAAACAGTAAATACAGAAAACACCTATTTGACATAGTTAATTTAACTACATAGAAAGCATATAACTGAAAATAGCATCCTTTTTTGTTGGTTCGCAGATATTCTTTGATGACAGTGTACGTAACATTGCTAGTGGAAAAGCTGCTGGGCTCCAAACTGTAATTGTAAGTTTCCAAGTACTATAAAACACGTTCCATCACGTCTTCTCTGTATAACCAACTTGAATACAAAAATGCAGGTGGGAAGATCTACTCTAGTTCCCGGTGCAGATCATGCTCTAAACAGCATACACAATATAAGAGAAGCCTTACCAGAGATATGGGAAGATGAAGGAGAGCATCTGGAGCAAATAATACAATCTTCTGCAGTAGAAACTGTGGTCCTAGCATAGATCCATTAGCTTGAACTTTTGATAGATATCATCAGAAGCATCAAACTAGTGTCACAACATCTGTAACTTGAAGGAATATACCTAATGGTATATTCTAGTATACTAATGCTTATTAATCAATAAAGTTTCAACCTAGATGAAACTGCACTATGATAAAGATCAGCGCAACAAGTTTTAGAACTGATTGAAACAACTGTGCAACTAGCGTACTTCTAATATTCATGTGCCCTTTGTCATAAATTAAATATAAGGTAATAAGAAAAAACTAATCTATATAATACATCAAATCATACATTATCAATACCACATAAATGACAGCTTCTACATGTATCAAGACCTATCACAATTAATTCTTCCATCTCCAGTGTTTGTATCATATTCGGTCTTTAAGTAGATAAAAGAAAAAGAAAAGAAAAATATCTCTGTTTTTAATTGTATATTGAACTAAGTTGGGCAGATTATCTACTCGTAGATTTGGGAAGGCACAAACAGCATAGTTTGCATTCCACTACCACTACCATAGCACTAAATGTTTTAGGTGGTACATGAGTATACCCTTTCATATTAAAGATGGAAGATGTGCATTATCAGTTATAAAAATAAACAGCTACACAAACTTTGATTGTCTATATGACAAGAAAAACAATAATTTGAATCTGAAGGCAAGATTTAGGTCAAATTGATATTAACTATTATAGTGCAACATGTGCTTGAATTCTCCCAGAGAACATATTATACCATACTGTGAAGCTGAATACAGGATTAAGGTCATACTAATATGACTACTACTATACTGCAACAGGTGCATGAATACTTCCAAGAAAAACATAACACCATATTATGAACCTGAATGCAAGATTAATGTCCTACTACTATATGACTAATACTACATTATACTGAATCTGGGGGTTAAATTCTTCCAAAAGCTAAGTACCGGTATTATTTGACTCTAAAGTTCATCACTTCAGGGGCCACCATGAACGTTCTGAAGTAGATATTTAGCATTGTGCAGCAGAAAATTTATCTCCTCGTTTGCAATATCAAGTAAGCGAAGTCCCTTGATATCCTCCTGCCACTTTTCAATCTGTTCCTTGTGTATTCTGTTAACAAATTAGAGTTGAGCATATAACAAGTTCTTGTTTCCAGTAATTACAAGAAAATTTTACTACCAGTTTACTTACAAAATCACCCGTTCTTCAAAGTCATTGCTCAGTTCCTTCAGCATTGACTTCCCTGATTCTAGGAGCTCTGAGACCTTTAGGCAATGATAGTTAAAGGCATAAAGCTTAACAAATTATTCCAAAGAGTCATGTATAAAGAATGTATCTAATATATTGATAAGGTATTCTCCTGAAAGACATGAATTCTCCTTTTCCAACTGATTACATATCAATCAGTTGCGAGGCTGGGTATTTTTACCATTTCAGTGAAGTTGTTGATCTTTTCGAGGATGTGAGAAATCTCCAACTCCACCTGTTCAGAATTTGAGGCACTTTGTTCATTTTCTTCAGCTGGAACCTGTACAATGGATCCATCTTCCATTGAAGTCTCCTTCTCCACCTGTTAACGAGTACATTTGTCACAAGGAAAATAGAAAAATTATGATCTCTTTTTCCTGCCAACTTAGCTCATGCAGAGAACAAGTTGGAGATAACATACAGACAATTTTCTCCGTTTTTCCATACCACAGGTACCTTCATTCTCCATTGCAAACGAACTTCTACATATTTGAGAAAAGAAGAATTATAATTATACAATCCTTAAAAAATGCTGATAAAACCAGACAAAGCAAAAAACAGTCAACCACTTGAATGTCCTTTCAGCTTCAAGACTTTTTAGCATTCTAGGATATATTTTTGAGACAGCATTCTAAAGAAATGCACATTTTGAAAGGTGAATTCTAGGATTCTAGTTTTCCTTTTCACTACTCTTGTTTGGTTCAGTTTCTGGCCAGAGGTATCGAATAAGTAAAAGAAAGGAACTGTTTATTTTCTAAATAGAAAAGTCAATTCCGCTTTTTATAATTTTTTTTCTAACTCAATACATAATCTACTAAGCAGAAATTTATGCATCTCTTTAACAATCAAGTTATATCAGTTAATGCTATCAGGCTCAACCAACACGTATGAATCGCAAAATATTTATATTTGAAGAAACATCACATGATCGAGACAATCAAGTCAACAAAAAATGATGAAAATGTAAACATCAGAAACAAAAAAGGTTCACAGTTTACATTGTCTAATACAAAATGATGATACCAATCAGCTCGTGCTCAGGATTCATCACATTAATTAGGAACCAGCGAACTAGCGAAGAGTATACCAATCACGCTAATTGAGAGGAAATGATTAGGTCAATTACGTATGCGCACAGTTCGCTTAATCAGTATTCACGAATTTACAGCGCATATAAGACACGATTAGCAGTTAGAATGCAATGAATCGTGAAATTTACCACATTAATCAGCAGTAGTTAAATCGCAATTAGACATGAAAATCACCAGATAAATTGGCAGCACTCTGCAAGAGGTCACTAGCTGTGATTGTGTGTGTGCGACGAGAGGAGAGAGATTATCGTTCTAATAAGTGTGGCCACGCAGCTAAAAAATGATCCGATTATTTGAAGTCGACGTCATTTTATATGTTTCTGCGAGGGGCAATAGAGAAATATTAAGCGAGTCCGCTTCAGAAGTGGGTCAAGATTGCTTGTGAGCGGATCGGGTAGGATTAATAAAAAAAAAAAAAAAAGTTAAATAATGTGTTTTTTTATCTCGAAAATATTTCATTATTTATTTTTTAAATCAGTATATTATTTTGAAAAATGTACCAATTTTCAGCAAGTCGAAATTTTTTATATTGAAAAATTTTAAAAATTTATGTGGATGGACAATAGTGGAGAGAGATGAGAGTGGGCAGCGGAAGTGAAAAAAAAGGTTAAAGATGATGAAAAAAAAAAGAAAATTTCATATTAGGGCTCAATTTTTAGGTTGAGTCTTAATTTAGGTCTTGAATTTTGAAGTGTCTCAAATTATGGTCTAATTTTTAATTTTTTCTTAATTTAAGATCCAATTTTATTCTTTATGTCTCAATTCAAGGCCCAAAATTTATTTTTATTTTTTCATTTCTAATCATACACCGTTAATTCATTTATAAAGAATTATTTTTATTATGTGTAATTTTTTTATCTATATTTTGGAATATATTTTTATATTTTAATTTTTTTTATATTGTTGCCACTGCATTTATTCTAAATACTCACGTTCATCACCTTGATTAAAAAATAAAAAAAATTGATTTTTTTAATTTAATATATTATTTTTTAAAAATTGATTAGAAAAATAAAGATAAATTAATCGTGTCTTGAATTGAGACAAAAAGAGAAAAAATGGATCTTAAATTGAAAAAAAAAACTAAAAATTAGATCATAATTTGAGACACTTCAAAATTCAAGACCTAAATTGAGACTCAACCTAAAAATTGAGTCCTGATATGAAATTCTTCCCAAAAAAAAAATAGGGCTTTGAACTGTGTAATTGAGGAAGAATAATTTTGACATTTTATATTTATATACTCCCTCTATCGTATAAAATCTTTTACATTTTTTTGTTTCGTTCATTCCACTGTAAATTTCACATCCTTAAAATGGAAAATCCTTTATAAACTTCACCATCACAATTTTCACTAATTTATAAAAAATGTCATTATTTTTTTACTCACACATACACATATTTCAATAATTTTTATTTTATATATAAAATTTACAAAATTACTCCTCAAAACCTCAATCATTACTCTTCTTTCTTAAAGTCTGTTTCCTTTTACATTTGAAAGCTTTAATAGGATGGATGTTGCAATTAAAAATGGGAGTGCAATTAATCTGGACCAATGAGCAAACCCATTAATAGACCAGCTTAAAAGAAAACTTGGCCCAATTTCAAGCCCACTTACAATTTGGAATAGGCCCAGGTTATATGCACACACATTTTTATTGAGAACACACATTTGATATAATTTAAAAGTTAAATAGATGTGTAATGACAAAAATATCCTTATCACCTTATTTGTATTATGTTTGTGTGTTATTTGTTATTTGTTGTATTAATTTTGTTGTTGTTGAGTTATTTTCGACGCTAATGAACGTAAATACGACGATAAATATTTTTTTTGGTGTTTTAGTTTTATAAATTTTTCGAGTCTGATTTTATGAAAATGTGACCAACTTTCGAGATTTTTTTTTTTTTTTGCGAAAAATAGCCTAATTTTCGAAAATAATTTCCGAAAAAAAATGACATATTTTGTAAAAATTATTCGAACGGCTTACATTTTTTCAGAAATTGAATAATAAAGGGTATTTTAGTGAGTTACTGAAGGTGTATCCAATAATTGGTTGGTATTTTCATCACGGGAATGTTCTGATTAAAAAAGTGAGTGCATATAACCTGGGCCTTTGGAATAACCAAACAACTTCTCTCAGCTCTATGCTGCGTCTAATGAAGGCCAAATGTTTAAAAATGGTTTGGCCCATTAACAAATTGGAAACGGGGCAAATAATTTTCTCAATAAAATTAACACCCAAAAAGAGTATCATTTAAATTTTTCATTGATTTGGATTTATTGATCTCAATTGGTCACTTTTTAAAAGCCCAGGTTATTTGCATCACTATTTTTAATAAATATACCATACTTCAAATACATAAAATTTCAATACTACTCTTTTCATTTTCCTTCCTCATTGTATTAGTAAATATATCACCCTCCCTTCAAACCCTAAACATCGATATGATGTTTGAAAAAAATTGTGAAATTCGAAATCTCCACCATAACTCAGAGCAAACAACGTTCATCTCAACTATCTCGTCAGTCATCCCTACTAATTATATTGCGAGGAGAATAAATACTTCAAGTCTTGAATACACATGTGTAAGTATTTTTTTAAAAAAATTAGATTTAATTAAATATTGAATCAGATAATGTTTGTTATTTTATGATGTTTGTTATGCATATTGTTGTAGTTTGAGTAAATAAAATTGTATGAATTGGATAATATTATAGTAAAAGAGTTGTTTCACGATCTTTTTTAATTTTGTGATCCTAGAATTTTTGCACTGGTTTTTCGAAAACATAACAATATTTCGAATATTATTTTCGAAAATTATAAGTTTTTTTTGGGAAAAAAAGATCTGAAACTCATTTTTAAGTAAATACACCTCTCCATATTTTGAAAATAAAATTTGAAATTTCAAAAAATATGTTCCTCAGCCTCGTACTAACTTGCACATATAGTTTCAATTTTTTCGAGATCATGTATTCAAGATTTTCAATTTTTTTTCAAAATTACTGACATATTTTTGAAAATGTTGTGCCGACAATGTAGTATCACGTTTCTCGACCCAAAAATCACAAACCTGAATTTATCGCATTCATACTACCATAAATTTACACTATTTGAGTATTATTTGTTCATTTGTATAAAAAAAAAATGCATTCAACACATAATATAAAAAATTCTCAAAATAAAAAACCTAGAATTCAATCTTAATCATCAAACCTAGAACATTAAATACTCATCATTAACCATGGTGAGCGGCGGTGACGAAGGCGACAATTCGTTCAAATTTTGTTCCCATCATCCGATTCAAAAATACAATAAAATTTATAAAAACTAATACTATTTGGATTGTGAAATTTTATCGTTTTAAAGAGATATTAATTAATTAATAATTTATTAATTAAAAGAAGTTTTTTATATTAAGCGAACTTAAATTTAATTAGCCTGAACATTAAATACTTGAAACTAACCCCTCATGGCAATTCTATCTATAACCTGGGTTAACCTCTTTCTTTAATTTCGTCCACCTTTTATTTTTCTTAAACTTTCATTATGCATGATTTTTTTGTCAATTTTTATTTTATTTTATTGAACAAATGATAACTTGAACTCATAATTTTTAGGTCATATGTGGTGGAACTCTAACCACTTGAAATATATCATCGGTCAAATAAATAAACCAAGTCTGTTAATATTTGTGAATAATTAATAATATTATGCATCTTTCTTATTTAATCATGAACCACCTAAATATTTGCTACCAGTAACCTTTAATAAGTAAAATATAATTAAATTCATTTCCTGTGAATATTGAGCATCTAGAAGCACATTCAATGGTAATGGGTTAAATATAAGAAAAGACGGATGTAGGATGTAGGATTAAGGGGAGCGAAATACGGAAATGAATCCTCTACATTTTTTTGGTGTAAATTTCTATTAAATTTTGAAGAGAGATAGACACAATAATAAAATAATGAGTGGGTTCTACCTTTTGTATTTCACACATTATTTTATTATTGTGTTCATCTCTCTCCAAAATTTCAATTAAAGAAACAGAGAGGATTCAAATCTGACAAAATACTTGATAAAGTAAAGGGAAAAAAATTTATAATTCAAGAGAGGCTAAATGATAAAATATTATGAATTTAAGGTATAAAAAAATTCTACGCATATAATAGAGAAAATTTAAATTCAAGGGGGCGACCGTCCCCGTGCTATCCCTAAATTTGTCCTTGTTTATAGGTATATGCCAGGAGGGTTAAAGTATTTTATAAGATGTTCAGGAGCTTGCAAATTTTTTTGTGATTTGAAAATTTCACGAAACTTTTGTGTTTTTATTAAATAAAACAATTTTTTTTTAACAAGTTAATGATTTAACAATTTAATCTAGTTAAATAAAAAAAAATTAATCTAGTTTAATTACATCCTTTTAGTGTGGTTTCAAAATTTCTATATTTGAAAAAATAAGATACGGAAAATAGAAAATAAATAACATAACTTATTTTTAAGAAAAGAAGAGTTTGCTTTCATGCAATTTTCAAATTTCGCGCAATATTTACAAATCATGAGAAGATTTCATGCAATTTACCAGATTATAAGTTGTTAAAATGTGTTTGACAAAAAAGACTCTTTAACATTTTATAAAATTTTAAAATAAGCTATTCAGAGATCATAAGATTTAAAAAAAAAAAAAAAAAAGGACAAACCCAACTTTAATTTGCTATCATTACAAGACCAATATTTCTTCTACGTACACCGACAAAAATTGTAGGATTATTGACTATTAATCCGTGACAAAATGAATAAAATTTTGAATATTACAAAGAAAAAAAAAGGAATACAAAGAACAAACACAAAGGACAAAATGATCAGAAGCAAGAAACAAGAAACAAGAAACAAGAAACAAACAGCGATGGTCTGCAATAAGAGCAAGAAAAGAACAAATAAAGCAGCAATGTTACATACATTAACAAACAGTCCCAACCTAGAACAAGACAACACCATGCTCTCTAAAAGCAGACCTATCTTCAACTAGACTTCTCTGGCAATGGAGACAGGAGATTCCGTCGAATTTATCGTCCGATTTTGCCCTCCGAATGTGGTCGTTTTACGATAACGACATCCAAGCTCGAACAAATTGATGGTTTCATGGATTTTAGGATGACGGTATCCTTTCCAAGGCGTCCGAAACGTGCCTCATCGAAGGTCTTCTTTCGGGGGTCGTTGGCGTGCACGCCATTGCAATCTTTAGAACCGCGATCATTTCTTCTTCTTTATCGGCATCTTGGGCTAGATTCGGGTCCAACACATCAGAAACGGGCTTCTTCTCTTCGATGCAGAGCTGCATCCACTGAACGAGGTCCATTTCCGAGTTGCCAACTTGGACTAATGGCAATTTTCCGGTAATCATTTCGAGTAAAATGACTCCATATGAGTAGACATCCCACTTTTGGGATGGTTTCACTACTTTAAGTGCCTCAGGAGCTTGATAACAGGAGCCAAAAGAAGCAGCTGAGGCAAATGTTGCTACTTCTGAAGCTGAACTGCTTTGTGGGCCGCGTTGTGGCTTCTCGGGAACCAATCGGCTCGACTGCAGGGCTGAGGACGCACCGGCTATGTTAGCTAGACGGCCAAGGCCAAAATTGGAGATTTGGGGCTCCATATCATGTCCGAGTAGTATATTGGATGGCTTTAGATCACCATGAACATATTTTTTCGGGCTGTATTCGTGCAAGAAAACGAGCCCTTTTGCAACCCCTTTCATTACTTTCAATCGCGCAGACCACGAAAGGGGCGTAAATGTTACCAACCCGGGCTTTCCTGAACACACACAAAAGTTCAAATAAAATTTTAATAAGCATAAACATTAGAGTTGGTCTTGTGTGAACCAGTTTCAACTAACACTGCTAATGAAACAACTAATACCCTGCAAACTAGTTTTACGGTGAAACTTGTTCACACAGACTTCGCCTAAAAATTATATCGTCGGTTTGAGAAACGCACCGTGAATTGCAGTAGAAAGATTGCCATTTGGTACAAAATCATATATCAGCAGCTTCTCATCAACAGACCAATAATATGCTTTAAGAGTGACAATATTTGGATGTCTGAGCTTTCCAATTGCTTCAACTTCTGTTTGGAATTCCTTAAACCTTTGTGAACCACCTTCGCCTAATCGTCTAACAGCTAACGTAAGCCCATCTTCGAGCACAACTTTGTACACAATTCCAATACCACTCTTACCAAGCACAAAAGCAGACGCCTTCAAAAGCTCGTCGAGATCAAATGCCACTTGTGCATCCAACGCCACTAGATCGTATTGCTCCACATTTTCAGACAAAGTTTCGGACTCATCCTTCCTAAAGCATAAACATTCCTTCCTTCCCTTACCCCCCTTCTCAAAACCATAACCATTTTCATCTTTTCTCTTACCACAACGACAAATCCTCGAGTAACAATACGAGAACAACAACCCAATGACACAAATTCCGACAACATCGCCTACAATAATAGCAATGATAGTAGCTTTACTCAAACCCCGCCCCTCACCACCCTCCCCCCCTCCTTGGGGAGGGTAGTTATTAGGCAAGTAAGGAACCGAGGAAGGCGAACTTGCTTCATCAGAAGAACAAAGGTTCTTCAATGGAGGACCACAAAGGCCAGCATTCCCAATAAATGCTGTTGGTCCTCTGTTTATTAGAGCTCCATTTTGAGGAATTGGGCCACTTAAATTGTTATTAGTAAGATCAATGTACACTTTCTCTGGAAGATTACCTAGACTAGCTGGAATCGAGCCATTAAACTTGTTATGAGATAAATCAACAGTTCCTTGCAAATTAGAGAGATACCCTAAATCTCCAGGGATAGAGCCACTAAAATCATTGAAAGAAAGATCAAGTTTTTCCAACAACACCAATTTTTTCCCAAACTCATTAGGCAAAGACCCAGTAAAATTATTGTGACTAAAATCAAGATTCCTAAGCCTTCTACAATCAACTAAAGATGAAGGCAACGACCCATTAAAGAAATTGGCAGATAAATCTAAAGTCTGAAGGTATTCAAGGTTTCCCACTTCAAATGGCAGAGGCCCAGAAAAGGAATTTCCATAAAGGACCAAACTTTGCAAACCCTCAGCCTTGAAAAGATCAGAGGGTAACTCACCAAACAGCTTATTATTCCTTAAATTTACATGTCTCAGCTCAGATAAAGATCCAAGAGAGGGATTAAGAAACCCAGAGAGTTTCTTCTTGGGAATGCTAATAGAGACAACTTTTAGTTCTTTGCATGTAATGCCATTCCAAGAACAAGGGGTTTCATCAGAAGTGTTCCAATTAGTGAGAGACCCCTCAGGGTCTTCTGAAATTGAATTCTTGAATGACAGCAGAGCAATGCCTTCATCATTCAGAGAACTCACAGCAACAAATTTGCAGAAACTACTCAATATTAAAACCAAGAAAGCAAAAAAGGGTAACATTTCCAAGAAAATGACAGTTGGAAATGCACCCACCGGGAAAAGATAAAAATTGGGTCTTTCGAACTCACCTTTGTGCAGCAGAAAAGAAAACCTAGTAGATGAAAGAGAAAGAGAGAGAAGAAAAGCTTTGAGGTGGAATGATGCTTCGAGAGAGAGATGTAGAGTGTGAAAGCTTTGACAGTGGTGATGATGGAGGTAGTGTGGAGGAGCAAAACAAAAAAAGTCGCTCTGGGAAAAAGGTAAAGTTGTTTTCAGGTCAGCAAAGGGGACCTTGGAAAAACATTAGTTTTAGGAAAAAAGAAAACAACAGTGGAGAAAACGAAAAAGAAGGGGTGAGTGTCCATCTTTCTCGGTGAATTTACATTGAACTTTGTACTCCGTGCTCATTCAGTAATCTCGGTGTGAGAAATGAGATGGAAATTTTTTAGTTTATCATCAAAGTGAATATGTGTATAATTGACTTTTTAATAATTTTTGTTTGAGAATTATTTTGTAATAATATGTGTATAAAAGTTATTTTATATGAATGATATGTTAATTCATCTTATCAACTAGCATATCATTCATATAAAATAACTTTGTACACATATAACTATAAAATAATTCTCACACAAAAATCGTTAAAAAGTCAACTGTGAAGCTAGTTTCGGGACAGAGGGAGTATTAATTATAAATTCGGGGCCTGAAAGATAAAATTTATCAATTCGGAACCTGAAAGATGTTTATATTAAGACTCCGCTTGGTAGCCTGTATAAGCCCCATATTATGGGTTGTACAAATTTGCTTATACTGCTTGGTACCTCGTACAAAATTATATGGGATCCGTTTTTTTCTCAGCGACCCTGTAAAACCCGGGTAGTAATATGCCCATTTCACTATTCCCTTTTACATAAATTATCTCACCCCCCTCCTACTAATTTATATTGATTCAACAGTATAATCATTTCTCATTTCTACCCTCAGCAATATATCATCAAATTAAATTCCACATCAATTGTTCATCGTCTAAAATCAATTCACGATGCCCTCTTCTCTTTCTGCCCTAATTTTGCGGCGAGCGCCGCGCCGGCGAAGGGAGCGGCGGCGATGACGAGGCGGCGGCGCTCTGCTTTGGAGGCGGCGGCGACGACGGAAAGGGAGCAGCAACACGACGACGACGGCTGCAAAAGGGAGTAGCGAACGCGAGGGCAACGATGGCTGCGAAAGGGAGTAGCGGACTCGGCGGCGGCGGCGGAGCTGCGAAGGAGGGAGCGGCGAACTCGACGGCGATGGCGGGCTGCGGAAGGAGCGGCGACTGACGGCGAGCGGCGGCGAGCTGCGAAGGGAGCGGCGACTTTCGGCGGCGGCGGCAGCTGCGATTGGCGACGATTCTGGCTGTTGGCGGTGGTTGGTGGCTGATTGGCGTTGGTTATTGGTGTTTTTTTTTTATCGGGATGGTTGCGATAGGTGCAGATCTGAGAGAGATGATGTGGGTGTACTTATCAGATCGGTGGGTGCAATGGCTTCATCTGTTGTGGGTGTATTTACGAACTTGGGTGCACAAAAAAATTCAGGGGTAAAATTGTAATTTTAAATATTATACAGATTTTATATGGTGTTTTATTATAGCCTACCAAACTAATTTGCTTTTTGGCATAATTTTATATGTAGCTCCTTTTATCATCTACCAAACAATAAAACACCATCAACCCCATATAATTTTTTACTATCTCACCTCCAATATTATGGGCTACCAAGCGGAGCCTAAGTGATTTTATCAATCCAACACCTGAAAATAAGGTTCCAAATTGATAATTGTCCGACCTTTCAGGTCACGAATTGATAACTTATCTTAATATAAATATTTTTCAGGTCTCACATTGACAAATTTTATCTTTCAGGTCCCGAATTAATAATTAACACATTTTTCGAGATTTAAACCGATAAAAATTCAAATTTTTAACCTTTTCTTTTCGAAGGATTTATTTTTAAAGCAATGAAAATGTATCATTAGCGATTGCAAAAAATATTATAAAGGAAAAGACTCCTAGTACTCCTAATTACATAATTGATACGCTATATTGACATATTTATTTGGTAGCATCAAAAACTAGTTTAACATCCACCTCAAATATCACTCAAAGCAAGTTGAAGTTGAATTATCGTTTAAGTTAAAAATAAAATTCATATTTTCCTAAGTTCGATGGATGGGAATTGGATTTTCAAGAATGCATATTTCAGTACTATCAAATAACAGAGACCAAGTTGGTTCAATGATTTCTTTAAGTATAAATTAATGAAACAGAGGGAGTATTAATTTATACTAGTTTGTACAGCGTTTTATCGTAAAATCCTCTCATATTTCTTATATTAAATGATAGGAAAATGCAAATGGGAATGGTGAAGGTGACTTGGAACTGATTTCATTTATTTAACAACTTAAGTATGTCCTGCTTTAATAAATTGTCTTTTTCAAAAAAAAAAATGCTTTATTAAATTATCTAATAAAAAGTCAGGCTTTTGGAATTAGCAATTAGACCAATAAATGACTTTACACTCTGTTTTAGAGAACAGACGACGACTTGTGTGATTCATTGAAAGGTTACATTCATGAAGTATTTTTGTGTTAATTAATGTATGTACTTTTGTTTAGAGGATTTTCTATTTTCTTGATTAGGAGTTTTTTTATAGCAAATTTTATCTTAACAAAATTTTTAGCCTTATGGTATTTTGATTTTATTTTATAAAAAACTCATTAGAACAAAATACTGAGAAAAAACTACTTCGAAGATATTTTTAAATTCCTTTTTTTTTTATTTTAAAATCCATCATTTGATTTGATAATTTTATTATTCCTACTTATATTGATTTACATCATCAATGCTTTCAAAAGAATTACATCATCAATCAAAATCAGTTTCTATCTTTAGTCATAATAAGTAATGTACATAATAAAGATGATGAAGTACATACTTACATACAAATGTATATACTCCTATCTATCATTTTTATTCATAACTTGGGATGTGCTTTTTCGTAATAATATATTTTTTTCTAAAAAAAGAAATCATGACATAATAGTTGGAAAAGTTAATAATTAGGTCTTAAAAATTAGTTTATTTACTAGTCACAGCTTTCAGACTTTTTTTTAGACTGTGTAGTTAGACCATCTAGTGACATTAGACTTTGTTAGGCATGGACATCGACTTTTGTGATTTTTTATTTTTTTTTATCAGTCAAATAAATTGTATTAAAAAAATGATTATAGCTATATCGATTTACAAAGACTCAAGAATATATTGATAAACTTGTGATTAAAATAAACTCAGAATAAAATGGATAAATCACGCACATTACCAAGAAAGCTTTTGTGATTATAGTAAGCTCATATTGATAAACTTGTGATTAAAATAAACTAGAATAAGATGGATAAATTTAAAGTTATTTTAATTACTATAAATTAATTAAAATTCTTATCACTTTCACTTGGTCCAATTTTTTTAAAATAATTTAGCTATTTTGAAATAAGGAGGTAGGTAAGTCGAATATGCACATAAGCCATTCATATTTTATTCAAAAAAAAACTCGAGATAAACTTAAATATAATCAAACTCGAGCTAACAATTTACTAGACGCGTCTAATTTTTCAGCTCATTGAGTTCAATGCAAATTCACATAATTTTAATGTCTTGCCCATAATATAATATTTATTTATAAAAATAAATTATCAAGCCGAATTTAAGTATTTTAAGTTTTTCTGACTTTATGAGTAAATGTGTAAATATAGTCTGTTTTTTTTTTTTTTTTTTTTTTTTTTACATGGTGACAGTTTTAATAATTAAAATCACATACAAATGAAAGGGAGAGTCACCCTTCATTCAAACTTGTTCATAGTAGGAAGATGATATTATTATAATCATTCAGTAATATCATTTTTATAACTAATATTATAACATTTTATACTGTAATATTAGTTTAAAAGTATAATGAGACGAAATTGTATAGCTCAAGTGGTTAGAGTTTCACTACCTATTTCCTATGACCATGGGTTCGAGTCACCATTGTAATAGTATAATATTTTATATTGTGATATTAATTTATAAGTACAATAATATTACTCCCCTGCCTCACATCGGTTTCACACTTTCCTTTTGGTTTGTCTCAACATTAGTTTTCCATTCCAAAAAAAGGAAATTTGAACTCCACCCTCACAATATTCATATATTTACACAAAATAATATAATATTTTATATAATAAAAGTTTACAAAATTATATTAATTTACACTTTTTTTTTAAGTATGAAAACTAAATAATATTACTGAAAACATTAAATAAACGAAAGTATTACTTTGAGACCTAGATTTGTCTTTAAAAAGGTAGACCGTTTAAGCAAAGAACTCATAGTCCATAATTTAAATAAGAGTATTGTCTAATACCATGATTACCCCAACACGGCTCTTCAATTAGATGAGCATATATTTGTGGAATATTACTAAATTATGATTATTCTATTGAGCAACTTTATTAAGAAAAAAACTAACTCAATAAAAACAATTTCTACTAATGATGTTGACCCTTTTAATTGAAAGATAAAAATACGATCAAAAGGTACAAGAATAATGTCTATTCTGCCATAAATGTTATCCAAGTCATGTTCCTAAAATGGTTTTTTTCTTTGCATTTAATTCGATATGTCAACATCCATGGACATGCCCTTTCAAAAAAAAAAAAAAAAAAAAATTCCATTGACATGCTTTGTTATTATCCACAAATTTAGATATATCATATATAGTAGTAAAATATTATGAACTAGACATTCACGTGTTAGGCAAAAGTTTATATTAACAAGTTTTATCGTAAAATTAATTTAAATGATATTAATTGTTTTATTAAAAATATTAATTATTTATTCTATAAAATATTAATTTTGAAAGGTATTTATTGTAGGATATTAGTTATTTTTAATATATTAATTATTTTATTATAAGATATTAATTATAAATAAATTTTACGATAAAACTGATTGACATACGAGCTCCAAGGTTTATTCATTAGTTTTGGGTTTGTGTTTATGCAATTTGGGCTTTGGCCCGTTCCTTTGGGATTTTAGTTTCCAAGGCCCAATATATTTGATTTTTTTATTTTTTTATTTAAATTTTGGCCTTATAATTTTTTGCTTTTTGTTAAGGGCCATATTTGGACCCTTTTGTTATCTTTTTTTTTTTTTTGGGTGTAACGATTTCTTTAATAATAGAATTTAATTGGATGATATATATACTTATTAATAAATTTGAATAAATTTTTAATTTGAGTTCCTCATTATAATTATAACTAAAAAAATCCGTCCATATGAATCTTCATTTAAATTGAATGGACATTTCCTGGTAAATTCTAGAAACGTTTAAATGAATGCATTCTTTTCCGATAAAAGAAAAAAGTAATGAAATTAGATATCTTTAAGCTTTAATTCCCTGGTGATAATGGGATTATAATCAAACCTTATAACAAATATCATAACTTATAGTGTAATTTAGTTTTATCTATAAAATTTTAATATACAATTCCACATAAATATTTATAACAAGTGAACAACTGTTGAAATTAATCATGATCTAAATGTATTTAATATCTTTATTTACACACACTTTAAAACAAAATAAAATAAAACATGAATTGAATTCCTTTTTGTAAATCGACAAATATATTGAAGCAGCATTTTCCTAAAATGCTCAGAATTTCTTCTTTTCCTTAACAGGGCCTCTTGGAATCTTGTTAAGAAACCTTGTGTCAATTTTCCTGTACAATTTCTTGGCATCTCTGCTTCCCTTGCTTGCAAGATAATCCACCTCTGTTTGATACCGTTCGTATAATGCAGGTAGGCTCATCAACAATAGAAACCCTTCATAATAATCAAATAATTATTTAATTAATCTCAATATATATTATATGTATACATATTTTAAGGATTGCAAATTATGTGTACCGGTGTATAACAGGTTGAGGGAGCTGAAGTAGTTTCCTACCCCAGCCAGTACCCAGAGGAACACTATCGTCTGGGAAAAAAAATCAAATTAAAAAAAAAAATAAGATTGATAAACGAATTAGGATGAAATATTTTTTTAGGCCCGTAATTTGGAGAATTGTGTTCAAGGATAATAATTTTATGGGTTTGTGAATGAATGACAATATATTTTAAAATCTGCAAATATTTGACAATCGAGCTGAAATTAGTTCAAATCGAGTTGAAATGTCACGTGAGTTGCACTGTTATCCCACATTTACAGATTTTTTAAAATATAGTGTTCTACATTCATATGTCCATAAATCTATAAATGTATGACAATCGTACATTGAACCCGATTTCAACTAATTCAGGTGCAATTGTCTTACATTTATAAATTTTTAAAACATAATATCCTGTATTCGCAGATTTGTCATTAAAACACAACTCTCTAAAATATGAGCCTAAAAAAATATTTTTGTTTTTCGAAAGAATTGTGAAAATGATTATTTTTATGCATTAAATACCAGAAAGAAGGTCTTCAAATCTTTCCCAGAAGAAATATAAAAGAATTTGTACAATATTTTGTTGATTTCGGAAAACAACCATCTGAATGTAGATTCTGGGATTGTGATTGCTCTGGCATCAGGAGGATTCCTACACAATAATACATAAATAAATAAAATTGGAAAACACAAAATTTTGATTTTGATTTGATTGTGTAGTAATTTTTACCAGTCAACAAAGCCTGCCCCTGATGACCATATCAACAAAGTAAACATCATAATCATTGAAATATAACAAAGAAGAGTGATGAAATTATATTCCCCAACTTCGAATAAAGACCATATAACTGTGGAACCAATTAGTATTGCAGCTGATAAATTTCTGTCCCTCCATAGAATTATATCAGCAGCTGCAATACAAAATCAAATTAAATAATATGTTAATTTTCACATTATATTTCAATTAGAAGGGATATATATCAGTCAGTTTCATGTGCACCAGTTGCATGGATAAAACGTGCAATTATATAACTGATATGTGCAGGTTAAATTTAATTTAAAATGCACATGCTAATGTAACTGAAACGTGGATTAATGACCTTTTCCACCTCCAACTATGGCATGCAATGGCTTTTCTCTTCCAAACAATCTTTTTGGAATGTGAGGGACATCATCTGAATCAGAGGAATAAATTGGCATTTTCCAATTTGGATTATAATTTTATAAGGAATTAAGATGAATAACTGTTGAATAAAACTTGTGATATGGTTAAGAGATTATTACATTGGTTTATATAGTTGGTGGAATATGCCAAAATTTGGTGACAAGAAACTTTGAAGTGAGAAAGAAAGGAATGGCTTGTGGATACCTAGAGAGATCACCTCCAACTTTAAGCCAATTCAATTTAAAATTAATGCTTCACATGCTATTTTAACTTAAATAATTACCTCAAATCAATTTTAGTTGAAATTTAAATTTGCATAATAATTTAGTTAGTTGAACTGTGAATAGGGTTAGATAGGCTTACAATTCCTGTTGGACTTAAAAATTGGGCCTTGAATAGGCCCAATTAATAAGGCCCACCAAAACAACTACATACAAGTCAAACAAGAAAAGTTGTAAGCCAGTTTTCTTTTACTTTTTCTTTTCCTTTTTTAAAGAAAAGAAAAAGGCTGGCATCTTTGAAGCCGTGGCGCCGTAACAGACCTAGGGAACACTAAACAAATAAGTTTCTTTACTTTTTAATTAAATTACTACTCCCTCCGTTTACTAAAAGTATGCTCGTTTAGTTTTGACAGATTTTAAGAAAACGTAGATAAAATACATAGAATAAGGGTGTTTTGGGTATTGTGGTGTCCATTTATGAGTTAAGTTGTAGTTTATAAGTATAAAGTCAATAACATGTGATTTTTTTTTTTTGAATCCAATAACATGTGAAAAAATTAAGTGATGATTGAATGGTGAATTTGTTGAAAAAAAATAGTGTTAGCATACTTTTAGTGAATAGAGGGAGTTGTTTTTTAGCAAGAAAATTCACATATAAATGGTAGTGGTGAAAAAAGGAAAAAAAAAAACCGCATAACCGGTTTGGCTGGTTTCGGCTAGAACTCGCAATTGAAATCTTATTTTATTCGATTGGATTATGATTAAAAAATTTTAAAAATTTGAATTGACGATTAAACAGTCGGTTTAATTTCTTTAATCAAATGCTAAATTTTTAAAAATCGGTTTAATTAAAACAAAAGATAATTTAATCAAATGCTAAATTTTTGCTAACAACAAGGGGAAGAAAACTAGCACTATTATATCGTTCAAAACTTGGAATTGTTTATTTGGTTCATTAAAGAATATTATAACTGGTTTAGTAACAATATTATTATTTGAATGACACTTGTATGAATCGAGTGCATACCATGAACTGTATTTTTATTATCACTGTCATGTGTATGTATTATTACTGTCACAATTATTATAAAAACACATGAACATAACAATAATACTGAATGTTTATGACAATAATAATAAAAATAAAATTTATGATATGCACTCGATTCATACACGTGTTTACCTGTCGGTCGTTAAAGAGAGTATTTATTTACTTTTTGAAATGCATTTTGGCGCATGATGATTAATAACGGCGCATGCGACTTCACCGAAATGAAATAATAATTCATATTTAGTTGGGCCCTTATCTTAGTCATATGAATTGGGATCATGAATCCATATGATTGGAGGGTGGAATTTGCTTTATATTTCACCATGATTATAAAATTTTGTGAAAGACGATATTGTATAAATAATTTAAATTAAATGTATTTTCATTCCATATTTGTTTAATAATTCGATTTATTTTTTAAATTATTTAATAAATTTTGATGTTTTTACGTAAGACGTCTTGCAAGAGTGTCCTCTTCATTCAACTTAATTTTTAAAAAAAGATATGATATTTAATATTGAATTTCTTAGTAAACCCAAATAAAATTAATGGTGAAGTGGGATTCGAGAAGAAACTCAATAAAAAAGTAATATTAATATATAGTATAACATTATACATGATGAATATTTTTTGTCCAAATTTGATAATAACAAGGGTTAGTAATACTCATTGTGTAAGTAGATTATTTTGTATAAATATGTATTGATCACAATAAAATGAGTTAATCTATTATATATTTTTTTAGTTATTTTTATTAACATTTTTTACTTTTAATTTGTATAATACAATTCTTTTATAGGTTAATGCATGCATGTAGTAATAAAATTACTTTGTGTGTTGTGGGAGCTACAAAAACTAGCTTTTGAGTCCACCAATTTAATTATTTTATATTTTCCTAATGAAATTAATACATACATAATAAAATTAATTTTTATTTATCTCATAAATTAATACAAATAAAAAGGGTTAAATCAATTTTAAAATGAAGAAAAATAGAAAATATGATCAAAGAAATTAAATTGAAGGAAATGAAAAAGTAGAACTAAATTGTTCCATTAAATAATTAGCCACGCATTAGTATGGGCATGATGAAGATGATGATGATGGTCGATGGATAGTGCACCATGATTATGCATCATCATCATCATTTACAAGCGTGACTAACCCAATGTGTACAAAGTCTTCCCATTATGACTTTTATTCTATTCAATCTTCAAATATGTAAATATATATGTTATATATTATTTAATTATCACACATACACACACTACTTGGTTAAAAAAAAGTTTTCTTTTAATTAGAAAGTGAAATGGATTTGGTCAACATTAAAATAAGGAAAAAAGAAAAAGGAATTTAAAAAAATATATATTGGTGGGATGGTAGTTGTTTGTTCTAGTAATTGCTACAAATCGATTGTCACAAGTCGATGATTTTTTTTTAAAAAAAAAAAAAAAAAAAAAGAATCTGTAACTAAAAATATACAAAAATAAGAGTTACGTTATTGAAACGACCATTCACATGTTGATATCTTAGTACATACTATATTATATACTATACTAGATGTTGAAAATAAATATCTTACTTTACATACACTTGTTTTACTTATAATATCTTTTATTTAAATTGATTAATACATAAAAAAGTAGATTTTCTTAATATCCAGAGTTGTGTAATGGATAAAGTACAATCTAAGAGTGTTATTTATAACAATAAGTTTGGTGGTTATTTATAACGAAAATAATGCAGCCGTCTAATTAGGCTAAAAAAATTCTTGAATTAAATGTAGGACAAAAACTTGGGCCTGTGTAATGCTAGAAAATTAATATAAAATAAAGTTTTATATGAATTTTGTTCATGATAAATTTATTATGATATTGTTTTGAATTATCATGATAAGTTTTATATTAAAATATTAAATATTTGATCAAGAGTATTAAGAATCTTATTAGGAGTATAAAAAATTAGAGTTAGTGGTATCATATTATTGTTTAGGAGAATTAATAATATTATTTTTTTAATATTTAAATTATTCATATTTAATTAAAAAGAGATAGTATTATAATATTTAAGTTTAAAAAAAATATTTATTAAATATTTGACCAAAAATTGGATGATAATTCATAAAATTAAATAGTTGTCGCCATAAGCTCATTATAACTATGTCCATATAAAACCTACTCTTAATATAAATGTTTCTCTTCTAATATTTTGAATTTTTAAATGAAATGAAGTTCTTTCGTGATATTAGGAGTTTTGGTTCATGGCTCACATCATGAATTCAGATCTCGCATAATTCATTTCACGAATGAGGGGAAATATTAAAAACATAAATAAATTAATTCTATATCCTCTACAAGTTCGAAATTTTAAATAATATGAAATCCTCTCGTTACAATTGGTTATAAAGTAACCTAACCTATATATGAAAATGGGTTTTTGCACATGATGTATGTGAACATAAGAATTCTTTCATTCACACCAAACCCTAAAAACAACAATGTGTCATGTGTTGAAACAATTGAGTCATTATTCCACTTCCATGTATGTGCATAAAGCAAATTTGAATCACATACAATATTTCTCATCTCCCTCTATAAATAGGGACACAAACCAAATTAACAATATCCCCATCCCATCCCACCCCACCCCCCCTTCATACACCTACAACCAAAAAGCAAGCATGAACACCAAAACATCATACCTAGCAATATTTGCACTACTCCTCATACTAATTGTTGGTAACATTGAAGTGGCAAGTGCAGTGACTTGCAACCCTCTGCAGCTCAGCCCTTGCGCGGCGGCCATCTCGTCGTCCAGCAGGCCGAGCGCCGCCTGCTGCGCCAAGTTGAAGGAGCAGAGGCCTTGCCTTTGCCAGTACTTGAGGAACCCTAATCTTCAGAAGTTCATCAAAGTCTCCTGGTGCTAAGAAAGTTTCTGGTTATTGTCGCATTCCCTATCCCAGATGCTGAATTATACATATTAATATTCCCTTGTTGAGTATAAGTATAAAGTGACAACTCTTTTATGAGTCTGAATTATGATCATATAGTTATATTTATGTCCTATCTACACATAGAAGTTTGTTCTATGATAATAATTTAAGTGTGGATTTTACTTGATCGATTAGTATGAGTAATGTCATGTTCCCTTCTTGGGACTTTGGTATGTTTGTGGTAATAAAACTATGCATTTTGCATAATCAGATTGCCCACTCCAGAGGGAGTTTATAGATTTCTTTTTCTTTGAATTGTGAGTACTTGGAAATTGTGGTCCTAAATATTTGGTTTTTCAGAAGAAAGTTGTGGGACGATTATTTTTTAAAATAAAAAATAAATTGTGAATTAAAATAGTAGACCTTACCCCCAAGTAACGTCACCCATATTAAGTTTTGAATGGTTTGTGGAGTTGAAAAACACATTTGCTGAAAATTATAATGCCAAATTGCATATGCACTTAATTCACGAATTTCGTTATATTTCATTTAAAACTAGTGTAATATTACAATTAAAATTAGTGTCACATTTTATTTTATATCAATCAAATTTAGTATTACATTTCATTTATATTAGAAAGCATATTTTAATTTTTCAATCAAAATTTGTGTTACATTTGACATTGTTCCCAATTGCATCAAATTATAATAATAACGTTTTTTCATGTAATTGCTAGGATCGTTCAATAAATTTGTAGTTTGGGTGAAAAAGGTCTGACAGAGCTATCATAAATAAAACCAGTAAAAATTACATTATTTTGACTTGATAATTGAAAATACATTTCTGACAGATGCAGTTCCTAGTCTACACATCTTCTATAGATAGATTATCACATCTCATATACATTGCCCATTGAAATCTTCTACTTCCCACATGTGCATTGCATCTAATCTTTGCAAGTCGTATCTGTCTGAAAAAACATGTGGAAAGATAAGATGTCTTCAATGTATGGACCAAATTCCAATTCAACATCAATTATGAGGATTTGAATATGATGTTGTACAAAACAATTTAATGCACTTCAAATACGGGGAAATCAATATTATAAAACAGTTTCATATGAAACTATTACCATCACAATCATTTATAAATATCAAAACTATTTTATATAAGTAATATTAGTTTATAAATATAATGATATCATTAAATGAACGATATGGTATCAACAAAATAAATATAAATATATTATTTTCACACTATGAAATTGCTTCACACTAGATTTTGTGTTACTAAACTGTCACATTGGTTTCCCCTTATTTTAAGGAGTCACTCCCGTGTGAAATTTATACATAATCATATTTATTTAATAATATCATTACTCTTATAAACTAATATCATAGCATTTCACACTGTGATATTAATTTAAATAAGTGCAACGATATTACAAAACAAATATTATGGTAATACTGAATGAATATAATGGTATCAAAACAAATTAGACTTTTTAAGCTAGGCTTATTTGGTACAATCAACATTTTTAGAAACGGGGCTCTATTTTGGGGTTACTATATTTGAAGAGAATGCAAATCTGAACAATTATACCTGAAGCATAACAAACATTAGTCTATAAAGACGACATTATAAATAAAATGGGGCAGCTAAACTGAACACTCATCAATCCTCTTAAAATTCAGAAAAAAAAACTACAACTTATTTCAGGACAGGATAAAAACAGCCCGTTCTATAAGTACATCATCCCAAAACAGAGGTACGAGTGTGAATATAGAATTAGCATGTTGTCAACCAGCCGGCTGCCCCAATACAGCCATCATCAACCACTGCTCGACAAAATTCTTCTCGATCTTCATCTTACTCAACCATCCAAACACATTTCGAGCAACTATTTTTTTTCTCGAGTTTCTTTTACATGTATCACCTCTTTAATACGAGAGACAAACATTTGGTCGATGACATGCTTAGGATGGGGCTAAGCTAAGGGAGGAGGGGAGTGATATCAAGATTTACCTGCGGGAGAAGAAAGAGAAATCTGGGTGATTGACCTGGAGTGAGTTTACCCACTTATCAGCAGCGTGCAAGAGGGAGCTTGCTAATTGACCCTTATGCCCTGCATTTGGTGTCCACAGCGGAACTTTATACTTATACGAGGCAAGGCCAAAAACGGGCAGTGAAATCTGTGAGACCCCATTGCTCTCAGATGGAGACTTGATGACAGGAGGATTTATGGCTTCACTTCCTGCATCAGGAATAGCACAGCATTTCATAAACAAGATATCGAAGAAAAAGTTCATATTGTATACAATTACTAGTACTGGATTGAGGATCTATAGATGTGCGTGTGTGTTGTGTTTTACAGGTTAAAAGTTGAGGTACCTGTCATGGGGGTATGAAGAGAATGAAAAGTTAGAAAGCAAGCATCCAAATCTTTAAGAGTTGGTCCTGTCGGTATTCTGTAAATGGGGTACCTACACGATAATTGTTAGGTCAGCAAAACACGTGCTGACAGGCATCACAACTCAGGATAGAATGGAAGCAATTTAAACAAAATGATACCAGGCAACAGAAATCCAGCTGGATGGAAGTAGATCACAACTTCTGAGGGTTCTTAGTTCTGGGAAGTCACGAGCAAGATCAGATATCTGTGAAGATTTCAGAATATAATAGCGTAAGAAACCAAAAATGAATAAGAATTTCCCAGTTCAAAATCTCATAAAGAATTTCGGGATGAAAGAGATAACTAACTTTGTCTTCCAAAGGTTCCCGGCTATATGGTTGGTCCCGTGCAAAATACTCATACAACAAGCAACCCTGTGAACTTCCAGATTCACCTTCATCACTGGAAAAACCTTCTTGAAATGATGTATGGTGCTCTCTCAATGGAAACTGATCCACTCGGTGAGAAATACTACTTGTCCTTAAATTATTTGAGCCACTTCTATCTTGTTCACTATCACTGCTACCATCGCTACTAGAATCCCTAAAGTATTCGCCATCACTTTCTTCACTGAGTCCCCTACACACAAGAGCAGTGTTATAACTTGGAAGACCATCGTTACTCAATTATTCCCGATCAGTACAGGGGTAAAATTACAATAAAAGGATTGTGAGATTAAGCACAACTATCATGGCTAGAGCAAGGAGCTTACTAATAATTTTTTTGCTGAAAAGAATAAGCACACAACCAAAGACAAAGTTTGGGTTCAAGTATGTACAGAAATGCCATTAAACACCATACCACATTAAATAACTGTGACATTAAGCTATGCATTTTGTTTTCTCCGTTTCTACCCCTCAAACTGGCACGTTGGTGCCAGTTAGAGGTCAAGCATCCATAGCTTATGATTGAAGTGACAAACTCCAAGCATAAATAATAGAGATCACCTTTTCTGGATGTACACATAATGAGGTGACTATTATTATATGGGGAGAAGGCACCTTATTCATGCATCGAAAAGCAAGATTGAAATATTACAGTTAGTCCATACCGTAGTTGCTATCATCTTTAGGACATTAAACTCAATAACAATATCTTAACAAACACAATGCAAGTAAAACTTCAATAAAAAAAAATCTGCAAGTGCAAACGACAGGTACCTCAACTTTGTGGCACTCTTTGACAGGTCAGCATACAATTGAATGCCTGATAAATAGGGTACGTAATACTGAACTACACTGTCACTTTCGTCCAAGAGCAAAGGCACACCAACACCATAAGCACTCCATTCCTTAAATGATGCCCATAAATCACTAAGCACAAAGAATGGTTGAAACTCGACATTGCATGTTCTCCAATCCCTCACTGTCATCTGTGACATTTAAGATGCACTCCCAGAATTCATTCAACAAGAAAAGGAACAGATTGACTCATAAAAGTAATATTCTTCAAGGATTTTCAAATACACTAGCATTATCATTAACATAAACGGGCTTCATTTTGGTGAATCACAACTTTCGGTTTATGGTATTCTTTTGGGCCTTGCTCAAGCTGGAAATGAAGTAGCTCTAATTAGTCTTGGTACATTTTGTTATCAAATATTGATACTCTGGAAAAACAGAAACCAGAATATTTATAATACCACAAAATCAAACATAAGACTCACTTTTTCAACACTTTTTTAAACAAAGAATATCAGCCTTGTACATTACTCCAAATACCACCAAAGATGCAGTAGTTACTTTGAATTAATACTTAAACTCCGAATATCTGAATACTTCAAATCATTTCTCACAATAAATTGAAATCATTCACGTATTTATCAATTAACCAACAAATTCCGTGATTGATTTTTTTTATTAAAAAATCTTTCTCTCAACTTCAAGATAAAGAGGAATGCCAATTCAATCACATATTACCATTACCGTTTTGATATTACAACTAAAACCTTTCACTATATCACAACTAAGGCACCAGCTTCATCTTTATAGATTTGAACTATCCAGAATGCCCAACTGGCACTGGCCGGTTAAATAATATAACTAGTCAATAATTACATCGACCTTGATACAATGTGAGGTTTCATTTAATTCAATTAAGTCATCATCACAACATCCTATTAAAGTAATCACCAGTTCGATATGTACTTCAAATCAGTTCATAAGAAATCAATACCTTAGACAAGTACTGCGCTGGTACAGAAGGTGTGACTGATTCGAGAAACCTTTCCAGATTACACAAATGCGAGGGTTCCGAAATCGGCGCCGTCGCCGGAGCTGCCGGCTTAGATTTTTCCTGCGCCAGCTCATCCCGCCGGCTCTGCCTCGAGGTGACGTCACTCTGAGCCCTCCGCAAATAACCTTGGCTCCTTCGAGCCCTTGCGGCGTTGTAAAACCGATCGTCGCCGTTTCTACTCCGATTGAACTGAATTCCTGCCCCTAACATATTATTGTCAACAAAAAGCCTAATCAACCAATATCAATGTTAGGCACGAAGTCTTCCTCTTTCTACTTATCCACAAATTTGTTAATCTTGAACTATGTACGCAACCGTTGACACTGGAATCGATTGATATATATCCTGAAAAAACGGAATCTAGCAGACAACTTAGAGAGGAGCAATGTTGAGCCCGGATCAAATAAATGTGAAAGTTCTGCAAAGAAAGAGAGGAGTGTGTCTGTGTAAAGAGAGAGAAAGAGACTGAGACTGTGTATGTATACGCGGGTAGAGAGAGAGAGAGAGAGAGAGAGAGGGAGGCTTGTGTGAGAAATGGAGGAGATGAGAGGCAGAGGAAAAGAGAACGCAAACTTTAAATTAATAATTTAAAGGATAAAAATATAAATATTTAAAGAATTTATTAATTAATCTGAGGGAAAATAAGACCATGACCAAGGCTGGCTGCGTCAAATTGACCAGAGTAGGAGTGGTTTAGATATTTCCATTTTTGCTATTTAATTAAAAATAAAATCTCTAAATAATCACCTATCTCATGGTCGTGTAAATCTCACACATGATCTATATAAAAAAATAATAATAAAAATAACAGTATACTATTAATGTATAAATCTCAAATAGCCAATCATATGAACGAGAGAGATCATGTTATATCTGCACAAAGCGAGTTAAAGATGTAATTTTGTAATTATTTATATTTAAAGTAAATAAATGAATTGAATTATATTTAAGCATGGATCCAAAAATAATTACGTTTTATATAAAAAATTTAGATTATTTTGAAAGTGAAGTTTATAAAAAAAAAAAATTATTTTAAGAGTGTGAAAGTTATCTTGGGACAGAAAAATAAAAGAAAGTGCGAAAATAATCGCACAAAGAAAGGAGTATATGTTTTGTATATTTATCTGTATTGGGATATGACTAAATTATCTTCCACATATTCTCTATATTATACCTGTACAATTATGTTTTTATATATATTTTTTAATAAACTAATTAATACTTTTAAAAGAATATATAAAATACAAGTTGCAAAGTAAAACTGCTTTAGATTTTATCTTTTATCATGCTTTCTTTGTTTTATTTTATTTATTTATCATTTTTGAAATTTTTTATAAAATTTAAAAATATCATTTTTTGACAGATTTACTGTACAATAAAAGGGAAACATATTTTTTTAAAAAAAATAGTTTTTTTAATAGTAAATTTTTTAGAGGATAATTAGAGAGAAACACAAAAAATTTGAAAAAACAACACTTATTTTGAAATAAAATTTAAGAAAAAAAATGAAATTGAGAGAATATTAGTATATGTTTTTTTTTAGGATTAGGGTTTCGCTTCCTAATATTGATGGCCATAATGAGCCGACCAATGGGATCTTTGTATATTGCTAAATCTTAGTAGCTGCAATTACTGGCTAAGCACTAACCATAATTGGTTCTTCAAAATTTAACATTACATTAATTAATTAATTAGTGTCATGTGAGAAATCATGTGAAACACGTGTACGGCTAGATATTAATAGGAGGTCGTTTTCTCTCTTATTTATTTATTTATTTATTTATTTTTGGATTGCGTTTCTATCCCTTATCCGAGGTGTAACTCCTATCTATCACCAAATGATAGTATTATTTGTTCCCTTTTTTCGTGTTACACCTGTTGCATAATTTAAATGTAGAATGCCAAAAAAAAAAAAAAAATCAACCAATCATTATAATTCTGAATTCATATACTCCCTCCCTCCTGTAAAAGCTTTCACACTTTCCTTTTTTCGTCCGTCTCAATATAAGTTTCACACCCTTAAGATGGAAAATCTTTTATATACTTCATCCTCACAATTTTCACTAATTTACACAAATGTCATTACTTTTAGGGGTGCTTGATTTGTTGAAAGGAATTGGAATGATAATGAGTTTGAAAGTAGTGAGGAATGGTAATGAATATGTTAGTAATTGTTGAGTTGTTTGGTTTATATGTAGGTATGATTATCATTACCAAAGAAAAGTGTTTGGTTTTGATAAAAAATATTGATAATTAAAATTGTTATTAACTCTTTTTTAATATTAAAAAATATAGTATATAATAATCATACTTAAAATATTATTTATTAATATTAATAACTAATTTAGAAAATAAAATAAAATTTTTAAAAAATTATATATAAAATTTTAAAAAGCAATAACTTTCTTTCCTCCTAATTTTGGGAGGAATGAATCTATGACTTTCATTACTCACTTTTAATATATCAAAAATTTGATTCCCCTCAACCAAACACCACACTCTCCTTTCATTGTCATTCCTTAGCTTTAAAGGTGTCAACCAAACACCTCCTTACTTTCACATACACATAACCCAATAATTTTTTTTTTTACTTTATACATAAAAATTTACAAATTTATCCCTCAAAACTTCAATCATTACTCTTTTTTCTTAAAGTGTGTGTCACATTACATATGAAAGCTATCTTGGGACGAATGGAGTATTAAAAATAAAAATATATATTAAATGTGAAAAATGGTACAAAGGAATAAAATTAATTTATCATCTATCTCCTTCCCTATATGGAATTGGGGGCAATTTCCAATTTATCAATTTTTAATTTAATTCTGTAATTTATTTGGCAACTTGCAAGTTTTGAAACATTCAAGATTGCCGTGGAAAAAATAAATTGTAAATATTATTCACAATGGAACATATATCAATTCAAATTTGAGACAGTATAGTATCATATAGATTGTAAAATAAATTCACATTAAATATATTTGACCGATTTGTTTATTATTTTGGTTCGCATTTTTTTTAACTAATTAATTTTTTTTTTCAAAGGGCTAGTATTTTTTTTGATATAGTGAAATGTAAGGCTCCATTTGGATGGAGTCATTTGAAATTAATGGATTTGAGAATAATATAACATACATTTACAAATCAAAATTGAGAAAAACTGAATGAATGGATTTGGTTCACACAAACATTACTTATAAGTGGGAGGATTTCAAATACCCAATAAAACGTAGTCATTTGAAATCCTCTCACTTCTCCCACTTGTGCTTAATATTTGAGTGAATCAAATCCATTCATTTAGCTTTTAGTTTGTGTGAATGCATGCTATATCAGTCTCAAATCCCTTGATTTCAAATCCACTCTATCCAGACAGAGGCTAAGATAATTTTATAAGAAAGTATCTCAAAAATGATATACATCCAATAAGGATTAAATGCATGGCAATATTATTTTTAAATTTAATTTGGTGTTGACTCATTGTAAGTATCTTCTCTTATATTATCACACAAAAAAAAATACATCCCAGAATTGTATTAGAGTATATATTTATTAAAAATGTGCACATTTAATATAGGAAAAGTTATTGAAGAATATTATGTGGATTTAAGGTATCAAAATCATTTTTGTTTTCTTTTTTTAACATTTTGCACAAAATTGATATTCTTGCATTGCTGTTAGTAATATTTTATCCCTCCAGCAAAATAGTCTCTCTCTCTCTTTTTTTTTTTTTTTACACAAATTAAAACATATTTAATATAAGACAAATTCTCATATAAACAAGGCTCATGTTGAAACTTTATACATTTTACTAAAAAAATATTAGTCTTATAACATATATTATTAAAGTGTTTTTTTTTTTTTTGATCGGAAAAAAGGTATTTTATTAAAAAATACCGGGGTATGAGGCATACCCAAGAGAACAAAGTACATACATAACCTATCAATCTACAACAGAGAATCAAATTAACAATTTGGGATCTAAGAACCAAGTTTGTAGGGAAGAATTACAATCAATAAAATTTTTAAGGAGACACCAACACCACACCCTATTTTTAATCTCTTCAATAATTGCACCCGTCTTCCATTCCCTCCCATTAAAGATAAAATCATTCCTAGCCTTCCACAAAATCCAAACGACATACTCCCATATACCAACAACAAGTTTTTTACCTTTTGCACCTCTTAAGATACCCGCGTGAGCAGCAAAATGAGACTTGATATATTATTAAAGTGTATCAGACGTGAAAACAGAAAGATATGAACTACATTACTAGTATCGGTCGTGATAACTAAAGAGCATGACTTATATTATTAAAGGATATCAATCGTGATAACTTAAGGGTATAACTCATTTTACAAAAGGTATCAGTCAAGATAACTAAAGGACATTACCAACAATACAAAGGACATTAGTAGTGATAATTGGAGGACATCTCATATATTACTAAATAGTATTAGTTGAAATAGTTGAAAAGTACCAACTAATGAATTTGGATCTATTTTTGCAACGTAGATCCAGTTCATCATGAATCTTGTTCATTGGAGACACACTCTTAATATAATTGAAATTCTAAACTTTTGTCATTTTTTCTTATTATATCCATATACATTAAATGAATTAAATAATTTTTGTTGTACAAAATGAGATGATTAAATAGGATATTTTGGTTAAAAAAATTTAATAATTAAAATAAGTAAATGAAACTGAGACGTAAAAAAAATAAAAATGAAATTTAACTTATTTTAATGGGACGAATAGAGTATAAATTTAACCACTGAAACTAGATTGCCCCATCTACTTTTTCGTTATAAAAACAAAAGAGCATGTAATTAAATTTATCACACCTTAAATAATAGGATTGGTTTGCCTTTAATATATAATACCTATCAGTAATAGCATACAATGAACCTACAACATTAATTAAAATTAGAATATCAAAATAAAATAAATATGATTGGTGTCACGAAACAGGATAGCTAGCTTGATTGATAAAAGTACACACTATTTCAAATATTATCTCTATCCCAATTTAGATACATCATTTTCTTTAAAAAAAAAAAAAATCCATCCCAAATGAAAAAGTAAATAAAATAACATTATCACTTTAAAATAAACAACTCAAACATTTTTTATTTTTTTTTAGAAATTATAATTTTCATCCTGAAATATTTTTGAACTTGTAAGAAATGTTTTATATATAGAGAGATTAGTAATTGCTCGTCTCTTGTTACAAAGTGATTAGTTGAAGGAAATTAACAACCCTAACTAATTAACTTACAAATTATCTAACTAATTGACTAAATTAATTTACAGCAAATGATTTATACTAATGTTATTCAAACCAAACCTCTTTGATTTTGCGTATTGCTTCAATAAAAAATACGATATTATTTTCTTTACACTAACCTAACTCTGATATTAAAATTCATATAAAAAACCATTTAATTCCTTTAAAAAAAATAATTTTACATCATATAATAATAATAAACAACTTCCACATTTGACCCGTGCAAACAATAAATGTTACATCTAAATTGAGAGGAGGTAGTAGTAATTTTGAATTCAAATTATTTAAGAGAACGAGTGAGTAAAAAGAAAAAATGGGTTATGTTCGCAATTTATTTCCCTTCTTTCATCGATTTCTTGCCCTTTTGACCTCTTCATATCAGGTGCTACAATATATCGAATTATAATATTTTATTTTCTAAGCAAAAACCACAATTTCAACCCTAATTACATTTGAGATATAACTTATAAGTAAATAGGTATATAATAATTAGCAACACAATATTTCATGTCAATTGATTTTAAAGCACCTCTAGATTTGTTTTGTGAATATCAATCACTATTGTGGGATCATTTCTTATTTGTGCCACAGCTTTGAAGTATGGGATGACACTGTTACTCTTTAAATGTGGGGTAGGGGGTGTGGGTTGGGTGGGGGTGGTTGAATGAGCAAAATATGAAGTTGCATTAGTTTGGGGTTTAGGTGCAACACCAGCACCACAAAGTACAACCAACAAACTTATATCAAAGTAGAATACTGGAAAATGGCATATCCATGTGGATCATTCAACATATCAAGGTAGGGTAAAGGTAGGAAGTGACTTTTTTGTCTTATTTTTATTTATTTCTGAGGCTGACACTTTGGTTTTAATAATTACCACTTTTTTTTTTTAATTTTATATATATATATATATATATATATATATATATGGTTGATACGTATCAAAATTAAATGTGTATAGTTGTTTTAAGTAGACCAATTAAAGTGATCCATTACAGTTTAAGTTATGAGTCTATATAAATATTAAATAATCGTGAGCTTTATATGTAGATCTTATTAGGTGATTTTAATTTGTTGAAGGATATATCAAATTAAACATCAGTACGCTCATTAAACATTCTTGTATTCTCTCTACGCTAAAATGAGCAAATAGTGGGACTGATTGTTTGAGAAACCATTTAATTAAAACTCAAAATCAATCTATGGATTCACGTACGCTTCCAGTATTATGATTAATGTCTTCTTTAATTTCAATGGATCATCGTATAGAGATCTCTAGATTTATTGGACGTTCATAAATTAAGACATATTTATATGTTTATTAAAACATGCTATTTTAATCTTATTATTTTCTAACTTATACGTGTTTTGTGTTTAGTGATTTTTTTTTTAATCGTAATTTATTAAAACAGAAACACGAACCGAAAAGAAGATCATCCACAAAATTCGAAACTCAACCCAATGATCGATTGTCGACACTCTAGAAATATGTTATATTCGATAAATACAGTGATGATCTAGTTGTTTTTGTAACTGTTTGTTTTTTACATCCAATAAATTAAGTTTTATTCCATCTAATTTTGCTATCGATTGTACAGACGACTTGTTTCTTCTTCTGTCATTCATTGTTGTTTCCTACAATTTCAATAATATATAAAATCTCATTCTTGTAGAAAAGTAAAACAAAAAAACCTACTGTGCATTTTCAAAGTAATTAATCAAATATTACTAAGGATTTTTTGAAATCCAAATGGAAATATTAAATTAAAAAATAATGTTATAAATAGAGAACAAAGACCCCTTTGTAAAAAAAACTAAGTCTATTGGAAAATTGACTGGGTGGATGTTGAAGAGAAAAAATAATTGATCAGAGGGCAGAAATCAAGATTCAATAGTCAAATGTAGAAAAATACGAAAAATATTTTGATTAAACGCTTTAATTAAGTTTAAGTTCATCACCGTCGTTTGACCCATTTGTCAACGTGTCTCAATTTTGGACTGCATGAAATGGTTTCCATTCTTTGGATTGGTTATTTCTATGCAGGACAGTGCCCTCACAAGAGCAATATTTATATATATTTTTTCTATATTTTTGAAATATATTATTCCATCTATTATTTGTAAAAAAAATGTATCATATATGCAATAAAACAATTTTAATCTTTTTATCTATTGCTCTCAAACATCTTAATATTACACCACATAAAAAAAAAAATTTTATCCCCATAAAAAAATTAATATTATTAAATAATTTTTACATTAAAACATGTGTTGAACGACAAATATAACTTTTCGTAAGGGATGAAGGGAGTTCATACTTTTTTTTTAAATATGATTATATATTCTTTTTAAAATCTTACACATATATATATATATGTATATATGTGTATTAAGAAAAAATAAAAATTTATATGAAATGGATGTATATGATAAACTATATTTTCATTATTATTTTTATGCACATTCACTATCACATTTATTCTAATAAAAATGGGTTATAGGGCTAGCCTGAGCCCACTATTCAAATGGGCCTGAGCCTATCCAATCCACTGTGATTTGGGTGGGGTCCAATATATCTTCTATTTTTTTTTTTTTTTTTAAATTAATACTCCTTTCATCCAAATAATTTAATTTAATTTTTTTTCTTCATAAATTTTAAAAAATAATAATAGTTTAGTGTAAAATAGATATTGATGCAGACTCGATTATCCGCCTTCTCGTCTTCTTCACTCAATGGGTTCAAGCTTGATCCGTTGAACCTGCAAAAACACGTCGGGGGAGACCCCAGCGCGGGGACTCCGACGCTCAAGTCAGTATCAATATCATTTTAGGAGAATACTTAGAAAAAGAATAGAGAAGAGAAGAGAAGAGAAGAAGAGGAAGTGAAGAGGATAAGAGAAGAGTTCTTATCCTCACATTTTTGTTGAAGAAAATATATATATATACACATTTCTTACTGATTGCAGCTTTCTCGAGTAAGTATATTTAAGACACAACCAAGTTATCGAACCCAAAGGAACTATGTCGAGCTAGGATCCCTAAAGCTAAGAGTTGGCATGGTATTATAGAGTCGGGCTCGGGTATGCAAAATTAAATCTAAAATTAACCACTAAAAATAACTAATGAATAAATTACCAAGAGGGATCAAATATGAGAAAGATGTGTTCGGGTGCAAATCACCAAGGAATCCTTAATTCCGAATCACACATGATCGGGGTTTCAATTAACGAGGGATAATAGGAGCTATCTAGCCAAGAATCACATATCAACCGTACTGGATAAGCCTAGGTTTAATATATCAAAGAAACACGTAAGATAGTTTAGAGACGACACCCTAAGTCTCCTCACTTAATCACAAGAAATAAATTCAAGCAATTAACGTATTCTAATGTAGGTTCTAATGAAAATTAACCAAGTCTCCTTGCGTTAACCCAATATTTACTTCAATCACAAAACCAAGCCTAACACCTAAGAATCAATTTAATAAACCAAATCTCTTTGCGCAAATTAAATCAATTAACAAAGGATCAAAACCTAATCTAGCAATTGAATCATGCAAATCACAATAGAATAATTATTCACCTCTACAATTGAAACACCCAATCACATGATCATCAAAATTAATTCATCCAAGGATCATCACACCCAAACACAAAAGGAATTTAGCCAATCATCATGAATTTACACAAACCCATGAAAATTGAAAGAATAGAGAGAAAAGAAAGCATAATAATTGAGAAATAATCCACTATTAATCAAAAGAATAAGGTTTGATGTCACCTTGAATGTGTTGAATACTTGAATCAATCCAAAATCTAAACCTAATTTGCAAGAAATTGAAAAAGAATTCAAGAAACCCTAACTATGTGTGATTGTGTGTGGAGAAAGGGGAAAAATGTGTATCCAAATGATTGTGCGTGTGTTCCCCTCTTGAAATCTGAAGTCTGCCTTTTATTCACGTCCCCAGCCACGTGGCGCACATCTAATGGCTGAATAATGGAAGAAATCGACGCTGATAAAAACGTTTCTGCAATTTTTTCACCAGCCTCGAGTCGAGGTTCAGCCCTCGACTCGAGGGATCTTCGATTTACGCCGCCCTCGACTCGAGGCTCCTCCCTCGAGTCGAGGCGTCTGCCTTCTCCGTTTTCCTCTTTCCTGGCACACCCCTCGACTCGAGGGTCCTGGACCTCGACCAGAGGTCGAGTCCAGGGATTTTTCCACGAGAAATACTTCGGTCCCGACCCCCATTTTCGTCCGGTATGTTCGTCTTTTCATCCTAAGAATGCTGGTACTCTCGGTTTAGCCAAATTCCACCGATTTACCTGTAAAACGAACAAAATACCTCAAGTAATACCTTTTAAGCAAAATAGTGATACTCTACACATTTAAACATAAAACTAACATTTTATATCACTTTTTGCACTAAATTAAGCCCCGAAAACATGTATCACTTCACTCCAATCACTTACCTTAGGGCAACACCCATTTTGGGCCTTCCAAATGGGCTTTTTCGTTTAGACTTAAGTTGAGTTGAGTTACGTTCGATTGTTCGTGTTTTATCGCGAGTTGGGTTTGGGTTACCGACTAAATACTCAATATGGGCCGAGGCCTTAATTTTTAAGGGTGACAGACCACTCCTCATCAAATATTTGAAGGATATTTTGGGATATTGTAGGGTTCGTTTATAAAAAAATGATTGTTTATTAATAAAACAATGATAATTTGAGTAATTAAAGAGATGTTCGAAGGGTAAAAATAAAATGTTGTATTTTTTTTTTTTTTTTGAAATATAACTAAATTTTTTGAACAAACTAAAAATAAAAATAGAACTAAATTCTTCAGATGCAGTAGTATTTTTAAATTCAATCGATTTTTTTTTCCACTGGCCATTTGGGTTTGTCCTTCGAGTCATACTCATATTGTCGGCTCTAATATATCGACTCATCATCTCTAATACCAACCCATAAATAATAAGATTTGCACCTAATATACATGCATGAATGCGTTAGGTTACATCCATCCTTAATTAATTTGCTTATATAAATAAATATAAAACCATGAGTCAAATATTTATTAGCTCTTTATAATTAAAATAAAAGCGAAAAATATACATGTTTTTAGATTTATATTTTATTTAGGTCATGTCAAGCTCAGTATGTCGCACCACTCTACGCATTAAATGATTACCACAATTAATTTATACCTATGCTTAATTAGATCGATTCTTTTATTTTAACTTTTGTATTCCACGTATTAAAGCATTTAAAAATTATTAATTTTGTTATAAAATTACCAATTGTTAATTAATTTAATATTATACAAACTATTCATCTTAATATTAAATGGAACACAACAATTGTTACACATGATAACATAATTAATGAACACCACATGGTATATACATGGTCGACATATTAATGACTCAATTGAATAAAGTATTATTCGATTGGAAAAGTGGGATTATAATTGACACTCACTTGAAGTAAGGCAAAGTGGATTAAAAAATTGTCAAAATGAATTGGTATATCGTTAAATACTTCTAAACTAGGAAAACAATATGTGTACTTAAATTAATTATTGTATTTTTCATAAATGAATCGAATGGAATTGACTATTACATTTGCTTTATTTTTTTTAATAAAAAAAGGAATCTAAATTATCGACGTCTGAAAGAATCTGCCATCAATATATAATAAATTCATTAATAAAACTTTTGAAAAAAATTAAAAAAAAGTCAAATATCTCAAGTCTTATAATTGAAACGCTACCTTATAACGACAGCTTGCAATATCGTCCACAAAATTCATGGACCATATATATATTGCTCTTTAATTTTCATCCAATTCCAACTTGCTTCAACTTGAAAATGAAACCATTTCAATTATCATTAACATATTGTTATTTATATGGTGTTTAATAAATAACCAATCAAATAATGTTTTCTCAATGTAAATAAATAAATAGAAAAAGAACCACAATATAAAATAACAAAACCAAACCACAATATCCAAATAAATTAAATTTTTCACACTAATTTTTCTTTTTGATTAAATGATGAATTTTTAATAATTCTCGTTAGTGAAATTGGTTCGGGCTCTCGGATTTGCTAATATAACAGACGATCTGCCTTATGAATTAGGGTTTGATATAAATGATTCATTCAAACCATTTCTTTAATCGAGAACAAAATTGAAAGCAACTCCATCCATTTAAAATGAAATACTTAGGGGCCGCTTGATTGGGGGTATTAGAATTAGGTAATGGGAATGACTAGTGATTCATTCCCATTGATGAATTTTGAAAAGAAAGTTGAGCACGAAAAAATTTGAACGAGAAAAAAGTCGAGCGGGGAAAAAATGAATAATTGTTAAATAATTGGCTTAAAAGAGGGAGATTATGTAATCAAAATAAATTAGTGATTATTTTATTTTTAAATCAATTCCAAATTGTACCAAACATCATCAATGTGAATGACTCATTAATCATTCTCATTACCTATTTTTAATACCCAAACCAAACGGACCCTTAGTTCTTTCCATGATAGAATTGACACCCCCACAAGTGAGTGAGAGTATTAGTGTATATATAATATAAATAAATTGATTCTTAACCTTTGAATAAGTTCGAACTTTTAGATAAGACAGAATCTTTCATCACGCCAGACATATCACAAAAAGTGAATATCCCAATTAACACGAGACGCCTAAAAAAAGGTCAGAAATGAGATTAGTCAATAATGCAAACTATATCTTAGCATTCGTTGTAATAACATCAATAGTCTAAGATTTTAGGCAGATGTAGACACCAATTTCCCCTTTGCAAGATTTTGAAGTCATCTCCTCCAAAATCAAAGCCATCTTCACATGTCAAATTCAAACCCCTTCTAAAATCGAATTAGTTTACAGATGAATAAACATAAATTGTTCATACCCCTAGACCTCTGTATATTCTGCCTCATCATTTTGTCCAAAAGATCATCTGCTGCTCATTCCCAGTATGAAGCTTGTTTGCCTGAAAAAAACTGCGGCAAAGGTCCAAATATAAGCTTCCCATTCCATCTTAAAGGCTTGCAAGAATCATATTGTGGATATCCTGGATTTGAGCTGAACTGCATAGATGAATTCCCAGTTCTTCATTTGCCTGAAAATGATTACGTAGTTGATGATATTTTCTACGAAAAACGAGCTTTTCGCGTGTATAATGCTGCTTTGTTGAGGTTGGTAGATGATGGTTGTGTCCCAAGATTGAGAAATACAAGTCTTGATGGATCCCTGTTTGATTATGTTGATGAAACACGTATTCGTCTGTTCTACAATTGTTCGAATTTGATTGATGATCTGTTGCCATACTTGCGTGGTGGATGTGGTGGTGGTAGTGGTAATGGGAGTTTGGTTTTGTATGAAAGAAATGTAAATTTGGGGAATGCAATGGAGGAGTGCGAAGAGAGCGTGGTGGTCCCGGTGGAACGGGGCGGGGACGAGGATAGTATTGGAATTTCGAATGTTTTTGAGGTGATGAAAAGAGGATTTGAGCTGAATTGGACAGCTAGTAAATGCAGTGAATGTAGAGAAAGTGGTGGTCGTTGTGGTTTTATTGAAAGTTCTTACCATTTTAGGTGTTTTTGCCCTGATAGGCCTCATGCTAGAAGCTGCAAACCTGGTAATGGTAAGATGTTCTTATTATTTTTTTGATTTGATTGATGAATGGAATTACATGTTCATTATTGATTAATAAAGGGTTTTTGTCAGTCCAATCCTAATTGATTAATAAAGGGTTTTTATCAGTCTAATCCTCGAAAGATATGTTAATTATCAATTTGGGGTCTGAAAGATAAAATTTATCAATCCGGGACCTGAAAAGTGTTTATAGTAAGAGATTTTATCGGTTCAGGTCCGAAAAAATGTTTAAAATTAAGGTTCTGAATTGATAATTGACATATCTTCCAGAGCTTAGACCGATAAAATCTCTTAATATAAACATCTTTCAGGTCCTAAATTGATAAAATTTCTTAATATAATTATCTATATCTCCCTAAATTGATAAAAAATCTTTTAATTAAATTAATAATTAATATATGTATGATTCTTGATGTGGCCTTATCTGTCATAAATCATAATGATGATTTATATCTTGGTTTGAAAATAAAAAGATTGGACGAGAAAAGTTTTGACATGAGATGTCGGAATTTGGGTTGAGAAGAGGACCAAGTTCACGACATCCATGTATATTAATTTTCCTTAGATAAGATATGCTAGATTCCAGCAGTTACTATATTATATACTCACTTCTGTTGAAAATATATATTATTTTAGATCAACATACATATATTAAAAAAATTATTAACTTTCTTTTATACACCTCATTAATAGCTTTGGAATTCTATATTAGATTTTAAAAACGGTTTTTATCTAAATTATTTTTAAAAAAATTTAAGAGTAATTTGGAAAAAAATATAGTAATTGATTTACATTAAAATTGCAAATAAAGTGAATAGCTAAAGTGACATACATTTTGAATAGAGAGGAGTAAAAGATTTTGTCTTATGTGGACATGGTAGTATCCCATTGCCGAGTGCGTCTCCTATGAATCAAGTTTCACGGTGAAATTTGATCCATATTGAAAGAACAAATTAATTTACCTTTCAGTTATCCCAACTAATAAACTTTAAAATAATATAGGTAATACATTTCAATTATCATGATTGATACCCTTTAATAATATAAATAATATTTTTTATTTATCACGGTTGATACTCTTTCGTAATATAGGACATATTATTCAGTTATCACGACTGATACCCTTTCGTAATATAAGATATACTCTTCAATTATCACGACTGATATCCTTTAGTTAATATCGGTAATAATCTTCAGTTATTACAACTAATACTCTTTAAAATGGATCAAATTTCAACATGAACATTTATTCATAATAGACTTTGCCCCCATTTGCAAGTTACACTCCAAACTTGGTAATAATTCCATATAAAACCTATAAATCTACTATCACACTTTTTCATACAATTAATTTTTCTTTTTTATATTTAAATTATAATTCATATTATCACTTCTAAATTTAAAAATTAGTTTTAAAATCCAAGGATCAAGATTGTGGATTGTGATAAATTTCTCCGAAAGCCCTAAAAGGAATTGAAGATTCCTGTTAGGAAAAATTAATATAGATAAATTACTTTATAAATTTTGACTTTTAGATGAAACAAATTATTTTTATGATATCATAGCATTTAGTCACGCCCAAATTTTGAGCTCAATTGCGAAACAACTCCATTATTATTAAATTGTCCACTCGTTGGCCTCTTCCTAAAAAGAAAGAGTTGAGAATTCAGCCATGGGTGCGAGAGAATGTTAGAAAAATTATGCATTAATTTCACGTTTGTCCATAAGTTTGAACTTTTAGATTAGAAATAATTCTTTAGATTGTTAAAGTGTTCAAAATTTTGCATCAATCACTCTGCCTTTCTGTTATACCAAATTAAGGAGGTGTTTGTTTCAAACTTTTCAATGGGAATGACAATGAAATTGTATTTTTCTCAATGTCTTTGGATATATTGAAGGAATGAATGTCTCCATGATGATTACATCATTAGTGTTGTGCTCCAATTTTTTTAAAATGAAACAAAATAAGTTTGTTGGTAGTGGTGGAGGAGAATGATTGAGGAGAAATGATTGTAGGAGGAAATAAATTAATCAAAATGGACAGTGATTACTTTATTTAAGATGAAAAAATTATGTCTTATCATTTTTTGTTCCCATTAATTACCAAAATTCATTATATTCATTTTCATTCTCATTAATGAACGCAATCAATCGGCCTGAATGTTTGTTTTTGGTCATCAACGCAGGAAAGGACCGTTCAACGCTGATATTAGCTATATGTAAGTCAACATTAACAAAAAAACTTACTCTACATTCATTCACACCTCCCTCATTTCATGCCATTTTAGACCTTAATCTCTCTAATTTGCAATTCCCAGCTTTACCAGCAGTTGCAATCTTGCTTCTCTTGTCCATCATCGCCTTTATCACATTTCAACGCAACAAAAAAGTCTGGCGAAGTCACCTTCTTTCAAGAAACATGTCTTCCAATTCAAGCTCAAAATCTGACATCGAAGCAGCTGGAAGCTTCTATTTGGGCATCCCTGTTTTCTCTCACACAGAGCTTGAAGAAGCCACCAATAACTTCGATCCATTTAAGGAAATTGGAGAAGGAGGCTATGGTGCAGTCTACTATGGTAAACTCAAGGATGGAAGGAAGTTGCAGTAAAAAGATTGTACGAACACAACTTCAGAAGAATGGAGCAATTCTTGAATGAAATCAAGATTCTTACAAGCTTAAGGCATCCAAATCTTGTCTCTCTGTACGGCTGCACTTCTCGAAGGTCCCGCGAGCTGTTGCTCGTCTACGAGTACATCCCGAACGGCACGGTTGCTGATCATTTGCACGACGAGAGTGCAAATGAACAGCCTATCTCGTGGCCTATTCGGCTCAAGATAGCCGTGGAGACTGCGGCCGCATTGGCGTATCTCCACGGCTCGGGTATAATCCATCGGGATGTGAAGTCGAGCAACATTTTGCTCGACAGCAATTATTGTGTCAAAGTGGCTGATTTCGGGCTTTCGAGGCTTTTCCCGGAGAATGTGACTCACGTATCCACCGCCCCCCAGGGGACGCCTGGATACGTGGATCCGGAGTACCATCAGTACTACCAGCTTACAGAGAAGAGCGATGTTTATAGTTTTGGAGTTGTCTTAATTGAGCTCATTTCGTCTATGCCTGCTGTTGATATAAGCAGGCATAGACATGATATCAACTTGGCTAACTTGGCCTTGAATAGGATCCAAAGATGCGCGTTTGATGAGCTCATCGACGCGTCTCTTGGATACGGGTCGGATCCTGAAGTGACGAGGATGACGACCGCGGTGGCGGAGTTGGCGTTTCGGTGTCTTCAGCTGGAGAGGGATTTGAGGCCTTCTATGGATGAGGTATTGGCTTTTTTGAAAGATATTAAAGGTGGTGAAAATTGCAATTTTGAGAAGAAAAAAGAGGGTAATGGTAATTACAGTATATCTGCTTCTTCCCCTGAAATAGATGATGTTGTTTTATTGAAGAATAAGGGATTTCAGTGCTCTCCCATTGCTGTGACTGATGCATGGGCTAGTAGTGCTTCTACTACAACAAGTTTCACAGGACAAGAGTTATAGTTTCTCATGGGAAAATATTGTAGGAATGGAAAACACCATTTTTATGTACTTTTTAAACGGGGTAAGTTTTTGTGCTTCGTATACAATGTACAGTATTATTATTTTTGAAAAAAATTAAAGTATCAAATATTTGATCAAAAGTATTAAGAATCTCATGGGGTATCAAGAATTAGAGTTAATTATATCATATTTGACTAAGAATACCAAAAATCTGATCAAGAATATAAAAAATTTGATGAAATTGAAAAATAATATTTATAGAATCAAATATTTAACTAAGAGTATCAAATATTTGACCAAGATTATCAGTGAAACACCGTAAACTTACAATGTATACGAAACACATAAATTTTGTCTTTTAAACGGATTAATAACACAAAATTTCCTCATGGTTTGAATATGTTGAATGAAACCTATTCTTGATTTAAAAATTGCACAAAATTTTTCGGTGGTTTATTAAATATTCTTTTTTTTTTTTCTATTTCATCTATTTTTCTTATATAGTTTTTTAAAATATTGAAATTTTAAGATTATATTATAAAGAACATAACAAGAAATGGAGAATTCATTTTATTTAATAAATCCATAGGAAATATCGTGCAATTTCCAAACCAACATTTTTATATTTTTAAATCACGATGAAGTTTCGTGCAATTAGCCTCTTTTTAAATTGAAAATCAAAGGAATTAACGTATTAAAGGGGAATTTGGAGAAACGTCACTCTTTTTTTTTTCCTGGTTAAATCATAGGGTTAAATTAAGAATGAAACTTGATGTTTAACACATGAGGATAAGAGGTTTTGAGCAAATGCCTTTTTATTCAATTAAAGAATCAAGAACTATAATAATGAGTATAGAGTGTTGCTAGATGAACTTTTTTACAAAGTAATATTTAAATAAAAAAATTACTGGCATATAAAGTGAAATTATATAACAATGGACATGACAGCGTGCGAATGTGGAAAGAATGGGCCTGCTGAGCTAAGTTATTTTTTTTTCTCAAAAATATTATTATTAATAATATTTAATCACAAATAGAGGAATGACCGAATGAGTACTCTTTGAAACTCTATTCAAGTACAGATATGCCGTGTTTGGATTGTTTAAGAAATAGAAAGGATAAATGAACAATTTTAGAATGGAATGAAAGTTAGAAAATTGAGAGGAATGCTGGTTTCCATAAAATATCTAAGTGATGAATAAAATTACTATTTATGAAATCACGAGAATAATCCTATATCCACACGTGGACATAAATTTATATGTTCACCATTTATTATATGATATTACATAAATAATTAATTAAATAATAGTGGATTCCCTATTTATATGACATCACATGCATGATAGATGATGGGTATATAAATTGATGACATATGATCATTTCTGTAATCCTCCCAGGGATGGATTTACTAGTTAGATATGATACATGAATTTTTCTAAAAATACTATAATATAGTATCAGATTCGTATCCGCATCCTAAGATGGGTGAGATTTGCGAATTTCCACTGCGTATCTGATCGCCACATGCAACATGGTGAATTGATAATAAATAAACTGATGCACTCGCGAATCCAGTGAAAGAATTCCAACTTGGTGATTAGACAAACACATTCAATTGAACATTAAATATATTATTTCAATTGAATTTTATTATGTAATGTAACTTAAATTGACATTGTAACATTCATTTTAAATTGAATTCAATATTATGACTTATGTATTGGACGAATAAAAATTGAATTGTTGTTTTGTTACTTAATTAGATTAAATTATTAAATATGTTAAAGTTTTGAATGATAGAAAATGTGAATTACATACATTTAATTTACGAATTTTTAAAATATAATTTTTTTATATATAATAAAATATAAATAAATAAATGTATCTTTCACAAATTGCACCCTATTTTTTTTTAAAAAAAATTGTATTCTCATACTCATATCACTTCCTCACTTGTACCCCATACCCGTGCAATATTGCTAGTCAGCTATACTGGGCTTCAGGCCAGTACAAATCTTCGACATATCTTACATATTATATATATATATATATATATATATATATATATAAATTATATATATATATATATAATTTAAAAATTAGCACATTAGTCCACCCTAATTCATTGTATAAGCCCACCTCAAATATAAACTCATCCCACCAAAATCCCTCCATTCTTGAAGAAATAATTAATTAATTTTTTGTCTTATCTTAAAAACAAGTCAAACACTTTCCACTTGAGTATTAACTATGCAGGGTTTTGTTTTTTTTTCTTAATAAAGATGGAGAAATTTGCAGTTTCTATGAGAATTTTTTAATAATAATTTTGAATCCACATCTTTTTTAGTTTTTTTTTCTTTTTATAAAAACAATCCCAATCATTATTTTTTAGGATCAGAACTGCAATTTTATCTCATTTTTTGGGACAAAAACTACAATTTATCATTTTCTTGAAACCAAAATTGTAATTCACTCAGGATAAAAATATGATGAAAAATAACTATGAGACCAAAAGTGTTGAAAAGAGGATCATTTTACATGTCATCCATTCTTTTGAGACCAAAAATGCAATTTATCCGATGAGGATGTGTAACAAGGTTATTTATTACTTATATATTAATTCCATTTTTAATTGTAAATATGAGAAATTAGAAATTATATATTTTTAATTTTCTCTTAAATTAATAGATTTTCTAGTCATTATCCATCTTTATTATGTATAGGTACTTTGTGTGTTTTTTCAGACATTAAATGGAGCACAAACCTTCCCAAAAAAAAAAAAAAAAGGAAAAATGACTTATATCATAAATTTTTAGGAATATGGTTGTCAAAATGGTGAAATTACCTCAAAATTTTCAATGAAACATCAACCATATATTTGCAAAGAAAAAAAAATGATTTATATAATTTTTCTTTATGAATTTGATGTTTTGTAATTTTATATAACACAACGTTAATGAACGAAATATATTGTTATGCATAAATTTTAATGTGACGAAAAATTTATTTTTCAGTCCACCCTACTGTAAAATTCTGAATCCGCCATTGAACCCTCCATATAAATATTATTTCCCTTTCATTAATTTCTCATTATTCCTTTCTATAAACACACCAACCAAGCACCCGACTGTGGTTGAACTCAGTTTTCAATTACAGTTGCTACTGATTAAGAGAAAAAGAAAGCTCTGTAGCTAAATTTTCAAATAATAAAAGAAATATGCATGATTGGAGGAACTAGGCATGGGGTGATATTTTGACGAATAACATAATAATAATAATATGAAAATAATTTCTTGAAGTTCCCAATTAAACTTCACTCTGATTGGTTGAAGCTAGCTAGCAAGATTGGTGAAAAGAAGTCAAGTCTTGATTATATAGTCCAAGTCAACTAGAAAGTGCGTAATAGCATTTTTCGTGGTTAAAAGCTTGGGATGACCAATTCGAAAGACTATTCTGAATAATTAAATTTATATACTCCATTTGTCCCTAACAAAATGTAAAATTTAAAGAAAAACGAGGAAATATTAATTATTAATAAGTTGACTGGAGTTTAAACTATAATAGTTCTGTTTGGTTATGTATAGTATTGGGTTGATACAAAATAATCAAATATATATATATATATATATATATATATATAAATAAATAATGAAAAACAAATTTAATTATATGAAACGTTCTCAATTCTTACACATAAGAACGATTTTATTTATTCATATTTATTGATCCATGGGTGAAACATCATCCCGATAATACGACTCAAGTAATAAAACTCAAATTCGTCCTACACAAAAATCTCTCAAAATTAAGTTAAGTTATTCATCACTTTATAATATTACGTAATGTGAAAAAAATTTACCAAAATCTGTAACGTTATTCGATCAAAAAATTAATATACCAAATTATTAATATGATATGTTACGTGCTAGCTCAAGAATCCAAAAAGTTGAATTTTTTCAAATGTCAACTTTGTTTATTTCATCTTGGTTGGCAAATTTTAATTTTCTTGAATAAGAAAACAAACAAACATCTTGTGGTCATACTTAGCAAGTCTAACCAAAGTCCTAAAGTAAGTATTTCCAAGTCAATTGCCGTGTATGATCAAAATCAACTCCCTGCCGTAACGAAAACGTGAAAAATTAAAAAGATCAAACTACATATAAGAAGAAGAAGAATGACAAAATTGGATAGCTAAGTAATTTTTCTTTCAAATTGTTGAGGGAAATCCATGCATGGGTTTTAACAAGGCTAATTTTTTTTTCTTGTTCAATTGTTGCTTTCTTCTACTCAAAGCTGACTCCAAATGCCAGCCATTCTACCCATGTAGAAATTTTACTCTCGAATTTCCATTCACCGATGCCAACGACACCGAATGCGGGTTGTTTCCGGTTCACGGGTGTGACCCGGATCATGAAAATGGATATCCAAGACCCTATGTACGATACGGACATCACTTTCTACATTATGTTCATATTTTGGGTAAGTTGTCGGAAAATAGCTTCAAAATGGAGGACTTTGGCTTGCAAGATTTATTGATGAAAAACAGCTGTTTTGCCTTCTCATATTTGTCCATGATGAACTCTCCTTCTGTTTCATTTACTTTCTCCCCTAATTTGACCTTCTTTAAATGCTCCAAAGAACCTTATATAGCAAACCATTTCAAAGACTATAAAAAAAAAGAATGTCTTTTCAGCAATGTGTACTATAAAAACCAAGAAAATGATGGTCTTGTTATAAGGGATATCCCTCATGAATGTTCTGTGGTTCAACTGCCTAAGTCTGGCACATTTGTTGCTGAGTGGAATGTTTCTGAAGCTTGTTTGAAATGTCATCACGGAGGAGGCCGGTGTCGGACTCATCGACAACAGAATACATTCTACTGCGAACATGGTACGTTTTTCATAGGTAAAATTGCAGTTTTGGTCCCATGAGAATTTTTTATCGATAATTTTGATTTCATTTTTTTTTGTCCATTTTTTGCAAAACAAACCCAATTTTATTTTTCATGACTAAAACTGCAATTTTATCTCATTCTTTTGGGATCAAAATTGCAATTTATTATTCTATTGAGTATTGAGATAAAACTGCAAATCTTTTAGGACCAAAAATATCGAAAGAAACTGCATGGACCAAAAGTGTCGAAAAAATAACTATTTTGCAGATCACCCATTCTCTTGGAACAAAAAATACAATTTATCCGAGTTTCATATGCTGAAATTTCTGATTTTTATGATGCCTGATCCTGTTTTTTTATTTTGGCATCAATCAATCACCATATATTTTTATCAGTAAAAGTAATTATATAGAAAAATAAAAAAGAAAGTTTTACAAGAATTAACAGCACATCACCATTTTATAATTAGTGCACCAATTAAAAAACAAAAAAAAGAAGAAGTTGGATCTTTAACATACAATCCAAACCAGCCAAATACAAATAGAAGCACATTCAAATCAATCACCATATCTGACATCACTATTTTAGAATTAGTGCATCAATCAACAGTTGGATCTTTAACAAAACAATCATTCTAATAAATTTCTATCTTTCAACAGAAAAACACCATTCCTAAATATCTTTTCATTACGTCCCTTCCAAATCAACCAAACCAGCCAAATACAAATTGAAGCACATTCAAATCAATCGCCATATCTGACAAACTGAACGTTCATTTGTTTGCAGATGCACAAAAGAGTTGGTTGAAGCTGATATTAGCTTTATGTAAGTTAACATTCTCTTAAAATACAAAATTAGTAAACATTCATGGATTTACTGCTTTAATTACTCCAATTTGTGGTTATTACCCAGCAATATCTGGAGCTGGAGTATTGCTGCTATTATCGATCACCTATATAATATGGCAACGTAAGAAAAAGTCGATTAATTCAAGAAACACATCTTCAATTCCCTCCACAAAATCAGACATAGAAGGTGGAATCATCTACTTTGGCATCCCTGTTTTCTCATTTACACAACTTGAGGAGGCAACAAATAACTTCGATCCTTCTAAAGAACTCGGAGATGGAGGCTTTGGAACCGTTTACCAAGGTAAGAAATTAGTGTTAACATTCATTTTGTTAGGGAATGAACATAAATGAATTAAATTTTTACTTCTCTACAAGTTTGGACTTTTAAATGAGGTGAAATTATTTCATATTATCAAAGCAAAAGCTCAGCCCAAATGTCTTGGGTTCAATTTCCACTGATAGCAACTCCACTAGAGATGTTAAACCGGGCCGGACTAGGCCAGTCTCGTTTAACCCTAAAAAATGCATGGTTAGGTCCTTGATATTAGAGGCTCGTTTAAATCCGGGCTTTTTTGTCCCGCCCCTATTATGAATTATATTTGAACTTTTGGAATTAATACATATGATTGAACTTTTAGAATTTTATGATCAATATTTGAGATATTATTTTGATTATTTTATGATATAGCCCGTTTATGGCCCATTTAGCCCGATGCCCGCTAGAGTTAGGGTTAGATCTCAACTATTAGAGGACTGTTAAAAGTGAACCGAATAAGGCCCTAAACCGTTTAGTCGTGGCCCTATAGGGCTAGGGCCAGCCCACTTAACATCTCTAAACTCCACCCAAATTAAACTTATCCACTCGATGTACCTCCTCCCATAGGTAGAGGTTATGAATTCAGTCCACGAGTAACATAAATGAATTAAATCCTTATCTCTCCACAAGTTCGGACTTTTAGATGAGGTGAAATTCTTTCACATTTCAAGCATTTATACTTAGCTTATGTCTGATTTGTATATTTTAACTAGGCAAGCTAAGGGATGGAAGAGAAGTTGCCATAAAGCGTATGTATGAACACAACTTCAAAAGAGTGGAGCAGTTCTTGAATGAAATCAAGATTCTTACTGCTTTGAGGCACCCCAATCTTGTCTCTCTGTACGGCTGCACGTCTAGAGCATCCCGGGAACTCCTACTCGTCTACGAATACATTTCCAACGGCACGGTTGCTGATCATCTGCACGGTGAGACAGCCAAGGAGGCGCCGCTCTCATGGCCTATTCGAATGAAGATAGCCATAGAAACTGCAACTGCATTGGCCTACCTCCACAACTCAGACATAATCCATCGGGATGTGAAGACGAGCAACATTTTACTCGACAGCAATTATTGTGTCAAAGTGGCTGATTTCGGGCTTTCAAGGCTTTTCCCGGAGAATGTGACTCACGTATCCACCGCCCCTCAGGGGACGCCTGGATACGTTGATCCAGGGTACCATCAGTACTACCAGCTTACAGACAAGAGCGACGTTTACAGCTTTGGAGTTGTCCTAATTGAGCTCATTTCATCCATGCCTGCAGTGGATGTAAACAGGCATAGGCATGAAATCAACTTGGCTAACTTGGCCTTAGATAGGATCCAAAGATGCGCGCTTAGCTGAGCTCATCGACTCGTCTCTTGGATACGGGTCTGATCCTGAAGCGACGAGGATGACTACCACGGTGGCGGAGTTAGCGTTTCGTTGTCTTCAGGTGGACAAGGATTTGAGGCCTTCAATGGATGAAGTAGTGTCTTTTCTTAATGATATACAGGGTGGTGATGATTTCAAATTTGAACAGAGAAAAGAGGGAAATGATAAGATTGTTCCAGCCATAGAAACAGATGATGTTTTTTTGTTGAAGAATGAGAATTTTCATGCCTCACCAACGGCTGTGACTGATGCATGGACTAGTAATGCTTCTACTATTACAAGTTGCATTGATTGAGAGTTATGCTTCATTTGGTTTCTTTGAGAAAGAGAGCTAGAAATAGCCTTTTTTTATAGGAAAAAGTCATTGAGAAAAAATTACAAACGATCCTGTATCTTTACTTGAATCCATTTTTAGTCCTTTTTCTTTTTAGTTTATCAATTTTGATCCTTTTATTGTCAATTTTGGTCATTTTCACTGGAAAATTTTAATTTTTACCGGAAAATTGTCCTAATTTTTTATTCTTGTCACATTGACAACCATGTCAAGTCTCATTTGAATTGTCACTCATCCAAAAAGCAAAACCCTCAATTAATTTCAAATTTTAATTACACCAATTTTAAAATCGTAAATTTTGCAATTTTCATCATTAATTTCATGTGTTTTATGATGAGGGGAGGGTCGAGGCCTATAGTTTCTTTTCCTCTTGTCGAGCCCGTCATTTTGATATATTTTCGTGTCATTTGAAGAGTATTAATTTTTTAAAAAATAATAACTTAGGATTTAATTTTAAAATATTTGAAGAGTATAGTTACAAAATATTAAATCATCCATTAATTTGTAACTAGAAAAATATAAAATTTATTTAATGTGTATAATGATATGTAAGTGTGGTGTGGTGTCGATGGGAGAGGGTATCTTCTCAAAAGCCTGCCCTAAAACCTATAAATCCCCCCACCCCCACCCCCACCCCCACCCCCTACCACCCAGAATGAACTGCTACCTCCATTTTTTCTTGCTTTTGGTTTCAACTATTAAAATCGCTGAATTAAAATGAGGTGTTGTGCTGCATTCACGAAAGGAGCAGGTTACTTGTACTCTTTTGCAAAGTTCACCACCCTGTTAAGTTTACCTATTTTTTTAATTCAGTTTACTTCTTTTTTTTTTATCTATTATACCTTTTCCTTTTTAACTATCATTACTCACTCACCCCTCTCATTTTTGTTCACACCAACATTGCCGTCGCCATCATTCGCCGTTGCCCCTAGGAATCTCGCCGTCCGCTGCCGCCCATTGGCTGTTCAAAAAAAAAAAAAAAAAGTTGGAAATCAAACACATGTTCGAAAAAAAATTCCATAAGAAATACATTTGTTCGAAAAAACATTTGAACACATTGTTCGAAAAGCTTTTCTGCAAAAAACACATTTGTATGAAATTTTTGGTCGAACATATGTTGTTGTTTGGAAAAAAATTTCAAACACGAAGCATTTGTTCAAAAAATTAGAGCCGAACATTTATTTTTCGTGTGTTGAAAATAAAAAAAGGCAACAAAATACTAATACCAATATATAATCGTTCCTATTGCATATTAACTACTCAAACTATACCAATGTAAACAAAAACTAACAAATAAACACAAATATTATACAAACTTAAACCTAGAAAAAAAAAAGGTATTTACATATGTAGGTTGAGACTTTGTGACCAAAAAACGAGCGCAATACATAAGGGGATATTGTTCTCTCCAATGTTGGGTGATGTTTGATCAGTTGGATTGAGGAAAAAAATGTTCAATTATGTGTATTTTGTTCGAAAATGCTATAATTTTATTTTTTATCGTGTAGAGTGAACTCCATAATCTATGTGCTGAAATTTTAATAATAGATATTTTTGTCTTTTTTCAAAAAAAAAAAAAAAAAAAATTCTAGGAATGGTGAACTTTGTAAAAAACGGACGTCCTTCACGAATGATTTAGAAATGGGCTGAGATGGCTCTTAATTAAATGGGGCCATGCTCATTTACACTGACAGCTTCATTCCTGGAAATGGGCCTCCAAATATGGTGTAATAATAATTAGGTACCATTTTTTTACCCCTCATCGATTCACTTCTTCAATTGATTCAATAAATAATGGGTATGCATTTTGCTCCCAAAATCTCCATTTTCTCTATAAAAATTATAAAACAATACAATTCTCTATGTCGCTTTTAGTTAATTCATGATATTCTGTCAAATTACAAACATGAATTTCAAATAATTATCATACTAATACTAATAAGTATAGTTTAAAATATTATTCCTTATGTACTGGTATAAGTTAACCGTTGGTCTTCGGTACAAAGATTAAGATAAAATAATATAATATAAATATAATGCAAATAATGTGATGAGGAGAAAAGAAAAAGTAAGAGACTTAGATAAAATTAAGGGTAAATAGTGGTATATGTGTGAATAATAGAAAAATATAGGGATATAAATTTAGTTGATAATTGCTAAAAATAGAATAAGTGGAGTAACTTATAATTAAATAGACCAAAATATAAAAATGTGTATTTATATCGTGATGGAGGGAATATTATTTTATTTCATTTTTAGAAAATCATTCATATAATTTGAAGCGAGAGAGTACAAGGATACATATTATCGTGTAATATGAGATGAGATGAGATGAGATGATTCGCGATATTTGAGAGTGCTGGTTTACTAGATCTAATCACTATATGATATGATGTAATCAAACACTATTATTTTAAAATTGCATGTCTATTTTCTGCCGTACAACTTCATTACATTAATAAACTGTTTAAAAGTAATTATCTTCGATCCGACTTGACTCAAATATAAAATTCCTAATTTTGACAAAATAGTTAATAATCTCCTAAAATAATAAATACAGTTGAGGTAATTTAATAAATTTATTGTAGTTATAACTAATAAAATATCCATTAATAATTGTTAAAACATTTTTTAAAAAAAAAATAAATATAGGAAATTCAGTTGCATTTTACAGTTTTCACTCATTCAGACCATTCTACCGTTGATTCCCCACCCTCATCTCCTCATCTCAACCACCCACCCACCCCCATGCCATCTCCACTAACCTCCACCTTCCTCCTCCTCCTCCTCCTCCACCTCACCCTCACCTCCGCCGCCGCCTCCCAAGACTCCGATCTAGAATCGGACTGCACCAACCGATGGATCCACATCCGCCACCTCCCGCCGCAGTTCAACCGCGACCTCCTTTCCAACTGCTCCGAATACCCTCTCTTCGACGACTTCTGCCCCTACATCCACAACTATGGCCTCGGCCAGAAAACCCACAACTCCTCCCATAGCTGGTACCGAACCGACCCGTTTATGCTCGAGCTCATTTTCCACCGCCGCATCCTCGAATACCCCTGCCTCACCGCCGATCCAAATCTCGCCACCGCCATTTACCTCCCTTACTACGCCGGAATCGATGGCCTCAAATACCTCTACGGCCCCGAGGTTAATTCGAGCTTCCGACACGGCTTGGATTTGTATCACTACCTAAACTCTGAATCCCCTGCGATTTGGAATAGGAATTCCGGCAATGACCATTTCCTCGTCATGGCCCGACCCGCCTGGGATTTTTCCCAACCCCTATCGAACGATCCGCCGATTTTTGGCACTTCATTTCTCGAATTGCCGGAATTTTTCAATGTGACGGCGTTGACATTAGAAGCCAGAGCATTCCCATGGCAGGAGCAAGCAATTCCTTACCCGACGTCGTTTCATCCTCCGAATCTGGCGCTTTCCGAGTCGTGGGTGAGTAGAGTGAGAAAATCGAGGCGGAGCACGGTCATGTTATTCGCCGGCGGTGGCGGGATTTCTCCAAATCCGAATATCCGGCGAAGCATTAGACTAGAATGCGAAAACGCGACTAGTATGAACACCACCGGCACTGGGTACGAAAATTTCTGTGAATTTGTGGATTGTTCTAACGGGATCTGCGAGCATGATCCGATCAAGTTTATGAAGCCGATGTTGCAGGCGAGCTTCTGCTTACAGCCACCGGGGGACACGCCGACGAGGAGATCGACGTTCGACAGCATTTTAGCAGGATGTATACCGGTGTTCTTCGAGGAGATATCGGCGAAAAAGCAGTACACGTGGCACTTGCCGGAGGAGGAGTACGAGAGGTTTTCAGTGTCGATATCGAAGGAGGATGTGGTGGGGAAAGGGGTGAAGATTTTGGATGTGTTGATGAGTATACCCAGAGCTGAAATTAGGAGGAAGAGAGAGAAAGTTATAGAGATGATAGAGAGAGTGATGTACAGAAAGCATGGGAGTTCATTGGGACTGAGGAGCAAGAAAGATGCATTTGATATTGCCATTGAGGGAACACTTCTCAGAATTAAATCAAGAATTGAAGAAACTGCAGCTTACAGGGTAAACAATGAATGATCTTTTCTTTCATTTGGTTGTCATGTATGTAATTATTTTATACCTATATTGTTTCCATGTTCTATAATTTATTTGCCCAGAAATACTGGGAATCTGAAGTGTAGAAAAGTTCATCCTTGATCCTTCAATGAACTGATCAGTTTCCAGATGTTGGATTTCCAAAACATGGATACCATGGTTTTCACCGAGGGTAATTTTGTAAATCTTGATGTATAAATTAAAAAAATGAGTTGAATTATGTGTGCCAGTGGGTTCAAAAGTGATGATATTTTATGTAAAATTGCGGATATAAAATGATTTTTTATTGTAAAGGTGTGAAAGTTATTTTGGGCCGGATGAAAAAGAAAAGTGTGAAAGTAATTGCAGGATTGAGAGGAGTAAAATTTGGGATGTAAAAACTGGCCTCGAGTATTTTCCGGGGCTATGAATACTCGATTGAAACGAAGATGGGCTATCAAGAATGTAGAGGACGTAGGATGGGCAGTTGGTTAGATCTAGTATGGATCATATATGGACGGTCGCTGGTAATTCCTCGCACGAAACAAACATGAGTTCGTGCGAGATAGTCAATCATTCTACGACTAACACAATTATCCTTAATGATGTATCCTCTGCTCATTCGAAATACATGATGTTAACTAAAATTTGGTCATATTGCAGCTCGATTGTAGCTGGTATAAAATGTGCACTAATATCTCAGAAGTTTACTGAAAACTGCTGCGAAATTACCAATAATTTCTTATGTATCTGCTTCTAATTTTTCTACTACGTGGAAATTGTTGGATAGCTACACCCAGTATTCTTCCACTACTTTTGACGTCGGATAAGAGAAAAGGGCAACTTTGAGTCTAAAGTTTGAAATAAAAACAGAAATATGGGGCCTCAAATGGAAAACTAACGCAAATTAATCACACATGTTCCTGTCATATTAAAGTTAAATTGAAGAATACTTTACAATCTGTGGTTTCTTTCTTGTGTTCATATTTGAAAAAATTGAATACAAACAAGAAATCTGGAACTCCATATACAATATCTTTCTTTAAATATATTTTCTTTTAAAAAATAATGAGAAATGTGAAAAGGATTTCTTGAAGTTCAATTTAAAAAAATAAATAAAAAATCTGATTGGTTGGGCATTTGAAGGATTTTAAGGGCTGGAAAGGTCAATACATATATATGTGTGTGTGTGTATACTGCTAGTGCCAGTCCACTAGAAAGACCATTTCAAAGACTGATTAGATATATATTTTTAATAATTGAAAATGAAGTGGGGTGATATTTTGCAAGTCTAGTTTCCAAAAGTCTTCAAAGTCAACTGGCGTGTATGATCAAATCAATGACTTGTCTGAACTGAGCAAGGAGAAGATGAGGAGATAGAAAACAACTGGTATATCATTCTCTCTATTCTTAATAATCTGTTGTGATTTTCTGAGAGAGATTCAAAAATGGCTTTGTTGATTTTCTTGTTCCTCTTTGGTTTTCTTCTGCTCAATTCATGTGAATCCAAATGCCAAAAGTCATTCCAGTGTGGTAAGTTTTCCATGGAATTTCCATTCTCTGATATTAGAGATCCAAACGGATGCGGGTTGATCAAGGTTGATGGCTGTGGTTTGCATGGACATCCAAGAATTCTTGTGAAGGGATGATTATGGTTATAATATTATAGAGAAGGAATCAGCATTTAAGTACAAAGTACAAGATGTAGAGATTAAAGGTCCAGTGGAAAACAGAAGATGTTACACTTTCAGAAATGTGTCTCTGCCTCAATCTCCTTCTGTTTCATTTTCTTTCTCCCCTAATCTCACCCTCATCAACTGTTTCAATAATTCTGATAATGTTAAAGAATTAGATGAGCATTTCAACAAGTATCACAAGCTGGAATGTGAAATATCCCGATTGTATTATAACACCTCGTTAACGTTGTTCCTCCTGTGGAACTAAGTAGTCTTCCAAAAGACTGTTCAGTGATTCATCTACCTGTGAAGTCTCACCAAGATTTTTCAGATGATCTTTTAGATCTGTTAGAGGCGAATTTTACTCTTGAGTTGAGTGTTTCTGAAGCTTGTAATAAATGTTTCAATGGAGGAGGGCAGTGTCTTACTGACAACCAGAATAAGTTCTACTGCAAACAAACAAGGTATTGGTAAGATGCTAAACCTAGACATCTTCTGGATAGTCATGATGAATCCGTAATTTTTTTTTCTTCTGCCAGAATTCAGATGCAGGTTTTTCAAGTAGGAGGAATTAAGCATTTTTTGTTTCTTAAGCAAGTTTTTTGTAATTTGCCAAACTTCTAAGGGCTGATAAACAAGCATCTCTTTGTGTTCTAAAGTACAAATTTATTATTTAGAATTATAACCTGGCTCATTTGTTTGCATCAATTAATCTGCCCATCTGATATGCTATGTTATGTTGAATTTGTGTGCAGATAAGCGTAAGTTGAAGCTGATATTATATATATGTAAGTTACCATTTACATCCTTAACATCAATCAAAAGCATATCTCCCCCACACACAAATTGTTGGCATTTCCCCCAAATTGGCATTTCAGACCTTAATTACAGCAATTTATGGTTCACAGGTATACCTGGAACTGGATTCTTGCTTCTCTTATCGATCGCTTATATAATATGGCAACGAAAGAAAAAGAATTCTGGAAGTTTCCTTCTTGCAAGAAACATATCTTCAAATCCAAGCTCAAAATCTGACATTGAAGATGGGGGCTCCTACTTCGGCATTCCTGTTTTCTCATACACAGAACTCGAAGAGGCCACCAATAACTTCGATCCTTCTAAAGAACTTGGGGATGGAGGCTTTGGCACTGTCTACCACGGTAAGAAAAGAAACTCATGTTAAACATTTATCAAGTATTGATAGTGTGATAACAATCCTGCTAACTGAAACTAGGAAAACTTCGAGATGGAAGAGAAGTTGCAATAAAGCGCCTATACGAAAACAACTACAAAAGAGTGGAACAGTTCTTAAATGAAATCAAGATCATTACTAGATTAAGGCACCCCAATCTTGTCTCTCTGTACGGCTGCACTTCTAGAAGATCTCGGGAACTCCTACTCGTCTACGAGTACATTTCCAATGGCACAGTTGCTGATCATCTGCACGAAGAGATGGCCACGGAAGCACCCCTCACGTGGCCTATTCGTATGAAGATAGCCATAGAAACTGCAACAGCATTGGCCTACCTCCACAAATCAGACATAATTCACCGCGATGTGAAGACGAACAACATATTACTCGACAGCAATTATTGTGTCAAAGTGGCTGATTTCGGGATTTCAAGACTCTTCCCAAACCATGTCACTCATATCTCCACCGCCCCTCAAGGGACTCCTGGATACGTTGATCCCGAGTACCATCAGTGCTACCAGCTTACAGACAAGAGCGACGTTTACAGTTTTGGTGTTGTCCTAATCGAGCTCATTTCCTCCATGCCTGCAGTGGATCTAACCAGGCATAGGCATGAGATCAACTTGGCTAACTTGGCCTTAAATAGAATCCAGAGATGCGCGTTTGATGAGCTCATCGACCCATCTCTTGGATATGGGTCAGATCCTGAAGTGACAAGGATGACTACCACGGTTGCTGAGCTGGCATTCCGTTGTCTTCAGCTGGAAAAGGATTTGCGGCCTTCTATGGATGAGGTAGTGGCGTTTCTGAAAGATATCAAGGGTGGTGAAGATTGTAATTTTGAAGAGATAAAAGAGGCTAATGGCGGTAATCATACCAATATACCAGGAATGATTCTTCCTTCACCTGAAACCGATGATTTCGTGCTGTTGAAGAATAAGTCGTCGTCCACTACTGCCACTGATACATGGGCTAGTAGTGAATCTAATACATTAAGTTCAGCTGGGTGAGAGTTTCATTTTCGTCGAGTTTCAGAAAAATGTAAGAAATGTGTTGGAAAACCTGTTTTATTATTCTGAAACGCGTCGAATCTATGTAGTTTTCGCTTAGTTTTGTTGTCTGTTCCGCTTGTAATTCTTTAACATTGATGCATGTTGTACAGAAAACAGAGAAAAACCAAAAAAAAAAAAAAAAACGGATTGTATATAGTTAAGAAGCTTGCTTATTCGAATTTTGTTATGTTTATGAGACTTTATTTTCTTGAAAGAACTGATCTATGTTTGTTCTGCTAAAAATCCATGTCGGGCTTCATTATTAATGTATTAAATTAAATACTAGGAATTTGTGGATTTATGTGTTAAAAACTAGAATCTTTTCACATGTGTAACATCAAGTGATCATTGTTTAGTCTACCATGTGTTACAAGGGTCAACTTTGAGGTGTGTAAATGGAAACTTCTGGGAACATGGCTTAAGGTTATCTGACCATTTCAAAGTAGTTCCCATGGAAAATTAAAATAAAATAAAAGTCTAGAATCTTTATATGTTTTCAAAGTCGGCTATCTTCTTTGATTAAGACCATGAATTGTCTGAATACATCTCAGAAAGTTGAGCAGTAGTAAACAAAAGACAACAAGGAGAAAGAGCACCTACAGATAGAAATCACTTGGGAGATATATTCTTCCCATTTCTTGATTTGCTGAGGTTTATTCAGTTATGGCCTTTGCAAAGCTCATATTTTTCTTGTTCTTATGTTATCTTGTACTCAATTTAGTCGATTCCAAATGCCAAAAATCCTTCAACTGTGGCAATCTTGGTGCTCTTGAGTTTCCTTTCTCGCGCGTTGATGATCCAGCTTGTGGGGTGTTCATGGTTGATCGTTGTGATTCTGATCCGATAATTCAGCTCGACGTTGGAGGGCGTTGGTACGAAATTCTGCGTAAAAACTCGCAGAATAGTCTCTTCATTAAAGACCCTGAGATGGAAAGGCTCTTGAAAGCCCAAAACTGTTATACTTTCCATAATATTTCTATGCCTAAGTCTCCTCACAGTTCATTTATAATCTCCCCTAATTTAACCTTCATCACATGCTGGGAAGAACCTTCTGCAGAAGATCATTTCCAAGACTTGGTCCAAGTAAAATGTAAGCCATTCACCCTGTTCTATTCGAAATCAACGACTGGTGCCTTTGCTCCTCCTGGTGATATGCCTCCACAATGTTCTTTGAGTCGAGTTCCTGCGAATTTTAACCAAGATTTGAGTAGGCCATTTGAGTTGGCAACTTCTGAATATAATCTAGAGTGGCATGTTTCTGAAAATTGTGCTAATTGTTACCACGATGGAGGGCAGTGTCTTACTAACATCAGGAATGAGTTTGTCTGCAAAAGAGGTACATTAGATTGTCTCAGATCTATGAATTAATCTGTTCAAAATGTCTAGTTTATGTTTATTGTTGTTTCTGTTGCTTTCATAAACTGATGTTTGCCTAATTTGATTGCAGGAAATAGTAGTAAATGGAAGCTGGCATTAGGTGAGTTTGGAAAATGACAATCATGACCTCCATATTCATCACATACATACTACTACACCCCCTTTTCTTTGTATCTTTACCTTAATGACTCAAATTTTTGGTACTCAGCTCTATGTGTAGGTGGTATATTCTTACTTATTCTGGTCTTGTTGGTATTCTGGCTACGAAAGAAAAGGATCGACGGAAGTTACCTTCTTTCAAGAGACATATCTTCGTCTAGATCAGATATCGAAGGTGGGAGCTTCAACTATGCCATCCCTATCTTCTCATACACAGAACTCGAAAAGGCCACCAATAACTTCGACCCTCGTGAAGAACTCGGAGATGGAGGCTTTGGAACCGTCTACTATGGTAAGATAAGAGATTATAAACACTATCAGTATAAGTAATGATCATTACTAAAATTGGCTTATTTTTAACCAAGGCAAACTCAATGATGGAAGAGAAGTTGCAATAAAGCGCCTGTACGAACACAACTTCAGAAGAGTGGAGCAGTTTTTGAACGAAATCAAGATCCTTACTACTTTGAGGCACCCCAATCTCGTCTCTCTCTATGGCTGCACGTCTAGAAGATCCCGGGAGCTCTTACTTGTGTACGAATACATTGCCAACGGTACAGTTGCTGATCATCTTCATGGAGAGAGAGCTACGGATGCACCCCTTACATTGCCTATTCGAATGAAGATAGCCATAGAAACTGCAACTGCATTGGCCTACCTCCATAGATCGGACATAATACACCGCGATGTGAAGACAAACAACATCTTACTTGACAAAAATTATTGTGTGAAAGTAGCTGATTTCGGGCTGTCAAGACTCTTCCCGGAGAATGTGACTCATATCTCAACCGCCCCTCAAGGCACCCCTGGATACGTTGATCCTGAGTACCATCAGTGCTACCAGCTTACAGACAAGAGCGATGTTTACAGCTTTGGAGTTGTCCTAATCGAGCTCATTTCATCAATGCCTGCTGTTGATATGGATAGGCATAGGCATGAAATCAACTTGGCTAACTTAGCTTTGAATAGGATAGAACGGTCTGCTTTTGATGAACTGATAGATTCGTCGCTTGGATACGGGTCTGATCCTGAAGTGACGAGGATGACTACCTCGGTGGCTGAGTTGGCGTTTCGTTGTCTTCAGCTGGAAAAGGATTTGAGGCCTTCAATGGATGAGGTAGTAGCTTTTCTGAAAGATATTGAAAGGGGTGAGGATGTTAATGTCAATCACACAGTCCATGGAAAGATTCCTCCTTCCCCTGATACTGATGATGCTGTTTTATTGAAGAACAAGAATTTTCAATCATCACCAACTTCTGTGATTAAGAAATGGACTAGTATTGCCTCTACTGCTACTACTACAAGTTCATTTGAGGGATGATTGTTGTTCTTTCATTTGGTTTCTTAGAGAAAAAAAAGGGGGAGAATTGTGTTGAAACAAACTTTTTTAATTGTTTGGTGATGAGGTGGGGTACCTATGTAAACTTCTCTTAGTCTTACTAGTCTATTTTATTGCAAATATGTAACAGTTGTGCATTATTATTTAGGGAAATGGATAAAAAAACAAAAAACAGGGAATGTACATAAGGAGCTTTCTTTTTGGTCTATCTTAGCATGCTCTCCTCCCCTGTTAGGTGATGATGTTTAGTTAGGAAACAAAGGGGTTGAAATCTTGGGTTGTGAATATCTAGATGTAATTCTGTTTATCCCGGTAAAACGACTCACAAATTAACATTTCACGGCATTCCTAAATTATAATCCTTCTCACGCAAGACCTACTCCTTTAGAATATGTCATTCTAACACCTTTGATGCAGACATGGACTTCTTCTCCAAAATTTAAATAAAACAAGTCATTCATAACGATAGATAGAGAATAAATTCATGAATTAAAATATCAAAATCATTTTGGTGCACAGCAAATACCAGTGAAGCCAGATTTTCTCTAATACATCAACAATTGTAGAATCTAGAAAACAAGAAAATAACAGTACAAAGAGCATATATGTTACTATGTATAACAACAGGAGTTCCCAGTTGCTTCTTATTGTCTTCAAAATCCAAGCAATTCAACTTGTTGTAAATAAATCAATGAGCTAATTCCTAGCAGTAAGCTTATCCTTATTATCCAAAGGAATAAGATGTGTTCTATCATTTGATTGGTTTACAGATTGGTGTAAACTAACGTCGTCTCCAGCGGATCCCTTCTCAGATTTACTTCCACCGTCGGGTTTAGGGTGGGAATCTGAATGCGTCTTCTCTGGAGGTGATAATTGCAGAAAAAATCTATGAATCATCTCGTAACTAGTAAATGTTATGACAGCCGATGGGGTAGTTCTCATGAGATTAGTAGCACAGCCTCGATAAAAACCGGGTATACCTTCCTTTCTGAAAATCTTCTTAATGCAGTCAACGACGCCTGCATACTGTAATTCACAATTACGAACTTGTCCTTGCTCTTGCAATCTTGAACGCACAACCTGGTCCGTGTACAAATATTAACATAAGATTTGTAAACGTAAATGCTTATTGTTTGAGCAGGCAAGGAAGGATGGGATACCTCATGAGGATAAGTCGATACAGAAGCAACAACCTTTGAAATTGAAGAGGCAAATGCAACTTTCCAGGGGCTGAGCTCATTAATGCTCTTATTCTCTTCAAATTGGGGAAAAAGAGGAAAAGAAACGTGATATGAGTCGTTTGAAAAAAAAAAAAATTCCTAAACCTACGTTAAACCTCCAAAAATAGTTAAGTTATGGGCTTTACATCCAAACAACCTTAATAGATTTCAAGGCCATCCTCCAAATCCTTTCGTCTAGATCCAACCTAAAATAAACTAAAAGGAAAAGCAGACGTAGAAGCACATTCTTACCTTGTTTAGCCAAGAAGAATTTCATTCTCTCATACGCAGGGAACTGGATAGCAACGTGAGCAACTCCAGCTAATGAAGGCAGAAGGCCGCTGTACGACCAATGGCAGAAAAATTGAAAATAAAAGCCAAAAATCATGTCATATTGCTGCCAACAGAAAATAAATTAAAATAATAGTAATAAAAACCATTTAGTTTGGAATGAGGACAACAATGTGGATACAGCAATTCGGTAAGTACTGTGCATGGGGGTTTAGTGCTTTTGGCAACAGAATAAGAACTAACCTGTACCATCCTCGAAATCCTTCTTCATGGGCAATTCGTCTCAAAGCAGAAAATATATTCTTGTAAGGAACTACATCTTGCCTCATTCCTTGTGTCTAAGCACGGAGATAAAGTTCAAATTAGTCTCAAGCAGGAATATACAAGATATGGCAAACCTCGATAAGGACCATAAGATATATAGCCGGTATATATAATCATGACAATTATGATATATGTAACTGAATTCACAGGTAGACTAGCAGTAAATTACTAGATTTGGGAAATAAAAATCATATCTTAGAAACACCTAATCAGAAGTATCAATATTAGATGTCTGAGCCAAATTTGCAGAAATAAATTTCTCATAAGGGATACCAAAGAACAAGCACTCCAAATTTTAAAGACTAAGGCAGGCTTGGGGGCAAAAGTGATGCAATCAACTTAAAATCACACATGCAGTTATTAGAGGACTATGAATGACCCGTTGACTATAAAGCATCAACATTCGAACCTACTTGAAGACGTGTCTTAACAACCCACAAGGGATTTGTTGTGACAGCTGTTGCAGCACCAGCTCCTGCAGCAGCTATCATGTTTGAACTAATTGTAAGCTGGTCCTGGCTACCCTCTGTGTCATTTTGAAATAATAAAATTAAAAAAATTGTAGAATCAAATCTTTGCACAAATATATTTGTTAAATTGTTCCACTTTTGGACCAGTATTGATGCATATCATCAAGCTAAATAGTATATACAGCATATGTTTAAGATACCTACCATATGAATGCAGCAGCTCTTTAAGATGCCCATAAACTGTGAAGTACACCTACAATGATGAATACTCTGTCAATATTTTGAGTTATACAGCAATATATGATGATCACACAGTATGTATAATGATTCTGCTAAACTAGGAAGACATTACACAATGCCGACAGTAAAGTTGAACGGCAAATTGATATTATATTTTGAAGAGCTATTATGAATTATCCTAAAAATTCCAAACTTGTAAACAGTTACAAGAAAATGAAAAGTAACAACTTTATAAATCAACTGACTGAATATATTAATAAAAATAATAAATAATAAGTCAGGCGCGTGGGCTAGTCATATAATCTGCATTAACTGTTGTCTGATTTTGTTATGTTACAAAAAGTGCAGTCTTGATGACATGTTACAACAAATATCGAGCCTTTTAATCCACGTGGCTCCCAACAATGCACTAATGACATACTCCCTTCGTCCCACAATAAGTTTCTCATCTTTCCTTTTTGTCATCCCACAATAAGTTTTCCATACCATTTTTGGAAACTCACCTACCCTACTACATTAAATAATTGTCCCTACACTTCATCTTATTTACATTAATTGCCATCACTTTTACTTAATTATCTCTCACACTTCGCTTTATTCTCTCTCTTCAATCACATCACTTGTACAACACTTTCATTTTATATTAATATTTCTTAATATCCGTGCAATTTTTCCATGAGAAACATATCGTGGGACAGATGGAGTAATACTAAAAAGATATACACATGTAAAATAAATTCTAGAAAGAAGAAACAAAAATGAAGTCTAAGAAACCAACGTTGTGATATTATTATTGCTGAACCAAGTTCCTACACTGCATTCGCGGGTAAAAGAGTAATTGAATAAACATTAAATGAAACGGTACCCGAAGCGGCAGAATATTTATTCAGTGAGGGTTTAATTAACCTAACCGCACCACGTAATCTTCTAAGAGTTATTGATCATTGAATGAAACGGTACCTAAAGGTTGACAAACGGCTGAATAGTTACCCAGGGCTTATTGACCTGATCTAATCGTATCACGTAACCTTTTAAAATTTTATAGCCTTTAAACCCGAAGGAAATGCATTCTCTTTTTGCTTTTTCAAAATTAAATGGAACCCTACACTATTAAACATCATAACAAAGGTAAATTATCCAGAATATAGCAGAAAAATATGCAATTCAATCAATAAACCAACCAAATAATACTCAATAAATTGCAAATAATATGATAACATTCTAAGAGAACACTCACAGCCCAATTTGGAAGCAATGCTGTCAATGTTGGGGTAAGGCCGCGGTAAAGTCCCTTCAAACCTTCGTTTCTAACAATATTTTGCAGGCTCACAAGAATGACACTGCCTAATTTGTCATCAGAAATATGCATAGTGTCAGAAAATTAAGCAAAGTAATTAAACTACTACTCCCTCTGTCATTTTGATAACTTTCACACTTTCCTTTTCAAAACATTACAAAACAACTTTCACACCCCTAAAATGAAAAACCTCATAAACTTCATCCTCACATTCACACAATCCAATAATTTCTTCACTTTATACATAAAGATTTACTAAATTACACTCAAAACCTCAATCATTACTCTGGTAGGGACTGAGGGTGTATAATTGTATCTAAGAACTGCCATTAACAATAAAAAAAAGGCTTTAGCAAATACACCTCTGCGACCAGAAGGGTGCATTTCAGGAGGGCCATGAACTTGTAGTCTCGTCTTTATTACATCCAATGGGCACACAAATGTAGCGGCTATTGCACCTATATTTCATCAAGCAAAAACACTCACTAATTACACCAATGAAAAGGAACACAATATAAGTTAAATTGCAATGGAAGGCAAGTTTCTGAATTACCCGCGGCGGCACCGGCGGAGGCGTCGTAAAAGATCTCTTTCGAGCTCCGGTGACAACCCGGGTCGGCGGCGACCATCTTTAACAATTTATTCCACCGATCCGGCGACAAAAACAAGGATAAAGGACCTCCAACAACAATTTACAAGATTCCACCGTTACTTACAACTTGAACATACATATGTATAAATGTTTACATTTATATGTATCTATATATACATATGAGGCTGGATTTGGGGACGTGGTGGACACTTCAGTTGAATAGAATTGGTGAGCGTTACTGACCAAATTAGACCGTGTTTGAAGGGATCCCGAATCCGTGTGTTTATTTCTGGGTGTTGATTCTTGTTTTGGAAATTTTAGGGTTGTTTACAATTCTAATTTTGACCTAGGGTTCAAACTTCAAAGCTAATTTTCACGAATCAAGGTGATTTTTAATGAGAGTGAAACGAAAGGATATCTATTGGCGGTGTAAATAAGCACAATGTAGTATATCTATATTTCACGATCAGAGAATATCTTTTTTTTTACTTTTGAGAAAGTTGAGCTTCATGTATAAGGGCATGTTTGATTGGGACCTTTATTGGTTGGGGTTGGGAATGGAATGGTAAAAGATTGTTTGGATTTTGGAATATACTACTTTTTTTTTTTTTTTTTTTATCAGGCAAAGATAATTATATTAAGTAAAATAGTTTATAGGAACAAGATGTGCTCATAAACTAGAGTTTGTTACATCCAAATATGCTTACATAAAAAAATTAGCAACACCCCTCAAAACAAATCCTAGGATCTTGAAGCCAAGTAGAAAACGAAAAGTTACAGAATGAGGGGTATTTCACCGAAAGTCAACTCCAATATTTACTCCTAATCTCGTCAACAATAGAATCCCTATTCCACAATAAACCTTCAAAAATCAATTTGTTCCTCCACTTCCAAACAACCCAAACTACACATATCCACAGTCCAATCGAGAAGAGTTCACCGTATTTACCTTGAATGATGTTTGAGTGTTGGAGAAAATGTTCTCTAATTTGATTATGCTTCGCCACATGGAGATTGAGCCACATATAGATATTCAACCACACTGCCTCAGTTGCTGAGCATTCCAAAAACAAATGATTTGCCGTCTCAAGTTCTTCTCTGCATAAAGCACATGCACTTTCACTAGAAGGAATGATCTTCCGTCTTAACAAGTTATCCTTAGTTGGTAACCTGTTCCAAGTAAGCCTCCACGCCACGACCGCCATTTTGAAGGGGACTACCTTGCTCCACACCATCTTGAAGTCGAAATTATGTTTCAAATTTGTGAGTTCTGCCGCCGAGAGGTTGACTAGCAAGTCATAGGCCTTCCTTGTCTGAAAAACTCCCGAAGCTGAAACCTTCCATCTCCACCCATCCTATTCTCCTTCCGATAAAGGGTACCTGTCAAGTAAAACCACCAACTGATCAAGTAGACTTCTCTCTCTATCAAAAAGCTCCCTTCTCCACTCCCACTTCCACCCGCAATTCCCATTTACCCACATCCCCATAGAGCTCACTGGTAGACTCTTTCTAAGACTCAAATTATATAACCTAGGGAATTGAACCAAGGGGGCATAGCCCACTTGGTCACCGGGCTCCTCACTTAAGTGGGAGACCTGGGTTCGATTCCCTTCGGGAACGAATTGGAGTGGGAGATATAAGGAGACTTGGAGAATTTGGATTTGTAAGGAGACTTGGCGAACTAACTTCTAACCACTAACAACTAACATTTACCGATCAAAAAAAAATATAACCTAGGGAATTGACTCTTAAGTGCACTCCCCTCGACCCACACCCCATTCCAGAAATCAGTGCCCTCACCATTACCTAATCTTTTCTCTAAATTTCCCCATAGCCATCTTCCTCCCTCACCCGACCCATTTTTTACCACATCTCTCCACCAATTGGACCACAACCCTTATTTCCCTCCACTAACAACCCCCCCTCTGTGACCTCTAGGACCCCATGCATTGATGAAATTACTCTAGCCCAAAGGCTATTTTTTTCCGTCAAATATCTCCAAATCCACTTTCCAAGAAGAGCACAATTAAAAAGTTTCAAATTCCTCACACTCAAACCCCCTTCAGAAAAGGGTTTACAAATAGAATCCCACTTTATCCAAGCGGTCTTCCGAGTATACTCATCCCCCAAAGAAAATTACTTTGAATAGAGGTTAAGGTTTTGATTACTTTGCAAGGAAGGAGGTAGAAAGAAATTTGATACAGAGGCAGTGACGAAAGAATTGATTTCAGAAGGGTCACTCTCCCCCTGAAGGAGATCTTATTATGTTCTCATTTCTTCAACTTTTTCTTTACTTTGTGCACCAATTCATTCCACGTCGAAATTCTTTTATGGCTCATTCCAACCTTTATTCCCAAGTAGGTGAAAGGTACCTTGCCAACCGAGCATCTAATTATCAAAGTCATTTCTTGAACCCTCTGTTAACTCCGATTAAACTGTATTTGTTATAGTTCACCTTTAACCCCGACAGAAGCTCAAAATTCTTTAAAATACTTCTCATGGCCCATGCATTCTCTAAGTTCGCATTGCTCAAGGAAATCATATCATCGGCATACTAGAGATGAGAGACATTTATCTTCTCCTTTCCAATCTCAACGACATCAAACAGGTTCTCCTCAACCGTCCTAGACACGAGAATACTCAAACCCTCTGCTACAACAAGGAATAGAAAAGGGGAGAGAGGATCCCCTTGTCTAAGGCCTCTTTTAAGCTTGAATTCAAACGTCAGACTCCCATTTACTAAAACTGTTGCACAAGCAGACGACATGCATTCAAAAATCCACCCCTCCATTTTGAACAAAAATTGAACCGCTCAAGCATTAAATCAACGAAACTCCATTCCACATAATCATATGTTTTTGCGAAATCAATCTTAAAGAAGATCCTTTCCAGGTTTTTCTTTTTTGCTTCTTCGAGTGTTTCATTCAAAATCATCACCCCATCAAGAATATTCCTATTGCCAACAAAAGCTCCTTGGTTGTCTGAGATAATCTTATCTAACACCTTGCTAAGCTGATTTGCAAGGATCTTTGAAAGAACTTTGTAGATACACTCAATAAGTGATATCGGCCTGTAGTCATTTAGGGAAATTGCATCTTCTTTCTTTAGAATCAAGACAGTGTAAGACGGTTTAATGCCCCTCACGAGTTTACCCTGATCGTGGAAATCCCTTAGCATATTAAGAAAAATCCCCTTTGACAACCTCCCAAAACTCCTTCACAAATTTGAAGTTGAAACCATCAGGTCCCGGGCTTTTTGACCCATCACAGCTCCACATAATTAATAAACGAAGTTGAAATATTAAAGAAACAAACTTTATGAATTAAAGTGTTGAAAGTAGTAATAATTAACTTGAGAGTTAATTTTTCACATTGATTTTTTTTTTATCAGGTAAATAGAACTATTATTATAAAAATGTTTATGGGTACAAGGTGTATCCATAAACTAAAGTTTCGTACATCCAACTTCAACATACATTAACACCACACAAACAAGATTTAGGACTCGAAAGTCAAGAAAAATAAGGAATATTAAATAAAGTGTTTGATTTCATAGATAAGTAACTAACTCCAAAATCTGCTCCTAATCTCCTCCTCAATAGACTCCTTAAAAAATCAACTTGTTTCTCCTCTTCCAAACAACACAAATTCATAATCCTATATAAATACTTTCACCTTTCTTACCTTGAAAGAAGCTAGAATGTTGTAAAATATGATCTCTAACCTGGTTATGCATCGCCCTTGGAGAGTCAAACAATTTATATATGTTCATCCACACGGCATTCGAATGAGGGCATTCAATGAACAAGTGATTGATTGATTCCACACCATCTTTACATAATGAGCAACTCACATCGTTGTTGGAGATAATTCTCTAGAGAAGCAGATTCTCCTTTGTTGATAATCTATTCCATATGAGCCTCCATGCTAAGGTTGCATCTTTGAAAGGGGCAATCTTATTCCAAACCTTTCTGAAATCAAAGGTCGGTCTCGTATGAGCATCTTCAGACAAAGAATAAGTGACTAGCGGGTCATAAGCATTTTTTGCCTGAAAAAAATGTGGAAATAAAAGCTCTACTTAAATATAGAAGGTGGTTAGAATAATTCAAAATATAAGTAGTTTATGAGAAGTCCAATGGACCACACGCGCCATCGTCTGGCCGTGCCAAGTGAACCCGTGATTTGTGGGCCAGGGCCTTGGATCTTGGTTCCAATTTTCAAGTGTTAAACCTATAGAGTTCAAAATATTGATTTGGGGAGAGATCTCAAGGCGTAGTACAACTCCTGGATTGAATACTATTACCAGGAGACCAGAAAATTATATACTCTAAAGGATCCGATAAAGGTGCATTTCTAGCACAACTAATACTATTTTTTTTTATCGATAAATTTTAGTTGTTAGTGGTTAGAAATTAGTTAACCAAGTCCCCTTACAATTCCAAATTCTCCAAGCCTCCTTATACCTCCCACTCCAATTCGTTCCCAAAGGGAATCGAACCCAGGTCTCCCACTTAAGTGAACATAAAAAGTATTAACTCAGTTTGTAATATTTTTATTTCTAGTTTTTATATTTATTATTTATTTCCTTCCCTTCTTTAGTAATAGTCTTTGTAGGTTCTATAAACCAACAAAACATTCATAAATAATACTCCCTCCATCCCATTGAAAGTGTCCCAAAAGCTTTTGACACAAGATTTAAAAATATAATATAATAATATAGTACAAGTGATATGATAGAGAGGGATGATATGTATTTAAATATATTAAACGATCAGTGACTTTTTTTGTGTAATTATATATGTAATATAGGGATAAATATATTATTTGGGTTTTTCAATAAAAAATATGAGACATTTTGATTTGGACGGACAAAAATAGCAAATTGAAACACTTTCATTGGGATGGAGAGAATACATATATTATACTTATTTCATCCCCATCACCAACTATGAAAATTATTCCATAGATAAATGGGCCGATGAAAATTGACCCAAAAAGAATGCGCAGAAGTTGAGATTTGAGAGGTCCAAACCCTTTTTTATTTCTTTTACTTTTCACATGCGTTACTTCATGTGTGCATTTTTTTTTTTTTTTTGCAGCTTCATGTATGCATTTAAACACATTATAAAAAGCAATATGTATTATAACTTAAAAAATATTAATTTTAATAACAGAATATCCCCTATTCCCTATTATACTAATAGGGAGTTTAAATTGATGAGGTGTCGTCTTCTGGTTGATTTCGCTTACGTGTCATCTTTTGGTTCATTTCGCTTACGTATCGTCTTCTTGCTGATTTTACTTATGTGTCAATATGTTATATCTATATGCCAAGTTTATATTAAATTTTTAATATAAATGAAAATTTTGAAATTCTTGTAATGATACTAATTTCCTAAAATTGTGCAATTTTATTTTATTGTAATTAATATTCTTTTCTTAATTCATAAAATTTATTAAAAGTTGATATTCTATTATTTTATAGTTTAAAATTTAAATTTTTTTTTGTATAATTTTTTTAAAATTTTTTTATATTTCATGACACGCGTAATACATTAATACGTAGGATTTGCGCTAATTATTCAAACTAAAATAAAAAGTGCTAAGAAAATTAACTAAAACGTGTATAACAAAACTCAGATGAATGAATACACGCACTTACTTCACAAGCAACTAACACTTCTTCAATTTTTTTCTCCTTTGGGTTGGTTTGGGATAAGGCGATAAGCCATGATAAATATGCCAGCAAATGTATATATAATTTAAAATTTAATAAAATATATACATGAATATGTATTACTCCCTCTGTTTGAAAAAACTTTCATATGTAGGTGGACACACACTTTAAGGAAAAAGAGTAATGATTGAAATTTTGAGTGATAAGTTTGTAAGTTTTTATGTATAAAGTAAAAAACTTTATTGGATTATGTGTATGTGAGAATAAAAGTAACAATATTTGTGTAAATTAGTGAAAATTGTGAGGATGAAGTTTATAAAAGATTTTCCATTTTAATGGTGTGAAACTTATATTTGGACGGACCAAAAAAGGAAGGTGTGAAAAATTTTATGAGATGAGAATATTTATATCTTGTGCATCACCAGTACACAAGATAATATACGACAACAACTCATCACCAAAACACTTACATATCGTTAGAAAAAAAAATTTACTAACTTTTTAGAGGTATCGTATACTGTACAAAATGCACATAATATTTTGTCTATATATTTTAAAATCCGCGTAACATGCGGTCCTGCTTAGTATTTTTTTTAACAAAAAAGAATGACTTGAACTCATAATTTTTAGATCATACGTAGTGGAACTCTAACTATTTTAGCTATATCTGCTTAGTATTTATATCTATTAATACTTTTTCAAATTATTACAACATTGAGTCACATTTAAAATCGATCTATCTATTAATACCTTTTCAAATTATTACAACATTGAGTCACATTTAAAATCGATCCACATGTCTCGGACATAACTTAATTGCCCGTACACAACTCTATTAAAAAAGTGAGAATCATGAAATGAACGCCTCATTAGCCAAATCGAGTAATTAACTTTATTCACGATTTTCATTATAGGAGCGGTGTGGGCCCATGAGGTTGACCTGGGTCCATATATTTTTAAAAGGCGCAATTTTGGATGAGATGATCTCATACATGAAACGAGTCTGTTTTACATAGTTGATATTTTTGCTACATACCCCCTTCGTCCCGTACAAACTTGCATTAACTTTTAGACACACAAAATAAGAAAAATGTACTTTATATTTGATTGGATTGGTTTGTGATGTCAATTTTGTCAAAAAAATGTACTTTTTGCTTTATTGGGTTATTTGATGATGACATTTTTGTATATATGATGATAATGTGAGGTTAGAGTTTGTGAGCTCTTTTCTATATTTGATGTGTGCAAGTTTGTATGGGACGTCCCAAAATGGAAAGTGTGCAAGTTCGTATTGGACGGAGGGAGTATTTGATATATCTGCTTATATATTTGATACTCTTAATGACAATATTTTTTTCTCAATTCTCATTCCCATACATTTGATATTCATTTTCATATATTTGATACTCTAAGTGTGTGTTTTGAAACTCTTCTAGAAAAATTAAAAGTGATATTAAGTGATTTTTGTAGTAAAATGAAAAGTAAAGATGGTTTGAAAATAAATTGACTCTAAGAAGTGCAAAAAAACCACTTTATTAAGAATTTTTAATTTTTTTTGATGTTGTTGAGAGATACACATTTTGTGCATCCAAGATGAGAATTGATTTCAATCCAAAATTATGTAGTTATTTTTCCAAAATCAATTATAAATGCTTAATATAATAGTTGCAAACACTTGAAAAATAATTTTTTAAAAAAAAATTATTTCTACTTTTAGAGTAGAGTTTGTAGACATGTTTTAAGGCTGCGTTTATTTTGAGATTAACACGGATGGAGTTAGGACTTTCCGGCCCCCGTCCCATACGAGTTAGGGATTTAAAATTCAGATTTCAGATTCCATACTTCATCCACACCTATAATACATATTATTCCTTTTCCCAATACAATTCACTTTTCTCTCATTCATCTATTCTCTTTCCTCTCATTCATCTATTCTCTTTTCTATTTTATTCTTACATAATACAATAAAATAATACTACATCAATTTCTTTCCTTCTCATTCATCTATTCTCTTTCCTACTTTATTCTTACATAATATATAATAAAATAATACAACATCAATCTATTAAATATTGATTTGACATAAAATAAAATCTCATCCTACCAAAATCTCAAAACAAACACATACTTTTACTATTCATCAAATATTTTACATCAATTGAATTTAAAGTCATGACTTTCAACACACACCTAAATCCCGAAACAAATGTAGCCTAAGTTCTTATATGAATTTTTGCATTTAAAAAATGATGAAACCGCGTGAGCAAGACATAATGTATTAACATCCCCAAGAAAAAAGAAAAAAGAAAAATAGACGATTTCGTATTATATTCATAGCCACTTGACGTACAAATTGCTCTGTTTCTTCTGCTGCCAAAAATATCTTTGTTAGCCTGTCTTTATGATCTGTATCCTATTATTAAATTCAATCTTACGCTTGAATTAATTATGGAATGTTTTCTCTTAGCTGAGTAATTAAAATTAAAGTAATTGGATTCTTGATGATTGGGGACCTTACAGTTCATCTCCTGTCATCAATCCGCGTTAGGTCTATTTCCGTGTTAATTTCCCTCATTTTTTATTCTTCCTTTTCTTGTGGATTTCTCTACTTTTCCTGTCGCCATCAGATCTGCATTCTTTGCTCGGAAAATTGAGAGTAAAGAATGAAACATAGTACGCACAATTAAAGTGTAGGGGTCTTCTTTTGAAGAAATCCCCGCATTTCCATTTCCTTTTTCTTGGAATCTTATGTCTTCACATTTATTTTCTTCATCCTTGCTGTTTTTTTGTCTTCTTTCGAAGTAACTACTTTTCTGGGTTTGAGATCTTGTGCTTGATTGCAGGTAAGAATTTAAGCTTTGGGTGTCCTTTTTATTTTTCTGGGAATTCGGGTTTACTGAAGTTGTGTTTTGTAATTGGGATTGCAGATAAAGTTCTAAAGTGTGAGAAGGAAAATCACTTTTCATGGAGAAAAGTGAATTGGGATTGAAAAGAAATTGAAGTTGATTTAGGGGTTTTGATGAGGGAAATTAAACATTCTGAGATGTGGATATATCTGTGATTTTGCTGAGATTTAACATTTTGGGTGGAAATGGCGTCTAGGGAAGAGAAAGAAAGGCATCATCATGATCTTGTGCCGTTAGCCGAATTGATAAACAGGGAGTTAAAAAATGAGAAAATGGAGAAACCAACTGTGAGATATGGCTCTGCAGCTCAGTCTAAGAAAGGGGAGGATTATTTTTTGATGAAGACTGATTGCCAGAGGGTTTCTGGAAATCCATCGACATCCTTCTCTGTTTTTGGAGTATGTGTTTATATGTTTTGGATTACTTTAATGTTTCAATTTACTTATTGGTAATCTTTTCTTGATTGAATTTCATGATGTATGTAGAAGAGCTTTTCTTATTTATTAGGGACTACTGGTGACTGATAATTTTAGGAACATGCTGTTAGATTGATCATAGGGTTCATGTGTGGATAATTACTAGCTATAATTTGATCTTCTTTTAGGGAATAATGTTGAATTAAATCGAATTTTCAGATTTTTGATGGGCATAATGGGAGTGGTGCTGCAATTTTTTCGAGAGACCAGTTGTTGAATTATGTGATGAGTGCCATTCCTAATGGACTTGGGCGGGACGAATGGCTTCATGCTTTGCCACGAGCTTTAGTTGCTGGCTTTGTTAAGACTGACAAGGAATTCCAGAGTAAAGGCATGGTGATCTGAACTTGTCTTTTTCTGTTTTCGTAGTTTAATACTGTTAAGTGTGTAATGAAGCTGACTTCTTTTTTATAATATAGGAAAAACTTCTGGAACAACGGCAACATTTGTAATTATTGACGGATGGACAGTTACAGTAGCGTCTGTTGGAGACTCCCGTTGCATTTTAGATGCTCAGAGTGGCGGCGGTGTCTCTGTCTTGACTGTTGATCATAGACTTGAAGAAAATGCAGAAGAGTTAGTTCTTTTTCTTCAACTCCAGAATTTATTGTTTTAAGAGTTAAACACTTGTACGCAAATTGCGCGGTGCAACTGTAACAGTGAAAACAACTGATACTTTAAGTAAAAACAACTAATACATTTTAGTAAAACAACCAATATCATTTAAAATTACACTTGAGTTGTGTGTTGCACCTGATGCATACAAGTTTTTGTCTATTTTTTATTGTTTTTGTTTCTCATTTTCAAAAATTCTTCTCAAAAACTGCAGAAGAGAACGAGTGACAGCAAGTGGAGGTGAAGTTGGAAGGCTTAGCCTTTTTGGTGGGACGGAGGTGAGATCCCTATCTGACTGCATAAACTATGGAAGTCCTTATTGTCTGTTTGGTGTGAATTTTTCTTGATTATGTACTGTTTCTTTCTTTACTTTATAGGTTGGTCCTCTACGCTGTTGGCCAGGGGGTTTGTGTCTTTCCAGGTCAATCGGGGACATGGATGTTGGTGAATTTATCGTTCCAATACCTTACGTCAAGCAAGTGAAGGTAGCTCTAAAAACTCTTCAATTTATGGCCGTTTACATTTCTAATGTAATGAGTTTTTTAATTATTCGACACTTCTTCATTACAATGAAGTTATCAAGTACGGGTGGAAGGCTTATAATTGCCTCTGATGGCATATGGGATGCGCTGTCATCAGAAACTGCTGCAAAATCTTGTCGTGGAGTTCCTGCTGAACTTGCTGCACGTCTAGTAGTCAAGGTACTTATCAATTTCTAAGCTCGTAAACTTCGTATATACTCCAGCTCGTGATTTAGCTTTTGAAAATTCAATCGTTTCAATACATGATGAATAATAGAAACTGAACTTTCGATTTTTGTACTTATGGTAAACCAGTCTATGGGATACTATCTCATTGCATGAACGCATATTGTATAGGAAGCATTGAGGACACGTGGGCTTAAGGATGACACGACTTGTGTAGTCGTTGATATAATTCCTCCGTATAGTAGAGCACAACCATCTCCTCCACCCAAGAAATACGACAAACTTAAAGCCTTGCTCTTCAGAAAAAAATGCACCAGATCTGCCAATAAATTAGCAAAGAAACTCGCGGCTGTGGGTATTGTGGAGGAATTATTTGAAGAAGGATCAGCAATGCTTGCTGAAAGGTTAATTTTCTCCTTTACTCTTATTAGCATATATGTGATTTCTATTTCTCGTAAAAGTTCAGAAAATTTCACGACAATCTTAGACCTTTTAGAAAATGAATAACACTTGGGTGCACCGTGCAGCTGGTGCACTACTAATACTGTTTAATGAAAGCAATTAATATTGTTAAGTGAAAACAACTAATGCTGACCAAGTAATACCTTTTAGTGAAACAATTAACACCATTTGAAATTGCACTTGATTTGTATGGTCCAACTGGTGCATAGAAGTATTTGCCTTCGAAAATTCCTGTTCTGGACTTTCACCTTGATGACGAAAATACTTGTCTCGTGATTTATAGAATCGGCCCATATCCTTTAGTCATCAAGAGAATTGGCTTAACATTTGCAGACATTTTATTAAATTTTCAAAAACTACTTGCAATTTTCTTCTTTGGATTTAGAAGTTCTCAGAATCTTATTCTTCTTTCCAATAATGGCAGACTAGGAAACGATGAATCCTGTAATCAAACTCGCGGTCTTTTTGTGTGCGCGGTTTGCCAGACGGACCTTGCAATGAATGAGGGAATCTCTGTTCATGCTGGTTCGATATTCTCAATGAGCACAAAGCCTTGGCAAGGTCCTTTCCTCTGTGCCGATTGTCGTGATAAGAAGGACGCCATGGAAGGGAAACGACCAAGTGGAGTTAGAGTAGTATGATCAAGCCCTCCTCATGATTGTGATTCTTCTCTTGGATAAGGGGCGTGAAGTAGATATATTTTCTCAAGTGATTTAGGAGCTTCATTCTTTTGTTAACATTCCTTAAAATTTATTGCTAATTATTAAGTGTGATAGAGAAATTCAAGATTTTTTTTTTTTAGTAAAATAAAGAAATTTAAGATTTCATTTTGGTATGCAGACTATTTTCTATTTTGATTTTGCTGATATACAGGTTTGATGAATGGCTAATCGAATCTTGGTGTTTGAGAAAATATTACCACTTGGATTAAGAAATCTTACCTATTGGATATGTGAGATTGCTTCATGAGCCCCAATTAAATTAATCACAATACGTTTGATCTGTTCCCATCATAAATTAAGTTAAAATAATGAAAATGAAGTATTATTATTAAAGAGAAATATAAATGAATATGAAAGACAAAATTTTGCATGCTTACTATATAATTCATTGCATTTTGAAACAGTGTCGATTGTTTTTACTGAAAAGTGCAAGTGAAAATAATTGCAACTTTTCAGTGAAAAATTCACTTGAATTGCACGATACACCTGTTGTACTGAAGGCTTAAAAGTTCGTGTTGAATCAACTAGAATGCTTTTCAGCAACCATACGTATTGAATAGCAACTACAAGGACATTATTTGGTATAAAAAATTGTGAACTAAGAAAAAGAAGTGTGTGAATAGCAACTGCAAGGAGATTTGGGTCTTTTCATTTGGCAATTACAGCTGAAATACTCTTCAAAGTCATGGATGCAGTCAACTGGCATTACCTGCAAATATGTAGTGATGGAAATGTAAGCAGAAGTCAATCTAGCTAACAACATGAATCTTCCCAACTATCTCATGATTTTCTTTTGTCTGTTTCTTTATTTGATCATCAATCCAGCCGATTCCAGATGCCAAAAATCCTTCGAGTGTGGCAAGCTCGGCTCCCTCGTGTTTCCTCTCTCGCACGTTGATAATCCAACGTGTGGCGTTTTCATGGTCGAAGACTGTGAGTCTGATCCAAGAATTCAGCTCGAAGCTGTTGGTCGTTGGTATGAAATTCTTCGTACAGACGACTCACAGAATAGTCTCTTCATTAGAGACCCTGAGATTCAAATGGTCTTGAATGATAAAATCTGTTTTGCTTTCAATATCATCTCACTGCCAAAATCTCCTCACAGTTCATTTAGAGTCACCCCTAATGCCGTCTTTATTAGTGTTTCTCTAGTCCATATATTGATAAAAAAATTTAAAGTTTACTTACAAAATTCAATTTGAAAAAAAGGAGTGTCCTGAAAGGATATATGTATATGCATGGTAATGATATAAATAGATTGATTCTAAAATTCTCTACAAGTTTAGATTTTTAGATGAAATAAAATTCTTTTATGGTATCAGAGCAAAACTCTCTCTGCTAAAAACAATTCCACCCATTTAAAATTAAATACATGTTGGACCTCCTTAATCCTCTCCACGATGGAGTTACATCGGGCCACGAGTAATTCCAAATTTCTCTACAAGTTCGGACTTTTAGATGAGAAATAATTATTTCTATATGGACAAATTTACATAACAGAAAAATACGCTTTCTCTTTAGATTTGAATTTTTTTTATATGCACGATATGAAAGTCAAATTAAAGATTGTAAAAAATCTTTAATTTGATGAACTATGCGTTGAAAACAAACTTGAAACGAAATATAATGCAATTTAAAATTTGGATGAAAAAGGTAAAAATTAATATTCTATTATTTTGATTTTGACAGGAAAATGGGACTTTAAATTTTTAACATACAGGATACATATATACATAAGATTATTAATTTTCACGAGCAAGTGGTGGTGCTAATGATATATATCTTACTCTTTACTCTTTCTGTCATTTCCACAAATTATTTGTTTTTAACCACTGCCGCAATATATAATGTAAGTGGGTACCAAACTACCAATGATGATTAATTATGTGTTATCTTGAAATAATATGTGAGATTCTCATGAACATCAGAATATGTCTCCTGTTAGCCAAATTTCAACGTGATATTTGATTTATATTGAGAAATGGCACTTATAAACCAACATTTTTTTATCCGGTAAATGTTGACTTGAACCCATGAGCCATGACCTTACGGTATAGATAGTGGGACTCTAATCACTTGAAATATCTTACTTTGTCTTATTAATACATTTAAAAATATAATATTAACTACTCCCTATATATGATGAAGAAAATTAAGACTTAATTCTTGTACTGCTCTATACCATTCCCTATCAGCCTCTGGTACATGGTATAAAAGTCATGCAACAACTAAACGGTCCATTATGGAGGCTCAATTTCCACAAACAAAACTATAATAAACATTCAGTAGGGAATTAATATAAATGACATTTCAAAATTTAGATTAGATGAAGAAAATTCTTTCATGTTGATTTTTAGATAAGACGGAATTCTTTCATAATATCAGAGTCAAATGCCTGAATCGAATTCGGTTGATAACAACTTCACCCATATTAAATTATCCACTCGATTAGCTTCCTCTTCAAAAGAGTGAAGTAGAGACTCCAACTCATGAATGAATGGGAGTGTTAGGGAAGTAATATTAATGAATTAATTTCATCCCTTTATAAGTTCAAACTTTTAAATGAAATAAAATTTATTCACAACACTGCCTTGGACTCTCTTACTTTAAAGTTCGTTCGACTTGCATCAACCGAACGCTATAAATCCCGTTCATTTTGCGCCACAAACAAACGTACTTTCTTCGTCTCATAATACCTTTCATACTTTTTTTTTTCAGTCCCACAATATCATTCACACCCTTAAAATGAAAACCATTCATAAACTCCATTCTCATAATATTCTTAATTTTTCATAAAATGTTTTATTTTGGGGCCAATACATAGACACAATCAAACTCTCTTCTTAATTTATACATAAAAATTTACAAAATAACATTTCAAATTCCTACTCATTTATTCGATTTCTTAATTTGTGTGTCCTCCCTCCTAATCCTGTGAATGGTTTTATGGGATGAAAATTATATAGCAACAGACAAATTTGGTATAAAAAATTGGTGTGAACTAAGAAAAACTACAAGGAAATTTGGGTAATTTCATTTGGCCAAAATAGCTATACTCTTAATTTAAAGCGCCAACGAGCAGAGGACTCTGTTCTTAGACTAGCGGAGTATACTTTTCAAAGTCTTCTTATGAAAATACTTTTCAAAGTCTTGGTTGCAGCCAAGAAAATCCTGCAAATATGTAGTGATGAAAATGTAAGCTGAAGCTAAACAAATAAAGATATACAACATGAACCTTCCCAGCTACCTCATTTTCTTTTCTCTGTTTCATTATTTGATCATCAATTCAGCTGATTCCAAGTGCCCAAAATCCTTCAACTGTGGCAATCTTGGTGCTCTTGAGTTTCCTTTCTCGCATGTCGATAATCCAGCTTGTGGGGTGTTCATGGTTGATCGTTGTGATTCCGATCCGATAGTTCAGCTCGACGTTGGAGGTCGTTGGTACGAAATTCTGCGTAAAAACTCGCAGAATAGTCTCTTCATTAAAGACCCTGAGATGGAAAGGCTCTTGAAAGCCCAAAACTGTTATACTTTCCATAATCTTTCTATGCCTAAGTCTCCTCACAGTTCATTTATAGTCTCCCCTAATTTAACCTTCATCTCATGCTGGGAAGACCCTTCTGCAGAAGAGCATTTCCAACACTTGAGCCAAGTAAAATGTAAACCATTCACCCTGTTCTATTCGAATTCAACGACTGGTGTCTTTGCTCCTCCTGATGATATGCCTCCACAATGTTCCTTGATTCGAGTTCCTGCGAATTTTAACCAAGATTTGAGTAGGCCATTTGAGTTGGCAACTTCTGAATATAATCTAGAGTGGCATGTTTCTGAAAATTGTAATAATTGTTACCAAGGAGGAGGGCAGTGTCTTACCAACATCAGGAATGAGTTTGTCTGCAGAAAAGGTATTATCAATCATCATGCTAATTAACTCTTGTTACTAGTATTGATAAATTTTTTGAATTGCACAATATGGATGTCAAAGTAAAGATCATATATATTTTTTTTAAAAATTTGATATACTATGCGTTATTAACGAACATGAAACGGAAGTATGAACTTTTAGAGAGGTGTTAAATTAATTCACTTACTTAATTCTCTAAGGTGATGTTCATTTTGGGTTTTAAGTGACTTTGAAAAGCCGGTGTTTGAAATTCAGGGGATTTTGAAATTCTGATAAAAAATAATGTGGGTGTTTTTTTTGGATTTTTGAGTAGAGTAGGATTTAACTCTATGTCAAATCAATGTGTAAAAATGAATAAAATTATATTATTATATTATTGTTGAGTGTAATTAAAATAATTGAATGATGTGAATTATGATTTAAATATATTAAATTATAAGGAGAAATAATTGATTTATGTTTATATGTGTTATAGTTTTGATTTCTTAAAATTGGTTTTCAAAAGGGAAAAATTCATTTTTTGTACCCAAAGTTTACCTTTTTTCAGATTTGATACCCCACTTTTAGGCACTCTAAAAATTGATCACCAAAGTTCACTTTTTGTCTCAAATTTGGTCCTGCCATCAGTTGACCCGTCATTGACTAACGGAAGCACCTGTTTTACACGCGAATTCATTTAGGGTTATAAGTATTGCCCCCAAATTCGACAGTCCACTTCCCCTCTTCTATCAGAACCCTAATTTTTTTCAATTTCTCATGATTTCTCTCCAATCAAGCTTTGTATCTTCACCCAAAGGTATGCTTTGTATCAACATAGTCAAAATGTAAAAAGAGTTGGTTCATTTTTTGGATCTGCATAATTAAAAAAAAAACAGATATTGATCAAAATTGAAAATAGAAGCCAATTAACCTATATATACCTAAAAACCAAGTAACTGGTTGAATGCTTACCATATTGTGGTGTAGACCCAAGCTTGACTCTTTTCGCCATTAACGAGCCTCAAGATGAAGAAGTATGAAACACCCACCTCTTAATAACGTATTATTTGTTACCCACGTACTGCAGCCGAAAAAATTACTTTATAGGAACATTGATTTGGAAAGAAATCCAAGATAAATGATAAATTTTAGGGTTCGAGCAAAAGGGAAAAAAAGAGAGAAAAGGGTCTGATGAATTTGGGAAAAAGAGAGAGAAGCCCAAGATGAATTCGCGCGTAAAACAGATACCTCCGTTAGTCAATGATGGGTCAACTGACGGCAGGACCAAATTTGAGACAAAAAGTGAACTTTGGTGACTAATTTTGAGAGTGTCTAAAGGTGCTGTACCAAATCTGGAAAAAGGTAAACTTTGGGTACCAAAAATGAATTTTTCCCTTTTCAAAATCTCAAACTATAATTGGTTTTAAATTTCAACCTAGTTTTAAAACTCAAAAAGAACATCACCTAAAACTCCCTCTCACTCGTGAGGTTGAGGAGGCCCAATAAATATACTTGTGAGCTAGAAATCAACCCCATCATGGGAGGACTAAGGAAGTTCAACAAGTGTACCACAATTTAAATGGATGAAGTTGGTATTAGGAGAGTTTGAATCTATGTTTATGAAAGAATTACATTTCATTTGAAAATCTTAGCTTTTTTTAGATAGATGTGAAATTAATTCATTAATTTAATTTCCTTGATATAAACATTAATTGAATTTAAATTTTGGATAAAAAAAGTAAAAATTTCTATTTTAAAAACGTGTTTTTGACCGGAAAATGGGACTTTCAATTTTTAACATATTAGATATATATCAACATAGATATAGATTATTGTTATTGTCGTACTAATTTCTTTGGAAATGGAAATAGAGCATTTCACTAGTAAATTAATTGTTACATGATGATGCTGTACATATCTAGTTGCGAAGCTTTGTTGCTAAATTAAATTGAATTTTGGATGTATCTTGTGGAGGAATCAATTGCTATACTGAAAACTTAGCTCTGAAAGATTAAGAGCTCGTATGTTTGCAGGTGGAAATGGAAAATTCAAGAGGGTTCTTTTTATAGGTGTGACTCCTTCACCAATGTTTTATTTAGATTTTTGAATTCTATTCTTCAAGAATTTCTACTAACAATAATCAATTTAATATACATTTCATTACAGGTTGTCTCGTTGCTGCATTTGCATCCACTATTATAATCTTGATCATTTTCATAAAAAAGAAACACACATTGCTTAGTGTGTTCGGATTTCAGAAGGCGAAATCAGGGAACGAAAAGGATATCGAACTCTTCTTGAACAACAATTGGCATCTTGCACCAATGAGGTATAATTATTCCGACATAAAGAAAATTACCAAGTCATTCAGTGAAAAATTGGGACAAGGAGGCTATGGTAGTGTTTATAAAGGAAAATTATCGGACAGCCGTCTTGTGGCAGTGAAAATATTGAATGAATCGAAAGGAAATGGGGAAGAATTCATAAATGAGGTTGCAAGTATTAGTAGAACATCTCACATCAACATTGTCACACTTTTGGGATTTTGCTTTGAGGGTACGAAAAGAGCTCTCATTTATGAGTTCATGCCGAATGGCTCTCTTGAAAAGTACGCTCAAAAAACGGACTCTTCATCCGTAGAAGGCGAATTGGGATGGCAAAAATTGTTCGAGATTTCACTTGGCATTGCTCGAGGCCTAGAATATTTGCATCAAGGTTGTAGCATGAGGATTTTGCACTTCGACATAAAGCCTCACAACATTCTTTTGGACAAGGATTTCAATCCAAGAATTTCGGATTTTGGACTTGCTAAGTTATGTCCTAATAGATCAAGTATAGTGTCAATGTTGGTTGCAAGAGGAACAATAGGGTACATTGCACCTGAAGTATTTTCTAGAAACTTCGGAGAAGTTTCTCATAAATCCGATGTGTATAGTTATGGAATGATGGTTCTGGAAATCGCGGGAGGAAGGAGGAACGTTGATCGGAAAGATGTTGAACGAACGAGTGAGATATACTTCCCAGAATATTTGTACAAGCAACTTGAAATGGAAGATGAAAGTGAAGATCATGATCATAGTCTTTTTGGAATAATGGATGGGAATGAAATTCAATTGGTAAAGAGAAAATTAATAATTGTGGGGTTGTGGTGCATACAAACAAATCCTAGGGACAGGCCTTCGATGTCTAAGGTTGGTAGCAATGTTGGAAGGAGAACTCAAATCATTGGATTTTCCACCTAAACCTTACCTTCATTCAAGTGCAAGATTAGCTACAAAATTTTCTTTTTCTGAATCAACGAGTTAGCAGCATTGTTTGCATGCATTTTAATTTGGAAATGTGTGAGTTTAACACTTTAAAAAAATGAATATTAATTTGGAAATAACGGTTTAACACTTTAAAAGAAATGAATGTTAATTTTCAGTGTGAGGCCAATCCAAATTTTTCATATACTATTTTGTTATGAATTTAAGAAACCTGCAATTGTCCAGGAATCAAAAAGCTTTTTTAACAAGTTAATTAATGTTTAATTTTAGTTCTAATAACTAAAGAGAGTGGCCCTATAAGGACAAGTAGATTTTAATTGACAAATAGAGGTCAATAAAAACAACTGTAAGTCTGTAAGGCTATGTTTGTTTTGGGATTTAAGTGTGCTTGTATTCATGACAATACACTTATAAAAATGAAATATTAAAATATATGAAACACAAATTTTTAATTATATATCCAAAACATAAAAGCATATATAGTGAACCTACTTCAAAACACAAATTTAATTATATAGTGAACCTACTTCAAACTTGCTTCCAAGAAAATTTCAAAAAAAATATATATATATATATAAATAGGTGTTGTTTCTTTACATTTGTACACACCAGTTCAGTGAAGCAATGATCACTTATAACCATGTCTCTTTCTTTATCCTCATTGCTCTCTTCCCCTTCCCCTTCACCAGCTCATTTATCATCTTCGCGCGCGTGTGTTAATTAATGACTGTGGAAATTAATGGCCATTTTTAAAATGTTAAATATATGAAATACAAATTTTAAATTAAATCCAAAGCTAAATGTGAATATAGTGAACCTCTTCAAAATTGCTTAAAGAAGAATGGACATCTTGCGCCAATGAAGTATAATTATTCCGACATAAACATTTGTACACACCAGTCATGAAAATGATCACTTATTGTCTCTATCTTTTTAAATTGCTCTCTTCCCCTTCCCCTTCACCACATCAAATCCACCATCCCAACGTGGTCCCCGCGTGGTGAAGATGAAGCTGCAGTGATCTACCTCAACAAGATCGATCCTATTTTTATTGATATAATTAGACTATAAATTTAGTTGTCTTAGTTTGTTTTTCCAACATTTGTGTTTTTAGATTTGAAATGGGCTTTGTTGTAGTTGAAAAAGGGGAAAGTTTTATATACAAAGGTTTGTAAACTGAGACAGTTAGTTGATAATATTGAAATTATGATTTGTGAGATAGTCTCTCTTCTTTTACAGTATTCAACAGGAGAATCAACGTAGGTAGATGTTGTTAATCAATTAACACCATTGCTACGCTGCATTGGGTTGCATCTTTGTAGCCGGACAACTTTGTTATACGGGGAACCGAAACTGCCCTGGTGGGGGCTTTGGCGGGTTGGGGTAAGCCTCCTTTGCAACGGGCGGCCCAGGTGTTGTTTTTTTAATTTTTATTTACTTTTTAAATATTTTTATCGGTAATATAACAATTATAATATCGTTTTTAAGGATATTTTGTATATGTTTTATATTTATAGATGATAATTTTAATTTTAGGAGACTATGTTTTTTAATGATTATGGGAAATTAATTATAAATTTTTAATTTGTATATATATAGTATTTAAATTAATAAATGAGCAAGAACTTTATTTATGAAATAAATATTGTTTTTATTTATTTAAAGTGATAATGGACATCATAAATTATTTGATTATATTTATTGTGATAAATATAATTATTAAAGTCTTTAAAATTATTTTTTTTAAAATTTTAAAGAATAAAAAAATATAAAAAACCTTTTGAAGGTAGGTAGTGAAGTTCTAACCACTTAACTTTTACCACCTCGTCGTGTATAATTAACTATAAATATATTGTACTTAGCCAGCCTCCAACATGTAGAATTTGAGATTTGGCGATGCAGTTGAAAAAGGGGAAAGACATACAAAGGACTGCATGAGACGTTACTGTACAACCAAACCAGAGTGGTGAGATAGTGGGTTTCTTTACATAATACACATACCCCATTTATTTATATTTGTTCATGATTTTGAAGTACGGTATTATTATTTCCGAATGAAAATATTTTTACTTTTTTTTTCCATTCTTTTCATAACACCTTTCACACCTCTAAAATAAAAAACCCTTCGTATGCTCCACCTCAAAATATTTATAAAATTACACAATATTTATAAGATTTTAGAGAATTCGAAATGTGTGGATATCACAGGTCATTTGGATGTAATTTTGTTGATGGGAGCAAAGTACATTATTATGTGTGACTTTATAATTTTTTTTTAATCCAATAAATGGTGACTTGAACTCATGACCTTACGACATAGATAGTAGGGCTCTAATCACTTGAAATATATCACTTTGTCTTATTATTACATTTAAAAATATAATATTAACTACTCCCTATATATGATGAAGAAAATTAAGACTTAATTCTTGTACTTCTCTATGCCATTTCCTATCAGCCTCTGGTACATGGTACAAAAGTCATGCAGCAACTAAACGGTCCATTATGGAGGCTCAATTTCCACAAAGAAAACTATAATAAACATTCGGCAAGGAATCAATATAAATGACATTTCTCTACAAGTTTAGATTAGATGAAAGAAAATTCTTTCATGTTGATTTTTAGATGAGACGGAATTCATTCATAATATCAGAGTCAAATGCCTGAATCGAATTCGGCTGATAACAACTTCACCCATATTAAATTATCCACTCGATTAGCTTCCTCTTCAAAAGAGTGAAGTAGAGACTCCAACTCATGAATGAATGAGAGTGTTAGGGAAGTAATATTAATGAATTAATTTCACCCCTTTATAAGTTCAAACTTTTAAATGAAATAAAATTTATTCACAACACTGCCTTGGACTCTCTTACTTTAAAGTTCGTTCGACTTGCATCAACCGAACGCTATAAACCCCGTTCATTTTGCGCCACAAACAAACGTACTTTCTTCGTCTCATAATACTTTTCATACTTTTTTTTTCGTCTATCTCACAATATCATTTACACCCTTAAAATGGAAAACCATTCATAAACTCCATCCTTACAATATCCTTAATTTTTCATAAAATGTTTTATTTTGGGGCAAATACATAGACACAATCAAACTCTCTTCTTAATTTATACATAAAATTTACAAAATTATTTTTCAAAAATTTTTTTTCAACTCTTAATTTTTTCAATTTCTATGAATGGTTTTAGGGGAAGAAGGAAATATTATATAGCAACAGGAAAATTTGGTATAAAAATTTGGTGTGAACTAAGAAAAACTACAAGGAAATTAGGGTAATTTCATTTGGGTCTTAAAGCGCCAACGAGCAGAGGACTCTGTTCTTAGACTAGTGGAATATACTTTTCAAAGTGTTCGCTGAAATTTTTTTTTGGTATAAAAAATTAGTGGTTGAACTACAAAAAACTACAAGGAAATTATATAATTTCATTTGGGTCTTAAAGTCTTGGTTGCAGCCAAGAAAATCCTGCAAATATGAAGTGATGAAAATGTAAGCTGAAGCTAAACAAATATCGGTTGAACCGTGAAGTGATAGCAAATATCGATCCTGCTCCATTTACATTTTTTTATGTAAAGAATTTCGCACAAATCTTTAGGTGGGTGAACTAATAGCGAACAAATCAAATGCTGAGAAAACACAAATGAAAATAGCGAACAAGAAAGAAATTGCACAGAGATTTTACGTGGTTCGATCAAAGAAATGATCTACATCCACAGGAGAATAAGGATAATCTTTACTAACACTAATTGGAAGATTACAAGATACAATTTCACTCAAATTTGATAAAAAAACCCTCAAATTTGATAAACTCACGAAGAATCCTAATTTTCTTCAATACTATCAACACACTGAATAATCTGAGTAATTGAATGAGGGGAAATGATAGTCTCTAAAAACCGCTTGGAGCCCAGTAGGTGGTTAAGCTCGATTGCAACAGAAAATGGATCAATTTCTGAGTTCTTCAACAGATAACAGAAAACTGTTATCACATACAATAACTACCGGTCCAAGTTGTTTGAGACCGGATCACCCATAATCCGGCTGGTTTTCCCAAATATGAAACCGGTTCTGGAAAGAGCACCCTTCAATTCACTTGACTACATTATCACATTTACATTTTACTTACATTTACCGCGCTAATATGTGAAATAATCTGTGCATTCTTTCTTTTGTTCATACTTGAAAACTGAATACAGACAAAGAAATCTGGAACTTCATATACAAGTCTTTCCTTTAATATATTTTCTATTTAAATATATAGAGATATGTGAATGATATTTACAAAAAAAAAAAAAAAAATTATATTGGTTGGGCATTTGAAGAAAGTTCAGGGCTGGAGAGATCAAGAAAAGAATATGAGATGGTCGGATCTTTTTTCGTGAGATGGGTCTATATTTGATTCATATAAGGTTCAAACCAAATTAACCAATTTTTTTTTCTTTAAAAATATTGGTTAAGTGGAGCTCCGTCCCACATACTCATTCATGAGACGTTCTTATACAAGTGTTTGTCAAAAAAATATTTACTAAGTGAAGACTATTTCAAAGACTGTTTAGATATATATTTTTAATAAACAAAAAAGAAATGGGGTGATATTTTGCAAGTGTAGTTTCCAAAAGTCTTCCAGGTCAACTGCCCCATGTATTATGGAATCAAGAGGAGACTGAAAACTGCAAAGCACTCTGTTGGTATATCATTCTCTCTATTCTTATGTGATTTTCAGAGAGAGATTCAAAAATGGCTTTGTTGATTTTCTTGTTCCTCTTTGGTTTTCTTCTGCTCAATTCATGTGAATCCAAATGCCAAAAGCCTTTCCAGTGTGGTAATTTTTCCATGGAATTTCCATTCTCTGATATTAGAGATCCAGCTGGATGCGGGTTGATCAAGGTTGCTGGCTGTGGTTTGCATGAACGTCCAAAAATTCTTGTGAAGGATGGTTATGCTTATAGTTATAATATTATAGAGAAGGAATCAGCATTTAAGTACAAAATACATAATCCAGAGATTAGAGTTCCAGTGGAAAACGGAAGATGTTACGCTTTCAGAAATGTGACTCTGCCTCAATCTCCTTCTGTTTCATTTACTTTCTCCCCTAATCTCACCCTCTTCATCTGCTATAATAATTCTGATAATGTTAAAGAATTAGATGAGCATTTCAACAAGTATCACAAGCTGGAATGTGAAATATCCCGATTGTATTATAACACCTCGTTAAGCGTTGTTCCTTCTGTGGAACTACTTCCAAAAGACTGTTCAGTGATTCATCTACCTGTGAAGTCTCACCAAGATTTTTCAGATGATCTTTTAGATCTGTTGGAGGCGAATTTTACTCTGGAGTTGAGTGTTTCTGAAGCTTGTAATAAATGTTTCAATGGAGGAGGGAAGTGTCTTGCTGACAACCAGAATGAGTTCTACTGTACACAAGGTATTAGTACTCATAAAGTCATAATAATAGTAGACCATTTGTTGTTTATGTCTCCAGCCTTTTTTGTAATTGTCTGTAATATATCTTACCATTGTTTGTGATGAAAACTCAATTGATTCTGTTTGCAGGAGACAGAAACATCAGGACATTCAGAAAAGTTTTCCTCATAGGTATGTGTTCTCACAGTATTGTTCTTAAAACATTTCTTGCAAAGAATTTCTAATAACTAGAAAAAATTTACACCTTTATTTCTTTTTAGGAGTTATAATAACAATGAAATCTTATAACAGGAGGTGTGACTGTGGCTGCTCTTGCATCAACTTCCATAATTTTGGTACTTTTCATCAAAAGGAAGTACACACTCCTTAGATTATTTGGATTTGAAATGGAAAAATCAAGAAATGAAACTGAAATTGAGCTCTTCTTGAAGAACAACAGGAATCTTGCACCCAAAAGATATAAATACTCTGACATCAAGAAAATGACAAAGTCATTCAGAAAAAACTTGGGAAAGGGAGGATATGGCAGTGTCTACCAAGGAAAATTACCTGATGGTCATCCTGTGGCAGTAAAAATCCTGGATGAATCCAAAGGAAACGGAGACGAATTCATGAATGAGGTCGCGAGTATCAGTAGAACGTCTCATGTCAACATTGTCTCTCTTTTGGGATTTTGTTTTGAGGGTAGTAAAAGAGCTCTAATCTATTAGTTCATGCCCAATGGCTCTCTTGAAAAGTTCTTATCCAACCAAGGTGAGTTGGGAAATCAAAAATTGTTCGAGATTGCACTTGGCATTGCTCGTGGGTTGGACTACTTGCATCAAGGCTGCAAAACAAGAATTCTACACTTCGACATAAAGCCTCACAACATTCTTTTGGACAACAACTTCAATCCGAAAATTTCAGATTTCGGGCTTGCTAGATTGTGTCCCAATAGATCTAGTATAGTATCAATGATGGTGGCAAGAGGGACAATAGGGTACATTGCACCTGAAGTGTTTTGTAGGACCTTTGGAGAAGTGTCTCATAAATCTGATGTCTTTAGTTATGGAATGATGGTTCTGGAAATTGCTGGAGGAAAGAAGAACATTGATCGAGCAGATGTTGATCGTACGAGTGAAATATACTTCCCAGATTACATCTACAAACAGCTGAAATGGATGGGAATGAGGATGATACTCTTGGTGAAATAATGAATGAAGATGAAGACGATTTGCAAAGAGAAAACTGATGATTGTTGGGTTGTGGTGCATACAGACTGATCCCAAAGATCGTCCATCGATGAATAAGGTGGTCGAAATGTTGGAAGGAAAACTCGAATCGTTGCATGTTCCACCTAAACATAGCCTTTATTCACCTTCAAGATCAGCAGCAACGTTTTCAACTTTAGTATCTATATAACATTATGCTCATATTTATGTCACTTCATAGGTGAAATTTTAGTTTGCAACCAGGTTTCAATTCTGTAGCTATGTTGAATGTAAGATATCAGAATACAGCTCTGTTTCCTTCTTGAGTAAAAATTAATGTAGCGTGATGGTAACAACAAGAGAAACGAGAACGAATTGAGAGTGATCGCCTTGATACTACGTGTATACTAGGTGTCGTAAACTTGAACTTGTAGAGGTGTGAATTTATTTCATTTATGTTGATTTCCTGACACTCCCATCATTCATGGGCGCATTGCCTATCTTAAAACAGATAAGAAAATGACGAATAAAATAGAGATGAGATAACGAGGTTGTGAGATAGCATGCGTTGAGAATATGGTAAATTACACATGTAATGTCTCACATCGAATTGTTGAAAGAAGTGAGAGTTGTTTATAAGTTACTCCTCCTATCATCAATTGGTTTTAGGATGAAACCTCACTAAGTATGGCTAGTGTCCTTCACATATTGGGTGTGCTAAATTTGTGGGACCGCACCGGACGCACCCTGATTAGTGAAGTAATGGGTTAAATGGGTCCAAAGATCAGCACCAAAGTTTTCAACTTCAGTATCTATATAACATTATGCTCATTTTATATCACTTCATAGGTGAGAGTTCAGTTTGCAAAGCTATGTTGAATGTAAGAGATAACAATGTTTCTAGAGCTTTGTTTCCTTCTTGAGTAAAAATTAATGTAGCGTGATGGTAACAAGAGAAACAAGAACGAATTGAGAGTGATCGCCTTGATACTACGTGTATACTAGGCATCGTAAGCTTAAACTTGTAGAGAAGTGAAAATTTAATTCATTTATGTTAATTTCCTAACACACCCCCTCACTCATGAGCGCATTGCCTATCTTAAAACAGATAAGAAAATGACTAATAAAACAGAAACGAGACAATGTGATGCTCTTTACAATTTATACAGGTCATTCTATTTTTGTCTAATAAATCATTTGCAAGATTATCAAATTTCCTGGTTTTAGCAAGAAAACGGAGTAGCAGGCAGTGTTTCGTGTTTAAATTTTGATAGCTTGATATAGAATATGGTTAACAAAATTGACTACATCATAAATTTGAAATTAAGATGCTTTTTTCAAACTCAAAATAGCTGCAACCTGGGCAAAGTCAACACCCATTGAGTAAATATTACACAGGTATCAAAAACCTTTTCATACAAAACCATGGATGAATAATCACGGTTCATAGAAGATGACCATGAAATAGAAACACATTGTGAAAGACAAAAATATAATTTGTAATAGGCCATATTTTTCCTCTGTGAATTTCTCCCTATCCTCTATTCACTGACTTGAGAATTTCTTATGAAATTGTGGCCTTCTTTTCAAGCTCTGCAAGCAAAGATATCATCAACTATATAAACAGCTGAATTCTTCGTCCAACTTTCAAAAGCGAAGAGACAAGAGTTGATTGGGAAGGGGTAAGAAAAACCAAGTTTGTCTACAAGACATTAAACTTACATACCTTCAGTTGGAGGTTGAACCTTATTCTTGTTGCTGAAACAAATCAAAAGGAAAAGGTCAACTTATGCTACGAACTAATCAATACAAAGTTAAGTATTCTCAAGCTATGCTACTGAGTTATAATATAAAGGTTACAAAAATATTAAAGATGATGAATAAAAATAAAAGGAAAGCCGATCATTTCACAATCAGCTGAAAATGTGGAAACAGATATATAGTTGCAATTTGGGTTTCGTAGCACAAAAATTGGCCACATCTTGTTAACTAGAATGTGGAAACAGATGGGATATATGTTCTACTTTTGGGTTAAAGTATGCACAAAACATGATAATCTAGTCAACAGACGTATCATCAAATAAAATCCATTCTCATTTTCTATATTCAATTCATGGTTCCAATTTACATTTCAGGCATATTATATAGAGTGCAAATGGGATTCAACTATCGGTCTACATCAACTTTCTGATTAGCAATATACCATAGTGGAGAAAAATAAATGACACAGCAGAAAGACAGCAATGATGTCTGGGGTAGAGATTGTATACCTCTCCTTGTTTGAAGGTTCGTCTTGAGGTTTCATTGCAGGGAAAAGAAGAACTTCCTGTTCAAAAAACAAAGGGAGATTTAATTTTGACTCTCTATCTCCATGTAGAGCCGAAATAACAAAGCCAAACATGAAATCTAAAATAATTTAATATTCAGAGGTAAAAATAGAAAATAAAAAAGAAGCCTCAGCCAAAAAAAGACATATCATATATAGTACCTTTATGTTCTGTGAATCAGTCAATAACATTGTTAATCGATCAATACCCAATCCCCAGCCACCAGTCGGAGGTAAACCATATTCAAGAGCTGTGCAGAATGTTTCATCCAAAGCCATGGCTTCATCATCACCCGATTGTCGATCCTAATTTCATTCATATTAGATCATCTTCAGCATATAAACTAATAAAATGAATAAGAAACAATTGTTGTCTTTAGGATAACACTAAAATCTAAATCATTACAAATATACCTTTAATTGGTCAGCAAACCGTTGACGTTGAACAACAGGATCATTCAACTCTGTGTAAGCATTGCAAACCTGTCAAATAAAGATAAATTTAGCAGACATTAGCAGACAGAGCGAAAACCAATAACAGAGGGAAAAGAAATATTGTGGTAATGCATACTTCGTGCTTGTTGATGAACAACTCAAATCGTTCAGTTAGACCTGGTTTTGACCTATGCCACTTTGCCAGGGGACTCATGATTTCAGGATGGTTGATAATGAAGGCAGGGTTAGTGCATGTCTCCTCAAGAAAATGTCCAACAAGCTGATATCAGAACAAACACAACACATAAAAATCAGATAGGAACAACAGATGACACTTAAACAAATCAAAGATAAAGATTTATTTTACTTTGTCTAACAATCTAGTAGTTGTTTGAGGAGGAGGGCATTTAATATCAAACTTCAAACATGCATCCACAAGGTACTTATTGGCTTCATCGCTTGAAAGATCTTTGGGAATATTCAAATTTGCCATCTTCTCCAACTCATCTATCATATCAATCCGCCTGAAAAGAAAAAGAGATGTGACATCTTGCACGCCGTTGTCAAACCATGTAATTTAGGGTGGTTTCAGTCAAATCATTTTTTGTTTCTACTTTACCAATTTTAGTTTTAGGGTGTCCAATTTCAGTCTTAGCGCTTAGGTATCCAAATTTTTAGTCTTTTTCGCAGGAAAATTCAAAATCAACTAAAATTGGACAGTTCAGGACTGAAATTAGACACCTACAACTAAAATTGATAAAGTAGAAAGAAAAAAGGTTTGTGTAGGATCTACCCTAACTTAAAAGGACATAAATAAAATTAACTCCACAGAATCACAAACCTAAAAGGGGGAGTAAAGTCAATCTCAATCGGATCTTTGTCCAATCCATTGGCATGGTATTTAACTTTATAGCCACCTGTGAGTTGCTTGACCATTCCTAAAAATAAAGATTTTTTTTTAAAAAAATCATAATAAACATTTTCAATCAGCCTAACAACATACCAAAATTGGCACCTACCACTAATCATATCTTCTGTTAGTTGCATCAAGTCATTGTAATCAGCAAAAGCCATGTAGAACTCACATGTTGTAAACTCAGGGTTATGTGTTAAGTCAATTCCTTCATTCCTAAATTGTTTCCCAATTTCATAAACACGGTCTAAACCACCAACAACTAGTTCTTTGAGATACAATTCAGGTGCAATGCGCATGAAAAGTCTCATATTAAGTTCATTGTGGTGAGTGACAAATGGCTTTGCAGCAGCTCCACCAGCAATCATGTTCATCATGGGAGTTTCAACCTTACAGGAAGAAATTCAAACATAAGAACAAAAATAAATTTGAGAACAAGCATGAGATATAGGTTGTAAAAGAATAGCATATTTTAGGTACACCATTGAACTCACCTCCATAAAATCAAGTTCATCAAGAAAGTGCCTGATGTATGAAATAATTCTTGACCTGGTCCTAAAAATTTCTCGAACCTCCACGTTCAACATCAAATCCAAATATCGCTGCCTATATCGTGTTTCCTAGATAACATAATAGATGCCAAATTACAGACATGGATAAGTAGAAGTTGAGAGAGTTGTTAATACACATGAACACATCAACACACACACAAACAAGTATACACATACACCAGATTTTGATGGAGAAGTCAAAGTAGTGGGAGAGGTTTAGTACCTGATCCTTCAATATGTAAGCATCAGGATTTCTGGTAAAGCCTGGAGACCAGACATCAGTGTTCTGTAAAAAGTAATAAGATGTTAACCAACAAACCACACCCTATGAATACATCATAATCAAAAAATCAAAGTCACCTTAGCATTATCAGACCCTGGACCTAGTTTTGGCCGGGGCATCATATGGAGACAGTGAGACAGCACTATAAATGTTTTAGGGAAAATACTCAGCTCTCCCCTCTTACTTTTGCCTACAAAACAAGGTTACAATGTGATCAGGCTTTACCATCAGGAAGCTCAAGCGAGGAAACCAAGAATTCTTTTTTTTCAAGAAAACTGTATACTTTTCAGTCAATAATTTAACGAGAATATTCATGACAAAGATGAATGAGAGACTTTATCACCAACTGTATCACCTATTTGTTGTATTATCATGCATGTTGCAAAAACTGCCAAAAGATTTCACAGTCCAAACAAATCATTTAAATTGTACTATGGAGTGATATTAAATGACGAAGCCACTTTCTAATTAAAATGCAAAATGCAGATACCACAGCAAAAAGACTAGAGTAAGTCCCACCAAACTAAGCTAAGTTTTTAAAAGAATGCTCTAAGATCCTGGATGCATGCGATTGATGTGCATTATGAAATGTGTGTTGTTACTTTGGTGGTATTGTTATCTTTCATCATAATTACTAATAATAGTAATAAATAAAGTGTCACAAACCTGGGAACCCAATTATTCCAACTATATCTCCACGCTTCACTGAAGAATGAAATCGAGCAAACTCTTCTTCATCCAAATCTGATTTCCTACAAAACCCCATAGTAGGTTGCACAGTGAGAAAAGGCAAATATAGGATAACTAAGACCCAGGATTCAGAGCCTTGCAACTTTCAAGTGGTCGAGCAACACATGTGGTCATCAAATTCAAGTGCGCACATGTTCTTAACACAGCTTCAAATAAATTCCAAGCGGATCCCACAGTCAAGCATAAACCTAATTAAATTTCCACATTATCTTTTATGTACAAATTGGAAACATAAACGACCAACGTTTTTCATCTCTCTTTTGCTTCTTTACCACTATAACAAATAAATCTGAAACATGAAGTGTAATTTTCATGTAATAAAGAAATAATGGCTTATATACAAATTGTAACTTGCAAATTGAGAAATGAAGTTTTAATCGGAAAAAAAAAAATCTACTTAAATAGATGAAATGACAATTTTATTTTAACTCAAGGCAGAAAACAGATCTCAGCGTTCAAACTTCAACCAGAAAGGGTTAATGCCACAACAATAATATTGCTCAAGCTTCCTACTCGCAGGGAAAAAGAGCTGGAGGGGCAATTACCTAGCATCAGCCATAACTTGAACCTTAGCACCACCTCCATTTAGATCATAAAAGAATAGCTTTAATGATGAAGATCGTTTGTTCATAAGCCGACCTTAAGAAACAAACATCCAAAATGTTAACACATAATATTTCAGTAATAATGACTACATAAATCATGAATATAATCTCTTTTACCAGCTATTCTTGCTTCGACGTCTTCAAGATGGTCCCCACTATTTAAACTTTCATATTTCTTTACATACTCAGGAATGCTCAAATTAGCTTGAAATTTGTGGGGATATGGATTAATCCCAGCTGCTTTCTGAGCTGCAAGAGCACCTATCCTATTTTCAAAATATTTCTGCATAAAAAAGTTCATATTCCGTGAACAAATCTAGAAAGCCTCTTTCAAGAAATAAACAACCATTTACACCCATAAACAACCTACCGCTGGATCTATGCCTTCATCTTCTCCAGCAGCAGCAGCTTTCTTGCCCTGTTTTGGCTTAGCAGAGGCCTGCAGTGTATTCTAAACCATATTAAAAAGTAAATTGAAATATATAAGGACTGATGTGAAATCCATATCCCCAAAAACACTTCAAGCTTTACCAAATATGTATTACCAGTATCAAGAATAAGCACTGTCCAAAGAGAGCAAACACAGTGTAATTATATTTAATCAAGTTCTTCTGATATCAACATCCTAAACAAATATACCATTACCTAGTCCAACAAAGCTCTATTGCCACTTCCCCTCAAAAAAAAAAAAAAAAAAGGTTTAGTTACCCTAATGGCATAACTTATAAAAATGGGAGAAGGAAGCAGCTTTGGCGGGTATGGAAAACTTCATGAAACAATCCAGAACCTTGGGACTCAGTGAAGAGAAGGAATTCAACTAACAGAACTAGAGTCACGTCGCTCACAATCTAGTTGTTATGTATCTTACTATTGCAAAAAAAAGTTCACCCGAAGAAGCCGAAATAGTTGCCATTTCCTCATCATTCTGGCAGCATTAATTTTTTTTACTCAGCAAAAGAAATATATTAACTTGGTTGACGGTATAAGTAATACCCCAACCATCAGAAGGTGAAAGTCCAAAGATACAGTAGTAAAGCATAGAATTAAAGTCCTGATGTTCTAGGATTTGCAGCCCAGTCAACAAAAGAAGATTTCTACAACAAATTTTTCTCGTAGCATGCCAAATCCATAGTCTACTCTTAAGTTCATCCATTCTGGCAGCATTAATATCCATTAATCTCACACTCAATTCAGTTCATTAAATTTATAAAAACCATTCTCTAGTATTTCATGACGCCTGAATACCAACACATTATAATAACTAGCATAGTAAGGTACGTTTCCACTGTCAATGGATGAACTTTGACAACTAATCCAGCTTTTTTTTTTCAATTTACAATTAATGGAGGTATCGCCCACAACCCTATAAACAACCACCCCCACCCACAAAGAGCAACAAAACCAGTGAATTGACAATCTACCTTAAACAGTTAGAAACAAATATAAACCATCAACGCAACAAAACCTAGACATTTAGCTTTAATTCTCGAACAGTAAAATAAACTCCCAATTACAGCAGCGAAAAGGAAAACTGAAAAGTACATTATTTACCATTGCACAATAATAATTACAAGAAAAGGGAAATTTCCGCAAATCAACTCGAAGTCGCAGAGACAAGAGGCGTAAACGAGCATTCATGCTCATGGAAGTAGAGAATGTACCATTTTCGAATTTGGGAGCTTCGGAAAAGTTGTGATGCTGATGAAGAAACTGCTTCTTTTTACCCACGCAACTCTAAGTATTACATAAACCCTAGGGACTCGGTCGCCTGCCTGACAGAATATGTAACGCATGAATTTGGGCTGAATTCACTTGGGCCATATTTTCATGGGCTGGGCTTATTCTAGGCCAAGGATTTTGATGGGCTTTGACTTCATTTTGGGTCATATAATTTGATGGGCTTTTGTTGCATATGGGTTTCTACATGTTTTCTTGGCTTTCTTTTCTTTAATCTTTTATTAGTGAAAAAGTGAAAATTAGTGTATTGAAAATATGATTTATTCCGAACAAAATTATTATTCCCTCCATCCAATTTTAGAAGACATAATTTTTACACATATTTTAAAAAATATTAGTAATTTAGGGGTTGCTTGGTTAAAAATTTCTTAATGAGAATAAAAATGCAAGAATCAAAAAAATGATCAATGATTTTTTCTTCTAAAATTTTGATTAATCTTTTTAATAAGAAATAAAAAAATAATCAATGTTTACAATTAAATAAGATAATCATTTTTCAATGTTTTTTCAAAATTAAATCTTTTTCATCCTAAAATATATTTCTCCTCAATCATTTAAGAATTTATCACCATCACTTAGTACCAAACTTTTTTTTTTTTTCATGTTTTTTTCAAAATTGGACACTTAAACAATTTTTGTGATGTAATCATCATTGAAAAATTCTACTTCCAACCAAATTTTAAATTGTTGAAAAGAAAAATGTTAGGCAAGAGGAAAAAGTAGGACTTAAAAAGGGATGGTATTATCTGCGAATTTCGTCAAGATCCTTTTTTACAAATGTCGAAAGTTTGATCATCGAAGATTGATGATTTTAATTTATTTTCAGATTTGGGATATTATTGGCTAATCCGTGACAGAGGAACAGAGCTATTTGTTTTCGTGATTCCGGTAGAGTAAAAATTGAAAATTAAAGCACAACACAACACAAGTGATTTTAGGAGGAAAAATATTGAACTAGTGTTGCGTTCTAAGTTTTATGAAAAAATTGACAAAAAAAAAATCTTGGTTGTGGCATAGTAGAATAATTGAGGGGATGAGTATTCTTTATTTTTTTCAAACACTGTTAAGAGGATGATTATAAGGAAAAACTAAAATCAAATGTGTTAATAATTATCTTATTTAGGAGGAAAAATAATGTTAATAGAACATTTTTTATTCTCATCAACCACTATAATTAACATATACTTCATTTAAGATTTTTTTTTGACAAATGTCAAAAGTTTGGTCATCAAGATTGAGGATTTTAATTTATTTTCAGATTTGGGATTTTAAATAAAAAATATTTTATTTGAAGTTGAAAATCATTTTATTCAAACAAATTATAAATTTGATATTATATTGATTAACATATTAGTTTTAAATATTATTTAAATTTGTGTTAAATATTTACACAAACAAAAGTGATTTTAGGTGATTTTATTTTTTATCACACTAAAATATTTAACTAGTGTTGTGTTCTAAGTTTTATATATAAAAATTTGTTAAAAAAAATTTTGCAAGTCATTTGGCTTTTATTAAGAATAATTGAGGGGATGAGTATTTTTTATTTTTTTCAAACATTGTTAAGAGGATGATTATTTTGAAAACTAAAAAAAATCAAATGTTTAATAATTATCTTATTTTCAATTAATCTAGGAAAAATAGTTTTTTATATTTTCAACATTTTATTCTCATCTTATAATCATTATCTTAATTAAATATAAAATTAACATATACTTCATTTACTCTCATCTTTTTTTTTTTTTTTTGATCGGGCACTCAGAACCCATTTATTCTCATCCTAATTCTCATTAAAGAATTTTCAAACCAAGCATCACCTAACCTAAATACTGAACTAAAATTGAACACCAAAAAGAATTTTATCGACACCAAAAGAATCAAAATTGAGAAATGTAAAACATGGGACCAAAATTGACATCAAAATCACCAAAATTGAAAAAATAAATCAATACAGAATTAAAATTGGACACCCTAAGTTAAAGGATGATTGTTCTTGATATTAACTCAAGAATAAGTTGTAATGTTGGGCACTTCAATTTCATGGAGGCCAACGATCATGAGAGTGAGTTGAATTACAAAAGGAGATCAACTTATGCTATGAACTTGCAAGAGACAAAGTTATACAAGGACAATATGCAGCAAGAGACCATATCTTATGGGGTTAGCAAAACTAGCACACTACCTTACGGGTTTGTAAAATTATGACACTATCTTTTAAATTAGACAAATATAGACCAAATTTGGTGGGTCAAATCTCACGTGTGCCGCAATACATAAAACTAAACTGCAAATCCAACCAGGGACGGATCCAGGATTTCGTCTCAAAGGGGGCGAAGAGTAAAGGGAAGAAAAATTTAATAATTCAAGGGGGACAAAATGATAAAATATTACGAATTTAAGATATAAAAAAAAAAAAAATTCATACATATAGTAGAAAATTTTTTAAGCCAAGGGGGGCGACCGCACCCCCGCGCCCCCTCCTAAATCCGTCCCTGAATCCAACTAATACATAAACTAACATGAAAACATACCCAAATCAAATACAATCTTGTTCATCACATAAAAGCATCAAAATAAATTTCATCCCATAAATACATTACACATCAAAATAAGAAGTATCATATAACAGTTATCAATTTTCGTAGCCTACCCTTTCATTTGCCTCGTCCACATGAGGATGGCCCTGCTTGTGCCGGTCCATGAAGAATAGTAAGGGTCTGATGAACAACCTGCATACAGTCATCAACAGTTAGTGCACAATCTGACCTCAATTTCTCCACCAGCGTTTCCAACTCAGATTTTGCTGCATCAATCCTCTCATGTGGATCCGCAGAAGGAGGTGCTACAGGCTCACGAGAAGGTTCGTCTTGAGGTTTCATTGCAGGGAAAAACAGAACTTCCTGTACAAAAAACAAAGGGAGATTTAATTTAATTTGAAAAACAAGGCCAAACATGACACCTAAAATGATTTATTGAACGCAGAGGTAACAAAAAGAAAAGAAAAGAAAATAGAAGCCTAAGCAAAAGTATCATACTCACTCCGTTCCAGACCTGTTTGCACAAGTGACTGAGCACAGAGGTTAAGAAAATGCATTTTTAGCGAATTGACCATGTGTAAATGAAGGGTATAATTGGGAAACCATATGTATGTAAAGTAAGGAGTTAATTAATTAAGTTGAAAAAATAATATTATTGATGTATATAAATGTGTGTGGAGGTGTCAAAGATGAACAGTGTTTCCGTTTATAAGTGTGCAAACAACTGTGGGACGGACGAAGTATATAGTACCTTTATGTTCTGCGAATCAGTCAATAACATTGTTAATCGATCAATACCCAATCCCCAACCAGCAGTCGGAGGTAATCCATATTCAAGAGCAGTACAGAATGTTTCATCCAAAGCCATAGCTTCATCGTCACCCGATTGTCGATCCTAGTTTAATTCAGATCAAATCATATTCAGCATATAAACTAATAAAATGTATTAGAAACTAATTGTTGACATTAAGACAACATTAAAAATCTACTTCATTACAAATATACCTTGAGTTGGTCAGCAAAACGCTGGCGTTGGACAACAGGATCATTCAACTCTGTGTATGCATTGCACACCTGCCAAGTAAAAATAAAATTGACAAACATTAGCAGATACAACAAAAACAGTTAAAATCAAGAACTGTCCTGTAACTTAAGTTGTTTCCAATTTTAGTCATATATTTTGTTACTTATTTCAATTTTGATCATTATGGTATTTTTTTATATCCAACTTTAGTCCTTTAATTTTATTTTATTTTTTAATTTTGGTCCAAAACCCTTAGCAGAGGGAAAACATATCATGAAAATGCGTACTTCGTGATTATTGATGAACAACTCAAATCGTTCAGTTAGGCCTGGTTTCGACCTATGCCACTTTGCCAGAGGACTCATGATTTCCGGATGGTTGATAATGAAGGTCGGGTTCGTACATGTCTCCTCAAGAAAATGTCCAACAAGCTGCAATCAGAGCCAACACAAAAGCTAAAAATCAGATACGAACAACAAACGACACTAAAACAAATCAAAGATAGAATTTTATTTTACCTTGTCTAACAATCTCGTAGTTGTTTGAGGAGGAGGGCATTTAATATTAAACTTCAAACATGCATCCAAGAGGTACTTATTAGCTTCATTGCTTGACAAGTCTTTGGGAATATTCAAATTTGCCATCTTCTCCAACTCATCTATCATATCAATCCGTCTGAAAAAGAAAAAAAGATGTGAAATCTTGCACGACGTTGTCAAACCAAACAATATTAATTTACGATCTGTACTTTAGGTGGATTCAGTATAAATTTTTTTCGTTCTACTTTATCAATTTTAGTCCTATAGATCAGTCATTTCATTTCCAAAAATTGCTTACGTCCATGACTAAAATTGATAAAATAAAAAAAAAATACAGAACATAAATTGATATTAACTCAACATAATCACATACCTAAATGGAGGAGTAAAGTCAATCTCAATGGGATCTTTGTCTAATCCGTTGGCATGGTATTGAATTTTATAACCACCTGTTAGTTCCTTGACCATTCCTACACCAAAGATTTTTTTTTTTTTTTTTAAAAAATTAATGTCACATTTCTTAATCAACCTAACAATACACCAGATTTGGCACATACCACTGAGCATGGCTTCAGTTAGCTCCATCACATCATAGTAATCGGCGTAAGCCATGTAGAACTCACACGTAGTAAACTCTGGATTATGCGTTAAGTCAATTCCTTCGTTCCTAAACTGTTTCCCTATTTCATAAACACGGTCTAAACCACCCACAACTAGTTCCTTGAGACGCAACTCAGGTGCAATGCGCATGAAAAGTGTCGTATTAAGTTCATTGTGGTGGGTGACGAATGGCCTTGCAGCAGCTCCACCGGCAACCATGTTCATCATTGGAGTTTCAACCTTACACGAAGAAATTCAAGAATCGGAACAAGAAAATCAAGGGCAAGCATGAGATATTTGAGATAAAAGAACCATATTTTAGACTACATGCACCATCGAACTCACCTCCCAAAAATCTCGTTCATCAAGAAAGTAACTGATGTATTTAATAATTCTTAACCTGGTCCTAAAAATTTCTCGAACCTCCAAGTTCAGCATCAAATCCAAATAACGCTGCCTGTATCGTGTTTCCTAGATAACATATTAGAATGTAAATGGATAAGTTAAAGCAATGAAAGAATTGCAGTACACATGCATAAGAACACACGGACAAAAAAGTGTCAAGTAGACATATAACATACAGCGGACTTTGATGGAGCAGGTACGAGTTAAAATTCAATTTTGTCCCATAACTTCAGAATTTTCCGCAAAAGGTCCCAAAAAATTTAAGATTTTCAATTTTGTCCCATAATTTCTTAAATGGTCTGATTTTAGTCCAAAAGTCACCAAAATTCCGTAACCAACGTCGTATTGATAAACATATTCTTGGGATCTTTTGAGAAAACGTTCAAAATTATGGAACAAAAAGTGCAAAAAAAGGACCAAATTCGGAACAATTACAAAGTTATGGGACGAAATTGAAATTTTTTATTTTTTGGGACCTTTTGCGAAAAATATTTATAGTTATGGGACAGAATTGAATTTTAACTCGAGAAAGTACACTTGTGAGAGATGTATAGTACCCGATCCTTCAATATGTAAGCCTCCGGATTTCTGGTACAGCCCGGTACCCAGACATCATTATTCTGTCGAAAGTAACAAAATATTAACCAAAAAACCGAACACTATCAAAACATCATAATCAAAAAATCAAAGTCACCTTAGCATTATCAGACCCTGGACCAAGTTTAGGCCGGGGCATCATACGAAGACAGTGAGACAGCACTATAAATGTTTTAGGGAAAATACTCAGCTCCCCCTCTTACTTTTGCCTACAAAAGATTAACATGTGATCAAGCCTTACTATTAGAAAAGCTCAAGTGAGAAAACCAATTTTTGAAAATTGTATAATTCCAGTCGATAACTAAACGAGCATAATTATGACGATGAATGAGAGAGCTCTATTGCCAAGTATATATATCTCATATTGCCAAAAAACTTCACAGTTTAAATGAAGCATGTAAATTGTAATATGGAATAATATAAAATGATAAAGTCACTTGATTATAATTACAAATACTAACACAGTAATAATATAAAGTGTCACAAACCTGGGAACCCAACTATTCCGACTACATCTCCACGTTTCACTGAAGAATGAAATCGAGCAAACTCTTCTTCATCCAATTCTGAATTCCTACAAAAACCAATAATATGTTCCACAGTGAAAGGGGAAACACTGGATAACTAAGACTAATTAAAAATATTTTGGTCCTGTAACTTTTACATTTGCTGCAAATCGTCCCAAGACAATTCAAAATTCATTTTAGTCCCGTAACTTTATACATTACTTTAATTTACATCAATTTTTGTTGAACGTCGTTTTTTTGAACATGACTTGGAACAATTTGTGAAATGATGAAAGTTAGGAACCAAAAATAACTTTGTTTTGAAAAACTTTAGACTTTTAACTATCTTGGAACAATTTACGAAAAATATTAAAGTTACAGGACCAAAAGTGTTTTTGCAAGTGGTCGAGCATGTGGTGATCAATTCAAGTGTACATGTTCTTAATACACAACTAGTTTCAAATAAATTCCAAACGAAGTCTTCAAGCATAATTTGCATAAACCTAATTAAATTTTCACATAAACTTTTATGTAGAAATGGAAAAAGCATAGACGACCAAATCTCATTTCTCTTTTGCTTTTGCTTTTTACCACTACAACAAGTATATCAGAAATATGGAGTGTTACTTCCATATAACAAATCAAGATATTGCATGACATAATATGAAAAATATTGGCATAACTGTCGTGGAAATTCATGATGGTCATATTTTTCTCCAACATAAACAAATGTCGTCCCAGGGAAATTCATGATGGTCATATTTTTCTCCAACATAAACAAATAAAAAAACTATTTAATAAGGATCATTGGTTGACACATTGCACAATCAAATAATGAACTAGAGAGGCAATTACCTAGCATCAGCCATAATTTGAACCTTAGCACCACCTCCTTGTAGATCATAAAAGAATAGCTTTAATGATGATGATCGTTTGTTCATAAGCCGGCCTTGCGAAACAAACATCCGAAACATTAACACATAGTAATATTTTCGTAATATTGACTGACAAAGTATTATGTGCACCTTATACACAGTACATCACTAAAACTATTGTTTGTAAAATAAAACTTTAAGTTTTGTCATTTTTGGCCCGACATTTCTTAGCAACTATCTCTACTTTTACACAAAAGTAAACCAACTGCCTAATCGCTTTTACACTCTCCTCAACCTTTTTACTTTTTTTACACTTTCAACAAACTCTACATAAAATATTATATTCATTAAAACTTGTGTCATTCCTCAAACATAAAACTTAAAGGGTATGTTCTTTTTGGGTTTTAAAAACTTGGATTTGCATTTTAAAATTTAAAACCTATTTCAATTTGGGTTTTAAAATTTAGTTTTAAAAACCCCATACTACACAATTATAAATAACCTATAAAACTTACACACCTATAAAAAAAGTCTCTCTTTCATCTTTTTTTTAAAAAAATCTCTCTCCTATATCTCAATTATCTAATCATTACAACTACACTCAACAAATAATATAATAATATAATATTATTCATTCTTACAACATAAAGTTAAATCTTTTCCTACTCAAAAACCCAAAACAAATATAAATTTTTTAAAATCCCGAGATTTAGAAAACCCCTAAATTTCAAAACTCGATTTTTAAAAGTCACTTAAAACCCAAAAAAGAACATCACCAAAGGGAATAGTGGGAGTATTACTTTTACAAACTAACACTATTGACTAATAATGTACAGTGCATAAAGTATATGTAACACCTTCTCATATTGACTACATAAATCACATGTATTATCTCTTTTACCAGTTATTCTTGCTTCAACGTCTTCAAGATGATCACCACTATTTAAACTTTCATATTTCTTTACATACTCAGGAATGCTCATTTTAACTTCAAATTTGTGGGGATACGGATTAATCCCTGCTGCCTTCTGAGAAGCAAGAACTGCTAGCCTATTTTCATGATATTTCTGCATAAAAAAGTTCATATTTTAAAAACTAATTTATTTTTACATAAAGAAAAATACTTCACAAAACAAGGTATAGATGCATTAGCCTTACCACTGGATCCATGCCTTCATCTTCTCCAGCAGCAGCAGATTTCTTGCCCTGTTTTGGCTTAGCAGAGGCCTGCATGCAGTGTATTTTGAACCATAACCATTATAAAAATAACTTGATATGCATATTAGTGGGGTTTTTTTCGATTAATAAGGCACACAAATTACTCGAAAAAGGAAAAATACATATTAGTGGGTTTTTTTTTCGAGATTTAAGTAATAGAAATTAACAATAATCAGCTTCTGAATTCAAGGATATCCTATTAAACCCAAAACAAACAGGTAATTATACAAATAAAATCAACACCCAGCAAACGAGAACAATCAAACCCCACATGAAAAAAGAAAAAATATAAAGAACATTGAATTGGCATTCTACCTTAAATAGACAAATAAACAATCAAACAAAGAATTTTCAAAAAAAAAAAAAACAATCAAACAGAGAAATATAAATCATGATATTTAGACTGAAATCTCACATTAAAAAGAATAAACTTTCAATTACAGTAGCAAAAGAGAAAATTGGGATGTATATTGTTTTACCATAGCACTATAGTAATAATTACAATAAAAGGGAAATGTACTCAAACAAATCAACTTGAAGTCGCAGATACAAGAGGCGTATTCATGCTCATAGAATAGAGAATGTACCATTTTCGAAATTGGGACCTTCAGAAAAGCTGTGATGCTGATGAAGAAAAAACTGCTTTCTTTTTTGCTGTGGAATATGAAAATGTAAAACCTAGTTAGAGTATACCTATACCTATACTGAATATTTATATAATGTAGAATTACATAATAAAGGAAACAATAATCTAAAATAATCTCAATGTAATCTTTGGGTATCTTTTCTACCAATTAATAATAATAATCTCTTGACGCAATCTTTGCGTATCTTGACTACCAAGTAATAATAATCTCATATAATACTTGTTGCCCACTCAACAAATATTACATAAACTATAGGGACTTATTTGCAATTTAATTTCTCTATTCCGACTCTCCTATTTTGCTTGGTGTTTCTTTCCATTACATTATTAACATACCGATTTGATTTTATGCCCGCAGGTGGACATCAATTTATATGTCCACCACCAATCATGTGATGTCACATAAATAATTAATTAAATGATAGTGAATTCTTATGTATATGTGGCATCACATAATAGATGTCAAATAAGCGGTGGACATATAAATTGGTATCCACCTGTGGGCATAAGATCAAATCCGTATTAACATATATAGATATGGACTTTTCAAAAAAAACATATATGGATATGGATATAGTGTTAATTATTTATAAACACAAAATAAAATCACAAATATGAAACGAGTGATTTCGTTTGTTTATCCGTCTCGAGAGAATAGGTAAACGTATGTATTTCAACTGGGCTTAGAGTTCAATTGGGCCATAATTAAATGGACTAAGATATTTTGATGGGCTACAACTTAATTTTAGATCATATAATTTGATGGGCTTTGGATCTTTTGCGCTTTCCTTTTTTGCATGTTTTAGGAAAAGAGTGAAAATTTGTGTATTGAAAAAAAAAATTCCGACAATAAAATTATGTTTATTAAAAAGCAACATTAAACAATGAATATTATTCTACTAGCTAGGTTAATCCATGTTACACGGGATTTGGTAATATCAATAATTAAAAATATGATTAATCGAAGAAATTTTTTAAATTGTAAATATGGGTAAATGAGGAAATTTAATTCTTTATAATTTTTTATCAATATTTCAATAGTCTATAATCAAATCTGATAAAAAATTATAACTTGCATTATAACCAATTTGAATATATTTTATTTAAACGCAAAAAAAAAAAAAAATATTAATGTAAATTTTCACAAATTTCTTATTTAAGCAATTTGTAAATTTATTTCTATTTAATCAACTTACCAACGTTAAATAAAATAATGTCACAGTTCTACATATTTTTTACTCCAAATAATTAAAAACATCAAATTTAATTATAAAATCGTAAAAATATTTATTCACACAGTTCATTGTGTTTGTGTGTAAAATTTTATATCATTAATTTATAAAAAATAGTGATATTATTAAATGAATGATGATATTACTGATGAATTCAATTTTATAATGTGAACCCATCTAGCAGGAGAGTTAGTCATAAACACCCTAACACTTGCTCTTGGGATTTATTTGGGGTGTTTCGGATTGAGTATCCTAATTTAAGGAATGTATAAATAAATAAATAATATTTCAGAAAATATATTTGTTTATAAATTCTAATTTGAGAAATAAAATTGAGAAAGCCATACCTCGAACATAGAAAAATATATAAAGCCATCAAAAAGTGCAACACTAAAGCAAACATGCACCTAATTTGACTATCACTTTTTGTCTTCAAACCAAATGATTATTTCTAACTACGATATTTTTAATAATGAAAGAGAGATTCCATGCATCTTTAGCTTTATTCTAGTCACACTTGAGTTTTACATTTTCCCATGCAAAATGTGGAAAATGAAAAAATATGTATATATATGCCTCAATTTGACTTATGGTTAGGTGTGTTTAATTAGCTTAGGTTTAAAAAAATTAAAGAAAAATATTATAATGTTACAAGTTACTATTCCACTCCTATTTTTATAATTGTTTTAATAGATATGTAATATATGTGCACTATTTTAAAATGCTTTTAATTGATTTGATTTTTTTTTTTTATCATCATTCAATATTTTTTTTTTTATCTTTATTCATTATTTGTGAATCACCTCCCATTTTCCACGACACTGTCAAACCTTATAATCTTGACATTCATCTCTGGGAGTCTAGTCTTCGTCTCTTTGCAAAGATACATTATATAATTTAGAACAAAAATAATAGAAATATGTTGCACACATACAATATAATAAAATGATATTTATAATTGAGTAAAATTAATTAAATGTCTGAAATATATATTTTTAATTAATAATATATTTTTTTATCAATCCGCGTATAACGGGTTACACGCAATGTTTATAAAACCGGACCAGTTAGCGAACCAGACAATGAACTTAGTCACTGGTTTCAACCGGTTAAACCGTTATAAAAAAACTGGATAACTCGGAGTTATGACTGATTTCAAACTATATATATCAATGTATTACAAATATAATAGATATTTATAAAGACATAATATAAAATTCAATATTATGACAAAACATTGCATAAAATTAACGTACTACCCAAAAATTAAAATTTCAAACTATATGTCCATAAAAATAAAATCTAAAATTTAAATTTTTATAATTAAAAATAACTCATTGCAATTACAAAAAAAAATTCTAGTAAAAAATATTTAAAAAAAAAAAATGGGTCAACCTGGTCACCGATTGAACCCGATATTTTGGTGGTTCCTACTTGTTTCTCTAAAAACTGGTATGCCGAAAGAAACGGACCGCCACCATGACGGCGTGACTAGTTTCCAATTAAATCGGTTGAACCGGCCAATACTCTGGGCTTTTCAAAACACTGGCTACAAGCTAGTCATAATAAATTAAGCAAATTCTTATTGCTTCAAAATAAAAGTAGTGTCATCAGTTGGGTTATATCACAATCAACAATTAATTAATGATGTTTGACTGCTTATTATAAGGTAGTAAAGACGTGAATGTATCATTATATATATTCATTTTATTGTCAGAAGTTCTGAAAGACAAATGCGCCTTTTGACTTATAAAATTATGCACGATTCTTTGAACAATTAATTAAAAAAATGTATTTTATAAATAAATAAATTAAATAATTATATTTGTTGAATTATTTTTTATTTCTTAATTAACGAAAATTTTAAATATTTTGAGCTGTAAATTTGTAATTGCCACTTTTACTGACAAAAGCAAATTCAATATTTTTGACCTAAAAGGTATCTTTTATTTTGATTTATCTCCATCCCTAGTTATATCACAATAAACAATTAATTAATGATGTTTGACTGCTTATTATAAAGTAGTAAAGACGTGAATGTATCATTATATATATTCATTTTACTGTCAGAAGTTCTGAAAGACAAATGCGCCTTTTGACAAAATTGCACGATTCTTTCACAAATTTTAAAATAATAATAATAATAATAATAATAATAATAATAATAATAATAATAATAATAATAATAATAATAATAATAACTAATTTTGTGAATTATATATTATTTCTTAATTAACATTAATTTGAGCTGTAAATTTGTAATTGCCACTTTTACTGACAAAAGGATCACTAATTTGGCCTAAAAGACATCTTTTAGCTTGATTTATCACCATTCTTTAAATATTTATACATAATTTCCCTACCAAAAATGTTTGTTCATAGTTAGTCGGGATCATTGGCAATGGCGGAAGGAGAGGCCGCACAATGTTGAATTTAAAGTTGTTCACATTTTCAGGAAAGGCAACATGATTGCTGATGCCATTTCCAAATTTAAAGATTTTAAAGAATATATGTGGGACACAATACCATTTTATTACTAATTTAGTGAATAAGATTTAAAACATTTTTATTCTGTTTTGGTTGATGTCTTTCTCTTAGAGGAGTTTTCCTTTTGTTCATACAGAAGAGGGTTTTACCCCAACAAAATATCATCATTAGGTTGAATAACTTTTGTGATTTTTTTGTAGTTTTTCTTTTATATAATATCTAATACAATAAATTACTTATAGAAGTTCTGGCATAGTTTTTTTTATTTTACTTTGTTTAATAGCTGAATATTTTTTTATAAAAAAATAATTTTAATTTAATAAATGAAAACAAGGGTACAACACGAGAATTCCCTAACCAATATTTGAACCCAAAATCACGGCACCTCATCTCTTTATGAAAAAACCAATTTCGAAGACGTACTTTCGGCTCATCTATCACCTTTTTCAACTTCACCACCTTCAGAAAATCTTATATTTCTTCACTTCCATAAAAGTCAAACTGCACATTCTCGTATTACAAACCGCATACAAATTTCCCTTCTTACCCACAATCAACTTGCTAAAATGTTGCAAGCACATACAAGGATTTAAAGAAATTAAAGAATAGTATGTATCCACAACCATTTACATCACTTCATCCAAGGTGAATAAGTAAAAGTGTATTTATACAATACATGTCTTACCTCCTCCGATTGTTCACCACAGAAGACATACGAAATATCATCATTAGGTTGAATAACTTTTCTTTTTTTTAGCTCCACCCTAGTTGTATTTGATATTTTCTCTCATATAGTTCTTCAAGTGTGTAGTTTTACCCTAGCTATAGAGTATTTATTCTAAATTTAATTAGTTTTTATATGATATACGATACAGTATGTCTTTACCGTAAAATTAATTAGGCAAAGTAGAATTTTTTTACTAGGTGCATGTTATGTGATGGTGGAACTCCACGTGTAATGTTGATGTGTTCACCCCTAAATATATTAAAGACTTAAGGATTGATGAAATTCAAAATACTTAGATCACATAACCTTTTGCCGAACACGAATATAAATATAAAATATATATGTAATTTAGTGTATTGAATCATAACTAGATGTGATGACTGATTTAAACTATGACTGAATCAAAGTGTGAAATACAAACTCATGGAATATAAGTGGAATCACTATTCTTTACGTTTGGGACTATTCCTATAATCCTATTGACAAAATGTATACTTAATCATTGTATTTAAAATAGGTTTAGTAATCAATGCGAATTTAATTAGTTTTTATATGATATACGATACAGTATGTCTTTAATTAATTAGGCAAAGTAGAATTTAATTAATAGCCTAATAGGTATTAGTATAATAAAAATATCCAATACCGTTTAAAAGTACACTAAAATTTTAGTGTGAAATTGATTATAAAATACACTAATATTAATAGTGTGTGTGTGTGTGTTTTTTTTTTTTTTTTTGCATGTTTACATGTTAAATTGGTAATTTTTTTCTCCTTTATTCTTATTCTTTCCTTTTGTCTTATCTATTTAGTGTCTCCTCAGTGATCTTTTCTTATCACTACCGATTCTGATTAAAGTTGCATAGAAACTTTTTCAGTTTTTACCCCATCCATCACCACAAATAGCCTTATCCAACTTCGTACATCGTTTTGCCTTTCGATTGAATAAAAATAATACAAAAAATTATTTTTATCAACCCACTTAAATAAATATATTTTTTTATCCATCTCTCAGTTTTCTCCCTTCAATACTATCTAATATATTGGTTATCAAATCCTACCAATTTATATGTATATGTATAATTTATTTAAAGAAAATAAATAAAAAATGGATGAAATTTATGTTTAATTTTTAGGAAGAAGAATATATTTGTAAAAAAATCTTGTCATTTTATTACTGATTTGATTAGGGTGAAAATAAATAATAAATTAATTAGGATATTAACATAAATAATGGGCTCAATCATATATAAATTTTTTAAAAAATAAACAATATTGGACCGATTGTATTAGTTCTAGATTATAGATAATAAAAAAAAATTAATGTATTTTGTAGTTTTTTTTCGTATTTTTATATTTGTTTTGGGGTGCGTGGGCAAAGAGGTGTGGGATATATGAGTAAAATATACTTTTAGACGGATAATTTAGATAATTTACTTCAATATGAATAAAAAAAAATATTTTGTATTAAGTGGGTGGGTAAAAAATAATTTATTTTTATGAAAATAGATAATTCCCATTTTCTCCCCCACTTACATCATACTCCTTAATTATTGCTTTCGAGATATTCTTTTATGAGATTAAAGTTCATTGAGTAATTAATAAAAAAGTACAAATTAATGAGTAAATGAATAAAAAGAGAAAGTCCACATAATCTAAACTCATCTCACACAATAATTTATCTATTGTTTTATATTGTACTATTAAACAAGAGAGAACCGAAATAAATCCATTGTAGTTATGTTAATTTAAGGGGATGTATGATCTAATTATATAATGTAACAATAACATTTATAAATATATGTCGAGAATTGATATCTTATTAATAACTTAAATTTTTCTAAGAGGTTATTTGTATATATTCCCCAATTACTAAAAAGTTAATTGTTTATTGTTATTACTTATTATTATCCCTAATTTTTTAGTATACTTACAGTTTACTAGTATTATTTGAAAGGACTAATTAGTACTCCACAAATGTTTATTTGAAATTTAAACTTAATTTATCTACTCGAAGTTGTATTAGTCTTTTGGTAAAAACATGCTCAATATTTGATTTCATACGTAATTACACTAGAGTCAATTAAAAATTATTCAAAATTGAATTCGAAGAACATAATCTCATCGACGAAGTGGTATAACTCAAGTGGTTAGAGTCATCTTTTGTCCGTTAAAAAAAAAAAAAACATAATCTCCTGCATATATTATTTAACAATCAGTAGTAGTAGTAGTCAAACAACTGATCAGCAAAGTACGCCAATATGGAACAAACCTAGATTTTTATACAGCAAGATCGATAAAATCCACAAAAATTCCAAAATCTTACGTAAAATATGGAACTAACCCACAAAATATTGGAACTAACCTAGCTAGATTTCACGAGGTAAAATTCACAAAATTTCTAAAAATTAAATATTAATAAACATTGAAATATAAATAAAGTACCGAAAATTAATTGAAATTAAATCATGGAAATAAATAAAAATTTATAACAAAAAAAAAAAAAAAAACGTAGTCATCGTTAAGAGTGCACCTCAATAAATACCGTCATAAAAACGTTGGAATAATATTTTTAATGAAGAACGTAAATTGCAACTCAAGATGGATTTTCATAATATATATATATATATATATATATATATATATATATATATTTGGTTAGTCTAATACTCCCTTCACACCAAAATTAGAATTCATTACATCAAAGTTCATAATTATATAATTAAGGAAGAAAGTGGTATAATTCACGTGGTTAAAATTTCATTATTTGTACCGTAATTTTATGGGTTCTAGTCATCATTATCCGATCAATAAAAATATATAATTAACGGTCTAACAAATTTATAATTCCATAAAAAAATCTGTAAATAATAATAGCTAGGCTAAAAATATATATAGTAGTATTAATAAATAATTATTTTATTAAATTATCAATTTAATATATTGGTTCAGATAATTATTATAAAATCATAATAATGAATCATTTTGGGTGATTAAGACCATTTATAACTTTTTGGGTAGTTATTGGTTACGTGGGTAGATTTTTTTTTTTAAAAAAAATTGTATTATAATATTTTCATGTCAAAATGAGTTGAAAATATTTTTTACACTATAGTAAAATAAATTGATGGTTTTTTTTTTTTTTTTTGTTTGGGATGGTCTCATTTATAAGATAGAGTTTAATTTTGTTATTTAGATTTGAGTAGGTATTTAGAGAAACTTGTTTATCATATGATATTGTACATTCATTAATTCATATCATTACTATTATAAACTAAAATCATAACATGTCATGAATATCATAATATTAATTTTTAAGTGCAATAATATTATTAAATGAATGATATAATATTAATGAATAAATATAATAATATTAATTTCACATAATGAATAAGTTTCACTTGAGAGTTTGAGCATATATAAATTTCACTTTGCTTTAAACATGGTTTGGATATGGTTATTAGTTCCAGGGATCATACAATTTATATGTGATGTGAATCCGTCTTATGTATGAAATTATCTCATATAAATAAATGTAAGATATTATCTCGTGTGCTCTTTGCGGAGATGGAACGAAGACGTTAGCATTTTTTTTTGGGTGTAATTTTGTGTATTAAGTTTGGAGCTTTTGTTATAAATGAGTTAACATGTCTATGGTTCCTCATAGTGATCCTGGACCGAAATAAAAATATAAGGTTCTATTTGGATAGAGTCATTTGAAATCAAGAGATTGAAAGATAAATACACCAAGAGGATTTCAAATACACAACAAAACCTAATCATTTGAAATCATCTCATTTCTCTCACTTGTGCTTAATATTTGAGTAAATCAAATCCATTTATTTAGCTTTTCTCCATTTTAATTTATGTGAATGAATGATATATTATCCTCAAATCTCTTGACTTCAAATTCGCTCCATCCAAATGGAGCCTAAGAGTTGTTTGGGCAACAATTATTTGATCAATTTGGAAAGAGATATATAATTTGACATTTAAGAGGGAAGTTTTAAATGCAACAAAAAAGGTATAGGAGATAAAAGCGAAGGTTTGATCATGTTTAGTTGCAAAAGGGCGATAGTAAAGATGTCTCATCCAGATAAATCCTAAATCATGTTTAACTTGATGATTAGGAGATTAATTTCATTTGATCCGTGTAGAAAGTGATCTTTACATGTGTGGAAGTCATTTTATTTTTATAAGAATGTACAAACTGATACAAGGGCTAGAGTAGCCTTCGTACTCCTTATTAATTTTGCACTATAGTTGTGTTCTGTTGATATAAAAAAATATCGTTTCCCCTATACCATAATAATTTGCATAATTTTTTTATGGCAAAAACTACCGAATCACTTTTGAATAAATTATTAACTTTTTTTGCACTATAGTTGTGTAACAAATTAAAAAGTGATACAATTTATGAAAAAATATCGTTTCCCCTATACCATAATAATTTAAGAAATAAATTTTTATGGAGAAAATAAAGTGAATCACTTTTGAATAAATTATTATCACTTTTTTTAAAAAAAGTGATTACAAATTAAAATAAAAGTGGTAACAAATTAAAAAGTGATAACAATTTATGATAAAAAGATAATAACAATTTATGAAAAAGTGATAACAAATTATGAAAAAGTGATAATAATTTATTAAAAAGTGACTTCGTCTCATGTCCGTCTCATGCATGAGACGGTCTCACACAAGAGTGCCCTTTTTTTTATTTGTATGTTTCATAATAACTTGCACACAAAAAAAAAAAAAAAATCACCATAAACTCCATTATCACAATATTCATAATTTTACACAAAATGTTATTATTTTTGGGCCTACACATACACAATTTAACTCATTAATTTTTTTATACATAAAAATTTATTAAGGGTTAATTACAATTTGCAATCTCTACTATATCACATTTTACAATTTGAAACCTATACTATATTTTGTAACAAATTGCAACTTTTACTATGTAAAATTGACAAAGTGGTACCTCAACTCAAATTTTAATCTTTTTCTCCGACCAAATTATGTTGGAACAAGGTTATATTTGTCCTTTTAGGTTTATTAATTATTTATTTACCAAATGTTTATTTTTTAACAAATAATCGATCCCTAATTTGGCCCGAAAAAATAATAAAATTTGTATTTGAGGTACTAATTTGTCAATTTTACATAGTACGGGTTGCAATTTGTTACAAAATTTAGTACAGGTTGCAAATTGTAAAATGTGATATAGTACAGGTTGTAAATTGTAATTAACCCATTTATTAAATTAAGAATGTAAAATTTAGACCGTCTCATGCATGAGACAGTGTCACTTTTTAATAAATTATTATCACTTTTTAATTTATTATCACTTTTATACTAATTTGTACTCCCTCTGTCCCACATCAGTTTTTACACTCCCCTTTTTTGGTGTCCCACATTAGTTTTTACATTCCAAAAAATGAAATCCCTTGTTAAACTCCACCCTCACAATATTCATACTTTTTACACTCAATCCAACCACCTCTTTTACTTAAATAATAAAAGTTTATAAAATTACCCTTCAATACTGCACTTATTATATTTTTTCTTAAAATGTGTGTCTAGATTAGTATGAAAACTAATATGGAAAAATGATAATAATTTATTAAAAAGTAACTCATTTAATATATAAGACCACCTTATACAAGATTTTGCGAAAATTTAGATCTTGCCCGTCATTCAAATTAGAACTATACTCACGTGGGTTAGTAATTGTCACCAAAGTGACAAAGTCCACGATCATTTTCTTTTAAAAATAAATAAAACTCCAATAATAATAATAATAATTGTGTAACCATTTCCCCATTATTACACCATTCAGTTCTACACTCCTGCCATCTTCACTCTCTCCACCATTACTCCCCTCACTCTCTCTCACACACAGCACAGACCAACAATGGCGGCGGCAGCACCAAGACGAAATCCAACGCCTCTAACCACCACCGTCCTCTTCCTCTTCATCCTCCACTGCGCCGCCGCATCAGACAACCCCGACGCCCAGCCGCTCCTCCTCTTCAAATCCACCGCCGACCCGAATAACACGGTTCTCTTCTCCTGGAACTCATCTTCCGGCCCATGCACAGCCACCTCTTGGGTCGGAGTCTCCTGCATCCACAACCGGGTCGCCCGTTTAGTCCTCGAAAACCTCAATCTCCGAGGCCCTTTGCCCCTTTCCCTCGCTTCGCTCACTGAACTTCGGGTCCTCAGCCTCAAGAGAAATGATTTCTCGGGTCAAATTCCGGATCTATCCAACCTCACTAGCCTCAAGCTCCTCTTCATTTCTCACAACCGTTTCTCCGGCGACTTGCCGGCCACATTGTCCTCGCTGTCGAAACTCTACCGCCTTGATATCTCGCACAATAATTTCTCCGGCAGTCTACCGTTGGTGTTAAATCGATTAACGCATTTGCTAACGTTGAGACTCGAAGGTAATTTCTTCACCGGTTCAATTTCTGATTTAAACCTACCAAACCTTCAGGATTTCAACGCCTCGGGAAACGTGCTAACGGGGGAGATTCCGAGTACCCTTTCGGGCTTCCCTACGTCGTCGTTTTTGAACAACCCTAGCTTATGCGGGCCGCCGTTGGAGAATTGCAGTACGGGTTCAACTAACCCTACCCGACCCGGCGGAGCAATGGCGTCGCCGGTAATCCCTAAAACCACCATTTCGTCGTCGCCAACGACAATGCCGGCGGAAACAAATCCGCCGCCCAAATCCCGCGATGCTCACCGGAGCAGAATCAGCTCCGTTGCCATTATCGGGATAATAATCGGAGACGTTTTGGTATTAGGGTTAGTTTCTCTTCTTCTGTATTGCTATTTCTGGAAGAACTATTCCAATAAATTATCAGGAAAAAGCAGCGGCCTACAAGCGGAGAAGATAGTGTACTCATCGAGCCCGTACCCGAACCCGGGCCAACCCGGATTCGAGAGGGGGAAAATGGTGTTCTTCGACGGCGAGAGGAGGTTTGAGCTGGAGGACTTGCTGAGGGCATCGGCGGAAATGCTCGGAAAAGGCGGCTTCGGTACGGCCTACAAGGCGATTCTTGATGATGGAAATGTGGTGGCAGTTAAACGATTGAAGGATTTGAATGTGAATGGGAAGAAAGATTTCGAGCAGCAGATGGAGGTTTTAGGGAGGTTAAAGCATCCCAATTTGGTAGGGTTGAGAGCTTACTATTTTGCAAGAGATGAGAAATTATTGGTGCATGATTACATGCCTAATGGCAACTTGTTCTGGCTTCTTCATGGTAAGCTGATTTTTCACCTCTTGTGGAGTGTTACTTTTAGATTTGTTAGAGAGTATAAAAATGTGGGGTTAGATTGGTTGATTTCTTGCATGTTTTCACATGGGGGTCAGATTTTGTTGTTTTTTGTTTAAATTTGTTCCTTATTTTAGATGATTGTGAAGTTAGCTTTTTAAGTATAGTAATGTCATTTTAGTGGTTGGATCCAGTGGACCCATTGTGTGAATGAATCATGATTGTGCACACTTGTGTTGAGAATGCCTGCAATAACTTATTTGATTGTTTCTTAGCTAGTTAAGCTTTGTTCTTGCTTCTTGGAAGTACACTAATCTGTTGTTAGCCTGAGAATTGTGATGTAGCTCGTCTGCATTGCATCAAGTTCGAATCCAGTTTTCGTCGTCCGTCATCGCGTAGCTCGTTTAGGGTTTATGGAAAGAAATGAGATCTCTGTTTAGGCTTAGGAAACTGATGACTGGACATATATTGATTTGGGATATTAATGAACTGAATATGGAAGCATAGATCTTTTGTTCTTTACTGATGATAATATGCACATGGTAGTAATAGTAGGTTATGGACTTTTCTTTGACTTAGGACCACTGGACCACACTATATGATTAAAGTATACTTATACGAGACGGTTTCATACGTGAGGCGAATCTCATTTACTATCTACTGTAGGACTCAAATACTTAAATGGAGCATCATGAGACTTTTTCACACAAGAGTCCCTCATGCATTTTTGTTGTGAATCTTTATAGGCAATAGAGGTCCCGGAAGAACTCCATTAGACTGGACCACAAGACTCAAGATCGCAGCCGGGGCTGCTCGGGGATTAGCCTTCATTCACACCTCCATCAGGCTCGTCCACGGTAACATCAAATCAACAAACGTCCTTCTCGACAAATCCAACAACAGCAAACTCTCCGACTACGGCCTCTCTGTTTTCGCATCACCAACCTCGACCCCAAAATCCAATGGCTACATCGCCCCCGAAGCAGCAATGGATAATCGAAAGCTAACTCATAAATCCGACGTCTATTCATTTGGGGTCCTATTATTAGAGATACTCACCGGGAAATGCCCCTCGATAGTGGACAGCAACGGGCCTGGGATCGGGTACAGTGGGGTCGTGGATCTGCCCAGGTGGGTCCAGTCGGTCGTGAGAGAGGAGTGGACAGCAGAGGTGTTCGATTTGGAACTTATGAGGTACAAAGACATTGAAGAGGAAATGGTGGGGCTGCTGCAGATAGCGATGGCTTGTACGCAGGCTTCACCGGACCAAAGGCCGAAGATGAACTATGTGCTGAAAATGATTGAAGAGTTGAGGGGAGTGGAAGTGTCTCCGTCGCATGAGAATCTCGATTCCGTGTCGGTTTCGGAATCGCCGTCGGTGTCTGAAGGCACGGGCAGAGGAAGTGAGTGAGTGATCGTTGTCAAGAGCTCGTCTCTATTTGCTTTAAGTTTTCTCTCTGTATATCGTGTGTTTTTCGTTGGTTTAGGTTTCGAGAGTTTAGTTAGGTAGTTGCGATTGGGTTGTAAATTTGGAAGAGCTTTGAACCGTTGATCTGTAACTCCATTTTTATTTATTTATTTTTTTTAAAATTAATTACCAGGTTTTAAATTGAGTTTCAATGATTATTTTTGGAGGATGGTTCTCAGTTCTCACTCTGTTTGTCGTCTTCCTTTCTTTTGAGAGCGAGTTAAGTGGATTTTAAAATAAAATAAAATTAAGGAATGGTGGGAGGAAATATTGGGTTATTCAATTATGGCGCAAGCGAAACATTAAGGGGGTGTTTGATATTTTACCTATATGGAGATTTTATAAATATATTGTTTATAAGAATAAATTTTATTTATATTAATTTTTCCTATTTTTAATTATAATCATTGTATGTTTTATTTATAAGTTTAATTTCAATTCTTTTTTTTTATTTGGAGCACAACACCAATTATTAATTATATTACATTCCATGTTTAAATAAATTTAAATTTGTATATTTCATATTTATTTTTAATTTCATTAAATGATGTACAAAAGATTAATTATTTCAGTTATCAAAATATTTTACCTGTATCGTTTTAAATATATTAGTATATGTGTTTTATTTATATTGATTTGCATGTTTTAATTATAATGGTGTGTATGTTTCATTTTTTTTTTTTAAAAGCATGTTTCATTTATATTCATATTAAACAATATTAAATATAGTAATTTTTTAGTTATATTATAATTATGTTCAATTAGACATCAATGACGTATGTTTCATCTTTATTTTCAATTGCACGGTATAAATGATGCACAAGAGATTAATTATTTCAGTTATCGAAATATTATGAGAAAATTCTTATATACACTAGTTAAACAGTACAATTAATATATATTTTTATTGAATAGTAGTATTAGTTGTTTTTATCTAACAATATTAGGTTTGTTTGATATTTAGACAAATTCAACGGCAATTTTAACTTAAATAAATTTTACAATATATTATATATAATATTTTTAAATAATAATATATATTAAAATAATATATATGTATAAAAAACATTGTAATTATACTATTAAATTTAAATAATGGTAATATTAATTGTATGACAATTCTATTTTACAATTAATAAAAAAAAAGGGATACGATTAATAGAATTTTTTCCCCAAATTGAACATAAATATTATCAAGAATAATATATATATATATATCGTATATTTACAATAAATATCATATATGATTATATTAAGTTTTTTTTTTTATAAAAGTTGATACAACCACAATTTTTCTTACATACATTTATAGACTTAAGTTAAATATAATTTTATGTTTAAAAATTGTCATATGATAACACTTTTTAGATATAAAATAAATATTTAAAATATTTAAAGATTTATATATTAACTTATTTATTAAAAAATATACATATTATGCAAGAGGTCTAAGGTTCAAACCTCCTTAGAAATATATTTTTTAATTAATTTCTATGTTAAAATGTCACATAAATGTCATATATTAATTATAAATCAATAGGAAAATGACACATAAATTATTAACATATATATGAATTTAATAAGAATGTGACACCTCATTCAAATTAACCTCATGACGACACCTAAGCAAAAACAAACTCCCTATTAGTAATATAGGGATTTTGTTATGCAATAATAATTCCTATTTCTATTAGACATTAATGACGTGTAATCAAATTTAGATTTGAGATTTGTTTTAAGTCATCGAATGATTCTTATGATTTGTGTGATTTAAAGATACCATCTCCTCAAGATTCGTTCAAATTACCAAATGAATACGGTTTGGGTATTTTACATTTACTCTTGATATTTATTCAAGTTACTATATGTTTCATGGTTTGTTTGATATTTAGACAAATTCAACGGCAATTTTAACTTATCCAAGATTCTTAATTTGACCAAATCTCGATGAGATAGTTGTAATTTATTCTAGGCCTAATTGAACTAAACCCATCAAACTATCGGAGATTTTGTACTTAAACCATCATTTTTTTTAATCTATATATACAAATTATCAAACATAAATTACTAAACTTAATTTTCAGCCAATTTTTTCTCCAAATTTAACATACGAAGAGTATAAAGTGTGAAAAAACATGAAGAGGTGGAGACGAAGTGACGGGAAATTTCACGAGTGTCGGTCTTTCTTTCCAATTGGTTCTTAGAAAAATTATTGAAAGAATCGCCAAAAAATCGGGTTCAACCGGTGACCCGGTTTTTTGAATTTTTTTTGTTTTAAAAATTTAATTTTTAGTATTTTTTGGATTGATTTTGGTTGAAAAAATTGCTTGAGTTATTTTTAATTGTAAAAATTTAAATTTTAGATTTTATTTTTGATGGACATGTAGTCTGAAGTTTTAATTTTTGCATACTACGTTAATCTTATGCAATATTTTGTTATAATATTGAATTTTATGTTATGTCTTTATAAATCGGATTTGATCTTATGCCCACAGGTGGACACCAATTTATATGTCAACCGCTTATTTGGCATGTCAATCACCTATCATGTGATGCCACATATACAGAAGAGTCCACTATTATTTAATTAATTACTTATGTGGCATCACATGATTGGTGGTGAACATATAAATTGATGCCCACCTGCGGGCATAACATCAAATCTGCTTTACGAATATCTATAATATTTATAATATATTGATATATATTATACATAAATATATAAATAAATATTCGAGTTATCCGATTTTTTTTAATGGTTCATACCGGTTGGAATATCAAAACTTATAATTTTGTCTTGTTTGTTGACCGATCGGTTTTAAAAACATTGAGAATATGTTTTGTAAGAATAAAATATATTAATTGACGAGAGCAAAGAAGTGGACGCATGAGACAGAGAATGACATCATGGGGTGGATGTACAAGACAGTGTTGCATCGGTGAAAAAACATGAAGAGGTAGAGACGAAGTGATAAGAATTTTGAGTGTTTCTTGTTCCAATTGGAACAAAATTATTGAAAGTTTTGATAGAAATACCCTTTTCTAAGGCACGTGCACGGCAATAATTTAATGGTTTAGGTGCAAAATCGATTATAGTTTGATGATTCAGTGCAACTAGCCTTTATTCTATTATAAAATTATTATCGGATTAAGACAATACATTTATAATTACAACTTATACTCTTTAATAATTTGAGTGATATCATTTAGTATTAAGACTTATACTCTGAATACTTAAATGGTTTTTTAGGATCAAGAGCCAAGCTTTATACCTTGATACTTGTATCTTTCAATACTGAATAATATTTGTGTAAATCGGGTGGATACCATAAACTCTATTTTTACTATTACTGTTATGTACATTCATTATCACTGTTATGCACATGCACTGTTATAGTAAATGTACATGTGCCAATGCAATGATAATGACAGTGAATGTGAATGACTATGATAGTAAAAATAAAGTTCATGGTATGCACTGGTTCAAACAAGTATTTGTCTTCAATAATTTAAGTGATACATGTTAATATCAAAATTTATATTTTTGAATACCGTCCAAAAAATTTAGTCTTGTTTCTTTTTGTACAAATTTTAAAAAATAATAATAATTTATATGTAAAGTAGATATATTGAAGGAAATTATGTGATATTGTGTGGTTCATTTATTAATAAAGCTATGGTGTACTTTATTTTTTTTGAAATATGACAAAATTCTTCGGAAGGAGTATCATTTATTGTTACAACTTATATCATTCGATTAATATGGATAGTGATACACAAGTGTACATTACCCGGATTAATGCACATTTAATAGTATTCAAATATGAGACTAAATGCAATTTACAATACAGAGGAAAGAAATTCAGGCATTTTTTCTAGGGTAAATAAATAAAAGGGATTTAATTTTTTGGAATATGATTAAATTTTTTGGAAGACAAAATTTATCATTTACTGAAAGATGTTTATTACATTTTATCAATATCATTCGATTAAAATTGATAATGATATATCTTTGTAATTACCCGGATTAATAAAATTTAATAATATTCAAATATGAGGCTAAATGCAATTTACAAAGCAGAGGGAAGAAATTCAGGCCTTTTTTCTAGGGTAAATAAAAAAAATATATGAGTACAAATGTTTAATGATGGACTTGGCCCACAATTTTGTCTTCTCCTAAACCTTATTAGGTCCAGTAGTCAGACAATGGGATCAAATGCCCTACATGCCAACTTCGACTTTATAGTCATGTCATCTTGAAAAAGAAAAAGAAAAAATAATAAGGCCCAGTTCATAAGAATTTATGGTTCAATAAATACCATAAAATTGGGATAGCAGATTCTTTGAATTTTGAATTGTGATTTTTATTGTGCAGATTCTTTGAAGACTATTGATTTTTTTTTTGTGTTTGAGAATTTTTGTGATTTTGATTCTCGGAACAAGGGGTTCTGTATATAGTGAGTTACCTTATCTGATGATTTTTTTCATGTAAATTAGTGTTCAAGAAACGGGTATGGATAGTTTGTGATTTTTTGTGTTTTTTTTTGGGTTATCTGATGTTAGATAATCCACCATTTTTTACTGTATCTGATGATTTTTTTTTCGCACATGTATGGATAGAAATTGTATTTTTTTTTATCATGTTAGATAAATTTTTCTGTATTTTTTGCTCATGTGCAATCTTATTAGTGAGGAGAAAAGACACTGTGATTTATTTCAAGAAAAATTTTAAGATTGGGGATGAGAAAAACGTCACTATGTCCTTCATGTAATTTATTTCTGCACATTTGGATATTGTTTACTGCACATATGAATTATTGTTACCGATATTCGATTATTGAATATTTGGCAAATTTTTTTAGAATTTTTCAACAATTATTTCCTACAACATCATAGTGGGAACGAATTATGAAGGAATTTAAAAAAAAAGTGAATTATTTGGACTCTAATTTGTTGGTATATGTTCATCCATGTAACATGGTGGCATGCAATGGTTTCTAAAAATAGGGTAGTACAGTGGCGTAGCCAAAGGGGTACAAGGGGATACACTTGTACCCCAAATTGAAAAAAATTCATGTATTGGCCCATTTGTTTGTTGTATCGTTGAAGATGTAGAAGTTGAATAAAGGAATGAATGTTTCTAATACAAATTACAAGTACAAATCTTTCGTTTGTGAGTCGAGTAGAGCTAGAGCCGGCAATTTAGGCCCGGCCCGCCCGCATATTTACACAGGCTGGGCCAGGATAATTATAGGCCCGAAAAAACCGGGCCGTTTTGGCCCGTGACTTTTTTTTTTATAATTTTTTTTAGTTTTTTTAAATATTTCAAAGTATAAATAAATCAGTGTTAATATATGAAATCAATATTAAGTTAGTAACTAATAGTTATAATTTATAATTTATATGAGAACGTGTTGTTTGGTTAATATGGAAGACGTGAAATGCAATTATATTTCGTGGCGAACAGATTGTGAAAGAGAAAATTATGAAAGATCTTTATTCATCTAAATTTGTTAGTGGCATTTGATAGACTAACATATATATTCTGTATAAATTGGATTTGACCTCACGAATATCTCTTGCTTGAACCATTTTAGTTTAATAAAATTTTCAACTTTTTGATCAATTTTTTTTATAATTTATAATATTTTTAAATTATGAAAGTGAACCCCATCACATCAACATTTAATTGAGTCATTGATACTTTTATTTGGACTTTTGAATTTTAATGGACCAATATTATGAACTTATGAATTATGATTGTTTATGTATTTCACATTAACTTATTTTAAATTCTTTTTGTATAGATTAATTAGTAATGTGTAAGTGATAATTAAACTTATCTTTTTTATAAATAAACATTATATGATCACTATTTTAATACAATTGTTATATATAATTTTTTTGTAAATTAAAAAAAAAATAATGGGCCGGGCTGGCCCGATAGCCCGGTGGCCCATACAGGGCCAGACTGGGCCTCCATTTTGTAGGCCCGATCAAATTTTGGCCCGGCCCGGCCCGAAAATTTCGTTTGGCCCCGGTGGGCCGGGCCGGGCCGGCCCGCCCGATTTGCCACCTCTAAGTAGAGCGTTTGATAGACGACGTCTTTTTGCGTCGAATCATCGATCATGGTGGATTTCCCTCATTCTACTAACTGTAAAACCATCTCCAGCAGTGTTGGAGAATGGTGTGAAATTCTACTTTTCATCTCCAACAGCTACTCTATTCTTGCTCCGCAATAAAATTTTGCACTACTTTTAATTTTGGAGTACCAAAATTCTAACGCCACTTTATTTATTATTTTTTTATTTAATTTAATTTTTATATTTTTATATTGTGATGTTAATTATAATTTTGTCATTACTTTGTAATTTAGCATTGTCAATTCATTACTTTATAATTTTGTATTGATTTCAACATTTCCTTAGTAGGTTTAGGCAAAATAAAAATACAGAGGCTCATTTTGCACTTTGGAATACACTAATTGAACATTTATTCCAACCAGGAATAATTAGTGCCTATTGTTTTGCAATTTTAATTTTCGTTGTAATTTGATTTTTTCATTGTACTTTAAATTTTCATTGTAATATTATGATGAATTTTCAATTTTAATTTACATTTTGTTTAAATTTATATTTAAAATAAGTTGACAAATGTATTATAAATATAGATTATCAATTGCATAAATAAAAAAATTCATAAATAAGGAATTCAAATGAAATATTCAATTTTAGTGTAAAAAGTGCAAACTACTTAAAATTTTTGCCAACACTAAAATAGAGTAGGGTAGGGTTGAATTGACATAAAAGTAATGCTAATTGTTGGATAGCCTAAAGGAGAAGCAAATGAAGAAGCCTTTAGTTTTGTAGTTTTGAATATGTAAAGGGTTCCACATAATTGCATGCATAAGTTTGCATGAGTGTGAAATGGAAAGTGCTAATGAAGAGGGACGAAGCTAGAATTTTTGTATGCACAAAAGTTGTCTAGTCCATAATATTTAGATTATGTGTTATTGTTAGGAATTAATTTGCAATTGTGGAGAAACTAATATGAACGGAAATAATAAAAAAAAACACAAATTAGTTGACCCAATTCGTCAAGAATGACCACATATGAATACTACCAAGTCAAAAATCTACTAATTTTTGTGATACGAAATACAGTGAATCAGAGAGCTTTTATACCCAAAACTGGTCGATAGCGCTAAAAGCCCATCGAACTCGAATACTACTTAAAAGGCCTAAAAATTTGAGTGATCGTAAGACGTAAAGCAATCAATCCGACTCCATAATCCAACAGATACATGGATGGTGATGGAGAAAATGCATTGAGAGATCAAGAGGGTATATTTTCATAGAGCACAAATCTTTTAAAGTGATCATTCTTAAGATTAAGACATGAAATGTAATTAAAAAAAAAAAAAAGATGATTAAGGTTGTAGCAACTTGAAATTGCCCATCTCTTTCTTCTCTTCGGATGTGTACGGTGAGTTCTTTGCTAGCATGATGGTTTTTTTGTCTTATTTCTTGATGAAAGAAATAAATTCTTCCGATGGAATTCATATTATGAACATGATCTGATTTATGCTGGAAAAGTGATGAATAGAGTAATTGTTTTGCTGCAAAAAGGTAAAATGCATGTCATATAGACGAAGTGGTATAACTCAAGTGGTTAGAGCTCCACTACTTATGACCCAAATGTTTCTAAGTCAAGCACAAACAGATAGAACAATTTTAGAATTTAGGATGATACAAATTTGAAATTCATTTAATAATTAGATGCAAAGATTGTAATACAAAATACTACTTGTTTTGCAAGAGTAGCAGTGGTGGGCTTGGGGACTTGTTGTGTGTTGTCCATTGGGCCTAGATATAAGGCCCACCCACCTTTTCTAACCGTGTTGCTTTGGATCATTTCAAAATCCAGAAATGATGAATAATGTTAAAACAAAGGCTATATACTTCTGTGTACCTTGGAAGAACAAATCAGTTTCTTATTTTCTTGAAACTTAATAAACTTCTAAAATTTGGAGTACTTAAATTTTCTAGTTTTTTAATCCAAGTCCTAAGTTCAATATCCAAAGTTAAATACTGTAACTAGTTTCAGTTCATATATAAAAGAAAAAAATTACTTAAATATTTTGGTGCATTTTTTCAAAGTGCTATATAAATATACTATTTTTATAGATATTGGGGCTAATCGTTATTTGAAGATGCACACGTGGTAAATTCAGCTCCGTGCAAATCACACGAAAGGGACCGCTTGGTTGGGGTATTAGAATTAGGTAACGAGAATGACTAGTGGTTCATTCCCATTTATGAATTTTGAAAAGAAAGTTGAGCAAGAAAAAATTTGAGCGAGAAAAAAGTTGAGCGGAAAAATGAATGATTGATTATAAGAGGAAGATTATATAATCAAAATAAATTAGTGATTATTTTATTTTTAAATTAATTCCAAATTGTAAATATTATCAAGCATCATCAATGAGAATAATTAATGAGTCATTCTCATTACCTACTTCTAATACCCCAACCAAGTGAGCCCTAAGTTAACCGTATATAGCAGGCTCCTCTAAGAAGGTATTAACTGGATTTGGATCCTCTCCATTTCTTTGTTGTAAATTTCTTGTAAAGAAATGGAGATGATCCAAATTCGGTATTAACTAGCAGAAAGACTTGAATTGAAGGATAGAGCTGGGTTATGATTTGAAGTTTGGTGGAAATTGTGGTATAGGGTGAATTACCCATCAATTTGGACTTGTCTTTAGGTACCAAAAAAACTGATTTGGACTTTTCTTGACTTTTTGGGGAAGACTTGCTATTTTCTGCAAATAACTACAAAGTAGCTTCTATAATTGAGTTTCAGATATTGGAATGAGTCGCATTGATCAGAAGAAAGAGAAACGAAATAAAGAAAGGAGGGAAAACATGGAGAAATTAAATACTGATTTTGATTTTGGAATGAGTCTTGCATTATACTTTATTCGTGCAACAATTTTTTTTAGAAAAAGGAGAAAAAATCACAAAGTATCCTGCAAGTTTACCCAAATCCAATTTTAATCCTTTTTTTTAATTAATTTACTAATTTTGATTCTTTTCACCCCAAAATTACTTTAATTTTTATTTTGGTCACATCAACAATCGTGTTCACTCTCATTTGAATCGTCTCTCATCCAAAAAGCAAAACCCCAATCAATTTTAAATTTCGATTACACTCCCTTGTGAATTGCAACATCAAAATTGCAAGTTCTGTCAATTCTCATCAATAATTCCGAGCAATTTACGATTGAGGGGAGGGTCGAAACCTATACTACTGTCTTACTCTTGTCAAGCCCCGTCATTTTGGTACATTTTTCATATATTTGGTATGCTACAACAGATTTTCAACCATTTCCCAATAACTTTTCTGGCCAAAATTTAAATTATTCGGTGAAAAAAACTTATTTTGATATCAAAAGAACCATAATAAAATAAAGAGAAAATGACCAAAATTTGAATTTGGAAAAAATTACAGGACAGTTGGTAAAATTATCTAAAAAAAAGTATGACTACCATACTTATATTAACATTTAAGAATTGGAAAATTAGATTGTCAACAAAATCAACTCCTACTACTCCAATGGTAAGATATACAATGAAGGCTAGTTTGCTTCATAGGACATGACTAATAATAATTGAATAATTGATTAACTGGGATTATATTATTTGGATTGTTATTTTCCAAAATAGGTGGTACTTTAGTTGGTATATTTATATTGTAATTCTTATTGTTATATGATTAGTTGTTTATTCAATATCGAAGATGTATTTTGAAATTTTTTTTGTCTAATGTTAAGTGATTTTTAAAAAATCGATTTTTGAAATTTATGTGATTTTTGAATCCTGATAAAATAATGTGTGTTTGTTTTGGATTTTTGAGTAGAGTGAGATTTAATTTAAAAGAACGTCACCTAAGCATTACTTATGTCCTCAATACTAATACTTATAAAAACCCAAAAACAGGTTTTTATCAATCTCCTGAAAGATATATTAATCATCAATTCGGGGCCTGAAAGATAAAATTTATCAATTCGCGACCTGAAAGTTGTTTATATTAAGAGATTTTATCAATTCGTGACCTGAAAGATCAAACAATTATCAATTCAAGACCTTAATTTCAGGTCCTGGCCAGATTGATAAAATCACTTAATAAAAATATCTTTTAGGTCCCGGATTGATAAATTTTATCTTTCAGGCCCCAAATTGATAATTAACATATCTTTCAGGACTTGTACCGATAAAAATCCAACTAAAAAGTATTATGTGAATATTGTTCACCTTAGGCCGTACTATTACTTATAAAAACTAATACTAATGTTTGTAATACTAAAATTATAATTTCTTGCAAGAATTAATATTACTTTCTCCAAGATAAATAAACCACCATTGCGACAGAATTTAAGTAAGTGGGATCCATAATACGTGTTGTTGAATTTTGTGGATGAATAATTGAGTCTTCTCTATAACTAAGTCTAGTCTATGCTACAGCTAAATATCTCCTTCTCTATAAATATACTATTTTTATAGATATTGGGGCAAATCGTTATTTGAAGATGCACACGTGGTATATTCAGCTCTGTGCAAACCACACGAGAGTGGTAAAAAACACTAAGGGGCCTCTTGGTTGAGGGTATTAAAATTAGGTAATGGGAATAACTAATGATTCATTCCCATTGATGAATTTTGGAAAGAAAGTTGAGCACGAAAAAATTTGAGCGAGAAAAAAATTGAACGGAGGAAAAATGAATGATTGTAATGATCCCTATATTACTAACAGAGAGTTTGTTTTTGCTTAGGTGTCGTCATGAGGTTAATTTGAATGAGGTGTCACATTCTTATTAAATGCATATATATGTTAATAATCTATGTGTCATTTTCCTATTGATTTATAATTAATATATGACATCTATGTGACATTTTAATGTAGGAATTAATTAAAAAATATATTTTTAAGGAGGTTTGAACCTTAAACCTCTTGCACAATATGTATATTTTTTTAATAAATAAGTTAATATATAAATCTTCAAATATTTTAAATATCCATTTTATATCTAAAAAGTGTTATCATATGACAATTTTTAAACATAAAATTATATTTAACTTAAGCCTATAAATGTATGTAAGAAAAATTGTGGTTGTATCAACTTTTATATAAAAAAAACTTAATATAATCATATATGATATTTATTGTAAATATCGATATATATATATATATATATATTATTGGAGTAATATTTATGCATCAATTATATAAAAAAATTCTATTAATCATCTCCTTTTTTTTTATTAATTGTAAAATAAATTTGAAACAAATCTTATAGTAAATTCTTTCACATAATTATAATAATTCTAATCCCTATCATGAATTGTCATACAATTAATATTACCATTATTTAAATTTAATATTATAATTACAATTTTTTTTATACATATACATTATTTTAATATATATATTATTATTTGAAAATATTATATATAATATATTATATTGTAAAATTTATTTAACGAAAATACGCGTAATAATAAGAGGGAGATTATATAATCATAATAAATTAGTGATTATTTTATTTTTAAATCAATCCCAAATTGTAAATATTACAAACATCATCAATGGGAATAATTAATGAGTCATTCCCATTACCTACTTCTAATACCCCAAACCAAGTGAGTCCTAAGTTAACCGTATATAGCAGGCTCCTCTAAGAAGGTATTAACTAGATTTGGATCCTTTCCATTTCTTTGTTGTAAATTTCTTGTAAAGAAATGGAGAGGATCCAAATTCGATATTAACTAGCAGAAAGACTTGAATTCATTATGTATAGATCTTTTGGTCACCAACTCCACAAAATTAGACACAGGTGAGGGATAGAGCTGGGTTATGATTTGAAGTTTGGTGGAAATTGTGGTATAGGGTGAATTACCCATCAATTTGGACTTGTCTTTAGGTACCACTTCTTCGTGGACGCTACAAGTCTTCTTTAGCTTCCAAAAAAACTGATTTGGACTTTTCTTGACTTTTTGGGGAAGACTTGCTTTTTTCTGCAAATAACTACAAAGTAGCTTCTATAATTGAGTTTCAGATATTGGAATGAGTCTTGCATTGATAAGAAGAAAGAGAAACGAAATAAAGAAAGGAGGGAAAACATGGAGAAATTAAATACTGATTTTGATATTGGAATGAGTCTTGCATTATACTTTATTCGTTTAATAATTTTTTTAGAAAAAGGAGAAAAAATCACAAAGTATCCTGCATGTTTACCCAAATCCAATTTTAATCCTTTTTTTTTTTAATTAATTTACTAATTTTGATTCTTTTCACCCCAAAATTACTTTAATTTTTATTTTGGTCACATCAACAATCGTGTTTCACTCTCATTTGAGATCTCTCATCCAAAAAGCAAAACCCCAATCAATTTTAAATTTCGATTACACTCCCTTGTGAATTGCAACATCAAAATTGCAAGTTCTATCAATTCTCATCAATAATTCCGAGTAATTTACGATTGGGGAGGGTCGAAACCTATACTACTCTCTTTTTCTTGTCAAGCCCCGTCATTTTTGTGTATTTGGTATGCTACAAAAGATTTTCAACTATTTCCCAATAATTTTTTCGGCCAAAATTTAAATTATTCGGTGAAAAAAAAATTTTGATATCAAAAGAACCATAATAAAATAAAGAGAAAATGACCAAAATTTGAATTTGGAAAAAATTACAGGACAGTTGGTAAAATTATCTAAAAAAGTATGACTACCATACTTATATTAACATTTAAGAAAATTGTTGGAAAATTAGATTGTCAACAAAATCAACTCCTACTACTCCAATGGTAAGATATACAATGAAGGCTAGTTTGCTTCATAGGACATGACTACTAATAATTGAATAATTGATTAACTGGGATTATATTATTTGGATTGTTATTTTCCAAATTAGGTGGTACTTTAGTTGGTATATTTATATTGTAATTCTTATTGTTATATGATTAGTTGTTTATTCAATATCGAAGATGTATTTTGAAATTTTTTTGTCTAATGTTAAGTGATTTTTAAAAAATCAATTTTTGAAATTTATGTGATTTTGAATCCTGATAAAATAATGTGTGTTTGTTTTGGATTTTTGAGTTGAGATTTAATTTAAAAGAACGTCAGTAAGCATTTTGTCCTCAATACTAATACTTAGAATATCACCTGAAAGATAAAATTTATCAAGCGAAAGTTGTTTATATTATTTTATATGTCGAAAGATCTCAATAATTTCGAGTCCTGGCGGATTGATAAAATACTTAAAAATATCTTTAAAATTGATAAATTTTATGTGAACAAATGATAATTAACATTCACCTTGTCTTCGATAAAAATCCAACTAAAAAGTATTATGTGAATATTGTTCACCTTAGGCCTACTATTACTTATAAAAACTAATACTAATGTTTGTAAAACTAAAATTATAATTTCTTGCAAGAATTAATATTACTTTCTCCAAGATAAATAAACCACCATTGCGACAGAATTTAAGTAAGTGGGATCCATAATACGTGTTGTTGAATTTTGTGGATGAATAATTGAGTCTTCTCTATAACTAAGTCTAGTCTATGCTACAGCTAAATATCTCCTTCTCTATAAATATACTATTTTTATAGATATTGGGGCAAATCGTTATTTGAAGATGCACACGTGGTATATTCAGCTCTGTGCAAACCACACGAGAGTGGTAAAAAACACTAAGGGGCCTCTTGGTTGAGGGTATTAAAATTAGGTAATGGGAATAACTAATGATTCATTCCCATTGATGAATTTTGGAAAGAAAGTTGAGCACGAAAAAATTTGAGCGAGAAAAAAATTGAACGGAGGAAAAATGAATGATTGTAATGATCCTATATATTACTTGAGAGAGTTTGTTTTTTGCTTAGGTGTCGTCATGAGGTTAATTTGAATGAGGTGTCACATTCTTATTAAATGCATATATATGTTAATAATCTATGTGTCATTTTCCTATTGATTTATAATTAATATATGACATCTATGTGACATTTTAATGTAGGAATTAATTAAAAAATATATTTTTAAGGAGGTTTGAACCTTAAACCTCTTGCACAATATGTATATTTTTTTAATAAATAAGTTAATATATAAATCTTCAAATATTTTAAATATCCATTTTATATCTAAAAAGTGTTATCATATGACAATTTTTAAACATAAAATTATATTTAACTTAAGCCTATAAATGTATGTAAGAAAAATTGTGGTTGTATCAACTTTTATATAAAAAAAACTTAATATAATCATATATGATATTTATTGTAAATATACGATATATATATATATATATATATTATTCGGAGTAATATTTATGCATCAATTATATAAAAAAAATTCTATTAATCATCTCCTTTTTTTTTTATTAATTGTAAAATAAATTTGAAACAAATCTTATAGTAAATTCTTTCACATAATTATAATAATTCTAATCCCTATCATGAATTGTCATACAATTAATATTACCATTATTTAAATTTAATATTATAATTACAATTTTTTTTATACATATACATTATTTTAATATATATATTATTATTTGAAAATATTATATATAATATATTATATTGTAAAATTTATTTAACGAAAATACCGCGTAATAATAAGAGGGAGATTATATAATCATAATAAATTAGTGATTATTTTATTTTTAAATCAATCCCAAATTGTAAATATTACCAAACATCATCAATGGGAATAATTAATGAGTCATTCCCATTACCTACTTCTAATACCCCAACCAAGTGAGTCCTAAGTTAACCGTATATAGCAGGCTCCTCTAAGAAGGTATTAACTAGATTTGGATCCTTTCCATTTCTTTGTTGTAAATTTCTTGTAAAGAAATGGAGAGGATCCAAATTCGATATTAACTAGCAGAAAGACTTGAATTCATTATGTATAGATCTTTTGGTCACCAACTCCACAAAATTAGACACAGGTGAGGGATAGAGCTGGGTTATGATTTGAAGTTTGGTGGAAATTGTGGTATAGGGTGAATTACCCATCAATTTGGACTTGTCTTTAGGTACCACTTCTTCGTGGACGCTACAAGTCTTCTTTAGCTTCCAAAAAAACTGATTTGGACTTTTCTTGACTTTTTGGGGAAGACTTGCTTTTTTCTGCAAATAACTACAAAGTAGCTTCTATAATTGAGTTTCAGATATTGGAATGAGTCTTGCATTGATAAGAAGAAAGAGAAACGAAATAAAGAAAGGAGGGAAAACATGGAGAAATTAAATACTGATTTTGATATTGGAATGAGTCTTGCATTATACTTTATTCGTTTAATAATTTTTTTAGAAAAAGGAGAAAAAATCACAAAGTATCCTGCATGTTTACCCAAATCCAATTTTAATCCTTTTTTTTTTAATTAATTTACTAATTTTGATTCTTTTCACCCCAAAATTACTTTAATTTTTATTTTGGTCACATCAACAATCGTGTTCACTCTCATTTGAATCGTCTCTCATCCAAAAAGCAAAACCCCAATCAATTTCAAATTTCGATTACACCTCCCTTGTGAATTGCAACATCAAAATTGCAAGTTCTATCAATTCTCATCACTAATTTCGAGTAATTTACGATTGGGGGAGGGTTGAGACCTATACTACTCTCTTTTTCTTGTCAAGCCATTTTGTCATTTTTGTGTATTTGGTATGCTACAAAAGATTTTCAACTATTTCCCAATAACTTTTTCGGCCAAAATTTAAATTATTCGGTGAAAAAAAACTTATTTTGAGAACCATAATAAAGTAAAGAGAAAATGGCCAAAATTTGAATTTGGAAAAAATTACAGGAAATTGGTAAAATTATCTAAAAAAAGTATGACTACCATACTTATATTAACATTTAAGAAAATTGTTGGAAAATCAGATTGTCACCAAAATCAACTCTCCAATGGTAAGATATACAATGAAGGCTAGTTTGCTTCATAGGACATGACTACTAATAATTGAATAATTGATTAACTGGGATTATATTATTTGGATTGTTATTTTCCAAATTAGGTGGTACTTTAGTTGGTATATTTATATTGTAATTCTTATTGTTATATGATTAGTTGTTTATTTATATTCGAAGATGTATTTTGAATTTTTTGTGTCTAAAGTTAAGTGATTTTTAAAAAATCAATTTTTGAAATTTATGGAATTTTGAAATCCTGATAAAATAATGTGTGTGTTTGTTTTAGATTTTTAAGTAGAGTAAGATTTAACTTAAAAGAATATCACCTAAGCGTTACTTATGTCCTCAATACTAATACTTATAAAAAGTATTATGTGAACATTGTTCACCTTAGGCCGTACTATTACTTATAAAAACTAATACTAATGCTTGTAAAACTAAAATTATAATTTCTTGCAAGAATTAATATTACTTTCTTCAAGATAAATAAACCACCATTGAGACAGAATAAAGCAAGTGGGATCCATAATACGTGTTGTTGAATTTTGTGGATGAATAATTGAGTCTTCTCTATAACTAAGTCTAGTCTCCTTCACAATTTTAATTTTTTCTAATCTTGCTACTACATGCATCCTCTTTTTTGACATCCCATGCCTTTTAAATTTTTGAAGCTCCATCGATCTTTGTTGAAGATGAGTGAAAATCTGGTGCTCAGATGTTGTTCATCTCTCTTAATTTTACTCGTAATTCCCCTGCAAACATCTCATGCTCAAATTTGTAGGCCTTCAGGCTGTGGCCATATTGGCCATATTAGCTTCCCTTTCCGACTCAAAAGTGATCCCAAACACTGCGGTAATCCCGATTATGAATTGGTATGCAAAAACAACGTTACCTTAATCCATCTCAACTCCCAGAAATACCAAGTGAAAGCAATCAATTACCACAACTTCACCATCAGGCTTGCAGATGTTTCTATAAACATTAATAACACCTGCTCTTTTCCCAACCATTCTTTATATGCATACTACTTCAAGGATTTTGGTTATCCTTATAGCACCGTGATCAAAAGAGGTTATTATTATTATTATACGACGTATGACTCTCCTGAGGTAGCTTGGCCAATTAATTTCATGAGCTGCCCCCATCCGTTAAACAACTCTCCCACCTTAACGGAGACTAATGATTGCAATGCCTCAAATTCTTCGAGTAGCAGGCACACTTATATAAAGGTCGGCCACATGAATGCCTCAGATGTAATAGACTTGTGCAGAATAGACGTGATAGCAATGACATCGTGGAAATTTGAGGATCTGAAGAAGAATGTATCGATTTCAGAAATCCACGAGTCTTTGCTCTATGGATTTGAGCTATCTTGGTACAGGTATCCCTGTAGCAAGTGCAAAAATAGAATATCTTGTTCTCTTAATGAAGACCATACAGTGGCTTGCAACGAAGGAAAGCTGAGTTTCCTATCTGTTGTGATCCTCATAGGTGCGCTCCTAATTTATCTTGTTCATTTAACAAACACATGACATGGCCAACATTCTCTGCAGTTGTTGTTGTTGTGTTTGTAGTGGTGAGCATTCCAGCAAATATCATCATTGGATTCGCTGCTTTTTCCGGAGTTGTTTTACTTTTAAACACTCGTCAATCGAAATGGTCTATCGACCTACATCCATGTAACAATTCTTACTCACCATATTTATCTCTTATAAAATCCTCTTTAACTTATCATGTAAGTGGTGTACTTGCAGGGTTAGCAGAGCCTCTTCTGAACTGGATGGGTAAGCTCTTATTTTATTTATGCTACACTAAATATTACAACGTAGATCTCTATAATTTCAATTATGCATGGTAGATATATTTTCTGGGTCGACATTCCATTTTAGCCAAAACAGAACATCATTGCATTCCCTCCACCCCCCACCCCTTTTTTTCAGGATTCTTCTTAGTAGTGTCTAGGTTCTTCATTGGGATTCCTGGCATAGTCGGGCTTTTAATCTACAAGTTCCGAAGAAGGCATCTGTCCATGTTCGATGCAATCGAAAGCTTCCTCCGAAGTGACAATGAACTCATGCCAATCAGATACTCCTATTCAAATATAAAGAAGATGACTAGAGGTTTTCGAGAAGAACTAGGCCAAGGAGGTTATGGTAAAGTTTACAAAGGAAAGCTTCGAAGTGGACATGATGTAGCTGTAAAGCTACTGAGAAAGGCAGGAACAAATGGGCAGGACTTCATGAATGAAATTGCAACCATTGGAAGGATCCATCATGTTAATGTTGTGAAACTAGTAGGATATTGTGCTGAAAGATCCAAGCGCGCTCTTGTATATGATTTCATGCCTAATGGTTCCCTTGACAAGTACATCTACAATCGAGACGGAGTGATGAATTCCTTGGACTGGCAGACGAAATATGAGATTGCCATTGGAGTGGCTCGAGGGATTGAATATTTGCACCGAGGTTGTGACATTCAAATCCTGCATTTTGACATCAAGCCTCACAACATACTTCTCGATCATAAGTTTATTCCAAAAATTTCGGATTTCGGGCTAGCCAAAGTTTACTCCATAGAGAAAAAGACAGTGACCCTGACTGCAGCTAGAGGAACCATAGGCTATGTTGCTCCTGAACTCATGAACAGAGGTTTTGGCAGAGTCTCTTACAAAGCTGATGTCTACAGTTTCGGGATGCTGCTGATCGAAATGGTGTGCTTAAAGAAAGACTTGAGAGGAAACGATGAAGAATCTAGCCAGTATTTCCCAGATTGGATATATAACTGCTTTGATCAAGGCAGGGACTTTGAAATTGATGAGGAAGATGACAATGATGATGCCAGGAGAATTGCACGTAAGATGACGATAGTGGCATTGTGGTGCATACAGATGAGTCCCGACAATCGTCCTTCAATGAATAAAGTGTTGGAAATGCTGGAAGGTGAAGTTGAACGCCTGCAAATTCCTCAGCGTCCCACTCAAACTCAATCAACCCAAGTGGTATTAGATGAGGATCAAAGCTGGACTACATATTCAACTGATTCTGCATCCTTGCTTTGTCATGATGCTGCTCCCAGCTTCGAGATTACAGTACAACATTAACAAAGTTTGCAGCAAGTAAGAGTTATGAATTTATTTACAAGAAAAAACAAGCCAAAGTCAATGGTGATAAAAATTCAACCAGAACTTTCTGTTTGTATTTTTTTTATTGCAGCGTTTCCCATTTTTTTGTAACTGTGAAAACATCGAAGCCAAGATAGTGTAGACAAGGTCTTAAAAGAGTAGTTTGCCTCCTGCTCACAGTTTTCCCATTATTCCTCCAAATTTTTTTTTCCTGAAAAGTCATGTTTATTTTTTAATAATTTTGTTAGACAATATTTGAGTGTTTAAGTATCTTTTCAAGTTTAAGGGGAAAGAAATTTTTAAACCATTCTTGTCAATTTCTTGATGAAAGAATTTTCTTCTGATGGAATTCATATTATGAAATGATGACTTATGCTAAAGTGATGAATAGAGTAATTTTTTGCTGGACACAGGAAAAATTCAACACATAATCAATAACAATTTGATGAAACATTTATCAAAAGAATATTCGACTTTTCAAACATGATTTTCAAAAAATGTCAGACAAGAATTCTGTCTCCATCAAGCATATGACTAAAGATGTATTTGATGATTGTCTGTAAGTTTTTCTGAAATTTTTTGAAAGCAATCTGATAATACAACAGATCACGGTTTAACAATATTATTTACTTTATTCTGGATTGTACCTAAGAAATCTCTTGCAACCATCAATCTAATGAAATGAGTACAGAACAACAACTTTAACTATCTGCAGATGATGATGCTTTATGGACAGTGGGGTGACAGCTCCATGAACCTGTATGTTGCCTGAATCGAGAACTCCTAAACATGGCAAACAGAAGATCTCAGGTCAAGATTACAAACAGAATGAAATCAAAATAACTTGGGAGATGAAAAGTTTACCAGAATAATTCTGTTTGAATAAAAATATTTCCACCAGCACGAATATCCAAGATTTTTGTAACTGTGAAGAAATAACCTAAGATAAAACAGTTATACCAACTTGTTGGTTTTAGGGGAGATGAAAACTAAATTAAGAAAGACAATAAAAACCTCTACAGATAATCTAGAAGGGGATGAATAGATTATCTAAATTTCTTTTTTGAAACTCAGATTTTCAATTCAAGCTAACCTTCAATTTAATCAAAGTACTTCAGTGGAAATAGTGTTTATACTCAATCTTTAATCAGATCAAAAATTTTTTTCTTTGAATGAAAAACGGATTTATTAATTTAAAAGAAAATAAAATGTTGAGATTTTATAGTGGTTCAGATCTGAACATCCTACATCCACTTTCCTTCTTCAACCTAGGTCTTAAAAGAGTAGTTTACCTCATGCTCACAGTTTTCCCATTATTCCTCCAAATTCATCTATACTGCGTCTGTAATATTCTAGAGAGAAATCCTGCATTTTCAGATGAAAGTTACGTCTCTCAGAATACTTCTACTTAACGCCAAGAAAACAATAAACCATTCAAAATCGTACAATTTTAGCATGATCACATTAAGAAAGACTAATAATTGTTACCTTGGGTAATTTATTCTGCAAAGCTAGGTGTTCAACGTGGACTCTCACGTTTGATGAAGCATTTATCAATAAACTGTGATCAATTTTAGCATACGTACGTTTAACAATGTCAAACAATGTTCTTATATTTCTATAGCCTTTAAGACGGCAGATTGTCTGTTTCTGCGGTTTCTGATATTTCCAGGAAATACATGATATAAATGACAGAAATCCATTTAAGATGTCATTCAAAGGAGCTATGGCTATCAAGCATTCTATCTCTTACCTCAGATACACATTGAGCATGTGTTTTGGCCACATATTAGGCCTGCCATGCATGGGAATTAGTACGTGGGGTGACAGCTCCATGAACCTGTATGTTGTTTCAAAGTACTCCTACAAACATGAAACATATTTAAACCAATAAGATTACCAGAAAAAGAATGATAATCAAAATAACTTGGCAGTTGATGAGTTATTTTTTAATAATCTTACACTCATATTTCCACCAGCACGAATATCCAAGATTGTACTTCCTTGGCTGAAATAACACAGATTTAACAGTTAACCAACCTGAGTTTTAGGGGAAATTGAAAACTAAAGCTAAGTACGACAATAAAAGCACATCAATTTAAGAAAAGCTCTTCAGTATACAGACATAGTTAATATTTTTGAACTTCTTTAAAGATAAATCAACTACATGATCCTCATATCATTGTATGTTAGTCACATTTCTTTCTCCATACATATACATATACATGTATAAATATATATGTATCAGTGAATGAAATGATCAAAAAAAGATACTTACATATAAAGAAAATGACATGGGTTTTCTAAATTCTAATGGATTAAAAAACTACACAATGATCTAAATGTTTATATGATAATGATGGAATCTTAGAAACCCAAAGATGTGAATCCTTGAATTACACTAGTAATCAGCTTAGTGCGCTGTAAATCTCAATTCAATTGATAATAATTTTCTGCATGCTTTCTTACAAAATTCCTACAGTATTTATACAATGCTAACCCCCTAGGTCAAACCTAAAATAAGGAAACAAAGCATTATTACATCCTATCAATTCAAATTGTCAATCACAGTAAATATTCACAAATAATCAGTTCTGATTTGGTCCCACATGATATTGCTCCTCATATGTGTTCATGAGGTATTTCAGGAAGGTTCTCATCAAATAACTTACCCTACACAATGATCTCCAACTATCAATGAGTTTGTAGAGACATGAAGTAAGGCCACTTGGCTATCTGTATGCCCCTGATAGATTTTACCATAAAAAAGAACCACATTAATTTAAAATAAAAGAAGCATAGGTTGACATATTAAAGCAAATATGGGGAATTCTTTTTGACACAAAAAGATGATAATTATAAAATATGGATGAAGGCCTTGCAGGAGGGCTGGCATAACCTCTACATTATCATGTTCAACTTTATGTGGCCACAATGAGTACTTCAAGAGATAACTGATTAAAAAAATTTAATATTATTGTTCCAAGTAAATTTAAATGTCAAAAGTGAAAACTAGCTAAATCAGATAGACCTAAAACCAAGTAAACTTGAACCATCAGATAGGCCTTAAAGATGGTGAATCTTGTAAGTCCTCATCGAACTAAAAGTGACGAAAGAAAGTCCTACAGAGGTGCAGTTGAACTTGGGATGCTCTGCAATCAGTCTAGAGAAGATATGTGATGCAGGGAAACGCACGAGCAACGTACAAAATTAACGAAATCACAATAAAAATATCAAACTCACAAATAAAACAACGTTTTGAATCAAATGATTTTTCGTCTGACAAAAGGGAGCATCCCTTGTTTCATTTCATTCATAATCATCCCCCTTTTCAAAGTTCATCTACCTCCTATTTATAAGCTAAATTAGACCCGTATTCACTAAAAGCCCAACAAAATTAAAACCTAAAACTATATAAAATATAAATGATAATAAACAATTAAATACAATCACATCTCCATCAATAGGATACAGAAAACGTGTAGTACTTTGTGCAAGAACTTTGAAACTAACACCCAAAAAGAATAAAGAGAAAAGGCATAGTGTCTGAAATTTACTGGAGCTGGGATGAGTCTGAAGCATTGGCCACCAATACAGATTTCTTCAGATCCCAAAACAGGAATATGTCCAAGGGACCACAAATCTGTATCCAAAACATCACTTACATGTTAGAAGCAGCTTCATTAGTTTGATAAATATCTCACTCAACAGACAATAAGTAACCCTGCTGTCCTAGATGATGCGAACTGATATGAAATAACAGCCCCAAAATAGTCCTTTATCTTTCTGTTAGTTGGCAGCTGATATGGCCTTTAGCTGGCCTATAAATAAAGGCTCTGTATCTTTTACTTGAGATATGAAAAATATAGCAAATTAGTTCTTGAAGCAAATTCTTGCTTTGTGAATTGATTCAAAAGCTTGCTAGCCCGAGCTAGAGCTTCGAATCGGGTTTCGTTGTTTACCAACCTGAGTTGGGGCATCGAAATTACATGGGATTGAGGAGTTCGTTGCTTGCCAACCTGAGTTGGGGCATCGAATTCATCGAGCCTAATTTGCGGTTCTCATCAGTCCGACAACACTCGACCATTAATGTAATACTGGGTTTTAAGAAAATGAACATCTGATACAGAGATCTTCTTTTCATGAGCACTAATAGCCCATTTTTTTATGAACTGATAGTAGTTTCGTTTTGTAAATGATCCAGATAAGTTTAGGAAGAAAATATCCTAAAAACTTCAAGTTAATTATGTTCAATGACTCTAATCTCATTTATTTTTCTTTACTGTCAGTATAAACACAAGTGACTCTAACCTCAAAATGTAATTCAACATATAACAAGTATAAGTATCACACCTTTGCTGATTCTGCAAGCCGTTTTCGGATGGGCCAAGAGTATAGCATCAGGGTTGCACTTCTGGACAATTGATAGACCTAGGAACATAAAGAAAATAAATAGACAGATGGGAGAGGAAAATATCAATGCAGAACAGAAAAAACAAAGGCACTTAATAAACAGTCTATAATGCTTACCCTCCACATGATCGATGTGATGATGGGTCACAAACACAACCAACTTTCGTGGGAGCGCAGTAACAATTTGTTCCAGCTGTTGGAGAAAAGCACATCATTTAGTAATGGCATCAAAGCAGAAAGTCATATATTAATCCTCCTAAAAATAGCACTTCAAGCATTAATAGTTGCTCCTTGGATTTTTCAATTAGCATAATAGTTTATAAGATAGCTGTCATTTTGATGTAAAAGGTCATAAGCTGGCATAATTCTTAAAATAAATTTATTTCTCCTTGCATCAGCATGCAACGTTGGATTGTGGCCGTAAGCAAGACAGTAACCGACTTTAGACATAATACCTCTTTGTGCATAGCAGAGCTGCATCCAGGATCAACGATGAGCGCATCTCCAGTTGCAATAAAATTATTACCACTAAGGTTGCTATGACTTGTCTTAGGCATAAACACGACCAAGGTTGTAGTTCGATAAGGTTCTTCTGTTCTGCTTCTCATGGGAACAAGGTTAACACCAGGAGGATATTCCTGTCAAAGGAGAACGATAAAACAAGCCTCATTTTATTGGGGTCCTCTTCCTTTAATTAAGAATCTAAGAAGAATAATGACTTTCATCATTTTTTTTTTTTCCTTTTTTCTTGTTGTGATGATGGTTTTTTCACTAAATTAACATCAATTGAGAAGTTTACTTTATCAATATAAGATCCTGACTGACAATTTAGAAGTTGAGTTGAATGAGAAGATTTTATTATGGATATCATGTTAATTTAGCATGATATGGCTTATATCATTGAAGAGAGAAGTGATGAAAATGCAGATTTTGTCATAAATTTAAGACCAACCACAAATAAACAGACCTGAGATCTCAAGGTGGGAGGAATATTCAAGTTTGGACTTAGCATAGATTCATTCAGAAGACCAACAACAAATAATAACCCTATACGATCGTTTTGAGGCTTTACATCCATAAGCAAATCTGCACACTCTTTGATGCTCATCCACTTGCAGCAATCTGCACATACATAAGCCCAATTATACACAAGCCGCTATCATTTTTTCAATTTTTTTTTATAACGGTGACTCGAACCACTTGAGCTATCAAATTAAAAATATGTTATGAAATGAAGCACTATTTAACTGCAGATATGTAATGCACATGATTCTTGCAAAAGAAACTAAATTGTAGTATTAGTATGAGGTGAATAGAAACACCTATATGGACTCAATGATAGTGCAAATCTAAGGGGACGCCTTGGTTGCAAATTCTTTAATAGGAATGAGAATGAATGAGTATATGCAATTATGGAGGTTAATGAAAACAAAAAATGATCATGACACCATTTTTCCTTCCTAAATAAGGTAATCACTACCCATTTTGATTAACCTATTTCCCTTCTACAATCATTTCTTCTCAATCATTCGCCTCCACCACTACCAACAAACATATTTTGTCTCATTTTTTTTCAAAATTGAAGCACAACACTAATTATATAACCACCATGAAGAGCTTGAAACAAACGCTTCCTAAATGTATATATCAGAACACAACTAGATATATAGAACAAGGAAATAACAATAAAATCTACAACATCATTGCAGCCTAAGCAAAAGACCAACATTTATCCTTAAGGAATTTGAAACAAATGTTGTGGCCAAAATTCACACACGAATAAAGAAATTTAATAAGATTATTGTGAGGGCCTTGTAAAAAGAGGGTCCCATTCCTCCCAATGAAGATGTAGATACTAAAAGCAAAGTTAAGAATGACAAACCTCGTAACTTCCAATCATGAGTTTTCAGTTCTCCGACGATAAACACTGTTTTAACTGGAGCAGCAAGTCCAAATTCAGGCTCCTCTATAACCTTTGAGAAGTTCAACTTTATATTCGTTATTTCCTCAAGTCCCACTTGTTTGAGAACCTACATCAAAGCCATTGATGAACATGTTAATCACCTGTAACTAGAACTGGCAATGGGCCGGGTCGGTGCGGGCCCGGGCCATACGTGTTGATTCGGGTGATTTTTGCATGATTTTAGTGTGCATTTAATGCTTATTTTTTATACAATTTCATACTTTTATTGCCTAATTTTAGCTAATTGCACTTAATTATTGAGTTTGTGTAGTGAGTTGTAAATTGTAAGTAAACGGCTGTTTTCTAGGGGAAATTGAGGGCCTTCGTTCTATCCAAACCAAGAGCGGATAATATCATTGGAAAGAGGGCTGAGAGACAGTCGCATAGAAAAAAAAAATCGGCTCAATCGGAGGTCGGATGCTCAAGATATGGGGGAACGAAGTCGGAGAGGGCGAAACAAGAAGGAAACTCGACCCGAGTTGGGCTGCCAACACCCTCCAGCGAGATCGAGCAACGCATCCTGACCATATTTTCTACTCCAACTCGACCCGAGTTGGACCGAGTCAGCATTTTCCAGCGCGAATTTCTACAATTTCTCACTTTTTCAGGCCTTATTTTACAATTTCCTAAACTTTAACCTAGTTTACTACTATATATACCTTCTATTTCAGATTTTCAAAACACACAACACTCGTTTAACACACTTTGGAGGAAACACACACACACACACTTGGAGATATTTGATTGCTTCTTCCTCAAGTTCCATCACTTTGGAGCAACAAAATATGGTTTGAGCTTGGATTGTAATAGCATTTCATCCCCAAGAGACTAAGCTTCCTTTTCCCTCTCTTTTATTTCAATTTTAGTCCTTTAATTTTGTAATAGCATAGAAGATGATTGTTGTTGGCTAGAACCCTTTGTTCTAGGGATTGTGGATCTTATATTAAAAATATGGTTTAAATCTTCTCTTATTTGGTGTTTGTTGTTGATTATAATTCATGTGTTTGAATTATCATGTTTTAAGAGCTTATTTTCATTGCCATGATTATTTGTTCTACTTATTGTTGATTAGGTTTTAATTGAGAAGTTTTAATCCATCAATTTACCTCAAACACATAACCTATTGATTGTCACTTGAAAAAGGGGACCAATTAGTGGGAAGGTTTTAGGGATCTTAGGTGTTTATAGGGTCGATTACATTAATAGGGTAGAGATATTTGTTAATGTTGCTCTTTCTTTGAGTTAATTGGTTAGAAATTTTCTTTCAATTCTTGGTTTAGTGAAGCATTTCTCTAGGTCTACCTTTTTAATTATTGATTTCACTCTTGTTCTCTTGATTGCTTGTTTAAATCTAGTGTTTAATTGTTGTAGCTACTTTTTTTCTAAATTTCTCATTGGTGACACTTGGTAAAATTTAGTTAATTGTAGTCTTAAATTAGCAACATCTTTTTAATTAGTTCTCTGGATAGAATTAAACCTCTTCACATTACTCTTACACCAATCCTCCTCCATCCTTGATAGAATTAAATCGACATCCTTGTTTATCATGTAGATCGACATCCTTGTTTTGTATAATTTGAAAAGCGTACGCTTGCGGGAATTAAATTTGTGTGTTGATAAAAAGTGGAAACATATATGGGTGGGTCGGGCTATATCCGATTGTGTTTTGGGCCTACATTTCTCGGGCAATATAGGCGGGCCACCGAGGCCAAAATCCAATTTTTTTATATTTTTTTATAGAGTTGTGCTTTTCATTTGAAACATGGATTTTTCATCATATATTTACAAATCAAAATGGAGAAAAACTAAATGAATGGCACAAATATTACTTATAAGTGGGAGGATTTCAAATACTCAACCAAAATGGCTTAATATTTTGGATTCCATTTTTTATAGTTTATAAGTTCAAAAACACTAAAATAATTTATAATAACTTCAAATAATTATTTATTAATTTATAATAAGTTCAACAATTCATGATAGGTTCAATTCAATAATTCATAATAAGTTCAGTTATTCATAACAAAGTACAAAAAATAATTAAACAACTCAAAATAAGTTGATAATAAACATACTTACAATACATGGTACATCATTAAAAAATTTTAAAAAAAAAAAGTGGCTGGCTTTTGGAAAAGCCGGATAGGCTCGGAGGGTCGGTTCTATTTGGGCCTCCAAATATTAGGTTCAACTTGACCCTAAAACCGGACAGACCGGACTCATTTTGCCAGCTCTACCTGTATTTAGAGCCCATGAAACTAAAATTTTGTGAAATAGATAATGTATTCAGGCATAAATTACATTCAATAAGGATTAACAATGAAAACATTTGTAATCTTTCATACAGTGCCCAGCAAAAATCAGAAATAAATCAAATAATAGTACGAATATAATTTCCACACAACAATACCTTTTTCAATATATTACGTTCATTCATAAATAGAAATCAGAATAAAACTTATTATGTCAAAACTAATATTCTAAAATTATAAGGAAAAAAAAAATTATAAGACAAACTCCCAAAGATGATGATCAGAAGAATGGAGTAACACCTTACAGCCTAATTTTTCAGAAACACCCTACATTCTCTTTATCTCTAAGCATCAATTAACCCTAACTTGATAGCACCTTATAGCTTAATCTCATGTCAGTAATATTCGTTCCACTTCAAATTCAAAATTAACGAGCAAAAATAAACGAAAAAACGCAATACTAAATTATGATGCAATGGATTACCTGATTAACAGCTGGATAAATATCAAACTGATTCAATGATTCTGATAAAGAATTTTCCTCAACTTGAATTTGAACTTGAGTACTATTAAGTGAGCCATCAAGAGGTGATAATTGAGCAAATGGCAAATCCCAAAGATCAGAATCTTGATAAGAATCATATTCAGGATCGTTGAATTTGGGGGGTGAGGCTTGCTTTCTGAGTAGAAATTCGTCGTCGTTTAATGGGTTTTTGATGATCAGCGCCAAATTCAGCTTTTGAGTTCCCATTTTTTGGTTTGGTTGAGGAAGAGGAACAGCGAGTGTGCTACGGTTTTAAAATATTTTCCCTCCGTCCAATTTTCCAATTTTAATTTTCCTTTTTTTCTCCCTCCAATTTTAGTATGTGTATTTTTCTTTTTATCAATCTAAATTTAGCATATTCATTTAAAATAATCTCTTCATCCCACAAAGATAGATTTACTTTCTATTTTCTTTTTTATCACAAAAATAAGTAGATTTCTATATTTAATTTATTATTAATATTTCATTTCCAACAATGCCCCTAATTATTACTTCATCTAGTTGTTCTCCAAATCAATATAAATGAGTAGGTATTAAAAGCATGCATTAACTATTTTTTTGAAATCAAAAGGGTAAAAATGGAAAATAAGACAAAAATTTAATATTATAACTATAATAATTTCTATTTGTTGATATGTGTGAAAATACATGTAAGTCTATCTTTGTGGAATGAAAGGAGTAAAATATAACATTTTATATTTGTTTTTATCACTTTAATTACTTAAGTTGTTATTAACTTTATTCATACACAATTATTTTATTCACAAATGAACCACAATATCTTCATAATATCCTTCAATGTACTCCCCCTTCTCAGTGAAAGTTTCTTTTTTTTTTTTTTTTTTGGTTCATCCCAATCAAAGTTTCTCATTCATTTTTTGGTATACGCCAATAATATATTTAATACAATTTTACACCTTTTCATTACATCTTTTTATCTGTCTCCATCACATCACTTGTATTATACTATTATTCTAATACAATTCATTAAATATTGTGCCAAAAAGCGATGAGAAACTTTCACCGGAACGGAGGGAGTATCTATTTAAAACATAAACTATCAATATTTTTTTAAGATTTGTGTAAAAAGTTTTATGAATACTAATATTGGACGGAGGGAGTAATAAAGAGTGGTTGGTCTAAAAAATATTTAAGGTGACACTCGTTTCAAACTTTTTAATAAAAATGAGAATGAAATTGTATTTTTTCTTTATGCCCCGTATATGAATGATTATTTCCATGGTGATTTATATCTTTAATGTCATACTTCAATTTTGGAAAGATATAAAAGAAGGTTCTTGGTGGTGATGGAGGTAATTATTGGGTATGAGAAGAAAATATTAATTAAAATAGGTACTTATGACCTTATTTAGGAAAAAGAAATAGTGTCGTTGATCATCTTTTGTTCTCATTAACCACCGTAGAGTCTTATACTAATTCTTGTTCTGATTTAAGAATTTTCAACCAAATGCCCACTAAGAGTCATTGTTTGCTAAACTTATTTACAATATGACATTAGTATTATTACCCTTATTCAGTAATACAATTATTCTTATAAACTAATATCATAATATTTTACACTATGCTATTAATATATATTAAGTGAAATATTATTACTAAATAAATGTTATGATATTATTAAATAAATAAATGTATATTAATTTCATTTGATGAACAAGTTTTACTGAACATTTAACAAAGATATAAAGATCCAATTTAATTACAACATTCTCATACGCTTCACCTAAATCCTACAGCCTTTTAATGTCATTAAATAAAGTTTTTTTTTTTTCGAAAAAAGTCATTTTATTATGTAAAACATAATAAATGGTATGTAAAACATCCTCTTGAAACAAAATATATATATATATATATATATATATATATAAATTAATTTTATTATGCAATTGATTTAAATTTTAAGTATATTTTTAAATAAAATTTATTATTTTATTAAAACTTTAGTTAGTCAATGTTAACGGTTTAACAAACACAGAAACACTATGTACTTATGTAGTTTTTTTTTAAAATTTTTTTGAAAACGGAAACAATATGTAGTTATTGTACTACTCCCTCCGTCCACTAAAAGTAAGTCGTTTGGTTTTGTTAGGTTTTAAGAAAACATAGATAAAGTAGATAAAGTAAGGGTATTTTGGGATATTGTGGGTCCATTTATGAGTTAAGTGGTTGTTTATGAGTATAAAGTCGACAACATATAAAAAAATCCCTATTATACTAATAGGGAGTTTGATTTAGCTGAGGTGTCGTTCATATATGAGTAGGGGTGGGAATAGGTCAGGCTACCCCACAGGGGCCTACGGCCTGGCCTATTAAAGCCTAGCTCGGCTCGGCCCGTTTAATAAATAGGCCAGGCTCAGGCCTTTTAAGAAGCCTATTTAATTAAATAGGTCAGGCTTAAGCTTTTTTGTAGGCCTTTTAAACCTAACAGGCCGGCCTATTTAAATATATATAATAATATTATATATTATATTTATATATATAATAATATATATGTAATATATGGTATACAATATATATTATACATTATATTAGATAACATAATAACATTCTGATACGAAAATAGTATATATAAGAAATATATTATAATAATATATATGTATTATATATATATATATATTACATATATAATTAGGTTCATATTTTATTTTTCTTTGTAATAGTTGAAGACATTGACTGAATTATTTGTCATTGGGGTATTATTTTTGCACTATTTGAAGATTTTATTGTTGCTTTTGCTAGTTGATAATTTTTTGTATGTTAATTTTATTAGTATTTTGAGTTTTATAGTATTTACGGTGTAATATAAAAAAATATAATTTTTAAAATTTGATGAAGAATAAAAATTTACTGACAAATAGGCCTTTAAAAGGCTTTCAGGCCTGGCCTATTTACTAAAAAGGTCAGGCCGAGCCTTGAAAAAAAGCCTATCGTAGATAATAGGCCAGGCTCAGGCCTAAAAACTATATAACAGGCCTAGGCTTTCTTATGCAAAACCTGGCCTGGCCTGGCCTGGCCTATTCCCACCACTATATATGAGTTTCGCATAGGTGACAATTTTTCAGTAAGTTTGAGATACATGTCACTTTTTAAAATAATTATTTTTCTAAAATACAATCTTATGTGTCATTTATGTTGGTGTATATGTGACAATTTTTGTTTTCCTATTATTTTATTTATGTTGGTGTATATGTGGCAATTACAAATTAATTAAGTTTGAAAAAAGTTGGTTACCAATATACCAATTTATAAATTTTTATTATTTTAAAAAATAATTTTATTTAACTTCAACTTATAAAATATATTTGATTTTTACTATAATAGTATCAAGTCATATTTTACTTTATACATAAATATTTACAAAATTACCCCTCAAATTCCCATTCATTATTTTATTTTTTTAATAGTGGTCCACTTTCATTTAAGGTGATCATGGGATGGAGGGATCATATTGTTTTAATATATTGATTATATTAATTAACTCCCCATCCCAATGAGTGCATCTTTTTATCTTTTGACACAATATTTAAGAAATGTAGTAGAATAATATTATAGTAAAAGTGATGTCTAGAATATTTATAAAAGATATATCTAACTATAGTAATCGAGTGAAATTTGTGTAAATATGTATATAGTATAAGGATAAATATATTGGTGGGATATTCCACAAAAAAAAATTGAGACACTTTAATTGAGACAAACCAAAATGAAAAAATGGAACACTCACTGAGATGGAGATATCATATTATTATTTGATGAAAAAATTATATACATATGTAATAATTAAATTTTCAAAATTAAATTTGAACATTCCGCATAATACACGGGGTCTTATCTAGTTAAGTGATGATTAAATGGTGAAGCAAAACAAATTGTTAAAAAAAACAGTGTGAACATACTTTTGGTGGACAGAGGGAACATATAGTAGTGAATTAAGGGCTTGGCTAAATACACATCCATTTTTCATAGATACACATATCTTAATATTTTATAATTTTAATGTAATTATTAAATACCTAAATTACCCTTACAAACTAAAAAATAAGAAAATTGTATTTTAGATACACACAATTTTTTCTTACACCATTTTTACCGGTTTTTACCTAGGGTAAAAATCTTCCAACTCCATTTTTTAAAATCATCATATTTGTATTATTTTGTCTATCAAGTAAATCATTATTGTGTTTATTGAAGGAGTAATCACGCATGGTACCCATTAGAGAGTCTCAATATACATATGTAAGTTATTTCAATGGGTTTGTGATTTTTTTGTATTTTTTTATGTATTGTGTATGTTTTGAACTTTGAAAGTTGTTAATAGGTGTATTTTGATGTATTGGATATTAGATACGATCGCTCAGGCCTAAAAATAGGATGTGTATGGTAGTATAAGTCTTCCGCGCATTTTTTTTAAATTTTCACGACATTTTACTTTCGAACCTGGTCTGTTGAAATATAAGCAATATTTCGGAAAATGATGTATGAATATTTGTAGAAAAATCGAAAACAGAGTGCCGAAATCTAAAAATTATTTCGAAAGATATTAGCCGAAAGATTATGTAACTTTCAGCAATCAGTAGTCGATAATTGTTCAATATTTCCACAACTATTGACCAAACAGTTCTGATAATTGTTGATTTTCTTCAGAATTTGGCGGACGAAGATGATAATCACCCATATGATAACGAAAGTTTTGAAGAAGCATATGCCCAAAGCTGTATCAACTCCAAGGAACTAAATACCGATGAACATTCAAAGCAACCATATGCATATATTTACTTTCGGCAACATGTTTTCGAAATATTGCTTCAACTTCAGCAACAATTTGCCGAAATATTTCTTTACTTTCGGCAACATGTTTTCGAAATATTTCTTCACTTTCGGCAACATGTTTTCGAAATATTGCTTCAACTTCAGCAACAATTTGTCGAAATTGAATGACAAGGACGGCAAACCAGGTTCGATGTCAATTGTTTCAAACTGATAATCCAGAAACGTTTTCGCGCGAAACAACAAATACCCAAGTCGAGTTTGCCGGCCACGACCTTCCTCTCCGTTGCGGCGTCGCCGCCTGCTTCCCATTTTTGCAGAGATGCCGCCTCCCGTCGATCCAAGTCGTAGGTGTGTGTATGTTACTGTGTTAATTTTGGTGTGTGTATGTTACTGTGTTAATTTTGGTGTGTGTATGTTATTTTATTACAGCAGGGGTATTATGGGTATTGCAGGGGAAGTGTATCAATAAAATTATAATAATATAGAGGAGTGAATCTATTGGGTATGTGTATCTATGAAATATGGATGTGTATTTAGCTGGACCCGTGAATTAATTGTATTATTTTATATAAGCCCAACCCTCTATCATAAAATTTGTTCAAGGCCCAGGTTATATGTACACACGTTTTTAATTAGAACACACACTAATAATTACTTGATATTTATTATTTAATATGTGAAAATACAATATTATTCTATTTTAATTTAAATAAATTTAAAATACATTGAAACTTTAATCTATACACCGACAATCTATTTGTTGAGTCACCACTGAATCATCACCGAGTCACCGCCGAGTTGCCATAAAATTATTTCATAAATATCTTTTTCGAAAAAACTAAAAAATTCAAAAATAAGATATGTTCGATATTTTTTTTTTCGAAAAGATCCAAATATTCAAAATCAGATATGTTAGAATTTTTTACAAGAAATGTAAAAAACTCAATCAGATATGTTCAAAAAAACTACTGGAAGGTGAAGTTGAACGCCTGCAAATTCCTCAGCGTCCCACTCAAACTCAATCAACCCAAGTGGTATTAGATGAGGATCAAAGCAGGACTACATATTCAACTGATTCTGCATCCTTGCTTTGTCATGATGCAGCTCCCAACTTCGAGATTACAGTACAACATTAATAAAGTTTGCAGCAAGTAAGAGTTATGAATTTATTTACAAGAAATGTGTTTGTCAATGGAGCTAAAAGGCCCCACGTCTTTCTTTCCTTTTTTTGTTTTGTTTTGTTTTTTTTTTTTTTTTTTTAATTGGCCATAGATAGTAAATCTCTAACCACTTGAGCTATACCAATTCATCAAATATACAAATTTTACTTTTTTTTTTTTTTTTTTTTTTCTGAAAAGTCATGTTTATGTTTTTAATAATTTTGTTAGACAATATTTGAGTGTTGTAAGTCGAAGCTTTACAAGTTTAAGGGGAAATGAGTTTTTTTTTTTTTTTCCTATGTCTTATTTCTTGATGAAAGAATTAAATTTTCGGATGGAATTCATACTATGAACATGATGACTTATGCTGGAGAAGTGATGAATAGAGTAATTGTTTTGCTGGACACAGGAAAATTGCATGTCACATAATCAAATAATCTATCTTAAACAGTTTCATTTGTTTATTAATTTAACTTATTTCAATAACAATTAACTCGTGAAACACTAGTAAAAAGAATATTCGACTTTTCAAACATGATTTTCAAAAAGAAGCAGCAGAATTCTGTCTTGTGAAAGCATGACTAAAGTTATTTTCCAAATGAGGTGGTACTTTAGTTGTTATATGATTAGTTGTTTATTCAAAATCGAAGATGTATTTTGAATTTTTTGTGTCTAAAGTTAAGTGATTTTTAAAAAATCGATTTTTGAAATTTATGGAATTTTGAAATCCTGATAAAATAATGTGTGTGTTTGTTTTGAATTTTTAAGTAGAGTGAGATTTAACTTAAAAGAACATCACCTAAGCATTACTTATGTCCTATTACTAATAAAAACTAATACTAATGCTTGTAAAACTAAAATTATAATTGCTTGGAAGAATTAATATTACTTTCTCCAAGATAAATAAAACCACCATTGAGACAGAATAAAGTAAGTGGGATCCATAATACGTGTTGTTGAATTTTGTGGATGAATAATTGAGTCTTCTCTATAACTAAGTCTAGTCTCCTTCACAATTTTAATTTTTTCTATCTTGCTACTACTGCCCCTACACATGCATCCTCTTTTTTGACATCCCATGCCTTTAAAATTTTTGAAGCTCCATCGATCTTTGTTGAAGATGAGTGAAAATCTCGTGCTCAGATGTTGTTCATCTCTCTTAATTTTACTCCTCATTCCCCTGCAAACATCTCATGCTCAAATTTGTAGGCCTTCAGGCTGTGGCCATATTGGCAATATTAGCTTCCCTTTCCGACTCAAAAGTGATCCCAAACACTGCGGTAATCCCGATTATGAATTGGTATGCAAAAACAACGTCACCTTAATCCATCTCAACTCCCAAAAATACCAAGTGAAAGCAATCAATTACCACAACTTCACCATCAGGCTTGCAGATGTTTCTATAAACATTAATAACACCTGCTCATTTCCCAACCATTCTTTATATGCATACCACTTCACTGATTTTGGTTATCCTTATAGCACCTGGATCAACGGACATCATCATTATAACTCTTCTGAGGTAGCTTGGCCAATTAATTTCATGAGCTGCCCCCATCCGTTAAACAACTCTCCCACCTTAACGGAGACTAATGATTGCAATGCCTCAAATTCTTCGAGTAGCAGACACACTTATATAAAGGTCGGCCACATGAATGCCTCAGAGGTAGGAGGTATGTGCAGAATAGGGCAGATAGTGTTGACATCCTTGAAATTTATGGATCTGAAGAAGACTGTATCGATTTCAGAAATCCACGAGTCTTTGCTCTATGGATTTGAGCTATCTTGGTACAGCTATCCCTGTTGCAAGTGCAAACAAAGATCATTATATTGTTCTCTTAATGAAGACCATACAGTGGGTTGCTATGATCCGGATTCCGGGATGGTTTTGATCCTCATAGGTGCGCTCCTAATTTATCTTGTTCATTTAACAAACACATGACATGGCCAACATTCTCTGCAGTTGTTGTTGTTGTGTTTGTAGCGGTGAGCATTCCAGCAAATATCATCATTGGATTCGCTGCTTTTTCCGGAGTTTTCCTTATAAGCACTGGTCAAACGAATTTTTCTATCAACCTAAGTCCGTGTAACAATTCTTACTCACCATATTTGTCTCTTATAAAATCCTCTTAACTTATCATGTCTGTGGTGTACTTGCAGAGCTTCCTGGCCCTCTTCTGAACTGGATGGGTAAGCTCTTATTTTATTTATGCTACACTAAATATTACAACGTAGATCTCTATAATTTCAACTATGCATGGTAGAAATTCTTAAATATATTTTCTAAGTCGACATTCCATTTTAGCCAAAACAGAACATCATTCCATTCCCCCCACCCCTTTTTTTCAGAATTCTTTGTAGTATTTAGGTTCATCATTGGGATTTCTGGCATAGTCGGGCTTTTAATCTACAAGTTCCGAAGAAGGCATATGTCCATGTTCGATGCAATCGAAAGCTTCCTCCGAAGTGACAATGAACTCATGCCAATCAGATACTCCTATTCAAACATACAGAAGATGACTAGAGGTTTTCGAGACGAACTAGGCCAAGGAGGCTATGGTAAGGTTTACAAAGGAAAGCTTCGAAGTGGGCATGACGTAGCTATAAAGCTACTGGGAAAAGCAGGAACAAATGGGCAGGACTTCATGAATGAAATTGCAACCATTGGAAGGATCCATCATGTTAATGTTGTGAAACTAGTAGGATATTGTGCTGAAAGATCCAAGCGCGCTCTTGTATATGATTTCATGCCTAATGGTTCTCTTGACAAGTACATCTACAATCGAGACACCACAGTGAATTCCTTGGATTGGCAGACAAAGTATGAGATTGCAATTGGAGTGGCTCGAGGGATTGAATATTTGCACCGAGGCTGTGACATCCAGATCCTGCATTTTGACATCAAGCCTCACAACATACTTCTCGATCATAAGTTTATTCCAAAAATTTCGGATTTCGGGCTAGCCAAAGTTTACTCCACAGAGAAAAAGACAGTGACCCTGACTGCAGCTAGAGGAACCATAGGCTACGTTGCTCCTGAACTCATGAACAGAGGTTTTGGCAGAGTCTCTTACAAAGCTGATGTCTACAGTTTCGGGATGCTGCTGATCGAAATGGTGTGCTTAAAGAAAGACTTGAGAAGAAACGATGAAGAATCTAGCCAGTATTTTCCAAATTGGATATATAACTGCTTTGATCAAGGCAGGGACTTTGAAATTGATGAGATAAACGAGGACGATGACAATGATGATTCGAGGAGAATAGCACGTAAGATGACGATAGTGGCATTGTGGTGCATACAGATGAGTCCCGACAATCGTCCTTCAATGAATAAAGTGTTGGAAATGCTGGAAGGTGAAGTTGAACGCCTGCAAATTCCTCAGCGTCCCACTCAAACTCAATCAACCCAAGTGGTATTAGATGAGGATCAAAGCTGGACTACATATTCAACTGATTCTGCATCCTTGCTTTGTCATGATGCTGCTCCCAGCTTCGAGATTACAGTGCAACATTAATAAAGTTTGCATCAAGTAAGAGTTATGAATTTATTTACAAGAAATGTGTTTGTCAATGGTGCTAAAAGGCCCCACGTCTTTCTTTCCTTTTTTTGTTTTGTTTTGTTTTTTTTTTTTTTTTTAAATCGGGCAAAAGGTGACTCGAACCCATGATCTTTGGGCCATAGGTAGTAAATTTCTAACCACATGAGCTATACCACTTTGTCAAAAATACAAATATTACTTTTTTTTTGTTTTTTTTTCTGAAAAGTCATGTTTATGTTTTTAATAATTTTGTTAGACAATATTTGAGTGTTGTAAGTCGAAGCTTTACAAGTTTAAGGGGAAATGAGTTTTTTTTCTTTTTTTTCTGTCTTATTTCTTGATGAAAGAATTAAATTCTTATGGAATTCATATTATGAACATGATGACTTATGCTGGAAGTGATGAATAGAGTAATTGTTTTGCTGGACACAGGAAAAATGCATGTCACGTAATCTAATAATCTATCTTAAACATTTTCATTTGTTTATTAATTTAACTTATTTCAATAACAATTAACTCGTGAAACACTAGTAAAAAGAATATTTGACTTTTGAAACATGATTTTAAAAAAGAAGCAGCAGAATTCTGTCTTGTGAAAGCATATGACTAAAGATGTATTTGATGGGAGGAAGTAAGTTTAACAGCAAGCAATCTGACAGATCACGGTGTAACAATATTGTTTACTTTTTGCAAGCAATCTGATAATACAAAAGATCACGGTGTAAATATTTTTGCAAGTCGAATTGAAGTCTGAATCGAGAACTCCTGGCCATGGCAAAGCACAAACAGATAAAACAAGCCAAAGAGGGGGAGATAAAAATTCAACCAGAATAATTCTGTTTGTATAAAAATATTGCAGCGTTCGTCCCATTTTTTGTAACTGTGAAGATGTTGAAGCTAAGATAAGATAATGTAGACAAAAGAGTAGTTTACGTCATGCTCACAGTTTTCCCATTATTACTCCAAATTCATCTATACTGCTTCTGTAATATTCTAGAGAGAAATCCTGCATTTTCAGATGAAAGTTATCTTCTACTTAACGCCAAGAAAATAATAAACCGTACAATTTTAGCATGATCACATTAAGAAAGGCTAATAATTGTTACCTTGGGTAATTTATTCTGCAAAGCTAGGTGTTCAACGTGGACTCTCACGTTTGATGAAGCATTTATCAATAAACTGTGATCAATTTTAGCATACGTACGTTTAACAATGTCAAACAATGTTCTTGCTCCGTCTTCTATAGCCTTTAAGACGACAGATTGTCTGTTTCTGCGGTTTCTGATATTTCCAGGAAATACATGATATAAATGACACAAGTCCATTTAAGATGTCATTCAAAGGAGCTATGGCTATCAAGCATTCTATCTCTTACCTCAGATACACATTGAGCATGTGTTTTGGCCACATATTAGGCTTGCCATGCATGGGAATTAGTACGTGGGGTGACAGCTCCATGAACCTGTATGTTGTTTCAAAGTACTCCTATAAACATGAAACATATTTAAACCAATAAGATTACCAGAAAAAGAATGATAATCAAAATAACTTGGCCGTTGATGAGTTATTTTTTAATAATCTTACACTCATATTTCCACCAGCACGAATATCCAAGATTGTACTTCCATGGCTGAAATAACACAGATTTAACAGTTGACCAACCCGAGTTTTAGGGGAAATTGAAAACTAAAGCTAAGTAAGACAATAAAAGCACATCAATTTAAGAAAAGCTCTTCAGTATACAGACATATATAGTTAATGTTTTTGAACTTCTTTAAAGATAAATCAACTACATGATCCTCATATCATTGTATGTTAGTCACATTTCTCTTTCTCCATACATATACATATACATGTATAAAAATATATGTATCAGTGAATGAAATGATCAAAAAAAAGATAAATATAGAGAAAATGACATGGGTTTTCTGAATTCTAATGGATTCAAAAACTACACAATGATCCAAATGTTTATCTGATTACTTACCCTACACAATGATCTCCAACTATCAATGAGTTTGTAGAGACATGAAGTAAGGCCACTTGGCTATCTGTATGCCCCTGATAGATTTTACCATAAAAAAAAACCACATTAATTTAAAATAAAAGAAGCATAGGTTGACATAATAAAACAAATATGGGGAATTCTTTTGAACTAGTTATGAAATGCAGCCAAACCAGAACAGAGAGATCAATGCTTGATACAAAAATATGGATGAAGGCCTTAAAGATGGTGAATCTTGTAAGTCCTCATTGAACTAAAAGTGACGAAAGAAAGTCCTACAGAAGTGCAGTGGAACTAGGGATGCTCTGCAATCAGTCCAGAGAAAATAGGATACAGAAACATGTACTCCCTCCATCCCAATTTTGATTGCTCAAAATCAAAAAATGGACGTTTTATTTTTGTTTCCCATACCCAAAATAGCAAAAAGACAACATTACCCTTTTAAATTAAACCCTCACAAAGATCTCTTATTTAAACATCAATGCCACTCAATTAACCCTTTCAATAAAGTTGAAAATACCCATTTACCCTTCACTTTATACCTTTTAATACTACTAAACAACACATTTCTTAATCTTTGTGCCAATTCCCCTTGAGCAAACAAAATTGAGAGGGAGGGAGTAGTACTTTGTGCAAGAACTTTGAAACTAACGCTCAAAAAGAATAAAGAGAAAAGGCATAGTGTCTGAAATTTACTGGAGCTGGGATGAGTCTGAAGCATTGGCCACCAATACAGATTTCTTCAGATCCCAAAACAGGAATATGTCCCAGGGACCACAAATCTGTATCCAAAACATCACTTACATGTTAGCAGCAGCTTCGTTAGTCTGATAAATATCTCACTCAATTATCATTAATGATCAATCTACTATACTAAGCCAATTTTACTCAACAGACAATAAGTAACCCTGCTGTCCTTGGTGTCTTTCAGCGACAACACTCAACCATTAACGTAATACTGGGTTTTAAGAAAATGAACATCTGGTACAGAGATCTTTTCATGAGCACTAATAGCCCATTTTTTTTATGAACTGATAGTAGTTTCGTTTCAAGTTAATTATGTTCAATGACTCTAATCTCATGTATTTTTCTTTACTGTCAGTATAAAAACAAGTGACTCTAACCTCGAAATGTAATTCAACATATAACAAGTATAAGTATCACACCTTTGCTGATTCTACAAGCCGTTTTCGGATGGGCCAAGAGTATAGCATCAGGGTTGCACTTCTGGATAACTGAGAGACCTAGGAACATAAAGAAAATAAATAGACAGATGGGAGAGAAAAATATCAAAGCAGAACAGAAAAAACATAGGCACTTAATAAACAGTCTATAATGCTAACCCTCGACATGATCGATGTGATGATGGGTCACAAACACAACCAACTTTCGTGGGAGCGCAGTAACAATTTGTTCCAGCTGTTGGAGAAAAGCATATCATTTAGTAATGGCATCAAAGCAGAAAGTCATATATTAATCCTCCTAAAAATAGCACTTCAAGCATTAATAAGTTGCTCCTTGGAGTTTTCAATTTGCATAATAGTTTATAAGATAGCTGTCATTTTGATGTAAAAGGTCATAAGCTGGCATAATTCTTAAATTAAATTTATTTCTCCTGCATGCAACGTTCGATTGAGGCAGTAAGCAAGACAGTAACCGACTTTAGACTTGCTATATTTTATTTGTTTCCATATAAGACATAATACCTCTTTGTGCATAGCAGAGCTGCATCCAGGATCAACAATGAGCGCATCTCCACTTGCAATAAAATTATTACCACTAAAGTTGCTATGACTTGTCTTAGGCATAAACACGACCAAGGTTGTAGTTCGATAAGGCTCTTCTGTTCTGCTTCTCATGGGAACAAGTTTAACACCAGGAGGATATTCCTGTCAAAGGAGAGGGATAAAACTAGCCTCATTTTATTGGGGTCCTCTTCCTTTAATTAAGAATCTAAGGAGAATAATGTCTTTCATCATTTTTTTTTTCCTTTTTTCTTGTTGTGATGATGGTTTTTTCACTAAATTAACATCAATGGAGAAGTTTACTTTATCAATATAAGATCCGGACTGACAATTTAGAAGTTGAGTTGAATGAGAAGATTTTATTATGGCTTATATCATTGAAGAGAGAAGTGATGAAAATGCAGAGTTTGTCATAAATTTAAGACCAACCACAAATAAACAGACCTGAGATCTCAAGGTGGGAGGAATATTCAAGGTTGGACTTAGCATAGATTCATTCAGAAGACCAACAACAAATAATAACCCTATACGATCGTTTTGAGGCTTCACATCCATAAGCAAATCTGCACATTCTTTGATGCTCATCCACTTGCAGCAATCTGCAAGCAGTAACAGCACATACATAAGCCCAATTATACACAAGCTGCTATCAAATTTTTTATTTTTATTAGTTAAATGATGACTCGAACCACTTGAGTTATCAATTAAAAATATGTATAGAAATGAAGCACTATTTAACTGCAGATATGTAATGCACATGATTCTTAAACCTATATGGACTCAACTGATAGTGCAAATATAAGTGGGCACTTGGTTGCAAATTCTTTAATACGAATGAGAATGAGTATAATGCAATTAAAGTGCTTAATGAGAACAAAAAAATGATCATGACACCATTTTTCTCTCCTAAATAAGGTAATCACTATCCATTTTGATTAACCTATTTCCCTCCTACAATCTTTTCACCTCAATCATTTCCCTCTACCACTATCAACAAACATATTTTGTCTCATTTTTTTCAAAATTGAAGCAAAACACTAATGATGTAAGGACATTGAGAAAAAATACAATTTCATTCTCATTCCCATCGAAGAACTTGAAACAAGCGCTTCCTAAATGTATATATCAGAACACATCTAGATATATAGAACAAGGAAATAACAATAAAATCTACAACATAACTTCAGCCTGATCAAAAGACCAATATTTATCCTTGAGGAATTTGAAACAAATGTTGTGGCCAAAATTCACACACGAAAAAAGAAATTTAATAAGATTATTGTGAGGGCCTTGTAAAAAGAGGGTCCCATTCCTTCCAATGTTATAATCCTGGTTATCTAAGTTTCTGTAAAACACCTCAGATATCAGCCAATGAAGATGTAGATACTAAAAGCAAAGTTAAGAATGACAAACCTCGTAACTTCCAATCATGAGTTTTCAGTTCTCCGACGATAAACACTGTTTTAACTGGAGCAGCAAGTCCAAATTCAGGCTCCTCTATAACCTTTGAGAAGTTCAACTTTATATTCGTTATTTCCTCAAGTCCCACTTGTTTGAGAACCTACATCAAAGCCATTGATGAACATGTTAATCACCTGTAACTAGAGCTGGCAATGTGCCGGGTCGGTGCGGGCCCCAGGCCATACATGTTGATTCGGGTGACTTTTGCATGATTTTAGTGTGCATTTGATGCTTATTTTTCATACAATTTCATGCTTTTATTGTCCAAATTTAGCTAATTGCACTTAATCATTGAGTTTGTGTAGTGAGTAGTAGATTGTAGGTAAACGGCTAATTTCTAGGGGAAATTGAGGGTCTGCGTTTTATCCAAACCAAGAGAATTATACCATTGGAAAGAGGGCTGAGAGACGGTCGCGTAGCAAAAAGAATCGGCTCAATTGAGGGTCAGATGCTCAAGATATGGTGGAACGAAGTCGGAGAGGGCAAAACAAGAAGGCAACTCGACCCGAGTTGGGCTGCCAACATCCTCCAAATCTAGCAACTCATTCTGACCATATTTTCCACTCCAACTCGACCCGAGTTGAACCGAGTCAGCATTTTCGTGCGCGAATTTCTACAATTTCTCACTTTTTCAGGCATTATTTTACAATTTCCTAAACTTTAACCTAGTTCACTACTATATATACCTTCTATTTCAGATTTTCAAAACAAACAACACCCATTTAACACACTTTGGAGGAAAAACACACACACACGTAGAGGTATTTGGTTGCTTCTTCCTCAAGTTCCATCACTTTGGAGCAACATAATATGGTTTGAGCTTGGATTGTAATAGCATTCCATCCCCAAGAGACTAAGCTTCATTTTCTCTCTCTTTTATTTCAATTTTAGTCCTTTAATTTTGTAATAGTATAGAAGATGATTGTTGTTGGCTGGAACCCTTTGTTATAGGGATTGTGGATCTTATATTGAAATCTATGGTTTAAATCTTCTTTTATTTGGTGTTTGTTGTTAATTATAATTCATGTGTTTGAATTATCATGTTTTAAGAGCTTATTTTCATTGGCCATGATATTTGTTCTACTTACTAAGTTTTAATCCATCAATTTACCTCAAAAACATGACCTATTGATTGTCACTTAGGTTTTAGGGATCTTAGGTGTTTATTGGGTCTATTACATTAATAGGGTAGATATACTTGTTAATGTTGCTATTTCAAATCTTGTTTAGTGATCCACCTTGCATAATCATCACAACACCTTTTAAATAAAGTTTGCTAGTTGCTACCATAGATGGATGTTTAAGTGAAGTATTTCCTCAGGACTACCTTTTTAATTGTTGATTTCACTCTTGTTCTCTTGATTGCTTGTTTAAATCTAATGTTTAATTGTTGTGGCTATTTTTTTCTAAATTTCTTATTGGTGACACTTGGTAGAATTTAGTTAATTGTAGTCTTAAATTAGCAACATCTTTTTATTTTTTTTATCGGTAAATGTTAGTTGTTAGTGGTTAGAAGTTTGTTCGCCAAGTCTCCTTACAATTTCAAATTCTCCAAGTCTCCTTATACCTCCCACTCCAAATTCGTTCCCAAAGGGAATCAAACCCAGGTCTCCCACTAAAGTGGGAACCGGTGGCCAAGTGGGCTAAGCCCCCTTGGTTATTAGCAACATCTTTTTAATTGGTTCTCTAGATAGAATTAAACCTCTTCACATTACTCTTACACTAATCCCCCTCCTTGTAGATCGACATCCTTGCTTATCACGCTATAATTTGAAAACCGTACGCCTGCGAGAATTAAATTTGTGTATTGATAAAAAGTGGATCGAACACATGTATGGCTGGGCGGGTCACACTATGTCCGATTGTGTTTTGGGCCTACATTTCTTAGGCTCAATCCGGCCTAGACGGGCCACCGGGCCAAAATGACCCAATTTTTTTTATGTTTTATTTAAAGTTTATAACTTAAAACACTAAAATAATTTATAATAACTTCAAATTATTATTTATTAATTTATAATAAGTTCAACTATTCATGATAGGTTCAATTCAATAATTCATAATATGTTCAGTTATTCATAACAAAGTACAAAAAATAATTAAACAACTCAAAATAAGTTGATAATAAATTAATAAGTCCATAATAAATTCAATATTTCATAACAAATTTAAATCAATTCAACAATTCAAAGCAAATAAACAATAATTCAAGGGCATCGGACTTTAGGGGGCGCTTGGTTGAAAATTCGTTAATAGGAATGAGAATGAGAAAGAGTATAGGGCAACTATGGTGGTTAATAAGAACAAAAAATGATCAATACCACAAATTTCCCTCCTAAAAAAGGTAATCATTACCCAATTTTGATGTTATCCTCAATCATTCACCTCCACCACCACTACAACATTTTTTTTGTCTCATTTTTTTCCTAAATTAGAGCACAATACTTGTGATGTAACAACTATGGGCATGAAGGAAAAATATATTTTATTTTCATTCCGATTAAAGAATTTACAAACAAGCGGCCCCTTAGTTTCCTTTTTTTCTTTATTCCTTATTAATTAACATACTTAATTCAGATGATATTTATTAATTTTATTTTGTTCTTATTTTCCTTATCAATTAACATACTTAATTCTAGGGGTGACAAATTGTGTAATCATGTCGTTTATTGTGTCGACACGACACGATAAGGTAAAATATGAACACGATACAGTAAGGATACATGTCGGCACGACACAATAAGAACACGATAATATTAAAATTGAAAATATAATCTTAAAATTTAAAATTTTAGACACAATAATGACACGATAATATTTAAAATTTTAGATTTTAAAATATTTAATTAAAATTTTTAAAATTTTGTATCATGTTGTATAGTTGTAATCGTATACATGTTATTAACATGTCACTATCAAATACGTGTTAGTGATGTATATCAGATCACTAACAGATTAACAGGTTGCTAACGGGTTAATGTGCATCTGTTAATTTTATCGTGTCTAAAGAGTTGACACGACATGAAATTTTTGTGTCCTTATCAAGTTGACACGATAAAGACACGAACATGATAAGCCCAAACATTAACCCGCAATTTTCGTGTCGTGTTATTTTATTGTGTCTGAAATTGCCACCGCTACTTAATTTTGTTTAACATACTTACATTACATGGTACATCATTAAAATTTTTTAAAAAAAAATGTGGCTGGCTTTTGGAAAAGCCTGACAGGCCCGAAGGGTCGGTTCTATTCATGCCTCCAAATATTAGACCCAACTTGGTCCTAAAACCGGGCAGACCGGACTCATTTTGTCAGCTCTACCTGTAACTAGAGCCCATGAAAATTAAAATTTTGTGAAATAGATAATGCATTCAGGCCTAAATTACATTCAATAAGGATTAACATTGAAAACATTTGTAATCAGTCATACAGAGCCCAGCAAAAAATCAGAAATAAATCAAATAATAGTAAGAATATAATTTCCACACAACAATACCTTTTTCAATATATTACGTTCATTCATAAATAGAAATCAGAATAAAACTTATTATGTCAAAACTAATATTCTAAAATTACAAGACAAACTACCAAAGATGATGATCAGACTTATAGCCTAATTTAATTTCAGAAACACCCTACATTCTCTTTATCTCTAAGCATCAATTAACCCTAACTTGATATCACCTTATAGCTTAATCTCATGTCAGTAATATTCTTTCCACTTCAAATTCAAAACTAACGACCAAAAATAAAAGAAAACGCAAACCAAATATGATGCAATGGATTACCTGATTAACAGCTGAATAAATATCAAACTGATTCAATAATTCTGATAAAGGATTTTCCTCGACTTGAATTTGAACTTGAGTACTATTAAGTGAGCCATCAAGAGGTGATAATTGAGCAAATGGCAAATCCCAAAGATCAGAATCTTGATAAGAATCATATTCAGGATCGTTGAATTTGGGGGGTGAGGCTTGCTTTCTGAGTAGAAATTTGTCGTCGTTTAATGGGTTTTTGATGATCAGCGCCAAATTCAGCTTTTGAGTTCCCATTTTTTGTTTGGTTGAGGAAGAGGAATAACGAGTGTGCTACGGTTTTAAAATATTTTCCCTCGTCCTATTTTCCAATTTTAATTTTCCTTTTTTCTCCCTCTAATTTTAGTATGTGTATTTTTCTTTTTTATCAATCTAATTTTAACATATACATTTAAAATAATCTCCTCATCCCACAAATATAGATTTACTTTCTATTTTCTTCTTTCTCACAAACATAAGTAGATTTCTATATTTAATCTATTATTAATATTTCATTTCCAGCAAGCCCTAATTATTACAACATCTAGTTATTCTCCAAATCAATACAAATGAGTAGGTATTAAAAGCATGCATTAACTATTTTTTTGAAATCAAAAGGGTAAAAATGGAAAATAAGACAAAAATTTAATGTTATAACTATAATAACTTCTATTTCATGATTTGTGTGAAAATACATGTAAGCCTTTGTGGGATGGAAAGGTAAAATATAACATTTCATATTTGTTTTTAATATCACTTTAATTTATTAACTTTATTCATACACGATTATTTTATTCACAAATGAACCACAATATCTTCATAATATCGTTCAATGTACTTCCTCCGTCCCAGTGAAAGTTTCTCATTTTTTTTTTATTTTGGTTCATCCCAATCAAAGTTTCTCATTCATTTTTTGGTATACGCTAATAATATATTTAATACAATTTTACACCTTTTCATCACAACTTTTTATCTGTCTCCATCACACATCACTTGTATTATACTATTATTCTAATACAATTCATTAAATATTGTGCCAAAAAGTAATGAGAAACTTTCACCGAGACGGAGGAAGTATCTATTTAAAGCATAAACTATCAACATTTTTTAAGATTTGTGTAAAAAGTTTTATGAATACTAATATTGGACGGAGGGAGTAATAAGGAGCGGTTGGTCTAAAAAATATTTAAGGTGACGCTTATTTCAAACTTTTTAATAAAATTGTATTTTTTCTCTATGCCCCGGATATGTTGAAAGAATGATTGTTTTCATGGTGATTACATCTTTAATGTCATACTCCAATTTTGGAAAGACATAAAAGAAGGTTCTTGGTGGTGATGGAGTAGAAAATGATTGTATGAGAAGAAACTATTAATCAAAATAGATAATGATTATCTTATTTAGGAAGAAAAATAATGATATTGATCATCTTTTGTTCTCATTAACCAACGTAGTAGTCTTATACTCATTCTTGTTCTGATTGAAGATTTTTCAACCAAATGCCCACTATGAGTTATGGTTTGCTTAACTTATTTACGGTATGGAATTAGTATCATTACCCTCATTCAGTAATACAATTATTCTTATAAACTAATATCATAATATTTTACTATGATATTAATATATATACTAAGTGCAATGTTATTGCTAAATAAATATTATGACATTACTAAATAAATAAATGTATATTGATTTCATATGATGAACAAATTTTACAGGAGATTGACTCAATATATAAAGATCCAATTTAATTACAATATTCTCATACGCTTCACCTAATTTCTACAGCCTTTAATGTCATTAAATAAGGGTTTAATTGCAGATAAAATCGTAATCATTGCATTAATTACAGATTAATCTAGGCAATTGAATAATTACAAATTAAATATTATTTTAATTATTTTTGCAATTAAGGCATCCGATTCCGGACAGGTTCCTTCTTGTCCCTTCTTGCCCGAGTTTTATATGACAAAATAAATACACAGGCATCTGTTACGTGACATTTATTAATATTTTTGTATAAAATAAATTAATTATCAAATTAGCAAATTTTTTTTTTTTAACGGTAAAGAGAAGAATTTCATTAATAATTTCATCAAATTAGCAAATTAATTCTCCAACCCGGGAGTATCCGATTAGATTTAGTCCGACGGGTTTGGTATAATTCCGACGAGTTTTTGTGATATATATATATATATATATATATTGACGGAAGTGGGTTTATTGACTGTTTGATTCCGGCGAATTACTGTGGGTTAGTTTCAGGTTTGTTTACTTTATTAGATCATAATGTATATCTTATTCACCGAATAGAGACTGGAAAAAAAAAGTGTCTTCTTCATCGAGTAAAAACTGCACAAAATATTAAATTAAAACTTATTTTAGAAATATTCATTAAATTTTATTCGCTTATGAATTTGGTAGATCATTTATTTTATACCAAAATATAAATAAATGTCATACAGGAGACGATTATGTATTTATTTTATCATATCATACTCGGGCAAGAAGGGATAAGAAGGGGAGTGCTTACTAGAAGCTTTCAAATTGATATTTGATTTGCAATTATTCAATTGTATATTATAAAAAACTAGATGAGCTCCCGCGTATTACGCGGTATTTTAGTTAAATAAACTTTAAAATATAATATATTATATAGTAAAATATTTTCAAATAATATATATATATATATAAATAATGTATACGTATAAAAAATTGTAATTATAATATTAAATTTAAATAATGGTAATATTAATTGTATTACAATTCATGCTAGGAATTAGAATTATTATAATTATATGAAAGAATTTACTATAAGATTTGTTTCAAATTTATTTTACAATTAATAAAAAAAAAGGAGACGATTAATAGATTTTGTTTTTATATAATTGATGCATAAATATTACTCCAAATAATATATATATCGTATATTTACAATAAATATCATATATGATTTTTTTTTTTTTTTTTTTTATAAAAGTTGATACAACCACAATTTTTCTTACATACATTTATAGGCTTAAGTTAAATATCATTTTATGTTTAAAAATTGTCATATGATAACACTTTTTAGATATAAAATAGATATTTAAAATATTTAAAGATTTGTATATTAACTTATTTATTAAAAAATATACATATTATGCAAGAGGTGTAAGGTTCAAACCTCCTTAGAAATATATATTTTAATTAATTCCTATATTAAAATGTCACATAGATGTCATATATTAATTATAAATCAATAGAAAAATGACACATATATTATTAACATATATATGCATTTAATAAGAATGTGTCACCTCATTCAAATTAACCTCATGACGACACCTAAGCAAAAACAAACTCCCTATTAGTAATATAGGGATATGAGTCCATTATTAAAAAAAAAAAATGTTGTTGATGTTTCACTCATTTTTTAGAATTTATCATAATGTTTTTAATTTTTTTGTCAATTTATGCATTAATTAATATAATAATGTTGTATATGAATTCATTTAATGAAAGAGTCTCCATTTTTTATTTTATTAGTTGAAGGGCTTATTTGTTCAATTTTAAAAATAAAAGTGTATATTTATTTTAAAAAAAATATAATTTGGGGTCCAATTTGTAATTGAGAAATTAATTCATGATCCAATTTGTACCAGAAAAATAGTTTAGGATCCACTTTATATCTGTGACACTAATTAAGAGTCCAAATTATACCTTATCTCTATATTGTATGATAGGTGAACTTATAGCCTTACCCTAATCATGTTCTAAAACAAATTAAAATATAAATATTTATGTGAATTGAAGCTCCATCTTATACATGAGATCGTCTTAGACAAGACTCTCTTTTAGAAGATACACGTTTCATCGTTTAAATAAATGGTATGTAAAACATCCTCTTGAAACAAATATATATATATATATAAATTAATTTTATTATGCAATTGATTTAAATTTTAAGTATATTTTTAAATAAAATTTATTATTTTATTAAAACTTTAGTTAAAACATCCTCTTGAAACAAATATATATATATAAATTAATTTTATTATGCAATTGATTTAAATTTTAAGTATATTTTTAAATAAAATTTATTATTTTATTAAAACTTTAGTTAGTCAATGTTAACGGTTTAACAAACACAGAAACACTATGTACTTGTGTAGGTTTTTTTAAATTTTTTGAAAACGGAAACAATATGTAGTTATTGTACTACTCCCTCCGTCCACTAAAAGTAGCTCGTTTGGTTTTGTCAGATTTTAAGAAAACGTAGATAAAGTAGATAAAGTAAGGGTATTTTGGGATATTGTGGGTTCATTTATGAGTTAAGTGGTTGTTTATGAGTATAAAGTCGACAACATATAAAAAAATTCCTATTATACTAATAGTGAGTTTGATTTAGCTGAGGTGTCATTCATATATGAGTTTCGCATAGGTGTTAATTTTTCAGTAAGTTTGAGATACATGTCACTTTTTTAAATAATTATTTTCCTAAAATACAATCTTATGTGTCATTTATGTTGGTGTATATGTGGCAATTTTTGTTTTCCTATTATTTTATTTATGTTGGTGTATATGTGGCAATTACAAATTAATTAAGTTTGAAAAAAGTTGGTTACCAATATACCAATTTATAAATCTTTATTATTTTGAAAAATAATTTATTTAACTTCAACTTATAAAATGTATTTGAATTTTACAATAATAGTATCAAGTCATATTTTACTTTATATATAAATATTTACAAAATTACCCCTCAAATTCTCATTTATTATTTTATTTTTTTAATAGTGGTCCACTTTCATTTAAGGTGATCATGGGATGGAGGGATTATATTGTTTTAATATATTGATTATATTAATTAACTCATTCCATCCCAATGAGTGCGTCTTTTTATCTTTTGACACAAAATTTAAGAAATGTAGTAGAATAATATTATAGTAAAAGTGATGTCATGAATATTTATAAAAGATATATCTAAATATAGTAATCGAGTGAAATTTGTGTAAATGAAGTTATTACTCTTAGATACCATCTTTAGAATTTTATTACTCTAGGGTACCATCCAAAAAACAAAATACAATTACATACAATGCTATTTTTTTCAATTCCTATTTTACCCTTAAAAACCACTTTACAATTCCAATTCCCATATCACGTGTCTGCCAAGTTTCCAATCCCATTTTCCAATTCCAAAAACCACAAATTGAAATCTGTCTCCATCCTCCCCAATTATATGTCCGTCCCTCCCCCTCTCTCTCTCTCTCTCCACCGCACCACCACCGAAGAAGGAAGAATGATCGACGCCGCACCACCACACTCGTCCTAGATCGGCGGCGGCGAAATCCAAGGCGAAATTCTAGTACCCCGACATAGCGGCGGCGCACCCAGGAGCGACAAAGACTAGGCGGCGAAGCCCGACGTAGAGCGCACCCAGGCGGCGGCGCACCCACCGCAACGGCGACGAAGGTGACGTGACGACGATGACGCACGGCGACGAGAGATCGGCGCAAACCACCGACGAAGGCCCGAGATCGGCGGATCCATAGATCGTCGGCGCCGCACAGATCTGCGCAACGGCGATGCGCACAGATCTAAAGCCCCGCCGTGTCGATCAGATCTAAAGCTACTGTATGTCCTCCTCTTTACTGTGTTCGTTTATTGGAATTTACTGGGTTCTTCCTCAGCTTGTATTTACTGTGTTCGTTTTTCGTGATGTGCGCGTTTTTCTTGGTGAGTTTTTCTTGCTGCCATTTTTTCTTGCCGTTTTTCTTGCTACTGTATTAGCCATTTTTCTTGCTACTGTATTAGCCATTTTTCTTGCTGCCATTTTTCGTGATGTGCTACTGTATTAGCCATTTTTTTGCTTTTTTTTTTTTATGTGATGTGCACATTTTTTTGAAATTTTTCGTGCTGCCATTTTTGCGTTTGATGTGCGCGTTTGATTTTTGGTGAGTTTGATTTTGAAGCTAATTTTGGATAATTTTGTTGAGTTTGATTTTTCCTTTTTTTTTTGTTTAGATCATGATGGTGATTTGAGATCTGGTTTCTTTGATGTTTTAGGTTTATTTCTCCTAGTAGGAGTGAAAAGAGGAAGCAATCGGAACGTTCAAAATTTTTTTTTCTGCACATGTGTAAGGAAGCTGCACATGTGCAGAAATAATATTAATTCTGAAATTAATTTTGGTGCTTGTGTGATGTTTTTGAGTAAAGGAGACTAAAACGGTAGTAATTTAGATGTATAAATTCAATTAATCAATACATGGTAGTAATTTAGATGTATAATTTCAATTAATCAATATTATTGTACAATGTGCAGTTTTATTGCACATGTGCAGTTTTATATGGTATACGAAATCAAGAACAATATTTATACAAAATGGCCAAACAAAATAATAAAATAATAACAAATAAACCATGTGATGATTTTTGAGTTATTTTTTAATTGTGAATTAAATATAGCTGGAAAAAATAATCTTGAAAAAAATTGATATGAAAGACTTGCTGTTGTAGAGATAAAATATTAATTATTATAATTGCATTCAAAAAAATAATAATAAAAAGTGATTTGCACAAGTAAAAATAAACACAAATATTAAATTCCTTAAAAATAGATATGAATGGCTGATTCGGTAAGTAAAATAAAAAATACAATCAAATAGTGCAATCAATAAATGTCAAATCACAAAAAATTGAAAAAGTCAAAAGTTAGAAAAAGCTGCAGCCAAAAGTGCAGCTCAAGATACATAAGGGTATTTTGGGGACAACATCACAAATTGTTGTATCTAGAAGTAATTGGCAAAAAAATTGTATCTAATAGTAATGAGCCTCTTAAAATTGTATCTAATAGTTATGGCCCCTTGTGTAAATATGTATATAGTATAAGGATAAATATAATGGTGGGATATTCCACAAAAAAAAATTGAGACACTTTAATTGAGACAGACCAAAATGAAAAAATGGAACACTCACTGAGATGGAGATATCATATTATTATTTGATGAAAAAATTATATACATATGTAATAATTAAATTTTCAAAATTAAATTTGAACATTCCGCATAATACACGGGGTCTTATCTAGTTAAGTGATGATTAAATGGTGAAGCAAAATAAATTATTAAAAAAAACAGTGTGAGAATACTTTTGGTGGACAGAGGGAGCATATAGTAGTGAATTAATTGTATTATTTTATATAAGCCCAACCCTCTATCATAAAATTTGTTCAAGGCCCAGGTTATATGTACACACGTTTTTAATTAGAACATACACCAATAATTACTTGATATTTATTATTTAATATGTGAAAATACAATATTATTCTATTTTAATTTAAATAAATTTAAAATACATTGAAACTTTAATCTATACACCGACAATCTATTTGTCGAGTCACCACTGAATCATCACCGAGTCACCGCCGAGTTGCCATAAAATTATTTCATAAATATTTTTTTTCGAAAAAACTAAAAAATTCAAAAATAAGATATGTTCGATATTTTTTTTTTCGAAAAGATCCAAATATTCAAAATCAGATATGTTCGAATTTTTTACAAGAAATGTAAAAAACTCAATCAGATATGTTCGAAAAAACTACTGGAAGGTGAAGTTGAACGCCTGCAAATTCCTCAGCGTCCCACTCAAACTCAATCAACCCAAGTGGCATTAGATGAGGATCAAAGCTGGACTACATATTCAACTGATTCTGCATCCTTGCTTTGTCATGATGCTGCTCCCAGCTTCGAGATTACAGTAAAATATTAATAAAGTTTGCAGCAAATAAGAGTTATGAATTTATTTACAAGAAATGTGTTTGTCAATGGTGCTAAAAGGCCACACGTCTTTCTTTCCTTTTTTTGTTTTGTTTTCCTTTTTTTTTTTTAATTGGGCCTAGTAAATCTCTAACCACCTGAGCTATACCAATTATTCAAATTTACAAATATTACTTTTTTTTTATTTTTTTTTTCTGAAAAGTCATGTTTATGTTTTTAATAATTTTGTTAGACAATATTTGAGTGTTGTAAGTCGAAGCTTTACAAGTTTAAGGGGAAATGAGTTTTTCTCTTTTTTTTTTTTTTTTTCCAGTGTCTTATTTCTTGATGAAAGAATTAAATTTTTCGGATGGAATTCATACTATGAACATGATGACTTATGCTGGAGAAGTGATGAATAGAGTAATTGTTTTGCTGGACACAGGAAAATTGCATGTCACATAATCAAATAATCTATCTTAAACAGTTTCATTTGTTTATTAATTTAACTTATTTCAATAACAATTAACTCGTGAAACACTAGTAAAAAGAATACTCGACTTTTCAAACATGATTTTCAAAAAGAAGCAGCAGAATTCTGTCTTGTGAAAGCATGACTAACGTTATTTTCCAAATGAGGTGGTACTTTAGTTATTATATGATTAGTTTTTTATTCAAAATCGAAGACGTATTTTGAATTTTTTGTGTCTAAAGTTAAGTGATTTTTAAAAAATCGATTTTTGAAATTTATGGAATTTTGAAATCCTGATAATATAATGTGTGTGTTTGTTTTGAATTTTTAAGTAGAGTGAGATTTAACTTAAAAGAACATCACCTAAGCATTACTTATGTCCTATTACTAATAAAAACTAATACTAATGCTTGTAAAACTAAAATTATAATTGCTTGGAAGAATTAATATTACTTTCTCCAAGATAAATAAAACCACCATTGAGACAGAATAAAGTAAGTGGGATCCATAATACGTGTTGTTGAATTTTGTGGATGAATAATTGAGTCTTCTCTATAACTAAGTCTAGTCTCCTTCACAACTTTAATTTTTTCTATCTTGCTACTACTGCCCCTACACATGCATCCTCTTTTTTGACATCCCATGCCTTTAAAATTTTTGAAGCTCCATCGATCTTTGTTGAAGATGAGTGAAAATCTGGTGCTCAGATGTTGTTCATCTCTCTTAATTTTACTCCTCATTCCCCTGCAAACATCTCATGCTCAAATTTGTAGGCCTTCAGCATGTGGCCATATTGGCAATATTAGCTTCCCTTTCCGACTCAAAAGTGATCCCAAACACTGCGGTAATCCCGATTATGAATTGGTATGCAAAAACAACGTTACCTTAATCCATCTCAACTCCCAGAAATACCAAGTGAAAGCAATCAATTACCACAACTTCACCATCAGGCTTGCAGATGTGTCTATAAACATTAATAACACCTGCTCTTTTCCCAACCATTCTTTATATGCATACTACTTCACTGATTTTGGTTATCCTTATAGCACCTGGATCAACGGACATCATCATTATAACTCTTCTGAGGTAGCTTGGCCTATTAATTTCATGAGCTGCCCCCATCCGTTAAACAACTCCCCCACCTTAACGGAGACTAATGATTGCAATGCCTCAAATTCTTCGAGTAGCAGACACACTTATATAAAGGTCGGCCACATGAATGCCTCAGAGGTAGGAGGTATGTGCAGAATAGGGCAGATAGTGTTGACATCCTTGAAATTTATGGATCTGAAGAAGACTGTATCGATTTCAGAAATCCACGAGTCTTTGCTCTATGGATTTGAGCTATCTTGGTACAGCTATCCCTGTTGCAAGTGCAAACAAAGATCATTATATTGTTCTCTTAATGAAGACCATACAGTGGGTTGCTATGATCCGGATTCCGGGATGGTTTTGATCCTCATAGGTGCGCTCCTAATTTATCTTGTTCATTTAACAAACACATGACATGGCCAACATTCTCTGCAGTTGTTGTGTTTGTAGTTGTGAGCATTCCAGCAAAGATCATCATTGGATTCGCTGCTTTTTCCGGAGTTTTACTTTTATACACTCTTCGAACGAAATCGTCTATCAACCTAGGTCCGTGTAACAATTCTTACTCACCATATTTGTCTCTTATAAAATCCTCTTAACTTATCATGTCTGTGGTGTACTTGCAGAGCTTCCTGGCCCTCTTCTGAACTGGATGGGTAAGCTCTTATTTTATTTATGCTACACTAAATATTACAACGTAGATCTCTATAATTTCAACTATGCATGGTAGAAATTCTTAAATATATTTTCTAAGTCGACATTCCATTTTAGCCAAAACAGAACATCATTCCATTCCCCCCACCCCTTTTTTTCAGAATTCTTTGTAGTATTTAGGTTCATCATTGGGATTTCTGGCATAGTCGTGCTTTTAATCTACAAGTTCCGAAGAAGGCATATGTCCATGTTCGATGCAATCGAAAGCTTCCTCCGAAGTGACAATGAACTCATGCCAATCAGATACTCCTATTCAAACATACAGAAGATGACTAGAGGTTTTCGAGACGAACTAGGCCAAGGAGGCTATGGTAAGGTTTACAAAGGAAAGCTTCGAAGTGGGCATGACGTAGCTATAAAGCTACTGGGAAAGGCAGGAACAAATGGGCAGGACTTCATGAATGAAATTGCAACCATTGGAAGGATCCATCATGTTAATGTTGTGAAACTAGTAGGATATTGTGCTGAAAGATCCAAGCGCGCTCTTGTATATGATTTCATGCCTAATGGTTCCCTTGACAAGTACATCTACAATCGAGACGGAGTGATGAATTCCTTGGACTGGCAGACGAAATATGAGATTGCCATTGGAGTGGCTCGAGGGATTGAATATTTGCACCGAGGCTGTGACATCCAGATCCTGCATTTTGACATCAAGCCTCACAACATACTTCTCGATCATAAGTTTATTCCAAAAATTTCGGATTTCGGTCTAGCCAAAGTTTACTCCACAGAGAAAAAGACAGTGACCCTGACTGCAGCTAGAGGAACCATAGGCTACGTTGCTCCTGAACTCATGAACAGAGGTTTTGGCAGAGTCTCTTACAAAGCTGATGTCTACAGTTTCGGGATGCTGCTGATCGAAATGGTGTGCTTAAAGAAAGACTTGAGAGGAAACGATGAAGAATCTAGCCAGTATTTCCCAGATTGGATATATAACTGCTTTGATCAAGGCAGAGACTTTGAAATTGATGAGGAAGATGACAATGATGATGCCAGGAGAATTGCACGTAAGATGACGATAGTGGCATTGTGGTGCATACAGATGAGTCCCGACAATCGTCCTTCAATGAATAAAGTGTTGGAAATGCTGGAAGGTGAAGTTGAACGCCTGCAAATTCCTCAGCGTCCCACTCAAACTCAATCAACACAAGTGGTATTAGATGAGGATCAAAGCTGGACTACATATTCAACTGATTCTGCATCCTTGCTTTGTCATGATGCTGCTCCCAGCTTCGAGATTACAGTACAACATTAATAAAGTTTGCAGCAAGTACGAGTTATGAATTTATTTACAAGAAATGTGTTTGTCAATGGTGCTAAAAGGCCCCACGTCTTTCTTTCCTTTTTTTGTTTTTTTTTCTTTTTTTTTTTATCGGGCAAAGGGTGACTCGAATCCATGACCTTTAGGCCATAGGTCTAACCATTTGAGATATACCACTTCGTCAAAAATACAAATATTACTTTTTTTTGTTTTTTTTTTCCTGAAAAGTCATGTTTATGTTTTTAATAATTTTGTTAGACAATATTTGAGTGTTGTAAGTCGAAGCTTTTCAAGTTTAAGGGGAAATGAGTTTTTTTTCTTTTTTTTCTGTCTTATTTCTTGATGAAAGAATTAAATTCTTATGGAATTCATATTATGAACATGATGACTTATGCTGGAAGTGATGAATAGAGTAATTGTTTTGCTGGACACAGGAAAAATGCATGTCACGTAATCTAATAATCTATCTTAAACATTTTCATTTGTTTATTAATTTAACTTATTTCAATAACAATTAACTCGTGAAACACTAGTAAAAAGAATATTTGACTTTTGAAACATGATTTTAAAAAAGAAGCAGCAGAATTCTGTCTTGTGAAAGCATATGACTAAAGATGTATTTGATGGGAGGAAGTAAGTTTAACAGAAACATTTTTTGCAAGCAATCTGATAATACAAAAGATCACGGTGTAACAATATTTTTTGCAAGTCGAATTGAAGTCTGAATCGAGAACTCCTGGCCATGGCAAAGCACAAACAGATAAAACAAGCCAAAGAGGGGGAGATAAAAATTCAACCAGAATAATTCTGTTTGTATAAAAATATTGCAGCGTTCGTCCCATTTTTTGTAACTGTGAAGATGTTGAAGCTAAGATAAGATAATGTAGACAAAAGAGTAGTTTACGTCATGCTCACAGTTTTCCCATTATTACTCCAAATTCATCTATACTGCTTCTGTAATATTCTAGAGAGAAATCCTGCATTTTCAGATGAAAGTTATCTTCTACTTAACGCCAAGAAAATAATAAACCGTACAATTTTAGCATGATCACATTAAGAAAGGCTAATAATTGTTACCTTGGGTAATTTATTCTGCAAAGCTAGGTGTTCAACGTGGACTCTCACGTTTGATGAAGCATTTATCAATAAACTGTGATCAATTTTAGCATACGTACGTTTAACAATGTCAAACAATGTTCTTGCTCCGTCTTCTATAGCCTTTAAGACGACAGATTGTCTGTTTCTGCGGTTTCTGATATTTCCAGGAAATACATGATATAAATGACACAAGTCCATTTAAGATGTCATTCAAAGGAGCTATGGCTATCAAGCATTCTATCTCTTACCTCAGATACACATTGAGCATGTGTTTTGGCCACATATTAGGCCTGCCATGCATGGGAATTATTACGTGGGGTGACAGCTCCATGAACCTGTATGTTGTTTCAAAGTACTCCTATAAAAATGAAATATATTTAAACCAATAAGATTACCAGAAAAAGAATGATAATCAAAATAACTTGGCAGTTGATGAGTTATTTTTTAATAATCTTACACTCATATTTCCACCAGCACGAATATCCAAGATTGTACTTCCTTGGCTGAAATAACACAGATTTAACAGTTAACCAACCCAAGTTTTAGGGGAAATTGAAAACTAAAGCTAAGTAAGACAATAAAAGCACATCAATTTAAGAAAAGCTCTTCAGTATACAGACGTATATAGTTAATGTTTTTGAACTTCTTTAAAGATAAATAAACTACATGATCCTCATATATTTGTATGTTAGTCACATTTCTCTTTCTCCATACATATTCATGTATAAAAATATATGTATCAGTGAATGAAATGATCAAAAAAAGATACTTACATATAGAGAAAATGACATGGGTTTTCTAAATTCTAAGGGATTCAAAAACTACACAATGATCCAAATGTTTATCTGATAACTTACCCTACACAATGATCCCCAACTATCAATGAGTTTGTAGAGACATGAAGTAAGGCCACTTGGCTATCTGTATGCCCCTGATAGATTTTATCATAAAAAAAAAAACCACATTAATTTAAAATAAAAGAAGCATAGGTTGACATAACCAGTTATGAAATGCAGCCAAACCAGAACACAAAAGATGATAATTATAAAATATGGATGAAGGCCTTGCAGGAGTGCTGGCATAACCTCTACATTATATCTTCAACTTTATGTGGCCACAATGAGTACTTCAAGAGATAATACTGATTAAAAGAATTTAATTTTATTACTCCAAGTAAATTTAAATGTCAGAAGTGAAAACTAGTTAAATCAGATAGACCTAAAACCAAGTAAACTTGATCCATCAGATAAGCCTTAAAGATGGTGAATCTTGTAAGTCCTCACTGAACTAAAAGTGACGAATGAAAGTCCTACGAGGTGCAGGGGAACTAGGGGTGCTCTGCAATCAGTCTAGAGAAAATAGGTGATGCAGGGAAACGCACGAGCAACGTACAAAATTAACGAAATCACAATAAAAATATCAAACTCACAAATAAAACAACGTTTTGAATCAAATGATTCTTCGTCTGACAAAAGGGAGCATCCCTTGTTTCATTTCATTCATAATCATCCCCCTTTTCAAAGTTCATCTACCTCCTATTTATAAGCTAAATTAGACCCGTATTCACTAAAAGCCCAACAAAATTAAAACCTAAAATTATATAAAATATAAATGATAATAAACAATTAAATACAATCACATCTCCATCAATAGGATACAGAAACGTGTAGTACTTTGTGCAAGAACTTTGAAACTAACACCCAAAAAGAATAAAGAGAAAAGGCATAGTGTCTGAAATTTACTGGAGCTGGGATGAGTCTCAAGCATTGGCCACCAATACAGATTTCTTCAGATCCCAAAATAGGAATATGTCCAAGGGACCACAAATCTGTATCCAAATGTTAGCAGCAGCTTCATTAGTTTGATAAATATCTCACTCAATTATCATTAATAATTAATCTACTATACTAAGCCAATTTTACTCAGCAGACATAAGTAACCCTGCTGTCCTAGATGATGCGAACTGATATGAAATAACAGCCCCAAAATAGTCCTTTATCTTTCTGTTAGTAATATTGGTCCTTTATCTTTCAAGAAGTGTTAGTTTGGTAGTTAGCATGTTTAGAGGTTAGTTTGTTGAGTTAGTTGGCAGTTGATATGGCCTTTAGCTGGCCTATAAATAAAGGCCCTGTATCTTTTAATTGAGATATGAAAAATATAGCAAATTAGTTCTTGAAGCAAATTCTTGCTTTGTGAATTGATTCGAAAGCTTGCTAGCCCGAGCTAGAGCTTCGAATCGGGTTTCCTTGCTTGCCAACCTGAGTTGGGGCATCGAAATTACGTGGGATTGAGGGGTTCGTTGCTTGCCAACCTGAGTTGGGGCATCGAATTCATCGAGCCTAATTTGCGGTCTCATCAGTGCGACAACACTCGACCATTAATGTAATACTGGGTTTTAAGAAAATGAACATCTGATACAGAGATCTTCTTTTCATGAGCACTAATAGCCCATTTTTTTATGAACCGATAGTAGTTTCGTTTTGTAAATGATCCAGATAAGTTTAGGAAGAAAATATCCTAAAAACTTCAAGTTAATTATGTTCAATGACTCTAATCTCATGTATTTTTCTTTACTGTCAGTATAAAAACAAGTGACTCTAACCTCAAAATGTAATTCAACATATAACAAGTATAAGTATCATACCTTTGCTGATTCTGCAAGCCGTTTTCGGATGGGCCAAGAGTATAGCATCAGGATTGCACTTCTGGACAACTGATAGACCTAGGAACATAAAGAAAATAAATAGACAGATGGGAGAGGAAAATATCAATGCAGAACCGAAAAAACATAGGCACTTAATAAACAGTCTATAATGCTAACCCTCGACATGATCGATGTGATGATGGGTCACAAACACAAAAACTTTCGTGGGAGCGCAGTAACAATTTGTTCCAGCTGTTGGAGAAAAGCATATCATTTAGTAATGGCATCAAAGCAGAAAGTCATATATTAATCCTCCTAAAAATAGCACTTCAAGCATTAAAGCATTAATAAGTTGCTCCTTGGATTTTTCAATTAGCATAATAGTTTATAAGATAGCTGTCATTTTGATGTAAAAGGTCATAAGCTGGCATAATTGTTAAATTAAATTTATTTCTCCTGCATGCAACGTTGGATTGAGGCCGTAAGCAAGACAGTAACCGACATTAGACTTGTTATATTTTATTTGTTTTTAATATAAGACATAATACCTCTTTGTGCATAGCAGAGCTGCATCCAGGATCTACAATGAGCGCATCGCCACTTGCAATAAAATTATTACCACTAAAGTTGCTATGACTTGTCTTAGGCGTAAACACGACCAAGGTTGTAGTTCGATAAGGCTCTTCTGTTCTGCTTCTCATGGGAACAAGTTTAACACCAGGAGGATATTCCTGTCAAAGGAGAAGGATAAAACTAGCCTCATTTTATTGGGGTCCTCTTCCTTTAATTAAGAATCTACGGAGAATAATGCTTTTCATCATTTTTTTTTTTCTTTTTTCTTGTTGTGATGATGATTTTTTCACTAAATTAACATCAATGGAGAAGTTTACTTTATCAATATAAGATCCTGACTGACAATTTAGAAGTTGAGTTGAATGAGAAGATTTTATTATGGTCTTATATCATTGAAGAGAGAAGTGATGAAAATGCAGATTTTGTCATAAATTTAAGACCAACCACAAATAAACAGACCTGAGATCTCAAGGTGGGAGGAATATTCAAGGTTGGACTTAGCATAGATTCATTCAGAAGACCAACAACAAATAATAACCCTATACGATCGTTTTGAGGCTTCACATCCATAAGCAAATCTGCACATTCTTTGATGTTCATCCACTTGCAGCAATCTGCACATACATAAGCCCAATTACACACAAGCTGCTATCAATTTTTTTTTTTTTATCAGTTAAATGGTGACTCGAACCACTTGAGTTATCCATAAAAATATGTTTAGAAATGAAGCACTATTTAACTGCAGATATGTAATGCACATGATTCTTAAACCTATATGGACTCAACTGATAGTGCAAATTTAAGTGGGCACTTGGTTGCAAATTCTTTAATACGAATGAGAATGAGTATAATGCAATTAAAGTGCTTAATGAGAACAAAAAAATGATCATGACACCATTTTTCTCTCCTAAATAAGGTAATCACTATCCATTTTGATTAACCTATTTCCCTCCTACAATCATTTCACCTCAATCATTTCCCTCTACCACTATCAACAAACATATTTTGTCTCATTTTTTTCAAAATTGAAGCAAAACACTAATGATGTAAGGACATTGAGAAAAAATACAATTTCATTCTCATTCCCATCAAAGAACTTGAAACAAGCGCTTCCTAAATGTATATATCAGAACACATCTAGATATATAGAACAAGGAAATAACAATAAAATCTACAACATAACTGCAGCCTGATCAAAAGACCAATATTTATCCTTGAGGAATTTGAAACAAATGTTGTGGCCAAAATTCACACACGAAAAAAGAAATTTAATAAGATTATTGTGAGGGCCTTGTAAAAAGAGGGTCCAATTCCTCCCAATGTTAAAATCCTGGTTAACTAAGTTTCTGTAAAACACCTAACATATCAGCCAATGAAGATGTAGATACTAAAAGCAAAGTTAAGAATGACAAACCTCGTAACTTCCAATCATGAGTTTTCAGTTCTCCGACGATAAACACTGTTTTAACTGGAGCAGCAAGTCCAAATTCAGGCTCCTCTATAACCTTTGAGAAGTTCAACTTTATATTCGTTATTTCCTCAAGTCCCACTTGTTTGAGAACCTACATCAAAGCCATTGATGAACATGTTAATCACCTGTAACTAGAACTGGCAATGGGCCGGGTCGGTGCGGGCCCGGGCCATACGTGTTGATTCGGGTGATTTTTGCATGATTTTAGTGTGCATTTAATGCTTATTTTTTATACAATTTCATACTTTTATTGCCTAATTTTAGCTAATTGCACTTAATTATTGAGTTTGTGTAGTGAGTTGTAAATTGTAAGTAAATGACTGTTTTCTAGGGGAAATTGAGGGCCTGCGTTTTATCCAAACCAAGAGCGGATAATACCATTGGAAAGAGGGCTGAGAGACGGTCGCGTAGCAAAAAGAATCGGCTCAATTGGAGGTCGGATGCTCAAGATATGGGGGAACGAAGTCGGAAAGGGCGAAACAAGAAGGCAACTCAACCCGTGTTGGGCTGCCAACACCTTCCAGATCGAGCAACTCATTCTAACCATATTTTCCACTCCAACTCGACCCGAGTTGGACCAAGTCAGCATTTTTCTGTGCGAATTTCTGCAATATCTCACTTTTTAGGACTTATTTTACAATTTCCTAAACTTTAACCTAGTTCACTACTATATATACCTTCTATTTCAGATTTTCAAAACACACACCACCCATTTAACACACTTTGGAGGAAAAACACACACACTTGGAGGTATTTGGTTGCTTCTTCCTCAAGTTCCATCACTTTGGAGCAACAAAATATGGTTTGAGTTTGGATTGTAATAGCATTTCATCCCCAAGAGACTAAGCTTCCTTTTCCCTCTATTTTATTTCAATTTTAGTCCTTTAATTTTGTAATAGCATAGAAGATGATTGTTGTTGGCTAGAACCCTTTGTTCTAGGGATTGTGGATCTTATATTAAAATATATGGTTTAAATCTTCTCTTATTTGGTTGTTGATTATAATTCATGTGTTTGAATTATCATGTTTTAAGAGCTTATTTTCATTGCCATGATTATTTGTTCTACTTATTGTTGATTAGGTTTTAATTGAGAAGTTTTAATCCATCAATTTACCTCAAACACATAACCTATTGATTGTCACTTGAAAAAGGGGACCAATTAGTGGGAAGGTTTTAGGGATCTTAGGTGTTTATAGGGTCGATTACATTAATAGGGTAGAGATATTTGTTAATGTTGCTCTTTCTTTGAGTTAATTGGTTAGAAATTTTCTTTCAATTCTTGGTTTAGTGAAGCATTTTCCTAGGTCTACCTTTTTAATTGTTGATTTCACTCTTGTTCTCTTGATTGCTTGTTTAAATCTAGTGTTTAATTGTTGTAGCTACATTTTTTCTAAATTTCTCATTGGTGACACTTGGTAGAATTTAGTTAATTGTAGTCTTAAATTAGCAACATCTTTTTAATTAGTTCTCTGGATAGAATTAAACCTCTTCACATTACTCTTACACTAATCCTCCTCCTTGTAGATCGACATCCTTGTTTATCATGCTATAATTTGAAAACTGTACGCTTGCGGGAATTAAATTTGTGTGTTAATAAAAAGTGGAACACATATATGGCTGGGTGGGTCGGGCTATATCCGATTGTGTTTTGGGCCTACATTTCTCAGGCACAATCCGGCCCTAGGCGGGCCACCAGGCCAAAATGGCCCAATTTTTTTTTTTTTTTTATAGTTTATAAGTTAAAACACTAAAATAATTTATAATAACTTCAAATAATTATTTATTAATTTATAATAAGTTCAACAATTCATGATAGGTTCAATTCAATAATTCATAATAAGTTCAGTTATTCATAACAAAGTACAAAAAATAATTAAACAACTCAAAATAAGTTGATAATAAACATACTTATAATACATGGTACATCATTAAAAAATTTTAAAAAAAAAAGTGGCTGGCTTTTGGAAAAGCCCGATAGGCCCGGAGGGTCGGTTCTATTTGGGCCTCCAAATATTAGGTTCAACTTGACCCTAAAACCGGACAGACCGGACTCATTTTGCCAGCTCTACCTGTATTTAGAGCCCATGAAACTAAAATTTTGTGAAATAGATAATGTATTCAGGCTTAAATTACATTCAATAAGGATTAACAATGAAAACATTTGTAATCTTGTCATACAGAGCCCAGCAAAAATCAGAAATAAATCAAATAATAGTACCAATATAATTTCCACACAACAATACCCTTTTCGATATATTAGGTTCATTCATAAATAGAAATCAGAATAAAACTTATTATGTCAAAACTAATACTCTAAAATTATAAGAAAAAAAAAAATTATAAGACGAACTCCCAAAGATGATGATCAGAAGAATGGAGTAACACCCTACATTCTCTTTATCTCTAAGCATCAATTAACCCTAACTTGATAGCACCTTATAGCTTAATCTCATGTCAGTAATATTCGTTCCACTTCAAATTCAAAATTAACGAGCAAAAATAAACGAAAAAACGCAATACTAAATTATGATGCAATGGATTACCTGATTAACAGCTGGATAAATATCAATCTGATTCAATAATTCTGATAAAGGATTTTCCTCAACTTGAATTTGAACTTGAGTACTATTAAGTGAGGCATCAAGAGGTGATAATTGAGCAAATGGCAAATCCCAAAGATCAGAATCTTGATAAGAATCATATTCAGGATCGTTGAATTTGGGGGGTGAGGCTTGCTTTCTGAGTAGAAATTCGTCGTCGTTTAATGGGTTTTTGATGATCATCGCCAAATTCAGCTTTTGAGTTCCCATTTTTTGGTTTGGTTGAGGAAGAGGAACAGCGAGTGTGCTACGGTTTTAAAATATTTTCCCTCCGTCCAATTTTCCAATTTTAATTTTCCTTTTTTTCTCCCTCCAATTTTAGTATGTGTATTTTTCTTTTTATCAATCTAAATTTAGCATATACATTTAAAATAATCTCTTCATCCCAGAAAAAGATAGATGTACTTTCTATTTTCTTTTTTATCACAAAAATAAGTAGATTTCTATATTTAATTTATTATTAATATTTCATTTCCAACAATGTCCCTAATTATTACTTCATCTAGTTGTTTTCCAAATCAATATAAATGAGTAGGTATTAAAAGTACGGTAATGCTATGTGTATCCAAAATTTGGATATCCAAAAACAAAAATTTAGAATTAATTAATGATTGTTATTACCTAATTACCCTTATTAATGATACCATTAGGAGATCTTGAAATAAAGGAAAGTTGACAAGAAGAATAATAGTCTTATCTTTTTGCCAAATTAATTACTGTACATCATAATGTGTAGACTGCATTTATTTAATGTTAAATAATTATTAATGTATAATATCAATGAGATTTTTTTTTCTAATGAAATATCTTATATTCTTTAAAAGTTAATAACTTCAATATATATTTAGTTGGCTATTGTTTCAAACTGTTTAATGAAATTTATATTCTTTAAACGTATTATCTTTTCTCTCTCCTCTCTCTTATTTCTCTAATTTCATATTATCTCTACTTGATTTACAAGTCATTATTAATAAAAAAATATTTGAATTACAAAATGTAAAAATTAATTTATATATTTAAATTGTTAAATATTTTTTTAGTGTTTTTTTTAAATTTACAAATTTTAAAAAATTATTAATCAATTAAATGATCATGACACACCTAATAATTTTTTTAAGTAATTAAAATTTAATCTACAAAATAAATCATGAAATACCTAGATATTTTTTTAATTCAATAACTCAATATTTTTGTATCAAATTACTAAATTATTTTTTAATAATATGAATTATCGATATATATATTTTGTATTACTAATAAATGATTTTTGAATTTTGTAAAATAAAATTTTGTAAGACCCTTATTTCAATTCCGGGGATTTCTAAACTTGTCTTTTGATAATTGTTAATTGAACCTTTATGAAATTTTACTCCGGATTATCTATATCATCTGTTTTTCATTTTTGTGAAATAATTAATTTAGATTGATCACCTAGGTTATTTTATTCTTACGTTTAATTAACATAATCAAAAGCAAGTGAAGAATGACTGTGATTGGTTAAAATGAATTACAAATATTATTTTTGGATGTCAGCGACAGCACACACACAAAAAAAAATCGACTTAATTCGATTTATTTTCCTTCGATTTATTATAATAAATTTTATTTTATAAAATTCAAAAATTATTTATTAGTAATAATATATATATATATATATATATATCGGTAATTTATATTAGATAAAAAAATAATTTAGTAATTCGATATTGAGATAATTTAGTAATTTATTACGTCATAATCATTTAATTGATTAATAATTTTTAAATTTGTAAATTTCAATAATATACTGTAAAAATATTTAACAATTTAAAATAAATGTAAATTAGTTTTTTCATTTTGCAATTGAAATTAATTTTTATTAAATATTATCTTAATAATTACTTGTAAATCATATTGAGATAGTATGAAGTTAGAGATAAGAGGAAGATGAGAGAGAAGAAAGAATACGTGAATAGAAGAGTGAGAGAAGAAAGAGGAGAGAGGAGAGAGAATTTAACATATCGCATTCTAAGCATGCGATTAGGTTTAAAAGAGAAATTTTTTTAAAAGATACTACATTTTTGCAAATAAATTTGAAAACTATAATATTTAAATAAATCAGCCAACAAAATTAGCTACTTTAAATAAGAAATATTATTTAATATACGCATCAAGAAATTAAAATATAATGTCAAATCTATAATTATATATTAGTTGTATCATAATACATATTAATTGATTGGTATTAGATTTTTAAGGAAGGTCGCCTGAGTACAAATGCTCCATATTAAATTATCTGAGTATAAATCTTTTATACACCAAGTGTATCGTGCAGTTTAAATTTATTTTATTTATTAATTATGATTATTTTTTATTGAACATTAAAAGTCAAATTTTTTTTTTGCATCAAGTACATATTGCTTTCAAATATATTTTTAATCAATACTATTAGTTGTTTTTAGTTAACAATTGTAGTTATTTTTACTTAACGCAATACTTGAACGACTGCAAATGTTCACTGCAAACAACTATAAATATTTAGTAAAAATATTTAATACAATTTAAAATTGCAATTAAATTGCACGGTGCATTTTTTAAAATAAAAAAATCGTCTAACTGTTACTGTTCAGTAAAAACCACAACTAGTACATTTTATTAAACTAATTAACATCATTTAAAATACATTTGAATTATACTGTACAATTAATATATAAAGTATTTTTATGTTGTGAATATATATATTTTTGAAAAGCATCAATTTTCTATATAAGCAAATTCCTTCATTAATTATTGGTATTAAATATTACTTCCTCCATTTCGGTTATGTTCACTATAAGTTTTTTATTCTATTTTTATCAAATACCTACTCAATTTATACCGTTTCACTTCATTATTATTTACATTTATTGTCATTCAATTATTTATATACATTTACTTTAGTCTTCTCTCATCATCATATTATTTGTATTATATCTATTATTATATCACTTACCTTGATTTTTATGTTAAAAAGAAATGAGAAATAAATATCGAGACGAAAGTAATATTATTCTTTTGGTCCACTGCAATAATTCATTTAGTATGATTACATATTTGACATTATATTTTAATTTCTTAATGTGTATATTAATACTAAAGTAGCTAATTGCCTAATTATGTTGTCTGAATCATGGTGATTGGACATTCAACATATCACATCTCTACGTTGCAAAAGATTTTGAAACGTACAATAATTTAATAAATTAGTCTTACATTTGAATTTAAATGTAACTTAAAATTTAATGTAAGAGAAAGAAATAAATGATCTTGAAAAGAATGACATTAATGGTATTGATCTTGGAAATATAAGAGAGAAAGAGAAATAATTTGTTTGATTTTTTTATTTGGGTGTGAAGGGTATATTAGTCATTGGATTTTTTTGGATATTTAGCAATGCCCTTAAAAGTATGCATTAACTATTTTTTTGAAATCAAAAGGGTAAAAATGAAAAATAAGAAAAAAATTTAATGTTATAACTAAAATAACTTTTATTTCTTAATCTGTGTGAAAATACATGTAAGTCTTTGTGAAATGGAAGGGGTAAAATATAACATTTTATATTTGTTTTTAATATCACTTTAATTACTTAATTTGTTATTAACTTTATTCATACACAATTATTTTATTCACAAATGAACCACAATATCTTCATAATATCCTTCAATGTACACTCTCCGTTCCAGTGAAAGTTTCTTTTTTTTTTTTTTTTTTTTGTTAATCCCAATCAAAGTTTCTCATTCATTTTTTGGTATACGTCAATAATATATTTAATACAATTTTACACCTTTTCATCACATCTTTTTATCTGACTCCATCACATCACTTGTATTATACTATTATTCTAATACAATTCATTAAATATTGTGCCAAAAAGCAATGAGAAACTTTCACCGGGATGGAGGGAATATCTATTAAAAAAAAAAAACTATCAATATTTTTTTAAGATTTGTGTAAAAAGTTTTATGAATACTAATATTGGACGGAGGGAGTAATAAGGAGCAGTTTGTCTAAAAAATATTTAAGGTGACGCTTGTTTCAAACTTTTTAATAAAAATTAGAATGAAATTGTATTTTACTTTATGCCCCGTATATGTTGAAAGAATGATTGTTTCCATGGTGATTTATATCTTTAATGTCATATTCCAATTTTGGAAAGACATAAAAGAAGGTTCTTGGTGGTGATGGAGGTAATTATTAGGTAGAAAATGATTGTATGAGAGGAAAATATTAATTTAAATGGGTAATGATTACCATATTTAGGAAAAAAAATATTATGACATTATTGAATAAATAAATGTATATTAATTTCATATGATGAACAAGTTTATTGAAGTTTGAATCAAAATATAAAGATCCAATTTAATTACAACATTTTCATACGCTTCACCTAAATTCCACAGCCTTTAATGTCATTAAATAAAGGTTTAATGGCAGATAAAATCATAATCTTTGCATTAATTACAGATTAATCTAGGCAATTGAATAATTAGTAATTACAAATTATATATTTTTTTTAATTTCTTTTTTTTTTTTTTTTTTGCAATTAAGGCAATCGATTCCGGACAGGTTCCTTCTTGTCCCTTCTTGCCCGAGTTTTATATGACAAAAATAAATACACAGGCATCTGTTACGTGACATTTATTAATATTTTGGGTTAATTAAAATTTGCAACCTCTACTATAGTGTATTTTACAATTTGCAACATATATATTTTGCAATTAAGGCAACTCAAATTTTAATCCTTTTTTCCGACCAAATTATGTTAGAACAAGGTTATATTTGTCCTTTTAGGTTTATTAATTATTTCAAATGTTTATTTTTTTCGATCCCTAATTTGCCGAAAAAGAATAAAATAGTTTTATATGACAAAAATAAATACACAGGCATCTGTTACGTGACATTTATTAATATTTTTGTATAAAATAAATTAATTATCAAATTAGCAAATTAATTCTCCAACCTGTATCCGATTAGTTTTATTATGCAATTGATTTAAATTTTAAATGTATTTTTTAAATAAAATTTATTATTTTATTAAAAATTTAGTTAGTCAATGTTAACGGCTTAACAAACACAGAAACACTATGCAGTTATTATACTCTCTCCATCCCACAAAAATTTGCATATTTTCCTTTTTAATTTGTCCCACAAAAGTTTGCATATCCCAAAATTAAAATATTACATATATTTACCCTTCATGTCATTACTTTTAAGACCAATTAATTCTTTTATTATATTCATAAAAATTTACAAAATTATCCTTCAATATTCAACTTATCACACTTTTTTCCTTTTTTTTGTGCCCAAAGATTCCCACAAACTTTTTCGGGACGGAGGAGTACTATATAATATAGTAGTGAATTAATTGTATTATTTTATATAAGCCCAACCCTCTATCATAAGTTTTGTTCCAGGTTATATGCACACACGTTTTTAATTAAAATACACACCAATAGTTATTTGATATTTTATTAATTAATATGTAATAATACAATATTACCCTATTTTAATTTAAATAAATTTAATACATTGAAACTCTAATTTATACACCCACAATCTATTTGTCGAGTCACCACTGAATCATCACCGAGTCACCGTCGAGTTGCCATACAATTATTTCATAAATATTTTTTCGAAAAACTAAAAAATTCAAAAATAAGATATGTTCGATATTTTTTTTCTGAAAAGATCCAAATATTTGATTTAAGATATGTTCGAATTTTTTGTTTCGAAAAATATCAAAATTTTTGAAATCATTTTTCGAAAAAAACTAAAATTTTTGAAAAAAAATAAAAAATTTGTTATTTTTCGAAAAATCAATTTCAACATTCGTATTTTCTATAGTTTTTCATTTACCATCAATAGAAAGAGAAAAGAGGAGGATAAAAAAAAACCTTGTAGGTTGCGGCCGTGACTTATTAAACTAGGAAAATAGAGAAGAGGGGAGAATGAGGGGAGGAAAGAATGGAAGAGGGGGTGGGGTGGCGCAAGAGTGGACGTAGAAGGGGGAGGAGGGGAGAGAAGCACGGGAGGGGGCACAAAACAAGTATAATACAAAATATAGAAGTTCTCCACTAATTAATACTCAAGTCTATTACAATTGAAACCTACGAGTTTTCATAGACTGAAATATTTGCATAATTGAATCATTATCAACACTACCAAAAACTTCCAAAAATGAATCATTTGGACAAGGGTCCCTCAGTATGTATACCCTTCGAACTTTATCACGAATATTAGGATTATAATCCAAATTTGAAATTCTTAACCCCGGGTCTGTAGGAAGTTATTTTACATCTAAATTGTTCCTATTTGAGTTGGCATTATCATCTTGTTTACCAATAGAAAATAGTGGTTCCAATGTTATTTTATAAAATCTTTCCATAAACCATGAATCTGAGAATTGTGAAATATATAAAAAATACTTAGAATCTAAGCTTTTAATAATACTTTTTAATTCCAAAATAAAGTAAAATCTTGAAAGCAAATTAATAAAAAAAAAAAAAAAATTCAACCATGAATGATGAACTTATGATTCTGTGAAGAGTGAAGACATGTCTTGTGTCCGTTGTGCGTTGGGAGCTTGAGAATTGAGGTTCAGAGCTGAGTTATGGTGCAAAATGTTGTAATGGTGTGAATCATTTAAGAGAAATATTGAGCCAAAATTTTAAAATTGGGACTTGGGTGAATTGTGGTTGGGTGATAGTGTCGTCTCTAACTTGCATTTTTAATTTATTAATAAAAGTATTATATTCAATTATTTTATTACAACACACAAGTACATAACATATAATTGTATATATAAATATGTAGTAATTTTTTTTTAAAAAATCTACGGGGGCACGTGCCCATAGGAACAATAGATCCGTCCCTAGAGAGAAGAGAGACGGAAAAATTGTATGTATGGGGGGTGAAGGCAGAAGGGGAGGGGACAGGAGAGAGAGAAGAATGGTGGGGGGTGGGGTAGCGCAGGAGGGGTGAGGGGAAAATTAGGGTTATTTAATATGGTAAATATGATATTTTGTGATGTGTGTACTCATAAAATGAAGCGTGTATTCATGTAATGTGTGTTCTAATTAAAAAAGTGTGTGCATATAGCCTGGGTCGTTGAATAGAATCCAAAAAAAAAAATATTAAAACCCAACATAAGATATGCAAAATTAAAGCCCAACTCTATATAATATATTTTGTTCAATAGATTCCTAAAAAAAAAAAATCTAAATTAAAACCCACACAAGATATGCGTTTTTTTTCCATATGGAGCATCAAGAATTAAGAAACATGGGCATGATATACCACCCAAAGAGAAATAGGGAAAATATAATGAACGTATCACCACCATATTTTCTTCTTCATCTTCATCTTGAATCATCAATTCCAATTTCTGCATTAACCTAACTAGACTTTCAATACACAGGAAAGAAACAGAGGCGGTCGAAGATTTTCATAAATCATACAGTATAATGCAATGTCACGCGGAACACTAGATCCACTGCACGCCATTGAATCATGCGCAATCCAGCTCCTCAGCTGGATGCCATTTTCCGAAACCCTAGACTCGGATTCCTCCCAACCCTGTTATGAGCGGAATAGCAAGCGCCCTTGTCTCGCCGACCGCGCCACCTCCTCTTTTTCTATAGACGCCATTCTTGACATGTCCAAGCTCAGCCTCTTCGACGACGATAAACCTCTCGCGTTTTCTGCCGCAAGTAAGCGATGGTTTGCCCGTAAGCGTAAGCGCCGTCGCCGTTGTGTGTCGCGATCAGTGTCGGGTCGGAGCTCGGATCGCAGGGGATGCTCCCTCGGTGCCTCGGCGGCGAATGGGACTTGTTCGGATTTCCCAGTGGTGGCGGGGGGTACGGATTCAAGTGGGGAGCTGTTTGGGGATCCGAATTGGTCGTCAGATGTGAGCGAACGGATTCCGAGGAGAGAGATGGAGGGGAGTGGGGGTGGGGAGGGGGAGAATGTGGGTAGCGGGTATGGTCAGTTTGGGAATTGTGATAATCAGGGGAACGAATCTGGGTATGTGAGTGAACCAGGGTATCGTGGTGATGCAGAGCTTGGGTATGATGATGAGGATGAAGATGATTCTCGAGTTCTGTTTTGGGGGGATGAATTTGGAGGTACTTTCTGCCTTGAAATTTTTGCATGGTTCATTATGTAACGTGCGAGTTTTGTTGTTTGTTCCCTGATTAGTTCATAATTAGTGTCATTGAGCAAGAAATCTTGTTTCTGAAAATGGAAAATTTGAAGTTTTACTAGCTGTTTCATCAGAGCATGCATTGATTGTGAAGACAGTGCATATCTGGTAGTCTAAACGTTGTTAAATTTGGCCTTGTTTGGTTTTAAAGAGGAGCTTATGTTGGTAAATGCAAAAAATTGTTTGATAGCTGCACACAAAAGTTACTGAATTGTGTGATTGCCAAATATGTAGGGGGGATTGCTGTGGTAATAAGCGTATGATTTTATCATAACAAGAAAGGTTTCTGGTAATGATATAGGAATTAAGAAAATTTGATTTTTGAGATTACATTCCCATAGTTAAAAAAAAAAACAATTGAACTCTCAGATATCTATTTTCAGACGTAATTTGCTACATATGAGACTGTGAAGTTGCTTAGAATACATCAACTTCTTGTATTTTTCATTGATAAACACTGGGAAGTCAAGAAGTGTAGAATTGTTTCTGATCTGTCATACCATCGTGTTTTCCTTATTTTGTTATTTTGCTAGTTTGTCTGACCTCCCGGATGGTTAATCCTAAGGTTTTTGTTAGTCAAGGGTCTTCAACTTTGAGTTTAATACAAATTTGTTGATAAAAAAGAAAATCATGTTGGTGGTGAAAGAATGTAATGCAATTTAGTATTATATTGTGGTCCCTTGTTTTCCTTCTTATTGTTGAGTTTGTTTTTATTTGTGAATACTATGAAGTTGCATTTGGATTGAGGGATTGGATTTGAAGAAAGGATTTCATATGACAAATCCATCAAAGTTGCAAAATTAATATGAACTCAACAAAACAACCTCAATGGATTTGTTATTATGGTTCATTCTCCAAATCCTACAATTCAAATGCACAGCTTAAAATAAATCAATAACATCAGTTTGGCGTTTTCTGGAAGGCGAACTTGTATATATTGTCATGCTTGCTCAATCCATTCAATTGCTAACACATTGTTCTGCATCTTTTCATCAGATGGTGCTTCCAAGTTGGAAAGAGTGGGTGAAAACTCGCTTCAGAAAGCTCATCACAGATGCCGTCATAAGAAAAGTGTCTGAGAATGGTCATTACCTAAGGTAGTCGACAAGAATGGTGAGAAATCATTCCGACTGGAGGTTGGGGATTGGGTATTGATCGATTAACAATGTTATTGATAATGCACATAACATAAAGGCACTATATGATATTCTTTTGGCTTAGGCTTTTATTTTATTTTCTATATTTATCTCTGCATCTCATAAATCATTTTAGATTTCATGTTTGGCCTTGTTATTGCGCCCTACATGGAGAGAGTCAAAATTAAATCTCCCTTTGTTTTTTTACAGGAAGTTCTTTATTTTCCTGCAACAAAACCTCAATATAATGCTTCAAACAAGGAAAGGTACAGAATCTCTACTCTATACATTATTACTGTCTTTCTGCTGTGTCATTTGTTATTCTCCACCATGGTATATTGTTTACAAGAAATGTAGACTGATAGTTGAATCCACTTTGCGCTCTATATAATACGCCTGAAATGTAAATTGGAACCTTGAATTTGATATGGAAAAAGGGAATGAAAAATAAGTTACACTAATTTAATGTCTTCTAGACATACTTGTGTGTTTCGTACCCCTTCCCACTCAACTCTTATCTCTTCTCGCTTTTGAATATTGGATGAAGAATTCAACTACTCCATCCGTCCAAAAAATTTAGTCCTTTTTTCATTTTTAGTAGAATTTAATTTTATTTCAAAATAGAAATACAACACTTTTATTCTTATCCTTCAAATATCTCTTTAATTATTCAAACTGTCATTGACTTTATTCATAAACAATCATTTTATTCATTATGGATCCACAATATCTCTTAATATCTTTCAACATATCTACTTTATATATAAACTACTATTATTTTATAAAACTTGTGCAAAAAGAAACAAGACTAAATTTTTGGACGGAGGGAGTATTTATTTAGTTGACGATGTCTTTTCTTGCAGAAGTTGAAAAGAAGGCGACATTGTTATAAGAATTCTCAAATCACTGGATAAAGGAGAAAAAAAAACGTAAATAAATTCAGGGAGGAAAAAATATGGTTGCTTGTGCAGTGTCAATGGTTGTACAGATTTTGTTATTGCTGCAAGAGGTTTTTGATACTAGTGTAACATTTACTCAATCGATGTTTGCTAATTGTCAAGGTTGCATGCATTTCGATTTTGAAAAAGCGTCTTAATTTCCAAATTAATTTATTATAGAGTAGGGATTATGTGCACCGGATGCATTTTTTTGACATTATCAACTATTTTCACTTAAAAATGCAGTTAAAATTGCAGTTGTTTTTACTTATTTTTTGGGTGAAAATCACTGCGTTTTTTTAGTAATGATAATTGATACCTTAAAAATGCAGGAATTGTTTTTGCAGGGATTGTAGAAAAATAAAAGCCACATAACAAAAAAGGAAAATGAAAATACAATACTCATTGACCTGTTGTGACTGATAAAAGGATTGTTTTGAAAATTTGTACAGCTCACAAGATCAAAATAAAAAAGTTTGGATCAATTTAAAAATTAGAACAACTTATTGAAGTGCAAAAGTTATAATTCCATTTGATAATTATGCACATAATATTTCGGATAAATATTAAGTACCATAAAAAAATTGGTACAGGTAAAATATTAAGTGCATTTTAATGATTTCAGTTAGTATAAAGAAAGAAGGCTCTTTTTAATTAGTATAAGTATATCTGCATATGTACTAACTTTGACAAAAATAAATTATGCAAAAACCATTTAATCTAATAACACACACTAATTCCTTTCTTTTAATTTACTCCCACTATCTTCTCATTAGTTTTGGGTATAAATATTAAAATAAATGATATAATAATAAATACAATCGTGGATATTAATTTTTGCTGTCCTTACAATTAAAATAGTTCGACTTGGGAGGATGAACTACACAATTGAAGTAATAATAAATTAAATAGAATTCATCACAAATACGAATGTAAACAAGTCTAATAAAATTGTATAAAGCTTGAACTCGAGCTTGACTGACACCATACAATCAAGTCCTAATTTCATTTGGTATCACCATTTTACTTCCATGAAATAATTTTGTCAATATACTAACCATAACCATATGCATGAAAGAAGTGATTTCTAGTTTGCGTAACATTCAACTGATTTAATGGAGGTGTATCAGATAAAAATGGAGGTGTAGGCTTTCATCAATGTTTTTTTTACATGCCCATCAGCCCATGCAATTAAGGCCCAAAAGTTCTTGCAAATATGTCTAGTTTGAATTAGATTTGGTCCCATAACTTTCTGACAAAATAGATTTAATCCCAAAATTAACTTTTTAGCTAATTTAGTCTCAACTTTTCTGATATGTTTTAAATTACGTCTCATTTTCGCCGAAAAATACAAAACGACGTCGTTTTATGTCACGTGCATAACACGTGTGAACTGTTTCCGGCAACTGTGCATACGTGGCATCTATACAAAAAATACAAGACAACTTTTTTCATCAATCTAAAATAAAATGCCTTAATTTTAAAATGCATCATTCTTAACAAACTACATAACCGGTGGATGCCACATATGCACAGTCCCCAGAAAACGTTCACACGTGCCGTGCACGTGACATAAAACGACGTTGTTTTGTATTTTTCGGCGAAAATGGAACATAATTTAAAACATGTCAGAAAAATTGGGACTAAATTAGCTAAAAAATTAATTTTGGGACTAAATCTATTTTGTCAGAAAGTTATGGGACAAATCTAATTCAAACTCCAAATATGTCCGTCCAATTTTGTGCGAATCAAACTTGAAGTGTCTCTTCTTCCTTTTCTTTTATTTTCTAATTGCCTGTTATTTTGTTTCTTTTTCTTTAATTTCCGGTTGCAAATTCCGGCGGAATACACACAATTTAACGCAAATATCGTCAGTGAACTGTCTCCAACTTGAAGGTAACTCTTTGATTACTCGTTGATTTTGGCGCATCGTCATTGGTTTTCTGTGGGTCAGTTGATTTTCGCTTTTCTATTGGATTCAAATGTTAATTGCAATCAACATTAGCCCCAATTGCAAATCCAAACTGTCTTTGGTCAAAGTTGATGCGCTAATTTGATTTCCCCAATTTGATTAACCTAAGTGAATTTTTTAAAATACAATAGTTTTTTCAGTTCAGTGCGACTAAAAATAGTTTGACAATTTAGGTGTAGTTTTGATAATAACTTGGTAGGTTTAGTGCAATATATGCCTTTCTCACTCTTTCGTTTTCTCAGCCTCGTGCTTCTCTCGCTTCTCCGATCGCTCGCTATCTCACAAGCTCGTTATCTCGCGGCTGTTTGTTTTAGGTATTTTCGTCACTCTGTTATCTGTTCTCAGGTAGCCAATGCAGGTTGGTGAGCCTATGATGCGAAAGTTTGGTATTAAACTTCTGTTAGAATTGTGCCAAATTATTTGAATAAAGTGAATTTACTTTTCGTTATGGTGGTTTTGTGTGAATACCCTAGTTTGTGGATAATAGATTTGTGTGGATTGGATACAAAATTATTTTCAGCTGTATAATTTGGTGAATTGTTGAGTAACTGTTAGTTTTATGATTTATGCATCTAATGTGTTTGACAAAATGCCTTAACTACTTTTCTTCTCTTTCTGTTGTATAAGTAATGCAGCAACACTATGTTCTTAGGTTGCCTAATTAGTCGTTAAGCAGAATAGAATAGCCCCTCAAACATCTTGTTTTCACTCAAGACGGGTAACAATATCTACTCTCATACATTCAACGTTGTTACAGAAGTGAAGCATATTCACAAACTGAAATTTCACCTGTAAGTATATACACATGAGCATAAGGTTAAATAGATCCAGAAGTTATAAACATTGGTGCTGATCTTGGAGGTGAAGAAAGGTTAGGTATAGGTGGAACATGCAGTAATTCCAGTTTTCCTGCGAACATTTCGACCACCTTACTCGTCGATGGTCGATCTCTGGGATCAATCTGTATGCAGTGCATTTTGAGTGGATTAATATTGTGAAAAGGATTTCTTTTGACAAACTGATATTAACCACCACCAAAATTGTATTTGAAGGAGACTAGACGATGGCTTTAAGGCGTATGCTTGGATTCTCAGATGGTGAGTTGATGAGGTCAGATTCAAAACCTTGTACCCGATTGATGAGACACACTGCTGGAATTTTTTCTGTGGGAGGAGCATTGGGCTTTTGGGTTCTCTGCCGCTTGCATTACGGTTTGTTTTAAACTGTTTCCATTTTCTGACATATCTTGATAACAAGTCTTTTTTATTTATTTGTTTGCATTTCTGTGTAATGATCGTCTCTTCAGTTTTATACACAGACTAGCACATAGGTGAGAGCACCAATTGTATTGTCTAGTTAATTTCATAATTATTTTGGTCTTTTTAGCACAAATTTCATAAATATCTGCATAAAGTTTATGTATTTAAGGAGAATATGTCTTGTTCAATTCTTGAAGGTTGAGTGAAACATAAGAATGCCATACTGGCATTGGTTGAAACTTCATGTTACGTAGAGGCATTAGAATGCCATACTGGTCTTGTTAGTTGTTTTTTATTATTATTATTTTTTTTAATTTAGATTAATTTTTTTAAGTTTCTATTTATACAACAGTCATGTAATGTGTTTGAACATGATTCAATCATCATTTAGTACTCAGCCATATGTTAAAGTAAAATTAGATGACCTCTGATAAAAAAAAAAAAAAAAAAAAAGAAATTAGATGACCATTTTTTTGAGAGGGGCCGAACTTGAGTCAAAATATAGTCGACTTCCTGGCTTTTGTTTGTGACTGGTGCATTTATAAAATAGGTGTTAAGCACTAATATCAAATGGCTGCACTGAAAATGTCGTAAATAATTATCTTAGTTATTTAAAAATAAAACATCTCTTATTAGTTATTTTATAATAAAACATATCTTATGGAGTATAAATTAAACTTATAAATAGAAGCCTATAAAGAGTTGTAAATAACAGTCAAGAATTTGAAGAGAGATGATATATGTTTCTCAATGTATCTTTTCCTGGTTTTATAACACCTTATCAGCACAACTTTACAGATTCTGGAAATTTTAAATCAAGATAACATTTCCTCCACCTATGTTATAAAATTATAAAGAAATATAGAGGTACATGATAAAACTAATTTTGAGAATATGACAAAGATTTTATTTCTTGTCAATCTTGTTTATCTAGAAGTCCTCATGCAAATATTGTTCTTTTTTTGTTTATGATATAATAATAATAATACTAGGCTCGTGATTGTGTTTATGTTAATCATTTGCAAATGATTGTGTTTATACATAATTAACTACTTTGATGGTAATGCAGGTCCAAGAGTCACAATTCCTCGAGCTCGTAGATGGGCAATTTGCGGGGCTGTGTCTATGAGCGCAACCTCAGCTTTGCTAGTTCGTTTATTCAGTCCTGAATGTGAACCTCAAAATATAGCTGCCTATGACCGAAAAAAGTAATATTTTCAAGTTGTTACTTGTGTTGTTTGCCGCACAAAACCAATATTATGTGAATTGTTATCTGTTTGTTTTCATCATAACATTAGTTTTACAAGTTGTCTGAATTCTGAAATGATCCATGATAGTTGGTAGTTTTTAGGATTCTATGAACATCAGACAAAAAAGTGGAGTTTTCAGCAACTTGATAGCAACGAGAGAAAGTCTCTCTTTCGTGCCTGACTTTGATGTCTTTTCTTTGTTTTGGCTGTTATTGGAAAATAATTTTTATCTTCATTTTGGAGGAAAATGAAAAAAAAAAAAAAAAAAAAAAAAAAGGAGGAAAATGAAAAAATAAATAATCATGAATTGAGTGGTGTGTTGAATGAGTCGAACTTGGTTTGTGTATTTTTTATAAATCAGACGAGCTCAAGGTGGTTAGAGCTCGACTCATTAAGACTTGATATGTGAGAATTATTTTGTTATTTCAACGCAATATATGAGAACTCATCGGGCTCGAGCTCGTTAGATTCATTAGCGATTCGAATTTATTCTATTTTTAGCTCATTAATGTTTTCTAAAAAATTCAAGCTTGGTTCGAATTTAAAGTATTCAGCAGGCTCAACTCGAACAATAGTACTACATTTTGTTGGCTGTATTCCTTGGTCATTTATCGAGTTCCAAACTAAAGTTTATTAGATGTGAATGTGCTAAGTTTATTGAGTAACACCTTGTCAAAAAAAAAAAGTTATATTGAGTAATACTTGTGTGAATCGCGTGTATACGAAAAACTCTATTTATACTATCATTTGTCATGCACTATTATAAGTAAATGCGACAGTGATAGTGCATGTGCATGACATCAATAATAAAAATAAAGTTTATCGTATACAGTGCATGTGTATGACATCAATAATAAAAATAGAGTTTATAGTATACATGCTATTCACACATGTTTTTGCCAAGTTTATTTGATATTTTTATGGAATCCAATTTAAACGATGGCTAACTATCTTTGTATGCGTGCCTAATGAATTTTTTGCTTTCGAGAAAAAAACAATCTTGATATGAGTAGGGTGGTAGATGATCCAAATTATGTAAATTAAACCAATCGAAGAGTTTGTCATAAGTTTTACTTTAAAATTTGTTTACAACTAATATTATTTAATAAAATAATTAATATTTTTCAGTAAAATAATTAATACCTTTCAATAAAACAATTGAAGCTCTTAAATGGAACAATTAATATCATTCAAGATTAATATCTTATAATATACCCTTTCAAAAAAAAAATGTCATATAATATAAACAATCAATATTTTTTAATGAAACAATTAACACATTTCAAATTAATTTTACGATGAAACTTGTCCATACAAGAATTTGCCCTATTTGAATTGTTGTTTGACAAACGAGCCGATTAATTATTATTGAAATTAATTTCAAACAAATTGAAATCAAATGTTTAATTTGATTGGTTATCTGAGTTTTGCACTCAATTATCTACCGAACCATCCAAATAGACCAAATCGAATAGTAGATCATATTTTTTTAAATCGAAAATTGAACCATATTTCTCAAAATCGAACAATCCCAAACTGAAATATTTTGGTTCAATTTCGATTTTTCAACTAAACCGAAATATTTTTTAAACTTTTTTTCACTTTCTGCAAACCATACACTCACTAGTTTAATTTAAACAAGTATTGCATTACATAACCTTGTTTTGTATTTTTCAAAATAATTTTGTATTTGGATTGATGGCATTACAAAAACATTTATACTAATTTGAGAATGTCTTTTGTGACTCAATTTTAATCTTTAGTCCCTCCAAGCAAACACAATATTATTTAGGATAATCAATCAATACTTTATTTCACTAGTTTAATTTAAACAAGTATTGCATTACATAACCTTGTTTTGTAAATTCAAAATAATTCGAGCATTACAAAAACATTTATACTATTTGAGAATGTCTTGTGTGAAACTGTTTTATACATGTGACGTGATACTTTTTAGATATGAGTATAATAAAAATAGGCAAAAGTATTACGTCTCATATATTAGACCATCTCAATCAAGTTTTTGTGTTCATATTTTAGTACAGAAAAGTGAAAGTTAGAAATTTAGGAGTTAAAATAGGAAATAAATTATAAAAATTAAATATATAATTTATATTCAGAAAACATGAATTAATATTTATAAAATATATATTTTATATTTATATTATATTATTACAGTTTGATTCAGTTTGTTCAGTTTTTTATTGGTAAAAACCAAACACCGAACCGTATTTCAAAAAAAAAAAAATTAAAATCGAACACCAAATCATAAACCAAAATTAATATTCCCTCCATCCCAAAGTTGTTTGCACAGCTGACTGGGCATGGAGGTAAAAAAAATGCAATTTTAGGGATTTGATCATGTGTAAGTGAAGGGTATAAGTGAGAACCACGTGTATGTAAAGTAAATGGTTAATTAAGTTGAAAAAAATAATGTCATTGATATAAATAAATAAATATGTATTGTGAGGGTGTTAAAAATAAAAAATAATTTTATTTATAAGTGTGCAAACAACTTTGAGATGGGGGAGTATTACAGTTCAACTTGGTCAATTATTACGATTTTTTTTTTTTTCACATCCTTAATGTTATTTTCACATCATGTTAGTCGAAAAGAGAGATTATAATGGCAATGAGTAGTAAACTTAAATGAAATACAATTAAAAGTTGAGAAAAGTTTACCAATGTCATTAAGAAATTTTTAATTTTTTACAAAGGTTTTGGGTAAATAGTCTAAATGTTAAATTAAATTAAATAATTCGAATGCAATAAATCTCATCACTGTTTTCGAGATCCACAGAAGACGACGTCGTGGTGTAGGAGAATGGGGAGCGAAGCGCTGAGTGCATACAGAGCGGTGCTGAGAGCGACGCGCAAGACTTTCTCCGGCGACACCCTCATGCTCCGGGAATCTGCTTCCGAGTTGCGGAAGAAATTCGAGGAGAATCGTCACGTGACCTCCCCCGCCGAAGTCACCCGCCTCCTCGAGGAGGCACGTGAGGCCTCTCACTTCATCTCCACCATGATCGTACAAGCCAAGCTCAACGAACGCGGCGGTTACGGTATGATTAATCAACACACTGCTCATTTGTTATTGGTTCGCCTTCCTTTTAATTGTGCATACCACCTGTTTGTCAAAATTCCTGTGAAGTTTGATTGGAACAATGTGCTACTATGATTTTGAAATACTGTAGGTCTTGTATTTATGTTTTTTGCTTCCAATAGATCATCCTTTTGTGACAAATTTGCTTTTATTTTTTGCTAATGTGATCGTCCTTTAGTTTTTCTTCAATTTTTTTATTTGTGTAATACACTAGAATAATCAGATCAATGTCTCCAATGATATCATAATCAAGATTGTATTCTTTAGGGATGTTGCTGAAATATTGATGTGAGCAAGATTTGTTCTTATGATAATTATGTAGATTTTAAGTTTCACAAGAACACAAAGAAAGCTGCAATCTTGACTTGCTTTCACGTTTGGATCTCTGGCCTTAATGATCTTCATTCGGACATTCTGTAAGGATAACTTCATTGCTGAAGCTCAATACTTATCAATCTCAAACCTCATAATCTGTCATGAGTCATTATTAAGGTGGAAACGTGGAAGCTCGTCTGTTTTCTTGTTTAGGAGATTCAAATTGCATCTTTCACTAGTATCATTAGGTAGGCTCTCTAATAAATTTCATCATTAATTGAGCATCTTTTTTGTCTCTTAGCTGATCCATACCCTAGAGCATGTCCTGCATTGTCCATTGAATGTTCTCGATGAGATAGTTGATACTGAAACGTCTTATTTGTACATATGCGGATAGATTATCACGTAGCTGCATATTTGCTTGAAACCTGTCTAGTTAATGTAGTAGAATACAATGTCTATGCCATAGATTTTGTTTGTTGAGGTTTGTGCTTTATCTTAGAAATGCTTTCAGCACCACACACACACACAATTCTATAATGGGTAGGTCTCTTGTGTGAGACGGTCGAACTCATTAGTCAAATTCACACACTAGTCAAAACTTTGTCAAATTAAATTGGGGCTTGGTCCATCTCAGACAGGTTTTTTTTACTGTTATATATTTCACATAAAACTGCTTCTGCAGAAGTGAAGCCTGAAAATGTGCCTGTTGGAGCAACCCTGGAGATTCCGTCGGAAGAGATGCTCAAGAACTGTACACAAAAGTAGTGAAGCGTTATCATTACACTAGAAAAGGTGGATCATACAAGCCCCGTCGGAGGAATAGTTATGGATTGTTCTTTCCCTTTATTTGATTCCCTCTTTCAAATTCAGAGCAAATATTGCCTTCTTTATTTTGCAATAGCAATGTGGACAATGTATTTTTCTGGATCAGACTCGTCTTAGTTTTCTTTTTTGCTAGTTGAGTAGGGCTGTTGGTTTTTAGCTCAAATGACTTTGTCGATGATCTGCGGTCTCCATCTCCAATACAGATAGCGTTCTTTGTTTCGTACCTGTTTTTCCATGCACACTGTTCAACAGAAGTGGTATTTGTTTGTGCTGTTTTTCTGGGCATTGTAATCCTGAACATGGGAGAGAGTCACAGCTCGACATTTTATCACATCTTTGTATACCAATAAACAATTAACAAATGATTATTGAGGTTGTAGCAGGTCACATGTTATATGTATATAAGATCTGTATTATGTATGAGACCATCTCATTAATTCTGACAAGTGTTCAGAAAATAAGAAAATCCTCTTTTCTCTTTTTCCCCGAGCAGGCAACTCTTTGGGAACAAAATTGGCCCCGATGGACTTTAATGTAATTATTAACACTAATTGGCAAGAATTGTTGTCTCGTATGCACTATTCAGCTATCAATAAAAAGGATTCTAGTAAGTTACACATTGTTTATATGTGTTCAGAACCTATTCCTAGTCTTCTTCATCATCATCATGTTGCTCTTCCTTGTGACTTTTCTGGTTCTTGCTTGATCCAATGTCCCCTGAAATGAACATAGCAATATAATTGATGATATGATTTATCTCATATGTAAAATGGAAGAAACAGAAAGAAAGTCCTGAAAAATCATGTATGTAAAGTTATATTCATGATCAACAAAACGTAGCCCATGGAGGTTCCCAGTTTTTTTAGTACAGTTAAAAATCATTCCCAGTTTTTTTAGTACAATTAAAAATCATATCAGGATTCATCATATCACGAATTAGATTTGTGGCAGTTAAAGTTTGGCAAAAACTTAGATGCACCTAGTTTATCTTATGAACCAGGTTTGTCATATCACTATTATGGACAACTATTATCACTGTCACTCTCCTTCTTCAACTTGAAGAAGGGTCTCGACTGGCTTACTTTCTTACTTGCTTACTGGATTACAATTACAATGCTGTGAAGATCCTTCTCTTCAATTCTATCTTCAACCTATCAAGCTATCTAGAGACTTAAAAGTTATAGTGCAGAAAGTTTGAAGATGTACAAGAGAGTGTTCTATAAACACTTAGAAACTTATAAGATTCTTTTGAAAACTTTTGTAAGTGCTCTTTGAAATCGTGAGTATTGAAATGAGTGCTAATTGTTCTATTCAGAGCTGTGTTCAAACATATTTATAAGCCCGTGAGACGGTTAATTTGTTGTAACAAACAAAAAACCGTTTAACAAACTTATTCTTGAAAACTGTCTTGACCTTGGCTGATCTTGAACTAGTCGTCTGAAGCTGACTTTGTGAAGACTTGTCTTTCTTATTCTACTCATCTAGTCTTGACCTCGTCTTGAGCTCTTTATTATTGTCTCCAACAGATGACTTCGTCAAGATCGTCTTCAGATGACCTTCTCTTTTCATAATCTCGCTGACTATTCTAGCTCTACCTAGCCTGATCAGCTTAGCACTAGAATCCATTACATCAGCTGTCCTATACACAATCAACTGGTCATCTTACTTACATGAGCTTAACCTAATCTAATACAATTTAACTCATCAAAACTACTTCTGATCTAACACAAACATATATTTATTCCAAATATATCAATCTCAATAGTACAATCCAATTTAATATATTCCATCTAATCAATCATGTTTCGTGAAGCAAACGACCCCTTATATGATTACGGTAATATTTAGACGTGAACATGTAATAGTAAGATTAAGTTGGTATATTGTAGTAACTTGTTAATTTATGAGAGTTAATGAATTTATAATTTTTCAATTTCTATAATTTTAACAATAGCACTCTTAACTTTTATTTTTAAATTTTAATTATGAGATTTTTTTTAATTTATTATTATTGATTTGACAATAACATTGTGAAAATTAAACAAAACCGTATTCAAATGTAAAAAATAATATAGATCACAAATTTGTTTATAACATTTTCAAATAGTATTGATAGTCAATATTTTTAACTAAAAGGGGAGAGTCTTATTTGGATGTAAATCATGTAATTAATTATAATATACAAATATAAATAGGTTTAAAATCATATATGGTACCGTATATATCGAAATATTATATTATCAATTTTTTTCGATATTTCAATACATAAACTGCGTTAGCGCTTGTTACTAAATTGCTACAGTTGGACCACAATACTTAAAAAGTGACTAGGGATTTCAATTAGAAGGCAATGTAAATTCGAACTATTCTCTTCAAGATTTGTTAAAATTACCAAATGAATTTGTAATTTTGGTAAATTTCCATTATTATGCACATGTGTTCAAGTTACTAAATAAAATTTGTACTAACTTATTTATAATTTTTTTAAAAAACGTTATAATAAAATAATTTGATTCGTTTGGTAATTTGAACAAACTTGAATGATATTTCATTTGATAGTCTGGATAAATTCCTACGAGATAATAGTATTCTATTCTATTATGAAATGATAGAATCAATGCAAATGTAATATGTAATGTATATTGCAGCAGTGTTTGGATATAAGAAAAAATGCAATTCGCAATATCCTGTCCTGTGAAAGCATGTAATTATTGATTTATTTAATGGGAGGAAGTAAGTTTAAGTGAAATATTCTTGCAAACATTCTGAGAATACAACAGAGCATTGTGAAATAATACAATTCACTTTGTTATGGATTGTACCTAAGAAATCTTCTTGCAACCATCTCTCTGGCGAACTGCGTAAAGAACTGCAACGGAAGCCACAGCAACGGCACCCACACCTGTAACTATCTGTAGACGATGCTGCCTTTATGGACAGCTTACTGCGCAAATATTCCCATATCCAACGTGAAAAGAATTTCAGCTTACAAGTCGACTGAAATTTTTCCATCGAGAATTCCTGGACATGGCAAAGCAAAAGAGCTCCCGGTCAAGGACACATATATAAAACAAGCCAGGAGAGAGATTAAGGGGCGCTTGGTCAAATTCATTGATGGGAATGTTAATAAGCATATAGAATAGTGAATTGCAATGAGAATGATGATTACATGATAAGTGTTTTGCTTTAGTTATGGAATAAGTGGAATAACAAATGATTGTTGGTTAGTGAATGATGAAATGGTTGAGAAGAAATGATTAGAGGAAGGTAGTTAATCAAGATGGGTAATGATTAACTTATTGTGAGTCTCACTACCCCGTATGAAGTGTGATGAAAATGGATTTATTATCATCATTTTTCTCATTAATCACCACAATTACTCTATACCCATTCACATTGAAGAATTTTGAACCAAGCGACACTAAAATTCATCAAGGAAAATTCTGTTCGAATGAAATTTTTGCAGCGTTCGTTCAGTTTATTTGTAACAGTGAAGATGTCCAACCTAAGATAAGAGAGTGTAGACAAGGTCTTAAAAGAGTAGCTCTCCTCATGCTCACAGTTTACCCAAACTTCCTCCAAATTCAGCTAAACTGCCTCTGAAATATTCTAGAGAGAAATCCTGCATTTTCAGATGAAAGTTTTGTTTCTAGTTTAGTGCGCATATTACAGTGAATAATTCTACTTTACGCCAAGAAAATAATAAACCATTCAACATAACAAGTATCCACACCTAGTTAGATTAGCTTGTTTCCATCACACCTTAAGAGGATTGAAGCTACTCCCTCCATCCCATAATACCTTTCACATTTTCTTTATAATACATCCCACAATATCTTTTACACCTTTAAAATAGAAAACCCTCCATAAACTCCACCCTCACAAATCACATTATTCTCAATTTTACACAAAATATCATTAATTTTGGGCCACACACACAATCCAACTCATTTCCTTCCTTTTTTTTTTTTAATCGGGCAAATGGTGACTTGAACCCATAACCTTTGGGTCATAAGTAATGGAGCTCTAACCACATGAGTTATACCACCTCGTCCATTTCCTTACTTTATATATAAAGATTTATAAAATTATCATTCAAATTTCTACCCATTCTTTCACCTTTTTAACTTGTGTGCCCTTCCTCCTATGAAAATCTTTATGGAATGAAGGGAGTACTATTTTATGTTGAAAATATCTTATCAGTACGATTACTAGAGTATTTAATGTTGTTATCTTGGTCTTTAAGAGGAAACATATGCCAAACATTTAGCATGATCACAATAAGAGAGGCTAATAATTGTTACCTTGGGTAATTTATTCTGCAGGGCCAGGTGTTCAACGTGGAGTCTCACATTTGATGAAGCGTGAATCCAAAAACTGCGATCAACTTCAGCATATGTACATTTAACAATGTCAAATAATGTTCTTGCTCCATCTTCGATAGCCTTTAAGATGGTGGATTCTCTATTTCTGCGGTTTCTGAAATTTCGGGAAAATAGGAAATACATGATATAAATGATATATGTCCAATTAAAGGCAAATAATTCTATGCACCATGCAACTCAAGTGCATTTTTAAATGATACTATTTACTAAAAGGTATTAGTAGGTCAGTATTAGATGTTTTTACTGAACAATGTTAGTTGTTTTATTGAATAGTATTTGTTGTACACCAGTTGCATGGGGTGCACTCAAGTGTTACTCCCAATTAAAGTATAACCTCATGTACTTGTGCACTATCAAGCATTCTCACTCTTTTTACCTCAGATACACATTGAGCATGTGTTTTGGCCACATATTAGGCCTGCCATGCATAGGAATTAGTACATGAGGGGACAGCTCCATGAACCTGTATGTTGTGTCAAAGTACTCCTACAAACATGAGCACAAATTTAAACCAACAAGATTTCAAGAAAATGAATGATAATCAAAATAAGCTTGGTCTTTCAATGAAGTGAGTGAACAATAAGAATCACAATAAAATAATGTTTCTATTTCTAAATGGTGCTTAATATGAAAATTCCTTTTCTCAGTGAAGATTTTGAGCGTTCCAAAAGACATCTCCCCTCTGTATTTTGGATTGAAAGAGGATGCCCAATTTTCTGATATTACAAGTAACAAATGAGATATATGCTGACTAATTCTATATTCAGATATTATAGCATTATTTATTAGGCATTGAACGTAAAGGACGGTCCTAGCAAAGTTAAAAACAGAAACTTTAATAGGCTCCTCTAGTTGACATGTAAGAGAATGCAACAGCCAGACACACTCAAAATGATTTTAATATCCCTTAGAAATTGGAATAATTAGGCAAAGTTCCTTGTGCACGGTTTCAATGGACACAAACATCCACAAACTGTAGAACACTATAATTTTGGTATACTTACACTCATATTTCCACCAGAATGAATATCCAAGACCGCACTTCCTTGGCTGAAATAACACAGATTTAACAGTTCAACCAACTCTAGTTTTAGGGGAATTTGAATGCTAAAGCTAAGTGAGGCAATAAAAGCACATCAATTTAAGAAAAAAAAAATATTATACAGGCATAATTGATTTTTAAAGGGTGAACTTTTTGATATATAAATCAACTGAGATTTGGATAACAATATCTGATACTCATATCGTTGTATTTTAATCACATTACTCTCTCTCTCCATACATATACATGTACATGTACAGATATATATGTATTAGTGAATGAAATATTTAGCATTAATGTGTGTATATATACTCATACATACATATATAGTAAATGACATAGAACCAAACATTGGGTTTTCTAATGGAGTAAAAAACAACACAAGTCCCTAGTAACCAGAAACAAATTACTTAACTCCATAAGAACACCACTTTGGGTTTTATTATCACTTCTAGTCATTTATGTATATGCATAACTAATGAATGGTAAACCATCCATAATATTTAAATCCAAATGTTTATCTGATAACTTACCCTAGACAATGATCACCAACTATCAATGAGTTTGTGGAGACATGAAGTAAGGCCACATGGCTATCCGTATGCCCCTGATAGATTTTACCATAAAAAAGAGCCAAAGTAATTTCAAATAAAAGAAGCATAGGTTAACATGTTACAGAAAATATGGGGAAATCTTTTGAACTAGTTATGAAATGTGGCCAAACCATAACTACAAGATCAAGGTTTGACACAAAAAGAAAATAATTATAAAATATGAAGGCCTTGAAGGAGTAATGGCATAACCTCTATATGGTTATATTGGTCTCTCAATAGTAATCCTATCCTATCATCTTCAACTTTATGTGGTCACAATGAGTTTTTGAGTCAGTATATGGATGAGAAAGATTATATTGATTAAAAGAACTTCATATTTTTACTCCAAGTAACTTTAAATGTCAGAAGTGAAAAGAAGTTACATCAAATAGACCTAAAACCAAGTAAACCTAAACCGTTTAAGCTAAGGTGATATTTCCTGGAGGGCTATATACTTTTAAAAGATTATCAAAAAGAAGTATATTGAATATAAGGAAGCACCACGACTGTACATTTGGTTCTTAACCGTAGCAGATAATCATTGAGAAATCAAGAAAACAAAAGTAGCAGTATGGCCTAAAATATACGTTGTAATGAAGCCGACATTTAAAGAATATGAAAGTTACAAAAGGGAATCAAGGATTAAGCAATTATGAAGGTACAAATGTAATTAAGGATTATGCACATTTAGGCCTGAAAGATGGTGATGCAAATGTTTGTAAGTCCTCATTGAACTAAAACTGATGAAAAGAAAGTCCTAAATAGGTGCAGCGGAACTAAGGATGCTCTGCAATCAGTCTAGAGAAGATAGGATAGAGAAACATGAAGTGCTTTGTGCAACAATTACGAAAAAAACACTCAAAAGAATAAAGAGAAAAGGCATAGTGTCTGAAATTTACTAGAGCTGGGATGAGTCTCAACTGTTGGCCACCAATACAGATTTCTTCAGATCCCAAAACAGGAGTATGTCCCAGGGACCACAAATCTGTATCCAAAACATATCTAACATGTTAGAAGCAACACTCAATCATGAATGTAATCTATTATCACACACCATTATCATTAATGATTAATCTATTATTCTAAGGCCAGTTTTACTCAATAAGTAACCCTGCTGCAGGTGTCTTTCAGCGACAACACTCAATCATGGATGTAATTTAGGGTTTCTAAGAAAATGAACATCTGATACAGGCATCTTCCTTTCACAAGAACTAATAGCCCATTTTTCATCAACTAGTAGTACTTTCTGTTTTATAAATGAACCAGATCAGTCTGGGAATATCCTAAAACCTTCAAGTTAATTAGGTTCAGTGACTCTAACCTCATATATTTTTCTTTACCCAGTATAAAAACAATTGACTCTAACCTCAAAATGTAGTTCAACAAATAACAAGCGTAAGTATCACACCTTTGCTAATTCTGCGAGCTGTGTTTGGATGGGCCAAGAGAATAGCATCAGGATTGCACTTCTGGACAATCGAGAGACCTATGAACATAAAGCAAATAAATAGAAAGATGGGAAGGAAAGAGATGGTGGCAGCAAAACATGAATAAAAATTTCAAAATAATTAAATAATATTATTTCAACATGTCACTGAGGTGGCTTACGTGTACATATACATATAAGGTAATCTTTTACCTAAATTTAAATTAAAGAAAAAACCAATATTAAAAAAATCACATTTAATTTTTATTTTAACTTCAAATTAAAAAGATCGAGAACATCACAACCACATTATCAAAATCTTTTTTCACTATGAAGTTCAAGAATTTTTTATCACACACTACCTTTACAAAAAAACAACTAACCCAAAATAAAAAATATTAATGCAGAACAAAAAAATCATAGGCATTTACTAAACTGTCTATAATACTTACCGTCCACATGATCAGGATGATGATGAGTCACAAACACAACCAACTTTCGTGGGAGCGCAGTAACAATTTGTTCCAGCTGTTGGGGTAGAGCACATCATTTCGTAATGGCGCCAAAGCAAAAAATAGAGAAGGTGAAATTAATTTTTATTTGTAGGATCCACTGGTGGGATCTGGTGGAATATTCATTCAAAGGAAGCATATGACGAGTATGAGAATTGACTGAGAGAACAATTTTGATAATTAGGCAGCATATATCAACAAAATCAGATTAATTATTTATAGCATCAACTGAAAAGGAAAAAGTGATATCAGAAATATAATGATACCTAAAAGTAATTTCCATCTGAAATGAATCACCAGAAAGTCATATATTAATCCTCCTAAAATAACACTTCAAGCATTAATAAGTTGCTCCATGGATTTTTCAATTAGCATAATAGTTTATAAGATAGCTGTCATTTGGATGTAAAAGTATCATTATCTAGCATAATTCTTAAATTAAAATTTCTTTCCCCTGCACGCGGCATTTTTTTGAGGACCGTACGGCATGCCAACTACTGACTTTAGACTTCTTATGTTTATTTCTTGATGTGTTTCCAGTACAAGACACAATACCTCTTTGTGCATAGCGGAGCTGCATCCAGGATCTACAATGAGAGCATCTCCACTTGCAATAAAATTATCACCAATAAAGTTGCTATGACTTGTCTTAGGCACAAACATGGCCAAGGTTGTAGTGTGGAAAGGCTTTGTTGTTCTGCTTCTCATGGGAACAAGCTTAACACCAGGAGGATATTCCTGTCAAAGGAAGGATACAGTAGTTTTGCAACGATAGCACAGTGAAATCTTTGAGCTGCGATAACATTGATTAACTTGCAGAATGTAGAGCGGTGTGAATTTATTAATATGCCACTCAGATATGATTGTTTTAGAGATCTGACATCCGACAAGCAGATATTATGCTGGAATGATCAAGAAGCAACGTTTTTTATTTCAATATATGCAATGCAGGGTGAATATTTTAGTTTAAGAATGACATGCAAAATTGTGCCACAGCCCATTACCAAGCTAATGAAGATGTCTCAACTACTATACTGCAGCCAATGAGCACTCAACAGAACAAGCTTCAATTTGTTGGGGCCCTCTTTCATCCTTTTCTTTTTCTTGGTGTGATGATAATTCTTCACTCAATAAGTTTACTTTAACAATATAACGAATGGACTGACAATTTAGACGTTGAGTTGAATGACAAGATTTATTTCCATTTCCTTTTGAGAATATGGATATCATGTTAGTTTAGCATGATATGGCTTATATCATTGAATTACATAAAAGGTAGAAAGAAGTGATGAAAATGCAGATCAAAGTCATAATTCAACTTTGTCGTAAAATTTAACACCAACCACAAAGAAACAGACCTGAGATCTCAAGGTGGGAGGAATATTCAAGTTTGGACTTGGCAGTGATTCATTCAGAAGACCAACAACAAATAATGAACCTATACGATCATTTTGAGGCTTCACATCCATAAGCAAATCTGCACATTCTTTGGTGCTCATCCACTTGCAGCAATCTGTAAGCAGTTACAGCAACACATAAGCCCAATTATACACAGGCTGCTATCAATTAAAAATCTGTTTGAAATGAAGCACTATTTAACTGCAGATATATAAAGCACAGAATTCTTACAAAAGAAACTAAATTGTAGTACTAAGATGAGGTGAATAGAACACCTACATGAACTCAACTCATAGTGCAAATCTAAATGTATATATGAGAACATATAGACCAAGGAAATAACAATAAAATAACGAATATATATCTTCAGGACTTTGTAACAAATGTTGTGGCCAAATTTTTCACACATGAAAAGAAGTTTAATAAGATTATTCTGCGGGCCTCCACTAAAAGAGGGCCAAATTCCTCCCAATATAAAATCCTAGTCAACTAAGTTTCGGTAAATCACATCAGATATCAGCCAATGAAGGTGTAGATACTAAAAGCAAAATTAAGAATGGCAAACCTCCTAACTTCCAATCACGAGTTTCCAATTCTCCGACAATAAACACTGTTTTAACTGGAGCCCCAGGTCCAAATTCAGGCTCATCTACAACCTTTGAGATGTTCCATTTTATATTCGTTATTTCCTCGAACCCCACTTGTTTCAGAACCTACATCAAAGCCATTGATGAACATGTTAATCACCTGCAACTTTACCAACCCTGAATCCATCGAATTCAGATTTTTTTAATAGATAATGCATTTAGACCTACATTACATTCAATAAGGATTAACAGTGAAAATATCTATATCTATAATAGTACAAATATAATTTCCGCACAATAATACCTTTTTCTGATATTCTAAATTCACCAGAATCAGAAATCAGAATAAAACGTATCGTGTCAAAACTATCCCGGAAATTATAAGACGAACTCCCAAAGATGATTATAAGAAGAATGGAGAAACACCTTATAGCCTAATTTTGTTTCAGAAACACCCTACATTCTACTCAACTCTGAGCATCACGCTATTAAACCTAACTTGATAACACGTCATACCTTAATTCCATTTCAGCAACAGCATAAGTCGAGTAATATGCGTTCCACTTCAATTTCAAAACTAAGTAACGAGCAAAAACAAAAGAAAACGCAAAACTAAATTATGATGCAATGGATTACCTGATTAACAGCTGAATCAATATCAAACTGATTTAACAATTCTGACAACGAATTGTCCTCAACTTGAATTTGAACCTGAGTAGTAGTAGTAGTAGTAGGTGAGCCATTAAGAAGTGATAATTGTGCAGAGGGCAAATCCCAAAGATCAGAATCTTGATAAGAATCATATTCAGGGTCGTTGAATTTGGGGGGTGGAGTTTGCTTTCTGAGTAGAAATTCATCGTCGTTTAGCGGGCTCTTGATGATCAGCGCCAAATCCATTTTTTGGTTTGCTGAGGAAGATGAACAGCGAGCGGTTCAATAATTGAAAGGTCCATTTCACACGCAATATCAATATATAGATAATAGGGCATGCATGTATTTTTAAATAATATATTATTGAATATCCTTATAAATAATTATATATGTTCAGTAAAAATTAGTATATTTTTAATAAATTATTATCACTTTTTCATAATTTGTTATCATTTTTTCATAAATTGTTATCACTTTTCATTAAAATCAATTGTACTTTTTTTTAAAAAAAAGTAATAACAATTTATTAAAAATGATTTTTTCTCAATTATAACGGTAAAATACAAGTTTTTGCCTATAAATAATTATATATGTTCAGTAAAAATTAGTATATTGTTGAACAATTATAATTTTTTTTAATTATAACTATTAAAATCAATTGTTTTTTTTTTTTTTTGGAAATACGTTTAAATTGCAGTTGCACGGTGCATCGAGTATTAATAGTTTCGTGACAATTTTTACTGTGAAATTGATTTAAAGGATATTAATTGATTATTAATTATTTATAGTATAAGCTATAGTTATTTTTAAAGTGCATTAGTTGTTTCATTAAAAAAATATTAGTTATTTTACTATAAGATATTAATTGTAAATTAATTTCGCAATACAATTGGTTGACACAAGACCAACTCTTGTGTAAGACCGTCTCATACATGAGACTGAGTCATTTTTTAATAAATTGTTATCATTTTTTTCATAAATTGGTATCACTTTTCAATTTTTATCACTTTTATACTAATTTATCACTTTTTTAAAAAGTGACTTGGTCTCATGTATGAGAGCGTCTCATACAAGTTTATGTCACATATAATACACGTCAAATAAAAATTATGAAATTAAAATCTTGTTTCAATTATATTTTCTTCTTATTTAGATTTTAAAAAAAATGTAAATTTGAGCATTACCTACTAGTAGCACAAAATGACATAAAGGTCTAATTTGATAGACTTCACCTAAATTCTACACAAGTCTTTAAATGTCATTAAATAAGGGGCAATTATTATTATGCAACTGCTAACTAAGGCTAATAACTGCAATAATAGCTGAAAAAAAAAAAACCACATTAAACAAATTCAAGTGAGTTGGTTTGTAAAAAAGATATAACTCGAAGTTTTGGTTAAGCTGAAAAACTCAATGGAATTGCTTAAAAAAAAAAAAAAAAAAACCCTCAATAGAATTCAAATATTTTGAGTTTTTAACTCAAGAAGAAATTGAGATATGTAATTGATATTAATTAGTCTTCTATATTCTAAACTCTAAATAATGATTATCATAAAATATTGTTTGCTATGGGTGTAAGTTTAGATGTAATATTAGAAAAGTAATTTCTGCATATATATCATGGATTTAAAATCCTTATAAATCAATTCAATCAGAAATGAGTTGTCCCACGATTTTTTTTTTTTTTTTTAAATCTATTTTGTTGTGATTTGCATGGAACAAATTTATATCAAATACTTACTTTTCATTTTAAGTGTTGGGCTTATGAAACGATATTTTTGTGCTGACCCTTATTGGGCTGCTATCACCTTATTGTCATAAATGAAATTCGGTTCATCCTCACTAACACCCATCTATGCAATAATTTATATATTGTGCATGATTACTAAATATCACAATATAATATTAAAATAAAAAATATATAATATTAAAATAAAAAATATATAATATTAAAATAAAGAGGTGTTATATGCAGGGACGGATCCAGAATTTTTTTACGGTGGCGCTAAAAAAAATATATATAAATATATAACACATTAAGAAATTATTTTCATACAAGTGGTTAGAGCTCCACTACTTATGACCCAAATTAAGGTCATGGTTCGAGTCACACTTTGCCCGATAAAAAATATTTCATCCGTCTCATAGAAGCTTTCGTAAGAGGGAGTGCAAACACTTTAAGAAAAATGAGTAATAATTGAGGTTTTGAGGGGTAATTTGTAAACTTTTATATATAAAGTAAAATATTTTATTGAGTTGTGTGTATTGTGAGTAAAAAAGTAATGATATTTGTGTAAATTAGTGAAAATTGTAAGAGTGAAGTTTATAAAAAGTTTTCTATTTTAAGAATGTGAACTTTTTTTTTTTTTTGACGGAAAAGTAAAATTCATTAAGGGTAAAATGGCTCACGCCTTACACGGGTAATATCCTCATGAATCAAAAAGGTACATGAATCTGGTACCTCTTCTAACCAAATGTGTTCGGTGTTAGAAGCATTACAAAAATGCGCCAAAAAGTGCGCCACAAAATTCGACTCCCGTCGAGCAAAACAAAAAGATATCCCATTGACTTGCCTCGCAAGTTGTTTGATTTCTGAAATGAGGGCCATAACGTAAGGCTCCTCTGTGATGTCTTCATTTATCGCCTTGATGAGAGATTCCGAGTCGGACTCGAAAATGATATTAGAAAGGCCACACTCACCAGCGGTTTTAATACCGAAATTTAGGGCCATGGCTTCCGTGATAGTCGAGCTTCCTCCACTTCTTTGTCTTTTCGACCCTGCCGCCATCACTTCCCCTGCTGCATTACGAATAACAAAACCAAGCCCCGTTGTTCCATCCGAGAAGGCTGCTGCATCAGAATTAAGTTTCAGCATACCTGAAGGAGGGGCCTTCCACCCAGCTGAGGTCTCTCGCGGTGTTGATCGGGTTCTGCGTGGGCCCAGTTTAAATCGCCATTCGTCCATATCTCGCATAGCTCGCTCCACAGTTTCATGCGGTGTTCGTCTGACGTCTTCAAAAATATTGGAGTTCTTATGCTTCCAAATCTGCCATGCTGTAATACAAAGAAGCATTTGGGCTTCCATTGGCAAGGCTTCCAGTAGGTTTCCAATAAAAGTTTTAGCAGGCGTCTGAGGTTGGGCTTGAATGCGTAGGGGGCTCATTTTCCACACTTGTTCAGCAAAAGAGCACGTAAAGAGGCAGTGGGTGATTGATTCCTCTCCCTCTCCACAAATAGAGCAAATCGGGTCCAGCCTAATTCCCCTTTTCAAAATATTAACCTTAGTTGGGAGATTATCCATGCAAACCCTCCACATAAAATGATTCACCTTTGGCGCCACCTTGCAACCCCAAATTTTTTTCCACAGAACATCCCTTTTACTGCCTGAGGCCAGCATTCTTCCACACTTTGAGAAACGATCAACGGCCAACCTGTAAGCTGATTTTACAGAAAAAATTCCCTGTTTTGTCTCTGCCCAGATAGAGATATCGGTCATGCTTTGCCTAATCAGAGGGATTTTGATAATTTCATTTGCGTCGTTCTCACTGAAGCATTCTTTGACAATGTCCACTTTCCATTCCCCAAGGTCCCAGTCGATGAACTCCGCCACGCGGGTTTTTGATATATCTCGATTCAAGCTAGTCTCCGGGCGTGTAGCCTTCTTCGTCCCTATCCATCTGTCATCATAGCAATGCACCAATTCCCCGTTCCCGATTCTCCAAGCTGTCCCCGTTTCAACCAACAACCTAGTATTAAGGATACTTCTCCACAAATAACTTGGTTGATAACCGAGGACGGCCCCCTCAATATTGGTTCGAGGGAAATATCGAGCCTTGAGGATTTGAGCTACCAAAGTGTTCGGGTTCTTCATGAGCTTCCAATATTGTTTTGCCACCATTGCCAAATTGAAGAAGTAAATCTCTCGAAACCCCATACCCCCATCAAGTTTTGCTCGAGAAATTTTTTCCCAACTTGCCCAATGAATCTTCCTATCGCGTTTCGTTGCTCCCCAGAAGAACCGAGTGAATGCTTTCTCAATTTCTTCACAGAGAGAGTGGGGAAAAAGAAAACAGCTCATTGCAAAGGTTGGAATTGATTGGACGACAGATTTTATAAGGATTTCCCGACCCGCCTTGGTGAGACTTTTTTCCTTCCAGCTGTTCAACCGTTGAAAAACCCTCTCGGCCACAATCTGAAAAACTTTCTTCTTGGATTTGCCGATTAGAGTTGGGAGGCCTAAGTATTTTGAATAGCCTTCCACCGTTCTAGCTCCCAGTTGGTTACCCCTCTCGATCTTTGTTTCCTCCTTCACACAACCACTAGCAAAGAGTTCCGATTTGTCAAGATTAACCTTCTGCCCCGACGCCCCTTCATAGGTAGCAATGATCCCTTTCACCACGTTAACCTCCTCTTGCGAAGACTTGAAAAAGAGGACACTATCGTCTGCGAAGAACAAGTGGGAGATCGGGGGAGCATTTCTCGCCACCCGGAACCCCGTGAGTCTGCCTCTCCCCTCCGCTTTCCCAAGAAGAGCTGAGAAACCCTCTGCACATAGCAAAAAAAGGTAAGGGGATAGGGGGTCCCCCTGCCGGAGTCCTCTTTGCGGAGAAAAAAATTCCGTAGGTTGACCGTTAAGGAGAATCGAGTATCTAACAGTTGTAACACATCTCATAATTAAATCAACCCAAGACTGATCAAAACCCAATTTAATACACATAGCATGCAGAAAAGTCCATTCAATTCGATCATAAGCCTTAGACATATCCAATTTTAGTGCCAAGAAACCATTCTTCCCTTTTTTCTTCTTCTTCATAGCATGAAAAACCTCAAAAGCAATCATAGCATTATCAGTAATTGCTCTACCAGGGATAAAAGCACTTTGAGTAGGGGAAATAATTGAATCTAAAATGAGTTTGAGTCTGTTGGCAATTGTTTTAGTGATGACACGGAAAATGACATTGCATAAACTAATAGGTCTAAAATCTCTCGGGCTCTCAGGATGTTTGGTTTTTGGAATCAAAACAATATAAGTGAGATTAAGGGGGGAGGGGTCTGTTTTTCTGTTCAGAATGTCAAGACAGGTAGTAACAAAAGATGACTCAGTAATGCTCCAGAATTTTTGAAAAAATAAAGGGGGCATACCGTCTGGTCCCGGAGACTTTGTCGGGTGCATTTGCATGAGTGCTCGTTTGATTTCGTCTCTTGTATAGGGCTGTGTGAGTGACTCATTCATGTCCCTTGTCACCTTAGTGTCAACCGAGTCCAGAACCCTGTGCATATCACAAACCCCATCTGAGGAGAAGAGGTCTTTGAAAAAACTGATAAGTACCCCCGCCACATCCTCCTCATCATTGACCCAATTATCATCCTTGTCTTTGATCCTGATTATCGAATTCCTCTCTTTTCTGTTTGAGGCCTTGTTGTGGAAGAAGTTTGTGTTTCTGTCTCCGTCCTTAAGCCACAGAGCCCTCGATCGTTGGCCCCAATAAATTTCCTCCTCCTTCAAAAGGCCATCAAGTTCGTTCTCTGCTGCTTTCAATTTGTGAGAATTCTCTTCATTCAAATCCCCTTCTTGCAGTTCTGTTATAAGGTTTCTTACAGTAACAATCTTCTCCTTAATGTTTCCAAAAGTTCTATTGCCCCATGAATTCAGCACCGTCCCACAAGCAGTTGTTCTGTCACCAAAAGATTTTGACGACTCAACTGTTCCCCAGCCTCTTCTAACAATGTTACTGCATTCTGAGCTTTCCAGCCACAGTTTCTCGAACCTGTACAAATTTTGCTTCCTTTTTTTCTTCTTGTTTTTCACAAGATGCTTGGTTCCATGGATAATCAGATGAGAGTGGTCCGACTTCATTCTTGGCCTATGGAAAACCGGGTGATGGGGAAAAAGTTGACGCCATTTCGAGTTGGCCCATGCTCGGTCCAACCTACATTGAATGTTAGCTTCTCCGCTTCTCCCGTTTGTCCATGTAAATTTATATCCCCGAAAACCGATATCCTGTAGTTGGAGGTCCGACATTGTTTTCCTGTAGGCACCCATATTGTTTGTGAGTCTCATATTTCCTCCTTTTTTCTCCGTGGACCAGATGATCTCATTAAAGTCGCCAACACATATCCACGGGACTTCGTTTTGGGGTTCGATTCTTCTCAAGAGCTCCCAAGTTTTATGCTTTCGTGGTTGTTCCGGATATCCATAAATACAAGACAATTGCCAATTTTCATCCCTTTGATCCCCTGCTACCAGGACAGAAATATGGTTGTGAGAAAATGACACCAAGGTTGCGTCCACATTATTTTTCCACAGCAAACAAAGGCCGCCACTGCTAGTATTCCCGGTGCCACGGCAATCCACAGGAAAACAATTTGGATACTTGAGAGTTCGATCATTGAGTTTTTTTGCTTGAGTACATAGCATTTTGGTCTCCATGAGGAAAAATATACTCGGATCTTCCTCATGTAGGATCTTCTTTAGTGCCCTAACTGTCGCTCGGTTCCCAAGCCCACGACAGTTCCAGGATAGGAGGATCATTGGTTTCGGCGGGGCTGTGACACAGCCTCCGCCGTTTCTTCAAACTCTCCCACTTTTGCCTTCTTCTCTTGTGGTAGTTGGTCCCTAACAAATTCCTCTCTCCTCTTCCTAGCTATTTGAGGCCATCTTGTACTGGTTACGGTTTCCTTTTTGATCTCTCGTATTCTCAGTTTTGGAGTCTTCTTCTGGTTAATTGAGATGTTATCCACAGTCTTGCATTCAGGTTTAGTTGGTGGGGGGTTGGGTGAGGGTGTTTGACTCTGGGTAGTGAGAGGGTTATGAGTAGTCAGTGGGACGCGATAGGCTTTTTGGTGGAATTTACTAGATTGGGTTTCATGGTGTGGGTTGGTGGGTGTATATGGTCTTACGGGTGTGTTTGGTGTGTGGATGGTATTGGGATAAGTAAGAGGTGTCTCGGTGGTGGTGGGATTTATTGGTGTCGGTGATTTTGTCGATGGAGTAATGGTGGTGGGGTGAGTTGTGAGTTGGCAGAGTTTTGCCAACTCAGTTGTTGGTGTGTAGTCATAAATGGGGTGTTGTATCTTTGGAGGGGTGAGTGGGTTGTGATTTGTGGCATTGAATTTAGGGTGGGTGTTTGGTCGAATATTCTCCTCTGTCTTGATGGTGGTTCTTTCCATTTCATTATAAATACCCTGTTGTCTAGGTTCCTTCTCAGTTCCAGTGTCCTGAGTCTCCATCTTTTCCTTCCCTTTTCCCATCGCTGTTTTACCGGCTTCCGAGACGGTAACATTGCTAAGTTTCTCCCCCAAATCTGCTTCCACCGTCGGCTCAATTCGTGCGGGTTCATTCCTTTCATCCATCTCCTCTCCTACATTCTCCTTGGCTAGCGAGCGTTTAAAGTTTTCGAAAAGGGATCGACGGAGCTGGGAGGCCTGATCCCCTCTCTGTTCAACCAGTTCAACAGCAGCTTTCTTCATTGGGGAAGCTCTCATCCATTCTCCATAGGGTAGTTTATCCTCAGGGAGTTCCAGGATTCTGTTTGAGTTCTCTATCAGGTCGCACTCTCTCCGCATATGACCCATCGTACCGCACACAAAGCAAAAGGACGGCAATCTCTCGTATTTGAAGGGTATCCATACTGATAAGTTATTTCCCACAGCAAGCGTCATACCTTTTTTCAGAGGCTTCTTAATGTTCACTTTAACTTTCACCCGGATACATCTAGCCATTCCCACCATTGACGATTTATCAATGTCCACGATCTCTCCACTCAGCTTTGCAATCGCTGATATCACTCGAGTTGACCGGGCTCCTGCTGGTAAATCATAGAGTCTCATCCATAAATGTGTATATTCAAACTGGATCTGGGAAGGTTGTTCGCCCATCTGTAGTTCTTTGAGGAGTAGCAGATTTTTTTCAAATAACCATGGTTCCTTGCTCAGTATTTCCCTCAAATCCGATTCAGCATTAAATTGGAAAGTGAAAAGGTTTACCCCAACTTCTCTGGCCGTAAAGCCCTTCGAGGGTCTCATTGCACGTTTCATAGCCTCGAGAAAGCCGAAGGCGTTGAAGGGTTTCGTTGAGAGGACTTTCCCCGCGAGACACAGTGATGAGTTTTGGGATATTGTTCCACCTATTTCCACCAGCGAGAGGGTGTCTCCCGTGTCCGTATCATTTTCTACCCCCTGGTTTCTTGACATTGTGATATGCACCGAGTTCCACACTCAGCAAAAACCTCGGATCTGGGGGACACTACCTGAGAAAACAAACACACAGCAGACAAATACAAGCAAAGACAGAAGTAAAACAAAACACAAACAATAAAATACAAGGCGACACAGACCCGGGACCACACCGAACTGGGTCGGGAAGCGAGAAAAGGGCACAGGAAAAAGGGGAAAACAAGGGAGTAAAAAGGGAAAAAGGAAAAAGGAGCTGGGGCGCGCAAGAGGGGAGGGGGTTAAAGAAAAAGTTCAGGCACTGCTAAAAAACCAGCAAGTCCACCGGAGAAGACACAGAATCCCACCGATTTGGGTACCAAGTTCTCAATCTACGGAGAAAAGTTGAACCCTAAGCGAGAGGGACGCATTAACAAAAGCTCTTGAAATGGGCAAAAGGATCCGCTTTGTTTGACGAATGTGAACTTATATTGGCTTATATTGGGATAGACGAAAAAGGAATGTGTGAAAGATTTTATGAGACGGAGAGAGTATAATGAATAGACTGATGAGGGATAATTTCTTTAAAAAATATAGAAAAGAAATAGATTAGATTGAATATATGTGTATGTTCCAAAAATAATTACATTTTGTGAGGTTGAATTTATGAAGACATTTATTTTTTTGGGTGAGCAAACAACAATTATGAGATATACGAATGAGACAAAAATATAAATAATTATAGGATGAAGGAAGTACAATTGAAATCAATAAATTTTTTATAGAATAGACAACAATACTTGCATGATAAATTAATTATCAACACTATATAAATAACTATCTTAAAAAAATACTATAAAAATATATAATGCAAAAAAAAAAAAAAAAAAAAAAAAGTTGTGGGGGCACGTGCCCCCTTAGTGGGACACGTGCGTCCGTCCCTGGTTCTATGTAAAAAAGTTATATTACACAGTTAGTTCGCAGCTACTATTATTTTATAACAAAATACGTAATATTATTTAATAAAATAATACTCCCTTTGTCCACCAAAAGTATGTTCACACTGTTTTTTTCAACAATTTATTTTGCTTCACCATTTAACCATCACTTAATTTTTTCATATGTTGTCGACTTTATACTCATAAATAACCACTTAACTCGTAAATGGACCACACAATACCCCAAAATACCCTTATTTTATTTGCTTTATCTACATTTTTTAAAACCTGTTAAAACCAAACGAGCATACTTTTAGTGGACGGAAGGAGTATTAATACTAGCAAAATAATATTCTTTAATATAATAATTAACATTGTTTAAAATAATTAATTTACGAAAAAAAATATTTATATAAGAAGATAATAAATGGACTAATCTTTTGTACAAATGTTTGTCGGCACATGTTATGAATATATCTGCCACCTTCCGCGGTTAATGGCCTCCACATGGCCACTGGACTTGGCAACTAGCTTCGCCCAACAAATGCTTTACCTGGGATTCGAACCCGTGACCTGTGTTCTGATACCAATTGTAGGATCAAGTGCTTGTCACTAGACTAAAAGTCCGGACTTATAGTGAGGTGCTACTTTATTTCCTTTAACTATATCTAGCTGCAGCGCCACGGTTCGAATGCGTCCAGACTTGGCTCACCTGCCTTTATCACGTCCGGCGAAGCTGGAAGGATGTTGGACTCTGCTCCCAACATACTTTTTTTTTTAATACACACATATATGATGAGAACAATTATCTCAAAAAATTATTTGTACCTTCAAATATTTTAGTTTTTTTTTAATATTTCCAAAAAATTCGATGGCAACTTGGTGGTGATTCGATAATGACTCGGTGGTTACTCAACAATAGTCGGTGAAGTTTGAATTTATTATATTTATTTAAATGGTAAAAAGAGCAATATTATATTTTTCAAATGTTATTAATAAGATAACAAATAATTATTGACGTGTGTACTAGAAGGAAGTGTGTGCATATAACTTGAGCCATGTTTCTCACATGTTGCACTGATATTTCAGTCTTGTAAAAGAATGGAGCCCAATATTTTGTAGTTCAATTTTGTGGGTTTATATACAACATATCATAAAGTACAGTAAATTTTTGGCGCCCAAATGTAATGCAATTAATATAATTTTTATTCACAAATTTTCAACCAATTTTTTTTTCTTTCACAAAAACAATTTGTATGCTAAACGTCCACAACTTATTTACGTTTTAAATATGCTGAAAAAAAATATTTTTTAATCCCACATAAATAAACACGAATTTTTCTATGTTACAACAAAATTTTTGAGTGGCTTTGTCTTAATATATTGAACAAAATTTTATTCAGTAATTCTTACCACTGCTAACTCTTAATATAGTTATCTTAAAACTTTATTAGGCTCTGCCAAGCAGGTAACATAGAAATAACTCATTAGCACCCACCCTTACTTCTACTTCTACTTTTTCATGCTTTCCATACATAATTATTATCTTAATTAAACATTTATGGAATTAAGCATTGACTTGAGGTCAGAATTTTCCCCTCGATTTTACATCACAAAAAATATACACATGACGTGTACAAATAAAACACTAGGGTTAAAAATGCAAGATAATAATGATTTTCCAATCAAGGGGTTATCAGTGATTAATGTATTGGTTGCTTACATGGCCTACTGAAAATGCCAACTTATCTTCTCAAGATAACTTTAAAGTCTCACTCATGGCCATCATTGTGTCCAAAATCAAGCCCTTTGTATCAGCTATGATTTCTTACTGGATTTCCACAACTACAAGTCTAGAAACAGGTCCTCTGCTCTCACATTTATGCACTAAGCCTCATCTATGCTTAGACTGACTCTAGAATCAAATGGAATTGAAGTTTTGACACTTGATTTCCAATTTTCCATGAGTATTGTTTGGTAGTAGGGTTGTGTTAAAAGCTTTTTAGTCTCTTCTTACAGAAATTGTGGATGTAATTATATATTGTTATTCACTTGTATACATCGAGGTAGCTACTCTCATGAAATGATCGCATGCCTAAGAGTGGACACCAACTTATATGTTCATCATTTATATTATGATGACACATAAACAATTAATTAAATAAATTGTGGGCTCCCCCAATTATGTGCATTACACCATTTATATTCTGTCTTTCTTACAATGACTATATTTTGTCTTTCGTACGGCGGCCTAATTCCCTCTATTTCTACTATTTTGTAGTTTCTCCCACACGTCACCAAGAGGGAGAAACCCTTGTATTTGCAGCACAACAAATAAAGATATTTAATTTTTTATAATTCGTCTTACCAATTACCACAATGATCAGGAAAGTTGGTTGTTTGCTCAATTTATTCTGAATTTGTTGCATGAGTATATATGGTATTAATAACACAACTTAATATATAACTCTCATATATACATAAAAATAAAACTGTCATACACATATAAACATGACTTTATAATAAGATGACACATGACAATAGAAACATAAAAAATCGACACATAAGCAAAACGCATAGGACAAAATGAACTCCCTATTAATATATAAGGGGATGTGCAAATGATGGAAAATCATTATCTTAAATTCTTGAGCACAAAAAGGTTAGTTGGTACTCACTTCAATTATCAATTTTGATAGGATTGGGACCTATTTTAATCCAGATGCTCAGAAAGTCTTCAAAACTCTTAAAAAACAGGGTAACTTAGACACTGCGAGCAGTGGTTTGATGTTGGATGCAGGGACGGATCCGAGATTTCGTTTTAAAGGGGACGAATTACTTCATAGAGTAAAGAGCTGAAAAATTTAATAACTCAAAATGAACGAATCATAAAATATAACGAATTTAATATATAAATAAAAAAAAATTACATTCATATAATAGAAAAATTTTAAATCTAAGGACAGGTTGAAGCACTAGTTTGAATGAGGTGTCGCTCCAAGAATTGAGGAGTTCAAATTAATAACTGAAATCATGACAGAAATCAGGAAAACAGCCTCAGATCATCATCAAAACCTCAAATTTTCACAACCCAAATATGTTTTATTTAACATCACCATTATCATAATCCATTCTCTGGAATCAAAGGCATCATCGCATCCCACACCACCGCCGCTCCCAGTTCTCCCAATTCCAAACTCACGGCAGATTTTATTTATCATCATCAGAAATGGCCCTTTTAATCCATTCTCTGGAATCAACACTTTCACAGACACAGAGCGGGGAACAGGGCATGCTGACCCATCAGTGTTCAACCCCACCGAGTTAAATGCAACTCAGTGGGTTAATGTGGCCAAGGACTCGGGATTTCCCAGAGTTATTCTCACTACCAAGCACCACGATGGCTTCTGTTTATGGCCTTCTCAGTACACTGACTATTCTGTGCAATCTAGTCCTTGGAAGAATGGGAGTGGGGATGTGGTCAAACAATTGGCCGATGCTGCAAGAATTGGTGGCATCCAATTAGGGCTTTACCTTTCTCCTTGGGATCGACATGAATCTTCTTATGGAAACACGTTGGAGTATAATGAGTATTACTTGGGACAAATGACTGAGTTGCTCACTAGGTTTGTCACATTGCTTTTTTCTCTTTTGAGATTCATACTTTCTTGAATCTTGCTAAATTTTAGTTTTCTTGTATTGATTATGGTATATATATGGATTATATTGAGAAATTGATTGTTCTAATGTGCTGCCTAATTGTTGATGATTAGTAAATGATTGGATTGCTCGGTGATACTTGATTGTTGGATTACTATACTACAAATAGTATTTCATCTACCGATAAAAAAAAAAAAAGCAAATGGTATTTCATCTTTATATTATTATTTCAGCATGTGTGTGTTGGTAATGTCATCTTGGAATATGAGATGGAATACTGTTTGAAATAGATGGTCTCTTGTGGATATATTGCCTGGTCAACTTAGTTTTAGCAATTCTAAATTTCATGAGGAAGCATTTGATTCTTGGGATTTGACATGGAGTGTTGCTTTTCTGATTTCAGTTCTTTTTTTTGCCTTTATGTAGATATGGTGATATAAGAGAAATTTGGGTTGATGGTGCAAAAAAAGGCGATAAGGACATGGAGTACTTTTTTGAAGATTGGTTTAATTTTATTCATCAACTTCAACCAGGGGCTGTTATTTTTTCTGGTGTTGGTCCAGACACAAGGTGGGTTGGGGACGAAACTGGTGTTGCTGGGACGACTTCTTGGTCTCTTTTCAATCGAACTAATGCAAAAATTGGCGATATTGATATTCAGTAAGTCCAATTTCACTCGTTTTTTGTTTAGGAACTGTTAATTTCCATCACTTTAAGATTACAATCATCTGCCATGGCTGTAAATTGTCTGCATCAAGTGGTAGATTTTCACTATATATGCTAACTGAATGATGTTCAGCAACTTTGGAAGAGTACAATTAAAACAAACCTTTCTAAAGTGCATAATCTTATGTGATTTAAAATGCAATTTACTTTTGAGTTTTGATATAGGAAAGCAACCTAGTTTGCTTGAATTAACACAATGTCTGGGTACCAAAAACATGATGATTTAAGTGCTCACTCTTTACTTAAAAAATTAACTTATTAGAAGAGTTTATTTATAGAAGTATGTCAAGAAAGCAGTGTATCTAATTGTAGGAATGATACATTCTTGCTCTTTAAGTAAAGAAATAACACTAATTGTAGGATCCTTGTATAGTTGGAAACCTGATGCGTCATGCATTTATTGTGTATATTCTATGAATGAAGCCGTTTCCATTTACCATGTACTTGAGCTTGGTTACATGATTTCTTATGCTGGCATGGGAGTAGTACAAATTGCTTTGAATTTGAATTTGTTCCTGTCCAGAGACTTGATGGCCTGGACTTCTGTAATCGTATAGCAGTTACAATAGTTAATCTTCTTAGTGCTCGTTTGGTTTGCATGATTAGGGCATGGCAAATGAGTTAACATGGGCTGACAAGTGTTAAAATGAAGGCAATCGTGTCTGCTGGATAATTAATGAGGGAAACCAAACGAGCTGTTAGTGTGTTCGTCATCTGTCTATCTTATGTAAATCACAGTTCATAGGACCAAAATACAAAATTTCTTGAGTTGGACTCGTGTAACAGAGGTTTACCGCCACTTTACAGTATAACAACTAATACTTTTAAATTAAACAAGTAATATTGACAAACTAATATGTTTTAAAGAAACAAGTACTAAAAAAAACCTGCATTGACTCTTCTTGATCTATACTACAAATCAGTTGGTAGAAACTGTCTCCTTCTACTAAATGTACCTCCAAATTCTTCTGGTCTTATATCCCCTGAAGACATTAAAGTCGTTCAAGAATTCTCAGAGATTCGGAGTTCAATTTTCTCCGACAATCTAGCAAAACGGGCTTCAGTTTCTTCCAGCAGCACACGCGGGAATTCAACTTAACCCCGTTTTGGCTCACTCAACCTTCTTGAAGAAGGTATATATTCCTACTGGGCTCCTGATCATGAGGCACTACCAGACTGGAAACTGTTGTTGGATTTTCAAGAAATGGTTACTTTCAACGTTCTGATGGTGCAAGAGCCTATTCAAATGGGTCAGAGAATCATGGAATTTCATCGTGATTTCTTGAACGAGGAAGGCGAGTGGGAGGTGGTAACAAGTGGCACCACTGTGGGGTACAAAAGGCTGTTGCTATTTCCCAGTGTCAAAGCAAGAAAATTGAGGCTGGTTGTTGATAAATCTCGAAACGATCCTCTGATAGCTTACTTAGGTATATTTATGGACCTGTTTACGCTACTGGGGAATGTCTCTAACCTTACTTCTCTATCACTCAAGCCAACCTAGTCTAAATTTAGAAATTTATACAGGGTTGATAAATTTCTGACAGCAGTTGTATTCTACCACAAATTCTTGAAGTTTGTTGGTAATGATGTTATTTCTTCTGCTCTTAGTGCCCTCCTCCATCCTTAATCACACATATTGCTTTAATTTCCAATAATTAATAAGAAACCCTACTTATTCATGGTATTTCTTCTCCTCTTAGGGTGGAAAAGCAGGGTTCATTCGATTCCCATATACCTGATGACTATGAGAATTCATTGGATTCGGTCCGGATCTCCTGTTACATAAAAATGTTACATCTCCTGTTATATTAATTAGATTTGCGCCACGTGTACATACATCAAAATTTACAAATAAGAGAATAACATCCTAATATAATCGTATGTACACGTGGCGCAAATCTAATTAATGTAATAAAAGATGTAACATCATTATGTAACAGGAGATCCTGTGTGCATTGGATTAGGACTTAGAAGAAATGTGAAGGTCTGCAAAGTTTTTAGGGCATGTTTGTTTTGAGATTCACACGGATGGGAGGATTTTGCGAATCACGTCTCATACTAGTTCGGACTTGCAAATCCAAATCTCAATGCTTACCTAAAAATACCTATAAAACCTATTATTACTCTTTTCAATACAAATTACTTTATCCACACTCATAAACAAAAAACTTTTAGGGTGACTTCAATATTAACTTTTAGCTATTTTAACAGAAAGTAATACTTCACCGTATAAGAATTATTTGCACAATTTTTTATGCAATCATTTTAAGAAAAATTTATTTAAAAAGATAAATGGGCTAATCTTTTGTACAAATGTTTGTTGGCCCAGGTTATATGAGTATACTTTTTTTTAATACACATGATGAGAACAATTACCTCAAAAAATTATTTGTACCTTCGATTTTTTTAGTATTTTTATTTTTAAATATTTCCAAAAAAAAAATTATTGGTGAAGTTTGAATGTATTATATTTATTTAAATGGAAAAAAGAGCTATATTATTTTATCAAATGTTAATAAATAACAAATAATTATTGATGTGTGTGCTAGAAAAAAATAGAGTGCATATAACCTGAGCCATGTTTGTCTCACATGTTGCACTGATATTTCAGTCATGTAAAAGTATGGAGACCAATGTTTTGTAGTTCAATTTTGTGGGTTTATATACATCATATATTAAAGTAGAGTAAATTTTTGGCGCACAAATGTGATGCAATTAGTTTGATCACAATTTTTCAAGCAGTTTTTTTTTTTTTCACGATAACAATTTGTATGCTAAACGTCCATAACTTATTTACATTTTAAATATATTGAATTTTATTTTTTAATCCCACACAAATAAACACGAATTTTTCTATGTTATCCTGTTGGGTAGTGTCCAAGGATGAATAAATCGCCGACAACCACCGACATTTCGCCGACATTTCGGATTTTTGGGGAGTTCGACACAGATACGCACCGAAAAATATTTTTTTACGGAATATCGGTAAAAATATCGGTAAATATCGGTATCGGTATCGGTTGACTCCAGTTAAAATTTTACAAGATGTCGAAAATATCGGTCGAAATATCGGTAAAAATTTCGGTTGTCGGTAATAAAATATCGGTATTTTTTTTTTTTTTGGATTTTTTCAAAATGAGAATCAACTAATACTCAAATGGTAGTAGAATAAAGGTGAACCAATGAGCAAGGACGAAATTATGCAATTTTAAGTTGATATCAATATTGTTTAGATCAAGATGACATTTCTTCTTTTACATTTGAGCCTCATAGGTCATCATTTTGGTATTAGTTGTCTTGTATTAACTAAGTATGAACAATTATTGTATCTCTTTAAACTGCTTATGCATTTTGTTGTTGATATGTTTGTCACAAGCAATTCAATTTGTTGTGAATGTATAATTAATTTATGTATTAAAGTTAGTAGAAATATTCTCTAAAATTTCATATAAAATTTCCATCAATTTTTTAATTTTTACCGATACCGATATTCGACATCGACATTTTCACCGATATTTCTGTAAATTTAAGGTACCGATATTTTTACCGATACCGATATTTTCAACCTTGGTAGTGTCTAAAAGAATTTTAAAGTGTTGTATCACCTGTCTTGATATATCGATCAATACAATATATAATTCATGTAATACACCACTATCTTAAAGCTTTATTAGGCACTGATGAGCAGGTAACATGGAAATAACTCATTAGCACTCACCTATACTTCTACTTATTCATGCTTTCCATACATAATTATTTGTGGAATTAAGCATTGAACGTCAGAATTTTCCCAACGATTTTACATCACAAAAATATACACATTGACGTGTATAAATAAAACACTAGTGTTAAAAATGCAAGATAAGAATGGTTTTCCAATCAAGGGGTTATCACTGATTAATGTTGGTTGCTTACATGGCCTATTGAAAATGTCAACTTATCTTCGCAAGATAACTTTCAAGTCCCCCTCATGGCCAGCATTGTGTCCAAAATCAAGCCCTTTTATCAGCTATGATTTCTTACTGGATTTCCACAACTACCAGTCCAGAAACAGGATCATCTACTCTCACATTTATGCACTAGCCTCATATAATATTAACATTGTATCATACTCTTCTCAGTTGTTTATAATACTTAAATTTTAAAAATATTATAAAAACATGCAAAAGTGTCACGTCTCATACATGCAAAAGTAGGGGTATGTGAAATATGGTGTGAACCGAAAAAACTCAAACCAATCTGAAATATTAAATTTGGTTCGATTTACGATTTACAGTTTGGTGTTCGCTTTTGACAATTAATTTCTTTTTCAAATTCGATTCGATTGTCAATTTTGAGAAAAAAAAAATTGACCCTTAATTCGGTTTGGTCTATTCGATTGGTTCTTAACCGAACCGATTGCACACCCCTATATATGAGGATTATTTCTTAAATGGTCCCATAACTTTACACCTTTTTTGATTTAGTCCCATAATTTATTGAATTGCTCAATTTTTGTCTCATAACTTTTTTTGGAATGATTTAGTCCTTTAACTAATTGAATTGCTTAATTTTCGTCCCATAACTATTTTTTGGAACGATTTAGTCCCATAACTACTTGAAATCATATTTTTTAGGTTTTTTTTTATTTAGGAATATTGATTCTAGAGATTTGAGGCTATGATATATGGTATTCCGTGTTTCTGTTTGTTTTTTTTTTCTTTTTATTATATAATGATGTGTATTTAATTTAATTTTTGTGTGTATAAATTTTTTACATGTAAGTACTGAAACACAAGCCTCAATTTAAAATGGCACATGCATCATCGTTTGGGTTATTTCCGCAACCATGGGACTAAAATTGAGCAATTCAAGTAGTCATGGGACTAAATCGTTCCAAAAATAATTAAGGGACAAAAATTGAGCAATTCAATAGTTATGAGACTAAATCATTCCAAAAAAAGTTATGGGATGAAACTTAAGGAATTCAATTAGTTGTGGAACTAAATCGTTCCAAAATATAGTTATGGGACTAAATTAAAAAATGTGCAAAGTTATGGAACCATTTAAAATTTAACCCCATATATATGAGACAGCCTCATGCAGGACTTCCTCTCCATATATATTGCTTGAATATGATTTGTATTTACACTTACCTCCCGTTTACTTTGAGGGTTATCCAGGGATAGCCCGGGATAAAAATCATTTTGTGCTTAAAATGATTTCTTATCCCGGGTTATTCATGGATTACCCTCAAAGTAAACGGGCCCTTAATAATTATAGCGTATTCGATTATTCGTTTTATTTTTTATCACCGTCATTTTCTCATTAGCTTCAATGAATTTATTATTTAAATATACCAAAAAATAATTACACATTAGCCAACTAAAAAAAGCTCATTTGAGTTCAGTTCGCTGCAAAATAAGTTGAGAGGGTCATATCTGAACAGAAGATGACCTTTCACTCCATTGTATAGTTGCCAAACAGTTCTTAACCAGCTTCTGGCTAATAAGCTGTGCCATATGACTAACAAAACAATGTAGAGACATGCATAATGAAAACCACCACCATGATCGATATATAATAATATTATAATTCGTAATTGGGGTATTGCAAATGGACCCACATTACTCTACCAATATCTAGTGCAGTCTTTAATAACCAGAGTCGCTTATTTGATAAGAGAAAACTCAGTCAAAAAATTGTTTAATTAAAGAAGATTGTAGAGGGGTCCTATTTGAGCACCAAAAGATTAGGAGAAGGATAAGATGAAGATTTATGGTTAGATAAACACATTTTTTATTAGGTCATAGTCTAAAATTATTGAATAGCACTAATGATATTCAACATGTAAACTAAGATGAATTTGCAAGTTGTACTATGTTTTTTTAGTTGCAATATTTACAATTTTTCTTATCTAACTGGAATCTATATTATATGAAATTATCTGATTACAATTTATATTATTGCTATCGATTAATTTTGTATAGTGTCATAATACATATTCCAAATTGATAAACTTAACATAAACATGTATATTCTTAATATCTATTTGCAGCCTACACTTATATGGTCTTTTATCAATCTGTAACTTGTACAAATTTTTTTATCTGTTTAAAATATACTCACTCTGTCCACCAAAAGTATGCTCATTCAGTTTTTTTCAACATTTTCTTTTGCTTCATCATTCAATCATCACTTAATTTTTTCACATGTTATTGACTTTACACTCATAAACAACCACTTAACCCATAAATGGACCACACAATACCCCCAAAATAACCTTACTTCATCTACTTTATCTATATTTTTTTAAAACTTGTCAAAACCAAATGAAAATACTTTTCGTGGAGGGAGGGAGTACTATACAAAATTTACTGATTGCAACCTAAAGTATAGTATTATATAATATAAGTGTCATAATACATATTACAAATTGATATTAATCCTAACTATTATATATGAATAAGAAATTGTTACAAATAAGTTTAAAAAGTAACCAAAAATTGCAAATGTGTTCATTATGCAAATATTTTTGTACTGCTGTGCAAATATTTTTTAATCTATTTATAATTTTGAATTTTTTTTTTAACCTAGCCAATAAGAAATTATTACAAATATATAGTAATAATAATGTGTAGTGCGTGACAATATATAAATAAATTCATAGAAGCACAACGCCCAGCCTCAATTTTTAATTGGACAATGGAATGTAGAGTCGGGCCACTCAAAAAGGATTGCAAACTTGCGTGTTTGGATTGAACTATACACATGTACCTGGACACTATTGTTAAATGATCTTGTTCTGTAAGGAGAAATAAATTTGGCTTTACATGTTTTGTTAAAAAAAAAAAAAAAAAAAGCTTAAATAATAGGATTTGAATGAAAAATATATTAAATTAATAGTGATAAAATTAGGGGTCATTTACAATAATGTAGAAAGAGGTAAGTCTTATTACAACTAGGTGTAAAAAATTTGCACAGAAGCACAAATTTTTTTTGCACAGAAGCACAAAAATTTGCACTTTGACACTTGTTTGTAATTTTACTAATTTTTTACACCTATTTGTAATTTTCCCTAAAATTAGTTACATATTTATTGGGTATAAGGTTAGTATCAATTTTATTAATTTAAGTTTGTTTATGGTTACATATATTTATACACATATAAGACAAAATTTTATATAAAAATGATTCATTATTAGCTTAATTATGATGAAACTATTTTAAAATTTTTAAATATTAAGTATTTGATTAAAAGTATTAAAAATTTAATGAGCAACTAAGTGGAATTTGCCAAATAGATAGGGGTTAATCAACAAATTTTTAAAATATGTAAAAACAAATATTTGTGGACATTGCTCCCACTTACAAAGTTTGTGGCCTACGTTACATCCAGATTGAGAGGTATCATTACAAGTAAGCAGAGGTGGATCCGAGGGGCAGCAAACCACCCCCCTCCACCCAAACAAAAATATAAAAAAAATGGGACATTATTGTATGAGACCGTCTCATGCATGAGATCATTATGAGACGGAGTCACTTTTTAATAAATTGTTATCACTTTTTCATAGATTGCTATCACTTTTTCATAAATTGTTATCACTTTTATACTAATTTGTATCATTTTTTTAAAAAGTGATAACAATTTATTAAAAAGTGACTCGGTCTCATGCATGAAATCATCTCATACAAGTTTTTGTCAAAAAAAAATTGATATATAAGTGTACATATATATATATATATATATATATATATATTAATATGTGTAGGGGTGTGCATTTGATAACCGAACCGAAATCGAATAGTGAAAACCGAACAAATACCGAATTAACACTATTAAAAATCAAAATCGAGCTGAAATGTGTAAAAGCCGATCAATATCAAAATCGAAATTTTCGATTTGGTTTCGGTATAATACCGAAAACCAATTTTTTTTAAAAAAAAAATTGAAACATTTTCTTTTGGACCATTCTTAAAAATAAAATCTCAACCAAAACAAGTAAAAACAAGCAAACATATATCATTTATACTCTAAGTTTTAAGTTCATTAGTTCCAACTTCCAACATAAAATCCAAATACAAAATATCAAAACATCAACATAAAATATTAAATACGAAATTGAATACAAATTCGTAAATTATATATATATATATATATATATTTATATATATTAATATATATATATATTAATATATATATATATTTAATATATATATATATAAATATATAAATATATATTAAATTTTGGTTCGGTTTTCGGTTATACCGAAATTTTATTCATAAAACCGATACTGAAACCGAATACCGAAATTTTTAAATTTTAAAACCGAATACCAAAATAATCGAACCAAATTAAAAATTCAGTTCGATTTGGTTCGATTTTCGGTTAAAAACCGAATAATGCTCACCCCTAAATATGTGTATTTCTCCTTCTTATTTAGATTTATGTGTGTATGCCTATAATTATATTAATATACAAATTTTAATATGTATTAGTTAGATTTAAAATACATGTTGTACTAATTGTACTCTCGCCTTTCTAAAGTATGAATCCTGAATCCACCACTTCAAGTAAGAGTCCCGACAAATTATGTCATTAAATTTTAATTTATAATTCTCTAAAGACTCAAGTAAAAGTGCTACTTGATTTATAAAAGTGTTATTTCCAATAGATAGTTTTTTAGTTAAGTTTGTTACAGATCTTTTGGGTTTGTTAAGAACACTTTCTCTATTCTATAAAGAGGGGTAGCTCTTCTCCTTTTTTGGTAATTCAATTCATTCGAGATTAGAATAAACAAACACAACTTCTGTAATTCTTCTTCTTCAATAAAATGTTGGCTTTCCTCATCTTTGTTTCAATCATTAAGATGGTATCAGTTTCTCTTTAATTGATACGCCATCCACCGATCCCTAATTTCTTGCTTCCGCTCCATTATCGTATTCTTCTTTCCTCTGATATCTCCCAAATTGGTCATCCTTGATCAATTTCCTTGTCATCACTCTTTTCTTGAATCAATTTTTGTTCAATTCCTTTCCCTTCGTCATGGCTACGGAAACAAATTCCCCTTCTCTCGATCCTGCGAAGAATCCACAATCACCGCTTCATCTTCATCACAACGATAATCCTGCTGTTAGCATCATTCTGGAGCCTCTCACCGGTCCCAATTTCGTGTCCTGGAGCCACTCCGTCAAACGAGCTTTAAGTGTCAAGAACAAATTGCCTCTCATTAATGGTACTATTTATATTCCTCTTGAATCTGAGGATGCTGTCATATATGCTGCGTGGGTAAGGGCTAATGATCTTGTTCTAAATTGGATCTTAAATTCTATCTCTCCCGATATTAAGAAAACATTTGAATACTTCTCTGTGGCAAAAGATGTGTGGGATGCTCTTCATATTCGATATGCCAAATCTGACCTTACACGGGTTTTTCATTTGAAGAAATCTTTAAGTGCTCTAAGCCAAGGCAGTCAGTCTTTAGTCTGCTACTATAATGAATTTAAAGCTTTATGGGATGAACACCTAAGCTTTAGACCTGTTTTAAAATGTTCTTGTGGTGCTTTGAACTCATGTACCTGTGAATTACCCACCCTTATGGCTACAACCCAAGAACAGGATGCTGTTATGAGTTTTTTAACTGGATTACATGATTCATATTCTACAATTAGGAGTCAGTTCCTCCTTCAATCTCCCTTTCCTCCTTTAGATAAGGTTTACTCTTTGTTGCTTCAAGAAGAATCACAAAGGACCTTGATTCACTCTTTCCCTGTTACTAATGATTCTATTGCTATGTTAGCTAAGAATTCCAAATTTTTTAAAGATAGAAAGAAACCCCTGCATTGTACACACTGTGATGTACCCGGCCACACTATAGATAGATGTTTCCAGATTATTGGTTATCCTCCGGGTTGGAAAGGCCCCAAAGGTCCTAGAGTTAAGAATCCAGACTCTAAAGCTTCTGCCAATGCTCTTGTTCAAGAACCAATGCCGGAGAAAGAGGAACCTGTTGCAGCTACTCCACTCTTCAATCAAGAGTTGTTTGAACAATTCTTAAACTACACCAAGATGCATTCTAATGCCAATACTAGCACCCACACTTATACTGCTGCTAAAGCTCTTGCTCATACAGATTCCCCAAGGCATCCAGAAGGTATTCATTTCTGTTTTACTACTACTACTGCTGCTAAACCTTTTTCTTGGATTCTTGATACTGGAGCTACAGATCATATGGTTTGTGACATTAGATTATTTACTTCTACACCCACTTTGGCTAACATTAAAATTTCTTTACCTAATAATAAATTTTCAACAGCCACTCATAGAGGGAATATTGTTTTAAATGAGTATTTAACTCTATACAATGTGCTTTATGTTCCTGATTTCAATTCTAACCTTCTTTCTATTAGCCATCTTACAAGGCACTCTAACTGTTTTGTGAAGTTTCTGCACTCACATTGTGAACTGCAGGACAAAACAACATTGAAAGTGATTGGTACTGCTGAACAGACTGGAGGACTCTATTACTTCACTGCTGCTCCTTCTGTAAACTCTACTGTTTCTACCTCTCCTTTTAATACTTGGCACTATAGACTAGGTCATCTAAATGACAATTGCTTGTCTCACATATCTCAATTACATGTAAAATGTTCTGATATGCACAGTCAATGTCAAATTTGCCCCTTGGCTAAACAAAAGAAGAAGTCTTTTCCTATTAGTGTCACTACATCTTCTCATATTTTTGATTTGATTCATTGTGACATATGGGGTCCCTTTTCCATTCCTTCTTATACTGATCATAGATTTTTCTTGACTATTATTGATGATTATAGTAGGTGTACTTGGATTTATTTGTTGAAATCCAAATCTGATGTTAAAATCTCTCTAGAAAACTTCAACAACATGGTTAACACTCAGTTTCATACTAAAATTAAAATTTTAAGAAGTGACAATGGTCCTGAATTCCTTATTCCTGCTTTTTATCACAATCTAGGAATTCTTCATCAAACTTCTTGTGTTGAAACTCCTCAACAAAATGGCTTAGTTGAAAGAAAACATCAACATTTATTGCAAGTAGCTAGATCTCTTCTTTTTCAATCTGGCTTACCTTTGGAATATTGGAGTGAATGTGTGCTTACAGCTGCTCATATAATCAATAAGATTCCTTCTCCTATTATTAAAAACAAAACTCCTTTTGAATTACTTTATAACACTGTTCCTGATTATTCTTATTTCAGAATTTTTGGTTGTCTATGCTTTGTCAACACATTAACAGCTCATAGAAAGAAATTTGATCCTAGGGCTAGCAAATGTGTGTTTCTTGGTTATCCTTTAGGAACAAAAGGATACAAAGTTCATGATATACAAACTGGCAAAGTGATTATTTCTAGAAATGTTCAGTTTTTTGAAAATGTATTCCCTTACAAAGACAAGAATTATTCTGAAATTTTAATCAAAGATATCAAATCTGATTATCTTCCTCCAACTTCTACTTCTGATGATGACTATTGTTATGATAATGATTCCCATGTTATGCCTCTTGCTGAGACTACTGATCAAATAAATGTAGATCAAAATATTCATACTTCACAACATGATAATGATCTTAGGAGATCCACAAGATCAAGATCTCAACCAGCTTACTTGCAATTATATGAAACTTGCTTACCTGCTTCTATTGATCATAGGTCTTCTAATGTTAATATGTCCTTTAAAGGAAAACAATATCCCATATCTGATTTTCTTTCCACCTCTCAGCTTTCTTCTTCTTATAAATCTTTCACTGCTGCCATTACCCAACTTGTTGAGCCAAGAACTTATAAACAAGCTGTTATTGATGTTAAATGGCAAGATGCCATGAATTCTGAAATAACAGCCCTTGAAGAAAATAAAACTTGGTCTCTTGTTACTCTTCCCAAAGACAAACATTGCATAGGTTGTAAATGGGTTTACAAAATTAAGTTTAAATCTGATGGGAGTGTTGAACGATACAAAGCTAGATTAGTTGCTAAAGGCTATACTCAACAAGAGGGGATTGACTATTTTGATATTTTTTCACCTGTTGCTAAAATTACCACTGTACGAATCTTACTTGTTGTTGCCATCAGTAAGTCTTGGTATATGCATCAGTTAGACATCAATAATACCTTTTTACATGGTGATTTATCTGAAGACATTTATATGACTCCCCCCCTGGATATTGTAAGGCAGGTGACACTAGAGTTTGCAAGTTACATAAGAGTTTATATGGTCTTAAGCAGGCTTCTAAACAATGGTTCACCAAGCTGTCAGTTTACTTAGTATTGGATATTCTCAATCCAAAGCTGATAACTCTCTTTTTACAAAGCAAACTGATCACAACTTCACTGTTATACTTTGCTATGTTGATGACTTAATCATTGCTGGTGATACCCTTTCTGAAATTTCTTTCATCAAAGCTTTTCTTCATGAACAATTTACTATCAAAGATCTAGGAGAACTAAAATACATGTTAGGTATTGAAGTTGCTAAATCTAAAAAGGGTCTACAAATCTGTCAAAGAAAGTATTGTCTTGATTTACTTGATTGTTCTGGTTATTTAGGGAGTAAACCATGTTTTACTCCTATGGATACCAAGCAAGATTTCTCCAAAACTGAGCATCACAAATCTGTTGATGCAAAGCATTATAGAAAAATTGTTGGCAAACTTCTTTCCTAACTATCACAAGGCCTGACATTGCTTATACTGTGCAAACATTATCTCAGTTTATGTCTAATCCCAAAGATATTCATTTGCATGCTGTTCATAGGCTGTTAAGGTACTTGAAAAGTACACCAGGGCAAGGCATTTTTTATGCTTCTAACAATGATTTTAAATTGCATGTATTCACTGATTCAGATTGGGCTCGTTGCCAACTAACTAGAAAAAGTATTACTGGTTATGCAATTTATCTTGGACAGTCTTTAATCTCTTGGAAATCAAAGAAGCAGGCTACAATTAGTAGATCTTCAGCTGAATCCGAGTACAGAGCACTCGCATCTACTGTTTCTGAGACACAATGGATACTCTACATTCTACAAGATCTCAAGATCCATCCTCATCTTCCAGTTGCTGTTTATACTGACAGTAAATCGGTTTTATCTATGGCTCACAATCCCTGCCTTCACGAAAAATCAAAGCACATCTCTATAGATTGTCACTTCACTAGAGAGAAGATACAAGAAGGTGTCATAAAGCTCTTGCACATTCCATCAGAGGAGAATCTTAGTGACATCATGACCAAACCGCTACCTTCCAACAAGTTCACTCACTTCAAATCCAAAATGGGCCTTCTCAACATTCATGCCAATTTTGAGGAGGGGTCTAAAGACTCAAGTAAAAGTGCTACTTGATTTATAAAAGTGTTATTTCTAATAGGTAGTTTTTTAGTTGAGTTTGTTACAGATCTTTTGGGTTTGTTAAGAGCACTTTCTCTATTCTATAAAGAGGGGTAGCTCTTCTCCTTTTTTGGTAATTCAATTCATTCGAGATTAGAATAAACAAACACAGCTTCTGTAATTCTTCTTCTTCAATAAAATGCTGGCTTTCCTCATCTTTGTTTCAATCATTAAGAAATTCTATAAAAATAAAAAAATAAAAAAAGAAGAAAGAAACACTCACAAACCTGCAAGAGAAAAAAAAAATTATATCCTCTATTGACATTACAAAAATAAAGATATAACACATACTATTATGGAATCATTTAAAGTAAAATAGATTCAAATTCATTAATTATCATAAAGAAAATATCAAATTAAATTAACGAGTGAGTTGGTAAATTCACATAATTTTTTTGTCTAAAGTTGTATGACTGTATTGGTACGGATAGTATCTTTTACGGTGGATTCAATTAACAAGGAGTTTGAACTTTTAACATTTGGCATCATAATTTTGTTAGATATAAATTAAGTATTGTTTATGTGTAAAGTTTTGTAAATTATTTTTATTTTGATTTCAGTTTTATTGACTTCCACAAGTTGAAAATAGTCTTGTAACTTTTAATTTTTAACATTTTGATTGAATAGCCGTACGTAGAGAGTGAAATATTTTATTGACGCTGACGTGACAGAGTCTGATTCGCCATGTGAGAGAGTTTGATTGGTCAACCAAATATTTTACCTTTATAGTTAGTTAACGAATTAAAATATTGAAAAAATAAAAGTTACGAAATTATTTTTCAATTTGTGAAAAACGACATGAGTCTAAAATCAAAATTGGAATAATTTATATGACTAAAAAATCCATTTTCGGTGACGAAAAACCCTTCCTTTGAGAGAAGCACTTTTATTAATGTGAATTTCTATTCACAAATATAAATATATATATATATATATATATATATATATATATATATATATATATATATATATATATATTACATTTTAAAATAAATAACATAGCTTTTTTAGTCTTTTACTAACTTTATCTTCAAAGTGACTTTCAATCAATCCTTTCGGCTTTCATGATTTTTGAAATTCTATTTGATTTTAAAATCCCTGTCTACTTTTTCGATTTTTATTTCTATAAGTTTAGCACTTTTAAGAAGATGTTAAATGCTTTTGCAAAGACTCTTATTAATGCAGTAATAGTTGAAATTTTTCGAAAAAAGAAAAATGTAATATATAGTTGAAAGTGCCTTTGGGTAAAAAACAAAGTAAAAGTTTTTTATGTTTTGAAAAAGTTCTTTTTCATGTTATCTTTCCGTAAACGGTATATTTGCTCTTAAGACAAACTTAATTACCGTTCGATTTCTGGAAATGGATTTCCGTACACTTGAGTTATTATTTATTAGTAACAATTTTAGAATTAAGTTAAGTAAGAAATACTTTTTAAACACGTGTAATTATTTAAATTGACCTTAATTTAACAAGATTAATGAAGCAGACAGGACCAAGCTTTATTTACAACAAATGGGACCACAATTATCATATCACAACTACCGTTTGAATTATTTTTATATATACATAAATATATATACACTTTTTAGTGGGGGAGGTTGAGTTTAGAAGAGAATCTTTTCTCTTAGTTTTTTAATTAAAGAATGATATTGTCACTATTAAATTTATCAAAGTCATGATTCCTAACAATAACTCTTGTTATTCTTTTGTTAATTGTTACGTTTTAAAAATGTATTATTAGGTAAATTCAAATTTTGTATAATAATTCACATGCCCCCTTCATTTTTTAGTATTTGATGTTTTAAGATTAGTTGGTGAAATTAAAGATGAGTGAATAATAACAATTTTTTTATTCATTAATTAATTAATATAGGTAAGTCCAAGATTATGACAAAATTGTCAGACTGAAATATAGGTAAATTGAGAAAAAAAATATGCAAAATAATTGAAAATAAAATACCACCCTAAAGCATCAAATAATAAAAAATGGAGAATCATTATATTAATTTCTAATTTTCTAGAAGGATATATGCAAACCCAGCGATTAGATATCTATTGTATATTTCATTTATAACATTTTAGAACTTTTAAAAAAATTTACACATATTTAAAAAAAAACACAAAAATAATATTACACTCTTATGTTGGATATATCAACTAAATTTTCCCATCAATGCCAAACACTTGGATGGTACAGATTCCTAATTTATCCAGCAATTAATATATACATCTCAAACTTACTTAATTGTATAATTTCCTTTACCTAACCAGCTCTCAATGTATAAATTAAACATGATTAGGTATATAATAATAATATAATAATTTCTATAATTAATTTCGAGTATCACTACCATAGAATTAAATGGGAATAGGTCATTAGATTCTCTAAATGATCATACATGAGTTAGGTAAATCTTAATGAATATATAAAAAAATGAAAAAAGTCTACTCACTCTCCACATCTTGAAGACAAAGGCACCCCAGTGGGTCCCACTATTGCTGCATAACGGTCCACAAAAGGCCGTTGTCGGCCTAGATGAGTGAAGAATTTGGCTACACCAATTTTAATTCAATACGACGTGGGAATAGTCAAATGCGTTGGGTACAACCCCCGGAGCTTAGGGAAGGTGTCCCGTGGTGGGGTGGGGATGGCCGTAGGGGTGATCGGTGAAAAATACCAAAAATTTCGTTATATTGTACTTATCGAACTGAAAAATAATTAAAATATTAATTTTTCGGTGTATCGAACAGTAATCGATGCACACATTTAAAAAATTTGTGTTTTTGTATATATTGAAATACGGTACTTTTAATAAAAAAATATATTTCGTTGTTTCGATATTTTAGTATACCAAAATTTTGATATGCACCAATATATACAGACTAAAATGAATAAATTTGATTCACTCAAATTTTGAACGGTATTGGAGAAGCGTAATTTTTTATACTAAGATTTGTTGGGTATTTGAAAATTTCTCATTTATAAGTATGAAATTTTTATACCAAAAACCAAATCCATTCATTTAGTTTTTTTTCCATTTTGATTTATAAATGTTTCTTTAATTTCAAATGACTCCATGATGAATGAATTGTTAAAAAATATTCTTTTTGGGATTTATGTGTGTTTAATGTGTTAAAATTTAAAAATAAAATACATATTACGGAAAACATAAAAGTGTATGTTACTCCATCAAATCAAGTTGTGCAGAAGTGATTGATATTGTATTATTATATTGTATTTATGATTGAGGTTTTGATTGATATTTTATTATTATATTGAGGATAAAGTAAAAAATATAAAAAGTTGTTTGTATTGAAAAAAAAAATAATAGACATTTTTATAGGTATTTAGAAAAAAAGTGTGAAATTTAAAAAGAATTTCAAATTTTAAAAGTAAAAAAAGTCCCTAAGCCCATCCATGTGTGAAAATTAAATATCCTAAAAAGTTTTTACATAGAAACAGACCTAGCGGAGGGCATGTGATGGCACGGCTCTCTCTCATGTCAACCTTACATTTAGCATAAGCCTTCTACGTTGTTACCATCTACCATTTGTCTTTTCACCTAGGGCTATATTTCTCAACATTATACGTATATATACACACAACCAATGAAATCAACTAATAATATTATATAAGTAATAAGTTATTGATTATCATTTAAGTATTTCTATTTATTGATTGATTTAATTTATCTCAAGAACATTATAAAATTTAAACAATAATTATTTTTCAACATGTTTTGTGATCCTGAAAATTTGATGTCACAAATATTTTTTCAGTTGTTTTCAAAATAAGTATTAAGGTTATGCTTGCAAACTTGATAGAAGGAATATAATCACTTTTACTTTGAAAAATATAGACTTATTAACTTCAAAAAAATATTATAACACGACACAATATGACGTAGAATTGAAAACACCTCTAAAGTATATGCTCTCTTCGTAAACATTGATATTGGTTTCAAAATGTGAGGAATATTTTATGATATTTTCCGAGTTTTTTATGTGATTTTTGATCCAATAAATAAAACTACACTTTTTCTTTTTACATAATCTGAAATACTGTTTAAAAATACGTACAAAATGCAAATAACCTTTGCCGTGAAATAAGATTCTATTTTGATATTCTGGATTCGATGGGGCACTTTTCTTTCCTTTTAAATTAGGGGGAAATATTTATTTTATCCAATATTTTAATTTAATGTGAATATTTTAAATTAGAACTAGCATCTCCTAAAGCACGTAACTTCAATATTTTTTTATTTAAAAGTCTTCATATACAAATACAATATGCATAATCAAATCAAATTATCGAATATTAAAATTCTCCTTTAATTAATAATTACAAACAGTTTGAAATCATATGACGACTCCCCTGCCTGCTTACATCAATATCACACATACTAATTTCCACAAACTCACTCATCCCACGTACTTCCGCTTTCTTCGCACGTGCCATGCATAGACAAAAGCCAGCATCCGGCTGCTGACGTGTCCCAATATCACCACGTCACCCGTCGTTGAATCTCCGCCGCCACGTGTCTAGCTATAAATTGCCCGCACCATTATCCATTAAAATTAATTTCGCACTTCATTTCTTCTCAGGTAAATTAAATTACAAAAATTCCTAGAGAGAGAAAATTCCGACCTTCTCGAGAGGATTCCTAAAAGGAAAACGGACCTATCTTTCAATTTTTTCTTTTGGTTTATGTATGAGTGGATGGCGACGCCGGGGATACAGAACGGTGGCGTCTCAGTGATTGTGGCTGCGCCGACGGTGGCGCCAGTGGATCAGAACGGCCACGCGGCGGCGGCGCTCAGGATTTCTTCTCCGATTAGGATCTTTTTGTTTTTCCACAAGGCAATTCGAGCGGAGCTGGATGGGCTTCATCGGACCGCCTTGGCTTTGGCGACCAATAGAAGCGGTGGAGACATGAAACAGCTGATGGAGAAGTGCATTTTCTTAAGGTCGATTTACAAGCACCATTGCAATGCCGAAGATGAGGTTTGTGCTGATGTTTTTATGTGGAATACTTTGTTTCGTGTCGGAATTGGATGCTGCTTTTGCTGGTTTTTGTTGACTGTACTGTTCCTTTGCTGATTTTTCTCCAAATTATGTATTTGATTGGTTAACTTGCTGCTATCTAAGAGTTTGATATTTCTAATTTCTCCCTTTTGGGCGAGTTTGCTTTTATTTTGCGCCACAAATTTCTGTTATTTTTGGTTGAGTACTTATCCACACTTTTGTTTCTATCATGAACTTCTCATGAGTGGTACTGTAGTAGTTCATTTTACTAGATGTATGGCGGAGAGAGAGAGAGAGAGAGAGAGAGATTTAATAGAATTGCTGGAATTTCTCTTACGTAACAAGGCAGCTGGACCTGTACATGCTCTTCTTTAGTCATGCTTTTCTCGTGATTGTATATCAAGACATGCGGTTGTTATTTGAGGGCTAGTTGGAGAAGTATTCACGTGACTTGTATGTGTTGAACTTTGAATGATATACTAAGCCTCTTCAAAGTAGGGCGATATGCTTTTCTGAAGTTTCACATGCTTGCATTACATGCTAGAATATGTTGTAGAGGTGGAAATAAGTAGGTTGAGATGTATCTTTGCAAATACGTTGTTATCAGACTTCTATTCAAGGCTTAATTTCTTTATGTTTTATTAGACTTAACTTCAATATCCATATGAGTTCCTGGTGTCATACAACTTGTCCCAACTTGGCATCTAACAAAAATGTGTTTCTGGTTGTCAACTTTCTAATGGACGTCTATGGTCTGAGCAGTTGGGGGATAAATGAGAATATCACTCGGGATTTAAAAAAAAAAAAGAAACAGAAAAAGAAAAAGAAGAGCAACATTTCATCTGATAATGCAATGAGCATCAAACATCAAGTTGCAAGTCATTTACTCTGTTAACATACTTTTTCATGTACAATTTGTCTGGGGGAAGAGTGCTATTGTATTTGGTGAAGTAGTCCAGATTTATTGATTCTTAGTTCTGAACTGTTTCTCATCTCCTCACCATTTAAATATCTTCTAATGTAATTTTAAATTTCCCCAACTGCCAGCCTATACTATATTGATTTTATATGTAGGTCTGGAATGGTCCAGGACGTTCTTTCTGGGTTTAATGTATATCGGAGGAAGCTGTTAGGCAGTGTTTAGTGATTTGAGTAGGAATATGATTTGCTTCTTCTGTGCCTTCAGTTGCTTAAATTACCTCCCTGTCAATGTAAAGAGTAATCATAATATTATATTTGACAGGTTATATTCCCTGCACTTGATATCCGTGTGAAGAATGTGGCACGGACTTATTCCCTTGAGCATGAGGGAGAAAGTGTGCTTTTTGATCAGCTGTTTACATTGTTGGGAAATGACACGGGAAATGAGGAAAGCTACAAGAGAGAGTTGGCCTCTTGTACAGGAGCCCTTCAAACGTCAATCAGTCAGCACATGTCTAAGGAGGAAGAGCAGGTTTACTTTTGATCTTTCTTGTTTTTCTTTGTCTGATGACCAAATAGAATCATGCTTATCCTAAAGCAGCATAATATAAACAGTGATGTTAGGAATCTGCATTGGCTGCCCATCTGTTGTCTTCTTGCCCTGCAGGATCAATAGCTTATCCACATACTGCTTCATACGTGGCGAAATAAGTTTGTCTCATTTTTCATTATATGTGGAGCTAGGTGTCAAAATGTTGCATTAGACCTAAGATAGGCAAGGGTGCTTCTTGGGATGCGATCAACCTTAATAATTATGCCTGTATGTGTTGTGCAATAGAGACGAACAATTAAATATAATTATATGGCAAAAAAATTGCAGCCATTCCAAATAAAGACACTGAGTGGCTAGAGCAATCATCATTGTAGAATTCTTAGAAGGCGCTCATCCTTAGTAATTGTGCCTGTATGTGTCGCGCAATAAAATATAGACAAACAATTTAAAATAATTATATGGCATAAAATTTGCAGCCATTCAAAATAAAGATAGTTACTGCTTGGCTAAAGCCATCATCATTGTAGACTTTGAAATGATGTATGCTGTACACAAGACAATGAGCTGGGAATTATGGGTGGAACTTAATACGATTCTTAGTTTTGTGTTTTACCTGCAGTACCTGCAAAATTTAAGCAACATGCAGGACATAAAGAACATATGCACCCCTAATAATGGGGTCTACTTTTGTGATGCCTAAATTTGGCTCTGACCTCCAAGTGTACCATTTCTTATTTGTTAAGCCAATAGTTCCCCGGTTCCACTTTTATACTCTCTGTCCTCCATATTTATCCTTTACTTGTAATTATATTTAGGGGGGGAATTCGAACATGAGCAATTAATTATTAAAATAAGTCTCGACTGCATTGTTATGTGAGACGTATATCATAAAATTTTGGTCCTTTGGAAAGGGGGAGTGGGGAGGTGATGAACATGAATATATTAATATTGCATCAAGGTTTGGTGGCGCCAAAATCAAAGGTCTTATCAGATGAAACTCATCCATTTCTACTTGTACGCATAGGGATTAAAATTCTGGAGTTAACACCTGCATCATTTTAAGTTCATGCATCAGTGTGGCCTTTGTTTCCCTGTAATAGTTTGTTTAAGGCACCCCTGTTTTAATACTAATATGTTGTATTTCATTTGACAGGTGTTCCCCTTGCTTAATGAAAAGTTTTCATTCGAGGAGCAGGCATCATTAGTTTGGCAGTTTTTGTGCAGCATTCCTGTAAATATGATGGCAGAGTTCTTGCCATGGCTTGCATCATCAATTTCACCGGACGAACGACAGGATATGCGTAAATGCTTGCATAGAATAATCCCAGAGGAAACACTGCTTCAACAGGTTAGATACCTTGTCTGAAAAGCAACGTAAAGCACTTTTTGGTCCTGTTCTGAGTCTTCTGAGTTGCTTTCTTGTCATTAATGAAGATTATATTCAACTGGATGGATGGGGTAAAGATGAGAAACAAGCGTAAACGTTGTGCGGATGATCATAGACTTTCTTGTGCCTCTGTCAATCCAATAGAGAATGGAGATTTGTCTCATTTGTCTTCCTGGGCTGCTAGAAGAGATCTTCTGCTGTCTGATTGTAATGCTATCACTTCGTCGCCAAAGCATCCAGTGGACAACATTTTGCATTGGCATAAGGCTATCGAAAAGGAACTGAATGATATAGCTGAAGCAGCTCGAACTATAAAGTTAACTGGAGATTTCTCTAATGTATCTGCCTTTAATAGGAGGCTTCAATTCATAGCCGAAGTCTGTATCTTCCATAGGTATGTTTTATATCCCAACTCATTTTCTTATGCTAGTTTTCAGGATGTCATTATCCTTTATTGATTGATGGCTTTAAACCACTTTATGTTTTCTGCAGCATTGCTGAGGACAAAGTTATATTCCCTGCAGTAGATGCAGAGATGTCTTTTGTAGAGGAGCATGCAGAAGAAGAGAGTGAATTTGACAAGTTCAGATGCTTGATAGAAAGTATAGAAAGTGCTGGAGCCAGCTCATCTGCTGAATTTTATTCTGAGTTATGCTCGCAGGCTGATCATATAATGGAGACAATAAAGAAACATTTTGTGAATGAGGAAAACCAGGTGTGTGATTATTGCTTGGTTGTTTCTGTCTGCATATTTGCTTATGTACTTGTGCATTGCTGCAAGAAAAGTCAATCTCTGTTATCAACTACCGCATTTACTTGAGTGCTCTAAAGTTTGTATATAGATACATCAGTGGGGATGTCAGCTACTGCACTGTGTTGTTGGGTCATAATGAAAGACCTTTTTTATCATTCAAATGATAATGTAACTTCATTTCCGCTCTTTTATATATCTCATTGAGTTGGATTGCAGATTCTTCCACTTGCAAGGAAGCATTTCAGCCCTGAACGACAACGAGAACTTCTTTATCAGAGCTTGTGTGTGATGCCACTGAGATTAATTGAGTGTGTCTTACCATGGTTGGTCGGATCAATGAGTGAAGAGGAAGCTCGATGTTTTCTTTATAACATGCATATGGCAGGTATATCTGAGATTACTTAATTCTTAGTCTTTGGGATTCTATCAATTCTTACTATTTTCCATTGGTTGATGCCTGTGATTTATTTAAAGCAAATTATTAATTGTGCAGCTCCAGCATCAGATATTGCTTTGGTTACTTTGTTTTCTGGTTGGGCTTGCAAAGGTTGTCCTAGCGGAATATGTTTGTATTCTAGTGCAGTTGGTTGTTGCCAGGAAAAGGATCTCAAAGAAACACAAGAGCATTCAGGAAGATCCTGTCGTAACTGTGCCTGTGCAAGTATCTCTAATGCAACTTTTGGACAAACATGTATTTGTGAAAAGACTGTTAATCAGGGAAAATCAGTTTCTTCAGTAGAAAATAATGCTGGCAATGCTTCTGAAATGGAATCTCCAAAAGCTTCTAACCAGTCTTGTTGTGTTCCTGGCCTAGGGGTGAATACCAATAGTCTCGGAATGAGTTCCCTAGCCGCAGCAAAATCCCTGCGCTCATTGTCCTTTGGCCAAGGTGCTCCTTCTCTCAACTCTAGTCTTTTTAACTGGGAAACAGATAATATCACCAGTATCAGTGGTCATACATCACGACCAATTGATAACATTTTTAAATTTCACAAAGCAATCCGGAAAGATTTGGAATTTCTAGACATTGAATCTGGTAAACTTGGCGATTGTGATGAAACTTTCCTGAGACAGTTTACTGGCAGATTTCGTCTTCTCTGGGGTTTGTACAGAGCTCATAGTAATGCAGAGGATGATATTGTATTCCCTGCATTAGAATCTAAGGAGACTCTTCATAATGTTAGCCATTCTTACACCTTGGATCACAAACAGGAAGAGGAACTCTTCGAGGATATCTCATCTGCACTAGCTGAACTTTCTCAACTTCATGAGAATCTGGGTGCAAAAAATGTGACCACTAATTGGGGGGAAAGACCCCGTGCTGATTGCTTGAAAAAGTATAATGAGTTGGCAACAAAGATCCAGGGCATGTGCAAATCCATCAAGGTAACTTTGGATCATCATGTTCTGCGCGAAGAGGTTGAACTTTGGCCATTGTTTGACACACATTTTTCTGTCGAGGAGCAAAACAAACTTGTTGGCCGCATAATTGGAACAACAGGAGCCGAGGTTTTACAATCCATGCTGCCTTGGGTAACATCAGCTCTAACTCAGGAAGAGCAAAATAAAATGATGGACACATGGAAGCACGCAACCAAGAACACTATGTTTAGTGAGTGGCTTGATGAATGGTGGGGAGGAACCCCAGAAGCTTCATCACATGCATCCACATCAGAAAATAGTATCTCACAAGGTACTTCTGACAAATTAATCAGTTCCCATGCACTTTTACACTTAAGTCAATGGTTTTGCTCTTGTTATAAGTAATAAATTATGAAATATTACCAGTTTACTTGACTGATGCTTCATAAGGGCTATATAACATTTTCAGAATATGATGTGCATGAGCCCTGGGAACAAAGTGATACTTTTAAGCCTGGGTGGAAAGATATATTTAGGATGAACCAAAATGAGCTTGAATCGGAGATAAGGAAGGTTTCTCGTGACTCAACCCTTGATCCAAGAAGAAAAGACTATCTTATTCAAAACCTAATGACCAGGTGCCCTTTTTTCTTTATCATATTCTAAATGTTGTTTTTCATTTGCAATAGTTTTCATTTTGGTTAGTAAAATGTTTTTTCGGAATGCTTCATATTAGTTAGTATTGTCCTTGCACTTTTATCTTATTCTAGCGCTACTATTGTTCTCAGTCGGTGGATAGCTTCTCAGCAGAAGTTCTCACAATCAAGAACGGGTAAAGCTGATGATGATAAAGATTTACTTGGACATACCCCATCATATCGTGATCCTGAGAAAAAGATCTTTGGATGCGAGCACTATAAAAGAAATTGCAAGCTGCGTGCTTCATGTTGCGGAAAGCTGTTTGCATGCAGGTTCTGTCATGATGAAGTCAGTGACCATTCAATGGAAAGGTAACTATTGGAATTGATTAGTTTGTGTGGAGTTCTTTTTCTATTTACAAGGGCCTTATATGATATATTATCTTTTTTTTTTTTTTTTTTGCAGGAAGGCAACTTCTGAGATGTTATGTATGAATTGCCTACAAGTTCAGCCAGTTGGGCCAGTCTGCACTACGCCTTCGTGCAATGGACTTTCAATGGCGAAGTACTATTGCAGCAGCTGTAAATTCTTCGATGATGAACGGTAAGCTCTGTGCTTCCTCAGATCTCCTTCCCTGTAGTGTCTTATACTGCCGTTTAAACTTGGAAGTTTCTTGAAAATCTACTATTAGTTAATATTCAAAGAATCGTGTCGCTTTTATGTGGAGTTGGAAGCGACAAATAGAATTTGTTTCTGGGTAATTAATTTGTCCAGCCAAATAGTATCTAAAAGAGTGTGTTTGTATTGATATTTCCATGACTTGACTGCTTGTGTAGGTAACATATGAGTTTTTTTGAATGACCTTTATCCTTACATTTCTTGAATTTCTTTTTATCTATTTGCTTAATTTTTTCTTTTCCTCCAGTGATGTTTATCACTGTCCATTCTGCAATTTGTGCCGTGTTGGGAAAGGACTTGGTGTAGACTTCTTCCATTGCATGACATGCAATTGTTGCTTGGGAATGAAGGCTGTGGACCACAAGTGCAGGGAGAAAGGTCTTGAAACTAACTGCCCAATATGTTGTGACTTTTTGTTCACATCAAGTACACCTGTGAGGGACCTTCCTTGTGGTCATTACATGCATTCTGCTTGTTTCCAGGTAGGGTCTCTTTTCTGTGTGTGTTATTTTTTTCCTAGAATCCCTTCAATATCTTTGATTTTATAAACTATTTACAATAACACCTGTGTCTTTCTCTCTCTCTTTTATGTACCAGGCATATGCTTGCACTCATTACATCTGTCCTATTTGCAGCAAGTCGATGGGAGACATGTCGGTAAGGATGAGTTTTTGTCCTCAAATATGTGATGATATTTCTTGGTTTCTTGGTGCCTGCTTTTAAGATCATGAACGATTACCACAAAGTACACCAATTTCTTTTTGCACACTTAAAATTCAAAAATTATGCAACTTAATTTATTCATTGGGACTTCTATTTACTTGTTTCTGCCCCTAAGGAATAGTGCTTATCTGCTTTCGATTTGTTGGGGTGTATATCATCAACTTTTGTAATTGGGTGTTAGTTAGAAAACTGATTCTCCTTCCCACTCAGGTCTACTTTGGAATGCTTGATGCTCTAATGGCTTCAGAAGTGCTTCCTGAAGAATACAGAAACAATTGCCAGGTGAGCCTGCACTGCTGATTTGTATCTTATTTCCTTTTGGCCATTTTCTTCGGCACAATTGATCATGAACGAGTGTTGGATGTGCAGGACATCTTATGCAATGACTGTGATAGAAAAGGAACCGCGTCATTTCATTGGCTGTATCACAAATGCGGCTCCTGCGGTTCCTATAATACAAGAGTAATCAAGGTTGATCGAGATACTTGTTCAACATAGTTAACTAGACAACGAACTTTTCAATTGTTGACGAATTGTTTTACGTGTATACCACTTCCATATGAGCTGCTGCTCATGTATATGGGCTCAAATCCCGTGTAACAAAATTTTGTTTTTCCCCTTAATACATGGATGAATAGATGGAAATTTGCAGGTTAAGATGAGTGCAATAAGTGTTTGTATGGGAACTGAGGATTGTAAATGAAACTCTGGGAAGAAAAGTTTTGATGTGATGCGCATTTGTAAGGTAAATATGGTAGTACGGATAAAGAATTTGTTTGTATGGCTGTCAGTAACATTGACAATTTAACATGCGTCATTGGATTCATAAATTTGTTGCATTTTCAGGATATTCATTTGTTGGCTCTTGCAAATAATATTTATTGGTAAAGTTTTGTGAATAAGTTTTACCGTGTAAATCTGAATGGTAATAGTTGTTTAGACTTTAAAGTGTGTGAGTTATTTTATTAAACTGTAATTGATCTGAATGGTAATAATTATTTAAAGTGTGTTAGTTGTTTTATTAAAGAGTATTGGTTGTTTATATTATTATGTATGTTTTGAATTATATTAGTTAGTTTATTATAATGTTCTAGTTGAAGGGTGTTAGTTGTTTTATTAAAAAGTATTAGTTGTTTTATTTTAAAGTATTAGTTGTAAATCAATTTTACAGTAAAATTAATGCAACTTATATTTGGTAGGATGGTGAAATTAGTTCACACAAGGCCAACTTTTTTTTTTTTTTTTTTTTTTAGCGGGGAAATAAATATCATTATGTGGAAATCATAGGCCTACGCCTTACATCGTTCTGAAAAGGAACGTTACATTGTGGAGGAATTTCTTCCATCCATATTTGTTCAAAGCCAACAGATTGGCCAAAGTGTGCCATTGCATGTGTTAGCCCATTAGCAGATCTTCTATTAAAATTAAAACTTACACACTCGACCTGTTGAGCCACCACAGAAATGTCTTCAACAATCTTCATAACGTATGGCTCTTCTTCTGCTTCCTTCTTTATCGCCTTTACAAGTTGTTTTGAGTCCGACCCCACCACAATTCCCCGAAGGCTGCTATCTCGAACAATATTGAGACTAAAGTTGAGTGCAAGAGCTTCGAGCAACGTCGATGATCCTCTCCCAACCTGTCGTTTGGCTTCTGAAATCATCACCCCCTTGCGAGTTGCGCACTACAAAACCTAAGCCAATCGATCCATCTTTGAAATCCACTGCGTCCGTATTGAGTTTGAGCAGCCCGGCAGTAGGAGGAGACCATGGGGGTTGCTCAGTAGAATTTAGCTTGTTATTTGATCGTGAAGGGCTGGTCCTCCAGTCATTTGCCATACGAATAGCCATGTCCGCTGTATCCCTTGGATTGCTCTTAACGGTTTTTGTGTGAGAATTATTTCATAGTAATATATGTACAAAAGTTGTTTTATATGAATAATATGTTATTTGTACATATTACTATGAAATAATTCTCACATAAAAATCGTTAAAAAGTCAACTGTGAAGATAACTTCGGGACGGAGGGAGTTATAACTTTAATGTAACACCTATTTTTTCAAATGTTACAAAATCTATACTCTTTAAATATATACAAAATTTAAATACGTGGCAATTCTAGTTGGGTACAAGGGGAGCTGTCCAGAAGTTCAATTTGCCAAACTATTTAAAGTTTTAGTTTAATTGTAATATTTAAAATGTTTAAATTAAATTGTACTTCATCCGTCCCGCAACTAATTTCACAGTTGACTTTTTAATGATTTTTGTGTAAGAATTATTTCATAGTAATATGCGTATAAAAGTTGTTTTACATGAATGATATGCTTATGAACTAGCATATCATTCAATATAAAACAACTTTTGTATACATATTACTATGAAATAAGTCTCTCACAAAAACCGTTAAAAAGTCAACTGTGAAGCTAGTTGCGGGACGGAGGGAGTAATTTTTTCAACTGTGATATTATTTTTAATTAGACCATTTTAATTTGATAGAAAAGTTGCAAACACACCTTTAAAACTTGAAAGTTGGAAAGGCCGTTGGGACAGTGCAATCACGTAGTATTGTTTAATGCTTTTGGTCATTTTTTGGATTCCGAAATTCTTATGATGTGACGAGAGTATGCCTTTTAAAAGATGTCAAATATTTGTGTGCTAATGGGCACACTGGACAATACTTTTATACTGTAATTAAACTAATACTACATTGTAACTAAATTAATATTATACAATGTTGTTAATATTATACCGTAACTAAATTAATACTATACAATGCCTAAAATAATACTACACTGTAACCAAACTTTATGCACATAATCTTTTATTGTGCACAATATGCACACAATTACTACTCTTTAAAGATATATTCACAACTTATATTTAGAATTGAGATTTTAGAAATAGGAATTGAGTTTGATTTGTTTATAATCAAGTTCAACTCTAATTTAATAATATTAATTTTAAATTAAATTATTCATCAAGTGAAATAATTCAAGTATCAGAACACTACTGGATATCTTGTGTGGTCATGAGTTCGAGTCTATCATTTGACTTTTAAAAGAATTGCTTATTCATCAATTAATAATAAAAATAAAATTACATATTTTTATACAAACTTATTAATAAGTTTGTTTACGAGCTAACAAATCAAATATTATTGAGCTTAAACTTGCTTGTTTATATTGACGAGTTTATTAAACGAACTTGAACAAATATTTGTCATAATAATTTTATCTGATTACATCCCTATATATATTGTTGTATCGCTGATTATTCGCCCTAGAGACCCAACTCCAAGTGGGCCGGCCCAATCGAAACAAGTCGAGCTCAAGGGAGCCCGGCCTGCCTAGTGGTCAGCCCACCCAACCACGGCGAGCACATCCATCCGGATAGGTCGAGCCCAGAGGAGCTCGACGCAAGTTGGGAACCCGCCCGCCTGGCAAAGGTGGGCAGAACCATCCAAGAGGCGAACCCATCCATGCCAGACAACGGCCTCAGCTCGCCACGAGAGAGCGAGCTCGGCAGAACCAACAATGCTCAGCTCGATAGCTCGGTTGGTTTCCAAGCAAAGTCACTCCCGGAATAGCGATAGGGCCTATGTAACAGTTAGCTAGAGATGTTAACCTTACTTAGTATAGCTAAAAATCCCTTTAGTTATCAGATAATCGCCTGTCAGCGGACAACTGATAGGACGTGAGAGGGTAATTCCCTATCTCAAGTACAAGGGAGTTACCCTCATATTAAATGAGAATGCATTTAATGCACATCCCCTTTTCGTGGGATCCTAGGGCAACACTCATTTTGTATAAATAAGACTTTCAAGACATAATAAATGGGTGACAAAATCCACACTTAAGGCTAAGGCTAAACCCCTCAGCAATCCTCATGTTCCTTACTTGCTTACAACATTTATTTTATATTTATTGCTCATCATCACCATTGAATGTTCTTGGAAATTTATCATCATAAATTCCCCAATCAATATTGTTATTAACCGATTCTATAGCCACATCTACATCAAAACCATCACTATATTTATTTTGATTAACAACAAATACAATTTGAGAACCTATATGTAATTTTTCCTAAATATAAACATGCTGTAATTGGGTGATTGCCATTGAGAATGTCCAATGTGCTAATGGTACTTATTAGGTAAATGCATGTTTAAGTTTGATGTCTTGATGCTTGAAAAAAAAAAGTTTGATGTCTTAATAAAAATAAGACTAATCGATGCAAAATAAGATTCAATCGATGCAGATACCAAAAACTGGTTCAGAAAATGGGCGATCAATGCACCCTCGACTTGCCCTATTGAAGGCCAGAAGGTAGTCACGTATATATCTATAGAGGGCACTTGGAGAGAAGACCTGGTTCGCCGAGATTTTCTCCCATTCGAAGCAGAGGAAATCCTTAACACTACCATTGAGGATCATTTGGGAAATGATGTCCGTCGCTAAATCTATCACCCAAAAGGGAAGTACACGGTTAAGACGGGATACCTACGGGGAATGTTAAACTGTGAACAAAGGCTCCATGGTGATAGACCCAGTAGCTCAAAGAAAGAAGAAGAGTGGTGGAAGAAACTTTGGAGTCTCAAAGTGCCCCCTAAGGTGAGAACCTTTTGGTGGCAGGTCTCTTGGGACATTATCCCAGCGGAGAAGAATCTGGCGAACCACCACATCCCAACCCCCAGGTCTGTCTTCTTTGCGGTTTTGTGGAAGCTAGCATGATCCACGTGCTTTTCAAGTGCCCTTTAGTAAAAAAAAAGTCTGGTCACATTTCGATATCTTGATCCTGAATTATGTGTTAGAGTCGGTAAACACGATTGACTTCTTACAACACTTGTTTCATTTTAACCGAGACTGGCCTAAGGAAAACTTAGTGGCCATTGCCGGGGCCATTTGGAAGAAAAGATGCGAGTTATTACATAATGATAATGCTCGATCCAAGCCCATTATGCCACTCTCTTCGACAGGCCTGGTGATTACAAATGAACGGAGTCTACTCATGGGATACAATTTCGGAGTAACGGGTAAGGCAGAATCCCCCTTGGACGCCGAGATTTTAGCTATGCTGGAAGGAATAAGAGCGGCCAAGGAGTTTAGGGGAAGTAGGGTTCTGCTTCTTTCGGACTGCTTTGAAGCGGTCAAGGCCATTAACAAGATCGAATCTTTCTAGAGTTAGGGTGGGTATACCTTGGATCTCATAAAATAGGAGTTGTTTCACTATAAGAAATGGAAATGCCTACACTTAAAGAGGGATTTAATGACGCAGCTCACATCTTGGCCTCGCTTGCTTTTTCACCAACTGATTCTCCCGATTGGAGTCAGTAATAGGGTGAGTAGGATTCAAGAGTTAGTATCGCTTCTTGAACCTTGAGATCTCTAGCCTTGTAAGCCCAAAAAAAAAAAAAAAAACTAATCAAATCCAGTTTAAATGAAATAAGTATTATTTATTCTCTTATACTTGCAAAATCATGCTACATTCTTGTTCAAATATTTAATACAATCACCAAAAGGAAAGGGAATCGTGGTTGTTTTAATAACATTTCATATTGTGTTTCTTTTTTTAATAAGACGAATCCTTTAATTATAAATAAGACGGATCCTCTAATTATATTTTGGCAAAGTTTTATATAAAAACAATTCATGATTAGTTTATTGTGAAACTATGTTAAAAAATTTAAAATATCACATATTTAATCAGAGTATAAAAATTTGAACAAGTGATATCACATTATTATTTAAGAAAATCAATACTAATTAATTATTAGCTAATATGAAAATATTGTATAAGTACGAAATATCAAGTATTTGATTAAAAATATCAAATATTTAACCTTAATGATCGGTTAAAAGGTGACTTAAACCCATGAGCTCTAACCACTTGAGCTATATCACTTGAACTTTAATATTAATGAAATTGAATAGTGATTTATATATAATTCAGATTTTAAAAGTTGAATTCAGTATGTATCATATTATGTATGAGACGATCTCACAATTATTAATTAAAAAGAAAAATTCCCTTAAAAAACAAAATTAAAAAGAAAAATTTAAAAAAGGAGAAATATTTTCCATATTATTGTTGATATGTGATAAAAATTTAGCTGTACACATCCCAATGATTTATTGCCTGAACAATCTACTACGCGTAAAAAGTTTAATTTCACGAAGAAGGAAAGGAGAAAAAAGGAGAAAAATTGCAGAAAAATAGCGTTTCATTGGTCGCCGTTCGTCTCTCTCTCTCTCTCTCTCTCTCTCTCTCTCTCTCTCTCTCTCACACATTCGCATATCCGAGGTGATTCGTTCAAAACCCTAGCCTCTTTCATGTGAATAAATTTTTTATGAGTGTTATCTGTTGGTGGGCTGGTTTGAGTTACGATATTGACTTGGGCAATTTTAAAAATATTTGTTGATAGATCTTACATACAGCTAGAATTTCCTAGTATTTTCGTCATCGTGAACCCTTAATTTTGCGGATTTGCATTGATTCCGAGGAACTTTTCTAGGGATTCGAGGCATAGAATTTCGCCCTATTCTAGCTCGTTTCTCCCAAAGATTTGAAAATTGTATGTCTTGATTGCATCTTGCTTGCAGATTTGCAGACAAGGGGACTCTTTGGCGGAATGTTTTTCAGATAGCTGACATATAAGGTATTGATTTCGGAGTGCAACGAAAATTAAAGGGGAAATAGTTGAATTGTTTATCTGAAGAAACTGTATAAAGAAAAAAGGAAAAGACATTAACAAGAAAGTTTGTTTCGGAGAGGAAACATGGCGAGCACAAAGATGGAGGGGACGTCCGCACCGCCCTTGCGGCGTGACCCATATGAGGTGCTTTGTGTGACCAGGGAATCTTCTGATCAAGAAATTAAGACGGCTTACAGAAAACTCGCTTTAAAGTGAGTTTTTTCGCCATTCTGTTTTCATAGTCATAATTCTATAAACTTTTTTTGTTCTGCACATTTTGAGTTTGTGTGTCGAATTTGTGCATTCCCTTGCTGTGGAATATGATGTAATTTGAAATACTTATGGCTAGTTTTAAAGGCCGGCTAATGTGGTTCTGATATTTGTTTTGTTTGTTTTATATTTGGCTTGATTGGGATTGAATTTTATTGGAAACTTGAAAGCTCACTGAAACTACTGGTGTAGTGGTATTAAAAGCCACTCATTTCATAGTTTAATTAGGAAGTCTAGTGACTGTCATAAAAAAAATTCAGGTTGTTTTATTGTAAATACTATTAACCTCTACCTAATTCTTAAATCTTCTGATAATGTTATTGCATTTCCCAAATAGAATATCAACTGTTAAGTGTTGAGAGAAAACAAAAATCATTTTGTTACATTTTTTTTTTTTTGCTCAGGCAAAAGGAATTTTATTAATGATTCGAGAGGTATGAGACATACCTGCCAGCAATAAAAGTACAGAAAGGACTTATCATTGTTTCTGTAAAGCTATTCAAGTCTTCTGTTTTTATTGTGAAAACTAAAATGGATTTGAACATGAACATAAAATGAGGATAGGAGAGCTGAGAATGTTGAGATGGGATGTGTGGACATACTAGATTGGACAGAATAAATTAATGAATGCATTAGAAAGAAATGGGAGCAGCCACAAGAGATGAGAAGCTTAGAGAAATGCACTTGCAATGGTATTTGCACGCATGTAGGAGGCCTTCCGATACTCTAATACGATGATTAGAAAATATAGATCATTAACTCAAATTTATAGGAGAAGGGAAGACTAAGAAAAAACTTGCAAAGAGACTATTAAAAGGATACATTACACTTAAATATAAATGAAAACATGTGCCTTGATTGAGCACGATGGAGAGATATGATCGTTATAGACGATCCCACAAATGAGATAAAGGGTCACTTCCTTACCCTAAGGAGGGGCTTATCATGATTTCTGTAATGGCATCCATGGCCTTGCTTCAGCAAATTGAACTACATTTGCAGAAGGGCTAGTGAAGGATTTTGTTAATACTCTTGGGAAAGTAAAATGAGTGTGGAACGGCTTAACATGGGTGTTATGAGTTTGATTTTTGATCAAGACACAAGATACATATGAAGTTCACAAATATCTTCCATTCCTTTACACAACATTGAGGCCTTCAGGTCTCTTTCAAGAAACTGTGTTTTCCAGCACATGAACCTGGAACCTGATGGTTCTGCCTTTTCCTTCACATTCACTGTCACAATTTAGGATTGAGTATCCCTGGACTGGTTAAGGAAGAATCTATCATTTGTCACTTTTCAGGTACCATCCAGATAAGAATGCTAATAATCCTGAAGCCTCAGAACTTTTCAAGGAGGTTGCATATTCATATAGCATTTTGTCCGATCCAGAGAAGAGGAGGCAATATGATAGTTCGGGTTTTGAGGTACTCTCCTTTCTTCTGGTTATGTGTTTATTGATTTTGTGGAAGTTCCTCCTACATGTAAATTCATAAGTATTGTAATACAGGCATGATATATTCATTTGAAAGTCTGCTTGTTGCTTTGTAGTTGCTTCATTAGACACCTCACTATTATTTGAAAAGTGTACTTTGTTGATGTCTAGCTGAATGGACTTCTTCCAGTTGATTCATTGCAGAAGATACATTATGAACGGTTTAGAAAATGACTGATAAATGTTATTGTCTTGCATGTAGTTATGATTGAAATGAAGGATTTTGTGATTCATTCGTCATTCTTGCATAAACACTAGTGCTTGCAACATTGTCTTTTTCCCTGTTTTAAAGCAATGTCTATGTACACACTCATATGGACGCAATATAAGAAACATGATTTGATCTGATCCTGAGTCTTGTTATTATTTCATACCCCCTCCATCCAATTTTAATTAGGCAAATAGGCCGGACACAGGTTTTAAGAAACATTAGTTGTTAATGTATAAAGTAGATGAGTGGAGTAAAAAGTAAGGGTATCATTGTCAAGTCATTAATAGGAGAGAGAAAATAATGTAGGGCTCAAATGACATGATGTAAATAAAGTGTATGTTATGAGAGTAGAAAAATAAAAAAAAAAAAATTTTAGGATGACATATTAAAATTGGACTGTCCAAAGAGGTTTATTGACTAATTAAAATTGGACGGAGGGAGTATTATCTTTCTTTCTCCAGTTATTTATGTGAGGTTGTCTTTTAATAGCTTTGACGAATATATTTTGTTGATATTAAGGCCCTTGACGCGGAAGGAATGGACATGGAGATTGATTTGTCAAACCTTGGAACTGTCAATACAATGTTTGCAGCTTTATTCAGGTTTCGTCTTTTCCCAATAATGGATCTTTTCATCTTGTGGTTAACATGTAAGTTCACTATTCTCTATTTATTTGGACAGCAAATTGGGTGTGCCAATCAAGACTACAATTTCTGCTAATGTTCTTGAAGAGGCTTTGAATGGAACTGTCACCGTTAGACCTCTCCCTATTGGAACTTCAGTCAGCGGAAAGGTGTGTAATTCCCTTACTAGCTAGCAAATTGCTCTCATATTTCGTAATCAATTTTGATTACTTTGATCATGACTATGTTGTTTTATAAACAGGTAGAAAAGCAGTGCGCTCACTTCTTTGGTGTTACTATCAGTGAGGAACAAGCACAGTCAGGAATAGTAGTTAGAGTTAGTTCAGCTGCACAAAGCAAATTTAAGGTGCCTATTATGCTACCTTTCATTGAAAAATTGTGTGCTAGGTATGATGGAGAGAAATACATCTAATTTGTATTTAATTAACCATATTGCTTAACTGGAACTAGCTTTCATTAATCCTCTTCCTCACCTTCCACTCTATTTGAAAGTTCAACTACAACAAGGCTCCCAACCATTTTAGTAATTTACTTCCTATACTTAGCCAAAAACAGGAGAAACAGTTCTTTCACTTTTTCTCTTTGATATGTGTATGTATGCAGATGAGTTCCACTCTAATGGTCCTGTTATGTGATTTCAGCTTTTGTACTTTGAACAAGATGTGAATGGAGGATATGGTTTGGCTTTGCAGGTACTTTAATATAGTCTCTGTAGTTTTTGACCAAATTGCATATTATTTCTCTCATCTTTACACAATCTTGGCCTTGAATTTTCAAATTTGCTTCTGGTATCTTCTTTATTCATGGTTATTATTCACTTTCTACATTTTTCTTTGTTGGACGAGAGAGTTGTGGCAGTTTTTCTTTATCTTTTTGGGCGGTGGGGGTGGGGTGGAGAATAAAGTGTGGTTGATTTGCTGTTTTATCCGTAGAGCAATTTCTAAGTCTAGGTTGCTAAATTTTTGACATGAATGCCTCATTAGTTTCTTGAGGTTGGCTACATAGAGACTTAAATTTTATGTTCTTTCAACACTTTGGGACTTCTGTATAATCCAACCATTTTCACTATCTTTTCAGCTATCTTCTTTTGCACAATAATTTCAGCGGAAATTGTTTAAATAACTTCTGATTACCTCATTGAACAAACTCGTATCACTGCTAATACAGGAAGACAGTGAGAAGAACGGCAAGGCTACATCAGCTGGCATGTACTTCTTGCATTTTCAAGTGTACAGAATGGATTCAACTGTCAATGCGGTGTGTAATCTCTCTTGTTTACTTAACTCTAATTTTATTATTTTGTTGTTAAGTGTGCTTGTTTGGTGATGTAGTTGGCAATGGCTAAGGACCCAGAAGCTGCTTTCTTTAAGAGACTGGAAGGCCTTCAACCTTGTGAGGTCTCGGAATTAAAGTCTGGCACTCACATATTCGCTGTCTATGGTCAGAATTTCTTATGGCATGCTTATTATTTTTGTTTCATGGCATATGAATTTGAGTGCTAATGTTTGCACAAAAGTAGATAAGAATTAGACAACTAATGTTTGGCATGATTTCTGCAGGAGATAACTTCTTCAAACCTGCTACATATACGATTGAGGCCCTTTGCGCGAAGACATATGAGGACTCGACTAATAAGCTTAAGGAGATTGAAGCTCAGATTTTGAGGAAGAGAACTGAGTTACGACAATTTGAAACAGAATATAGGAAGGTATTCCTCTGTGCCATCCTTGTATAGGATTCTCTATAATAAGAGTTATGGATACTATCCTAACTGTGCAATCCCTTTTTCCTTTTCAATTTTCAGGCATTGGCGCGATTTCAAGAAGTCACTAATAGATATACTCAGGAAAAGCAATCTGTAAGTTTGCATCTGAAGAGTCCTTCATATTTATTGTTTTGATTGTTACTTGTTGGAATGCCCAGTCATTTGCTATGTTTTGACTTCTGAAGCTTTTCCTCCATTTATTACAGATACAGTATCTTAGTTATAGGTGAGGGGAGTACAATTATAGAATCAAAGGTTTAGGATCTACTCTATGCATTGTAGTCTGTAGATGTTGAGGGTGAAATTTATGGATTATTTCTGCTAGCCAATTCCTAATATCTTCTATTAAGCTCGATTTTGTTTCTGATTGATCTTGAGGGTGAACTTTATGGATGCTTTCTGCTAGCCAATTCCTAATATCTTCTATTAAGCTCGATTGATTTATTGCTTCCAAGTCTAGTATCATCTCATAGTTAAGTACTTCTGAAGCTGATCCTTTTATCTGAAATTATTTACTGGTCCCCGTTCAAAAGACCTGCACATTTTGTCCAAAAGATTTTAGAGTCAATTACATAGAATTAGCATAAACTCATTGCAATTAAATATTTGCCCCATTGTTGTTAAACAATGAGCTGGCAGGTGATGGGCAGCAACTTGATATGGGCATGACCTAGATGATGGTGCTTTTTTTCCTAGTTGATCTTGTTTCCATCACTAAAATCGGAGCCTCTTGACTGATTAACATGCATTTAAATACCGGTTCACAGCTTATTGGAGCCTCTTGACTGATTGCAGAGTAACACGCACCAGTTGCACCGTGCAAGTGGTTCACAACTAATATTATTCATTGAAACAACTAATATTATTCAAGTGAAAACAACTGATGCTCACCAACTAATACCTTTTAATAACACGACTAATTTCATTTAAAAATACATTTGAGTTGCAACTAATACCTTTAAATAACACTGACTAATTACATTTAAATATACATTTGAGTTACACGGTACAACTGGTGCATAAATGTATTTTCCCCGGTTGTAAGATCCATTCCCATGAATATGCCACTTCATATTTTTCTTGTCGAGATGGCTATCTTAGTCAATTGTATTTCGTCCTTATTAGTAAACCATTATCTATGGTTATCTTGCTTATCAACTCAACCTACTGTTTTAATGGTTCTTGATTCTCATCAATGATGCTATGCTTGTAAAGGTTGATGAGCTGCTAAAAGAGCGAGATAGCATCCACTCTTCATTTACCGTGTCAAGAACTCTTGGTTTTCCAAGCGGGAGTGGACATTTTAGTAATGGAAGTAGCAGCAAACTCACTGGGGAAGATTATAGATCTGAGAGTCCTAGCGAAGAGGGCAGCTCAGATTCGAAAGATAAGTCTTCAAAAAAGAAATGGTTCAATCTTAACCTAAAAGGATCTGAAAAAAAGTGAAAAGTCACAGACCTACTCCCTTCTTGAGATTTGAAGTTTATTGTTCTTGTGTGCAAGCTTTTCTGCATATGACAGTTTGCTGTTTATACAAGGCTCGCCCCTTTTTACGTCGTCGAGGTTATTCTCGAGGTTTGCTACATTATTGGTGTAAAATGTTGGAAAATTTGTATGTATTTAGGTCTCTATTCTTGGATCTGTTGTTCATTATCCGCGGTTGGGGCTGGGGTAGCGTGTAGAGAACATTAGAAAAAATATTGATTATATTTTTTCTGATTTCGTTGTAACACTAATTTTGGTTGTAAACCTTTTTTTTTTTTTTTTTGCTTTTTCAGTTGCATTATGTTGTGCTTGTTGAGTATGGTCATTGAATTTGAATACTTTGATTGAAAAATTCATTTTTTTGCATTCATAATTACTCTTCTTAGTCATGAGCTCATATGATTAGTAGGAAGATGATTAGTACACATTCCAGATTGAAAGTTTGAGATTAAAAAATTAGGTTAGATGATTTTACTCTTAAAAATGAAAAAAAAAAAAATGCATTGCAGAAATTAATGTCCATATTAATGGTTTCTTAGTAGACTTTCAATTAACTTCATTTTATTAATTAATTTATTATGGTCCCATGCTTTATGGATTTTTTGTTCTTAGCTATATATCATTCTCATCACTTTAAACGTTACGAGCTTCGATTGGGCTCTATGGTATTGTAGTAAATGCACTTTGGGTTTGGGTCAATTTGATTTCAAATTTAAATTGCACCAATCTAAAATGTTTGGAAATTGCGAAATTGACATGTGATGAAATAAACTGTGATTGTCAACTGGTCTATGATTTTGACGTTCACCAAGTTTCATATGCATTTAGTATACTACGTTTCAATTATATTAGTATATATGTTCATTTTACGTTTTCAATCAAATCTAGTTTGTATGCTCTATTTATATTTGTTTGTACATTTTTGTTTTATTATCCTGCACGTTTCATTCATGTACCCAATTGCCACTGAAACTGTAATTAATTCCTAATTTCATATATATATTACAAAGACTATGAAAACTAGTAGAGAATTAGGGGGTCAATTATGATTATGCATTACTCTAGATAAACTTGAAGATTGAGTAAAATAGAGACAAACAATAATTAATCGATAGGATGGCCTAAGCTAAACTCTATCGCACGTACGTACATGGTGTATATTTAATGCTTTAATGGCAGATTAATTGTCATTGTCGTCCTTTCAATATATATAAAATAAAAAAAGGGCCCAAAAACAGTGGCAGATTGACAGGAAGCCTTGCCTACTCATAAATTAATGATTAATAATAATCTAATCTTGAAACCATGGGATATACTTGCAGACCAGAAAACGCCATCTTAGGTTATCTGTTTTTGGACTTGTAGAAACTTAGTATTTTTTCCCAAAAAAAGTTTTATATTTATTTATTTTCTTTTGCTGGAAACTTCTTGTCTTGACCTTAGTTGAAGCTACATTACTGAGTCTTTTCTGATTTATTTATATATGTTGAGACAAATTGCATCCCACTTGCATTAATTCTTCTATGGCCCAAAGTCATTGATTGCCTTAAAAAAAAATAATAATAATAAAAATACTAGCTTGTTTATCTAAGCTTTTGTCTTCAAGGAAATTAAGCCTCATCATCTTGTTTTTAGGGTTTATAAAAAAGATTTCACTCTTTCACATGCACACACTCACTCACAAACATGTGATTAACATATGTTTGGATTGATGCTCAATAATACTTTTTATATATATATATATATATATATATATATATATATATATATATTGGTATTTAATTATAATCTTTGGCTCTTCATTTAAAAAATTACAAATGGGACATAAGTATCAAAGAAATTCGGTTCTTGATATCTCTTCTCTAATAGAGAAGGTTGTGTACCAACTTTTTTAAATAGGCTTAATTTTGGCTGAGCAGAGTTTTATGAATCATTTAATTGATACATTTCATCATTTCGTCCCGTTTTTTATCTTCTTTCTCTTTTCTGTACATTGATACTTTTCTCAAGAGAATATTAGGGTAATCACATTGTGTAATCGGTTTATTAATATAAATGAATAACTATTAATAATGAATAATATTAGGGTAATCACATTGTGTAATCGGTTTATGAATATTTCTTTTTATGAGTTTGAATTTGTAGATGAGATAAAATTCATTAGTGGTATCAGAGTAAATGAGTTCAAATTCTACTGAAAGAAACTCTACCCATTTAAATATACACTACAAAAAAAGTCATTTACTGACGGACTTACCGACGGATTTCCGTTGGTAAAACTGGTCATCCGTCGTTATACAAAAATTCACGAAAATTAATTATCGGTGTAGATAAATCGGTATTCCGTCGGAAAATACTGTTTATAAAAAATTCACTGTATTTTGTAGGTAAATCTGAAATTTAAAATTTCGACGGTATTTTATCGGTATTTATGACGTAATTTGGTACGGTATTTCACAGTTTTTTTTTTTGTAGTAATATATTTATGGTGTTTCTCCAATCCTTTCTATGATGGTACTGATTATATTTCAAAATTGAATATGTACTATATCCATTAAAGATTGAAGGTGAAAATGAAAGTTTAGATATGAAAAATATGTGTGTTCATAAATGGTGCATCTAACACCTTTTGATTAGTGTACATATATAGCTTTACCAAACTATTTGCAAGAAATGGCCAGGAGTAATCCACGTGTCCAAAATATGGGTGGTTATGATTTTATTTTCCTAATAAATTATAAAGCCTAAACTCTTCAATTAGCTAAATTTAAGGAACATATTAAATGAAATTTATATAATCCCTTGACATGTGCATGTATACCCCAACTAATGTCTTTGTTTTAACATCTTATGTGGTGTTTATGTTGCCGTCTAAATGTCCACTTTATTAGCAACCCAGTGCACATTTAATTTGTCTCATTGATTGACCAAGCCACCCCACTCTTAATTTAATTTATTTTTCTCAATTCACGGGACTTTCTATTAAGCTTATTTTATTCAAATGGAGTTCACTATCAAGACATTAAAAAAAGAGTAAACATTCTTGACTGTAATCTAGGCTTAGGCTTCAGGTAATTAACTATTAATAAAGTAGTTAATAATTTAATTATTGACATGTTAATTATTTAAGTATAAATGGAGCGATGGAGACTCATTTCACATGACATAAAGCTAACTCCACCAAATCTATTGTTTTAAAATCGGAGTAGGTAGTGTCACTTGGAAATAATTAATAAATATATAATTATAAATGGTGGGACTTGATAATTCAACTTCAAACGTGATTTTTTTTATTTACTTTAGATTCTTTGTTATAATTTGATCACCGTATTTTATGTGTATATATATGTAGTAGATGTATACATATTAGAATTAAAAAAGTTCTAGATAGGGTTTAGATAAGGAAATTAAGAACTTACTTAATTTGGGTGATCTATTTAATTTGAATTCTTTCTAATGTATCAAGTACTCCATATATATAAATGAGTGGGATTAATTAGTCATTCTTATCAGATTTTTTTTGTTATTTTATGACTTGACTTTTTTTTTTCACAAAGAAATTTGCTTAATGTTAAGTGTTGCAGCCATTGAAAAAAATGTAAGCATCGTTTATGATTGGTTTGGACATGTAAGCAGTGGCGGATCTATGCATAAACAAGGGGTACAGTTATACCTACAAATTTTTATTTTTTTAAAATTTTTTTTAGGTAAAATTAAAAAAAAATATATTATGTACCTCAATATATTTTCCTCTCACTTATTGTTATCTTCCGTACCCCCAAATTTAAAATTCTGGATCCGCCACTGCATGTAAGACACATGCAGTGTACCTGTATTTCGTGTGGAGTCGATGGACTTGAGTCATTTTAGAAGAAATAGGGACGATCAAATAAAAAAAAACGTGATTATAAAGCATACAAAAAGATTTAGAGACTAAGAGACTTAATAAAAGTCTACTAAAAAAGAAACATTGTGGAGAAAATTAATTATCACACGTAGCCCAACATGATTCTATTATTGGTTCATGTAGTATATCCCAATTATTTGAAATTAAAAGCTAGATATTTTTGTTTGTTTGGCCCATACTAATGTATATTATCGATATATCACCTATATGCATGTGTAATTAATATATAATAGATTCATAGTCATAGAATCTAATTTTTTTTTTTTATATATATATTTCAGTTGCACGGCAAGTGGCATATATAGTTGGTGTGTATTTTTTAATAGCATTAGTTATTTTTACTAAATAATTTGCATGTATGCTACTTGTCTTATTTTTCCATCTACCAAAAATATATTTATTTTATTTATGGAAACAAATAATTTATTATCATTTTTCAACCCTCACTTAATTACTCGAAATCATTGACTTTACACTCACTAAAATCATTTTATTCCTAAATGACCCCTACAATATCCTAATATAACCTTATTTTCTACTTTATCTATTTTTTTTTTTTAAATTTATGCAAAATCTTGAGCATAATTTTTGTAGATGGAGACTATTAAATTTTTTTAGTTGAATATTATTAGTTATTTTTACAGAACAATTTTAGCTGCTTTTATTGTCCTTTCACTAAACAATATTTGTTATTTTAATTAAACAGTGCAGCATGTGATTACAATGTTCCTCTAAAATATAATATGAGATTAAATCATGAGGATTTGATTGTAAGCGTAAAATATTTTTTAATCCTTTAACTTGGTTCAATTTTGTTTCATTCTCCTTATCTTTTTCATTTTGGCATCAGTTTTCTAATTACTTTTTTTTTTTTTTTTATTTTAATCTGTCCTACCTGCTACCATGGGTAACCATTAGGTTACATGTATGTGACATTTTTTTATTAATTTTATTTTTGAAACTATAAATTAAATCTGAAAATTAAAAAACAAAAAACAAAAAACTTCAAAAACAATTAAAGTTAATTTTTTTAAAAAAATATTATATTAACCAACATAATCGTTAAAACTAATTAAATAAAAGAAATACAAGTTTGATTTTTTTTAATAAAATCTGAAAAATATAAAAAAAAATTCAGTTTTTTAATTAATTATTTTTTAAATTTTAGTTGATTATCTTAATATTTTTCAAATATCATAAAAAAATTAATATCTTCCAATATTTGAAATAAACTATATAAACTCCGAATAATATTAAAAAAATCAATTAAATCTTAAAAATAATAAATTAATATGATTAATTGATTTTTTAATTTAATTAATTTTACTATTTTTTAGATTTTAAATTTTTTTCAATTTTTATTTTTTTAAATTTAATTTTTTTTGAAGATTTAATTGATTATTCTAATATTTTGATTTTGAAACTAATTTTTTATTTTCTGATTTAATAAATTATTTCTTAAAAATAAAATAGAAAATGTCATGTCACCTCTAATGATTACCTCTGATAGGAGGTAAGAAAGACAAAATTTAATAAAATCTGTAGTTAAAGAACTAATTTCAAAAAAAAAAAAAGACTGAAATCAAAATTAGAATAAAATTAGAGACTAAAAAAATATTTTACATGTGTGTAATAGAGAGGTTAATTACTACTCCCTCCTTCTCGTATTTACTTTCATGTGTGAAGTGACACATTTTTTAAGAAAACTCAATTTAGTGAAGGAGAGAGAATAAAATTTAAGGGTAGTTTGGGTGATTGAATGAGATAAAATGTAGGAGAGAAAATAAAGTAAAATAAAATAAGAGTGACATTTCAAAATTTAGATGGTATTGTGAGGGTATAATTTATATAAGGTATTTCATTTTAAGGGAGTGGCGGAGGGAGGGGGTTCAAGGGGGTCAAATTAAAAAATACCCCATTTTATACTTTATATATAAATATATGTATATAAAATTATATATTTATACTCTACTTCATCTATCCTATTTTTTATTGCTCAAACTAAAATGACACGAATTTTAGTGATAAAATTATTTATTAGTATTAAAAGGTGTAAAGTTGAAGATAAACAAATTATTTCAACTTTATTGTAGGGAAGTTGCTTTAGTTTGATAGGGTAGAGGGAGTAATTGAGTAGTATGAGGTATAAATAAGCAATATTTTGAAGAGTTTAAGTTGAGAGGGTAGAGTTACTTTTTTGCTATTTTGGGTATGAAAAATAAAAAATAAAACATCTTTTTTTTTTTATTTTGAGCAATTTAAAATGGGACTGAGGGAGTATTATTTATATAGATTTAACTATTATGATAATGTCATTATTGCTTCTGAAACTAAAATTTTTGACGGACTTAATTATAATTGTAACATGATTTGAATATATATTTTTTCATTTGCATTGAGTTGTATGACACTTTAAGTATAAAGTAATATTTTTCAATAAAAAGAATTATCATTTTTTAAGGTAAAATGTATCACTTTATCTAAAAAATATGTAAGATTATCATTTTTTTAAAGTAAATTTTGAAAAATTAATACTCTCTCAGTCTCGAAAAAGCTTTTACATGAACACACACTTTAAGAAAAAAGAGTAATGATTGAGGTTTTGAGGGGTAATATTGTAAACTTTTATATATAAAGTAAAAAAATTTATTGGGTTATGTGTATGAGTGAGTCAAAAAGTAATATTCCCTCCGTCCCACATCAGTTTTCACACTTTCCTTTTTGGTTTGTCCCACATTAGTTTTCACATTTCAAATAAGAAAACTCCTCCTTAAACTCCACCATCACAATATTCATATATTTACACAAAATGTCATTACTTTTTTACACTCAATCCAACCACCTCTCATATTTTAATAATAAATTTTTACAAAATTACCCTTCAATACCCCACTTATTACATTTTTTTCTTAAAATGTGTGTCCAGATTAGTATGAAAACTAATTTGGGACAGATGGAGTAACATTTTGTGTAAATTAGTGGAAATTGAGAGGGTGAAATTTATAAAGGGTTTTCATTTTAAGGGTGCGAAACTTATAATGGGACAGACAAAAAAAAAGAAGTGTGAAAGATTTTATGAGAGAATTTTTCTATCGAAAATTGCACGATGAACTGATTTTACATAGATTTTAATCTTTTATCCATTAGTTTTTGTACCCCAAATTTTATTTTCTGCATCTGCCACTATTTTAAGGGTGTGAAAGTAATTGTGGAACGAATAAAAAAGAAAAATGTGAAAGTAATCACGGGATGGGGGAATACTACTTAATAATTAATATATTATGCTTTGAACAAATCAAAAAAAGGGATTACAACTTGGAAACAAAGTCTCATATTAGGGGCTATACATGTTTTTATCCTTTTTGGATCTTTCTAAAGTCGTGGCTATAAAATGGGAACAAAGATGATTAGAAAGTTAATGGGTGTATTAAGATAGGATCATGTCTGAAATAATCTTTTGTTGATATTGATTGAATAAGCCCTCATTGGCTTAAATTGTCTTGATAAACACATTTAGTGGGCCATAATTGCGATTTGGGAAATCTTAAATAATAATTATATAGCATTACTTCAATCAACACCAAAGAAAAAGCATGATTAAGGTCCTTAAAAGCATATTAAATTCGGTGGTGGAAAGCATTAACACCAACGAAAAGCCTCTTATTAATTTTTAATTAAGTACTTAGTAGATTAATCAACAAGCTTTAGAAGAAGTTGATTGGACAAGCTAGCTATCTAAAACACTCAATGTCAAGTTAAAATATAGTTTAATTTGCACTTGTGGGGCCCCAATAATACTCAATCAACACACCAATTATACGTATATATAAAATATATATATATATATATATTTATATTTTCCAATGTGATCATTTCATTTATGGATACTCGTATTTGAACATGGTCATTGACTATACAAGATTTGCACTTTTAGTCTTATAAAAAAATTCTAAATTACTTTTGGTTTTTATGTGTAAAAGTAATTATTTTTAAAACAAAAAGTTGGTCTCAAGCGTTAATAAAAAGGCAAAAAATGATAAATTTTGAAATAAATTTTGCAAATATAGGATCAATTTTTTTTTTTTAAAAAGGTTAAGTGTTTAACAATTGAGATTAATCTTGAACAAAAAAAGATCACTTTTCAAAAAATATTTTGAAAGTATTCCTATATATGTAACTAAAAGTGCAACTAATTTCTAACCACTAACATTTACCGATCAATATATATATATATATATATATATATATAATTAATATTGTACATTTTGAAAATGCATTTAAGTCAAACAATGCACCTAATAAACAAGAGACTCACTTAGTTATAATATACAGTCGGAAAGTGTCACTTTAAGGTAATATTTCCAATTTTTAATTTGGTGATCGAAAAACCAAATTCGTGATTTCTGAATTAGCTAAGATTTAATTGCAAATTTTATTTCTATGGAGTGAAATGCAAGATATATGGTAGGTTTTTGCATGATCAATTTAATTTGCATTTTTATCAACAATCACATGTATTTCCCTACAACAATGGAGTGGCCATGTGCTCATCTCTTTTCTCTAACCTTAACTATTTCGTAGCTCCTCTGACAATTTTGTCTTATTTAATTATGCTATGAATTATTAATTTAAATATCGCATAATTTTGGTTGAGCCGATTCCTTGTTTCCATCAAGATATTTTTTTTATATATAAATATATATAAAACCATATTGCCTATATGCTAGCTAGATTAATTATTAGGTTAGTTTAGCCAAAAACTATACATTTTATTTTTAATCATATACGATGTGCATTAAAATGATATAATAACATCAGAAATTAAAATGTAGCGTGGATTGATAAAAATATATATATATATATATATATATATATATATATATATATTAATTTGAAATAGAAATTAACTTGTTGAACCACTATCTTCGTATATTGTAGCAAGAAATCGTAGGCACATGAATATTTTACTTTAAATATAGGTTTTTAGTTCAAAGGTTTAATTTACACCGTTTCTTTAGAATTTACATATTAATTAATTAAGAATCTCGTGCAATTAATTAATAAACTTAAATATCCGTTAGGTAATCTTTCTGCCTTTTCACGAAATTAACTTTGGTAAGGGCAAAACCAAAACAATCAAATTTGGGTTGAATTATTAAACAAGCAAATTATATTTAGTCCAATGTTTGAATCCTAGCTTATGCCATCCACTTTAATAGAAAATCACTTGTACTTGTAACTTGTAACAGAGTAAAAACAATTTATGTTTAAATTTCATTTATCAGCATAAACTATATTTATCTTGCTACAATGTATAAATGTTTAATACAAGTATCAAACTTTAAACCATTTACTATTATACACTCTATATATACTATATGTGTGTTCTTGTAATTAGTGTTGAACTTCATTAATTGATGGTACTCAAATTAACTAACATATGAAAAAATTCTACAAATTAAATATTTTCAATATTTGAAAATTTTGTGCAAAAGTAACTTTTAGGCAATTTTGAAAGTCCAAACAACCATGTAGTGCAAACAAAACTTCCAAAGTTGATTTTCATTACTTAGATTAGCAAATGTCAAACCCACTCCTTGAGCCCCTCTAGAAGAAGTGATAGCTATCTAGGGTAACTAGCTAATCAATATAATCATTGGATCTATATAAGTTATTTATTTAAAAGACAATTTAAAATGAATGTAGATAGGTTTGTGTAAGAAATATTTTTCTATTATATATGGGATTCCAATCTACAATTCCTAAATCTATTGACACAAACTTAGGGGCTCACAATATATCCAATAATTAATATGTCTTGGCCCCATCAATATATATGGTACATGCATGTTGCAAATATAGGTTAACTCAATTTTAAATAAACTTTTAAGACTAGGTGTTGTATATATTACACATATAATATATCTTGAAATTTAAATGTACTTTTAAATAATATTAATTATTTTAATTAAATAGTTTATAGTTGTCTACACTAAAAAGATAAATAATTTATGTTATTTAAAAATATTCTTCATTCACGATACACATGATTCACAAAAAAATTTATTCAATTTTCAACTATGTTTAATTTGGGATTGGTCAAAATCTAAAAGAGTCTACAAAAACAAGCGACTATTTTGAATTAATTTGTAGCTCTCTATATTTTCGTTATTGTTGTTCCCATTGAACATGGAAATTTAAGTGCATTAATATTTGAGGGTTTTTTGCGGATGCTAAATCAGGAAAAAAAATGTATCTATTTTATTAACACATGTTTATGTTTACGCGTATGGGTACTATATATAGTAGTTGATATATTTCACCACCTATAATATTAGGTAAACACTTCAATGCAATAATTACATAATACAATTCAAATGGATATATTTTTAAAGAATATTAATTATTTTACTAAAAAGTATTAATTGATCAAGATTTATTATTTTTATTGAACCATATTAATTATACTACACCAGTAACACCAGTTACATAGTGTAGTTGGTGCATCCAAATGTTACTCATAATATGTACTCCCTTCGTTCAAAAAATTTATTCTCATTTTCTTTTTTGGTCTGTTCAAAAAATTTATTCTCGTTTCATTTTTAGTAATAAGTTTATCTCACACTACTTTATGATCACTGACTAAACACCACATATCCACCACAAATATCATTTATATATAAATTATTAATATTCATTAAAATTTAGTAATAATTTTATCTCACACTACTTTATCATCACTAACTAAACACCACATATCCACCATAAATATCATTTGATTTATATATAAATTATTAATATTTATTAAAATGTGTGCCAAAAGAAAGGAGAATATTTTTTTTAGACGGAGGGAATATTATATAATGATAACCTATATTTTAACCTAATGAGAAAAAAAAAAAAAAAGGAAAAAGAAAACTCACGTTCGACCTCATTTTATATGAAAGTAAAAATAATGATGTATGAGGAGGTTGGTTGATCGTATAAAATGATAATTGTTTGGTACATCTTGAGATAATTGAAAATAAATGGTGGAAAAATTTTCAAACGATGTCTATTTTTAAAATTCAATGATTAATGATGAAGTTAATTAGTGTAACACACTTGTCTCAATTTATAATGAAGTCTAAAAGGTGTGGGGATTTAGGTTTGTAAGCCAATTAGATTCGAAATTCCAATAAATGTTGGACACATCTTTATTAAAGATATATGTACAAGGTGTTCCGTCAACCCTAACATTTTGAAATTAAAGGCATAAAAAAAGTCCCTAAAAACAAAGAAACCCATCCTCATTGGTCAATTGACTTTCTCATTAATATTAATCATCATGATTAAGGAAATCCATTTTTGGATTTTCAAATAACAAATGACTTTTTTTTTTTTTTTTTTTGATCGGGCAAAGAAACGATTTTATTAAAACAAAAAGAAAGACGGGTATAAGAAATACCCATATATACAACGAATAAACAAATACCGAAAAAGAGAACTAAGAAATCAAAGATTGCGGATTAACAAGCCATTGACTCAATGAGATCTCCTTTTTACTGAAATTCTTTGAAGAGCACCAACTCCAAACTCTCCCTTTTACCTCCTCAATAATTCTTACGGGATTCATCTCGATCTTTGAAAAAACTGCGTCATTCCGGGCTTTCCAAATTAACCACACTAAGCACTCCCAAATGCAAATGGCAAGGAGTTTACCCCTTTTCCCATGAAGAATGCAAGAGTGCAGCAAGAAAAAATCAGTAATATTATTCTGCATAACCAAATTCATCCCCATCCACGCATAGCAGCTCTTCCAGATTTCTTGTACCAGTGGACAAGCAAGAAAGAGATGAACAGCGTCTTCCTCCTGGGCTTTACAAAAACAGCATCTCCTCTCTTCAGCTGCAAGATCAATGTTTCGTTTGACGAGGTTCATCTTCGTGGGAAGTCTGTCCCACAAGAGACGCCATGACAGGACCGAAACTTTTAACGGGCAGATTCTATTCCAGACTCGTGACAATGCTTCGATGTTGACTCCCAGATTCTGGCCATCTTCCTTGATATTGCGTAGAACATGATATGCCGAGCTCGTCGTGAAGCAGCCGCTAGAATTAGCCTTCCACCGCCAAGTATCGGGAACTCCTTCAAAAAAATTATGCCTGCTCAAAGCTAACAAAAGATTAGACAACAAACTCGACTCTCGCTCAAATAAATTTCGTCTCCAATGCCAAACCCACTCCCAGGCCCCCCCAACCCAAGAACCCATATCCTTAACCGAACAATTTTTATCCAAATTCAACTGATAAAGCCTAGGAAACTGACTTCTAAGAGGTGAATCACCAACCCACACTTCATCCCAGAAAAAAGTACCCCCACCGTCACCCATTTTTTTTCTAAGTTTTCACCGAACCATCTGCCCTTTTCCCCCCTACCAAGATTTACTACACCCCGCCACCAATTAGACCACCCAGACTCTCTCCCCTCTGAAATCAAACCCCCCTCCCCCCACCGCAAAGACCCGTGTAGCGAAGAGACCACCTTAACCCAAAAATTATCCCTATTTGACAGAAAACGCCACAACCATTTGATCACAAGTGCTTTATTGAAACAATCAATATCCCTGACCCCCAAACCCCCCTTATTTTTAGGTAAACAGACACAATTCCAATTTAGCCAAGCAATTTTTTTATGACCCTCGCCACCCCCCCATAGAAAGTTACGTAAAACAGAATTTAAATCTCTCAACGGTTTACTAGGGATGCAGTAGAACGAAAGGTGGTAGATCGGAATGGCGGACAACACTGAGTTCAAAAGTGTAACCCTTCCCCCAATCGAGAACTTACGGTGCTCCCACGACTTGAGCCTCATTTTTAGCTTATGAACAATCTCTGACCACTCTGCCTCCTTCTTATGTCTCAGCCCCACACGAATACCCAAGTACTTAAAAGGCACGGTACCAATTTCACATCCAAGAATATCCGCCATTTGTCTCAAATTATCGCCCTCCGTATTAACACCCATGATTGAGCTCTTGTCAAAATTGACTTTTAGACCTGAGAGCAGCTCGAAATTCCGAAGAATATTCCTCATTGTCCTGGCATTATCAACCTTTGCGGAGGAAATTAAGATAGTATCATCGGCATACTGTAAATGAGATACCTTGATTTTTTCTTTACCCACCTCTGCCGCTTCTAATAATCCATTTTCCACCGCATTATTCACTAACAGCCCCAATCCCTCAGCAACTAAAAGGAATAGAAATGGAGATAACGGATCACCTTGACGAAGCCCCCTTTCTAACTTAAATTCCCCCGACGGGCTTCCATTAACCAAGACGTTTGCCGATGCTGTTGAGACACACTCCATCATCCAACCCGTCCATTTCTCGCAAAAGTTGAACTGCTGCAACATTTCCTTAAGGAAATTCCAATCGACTGTATCATAAGCTTTGGCAAAGTCGATTTTGAAAAAGGTTCTTTCAATCTTCTTTCGTCTAGCCTCCTCCAATGCTTCATTAAGTATCACGATGCCATCTTGAATATATCTGTTGCCCACAAATGCACTTTGGTTATCTGCAATAATGCTGTCCATCACACGGCTGAGTCTGGCAGCTAGAACTTTCGCCAAGATTTTGTAGACGCTCCCAATTAGTGAAATAGGCCGGAATTCATTAAGCGTCCTAGCATCTTCTTTTTTAGGAATGAGCACTACGTAAGAAGGATTCAAACCCCTAACTAATCTGCCATTTCTGTGGAAATCATCCAAAAACCTCATCACATCCACCTTAATGATATCCCAGCATTCTTTTAGGAATTTGAAATTGAATCCATCCGGGCCCGGGCTCTTTGATCCATCGCAACTCCATATAGCATTACGAACTTCAACCTCCGAAAAGGGGGCGCAGAGCATATCATTATCCTCCACATTTAACTGATTTCTCACCATATTATGTGCCAGCCTAGGTCTCTGAATCGGTGGGTTGCTGAAATGCTCTTTGAAAAAAGACTGAACCCCTAATTTGACTTCCGCAACCTCTTCCACCCAATCTTCCCCAAACTGGATACCAACAATTTCATTATTTTTCCTGCGCTGATTAACACATCTATGAAAAAAGCTTGAATTGATGTCGCCCTCTTTAAGCCAATTCACCCTTGCCTTCTGTGCCCATAAGCTATTTCTCTGATTTAAGCCTTTAAAAAGTTCAGCAACTGTCTGTCTTCTTTTATTTACCTCTGCATCCTCCAGACCAAAAGTGTCATCTATAATATCCAATTCTTGAATTTCCGCACGCAGATCTACAATCTTCTTATCAATGGACCCGAAGACTGAGGAATTCCACTGTTTTAGTCTTTCCTTTAGACATTTGAGCTTCTCCTTGAGAACAAAGCCGCCCCAACCTGAAATCTGAGATTGTTGCCAAAATTCTGCCACGAAAGTTTTGAAATCCGGGTGTGAGGTCCAAGCATTCAAGAACCTGAAAGGTTTTGGACCCCAATCAATATGCTTCGTCTCGAGAATTAGTGGACAGTGGTCGGAGATTGACCGTGGAAGGCCTTTCAGGGTGGTGTTCGGCCACTTTGACATCCATTCATTGTTAACCATAATCCTATCCAACCTGCTTTTGCAACTCGAGTTTGGTCTGTACCACGTAAACTTACGTCCATGAAGAGGCAAATCCCAAAGGTCAGAATCTGTTATAAATTCATCAAACAATCGGATGTCTCTTCTATTCACCTGCCCACCATTTCCGCTCCTTTCATCTTCGAACCTTATGGAGTTGAAATCCCCAGCTAAGCAAACACAGTAGTCTGAGTATTGAAGAGTTAAGGAATAAAGTCTGTCCCACAGCTCTCTTCTTTCGTCCAACGGGCAAGGTGCGTAAATGTTTAGAATACTGCACCTAACTCCATTCACCCCCCATTGACCATTCACTATGACCGCCCCTTCCATATGCCACGAACTGGAACAAATAAACTTAGCCGGATTCCATAGAGAGATAATGCCACCCGATCTACCAATTGAGTCTCTCGCTTCCCACCCGAAACTGTTATTGCCCCAAATTAATCTACACTTATTAATATCAACCCCTTCCAATTTTGATTCTTGAATACAGACGAAATCAACCATATGTTTTCTCATCAACTCCTGAATTTCCTTCCTTTTTATCCTACTCCCCACCCCCCTAATGTTATATGACAGAAGCTTCATTAAGGAACCACATTCGAATTCTCCAAACCCGAGGAAACCCAGTTACTAACCTGTGCATCCGTGCTCAAGAACCCTTCAATTATTGCCTCATCGTTCCCAATTAAGCCGATGCTTTTTCCGAAATCCCAGGTACTTTTTGCGTCCTCAATTCTATCCGGAATTTCCTTAATAATTTTCTTCTTGTTTCTCAGATCGTTGTTAAAAGCCTTAATATCTTCCTCTGAAATCATGTTGCTAGTAAACTCTACCCAACCTTGGTTGTTGGCTGGACCCAAGTTGCTCCCCGAAGCACGTTTCTTTACCATCCTCCCTCTAATTTTTGTCGGGTTCTTTCCTGGAGCCAACGTTGCCGGTAATCTTCTAGTACCCATCGTACGACTTAGGACCCCCACCCCTTGCAACTCTTCGAAATGGGTTTGGATGGTCTCTTTCGAATTTGCAGAATCAAGATTGACCGAAGAACTTAAGAGTTCACCTGCTTGGAAATGCTGTGGAGTAGATGATGCTTCACCACCACGAAAAACGGCCACCTGATTGTGTGAAGAGTCTAAATCTGGAGCGCCAGGTTGAGTTGGGTTTTCAACTTCATTATCCTGAATCAGGGGTAGTTCCCCATCCCCGATATTGGGCTGGGACTGATTGGAATTGTCTGGCTGGGCCTTCTGTTGGGCCGCACTGGAATTGGGTCCCAAAGATAAAGGAAAGGTAATTTCCTTTTGTAATTCAGCCCCTTGATGGAGATCCCTACTACCCTCCGAAATGTGAACGCTGTGGGGTCCGCCACTATCACCTTGATGAAAATCTCTAGACTCCTCCGAGATGTGAACGCTGTGGGGTCCACCATTATCCACAAACTGCACACCTACAACTGTCTGCGTCAATTCCGAGGGTTGGATAATCACTCCAGCCACTTTTGAATATTCCAATTGCTTGTCATTAACTTCCGCCGACTTTGGGACCTGTACTGGGATATCTGAAACGAAGCTTCGCGACTTTTCCACTTCTAGGGTTTGTTTCTGGCTCACCGTACTCCCATCGTCAACCTCATCGCCGCCTCTAACGGTTGCCACCGCCTGTTCCAAGGACTCGTCATTCTCCAAAATCCGATGTTCATCGTCATCTGATTCCTCCTCTTCCTCCTCCGAATTTGAGATAAAATCACAGGAACATTTAGACTCCTCTACCACTCTGATTTTGTAAACTCTCCCATCGATCCGTGTTTTTAGAACTTTATCAATATGACTTATGAATGGCGCCGAAATCAGAACCCTAGCTACACCAAGATAGTTTTTTTCCCCAGTGTCCTTGTCCAGTTTAATAAATTTTCCGACTTGATGACTGATCAATGATAAAAAATTTGTGGACCATGCATGCAGCGGGATACCAAACCAATTTGTCCATACATTCCTGTAGCTATTGACGTCTTCAGGTTTCCAGGGGCGAGTCCACTCAAACCAGAAAGAGATCCATTCATCAAAATCCTCAATCAGCTCCTTTATAGGCTTATCACCGGAACTCTGTAATAAGACTGCATTCCCCCCCAAAGAACGAAGCTTAATCGTACCTCCACATTCTCCTATCAATTCCTCACCATGATCCTCCCACGAAAATTCCTGCTTGAGACATCCTGTAAAAGACTCCAACGCCCATTGTCTTTCCACTTCGGATGTCTGATACTGTAAGTCCACTGAGGTATCCAGATCACCATTCACTTCCTTCACCAGTTTTGATCCTCCCGTCACCATTTCAGAATAAGACACATTCTCTTTTCTGAACCCTTTATTTGCCGGAAAGGTCTGGGCTCGCTGGTTCTCTCTCCGAATCGGATCTCTCCTATACTTTGGAATGAAGACTCGGAGTTTGTAGCTGTCAATCCAAACATTATTGAGCTCTTCCAATAAGCCTTCTATGTCGTAGTTTTGTGAGAATCTCACAAAACCAAAGCACTTTCCTTCCCTGTCCCTTTTTCTTGGCCAGAAAATGTCTTTGACTTCGCCAACCCTACCGAAGTGGAATCTCAGTTCTTCGAGTGTGCAGTTTTCAGGAAAATTTTTAAATAAGAAGGTGAGCAGTTCGTCCTCTTTCAGAGAACGGGAAACATTCTTCTGAAAAACAGAGTTGCCGCCATAGTCCTTTCTACCACCAATCCTAGGGGCTCTAGGGTTCGACCTAAAGGCTGGGAAATTTGATTGCCTCACCGGATGACACTCGACATAGCGGTGAGACCGCCGGGACGCTACCCTAGGTTTCCGTTTCACCTCACACCACTCACTCTCTCTCTCTCTAGCATTCATTGTAAACAAATGACTTAATCCGGCCAATCCCCTATCCCATATTATACTAATAAGAAGTTGAGATTGTTTACGTATCATTTTTTAATTGATTTTACTTACGTGTCATCTTCTGAATAATTTTACTTACGTGTCAAGCTTACATAACATAATTTGAATAATTAAGATGGTATAAATAGAATGTATTTAAATTTGTAATGCTATTAAATTCCTAAATTTCTTGATGTATTGAAATTTATTTTTTTAAGATTTGATATACTATTGTATTATAGTTTAAAATTTAAAATTTAATAAAATTCGCATAATATGTGGGAAATTTGTGGGATCTTTGGTAGTACATATACATGTATATATATTATATATTCATCTACCATCATTTTATTTTATATGTAATAAAATATTTGTCACATGAATCCATCGGTCAGAGCTATGTGTGTTTTAATAAGTGGGAGAAAAAATTGATTCGGATAATGTTAGTGCGTTTAATCGGATCGGGTTTAACTGGTCTGATGTCTATCAAATGGTTGAACCAATATGAGTCGTGAGAATTACATAATACTATATAATTTAATATATATATATATATTATAGATCACCTCTATATTTTTTCCCTTCTAATAGTATATTTTATGATCAAATTACGATAAAAATTAATAAATATACATCCTGCGTTGAAGGAAGTCACAAGAATGGTGACGTAAATAGTGTTCACGGCCACCAAAGATTATGAGAGAAGAACAAAAAAATAAAAATGAGAAATAAGCACAGACTTCAATAAGTAATCAAAATTGCAAATAGCCCCTCAACTTTTATCGATTCCCAATTTCGAGCAGTTCGAAAGTCGAGCAGTCTAATACTCGCTCCCTCTGTCCCACATCAGTTTTTACACTTTCCTTTTTGGTTTGTCCCACATTAGTTTTCATATTCCATAAAAGGAAACCCCCCTTAAACTTCACCCTCACAATATTCATATATTTACACAAAATGTCATTACTTTTTACACTCAATCCAACCACCTCTCTTACTTTAATAATAAAAATTTACAAAATCACCCTTCAATACTCCACTCATTACACTTTTTCTTAAAATGCGTGCCCTAATTAGTATGACCGGAGGGAGTATATACTTTGAGTCGATCCGTTGTGTTTGTCAAATAGCAATAGGACGACTAGTCCAACCCAGTCTTTAAATTATAGGATTAGACAAGAACTAGAATTTTAACAATAGATAATTCAACCCTACATTAAAAATTAAACAAATTCTTGTATGAAACATTATTTTCAGTAACTTTATAAATAAATATTTTTACCCTCCGTTTGAATTTGCAGACACTCCCGATGATAGAGACAAGGTGGGTCATTCTTGGAGTTCTGGTGAAGACTTTTGAAGCCATGTATGTATTTATATATATGTACATGTACAAAGTAGGACTTGCACTTTTATATGTGTGTATTTTCTCTCTCTCTCTCATCATGTAGTTAGTAAGATTCGAGGAGATCTTTCCCAGAGTAAACAATATATAGATTTCAACGTCAATCACGCAAACATCCTCAACAACAATAATTCATCATCACCACGTAATCTTATGGTGGGCCTAGCCTTTTCACAACACCTGATCAAATTTTCATACCATCATTATAATATATATATATATACACATTCTGTATCTAATTGTCCCTTCATTTACAAATATGCCCTTTTGTATATGGACACTGCAAAAAGACTGTGAAATACCGACGGATCAAGTTCCGTCACAAATACCGATAAAATACCGTCGGAATTTCAAATTTCAGATTTACCTACAAAATTTTGAATTTTTTATAAACAGTGTTTTCCGACGAATATTCGTCGGTAATTACCGACAGAATAGGTTTATCGGTAATTACCGACGGAATACCGATGAATATCCATCGGTATTTACCGACGAATTAATTTTCCGTTGGTATTTTGCGACGAGAAAAATACCGACGGATGACCAGTTTTACCGACGGAAATCCATCGGTAAATGACTATTTTTTTTGTAGTGGGACCCGCTATTACCTTAATCAACGACTATATACTATTGAAATTGTAATTTAACTAAAATTAAGGACTATAATTAACTTTATCATGTATGAATATATCTATATATATGCATTGCCGCATGGGGATGGATACATATGATGCTGATCCTACGTGGCCATGCAGATGGCCCACGCTGCCGCGTATATATATATATATGCTAGCTCGATTTTGTGTATATATATGTATGTATATATGGAATGAATAAATGTGCATACATCGTATAATATCAACTTAATTTGACTTTTGTGGAGTTTTTGGAAGAGAAAATTTGTAAAGGTAGTTCATTTGATTTGCGTCTGCTTAATTTTTAGGTTGACAAATTGTTACTACTAACTGATTCTTCTTAACTGGTTTCACATAATGAGGATTAGCAATTTCGAACTTTCGGATGAAATAAATTTTTTATGCTATTATAATAAAAATTTCGCACCGATCAAAGAAAAAGAAAAAAAATTGGCTTAAAATATAAATATAAAATAAATTAATTTTATATCTATCGTATAAAAATTTTTGAACGGTGCAGAAAAGGAGCGGAGTTATGTTGACTTTTCTTATTAATTTTGTTTGTCAAGTAATCGGCTTATACCAACTAAGAATATCAAATACTGAAAATTATAATGATGTAAAACTAACTCTATTAAATATATTCTTTTATTTTAATCCTAGTATAATAAAATTACTATTTTTAATATATCAAAAGTGATCGTAATTTATAATTTTAAAATGTTTTTATACTAGTTTATTTTTTTATTATTAGTAATTGAGCTCATTAAAATATAAAATGCATCCCCGATAAAAAAAAATGATTAATCCCGATAAAAAATATATATATATAATTCATGCCTTGCCTGATCCCTCGTTTTAGGTGTGTTTGTAAACCAAAAAGAAAATTTAAAACTACCCTCAGTTTCCTTAGGTCTAAAAACATTCTAGCCGGCTGCATGCATGACTTGTTAGGTCTAAAAATTGAAGAATATAATGAGAGAGAGAGAGAGAGAGAGAGAGAGAGAGAGAGAGAGAGAGAGAGAGAGAGAGAGAGAGAGAGAGAGAGAGAGAGAGAGAGAGAGAGAGAGAGAGAGAGAGAGAGAGGAGTAGGTTAATGAGAGAGTCTTTGAATATGTAGCAGATTGAGTCAGGTAACAGAGAAATGGGCTTCACGATACCTCATTGGGTCTCGTTCCACTATATCTCTTTCTCTTAATTTATTTTTTAAAGGTGGAAATAAAAAAAATATTAGTAATATATTAATCGGTATATTTTTATTGGGACTGATAAAAATAAAAATAAGTCAAATTTTATAGGATAGTGGGATCGAGTATTTTTGAAATAATTAAAGTGGAAAAATAAATTGAATAAATACAATTTATATCTAGTAAATTTGGCCAAATATGAGTATTAATTTCCCTACAACTATAAAATTTGGAGCAAATCACTTAATTAGTTGCATATGCCATTTGATTTTCAACAAATTTTGGTACCAATTAATCATGGTAATTGGTGAAGGACGTGAATTTAATGAGAAGGTAATTTCTTCAGTACCATATTTCTGCAGGAGGGTCAAGGAATTGAATATCATTAAGTAAAAGTTAGGTAAATAGCTACAAATTTAACTAAAGTTTGGTACTTAAATGAGGTTATCTATGAATCGCTAATTACGTACCTACATACATATAGTGATGTTGATATTTTATTTTGTCCATATACAACACATAACAATATTCTAATTTTGAAATAATAATTAATTGTGATTTTATTTTATTCAATATCTTGACAAAATACTCATCTTGTGTTTTAATTGATGACATATAGGATCCAATCACATATGATCAAATTGAATTAGACAAAAGGGTCATTACAATATGATAGAAAGAGGTAAGCCTTATTACAACTAGGTGTAAAAAATTTGCACAGAAGCACAAATTTTTTTTGCACAGAAGCACAAAAAATTTGCATATTACACCTGTTTGTAATTTTGCTAATTTTTTACACCTATTTATAATTTTCCCTAGACAAAAATAATATGCGAACAAGTTTTATTTTGAAATTTATTTTGATAGCATTGGTTATTTCATTAAAAATTAATATAAGATATTAGTTTTGAATTATATTAATTATTTTATTAAAGAGTATTAATTGTTTCAAAGAAGTTTTCACACGTACATCACCAACTCTAATAATTCAAAGCTACAGTTTTACTGTTTCTACTTTTGAAATCTTGTGGAAAACCAAATCTTGCATATATTCTAATTAACCTATTAATTAATTATGATAATATTTTTCTTGGACTTTTTGTGATGCCAACTGTTTGTCCAAATAATGAATGATGATTATATTATATCAACTTCGTGCTGCCCAGAAATAAATTAATACAAAAAAAGAATAAGAATTTTATAATTCAACTTCCCTGCAAAACTCACATGCATCACATTCTTTCACTCACTACTTACATAAACAGCAAATCAAATTGACACTTGCCTTCCCAAATTCATGCATTTGCACATTCTGGATTTTTTTTCCTAAAAATAAAATAAAACCAAGCGTAGATTAGTATGAAATTATAGCATACATGTAATTAAACTTAGAAAAACGAAGACCAAAAACAGAAGTCCAAATTGACACTTGCCGTATTAAATTCCTAGTGATGTTTTACATAAATAAAAATATTGATTTTTTTTTTCTTAATAGTAATTTTAGAGAATGGATTGTAGATTCCAGTAAAGCTATTGGATACTAAAGTTATAATTGTTCTGGATATTACTTGAACTTGGAACTCGGATTACAATGATCGTCTTTTTACTGATAAAAAATAACTGGTCGGTCGTGTGTTAACTAATTTTACCATAAAATTGATTTATTTAATTTCCTTTCAAAAAAATTAATACCTTTTAATTAATATATTTTAATGAAATAAATAACATCATTCAAAATTAATATATTTTACTCCATCCGTCTCATAATAACTTGTACAATTTTCTTATTTGAATGTCTCATAATAACTTGCACAACTCAAAAATTTTTACTCCACTATAAACTTCACCCTAACATTATTTACAATATTACACAAAATGTCATTACTTTTGACCTCACACATACACACAATCCAACTCATTTTGTACTTTATACATAAGGATTTACAAAATTACCTAAAAACCCAAATCATTGCTTTACATTTTTATTTTATGTATCCACAAAATGGTACAAGTATTCATGAGACGGAAGGAGTATTCACAAGACTTTATTAAAAAAAAAAAAAATCAAATAGAAGGACAATTTTCTTATTTGAACGTCCCATAATAACTTGCACAACTCAAAAATAGTTACTCCAATATAAACTTCACCCTAACATTATTCACAATATTACAAAAAATGTCATTACTTTGATCTTATACATACACACAATCCAGCTCATTTATTATTTTATACATATAGATTTACAAAATTACCTAAAAATCCAAATCATTACTTTACTTTTTTATTCTGTGTACCCACACTGGTGCAAGGATTTATAAGACGAAAAGAGTAATAAATTAACTAATACTATCAGAATCCATTTAAGATTTATAAGACGAAAAGAGTAATAAATTAACTAATACTATCAGAATCCGTTTAAGACTTACTAGACTTTGCTAAAAATAAAAAATAAAAATCAAATAGAAGGGCAATTAGGTAATTTTCCGTCCTAGTGAAAAAATAAAAATTAGAGATGAATAGATGATGATCAAAAGACAAGATCAATCCATTGGGTCCCATAATGTTTCTTGGGTCGTGTTACACTTAACTTTCGTCTCCCTAGGGATGTCCGCAACCATCTCTCTCTCCCCCCTCTCTCTCCATAAATTTACTTGTATAAATACCCCAAAACATGCAAGAATTCTTTGAAACTACCCCCTCCCCCCTGCTCTCTTTCAAATTCAGTGTCCTCTCTCACACACCAACACACATATACACACACTTGTATATATGTACAGCATGGGGGAAATCGAGTATCAAAACAAACCATGCAACAACACCCCACCCTTAAAACTCTTCGGTTTCAACATGACCGAAGATCAAGAAGAGGTGGAGGTGGGCTCCACCAAAACGCCCTCCGGATCTCCTCCGGAGGGCGTTTATTTTCCGGCCTCGGACGGCCGGAAATACGAGTGCCAGTACTGCTACCGCGAGTTCGCAAACTCGCAAGCACTCGGAGGCCATCAGAACGCTCACAAGAAGGAAAGGCAACAGCTGAAACGTGCACAAATGCAAGCCACACGAAACGCCGCCGTTTCATTCATGCGGAACCCTATCGTCTCCGCCTTCGCCCCGCCGCCCCACCTCCTCGCCCCCGCTCCGTCGCCGTCGTGGGTGTACGTGCCACGCGCCGCGCCGCCCTTCCACGTGTCGCATGGGTGTGTGTTCCCTGCTTCAACAAGTGGAAGGGGCGTAGGGAACTTGTCGTATACCGGCAGCGCAGCGGAGTCGAGCCTGACAAGTGTTGGGCCTCAACAGGCCCATAATGGAAGAGTAGATGGGCCTTCGTTGAGTAGATTTTCGAATGAGGATGATGGGCCCAATTTCGATGATGCATTTGGGCTTGATCTACACCTTAGCTTAGCTCCAGCCGCGCCGTAAGTTTTAGCCGTGCAAAGCCGTCCTAATTTATCCCTGCTCGGATTTTGTACATCTTTTTCTAATTTATTAATTGATTTTTTCTCAAGCAAAAAAAAAAAAAAAATTGACAAGAATTTATATGAGACTATTTCATACATGAGATGTGTTTTTTCATAAATAAGTTAGTTCACCAAGTCTCCTTACAATTCCAAATACTCCAAGCCCTCCTTATACCTCCCAGGTCTCCCACTTAAGTGAGGAGGCCGGTGACCAAGTGGGCTAAGCCCCCTTGGTTGTTTTTTCATAAATTTATAATCCTATTCAAATCATGTTAATAAAATTTAAAGACTAATCATGAAACGGAGTGGAATAACTCAAGTGGTTAAAGTTCTACTACCTATGACCTAAAGGTTAGGTTCGAGTCACCTTTGCCTAATTAAAAAAAAGACTAAAGTGGAGTTATGTTTCACATAAGAGTCCATCTATTGAAACGTTACAATATTTATGATTGAAAATATGACAATACATGTCTGAGAAATAATTAACTCTAGGGTGAGTAATAAAACCCCTATAACTAATAGATATAATTTTCTTTTTATTGCTAGGAGATACAATTTTTTGCCTTAACTTTTCAATTTTACCATTTTTTACTTTTTGCAGATGTACTGTTCCAATTTCATTGTTTTTGCAGCTGTCTTTTTTTCTTTTTTTTCTTCATATTTTTCAATTATCAATTCAAAAAATTATAGTTGTAATTGAGGGATACAACATTAAGAATTAAAAAATTTGCACATTATTGTCATAGATTCAACACAGTAGTTTCACACACGGTAGATTCAACATTGAAATTCGTAGATTCAACTTTAAGCAAACTAAACTATTCTGCTAAAAATTTTGCTGCACATTTGCAGAAGTAAAAATCTGCACATTATTACAAAAATAAAAAAAGAAACACAGTACAGCAAATACGAGAATCAAGAAAGAAACTAAATTAAAAAAAAATTAAATTAAAAATCAAACCACATCAAACCCAAAAATCTTATTTTCTTCATCTTCTTCACAGATTTCCTTTAAAACTAAGAATAACTAAATTAAAAATCAAACCACATCAAACCCAAAAAGTAAGAAAATTTTTGCAGTTGTAATAGAAAAATTTAGCTGCACATGTGCAGAAGTGAAAAATCTGCACATTATTACAAAAATCAATAAAGAAACCCAGTGCAGCAGAAACAAATTAAAATCAAGAAAGAAATCTTATTTTCTTCTTCTTCACAGATTTTCTTAAAGGATGGACTTGTGAAGGAGTGACTCCCGAAGATCCGGGGAGATTTGAAGTCGCTCTGACCACCACAACCTCTATGACGACGGGTTTGGTGACGGCGGCGGTGGCGTGGCGTGGCGGATCAAGAGAGGCCGTCGATCTGATATTCTCATGGCGGTAACGATGGTGGCAGAGTCGCTAGGGCTCAGGCGCCGGCGGCACGGAGGTGGCAGAGGCGCTAAGGCTCAGGCATCGTCGCTCGTGAGAAGCCACCGCACTCTCGAAAACACCATCGAGAGAGGGCAATTGCGGTGGTGGCGTCGCGTTAGCACGGGTGGCCGTCGAACGAAAGGGTGGCGTTGGTATGAGACGGCTGAGAGAGTTCCGCCGTTTGTGATGAGAGAGAAAGAGAGCGAGCAAGAGTGAGAGACTGAATGAGAGGTGCTAGGGTTTTGGCTGGGTAATTTAAGAGTAAAAAGGGTATTTGATATTAGTAAATTGTATCTATTAATATTCTTTTTTTTTTGAGTTGTATCTAAGAGTAATATATAGAGAAATATTGTATCTAAGAGTAACTAATTCTTAAATAATATATATATATATATATATATGTTTCAATCTCAAATTACAAATATGAAAAAGGCTAAGTGTTATGTGTATTTTGTATATCGTAGTACCCATAAATCTTTTTTAATAAATATATTGTTTATCTGATAAAAAAATACTAATATTATTATTAATTAATAAAAATTAATATTATTACTTAATTCATGAATTAATTTTATTATTTGTAAAAACCATTATTATTGTTAGTGTTATATTATGCTCAAGATATATAAAATAGTTTTTCAATGGAAAATAGTATAAGCTTGACGCATGTAGTGGTTCAGTGATGATTATAAAAATAAGACACGACATGATTATCACGACCTAAACAAAATTATTAAACACTTCATTATAGCAAAAACAACAGGCCATAAAGTGAAACTCTTTCAACATTCTTCATCATATCTATTTTTCTATGCGACACGAAATACTAAATTGGAATATAATTTCAATCGCTTGATACAAGTTTGTTTTGTTGAAAAAAAAAAAAAAATCGCTTGATACACGTTGTTTTGTTGAAAAATGAACAATACAGTCTAATTTATGATGCTACAAATACAAATTTAGAAACTTTCCAAATTTCACAAATAGTAACAAACTTTCAAGCTTTAATGCAAGTTCTTGAACTTGGAAATCTCAAACGTAACCCATTTTTGCACATTTTATCAATGTGGGTTTATTTTCCATATGCATATGAATATATTTATTATTAATAGTTATTACGTGTAATCCATGAGTACATGTTGGTTTGAAGATTTCATTGGATACTTATGATGAATAATTTAATGTGGTCGGCTTAATTAATTAATTAAGTCCAAAATTCAATCAACTAGTTGAAATAGTTTGGAAAAGGCAATGGAGGAACCTGAAAGAGTGTGTGTATTAGTAGTACATATTACACATATTTATTTATAGAGAGAGAAAGATATATATGTGTGTGATCATGTACGAGTGAGAAGAGAGAGAGCAACCAATGAGATATATGTGTTCAAGGAAGCTTACGTGTAAGCACGAAAACTAGATAATGCATTCCAAGAATGAAGCACCTAAAAGTCTAATCTGCTTCAATCTAGCTGTCCAATTAATAATAATGGAGTAGTAATCTCTGTGTGTGTGTGTGAGAGAGAGAGAAGGGGGGGGGGGGTTCAAGATGATCCCTTTTCGGTGCAAAGTGAGGTTACAAAAATTGTTAGTATATGTGTCGGCTACCTAGCTTATTTTTTTGTAAGCTTAATTTGGACTTTGATTAATATTAGGAAATTAATTAATTTAGGTTAGTGTATCTAATGTCATGAAGAGCTAAACCAAACAATGATCTTGAAATTTATAATTATAACGAATAAGTACTTTTATTAATATATATGAGAGTAAAAAATTTGCCGTTTGCGCTTGGGAGTGTGTAGTTTGATGTTTGTGGAAAGCAAGAAATAATTTCATTTTTAAAGGATTGGAGAGTTCTTCGGCTTCAATTATGGAAGAGATCAAAGGAAGATTATGGAGTTTGTGTCTAACAAAAAGTTTCATACATTGTAATGCGTCTTTAAGATTGTGGATTCACGACCCTAAACCTCTGATTTAATTCCGTGTTGCTGTAATTGTAATTATTTGTGTTGGTTTTGGTGTATTCCTTATACCATCTAGTTATTAATAAAAAAATTTCTTTTTGCCTGATAATATATATATATATATATATATAAATTTGTATGATGAGTTTTTTGGGAATTCTAAAAATAAATTTGTATGATGTTAATATGGAGATTGAGTGACGTTATCTTGGGCTCAACAATCACACTGCAAAGACGTTGAAAATATTTTTATATTTTTATATCACATTATGAATATATAGAGGGCTAATTTAATTACGGGGCTTGGGACAAAATATTTGATGATACAAAATAATGACATGCAAAATGTATAATTTACGAATCTTATAAAAAATTTAAAGATATTTTACACATATTCATCATTAAATTAAACCTAAATAAATTATGTGGTGTTTTTTTCATTGATTTAAAATTAATAATTGTGGAGTTTGTGTGTAAAAGAAGTGAATTTCTACCTCAACAAATAATAATTGAAGTTCAAGAAATAAATTAATACCATTATTTTTTTAGGACATGAGTGTAAAAAGACAATCTAAACATGTAGTATAGTAAAAATATTGACGTTGAAATATATGAAGTGTGGGATGATTGTTCAATAGTCTTTTCATCCTGCAAAGCAAACGTGAATAATTTAATAGGAATTAGTTTGGAGTGGGTGATTTTGTTGTCCTTTTTATAAGATTTTGTATAGCAAATGAGGCGATCTTTGTGAAAAAAAAGAAGAGATTAATTTGGAGCAAAATTGTTGCAAACTTGAGGAAAAGGGTTTAAGTTGGATCCTAAAATCTTTTTGGTGGTTGAATTAATTTAATGAAACCCCAAATGGATTGTAAGAAAAAGAACAAGTGAGTGTAGTTAGGTCTTAGAATTGTTGTTCATCAATGTTGAATTGATGTGTGTAAACTCACTTTCAAGAATCCATCAAACTCTCTCTCTCACTTTGCTTGCATGTGAGTCAAAGTAATTTAGTGTAGCTTCTATGTACAAATATAGAAATTAAAGTCAAGGGACCAATATCTTTGTGCCGACACTTTGAAATTTCCTAGGGCAGTTATTAACTTTTATATATATATATATATATACTCCCTCCGTTTCGCTCTAAGTGTCCCAAAACTTTTGGGCACAAGTATTAAGAAATGGTGTATAATAATAATATAGTATGGGTGATGTGATAGATAGAGAGAAATGAAACCAAGGGGGCTTAGCCCACTTGGCCACCGGGCTCCTCACTTAAGTGGGAGACCTGGGTTCGATTCCCTTTGGGAACGAATTGGAGTGGGAGGTATAAGGAGGGCTTGGAGTGTTTGGAATTGTAAGGAGACTTGGTGAGCTAACTTCTAACCACTAACAACTAACATTTACCGATCAAAAAAAAAAAAAAAGATAGAGAGAAATGAAAAATAGTATAATAATAATATAATATAATATAAGTGATGTGATGTGATGGAGAGAGATGAAAAATTGTATTTAAATATATTAAATGAGTGGCATATGGTGAAAATATGTATGTAGTATAAGAATAATTATAAAAGTAGGGTATGGATAAAAAAAGAATGAGACACTTAAATTAGACGGACGAAAATGGTAAAATAAGACAATTAAGCCGGAACAGAAGGAGTATATAAAATCATATTCAAAATACTGAACATATAAATTTGTGTCCGCTTGAGAACATTATCCGTTATAATTCAAAATATATACTATGTAGCTTTAGATTAATACTATATCTTTAAAAAATCATTGACTTTATTCTATATTTTTAATTAATAATTTTAAAACTCTACATAAAATATTAAAGATTATTACTATCTGAATTATTAATAATACGTTTAAATATAAAGTGAAAAAAATAAATATTAAAAATATAAAATAATATTTAAATTGTAGATAAAATGAATGGGCAGACGAGCATTGATTGCAACTATTTGCTAGCTAGCTTCCTCAAACTGAGGCAATCATGGCCAAATCATTAAAACTCTAAATCCTTTTGTAAAAATGTATATGATGCAACGTATAACAAGTTCTCCCTAGTCCCTACCCATGAGAGTTTTCGTAAGAAGAACACATAAAAAAAAAAAAAAAAAAAGAATTAGTAAGAATTTAAGGATTAATTTTGTAAATCTTTATCCATAAGAAAATTAATTGGATTGTGTGTATGTGCAAGTCCAAAAATAATGATATTTTGTGTAAAATTGATAATATTGTGAGGGTAAAGTTTATGAAGAACTTTCCATTTAAAATATGTGAAAGGTATCGTGGGACGGACGAAAAAGAAAATTGTGAAAAATATTATGGGACGAAGGAAGTAATGAAAAACTCAAATTGAGTTGATTCATGAATATTGTGAAAGAAATATTAATTAGGATAAAATTCTTATTTTTTTAACTAATCCAAAATAATTTCTTAAAATAATATATACCCCTCCTATTCAAAATATAAGTCATTTTGTCTTTCATTTTATTTGCAATTTAAATGTCTTTTGCACTTTTCAATATTAATTAATTTTGTTTATTTCCATATTACCCTTAAACTCTTTAAAAATAACTTAGATAGTAATAGTAATTAATGTAGAATTTCAAAACTATTAATTAAGGGTATACGAGGAAGTCAGTAATTTTTTTTAATATGTGTGCACTGATCTAAAATGACATACATTTTGAATAGGAGAGATACATTGACACTTTGTATATACAACATTAATACTTTGATATATAATAATATACTTAAAAAATATGAGATCACATGAACTCGAATTCACAAAGTATTTTTTTTTTTAATTTAATATCATTATTAAAGTGATATAACTACAAATATTGATTTGCGTGATCATGAAACACTAGCGCCATGACAATCATCAAGTTGATGGAGAATGATATATTCTAAGAAAAAAATGAATTGAATTTATAAGCAAATCACATGCTTTGTTCCACTAATGTGGATCATTAATGTAACTTGCATGTGTGCCCTAAATTAAAATTGCAATAATAACTTAGGACCAAATATACAGTTTAGCTTTTATTTTAGTTTTGGAGTAAATTTTGGCATTGATGATGGGTCAGATTCCTAGGATAGTTAGACAAATATTTAAATCTAATTATGATAGTACTACTCTAGTACTTAATTTTTTTATTTTAAAAAAATTAAAATAACGAACCGTCCCATTAATTGGCCCTCATTGTTATTGTATGATTATGTTACGGAGTATATATATACCTCTGATTTATACTCATAATTTGAATTGTTTAACAGGCTGATTAAAACTAATTTTATAGAACTGTGGGTTTAAAATTAGTGGTTCACTCTTAATTAGTGGTTCACTCTTAATAGTGGTTTAAAATTAGTTTCAAAAAAAAAAAAAATAGTGGTTCACTCTTAATAGATTATTCATAATTAGGATCTAATGCTAATACTAGTGTTTCACGGATTAAACTGGTCATTAATGCACTATGGAATTAAGAATTTAAAAAATAGTGTTTATTACAAATAGGTTCACGGTTCATGCTCATATTACAACCAGATGCAAAATAAAAATAATAATTAAAAAAGTGGGCCCCTCAAATTAATATCTATATTTTAAGATGTAATTTAAATTGAACCTATAATTTTAAAAAGGATGCATAATAATATAATTAATGTGTTACTAATTATGTTCAATCACATCAACCATTTTTTTTAAATCAAATATTACTGAAAAGATAATATTATTTAATACTCATTACTTAATATTATTATTCATATTTTAATAAAATATTTTCATTTAATTTATTTCAATTAAAATATTTACAACAATAAAAATAAATTTTTAGTAAAATTGTAAGTAAATTGATCATATAATTATATTAAAACTAAATAAAAAAATATTAAATGGGTTTGGCCGACTAGTCGAACTCTAAAAGGCTTCAGGCTAAATATTATAAATCAAAATGATACTGATTTAAATGGGTCTGAAAAACTAGCCTCAAAACTTTTTTATTTTGGGTTAAATGGGTCAGTTGTATTAGCCATAACCCTTCTCAACATCCCCACTCATAATCAATTAACAAATTTCAAATAATTTTTTATTTCTCTAAATTAGACTTAAAGTGGGGTGTAGTTGCACATTTCTAACAAGTCTTGATTCAAGATGGTTCAGTGGACTTGGGGTTCGTGATTCGCAACGACAGAGGGGAGGTGTTGGGGACGAGAAGACAACATGGAGGGGGGAGTTCGAGACTCATTAAAGCAATGCACTCCGCTTTGGCATTCATATTATAAGTGAAAGTGGACTGAAAATTCTCATGTGTTAATCAGATTCTAAATCACTCATTAAAGCAATCAATGAAGAATTCACAGAAAAGCTTTATGTTATGGCTCTCATCCTTGAGATTAAACGACTTGTGATGCAAGTCAATGATATTAGTTTTTATTTTGCTGGATGGGAAACTAACGTTATTGCGCATAATATCGTGCACTTTTGTAGATCTCCTGAAATTGAATTTATTTGGATGGAGGAGGTTCTCGTCTCTTGTATTGCTTTGGTTCAAAAAGATGTAAGGCATGCACCAACTCTTTCTTGAAATGATATTTACTTTCTAAAAAAAAAAAAAAAAAAAAAAAGATCGTAGATACAATAAAGTCATTTCAGTAATAAAGATTCAATCGAACAACACGTCACACTCTTCTTAAAAAAAAAAACAACTATAATCTACCACCGTTGTCCCTTGCAGCCACCACCACCGCTCTTGCTACCGTCCTTTTTTCGCCTCTCGCCGGGAGAACCCAAAAGAGTCTAGATCTACCGCTTGATTTAATCAGGAGTCTCTCTTACTAGATCGACCGACGTCGTGGCTACAGTCTTTGCTTGGTAGATCGACCCGTTGGAATATTTTTTTTTTGTTTTCTTTAGTTCTTTGTTTGGTTTAATTTATTTTTTTATTTTTTGTTCCTATATTCTTTAGTTTTTTGTTTTTAACTTTTGGGTTTTCCCCTCTCTAGGTTTCTAATTGTGAAATACTCCACCATCCTATAGGTTTTTTTGGTATGTCTTGTTTTGGGCAGACTGATGTTTATTTTCAAATCTAGTAGGGGGAAAGACACCTTCGTGTGAGATATTTCTTTTCGCATTAGTGATTTTATCATGTTCTTATAATCCTTATAATAGACTTTGTTGTTCATAAATAAATTTTTTTTTAAAAAAAACATTAATTATGTCTTGAGTTATAAGTTCTACTGTTCTAGTCAACACTAATTAAAAACCTCACTATTTACCAATGAATTACCCTCGTGGTAGCGGATTACACGATAGTACAATGTCATTTGTACAGAGAAAATTATAGAAATATTGCATTTCAGGGATTATTATCTAATCATAAGATCATTAATTTTCAAAAATGTTTTTTTAACTGGGGTTTCTTTTTTTATTCTTACAAGTTTCAACTAACGAGTGTTTTCAGAAGTATGGGCCCACTTTTAAAGTTCAAGACAATTTCGTCAGATGTACTTCGAGACTGGATTTCTTATGGAGTCCAACAATTACATTAATTGTTTATACTTTAGTATAGTGTATAAATATTTTACGCAGATGCCGAATTTCATAAGAAAAATTCCCCATCTAATTTCATATCATTACTCAAATGTTCCATGTTCACATTTAGATGGACATCATATAATCTCAGGCTCCATTTGGATGGGGTGAATTTCAAATCAAAGGATTTGAGGATAATATACATGTATTCACACAAATTAAAATGAAGAAAAACTAAATAAATGGATTTGATTCACTCAAATATTAAGCACAAGTGGGAGAAGTGGGAGAATTTCAAATGACTAGGTTTTGTTGGGTATTTGAAATCCTTCCACTTATAAGTAATATTTGTGTGAACCAACTCCATTCGTTTAGTTTTTCTCCATTTTGATGTGTAAATGTATAGTGTATTATCATCAAATCCCTTGATTTCAAATAACTCCATCCAAATGGAACCTAAGTGAAAATACTAAATTTATTAAAAACATGATGTGCTTTATACAATTTCAAAACCAACAAGTGACTTTCCTCCATTTTCGGCAATGGACAAGTGCTAATTTAATGTCTCACACTAGACTCGTTAATTTAAGACAGCATGAAGAAAAAAAAAAGTTTTAAAGAGAGTAATAATTACTTATGAATTGGTTGAAGCAATACGATGACTTTGGCAGAGAAAATTACACTCAATCAAGGGACCCCTACTTGAGACTTCCCCATCGAACTAATTTATACTTCACAGGTCGTTCTCAATAATAACCAAGGTCATAATATCAACATCTATGCAAAGGACATTCAATTTGGGTAGAACATCCCGAATGGTCGATTCCCTGATCGAATTCGTACTACTTTTTGTCCTGAAAGAGGACACTGCAAAAAACTAATGGACATCAGACTGCCAACTATGACCATACGACATATATGAGTTCAAATTGTTGAATAAATGAGTCAAGAGATTCATTCCCTTTGAAAGGGTACATGTATCCAATGTATCATAATATAGATGAATTCTGAGAATTTTAGGCCCCCAATCAAATATGCAGGGTAATTGAAAACTCCGTAAAAAGCAACACAAAGTTACAGTTACTGCATTGTGTAGTCTATGATATAACTCACCTAGTTCACAAGTTAAAAGAGGAGAGAGCAAACCAACCTCTATCTATCAGCTGATTGATCTTTTGCAGGAGTGGGAAGAGGGTTTTCTTTTTCAACCGGAATAGCAGGTTTCTCGTGCTGAGGTGGCACGTTTGACTGCTCCTGCTGAGCTGGCACGCAAGGTCTCCATATGGTTTCTTTTCCCACATCCATCAAAGCAATTCCCTTGGCAGCAAGATCACTCCTGATCCGATCACCTTTTGCAAACTCTTTGTTTTTACGAGCAAGCATTCTCTCCTCGATACAATGCAAAACATCATCTTTAGTCACCCCTGCTCTTCTCAGAGCTTTGTCCTTCAGTTGTTCTAAAACCTGAACGAATGTATTGACTAATACAGTTAATTATACAAACTTATATTGTCTTCCTAATACGTGTTAGCATATTAAGTAATACGTTTAATTATTTGAACTACGCAATGTCTTATATAAACCAAATTTATTGTACAAATGATTTATATTTTGAATGTATTTTGAAACAGTATTAGTTGTTCCATTAAAAAGTATTAGTTTGATTGTTTCATTAAATAATATTAGTTTTATTACTCTAAAGTGATAGTTGTGAATCAATCGCATGGAAAAATTGTTTTAAATAAGACAAACTCTTTAAACTAATATCATTCAACATGTAAACTAATATGTTATTATGAAAATTCACTTTTTAACATATGAATTAATACTATTCAAAATAGCAACTAAAACGTTTTTTAACTTATTAACTAAAATAATTAATTATATAAACTTATATTGTTCTACGTTAGTTAATAAAGGGAGTCTTGTGTAAGACAAGTCACTGTCAAGTATGAAGACGGGGTTTTCAACTTTAGTATTTACACCTCATTCTTCCTTAAGACATGATTGGGGCACGGTCATAAGCCCAAGAGTAACATGATATTTATATGATGGGAACCCATCGTCTCATACAAATTTTTGTCTAGTTACGAAAACGTATTAGTTACTATTTTGAACAGTATCAGTTCATATTCTAAAAACTAAATTTTCATTATAATGAATATCGATTGATTATTGAGAAATAATGAACAATAATTTTATTAACTTATATTTTTATTATGCACAACAAAAATATTTTCTATATCAACTCAATGAATGTGATGCACAAATTAGTATAAAAAGGAAAAAGGAAAACACAAAAAATAGAAAGAAAAGAAAAGGACAGAAAGGCAGGAAAAAATGTAAAATTAGGGAAATGCGATACATAAATTAGTTTTTGTAAAGAAAAGAACAAAAACATAAAAAACAGCAGGAAAGGAAATGAGGGAGAAAATAAAAAATTAAATTTAGGGAAATGAAATCGCGAATCACAAAGTTTATTGCTGAAACTAATGTGGAAAAGTAGATTAGATGGTACCTCAGCGTAAGTTGATTTCGAAAGCAATCCAATAACATCCAAGATTTGTTTGATCTCTTTCTCTAGCTCAATTAGGGTCTTAACAATGGATAACTGCTGTTGCTTCTGTTGCTTTTTCTGATGTATGCAAAAAATAAATAAAATATTTAATAATCCGAAATGGAAGAGCTGGACTCAGAGAGAGAGACTATGGATGAGAAATCCCTGCCTTCAACATGTTCAGATGACCGTTGATAAATTTGAAAGCGTCTGGAAGTGCAGCATTTAAGATGACTGGCGTGTGCAAATCATCAGCTAGTCTTGTCTCAAAGTCGTTATGCAGCTTAGTAATGCATTCTTGGCCTCCAGTTATGTAACGGGCTGGTTTGCTATTTGTTTCACTTTCTTCTCTCAGTGCTGATAATGCATCTTCACAATCTTGCAAAGTCTGCCAATGATGAAAATGACCCATAAAAACCACTCACCAACAAAATTAAAGATTTACGCAAGATAAAAATTTGTCATAGTCGGCTTTAAATTATATGTGTGATGTATGCAGTTAAAAAGACAGGGAACTTCTTATTTAAAAAGCATTACCATCAAATCAAGAATGTTTAAAGTAAGATCATGCATAGGCATAAGAGCAGTCATTAACGTATATATTTGTTTGAAAAGCAAAATCCATTTACCCAGAGTTCATATGTTGATCATCTTTCTACCAATTGTTGAACAGAGAAAACAAATGGTGATGATCCAAACAAGATGAACTGAAATTTTGATTAAAACAATCATTCATAGAACATCTAAACAATATTACATAGATTGAAAACTGACAAGTTTTTCACCTGATATATATAGAAGACAGCTTCTGAAGCAATATCTATTTGTGACAAGGAATAATTGACAGGAGAGCGGTAGTGAGTTCCCAACAGGAAGTGTCTCAGTGCAAGAGGATGATATAATTTTGTAACCTGCGAAAAAATAATTTATTGATGCTCCAATTATCCTCAAAACAAAACAGATGAATAGAAAAAACATTAGGCAACAAAATAAAAAACACCCATATTTACCTCACGAATGGTAAAGAAGTTACCAAGGGATTTAGACATTTTCTCATCATTTGCCGTAACAAAACCATTATGTACCCAGTAATTAATATTGCTCTCTGAGCAAGCAGCACAGCTCTGAGCAATCTCATTCTCATGATGAGGAAAGATTAAATCCATCCCACCACCATGAATATCAAATGTGTGTGTTAAGTAATGAGCACTCATGGCACTGCACTCTATGTGCCATCCTGGTCTTCCAGGACCCCAGGGGCTGTCCCATTGTGGCTCCCCAGGCTTTGCTGACTGCAATAAAAATAAATATATTTCTATTTACGAGTAAAAGATGCAAGTCCTTCCATGAAAATTATTTTGCGAAGATTAAAATTTGCACCTTCCACAAAGCAAAGTCAAAAGGATTTCGCTTCCTCGTATCAACAGCAACTCGTTCTCCAGCTCTATTATCTTCTAGCTTCCGTCCTGATAGTTTACCATAATTTGGGAAATTATCAACAGAGAAGAAAACATCCCCATCTACAGCATAAGCACAGCCATTGCTGATTATCTGCAAAAATGAGACCCGGGCTGACAAAATAATTCATGAACTAATAAAGAAACAAGGCAGAAGCAAATATCTTCCATAGGTCTCAAGGGCATGAAAAACATGATCCCTGATTGCTGGGACCAAAGAAATCTAAATGAAAATGAATTATTTGAATGCAACACTTCAAAATTTTTCATCACATGTGAGAGGTGTAGAAATGTCTTAGTACAACCTTTGAGCTAAAGTCCAATGTTTAAACAAATAGACAAGAAGAAAAACATGATCACTAAAAATGATTATGCCCAGATCTGTGAACAAGACATCTTTGAGAATAAGAAATATTTGCTCTCAATAATTAGAATAGACCATGATATCTACCAACAGAAAATGAATGCAACAAAAATAAATAAATGAATGAACAATAACAATAACAATAATATATTATAATATTAATAATAATAATAATTTCAGGCCAAAGACCTTAGCTATCATGTCCTTGATTTGATCCATATGATCAGTAACACGTGGCTGGTGGGTAGGAAGTAGGCAATGGAGATCAGCCATGTCATTAAGAAACTCTTGGCAAAACCGGCCACTCAGTACTCTTGGATCCTCTCCAACCTCATTCGCTCGACGAATAATCTGCGCATGTTAATCCTTTAGGAATCATTGCATAAATTAATCCAAGAATATTGAAAATACAGTGTCCACATTAATATAAGAAGCCTCACTGTTAAAATTTTGGTGAATAACACACCAAATACAATATTATAAAACCATGATTGCAAAGTAGCATTATAAATTTGACATCAGCAAAGATAGTTGACATAAATGGGTTATATTCTTAACATCATTAATATGTGTACCCCTTTTTCTCCCTATCCTGCCTTGCAACTCGCTGTATTCATGTTCCATTTAAATATCTCTAATTAAGAAGTCACTCACAAAGCAATTAATCTATATCCTCATTTTGGGGGGTGAGGGTGGGTGGGCTAAACTCTTCTTGTTTTGCATTGAATTGAATCTGAATTTGTTTTTCTGAATCCTAATCATTTTCTCTAGTTCTATTAAAATGTGAGACTTGGTATAAATTGGAAAAAGCATGACAAAAGACATCTCACCTTGTCGTCAACATCAGTGAAATTCCGCACATAAACAACCTCATAGTCCAAATATCTCAGATATCTGCAAAAATCCAATTTCCAAAATAAGCAGAGAAATTCATGGGTGTGGGTAGGATAACACCAAAGCAACACCACTTCGAGAACAATTATATATGCAGGTCAAAGAAAAATAATGTATTTCTGCGACCTATTTTCTTTTAGACAAAACACACGATGTTGCCTAGACTACAGCCTAGTAATGGCAATGGCCATGCCAAACAATCTAGATGAACATGCTACATCCTAAGTTATTTTAATCTACTTATGACATTTTAACTCTGCTATTTTCAATATTTATATAGGTTGTTAAAACAGCAAGGGAAACAAGCTCACGTAAAGGGTTCTTGCAGATACAGACATAATCTTATATTTACATTAATTCTCATTACACGAGTGGTTGTAACAATATTATTAGACCAAGAGGGCAATGCAAAGAGGGAGAGAGGCAGAAACAAATTCTATTTTCGTCAAAGAATGAAAAAGAAAATGCCAACCTAGTTCTAAGGACTCGTATCATAATACACATCAAATTACACTGAAATCTTATCCTCGAATCAATCAAATCACCATTTGTGCTCTGTAATTCAAAAAAATGTGATTACACCACCCCACCCCCACCCCCAAAAAAATAATAATTACTACTTCTGCAAGCAATTACCACAAACCAACACATCCACCACCACAACTCCAATTTGGGACAATATTTACCAAAACAAGAAACGATTTAGAACTACAATATCGATATAAATGGCTAATTAATTCATAAAGCAATCAAGACACTTATCTTACTCTCCCTAAAAAATCCACCAAATCTCATAAATTTGGAACAGAATACAAATATTCTTTTTAATCTACTAGTAGTTAAACACATTAATCGGAAAAAATAAATTAAAAGTGCAAAACAGAAACCTGTAGAGAACATCAAAGGCAACATAGGCACGAGCATGGCCGATATGGCTGAAATCGTAAGAGGTAACGCCGCAAACATACATAGCGACTTTTCCCTCAACTATAGGCTTAAAAACCTGCTTTTCCCTCGCCATACTGTTATACAGTTGAAGGTCCGGCTTTTTCTTCCCCATTTCCTTCGCAATTAACAGAAAATTAGAGAGGAAAACGTTCTCGATAGGTATGAGTGATTAAAATTCACAGTGTTAGCTGTTTCCACAGCGCCGAGAGGAAGGTCAGACAAAACCCTAGATTGTAGCAACACGAAGGTAAATCTATTTAATTTACATTTTCTCACGTGCAGGCGTGCACGTGGGAGGTTGAAAAATCTCAAATAAATATTCCATTAATAACGCAGGGAAGTAAGATGAATTGATAGACTGCACTATGAACTGCCCTTTTTAAAGTTTAAACCCTAAATGACAGCAGATTCTATTGAAATTTTGATTAATTTGAGTTCTAAGAACGGAAAATTCAGGAAATAATCAACTGCAAAAATTCTGAGCATTACCTGCTTTTGGGTGGCCAGTGGTCCGGTTATGGAATGGTGAAACTATAAATTCGCCGATGTATTGGACTACGACGGCAGGATGAGAGAGAAGATTAGACGGCGGCTGAGAGTGAGACTGAGACGAAGAGCTCGAGGAATTAAAGGGGAACTGTGTTGGTTTTTAGGGCTAAAAAAAACCTAATCAAATTAAATCTCACTCGAATTGAACAACTGTTTTATTATCTGGAAATCGGAATTTACTGTAGATGAATCAAAATTTAGAATTTGAATCAAATGCACTTTCAATCGAGCTCAAAAGAATGGCTGTACGCTCGAAACAATTCTTGCTCCTGCAAATTCATATAAAGCTTGCGTGAGTTAGACGCCGTTAATGTGACGGAGTGAGACCTAAATTGAGAGTTAAGACTTTATATGGAGACCCGATTGGAATATAAAAAAAATGTCTGGCCCTTACCCACAAATTAACGTCTGTTTACTCTACTTGTTATGCTGAGATCTTCTCCGAATATATGGAGATTTCTTGCACTTACCCACAAATATTTCTATACTAGATTAATATCCCACGTAATTGTTCACAAATTAAATTGATAGCATAATATATTATATAATATATATAAATTAATTAATTTATTGTGTAAAATAATATATTTATATTATAAAATAAACATATTCAACTAATATATGTATAAAAGTATGTGTTGTTACCCATTTCTAAATCCGAGGGATTTGTGGTTGAATGTGGCTTGATTAATGGATAAAACAAGTAATAAACGATGAACACGAGCGATGGGGGAAGAACTTATGAGTTCTTCCCTTGAAGATGGCTTTGGGTGTCCCATGGGGACCCCTAGCCTTGTGTATTTCATATATGTGTGTTGGAGAAGATGAATCATCCTTTTACAATGCTATGGAGGCTATATTTATAGTGCTCCTATTTTGTCTTGGTCTCCCATCTGATGGGGAGAGCAATCAATGCAAGGGCCTCTAATTAATGAAGGCAGAGCATCAGACCTCTCTTGGTCAGCCCGCCGGCCTATCTCGTCCCGCCAGCTGTTCGCTGGTGGGATATCCTCTGAAAGTCAAAGATTGGTTTCCATTACAGGGCATGCTCGAAACCTGATTCTAACTATTACATTTGGCTTCATTTCCTTCTGAGGCTGATCTTGTCTGATCTTCTGTGGGTGGACAGCATATCTTGTACGGAGGTCGTACCCTTGTCTTAGAGTGGCGAAAACGACTTGTAACTCCGGAGGAATGGTGGTTGTCCGGATGAGGTGCGAGGCCGAGCAAGGCTTTGGCCGAGCAAGGCCCTTGGCCGAGCAAGGCTTGGGGGGCCGACCAAGGTGGGAGAGCCCGAGCAAGGCATGGCCGAGCAAGACTCTTGGCCGAGCAAGGCTTGGGGGGCCGACCAAGGTGGGAGAGGCCGAGGTCCTTTGGCCGAGCAAGGTTCTATAGGCCGTGCGGGAGCGAAGAGTGCTGAAGGGCCAACCAAGGAGCCGAGGGACGACCATGGGTGAGGAGGCCGACCAAGGTGGGAGAGGTCGAGCAAGGCATGGCTGAGCAAGACTCTTGGCCGAGCAGGGCTCTTGGCCGAGCAAGGCTTGGGGGGTCAACCAAGGTGGGAGAGGCCGAGCAAGGCATGGCCGAGCAAGGCCCTTGGCCAAGCAAGTTGTGGGGGGGCAACCAAGGCCCTTTAGCTTGACGTCTGTTCGCCTTTAATCGTCTTTGAGGGGTTTTCATATCAAATCTATTCTCGAAATATTCGTGATACAACAATTGCCCCTCAGTTCGGCTGCCAAGTGTCTTTGGGAGTCGAGCTGATAGTATGGCAGACCGGTTTTTGGAAATATCAAGATGACATTGCATTGTTCGGAGGTTGGAGTATTGAACTTGTCTGTTCCGGGTTTATTCGTTAGAGAGATTTTGTTTCATCGAGTGATTATGCTCATCGGGGGAGGTGAATTTGTTCGAAGTGGTGAGCTCTTCCGAAGAGATGAACTTCTCTACAGAGGTGAACTCTTTTAGGGAGGAAAGTCCGAAGTCTGGGACCGAAGATGAGCCAAGGTTCGGAGATGAGGACGAGCTGAGGCGAGCTCTTGGAGAAGCGAGTTCTTGAGAAACATGCTCATGTGGAGACGTTAGCTATTCTTGTGAAGTAAATTCTTCTTATGAAATAGCAGTTAGTCCGAGGACAAGCGAAGTTGCATAACCTAGGACGAGCGGAGGTTCGGGGCTGAAAACGAGCGAAAGACCAGGAAGTAGTGCTCCTCATGAAGGGTGATTTCTCGTGTAGAGATGAACTCTTTAAGGGTGACCTTAGAGAGGTCAAGGTCGTGCCGAGGCTCGGGGCCTAGGACGAGCGGAGGTCCGGGCCGAGGACGAGAGGAAGTCCTGAGGGGAGAGCTCTTCTTGAAGGGTGAGCTCTCGTGTAGAGGAGAACTCTTTATGGGTGACCTTAGAGAGGTCAAGGTCTGCTGAGGCTCGGGGCCTAGGACGGGCAGTGGTCCAAGCCGGGGACGAGCGGAAGTCCTGAGGGGAGAGCTCTTCTTGAAGGGTGAGCTCTTTTGCAGAGATGGACTCTTTTTGAGAGGTGACCTCGGGGAGCGAGGATGTGTCGAGGTCCGGGGCCTAAGACGAGTGGTGGTCTGGGCCGAGGACGAGCGAAAGTCCTAAGGGGAGAGCTCTTCTTGAAGGGTGAGCTCTCTTGTAGAAATGAACTCTTTTGGAGAGGTGACCTCAGGGAGGTCGAGGACTTGCCGAGGTCCGGGGCCTAGGACGAGCGAAAGTCCTGAGGGGAGAGCTCTTCTTGAAGGGTGAGCTCTCGTTTAGAGATGAACTCTTTTTTAGAGATGACCTCTGGGAGGTCGAGGACACGGCGAGGTCCGAGGCCTAGGACGAGCGGAGGTTCGGGCCGAGGATGAGCGGAAGTCCTGAGTGGAGAGCTCTTCTTGAAGGGTGAGCTCTCTTTTAGAGATGAACTCTTCTTGAAAGGTGACCTTTGGGAGGTTGAGGACGTGTCGAGGTCCGAGGCTTAGGACGAGCGGAGATCCGGGCTGAGGACGAGCGAAAGTCCTAAAGGGAGAGCTCTTCTTGAAGGGTGAGATCTCTTGCAGAGATGAAATCTTTTTGAGAGGTGACCTTGGGGAGGTCGAGGACACGGCGAGGTCCGGGGCCTAGGCCGAGAAGAGTCCTGAAGGGAGAGCTCTTCATAAAGGTTGAGCTCTCGTTTAGAGATGAACTCTTTTTAAGAGGTGACCTCTGGGAGGTCGAGGACGTGCCGAAGTCCAAGACCTAGGACGAGCGGAGGTCCGGGGCCGAGCAAAGGTTCGGAGGAGAGCTCTTCTTGGAGGGTGAGCTCTCATGTTGGAGAGATGAGCTATCATGTCGGAGAGATGAGCTCTCATGTTGTTTCTATAATCTTTTGTCTTCTATTTTCTGGGTACCTTGCTTTCTGGCAAAGTCTGTTATTTTATCAACCGTTTTGGTCGAGGTAGCTTGTTTGCTTGTTGCTCGGCCTATGGTGGGATTGATTTGAATCGAGCTCGGTTTGATATGAACTTGGCCTAAGTTGAGTTCGGCCTATCGGGTGTGTAGATATGGGAGCTTGGCTCGTCGTTCCCTCCATTGGGGGTTTGGTTTGCTAAAGAAGTTTGACATTGGTCAGCCATGCTGGCTTGTTATTCCCTCTCTTGAGGTTTTGGCTCTTCAAGAGAGTTTTCCGTCGGGAGCCTTTGCTCGCCGGGACTTTGCTCGCTGTGACCATTGTCGCTTTCACAATTTTGGCCACGGCATTGAGCAAAGAGTGCTCACCGAACGACCCAAGTTCATCGGAAATCCATCGATGAGCTTAGATCCGTTGGAAGTCTTTACCCACCACGATTGGTTATTCATCACCTTTGGTGACTTTCAACATGTAGTGTGGGTGTGCCCGCCGGGAGCTTAGCTCGCCGTGGGACTTGGTCGTCTGTGCAACCGGTTGCACCTCGGCCGACTTATTTAGGTGCGTCGAGTTGAGTGCTCTTGCGCTCTGGACTGACCAACTTGGGGTCGAACCACTCGCGACTTTGTCCTAACTCAAAGAGCTTGGGGACCTCACTAGCCATAGGCTAGGAGACCTCGGCCGGAGACTTTGCTCGTCGCGAGGATTTTGGGGAGTGGACCCCGTGCTTGCGAGAGACTTAACTCGATCGCAAGACTTTCCGGGCATTAAGCCCGTTTTCAGAAATAGTTTATGCTCGTTGTGAGTCTTTTTGGACGCGTCCGTCCATGCTCAGCGAGAGACTATGCTCGTCGCGAGTCCTGACAGTCAGGTGGAATATCTCGCTAATAAAGCGGAATGTTTATGCCGAAAAGGCGGACTATCAATGCCACGAAGGTGGATAAAGCGGTGCCGATAGGGCAGATAGTCGACGCCACAAAGGCGGACAAGTCAATGCCAATCAGACAGAGGCACTTTGGCCGTTGCTCGGTGATCCAAGGATTTTACCTCTTCAGCACGAGTCTTATATTGAAAAAAAAAAATTGTATTTTTATTTCCTCAAATTTTGATGTTAATCTCAAACAGGGAGTTCTACCCTCTTCCCCCTTAAGTATAATTTTTTTTTTTTTTTTTTTGGGTATTTTAACCGTTGAAGGATTTTTTATGAAATTTCTACACTTTAAAGAATTTTTTGAAATCCCAAAAATGTGTGTACATGCCCCAATTTATTTAAAAAGTCTAGGGTTCTATTTTTCTTCCCCTTCAAATATGAAAATTTTTCCGGGGGGATTTTAACCGTTGGAGGTTTTTTAAGATTTTTCGACGCTTTAAAATTTTTTGAAATTCAAAAAGTGTGTCCATGCCCCTATTTCTTTGAAAAAGTAGGGAAATTGCAAGTAGCAAAATATTTAACCGGTAGTCGTCGAGAATACCTGATACCGATGGACAAAGGACTGTCCGTAGAATTCGCTAAAATTAGTCCCAATTCAGCAGTGTATTCATTTTTTTTAATAGCCGAGTAGCAAAATATATATAGATATATATAATTTGGTCGAGCAACAGCAATTGGCCGAGCAAGCTTGCATAAGGTGAACAGAATAACTCAATTAAAAGAGGCCGAGTAGGACTCTCAAAATCTGGCCGAGCAGTGTATATCGGCCGAGCAAACTTGAGATGGGCCGAACAACTTTAACATGAAAGGTGAAGCCCAAATTTAAGACTCAAATTCCCCCTTATCAGCAAATTAGGGCAGCATACTCCCCTTCCCACATTATTTGCGCCGCGATGGACTCTTCCAAGGGAGATGGGTGCAGCCTCTTTTCCCTCTCTTGGCGAAAAACGGTGCGCCGGTAGCATGGTCAGCCAGGCTCGTAGTGGCGGCGACGGCGGCCAGCGCGCAAGATGGGCGACGCGGTAGAGGCAGCGCGTCGGAGAGAGATAAAGAGATAGAGAGCAGAGCGCGGCGGAGGGAGAGCAGTGGCTCGCTCGCTACCCGGCCCTTGGGGCTCTGCTGCTCGGCATTTGGGGCTTTGATGCTCAGCCCTGGGCTTGGTTGCCCTGCTCGGCCCTTGGTGGTCGGTCCACGAAGCTCGGCTGCTATTGGGGTTTGTGCCGCGGACAAGCAGGGGTTATGGTGGCGGTTGAACGTGGTTGAGCCGATCCCGAGAGGTGCCCTTACCAAGATGAGAGGGAGCCCAACGACTGATGTTGGGATTCATATGAACCGTGTGAATGAGAACTAAGGTCCTGAGCTCTTTTCTGATTTCTGAAGAATGAAATTTTTCTCAACGAAATTCAGAAAAGAAAAACTGGAGAATTTTGAACCGTTTCCTGAGGATGTCTGTAGAATGTCATTTTAGTAGTTTTTGAGAGTCTTGTGTATGGTATTGTTTGGGATTTTCCTGTATGTTTTGCCATGGTTGGATTTGTAGAGGTTTTGAAGGAATAGAATTTTGCAGTAGTGTTGCTGGGTTTGTAAGATTTTGCAGAAATGATATTGTAAAATTTTGGATATTTTTTTTGCATAAATAAAATTGCAAGATTTTGTAGATAAATTGCAAAATGCCTACCTTTTTTTCAGACAAAAGATTAACTCTGAAAAATTCTTCAAAGAAGCATGAGTATTCTTTGGGATTTAAGTGATTTTAGGGAGAGTGAGGGTTTGAAGATTTGAAGATGTGCTTGGAGAACCATAGGTGTTCTTCAAGATTTTATGAAGAACAGTGGGTGTTCTTCAAGTTTTCCAGAAAAAATGAGGTTTGAATCCCCCTCCTTCTAGCGCCAATTGTTGTTACCCATTTCTAAATCCGAGGGATTTGTGGTTGAATGTGGCTTGATTAATGGATAAAACAAGTAATAAACGATGAACACGAGCGATGGGGGAAGAACTTATGAGTTCTTCCCTTGAAGATGGCTTTGGGTGTCCCATGGGGACCCCTAGCCTTGTGTATTTCATATATGTGTGTTGGAGAAGATGAATCATCCTTTTACAATGCCATGGAGGCTATATTTATAGTGCTCCTATTTTGTCTTGGTCTCCCATCTGATGGGGAGAGCAATCAATGCAAGGGCCTCTAATTAATGAAGGCAGAGCATCAGACCTCTCTTGGTCAGCCCGCCGGCCTATCTCGTCCCGCCAGCTGTTCGCTGGTGGGATATCCTCTGAAAGTCAAAGATTGGTTTCCATTACAGGGCATGCTCGAAACCTGATTCTAACTATTACATTTGGCTTCATTTCCTTCTGAGGCTGATCTTGTCTGATCTTCTGTGGGTGGACAACATATCTTGTACGGAGGTCGTACCCTTGTCTTAGAGTGGCGAAAACGACTTGTAACTCCGGAGGAATGGTGGTTGTCCGGATGAGGTGCGAGGCCGAGCAAAGCTTTGGCCGAGCAAGGCCCTTGGCCGAGCAAGGCTTGGGGGGCCGACCAAGGTGGGAGAGCCCGAGCAAGGCATGGCCGAGCAAGACTCTTGGCCGAGCAAGGCTTGGGGGGCCGACCAAGGTGGGAGAGGCCGAGGTCCTTTGGCCGAGCAAGGCCTTTGGGCCGAGCAAGGTTCTATAGGCCGTGCGGGAGCGAAGAGTGCTGAAGGGCCAACCAAGGAGCCGAGGGACGACCATGGGTGAGGAGGCCGACCAAGGTGGGAGAGGCCGAGCAAGGCATGGCTGAGCAAGACTCTTGGCCGAGCAGGGCTCTTGGCCGAGCAAGGCTTGGGGGGTCAACCAAGGTGGGAGAGGCCGAGCAAGGCATGGCCGAGCAAGGCCCTTGGCCAAGCAAGTTGTGGGGGGGCAACCAAGGCCCTTTAGCTTGACGTCTGTTCGCCTTTAATCGTCTTTGAGGGGTTTTCATATCAAATCTATTCTCGAAATATTCGTGATACAACAATATGTAATAATTTTCTATATATTTTAAAATTTTATTTTTCAATACATCAAATTTATAAAGTATTTAAATAAAATTTTATTTTTCAATACATCAAATTGTAATATAATATTTATACTCCTATATATTATTTAAAATTGTGATATAAATAGAATTAATCATTATACTCAATATTATGATTTAAGAATTAATCATTATACTCAATATTAAGATTTAAGAGAAATCTCATACTTTAGAATTATATTATATAAAGTAAAATAATCACACATTAATTTAAAATTATATAATTTTAAATTTTTATAAAGAGAAATACTTTGAGATAATATACTTACTTTAAGAGATTTATTAAATTAGTCAAATTTTCCAATATTAATCATTCCATAAGTTTTTCTTAATTTAAAAAATTTATTACTTATTGACATATCATCACATTACTCAATATTATGATGCCACATAATACAATCTATTTTAATGCATAGATTTAAACTTAATGAAAAGAAGACACATCATCAAAATGAATGAGAAGATGACAACTAAGCAAATTAAAACTCCCTATTAGTATATAGGAAATTATAAATGGGCCAATGATATTTAACAAAAGTATTAAGTGAAAAATTTCTTATATATTAGTTTTACTGTGTAATTTATAATAGTATTAGATTTTTTTATTATATAATGTTACTATCAAACTAATATAATTAAATAAAATAATTAGTATATCTAAAAAATGCACATAAAATGAAAATAAATTTATTTGATTCAAAGTGTATTTTGTCGAGTATTAATGATGTTGTATTTCTGATATTAGATATAGTATTAATGTTAAATTTCATATATCAATAAATACTGAATTCCATATGATAGACATTTTAAATTGTAATTGAAGAATTTGTTAGCACATGATCTTATAAAAAATTGAATTGGGCTTAATTGTTACTACTACCCATGGTAGGAATGAAAAAAAAATAAAATGGAATAGGGTAGGGCGATAGGTAAATAATTAGGTCCGTCTCGCATATCGTCTCATCTGTCTTGCTCTGCCTCGTGCCCCATTGCAAGGTCAAGAATTTCAGTCTCAAGTCTGCCCTTCACGCGGCGGATCCACCCGCCCTACCCTATTTTTTTTTTTTAAAAAAAATATATATATATATATATATAATTTAATTTAATTATATAAAAAGTTTTTTACCAAATAATATTATATAATATATGCAACATTATATAATAACATAATATAATACTCCCTTCGTCCCTCTATATGTTTCTCCTTTCTTTTTTTGCACGTTATTTAAGAAAATATTTTTTATTAATATATTGTGAGTCATTGGTTGACTTTTGTTAAGAAGTGGGGGATAATTTTTGAAATTAAAGTGGAGGGAAAAAGTGTGTTGTTTTTTGTTGAGTAATGAGTGACATTTTTAGTAATATTATTTGAATATAGAAGGTAAAGATTAAGTGTAGTGGAGTATATTTTTGCCATTTATGTAATGAAAAACTTATTGTGGGACGTCTAAAAAAGGAAAGTGAGAAAGTTATAGTGGGATGGAGGGAATATAATATATCAGAATTGATCATATGTCCACATCTGGGCACAAACTTATATACAGACTACCAATGTGGTGACGATATATAAGTAATCAATTAAATAATAATGGATTCCCCTACTTATGTGTATGTCATCACCATCTTGGTGGTGGTAGGTATATAAGTGTGTCTCACATGTGGGTATAAGATTATTTTTGTATAATATATATATATATATATATATATATATATGTGTGTGTTGTGCGCGCGCGCGGGGCAGGACAAAAAACATACACATACCCTACCTGACCCACTTATCCATATGTCGTCATATTTTCCATACATTAAATATAATCAATGGAGTATATTATAATTTGGATTTACATGTTGTATATAATAATTTCATAAAAACTTATGTGAATCTATAAATATATAATACACCAATTAGTTTCCATATTGAGAACTGGAGGGAAACATTTATGACCGTTGATCGTAATGTGTTGATTTGATCTTAGCTCTACATTGTAATTTAGGAAGTTCTTTTTTTTTTTTTAATAAATATAATTGTAGTAATACAATTAATTAAATGCTATATTTAAATATGATGATGATAGCATTAATAAGAGTGACAGTTATACTATAATAAGATTGATATAGCATTTAATTAATTGTATTACTACAATTATATTTATTAAAAAAAAAAAGAACTTCCTAAATTACAATGTAGAGCCAAGATCAAATCAACACATTACGATCAACGGTCATAAATGTTTCCCTCCAGTTCTCAATATGGAAACTAATTGGTGTATTATATATTTATAGATTAATGCTATCATCATATAATAATTTAGAAAGTTTTTTATTAGAATTTCAATAACCATCTAATTTAATAAAAAAAAAATATTTATGGATTTTATTAATCAATCAACTAATTTTTTGATTGTTGCAATTAATTGATTGATTGGTGTAACTTCATTCCTATATAATGTCTTCTTTTTCATCCACCATTGATGTCCGCAACCTAACTCTAAATTATTTAGTACACATTATTAACATATTATATGTGTCTATCCTTTGAAACTGATAACTTTACGGTGGCTATGAAAATGTCTTCCGGTGCGAGAAGTGATAGAATTTAGGTTCTTCAATTTCATGTTTGCAAGTTGATATATTTTTTTTTTTATTTTTTTCAGGAATAACTTAAATTTGGATCAAAGTTAGTATTAGTGTTAAGTATAGATTAGAAATATATAAAATAATATACTTTTTTGAATCAATTTCTATTGATAAATGTATATTTATTAAAAAACATTGCATTGTAATCGATTTAATGTAAATAAATTTAATTTTTTATTTATACCAATTATTTAATATGCATTATCCACATATTATATTATATGCGTTTCCATAAAAAAAAAAAAAATTTAAAAAATATTGATTAACACTCAGTAAACAATATTAATCACTGTGCGAAGCACGGTTACGGGCAAAACTAGTTAGGAGTATATGATTAATACTATTTTTATATGTACATGACAGTGGTAGTAAAAATAGAGTTTATCGACCTTCATCTTCAACTTCTGTAAACTGCAATCATTATTTTCAGTGAATTTCTTGACTTCCATCTTCAAAGAACCTATCTTCTAATGTTTCCCACAAACGACTCCAATTGAATTTTGGCACTCTTCTTAGTTAATAGCTGAAGTTAGTTGTGGCTCTTAGAAGGTTGTCAACAGCTACAGGTTTTTAAAGAACTCATTTTTCAGAACATTTACGAGGCTCAATTTTCATTTTCAGATATTCTGTTATTCGTTTGGATAGTTTTTCGTAAATAGGGTTCCTCAAAATTAGTATTTATGATTCTTGAGAGAATTAGATCTCAGATCATACACTTGTATTTGTAACTTTCCATCAATTAATGTATTATTATTTTTGGCTCCGTGGAGGCGTAGACGTAGATCTTTATGATCGAACCACGTGAATTGGTGTTCTTAATTATCTTTCATTCTTTTTCAGTTTCTTCGAAGTTTCAATACATTGCAAGTCTCTAAGCTTGCATTGTTGATCGAGGTTTTAATACTAGCAATTGTGATGGTGAAGGAAGGTGAATTTGCAGCTATGGAGTTTAAAATGATGATTATTTGTTATGATTATAATTATTCCATAGTTTCATTATCTTGTTCATGAAAATAAAATTTACATTGTAGAATAGGTCTTGTCTCTGGTCTCTCTTCTGCTTCGTTACAATCGAACTAATTATTAGTCATATATGAGCTTCTTTTTAAAAAAATTACATTTTTCATACTTAGTATTTATTCATGGTCTAAATTTGCCTGTTTGTTGCTTGCATTTCTGACATCATTATACAATAATTGTTGTGTAGAATATTAAACTCTTCCTATCTCAATTGCATATATAATTGCATTTTCTATGAAATTTATGTGATGCAAAATGTTTAATTAATCCGTTGAGCTCTAAATTTATTTGTTGTGAATATTGTAATTTTTTAGTACGTTATCCTCTTTCGTGTTTCACGTATGGATTTCTCTGGTGCCATCTTTGTAATGTGTCATTCAACGTGACAATATGGGATTAAATTTAAAAAAAAAAAAAAAGGAATTAAGCATAATGCTACCGCTATCATTTTTTATTAGTTTTAATTTTAATTTCATTAAGGAAAAAAAAGGCTTGCAGTCTGAAAGTGCCTATTTGATGTGGGCAGAAACATAATATCAACAAAGATTGTAAAAGTAAGAAATCGTTAATCGAGTGTTTTGTGGCCGCCTATTTTTTTTTTAATTGAGTACAATCAATAACAACAATAATACGACAAAGAAAGAAAGAAAAACAAAGTACAATGATTACCATAAAATAAAAGCTGACTTCAAAATATGACTATTGGAGCATCAATGTCTTTAGTTTGACCTGAGCGAGCAGGAGGTAGGCATCAATGTCTTTAATTTTGAAGTTTTCACAAGATAAAGAAAAAAAAAGTTGGATGGACGGACTTACTTGGGTGAGCAGGAGGTAGGTGGCGGCGGTGGGCGAGCAGCGGCGGTCGTGCGGCATCGGGCGCAACGACGGGCGATGGCCGATTTTGAAATTGGGAAACAGGGAAAGTGAGTATGTGTGAAATTAGGAAAGTGAGTTTGCACTTCTGCTCATGTGTGAAATACTGAAATTAGGTTTTAATGCTTGATTTTTAATTTTTTATTAGAAAAATATATAAATCGGCCAATTTTTTTGGAGCGCCGCCTAGGTCCGCCTAGCCACAAAAAATGCCGAAAATGCCTAAATATGGCAAAATCGGCACGGCCGACAGCCGCCTAGACCGCTTTTTACAACACTGATATCAACTAGTAAAACAAATAAAATAACTGTGTAACACAATTATAAAATAACGAGTCACAACTCACAAATAAAAACGACGAAAGAATCAATTTGATACTAAGAATACTAATTTACTCCTGATCTCAAAAGGGAGCATTTCTTATCATCATTTATAATCATCCAAACTTTCAAGTAAGGGGTTAGGGATATAAACAAGTCGAACCGAGCATATACCATTAGGCTCGAGCTCGACTCATTTGATTTTTTTTTTGGGCTCGAGCTCGGTTCGAACTTTACTTGTTGAGCTCGACCTCGACTCATTTGATTTTTTTTTAGGCTTGAGCTCGGTTCAAACTTTACTTGTTGAGCTTGGCTCGAATGTAAATTATATAGCTCACAAATAGTTCGGGTTCGGCTCGCCAAAAGTTCGTTAACAAAATAATAGAGCCTAGTTCGAGCTCGACTTGAAAAAAGCTTGTTGACAAATTAATCAAACATAGCTCAAGCTCAACTCGAAAAAACTCGTTAACGAGTTAATCGAGTCTAGTTCGAGCTCAGTTTGGGAAAAAATACTCATTTACAAATTAATCATAATTCGAGCTCGAAAAAACTCGTTAACGAGTTAGTATTACACCATGACTACCAAATAAAAAAAATTATCTTAATAAGTTAGTATTACATCAATATCAAAATAACTGTCACTAAAAAATTTCATTCTAGTCATTGAATCCAACTCTAAATGTATACAAATCAATGTAAAAACGTTCAATGTCTTGAACCCTTTAGTCTTGATCATGTCAAATTGGAATCTGAAGTATAACATTGACACCAAAAGATAAAAAAAGTTAACAACTTAATATCAATTTATTAGTATATTATAAGATATCATTTTTTTTTAATAACTCGATATCCGACTCAATGACCGACTAATCCAGGGGACCAATTCCACCGTCCACTAGCGGGGCCCCCACTTAAAGTCGGAGCAAAACTCTGTATGGACTGACCCATAGGAATTATTTGCACCCATACTTACACTCCTAACCCTCAAGCCTTCACCACTAGATCAACCCCATGGGGTTAAGATATCAATATGTATTGTATGGTAAAAAGATTGACTATACATATTAATACACACAATAGTCAATTTTAGCTGAAATTGAAGTATTTTTATTTAATATTTCAGAAGTTAAATAATATTTTAGAAAAATCAATGTATATAAATACAAGACAAATTTTTACTAATGGATCAAAGCCCACTAGCCTTTTGTGGAATTAAAAACTAAGATAAAGGCCCAAAATAAATGATATCATCAAGCACATAGCTTAGTTGACTCTTGTTTCTCCATGAAATTAATCGTATCTTCATCTCCACCACTATTATAAATGATGATGGTGGATTTTGTTGTTTGGGGTTTTTCCAATATTGAAATAAGTGATGGTAACATAAGCATTTTCGTTGAGCTACATTTCAATTTTAAAGTGAAGAATACTATGTTAATTTATCCTTTGATATACATAATAAAATATTGAATACACTAAATTTTGTAAATTCTAAAACTCGAGTTCGGTGATTTAAGAGTTTTTTTAGTTTTATTAGAAGTTCTTCAAGTTCTTCACATAAATTATTCGTTCAATCTAATATCAAGGTATTTCCTTCAAGTTGCATTCCTCAGGCCAAATTTAACAATGTTCTTTGTGGAACGACAATATTCTATAAATCCAACGACGTGCTTTATGAAAATTACCGACAATATTGACAATATTCTAAAAATTCAACAGTGTTCTCCACTAATTTAACCCCTCAAAAACCGAAAACCAAAATGTTGAAAAGAAAATCAGATAAATATTGTAATTATCTCTATAATTTCATTCCCTTTTCATTATTAATTCAAAATATGAAATGTGTGGTTACACACACCAACATTAAAGATCTAGAAAATAAAACACTGAATAAAATATTCTCACTCCCTCTCTTTTTATATGACTCAAAATCTAAAAATAAATAATTTTTTTATATTCTCATATGCAAAATGGTAAAAAAAAAAAAAAAAAAAAACTCTACTATTTCAAATTAAATCATTATAAACATCTATTATTTACATCTCATGACATTCAATTACACACCCTACCATCTTAAATTAGAGTAATCTCTCTCTAATAAAATAAAATGATTCATTGAGCTGACGAAGTAATATAACTTAAGTGGTTAGAACTCCACTACCTATGTCTTTAAAGTCATTGGGTCGAGTCACCATTTGTCCGATAAAAAAAGAAAATGCCTTGAGAAGAATCCAACCACGCTTTCGGGCCCATCCCTTGAAATCTATTGGCGAGCCAGTTGCCAATTTCTTTTGGCCCACACTATCTACACCTTCATTTTTATTAGATCCATCCACCTTATTAATGTACCCACCCTATTTTAGGAGATTATTAGATACACACAATCTGATTTCTCTATATTATCCTTACTCCTAATTTTTCTCAATTTCACAATCAACCTTGCACACCACCTTTTTTAGTATAGTATATTAAAGAAAGATAATAAAAAGAAGAGAAAAAAAATAGAATGAAACAATCTCTCACCACTGGAGTCGACGAACCCATATGAGACTCATCACCAGAGTCGAAGACCCATTAGAGATCCACCACTGCAGGCGGCAGGCGACGAGTCACCACCACGCGCGACCCACCATTGGAAACTACCGTAGATGAAATTTTGCCCGACATACTAAAATTCTAAATTGGTTTGTCGAAATTTAGTTTGAGTTTTGGCATCTTGTTGTCGAAAATGTGTATATATTTTGAACAAATATTAACGAAAATATGACCAGTTCTCGATAAAATTATAGAAAAAACTGGTCAGATTTTCTGCAAAATTGTGTCAGAAATTGGACATCTTTTCAACAAAAACTATTCAAAATATATAGACATTTCGACAACAATTTATCAAAACCTTAACTATATTTCGACAAATCAGTTTCGAATTTCAGTGTATCGGGAAAAAATTCATCTATGGTGATTTTCGGTGGTTGGTCGCACGTGGAGATGGTTCATCAATTCTGGTGATGGGTTGTCATCGCCGACTCCGGTAGACAACCGTTTCATTCTCTTTTCTTCTTTTTCTTTTCTTTTTTACAATGGTGAGTAAATGTATCAATGTCCAATATCAATTTAAAGTAAATTAGTCATTTTACAAATATATTAAAATAATGTATTAATTTTTTTAAGGTAATTCCTCTGTATAAAAGAATGTGGAGGTAGCTCGTGCCCCTAAATCTCAACCCGACCCGGTAAGTTTAAAGATGTAACCCGCAATGGAAAAGGTCGGATCTTCACCTCCATATATAAATCAGCACCTTCTTCCTCCCGGCGATTTTGCCATAATAAAGCCAAAATCAAACTCTCTCCCCTTCTTTCTGAAATTCCTTCTACCGCCGCCATTGATATCCAACAATCAAGGTTTTCCGTTTGTCGAGTGTTTAATTGGTATTGTGGATGAAAGCTTATGGGTACAGGGGCAGAAAGATCCAACTCGTTTCACAATTTCTCGATGCCGCACGAGCTGCGGTGGGGGAATCAGCGGTTTCTCCGCTGCATGAAGGTCAACTCCGACGACAAAATCTCACCCCTCCACCGCACTTCCACCAACAATTCCGATCAACATCGCCGCACCAATTGTGCCTCGGAGTCGCGCACCGCCAGAGACGGGAACAGAGGAATTAGAGGGAGAGAGATTGACTCGTCCCTTGAGTTCCTGCATAGATCTCGTAAAGTCAGCCGCACTTTGGCGCCGGCATCGGATAGTAGTCGGCGATTTAGCGGTTACAATGACGGGATTGCCGCCACGAGAGAGAAAGTGATGCTCGATCTCCAAACTGCGACGGACGAGCTAAAACACGCGATCTTCAAGGACGGTCTCAAGAGAGTGGAGGTTTATAAAGACCCGACGCCGCCGCCGTCTTCTGCGGCAGCTTCCGTGGAAAGTGAGTTAAGCCGGCCGTGGAATTTGAGAACGCGCCGAGCTGATTTAAAGACGCCGGCGAGTAGGTTGTTCTCGTCCACAAACGTTGATTCCATCGCCGCCGGGAAGGTCCCGATGGTTAATGCGCCGAAATCTGATTCAGGATTTTCTCAAATGAAAGCGGGGTTAGGCGCGGTGGAGGACAAGTCGATGAGGCTGAGGAGCGGCGGCGATTCGGCGGCGAGTGGCGGGAAGAAAGAGCGGCCGAATTTTTCGGTGGCGCTTTCGAAACATGAAATCGAAGAGGATTTTTATTCCATGGTGGGCCGCCGGCCGCCGCGAAGACCCAAAAGGAGAGCCAGGAATGTTCAGAGACAATTGAATGTAAGCATATAAATAATCAATCCTCAATAAATTAAATTCAAATTCTGAATAATTATAATTTCCTCATTACCTCAATCTCATTGATTCATTTTCCGATTTTTTGATTGTTTTTCAAAGACATTATTGCCAGGGCAATGGTTATCCGAAGTTACACCTGAAATGTATAAAGTTCGTGAAGGTGCAGGAAGGTGAATTTGTAGCTATGGAGATTATTGATAGCTCCTTCTCTCTCACAGGAAGTGAATTTTGAGTCCGATCAGAGTTATGAAATTTCTGGAAAAAAGAGGTTAAATATTTATTTCTTCAGATTATAAATGTTCATAGTTTCAATCTTGTTCTTTGAAATAAAGCTAACATAGTTTCTTCTCTACAATTAAACACATGATTTATGATATCTGAGTTTTCTTTCTAGGATTACATCATACTTGGTATTTGTTCTTGGTTTAAATGTGTGTTTCTTTGCATCATCATTACACAATAACATTAAATTTGTGAGATAGAATTGCTTGATTCTGTTGAGGAATGAATTTAGCATAAGCCTTTGTTGTCAAGATCATCAAAAACATCGTTTTCACAGCTAGTTTATGCGTGTAGAGTATCATGTAATTTTAATCTCCACTAGAGTTTGGAATTTTCTACATTAAATTATATCTGAAAAATTTTGTCTTCAAGTCTGCGGTGGCAGTATAAGTTGGCACCAAATCTCACATATTTCGTGTACACGTTTCAGTTATATTAATCTGTATATTTCATCTATATGTCCAATTGCACAGTTATATTAATCTGTATATTTCATCTATATGTCCAATTGCACAGTGTAATTGGTGCATAAGCGACCAATTCATTAGTTGGATGGTTGTCTTCCAAAATTTAGGAGAAATTTTGCTTACAAAATGTTTATATGGCCATTTAACCAATTAAAAAAAAATTTACTTATATTTTCTTGATTGCTCCGAGTTTTAATGAACATTGTGAGATTAAGATCCAAAATTCACGTGTAAGAATGTATTGTTTGAAGTATAACTAATTACACTTTCATAACTGGCTTTATTTAGACCTTTTTCAGATTTGGAAAGGATGACTTGAATTCTTTTTCACACGTTCGATTCACGCTTTCTACCCTTTTGTTGTGCTATGTATGAACTTTCAATTCAAACAAATAAATCGTTGTAATGGGCCACGCGTTTTAAAGCAGTTGCTCTCTCTCTCTCCCTCCCTCTCTAGTTTCTTGATTCATTTAATTTAAAATTAATTATGAAATCCCCCTGAGGTCTCACTTATCTACAAACTCCACCTTTTAATCCCACTTCATACAAATATGAATAGTGGTGGGAGTTCATGCTTGATACGTAATTACAAGGAACGTCTTTATATTTCATAAAAAAAAATTTAAAAACAAAAGGTACTTTTAAAAATGTCACAATATTTTGATTTGAAGTCAATTACATATTTCCTATAGAAAAAAAAATTACATATAATGTTGAATACAAATTATAGGGCGGGAACTCTGATAAAGTTGTGCAAGACAAATCAAAATTAAGGGAGTTTTTGACTGATAACATTTAACTTAGAAATGAGAATGAAATGAAAATAAGGTGATAGTTGGGACTAGTGGTATTATTTGAGTCGAAGAGTATCTTAAATTCAAATTTGACTTGAGTATTTATTGAATCGGGCGAGTTAGCTTGATTACATTAACAAGGTGAAAATAAATTTCGACTCGATTACATTAACAAGGTGAAAATAAGTTATATATTACATTGAAGTACAAAAAAAAAAACTTCATATATCAAATTGAGTCGAGATGGAGCCTAACGAGTCCTCATATAGTTATATATTACATTGAAGTACAAAAAAATCTTCATATATCAAATCTAATGAGTCGAGTCAAACCGACTCATTAATAATTGAGTATTTTATTAGTTTGAGCTTGACTCGTTTATTAAAATAAAATAGACAAATTCGAACCTTAACGAGTAGAGCTTTAAAACTGCTGAATTCATAATGACTAACTCTAGTTGAGTGGGAGATTCGTTAAATAGTAATTTGATACACAAGAACTATGGAAAGGACATAAATCCATATCTCGAATCTTCAGGGAATGAAATTGATTTCCCCATAAACTTAACACACATATTATACATATATAATCTTTAAAATTAGTAGTTATTCTTTTTTTTTTTTTTAATTTTATGCTTCCTCCATCCCATAAAAACTTTCACACTTTTTTTTTGTCCGTTCCACTATAAGTTTCACACCTTTAAAATGAAAATTTTTTTTTATAAACTTCACCCTCACAATTTTCACTAATTTTACACAAAATGCCATTATTTTTTGACTCACACATACATATTACCTGATAAATTTTTAATTTTATATTTAAAAATTTGCAAAATTACTTCTTAAAACCTCAATCATTACTCATTTCTTTTAAAGTGTGTGTCCTCCTACATGTGAAATTTTTTTCATGACAGAGATAGTAATATATTTAAGAATTATTAGTTTATAGAAATTTTTTTAATAAAGTTAATTATAATTTCTATTAAATGATTTTTATTAAACTAATCACCACATATATAATGAGTTATTCTTATATATCAATTAAAAACAACGAACATATTTATTACCATTCATCACTATTATAAAATCAAATCAATTTTCATTTGAAATTTGTGTGAATCCGAGTTCATGTGAGCTCTTTTTTTTTTTTTTTAACCATATTTTATATAAAATGTCATTGTTGTATTTACAGAATATCATTGTCTTGCAAGTTGCAAATAGTAACACTTTGTATCAAAACACTAAAAAAAATCACGTGAACCTAAATTAACAGAACTCCTGTAAAAGAAAAAGTTCAAAGAAGAACTGTTCTTTTTATTTTGTCAAATTAAACATCTCAATATATTCTCACCCACCAATTCATACTCATTTCTATTTTTAAATATTTGATAATATTAGACGATCATATAACTAAATCCTATATTTATGGATAAAAAAAATTAGTGTGTGCCGGGCCGTATTATGAGTCCACCGTGACGTAACGGCCCAAAAGACAGTATTGGGCCTTCTGATCCAAAACATCAAATGTGGGCCCGGATGACCTCCTTTTAAAAATTTCGCATTTGCAAACGAAATAAAATATAGATTATAAAAGTGATAACAAATTGAAAAGATTTTGATAATAATTTATGAAAAAGAATAAAAACAATTTGGATGAAAAAAAAATGTGATAAGTAAATTTATTAAAAAGAATAATAATAGGTTTTATAGGTCTGGATTGTATGAGACGGATGACCTCCTCTCCGGGTTTTGATGACTAGGCAAATATTTCTATTTTTAAATATTTGATAATATTAGACGATCATATAACTAAATCCTATATTTATGGATAAAAAAATTATGTGTTTGTTTTGGGCCGTATAGGATAGAATTTTGAGTCCACCGTGACGTAAGGGTGAATGGAAAAAAAATAAATTGGGCCTTCTGATCCAAAACATCAAATGTGGGCCCGGATGACCTCCTTCTGGTTTTGATGACCAGGCAAATATTTCGCATTTGCAAACGAAATAAAGAAAAGTCCCAGTTTTTTTTTTTTTTGGTAAATACACGACTAATTGATTTGGTAAATACACGACTAATTTACCAATTTTACCCTTACATAAAAACAAAACCCCAATTCTTGCCAAAACATCGCATCCCTCACTCTTCTCTGCGTCTCTCTCACTCTCCGCGCCGCCGCCGCCGCTCCATCTCCTCCGCGTCGCCGCCGCCGCTCCGTCTCCTCCGCGTCGCCGCCGCCCCCGCCGCTCCGTCTCCTTCGCGCCGCCGCCCCTTCTTCTCCCGTGACGGAGAAGAACCCTTCGTCGTTCTTCAGGTTTTATTTTTTTTCTGTTTTTATTGAAAAAAATTGATTTAAAATTGTGTTTTTATTCGAAAAAAATCTGATTTGATTCGAAATTGTTTGTTCTTGTTCGATAAATATGAATCTGAATCCGTCGAATTATTGGATTTTTTTTTTCGATTTTTTTCTAGAAATCTGTGTTCTTGTTACCGATTAACATTTTTTTTTTATTTTTTTCAAAATTATGTTGTTTGTTCGGAAAATATTTTCTAGATATTACTTTTTTTTTGAAAGAGATTTTGGATATATTGATGTGTTTTCGAATTTAATTTTCGAACATATGTATTTTTTTTTGAAATTATGGTGTTTGTTCGAAAAAGATTTTCGAAATGTTGATGTGTTTTCGAATTTAATTTTCGAAAATTTGTATTTTTTTTTTTTTTCGGAAATTGTGAGGTTTGTTCGTAAAATATTTTTGAGATATTTCTGTTCTTTGGATTTCTTTTTTCAAAATATTGATGTGTTTTTGAATTGTATATCACAAAAACTTATATAAGAAATCAGTATTTTTTTTCGAAATTTTTACTCAGAACATTTATGTTGTTTCAAAATATCTAATATGAAACTTTTTATTTTGACTCAGTTGCGTTGCGACACGACTCGGTGAAACTCGGTGGTGTGGTTTCTAGGGTGATATATATATATATATATATTTTTTTTTGAACGGTGATATATATATGTTTAATTTATTTAAATTAATAAAAGGGCAATATAGTCTTTTTATGGGTAATTTTTTTTGTCAAAATTTTTGGATGGTGTGCTTATTATATTTGGTGGTATTAGTAATCTGAGCAACAAACAATAAATCTTCAACTTTCCAATTCTGACCCTTGATTCCCAAGCAAAAACCCCTAATTACAGTGAATCTTCAACCGGAGAATCTCCCAATTTTCACACTAGGGTTGTTATACTGCGCTGTACACTGTGAACCCATATTGCAATAAGAATAATTAATTGCAGAAAATAGAAAAAAATGGTGGGGAAAAACGAAAGTGAAAGTGGCGGCGAGAAGGCTTTGGATTTATTTCTAAAGATTGGCTTAGATGAAAGAACGGCTAAGAACACCGTTGCTAATAATAAGGTCACCGCCAATCTTATCGCTGTCATTCACGAGGTATGTATATTCTTTGGTAAAGTTTGCATGTTTATGTAATTATTGATTCTGTGATTGGGTTTCCTGTTATTCGCGGAAGTCCGCAAGTCTTTGATTGATTTCTAGGAAGATCAGTTGGAAAATGGATTTTTTGGGGGTGTTTTGGTTAATCGTCATCATTTGACATTTTTGTTAGTTTTTCAGTTTCGTTTATTTTGCATGTCGATGCTTTAAGCATCCCATCTTGAGTTTCGTTATCCTCCGCTGCTAGGGAACTTTTGAGAATGGAGAATATAAATCAGAGTGCAGTCAATTTTAATTGCATATTGAATTATGTGACTTAGATTATTAGTAATGTGAGCTTATCAACGGAGTGGAATAGCTGAAGTTGTCAGAGCCCCACTAGCTGTGAGGTCATGAGTTTAGAGTCACCATTTGACTGAAAAAAGGAAGTAAATGTGAGCTTATTTGAGAAATCTGGGTTCTCAGATATAAGTTGATGTCTGTGAGTTATTGATGGGTTTCTAGGGAGTTGGAGGAAAAGGTAAAATGTACTTGAAGAAAGGGATTTTTTCTGTCTTTGGCTTGATTTGGTACATTATGTGATCTTGTTTTTTAAGTTTTGTTTACTTGGGTTGTGGAATCTTTAAGTGTCTCACCTTCAAGTATCATCATCTTCTGCTGCTGGGTACTTCAGAAAATTGAAATTTTGAATCAGTGTGGATAATATGACTAGTATTAAGAACTTATTGTTTTATTAAATAATGTGAACTAGAGGAAGCGTACTGATACCTGCCTTTATGGATTGACTAGAGGAATATAATCAATAAGTTCGTTTGGGTTGGGAGACCTTTAGTTGTGATTTAATTTAAATGGAAAAGAGTTAAGTGTATGAAAATCTTATCGAACTGATTTTTATTTTTAATTAATTAATTTTGAATGTTTTGACAAATACTTTTCTGTTTTACATATTCTTATTTATTTGATTTGTGCTGTGTGATTCTATTTACAAATGCCAATACCATGGCATATTCTGATAGAAGCTAGCTTGTTATATAGCTCATCTTGAATATGTGTACTGCAGGCAGCTGTAACTGACGGGTGTGATCGGGCAGTTGGAAATCTACTGTACACAGTAAGTCAAATATTTCAGCAGGAGCTTCTTTGTTCTTCATAGTACCCTTTTATTTGTCTTCATGTTTCTTTTTAAGACTGATCGATTAAGGAAGATTAGATAATTTATTTTCTATGGTAGTATGGGGTATCTTGATTCTGTAACCCCAAAAAGGTTCTCATTTTTTTTCGATGATAATATATGTTATGTTCAATTACTGATCTTTTATTTTCCTAGTTAGAAACTTGTATTCATGTGTACTCCTGTTTGTTACTTCTGATTAATTTTTGAAATTGAAACCATGTGGTACCTTTTCATGGCAGGTTGCTACAAAATTCCCTGCTAATGCTCTTGTACATCGTCCGATGTTGCTTAAATATATTACTTCTTTGAAGGTCTGAAACTTTTTAGTTTTATCTATATGTACTATAGGTTATTGCCAAAATCCTTACTTTTCGTAGTGTATAAATGGTGTTTGTTCTGCTACAGATTAAAACTCCTCCTCAGTTGGATGCTGCCTTTTCTTTTCTTACCGCTACTGCTTCTGACAACTTGAAGGTTGGAGATTTTGAAGCTGCTTGTGGTGTTGGTACGACAAATTTAATGCAACTCCAATTTAGATTCGTATATCAGGCAGTGTAACCTTTTTACAAGGACAATCTCAATGTCAGATTTTCACATTTCCTGAATAAAACGTCTAGAACCTGGAAATTGTGATCAATTGCATTTACCTTGCCCTATCATCTGGGGCAGCATGGTTTTAGATTGATTTTTATGCAGCATCTTTAATTGGTTATCCATTGTATAAATGTATTCTTGTATACCATTTGTTTTCATATATCTAAAATTGAATTTTGTCTTGAATAGGAGTTGAGGTTTCTTTGAAAGATATTGAAGATGCTGTCAATGAGATTTTTGAAGATAGTAAAGCTCTTATTGTGGAGCAGCGGTACCGAACAAATGGTTGGTTTTCCCTTTTCCAGTGTGCACAAATTTATTTGATATATGATGATTGCAGAATATGGCTTAGCAGAATATTGATGCTATAGTAAATTTTGTTTTTCTGGGCTTTCTTTATATTATAGTGTCTTGATCCTCAATACTTTATACAGTTGGTGAACTATTTGGCTATGTGAGAAAGAAACAGCCATGGGCCGACCCAAAGATTGTCAAGGTAATTAATTATACCTGCTTTCTGTCTTCTGGAATCAGCAAAATAACATGAACATCTCGCGTCATCTACTTTGTTGTATATATTCTGACACGGGCGACTTCTGGCACCAGCAAATCATTGATGCCAAATTGTATGGACTACTTGGTGAACGAACAGCTGCAGACAATGAGAAGCCCACAAAAAAGAAAAAAGAGAAACCGGCCAAAGCTGAGGTTAGAGAAGCTGATTTCCTTTTGAGTCTTTTGAATATAAAACATTTTAATCTGACTCTAGTTTGGTTCTTGTGAAAACTTGAATTTTTCACAATACCTTTTTCAGTCTCTCTTCTTTACCAGATCTATGTTGTGCTCAACAATTTATGATGTTCTGAAATTCACTAGTTAAACTTAAAATGTAATTTCCCAAATTACAGTTTATAAACTATTTGTTTTCCCTTTTGTGTTTATGTGTTACCATTTGCCAGGATAAAGCAATTGTTGAAGAGACAGCTCCAGCGAAACTAAATGAAGAAGAAATCAACCCATTTTCAATATTTCCTTCACCAGAGGAGAACTTTAAGGTAGGAAAAAATTATGCCCTCTGTTATTTATGAGTTGCTTTTCTCGGTTCTGGCAAACGAATTGTTTGGATATCTAAAAGGGAAGGTTTTATTAAGATTCCAGAGATAGAAGTTAGAGGTGTTTGCCTTAATCTTTTATATATGTTGAAAGGAATTGTGATGACTATTGGTTTAGGCATCACAAGATTCACAACGGACCTATGGATTGTTTCAAAATTTTCCATGAAATCTTCAGTAAACTCACTTTTGTGAGCTTTGATGTCTTCCTTTGTATAAGGACACTGTCTTGAGTGGTTGAGAAAGTATTTGGTGTATGGTGCTATAGCTAATCAAGTTATCCGTAGTAATGCTGTCCAAGAATCATACTAGTGGTTATACAGACTCTTTTTCCACTTGTGACTTGGTACATTTTCCGAAAATTTAATTGTTGCTTGGTTGAGTAATGAAGAATGGGAATGGGGAATTAAAATGAGTATGAGGAAAAAAATTGAATTAAACCTCCAAAGTGGGGAATGAACCATTCCCTCCTAAATGGGCGGAATGGTTTCTTTCCACACTACAATCATCCAATTCCAATTTCATTCCACTCTAAAATACCAAGTTTCACGTTATTCTGATCTGTTCTTATTGATCTGCAGGTGCACACGGAAATATATTTCAGTGATCGTCCAGTTCTTAGGGCTTGCAATACAAAGGAAATACTTGACAAACATCTGAAGGTCACTGGCGGAAAAGTTTTTACTCGTTTTCCACCTGAACCCAATGGATATCTGCATATAGGTCATGCAAAGGTAATTGTTTGGCCATTTTAATATGTTAGTTATTTTTTTGGATTTATACTCATTCGACTTATCTGCAAATGAATTATATAGGCTATGTTTGTGGACTTTGGCCTGGCAAAAGAGAGAGGTGGGTGCTGCTATCTGAGGTCAGAATTGCTTCTATTCTTTTCGTCCTAGAAAAGTTTAACATGCATAGCAAAAAGTATATTATTAGCTCTCTTTGTTTTTGTTTATATGATTTTCTTATCCTTTTTCCTTATGAAACAAAAGCCTGGAAAAATCAGAATCTGTTCCAATTTTTTTTAGTGGGGAATGGCACAAAATAAATACAGTTTGTGTGCTTGTCTATAAGAATTTGGTTGTTAAGAGTCATTGTCATTTGTTGTGATGAATTTAACAATGGGCATGAGTGGGAAAACGAGAACAGTCCATTCTCTGCATCTAGGACTAGTTTGAACATTGCTTATCTGGCTTATTATTTCAATGTTTTAGCTCATCTGTCGAAGATGAAGAGTTCCTGTCTTCTAAACCTAGTTTTGATATATAGGTTTGATGACACCAACCCAGAAGCTGAAAAGAAGGAATATATTGACCATATTGAAGAAATTGTTGGATGGATGGGGTGGAAACCCTTTAAGGTACAGTTTCTTCGCATAACGGTTCAAATTCTTCTGTAATGTGAAGATCTTCTAATTATGTTCCAAAATTCCAGATCACCTACTCTAGTGATTATTTCCAAGAGCTTTATGAACTAGCAGTGGAGCTGATACGACGAGGTCATGCCTATGTGGATCACCAGGTTGGTTGCTATGCACTCATCTCATTTTCCTTATCTGGGTTCTTATTTAATCTTTTTCTTAATCTCTGATTTTACCTTTCTTGAGTCATTCCGTTGCTGTTCAAAATATAAGTTCAGAATGTGGTTCATAAACTCAAAATGTAATTTGTGGCTGATTAGTTGATCCTTTCTGCGTGGCATTTAATATTGAGAACACTTTCGTTTTTGCAGACACCTGAGGAGATAAAAGAATACAGGGAAAAAAAGATGAACAGTCCTTGGAGAAGTAGACCAATTGAAGAATCTCTAAAACTGTTTGATGATATGAAGCATGGATTGATCGAGGAAGGAAAAGCAACATTAAGAATGAAGCAGGACATGCAGAGTGATAATGGCAACATGTATGATCTAATTGCTTATCGTATCAAGGTAAGTTTGAGTGTGAAGGCATGATTTTGTTTGTCGAACTTAAAAGAGTTACTAATGTACTTCTCTTATTTTTCATTGTCCAGTTTACACCCCACCCCCATGCAGGAGACAAGTGGTGCATCTATCCCAGTTATGATTTTACTCACTGTGTTGTTGATTCTCTTGAAAATATAACTCATTCGGTATGTTTATTTACTCGTTCAATTTCTTTCCAGATCAACTTTCTCACTCATTATCTTCATAACATCTTTTTGATACTTCCAATCTTCTTTGCTTCAACTAATTTTTGTGGTTTTTTTAAAATGTTTGAGCTAATTGTTCTTTACAGCTGTGCACACTTGAATTTGAGACACGACGTGCATCGTACTACTGGTTACTAGATGCTCTAGGCCTTTACCAACCTCATGTATGGGAATATTCACGATTAAATATCAGCAACACTGTGATGTCGAAGCGTAAGGTATGCTGAAGTTGAGGATAGTCATAGGCCCTAAGTTGATGTTTGTTTTGGGTTTTAAAAATCAGGTTTTTGGATAAAAAAATTTAAATCCTTCGGGATTTTGAAATCCGGTTTTGAAAATCCATCATTACAACACCTATAAATCTACACACTTTCAAATACAATCAATTCTCTCTCCTTACACTTTAATATATATAAATCAATACTCACATCATCCAATCATTACAATTACATTCAACACTAATAATAATCATAATATAATAATACAAACCACATTGATTTGACATAAAATAAATTCCACACTATTCAAAATCCCAAAACAAATGCGCAACTGACTATTTCTCATGATTTCAAAATTCTCCTAGATTTCAGAAACCGGTTTTTGAACAGCACTTAAAACCCAGAACAAACATCACCTAACAAGTTGTTTCAATTTCATAAGCTTGGACATCTTTTGGGACTAATCCTCTCTTTCATGATGTGGCAGTTGAATCGTCTTGTAACAGAAAAGTGGGTCGATGGTTGGGATGATCCTCGCCTCATGACTCTTGCTGGGTTGAGACGTAGAGGGGTAACTGCAACTTCCATAAATGCGTTTGTTCGAGGGATTGGAATAACTAGAAGGTAGTTTATCGTACTTAAATCCCGCGATATTATGCCTCACAACTTTTCTCTCTATGTTCTCTGATGATTGCATTAATCTGTTCCCTGCAGTGACAGTAGTATGATACGTCTGGAACGTCTAGAGTACCATATAAGGGAAGAAATGAATAAAACGGCACCTCGGACCATGATTGTGCTAAATCCACTTAAGGTGTGCATCTTCCAATATATATTTCTGGATGTGCATAGATTGAAGAGTAAATTGCAAAGTTGGTCATGTATCTATTTGGTGTTGCGATTTTAGTTCCACACGAATTAATTATCTAAACTATGTCCCATAACTTTTAAAATGATGCAATTCTAGCCTTACTTAGATAAGATTGCAGGATTTCTGCATGTGCAGCTCATGTGTGTGCTGCCTGAATTCCTTTTAGTAACCAGACTAATGACTTGCCATCAATTACTTGGCATAATGAGACCCTTTAAAAATCACAAATTAGTTATTATTCTAAAACAAAAAATTGTCAATATAAGACTAAAATTGCATTGTTAAAAAAAGTTATGGTACTTAATTCAGAAAATTGATTCGTAAAGGATTAAAATTGCTAACACCCAATAGATATGATACCAATTTTGCAATTTACTTAATATCTATTTTTTTAATTATTTTTTTATTTTTATTTTTACCTTTTTTGTGTATCAGGTTGTAATTACAAACATGGACACCACTATAATGGATCTTGATGCAAAGAAATGGCCCGATGCTCCTGCAGATGATGCATCTTCTTTTTATAAGGTGCACTTTTGTTGGCGTTCTTGATGACTATTGAAACCTCTATCTTGGCCCGATGCTACTGTGTTTAAGGGCATTTGATATTGCTGATTTTTGATTTGATGTTTTGCCTTACTCTTGTGAAGGTCCCTTTCTCTAAGGTTGTATACATTGAACAAACCGATTTTCGGATGAAAGATTCTAAAGATTACTATGGACTTGCTCCTGGGAAATCTGTCCTCCTCAGGTGCGTCTTGGTTGTTCTTCATACTTTTCATTTTCAGGCTTAATTACAAAAACTACCCTCTGAGGTTTGATCATTTTCCAAAAAATACTTTAATATGTTTTGATATTACAACCACCTCCTTGAGGTTTGTATTTGTCTTACAAATACCCTCCTCAATAATTGCAATTTGTAAATAAAAAACAAACGTTATGGTGGCATCTAAATTTTATCAACTTAGTTGGGCCTTTTTGGAAATAGCTTGAATCCTGAGGATACTTTTGTAGTTTGACCTAATTTCAGATAGCACTAAAATTTGTCTCTCTGGTGTAGGTATGCATTCCCTATTAAGTGCACAGAAGTGATTTTAGGTGATGATAATGAGACTATTGTCGAGATTCGTGCCGAGTATGATCCATCCAAGAAAACCAAACCAAAGGTATTCTTTATTTGCAAACATCAATATATTTCTTTAGATTCTTGAAAATGTTCACATTTTTCCAATGTTGTGTTCATCAGGGTGTTCTACATTGGGTTTCTGAATCTTCACCAGGAGTCGATCCACTCAAGGTCGAAGTTAGATTGTTCGACAGACTATTCAATTCTGAGGTCTGAAACCTTCATCAACCTTGCGAATCACATTTTCACTTCGTTTAATTTCCTAAGCAATTTATTATTTTAACTTACCGATGTTTGTGTTTGGAATCAGAATCCTGCTGAACTCGATGACTGGCTTGCTGATTTGAATCCGCACTCTAAAATAGTTATAAATGACGCATTTGCTGTCACTTCTCTAAAAAACGCCGCGATTGGGGACATATTTCAGTTCGAGAGACTAGGTAAACACCATAGCCCTGTAAATGCAGACCTAATCGTCTCTCTCTCCCCGTGTATTTTATATCGTTTTTTTTTTTGGGATTTGTTTCAGGCTACTTTGTGGTCGATAAGGACTCGACGCCTGAGAAGCCCGTGTTTAATCGGACTGTCACGTTGCGAGACAGCTATGGTAAGGGAGGGAAGTGAAGAGGAAAACCTCAATGTTGGATACTCAATGTCTTCTGATTTAGTAAATTAATTTTACAGTAATTTCGTGTATTCAGATTTTGTGTAATGCCTGTACAAACAATATACGCTGGTTTTACATTCTAAATTATGTGATTGTGTAATAGATTTTTTGTGTATGATTCTCATTCATGCATCCTAATCTTATGCCTAATTAAAGTGCATCTAAGAGACTTCATTGGTTAAATCATAACGAACTTATGATGAAGCATTTTATTTCATTTTTACATTTTCCATTAATTATTCAAAACAATAAAAATCCATTGTTCTAATGAAAGAAATAAAATTTAAAAAAGATAAAAAAAAATTGCAGTCGATTATAATTAATAAAATGAAGAATATTTGCTTGATGAAATTCAAAATTTTTGAATTTCATACACGAAAAGACTTGCCATCTTTAGTTAACTGCATGTTAATTAGGGAATGTGTTTGGCATCTGAGTGAGAGTGAGGCTTGTGAAAAAGATAGAGAGAGAGAGTGAGGATAAGAGAGAGAAACACATCTTCTTCTTCTCACTTGTACACAATTCTAGAGAGAGAGAGAGCTGTAGACTTGTTTCTTAATTTTGTATTTGGTATTTTATGTTGATATTTTTTTTATTATACTTGAGAACTTGGAACTTAGAGTATAAAGATTTCCCTTTCTGCAAATCATTTTTAAAAAAGTTCCTCCTTCGGTATTTTTCCTAAAAGTTACATTTTTCGGTTTCAATTTTTTATTTTTTAGATTTCAACGGTTTTCACTATTCGGTTTCATCAATGCACACCCTTACTCACTTGCACACACTTCACAATTCTAGAGAGAGAGAGAGAGAGCTGTAGACTTGTTTTTTTTTTTTTTTTACTTCACCTTTTCATTTAATCAAGCTTCTTAGTTTTTGCAAATCATCTTTTTTTTTTTTTTTTTTTTTTGATTTTTGTTTGTTCTTAGTATCAGTTTTCCCTTTTTTCCTAGAGTTTTTATTTTTTTTTTTTTTTTTTTTAGATCAACGGGTTGGCCTCTCAAAGTGTAACGGTTCGTTTGTTGTGTTTTGGGATCTTGTTTCTTTTTCTAGTTCTTGTTGTTTTTATTTTCTATTTTTGAGATTTTGTTTCATGCTTTTGGTTTGTATTTTATTTTTGTTTACCTTTACCTCTCATGGTTCTTCTTCTCTGTAGTGTTTTGGGAGTTTCTTCCTTTATCATTTTGGCTCCTAGGTGTGAGATCCTCTACGCTACTTGGGTTTCCTTACCTCTCATGGTTCTTTGGTGGTGTCTGTCCTCGGTTGAATTTTGTTGAAGAGGATGCGTTGATGTTGGTGAACGACACTTAGTAGGTGATCCTATTCACTATGAGACTTTTTAAAGTCACTCATGTGGTTGCCTCGCATCTACTAGACCCCAAGATTGGTCTAGCTCAGAGATACAGTACTGAATTCAAGGTCTAAAAGTTTGAATGTTTGGTTTTATTATCTTCAATGTAGCCTTGTTTTATTTTGTCAAAAAAAAAAAAAAAGTGTATGTTAATTAGGAATTTGCATTTTAACCAACTATATTATTGATTAATGCATAAGTCCCCACTTAATCAGTTCGATCTTAAAAGTTCACCTTTTCAGCCTTTTGTCAACCATCCATAATGTGAATGAAGTAGAGAAAACAGAATCAACTTCAATACACTTTTTTTTTCGTCGGCATGGAGCAAACCTTAGTTATTCTAAAAAATTGTGAAATGGGCAACTTGAGAGAGCTCTTATCCTTAAAAATGACAAATAAAGGTAACAAAAAAAAAGTATATATATATATATATATATATATATATAAAATCAAAAGATCACAAGTCGATTCAGTAACCAAAGTACCGTTAAAAACCTTATCAGAGGAAAACTCTTCTTCAAAATGGTAGAAAAGGTAAGAAAAGAGAATAAACAACAAAAAGAAACTACATTTATGAACTTGTTAAGGGAGTAGAAAGTTATGAACTTGTTGTTTAACTACATTTATATAGGAAACTTTTGTATGCGTGATATTTTTGTACGTATTATAAAAATAAAAATATTGCGTCATATGTAATTTTTCATGAGTCAATACAATATATTTCTAAATAATCCAACCCTCACCCTACAAGTTAGGGGCGCCAACTCAATTAAGAGATAATTTTTTTCTCCTTTATTCACAAAAAATATGCTAACTTACGTTATTTGTTACGTTATTTGTCTGTCCGCCAAAACGTTATTTGTCTGTCCACCAAAAGTGTGTTTATTTTCTTTACAAAAATAATCATTTTATCTCTTTACTCCCCAACTATCATTTAATTATTCAAATTAACATTAAATTTTACACACAAACAATCACTTTAATCATATATGGACCCTACCATTCACACTACTACTACTTCGTAGGCTTCAATTAAATTTGATTTTTTTTTCGTGTTTCCTTGTTCTATTTTTCATCTCTTATTTTTTATCTTACAGTTTGTATTGATTTTATCAATGTAATAACACGCATTTTTTCATAAAGTAAAACCTTTATATTTTTACAATGACTTATTTTATAATATTTTTAATGTGTTATTATTAATACAAATATATTTGATTCATAAAAAATCTGTAATTTTTTTGTCTTTTAAACGTGTTAATATTGCATGAAGAATGCTTCAATTGGTGACTAGGGTTTTAATAATTAGTCAACTGGAAGATAATATGCAAATCGTCCACTTGCTCGCTACCAACTACATCTCAAATTATATATATAATATTATATTATATATTATTCCAAATTCATTATTATCTCTCTGTCACCCACTTTTCCTAATCATTCTCTTTAACATTTTCAAAATCATAATAAATTCTAGTTCGTCTCTACGTTGAATATTAAATGGAAGGCTGTTTATTTTGAGGTGTATAATTATGTTTTAAAAACTGATAGTTGATTTCTTAATGTAGTATTTAATTAATGTTTTACAAATATATCATGATGCAACAATACACCATTAGTATTTTTCTTCAACGAAAATAGTTAAAAATAATAAAGTAATATATTTTAATAAAATAAATAAAACATTAAAAAAACACATTTAAATTGCCAAATGCACCAAGTCATACAAGTTTTTGTCAATTTCATCTTATTGTTGAATGCATAAATTTGTGTGCACTTCTCGTATGCCCATAATAAGGTTTTTTAGTATGCAAAGTAACACATATATAAATGATTACATGTGTTCACTAATTTATATACTCACCACTTATATTGTGATGTAACATAATAAAAAGAATTCACAATTATTTAATTGATTATTTATTTGACAGACATTAAAATATAAATGGTGGACATATAAATTGGTGTTCACCGATGAATATATAATCATTTTCGTAACACATATGATTGAGCTAGGTATTTTCGTGTAAGTATTATTATGACCCAACCAAGTTATCAAACCCAAAGGATGTGAATGCAATGAGGCCCTAGGATGCAAGTTGTTCACGACTATTGAATCTAGTTCCAGTTTTATCTATCAATCTACTAACGCAATCTAATGAAATATAAAATGCAAATTAATCAATTAACAAAGCTATGAATGAGAAACAAACAATCTAACTTCAACAAAGTGCAAATGGAGGAGGAATGCTTCGGATAATCTCAATTAAGATATCCTTGATCACAACTATAAATGCACCAAATGAAATTCAATCAAAATAGAGAGCAATGAACATCATACAACAATATCTCTATTAATCACACAATGCCTAATTGTGAAAGTTCTAAATGCAAGGAATTTCTCGATTGCAAAACATTAAACACATATGATTATACACATATATCTATCAATTAATCCCGAACAATGTTAACTCAACTCTCATTTGTTGTTAGTATGATCCAACAATAATCAAAGGCTACACATGCATCAAGCACATTAAGGATCATCAATTAGGATACTCCACTATTTCAATCAAATTTCAATTGGCCACAATTATAGCTAAAACAATTAATTCATTCCTAATTTCAATTACCTAAAACACAAAGAAATTAGCCCCTGGTGCTACAAGCAAAATCCATGGAAAAACATGCAATCAACATGTTCAACATAGCAAAGTAGGAATTGAAATAGAGAAAGATAGAATATCACCAATTGCCAATAGAACAAGGATTAAATGCTTGAATCTTTAAAACTTGAAATTCTCCAATGGAAATTACAATCTTCAATCACTAATCTAAGAGAATTTTTTTCAGGACCGTAACTTAGGGGGGGGTGGCAAAATAAGGACCGTATAGTTTTCGGACAGACAATTTTAGGCCAGTAACTTTTAATTTTAGCAAAATAAGGATAAAATAGCCCGAATTACACTTAATCGGGCTGAAATTGAATACGTGGACGCCAGCTAGACTCCAACTTATTAAGAAGTTGCCACGTAACATACGGGGGATGACAAAATAAGAACCGTATATTTTCGGGCTGACAATTTTAGGCCTGTAACTTTTAATTTTAGCAAAATAAGGACAAAATAGACCGAATCTTTATCTCATCTATTTTCGAATCTCCATCTATCTTACGTGGCATTCTATATTTTCTCCATTTTGAAATCTTGCATTCTAATGAATCCTAATCCTTAAAACGAGTTTTTTTCCATAACATTTGAATTTTAAATTTTAAATTTAAATCTTATTCATTTACTAATATAGTTATTAACTTTCCTTAAATCAGTTTTATACTCATTTTATATTTTCAGTCTTCAAATTTTATTGTGCATTCACATAAAAATTTATGCTGAGTGGTGTTTTTATCTAATATATATTTTCAGTCTTCAAACCCTAAACCCTAAAATTGTCAGCCCGAAAACATACCGTCCTTATTTTGCCATCCCCTAAGTTACGGTCCTGAATTTTTTTTTCCGCTAATCTAATGAAGTAAATTCTATTCTAATGATCAATTGAAAGAAACCTATCTAAAAACTTGAATATATGAATATTGGAAGTGAGAATTGACTTGAAAACTCAGAAAACCGCCCTAAATTCGTATGAAAACTTCCCCTAACTAACTATGCTCTGTTTTTCATCAAATGATATTTAAATGGAGAGGAATCTGCAAGGATCGCGCCTCGAGTCGAGCCTGGGGACCTCAACTCGAGCTCGGGGCTGAAAACACGACTTTGGTGAAAGCTGGCACAGGCCTCGACTCGAGCTCACCAAGCTCGACTCGAGCTTGGTGCTGTTTTCATGTTTTTTTCTTCTTTTGCTTTAGGCTCGACCCCTAATCGAGTCCAGGAATTTTTGGACTCCTGGACTTTCGCTTTCGACCCCCGTTTTCACCCCACTCGTTCGTCTCGTTCCCGTGTACATGTCTATATGCTTGGTTTGGTCAAATTCTTCCGAAAACTTTGAAAATGAGACAAAACATCTTGCAAAACCATTAACCTCCAAATAATAATACTTTTAGTGCAAATGAGTAATACTCAATACCTTTAAGTATAAACACTAATATTTTTCATCAAAATACACCTCAAAATTCATGCAATAATTCACCCTAATCAACATATTAGAATACAAAGTAATATATTTAACAATTTGAGAAGAATAGTCCATGAGATCAAACATTTTTTAAACAATCTCGATGAAAAATATTTTTTATTACAATCTCGATGAAAAATATTACCTTTTATGTTATAAATTATTTTATATATATATATATTCTTAATAGCATACCATTCATATAAAACAACTTTTGAACACATATTATACGAAATAATTCTCACACAAAAATGTTGAAAAATATATACGGAGGTAGTACCTTTTATATATACATATATATATATTTATATATTCAGTTTGCGTTAATCCAATTTATTTTCAATATTGTACAAATATTCAAAACAACTATTTTCATAAACAGAAAGATTTTAATTTTACCTAAATTCCATATATATTATATAATTCAAATATTTAAATAAATGAAGATAAATCAATTAAATTAATTTTAGATATCATTGAAATTACTAAGTTTGTGGTATCTACTATCTTTGACGACTTTTCAACCTTGGAAGATAAAATGATAGAAAATCACAACATATTAATGCTTGGAATGTAATTAAATCAAACCATCACAAATTATAAGAGACTTATCTAAAAAAATATTTGTTTAATAAAACCCGTCAATATAAATACGATGACCCGTTAGCTCAATGAAATTCACTTCATTAGCTCGTGAAAAAACTCTCATTAGTAATATAAATTATAATGGGTACTTTGATTTTTAATTTATAATTTTGACACTATATATATGATAAATATTAATAGTACAATTAATTTATTTAATTAAATAAAATTATAGAATTTAATTAGTAGATTTACAGAATTTTATTTTTATAATTATTTGATGAAAAATCTAAATTAAAATTGATATTATTAACTCGAAAAAAGTTGTGAATATTTGATAACTTAGCTCGAGTTCAATTCGATAATAAACAAATAAAGTTCAGTTTGATTCGATTACTCGATTACGTCCCTATTAATGTAAATGTATTAATGAAAATTCCTTTTAGATGAAGGAAATTAAGAGGTCTTAAATCAAAGTATAACTCAAGGCAAAATGCAATTTCCTTTCTTTTTTCTAGAAAGATAAAAGAGAAATAAAGATTATGTTCCTTTTCAAAGATTTGGGCCATGCATTTCCCCCCTATGATTGTGCCACGACTAAAAATGTTATCTTTTCTTGTTCTATAGTCAGGAGATTAGACTACACATTTAAAGTTGGTCACTTCAACAACAATATTGTTAATTTCCACAATTTGACTCGACCTCTTTAAAAAAATATGGACTCTTTTGGTATAAAAATTAATAGGATAAAAAATGAAATAATAGAAACAAAAGAACAATAAGAAGTATATATAATTATATATGTACATATCATCTTTGGCCCTAAACAAAAAGAAGAGCCATTTGTACATTACTTACCTAAATTCAATCTCCAATCTATTACACAAATTTTTCTATGCTATCCTGCTCAACAGTGTCCATCAAAATTTTAGCATGTTGTACTATCTATTTTAATATATTATATTGTACAAAACATTATACATATGGTATAATATTTAAATATCCTGTTAAACTGTTAAGCAGTGTCCAATAAAATATCAGAAAAATAATTCTATCACACACCGACCCCACCTAACTTCCTGAAGTCCCACAACTCATCACTGTTCCAAAAGTCCTGCCCGAACCAATCAGAATCGGCCACGTGGAGGTCGGGCATGGACACATCCATATCCATTTCTTGCATGTGGTATCTAGGCATATCCACATGGTAAAAACGGTCATCTTCAATGGATTTTTCTTGGGTAAAATTAATTTGAGAAACTTCTGGAAATTTTGAAGTGTTGCCCGAATTTGTTACTGGCAATTGTGATGAAGGGGGTGCAAGATTTTGAGGTTGGATTGATGATGAATCTTGTGCAATTTTTTCTAGCAATCTTGGCATCCAATGAGATCGAAATGCCTCAAGAAATTTGTTGCTATTAGAATCAATCTTCAGATGTCGAGCCTGTTTTTGGACACGTGTCCGCCAGTAATTCTTGATTTCATTATCTGTTCTTCCTGGTAAATGTTGTGCTATTTTCGACCATCTGTAATTATTCACAAAACAACAGGGTTAAATAATTTTATTCAATTAATAATAATAATTGAAAATCAATTTTTTTTTTTTTTTTTTTTTAATATTTTGATCCGTCACATGCAATAAAAGATGAAATATCTGGTTGATCAGTTATACTTATACGTCAGCACCAAACCGATTTGGTCCCATAACTCTGGCTTTTTCTGGAAAATGTCCCAAATTATTTCAAATTTTCAATTTTATCCCATAACTTACCAAGTAATTCGATTTCAGTCCCATTTTCGCAGGAAAAATACATTTTTGGGACTAAAATTGGACTACTTGGTGAGTTATGGGACAAAATTGAAACGATGAAACGACATCGTTTGCATTTTTCCAGCGAAAATGGGACTAAAATCGGACTACTTGGTGAGTTATGAGATAAAATTGAAAATTTGAAATATTTTGGGACCTTTTACTGAAAAAGCCAGAGTTATGGAACCAAATCAATGTTTAACTCTACTTATACGTCGGCATCAGCCGAGTATTTAACCGAATGGCAGATCAAAATGGTAAAAATTGAAAGTTATGAAATAATTTTAATTTTTAATTGTCGACAGGACTAAAATCGAAATAATTAACGGGAGGGAAAATGTGACCTGTTGCCCCATCTGGAATGGAGTTCGAGGATCAAGAGTTGCTCATGAGGGGTCAAATTTCCTCGTTTAATATCAGGTTTTAAATAATTCAACCATCTCAACCTGCAACTTTTCCCTGTTCTTTTAAGCCCTGAAAATCAATAATCAAAATAAAAATTCCTCATTTGTAATTCTATAAAATAATAATATTATATGAAGATTCTTGATCATTTGAAATTAAATCATAAATCAACTATATATATACATATATATATATATATATATATATATATATATATATATATTTGAAGAAATTGCACACACAAATATGCATGTGTTTGAAATTAAACAGAGTACCTGCAAATTTGGCTAAGGAATTCCATTGGCCTTCACCATGACAAGTTATATACTGAATTAGAAGATTGTCTTCCTCAAGAGTCCATGGCCCTCTTCTTAGCTCATCTCCATCTTCATATAATTGCTTGCTAATTCCACCTTTTTCACTATTCATCATAAAAAGATGGAGGATTAATTTAGGGTTTAGGTGAGTGTTTGAGTGAAGGTTTGGTAAGCTAGAAGAGAATTTATAGTACTTTCATTTTATGATTTTTTTTTTTAAATAAAGAATTATGGAAAAGGTGGGCCCCATTTTGGGAGTTTCCCCCATATATTATGGCTTTTTTTTTTTTTTTGTTCCTTATAATAATGGTACATAGAGAAATTTCTTTGGTTTGATGCTAGTCATTGTGTGTAATGAACTAAGTGAGGAGACTCTTTTTGTGAGCATCTAAAAGTCTGCGGAATTTGCAAAGATTACATATGATGGCAGTGTGATTTGACTGATCCATTATTCCTATGAAGAGAAAAGATTAATAAATTAATTAATTAATATTGGACACTATTGTAATGATAGTATGGGAAAGATTGTCTTTGCAAGTCAATAGTAAATTAGTTAAGTATGAGGGAATCAAATTGTGGGTCATAAGATCGATTTGAACAAGAAATTAATTCTTATTTTTGGACAAATTAATTAAGGGGAAAGAAAGAAATCATTTGTCTTTAAGTAGCTTTCACATTTTGACAAGTACCATGAAATAAAAATAGTATTTAGATATATTTGAGTATAAACCTCATTAAAATCGGTCCGAATCTTCTGTTACATAATGATGTTTCATCTCATGTTACATTAATTAGATTTGCTCTACGTGTACATACATCAAAATTTACAAATAAGCGAATAATATTCTAATATAATCGTATGTACACGTGACACAAATCTAATTAATGTAACAGGAGATCATGTGTGCATTAAAATAGTGTATCCAAATCTTATTAATTACTCCATTCGAACCACTTTAACTGTCTTTTTAAATAATTTTTTTATCCCAATATCACTGTAATTTTGCACTATTCATGAGGATTAAATGTTTAGATTCCAATTTTATTCATCTACTAGTTTTTGTGATATTGTATAATATCTATATATGTATATGTAAATAATAAAAAGGACAATAAAGTATATTTATTATTGTTTAATGATTTGTTTAGTAATTCTTTGAAACATTGTTAAGAGTCAATTAAAATGAACCGAATATCCAAAAGTCTTTAAATATTAATGGATGCTTCAATTGACATACTCATATCATGTATTATATATTACGTCAAATAAAATATTCCATCGTGAATTTCAATGACTAGAAAGATGTGTGAGAAGGAAAGATAAAAAGTATGCCTAGCTAGAGAAAAGAGAGTATAGTGATTAAAAAAAATAAAAAAAGCAAGTTCTTGAAAATGAAATATGAAGATGTCATTTTGTTAGGGTGATTCCTTCTTCCTTCGTTTTTATGGAATATTTGTGGAAAGAAACGTGCTTGACTGACACACACATATATAGGACCGGATCCAAGATTTCGTATCAAGGGGCAAAGAGTAAAAGAGAGAAAAATTTAATAATTTAAGGGGGCAAAATAATAAAATATTACAAATTTAAGGTATAAATAAAAAAAATTTCCATACATATAGTACAAAAATTTTAAATCCAAGGGGGGCAACCGCACCCCACGCTCCCCCTAAATCCGTCCCTATATATATATTCAACAAATAAAAAAACGTGGGATTATTCGGTTTGATGAGTAGGGCGGTAAGGCGATGGGAGTTTCCAAGTATTTAATGGATTCTAACATTGTGGTTCAAGACAATGATGTCCCCTAGTACATACCTTCGATTTATCCTATGCCAATTTCCCTAGCTAATATTAATTAATGCCATTTTGGAGAATCTACATCATTCCTTTTGCAAATCTTGCCACTTCAATGAATATAAAATTATGAAAATGGTGCATTTCACTCAAAAATGTTATTTCTTCGAATTTTCATTTATATATTTATATGCATACAAAAATTTATATTAAACGTGACACTTTGAAAAGTTTTTGTAATCACAAAAATCGAAAAAGTATTACAAAAAATGTGTATCCTAATTTGGTCGGCTTGGGTCAACCAAATCTTTTTAAAAAAGTCGTGCAAAAATAAAACATAAAAATTTACTTACGAGTTGTATTACTATAAGGACAAGGAATGCACATAAACAAAAAATCGTGCTTATAGTAATACATGTAAAGTACTGAAAATATTTTACCATATGAGCATAATGATGTTACTGAATGAAGAAAAATGTATTATTACATAAACAAAACCAATACAAAAGCAAAAAAAAAAATATAAATTCAAAGAGATGAAGAACATATTAAAAACATATATTTGCCTCTTATAAACATATATTTATCCCTTATAGTTACTACGGGACAAATATTTATTTCTATATACGTAACATATACTTGTACTTATAGTACACTTCAGAGATAATTTTTCTTTTTTGCCTTAACACAATTTTTGTTGAAAAATTCTTTTGACCAACTTAGAATTCATGAATTTTTTGTTCCTTCATTAAATATATTATAATTGTACTTAAAATTTAGTACATGAGAGTTGTTCAACGTTTAAATGTTAAATTATCGAGGATAAACTGATACACACACACATATATATATATATAATATTTTTTAATTTTTAGTATTCGAGTTGATTATTTTATATAAATAATTAGTACATGCATTATTAAAAAACAATGCAATTAAATTAATTTGTTAAAAAAGATAACAAAGTGTTTTTTTTTTCCTTCAACTAATTGAAAAAATGAATTTGTTCCCAATTCTCCCAATATCTAATCCGCTTAAATTTATATTTAATCAAATTTTATTTAAATACTCCCCAGGTCTCATAGGTGTTTGTACACTTGCCTTATTCATTCGTCCTACAGTTGTTTGTATACCTATAAATGAAAACACTTTTCATTTTTAACACTCCCACAATACACATTTATTTACATTAATGTCATTATTTTTTCAACTCAATTAACTAACATCTTATTTTATATACACATGATTTTTCAATTAATACCCTTCACTTACACATGATCAACTCTAAAAAAGTGTATTCTTTTAACCTCATTGCCCAGTCAGCTGTGCAAACAGCTGTGTGACGGATGGAGTATTATTATTAGGTGAATATAGTTCAAATTTCATCCTCAAATGTCTAATCATGATGGTGCATATATCTTGGATTAAAGGTAGACTTATGCACGTGAATGACTAGGTAATTCCACAAGAATCATGCTTAATTTGTTGATGTACTTTTAATTTTCATATTTATTCATGCTTTCCAAATTTCCTACATTGTCCATAGATGAGAATCTCAATTACATACCCACATTGTGCTCATAAAAAAGTGTCCTAAAAAGTCATCACATGACTCATAAACATGACAGTTTGATGTGTCTTTGGGGCCAAGAATTGAGGATGTGAAACCCCTATCTATGGTTGTACTTTAACAGAAAAAAGAGGATGGATTTACTTCGTTGATTCCATGCTATCTCGTAGGACACTATCCAGCTGCGCTTTAATATACTGTACTGTATAATATATTAAAGTATGTGGTACAATTTATTAAAATAAAATTGGACCGTGCTCTACATATATGATAGCATAGAAAGTCTCGATTTACTTCATGCCCTCTTGATTTTATTTTTAAAAAAAAATTAAATATTGAATTATTATTATTTTAATTTTAATTTAAACCTTAAATTAAAAAAAAAAAAAAGGTTAAATGGATTGTAACTATACATACATATTATAATATGCAGATTTCGTTCTCTTGAAATAAAATTTAAGATTTTTCGAAAAAAACAAGAAATAAAATTTTAGATTCGTTGAGAAAATTCGAAATCAATAAAGATTGAAGAATGCGATTCAATTATTGAGATGTGAGGGGTAGTTTATTTTGTTGCTTTAATGGAAAGCATTTGTCTGATAACTTCTTTCTTTTTCTAATTTTGGATGTAAAAACCCGTAAAAAAAAAAAAAAAAAGTTTTGGATGTAAAAAGAAGTTCGATACTTTTTCATGTGACCTTACATGTGTAATTCTTTTCAGGCAAAAATTCGTATAGAATCATCTCATACATGAGACGAGACTTAAAATATGAAATATATAAATAGAAATATCAAATATTTGAAAATAAAACTTGAACAAAAAAATTGTCAGCATCAGTATCAAATATATGAATAGGGTATTCAACTATGTAGACGAATCAGGATCAGACCCGTTTCATTTATGAAATCGTCTCACCCAAAAGTCCGCTATTTTTCATGATTTTCCATTCCCTTTCCCATTCCATTCCTTAATCTTTTTACCAAGCACCCCCTAAATATTTGAATTATATATCTGTGTGTTCTAATTTCCTATTTAATTTCTTTTACACACTGTATATAATTATTAGAAACGATCTTGTTCAGTTTTTTTTTTTTTTTCAGAATTTATGTATGAGCTTATATAAATATCAAATAATACTATGTTCTGATTAACTCGCTCATAAAGACCATTATAAATGATTTTATCACACATTAAAATAGTTTCACAAGAGAATAGTTCCAAAAATATTTGGCAAAGTCTTGAGTGACTGTGAAATTAGTTTTGGTACTATTGGTTATTTTATTAATGGATATTTATTATTATTTTTTTATAATAAGAAGTGTATTAGTTGAAGAGTATTGATTATTTTATTAAATAATATTAATTAATTTACACTAAGGTATTAATTGTAAATTAATTTTTACTGGTTCACATAATACTAACACAAAATATTTAAATTTATTTTTTTAACAATTAAAGTAACTCATCACAAAAATAAATTTGTTATTAAAACTCGAGGAATTATGAAAACTATGTAAAAAGGGGTTCTTTATGAATTGGGTTTCTTTGATGATCATGCAAGTTGTTTGGTAGGGAGTGTGATACTGTGATTCCCATCCAAGTTCTGTATAGGGTGCAATTCTTAACATAATTAAGCGAATTAATTTATAATTTTAACTACAGATTATACCGATTATACCGTCCTTAATTGAATACCGAACAATTAATTAAAAAAATTATTATTGTACATTTCTTTATTATTTATTTAAATTATAAACAAATTAATTAAATAATTATTTTAAAAATATTTTTTTAAACTTGATATTGTAAATCTAAATATTATAATATATCGGCATTTTCGTATTTCCTCCATTTTATAATAAATAAATGAATAATTTAAATAACAACATATTAAAATTGAATTATACCATTTGTTAAATACTTGATTTTAAATTTAAAAATAATACTGTATTTTTATAATAAATATGAATAAAAAATAAAAAAAAGATATTCTTGAAAATAATATGATATCACTAACCTTAATTTTTGATACTGCTGATTAGATTTTTAATACTCTTGATCAATTATTTGATACTGCAAGTTTTTCAAAAGTGGTAACACCTAATTTTACGATGTATACAAAACACATAAGATTAATTTTATTCTCATTTATATGTAATATTAGACAAGATATTTTACAAAATTTTAGAACTTGATTTAGAAATTGTACAAGTTAAATAATACATGTATTAAAGCCCACTACGTACAGGATTGGGCCTATTCTACCATTAATTTAGTTTCTGGATACCTCAGCGACCCACCAAACCTTAATTTTCCATAGGCCCAGGTTATCTGCACACACTTTTTCTTAAGAACACCCACCTATTGAAAAAACACACTGATTATTAAGTAAACCCCCCAATATCTCCCTAAATTGCCCTTTTTAACAATCAGTTTCCTTCAATTGGAAAAACACGTCCAAAAAAATTGCACACCCACCTCCTCTGCCAAAGGCCCGTCGCCGCTCTTGCCTCCACTGCCCGGTCGCCCCCACCGCCCCCTGTCGCGCCACTGCCGTCGTCGTGCCACCGCCCTCGTCGAGCCACCGCCTCTGTCGCGCCACCGCCTCTGTCGCGCCACCGCTCACTTCTATGACAAGAACAAATTTGCCCGGTTAGTAATTAGGTTCTAATTTTTGAGAGAAATAGAAATCCAAATTGATACAGTTATTTCTCTAGAGTCTAGGCCTTCTAAGTCACCCTTTAAATTAGAAACATTTTAAGTTGTTATATTTTACTGCATCAAGTTCTCTCATCCTCCAATATAGGCTCCAATAACCACACTCACTTGTTCCTATATTCTAATGTGTGATTATTATCACAAGGCTTTTTATTTTATTGTGATTACTTGTACTCATTAGACCTTGGGTAGGCTTTTATTTTCGAAAATATGTCGCACTTTTATACGATCTATGCATAAATTTTCGAAAAGAAAAAAAAAACAGAAAAACATCTCCAATTTTTGGAAAAATATGTTGAAATATTGCATATTTTTCGAAACAAAAAATAGAAATATTGCATATTTTTCGGAAAAAAACAATGAAAATGTGAGCATTTTTCGAAATTAATTACCGAAATTTTGCACAATTTTCGGTTAAATTTTCCGAAAAATGGGTAAAATTTCACAAAACCAGAGTCGAAAATTTTTGAAAAAAAATCAACGCGCGAATACCTTCTACAGAATATTTATCGTAATATTTACGTTCATTAGCACCCAAAATAACCCACAACAACAATATTAATATAAACAACAACAAATAACACACAAACATAATACAAATTCCTTTTAAAAAAAACCTAATTGTACATATGGAAAAAATTAGTAAACAAGCAATAAAATTTACATAAATATGTGGGGGGCGATGTTGGAAGACCATTGTTGAATATATGTCAGTCGTTTGACGAACAATAGACGTCGGAAGATCACCCACACTAACTTCCTTCAACGCCGGCAATTTTCTCCGAAAGTATGATGTGGGTGCATCCATGTCCATAATAAGCATTAGGGGCAATTCGGTCATTTAAAATGTATTTTAATTTTAATTTATTTTAAGTGGGTGCTTTTAAGAAAAAAGTGTGTGCACATAACCTGAGCCTTTTCCATATATATGTTTTGATCTTTTTTAAGAAAATGAATTGTTAAAGTAATATTTTCAAGTGGACTTTTCCCCCAATTAACTCTAATATCAGTTGACCTTTCGAAAAAAAAAAAAAAAACTCTAATATCAGTTGAAGAATTATATTTTTAAGGCTGTATAATAGTCTTTGCGTGGTCATAATATAATTTCAAATGATCCCACATATAATAAAATCGATTCTTAATTGGTACCTCAAAATTAAACTCGATTTTTAAATTAATGAAGTTATTTTTGATGAAATCAAGTTTGAATAATGATTCGCCACCGCAGATGAAACTAGAAGAAAATATAAATCTAAGGATTTACCATTCTCAGACAAAAAAGTGATTGATTAGAATATGTTGTAATTACCTATGATATAGATAAAGTATACAACAAATCAATATCATCATAAAATTTATTTATTTATTTTAAATAATATTAGTTATTTTATTAAAATATAATAATTTAATGGTGATACTATGTGATAAAAATAATTAATACTCCCTCCATCCAATTTAAATTAGTCAATATATATACTATTTTGATCAGTCCAATTTAAATATGTTATCCCAAAATGGAAAATTTTTCATTTATCTCCACCCTCACTACATACACTTATTTACACCCTTTGTCATTTGACTCTTACTCTATCTTCTCTCTTTTTCAACTAATTTTCTTCCTCCTATTAATGATTTGACAATAATACCCTTACTTTTACCCCCAACTCATCTACTTTATACATAAACAATTAATATTTCTTATAACGTGTGTCAATCCTATTTTCCTTATTTAAATTGGACGGAGGGAGTATAATTTTTAGTTGAACGGTGAAACTAGTTTACAAGAGACGACTTATTCTTATGAATAAGATAGAATTGCTATTTTTTTCATTTTTATTTTTGCTGGAGTATATATAATTATTTATGAGCCATATTTATGCGAACTTTATTAACTTTTTACAAAATAAATCTAACAAAATTTGTTTATAGGATCCTTTTAGAATTTATTGGTAGAATCAATGAAATTCACGAAATTGATCAAATACGTAAACAAGGACAACGAAAGTTTTTATAATTAGTTAAAGTGAAATTGCTATAATTGCATGCATGATGACTAGCCTATAGCTCTATGCTGGACAACACATGAACAGTCGTGATTAATTTGCATTAGGGTTTGTTAAATTTTGATTTTTCAAATATTCCACACCGCTTTCTTTGAATAACATCTTCAATTAATTACTTTAATTCAATATCTCACGAACATAATTTTTCTCCTTTTGTGTATTTCCGTATTCAAAATTTCTACCACTACCTAATTATTAATCAGCTAAGCTGTAATTACAACAAATTTGTTCTTAAATTTAAGGCATAATATATGAAATTAGGTCATGCTAAACGTAGATCGACCAACCCGTTTAAACTTAAACAAAATAAATAAGATAAAGATTAATTTTTTTCATAATTTGTTTAAATTAATAAGCCAATTTAACCCGACACCCGAGGTCCGTTTAGCCCGAAGTCATTTCTGTTTAACATTTCTAAATTTAATTTTCTTATAACTAATATACAAAAATTTACTTTACTTACAGTTTATTTTTAGATGCAAATAAGTTAGAAAATAACACTTCGTCCAAATTAAGTAAGGATAAAATATTGAGCGGTGATGTAAAATTTTTTTTGATAAGTAAAATTTTATTAAAACCAGCTGGTATAAGAAATACCCCCACCAAGATAAATATACAACAAAACAGAAACAATTCCCCTCCTAATTATCAACTATTACAACTCAGGGCCTCACTTAGCTTTGTATTCCATAATCTCAGCTCCAAAAAATTATTGTTCCTACAATCAACAGTGCACCAGTTCCAGACTCTGAATTTCAGCTCCTCAATTAGCTTATGGACTTCAGTTTTTTCCTTTCTAAACAACAACGCATTCCGCGCCTTCCATAGTAACCAAATCATGCATTCCCATATGCAAATTGCAATCTCCTTCCCCATCCTTCCACTAAGAATGCTGCTAAAAAGGAGCAGATTCCTGATGGGATTCGAGGGAAGAGCTAATTGCACACCTATCCAACTCGCACATTCCATCCAAGCTTGATAGGAGAAACGACACTCAAATAATACATGCCTAACTGTTTCGTGCACCTCGTTACAAAATACACAATTAAAATTAGCACCTTGTGGTAGAGCCCGTCTTCTCTCCAGCTTCATTGTAGTTGGTATTCTCTCCCACGGGAAACCCCTAGCATGAATCTGCACTTTTGACGGAACCATCTTACTCCATATCAAGGCGAATTCCTCTCTAGCACTCCTTGTCTCTCTTGCCTTCAGCTTTCTCAAGTACTCGTATGCGACGGTTGTCGTGTATTCGCCACTAGTATTCCACTTCCATCTCCAAGTGTCTCCTTGGTCCTGCAAAATTTTCACATTACTCACAAAAGACAGCAATTCGTTGAATATTGGTAACTCCCTCTCTAGCAACTCCCTCCTCTACCTCCACACCCACCTCCATTCTCCCCCATCCCACTCTCCCATATCCCCAATAGCACTGTTCTTGTCTAGACTAAGCAGAAATAACCTCTTAAACCTATCCTTAAGCCTAATCTCCCCCACCCAAACTTCCTCCCAAAATTTTGTACCCTTCCCATCTCCCACCACTCTTACTAAACCCTTAGAAAACCAATCATCCGCCCCCACCCCAACAGCCTTAATGATGTCCCCCCACCACCCGCCCAGTTTCACACTCCTCCTGCCAACCCCACTGCTACTGCCCCCCTCCCAATTCTCCCCCCATCTTGACTTAATAACCCTCACCCACAGTCTATCTCTCTCACAAATAAACCTCCAAACCCATTTACCTAAGAGTGCCTTGTTAAAACACTCTAGGTCCCTCACATCAAGCCCCCCCCAAGTTTTTAGGATCGCAAACAACATCCCATTTTAACCAAGAGATTTTTTTCTCACACCCCCCCCCCCAGAAAAAATTCCTTTGAAGAGAAGAAATTTCCTTCAAAGTCGCTAAAGGAGCTCGGTAGGTAGAGAGAAAATACACCGGTAGAGATGATAAGACCGCATTAACTAAAGTTAGACGACCTCCAATGGAAATGTTCAACCCTTCCCATTTTCTTAAGCGATTTTTCACCTTTTGTACCACATAACCCAAATCAGAAATCCTTCTATGTGAGCACCCCACATTAATACCCAAATATGTAAATGGAAATTGCCCCACTTGACACCCTACAATGCTTGCAAAATCAAAGATTTTCTGCTCCTCCATATTGATACCAAACATGCTGCACTTGCTTCTGTTTACCTTCAAACCCGAGACAAACTCCAAGGTTCCCAAAAATCTTCTCAAAAAATTAATGTTATCAGATGTTGCCTTTCCCATGAAGATTGTATCGTCTGCAAATTGCAGGTGCGATACCATAACTCTATCCTTTCCTACCTCCAATGGAGAGAACAAACTTCGCTGAATTGCATTTGACATCATTATGCTCAGACCTTCGGCAGCCAAGAGGAACAAGAATGGAGATAGTGGATCCCCTTGTCTTAAACCCTTTTGTAACATGAACTCACCAGATGGGCTACCATTCACCAATACCGACGCATGAGCCGTCGACAACTCCATAACCCATTTTATCCACTTAGTATCGAAGTTGAAGCTTGCCATCAAGGACTCCAAATACCCCCAATCGACTGTGTCATATGCCTTCGCGAAATCAATTTTGAAAATGAACCCTTCCCCTCCCCTTCTCCTTGTCTCCTCAATGGTTTCGTTCAAGACAACCACGCTGTCAAGTATCTGTCGTCCACTCACGAACGCTGATTGCTGATCAGAAATTAAGGAGTCCAGCACTCTACTCAGTCTTTTTGCAAGCACCTTAGAAATAATTTTATACATTCCTCCAATAAGTGAGATATGCCGAAAATCACTTAATTCCGCTGCCGCCTCTGTCTTTGGAATCAAGACTATAAAAGATGAGTTCAGACCTCTTACTAACCTTCCGTGTTCGTGAAATTCTTCCATGAGTCTTAGGAAATCTGCCCTGTAAACATCCCAGAATTCTTTAAGGAATCCAAAGTTGAACCCGTCCGGTCCCGGACTTTTTGAAGCTCCACACGAACTAATAGCCTCCCGGATCTCCACTTCCGAAAAAGCACTTATCAGCATTTCATTATCTGCTGCCGACAGCTTCCTATTCACACATTCAGCACTAATTCTTGGTCTTCTCAGGTCATCCGAGCTGAAGTGACTCTTAAAGAAATCGAATACCCATTTTTTAACTTCCACCACTTCTTCCTTCCACTCGCCCCCCAGTGATAAGCCCAAAATCTCATTGTGCTTCCTTCTCTTGTTTATGCATTTGTGGAAATAACTTGTGTTCTCATCCCCTTCACGAAGCCATTTGCATCTTAATTTCTGAAGCAGAAGGCTGTGTCGGCGAATAGAGGCTTTCATGAGGTGTGCTCTTACTTTATTTCTCCTGATTATTTCCTGCTCCTCTAGCCCCAATGCGTTATCTATGATATCCAGCTTTCTAATTTCCTCCTTACTCCTCTCAATATTTTTATCAATAGCTCCAAATGTCTCCTTATTCCACCTTTTTACGTCTTCTTTTAACAATTTAAATTTCTCTTTCAGCATGAAGCCACCCCAGCCCTCCACATTATAGCTTTTCTATTTTTGTGACACAAAATTTCTGAAATCAGGGTGGGAAATCCATGTATTCAAGGCTCGAAAAGGTTTAGGCCCCCAGTTTTTAACGCACAGATCCAATAATATCGGGCAATGATCTGATAGTGATCGATTCAGTCCCTTCTGAGTAGAATTCGGCCACTTAGATAACCAGCTGTAATTCACCAAGATACGATCAAGTCTGCTCTTACAGGACCCATCAGGTCTATACCATGAAAACAATCTTCCATGAAGAGGTAAATCAATTAGATTTGAGTTCCTAATGAAACCATTGAACACATCCAATTCCCTTCTACACACTGATGCCCTTCTGCCCACTCTTTCTGCCGAGAAACGAACCGAGTTAAAATCTCCAGAAACACAGATATTAAAATCTGGATTCTGAGGTAAAATCTGTAAAATACGGTCCCATAAGTCCATTCTATCTGCAAGTTCACACGGTGCGTACACATTTATCAGGAACATTCGACTCTCTCCTCTCCCCAAAAGCCATTCACAATTACAGCCCCGTTCATACTCCAACAGCTCATCACCGAAAAACAATCAGAGTTCCACATTGAAATTATACCCCCCAACCTACCCTCGGATTCTCTAAAAGCTAATCCAAAATTCCCTTCCCCCCAAATCGATCTACCCACCAATTCATCTACCACCTCCAATTTCGACTCCTGTAAACAACAAAAGTCCACTCTGTATTTTTTTACCAATTCTCTCACCACTCTACACTTTGCTCTACTCCCCAAGCCCCTTATATTATAACTAAGCACCCTCATTGATAACACCTTTTTCCGTCTCCTTGCCCACTACGCACCCCCCCTCAGTCAATTCGCAAAAAGAATCTAATCTTTTAATCACCGTATCTTCCGGCTCCTCTGAGTAAAGCCCCATCAACTTTCCTTCCTCCCACATCTTCGATACCGAGTCCGTGTTATTCATATTCCGACCCTCGCAGTTCGTCCCTGACGCGAGATACACAACCTCGTTCCTCTTCCTTGCTTCATTTTCTGCTTCTTCAGACCTTGCCATATCCGACAAAAAAACCCCCAATTGAACAAGCTCCGCCTTTTTCTTCGCTTTCTTGGTCGATGCCTCATGTTTTCTCGGATTAACTCTTCTGCTGCTCGATTCAGGTTGCTGATTAAGGGAATTTTCAGTTCTTGTTCTTCTGGTGTTTTCCCCAATTTTGCTTACTGGTAATTCTTTCTTTTTGGAACCCGAATTAGTCACTCCCCCTTTATTAGAACCCCCCTTAGTAATTTCATCCACTAGCGGGCCTGCACTCTCCATATCCTTGGGCTTGAGGATATTCTCCATATCACTGGATGCGGTGATATTCCGTTGGGCCTTCATTTTTAAGTTTTTTCCCACTTCCTCCTGCCTCGGCCTAATTTGATTAATACAAATATTCTCCATAATATTGGTTTCAGACCCAATATCTATATCCACCGATTTATCAGCAGACAAGTGGGACCCATTCTCCACCATGCATGCCAACGCCGCCTCTACGTGACTCCTCGACTCCCCCAAATTCTGGGAGACTGCACCCACGTAATCATTATTTACGTTATTCACGATAATCATCGACCGATCCCCCACATGGACCGATGCTTCACCCTCGTCTGAATCTTCCTCCTCCAAATTGAACCGTTCATGCACCGTAGCCCTTGCCGGACCTGATAAAATTGAGCTTTCGTCGTCGCTCGAGCACGTCTCCTCCTTCTCTTGAGTTGTACACTACAAATTTAAGCCGAACAACTCTGGTAATGGCATCTCTTCAATAATTTTAATGTTGAATCTTCTCCCGTTTATTAAAACAGAGACTTCTTGATTAATATCCCTAAAAAACGGCACAAACAATAAAACCCTTGCACAATCAAATCTTTCTTTCTTTTCCGTGGTATCATCTAGTTTAACAAATGTACCAATCCTCGAGCTTACCAATCGAAAAAACCTGCTACACCATGAATGTAACGGAACACCTATCCATCTTGTACAGGTCCTTCTTCTGTGACACACATCTGACTCTTGCCATGGTTTGTGCCACACAAACCAGTACTTTAGCCACTTATCCATTTCTGAAGACAAAGCTTCCATCGAAAAATCACAAAAATTTTGAATCAGAACAACGTTGTCGCCCATGTATCTCATCATCAACTTGTTTCCACATTCCGCCTATAATTCCTCTCCGTCTTCTTCCCATGAGAATTCATCCCGTAACAGACCCACCCAACACTTCTTTAACCAATCTCTCTCCTCACTACTAGGCTCAAATGACACACAATTCTTTGCCGGCATCACTGGCTGCACCCCTTCTTTACTTACTGGCATCTTCTCAGCTTCCATGATCACCGAGGGCCCCAAAGCATCCTTGAAGGATTTGCTTGCCCACATTTAGCATTAAAGACCTGGGGTCTCACTGTTTTTTCCATAGCTTTATTTCTTTCGAATCTTGGAAGATACACCTGCAATTTGAATTCAATCTCTCTAACGCCTCGCCTGTATCCCACACTTGCTCCTCCCGAAATCTCACGAATTCAAACTTCTTTCCTGCCTTATCTTTCTTGTTAGGACAAAAGATATCAATCACCACACCCACTTCGCCAAATCTCTCCTTCAAAATGTCCAGTTTACATTGCTCCGGAAAGTTCCTGAAAAAAAATGTTCGCAGGTTTACACTATTTCCACTGACAGATCCTCTCCTAAAGTCAACACGGTCAAATCCAAACCCTACCGATGCTCTTTTCGACTCTCTAAACCTACCGGAAACATGGTAATATTTATGCCTCGCCGGATTACTCTCGGAACGGGTTAACCTACTGTCTACCCAATATCTCACCCTCTCACCCTTCTTTCTCTCTCTAGCCATGCGGGATTAATTGAAATGCACAAGTCAACAAGGGCAAAACCAATTTTGCCATTTGACTAAAAAAAGATCAATTTTGCCCTATCCACCATGAGAAATGTCCCAAATACCCTTAATGAGGTTTGGGCATTCCAAGCCTATATTCCACTCCAAGCCTATATTCCATTCCAAACCTCTTCACTCCCACTTCAGGATTTTTTAATTGAATATTGTGGTTTTCAAAACCACTATCAAATATATAGTGGTTTTCACAAGGATTTGATATATGTGGAGGGGCGCCATAGCTAACGGCGCCCCATGAAGTTTTCTGACTACCTCTGCCACCAAAACCTACAAAAAATAAAAAAAATTAATATTTTAATGGGGCGCCCACAACGGTGGCGCCCCTTAAATCCATTCCAAATCCAGCCGACAACACCCTGACTCCCGCCTGGCATTGCAATAAAAATTAAAAAAAATTATTAATGGCGCCCCTGATTTATTTTTTGAGGAAGAAATAGAGGAGTGGTAGAGGAGGGAGTCCATGGCTCAACAAAAGCACATGTGCGGTGGGAATTAATATTTTGGTGGGCCCACTCTCAAATCAAATAATATTATTCTAATTGTTGGTGTGAATTTCTTCATTATTATTATGTTTACATTTTTTTAAGATAAAAGTCTTGTAAACATCTGATTCAATATGTATTTTGATCATTATAAGTTGTTTTTACTAAAAATTAGAAGTGAAACAATAATATTTTTTAATAAAAACAATTATATTTTTATTGAAAATAAACGATATTGTTAAAGAATATATTTAAGTTGCACGATTCATCTAATATGCAATAAATAGGGGTGTGCATTCGGTATTCGATAACCGAACCGAAACCGAATAGTAAAAATCAAATAAAGTGAAAACAAAATAAAAATAAAGTAAAAACAAACTAACATAAATCATTTATAATCTAAGTTCCAAGTTCTCAAGTTCCAACTTTCAATAAAAAATTCAAATTCAAAATATCAAAATATCAACTTTCAGTAAAAATCATTTTGTAATTTAAATTTGGAACTTGAGAACATGGAACTTAGAGTATAAATGATTTATGTTAGTTTGTTTTTACTTTATTTTTACTTTGTTTTCACTTTATTTGATTTTTACTATTCAATTTCGGTTCGGTTATACCGAATGCACACCCCTATTTATTGCATATTAGATGAATCATGCAACTTAAATATATTCTTTAACAATATCGACTTTTATTTGATACCTCTAGTGATAATCTAGTGATAGAAGGGGGATGAATAGATTATCAAAACTTTTGCAAGTTTAGATGATCTATTAACTCCTAACTCGATTTACAATGAAATAAATTTTGTTTATACTCAATTCAATTAGGATCTAAAGCCTTTTCGATATCAAATTTGTTGTCAAGAAATAATCAATGAAAACAAGTAAATAAGCAAAGAAGAAGAAATAACACCAGATTTATAGTGGTTCGATCAAACGATCCTACGCCCACTCTCCTTCTTCAAATCTTGAAGAAGGGCCTTCACTTACTTACTTTCTTCTTTCTTGCTACCTTACTTACAATGATGAATCTTCAGCCTTACAATGAATCTCCCTAACTTCGAATATCTATGGCTTGAAGATCTAATGAAAAAATGTTCGTAAACACTAAGAACAAAAACGATAAAACGCTTTGAAATGTGTGTAATTCTTTGTTGCTTGTGTATACAAAGTATGATGAAGAGTGCTAAGTGTCAAAGTTAATTCTAAATAGATTTCTATTCCTATTTATAGAGAACTTCTTGGCAAAGCTTGTAACTTCCTTGAATTCAGCTTTGTTGAAAGTTGTAATCGATTAACTAATTCTTGAAATCGCTTCTTAATTGGTCAGAATCGATTCTTGAATTTAACTAACTCTTCTAGCTTGTCTCGATTTTTTGCCCCGTCTTGAATCTCCACCTTGTCTCGATTTTCTACTCGTCTTGAATCTCCACCTTGTCTCCGATTTTCTACTCGTCTCGATTCTCTATCCGATCTTCTACCTCTACCTCGGGTTCCATCATCGCTCTGCTTTTCTCGCTTTCTTGTCTTTATCCGACTTCTTTCAAAAACAACCCTATCTTATTTCTATACTTAGTCTATAAAGTATTTATTACATCACCGACTATACATTGTCTTCACTGGTCATCTTACTTTACACTTTTAACACATCAAAACTAAATACAAATTTCTTTTCCTAACAATTTCCCCTTTTGATGATGTTAAAACTCAGCTCAAGAAAAGAAATGTTAGTAATTTTTAAAAATGTAAAATAAGCAATTAAATCACATAATCGATAACTAGAACAATTATTGTTATTAATGATGATCGTAAAATCATGAATCGATAATCGTAACAATTTGATTACATAATCAGATATTTAAGAGTTAGAAAATGAATCAATATACTTTAGAAATCAAGAGGTTAATCGATTAGTTTTTAGAAAAACAACAAAGATTGAGAGTAGATCAAAAGTTTATTCACAAATCCATATCGCTTATCATGAAAAACAGATAAGATGAAATAAGTAGAAGACTAGTCATACCATCTATTCTCCTCTCGAACCTTAAGCTACCAAAAACCCGCTTCTTTAGTGAAATAGTTTCACCTCCTCTCGCAGATCACCTGTGGGCTTCCGCTTTGATTATCACCGCTTAATTTTCTCAAGGTCCAGATGACCATCACCGTTAGAGGGGGTTCCATCTCGAGAATAGCCGGTGCAATGACATCTCGCGTTGAATTCATCATTTGCCAAAGTTGATAAGATATTGATACACATCTGGGGGTCCTTTTCTTCCAGCCAATTATGAAAAGCTTCGCCTTCATCGAGTCCCCACTTGATCACTTTTGCATACATGAAATCGAAAATCCAGCCCACTTCGAATGGCCTCCACCTCGCCCGATCTCGCCATCAATAATATACTTTTGGGAACTACCTCGCTTCGATGATATGGCCTAAGGACTTCTTCCCCCTTGCTCATCTCGTTATCTTTCGAACCCATCGTCTAAGAGATCGATCATAGTATTTTCCCCGCCGCCTTCTCCCGCTCTCTCTTCTTCTCTTAGCCTCCCTTCTCTTCTTATACTTCTCCTTCTCATCTCTTTTTCTTTTTCTCGATTTTTTCTTCTCGCATCTATCTCAGCTTGTGATTTCTTTGGAACTTGAGTCGTTTCTAGATGATCCGTAATGAGATGTAATTTGAGCTTGAGCTTGAGCTTGAGTGTTCTCGCACAGAGCTTCTCTTGTGGGTTCAATTCTTGTCTTCCTTACAACCTTTTCTCTCCTCTCCTCGATTTCTTTCTTCTCGCTTTTTAACATTTCTTCGCATAACTCTTCAATTTTCATGCTCAAAGCCATGATCTTATCTTCTTGCTCATCTACTCTTTTTCGAGCGCACTATCTTCCCTTTTTAGCATCAAAGAAATCTAGTATTGCAGATAGTGGCTACTTGCTCAATTTGGCTTACAAGCTCTTCTCGTACATGCCCCGCCTTATGATCAAGCTGGTCATATCTCTTCTTTTCGTCCGACCTCGCCTTTTCTAAACTCATCATCCATGAATTGCTTAATGCTCGCTGCCCCGCCTATCCTTTTCTAGAGCAAGCCGCATCTTTAGGACTTGATGAAATGATGCCTCTTTCGCTTTCCATGCTTCTTTTACTTGCTCCTCAATCAATCTTTGATCTCAACAAAGGCGTAACGAACATACTGCTTTTTTACCCATTCATCTTGTGAGTTCATCTCCTTAGCAATCGCTGCCTTAATCGCAGCCATCTGCTCTCATGTCTTATTCCAGAGTAGTGTAGATCAATCTTGGTTTTTCGTGAATTGCAGCCTTCTACATTCTCCTTGATTGATGATGAGATGACATTTGGAACTAGTTGAAAAGCATTCGACAGCAAAGCCTTCAAATTTTGAACTTCACTTTTAATGCATCTATCGGATGATATGCATACGTATGTGGAGGGCATGGTTTGTTCACCGTAAATATTTATTTCTTCAAATTCAGGTTCGGGTTGCACCTCAAACCGCGCTCTCGTTTGTGCCTCCTCACCAGATCCATCCCATCCTGCCTGCTCATCGGCAGCCTCCACCTATCACTTCCTCCACCTTTTCCTCCTCCATACCAACATCTTTCTTTCCTTTGCTCTTCCTCCTTCTCGCCTGATTTCATCTCCTCTCGAGTCTCATCTCCAAGATATACTCGTTGTAGAATGTAATCAACAAAGGCATTTTCAAAGTGAGTATATCTTGAATGATTTCGCCTTCGCTTTCTTGAGAACCTCCTTTTCCAGATGGCTAAATTGTTTCTCCGGCCTCGCCTATGAGAATAGCTGCCTCCTCAAAAGATCCAAGCCTCGAGTCTTCTCAACAGATAGACATCAATAAGCTCTTTCAACAGCTCAGCTCATCTTTGAGAGTGGACTCTTGTCCGAGAAGGAACTTTTTCCCAAGAATTCGGAGTGAAGTCTCGCTTGGTCCCATTCTCCAGATGGATTTGGTAGGTTTAGAAAAAGATTTGGTTCAGATGAGGTTGTGGGTAGGAAAGAAAATGGATCATATGAAGTTTGGGTGGGTGTTGGACTTATTGGAGTGGGCCGTTTTAGAGGCTCGTAAGCAGCCGCCTTGTCGCGCTTCTTCATTGCAAAGTTGGGAAGAAATGAATTTAGGAACTTCATCCTCGATGAGGATGAAGATGATGAGGGTGACTTGATTTCTTCTTCCTTTTTTCGAGTCATCTCTGACGAGACTTCTACTGCCTCTCCGTCTCGGCCCGATATACCAACCTCTCACTGAACACTTCCCCTTGGGAAGCAGCCCTTTCCTCCCTCTTCTTCTTCAAAGATTCTTCTCCTCCTCGATGAGGATTCATCGCTAAAAACTGCTCCACTTTTTTTTTTCCTTTGGCCTTAGAAGCCTTCTTCTTTTGTATCGAGATGGGGTGTCTCTTCTTCGAGTCCGCTGACCGAAAGGTTTCTCATCCTCGACAAGCAAACCCTTCGTTTTGTGAACTTTTTCACCCTCGTCTCGCCGCTACCAAGCTTGTCCGCTCCATCAGGTTCAAGTATGATGGTGATTCTCGCCATCATACTTGTTATCTTGGTCGGGCCGACCATCTTATCACCACTGATACCTCTCTCGATTTAACTTTTTCCTCTCCTCCATCGACGGAGTACACTGCCTCGAGCCCAATTAATATCCGCTCCATCTATGATGGCCTCGACAAAGATATCCGTGGCTTAGTCAATCCATCATGACGCCGCTCTCCCAAAAGATACACTTCTGGCCAAAATGAGCATCAGCAGCCTATACTTTCTTCGTAACATCCCCTTTTTCAGATTTGCGTTGTTATTCTTCTTCGGGATTTTCTTGCCATCGCTTTGTAGCTCTCCAAATATTCTTCGGCCTTGTACAAAACGGGTTGCCTCCGGTGGTATTTAAACCAAAAATTTCACCAATATCGTAGATTGAAACATGAATTTTTCTCGACTTTTCAAGAGTCCGAATTCGAGTTTCTAGTCCAAAGATTCGTTGATTTGGCTCGTTAGGAATTCAGCGGCAAGATCATCATCAAGAGTTTTGGGTTTTGTCGGTTTATTGAGCAAAGATTTCTTTAAACCTCTATCTTGTAATAGCTTGAAGGATTTCTCTGGTTTCTCGGATCGGTTGAAATGTCCCATTCCACGACATTTTCGGATTTTCAGATGCTTCTCTCGATGGATGCGAGATCATATTCATATTTGATTCTCGCTTCTTTCCAAGTTGTCCGCCATTGATGAGTGTTTGAAGGTTTTTAGGAGGGAAAAGAAGTTTTAAGAGAAGAAGGAATATATGTGTGCGTAAATGCAAATAATGCACACGAATGTCTATTTATATGGAAAATATAATAATAAACAATTATTAGAATAATAATTGCCTCGAAAAAGTGTAAATATAGCCTTTCGAATCGCCATTAATGCAATTATGGCATTTATTTTGAAAAGTGTATGTAATAATATTTAATATGTCGCGCGTGAGGTTGAGACGATTCATATTTCGTAAAACCGCTCCACTTCGCGCGTGAAGTATACAAGTGTGTTTCAAAATTGAATTTGATAAAATTTCGGGTCCATAGTAACTTCTCTCCCGATACGCTTACTAATTTGAGAAATTACTTTTCAGCTTAATTGAGAGATAAAATAAAATATTATTAGTTTTTAGAAAATAAAATTTGAACCCTTATTCTTTAATTTTGTAAAACAAAATATTTTATTTTATCGAATAACTTCATTTTTAATGAGTGATAGAGTGAATTATGATATTAAATTCATATATTAATTATATGAACCCAATATTCATAATTAAAAGAATGTAAGAAAACTTCCCGATTTTTTCTCCTTGTCTGTTTGATAAAGATCACCGTCTCTCTGCTCTTGTATCTTTTGAATAAATTGACATCGACTTGTATTTCAATCTTGTCACCTTTGTTCTTGCAAAATCACGCATACACTTAGAAAAATTGTTAGTAACCAGAGTAAGTCGATAAGGTTCAATAGTCATCTGATTGACTATTACATCCTTATCTCGATTTACTTATGTCGATAAGTAATTATCAAGTCGATATGGTCAATATGACTAATCCTTGATTCTTGATTCCTATAAAAGGAGATCAATGATATCAGCCTACCCGATTGTCCTTTGACACAATCTTGTCTCGATAATTCTTTCTAGACATACTATACTAAGATAAGGAAAACAAGGTTAATTCAAGAAGATTTGATCAATGATGATTAAGGAACCATCTAATAATCCTAATTCGACCGAAAGTTCCTTAAACCTTGTTTCGCAAGAGGCTTTGTCAAAATGTCTCGCTTTTTGAAAATCAAGAAGAATTTTTTCTAGCCCGATATTGCCTTTCTCCACATGATCTCGAATAAAATGATGATTTAATGTCAACATGTTTGCAGATCTCGTATGTAAGATCGGGTTTCGGGTAATAGCTATGGCACTATTACTATCACAAAAGATTGGTACATCTTTGGTGATAATGTTATAGTCCCTTAGCTGCTGATCGATCCAGATAAGTCGTGGAACAACAACTTCCACCGCCATGTACTCACTTTAGTAGTAGAAGTAGCTACAGAGGTTTGTTTCTTAGACAACCATGAAATCACCTTACTTCCTTAAATTGGCAAGTTCCAGATGTAGATTTCCTATCTATCTTACACCCACCAAAATCAACGAGTATCCGCATAACTCAAAGTTATCATCACCGGATACCACAAAGCCCTACATAGATTGTACCTTTCAAATATTTTAGAATCTTCTTTGCAGCCTTCAAGATGACTCTTCTTAGGTTTAGCTTGAAAACGTGCACATACACCCACCGCAAAAGAAATGTCGTCTACTAGCAGCTAAGTATAAAAGAGATCCAATTAAACCTCTATACGCGCTTGATCGGTGTCTTCTCCTTTCTCATTCGGATCCATTGAAAAATTTGTCATCATAGGTATTTTCGCTTCTACCGGGTACCTATTCCAAATCTTTCAATAAGATCTTTGGTATATTTTGCTTGATTTATGAAAATTCCTTTCTTTGTCTCGCTTAATTTGAAGTCCAAGAAAGTATGTCATCTCTCCCATCATGGACATTTCGAAACTGTTTCTTCATAAGATGACTAAATTCTTCACACAAGAATAGGTTAGTTGATCCAAAAATAATATCATCAACATAAATTTGAACTAACAAAAGACCTTTATCGATTCTTTCCTAAATAAAGTTCTATCTATTTTACCTTTTACAAAACCATTTTGAATTAAATACTCGATAATGTATCATACCATGCTCTAGGAGCCTCGTTTAAGTCCATATAGAGCTTTCCTTAGCCTATAGACCTTGTCTCCTTTGACAAAACCTCGGAGGTTGTTCTACATAGACTTCTTCACCTATGACTCCATTTAGAAATGCAGATTTCACATCCATTTGGAACACAAGAAATCTTTTTTATAAGCAAAGATAAGCTAAGAACAATCTTATGGCTTCAAGACGAGCAACCGGTGCAAAGGTTTCATCATAATCAATTCCCTCGATTGTGAATAACCTTGTGCAACCAATCTAGCCTTATTTCTTACCACAATATTGTTCTCATCTTTCTTATTTTTGAAAACCCATTTTGTTCCAATAACTTTTTGATGATGAGGTCTTTCAACAAGCTCCCATACATCTTGTCTTTGAAATTGATTTAATTCATCTTGCATTGCATTTATCCAATTGGAGTCGCTTAGAGCTTCAAGAATAGTTTTAGGTTCAAGTAACGATACATAACAATAAAAAATGCATAGCCTTGGTTTATCTCGTGTCCTTGTCTCTGACTCCGCAGTCTAAACTTCCAATATATCTGCTCACCGATGATAAGTCGATACTCGCTTACCTTTATCTTTTACTGGATATGAAGTCTTATCTCGAATATTTTCATCAATTAGTTCTCAGATACCTTCAGAATATCTCCTTGTCCATCCGATAGTGTAGTTGTCCGATCGATGACATGGAAGAACTCTCAGCCTTCCTTATCTATATCCTTGTGTCTGGGTGTGTGTCTTCCTCATCCGATTCTCGACTCCGGTAGGTAGAACTTGACCGATTTCTTAATGTTTAACTGCTAAGATCTTCACTATCTTGGTGACATCATCTCAGATTTCGACTTGGAAATTTCATCAAAAACAACATGTGGTGTTTCTTCCACACACAATGTAATCTTGTTAAAAACTCTATATGCTTTAGATACGTATGAGTATCCTAAGAATATCCCTTCGCAATCTTAGCATCAAAAGTTCTTAACTTTGATTTTCCATTATTATGAATAAAACACTTACAACCAAATATATGAAAATATGAAATTTTTGGTATTCTCGCCTTTCCATATTTCATAAGGAGTTTTGCATTTATCTTTCACAATTAAACACCTATTTTGAACAAAACATGCAAGATAATGGCTTCGCCCAAAAAACCCGTGTGGCGTGTCATATTCAGATAACATAGTCCTTGCAGCCTTCTTTCAAGGTTCTCTTTCTCCTTTCTACCACTCCATTTTGTGGGGTGTTCTTGCAGATGATGTTTCATGTGCTATACCATTCTCAAGACAATAGTTAGTAACAAACGAGTTTAGGAACTCAAGACTTTATCACTTCTAATCTTGACAATATTTAGTCCTTTTTCATTTTGAATTCTTTTTGAGGAATTCTCGAATTTTTGTTACAGCCTCATTCTTTTTGTACAAGAAAATAACCCAAGTGAATCTAGAAAAATCATCTATAATCACTAAAGTATACTTTCTTCCACTAAAACTTAGAGGTGTAATCGACCAAAAAGATCCATGTGTAAAAGTTCCGTAATCCTTTTCAAATGTGACCATTTATTGTTTTGAAAGAAGTTTTGGTCTGCTTTTCCTTTTTGACAAGCATCACAAACATGATTTTTAGAAAATATTTTATCTGGAAGTCCTTTGACTAAAGATTTTCTTGCTATTTTGTTAAGAGTTTTGAAATTTAAATGACTAAGACGTTTATGCCATAGCCAACTTAAATCTTCTCGAACTCTTAGCAATAAGACAAGTATCATTAGAGCAACTTTTGAAATTTGCAATATAGATATTACCTCGTCTCGACTCAAAGTAAGTAAAATATTCTCATTTAAACCATCCAAAATAAAACATGCATCATGAGTGAATTTAACACAATATCCTTTGTCACAAAATTGAGATACGCATAAAGAAATTATGTTTCAAACCTTCCACAAAATATACTTCATTAACCCGAATATCTCCAATCATCAAAGTTCCAACTCCTTTGGTTAGACCAAAATTGTTGTCACCGAACATTACTCGAGGTCCATCTATTGTCCGATAGTTAGAAAGAAGTCTTTTTCTCATAAGTCATATGCTTAGAACATCCACTCGCCTATATACCTGATGACTTCAAGAACATCTTGCTCAACTATCTCCTTATCTTTCTCGCAATCACAAATTAATTCTTAGGTACCCTTTGTGTATCGGGTCCTTTTTCGCCAAGTTGATACTTAGGTATCCAAATAAAAACATCCAAATTTTTCAGTAACCAATGATTGATTTTGCAACCATATCTATCCACTAATATTAGACTATCTAGATCAATTTTGTTTAATTGATCTCTAGTGATTGTCTTATATCTTGGAAAGAATGGATAACACTTGCTTCTTCCATCAAAACCATTATACTTTGGAAACAACTTTGATTTAGTCTTTAGATTTCTCTCGATACATTTCTCCTCATCCGTATTTTCTCCTTTGATATATCGATGGGGTGACTTGCTCCTTTGATTTCTTTGACTAATTTCTGTCTTTTCCATAGTCTTTGTGGCTTTGACAAAAAAACTCTAGGTTTGATAGATCATTTTTCGTGTTCCTATCAAAACCCAACTCGCCTTATCACTAGGCTTCGAGAAGTATCAAGATATTATCAATTGTAGACCGAGAATTATTAAGATATCCTAACTTGAGATTTAAATCTCTCGTTAGTTCTTTTAAAATTCTCATTCTCCATATTGATATTTGAAAATTTAGCTTTTAAAGAACTCAATTCTTTTTCCAACTCATTGATTTTCTCGATGAGGAACTAGTAGAAGTCTTTGATCGACATTCCCCTGAATGTACAATCTAGATTCTTCCTTGTCCCTCGTCTCGATATTCATTTGTTAGACTAAGAATTTGATCCTTTAAACTTAAATTTTCAGTCTCTATCTCGCTTATAAGCAGATAAAGTCGTCTTCGATCTTTTAGAAGTTTGTTAATAAGACATGAATCGATCTGCATAAGTTATCATTATCATTGTCGAGGATGAGTAGTAGTTTACCTCCTTAGCCATTAGACAAATGTCATTGTCTCGATCCGAAACGGGATGAGGATGAGGATGATGATGTCTCTTGTGTTACCTCCTTTTCGCCAAAAGAGCTCGTTGATCTCGCATACCTCCTATCCCGCTTTCTTCCTCTTTTTTTCTCTTTTCTAGGAGTGAGTTGAGGACAATCATAGCTAAAATGACTGTGTTTATTGCAGGTATAACAGATATCTCCTCTTTTCGACTTTGACTACTCTCACCTCGCCCGATTGGTGATTTGAATCTTTTCACCGGATCCTTTTTGTCATTGTCTCAATACTTCTCTTCCTTGTCTCGATTTATAATTTTGACGATTAAACCTATCTCTTATTCCTTTTATACTTCATCTTGAGTCTCTCATATCGCTCGATCAATAAAGCCATTTCTCTTTTTATCGATAAACTCGATGCTTTAGAAATCTTGTCAATCTTCTTGATGAAGAAATGCCACGCCTTTTAGGTAAGTAGATGACTCGCTTTCGCCTTCTTCATCTTCAATTTGTATATCATATTCCAAGGCTTTCGATGAGAAAATAGAGTATGATGTGAAATAGATGATGATTCTCGTGTAGCTTTGAGGATATTTGCTTTTTCTCTCCATCTTTTGCTTAATGATCTCGAGCACCTTATTATTAATTTCTTTCTCGTAATAGATTTTTCCCAAATCAGCAGCCTTTGTTCACCAAATTGGTCAATCTTACATCCAATCGATCCACGCTTCTCCATCTTTCATCTGAATGTATCAAATGCATGTAAAACTGATTGTAACTTGTTCTCCTTAACTCGCTCCGACTCCTTCACAAACATTTGCAAGAGTCTTCCACATATCCTTAGCAGCTTTACATCTCTTTACCTTTTCTATCCAGCCTTTGCTCAACGCCTCTATAATTTTCGCCTCTGCTACCCGATCCAAATTGTGAATCTTCCTTTCATCATTTGTCAAATCAAGACTTTTCTTTTCTTGTTGACTTCTTGTAGTAGAAGATTCAGCTCCAAAGACTAACAACTCCATGGTAGAATTTTATCGGGCCTTCCTCAAGAACCTCTTCCATACGGCCATGAATGGCCTTTAAATGATTCTCCATTCTCAACTTCCAAGAATCATATTCCTCTATAGAAAAACTGCAAACTCCTCGGATTTCTTACTTTTAACAAGACATCGTAATTCAAGATGCTAAAAGACAACTTATCGTAAATGTTAGTGACACAAAGAATAAAGAATCGATCTTAATGAAAACTCGATATTTCAAAACTCGATATTTCAAGACCACAAATCTTTATCGTAATGCCTTAACACGCGCTCCGATACCACTTGTTGGGTCCCTTTAGAACGAGTTTAAACACAAAAACAAGATACCTCTAGTGATAATCTAGAAGGGGGATGAATAGATTATCAAAACTTTTGCAAGTTTAGATGATCTATTAACTCCTAACTCGCATTTACAAATGAAATAAATTTTGTTTATACTCAATTCAATTAGGATCTAAAGCCTTTTCAGATATCAAATTTGTTGTCAAGAAATAATCAATGAAAACAAGTAAATAAGCAAAGAAGAAGAAATAACACCAGATTTATAGTGGTTCGATCAAACGATCCTACGCCCACTCTCCTTCTTCAAATCTTGAAGAAGGGCCTTCACTTACTTACTTTCTTCTTTCTTGCTACCTTACTTACAATGATGAATCTTCAGCTTTACAATGAATCTCCCTAACTTCAATATCTATGGCTTGAAGATCTAATGAAAAAATGTTCTCAGTAAACACTAAGAATCAAAAACGATAAAACGCTTCTTGAATGTGTGTAATTTTTGTTGCTTGTGTATACAAAGTATGATGAAGAGTGCTATGTCAAAGTTAATTCTAAATAGATTTCTATTCCTATTTATAGAGAACTCTTCGCAAGCTTGTAACTTCCTTGAATTCAGCTTTGTTGAAAGTTGTAAATCGATTAACTAATTCTTGAAATCGCTTTCTAATTGGTTGTAATCGATTCTTGAATTTAACTAACTCTTCTAGCTTGTCTCGATTCTTTGCCCCGTCTTGAATCTCCACCTTGTCGATTTTCTACTCGCGTCTTGAATCTCCACCTTGTCTCGATTTTCTACTCGTCTCGATTCTCTATCCGATCTTCTACCTCGCCTCGGTTCCATCATCGCCTCGCTTTTTTCTTTAATTTCTTGTCTTTATCCGACTTCTTTCAAAACAACCCTATCTTATTTCTATACTTAGTCTATAAAGTATTTATTACATCACCGACTATACATTGTCTTCACTGAGGTCATCTTACTTTACACTTTTAACACATCAAAACTAAATACAAATTTCTAAAATAAATAAATATCAATCATTTACACACAATAATATTTCTCATATATGAACAAAAAGAACCCTAAAAATATTTTCTGCAAGATGCCGATAACCGCTCCCTCCCGCCGCCGGTAGCCGCCGTCGCCTGACGTTGCCCTCCGGCCGCCGATCGTCGCCCTTTTTTGCCGGACGTCGACCACCAAGTCTCCCGTTTCTTTCCTTTTCCCTTTAATTCTTTTTTGTAAGTTGTGCTTTGAACTTTTTTAGATTTAAATTGTGTTGTTGTAAGTTTTGTTGTTGATAGTTGAATATAACATGAAGAATCTTAATAATATGATTATTATCAATTGAAGCATTCTATTTTTTTTTGCCCATTTGATTAAATGCTCAAGAGAAAATCAAATACTTGTTTTATTATATTTTTTAGCATGCTATATTTGCCCACAAGGTGTTTGATAAAATGCTCATGAGAAAATCAAATACTTGTTTTATTCTATTTTTTAGCATTCTATTTTTACTTGCTTTGTTAAAGTTTATATTTTTGCTTTCTTTGTTAATTTGAGAGGCAATTTAGACTCTCTTTGTTAATTGTAGAGGTAATGTATGTTTGAGTTGGGCACCTTAAACTTTTTTTTTTTTTTTTTTTTTTTTTTTGCAAAGTGGTCATAAACAAAATTTATTTTTTTTGTTTCTAGAAGCCCAACAAATGTCGATAAAGATACACGCAACAACGGATCTGACCATCATACAAAATATAAATGGACATTTATTAGGGGAAAATATTTTAAAGTTCGAGGTTTCGTGTTTTTCACCTTTTCAAAATATGAAAAATATGAAATTTCTTGGTCAACTATGGTATCACCTCTTACTTTGCCAAGATACAAGCGGATCACCGAATAATATTATTTTTCGTGTTGCTAACAAAGAGGCAGTATTCGGACCAAGAGAATTCGCTTTGGTCACTAGTTTACAATTCCGTGGCAAGATTATATGTCCGACAAGTTCCGATATATATGACAAATATTTCAAACACTTGAAGCGTGTTGTTGTTCGAGATATTGAGCGAGCATTTCTGGAAGAGCGTGGAGACTCTGAAGATTGTCTGAAATTAGGGTTCTTGTGGATTATATACGGTGTCCTCTTTGCACAACACAAGGACTCTAGGACTATAGACATGAAATTCTTTCATTTGGTAGATAATCTTCAACTATTTAATGAATTTCCATGGGGTCTTGTGTCGTTTCAGTTCTTGGTTGACGATATACGTACTAAACATATAGGATGTTCCGAGGCTAATTCAAGTTTAGCAAGGAAAAAACACTGCAAACCATCTAAGTGGTTAACATGCTTTGAATTTGTATATGCGTTGCAGTGTTGGGCCTTTGAGACGATAACCTCTGTTGCAAGTTTGTGTGGAACATCGGTTAGAATTGACAATAAGATTTGTGATCCTAGGATGTTATGGTGGGATTCAACCTGTTACACTTCTTTCAAAGATTTGAAGAAGAGAACCTTCATTGACTCGAATGACTTCCATATTTGGGCTAACAGTGTAAGTGGCCCCAAAATATTTACTTTTTATAATTATTATTTATTTTCTATTTCGAATGTTTAATCATTTTACATTTTTTGTCTCTCAGATACTATCCACCATCGGTTGGATCCATATGATTTTGAGCTTAGTTCTCCATCATATGTAAGTGCTGTTAAGTGGGAAGAAGAAATTTCTCTAAAAAAAGAGAAGGTTCGTTATTATTGTATAATATAATTAAAAATTATTTAAGGCTTATTATGGATATATATTTTACAATGCATTTGGTTTGTCGTTAGTCTCCGAAGAGTGACAGACATGCTTCAGACATAGATGTCAATATTACGGGGCATTGCTATGAAGTCGAGTCAACCGATCCAAATAACCATGACACCGTAAGTTTACTTTTTTATTTTATTTAATTGTAGGCTTTATTTTTTTAAATGTTTTTACCCTAAATAATATGATCGTAATGTTCCATTGATTAATTCAACATGGTCTGCATAACAAAATTTTAATTGTTGTGTATTTAATTTTATCAATTTATATATTAAACAAACAAGAGGACCGGGAAAAAGTTCTACCGACACATGTTCAATCGGTTAAAAGGTCCGAACGAAATAGAAATCTAAGACATTTGTTAAAGGCGTCGTTCAGAAAATTCAATAACCACATCTTTCACAGTAGTAATAAAGTTAAATCGATCATGAACAAGCCCCCTTTCATTGACATTGACTCCATGTACAACCCGTTTTATTCATATTTGCCCAAAAAAGAACATGAATTTCTTAGATGGTGGAGTATGAATACTGGAACCGATGCGTGACTTAATCTTCCAGTGTCAATCATGAAATACGTGAATGCCGATTGGTTTAATCGTATATGGAAACTCACATGAATGCTTGATGGAGAGGTAACATTTTTTACTAATTTTATTGTTCGTTTTTTATGTCTTAAATTTAATATTTTTTTTGTGAATTTTGTAGAACAATGATGTGTTGATCCATATGGTATTGTTAAAGGCGAAGACGTCTCCTAAACTTTTTTTGAGTGATTGGTCATATGTTGATTTAATTTTTTGGGTAAGTTGTTATACAACAATGTTTAAATTATTGTGATATGAACATTGACATATTTTTATATATTTTTCAATTTATATTGTGTAGAACTTGTTGCAAAGAATGTACCCATTGTGGAAGAAGGCCAAGGAAGATCAAGTTGAGTGGGTTAGGAGTTATAGAGCCCGTACTGTAATGAAATATGTTTATGAATTTCTGCCCCATGATGGACCAACTTTATCTTGGAAAAAGTTAAATCAGTGTACGGTGTTGCACTGGTGAATGATGATCACTGGGTGTTGTACGATATTGATATAGTCCATCAACATATCACTGTGCTTGATTCAATGAGAAATGATGAAACAAGATGGCCAGCAAATCAACTCCGCCAGTTTCACCAAATGGCTGAAATGCTGCCATCGTTGTATCATTAGTTATTACTAGCACATGGTATTCAGGGTAATTTCATAGAAGACAGGTGGACCATTGACTGTAGTTCAGAACCTCCACAACAAACCAATGCATTTGATTATTGAATTATGTGTATTAAGTATTTTGAGTGTTTGATCACAGGTCGTTCTGTTATAGACATCGATGCAAACAAATGTCAAGATTTTCGTTGTACCATTTGTTGTGACCTCTTTAGTCACTCTAACGTTTGTTTTTGAAACACACACATATATATATATATATATATGAAGTTGTTAGTAAGTCTATTGTTTTATACTGTTTAATAAAAATTGTCTCAATATATATGTCTTTTTTTAACATATATTTAAAACATTTGTGTCCATTCACACTTTGCAAATAAAAAATGTAACAAATCAAGATTTCATTATTATTTATTTTTGTTCATTGATAAATTAGTACCAAATGTTTATTTTGTATATACAAAATTTTATTACCTATGTAGTAAAAAAAATCACATGATTTTTGAGGTGTTAATTTTCTCATTTTAAAAATAAATTTAATGCATATGTCACTATGAATCTTCTCATTTTGAGGTGTTAGTCTTCTCATATTTACAGTCTATTAATTGTATTAGAATATAATTGTTGCACTATTTAAAAGATATGTGAGAGATGGTCGCATTAAAAAAAAAAAAATTCAGCCAACTCGGCCGATTTATTACCACTCGGTTCCAGTGGGAGGGCACCAACCCGGGCCGAGGAACAAATCTGCCCGAGCCGAGTTGAAATCCTCATGTCGAGAACCAACTCGACCCGAGGCATTTTAGATGAGCCGAGTTGGTGTGAATATCAGGCCCGAGCCCAGGTACATATTTGCCCGAGCCGAGTTGACTTCCTCATGTCGAGAACCAACTCGACCCATGCCCAATTTCAACTCGACCCGAGGCGTTTTAGATGAGCCGAGTTGGTGTGAATATCAGCCCCGAGCCCAAGTACATATCTGCCCGAGCCGAGTTGACTTCCTCATGTCAAGAACCAACTCGACCCATGCCAAATTTCAACTCGACCCGAGGCGTTTTAGATGAGCCGAGTTGGTGTGAATATCAGCCCCGAGCTGAGGTACATATCTGCCCGAGCTGAGTTGACTTCCTCATGTTGAGAACCAACTCGACCCATGTCCAATTTCAACTCGACCCGAGGGGTTTTAGATGAGCCGAGTTGGAATTTTAATTAATTTTTCCAAAGGTTAAGTTAAATACACCATTTCAAATTCAATTCTCATTTTTTCCGCCTTCTCACATAGGCGCGTCTTTTGCGAACCGTCTCCATCGCTCTCCTCCGCCGTTAGCCTCGCCGCTCAGTGCTAACGGCGGTCTCCTCTCCTGCGCCAACGGCGGTATCCTCCCCTCCTCCCTAGCGTCTCTCCTTCCTCCTCCCCTGCGCCAACGACGGTCTCCTGCCCTCCTCCCTGGCGGTGTCCTCCACCTCTCACCGCCGCCGGTAAGTTTAATCTTTATTTTTATTATTATTATTATTTTTTTTTACAACAACATGATTTATTATATTTTGTGAAGTTTATTGTCAAATATGTATAAGTATTACAAGGATTGTAGTATATCATTCTTCTTGAGATTTTCCCTCATTATGTAGATGCCATTGCCTTATACGTTCTGTTTTTATGTAATCCGTAGAACATGAAATAAGTATTACAAGGATTTTTTGAAGTCACCTAAACAGTGCTCTAGAAAATGTCTCTTATCGTAATAGTCTTATTTATTATTTATTACTTTTCCAAAAATTGCTATGAATTAGCATTATATTTCAGTTGATATGGAACTACTTATATTGCAGTTGCTATGAACTATGGAACTACTTATATTACAACAATTTTTTTTGGTGAGATCTTGTATCCTTGTGGGATGTGAGGAGCATGATATATACACTACATTAGTTCTTCTAAATTAATTTTTTGATAATTAGCAACGTCTTGTTAATGTATGTTATAGCAATATGCCTTGGATAAATTCACATTTTTCATTGTAAAGTAGATAAATTGGTTCTAGGCTTTTAGGGGTGTTTGGTTCTATGCATATTGGAGGAAGAATTGTTCAAATAGATGTTATATTGTAATTTCTTTGATCTAGGTTTTAAATAATAGGACAAAAGAAATTTTTGGTTATCTATAGTGGAGAGAAATGATTATATGATGGGAGATAGTTAATCAAGATAGGGGTAATGGTTAAGTTTTTTTGAGTTTTAATACTCCGCCTGAATTATGATGGCTGTGAATTGATCATGTGTTTCTATTCACAACAGCTAATCATGCTTATTTAATGGATTATTGATGTTAAATTTTTAGTTATGTTTGGAGTTTAGTGTACATTTCCACATCTAATCTAATAACTGGCTTTATAATAATGTGCTCATATCTGGTCTTCATATATATGTACGTATATTATATTTAATAATGGAAATTACATATAAACTCTACAACTAATTTTTTACGCAGGTTGTAATGGCGATGTTTAAGGATAAAGAACTATTCAATGCGAAAGTAAATCCTCGTGCGGATTTAAACCATATTACGGACATCATAAGGAATACACTAGATGCCAACAATCTTAGAAGATTTGAAGACAATTGTTTTGGACAGTTTTTGAGAATGGAATCTATCAAATTTCAAGGACATCTGTACCTGCATTTGTTAATGAAACAAGACAAGTCAGACTCAAGAGAGAAAATTACATTCCATGTTAACGGTTGTCAGACAGTATTTGGTCCCCTAGAGTTTGTGCTCATCACTGGTTTATGTTTTGGAACCATCCCGACAACACCTTACACTTCGAAATTTTTTCAGAGTCTATTCCCGGAGAAAAAGTTCTTATACTTAACGGACATTGAAGAAGCATTACTAAAAGAAGACCATGGGTCAGAAAACGCCCTCAAATTGGCATTGCTTTTGGTCGTCTACGGATTGTTGGTTGTACAACATCGGACAAACAAGAAGCTTGAACTTTTGTACCTGCATATGGTTGACAATCTCGAACAATTCAACAATTTCCCTTGGGGTGTGGTGGCATTTGACTTCTTGGTTGGCAACATCCGACATATCATGGAGAAGGTCGCAAAAAAACAAAAAACAGTTAAATGCCTGAAGAAGAAGTCCAAGTTTCATACACCTTATGTAATAACCCGAAACCAAAACCTAGAGTTTTATATTTGATTTTCTAAGTTTGATTTATTTTATTGTTTGATTTAAAATTTTATGTGTATTTTTCTCCAATTGACGAACGGTTCTTCGAACCGAAAATCTACTAATACTTCTACAACCCATATCCGTAATCCGGATTTGATTAATAATGATTAATTATCAATAAGTCCTTTAAAGGTGGGAAACACTCAAGAAAACCCTACGAAAAATGTTTGTTTTCCAATCGCGCGTTTTAATAATTTCGGAGCCGAAACTCAGACCAAAAATACCAAAACCTCAACAACGAAGTCACACCACTGTATTAGAAATTAGACTACCAAATGGCAGCCCAATTTTCCCAAAACCAACTGGCCATGTGGGAGGTTAAAGGGGGAATAGTGCAAATGATACTTTTTTTATCCATAACAACACTCTAAAGCCATCTTTGTGTACCATTTTTCCCTAATCTCCTCCCCACCATCCAAATAGCATCCCAAATCTTCCAAATTTTCGTGCACATGGGAGCCTTAAATGAGAGAATATGGTAGTACATGAAATCTTGCCAAAATCTTAGGTTTTAGCCCCTAAACTAACCTTTTAGCCTCATGCCTATGTAACCACCTAGTTGCTCCCTTTTTCCCCACCCCTCTTGACCAGCCATTTCCCCTCCTTCTCCTCTACAAATAGAGTGGCTGCCCTCCTCATTTCCCACACCAAAAGAAAAGCTTTGGGGCTCTCAAGAAAATGAGGAAAATTCTCCAAGGGTAAGTCCCTAAACCCCCTCTTAAGTCTTATGTTTCCTCTTAGCTTAGGAATTCAGGAGAAATATTATATGAGGCCCTAAGAACTCCTTTTTACATGATATGATCTTATATGGAGTACTTGAGTTGGAATTTTGGTGTTTGGAGTCAAAATGGTGAAGTTATACTTGAAACATGAAGCTGCCAAAATCATGCCCTACCCACTGACCCGTTTTTGTAAAATTCATTCGGACCCTTTCCACCCTTTTAAAAATCATGAAACAATTCCTAGATGTAGTATTTGAAGTGTATAATAACATATAAAAATTTAGTGGCCACTGGATTTTTGTAGACTGAGAATAAAATCATGAAAGATTATGTGTCGGAAGTGATCTGAAACTGGGAGCAGTGACTCATTTCTTTTATTTCTCCCCTTTCTGATAGCTATAAAATTCTAGGAAAACTCTGGGATGTTTCCCTTGTTGTGTTGTAAATCATAGTCAAAAATCATAATATTTTGTTTAGTACTTCATGAGATAAAATTCATTTTCTGAGTACCTGGTCGATGTTCGATGCATAGGGTTATTCTGTGTTGCACGAATTTATTTTTCCGGTTAGACTATTGTATAAATCATGGAAAAATTCATGAATGTCCTACAACCTGTTTATAACAAGTTTATTAAATTTGGTGATTTTTAAACGAGTATCCAATAAGTTATGAGTTTTCTCGTAAGACATGTTCAGTGACCAAGCCAAAAGATAGACTAAATGTTCACGATTTTTCTGGGCAGAATCTGTAAGTCAAATGGCTTGGGTTCCTGAATGAAAGTTGTTCATAATTGAGTAATTCATCACCTGTTTTAATTTCATAATTGTTAGATATTTCTACAAAGAGTTATGGATTTTATAAGTTTGAGGTCACTGTTTTGCCGAAACAGAAACTTAGAGTCCTTATTTCAAAATCTACTATAGTTTCGTAACTCAAATGAACTTGGACCCTTAAGGGAGTTTGTTTCATATTTAGAGATATATATCATACTAAAATTTCATGATTTTTGGATGAGTCTAAATATTTTATTCAATTTATGCATGTTTATGTGTCATTTCTTCAATGATAGAGTATTAGGAGGAATAATTTACTTTAACTTTTAGAAAACTAAGCATGCCTTATATGAATGCATGATTTATGTGATACTCCATGAATGTGGTATTTGGTTTCTTATAATAGAATAAAACCAACTAACCCAAATCCCGAACCTTGAACCGACAGTACACTAGAAATACCGTTAAACCAAAAGGTTTAAACCCATAAGATCGGTTAACGAAATAAAGTACCCCTTATTCATTCAAAGCCTAGTTTTGGAAGGCACAATAAGATCGAGAACCTAAGTTTCTAATGGACAAAAGTTTTGTCGAACTAAACATACGGATTGTGCTAGGTAGAGTACGGTCGGAACCTGAGACCGGAGGTTTGTACGAGAGGCCTAAGAGATCAAGAAGTTAAACTTTCTCTTAAAAGTTCTCCAGGTGGGTGACACTATCTGTATAGATAGTTAATGTTATATGGACTGTTGTCAGTTTTCCTGAATCAAACATAAACAGATTTCTCGAAAGATGCAAATACCAAAAGCGTGTGAATGTATAACTTAAATGTGTGATCGTCTAATGATGAGCTATATTTTACTTTTATTTATGATTTTATGAAAAGAGGGCAAGCCCTATATGATTTGATGAAAGTTTACGGGGTCCGGATGTGATAGAAAACTATCATGTGCCCTCCCATATGATGAAAGTTTACGGGGTCCGGATGTGATAGGAAACTATCATGTGCCCTTCCATATGATGAAAGTTTACGGGGTCCGGATGTGATAGGAAACTATCATGTGCCCTCCAATATGATGAAAGTTTACGGGGTTCGGATGTGATAGAATAACTATCATGTGCCTTCCCATATGATTACGGGTCTCGGACGTGTAAACGTGCCATTCCACAATGTGATTACGGAGATCGGATGTGATAGGAAACTATCATGTGCCATCTCATATGTGCTATATTTATGTACTAATTGTTGCAAAGAAAGATGAATCTCTTAATCGAACGGAAGTTAAAGGATGAAAATCTTATAACGGAAGATTACCTACTACAAGTGTACACAACGCCATAACAAGGGAGTAAATAATGAAAGATGAGAATAAAGAATAAAACATTCAACTATTTTGGGATTTCCTGTCAATCTGTATAACAGCGTACAGGTCATCTACTGAGATTTTATCTCACGCCCTATAACTAATATTTTTCAGGTCACGAGATTGAGGCCCGGGAGCTGCAATAGACGACCCGCTTCCACTCTCTTTTTATCTAAATATGTCGCTTTATATTTCCCAGATCTTTATGAAAATTTGTATTTTTGTTAAAGACTCGTCACTACGATTTTTCCGAGAGTTGAACCTTAGACTCACCGGGTGACTTTTGTCAAACGATTAATCTCTTCGTTTAGTTATGAATATGGTTCAAATATTTTAAATAAGTGTTTGTAAAATCTTCCGCTGCAACTCAAATGAATAGCTTTGCTTTCTAAAAAGAAATTTTTCGGCTCGATTTTATGGTTCACTAAGTGATGACTCGGGTTTAGGATGTCAGGACCTCAAAGGTCGACTTTCTGAATTCCGGGGCGTTACACCTTACAAGCCATATATTGACTGTCATGGTTTTGCACAGGCCCTACAACTTTGGGCATTTGAAGCTATTCCCCGAGTTGCAATATTAGGTGCATTACCAGTGAACGATAGAGAAGATGCGATTCCACGCATGGTTCGTTAGACAACCAAAGAATTGTTGACTGATAAAAAATTAAAGAGACACATATTCAAAATTGGCAAGCCAGTGAATGACTCGGCCAAAGATGTAAGTACTAGAATAACAATGTAGGAAGTATTTAATGGGACACACTTATACATTATTTTGTGTTTACTTACTACATTTATATTTTATGAATTTCTTACAAGGTAATTGTACACAAGAGGTTGATTCCATCTGAGGAAGAGGCTGTATCTGCAACTTATGTTATTGCTGTGCAGTGGGAGAAGGATTATCAAAGCTATAATGCTGAACCATCTCAAAAGCGTTAACATTTTGCTACCTTTTCTGAAAACGAGGATGATCCAGAAGCTGTGGCCGGCTCGAGCGTACCCATACAGGCTGAGAATGAAGATTCTTTTAAGGAGTATGTTAAGTCGCAGTTTGACTTGGTGACAGACGCCAAGAGTATGTTGAAACACTCTTGACGACATTGTTAAATCACATGGGCTGCCCACTTCCCTCCATGCCAAATTAAAAGGTTATTTTCTATATGTTTTCTTCATGGGTGATTTGATTAATGTGAAGACTGCTTTAAAATTGTGTTCTAACTGGATTTTGTATTGCTTGTGCAGGAAAGTGATCGAGAAAAATGTGGCCATGATGACTCAAGTTATCAAAAAACCAAAGAGGTGAACCACATGCCTATGTCTTGTTTTAAATTAAGCATCATATATTAATATTTTTTATTCTATGTAGTACTATCATCGAGAAACAATTCACCGTACTGATTCACAATTTGAGAAAGACAAAGAAGTGTGTTAATTTAAAGTTGCAAATTGACATGTTTCACAATAGGAATACTTTTATATTTATTTTGTGAGTGTATGCAGGTGGATGAAGATGGAGAGATAAAGGAAGATGCTCGAAAAAACAGGCATCCTGATGAATCGTTATTCAAAAAATCAAAAGAGGTAAGTCGCATGCTTTATATTACTCCAATTTAAAATGTTAATGTTGAAATTTGTTCGTTTTATGCAGGACGAGGACGACGATGTTGGTTTGAACATAGATAATCGAATTGAAATTCATAGTGCAGTGGCATTGTATAAGGTACCATTTAATATATTTTTTTTCACATTGTGTGTTTTTATATTTTAAATCATGCTGTTTATCATGGAATTTTCTTATTCGATAATGGAAAAAATGGGCATCCTAACTTTAGTTACATCCACTTGTCATAGGATAATGATGAAGCAAATTATGGTCCGGAGATGGGTTGTGATGATGTTACAGTTGTGGAGAAATATCAGGATCAGAAACACACCTCAAAACGAACTAAGCGGATGGGTCCAAGCATTGTTAGTCCATTCACTAACCCTAATCATCACATTCCAATCATGCGTACAAAGCAAAGGGCTAAGAGGACGAAAAGACCAAAGGTAATATCCCAACCCAAGTCATCTGAGGATATAAAAATAACTGATATGGCTGACCCTATGAATTGTGAGGACGTGAACACAATAAGTTTTGAGAGATGGTTTAGCATTGCCAAGGAGTCAAATTTGATAACAACTGTCGTTGTCGAAAATATACCAAGAGTTAACGCAAAGTGGTTTAGTGATTTGTGGAATCCAGACAGTTGGTTGACAGACAAGGTATTGTATCCACAATTATACTATATAAGTTTTCTATATATACTGGGCTTTAACTATTTATCCAAGTTTTTATTATGTCGACTTGACAACACATGGATGTATTGATGAGTTTGGTCTCGTTAAAGTCTAAAGAATTTCCACAAGGCTATTTGGACGAGTGGACTTTTGTGGATTTTTATTTTACATGCTGCTTGGATTACACACAAGTTGGTCAAAATTCAATCATAAAAAGAAATTTTGGGATTGGACAAAACAGAGTCATATCTTGATGGAGTGCGTTTCTGGTTCTCGACCACTCATTGGCCGCGGTGTCACCTGATCGAATGCAAATTCTGTTTATGGCATCATGCATGTGTTAGGAAAATATTGGGTTCTATATGAGCTTTAGATCCAGAGTTGTCGAATTATAGGATATGACTCAATGTCGGAGAGCACTCGTTGGACACTTATGAGAAGACATTTTGAAAAACTTGCTACGATGCTACCTTCACTTTGTAAGCAGGGAATGGTGTGGGGCGAGAAGACGGACAAAGCTAAAGATGCACCCTGGATTGTTGAGAGGTATTATAAGCCTCCTCAACAAACAAACGGAGGCGACTGTGGTGTACTTGCAATTAAATTCATTGAATGTTTGGTCACGGGTAACAATGTTAGTCATATTGATTCGTCGAAGTGTGATTTGTTTAGGAAAAAAATTTGTGCCGACCTGTTTCCGGTTTCCTGAATTGGATAATAATTTAGATTTTATCTAGTTTTTGGATCGTCATTGTATATCATGAATTTATTTAACATTTCTGAATATGGTTAATCTTTAGTAATTATGATGTTTTGGAGATTGCATATCAATTATAAGTAATGAACCTGAAATGAACTCTTTCCCAATCTTGAATTTGCCTCGGTACGCATGTTTGTATGTTTTTTTAGTTCAATGAAAGAACATAGACAAAGACGTTACGTTAAATTTTTAAGTTTGAATTTAAATAAACCTAATTTCATCAAATTAGGTTTTTTTTATTGAGTCTCGAGATGAGCACTCGAGCCGAGACAAAGATATATTGCCGTGTCTTAAATCGACCAAATGTGTAAAAAAAACTAGACCCAAGGTTTAAAAAAATTGGACTTGAAACGTCACAACTCGATCCGAGTATATGCATTCAACCGAGCCAAGGCATTTATATATCTCCGTGGCTCTACTCGGTAAATCTCAACTCGACCCGAGTTGTTAATTTCTGACGCATTAGCTAAGTACACCTCGAACTGAGGTATTTCTCAAACCGAGCCGAGGCGTTTTGGTATTGCCGTGGCTCAACTCGATCAGACTTTAGTACCAATTCGAGTCGAGGCAAAAACCGAGCTGAGGCATTTTGGTGTCGTCGTGGCTCAACTCGACCAGGCTTTAGTACCAACTCGAGCCGAGGCATTTTGGTTTCGCCGTGGCTCAACTCGACCAAATATTAGCACCTACTCGAGCCGAGGTAAATGCCGAGCCGAGTTGGTTTAGTCAGGGACTCGATCAATTTTTTAAATTTAAATTCTTGGGTTTAGGGTTTTAATTGTAACACCTATTTAAGTGGACCTTTTTTCCTTTTTCCACATCTTATTAAAACGCCTGGCCGGCTCTACTTTTCATTCTCTTCAAACAAATAAACACGCCTCTTACGCATCTACATCCTTCTCGTCTCGGCTTGTCACATTATCTCGGATCGAGTCTTCCAATTTGAAGTCAACAAAGGTATTGTTATACTCTACTTCTAATTATGTCCAAGCTTTAAGCATGAAAAGTATGATTTTAGTAAAAACCATCTAAATAGTATTATTAGGGCTATAAATAGATTGGGTAAATTTGTTTAATTAGTGACATAGTTTTGATGAAATTGATGTTAATACATGATGGGCTTTTCATATCTTTAATCAATTTGATTCAATTTTTCATAATTATGGTTTAGGAATTTAAAAAATTAGTGTTTAGGTCTCACATAATCAAATTTTGAATAATATATCAAATTAGATGGATTGAAGTTTGATTCTTGTGGTTTTCTTGTTGGGTTTTATTGGGCATGTTCTATTGTATTGAAATTAACAATTTGATTCAATTTTTCATAATTATGGTTTAGGAATTTAGAAAATTAGTGTTTAGATCTCACATAATCAAATTTTGAATAATATATCAAATTAGGTGGATTGAAGTTTGATTCTTGAGGTTTTCTTGTTGGGTTTTATTGGGCATGTTCTATTGTATTGAGATTAACAATTTGATTTAATTTTTCATAATTATGGTTTGAGAATTTAGAAAATTAGTGTTTAGGTCTCACATAATCAAATTTTGAATAATATATCAAATTAGGTGAATGAAGTTTGATTCTTGAGGTTTTCTTGTTGGGTTTTATTGGGCATGTAATAATGAAAATAATTTAATAAGGAATATTACTGAAAATTATTTAAACTTCAAATATTAGCTATTTGTCATTGACGTATCAAGATTTAATTTCAAATTATTTTGTAATGTTTATGTATCAAGATGTCGCCACGAAGAAGTACAAGGGTGAATAGAGGTGTGGAACAAGTTGTACCAGTGGCAAGATATGATCTAAGAATGTTTGCTGAGGAAATGAGGGAAAGCATTGACTACGATTGCTACACTGCTTGCAGAAGGAAGCCATTTGATTACGGGATTGATTTTGGGTTGGACGGATACCAATATGTTGACAGGTTCATTGAGTTGGCGGGGATGACAATTAGACCAGCAAGATACTACGATGAAGAAGTCTTAGGGATTAAGGAATAAGTGGAAGAACTTTTTTCTAGAGTAGGATGGGAGAGCTTGTTGAGGACCAGAGAAGCAACTTATGAGTCTATCGTATTAGAATTTTTTAGTATCGTGGATGAAGGAGTTGATGATGAAGGGATAATTGTCAGCATGAGTTTCCGTATAGGAAACCAAGATCGCCACCTATCAGTTCAACAACTCAGTGATATCTTTCACACTCAAAATGTCTCGACTAGATGGATAGGTTCACCGTACAATGAATCTGAGTTTTGGATGAGCATTGCTGGAGTTGATGCATCTGGTTATAACCCTAGTCGTTCCAAGGCGTTACTGATTAGAAATCCCGTATTCCGATATGTCCAAAGAATTCTTTTCCAAACTGTTTGTGCTAGATATGAGATCGGATCTGTACATGCAGACGAGCTCGAAATTCTATATAAAATAACGAGCTCGAAACTTCACCAAATTTGGCTAAATTTGGGTCTTTGTGTTCGTATTTGAATCATTTTGTTTCAAATTGGATACAACCTTCTTCTTGCCCTTTCGCTATAAATGGTGATCGGGATTGGTGTAGGGAGACCTCTGTGTAGGTCCCAGCTTCTTTGCCCTCTGTCTACACCACTTTTTCCTGAATACTTTTGTTGGAGGAACAACTTGCGAGGGAGACTGTAGGGAATAACAGAAGAAATAGTCATAATCTAATAAGTACTTTAATGAAGAACTGAATTATATAAAACGATGAGAATAAAATCATTGATCTTACACTCATATTGTCATTCGCGTTCGTGGTTGGCTCTGATTCAACATTGGGGGTTTCAAACTCAAATTGAATCAGTGCACCTTCTTCGAGATGCTAACAGAATCAACCCAACATAACATTCAGTATAACATTCTAAAAACCAAGTATTACATTCTAAAAAAATTAAGATCATACTATATGTATATATTAATAACTTACGTGTGTATCTTCATCCATGTCTGTTGAAACCCCTTCTTCTGTTCTTTTGTCAGCTTCTGTCTGTGGAGATTGTTGAGGTGACTAACAACATTTACCAAAAAAAAAAAAATGCGTCTCACTGTACATCATTTAAAAAATATAAGAAATACTAAATTTTAAATATACCTGTTCGGGTCGGGGTGGACTGTGCATCGGGGATCGTACACCAATATGAGACAGTATACGTTGGAGCATACTGTCGATTTGATCGTATCTTTCCTGGAGCTTCTTCTCAACTCTTTCAAGAGAAGAGTTTACATAAGCTTTCAAATTCATCTCAATTTTGTCAAACTCTTTTCTTATGTAGCTCAGAATTGAGGAATTTCATCTTTAGCAACATCTTCTTCAACCTGTGCATCCACGGATGCCGACCGTTCTTGATGTGTCGGTTTTGAAACTTAGGGGACGATTGCTTCCCATTCAATTGCACTCAAATAACAGGGGTCGGTCAACTCATCCCCCGAAGGAGGCAACCGACGATGCACAATAATCTAAAGAAAAAAAATAGAATAATAAATCGCTAAATTGCAAAATAGATAATAATGTCAGTGAATTTCAAATTTTTTAAAGCACATACGCTGTCAGTCGAGGCACCACTGTTCTTGATGTTGTCGTAGTAGATGAAAGAATTCGCAGTCCATCGCAGCATCCTTGGTATTTGAGGACCTCCCCGACGAGATGCCGGTTGCCCACAGAGGTGTCCCAGATGGGGAATTGCTTTGTACGCCCAACACTTGAGCGCATAAGCAAACCCGTTGCAATCAATGAAAATTTGGAACTTTTGTGAATCAGATTTGGCTCTAGCAGCCATCTTTCGGATATCTGTCAGTAGAAAATTGAAAGTCACCCGGGGTACTGGTTGAAAGCATCCATATCATCCATTAAATGGATGTAATCGGTTTCAACTTTTTTCTGCTTCTGGTCCCGCTCCAGAAGCAGTTCGTAAACAACCCAAAGCAAAGCCACCTTAAGACGACCACCCTATACAAGTGATGTATCTTTGATGGCGTTAGAAAAATCCTCCATGTATAAATTTTTCTTCTCTGTAATATAATAATTATTAAATTATAGATCACTAAATTGCAAAATAAGGAAAAAACTAATGAATTTCAAATTTTTCTTGCCTGAAAAAATGCGATCGAAGAAATCTGACGAGGTTGGACATTGAGGTTCCACGCCAAACCTCAACCCCGTCACAAAGGCGAACTCACGAGGACCAAAAACTGCCTCGTGGTAAAAAATATGGAACCGTACCTCTTCTTTAGAATCAAAGCGATCCTGGTTGAACAAGAGAAAAATGTACAGTTGGCCTTGAAACTGGATCCTTTTGTAATCGAGAAAATGTCAAAAACAAGATTGTCTAAACAATTCACGTTCTTCATTAGACAAGGCCTCGCGTATATCTTTGAAGATCAGAGTATGAGCACGTGAACTCAATTTAGCCTTGTATTGTTCCTTAACTGGAATAAGAGATAATGAAGTCTGTGTAATCAAATACCCCACTGCCGAAATTATACATGAGACTTACCACAAATCAAGAAATTTTACTCAAAACAAAATTAATCCAAACACCCCACTGCCGAAAAATCCAAGAAATTATACTCAAAACAAAACAAAAAAATCCCAATGCCGAAATCAAGCACCCCACTTCACCAACTCAGAAAAACAACCTAATTAATTCAAAATTGGAGTGGACTTACCACAAATACACGTCGACGAATGGACAGGACGACGGTCGCGGGCGGTGGTGACTGGACAATGGTGTATCTGAAGAAGGCGGAAGCGACGAAGTACCAGAACCTGAGGAAGTGGCGGCAGTGGTGACTGTGTCTATTTCCGGCCGACGACGTAGGAGCGGGGGCTAGGTTTCTTCTTCTTCTGGGTATGCTTTCAAATTGGGGGGAAGATAAAAATCAAATGTGTGCCCAATATTTTGGGTTTAACGAATTAATGAATTTATTTTTTTCTAAATTAATATTTCTTTTTAGTTTAAATTTAATTATTGGGTAAGGAAGGGATTGGGAAGGGATGGGATAGGGAAGGGATTGTGTGTTAGGGATTAAGGGGACTTTTAGGTAAATTCACACAAAAAAAGGGTAAAAAAGAGTTTTTTGAAAAGGTGGGTCAAAATAGTCTTTGACCCCTAAATTTTGGCTAAAAAAGATTTATTGTATATACCAGAAACATCACAAGATTTTAGAATTTAATAGGTTTGGTAATATTCAATTTAATAATTCAAAAATAGTAGTAATACTATTACTATTTTGGATAACTAGACGCATTTGTTTACTGTGAAATGTGTCTTGATACTTGTTGTTGATATTTAATACATAAGGGGATATTGTCTTTGTTGATGCTAGATATGGTTAACAAACATTTGCTCTAGCAACTGTAAATAGTCTTTATTCACAAGTTTTTTCCTGCAATATTTATTCACAAGTTTTTGCTAGACTCTAATTTGACCAATATTTATTCATTTTACTATTGATTCTTGGGATAGAATTATATACAAAAACTAACGTGTTATTTGGGGATAAGGATTTTGATTGGTTAGAACATCCGCTTCTAATTAATTACCATGCATGCTACGAAGAGGGCGAAGGTCTCCAGTGGCAACAACGTCACGAATCCCACGGTTAGTAACAACTCTTTATTAAATCTTTTATTTTGTTTATTTAAGGTATTATTAATTAAGATTTTGATAACTATTTTTATTTGATTACATAGACTTCATTATCTCTTGTTCCGGTTGAGGAACAATACAAGGCGAAATTGAGTTCGCGTGCTCATTATCTCTGTGGGCAACCGGTATCTCGTCGAGGAGGTCCTCAAATACCAAGGATGCTGCGATGGACTGCGAATTCTTTCATCTACTACGATAATATCAAGAACAGTGGTGCCTCGACTGACAGCGTATGTGTTTTAAAAAATTTGAAATTCACTGACATTATTATCTATTTTGCAATTTAGCGATTTATTATTCTATTTTTTTTCTTTATATTATTGTGCATCGTCGGTTGCCTCCTTCGGGGGATGAGTTGACCGACCCCTGTTATTTGAGTGCAATTGAATGGGAAGCAATCGTCCCCCAAGTTTCAAAACCGACACATCAAGAATGGGAGGCATCCGTGGATGCACAGGTTGAAGAAGATGTTGCTGAAGATGAAATTCCTGAGAGCTCGTCCTCAATTCCGAGCTACATAAGAAAAGAGTTTGACAAAATTGAGATGAATTTGAAAACTTATGTAGACTCATCTCTTGAAAGAGTTGAGAAGAAGCTCCAGGAAAGATATGATCAAATTGACAGTATGCTCTAACGTATATTGTCTCATATTGGTGCATGATCCCCGATGCACAGTCCACCCCGACCCGAACAGGTATATTTAAAATTTAGTATTTCTTATATTTTTTAAATGATGTATAGTGAACGCAATATTTTTTTTTTTGGTAAATGTTGTTAGTCACCTCAACAATCTCCACAGACAGAAGCTGACAAAAGAACAGAAGAAGGGGTTTCAACAGACATGGATGAAGATATACACGTAAGTTATTAATATATACATATAGTATGATCTTAATTTTTTTAGAATGTAATACTTGGTTTTTAGAATGTTATACTGAATGTTATGTTGGGTTGATTCTGTTAGCATCTCGAAGAAGGTGCACTGATTCCATTTGAGTTTGAAACCCCCAATGTTGAATCAGAGCCAACCACGAACGCGAATGACAATATGAGTGTAAGATCAATAATTTTATTCTCATCGTTTTATATAATTCAGTTCTTCGTTAAAGTACTTATTAGATTATGACTATTTCTTCTGTTATTCCCTACAGTCTCCCTCGCAAGTTGTTCCTCCAACAAAAGTATTCAGGAAAAAGTGGTATAGACAGAAGGCAAAGAAGCTGTGACCTACACAAAGGTCTCCCTACACCAATCCCGATCACCAGTTACAGCGAAAGGGCAAGATTAAGGTTGTATCCAATTTGAAACAAAAGGATTCAAATACGAACACAAAGACCCAAAAAGTTGAAGCGTGGTTGAGGAGAAATAGTAGAGTCAACACGCTTGTTCATCTCCCCATGTCATGTATTCCAAGTGTGAATTGAGATTGGTTCAATGACATGTGCAAGCAACGGACGTGGTTGTCGGATGAGGTATTTCTATTATACCTTTATAATATCCTAACATTATTAAAATTTTGGTTTAATATATAAATGTCTTATCAATTTATTTATTAATTTTTGTTATGTGATAGCACGTTGATGCCTTGGTACATATGCTGATGGTGAAGGCCAAGGCATCCCCAGAACGTTATGCCACTGGATGGACCTGTGTGGGTTTGTTCTTTTATGTAAGTTGAATTGTTCATTAGTATATGCGTTATTTGTTCATCGATGAAGAGTAATTTAATTTTATTTTTTTCTTTGGTTGAATTCTATATGCAGACTATACTTAAGAATCTATATCCATACTGGAAAGCTACCAAAGCTAACGGTGATTACTGGGATTGGGATCGCTACAAGCAAAATATCAAGAAATATGTCAGTGGAGAGTTCCCGGTCGATGGAATGTCACTCCCATGATCAACGACAGAGAATGTATATGGTATTGCACATGTCCATGGAAATCATTGGGCGGCATACCAGCTGTAATTAAGGACTTCAAAGATCGCGGTTTAAGATTCCTAGTGTCGTTTATGGGGATCATTGACACGAAGAGTTTAACAGTTTTACCGAAATGCTTCCATCGATTTACATCCCAGTAGCGCCGAGTGGTCATGTTGAAAAGTGGACTGTTGAAAGATTCTTTGATTGCCCACAACAACTGAATAACCATGATTGTGGAGTTATGTGCCTAAAATTCTTGGAGTGCTTGACCACGGGGCGATCCCTCGATGATGTTGATCCAAAAAACACTCGAATGTATCGAAAAGAACTTTGCTATGATCTTCTTTAAGATTTATTGATGTGAATTATTTGTATGAATTTATGATTGTATGATTTTAGGGTGTACATTAAAAATTGATGTTGTCTTATTTGATTGGGAAAATTCTTTCAATGTTTACAAGCATTAAATTAACCACTACATTCTAACTAGGAAAATATTAAAAACTAATCTAATAAAGCATTAAAAATTATCTAATGTGAATAGTATGTGTAGAGAGTGAATGGGGGAGAGATGCTTTATCTTGTCTGTCTCTTACGCTTTGTCTTGCATTCTTCGAGGGCCGACCGTATCCTGCTTACTTTAGGCCACCCTGCTTGCCTAGGACAGGGTGGGGCATAATATTTCATGTCCTTGACATAATCAGGCACCACCATTCTTTCGGAATAGGTACGGGCATGTTCGATCCGCCCCACAGGCCCTTCAAATGAAAAGAGTTGTAATAGTTAACAACAAATGCACTGACTGGATAATTTGCATGCCTGTTAAATAGAGCCAGAAAAAGTAATAAGTAAGAAAATATAATTGTTGTGAACTTTTGAGACTTTATTTTACCTAATAGCAGCAACAACATGACTACATGGAATCATTTCTCCCTGAAACTCACAGCATTCGCATGTGCTTTTTTCTAAATCTACAATGTGACTGTTCACACCATATATCACCTTATACCGATTATCAGACAGTGCCTCCACAACATACTTTTCAGATAAAATATTCATGCTTGACAAATGAGCTGTGGCTCTATTGCAAAAGTTCCCGGCGGTTGATTTTGCATCAGTAAGTCTCTCATGAAACCAGTTTTGCATTATTTGTCTAAGACATTCCAACACAAACACAATAGGCATCTTACGGGCCCACAAGATACGGTTGTTCCAAGATTCAGCTGTATTAGATGTCATGAACTCATAGCGAGGAACAAGATAATGCACTCTGGACCACCGCTCGGGTTTTACGTTATTTAAAGTTTGCACAATCTTGCCAGAGTCCAAACGTTTCATGCAATCCATAATTCTACTAAAAAAACAAGATTAATTATGTTGGATGTGCGTAAATATGTAATGAAAATTGAATTAATTTAATCAATAAAAGAATGGAAAAAACAACTTGTAAATACCTATCATATTCTGACTGACGGCACGAGTAAGCAACCCTCTTGAAAAACTGAACCACATTTCGACCATACACGACCAATCTCTTCTGCAAGTGATAGTAACAGAGTCCGTGAGATGCCTCGGGGTACACAGTTTTGACAGCATGGATTATGCTCTTGTGTTGATCTGAAACAATCAACAAATTATTCGGATAATTGTATGCCAATCGTAGGTTCAAAAAAAACCACGTCCAAGAGTCATTATTCTCCACATGACCAATCCCCGTTGCAAGTGGAAACACTTTGTGGTTGCAATCTTGAGCTATGACAACAAAAACTACTCCCTTGTACTTGCCCTTAAGATGTGTCCTATCCACAACAATGATCGGCCTACGAAAGTTGATAAATCCATTAATATACGCACGAAGAGCAAAGAAGACAAATTGAAACTAATCTTCTTCGTCCAGTTGCAACTTCACATGACTTCTAGGATTTGCAACTGTAAGCTGATGCATATACGATGACAACATCTTAAAGGATCCTTCAGCATCACCATATATCAAATCGTTAGCACGTTGTCTTGATCTAAACGCGTGACTGTATCGTAAATCCAGACCATGGTTATGTCTCAAGTCCTCCATCATAGCTATTGGGGTCACAGAAGTTGATCCATTTTGTTGTTGAACCGCATAAAATGATCCAATTATTTTGGAGGGCAATGTTCGTGGCGGGTTGCAATTTGGATCCAAACAACAAGAGTGAGATGTAAACTTAATTGTTCTCCACAACCCATGTTTTCCCTGTGCACGGAATACAAAACCACAATTTTGGAACTTGCATTTCAAGTACCATCTACTAGAATCGGATCGCTTCACGCGGTATTCCACCTTATTGAATAGATGGTAGTACCCCACCGATGTATACATCTCATCTTTGCTGACAAATGTGCTCTCTAAACTTAGCTCACCGGGATCCACATTTAAGTAAGGAAGATCTACCCGAGGTTCTAGAAACGAAGAAGGTATACCTGGGATGGACCATGGACGTGAATTGTCATTATTTTCACATGATGCATGGTCTCCTGGAAGACTATCAGATGACTTTTCAGAGGACACATCATCACCGGAAGAATTATTAGACATGTCATCATTTGTACGCATGTCATTGTCAGTCTAGCTCCACAACATTATTGCGATCAATTGTGTGAAACTCATCATCACGGTCAGGAATATTATTCAATGGATTATTGACTAGACGTATATCCCTCAAAGCATTGAAAGTATCCAACAAATTCACAAAGCCCCATCGATCGGTGAATGGAGAGCAACTCCCAACTAAACTATTAAAGTGTGGATAGACTGACCTGTGTTTTGCACTTCGATGAGATACATAAACCTCGGGTGAATGTGCCGAACTTAATAGTCCCTCCACATCGCTATCATCTTGTATCACTACCATCACCACTTTACCATTCACATGGACAAGATGACAAACGTCAACAACACATTCAGTCATACTTTTATCTAAAAAAGTATGGACAGGTCTGGTAAGAGTTGATAAGTTCATAAATTCATCACGAATATGGATGGCCCGGGTATCACCACCTCTGTAAGAAGTTCAATCCCAATCACCATTAAAATGTACGACTAAATATCTTTTTTCACTCATCTGCAATTAAGAAAAAGTGAAAAAATGAGTTAATAATAATGATTTAACAAACTATAAATTTCATCATCATCATCATCACTATAAGTCCAAGATTTGAACTATAATAAGGAAATCATTTATATTTTGAATTCCCTTCTTAGATACGCCTCAACAGTCAACTATACAAAAGCTTGCAATAGAATTAAGAATAAATTATGGTTGTTCAAATTAAACCAAAGGTATTAATGTGATAAACATCTAATAAACATAAATAGGCTTCACGCTAACATAAAAAATGATTAATAACTAACTATAATTTATAAACAACAATTAATAAATACCAATTTATAAACAACAATTAATAACATAATTCCTAATAGTGCATAAAAAAGATTTTCTCCCAAACAAAATTTTGTAGACCTTGAACATTCCCACAAATTTTTCTTGATTTCAGAGTTTTCACTCATTCAAACCTCGTCCATTTTTTTGAATCTGAGCCACACAAAGATTCACAAATGATCAGAATTTACTTGCATCTTGTGATTTCCACTTTGAGATTTTTCGACAATACCCAAAACAATAAAATCTGATAAACAATTTTTTTCATTCAAATCCATTCAAACCTGATAAAATCTGATAACCCATTCGAAGCAACATTGTTTCATTCAAACCTCATCAATTTTTTTCTCTAAACATTGTTTGCAGCAGAAAACATGAAGAGGGGTGGCGGGAGCAGGGCTATAAACAAGACAATATATAAGATTAACAAGACTTTTGCTATCAACAAGACACACCAAAAGAAAATTAAAGAAGAAAAAAATGATAAAAAAAAATACACTACCTGAAAGCGCCACTGGAGGAGAACGGCTGCCGGTAGCAGAGGCGCGCAGGGAGAGAATGGGCAAGCAAGGGGAGAAAATCTTTGAAGCAAATGGGTGTTTGGTGGAAATGAAATTAATGAGTATTAAAGTCAAATAAGTTTTGTTTGGAGTGGAAAAAATGAGGGATGAGATTAAGAGAGGAGGATGGGATTGTATATGCAAGGGCATAAAAGTCATAAATGGATAAAAAGAGTTTTTTTAAAAAGTGGGTCAAAATAGTCTTTGACCCCTAAGTTTTGGCTATTTTTGCTAATTCTCACTTTCTACTTTTACATGTACAAGTTACATTTCAATAAATTTTGTTACATGTTTAATTTTAATTATTTTTGAACTATATAAAACAAACACACACACACACATATATATATATATATATATATATATTAAAATAAAACCCTAGGTAGTGTCATATGTGATCATGCGTACGTACACTAACATATATACCATAAAAAGCCTAAAATTAATCTTTCAAACAAAACGTGGACTTATATCAACCCTATAAACACCTTTTCGATTGCCTTGAAAATATTAGCAATATTGAGCAGAAAGGACAACACCCATATCCCTATCTCATCTAGCCTAGGGTGGTTCAAACACACAAGAAAATAAAGAAACTGAATCGTGATTATAGGCAGACATACAAAATAAATCAGTACAACATAATGGATGGTAGAGAATTAATTAATATAAGCACAACAAGATCATACAACTAACAATTCCTATCAAAGCTTTGCTGGAGATTTGTTATTATGGTAGGTTTCTTGTGCACCTTGCAATTCAACTGTAATTTTTAACAATATCAGTGAAAAGTGCAATTGATATATGTTAGGGAATTAATATAAGTTAATTTTATAATTCACTATATGTTTAGGCTCGCCCACATCATGTGTTCAAATCTCATTGAAAGTAATTCCACCCAAATTTAATTGTCCACTCGATGAGTCTTCTATTCAAAATGTAGATGTTACAAATCCTATCCACGGGTGAGGAGAAGTGTTAGAGAATTAATATGAATTAATTAATTTCATATCTCTTTACAAAGCTCATACTTTTAGAGATAAGATGAAATTCTTTAGATACTATTCAAAGAAAAATTTAAATTACATGATGCACATGATGCATTCTAGACTTTGTTTTGATATTAATGATTCGAATTTTATTATTAATGATTTGGTTTGAATTACGTACGTACATGTAGCCTCTCAATTTCCTAGGTTTATGGAATGGAAGTTGTAGTGGCCCATACTGCCAATCAAACTCCATAAAAGGGTGTATGAAGATGACTGTTGATTTCTTGGGGTTGAAGAATTATTTTTCCAGAAATGGGAAAAAGGTGGAGTTAGAGCTCCCATGCATTTAAGTTTAGGTATCAGAAATTGAAAATCATATTCTTGCATGCATGCTTGCTTAAGCAAGAAAGGAAATTAAAGTTGTCTGCGTCAAAATTAATTAAAGAAAGGGTGTAGAGGAGAAAATATCATTAATGTATGGATATACATCATTTTCTTATTGTTCAATGTTAAAATATATATATATATATATATATATATATATATATATATATATATATATATGGGATAATAAATTTTGTGATTTCGTAATTTGTGTTTTCTTGTAAGGATCTTCTTTTACTATATGAAGAGTTTAATTGCATACACAAATTTTTTTAATTTTCTAATTAAATTCATGTTACTATCTTTCGCTGATGTAACAACTAAAGTTCGTCGTCTCTGCCACGAGCTCAACATGCATGTTTTTAAAATTTGTAATTCAATTCAATACACATATTTCTAAAATTTCCATTTTTTTTTTAATCGGGTAAAATTTCCATTTTGATTTACACTACTAATCCCCAAACTATTTTTTCTCCGACATTTTTGTTTCACTAATTATCTTCTAACTTAATTCTAACACTTTCTCCTATGAGAGATTCATCTCTCGATCTCACAATTTCTACAATTTCTTTTATATATATTTTTAAAATTTTAATTCTGAAAAATATTTTAATTATCTAATCCCCAAACAATTTTTTCTCCGACATTTTTGTTTCACTAATTCACTTCTAACTTAATTCTAACACTTTTTCCTACGAGAAATTCATCTCTCGATCTCATGATTTCTACATTTTTTTTTTAGATATAGAGAGGAGCTGTCATTTTTGGGGGAGAGTTTACGGGGAAATGGTTTTGTAACTGAAAAAAGTATTAGAATAAAGTTAGAAGAAAACGTAAAATAAAAAATGTTATACATGTTTAGAGATTAGCAGCGTGAATCGAATTGCAAAATTTAAAAAGTTTATATTGTATTGAATTGAATTTTTTTAAAAAAATATATATTGGGCTAGTTTACGGACTCCAATTGTCATATCAACGAAAACATGCTGAAAATTAATAACGTGAATTGAATTGTAAAATTTAAAAATATATATTAAATTACAAATTTTAAACACATACGTTGTATTTGAAAAGGTGAAAAATTCAAATTCTTTTTATATAACTAACTTTCATATATAAGAAGCGTATATATGCATGCTTATTTTCAATTTTGAACTCTAGTGAGTTATATATCATCTTTATATTATATATGGTACATACGGAAATAAGTTAGGTTAACAACGACCAATGCTCTGGCCAACTTGCTTCTAGCCCGATTTCACGTGTCTCGTTTAACAAGTCTGAGTCGAATAGTGGAGTAGTGTTAAGCTCGAATTCGACGAACAATTTAAAACTTAAAGTTTTAATTTATTCGAGTCGAACTCGATTTTCATCGACTCAATGATTCTCATAACATGAATAATCATTTTTTATTAAATTTATAATAAGAGTATATTTATAAAAAATAGTATATTTTGGGTAAAATAGCAAAATTAGGCTCGTGGGCTTAGTATTATTGAGCTCGAATTCGAACTCAATTTGATTAAATTCGAATTGGTGTTGAATTTTTTTCCGTATCGAATATGAATAGCTTGTAAAACAACTTGATTCCTTACACTCCTCGTATGTGAGGCTAAGACTTTTCACTAGTTAAAGTATGTTTATTTCACAAGTGCCTCTATATATATATATAACTAGCGCAGATCCCGCGTGTTACGCGTGTTATATGAAATATAAAAAATTTAAAATTTTTTTACATAAAAAAAATGTATTTTAAATTATAAAGTATAGAATATCAATAAAGAATTGAGGAAAGAATATTAATTATAATAAATTTTCATAATTTTAGGAAATTAGTATCATTACAAAAATTCAAAATTTCCATTTATATTAGGAATTTAATATAAACTTAACATTTATACAAACATATATAACATATTGACACATAAGTAAATTAAGTCAGCAAGAAGATGCCACGTAAGCGAAATGAACCAAAAGACGACACGTGAGCGAAATCAACCAGAAGCCGACACCTCAGCAATTTTAAACTCCCTATTAGTATAATAGGGATTTACTTACTAGTTTTTGCCCGTAACCGTGCTTCGCACGGTGATTAATATTTTTTTTCTCCAACAACTCATAAGTTTTTTCTGAATAATTTTGCAACAAATATTATTTCACATGTTGATAGAGTGTACTAAATAATTGATATAAATAAAAAATTAAATTTATTTACATTAAGTCGAACAATACAATAATATATATACCAGTTTGCAACACATGAAATTGAGGAACTTCTCTCACTGGAAGACATAACAACGTTTCAATTTTCATGGCCATATGTTGATAATGCGTACTAAATAATTGGTTTCTGCAAATGTATTTCGTACGGATATGGAGTTAGATTGTAGACATCAATAGTGGATGAGGAATACATTATATAGGGATCAAATTGCACCAATCAAACAATTAATTGCAATAATCAAGCAATTAATTGATTGATTAATGACACCCATAAATAAACTTATTATTAAAATTCTAAAAAAACAAAACGAAAAATCTTCCTAAAAAAAAATATACGGCCAAGATTAAATCAAAAAGTTACGATCAATGGTCTCAAATGTTTCCCGCCCATTTCCAGAAAGGAAATCCATTAGTGTATTATATATTTATAGATAACAATAATTATTAGTAGATTACTTGATATATGATTCCATATTTAAAATACAAATTCCGTAAAATAAGTAATATGTGTAAGCCAAAACATATGATTAATCATTAAACATGTATAGTTAAAATATAAGATGAAATAATAATGATTCAGACAACAACGTAAACCGATTATTGGGTGGTGGGTCCCTTGGAGAATAAAAGAAAAAGTCTGGTGATTGTCTGGTTCTTTATTCTACGAGTTTGACATTTTGTATATTGATGGTACACTTCGCATAATCTTGATGAATTTATTTCAGATTTTGTATTTTCTTTCTAGTTTTGCTACATGATTAAATAATTTCGTCTCGTCAAAAAATTCCAATGTGTAGACAATATATAATTAATTCATTTATATTAATCTTTTAATATATACTATCATTCTTGTTGGATATCGGTGGGTATCGGTGCCTCACTACCGTTTCACAAGATCGAAATAGAAGAATATATGCACGGAGGCTGCCTTTAAAACCCCAAGAGAAGAGATGTTGGTGAGCCTTGTATCTAGGCCCAATGTCCGATCTCCGTCTTTTTTGCCATACCCTACACAATACAAAACTCGAAGTCCGAAGGATTCATCATCGTCCAAACAACACCTGCAAAAACATAATATTATTATATGTGTACAAATTCAAAATTAGTACAACATCTACAAAAATATAATATTTGTACAAATTTCCACAAAGAAAAGGCAAGCCACACAAAGAAGGGTGTCACAAAGCCATGCAATTGACACATAGTCATAACTCAAAAATAAAACAGAAAGACTGCACCACCACAAAGACATGCAATGACACAAAGTGCCAACACGTGCTCAAGAAACTCTATATGAAATTGACATTGATGGTACCACACTGATAGGCTCGAAGAGACAATGAGAATGATATATGACTTGACCTTTGAATCGATAGAAATCCTGTTAGAATTTGGTCAGAAAGAGACTGAACCACGGGTGAGATTGATATCTAGCTTCAAATCAATTTGATCTACATTTACAAAACTTAAAATTTACTCGGAAATGTGTCAAATTTAAATTTAATGTCCTAAATATACTAACCCGTCAACATATTGTTCTACAACTATTATCCTCCACAACTATGGTCATAAAAAAAAAAGTGATTTCCTATGGTCTTGTAGAGTTAACTATTCACCACATTTTAAATATTTTTTTTTGCACGGTACTCTCGATGGCTATATATTATCGTGTCCCTTCTTATCATTCTATCTATATGAGATTACATTATTCTCTCAAGAAGAAAAAAAAAACATTATTATATATATACTAATTGAACATGCAATTGATTTTACTATGAGTTTAATAATTATCCATTTCGATTACCAATTAATAATTTTTACTTTCAATAGCAAAGTTGAGATTACCAATTTGTCATGAAGTGTTTGGATTTGAGAGATCACTTTCAATGCAACTTTTTCAATTCGATTCATTTGGGTTCCACCAGATAGGATGTGTTTTTAATTCATTATATATTTTTTTCTAAAATATGCTAGTTTAAAATTATAATTTAATTTTCTCTTCCTTTTCTTTTTCTTTTTTTCCCCAAAATACACAAAATTCATCAAATATTCTACGGTCTTTCACAGATCATTTAAAGTAATTTGATAACATAATTTACCTAATCTCTTTATTCGCATATGTGCGTGCAATGAATACACTAATAATTGACAAATTAGGTTGTCCTAGTCTATATTTTGCAGAAATCTCCACCATATCCATAAAGTAACATAAAATTCCTTCGACAACTCTATTTTCTATTTTTTTTCATTATTATTTTTCCTTTGGTGCACGGTTGCATATTCGTGCTTATTTTAATACGTTAATAACTATACATATACATTTTCTAATGTAGAAGATATACCGTTTTATCACATGACTTGTCTACTTTTGTATTTTGGTCCAATTTTTTTCTACTAATTTGATTTAGTCCTAGTATTAAAAATTTTGTTCATAATAGCCGAAAACAACACCGTTTTCAAATTTAGGGTCAAAATTGGATTGATAACATGAAATAATTTCATCCCATCTAACGGCTCGAACTTGTCGAAACATTTGAAATTAATTTATCTATTTAAATTTATAATATGGAAAAATTTTAAATGTTGGGATTAAATGCAAATAGTTAAAGTTTTTGGGACCAAAATTTGAACAATAAACAAGTTAATAGACCAATATTTTTTATATTTTTTTAACTTGGAAGATAAATGATAGAATTGAATAGTATATATGGACCTTAATTAGATTTAAGTTCGTTATATACGGACTTTATTTGTTGATAAAATGACACACACACACACATATATATATATATATATATATATATATATATACACACAATGAAATTTAAAGTTAATGAGCTTTTATTTTTTAAAAATAATTATGTTAAATATTCATATATAATTTTATTAATTAAGCATTCGATTAGGCTTTCAAAATTTAGAGGCTTTTGCTGGTGAAATTTGTCCATTAATATTGCACACCCTCAATTAATAAAATTTGTCCATTAATATTGCACACCCTCAATTAATAGAGAAAATTATTTTTTAAGGACCGTAATTTAATGGAGGTGGCAAAATAAAGACCCAAATTTTTTGGGCTGGCAAAATGAGGTCCAAGTTAAAAAAATATAAAAAATATTGGTCTATTAACTTGTTTATTGTTCAAATTTTGGTCCCAAAAACTTTAACTATTTGCATTTAATCCCAACATTTAAAATTTTTCCATATTATAAATTTAAATAGATAAATTAATTTCTCTAGATGGGATGAAATTATTTCATGTTATCAATCCAATTTTGACCCCTAAATTTGAAAACGGTGTTGTTTTCGGCTATTATGAACAAAATTTTTAATACTAGGACTAAATCAAATTAGTAGAAAAAAATTGGACCAAAATACAAAAGTAGACAAGTCATGTGATAAAACGGTATATCTTCTAGCAAATTGAGGTCAAATCAGCCCGAATCAATCCAAATTGGGCCCAAATTTTAGCCCAAGTTCACGTCAAATTTGGTTGAATTTCAACCCAAATCGGGTCAATTAGCCCGATTTGTGAAGATTTGGCCTCATTTCGCCATTTTTTAAACTTATTGTCCTTAATTTGCCAGCCCGAAAAGTTACGGTCCTTGTTTTGTCAACCCCCAAAAGTTACGGTCCTTAAAAAATATTCCCCCCCTCAAATATGTACATAGTATGGTGTTTTTTTTTTCATTTTCTTTTTTGACAAAAATATTTACGCATCAATTGCATCGTGTAATTTAAATGCACACACTTTTAAATAATATTAATTATTTTATTAAAATATATTAATTGATCAGTATTTCATTGAAATATATATATTTTTTTAAAGGATATTTCATTGAACCATATTAACTATTTAATCCATTGCACATTTTTAATAATGCACTAGTTGTCTAATTGGATGTTATAAAAAAAGAAGAAAAAACCTAAAAAGCCATAAAATCACAAACAATTCAGAGGCCGGAGTCTCCTTTAAAAACCTTCTTAGTGTAAAACACTCCTTAGGGAAACCACCAAGAGAAGAGAAGAGAAAACTCCTCTAAAAAGATCAAACAATGCGAAGATAATCCTTAAATCTATCCTTAGTAACCAAATCAAGAATAAAAGCAGGCACTACATCCCACCAAATTTAATTGTCAAAATTCTGGAAAGAAGCTATTGCATCTGCAACCGAATTTCCCTCTCTGTATATATGATCAACCTTTAACTCGACTCCTATCAACCGTCCCTGCATCCATGCAAAAATAATGCACTAGTTGTACAACACAATTATTTTTACATTCATTCGATACACAATACAATTATTGTACGATTTAACTGATGTACCCAAATGTTACACTTCCTCTAATATACCTTTTGCTAACACAATGAGAATAAAATAGCCAAAAACATGCATAGGGTGGTCACTGAATACTCAGAGTTGCCCATAATTAAACTCTCTCTGATTGCCAAAAACCGATGTACAATTATCAAGAATCAGTTGACACATCCGTGTGTACACTCATACTTAATCAAACAAAAAGCAATTAATGGTCCCACTTACTACATTTATGAAACTTAATTTGAGCACTCCAAGAAACCACATCCACAAAAAATAAAATAATAATAAAAAGATTTCCTTTTTAATTTCTTCGAAAAAAAGAAAAAATGATTTTTTTATTAATTATTTATATATACCCCATCAATAGTTACATGGGCCAAAAGCTAGCTAGAAATCTTTTCAAAGGTGATAGTTACATTTCTAGAGCACCAAAAACTTATATATTGAAACTTATCATCATATAAAAAAGTAGTTTCAATTCCATGGAAGGCCATCAAAACCCTAAACCTTCTCTCTTACAAATGAATTCAAACATGGAACTACAATTCGGATCACTCGATGGGATCATGCCTTTCCATGATCAAATCCCGATCGGGCCGAACGTTCCGATGTTCGACCCGATGGCCCATTTCTTCTCGTCGGGCTACAACATGAACATGGGGCCTGAGCCCGAACTCATGGGAAACTCATCTCCTGAGATTGGTTTTCTTGGACCTACTAGGGTTAGTAAGAAGCATCAAGAAGAGGTATTTTTTTTAATTATTATATAGTTTTTTATTTAATATTTGGACTAAGATGTTTGTTTTTTTACATTAGTTGTGAATTTTGTGACAGAATTTTGGTGGGAAGAAAAGGAAAAGAATTAGTGAAAAGGAATTGGAGAAGCCGAGAGAAGTTGTTCATGTTAGGGCAAAGAGAGGGCAAGCTACTGATAGCCACAGTTTGGCTGAAAGGGTATGGAATTATAAAAAAATAATAATATATAATTAATTATTCAGATATTGAAATTAACGTTTTTTTTTTTTTTTTTTTTTTTTTGATTAGTTAAGAAGAGAGAAAATAAATGACAAGCTGAGATGCTTGCAAGATCTTGTTCCAGGTTGTTATAAGGTAATTAAATTATGATGTAATTTGGTATTTTATTCGAAATATTAAATTGAAATACATTATCTAATCGGTATATTGATGAGGCAAATTGTAATGCTAGTTTTACAGGAATTTTACGAAAATACATTTGGTGTCTATGTTAAAAAATTATCTCTTTTTTGTTAATAATTTTGGTTCCAACCTTAAGTTAACTATTTAAAAAAAAAAATGTTAGTTGATCAGAAATTGAAATTTGAACAGGACCATAATTGATAAAAAATATTAGTAAGATCAATTTCGCAAAATTTTTAATGACACGCGTATCTCACACATCAACATCCATTAATTTTAGGGAAAAAATTCCTATGAGATTAAAATTATTTAAAAAAACTTTTTTTTTGAGACAAGAATCTTATGAAACTGAAAATGCAATTAATCTGTAATTATATAGTAACATGATATTGATTTTAATTGCAGACGATGGGGATGGCAGTAATGTTGGATGTGATAATTAACTATGTACGATCTTTGCAAAATCAGATCGATGTAAGATGATCATTAATCTATATTTCCAGATTTTTCATTTAGAAATTTTTCTTTTTAATTAATAATTAATTACTATTTCTTTCATTTTTAGTTTCTCTCGATGAAGCTATCTGCTGCAAGTGCATTCTATGATTTCAACTCGTCTGAAGCAGAAGCCATGGAAACATTACAGGTAATTAAATTAAGGCAAAGTATACTGTAAATTAATTTTATCAAAAAATTTATTTTCATTTTGTATTTATTCTTTAACAGTAATTTATTTTCATTTTATATTTATTCTTTTAATTTATGATCGTATTTATTGATTCTATTTTCATGCAGACACTTTAACTTTAAGTAATATAAAATTAATTTCCTGATTCCCTTTCCTGTGCTACATATTCAATGCCACAGTTGACTTCGATAATATTTTGTTATTTAATATTTTTTATTTAAAAAAATTACAGGGAGGCAGTGCGTATGAAGCTGGACAGATAATGGAAAAACTTGTGGGAGAAGGCTATGGTGGAATTTCCCAGTTGCAAACTCCTTGGCCTCTTTGATCTTGATTTTATTTTCACACACATACACACACAGCTGTAATTTGTTCACAATCTGCTACTTTTATTTAATTTTAGAGAGAGAGAAAGAGAGAGAGATCTGACATGATTGGCTATATAAGTTCTTCACTTAATTCTGTTCCTTAAGAATCAAATATGTAATCCAAATAATTATATATATATATATATGTTCATCTCATCTTTGATTGCATTATTGTTGATTTCGAGAGAAATTGAATGATATCAAATACTCCCTCATATTCAAAATATGTGTATTCAAAATATTTGTCATTGTACACATTTTAAGAAAATTATTTACTGTACTTCCTTTTATACCCTTAATTAATAATTTTGAAATTTTCCACATGACTTTAAAGATTATTATTATCAATGTAATTTTTTTTTTAAAAAAAAAACTAAAGTATATTGAGAAAAATTATAATTAATTCACATTGAAAAATGCAAAACGATATTTAAATTGCAAATAATACGAAAACTTAAAACGACATATATTATGAATATGAGGGAGTATTATTCATTAGGAATAATATACGTTAGTAAAATTATCAATTTATTTATATAAGGGTTAAAGAGATTTTTTTTATATTGATTCAAAATCTGAAAAAAAAAAATCAATCTAGGACCTGAAATGCAAAAATTATTAATTTAGAACAGAAAAATAATAAAAATGATAGTACTATATTTAACTTCTTGTTACTTTTTTTTTCTTATATATTTTTCCACTTGCGTGGAATTAAAATATCTTTTATTTTTTAAAATTGTGATTTATAAAAATATATTTGGATAACTAAAAATTATAACACGTCAAACACATACAAATTGAGTTATGCTAAATGGGATTAACTATACTCCAAATAATCTTTGATAATTGATGTAATGTCCAAATACTAAGACCTAACATAGTAATTTATGGATTTAAAGCAAGCCATAGAGGGGTGCATCATTGCGACAATCATCAAGTGTTAGTTCATTTTCATATGCAGTGATAATAAATAATTAAAGGCCATAATCCCTGCAACTAAGGGATACTATTGCATTTATAGAAAATGACATGCATGGGGACACTGCAGGACAACCTTAATAATTAAGGATTTAAGGCCCCGCAGATAGATTTATGGATAAGCCCATTTCTTTCTTTGCTACTTTCACACTCATAATTTGTTTAATATTTTTTTTTCTTTCTTTTCCCCGAAAATTTGGAGTAGAATATGAAATAATCCATGCGAGTTGTGTAATTTTAGTTAAAAAAAAAAAACTAATATCATTTACTAAAACAACTAATACCTTTTAATATGTAACAACTAATAGCATGCATTCAAACTAGAGAGCCTTATAGCAAAACAACATTTACTCTCAAAACAAGTTTCATTGTAAAATTTATTCACAAAAATATACTTTAGCTTTTTTCATTTTTTGGTTGAATATATCAAGTATTTAATAGTTTTAAATTATTTATTTAAAAAACATCTCTTGAAATTTAATTAAATTTTGATTAAACACATTTTTTTATGTAAGGTTAACTTATGTCTTTTTGTATAATGTTTGTCTACTCATTAAGTTTTTAATTGAACGTAATTTTTTTAAAAAAAAAAAAATTGACATATCATTTAATTTGTACATTTCTTGTTAATAACCGGGCATTCTGAAACGAAATTTCTGGTTTCATCTTTTTTTTTTTTTTTTTTAAATAGTTGCAAGCAATTGATATCACTTCCACCGATTTTTGTTTCTACATGATTAATTAACGACCTTGCCCACATATATATTTCTTAATTAACCATTTATTTTTTTTAGAAAGCAACAAGTTCAGAATATATCTATCTTTTGAATAAATACAAATAAATAGAGATATTAAGACTGTGAAGGAATGTCTTTTATGAAATAATCTCGTGAACAAATAAACATGAGATTGAATTAATTTTAATTTAAATTGATGACAATTATAACGGACTAGGAAAATTGTTATATGACCTGTGCGACCACTTCACCTAAGCTTTTAGAAAAAAGGGAAGAAGAATATTTGTATAATTTTTTATTTGAAGCAAAATGTGCCAAATTATAAAATAAGAAATAGAACATGACCAAATTAAAGGAGGGCCAAAATTATATATATGTTCTTTTATTGTTATTGGGATTTTATAAATTATAGGAGTATTCATGTTTGGGCTTCTGCCCTCGTTCTTGAAACCACAGCATTAAATCATAAGAGGTTGATAGAGAAGATCAATATAAGGATAATAATGCTGGTTAATTAATTATACATAGGACAGTTCTATATGAGTCGGAAAAGTCTCATATGCGGTTACCGCATCTATGCACCCGGGTAAGAAAACCCGACTTCCTCAAACCAATTTCAATCTCGCGCATTACCTTCCTCACCATCCATTGTCGTTGCGCTCAATCCATCGGCATGCACCCATCTTTTACCTTCATTTACCTTCTCCGTTGCCACCTTTTACAGTGCTCGAAAGATTGGCTGGAGGAAACGACCACGGGTCGAACATTAGAGAGTTGAGAATTGGGTAGAGGAACTCTTGCTGCGGAGGAAGACTGCGAAATTTCTCATTTCCGCCCATTTGGTTGGTTCAATCTTGTTCGTGTATGACTTAATTTGTTCAAATTCCTTCAGTTTTTTTGTTGGACATTTCAGTGTAATTATATTTCTAATTATGTAATTCGTGGATTCGGGCTTCTTATTTTCGATTATGTTCATGAATTTCTGGATTTTTCTGTCGAATTTGGGTTTCTTAAATTTCTTGCATTTGAGTTTCTTAAATTGCGTGAATAATTGCACTGATATTTGAATTTGAGTTTTCTTAAGAAATGCATGCTTGTGCTGGTCCATTCAAATCGATAAAGAATTTGTGTGAAGAAATGCAGGTTCACAACGGATAAATGACTAAGAAATGCACACCTCTTACTTGAATTTGAGTTTTGTTAAGAATTTGCGTGAAGATAATATAGGTAGCTCTCTTTTAGTTCTTACTATCTTATTCTTTTCCAAGTTCTTTGAAGCATTTACAACTGATCCTCAATAAATTGAAATTTTGTGCTTCTGCTTTGTATTTGCACTTTAAAGATTTGGAGAATTTAAGTTTAAGTTTTATGATTTGGGTGGTTTGATTTTCTTCAATTTGAGAATAATAGTTTCTAAAAAGTGCTAGCACTTCTTCCTAAAAAGTGCTATCACTTATTACTGAAAGTGTTGTTGAAAGTCATATTTATATTTATTTAGAAGTGCTAATAGCTTCTGAAAAGTGACAACACTTCTTCCTAAAAAGTGCTAGCACTTGTTTCTGAAAAGTGCTAACACTTTTTATTGTTTTTGTTACTAGTTAAGTGCTACTAATTCTTATTGTAAAGTTCTTTGAAAATTTACTGATAAGTGCTATCTTATTGAAATTGTTGTTGAAAGTTCTTTCTTTATATTTATATAGAAGTACTAATAGTTTTTGAAAAAGTGCTAGAACTAGCACTATTTTGAAAAAAGTGCTAGCACTTTTTCTACTAGTTAAAGTGCTAGAACTTGTTACTGAAAAGTGATAGCACTTGTTTCTGAAAAGTGCTAGTACTTCTTATTATTTTCGTTACTAGTTAAGTGCTACTAATTCTTATTGTAAAGTTCTTTGAAAATTTACTGATAAGTGCTATCTTATTGAAAGTGTTGTTGAAAGTTCTTTCTTTATATTTATATAGAAGTATCAATAGTTTTTGAAAAGTGCTAGCACTTGTTACTGAAAGATGATTCTACGTCTCATTGTTTTCGTTACTAGTTAAATGCTACTAATAAAATTGTTATCTTCATTGTTGTTGTCAATGCGTTCTTCAGTTATTTCATCTTCTACCATTGCATTCAAATCATCAACCATTGTAGTCAAATCATGAATTTCATTCTCCATAAGAGATGTCTCTATGTTTTGTTCAATTTCAGTAAATACATGTTGAATTATACTCAACCTTGTATCTGAAATTTTGTAAAGAAAAAAAGATGACAAAACGTGGGTTAAGGGTTAGTGGAAAAAGAATCGAATCATTCACCTCAAACTTAAAATTCTTACTTTGCACAATTAGAATAACCAAGAACTATGAAATACTATAAATATGTGAGGAAGAAAAATGACAAGTGTCATTAAATTAAACTAAAAAGTGCTATCTATTATTAATAAAAAGTGTCATGTATAATTTATAAACAAAAAAAAAAAAGCATAATTAAGAATAATTCATATCTTGCTTTCTTTTTCCACATTGAATCAACAGTCCATTTTATCTTCGATTTACAATAACTAATTACAAGCAGACATAAAATTTGTTAAAGTAAGATATAGAAAGAGATTCATTAAAACAGATATATTGGATTCAACTATTCTAAAATTTCAATTATAACGAAAAATCAAAATCAAAACAGATATTGAAACACGGTATTATCATCCTTATATATTCTTCAAAAGCAGAAAGATCCAAGATGGTTTCAACTTCACATTTGTAATCAAAATCTAAAATGGTCATTGTTGTTGAAAAATAGTGTTGTAGAACTAACTTTTTTCGAAATCATCATCCATGTTGCTCGGCATATTGAAGATTGACGCAGAGGTCACAGAAATTGGGATTTAAAACTTTGAAAATCAATGCAGGAAAATTGGGGATCTAAAGAAAAGAAGAAAAAAATGAGTTGATTAAGAATCGACACAGAGCATATGAATTGGGGATCGATCTAAAGGATAAAAGTAAAAAAAAAAAAAAAAATTGTTTGATGAAGGGGTCGATCACCTGACATCAAACAAAAAACTCTCATATTTTACCACTAGACTAAACACAAATCACAATAAATTTTGATTTTTTGTAGTATATATATGTTAAATGTTGACTCATTTTAAAAAATGGATCAAAATGACCCGGGTGCATGGATGCAATCACTCAGTCTCGTTATAAATTTTCACCCGCTTATTAATTATTGTTGAATTTAAGGAAGGGTATAGAGCGATAATCCTCTTGGATGTAATTTTTTTATTATACAGTAAAATTAATAACCTCATTAAAACTAATAATTTGTCCGGTCCCAAGTTGGGACCAGTACAAATTTGGGACCCAATCAATAAAATTATAAAATAATAATTTTTTTGAGATCCCAGTGTATATATATTGGTCCCGACGAAACTATAAATTAATGATTATTAAAAATAATCCATATATATATATATATGATGCACTTGAATATTCTTAAGACAACTTAGTAAAATAAAAATCTAGTGTAACTTGTTTTTTCTTGAACTTCAAATCTATGTTGATCTCAACTTTAAATCTCCTTACTCCAACCATATTTTTGTATTTTCCAAAACCAATTAATTTAAACAAGCCATTCCAACTTCCACGTGAGTTTGTGTTCATGGAATTCTACTAGTACATTTGTATTTTAACTTAATTTTCATCAATAATTATGCATGTATACTTAAAGTTATTCAAAGAATTTGGAACTTTGAAGGTCAACTGTACATATACGTTAAAACCTCTTTAAATTAATAAATTATTAATTTATCGATATAATAATATCTCTATAAATTAATAAAATTCTCTGGTCCCAACATTATTAATATATAGAGATTTTACTGTACATGTAAAAATATTTATATTTACACCAACATTTTATATAAATTCACCTTCCTTAATAAAAATATGCATAATAATATTATAATATAAATATATTTATTTCCATACTGTAATATGAGGACATAATTATAGGTTAACTAGATTAAAATCCCGCGTTTACGCGGGTTGTTCTCAAATTAAATTGATAGCATAATATATTATATAATATATATAAATTAATTAATTTATTGTGTAAAATAATATATTTATATTATAAAATAAAAATATTCAACTAATATATGTATAAAAGTATGTAATAATTTTCTGTATATTTTAAAATTTTATTTTTCAATACATCAAATTTATAAAGTATTTAAATAAAATTTTATTTTTCAATACATCAAATTGTAATATAATATTTATACTCCTATATATTATTTAAAATTGTGATATAAATAGAATTAATCATTATACTCAATATTATGATTTAAGAATTAATCATTATACTCAATATTAAGATTTAAGAGAAATCACATATTTAGAATTATATTATATAAAGTAAAATAATCACATTAATTTAAAATTATATAATATCAAATTTTTATAAAGAGAAATACTTTGAAATAATATACTTACTTTAAGAGATTTATTAAATTAGTCAAATTTTCCAATATTAATCATTCCATAATTTTTTCTTAATTTAAAAAATTTATTACTTATTGACACATCATCACATTACTCAATATTATGATGCCACATAATACAATCTATTTTAATGCATAGATTTAAATTTTGGAAAATAATTTGATTTAATTGATTAAGTGGGCCGGTCTTAGATCCATGCTAATTCTATTAAGGCCGAAGTGGTGTTTTTTCCTTTCTTTTGCTAGGGTGCGGCTAATACGCATCCATTAATTTTTAATGGATACACACACGCAATTGATTCACCCTCCTGTATATGTTTTCGTAATTTTATTTATACATTTCTCTTAAATTTTCCATAATATTCCTAATATGAAAATTACTCAAAACTATCTCACGTAATGATACACACACCAAATAAGAACCATGAGAAAGAACACATAAATTAAAGTGATCGACGGAGAGCGGCCGGCAACGGAGAGGAAGAACTGTGGCCGGTGACGAAGAGGAAATACTATCATGGATAAACGTCACAAACCCATTGAAAACTGTTAGTTTCAAAACTTTAATTTCAATGATATTTTAGGGTTCTTAGTTGGGTATAGATTTTAGATTTTTTTTTTTAATTTGATAATAGGTATGTGAGTTATTTTGTAGTTTGATATATTATATACTCTTAATGTTTAGTTTCAGAATTTAATGCAAATTTTATTTTAGGGTTCTTTGTTGGGGATAAATTTTAGATTTTTTAAATTTGATAATAGGCATTTGAGCTTTTTTTTTTTTTTTTTTTTTTTTTTTGTAATTTGATGTATTCTATACTCTTATGTTTTTATTTTATTTCAATTATATTATTGATACATCTTATACAATTTATTTTGGGTATTTGTTATTTAGCACGAAAAACCTATTTTGGATGATTATCATCCTACGATAATCAACATGTATAAATTGAATCAAGATTTCGGTTGCGAAGGGGATTGAATGGAGTGATATTTGACTCGTATTAATTAATTTAATTAATATTTAAGTTTTATTCGAAAACTAATATTTTAATATTTGTATTAAAAAAATAACAATCAAAACTTTTATAAATGAAATTTTAGAAAAGAATGACTTTTAGAATTAAGGAATAGCAATAAAAGAAGAGTATGCCGTTTGATTAAAAGGGAATCAAATATTTGATATGTTAAAAATGAGTAATCAAAGACATAGATTCATTCCTCACCTTTTTAGAGGATTGAAAGTCATTCTTTTCTAAAATTTCATATATAATTTTTAAAAAATTTATTATGTCACTCTAAATTATTTATTAATATTATTTATAATATTCTAAGCATGTTTATTATATATTATATTCTTTAATATTAAAAAAGAGTTAATAATAATTTTTATTAAAATCAAATATTTTCCAATGGTAATGATAATTATACCTCTATATATATAAATCAAATAAGTAAACAATAACTATGTCATGAACACCAAAACAGGGAAATTGAATGTTGTAGATGATGGAGTTGCAGTGTTTTGTGAAGACGAAGATGGAGAGAAAAATAAGGAAGAAAGCCCTGTTTCTTTGGGAGAAGAATATTTTTCTGGAAACTTGGAGAAGAGAGTGAGATATAAGTGCAGAAGTATTTGTCAACCATCTAGGAAAGCAAGAGGAATGAACAGTCATAATTTATTTTAACCATCTATTTCATACTAATTTGGGCACGCATTTAAAAAAAAAGTGTAATGAGTGAAGTATTGAAGGGTAATTTTATAAATTTTTATTATTAAAGTAAGGGAGGCAGTTGGATTGAGTGTAAAAAATAATGATATTTTGTGTAAATATATGAATATTGTGAGGGTGGAGTTTAACGAAGAATTTTTTTTTTTTTTAATATAAAAACTAATGTGAAATAAATCAAAAAAAAAAAGTGTAAAACTAATATTGACTGAGGGATAATAGTTTCTAGTTTCAATTAATTCCAAAAAGTGACCCATGCTAAGGTCATATTATATTTCAGCACAGTTAATTAGTATTTGCACAATTAGTACATTAGTATTTGCACAATTAGTACTTATGGTCCCACCAATTTGTTGTTATATGGGAATCATTTTACAGTTTGGTTTTCTGCATAAACTTATCCGATTTTTCTCTCTCATCTCTCTCCTTCCTTATTCTCTCCATCTTTCTTTCTCTTTCCTGTTCATCAATCATCAAAATCCTTTTTACAAATCAGTTTATTATTCACATTACATTTTCAGATAATATACAAAAAAATATTTAATACACTTTGTGGTAAATATTCACTACCAAAGCCATTGCTATTCCTCACTATTTTCGAACCTATTGACATTCATTTCAACAAACTACACATCCCCTAAATTAATTTTTTTATTGAAGCCTAAAATCATGTACTAATTTTACATTAAATATCTTAAATACATTTTTTAAAATTTCGATTTAAAATGAAACTTAAAACTTAAAAGTTGTTTCACAGTGTTGGAAACGTGGAGAGCCGTCTGTTTCTGGAGGTTGTCTTCCAGAATTTCCAACTCTTTGTGCTTATCCAATCCAAATCACATGATTTCCAGCAGGCATAAAAGACAAAATTCCAATCATATATTATATAAATTTGGATTGAATTAGAAGAAATTGAGAAGGTTAGAGAGAGAAAATCAAGAAATGGAGAACAGCAGTGGAAATAAGAAGGTGATGGTGGCGATTGATGAAAGTGAATTCAGCCACTATGCTTTGGAATGGACACTCGAAAATCTTCGTGAAACGATTGCAGATTCAAAGATAGTAATCTTCACAGCTCAACCTGTTGCTGATTATACTTATCTTAATGCTTCAACTTTGGGAGCTGCACGTATTTCCCCCAATTTCAATTTCAATTTCCCCTTTCTTGTGTTTGATTTACTGTTAGGGTTTCATGATTAGACTCACGGTATCTTATTCTGCAGCTGTGGAATTAATTACATCTATCCAAGAAAAACATAAAAGGATTGCTGAAAACTTGTTGGAGAAAGCCAAGAGCATCTGCACTAAATATGGGGTACTGTTGAATTTGCACTTTCTTCAATTTCCACCCTTATTTCGTATCTTTGAGCAATTCTATCACACATTTCATGTTTAGTGTGTTATCATTGGACCGTTTGTTTGATATGATTACTTGGGGATATAATTTTTTTCATTTTAACGGTTGATTTGTATTATCTAAAGCAAAAAAATTGATAAGTTTCTTTTCATTTTATTTTTTAGTATTAAAATTATCACCTATTATATTACCAAGTTAATTGAAAAAATACCTTTTTTTTTTCTAACATAATATTTTAAAAGGGGTATAATTGCAAAATTTGAACGTATCACATAAATTAATTTTCAATACAAACAATTGAAAATAGTAGGATTTTATATTAAACTATCTTAATATTTATTTAAAAAATATGTGCTTTCTGTGATCTAGTAAAATATATCACACATATAAAGACAAATGTATCACTATTCCTCCAAATTTAATATTCCAATCAAATGTGTCCTTAGATTGATTATAGAAGGAATGATAATTGTTGCAGATAGCTGCTGATACCTTGACAGAAGTTGGAAACGCAAAGGATGTCATATTGAATGCCGTGGAAAAGCTTAACATACAATTACTTGTGGTTGGCAGCCATGGTCGCGGAGCTGTTCAGAGGTTCGAATTTTATATGGAAATACTTTATATTTTTTCAGGGATTTATCAACCATAGTATGCTTATCAGCTCATGCATTTCATTTTTATTTTTTATTTATGAATTTCAATAGGGCTTTTCTTGGGAGTGTGAGCAGTTTTTGTGTCCATAATGCCAAATGCCCTGTTCTTGTTGTGAAGAAGACAGATTAAACTCGAGTTTCTCTCCGAGTGTTGCAGCTAAGACTGTAGTTATTGAGGATGTATGTGTATGTGCTAAGTTGTATTTATAATAACGGAAAACGTAACTATCAATGTTGAAATTTGGTTTGATGATCTAAGTAAATAAATAAACATGTTTTGCAAATTATGTTATCATTTGGTTGGCTATGTTTCCTTTAGATAATTGCTTTCTTGGTTCATACTTATAAGTAGTAACATGCTTCTAATAGTCATCCGAATATACGGTTAAGAGTAGCAGCCAAACGGACACCTCCCTGAGCTAGCCTCATATTCACAACTGGATAACGGGAGAGGAAGTAGTCATCTGCACAAGTCATATGTAGCTGAATATCATTTTATTGCTACATAAAAGTAAAGTAAAAAACAAATCCATAGCTACAATTAACATTTACCTTCCAGAATTGAGCCATTATTGACTCCTTTGTATGCCCAGTCGCACGCTGCTTTGATTCCTTCCGTTGCGTATCTGCATGTAACCCAGGTAATGGATCAGTCTGTTTTATGAATTTTAAAGTAGTTTCGAATACATGTTTGAGAATATGTTTTTTAAGTCCTGTAAATTTTCACATTATGCTTTCTTAACACTCCACTTACATCAAGTTGAATTTCGTCCCGTCAAAATTTTAGTCCCTTGAATGACTACAACAGGTTAGTAACCAGTTTTGAAAGTTGACAGGATGAAATTAAAAAAAAAAATGAAAAAAATGACACGACTACTTATCTACATGATAAAAGGACGAAAAAAATTAATTCAGGAAAGTAGAGTGTCCTGAAAGAAAAACTGAACAAACTTATAGGACTAGAATTTACATGTCTGGGCAAGCCGTCTTGCTGCAGGCCTCCCACGCCTTTGCTTGGTTAGCCCACACCGTCTGTCAAAACACAACAATCACATGAAGAGGAATATTCAACTAATGTTTGAAGGTAAGTAGCAACTGGGATTATTACTGTTATGTTCTTCTGAAGCGTGTTGATTAGTTCATCAACGTTAAAGTCGTAAAACCTTTCTTCTTCTGTCTCGATTATGTTATCATCCCACACCTGCAGGATAAGATGTTTAAAATAAAGTTTCTAAAATTAAACATGTTATTGCAGAGGAACTTACGTGGTGAAGAACCGTTTTTCTCGTGTACCAGTGGACATCGATTGTGTTTGCTCCCCTGTCTGAGGTAAACCCCACATGTAGAGGCTGCACCAGTATAATTTTGATGCTATGATCAATACAATTCTATTCATAATTCAACGGTAAAGAAAGATATATCATAAATCATTAATTGTAATACCTGATGGATGTCTCCCATAAAATGAGATAGGAATAGAAGAGCTTCTGTAAGATTATCTGATAACCATTCAATTCAACTCAACTCAATAGATACATTAGCTGATAGATGAAATTTTAAGGTTAATTACTAAAACCCCCTCGAAGTTTGTCCTGTGGTTCGAGTCTTTTTCGTCTTTTTAAGGGATATTTGGTAATTTATTCAAACCACGACCTAGTTTAAAATCGAAGGACATACACTGAGATGCAGAATTGCTACTTCCATAGCTGCGAAGCTGCTCAGTGTAATTGTTGATTGCTCCAGCCACACATCTACCCAGTACACCTTCCTCATCTTTGCAATCCCCTATATATCATGTCATTTCTAATCTGTCATGTTACTAAACAAGATTTCTAGAAATGAAAATTATAGACGTGTTTGCAAACTCTATTAATCGTTTCTAGAATCACTTTTTTTTTAAAAAAGTTTTCAAGAATAAATTTTATAAAAAAGTGATTTTACTCTAATTTATAGAGAATGCAATCCCATGTATATCATATCATTTCTAATCTGTCACGTTACAAAAAAAGATCTCTAGAAATGAAAACTATAGACTTGTTTGCAAACTATATTAATCGTTTTTAAAATTACTTATTTTCAAACGTTTTTCAAGAACAACTTTTTCTACTCTAATTTGTAGAGGTTGCAGACACCACCTATATATGTTACCAGATTACAAGGCTTACTGTTGTATTGATACGTGCAGAGGTTATCAGGGGTATCAATGTAATGAAGAGGCCGCGACCAATGATAACGGAACCTGACTTGATCCGCCCACGAGCACACACTGCCAAGATCATTATTCGCGTACGAAGGCAAAAGTCGAGACACAGCGTCCGCAGCTGCTGCACTCAACCTCGGCTACGATGGATGAATCAGATACAAAAAAATCAAGAAAATGAAAACCTAGTAAGTGAAAGGTTAATGTAGGAACCTGAGCAAGTTTACAGGTGATCAGATGGCCATCAATCCCCCAACCATAGGCAACAGAAGTACACAGTAACAGAGCTGCAGATGATAGAATCTCAAATTTGAACAAAACCATATTGATTCTATGTTTGATTAAGATATAGGGGCATTATATTTTTTAGCAAACTTTATATGATGAGCTTGGCCTTAAAATTGTCGTGGGGTAGTGTGAACAGTGCGAATAACCAAACTGATAAAGGGGCTTGTTATTATTTTATGGGATGGTATTATTATGACATCTAGAAAGTGACAATTAATATTCTTATTATTAGGAAAGCAACTGAAACAGACCGCGTTGGTTAACCTTTGTTCCCACGTAGTTGTTTTTTGCATTTAAATATTATTTGAAAGTTATTGATATATTATACTTAGGATCTTCAGGGTATTAGAAGTAGGTAATGAGAATGACTCATTAATTATTCCTATTGATGATGCTTGGTAATATTTACAATTTGAAATTAATTTAAAAATAAAATAATCATTAATTTATTTTGATTATATAATATCTCTGTTATAATCAATCATTTAGTAATTATTCATTTTTTCTCCGCTCAACTTTTTTTTCAAAATTCATCAATGAGAATGAATCACTAGTCATTCTCATTACCTAATTATAATACTCCCAACCAAGCGGCTCTTTAAAAACGTGATCGCACATGCGGTCTACAAGTGTATTTAATTATCTCTTATGCAATTAGAAATGGTGTACTTGTCATGTTTTAGTTATATTAAAATGTATATTTCAGTTATATTGATATGCACGTTTTGTTTCACATTTTCAATTAAATCTAATTTGTAATGTGTTTTAGTGATATTTATATGTGCAGTTTAATTATATTAATCTTTACATGAGATGACTCTGTAATTATTACTCCTTTTGTTTCAATTATGATTGTTCAAAGTCAAATGGTTGATAGATATTAAAAAAAAAAGAAGTTATTTTTAGTATTAAAAAATATAAATTAAAGGGTAGGAGTTATTTGATTAACAATTAATCAACCGTCAAATCTAAAACAGCATACATAGGCACTGCAACAAAAAAAAAAAAAAAAAAAAAAGTTTGATTAGCTGTATAATTTTATTAAGTATATACTTATTTAGACTACACTCTTATCTTCCGTTTTTATTTTTTTTTAAAAAAATATTGGAAATTAAACCCAACAAATACTCGAATTTATTACATATATTCATACCAACACAAGTATTACCTCCGTTCCAAGATTATTCGAGCATAATAGAAATATTATACAATATAACATTTTTATATTAGGCTTAATTGCAAATAAAATCACTACTTTTTCGCAAATTGCAATTTAATCTAAACTTTTGAATCTTGTTAAAAAAAACTTCAATTTAACTTTTTTTTGCAATTTAAACTTACGGGCAGTTTATCCTTGCCCGAAAGCTGATGTGTACAAAAAAATGTACAGTCATCATCCCAGTAAGCATCCACATCAGAAAATATGCATAAAAAAAAACTTAATTGCATATTAAATCACCACCTTTTTCGAAAATTGCATTTTAATATAAACTTTTGAATTTTTTTTTAAACAAAACTTCCATTAATATTTTTTTTACATTTCGATCTTACAGGCATATTAGCTTCTCCTGTAGTGATGTTAGCTTCTCCTCAGAATCGATGTATCGTTGAAATTTAAGGGTTTTATTTTCTTTGCTTAAATGAAAACTGCCTATAATTTTAATTTTTTTAATTATACCTTTACTATACATTGTAAAATAAACTGTATAAAAATAAATCAAAACTAAAACTTAAAAATTAAACTAATTTATTTTATTTAAATTAAAATATTTTCATAAATTAAAAAAATAACAAATTAAACGACGTCATTTTACTCACGTGTCGGTCACGTGCGTACATAATCCGGCGAAAATGAATGACAGTACAATTTTTATCTGTGTGACATGTTGACTGAGTATTTCAATTCATTGGGAACTTAACAAAATTTATTAAATTGGAGTTTTGTTTGCCCAAGATTTAAAAGTTTAGATTAAAATGCAATTTCGGAAAAGGTGGTGATTTAATATGCAATTAAGCTTTTTTTTTTTTTATGCATATTTTTCGATGTGGATGCTATCGGGACGACGATGTATGACGTTTTTGTACACATCAGCTTTCGGGCAAGGATAAACTGCCCGTAAGCTTGAATTGCAAAAAAAAATTAAATTGAAGTTTTTTTTAACAAGATTCAAAAGTTTAGATTAAATTGCAATTTGCGAAAAAGTAGTGATTTTATTTGCAATTAAGCCTTTATATTATCATTTAAATTTAAAAAATATCACTCTTATTTATTTTAGTTTATCTTTCTCCTACACTTTATCTTATTAAATCATCCAAAATATCTCTATATTTTATCTCCTCTCCTACATTTTTTTCTCACAAAAGCAACTTTTTTTCTTAATGACTTGGTCTCATATGCAGTCACTCAATACATACATACACTCACATCCGCCACAAAAGGTGCTAGGTGTTACAATTATAAAGTGCTACGTACTATGAATAGAAAATATCAATAAGTATTATGTGTTAGTATTATTCAAATGTGTCAACAAATTTAACTGAAATGCGTCATAATAAAACCTGAGTGTACGCATGCACTCATCTCACAAAAAACCAACTCATTCTTAATATATGTCACACTAAGTGTGTAAATAATATTGGGACAGAGAGAGTATTCATTAAAAAGACTACTTCAAAATAAAAAATAAAAAAATCACATTTCCTTTAATCGAGCAGATGGTGATTTAAATTAATGACCTCATGACATAGGTAGTGGAGTTCTAACAAATTGTGGTATTTCACTTCGTAAAAAAAAAAAAAATCACATTTTAGTTCTTATTTTTTTAAGGTAAGTGACTTCGTGATAAATTAAATAAGGATATATAGGGCATTACGAAATGAGTTTGAAATAAAATGTTAGTAATTCATGAGAAAGAGATAGTGGACCTATTTATTTTGATATTAAAATGTTAGTAAATTCACGAGGAAGAGATAATGGGCCTATTTTTTCTGGGCCCAGTTAAGCAGCCTTATTGAAGGAAATATAAGGCCCGCTATTTGAGCCCAGAACCAAAAGCAAACAGCAGCCCATTGTCATGCTTGTGCGGTGAGCAATTGATGAACCAACCATGAAGTGACACTCCTTTTTAACAAAAAAAAAACTCAAATTAGTGTAGAAGTGGGAATAAAGTGTAAGGGTATTTTGAGCGGTTGAATGAGATATAGTGTAAGAGATTAAATAAAGTAGAATAAAATAAGAGGACATTTTTTAAATTTAAATGATATTGTGAGGGTGTAGTTTATGAAGGATATTTCATTTTAGGAGTGTGATGTTAATTGTGAAACGTCGCGAAAAGGAAAGTGTGAAGATAATTGCAAGAGGAAGAAAGTATATAAATCTATACTATATATAAAAGTGGCTTGAGTATGAGAAATATTTTCGGACGTTTTTACCCTTGCTCACTTTTTTCCCCCATGATTTGATCTCATCTTAACATTTTTCAAAACTCCCTAAGCTTTTGTCTCTTTACCTATTCTGCCCTTCGTTTCATGTAGGGATGTAAACGAGCCGAGCCGAACCGAGCCGAATACCATCAGGCTCGAGCTCGGCTCGTTTGATTTTTTTTGGGCTCGAGCTAGATTCGAACTTTATTTATTGGGCTCGAGCTCGACTCGAATGTAAATTATTTGGCTCGCGAATAGTTCGGGTTCGGCTCGTCAAAAGTTCGTAAATAAAATAATCGAGCCTAGTTCGAGTTCGGCTCGAAAAAAAGCTCGTTAACAAATTAATTAAACATAGTTCATGCTCGGCTCGAAAAAAAAGCTCGTTAACGAGTTAATCAAACATAGTTCGTGCTCGGCTCGGAAAAAAAGCTCGTTAACGAGTTAATCAAGCCTAGTTCGAGCTCGACTAAAAAAAACTCGTTTACAAATTAATCATAGTTTGAACTTGAAAAAGTTCGTTAACGAGTTAGTATTACAACATGACTACAAAATAAAATTTTATCTTAACAAGTTAGTATTACACCAATAAAATAAGTAATATTATTCAGTAATATAAGCGATATCATTCAAAAAGAGTGCACGACGTAAATAGTATATATAATATAAAAAGATTGACTATACACACTAATACATATAATAGTCAATTTTAGTTGAAATTAAAGTGTTTTATTTAATATTTCAAAAGTTAAATAATATTATAGAAAAATAAATATATAAAAATTTATAGTTTACTGCTTGATAATTGAATTATTCATATGAAAGGTCTTGTGTTCAAATCTTTTCTTTATTTAATTCTTTTAATATAATTATAATTCAATTTTTAAATTTAATACAAAAAAATAATATACTATATATAATATAAGTTAGTTTATATTTAATTCTTTAATATAATTGATAAGTTAGTTTTTTTAATAAATATATATATATATATGTATATATACATAATAAGACGAGCCTATTCGCGGGCCTTAAACGAGCCTGTTCGCGAGCTTTATAAACGAACCTGTTCGCGAGCCTGTTCGTGAGCTTTTATAAACGATAAAATAAACGAGCTCGAATTTGGGCTCGAGCTCAGCTCGTGAAATTTAATGAACGAATTCGAACGAATATTTTTCAAGCCGAGCCCCGAATAGTTCGCGAATGGCTTGGCTCATTTACATCCCTAGTTTCATGCCCTCTCCCATTTCTTCTTCCGCATGTGTTTCTTTCCCACGGCCACGAGAGACCTTCATCCTCCCTCTCCCGTTTCTTCTTCCTCATGCGTTTTTTTCGGAGAGACCTTTCATCCTTCTTCCTCAATTCACTTAATTAATCAATAAAGAAAATTGGCGCACCCCACTTCTCTTTTCTTTACGCTGATAATCTCTTTAATTCGGTCGGTAATTGATATACATTGGCTGCATAGCGGCGTTGAGATTGCACCCCTCTTCATGCGACCATCATCCGCACACTGCTATTACGATCGCCCCTACCTTCGCCCCATCTTGATGTTACCGTCTCCGCCAAATCACTCATGCGCTCCACTGGATTTACTCGAAGCACATTTCGTGGCCCCCGCAACCTCTGGTTCTACCTCTATATCGCTCGAAACAATTGACGGTGGCAACCTAACTCTTGGGATGATGTTGGCGACGCGAAGGGCACACGACAAAGGCTCAAGAAGACATGCTCAACAGCCCCGCCATGTGCGCAGATCAATACAGCCGCCGCTCTCCAGTCCAGTTGTCCATAGACTTCATCCTCCCTAATTCGTCCACAAAAGCCCCATACATTCAACAACCCTCTTCCCTGCAAACACACATCTTCACCTTCCTCAACTCTCCGATGCCACAAGATGTATGTGCCAGATGAGTAAAATTACTCTGTCTACGTATTTTTTGTGTCGATTTAGAAATGAGGATGGAAGTATTTTTGTGACTAATATGTTTCAATTACTGTATTGGTGAGATCGATTTTAGTTGGTCATCATGCAATTCAAGTTTGATTATAATATTAAAAGAAATTGAACTATCAATTATTCGGCATTGAGCATAGTTGAACTATCAATCATTCAGTCCCTCAATCATGTTGTCTAAAATTTCTCACCATCAGTTTTTATGGTATTGTATATTGTCACAACATGTCTTTTTCCTATATTTGGCGCAGCAACAACATGGTTTTTTCTATCATTTATTTATTGTGAATCTTTATGATTTGCCACTTTGTTTATGATTCAAAGTAACTTACCTCATTGTATGTGCATTTCATATCTGATGAATCACTCAGTTGTTTATTTTAACTTGCTGAAATTTGAGATCTTGAAGTCAGAGTAGCTGCTACTGGAACTACTCTGATATATGTAAGGCACACTATGTCGCTGATCGGTTGTATTTTCTAGTGATAAGAAATTACGACCAAGTTTATCGAACCCAAAGGACTAGGAGGATAATGAAGTCATGAGATTAAGCGTTGTCATAGTATTATAGAAGCGATCACGAATATGCAAATATTTAAATAAAATGAAAGCAAGTAAACAATTAAATAAAGCAAATAAGTAATCTAGCAAAGAAATATCAAGTGGGAGAGAGAAGTGCTCGGGTGTAAATCACCAAAGACTCGTTAACTATGGCAACATACAATCGGGGTTTCTATCACAAGGGGTGACGATTGAGGATATCCTAACAAAAATTCACACACAACTGTACTTGGTAAGCCTAGGGTATGGATGATCGATTAAGCACGTAAGATTGTTAGAGACAACACTCTAACCCCCCTCATTAATTACTAGCAATTAAATCAAGCAATTAATGTACTCAAATGCGGGTTCTAATGAAATTAACCAAGTATTCTTGCGTTAATCCAATATTGACATCAATCACACAATTAAAATCTAACACCCTAGCAAATATTTCAATTACCCAAATATCTTTGTGATAATTAATTCATCAAACAAGGGTTCAAGAAATAATCAAGCAATTAATTTATGCAAAGTACAAGTGAGTAATCAATCAACCTCAAAATTGAAACACCCAATCATATTAACATCATAATCAACTCATCTAAGGGTCATTACACCCAAACACTATAAGATTTACCCAAACATGAAATTAAGCAACAAACCCATGAAAATTAAAATTAGGGAAAATATGATTAAAATGAAATTAACCACTAGATATATGAAATAAGGAGAGATGTCACCTTGTGGGAGTGTAATACACTTGATTGTATGAAACTACCTTCTATTTTGCAAGAAATTAAAATACTATGAAGAACACCTAAAACTATGTGTGAGTGTGTGTTAATCTAAGGAAAGAGTATGCTAAAGTGTGAGAATGTGTGGGAAATGGAGAGAAATCCCTAAAATCTAGTACTAAGCTACCGGTTCGTGTCTTGCTTCCTACTGCTATGTCGCTGCTCTTGTTCCTCTGCCTACTACTACCCTACTGTCCTGGTGCCTCCAAGCTGCTATCCTCCTTCTCTTCACGGCCTACTGCCTTTTTCTATTCACGCCCCTTTTTTCTTCCTCTGCCAAAAGTCGCTGGTTTTCCTTTTTTTAGAATCGTCAAAACACTTTCTGTAAACAACTTCATGACTCAGGAATAGGATCATTAACATAGTGGGGCCCATATTCCAAATTACAATTGCTGCTTGCATTTAAAAGTTGTGCAGCACCTATTTTCTTCACATTATTTGGGCCTGAAATGGGCCTCTTTCTATGGGCCTCAAATTCTTTCTTTTTTTAATTCTTGAGCCCGATTGTAATTCTTCTCGTATTTTGCTCGACTCTCGAATTTCTTCTTCAATTGACTCAATAAATAATGGGCATGTATTTTGCATCAACAATGCTCAATTTACCTACAAAAATAACAAAATAATACCTTTCTCATCTCAAGTGCAATTAGTCAATTTAGTGTAAATAATGCAAGAAATCCTATTAAATTAAGCAAATAAATCACATCAATTTCAAGCAATTTTCACACTAATCAGTCGCCCCCGAACCCTTCCCTACACGGAGTTCCTAATGGGATTGGATCATGGACACTTGGGACCCGACAACAAAATCTACTCTCACCCAGATCACATTACTCTCGATGAAGGCTGCTCACGCGCTGGACCGGAAAATGTTGGTACATTCAAAATTTGCTGAAATACGAGTTTGATATACCTGTTACTTATCCTGCTAGCGCCCCTAAAATTGAGTTGCCCAGCTCGATGGAAAGACTCAGAAGCTTGAAATTTCTGTTTTTTTTTTCACATGCTTATATTGCTAAACAATTAGTTGAATATAATTAATTTTTGATACTTTTATCCTGGATGAATATTAATGCTTTAAAATGGTGTGGCCTGAAGACAACAAAAAACATGATACACTGACACATGCTTATTTTGGAAAATGGTTAGTTTTATTTCTTTTATCTTGGATGCATATTAATTAATACTGCAACCTGAAAACAAATGAACTAGATTTTTTGAATTGATGAATAGTAAATATTAATACTAACGAAAGGGAGCACCCTAATGGCTTAATTTTATGGAAGTAGCACATAGGGGAAATATCTCATTTGATTGTTGTCCTTCATGCTCTTCTTGCATTGATAAGATACCCACTTCTCAAATCTCAGGCGCTTTATTTTTATTACTAACCATGTTCCAAATTTTTTTTCTTTTATATAATATTTATACTTTGTAATTATTTGTTTATATCTTGAATTCATGCAATCAGTTTGAAGAAGATCGAGGATTGTTGTACTCAAACTTTTGTCCCACAAGGCAAATAATTTCTCCAGAGCTTTCACTCATTGTTGAAACTTTGGAAAGTGACACAAGTTAGAACAATGCTTGGAGTATAATGTTACTTCAGTTGATAGAAGATTATCTGATGTTTCTTTTAAATGATTGTTAGTTTGAAGATTGTATTTTGTTGGGTCTTTTCACCGATTCTCACGGTCTAAACGAGCCAACGGGCTCAGGCCACCTGCTTGCCGGATTCCAAACAGAGGAAGATGGGAAACCAAAGGTTGCACGGTTGTAACTCTCGTTGAGAATTCTCTCTTCTCACTCTCTCTCCAAGGTAGCGGCGCTTCACGTTGAGAAAGCAAAAGGAAGACTAAGAATTCAAAATGACACCCCTAGGTTAGAAACTAAGTTGGCTTAGTGGGCCCATGGGCCAAAACCAATTGGGCTCAAGCCCAACATATTTATCACCTTTTTGGTCATCCCCATCAACATACCGAAATTCAACAGGTGATCATCATGGCCCACACACACAACACACTATGTGCACATTGCACACCTGCAAAAGAAAGCACAAAGTTTAGTGCAAGACAATAATAGCAAATGCAAGATAAGTTATTACGAGGAAACACAACAAAGAAACACATGTTGTACACAAAGAAAAAACAGTTTAGACACACAAGTCATAAAAAAAAAAAAAAAAAAACAGAAAACACATATCTAGGCAACAAAAGATAATCCTAATCCATAGAATCGAAGTTCAAAATCCTCATGCACGACCTAAATTTTTCCAAAGAAAGACACTTAGTACCCATGTCAGCAGGATTAAACTCTGAAGCAATTTTTTCTAGCTCAGCAATGTTTTTTTCTACAACATCACGTACAAAATGGTATCGAACATCAATGTGTTTGGTTTTTTCATGGAATACAGGATTCTTACACAGTTGTATAGCAGACTAACTATCAGAAAATAGCACAGATTCAGATAAGTTCAAGATAATAGCAAAAAATGCAAGTTCATTCATCTCACATTTTTTATCTTCAGTAAATCATCAGGATAAGAGTGATCTATGGTTTTGTAAACACATTGCTGGATCAAGATGCATTTCATTTTCTGTTTCCAGATACTGAAATCACCTTTACCAATAAAGGGGGCCAATACATATGCGGACACAGGTGTAGCCATTTGGTTTACAAAGCTTAGAACACAAGCACAATACACAGAGATGCAAGAAAATCAGTAAATGGCAAGCGGAAGCAGGCACACACAGGTCACCAAGATAGAAGACCACAAAGAAAGGATAACGAGCATATAATTCACAGAATCAAACCTAGAACTAGACATGCTCAAACCGAAACCGAACCGGGTTTGAACCGGTTTTTTTTCGGTTTGAAAGCAAAACCGGTTTCGGTTTATGCAAGACCAAAAGTTTCGGTTTCGGTCATTGCAAAACCGTAAACCGGAGAAAAATTAAACCGGGCGCCGGTTAAGTTAAAATCGGTTTTGCGGTTAAACCGCCGGTTTCGTTTTGTATTTTTTTTTTTTAAATTTGAAATTTCAAACGGACGGATCAGATTAGTTGACCGTTGGAGATCAACGGCCCGAGATCATCGACCGTTAGATGGAACGGCCGGTTTGAAAGCGAAGGCGGTTGGCGGTCAAACCGCCTTGACCGTTAGATTCAAATTTTTTTTTTTTTTTAATTAAATTTCCCACCTCTATAAATACCCCACACCTCTTCTCATTTTTACTACACCAATTCTTACTCTCTTACTCTCAATTCTCAATTCATACTCTCTCAATTCTCAAATTCTCTCAATTTCAATTATTATACTTATATTATAGTTATATTAGTTTAGTTTACTTATCTATTTATATACTTATATTATACTCAAATTCTTATATAGTTATATTATATACTTATATTATACTCAAATTCTTATATAGTTATATACTTATTACTATATTATATTATATACATTATACACTCTACATTTATTATATTATATACACTTATTATACATTATACACTATTATTTTATTATACACTTATACACTTTACAAAATCAACCGAAAATGTTTGCCAAAAGTCAAAGGGCAAAGGCAAAGCTTCCACCTCCGGTTCTCAATCATCTCTTCCACCTCCTCCTCCTAGCAATGTAACCAATGCTCCTATTTTTGATCTCGACGATGATCGCGATGATGCTATTCGCGAAACTCCGGTGTTGGTTACGAAGATTATATATTTTCGGATGATGATCAACCCGACGCCGCCACTCAAATGCCTTAAAGCCACCACTCAAGAAGAAAGTGACGATCAAGAAGAAACACCAACTCCGGATTCAAACCAATCAAGAAAGGTGTTGAAGTCCATGACGCGTTTGTTCGTCATTTTAAGAAGAATTACGTGGGGAAGGATTCAAAAGGGAGGGACAAGTTCGAGGCGATTTGCAACTATTGCAACATGAAATATTCGTTTATAAAAGGAAACGGATATGGAGCGTTGAATAGTCATACAAAGTCGAAGCATCCGGCGGAGTGGGGATTACCAAGCCAAACGCAACTTTCAAGTCACGGATATACCGAGTCCTTCGGTGGTGGAGCTCAAGGTCTTTGTAAGTACTTCTAACACTAATATTTGGAAATATGATCAAATTGCTTATAGAAAACTTTTAGCAAAAAATGATATGTGTGCAACATCTTCCTTTTAGTACTCCCGATAATTTTATGTGGACCGAAATGGTTCAACTTGGTCTTCAACCTTGTGCAAAAAAGTTTCTCGTAGTACTACTACTCGTGATGTAGCTAAAGTTGTAGGAGAATATAAATATGCTTTGATTAACCGTTTTGCCGATTTTGATGGTAAAGTTTCAATTTGTGCCGATATTTGGAGTGATAATTTTCAAAAGCATTCTTATATTGGAGTTACTTGTCATTGGATTGATGAATCATGGACTTTAAACAAAAGATTAATAGCTTATAAAGATTTTGATAACGATCACTCCGCCGTTAATATTAGAGATAAATTGCATGATATATTGAATATGTATGTTTTAACCCATAAAGTTTTTTCCATTGGTTTTGATAATGCTAGTGTTAATACCGCTAGTATTGAAGATTTAAAGGCGATTTGTCAACCGTGCCTTGGAGGTAAATTCTTTTATATTAGATGTATGTGTCATATTTTGAATTTATGTGTTCAAGATGGTTTGCATGCTTTAAGAGAACAAATTGCTCCTATTAGAGATGCTATTTATTATATGACTCGTCGTTCTAGTTTAATGAAAAAATGGAAAATTTTTTGTAGAAATAACAACGTGCATCCAAAAAAAATTTCTCTTGATGTTTCTACACGTTGGAATTCTACCTATAAATTATTAAATGAGTCTAATGAATATAAAAATCATTTATGTAATTTTTTTGCTAATGAAAATATTGGTTTTCGTTTATATCCTCAATATTGAGATCCTTGCGTGAAAATATGTGAAATTTTGGGTATTTTTAATGATGCTACTTATGCGATGTCTAAAATTTATGAGCCTACTAGTCATATTGCGGTTAATTATTGTCTACAAGTTGTTGGTGTTTTACGTGAAAATTTGCATGATACTATGTTGCATTCTAGCGTGCTTTCTATGATGGAAAAATGGACAAAATATTTTCACGAAATTCCCGATTTATTTTTAGTTGCTAAAGTGTTTGATCCTACGTTTAAATTAGATGGTTTAGAAGATTTGTTAAATTTTTATTATGAAACTTTGTATCCATGCGGTGATGTGACGGAATTTGATCAATTTAGTGATATACGTCCTAATGTAAGTGAGATAGTTGCTAGAGTTAGACAAATTATAGTAGATTTACTTAGAGAGTATGCGGGACCACCTCAAACTCAAACTCGTGCTACTTCTTCTTCATCATCTTATAGTTCTACTTCAATGTCTACATCATCCGGTCCTATTCTTAGTCGAATTAATACTTTTTTGGATAATCGTTACCAAAAAGGGCACGATCTTCTTCTAACACTTGTCAAGATTTAGAAACATATTTGTCACTTAAAGTATGAAGCGGACGAACAAAGTGAGAAAGGTGTCGGCGTGCTAAAGTGGTGGGGGAGGAGAGCAAGTATACTTCCGGTGATGTCTAAGGTTGCTAGAGACATTTTTGCATGTCCCGCCTCAACCGTTGCTTGTGAACAAGCTTTTAGCTTGGGGGGTTATACGTTGGATGCGACGAGATCAAACATGACCGTGGAAAATATCGAGAACCAATGCTTGCTCGATGATTGGGTAAGAGCCGAGCATAGAGCTCAAGTAGCTCTTGTAGAAGATGAAGATAGCGAAGAATGGACGACATCCACCGGCGGAAGTGAAGGGTAAAGAATCGAGCATTCAACCGTATCAACCGAAAAGATAAATTTTGAGGTAAGAGAAACGTGGACTTTGATTCCTAATTGGATACGTAGGCACCTTAATTTTAAGTTATAGACTTAGAATTTCTAAGTTAATTTCTTAAAATTAAGCTCAAGTCAAATTTCTTTTATCCCTCCCCCTTCCCTTTAATTGTATTAATTTGTAATTGATCAATATTCTAAAGTTGTAATTTGTAAGTTGTAAATTTGTAATATTTCAATTTCAATATTCTAAATTGTAATATTTTTAATTTTGTTGTAGTAGTTGTAACATTTCAATTTCCAATATTTTTTATAAGTTGTAAATTCATTTACATTTTAAGTTGAATAAATTCATTTATATTTCAATTTCAAATATTTAATTTTAAGTTGCAATTTGCAAACTTGTAATGTAATTGTAAGTTAAATTAAAATCAATTTCAATGTAAATATAAATTAATTTGTACATGTAATGTAAGTTGTAAATTGTAATACTATTTTTGATATTATTTCTAAGTTATAACAATAACGTAAATGATTAAATTTAAAAAGATAAAAAATAAAAAAAAAAAAAAAAAAAAAAAAAAAAAACCGGGAACCGCCGGAACCTAAACCTTAGAACCACCTTCGGTTTGGTTCCAAAATTGGAAAACCGAAACCGCCGGTTTGGAACCGGAACCGGCGGTTCGGGGCGGTTGGGCATGTCTACCTAGAACTACAGCACAAAATATCCCAATAGCCCTAAACCGCAACAAGCGGCTTTCTAAGTGATAAACCGCGGCAAGCGGCAGACACTCTGGCGAAAAATGAGAGGTTCCAATGTACTTGATGTACGCGAGCCCTAGGTAAGGGTCTCAAATAAACACCAAACAAAACTTCAAGAATTCTTGGGACCAAACAAATGTGCTGCCTAATTCCCGTCAATGACAGGGGCAGATCCCACGAGTGCTGCAGAAAAAAAAATGACTACAGAAGCAGTAGTAATTTTTCTGTACTAAACCCTAAGAAATTTATTTCGTGCAACAAGCTTGTTTGCCCAAACAAAGGAAATGCAAAAAAAAAAAAAAAAAAAGCAAAATAAAAAATAAATAAATGGACAGGAAAAAAATGAACAACCACCTTACCTCACTTACCTGAGGTCGGCGGTGCCGTACGGTATGACAACGGCGGCGGCAGCCAAGTGATGGCGTTGAGCCTCCGCGAATAGCGACCGGTGATGGGCTTCGCAAACGATAGCGCACCAGGTAGCAATGGTCAGCAGCGGACGGCGCCCAGTAGTGGCTCCTTCGCGAACAGCTGCGAGTGGCGGCAGCGCGGCTCCGGCGGCAACCTCCACGCGAGCTCCGACGGCGAACGAGACAAAGAACGACCCGTGGCTCTGATACCACTGTTGGGTCTTTTCACTATTCTCACGGTCTTAACGAGCCAACGGGCTCAGGCCACCTGCTTGCCGAATTCCAAATGGAGAAAGATGGGGGAACCAAAGGTTGCACGGTTGTAACTCTTGTTTAGAATTTTCTCTTCTCACTCACTCTCCAAGGCAGCGGCGCTTCACGTTGAGAAAGAAAAAGGAAGACTGAGAATTCAAAATGGCACCCCTAGGTTAGAAACTAAGTTGGCTTAGTGGGCCCATGGACCAAAATCCATTGGGCTCAAGCCCAACATATTTTCATGTTGGACTACTGAAAATTGAGACAAAAATATGTCCAGAACCCGAAAATGACGTTATAGATATCCATTGTTTTCTGCAGTAGTGGAGGTTTATATGGTAACAATATTTGATCATTAATTTTCCATGGCATGACTGATGTTTAACTTTAACATTAGAAATGAAAAATTAACAAATAATGTTCGAACCTCAAATCCCCAACTTCCAGGTAGTATTATATGTTGGTGAATAAAATCTTTTCTCAATCTTGAATGTTCTGGCTATGTTAGATCCTACTAATTATTTTTCTTTGCTACATATTATTGTTTTAAATTTTTTTGGCACTCATACGAAAATTGTATCTTTATTACTGTTATTTTGGTTATGAGGAATTGGTTGGTTCAAAACGTTAAATTCAGTAGAAAAAATGGTACTTGGTAGCATTACTCATGATGTTTTTTGTAATTGCTTACTATTTTGTTCATGATTGAATTCAATATTGTTAGGCCCTGTTTGGTGGCTATGTTAATTGCAGTTAACAGTCTTATCTTGTCTTTATGATACTTTGGTATGAGTATGTAAGGCTCAATATTAATGCCAAAGCCCAATACACTGTCATGGTTTTCACCGATAACTCAACGCATAAAATATGTCGGTTTAGTAACATCCACACCAGATTCGCACTTATTTTCGGACGTTTCAACCCTTCAACTTAGATATTTTTTGTCTTTACCCCACATTGCAAATTTCGAAAAAAAGAAGGTGGGAGAACACACACACCCATTTGTGGTTGTAGAAACTAGGTCAAGGGATGAGATTACAACCTATACATTGCGAACTCCATTTCTGCTTTCAAAATCTTCTTGTGTTGGAATGGTTTTGCACACATCTCACGCTCCAACTCCTTTTTTTGGTCGAAGACGACGGCAACAATTTGATAACTCTATTTTTTTAAATAACACAGTTGGTTAACGTGAATCGGCGTCTACGAGTGGTGACGACTTAGGTCGAGAAACTTCAACGAGTGTTCTTCGAACTCGATCTGGTAGAGTATAATTCACCCTTTCTTGTAGATTTGGGGATTTGCTTGTAATGAACATGTGTTTATTTGTTTGTTAATTGTGCTCTATTGACAAGAAATATAGTATATTATTGAATCTATAGTGCTCTGCTATTCCAACATACACATTCGAATACCACTTGCGAACATGGAGGTTATTGTTTATGTTTTTTTATATATATTTTAATATGGACTGTATTGGATTTTTGTAAAATGATTTTTAGATCTTTTTATAATTATTTTATTGTTGTTACCAAATGCCAAATGGCTGTATTTGTAGTATACCACAATTGGAGGTGGGAAATTGTTGTGTGGTAAAAATATAGTACCTTGATGTTGTTGGGTAAACATTAGCTAAATGGTTCATTAATATGTAGTCTCATTAACCGGTGGTATTATATAACACATATTCGTAAATTGATTGTAGTAAGGACTGTATGATGAATCGTTCGAGTAGATAGAATGAGATGCTACTCTTGTTGGATGAAGACATGATTCAACAAACAGTTATTTTGATTTGCGTAATAATTGAACACATGAACCATAAGAAGAGACGTATTGGATCTACTTATAGTATGATCAATCGGATTCCTTATCAAGTACAAGAAATAGAAAGATTAGTTGGAAATTATGATGTGGATTATTTTGATAACCTTCGAATGGATCGTAATACATTCGGTAGGCTGTGCACCTTGCTAAAGAATCTAGGCGGACTCCGTAGAGGCAAATTTGTTTCAATAGAAGAATAGGTTGCTGTTCTTGTGTATATTAGCCCATCACAAAAAAAAATAGAGTTGTCAAATATAGGTTTCGCTGGTTCGGGCAAACGATCTCCCATTATGTACACATAGTACTAGCAGCTATTTTACAATTGCATTTGATTTTATTGGCGAAGCCGGTTCCTGTGCCCGAAGATTGCACTAACTAACATTGGAAATGGTTTAAGGTAACATTTATTCAAGTAGTTACGGTCTGTCTTATGATTATTTGGTTGTTACTGTAATATATTCTTAGTTTCTTTTATATCAGGGTTGTGTTGGAGCACTTGACGGTACATTCATTAACGTTCACATCCCAGAGGCGGAGAAAGGGCGCCACAGGACAAGGAAAGGTAATATGTCCACAAATATATTAGCAGCTTGTAATCGAGAGATGCAGTTCTCATACATTCTTCCTCGATGGGAAGGCTCGGCATCTAATGCCCGAATTCTCCGAGATGCGGTTGGAAGAGTGCATGGACTAAAAGTCCCCACATGTATCATGAGATTCAACAATACCACTCTATTTGTGATCCTTTTGCTGTCTTTATTTTAATTGATTTCATCCACTCTTACAGGATCTTACTATCTGTGTGATAACGGATGTTATTGTGGATGTTGTACTTGGCTTTGTTTTAAGTGATTTATTGATTTTACTTCGACATTTAAACTGTGTTCTTCACGCTGTTTTGCGTATATGAAATGATAATTTAATGACTTGTTCTTTGTTCCTCTTATACACGCATATATATTTGTATTTGAGCATATTTTGTGGGTATTTATTAGTTGTTTTTATTGTGATAAGCAAGGCGACAGTGGTAAGGGTGCAAACAAGAAGGTTGGAGGTGGGACACGCCTTAGCTAGACAAGTTAGGAGGAAGCGGTTTTGTTGGCCACTTTGAAGGATTTAGTGAGCAATGGGTGAAAATTGGACAGCGGGTTCCGCACTGGATACCTAAACAAAATAGAAGAATCATTGAAGCTCGATTCCCGGATACTAATTTGAAAATAAATCCAAATATAATTTTGAAATAACTGCATGGAGAAAGCATTATGGTTCACTAGTGTCCGCACAACACAACACAACTGGGGTTGGTTTCAACACAACAACCAACGCTCTCGAGGTTACGGATGACCAATGGACATCTATAGTCAACGTATGCATTTTATGTTTATGATGTTTTGTGTAATTATGGTGTATTCTAGATGATGTTGGTCCCGTACGAGATGTGACAAGAGGTGTAAAGTCTAGAAGGGGGGTTTGAATAAACATTACCACACTCAAAACTTTTTACAACTTTTCGTGAGCTGAGTGTGAGGTTAGAAGACTTTGCAAGTCTTCTATAGATAGGTACTTAGAGTGTGCTAAGTAAGATCAGCAGACTTCAGAAATCTTAAAGTCTTCTGATAGTGTGGAAGCTAATCTCGTGAGTGTATTTGAAAAACCCTTTTTAAGAAAACCTTCTTAATGAATACTTAGCAAGTTTAGTGTAAGTTTATTAAAATAATGATGTATGAGCAATTATGAATATGAATGCAGAAAACTTGTAAAGACACAAAGATTTTTATAGTGGTTCGAATATAACGATCCTACGTCCACTCTCCCTGACTCCACAGAGGACTTCACTAACGAAATGGTCTTTTGTCCTCGTTCTCCTTGAGGATTTGACCACAGGAGGTTTTACAAGTTCCTGCCCTTGTTTGGTCTTCTATCCTCATTCTCCTTGAGGATTCAACCACATGATGTTTTACAAGTTTCTGCCCTTGGTACAAAGTGGTGACCTTCGAGTATTAAATCTAAGATCTAGAAATAATCAACCTTTTCTCGTACAGAGATAATGAAAGGTGATTTTACAATTCCAACTAAGAAATAATCCTAATCTATTAGTTGCTCTAAGATAGCAATGGATTATTTCTCTAAGCTTGTGTTAATGCGTTTAAAGCTCTTGGAATGGTGACCTTGCTTGTTCGTTAGCTCATCGTATTTTTATGGTTATTTTGAATATGCGTGTGTTTCATGCGCAAGCTTGTAGTAATCACCAATATTTATAGAGATTGAAAAACTAGCCGTTGGAAAAGCTAGCAATTAGATTCTCTATAGTTTAGAAAGTATCAATTGTTGACTTGCTTGATTGGCTTAATTGATTCCCATCAATTGGTTGACTTGCTTGATTGGCTTGATCGATTCCCATCAATTAGTTGACTTGATTGATTTACTACCTGATTGATTCCCTTGATTGGTATTTGATGGGTCTTCCATATCTTCCTTGATTGCAATCTAATCTTTATGATTGAATCTTGATTTAATCATTGATTGCCAATCATGTCTTCCTTGAATCTTGGAATCGGATGTTGGTCAACTCTTGAACTCAACTTGTCCTAACTTAGCTGATCGGACTTTCCATAATTCAACCTTGCCGACGTCAAGTCTTCATGTCTGTCAGCAGAGTCTTCTACTTCAGGACTACTTCGGTCAAGTCTTCTAGACGAACTCTTCTACTCCAGGTCTTCTATCTTCTTGGCACAAAGTCTTCTATCTCAGCTGGTCTTCAAATCTTCTTGTCTAGTCTAGAAGGGTTTACCCCTTAACAAAAGACTATCTGACTTGAACTAGATCATCAACTAACTAACAGGTTCAGCTGGTCCTATTACACTAAGGTTTTTAAACACATCATCAAAACTATACAAATATATATCCCAACAGATGATATTTAGATCATTTACTTATTTTGATGCAGAAAGACCCCTCGATAAAAGGGATGAGGTACAGAGAGTGGTCTCCATTCACCGATTGGCTTGAAGTTTTTGGTAAGGACCGCGCTACGGGTGAGATCGCCGAAGATGTTCTAGATGCAGCAAACACAATGCATTCATAGTTCAAACCGGTTGGTGTTGAAGATGTAGCTGATAATGGTGACGAGGGAAATAACTATGTCAACCTGGAACTCGATAACTCACCCCTACCTACGAATCCTGGTATGAATGACCCGGTTTCTAATAGTACCACTAGTCATGATGAAATGGCAAATCCTTCGTCCAACATCTCAAAGAAGCGGAAGAAGAACAAAGCGGATAGCGCAGAACCCTCAATAGCACTTGTGCTTGAGAATTTATGTCGTTCCACTAGCGAATGGCATGAAACAATGGCAGCAAGGCTTGGGTATGAAAAAGACTTGGGCCAGTTGAGAACACAATACGGTCTGTTAAGCGATGTTCCTGGGTTGTCAATCTCAGACAAGTTGGATGCCACAAAACTTATTGGAGCTCGTAACGAGCGTCAGGAGATCTTCATGGGGTTAACCGAAGAAGCTTGAGCCCTATATGCGTTTCGCTTGTTGGAACGTGAGAGGTCGAATGTGAATTCCACCACCAAATGATATGAATTTTGATATGGCCTAGTTGCATTCGGGTTGTCTTGTTTAGCGTAGGATCTTTTGTTAATTGGTACATCACAAGTATGCTTATTTTGTTTGTTCAGGTGAAATATTATGATAACATGTGTAATAGTTAGGTTATCTCCTAGTGCCAATTATGGTCTGTTCCATTGAATATTATGAGAATATGTGTAATATTTTGGTTATACCCAATTGTCATATATTGTTTGAAAGTCAGTAGTATGATAACGACTGCCATATATTGTTTGCATATTTTAAATACCCTAAACCCAATGTCCCCAAATGCAATATAGCACTGAACAATTTTGATGTATCCAATTGGGTTGTCTAAATTATATATACACGTGTTGCATGACATTGAATTTACTCCAAAAATTATGGAAACTAAGGTACATAAACGAATAGACAATTTGCAAATAAAATATTTTTAAAACATATTATAAAATTACGACGACAGCTAATAGATATCCAACATAGATATTACAATATTACCAACACAATTTCATAGGTACCACTAAGATGCTACTAAACACAATCCCAAAACACACTGATAATGTATGAAAACGTCATTTAAAACATCCACATTATCTTCAAAGTGGCTTGTAGGGCATATATATATATATATATATATATATATATATATATATATATATATATATATATGGCACCGAGTTCACTCATTGGCCGGAGGGTGATAGTACGCCTTCACCAGGCCCGACGACATACATAAGGATGACTCTTTTTTTTTCTCATCCAATCCCAACGGCCTGTTCAGTGATGATGGTTTTCCTCGACTCTTGCGGAGATACGCAGTGTTGGACTCCGTGCTTACAGTAACTTGAACTTCCATGGGGATAGCATATTCGAATAACTTTTTTCGTGGGGGTTTGCGTCCATATACGACTAGAGATGTAACTTCATCATTGGCGGAATCAATGATGATTAGGGGTGCAACACCAGAGTTAGGCTCCAAACGTGAGGGGCCATCCAAACTTATTACAATCGTATCGTTGGGTACAATGTCATCCTTCCCGAACAAAGACTGAAGTTCCTCGTACATAGTATCGCCGTGATGGTAGAACGCCTTAGTGAAGTCGTCCCACTACAGCCAAGAGACAAACACAAATATCAACTTTACACATTATAAATAAAAATAGACATGATGACTCTAATTCAACAAATAGAATAGATTACCTGGAAGAGTGAATCCCACACAGCAGGACTCGCGTGAACGTGATTAAAACGACGATCCCAATTTACTCCCGGGGATTTGAGTACATGCTTAAATGTAGTGTACCTCTTTTTCATTGTAACAACAAGCGAGACTACTTCAGCCCACAAGAAGGGCTTATCCAACATCACATTGAGGAAGCCTTTGGCCGCCATTAGCTGTTGGAGGTTATCCCCACCAACAACCCAATTATCGAGTTTCAAGTCATCAGTGAGAACCCGAATGAAAACTCCAACAAGTACTTCATTCCAGTGACCTTGATAGAAATAACACTCTTATGGATCCGGAGATTGAAAATTCATACTTGTTGCTTCTATAAGAAAAGCATTATAGAAGCCTCTATTTATACACAAAGTAAACCCAACAACCAATATAAACAATGAATGCAGTTTTAACTAATATATCAACCACTAACTACAGGCATTAAACATATGCAGGGTAGTACAACTAAAGGAAGTCAAACAAAAAACTCCATTAAACATAGCATATCTTTTTCAAGTAGACTACAAGATATGCAGGTGAACAACTCATATTAATTGAGCATTTGAAATGACTACACGGCATTAAAAGTTCCATAGGAAAGAAAAACACGTAATACTTAGTGGCTACCATATTTTGACCCCAAGAGGAATCCAAAATATAAAATCAACAACACCAAACCACTAACACATAACAATGATAAAACTGAAATTAAATGGGGATTAGGCAACACCAAATGAAGCTCATACAAACCGTCAATGCACGTGCGTTCACAATGGCCATCAACTTCGTCTCTTTTTCCACATTTCCATCTCACAGGAGGACATTTCCAATCAAAAGTATTCGTGTAGGACACTGTTGAACTAGACGTACACGGCACTGATTGCAGGTCTTTTGTAACTTGGTCACACCATAGGAAAGGCTTGTAATGATTCTGACCCACTGAGAATTTGTAGTAGAGGCGACCAGGATTTCGTGAATACTCCCCTGCGCGCAGCATCAACATTGGTCCCCTCCCACATACACAAACAGGATCGACGAACTCACCTTCAAAATCGGGCATAATAGCAGTACACTGTAATTGACAAAATCATGTCATATTTCGCCATAGCATGGAAGAACTAAGATAAAAACGAATAGAAATACCTATGCGCTTCACTAATCTGAGTCGATTAAGGGTGCAACCAAATCAAATCGAAACGAATAATACAATATTCTATTCGGTATTCGAGAAAATATTTGAATATTCGTATTTGTATTCGTTTATTTTCGAATAATAAATTCTATTTGTATTCGATTCGAAATGGTTATTCGAACTATTCGAAACTATTCGAGTATTCGATTCGATTTTTTTAAATCATATTCTGTATAATTTTATTTGAATATTCGATTCGTAATTCGAAAATATTCGATATTCGATTCAAAATTTGATTCGTTTAATCTGTGTAGAAAATCTGAAAAAATATTTTTAATAATATAAGACAATATCCAATATATTTTCATAATAAGCCCTAAACAATAAATGCCCAATTAATAATATAGAATATTTAATATATAAAAATATATATAATATATATTATAATATAGAATATTTATATATATATATAATATATTTAATATATTATATTATTAATATAATATATATATACATATATTTAAATTTTTAATCGAATATCTACGAATACCGAATCAAATATCATGATTTTGTATTCGTATTTGATAACTAGTCGAATCAAAAAAAATATTCGAATACGAATTAGAATCACAAAATTTCAAATACGAATATCAAAATATCGAATCGAATCAAAAATATTTGATTCGTTTGCAACCTTAGAGTCGATCCACCAAATTACCTCGAGCAGAGTCTCAACTTGTAAAATTATCTTCTGATATTGTATTAACGCTGAATCGGCGACAGAGACTTCGGATGATTAGCGACCTAATTGGAGATCTCGCACCCACCGCTGATTTCAGTTCGCCTTGCGACTTGGAGCATTTGTAACGGAGTTTTTTGAATGTGGGATTTGGGGATTTACTTGCCCTAGACGAAGGGGTACAACTGTTTTTATGCATTATTTTGATTTATGAGAGGGTTAAATTGGTAATTAAATACCCCACTTATTCAAAAATCGGTCTGCATTACTCGCATTATCCTTGGTATTAGTTGGTCAAACTAAATACAATTAATTGTATCTGTTGACTATGTAACGCGCTTAATCCGGCATGTTACTGTAGTGCCTAGATTATAAAATAAACCTACCAAATGTGGCCTTAGGAAATAGTGTTGCCACTGATGACAAATATGAGCATAAGGAAGTTATCATTGTTTAATGTCATAGAGCCACGATAATGTTTTTTGGTATTAATTCATTTGTAATTGTTATGACTCAATTTCTTTTAGTTTTCATGTTGAGAGAATTTTATTATGAATTTTAGGTATTGTGTGAGAAACTACTAACACCCAGTGTTTTCATAACCGGACCGGCAATCAAATCGGCGGTCCAACCGTTAAAACGATCCATACTTATTTTTATTTAACATTTTATATGTTATATTAAAATATAATATAATTATATACTTTTGAAATATTAAAATTAATAAAACTTGTCTCTTCGCATGAAATATTAAAATTAATAAAGCTTATAAAATTTCATTATAAAATAAATATTACTCAATTTATATATAAAAGCCTAAACCAATTAAATTTTTAATCAAAACTTTTTAATAGAAAGCCCAAATTTTAAATTTTGAAAGCCCACATAAATTAATGTCCTAATTGTATATAAAGACACTCACACACAAACACCTACCAACACCATTTCTTCATCGCCGCTGCTGCAAATTTTTATTTCCTCATTCTTTATCGTCGCTGCTTCAGTTCTATATTCCATCATTCTTCATTTTATCTGTTGATGCCTTGGTCGCAAAGTTTGAAGAGAAGAACAAAAAGTTTGAAGAGAAGAATTGTGGTCTGGTTGTGGACTTGGGTAATTGGGTTCATTACTTCATTAACTTAGTTAATATTTAATTCGCAAATCAAAATAAATAATTTAAAAAAAAGTTTAACCGGTTTGGCTGGTTCAGGCCGGTTCAAAGCGGTCCAACCAACAAAACGGTTTTTAGAGGGCTTTTCGACCGGTTTCCCAGCCGGTCCGGTCCGGTTCCAAAATCACTGCTAACACCAATCAAATGCGTCAGTTTTGTAATTCTCTCCCAATTGAACTTCTACGTAATATAAATATTAAAATAAAAAAATGACATGTTTGTGTTATAATAAAATTGGAATTGTTTTTTATTTAAAAAATTTCTAAGTTTTGTTGGTTACTCGAACATTCCTTTTATCGAAGGGTTTATAAACTTCCACAACATGTGACTACAGAGAACGAGCAAGTTATTTAGTTGAGTATTTTTGTATTATTAATTTCAAAATTTATTGTTGAAGTTGAATTAATGTTCAACATGATGAAAATTAATGGCTTATGGTGGGTACAATTTAATGTATCATTTTAAATGTGCAGGGAACAAAATTCAAGAAAGAACGTTAGATTCACGCTGACCACTGGATTCCTCACTTTAGTAGGAGACTCAGGTTTGATTCCCTTTGGTAACGAATTATGGAGTTATAAGGTGGTTTGGAGAAATTTAGGAGTGTTTGAGCGCTTGGTGAACTAACTACTAACAATTAATATTTACCGATAAAAAAAAAAAAAAAAAAAAACTCACGCTGACCAAACCACAAGTAGGTTTCCAAGCCGAATTATATCCTCATTTTAGAATAGAGATAACTCTGTAGACAACTCCAATGTTGGGCTTTAGCATGTTCAAATTGTATCTAATTTAGAAATGCATAGATCTTTTTATGAAGCAAATTCTTGTATTGAAATCTATTGTCCTAAACTTGGATCTCAAAAAAATAATAAACAAAAACCTCATAAACTTGATAAATAGGCAATGGAGAAAAAAGTCCAATATCCATTCGGTGCATATAAATGATATATGATTGAATTTCTGTATGTAAAGTGCAAGATATTATTTACATTATGTTTAATTGCTCATTTCAATTTTTCGGATCTTGATTCAATTTTTTTGTCTTTTGTTTAATTATTATTATTACTTTTTTTTACTTGAAGCAACAAGTAAAGTTATGTTATACTTAATCGCATAGTAAATTGAGCCTCTATATATTACTTTTTTATATCTCCACTTTATATATTGCGACCTGGACATGCAATTCAAAATTAAAATCGTATGACCCAGAAGGAGGAGAAAAGAGAACGGCCATTACCCATACGTGAAGTTGTTGATTTGATATGAAGAGTTGCTAAAATCTTTTTATTGTAATTCAGATTTATGCAACTCATTATTCATGGCCCACTTGTTTTTTTTTTTTTATCGGTTAAATGGTGACTCGAATCCATGATTTTTTTGGACACAGATATTGAAGCTCTAACCAGTTGAACTATATCATTTTATCTCATGGTCCACTTGTTACTACTTCAATTATTTTATTTCGTCACTAAAATTTGAATTGAACTTGTGTGTGACCCTTACTCAAAAGCATGTTACATATTAATTGATTCCATTGTAATATTAGTTATTTTCATAGAATAATATCAATGATTTTAATTGAATAATTTAAATATTTTTATTGAATAATATTAATTGTTTTCATCAGTGATTTCAGAACCGGATTGAACCGATCATAAAACTGATCTGATTACCCCAAAAAAATCATTTTTGAGATTGAGTTGGAAAAAACTAGTCAAAATGGAAAAAATCGGTTGATGCCTTATTTCCTTTTATTTAATATTTTATTTCTTCAATTTATTAAATAAGTCCCCCAATTTTCAAAAATGTCTAATCATGATGTCTATTCATTTCTCTTTCATTATAGTATTTTTAGTATTCTAAAATAATATGGAGTTTTCTATAACTCTATTTTGTTTATTTCAATAGAAAATTTATAAATTATAATTTTAAATTTTTACAAGTGTAATTATTTTTTAATGTTAGATATGTAATATAAAAATATAGGCATGAATCATTTTAACGATTGGACTGACAACTGGTGCCCAATTCGATTTGATCGTCAATCCGGTTATAAAAACATTGATTTTCACAACTATATTTATTGTTTTTATTGAACCATATTAACAATACAATACAACTAATACAAACAAGTGTTACTCTTTCAAATAATACATGTATTATGCAACTAGCAATAAAACAAGAATGCAAAATTAAAATAACTAAGAGCACTATAATACTATCTGTTGTTTTTATTGAAACGTATGAATCAACCAAAATAAGTTTAGAAATAATTCTTTTTGAAGTGCTAGAATAAAATATAGAAATTTCTACACAATAAATCTAGAATTCTTGAGAACCCATTTTGATCAAACAGAGCACTTTCTCATCGATGACCGACCATATAATTGGTCGGTCAAAAACAATCCAGAATTTGATGAAAAATGGTATTACTATAATTAAGGACTTGTGAAATAATAATAGATTTTGTAGATTGAAAATGACCTAAAATTTAATACTCACACACACACACTGTCTCTGTCGTTTTAAGTAGCACTTGAAAGTTCTAACTAAATAATTTAATTGATTATTTAACACAATTATATATAAGCTATTGTTCCGACCACTTTTTGTAATTATGCTTAATTTATTTAAACCGACCAGAATATTATGTGATAAAACGGCGTAGTTTGGTACCACAGACCGGCCATCATATTATTATTGATGGTTACATCCACTAAAATTAGTGGAACTTTATTTTGTCGCATCGCAACATTTTACATTTACAACTATTCTATTATGATTAAATTTTATATAGAAATAGTTCTTGATAAGGTTATCATGAAATTTTTAAAATATATATATATATATATATATATATATATATATATATATATATATTATATCTCGTGAAGTTACAATTTTGTATTATTTGGGTATTGCTCATACCATGTTTATTATAATTTTTTTCCTCAATTATAAAAAAATATTATATATTTGATCAAAAGTATTAATAATCTCGTTAAAAGTATTAAGAATTGGAGTTGACGGTATCATATTATTGTTTAGGAATATTAATAATAAAATTAAGAAAAAAGTATAATTATATTTTAGGAGGTTTGATCTTATATGAGGTGGGTGCATGCATGCACTCACTTTTACAATAATACTTCCTCCATCTCAAAACTATTTTCACACTTTCTATTTCGGTCCGTCCCACAACTATCTTCACACCCTAAATTTGGAAATAACACTCAATATCAATACCTTCACAATATCAATTTTATTTCAAAAATGTCACTCTCCATTCTCTCTACACTTTTTTTTACCCTTACACTTTATTCTCTTTCCTACACCAATTTACGTTTTCTTAATAAGTGTGTCTCTTCACAAATAAAGATAATTTTGGGACGGAGGGAGTAATATTTTGAAAACTAAAAATAAAAATAACAATAAACTAACTTATCATAATATAATTCGAGTGCATGCACACACCTCACAAGAGACTAACTCATTTTAGGATAAATTATAAAGATAATTTTGGGTTTCTCCAACCGTGAAATCTTCAAATATGTTGAAAACTAAAAATAAAAATAACAATAAACTAACTTTTTAATATATTATTTCGTAATATGTGCATGCAAAGTTGTTTTATATGAATGGTATGATAGTTAATAAGGTTCATTTTAGGATAAATTATGAAAATTTATATCGGGGTTTCTCCATACCGTGAAATCTTCAAAAAAATAGTAGTATATGTTTAGCTAAAAAAGTGCTTTACTTATTTGATCATGTACAGTTTGATATATTAATCCTGTCCTTATGTGCTTTTGGTTACAAATTTATTATCTCAATTTTAGCAGTTTTGAAATTTTATTTCATCAAGTAAGATATAGAGAATATTCTTGTGACAATTAAATGTTGGGTTGTCATAATTAACTTCCTTTCAAATTAATGTCTTATATTTTGAACTGATTTTAAATAGTTTTCTTATTGTGGCTTAATTTCAAATTTCATTTTATATAGTGTTATTATAATGCAAATAACATGCACGTGTCTGATAAATTAAATACGATTAGAATTTTATTAAAAAGCGACGTATGTATCTATATACATGGTCAAATTTGTAACATGGACTAATCAAAACACGTAAGCTAGCTGGCATGAACATAACTTGACCAAAGTTATATATTGACTACTGTTACCATTAAAAAGAAAAATATATTATATTAAACCAATATGAATTGTAATGATCAAGCCTATAATAGTACAAGTTGAATGGCACTAAAAGAAACAAATTAAAAAAAAAATAAAAAGAAACAAATTAAATTATTATTACTCTCTCCGTCTTAGATTAGTTTTCATATTTTAAAAAAAATAAAATGTGTAGAATATTGAAGGGTAATTTTGTAAACTTTTATTATTAAAGTAAAGAAGGTAGTTGGATTTATTGTGTAAGTATATGAATATTGTGATGATGAAGTTTAAGAAGGGGTTTCCTTTTTTGGAATGTGAAAACTAATGTGGGATAAATAAAATGGAAAGTGTGAAAATTGATCTGTGTGGCAAGAGTATTGTTTTCTAATCGAGGGAATTAATTAATACTCTTATTATGGCAAGATGTGAATTAATTAAAATTGGTCTCACTCTTTTTTAAAGTAAAATAGAGGTCATATTCAAATCAAAGGGTGACTGCTTGACGAGACGTTAACCTAAGGTAAAGGGCATGCTATTCAAGATTTGATTGTTAATCGCAATTTACTTTAGAAGAAAAAAAACAGAAAAAAATTCAACATTTACTTCCTAATTCAGTCTTATTTTTCTTATTATGTACCTTTTGTGTATTATTGCACACTATTAAATAATAATATTATTTTTTTAAGATAATAATATTAATGATCGGTGGACAAGATAACATAATACTCTGTCTGTAACTTTAAATTGAAATAAGTCGTCTATCTCCATATATAATATATCCCACAAAAAATAAAATACACTCCCTTCATCCAAAAATTTATTCCCACTTTTTTTTTATCTGTTTTTATTTGTTCTCATTTCATTTTTAATAATAATTTTATCTCATATTATTTTATCATTATCATCTAACATCACATACTCACCACACGTCTATTTTTTACATAAATTATTAATACTTATTAAAATTTGTGTTAAAAGAAAGGAGAATGTTTTTTTTTGGACGGAGGGTATGAACCAGCATAATGTATACAAGTATTTAGTGATGTGTTGACGGTTGACTTTATAAAGAATCCATCGAACTCCATATTAATAAATTATCCTAATCTCGAATTTTAGTCTTTATATATATGCATTTTTTTTACAAGTTATAAAAACATACTTTACCACCGTGTAGGCGTGTAGTCAATTGAAAGCGTGCATTCTATAAACTACTAGCGTAATGCCTGCGTATTGCACGGTTTTTTTAAATATTTATATAAATTATTTTTGAAATTATAGTAATATTTATAATTTATAATTTATAATTAAAATTAATTTATAATTACTTTAAATTTTTTAAAGTTATGCAAATAAAATTTTATTGTGTTCTTAAGTTAACTTCGTTTATATGTCGAATACTAAAATATAAATTGACATGATTTTCTTAAATATATTGAGATAAAACATATGTCAATATAATCACAATAAAATATCTAATACACATTTATAGATATAAGTTAAACATAATAGTATATATTGATGTGTGAGTTAGATTTTAAATTAAGATTAATTGCAAAAAGTGTTCAATAATAGTTATACAAATTTTATAAAGATTTGTAAGTTAGTTTAGTTGTCATATAACATAAAAATTATTCAAGAGGTGAAAGGTTCAAATTTTTGTTATTATATTATTTTTTTTTAAAGTTGAACTCAATATTATTATGCTATATAGATGCCACATATTGAACACAAACCAATAGAAAATTAGCACATCATTACAATATAATTTAAACTTCATGAGAATGAGACACATCAGCCAAATCAACCTCGAGACGACACGACACATCATCAAAAGTAAACTTCCTATTAGTATAATAGGGATAATTATTTATTTAATAGTAACACTTGAAACTAAAATTCAGAACCTTCATGTGATTTTGTTAAAATAGACTAATACAAACATAGGCCAGTTAATTGGGGTGTAAAATATATAGGAAAATTAAACTATAAAGAAAAATAAATACTTTTAGAAAGTAAATACAAACGTTGAACATATAAATTATTGTTCACAGTGGGAATATGATCATCTTCGTATGATTTATCTATAATGTGAAGGTGACACTAGTGGACCTTCAATTAAGAGTATATAATTAATTAATTAATTAGGTTATTAAATTAATATATATATATATATATATAGTGCCTTTTGTGAGTGTGACATTAGCTCAAAATGATAAACGTAACTACCCCACAATTCTTAAGACTCCTTAGTTTTTTCAAAATTAAACAACTCTTCTAATTATAACATAATAAATAAGGTAGAAAACTTAAAATACTCACTTTCAACTTGAATAATGCATTAATTAATAATATTGTACCTCTGCGTACCACTCTTAAAAAAAATGGTACCACAACACTAAAATAAATGGGTTTTAAATGCATTTCCAAAGGCTAAACATAGATTAGCATCAAATTGAATTAATGGCCATTTTAATGTCTCTTTTATTTCACCAATCAAATTGGCAATGCATTAGGAAATGTCAACCTTGTTGAAATTCAAGTCGCGTGAATTTCAACTATAAATTAATATAAATAATCAAATTTAACTTTATTCAACGAAGGAAAAAAAGATAATAATAGAGACTCATTAAATAAAATTCATTTACAGCTAATATAGTAGCGGATAATAATAGACACTCATTTATTCCAATCTATATATGGATTTGTTTGAAAATAGTGGATAAGTACTCCACGCAAATAAACAAGAATATGGTGGTTATATAAGGAGTGTGGTATTAGTATACCAAACGTGGCACATCCAAGGACTATAAAAAGTCAATCTTACCCCCATGCATACATACATTGCTTGTAGTAGTGATGGCCACCAAACTAGAACAACAATTAATTATCATCACCAAACTGTATAATTAATTCCTTTGACCCCTGTCATATAATTAGATGAAAAATTATTATGTGACAACTTAACACAAATGAGTATAATAATATATAAACATAATGATTTCATCTTAATTTGTCTGTTGTGGGGGAGGCTAATCATATCAATCGTAAATTAAATATTGTTACCTGGTTGATAATTTTTCAGTACATATATTTGTTTTATAATTAATTAACTCAAAATTAGAGATGGTTCATAGTTCATAAACATTGTTTGGGCTAATTAATTGGAACCCATCATGAGGTTAAGAGATTAGCTTTGAAGTGAAAATAATAATAATTAGGGAGTTAATGAGGACGTGAATGAATATGTTGCATTGTGGTGGTTAATAATGAGGAGAAAATTGATTAATTTATAATCATCATATTTTGTACGAATAATGAGATTCAAATTAAATTAATTATTATCTCATTTTAATTAAATATCTCCCAACATATACTTATTTCTCTTACATCATCGTTTTGTCTCATTGATTCTAAAATTATAACATAATTCTAATAGTATAACTACAATTGAAACAACTCTTCCTCCAACACATCCTTTTCATTACATGGGCATAGATGAAAAAAATATATTCATTAATATTTCTATTTGAGAATTTGAACCAAGCACGGCCTCTTAGTATTCATACAAACAAATAAAAAGTAATAGTATCGATTATATAATAAGAGAATATTTGGTTCAAATTGTTCAATGAGATTGATAATGACAAACTTTGTTTTCATCTACTGCCCGTAATGAAAAATATATGTTGGGTGAAGGGTAATCACAATGGTAATTATATTATTAGTGTTGTTCTCTAATTTTAAAATAAATTAGATAAAATATGATAGTTATTGAGGATATTAAAATGATCGATTGTGAATAAATGATTATAAGAGGAAAGGTAGTTAATTAAAATAGAGTAATGATTAATATATTTTGAGTTTTGTTACCTTATATGACGGTAAATTAAATATTTTTTATTCTCATTAATCAACATAATATTAAATGTTCATTCTAATTATTATTTATTATTAATTTTAGTAAAGAAAAGTGAGAAGATAAACTTAACGACTCGTATATGAAGAGAACATAAGTAAAAAAGAATTATACGCAGTATTTGTTTGGGATTGGAAAATTTTATTTTTAACGCCAAGTCTTGTATAAATTATTTTATTATGCGATTGATTTATATTTTATGGGCATTTTAAATAATATTAAAATTCGTTAAAATATATTAGTTTGTTAGTGTTATTTGTTTCATTAAAAAATATTAATTAAAAATGATACTATGGTAATTATTTTACATAAAATAAACTCTTATTTTTATTTTTTATTTTAGTAATTAATAGCGTACTTAGTCTAAAGTAATTTTAGGATGAGATTATATACAAATATACATCTTTTTTAATACTGATATTAAAAGAAATCTAAAATTGAACATGATAGGATGGTCTACCAACTGAAAAAGTGCATATAAAAATGCAACTCTTATCATATATATAAATACAATAAAGCATACGAATTGAGAAAAGGTTATCATCTTGTCATGATATGATGATTTATTACATTTTAAATAGAAATGCTAAAATAAAGTATCTATTTATTACAGAGAATTTTACTTTTAGTAGGTACAAAATTGTTTGATAAAAATTATCATCTCGTTGTAATGGATTAATTCATCAATAACATGAGTTGAAAAAGAGTAGTTCGGGCGATGTGAAAATAAATTACATATTATAAAGCTTTTCTTAAAAAAAAAAATCATTTTCCAGCAAAAATCACATTCCATAAAAAAATGGTTTACTTTTATCCAATCAATATTTTAAATTGCCATCAAAGTTTCATTCCAAGTCCATTTTCTACATGATTTAATATATCAAATTAAAAATAATTACGGTCTTTAATTTAACCTTCATAGCACATGTACAATATGACATTTTCAAATTTAAAATATAATTTATTGTGACAAGTATTTTTATTAAATTTAAATTAAAATTTTTATAGATATGTTCCACATCACACCGTTCACATAAAATCACTGTCAATATATTAATTGACTGAAAAAAAAAACTAATTATAGAAAATAAAATAAAAATAAATGGGTGTATCCCACAAATAAAAAAGGTGGCCATAAAAAATTGCAACCACAAATTGGGAGTTGTCCCAAATTGTTGCTGAGTCAGCAGTGAGCTTGCTCTGTTTTTTATTAGAGGGAATCTTTTGTTGCGAATGCAATACTTTTTGTCTTCCATAATTGCAAATCTTTTCATGTGGCATTGTTTATTTTTGAGGTTGGTTCTGGAAACAAGTCGTTTTTTCGTTGCATGAAAATAGATTTAATTTCTATTTTTATCGGTTTTAAAAAAATATATTCTTTTCATTTTATTTTTGGTTGTTCAATTTAAAATAACTCGTATTTTAATAAAAAAAATTATTTATTAATATTAAAAAGTGTGAAATTGAGGGTAAATAAATTATTTAACTGAGTAAATAATTGAGTGACATGAGACTCTGAATAAGAGATGTTCAGAGAAATTTAGTTTGAGAGAATAAAATTATTTTTTGGTCATTTTAGATATGGAAAAACAAAGATAAATTATCCATTTTTTTTTTATTTTGATCAATCTAAAATAGCATAAAAGCTTTCATAGAAGAGAGTGCACACACTTTAAGAAAAAAAGTAATGATTGGAGGTTTTGAGGGATAATATTGTAAGCTTTTATGTATAAAATAAATAATTTATTGGACTGTGTATATGTGAGTCAAAAGTAATAACATTTTGTGTAAATTAGTGGAAATTGTAAGGGTGAATTTTATAAAGGGTTTTTCATTTTATGAGTGTGAAATTTTTAATGGGACGGACGAAAAAAAAAAAGTGTGAAAGATTTTATGGGACGGAAGAAGTATTATATTTTATATATTATTAACTTTTTATTTTCATCTTTATTAGTAATTATTTAAAAAAAAATACAAGAACAAAATAATATAACTATAAATCTATCTTTATAAGATGAGAGGAGTATTTTATTAGATTTTTGTTCTTTTCTTAACAAAATAATATAAATGGTAAACTACTATATTTTATGTAACAAAATAAAGTAAAATATTATTGTAACAGCAAATAATATAAATTGAAATAAAAAAGTATGTATGTTCTGAGTGGTTAACAAGTGGAATTGTAAAATCTTTACTGAAATCAATACTAAATATATATATTTTTATTACTCCAAACAGAAATGTAATTACTACAAGGACCTTTTTTTAATTTAACAAAGTAAAAAATAATTGTAATTACTTAATACAATAATATATTTCATGAGATAATTTCATTTGTGTGATAATTTTGCACAAAATCTCTGAAAAGATTAAGTACATAAAACTTATTTTCTTTTTTCCCTTGCTTTATTATTATTATTATTATTGTTGTTGTTATTATTATTATTATTATTATTATTGCTATTATTATTATTATTATTATTATTATTATTATAAACTTTCAAGTTTCAATTGCTTTCGCTAAAGTTCTTTTTTTTTTTTTAAACAAAAACAAAAAAGTCAAAAAATTGAAATTGAGTACATTGCGCAAGGTTCATCTTATCCAGAGAAATATTTAGGTACGTAATAACCATTAGAGTCGATATCAAATGGAATATTACTATCATATGTGCGCACTTTTTATAAAAAATAGTGATACCTTTATTTTACTAAATGAAATGAAATTATGATAAGCAATCGTTATCCTTAAATCCAATCATCTCCACCACATTAATCCCAACTCAATTGTTTTTTCTTGTACAGAATTCAATTGTTTTTTCTCTCTCTCTCTCTCTCTCTCTCTCTCTCTCTCTCTTCTTCCGTCCCCTATATATATACCATCTCACTCCACCTCATAAAAACTCTGCTACCCCTTTACATTTCTTTTGCTTATGACAGTTGTCCCAAATTAAATTAAAAAGCAATTTCTTACTTTTATTTCTGCAATAAATTGCCTCCTCTGTCTAGATCATTAAATTGCCTCCTCTGTCTAGATCATCACGCCCACAGAAATTAAGCTATGGAAATTCCAGAAATGAACATGTTGAGTGATTTCGAGGTAGGAATGAAATTTGAAAAAATCCCCCAAGTTTACAGTTTCTGGAAATGGGGTGCGGTGATTTTTGCAATTTTTGCAACATTTAGTAGCATAATTAGAAGAATTAAGCTAATTTTCATCCATTTTCATACTGTAAAACCTTCTCTGCATCAAATTGAAGAAATATTTGAGTACAGCGATGACGACGATATCTCTTTAGCATCTTCCGACGACGAACAAGACGAACGTGAGAATGTTCAGACGACGTCGTTCGGTGGTCAACACCGCGTTGACGAAGACTTCTGCGTGAAGGGGTCGTGTCTTAGTTTTAAAAGCCAGTTGCAGAATGGGCTGAAGCAGCGGAGACGGCGGAGCAGCGGCGGCGCGTGGTCGGAATTTTCGTACGGTAAAAATGTTGTTAAGCTTTGGGATAGCTTAGGATTGAGCCTAGATTTTGATGAAGATCTATTCAATTATGAATCGAAAAGCGTTGTTTCTACCTGGGAATCTCGTGAAGATAAAAAATCTAGCGATTTTTTCGGCGATGTTTGGGATGTTTCGGCGGCGGCGCCGCCGATGACCTCATCTACGATGGTCTTGACGGCGGAGGGTAATGGCAAAGGAGACCGCGTAATTCTGAGCGGTTACGATACAAGGATGCGACGCCGTGTTCCGGCTCTGTACGCAGAGTGGAGCTTGCCGGCGGAAAAAGTGGCGGTGACCGGTGCCTCCAGCGGCGGCGTTGGCAAGGTCTACGTCAGAGATGACGTGAGTGGGGTATTAACGGTTGGTGATGTGAGGAATGTTAGGCGGCCGCTAGAAAGTGGGAGAGAGTCTGACGGCGAGACTTGGTGGGACGCTGACGCCGTTATTGTGGAGGATGAATTCAATGAGTTCCGAGATTGACCGAGTTGTATTCCTGAGTCGACGCGGACAGGTTTGAAAAGTGCAAAGGCAAAATGATGCCGTCTACAGAAGGGTACAATTGCAAATTTGCAACAACTTCCTGGAAGAGCACTAGTATTTGTAAATAATAATTATTTTAATAAGATTATCTTGGTCATTTATTAGTACTTGTTTCTTTATTAGTGTTTTTTTTTTTGTTTAGTTTTAATATTTATGGTATTATTTGGTCATTGAGAATCTTGGTTTATTCAATTTCCACACTCAAACCGTTAAGTTGATGTTTTTTTCTTTTTAGATTTCAAATGATTAAACATAAGTAATTAATTAAATAACAGTGGGATCCTCCGTATATATGTGGCATCCTGTGTTGCATAGGTGCGGGGGAGCGGGTGCGTATCCGATAGGATACGGGTGCGGGGATTCTATTTTTTGAAAATTTTAGGGTGCGATACGGCAAGGATACGTCTATTTATTTATATTTTATTATATATAAAAAATATATTTTATAAATTCGTAAGTCAAAGGTATATAATTCACATTTTTCCTCGTTCAAAACTTAAACGTATAATTAAATAATTTAATTAAGTAATAAAACAACAATTCAATTTTGTCCATCCAATATGTAAATCATAATAGTGAATTCAATTTAAAATGAGTGTTACAATGTCAATTTAAGTTACAAAATTACATTATATTATAAAATTCAATTGAAATAATATATTTAATGTTTAATTGAATGTCTCCAACTAATCATCAAGTTGGATAGGTGAGTGCGTTAGTTTCGATTCGCCACGTGGCAATCGGATTCGTGATGGATTCGCCACGTGGCAATCGGAGGCGGATTGAGAATCTCACCCCTTTTAGGAGGCGGGTGCGAATCCGATACTGCATTGTAGTATTTTTAGAAGAATCCGTGCATCATAGGTGGCATCGCATGATAGGTGATTCACATGGCATTGCATGATAGGTGATTGACATGCTTATAGGTGATTCACATGGCATTGCATGATAGGTGATTGACATGCTACATAAGCAGTGAACATATAAATTGATGTCTATCTGTGGGCATAAGATTAAATTCGAAATTTTGAAATCCTAATAAAAAATAATATGTGTGTTTGTTTTTATTTTTTTATTAGAGTGTAATGTAATTTTATGTCAAATCAATGTGTAAAAATAAAAGAAGTTATATTATTGTATTATAAAAGAAGTTATATTATTGTATTATAGTTAACCTAAATTAAAATGATTAGATGATGTAAATTACAATTTAAATACTCCTTCTGGTCCTATTTGTTTCAAGTAATTGCATTATTACACGAGACATTTCAGAATTAATAGATTAATTGCAGGTTTTTAAATAATTGAATAATTAGAAGTCAAATATATAGCAATTAAAGCTTTTGGGTAGCTCGTTCGGCCAATGTTTGATATGACCATACGATGTCGTTTGGGGTATTGTAGAACAAAATTAAAGTGTGTGTTTGAGTCGTTTGACATGATCATAGGATGTGACATCCTCCTATTTAATACGATGTCGTTTTTGGGTATCGTCGAACAAAAATATAGCTCATGTTTAACATGATCATCTGAAATTCTGAATCTCTGATGCGTCACCCTTTATATTGAATACGATGTCGTTTCGGCTATTGTACAAAATGAAAATTTAAAATCTAAACAACGTCGATTCTCAACCCCAAATGGGCCAAATCCCACACACCCCGCCAGACAATTTTTTTTAATGCTCGTTTGACATGCATGATTAGGGTATGATAAATGAGTTAATATGGACTGACAAGTTTTAAGATGAAATTAATTGTGTTTGTCGGATAATTAATAAAGGAAATCAAACGAACACTTAGAGGATAACGCAGTTGGGTTTTGACTTCATTTTTTATTTTATATTATTTTAAATTTAATTGAATTTTTTAAAAATTATTTAAAGATTTTCAAAAAAAAAAAAATTGATTAATTATCATATTTAAATTTTAATTTTTAAAATTTTGGTAAGTTAATTTTATGATACTTTTAATTCTAATCTGATTTAGATTTTTTTTTTTTTTAATTCTTAAAATAAAAATATGTGTGCCTTCATCAGAGATTATGACGATCCAATTTCCTCGACACTTTAGTGTTCGGGCAGGGGTAAATTATTCGGTAACCACAACTACGTCTTTTTTAATTATTTTAATTATTCAATTGTGTAGATTAAAACTGCAATTAAGAAAAAAATAGTGATTTTATCTATAATTAAGCTAGCTAACTAATAATGATGATGATAATAGTAATAGTAACTAGTTTTTATTTCATTAATATATTCATTTTAGGGACACCCTTGGATGAGACGATCTCATACATAAAACGGGTCTCAACCCTGATCCGTCTTATATATTTGATACTCCTGCAAATAATTTTTAAAGTTTTTTTTTTCCAATTCTCATTCCAGGCATTTGATACTTCCGTTTATATATTTGACATTCATGTTAATATATTTGATACTCGTTTGAGGGGTGAGACCCATCTTATATATTTTTTTATCGGTAAATGTTAGTTGTTAGCGGTTAGAAATTAGTTCACCAAGTTTCCTTACAATTCCAAATTCTCCAAGCCACCTTTTACCTCCTACTTCAATTTGTTCCCAAAGGGAATCGAACCCAGGTCTCCCACTTAAGTGAGGAGCCCGGTGGCCAAGTTGGCTAAGCCCCCTTGGTTAAAACTCATCTTATATATGACACGGTCTCATACGAGTTTTTGCATTCATTTTATAAGATCATCTCACATAATGTATTAGTGAAATGACTGTCACATTTTAATAAAAATTTACTAGTACTTTTAAAGTAAATTAAAGTATAACTTTTTAAAATTGTATAAAAATAAATACTTAAAGAAAATATAAATAATGATACTCCCTCCATTTTTTTTAGATTGTTCAACCCAAATTGACATGAGTTTTAATGAGAGGGGTGTTTATTAGTATTAAAAGGTGTAAAATTATTTTTATTGAAATCTAGTGACATTAGATATAAATATGAAAGACGAAGTGATATAGCTCAAGTGGTTAAAACTCTACTACCTTTGTAAGAGGTTATTTGAAAGATAGAGTACTATTTTTTGTGTGGGAAAAAAATTAATTTAAAAATTTTAAACAATCGAAAAAAGACAAATGGAGTATTTTTTACCTTAAAATGATAACTTTATATTGAAAAATGATACTCTTTTCGTTCCATAAAATCTTTTACACTTTTATTTTTCGTCCGTCCCACTATAAGTTTCACACCCTTAAAATGGAAAATCTTTTATAAACTCCACCCTCACAATTTCCACTAATTTACACAAAATATCATTACTTTTTGACTCATACATACACACAACCCAATAAATATTTTACTTTATATTTGTATTTACTTCTATTTTGACTCACATAAGGCTCAACCTGAGCCAAACAATATTGGTTAATTGGTGCTCCACGGTTTCATGTAAATATTTATCAAAATTATTACTATTTTAAGGATTGTCCGTGTGAGGTGGCTCTCAAAATCTCATCGCAATAATAAGAGATGTAATAAAATCGAAGCAAGTTGAATTTTAGAGTTTTTGAACTTGATTTGTTTATCATCGACACGAGTTCAAACTTAATTATCAAATATAGTGTTGATTTACAAGTTTAATTAGACATATACAAGCCAAAACGAGTTTGATAATACCAATCTTAAATGGTTACAAAAACACAAGGTCATCAACATCCATTTATAACTTTGAACAAATATAATCTGACCAGAAAAAAATAAAATATGAGTTGAGGTATCAATCGGTTAATTTTATATAGTACGCGTTGCAATTTTTTTTTAAAAAATATTATACATATTACAATTATAAAATATATTAATACAAAATGGAAATAGATATTAACCTCAAAATTTCCAAAGGATAAAATTAATTGTAACGACTATTCACGTGAAAAATGAAAATTATATGTGGCCAACGCATCTAGAAAATTTGTAAAGCTAAAGTCACCGTGTGAATGGTAAATATTCTGCCACGAAAGAAATGTTCATTATATTCAATTTAATTAAATCCAGATCACAGAAATTTGTACACTTTTTACTTGATAATTCAATTTTTTTAAAAGGGGTGATTCACGTGAAAGATGAAATTTGTATGTGGCCAATGCGTCTAGAAAAAGAGTTTACCTAAAGTCATCGTGAATCGATTATATTAGTTCACACTTCACCAAAATTAAGTTCAATAATGTTTATTTGAAAAGTGATTAATTGCAAAATTGTGTTATTTTTATTTAATAAGATTTATTAAAATATAAAATAAAATAAATTCTGACTCAACATTACTGGTTAACTTATATTTATAAGTTCGTTGGTAAATAAGACCACGAATGAATTATCACGTAAAATATAAAATCATTTATTGATATTTAATTTGTTTGCACTTTACTAATGGTAACAAACATATGTATAAATCACTAATTTGCTTATATATTGTATTAAAATTATTTAGTTTCATTACTCCAAAATATATGGTTTATTTTGTAATTAATTAATATATATATATATATATATATATATATATATTTTAATTTATAATCTTTAAATACTTAAGCTCTTATATACTATAAGAGATCAAACATTTTCTCGATTCAATTAGATTACAACAATCCAAGAAAACCCGTAACTTAACTTTTAATATTTAGGAAAACTTAACACTAAATTTGTTTTTGTTTTTGCTTGGCCGACATTTTTTTTTAAATCTTAAGCCATAGTTTATCTTTCCAAAATATATGGTTTATTTTGTAGGAGGATTAGTTGAGTAATTATATTAATTAATAATCTTTAATCAAATAAGCTAATATATATAAAAGATATGGCATGAAGATGCCATTAATTAAGTAATAAGTTAACAAGATTCTCAAAACTCTGTCAAACGATAAGTTAGTGATCAAATCTGATCCAAATTAGTCAGCATGCTTAAAATATAAAATATGATTTTTTAAATCTTAAGCCAAAGTATTATCTTTACGTGGAAAAACAGATTTAAATAGGAGCATTAGTTAACATTTTAGTTATATTAAACTTTATTTTCTATATTACGTTTTCTTATCAAAGATATGGCAACGACGTCGCCATTAATGCTCATTGTTGAAGATAACAAGATTCTGATGGATCTGTCAAACGATAAGTTAGTGATCCAAATCTGATCAAATTAGTGGCATGCTTACTTGCTCAAATATGATTCTAGGGCTTAACAGAAAATTTGGATGGAGGAGGTCCCTCATTGACATTATAACCTTGTTGTCAAAGATTTAATTATATTAAACTTTATGTTTGAATTTAAATTTTCTGTCAAAAAAAAATAAAAAATATAGTTTTAATTTATATTAATTTGTATAGTTTATATTTACATGTATTTTTCAGTTATATAAGTTTGTATATTGCACCTCATGTACCCATTTATACGTTATAATCAGTGCACATGAGATTAACGCATGAGGGCAAATTCTTGGTGTGCAATTAGTGCACAATGTGCAATTAAATTTTGATTCAATTTTAATTTAATTTTAAATATTTTTAATTTGTTTAAAAATATATCAAAATTAAATTTAAAAATTATACCAATGTACACCATATAAAATTAATGCATATCGGTGTAACTCATGTATGAATGGTAAGACTTTCCCAATTTAAAGTGGGTGTCCCCTGATTATCAAGAGTTCAAAATTTTTTTTTTTTTTTTTTTTTGGTAGAACTCACATATATAATAAATGCTTTCTCCTACTTAAAATGAGAAAAAAAAGATTAAAACAACCCTTGAATTGAAAAATAAAGTAAAAGTTAAGTTTCAAATTGCGAAGTTTCTTACAGAAAAACGTAAAATGGATCATTAATCCAACATGAAATTATTTCGTTTTGAAGTGAGTATTTATTTATATATAAAACAAAAAAGACGTCTTTTTGTGAGACCGTTGTCTAACATATATGGAACAATCATAATACATTAAAAAACTCAAACAAAAATAAATAGAATTGGTGGATAGGTAAGTGTTACACAAGAATTTTTCAAAAAAATATGTCATTTTTTTTTAAATTGTAATTAGGCTGAACTCGATGGTACTTCTTATAATTTTAGTAAATAACTATATTACATTTGAAGAGAGTTTTGTGTAATACGGTCTCATATATAAGAGAATTCAACTAAATTATTTGAATAGTACTTGTATAATATGATTGGGTCGAGTTCTTATAAGCCCATAATTCATACTCCCTTATTTCATACTAAATGCATCATTTGTAAAAAAAAAAAAAAAAAAAAAAATTATACTAGATTAATCATTTTCTTAAATAACAATAAAACTACTTTAGTATTTTTATATATCTCTCAAACACTTCAATAGTACACACATATCAATTCAGTTTAATACTATTAAACATTTCTCTTATTATAAAATTAAAAATACTACCTTACGCCCCATTAAAAAATAATTTATATTATTAACAATTTTTACATTAAAACATGTGCCGAAAAGTAAATCTCACTTTGATTACAAGACAAAGGGAGTATAATATTAGTAAGTAAGCTCCGTCTCATATGAATTTTTGGTGTAATTGTGATTCAATTATAATATAAAATTAACAATAATTAAAAACTATCAAGATATTTTAAATCTACTCTTAAAAAATTGATTGTTATAATGCAAAATCTTATATGCTTTTTTTTTTTTTTTTTTCCACTTTACTTAAAATGAGGACAATGATTAATGGTGCCCCAACCAAATTTAATATAATCGTACACGACATTAATCTATATTTAGATAAAAATTGTCAATGGTTGAATGTGAAAACACGAAAGTCTAACATCTGATTTCTTCCCATACAATAGGGACAGCTAAAACTGATTGTATTTTAATATCACATTTTTGGCGTGGCTATACATTTTCACAATTGATATTGATCAATCATTAGTACTTTTCTGATCATTGGCATGTCATATATGAAACATTGACTTTTTATAGCAGCAGAGATAATACGTGACAAAACATGAGGGGCAATTTGTAGGTGAAATAACATAAGACTTATGTATAATATTATAAACTTTTATATAAATCAGTTTTATTATGCTATTCATTTGCTTTTTTATGTGTACTTTTGATAAGTATAGTTTTGAAAAAAAAATTTAATTATTTTATTAAAATGTGTTAATTTGTTTGTAATATAAAATTATTTCATTTAAAAATATTTATTATAAGTATTATGACAAATTGCAAATTGCATAGGAAAATTATTTTATGTGATGCACCTCATATTAATTGTGATAATATTGGGGTGCGTGAGACAAGAACGTAATATAGTGCATTGGTAGAATCGATTCAACATTATATAATTTTAATAAAGTTATTTGAAAGACGAAAGTATATAACTAGTTCAAATGGTTAGAGTTTTATTATCTATAGCGTAAGATTATGAGTTCGAGTTACCATTTATCTTATATATAAAAAAAAAAAAAAAAATCATCTGTAATGGTAAGATAATTTATTTAAAAGGTAGAAAAATACACACACATATTCTCTGCTAGTGAAATTAACCTAGCACCATTTGCGGGTCCAAAGTGATAGCGTTTGATATCTTTTTTTTTTTCCCCGCCAATTTTCATTTCTAAGATTTTCTTTAATTTTGTATTTTTTTGCTTTTGCTTCTCAGTTCTTCACTTGTTTTGTTAATTTTTAAATTTCTCATGTGAATTAGACATATGTGAACTCTCTTATTTAATGTATTATCTTTTACCATGTAAAGTATCATCTTTTAGCATTTAAAATATCACCATTTAAAAAATATTTAATTTTAATTATGTGATGTTCATCTTAAAATCACTAAACAGTAGCACTTCGTGTGTGTTTGCAAACCTAATTTAAAAAAAGAATCGCTTTTATTTTTCTTTTTTAAAAAATCACTTATATATATAATGTTTGCAATTATTTTTTTAACACTTAAAATCTATTTTAACAAAATAGGTTTCACATGCTTTTGGATTTTCTAAAAATCATTCCAATCGGGAGAAGAGAAAAAAAGATAATTACTCCCACTATTAATAAAAATAATTTTTTTTATTACAAATACTCCTTTTTTTATTTTGACTAAAATCATTTTATTTTCAAACACTTATCACTTTTAATTTTACTATAAAAATTAATTAATATCACTTTTTGTTTTTTGATTTAATAAATAGAGTTTCAAAAGACAACATTTAAACAGTAACTACCACAAAAATTTTGTGAACCAAATTCACACGGGAGTATAATTTTTTGTCAAATTTTAATGCTTTTTAGTTTTGTTCATTTTATCGCTTTCCTAACCCTTTCCGTTTCACTAAATTATTTTTATCCTTTTGTGATTTGCTTTTGCCTCTCATTTTTTTTCTCAAGTTTCATAAATATAATTCTTATCGTGTGTATTCAGAAGATCAATAATAATAATAAATACAAAAGATTAGAATAGTTAAATCAAAATAAACGTCTGAAAAAATTATATTTAAAATATGTAAAACAAATATATTAACATTACATTTTTATGAATATACATTTTTCCAATTAAGAGTAAAATTAAAGAAAAATATATGATAAACATTTCCCTACTTAAAATGGGATAATATCCCCATATTTAAAATAATTTATACATTTCAATTAACACTACTACATGTTAATTTTTTTTTTTTTTTATAGATTTATGTGGCATTCCGTGAAATGAAAATTCATTTAACTATTATTAATAAGGAAAAAAATGCACACCAATTATTTTTATTGAAGATTTTTTCGTGTTTTAATTGTTTTTTGGGTTTGCCTATTCACTTCTATCGGGCTTTTAATGGGCTAATCGTAAACTTATTATTAGGCCCTGAAAAAACTTCAGAAAACACCTTTTATTTTTTTTTTTTTTTAAGAAAACACAACTTATAATTTGGTGATGCTGGATAAAAGGAAATCCAATTAATTTAATAAATTAAAAAAGGTCGTCTTGACTATTATTAATTATCCAATTTAAATTTGTTTTAATCAACATATTTTTTTAAATGGGCACAGCTATTGACACAAAAATATTTGCTCAATACATTGATTCTACAGTTGTATGTAATTATAGATGATGTTTAAAGTGCATTTGATTATATATTGAACAAATAATTAGATGTTCAACTAGTGTTTTCTTTTTTTTAGAAAAAGAAAGTCTTTCTTATTTGCAAATGCTATCAAAATTGGGAAGGTTTTCCACAAAAGATGAAGGCTTGACCCAACAAAAGGGGCTAAAAAAATTTCTAGCGTTCCTAGCTAGACGATGCGCAACAATATTGACATCTTGAGGGACTAAATTAATTTTAAATAATAACAAGTTTTGTAATATATTTTTGCACGAAGTTATCACGTTCCCAAAGACAGTGTCGACGACTAAGTAGATTTCAAAGTATCATAAACTAGCTTAGTGTCCACCTCCAAAGTAGCCCTCTCAAACCCCAAGTCCTATTATAAATCAAGTTCTTTCACCTAGATAGTGAAATCAAGTTTTTAGATAGTGTTTTTTTTTTTTTTTGAAAATTCATATTATAGTTAACTTCTCTATATCGTGAAAATAAGTCAAGAAATTCTTATATCACAAACATTATTGATGTTCATAAAGATTTTTTGTTTTTTCAAAATAAAATATAATTAAACACAACAAACTCTATATTAATATGTACATAAAAAAACAGAGGATAAAATTAAATTTATTATATACTAGTCACTCCGTTGCATTACTATAGACATGGACACATTTTTACTCAAATTAAGAAGACATTAAATATTATTAGAATTATAAATTTTTCTCATAATCTTCATGTTCTACCTTTGTAAAGGCTAAGTATAACTAAATATATATATATATATATATATATATATATTTTTTTTTTTAAAAAAAAGTTTAGGGTTTTATTAAAAAGGATGAATCAAATTTTAAGAGATCAGATCATAAGTCCTATTAGATAGTATCATATGTTCCCAATTATTTTTTCTCGAAAGGTAAATGCATTCATTAATAAAAAAGATGGAATCAACCAGCACTGATCGGCACAAGTCAGTTTGGAGTAGACGATCTAGTAGCGTTACAATTAGGGATAGACTTAACATGAATCATCGATATGTTCCAATTAATAAATTAGAATACCTTCAGCATGGGAAAAATTAATTAAAATTGAAAAACTGTATCAAAGAGGGCTAAAATTAATGCAAGTAAAACAACAAAAAACACCTGCAATTAATCCCAATTCCAGCTGACATAAAGCAAAATAAAAAAAAAGAAAAGAAAGAAAGAGTTTGAAGAAACTCTTTTCTAAAATAAAATGGCTATTTATAGTAAATGAAATTTGCATCCATCCAAGGAAAACAACTCGTGCCTTCAACTGCAATAGAATCTTGTTTAATCATCTCATTCAAATATCTCTCATCCTTCATACTAAAACCCTTACTTGCTAATTGCATACTCCGTCCAAAATCATTCTCATTCCCATTGAAGAACGCTACATTCTGATGTCGACTCATTAAAAAAATATTTTCATCTTCTTGGGAGATCTTCAATTCATTTGAATCTTTCTTGGCTACTGGCATAGCCGGTTCCCTTTGGTCAGCTAAGGCCGTGTTTGGTTGGCCAGTAAGTTTCTGGACAACAGCCTTGAAATCATGTGCATGCACATGGATCACCTTTGGTTCTTCCGTGTAAATGATCACCGGTTTCCGTTTATTGCCGTTAAATTTTGATTTTGTAATATCCATGCCTTCTTCAATACTTTCTGCAAACACAATCAATTTTATTTATGGTTTGAATGAATAGAAAAATTGTTGAATAATGATAAGACCTAATTGTATGAGTAGATTTTAGATATGTGATGCTACCAAAAAGATTATATATATACGAGAGATTTTGTTAAATCTATATATATTTTGTAACTGAGTAAAAAAAATTGAAATGGATTTCACTTCTAAATAACACCTAAGAAATTATGTTACGAATTAGGGGCATTTTTTGTTGACGTATTATACGATTTTTTTGCCTAATAATTAGGATTTGAGAAACAATGCAACTTTGGGGAGATTTATGCTAATTTTGTCCCATAACTTTTCCACATTTGCAAAATGGTCCCGTATATTGTGAATTTGCTAATTTAGTCTCATAACTATTTAATTTTATCCAATTTTGTTCTAAGTCGCCAGAAATTACACAAAAGGCCGTCATTTTTTCTTTTTTTTCTCGCTTCTGACATACACGTGCTCAAAACGACAGCGTTTTGTGTAATTTCCGCGATTTAGGACAAAATTGGATAAAATTATATATTTATGGGACTAAATTAGTAAATTCACAATATACGAGACTATTTCGCAAATATAAAAAAATTATGGGACGAAATTGGCTTAAATCTCCAAGTTTGGGAGAAAATCTAGAATATAACTAAATTGAGAAAAATGTGGGAAGAGGTAGGGGATAGTTATGATTGGGTCATGAGTAATATTCAGATGCTTTCCTGCCTATTAGGGGAGTTAGAACCACTTTCCGATCAAGCTTCACCACATCTCTATTTTTTGAATGTTCACTCTAAACAAATTTTAGGATTAGATTGAATCCACATTATAAAAATAATCAAAATTTATTGATCGATCTCCTAATAACTAATCACACATTATTATTATTTTTTTAGTGGAATTAGAAAATTGGGATGAAAATTTGAAATCAACCGTGATTTAGATAAACACTGAGACACGATTAGAGAAGAACACAAAGATTTCAAAGAAAATAAATTCTAGCACATTTCATTGCAATTTCATAGAAGAAACTCATTTAATTTGTAATATAAGTTATATCTTTCAATTATCACGACTAATACCCTTTGTAATATTGGTTATATTTTCAGTTATCATGACTAATACTATTTTGTAATACTCAATTATGTTGACTGATATTCTTTGTAGTAATATAGAGCATACTCTTCATCCCTTTAATAATACTCCTTCCATCCCGATATAAGTTATTCATTTTCCATTTTGGTATGTCCCACTATAAGTTAGTCATTCTATTTTTGGCAATTACCCATTACTTATACCCAAGGAAGTAAATATCGCGATATTTTCTCGATATATCTATATCTTTTTGGGACTCTCGATATCGATATTTACTGGAACAATTTTTTTCGAAAATATTGATAAAATATCGGGATATTTTTTTTTTTACATTTGAACCTCATAAGACATCATTTTGGTATTAGTTGTTTAACATTAAATAATTTTGAATAATTATTGTATTATTTTACACTACTTATATATTTTTTTATTGATATGTTTAGTAAAAATTATTTTATAAAATTTCATGTTAAATTTTTATAATTTTAATAAAATTTTCATGTTAAATTTTTATCATTTTAATAAAATTTTCATCAATTTTCTATTTTTTACCGATATCGATATTCGATATAGATTATATCCGTAAATTCAAAGTATCGATATTTTTATCGATATCGATATTTTCATCCTTGCTTATACCCCTACACATACATATGTGATCACATGTATTTTAGGAATAAGTATATTAACAACCAAACCAAAATATCGAACCCTAGAGACTAGGAGAACGGGCAGAGCCTAAATAACAAGTGTTGTCATAATATTATAGTGGCTAACAGGGTGCAAAAACAGAAATGATCAACAAGCGAAACTAAAACAAGCAAACAAATAACTATTAAAAACAATTAAAATTCGAGACGAGTGCAGTGGTGAGAAGCGATCACTCGGGTGTTCTCCTTATACAATCCTTTCAACACAAATCAAGGCATGAATCGGGTTAGGCTAAGAGCGATAATAGAGAATTCAACAAATAATTAAGATCCTAAGATTGTTGAACACCTAGACAAATCGGGTACTAATGGCTAGGTCGTATCTTCACTACACACCTAACCATGAAATATTTAATCTAACAATTAATCCACCTCTCAATGCAATCAATCACAATTACAATCATCACAATTAATCGAAATATTCACTTAATCACCCAACAAGCATATCCAACTCTCGTTGCAACACACAAATTCGATAAATCAAACTAATAATAACAATAAATCATAAGATTCATACAAAACCCATTAATAAAAGTTATCAAATTCATGATTTACACCAAATTCATGTATAATTCAAACACCCAAACAATCAAATGAATTAGTCCATGGCTAATTTGAACAATACAATAGAAAAGAGAGAAAATAAAACAATACCCATTAAAAATAGATGAGAACAATAAATGGAGAAATATCACCTTGATTGAATTGAAATAACTTGGAAATGATCCTTACAAACACTTGACTTGAAATGAAAGATTACAATAAGATAAACTATGAATAACCTTAATCTAGAAGAAATTTAAAGCAATCCATCTATGAAAATGAAAACAATGAGAAAAGATGAAAACTAGAGTAGGAAACTAAGAAAAATATTTTGCTAAGTAAGAAAAGTGTGCTCCTAAGTGTGAATAGTATCTCTCAATCTGAATATGAGGGTATTTATATTAGGAATTTCGGGTGCAAAGATAATTATTGCAAAGATGTCCCTCGAAAACAGAGTTTTGTAGAAAACGAAAAGTTGTGTAGAAAAGGCTCGAGATGAAAGTTTCCAAAATTTCGTGAGCTCACTAATTTGTTCGAGACGAGCTCGAGACTCAGTCCGAGACACACTCTTCAGGTCCTTTGATTTTTTATCTTCGATATCTTGAGCATCCGACCTCCGATTGCTTCGATTCTTTTTGCGTTTTGACCCTCTCTTCAGTGTATTTTTAATCATCACTTGAATCTTGGATTTACTGAGAAATGAACACGGGTGGGCTCATTTCTTGGACCTTCAACTCAAATCAAACTCAATTTGGTGGAAGGCTTGTCCTTTCCACAAAATGTGATAAAAAACCTACAAAACATATATAATATCTTCCACAACCGTTAAGCTCACAATTATATTGATTAGGATGATATTGTTAATAAAATAGATCAAAATAGGCAATTAATCCACAATAAAATTATGCAAGAATTCACCCTAATCAATATGACACTCATTTACCCTTATTTATATCTAAATCTTTTACTTTTTATTTTCTTCATCAAATTATTTGTACTATATCAATATTATATTATCTTACCTCAAATTCTAGAGAGGAGGCTAGATAGGCAACCAACAAGAGCAGGTGGCGAGGAGTAGAGTATATTCGAGAGCTGAGCATGCGAGCACCCGCTCCCTGCAATTTAATGTAGCAGAATACGTGTGTCACGATCAGAGGGCCCATCCCGTCAAGCCAGGAGACATTTCTGTTGTCAAGCAAAGTGGCACGCCCCCATTGGTGGAGAAGGCTGACCGTACCAATCAACCGGCTTGTCAAAGAAAATAAGGTCCGTGCATTTAATACATGGATCAAATCTTATTTTTTAAGGATTTAGGGCGACACATTTGTAATATAAATAGGCTATGTTTATGTTAATAAAAAGGATGTAGAATCTAAAGGAAAAATACTTAAGACTGAGCCTGAAAACCTCAGCAATTCTCTGTGCATTATTTATTGCTTTTGTTAGAACTCAGAATAGGCATTAAATTCTCTATCATTTATAGTAAATCTAGTGAAAGCACTCAAAGCTCAAATCGATATATTCCAAACGGTAGAAATTCATAAAATGAAGTTTCATTTTATTCATTGAAGAAGATGATAAAAGAGATTACAGAGAAAAGCTGTGAAAATGCTCTGCTTATTGCGAAGAAGAAAAGTGAATTAACTAAAAGGAAAGTCACCCTCTATATGGGTGAACTTACTAACTAACCTCCTAACATAACAAACTAACAACTTAATCAATATATTCAAGAAGTGCTAGAGGAGTAACTAACAACTTTAAAGAAAATACAAAAGGTATTTTTTGATCTTGAATCAAAATGAACATGGAAGCCCATTTTGATCTTGAATTTAGGCAACGACTTTGTCATAATGTCGCTGAGGTTTTCTTCTGTTGGAATTTGCACCATCTTAATTACACCTTCTTATATATTTTCTCTTGTAAAATGGCAATCTATAGAAATATGTTTGTTTTTCTCATGTAGGCATGGGTTATGAGCAATAACAAAGGCTGCTTTACTATCTGTATAAACATTGGCAGGAAGTTGTGTTGTAATCTTTAAATCTTGCAGCACATAAAGAATCCATTGTGCCTCACATATTGTTGATGCCATTGCTCTATATTCACTTTCAGCAGATGATCTACTCACTGTGGTTTGTTTTTTAGACTTCCAAGATATTAGTGAGTCGCCAAGGTATATAGTGTAGCCTGTTACACTTCTTCTTGTGGATTGACATCTTGCCCAATCTGCATCTGTAAAGATATGCAGTTTGAAATTATTGTTAGCATGATAAAATATTCCTTGGCCTGGGGTACCTTTTAGGTACCTAAGTAACCTGTTTACAACTCTCATAGAGATTCTTTGGGGTTACTCATAAATTGAGAGAGTGTTTGAACAGTGTAAGAAATGTCAGGTCTTGTAATGGTGAGATAAAGAAGCTTCCCAACAATCTTTCTATAATAAACAACATCAATAGGAGAAGAAGAGTCCGTTTCTAAAAATGATTGTTTAGGATCCATAGATGTAGAACAAGGTTTACAACCTAAGTATCATGTATTATCAAGAAGATCAAGAGTATATTTTCTTTAACATAACTGTAGACCTTTATCAGACATTGCCACTTCAATCCCAAGCATATATTTCAGGTCACCAATATTTTTAATGGTGAATTTTTCAAGAAGATATGTTTTAATATGAACAATATCAGACAAAGAACTACTAGTTATGATCAAATCATCAACATAACAAGAATAACAGTAAAAGAAGCACCAGTTTGTTTGGTAAATAAAGAGTTATCAGCTTTGGATTGAACAAAACCAATAGCAATAAGACTTTCAGACAACTTAGTGAACCATTGTTTTGATGCCTGTTTCAATCCATATAGGCTTTTTGTTAATTTACATACCCTATGATCATCAACTTTCAAATAGCCAGGAGGAGGTAACATATATATATCTTCTTTTAAATCTCCATGAAGAAAAGCATTGTTAACATCTAACTGATGAATGTACCAAGATTTACTAACAGCTATTGCTAAAAGAATTCTTACAGTTGTGATTTTAGCAACAGGGGAAAAAAGTATCAAAATAATCAATGCCTTCTTGTTGAGTGTATCCTTTAGCAACTAGTCTAGTTTTATACCTTTCAATAGTACCATCAGTTTTGTATTTCACTTTAAAAACCCATTTGCATCCTATACAATGTTGATAAATTGGTTTAGGAACAAGAATCTAAGTATTAGTTTGTTTTGTTCTAAAGCAGCTAATTCAATTTTCATAAGCTTCAATTGCTTTAGTAAATTGCTAAAACACTTGTAAGAATCAGATAATTGAGAAGTGGACTGATATAAGTTTTCGGTTCAATTACTTTAGTAATAACAGCAGTAAAACATTTGTAAGAATCAGATAATTGAGAAGTGGACAAATACATCAAAGATCAATTTCCTCTATTAATTCATTTTTCCTGGATGCAAATTTGGAGAATGAACAATGTTCCTCAACAACACACAAGTCATTTAGGCATTTGAATTAGGATGACTAATAAAGTTTTCACAAAGAAAATCATTTTGAAAGGCAAATTTATTTCAAACACTTGTATTTCTTGAAATAGATATTTTTCCAGTGACTAAGTCAAGAGCTTTATATCCTTTTGTCCCAAAAGAATACCCAATCAAGACACATTTAGAAGCTCTTGGATCAAATTTATGCCTATGAGCAACTAAAGTGTTAGCAAAGCATAGACAACCAAATATTCGAAAGTAAGAATAATCAGGAACTCTATTGTATAAAAGTTTGAAAGGAGTCTTATTGTTAATAACAGGAGAAGGGACTCTATTAATGATATGAACAGCAGTTAGCACACATTCACTCCAATACTTTAAAGGTAAAGCAGATTGAAACAAGAGAGCTCTAGCAACTTGGAGTAATGTTTGATGTTTTCTTTCTACCAAACTATTTTGTTGAGGTGTTTCAACACAAGAAGTTTGGTGTAGTATTCCCAATTTATGATAGAAATCATGAAGCAAAAATTCAGTTCTATTATCACTTCTAATGATTTTTATTCTAGTGTTAAACTGAGTGAGGACCATATTATAAAAATTCTCAAGAGATATCTTTACATCAGCCTTAGATTTTAGAAGGCATAGCCAAGTACACCTACTAAAATCGTCAACTATGGTTAAAAAATATTTATGATCACTATGTGATACAATAGAAAAGGGGCCCCACACATCACAATGAATAAGATCAAAAGCAGTAGAACTTGAAGAAGTACTAATGGGAAAAGAAAGTTTCTTTTGTTTAGCTAAAGGACAAATGTCACATTTATTTATATCATCAACTTTTACAGATATTTGAGGAATGTGAGACATATATTGGGGACTAATATTTCCTAATCTTGAGTGCCAAGTATCAAACAAAGATGGTTTTAAAGAAGAAACAGAGTGTACAGAATATGAGGCCTTGAGATAATAGAGTCCTCCAACTTGATCAGCAGAACCAATCATTGTCTTTGTATTGTTGTCCTGCAATTCACAATGTGAGGCATGGAACTTGACAGAGCAGTTAGAGTATCTAGTTAAGTGACAGATAGATAACAGATTGAAAGTAAAATCAGGAACATATAGAACATTGTATAGAGTTAAAGAGTCATTTAAAACAACATTTCCAATGTGAGTAGCAATAGAAAAATTGTCATTTGGTAGGCTGATTTTGACATTAGCTAAAGAAGAAGATGATGTGAACAAATTAATATCACATACCATGTGATCTGTTGGTTGCAGCTTTTTCGAGTAAGTATATTTAAGACACAACCAAGTTATCGAACCCAAAGGAACTAAGTCGAGCAAGGATCCCTAAAACTAAGAGTTGGCATGGTATTATAGAGTCGGGTTCGGGTATGCAAAATTAAAACTAAATTAAACACTAAGAATAATCAACTAGAAAATTACCAAGAGATAACAAATATGAGAAATATGTGCTCGGGTGCAAATCACCAAGGAATCCTCAATTTCGAATCACACATGATCGGGGTTTCAATTAACGAGGGATAATAGGAGCTATCTAGCATAAAATCACATATCAACCATACTGGATAAGCCTAGGTTTGATACATCAAATAAGCACGTAAGATAGTTTAGAGACGACACCCTAAGTCTCCTCACTTAATCACAAGAAATAGAATCAAGCAAATAACGTATCCTAATGTAGGTTCTAATGAAAATTAACCAAGTTTCCTTGCGTTAATCCAATATTGAATTCAATCACCAAACCAAGCCTAACACCTAAGCATCAATTTAATAAACCAAATCTCTTTGAGCAAATTAAATCAATTAACAAAGGATCAAAACCTAATCTAACAATTGAATCATGCAAATCACAATAGAATAATTAATCACCTCAATAAATGAAACACCCAATCACATGATCATCAAAATTAATTCATCCAAGGATCATCACACCCAAACACAAAAGGAATTTAGCCAATCATCATGAATTGAAACAAACCCATGAGAATTGAAAGAATTGAAAGAGAAAGAAACATAAGAATTAAGAAATAATCCACTAAAATTAAAATAAAGAGGTTGGATGTCACCTTGAATGTGTAGAATAGACTTGAATTAATTGAAATCTAGCCCTAATTTGCAAGAAATTGAAAATGAAAATTCAAGAAATCCCTAAACTATGTGTGAATGTGTGTTTTCTTTTCTCTCCTCTAATCTGAACTGCCCTCTCTGGTTCTCACGCTCATTCCCCCTCTTTAAAATCTGATAGAGTTGCTGAATAAAAAAACGTGGTCGCGTCTTTGCTGATTTCTCGCCAGCCTCGAGTCGAGGTTCAGCCCTCGACTCGAGGGATCCCCTTTGTCCTGCCCCTCGACTCGAGGTTTCTCCCTCGAGTCGAGGCTTCTGCAATTTTCGAATCCTTCAATTTCCAGTCAATTCCTCAACTCGAGGGACTCGCCCCCTCGGTCTGTGCTCGAGACCAGGGATTTTTTCCTGAGAAGGGCTTCGGGCCCGACCCCCGTTTTCGTCCGGTATGTTCGTCTTTTCATCCTAAGAATACCGGTACTCTCGGTTTGGCCAAATTCCACCGATTTACTTGTAAAATAGACGAAATACCTCAAGTGATACTTTTTAGACAAAATAGTGATACTCTACACATTTAAGCGCAAAACTAACATTTTTATCACTTTTTGCACTAAAATAAATCCCAAAAATATGCATCACATCACTCCAATCATCTGTGGCTCCTGTATCAAGAATCCAACAAAAAGTTCTTGATTCAGTAGCACAAGAATGAAAACAAAAATGTATACCTTCAGTTTCCAAATTTGCACCTTTAGTGGCAATAACACCAGCTGCAGTGTGAGTTCCAGAAGGATTTTGTTGCTTGGTGAATTGAAGGAATTGATCAAACATCTCTTGTGTTAGGAGAGGATGGGAAGCCACAGGCTCCTCTTTAGGAGGTGAAGTAACTAACACATTAGCAGACAGTTTATTGTCAACGTTCTTACCTCTAGGGCCTCTAGGACATTTCCATCTTGAGGGATATCCTATTATTTGGAAGCACCTATCAATAGTGTGCTCAGGTACATCACAATGACTACAATAGAGAGGTTTCTTTTTGTCCTTATAAAATTTGCTATTTTTGGCAAGCATGGCAACAGACTCAGAATGAGTAGATGAATTAAGAGCCCTCTGGCTTTCTTCTTGTAAAACAAGAGAATAAACTTTGGCTAAAGGGGGAAAATGAGAACTTAATAAAAGCTGAGACCTAATGGCAGAATATGAGTCATCGAGACCAATTAGAAATTTCATGACTGCATCTTGTTCTTGAATTTTACTAACTACTTCAGAGATATTACATATGCAGGCATCTTTAGCAGGACAAGAACAAACCAATGTAGGTTGACAACTCAAATACTCATCCCAAGAAGATTTAAAGTAATTATAGTATGTGACAAGATCTTGCGAACCTTGATGGATTCCACTTAAAGATTTTTTCAAATGATAAACTCGAGTCAAGTCAGAACGAGTATACCTGACACCAAGTTCATCCCACAAGTCTTTGGCGGTATTGAAGTATTTCAGTGTACGCTTGATTTCAGGCTTGATAGAGTTCATGATCCACATGAGAACCAAGTTGTTGGCTCTAGTCCACGCAGCAAGAATTGTCGAGTCAGCCGTGGAGATCGGTTTCTGAATGGAACCGTCGATTAGGGGTAATTTGTTCTTCACTAAGAGGCCACGTTGAACAGTGATGCTCCAGTCAATGTAATTGGTTCCATCCAACAAATCTAGGGCGATTGCAACGGCAGGGTTATCATTATGATGGAGTGCAAGAGGGGAAAGTGGGTTCTTAGCAGGATCAAGCTCCATGGAGAGAAATTGAACAAAATCGGTAAGGATAAAAGGAATAGAATGAATTGCAAGGTGCAATTTCGAGAAGAATGAAGAATCCCCAAAGAAAGAGGGATCGATTCGGAGTGAATCGATAATCAATAATCACAGCATGATTCAACGGGAGACGGATCGAGAATCTAGGCGTGTCAATAGGAAATTACTGATACCATGTAGAAATTCATAAAATGAAGTTTCATTTTATTCATTGAAGAAGATAATAAGAGAGATTACAGAGAAGAGCTGTGAAAATGCTCTGCTTATTGCGAAGAAGAAAAGTGACTTAACTAAAAGGAAAGTCACCCTCTATATGGGTGAACTTACTAACTAACCACCTAACATAACAAACTAACAACTTAATCAATATATTCAAGAAGTGCTAGAGGGGTAACTAACAACTTTAAAGAAAATACAAAAGGTATTTTCTTATATATCTTTACACAAACCAATATACTTATTAAACCAGATATAGTTATCGAGATTATCTGGAATTGTTATATTTGTGTAATAACAGTTTCCACCGGTCATGTCACATAATTAATCAATGTGTTAATATTGGGTGACATGAAACTAATTTATAAATTACAGCTAATATTATTAGTAAAATAATTAATATTTTTTATCATTCAAAATTAATAATTTATAATAAAACAATTAATGAAACAACTAATACTTTCAAAATAAATTTTACGGTGAAACTTGTTCACATATATTTTTGTCTTAATTAATTCGTACTTTATATTAACCAAGGGGGCTTAGCCCACTTGGCTACCGGGCTCCTCACTTAAGTGGGAGACATGGGTTCGATTTCCTAACAAATTGGAGTGGGAGGTATAAGGAGGCTTGGAGTATTTGAAATTGTAAGGAGACTTGGTGAACTAACTTCTAACCACTAACAACTAACATTTACCGATAAAAAAAAAAAAAAAATCGTACTTTATATTATGTCATTATTATCGGTTGATGTTATATGTATTTTTTTTTATACATCTTATGCTGTAGCTTGCAATATATGTGTTTTCTAAGTCAAAATTTGACTCAAAATTATAATATCGGTGTTTTTCTTTTTACGTTTTATATTTTTTCAAAAAATTTGACTCAAACTTTTCTTTTATATAAAAAAAAAAGATCAATATTGCATATTATAATTATTAATTATTTTTTTTAAAATTTTATTTGAGATTTAAGGATTCTTAAAATGATTTTTAAATTTTCAAACTAATTTTCATATTTATTTATAATATATTTTCAAAATAATTTTCAGATTGATTTAAAAAAAAAAAATACAAATAAGTTAAAAAAAAATCCAAAATTATAAATAAATTCATGTTCAAAATATTTGAACAAGCATCAGGAATTGCCAAAGAAAATAAATGACCTTCTAAGGTAATGGCCCTGTCAATCCCTCAACCTTAGGATGTTACTCACTACTCCCCCAAATGAAGAGATGAGTAAATATGTATAATAATGATAGTAATTTATCGGTATAATAGTGATAGTAAATATAAAATTCTTGGTATGCACTCGGTTAAATAAGTGTTATTTTTATTATATATCTTAAATATATTAATGCTAATTTACAAATTCATCTATAGTCTTTACTAGTTAAGAGTCGATAAATTCACCGTATAAAATTGATACCGTCATATTCATTTAATAATATTATATTATTCATTTAGCAATATTATTGCATTTATAAACTAATACCACAGTGAAAAATATTATCATATTAATTTATAAAGATAATGATATTATCGAATGAATATAATAATATTAGTTTCATACTATAAACAAATTTGACTTGAGACCTATTTTTATTCATATTAATTTAATCTATTTTAATTTGGATCCATATATGATTGGATAAAATAATATTACTTCCAACTAGTTGACCAAAACTTAAATGAATCCCATTCATACTATGACGACGTAAATATGAAGACATGTTAAAGTAAAATAGAGATCACAAATATAACTTCTTGTAATTCTTGAAAAATAATGCCAAGGACAATTTATTAATAGCTCTAAACTAGAAGGACACCAATCGATCCTCCAAAGAATAAATTAACCAACATTTCTATCTATCTTATGAAAAACGATATCTTGCCATTATTCTAAATTAAACTAACCCTAAATTAAATACATATAACTAAAAAAAATAAAAAAAAATTAAATACCTTCTTCCATGCACCCTACATATTGTAATCCAAAAACGAGGAAGGCGATTGAAAAAACGAATTAAACCTCGATGAAGAAAATATATCATTTGAATTCGTTGTGAAAAATGGAGAATAATTCTCTTTCATCAAACCCGACGAAGCCTCGTTGTTCTTCATGCCACAATCCCTTTGATCACCGGAAAACGAATTCTCCTCCTCCTTCACCACCTCCATCTCCGATTTCACGGGCTTTTCAGCGTCGGAGTTCGACATTCCAGTGAGTCTTTGCACAATAGACATGAAGTCACGTGCATGTACGTGTATCACCTTTGGTGTGTGAGTGTAGATGATCACCGGCTGCCGTTTCGTTGGCTTGGATTGGCCCGAATTTTCGTTAATCGAAGAAGAAGAAGGCGACGACGATGATTTTTGAATCATGTGAGACTCTTTGTTGATACTCAAACGTCCCTTTGGTATTACCTCACTTTCTTGATACTTTGTAGGGCTCATTGCTAGCTTCTTTTCAATTGTTAAAAATATACGAAAAATTTGGTAGTGATAAAGAGCAAGATTTTTTCTTTTCAAGGATGGGAAAAAGTTGAGTTGAAAGTGAGGCTATACATATATATATATATATAGATCAAGATTTCTTTTTAGTTGTCATTTTTGTTTTTTGGTAGAGGTTTGAACATTTTATTTTGTGTAGGCCAACGTTTTTTGACCATAAAAAAAAAAAGTGAAGTGTTGGAAGATCAGGGTTTAGCGGGAAGAAGTAGGGTTAGTTGGTTTAGCCGTTTTTTTTGTGTGGTTATGGATTGATTAATCTCTTAACAATTATGAGATGATTCATCTCTAGTTAACACGTAATTAATTAACTACATATATATTTAATGAGCTAGTCATTAGAAAATAGAACGAAATTTGCCTTTTCAAATTTATGTATTTCTTTTATCTAACGCACGGTTGAAAAGACATAAAAAAATTCAATGAAATTCATCGATTTAATAGAATGTTGGATTAATCGATAAAAGAAAAAATTTATATTTTTCATTAATCAAATTCAACTCTCTAGTAACAACATAAAACTTATCTATTTATAGTACGGAATAAACTTGGGGAATAAAAACATATAAATACTAAATATATAAAATCAAAACAAATGTCCTAAATAAAAATATTTAAATCGAATATTGATATTAATATCCATCACAAAGTTTTATATACATCATACAAATTAAGTGTTTTTTTTTAACAATTAATATTGATTGTTTCACTGAAAAATATAGTTGTTTTCTCTGAAAAATGCAGTTTTTAATAAATTAAAACAATTGTAATTTTTAATAAAAATAACCAATATTGTCTTAATATTGTCCAAAAGTATCTCATTCACAAGAGTCCTGTTTTTCTTATTCGATTGAAAGTTGTCTCATATTATCTGTGTTCGACGACTTTTCTACGCGAAAACTTTGACTTTTTTTCCAGTGTGAAAGTCAAAGTACATTTGGCTCATTGTGCCGTCTTTTATTTTATATTTTTGACTTTGTTTTGTAATTTTGACATTTGAATCAATTTTTAAGGTTTGCATAAGGTATTAATTATGCAACCTGATATTCTTATATGTCGTTTTTTATATTGATGAGGGGTGACCCGTCATTCTCGATAATTAGGGCCCCGACTCATATTGAATATTTAGTCATCAGTTCAAGTTTCATCCAGATAAAAGCATAAGTTATCGATTATAGTCTAAACCGTAGTGAATAAATAATAATCGGATTGAACCTATATAAAATTAATGCCCACATGCAAGTCCAATAAGAGTAAAACCCTAATTTTCAAGGTATGATTATATATACTAGATCATATTTCACCAAAGGTAAAAGGGGACTCTTTCTTATATTCTCTTTTTTTGTCTTCATTCTTATTATTTTGTTGTTAATTTATTCCAAATATTTCTTAGAATGATATCTTATAACTTACATAAGTATATTATTATTTTAAATAACCGTATAGTATTTTTTTAGGTAAACTATTTTAGTTCAAGATTGAAAAATCAAGGGAAGAAGATGAAGACCGGAGAGTGGATGATTCCGCATCGTATATATTTTCAAATTATTAATAAAAGAAAATATCATATTTCCTGCAGTAGTAGTTCCTTCCTTATAAATATATTATATATATTCAATTTTTCGGTAAAATTAACTTATTATGAAAAATTTATTAAATTAATTTCCATTTTTAACTTGAGCTTGTATCTTATATTATTACATAATTATTACACAATTTTAAACTTGAAATATAATACATTAATTTTATTTTAAACATATCAAAAAAAAAATATAAAAAAAGTAAATGATACAATAATTATTCAAATTTATTTAAGATGTATGCAACTCAAAGAAATCAAGTCTTATGAGGTTCAAATTTTTAGAAAAAATATTAAAAAAAAAAAAAAATTTTATCAGTATGTTTTGCATGAAATGCAGTAATTTTATAATATTCAAACTATTAAAAAAATATATAAATCTCTATATTAAAATATCATATATTTTACATTTTATATATGAGATCTGTCTAAACAATTTCTTGCAATAAATTAACTATTATTCTCCAATTTTTTAAAAAAAAACTTTAGTATGTTTTGCATGAAATGAATTATAATATTATAATATTCAAACTTTAAAAAAAAAATATAAATCTATATATTAAAATATTATATATTTTTCATTTTAAACATGTGATTGGTAATTCTTATTTTCCATAGGAAAGAAGAGAGCACTAATTTGAGATAATTTAATAAATGGTTTTATAACTTTGTCCGAATAAAGATTTGGTCATTTTTCTTTTTATTTTATCAATTATGGTCCGTTGATATCAAAATATTCACTAATTGGATAATTCAAATTTAGAAAAATTACCGAAAAATTGCTAAAAACTTATAAATACGATAATGACATGAAAATGTATCAAATTGACGAGCTCGACAGGAGGAAAAAAATTTATAAGCCTCGATCCTCCCCTCATCGTAAAACACTCGGAATTAGTGATGAAAATTTATAAAATTTACTATTTTAAAATCACAATTTACGAGGAAGATGTAATCAAAATTAAAAATTAATTGAGGATTTTGTCTCATTTTAAGTTTTACACATTTAAATAGAAATCTCTTCACCCTAGCTCACAATTTTTATTAATTTACACAAAATGTTATTACTTTTTTATTCACACAAACACATTAAAAAATTATATATAAAAATACCAAAATTAACACCAAAAGAATCAAAATTGATAAATTAAAAAGAAAAACGACTAATATTGAATTCAACTAAAGATAAAAGACCGTATGTGATTTTTTATCCACTAATTTTGATCTTCAATGAATAATTTAAGCAATTTCCATGATTAATTGTTATTTGGGAAACTTCCAAGTAAGTTTTACTGCAATGGCTGATATAAATAAATTAGTAAAACCATAAAGTAATGTGCTGGAGATAGTAAATTGAGGCGTCTGCATGCTGCCTTTTAAATATGGAAAATCCATGCTAGATATGGCAACCTTTAATTAACTATTCATAAACCTTTCAATATAAATACCTTTTTGTCGACAAATTTGACGGTCAATGGGGTTTTGGATACTTGTTGCCATATTTTTTGACGTGAAACAATCAAAATTCATCAATTATATTAATTACTCAATTTAAAAAGTAATTTATAAAAATATACTTGATTTAAATATGTCTAATGGCATTGCCTCGCGCGATACGGTATAACACGTGAATTTGTCTAATCTTTTAAGAATGTAATATTTTTATGAAGAATGATAAAAAATGATGGTTAAAATGATTTTTATTTTTTATCGGATAAATATATTATTATGAAGAATTCAAATGATCTACATTTTTTTTTTATCGTAAATGTTGGTTGGTTAGTTGTTAATAGTTAGTTCACTCCTAGATTTTTTCTCCAAGCCATCTTATAACTCCAAAATTAATTGTCAAAGGAAATCAAACCCGGACTCTCACTAAAGTGAGGAGTCCGATGGTCAGGTGAGTTAAGCCACCTGGTTCAAATGATCCACAATATTTTTTTAAAATTTAGATACGACCTAATTTCTTGGATTTGGCCTGAAAATTATCAACATTATTTCAATATATACTAACACCATATTAAAAAGGTCATTACTATCTACACCTCCATTTTTATTAGATACACCCACTCTATTGCTATATTTGAAGGTAAACATGCTAAAAATTACCAAACTTGATTATTTAATTACTTCTCAAAAACATGATTATTTATTACTTATCAAAAACTTGAATGGGTCTCGGCTACGCAACTTTCTTTTAAGCCGGATTTGGTCTAATATTGGGTGTTCTTTTTAACTTAATTATTTAAAGTCGTCATCCGATGAAACTTATTCACTATATAAAATATTATTATATTCATCCAATAATATTGTAACATTTGTAAACTAGTGTCATAATATTTATCCACACAGTTCAATATTTTTGTATGTGTAAAATGTTATGATATTAATTCACAAAAATATAGATATTACTAAAAAAAATAATTATAATATTAATAAATGAACTAAACGATATTATTTAATGAATCAAATTTGACAGAAAAACTCATCTATTATTTAATTACTACTTAAAAACTTGAATGGGTCTTCTTCTAAGCCGGACTAATTGGTCTAATATTGAGTGGCTTTTAAGAAAAGTTATATTTACCAAGAAAATTTCATTAATTCAACAATGTTAGGCATTATTTTTCGCTTTGACTTTACTTTATTTTCCTTTAAAAGGCTTTTGCTGGTAAAACATTCTTATCATAATTAGAGGCCCACTATCAATTGGGTTGGACCTTGCCAACACCGATATGGGCCTGTTATCTTTAACGTATTTGAGATTCTTTAAAGAATTTTCATTTTTTTATATTTTTCAGAATAAAAATATTATGTAATTTTATAAAAAAAAAAAAAAAAACAGAATTTGATCTAGTAAGGTATCAACTAATTTGATTATATTTATAAAAGATATGAGTATAATTTGATTACGAAAAAAAGTATGAGCTAGATTTGATAAAATAATGAAAAATATCACTATAAAAAAATAGTCATTTACCAACGGATTTCCGTCGGTAAAACTGGTCATCCATCGGTATTTTTCTCGTTGTAAAATACTGATGAAAAATTAATTCATCGGTAAATACCGATGGATATTCGTCGGTATTCCGTCAGTAATTACCGACGAACCTATTTCATCGGTAATTACCGACGAATATTCGTCGAAAAATATTGTTTATAAAAAATTCAAAATTTTGTATGTAAATCTTAAATTTGAAATTCCGACAGTATTTTGTCGGTATTTGTGACAAAATTTTGTCCGTCGGTATTTCACAGTTTTTTTGTAGTGTATATGAATAAAAATTGGTTTAGAAAAAAGTATACACTAGACTTGATTAAAATTGAAATATATGTGCATAGTTTGATAAAAGAAAAATATATGCTAAATTTGATCAAAAGTTAAAAGTATGAACCAAATTGATAATTTAACCGAAAAATTATTACTCCTTCCGTCCCACAGTTGTTTACAGACTTACCTCATTCTTCTTTCTCACCTATTTGCACATCTATAAATAAAAACACCTTTCATTTTTAATAAATTTACAATACATGCAAGTTTATTTATATCAATATTATTGTCTTTTCAACTCAATTAATTAATTTTCCACTTTACTTCATTTAAATTAGTCAATACATTAAAAAAAAAAAAAAAAATCTCCATGTTCAATAAATTGTGCAAACAAATTTGGTGCAGAGAAAATATATAATACTATCTATATCTATATGAATGTAGGTGAACATCTATGTTGCTTTGCACTTAATTGTCACATTAAATTGTTGCTCATGAAATACACTTACCCCTATATCATACATTGGTAGCTTCAGAGAGGCTAATTATTATAGCAGCAGATGTTGGATGTTGAATAGCAAACAATGAACTTACAGGGACTCACAAATTTGTACTTTTGCCTATAATTTATTATAACATATATAGACTAGCTAGGGTTTCAATTATATCGATCCTCCCTTGATATTATTGTCATGGTGAACGTGCATAGTTGCTAAAAAAAAATCTTGTAATTCAAAAGCTATAAGTTTTCCTTTTATGGTTGAATAGTTTGTATTCCCTCCCTTTCGACCTAAGGGTCCATTTGGATGGAGTGAATTTGAAATCAATGGATTTGAGGATAATATATCATATATTCTCACAAATTAAAATAGAGAAAAGTTAAATGAATGGATTTGATTCACTCAAATATTAAGCACAAGTGGGAGAAGTGAGAGGATTTCAAATGACTAGGTTTTGTTGGGTATTTGAAATCCTCTCACTTATAAGTAATATTTGTATGAATCAGATCCATTCATTTAGTTTTTGTCTATTTTGATTTGTAAATGTATAGTGTATTATCCTCAAATCTATTGATTTCAAATGACTCCATCCAAATGGAGCCTAAGTGTCCCAATACTTTTGAGCACAAATATTAAGAAATGTTGTATAATAACAATATAGTACAGATGATGTGATAGATAAAAAGATGAAATATAATATAATAATAACATAGTATAAGTGATGTGATGCAGAGAGATGAAAAAATGTATATAAATATATTAAATGAGTGGCATATTGTGTAAATATGTATGTAATATAGGGATAGTTATAAAAATAGTGTATGAATAGAAAAGGAATAAGACACTTAAGTGGGACGAACAAAATATGGTAAAATGAGTCTTTTAGGCCAGGACGGGGGGAGTATATATATGATCATCTCAATAAAAGAAATTAGGGCGGGTCTTGAAACAATTCATTTTACCCTAGACTTTCTAGGAAAATCCATTGGATTATTCAAAAATAAGCTATTAGTCACTATGAGAGTATACTGTATGTATATATATGTATATAATCTATTTATATATATGTATATAATATATTTGCATATAGAGATTTTATCTACATAGTGACTCGTCCGGGAATGAAATCAAATAAGCCCTTTTAACTCAGTGGTAGAGTAACGCCATGGTAAGGCGTAAGTCATCGGTTCAAATCCGATAAGGGGCTTTTTTTGTATTTGGAATAAAAAAGGAACTAACCAGATAATACGTTATCATTATACTGAGTTAGAGTTGAGTTAGAGTATAGTAGTTCTAGTTAAAAAATGGAACATTTGTTCGGAAAATTTTCATTATTATTAATAATCATAAGCCGCCTCTTGAATCGCCAAAGATCCCTATTTTCCATTATAGCAAGCAAATCCACCCAAAAGATTAGAAATCAACAAAACAAAAGAAAAAGTAAGTGGACCTGACCCATTTAATTAGAACTATATCCGCTATTCTGATATTCAAATTAGATAGAGATCCAATTTGAATTAGAACAGCCGGCCACCTCCCCTTTTTAATTTCATTTCTTTGGACTTGGAAAGGAAAGAATTTGTCGATATTTCCGATTCAATCTTCTTGTTCCTATCTTTCAAGTCACAAGATAAGAGCCATTTCCACTATTGTTATATATTTTAGAAACACGGAAGGAGTATATATGTACATAGGCAAGAAGTGGAATAATGCAGAATTATGTTCAAATGGTTAGAGTCACACTACTCATGTCGTGATGTCATAAATTTGAGTTACCATTTAATTTATCAAAAAATATATTTTGTATGACTTGATTTTATATGCACTTACTACATGCCTGTGTTTGGATCCGCCATAAAAAATGATAAGTGTTATAATTAAAAGGTGTCATTTACTATAAATAAAAAGTGCTAGCTATAGTAATAGAAAAGTGCTACGTGTTAGCATTATTATTTTTTTTTTTTAACAACAAAAAAGGAATTTCATAAAAAATTAGAGTACAAGGGGTACTCCAACCCATTACAAAGTTTCTAAATACTCCTCACATTACATTTCAAAATACACCACAAAATACACATCAACATACTCCTCAAAACCGATTATTTCCTGCAGGGATTTTCAATCCACTCCCTAAACGACAAACTATTCTTGTATTTCTCCTTTACAGTAATCCACGACCACACCTTTGTTTTTATTTCTCTAAAATATTTTTCGGTATCAAACTCCTTCCCATTGAATACTAACTCATTCCTACCATTCCAAATACTCCACACGATGGATGTCCAATTTGTTGACGCTAATTGCTTACTTCCATTTTAACCAAGTACATCCCTATGTTGCAGCATGGGTAGAATACGATTATTCTGACTCACCATATTAATACTGATCCATCTGTAATAGTGTCCCCACAGTGGCCAAGTAACTCTACATGAAAACAAAATATGCTCCACATTCTCAGCTTCTTTGCGGCAAAATGGGCAGCTCATCTCATCATTCGGCATCGAAATTCCCCGTTTCTGCAGCTCCACCTTCGTTGGTAGACGTCCTTTCAAAATCTTCCACACGATTGCTTTAGTTCGGTTTAGCGCATAACTTTTCCACATATTTCTATAGGCTTTGCAGGCTGCTGCTACTTCCCCTGGGTCTGCCGCCCTTCTTTTGTAAGCTTCCTTAGTGATGTAATTTTCATTTGGTGAGTGGTACCATCTCCATGTAACTTTCTCTTCCTTAGATAATTTGTACCTGTTCACCAAAATAATCAAATTATCTAACAATTCAGCCTCTCCTACCCTCAATTCTCTTCTCCAATTAAACTCTCATTTCCACTCATCACTAACCCAACTACCCATATCAACAATATATGACTCCTTCTGTAAACTAATCCTATACAACCTTCCAAAATTAGACATTAGAGGACAGTCCCCAACCCATTTATCTCTCCAAAATTTTGTTGCATCCCCACTCCCCATTCTTCTTACAAACTCTTTTCAAATTCCAGCTCCCTCCTCTCTCTCACATCCCCAATATAACTTACAAATATCCCTCAACCAGCCCAAAGGTTTACATCCAGCCCCTCCCCCTCTTATCCTATTACCCTCCCCAAATTTCCCAACAAGAAAGGGGTCATTCCCGTATTTTGATTTCAAAATTCTTACCCACAACCTATCTCCTTTCTCTAGCATTCTCCAAATCCATTTCCCCAATAACGATTTATTAAAAAGATCTAGATCCTTTATTCCCAAACCCCCTTTTTCTTTTTCCTTATACACCTCATCCCACCTAACCTAAGAAATATTGTCTTTCTCTTCACACCCACCCCATAGGAATTTTCTTTGAAAACACACAATTTTACTCAACACTATTTTTGGAAGTTGGTAGAAAGAGAGGCTATAAGTCGGTAACACCGAAAGGACGGATTGAATTAAGGTAATTCTGCCCCCAAAAGACAAGTGTTTTCTACTCCAAGAATTCAAGCGTCATCTAATCTTTTCAATCACCGTTGACCACGATTTAGAAAGATGGTGATTTATGCCAACATTAATTCCCAAATAAGAGAACAGACTCTTGCTCACCTTGCACTGTAAATATTCTGTCATTCTTTGCAACATTGGATCTTCCACATTTACTCCCATCACTTCACACTTTTGAAATTCACCTTTAGACCGGATACCAACTCAAAGTTTCGAAGGATGTGTTTAATGGATTCGATGTTGGCAATCTTAGCAGGACAAGAAAAAATTGTATTGTCGGCATATTGTAGATGCGACACTTTAATTTTTTCTAACCCCACTTCGGCCGCATCGAGTAGTCCAATCTCCACACTCTTTTTGACGAGTAAGCTCAAGCCTTCGGCTATAATCAGAAACAGAAATGGGGACAAAGGATCCCCTTGTCTGATTCCGCGTTCGAGAGAAAAATTCGTTGATGGGCTGCCATTGATTAACACAGATGCCGACGCCGTTGATATGCATTCCCGAACCCACCGTCTCCATTTTAAACAGAAGTTCATCCCAGACATTATTTCATCGAGAAATTCCCAATCAACAGTATCATAAGCCTTTGCAAAATCCACCTTGAAGATGATTCTCTTAAGCGTTTTCTTCTTGGCCTCGTCTATCATCTCATTGTGTATCATTATTCCATCTAAGATTTGTCTTCCACCCGCAAAAGCCGACTGATTTTTTGAAATTACCCCGTCTAGAACTCTACTCAATCTTCTTGCCAAGACCTTCGCAATTATCTTGTATACACTGCCTATAAGAGATATTGGCCGATAGTCCTCCAGAGATAAACTTCTATCTTTCTTTGGGATCAAGACAATGAAGGAAGAATTTAAGCCTCTCACTATTCTCCCTTTTTAATGGAATTCCTCCATCATTTGTAGTATATCGTCCTTCAAATAATTCCAGTTTGATTTGAAAAATACAAATGTAAAACCGTCCGGACATGGGCTCTTATTCGAGTCACACTCCCAAATTGCTTGTTTGATCTCTGTTTCTGTAAATATTCCCTCTAAGAAATTATTTTGTTGCTCTAAAATCTTTCTCTCGAACATGTCGCCTGGGATTAGAGGTCTACAGGTTTGCCTTGCCTTGAATTGATTATGGAAGTATCTAGCTGCCTCCTCCTTAACTCTCTCCACCGAGTCTACCCATTGATCATTAATTAAAAAAAAAAAAAAAACCCTCAATTCCTTTATATTTCCAATTTTTTGTTAATCCAGGAGTGAAAGAATTTTGAATTAATGTCTCCCTCCTTTAGCCATTTAGTTTTTGCTTTCTGGGCCAATAAGTTGTCCCTCCAAATTAAATTTCACATTAATTCCACAGAAAGTCTGTTTTTATTGATATCTCCTCTTCCTCGAGCCCAAAAATATCATCGATTTTGTCCAACGTTTCGATCTCTTGTTTCTGCTTTTCAATATGTTCCTCTTTGTTTCCAAAAACCAACAAATTCCACTCTCGCAGGTCCAATTTCAGCAATTTTAGCTTCTCTTTCAGCCTAAAACCTGCCCAGCTGTCCACTTTGTGTTGTTGCCATTTGCTTTTGGTAAACTCCTCAAACTCAGGATGATCCACCCAACTGTTAAAAAACTTGAAAGACCTAGATCCCCAATCATTCAAAACCGAATTAATAAATATCGAACAATGATCCGAGAAAGTCCTCCCACAGCTCTTCACCGAATAATCTGCCCATTTGTTTAGCCACTCTTATAAACACAATAAAAATAACAAATAAAACGACTTCGAATCAAATGATTCTTCGTCTCAAAAGGATTACATCCTTCATATTTTCATTCATTCATTCAACTCCCTTTACAAAACTACACTAGCTTCTATTTATAACTAAAATAAGCCCATAAAGTCTAAAAGCCCAATAAAATTAAAACCTAAAACTATATAAAATATAAATAAAAATTAAACAAATAAACACAATCCCATCTCCATCACTATCCAACTTACTTTTATATGACCTATCTTTTTTATACCACGTATAGGTTCTGTCGCTTAAAGGTAATTCAACCAAGTTTGCCTCCGAAATAAAATCATTGAAATAATATCTCCTAAAATTGCAAAGGTAGCTAGGATAATTTTTTGTACATTGTTACTTGCTTTAATTCTATTAAAATTTAAATTAAAATGAATTTTATCTTTAACTTTTCTCACAATATTTAAAAGTTTCAGTGTGATGTTCTCGAACTGTGACAAAACTGGTGGCCAAGAAGCAAAGAAGGAAAGAAATGAACGAGCTAGTAAATGAATTAAGAAGTATTTTGGATGTTATATTATTGAGCGAATTTAATTGTGAATTATGAATAAATTACGCGTAATTAGTTTTAACAGCGCTTCATCATCCTCAATTGAATTTTCAATTATGACATCAACAATTTCTTACAAATTTTGAATTTCTAAACACGCTTAGTTTCTAAAATTTCTGGAGCCAACCTTGAGAAAGTTTATACAACTCAAGAAAATTTTAGTACATTGAACGTATCTAGTTCTAGTACATTGAATATATAACTAAATTCAAGTTCCTAATATTTAATATTCATGAATTATCCTATGTAATCAAATTTAATTTTGTTAAATATAACAGACCTTTTTTAATGGATACATTGTTAATTAATTAATATCCCTCTAAAATAATAATTTGATTGTTTAGACAATATTAATTTATAGAAGTTCTACTATATATGTGGAAAAACAAATACTCCATCTATTTCGTATTTAATCTGATATTTATTGTTCAACACAAGTTTTAATGCAAGATTTAATTATTTAATAACATAAGTTATTTTTTATGAGAGTAAGAAAGTGTTTTCAACTTCAATTATAATATAATTGTTTAGTAATATTAAATTGAATTAGTACTAAAAAAAGTAATAACATGTAATGTAATGTAATGTAATATTAAAGTGTGTTGGAATAAAAATGTTAATATTGTTTTACTGCTATTGAAAAAATAATTCATCTATTACTAAACATATATTTTTGAATTATTACACGAATTCACTGTTTGATTTTGATCTATATTATTAATTAATGTACTTAGTTGCTGACATAGTGCTTCCAAATTACTTATTTGCTCTATTTTCGATGGTTTTGTCTTTTCTGTTCTAGGGATCCCTAATTTTTTTCTCATCATTTCCTTTTTAATTTGTGAAGTAATCATTGTAGTTATATATAGCTTCGTGCGCGTGTAATAAATTTTTGGCTAAACTATTCTTTGTGACGTGCTTAAGAATTAAGCATGCATGTCCTTTGTCAAAAAAAAAAAAAAAAAAGAATTAAGCATGTCTCAAGTTGGCTAATTACTAAAATTAATACATGTGGTTGAAGGCATGCGCCTTTCTCTTGGTAATAATTCTTGGTGTGCTTATCAACATTTTAATACGTACGAAAGTTAATTTAAATGAATATTTCGTATAGGAAATAAAAAATCAAATATATTTTTAATAGTATTAATTATTTTTATTAAAATAATTAAGACTATTCGTACTAACGATTATAATTGAGTACAAATACCGAAATTGTTCAGTATTAATACCACCTTCATTCCTTCTAAATTATGTACCAATTTTGTTAAAACTCACATTCTAATTTAAATTATATATTTTTATATTTGTTAAAGTTTTAATCTCATGTTTATAATTTAAAAATATATTTAAATTGTACAAAAAGTCCGATGCATACAAAATGGTCTATGAAAAATTGAAGTTTTTGGAGATGAAAGTGTTAAAAAATTAGAGTGCGGGCAACTTGTTGTCTTGCAAAGCAGATTCTAGATGAGAAAAAAAAAATGAGGAGAAATGGCATAATTGGGTTACGATAGAGTATGGGTATGGAGATTAATTGTCTCACAATCACAGTATAAATAAATAAATAGATGTCATAATTATGACATGTAATTCAAGTGACATAAATGTGAAAGAAAATGCTTCTCCGTTGAGTTTATAAGTGTCAAAGATAAAAGCAACAATATTTCAACCTTACTAGTATTTCAACTTTTTTATTTTATAAAAATAATACTCCATATGATATGATTGTTTACTCGTATAATTAACGTGTGTTTGGTTAAGTAATAACTATTAACTACCTAGATTAAAAGTTACTCCTTCTGTCTCAAATCAATTTTCATATTTTTTTTTTTTTTGTCCCATATTAGTTTCACATTCCAAAAAATGAAATTCCTCCTTAAATTTCACCCTCACAATATTCATATATTTACATAATATTTACTTTTTACACTCAATCCAACCATCTCTCTTACTTTAATAATAAAAGTTTACAAACTTACTCTTCAATACTCCACTCATTATATATTTTTTTAAAATGTGTGCTCAAATTAGTATGAAAATTAATTTGAGACAAAGAGAGTACTACTAAACTTGAAAGGAGTGGAAAATATTTAATTAAAAAATAATCATAATCATCATCGTATAAATAAAACAAAAGGAATGAAATATGATCATCTAACCCTTGAATTGGACCATAATTTGACCAGAAATTGATTGAATCACAGGTAAGTATTAAACACAACACAAAATCATAAAATTATGGCATTGTGGTATACGAATAGAATGGTGTAACATTTCATCGGGAAGAAACTGAATCTAATCTACATGTTTTTTTTTCATAACTCGGTATCCGGCCCAGAGACCGACTAATTCGGGGGACCAATCCCACCGTCCATTAGCGAGACCCCACTTAAAGCCAGAGCAAAGCTCTGTATGGACTGACCCACATGAATCGTTTGTACTCAATGAGTTTCGAGCTTGAAATCTATAGAACATTACTCTCATAAAACCTCAAGTGTTTACCACTAGACCAATCCCTTCGGGTTCAATCTAACCTACGTGTGCAGAAAATTAAAATATAGTGATTGAAATATATTACTCTGCTACCTTAATATCCTACCATTGTTGAATATTAAGAATCCATTACTGCGAGGAATTAAAAACGCACTGATATATTCACAGAACTTCAATTCCTCACAACTCTAACCACCAATCTTCCTCTGCAAAAATATAAACGTACAATTCATAGAGATTTTTGGTACATTTTATATGGTAGTTGTTCGGCTCAAATCCAATGCAATTATTTTATAAATTTTTTATAGTGTAAATATTATTTACATGGTTGGATGTGAGCCCACAATATCTTAATCAATATAAAATTCCATAAAAAAAGACAAAATTGTTACTCCCTCTATTACCGTAATAAATAAATTATTTGTCAAATATTTCAGCGCGTACCAAATGTATTATTTTTTTAAATAACAATAAAACAACTTTGATTTTTTTTTCTATCTCCTTTAAACAACTTAATATTAAAACACATATCATTATTTTTCTCATACTTAACTCGATTTAATATTATTAAATAATTCTCATATTAAAATTGAAAGAACTATCCTTCCCCATAAAAAACAACTTATATTATTAAACAGTAAATATTACATTAATTACGGGATGGAGGGTTACTTTTTTTTCTATCAATACCAAAAATTTAATGTTTATTTTCTAAATTACAAGTAATGCTCCAATTTGAAAAAGGTTAAATTAGAATAAATAAACACAAGGAACATAAAATTTCTTGCCTTTTGTATTTATCACTCAGCTTAATGTACCCCTATTCCGAATAAGAAAAACAAAATAAAAATCCATGATTTTCACCTCAAGAGTCAAAGGCAGCCCCCTACCTTAATCCCCAAAATTGGTCACCCCCAAAAAAAAAAAAAAAATAAAAAAAAAAGACAAAAATATTTGAGAGTAATTTGGAGCAGAGAGAAAGAGAAGCTGGAAATAGCTGGAAAACCTAATCCATCAAGAACTGCTTCACAATCTTCACGCTTGGTTCCACAACCTGTCTTTCCCAAATTTCCGCCAACTTCCTCCGTCCTCCTCCGTCCATCGCCGCCCTAAGCGCCGCCGTCGTCTCCACCCTCTTAAGGTCCCACCCTGCACACTCCCTCAGCCGTACGATCTTCCCCACTTGTCTCTTTGAAAGGCGACACGTGTTCTCCTTGATTGCCCTCACTGCTTCATCGTACGCCTCTCTCTTTTCCTCCACGTCATCATCACCCCCTTTAAACCGCTTAAAATATCCCTCAAATTCCGGCACACCGATCGCCTTCTTCAACCCGCATTGACTCACTGAGTCCGACGCCGGGTTCCGGAAATACTCGCCCAACTCATCCAACATTCCCGAGTCGAGCATGTCGTCAACTCGTTTTATTAAGTACTGATTCAGCACCGGCAACGAGACGTCCACCCAGATAAAACAGCAACTGTAACGCAGATCCCGGCAGAAGACCGAGTTATCCGACTCACTGAACACGTCCAACTCCGGGTTGAATTTATCAGCCAGCAATGCGTAGATGAACGAGTTTGAACCGCCGACAATGAACGGCAGCCGGTGGCGGGAAAGAATCTGGGAAATTACAGAGGAGGCGGAGGAGCGGAAGTCGGAGGGGGTGAACTCGGGGTGAGAATCGGTTGAGTCGAAGTCTCCGAGTAGGTGGTGGCGCACGTTGCGGCGCTCCGGCAATGGGATTTTGTTGGTGGTGATGTCGAGGCCGCGGTAGGCCTGGATTTTGTCGGAGTTGATTATTTCCGATGAAGGAAAGAAGCGGGAGGCTAAGTCGATGGAGAGCTTGGTTTTTCCGCAGCCGGTTGGGCCCATGACGACTACTAACTTGCGGCTGCGGAGGGCGGAGGGGGTGGCGGAGGAGGTGATGCTGTAGGTGGACATATGAGCCCACCTGCAGTGTGTTTTTTTTGGAAAGAAGAGAGTGCTGTAGTTTTTGTTGGGAAAGCAATGGATATTTGTAGAGATCGATAATCTTCTCATAAGGAATTTAAACACACAATGCAGAGTGAGTGTGTGTGTGAGAGAGAGAGAGAGAGAGAGAGAGAGAGAGTAGTATTGTTGTGTCACCTGATCACAAGGACATGAAGAACGGATGAGGAGTTGGTGCGGGTGTGTTGAGCAGAATTATACGTATATGTATGTATATGTGTGTGTGTGAGTGTGTGTTAATTTTAGAGATGAAGATGCACATGTATATGTATATATATAGTAGTAGCCAGTAGGTAGTTCTTCTTCAACTTCAAGCAATCATTTTTTTCTGCTTGGCTGATTTTTGCTTACACTCTATTTTCTCTCTTTTTATCAGACGGAATTACTACAGTGTATGTATCACCAATATTCATACATTAATTGTCTCACTCTTTTATTTTTGCGTCTATAAATATGCATGCTAAATACTTTTTTTCGGCTTCGATTAAGCAATCAAATATTGTGTTTGATTTTTAATTCCACATTTTCCATTTTTAAATTTAATTAAAATCTATTAAGGAAATTAATTCATACGTACAAATAAAGTAAATTAGTACAAATTTGTTCATTTGTACGACAAAATCAAAATACGTGTGAATAAATTTGTACTAATGTATTTTATTTTTGAAAATAAAATTAGTAGTATAATTTTAATTTCAATGAGGAATAATCTTATGAATATATTTTCTTACTATTTTTTAGGGAAGATTTAAATAATTTGAAAATGAGACAATTGTTATTCGTTCGTAGTGTGGAATAGTAGGTGAAATACTCCCTCCGTCACACATTTGTCACAGTTAACTTTTTAACGGTTTTTATGTGAGAATTATTTCATAGTAATATGTGTACAAAAGTTGTTTTATAGCATATTATTCATATAAAATAATTTTTGTACACATATTACTATAAAATAATTCTCACACAAAAATCGTAAAAAATCAATTGTGAAAACAGCTGTGGGACGGAGGGAGTATAATGTTGGAACAGGAAATCCAAGACAATTTATATTCGAATTTTTGCTAAATAAATTAATTTATGTACATTTTAACATCATATACTATTAAAAATAATTATAAATCAACAAAATATTTGAGAGTAAATAGGCTCACCTAAATTTTTGCGTGTGCTGCTATCGTGGGACTGTGCGAGACTGTCTGTCAGTACTAGACTGAACCAAGTCCCCAACATTCCTTTGCATTTTAAATTAACATTGAATCTAAATTTAAATATTTTTTTTGGACATTAAATTTAAATATTTATTTTTGAACATTAAATTTGAATACTGTCTCACCTTGAGATCAGCATTATTTTTTAATAGAAATATTATTAATTTTAAACTAATATATTATTTTTCAAAAAATATATATATGAAAATTGTGTATGTTTAAAATAAAAAAATTGAAATGTGATATACATATATATATGTATAATGTATTTGTTTAAATAATTTTTATCACTTTTTAAAAATATTAATAAATTTTATTATTTTAACAAACAATGTAAAAAATGATACACTATATTTCTATTAAAGAAATAATACAATTTCACAATTGTTTCACGAGGATTACGAAATATAAATGCTCTTAATGCAAGACAAGTATGAATTTAAATGCTCTTACACTCTTGTGTGTACTAATTATTAGGGTATACCATATTATATACGTAAATATTGTGATTGATTAAATCTGTGATTTATTTTCCATATTATGTAAATTCAATCAAATCTGTGATTTATTTTCCATATTATGTAAATATTGTGATTGATCAATCAATTGATCAATCACAATATTTACATAATATGGAAAATAAATCACAGATTTGTTTCTATTTCCTAATACTAATTAATTGAAATGAAATTCAGTCCCACGAGGACAAATGCTTTCTTCTATAGAGCTAATATTATTTTTAATCGAATAAATAGTAACTCAATTTTATAATCTTATGATATAATTAGTGGAGCTCTAACCATTTAAATTATATCACTTTATCTATAGTACCAAATTTGAGTATTAATTATTCATTTAACTACTACTAGCTACAGTGACGGGGAATGACTCTGCCGACGAGTTGAGGAACAACTTGGTGGACATTCATAAATACATTTGTGATTTTCTCGCTAGGTCGACCGGGAGAATCGACTGCTCTTTGTCGATCGAGCGATCATCCCGACCGACCGAACCTTGTTTCTATTAGACCGGGCTGGTGCTCGGCTTGAGGCTGGGATAAATTGCATGGCCGAGTAGTGAATAAAGAAGATGCATGCAATTAATTTAACATCATTTTTCTTTATACTTAATATTGCATGTAATTAATTTATTGATTAACGACTTCACTAAAAGCGAATGCTAAAAGAATTGTGATGGATACAATGATTAAACAAGTTTATTTATCCAAAAGCACAATCACATAAGTTTAAATCTAATAAATAGTCAAATCGATCTGTTTAGGATTCCATTTCAATAGTAACGAGATTAAAGTTAAAATTGTGAACTGAAAATTTGGGCTAATTTTTATGAATTCAGATACGTACACATATTGCAGCCATCTAAAACTTTTATTAAGGAATTAAAAATCAATTAATTTTTTTCTCTCTACAAACTCAAACTTTCAGATAAAATAAAAATTTTCTATGATATAAGAGCAAAATAAGTTTAATACCAATCTTCTTAATTTTATGATGTCTTTAATACAATATTCATATTTGAGATGGAGCCTTTTGACTTTAGTAAAAAAAAAAAAAAAGCATTGTTCATAGGAGTATTTTTAGTCAAATTTTGATTTAGTTGCTAGTGACCCTAGAGAGGTAACACAAACTCATCTAATCGTGGTAGAGATCCATGAAGCAACCAATCACGTGTTACAAGATAACTCTATACAATTTTTTTTAAAGATAATAACTCTACACAAAATTAGCAAGAGTGTGTCTATTTGCACTAGAATTTGTCAAAGAATTTTCTTTCTGGACTCAATTAATTGGCAGAATTTCTCCAATTACACAATACACGTATACAAGGGTGGATAACATACTGAAAATAACGTCCCATTCTGCCTATTTTACCAAAAATTTTGAGAGTAATGAAATTTATTTTTCCGTAAAAAAAATATTATATAGAGACTTTTGGTATTTCAATATTTTGGTATATGAAAAATATTTATCAATATCATATTAGAATTTAGGTATCAAATATTTGAGTCATGAATATATGTGATTCCATACCAAAATTTTAATATTAATATATCATTTAATTTTATACCAAAATTTATATAAGATCATATTGATATACTTTTGAAATGGTATACATATTGTTTTATTGAAAATGGGAAACTTTGAATGTTCTTACTATAATTCAAGGTGTACCAAATTTTTTGATATACCGATTCAATAAGTGTGTTATGTTTTTATATATATATATATATATATATATATATATATATATATATATATATATATGTGTGTGTGTGTGTGTGTGTGTGTGTGTGTTTTTTTATATGTGTGTGTATACATGTGTGTTGAAACTCATATAGTTAACGCCGCCATAAACGTATATATATTGTCTCTTTCAAAACACATGTATAGCTCTCCTGTGACATGTTACATGTCAACCTATCGAATATAACCGATGAACATGGCAAAAATAATGCCAAGTACCTAAATCTTGAATTATAAATTAACTTATGGAAAGAGGACAACGAACTTATCTAAAATTTTGATTTTTATGGGGGAGATTTTATTTGACTTGGTGTTTTGAGAGGGGAGAGGATTCACGGAAGAGTTTGTGTATTTATATTAAGGGTTCATATAAAAAAAATATAAGATACATTACAAATAAAAATATTAGTTGTTTCACTAAATAAATATTAATCTTTTTTGTTGAAGAAATTAGGTGTGCACTACGTGCACAGTACAATTGGAACACACAAAGATCCGTATAATTGATCCACATAAGTGTTACGATCATTTTGCATTTTACTTTAATAATGCATATTTCATATATAGTGACAATGTAGTTTTGTAAACTTGTACGCATAACATTAACATAAAGTGATGGAAACGAATACAAAGTTGGAAATATTTCCAACTATAGGAAGTAATCCTTAGTTAGCAGGCAGTCATTATCCTTTGTTAGGTTTAAATTGAATTAAACATTTCGAACTATAGGAATTGATCAATGAATTTTTAAAATTTAAATCTATTTTTAAATGATATTAATTATTTTTATTAAACAGTATTACTACTATCAAACTAAAATATTTTTTTTAAACAAATAACTAATATTGTAAATCAATTTCACGTTAAACTGGTTCACGATATGCTTTGCCAAACTTTTTATATACATGAAATTTCGAGGGGAAGAGGCCAAGTTGTTCAATGGCCAAATTATACTATGTTATTACGTAGAAGTTAAAACGATTGATGGAATTTTAGAATTCAGATTGAGACGTGTGAAATTTTACGGGTTTTTTTTTTTCAAAAAATAAAATAAAAATTAATAGCAAAAAATATATATATATCTATATATATATATATGGCAAAGTCTCCCGTCAAAAAGTTTCATGGTGAAATTGAATCTAATTTATTAAAAGGTGTCAATAGTTATAATTTAAAGATATGATTTATACAATATTAATAAAGGATATCAATCATGGTAACTAAAGAGTATGATATATTACTGAAAAATATCAATCATGATAATTGAAGGATGCATATATTACAAAAGAATATCAGTCGCGATAACTAAAGGGCATGACCAATATTACAAAAAGTATTAGTCATGATAACAAAAAGGCATGACCTATATTACTAAAAGGTATTAGTCAGAATATATGAAAAGGATGACCTATATTACTAAAGAGTAGAGTATTAATCAGAATATGTGAAGGGTATTAATCAATGAATCTAGATCTATTTTTACAATGTGATCCAATTTTACCGTAAAACTTATTCACAAGAGACACACTCTCTCTATGTGTATATAGATATATATGATTTCACAAAAATATTTTCCACTTATTCACTATGGTTTGCATTAATACATACAAATTCACAAAAGTTTATTTTTAAAGGTGACAAAAATATAGTATAATTTTACAACGTTTATTATTATGATAAATAAAAGTTATGCACACTTACACCCACAAGTCGCACGTCATGCACTTGAACTCATTTAGCAATAACACATCATTTATTAAATAATATCATCATGACTTATAAAGTAATATTACTATATCTTAAAATAATATATACCACAATATTTTGTACAAACAAAACACAACTAATTAACTATGTAAAAAATATTATGGTAACATATTAAGTGTAGTGATATTATTTGATAAATAATTTGATATTATTGAATAAATGTAATAGTATTGATAAATGAATCCAATTGCTTGACATGCAACTTGTTACCTCTAACTCTAAGTGTAGTATTTATTAGTTTAGTTTTTCTAGTATTTAAATAAATAATAATTGTTCTAACATTGAATTTGTTTTTTGATCATTTAGATTTTTTTTTTTTTTTTTTTGAAAGGATGATCATTTAAATTTATAATCACTATTAACATACATTTTTTTTTTAAGATTTACGATTCTGCTATAATAATGATTAGTCACGTGACTAGGATAATTTGATTCATTTTATTATTATAATTAATTATTCTTATATCATGAATTATCTTTATTTAATATAATTACTTAATTAACTCAATAATCATAGTTTATGTTTCATTGTATATGTTCTAGTTTTCAGTAATATTTCAGTAATAGTGAAGGTTTTGTTTCATGGTTGGGTTACCCATTTTAAAAGTTTTATGTTCGAATTCACTTGAACTGAACTTATTACTAGTTTGTTTTATTTTTTGATATTTCATAAATTATTTTTACTATATTTTACATAATTACTTTTTTAATTACTTAGATATATTTTATTTTATTTTATTAAGTTGTACGTTGAAGTATCAATATTTGAAATGAGATAATAACATTTTGTAACATGTTATATAACACATTTTGTAATTTGCAAAATATACTATTTTTTTAATAGATTACAACTCGTACTATATAAACGATATATATATATATATATAATACTCCCTCCATCCCACAAAAATCAGCATATTATTTATTTTGGTTTGTTCGACAAAAGTTTCATACCTCAAAATAAAAATATTTTTTACAATCTTCACCCTCACACCAGTGTTTTGAAAACCGGACCGGCCGGTTCGACCGGTTTAACCGGGAACCGGTTACGGTACTGGTCCGGTTCTTTCTGCATACCGGTTCTCAGAAAAACCAGTAAGAACCGCCAAAAAACCAGGTTAAACCGGTGACCCGGTGAACCAGTTGACCCGGTTTTTTTAATTTAAAAAAAAAATTAATTTTTAGCATTTTTTTGATTGATTTTGGTTAAAAAAATTGCTTGAGTTATTTTTAATTGTCAAAATTTAAATTTTAGATTTTATTTTTATGGACATGTAGTCTGAAGTTTTAATTTTTGCATACTACGTTAATCTTATGCAATATTTTATTATAATATTGAATTTTATGTTATGTCTTTATGAATATCTATAATATTTATAATATATTGATATATATTATACATAAATATATAAATAAATAAATATTAGAGTTATCCGGTTTTTTTACAACGGTTCAACCAGTTGGACCAGTGAACCAGTGACTCAGTTCATTGCCCGGTTCGCTGACCGGTCCGATTTTAAAAACATTGCCTCACACTATACACATATTTACCGTTCATGTCATTTACTTTTGAAACCCCACATACACTCAATCCAATTAATTCTTTTATTTTATTCATAAAATTTACAAAATTACCCCTCAATACTCCACTCATCACATTTTTTTCTTAAACTTTGTGTCAAGATTTTTCCAAACTTTTCCGAGATGGAGGGAATAATACTTTAGCAAAGAGTAACACTTATGTGTACCGAGTGAATACGATGAACTCTATTTTTATTATCATTGTCATGCATATTCACTCACTATCATTGTCATACATATATATTATTATAAGTAAATATGACATTAATAGTAAATGTGCATGACAATGATGGTAAAAATAAAGTTCATTATATTAACTCGATTCACACAAATTTTTGCCGTCAAGCAAAACATATAAAAAATTGGTAAAATTGTTTAGTGTTGCATGCACCCTCAAAAAATTCCCCGAAGTGGTGCACCGGCCCGCGTGGGGGGCTTGACTCGCCTCTCATTGGCTACTCAACTTGGAATGTTAAATTGTGACAGGCCGCGTGGGCGGTTTCTCTTGCTGCACCCATCTCTAATTTATTAAATCAATCGTTTTGTTCAAGTTAACACAAAACCGGCCATAGTTAATAAACGAAGTTATATTTAATCAATGGAACCGTCTCATTCATGAGATCGAATCATTTTTTAATAAATTGTTATCAATTTTTAAAAAAGTGATACAAATTAGTATAAAAGTGATAACAATTTATAAAAAAATGATAACAAATTATGAAAAAGTGATAATAATTTATTAAAAAGTGACTCCGTCTCATGTCCGTCTCATGCATGAGACGGTTTCACACAAGAGTGTCCCTTAATCAATATTATTAAGAAAATAGGTAAAATTAAGTTGATTTAAATTTATATAAGTCGAATTTAGATTTATTTTATAGAGTAAAACTTATCATATTCATATATATAATAATAATATGTGTATGATCGTAACCTTCAAGGATTTATCTAGTGGTGTAGACTTGTGGTTTATGATTATGTTCCTCAAGTTCAAAACTCATAAAACGCGATCAATTTTTAAGATGAATAAGTAAATATTAAATTGGGAATCCTGCCAGTGAAAGGTGGAATTCTGAATCATACAAATTAAATATTTGTTAAATATTTGTATGATTGTAATTTGAGAAAATGAGACGCATAAATATTTTAATATTATATAATACTTGAGTTGTGATAATGTAATAAAAGATTTTTATTGGTACAAGTCCCGAAAGATATGTTAATTATCAAATTCGGGGTCTGAAAGATAAAAAATTTCAATCCGGGACCTGAAAGATGTTTATATTAAGGAATTTTATTAATTCGGGACCTGAAAGATATAACAATTATCAATTCGGGGCCTTAATTTCAGGCCCTTGATTGATAAAATCTTTTAATATAAACATTTTTCAGGTTTCGGATTGATAAGTTTTATCTTTCAAACCCTAAATTGATAATTAATATATCTTATAGGACTTGTACTGATAAAAACCCTCTAATAAAATATTATGAAAATAGATGAGTGTGTTTTGGTTGAGCAATAGGATATATATTCAAAAAAATTAAATAATTAATATTTAATTAAGCAATGCGTGTGGAGTGTGGTGTTAATGGGAAACCCGATGCAGAATGCATTCACGCTGTGTTTCCAGTTTTTGGTGTTTGGTGGAATGTGGAATTAATGTTCGGTGTCGAGGGGAAGAACGTTAATTAATTAATTAATTAATATCGCATTTAATTTTCTTGTAATTAATTATTCTTTAATTTCTTAGATGATAATGGAGTTATCCAAATCTTTTTTTTTTGTCTTTTTTTTGGACAGAATGTAGTTGTCAAATGTACCCAAACAAATTTGAACTATTGACCCAAAGACCAGAAAGTTTTAGCACTAAAAAGGTTAAGATAAAAAGAAGCAAGAAAATAAAACTTCTGAATAATTAGTAAGGTAGGCCAATTTTCCCTCAAAAGTACTTCATAGATGATGGATTATTTAAAACCAAATCAGGCAAGAATAGGTAATAAGTTGAACTTGAGTATTATTTATTCAAAATTTAGAACAATGCATGCAATTAGTTCTCGTGATTATATTGATGATATCATTTTTCATAAAAATGATATTTCCACACTTTCTTTTCTCAAATTCTACTATGAGAAAGTCCCTTCTAGTTTCGCGTGTGTGATGTCCTACCACTCAAAAAAAAAAAAAAAGATTGTCAATAAAATATTTATGTGATTAGTCATAGAGAATACGATACCATTTTATTATTAATTTGGTGATTCCAACTACTTTTTTAATACAATTGTTTTTACTTTGAGAAAAAAAAAATATCATAAAATTTGGTGACATAATTGCAATTTATCATAAATTTAAATTAAACTAATAATATGTTATAATTAAATTAAACAAGAAAATATACGGTGACAACATCTACCAAACGATGTCTCCGTTCGAGCTAGCTGATGAGAACCGCGAATTTATGATCAATAATTTCGACGCCCCGACTTAGGTCGGCAAGCAAAATCGAAAGTTGCAAGAAATCTTGTTAAGAAGTAATTTATATTTTCTGCTTAATTCCCTGAATAAACCAGTACATAAGATATTTAAAAAAACCAACTAACCGACTCTAACAATCAAACCCAATTTACTGGCCTAAAACAGAAATTAACTAACAATACTAGCAGCTAAAAAAAAAGTTACTGGATCGAAAATGAAAAATAGCTGAATACAAAATAAATTATAATAAAAGTCATGGGTTAATTCTTGGGCCTCAAATTCGTCTAGTAGCCCGGGTTCGTTCTCATCACTAGCTACCAACAACCCGTATGTCTCTCCGTATTAGAGCTTTTGTATAAAATACTGAAAATAATTAATATCATTATATATAATTCTAAAAATTATACTCCTTCCATCTCATATTTAATTGCACACTTGTTTTATTTGTCCGTCACATAGTTGTTTGCACATCTATAAATGGAAACATCATTCATTTTTAACACCCTCACAATACATATTTATTTACACCATCACCATTATTTTTTCAACTCAATTTACTAATTCCTTATTTTATACACATGTTTAACCTATAATGCTCTTCATTTAAATTGATCAACAAGCCAAAAATTGAATTTTTTTTTTTTTTTTTTTTTATCTTCATGCCCAATCAATTGTGCAAATATTGATTGGATGGGGTAGTAATAGTTATAATTAATAATATAAATACAATTCTTCAATTCTAAACAATATTTCAATTAATTATACATTTCTAACCGTTATATAAAATTATAAATACTATTCTTTCAATTAATTATATTAGCAATTCTATACATTATAATAATACGGTAATGTATGTGTGTGTGTACATTTTTTTCCTTTTAATAATTAATATTCAAAATTTTGAGCACATACAATTAATCTAATTGACAATATCATATTAACCAAAAAAAATAATTTGAATACAATTAGCAATATAAAAGTTAAAATATCATTTAAATACATTCATTAATTAAAAAATCTAAAACGAGAAAACCAACCGTAGAAATAGGATCAATGATATCATATTTGATTAAAAGTATCAAAATTTGACCAAGAGTATAAATTTTTTTGATGAAATTGAAAAATAACATATCAAGAATCATAACAACGTAAACTTATGGTGTATATGAAACACATAAATCTTGATCTTTTATTTGTCAAAGGCCTTGTTAATTGCTGAAAGTATTTCAACTGATAGTAGCCAAAGCTCTCGCCAAAACACCATTTTTTTTAATAGTACTATTAGATCTTAAAGATGTCAAACACATGCATGGTAAATTAATCCTAAACTCTATATAAGATATATAGGGGGCAAATGAACAAGATCTAACTGAGTACTTTTGGCAGACTTGAACTTGATTTGATTTGAAAAATCGATTCAAATTTGTTCGACCTTAATTTATTTAAATTTTAAATCTATCAATTGAAAAATCGAAAAATTTAAGCTCGGCTGGAGATTAATTAAGATTTTATTTATAATTAGTATGTACTCGTAGATAATTAATACACAATGATAAAATTAATTGTAAAGTTACATAAGTTTGATTGACGAGTCACGTATATTAATGAACTCAACTTAAGCTTGAGAATTAGCTACTTGAAGAGCTCGATCGAGCTCAACTTAATTAAAATTGAGTTGTTTTTTAAAATTTTTACATGTGTAGCTTGTGAGGCGCCGTGTTAACTCTCAATCTCTCACTCACACGCACCCCTAGCTAATACGATAGGTGTTTTTTAAATTTAAGTTTACTACATTTGCAGACCTAAAGACCTCGAATAAGTTTACTTTAACTCCTCTCATTCATCTCAAATTTCTCAAATGACTCAAATATTCATGACCACATTTATATAGGGATAAAATCCAAAATGGTCCCATAACTTTTTACCTTTTTTGATTTAGTCCCAATAAAGTGTGATGTATTAATTTAGTCCCAATTTACACTGAAGTCCGGTGAAATTGCTGATTCCGGTGTAAATTGTGACGTAAATGGTACAATTCACGAAAATTTGGGACTAAATTGACACATCACACTTTATTGGGACTAAATCGAAAAATATAAAAAGTTATGGGACCATTTTGAATTTTATCCCCATTTATATAGATAGTGGTACTTTTTTCACTTGAATTATTTCATTCTTTTCACATGATTCGAATTTATAACCACACTGACCTAATTAATAGTTATTTTTTTTTATCAAGAAAAATCAACTATACTCCAAAATAGGGTACCAGAAGTACCCAAAATGTTTACAACTTTACATTATACAGCTTCAACCAAATATTTAGGTGCAGAAAGCCAATGAGAAAAGGAAGAATTACATAACGTAGGGAAATCACCAAAGCCCAACTCCAAAGTCGGATTTTAATTAATAGTGCCACTTGAACTATCCCACTTCGTCAACTTGGATGAGATTAATACGTTTAAAAACATATGTTTTAACAAAGAATGTTTCCAACAATAATTGTTCAAAGGCCAATAAGATAAGGACCTAATTTAGGCTAAATTAGGTACTTATCTTATTGCTAAACATATCTTGAATTTTTAGGAAAAAGTTGGGTAGATCAACAAAGACGAACGTAAGTGCATGGTCTGAACTTAAATTTTCAAAACTTTACTGACAATAACCTTAGGAGGAAATTTGATGAATATGATTCACTTCCTCTTTGAGATAAAAAAAAGAAGTGAGAACTACTAACAATTGGTTATGACTTATGATATATGACTTTAAAAGTGTCACAATCTAATATATTTACATATATATATAGTATAATTTATTTAATTATTCAATTTCGCCTTGGCTTCCTAAGTTGCATTAAAGGTGGTTTCACTTTCACTTGTGTGAACTCCAACTAAAATTCTTTTGATCATGTTTAATGATCAAATATAGTCGTATCGTTGCAATGATTATGACGAATACATGGAAAGTTGAAGTTTGGCTTGAAAAGTGGCACATCTCATGATCAAACAAATCATTATCCTCAGTTCTTTTCAAATTTCTAAGTATTCAAATTCAATGTTCAAAGATACCAAGCATCTTAAAGATATGGACACAAAATCACAAGCATGTGCATATTAATTAGTTAAATATTATTCAAGACTGTCTGAACTAGTGCGACGATAAAAAAAAAAAAAAAACAATTTTTTTTTCTATTAATTAGAAGCTCAATGCTTAGTTACTTAGTACGATTGCATATTTTGTTTAATTCAGGGCTACTGTACGATCGAGGATAGAAAAATTCTAGTGCATGTCATTAATAGTTAAAAACTTTGATCCCTTGTCAATACAAAGAAAAAAAATGATAATTTTCAAAGAAATTTAAGCCATTAATTCAAATGATATTGGGAAATGGATCCTCTAAATGTAATAATCTTGGAGAAAATGTCAAGAGAAAGAATATATAATAGAGATGCACAAAGAATCAAAAGTATAAACATAGTACTAAATTTTCAAATCATGATAAGAAGCAAACCTCCATCCATGACTTCTTGGGCTTAGCTATAATTGATTGCTTATACTAATCTTCTAATAATTAATTTTCTGAAAATATATAGTCTGAAATGTCATTCTTCTTAGTAATCACTTTATAAGTTGCATTAGAAATTTTAATAATTGAAAAAAATAATTATTCATAATAACAAACAGTTGATGTTGCTATGGATGAACTAATTTAATACTCCAAATATTCATTAAAATATATTTGATTTGTTTGAAATTATAATCCCCATTATCTTCAATTCAATCATATGATTAAACACATGCAACCTTACAAATATGACATTAATATCCTTTAATAAAATAATTAATATCATTCAAAAATTAATATTTTATAATAATACAATTAATATTTTTTAGTGAAACAATTAATACTCTCAAAATAAATTTTACGATGAAACTTGTTCATAATTGTAAACTAAATATGATGAAGTATCACATTCACTGCTATTTGGTATTGGTTTGACCAAAGACAAGTCAATGAAAGGTAAGTATTGAACCGCGTGTTTGTCATTGAACCGGATGTGTGAACCGGGTTTGTAGCAGAAATCAGAAGTTAGTTATTCTGTTATTGAGCTCGCACAAGAAGTTTCAATTAACTCACTCAGATTCAGACTCGCGATGAATCGATGGTCACAATCCACTGGGCTTTGATCGGTTTTCGATGCGGTTTCTTTTAGTTGCATTTTCCCCAAAAGTTAGTTACGAATTACAGACATTGTTGAGAGATTAGGGTTCATGCAATTCTGGTTTTGAATCTCTGCTGTGATCACTGTAGTTTGTAATCGTTGCCTTTGATAGTGAAAGTTGAGAGCTCTGATCCCGTGGATGTAGGTGTAATTCACCGAACCACGTAAAATCTTTGAGTCTTTGATTTCTGTGTTTTGTTTCTTCTTTCTGAGTTCGTGTTTGTTCACCCATTATCGATTAGTGTACCCATTTTGAATTAACAATTGGCGCCGTCTGTGGGAAGCCATGGGTACTACAATGAAGTTGGATGTTGAGAAGTTTACAGGTAAGAATGATTTTGGCTTATGGAGGATTAAAATGAATGCATTGTTGGTTCAATATGGTTTGGATGATGCATTGGAAGAATCTTTTGAATCATCATCACGGGGATAAACAAAAAGAGATTGAAAAAGGCTCATAGTGCTATCATTTTAAGTTTGGGAGATCGACCTTTTGTCACATAGGGGTATGGAAGAAGTTGGAAGAGTTGTATCTCACTAAAGTTTCTAAACTTATGAAACAGAAATTGCATTCCTTTAAGATGGTGGATGGAAAAGATATGTTGGAGCAGCTTGATGAGTTTTTTTTTCTTGAAAATCTTGAGATCAAAATTGAAGATGATGACAACTTTGATCTTGTTAAACTCTTTACCAAAATTGAAGAGTTTGAGAGATACTCTACTCTATGGAAGGCGACAGCTTTTTCGAAGAAGTTCAAATATTATTAAGACTAAAGCTCTTGAAGGAGAGGAAGATAAGAAATCCCATAATCAAGGGGAAAGTTTGAATGTAAAATTCAAGAAAGGAAAGAAACAAAGGCAACACAAAGGAAAGAAAGACAAAGTCGATAAATCGATGGTAAATCTACCTCTACATTTGTGGAAAGAAGGAAATGTTTCACCTGCCAAAAGTTGGACATTTGAAAAGAATTGTCTGACAAGAAGAAGAATCAAAATTCAACTTCTCAAGAGGAAGAAAAAATGGTGATGCGGCTCTTGCAAAGTTTTTACTCATGGTAAGTAAACAGACTTTACCATGAATGGGTACAGCTGGATTACTTTTCACATGTGTCCAGTGGAGGACTGGTTTCTTGACTTGGAGAAATCGATGGAGGAAGCTTTGGGAAATGATGAGAGTTGTAAGTGAAGGGAATTACATTCTGTCAAAATCCGAATGTTTGATGGAAAGGAGAGAATCTTATCAAATGTAAGATTTGTACCTGATTTGAAGAGAAATTTAGTTTCTCTTGGCTCATTGAATGCTCTTGGATATGAGTTCAATAGAGAAAGGGGCTCATTATTTGTCACTAAAAAAGTCTTGATGAATGGGTGCAAAGTGAATGGATTATATTCACTTATTGGAGAAACTGTTATTGGATCTACAACTGCAATCATGAGTGAAGATGATACTTTTTTGTGGCACAAAAGATTGGCTCATATAGGAGAGAAAATTGAGAATTTGTCCAAGAAAGGTGTGTTTTTGGGTGGAGAGTGAAACATGTGTGTATGGCAAAGCAAAGAAACATTCATTTGAAGGGAAGACATACAACAAAGGAAGCCTTGGATTATATACACTCAGATGTATGGGGGCCTTCTAGAGTTGAAACTCATGGAGGAGGAAGGTATTTTCTAACACTTATTGATGATTATACCAGAAAGTGTGGGTTTACATACTCAAACACAAAAATGAGGTGTTTCAAGGTTCAAAGAGTGGTTATCTGAACTTGAGAATAAAAAGAGCAGATGCATTAAACACTTGAGAAGAGACAATGGTCTTGAATATCTATCGGATGAATTTCAAGATTTCGCAAGGAGAAGGGGATTACTAGACAATCTAGACGGCTCTCCCGCTAATCCACAACAAAATGGGCTAGCGAGAAAGGATGAATAGAACCATACTTGAGAGAGTGAGATGCTTGCTATCGGATGCTCATCTTCCTAAATCTTTCTCGGGGAGAAAATGTGAACGATTTGTTATTTGATTAATAAAACTCCAAGTTCTGCAATCAATTTCAAGATCATGAGATTGGCATGGAAGATGATTATTCTAAGCTGAAAGTTTTGGGTGTCAAGCATATATCCATGTGAGGCAAGATAAATTAATCAAATGCATCTTTATAGGATATCCTAAAGGTGTGAAAGGCTACAAGTTATGGTGTTTAGTGGTCATAAGAAGTTGAAAGATGTGGTGTTTAATGAACATGTCATGGGGTATAATTCACTTGTCTGCTCAAGATCTTGATGGAGACATTTTGATAAGATTAATCAAATTGAGGTGGAGACTCAGGATCAAGATCAAGATAATGATCATAATCCTAATAATGTTGGAAATGAAGAATGATTTGCATGAAGAAGAAGATTATCATGAAGAAGAAGATAAAGATGCAAATTTTGAGAAATTCACATCTTACAAGGATAGGATCAAGACAAATACATCCTCCAATCAGATTTGGTATTTGGTCTCATATGCTTTAGTTACAGTGAAAAACTTGAGCATTATGAACCTAAATCATATAAAGAAGCTATAACAGTCCGAGAAGGAGCAATGGATTCAAATATGAATGAAGAGATTTAGTCATTAAAGAAGAATCAAACATGGATTCTTGTGGGAAAGCACAAAAGCTGTAAATGGATTTTTAAAAAAGAAGATTGAAGGGGGAATCATGATTGCATCGATTCAAGGCAAGACTAGTTGCAAGGGGTTTTTCAAAGAGAAGGTGTGGATTATGTTTAAGTTTTCTCACCGGTGGTAAAAACTGTTCTAAGGTTACTTCTATCAAAGGTTACTCAAGATGATTTTGCCTAGATGTCAAAATGCTTTCCTTCATGGAGATTTGAAGGAAAGGATCCATATGCAAAAGGCTTTATTTCTCCTTGTATGTCTTCTTAAGAAATCTTTATATGGACTCAAACAAAGTCCAAGAAAATGGTATAGAAAGTTTGAAGTTTATTCTATTGGTTTTGTGAGGTGTGAATATGATAGTTGTGTATACTTTGAAAGACAAGAGGAGATTTATACAATTTGCTTCTCTATGTTGATGATATGCTTATTGCAAGCAATAGCATAGTTAGAATCAGAATCTAAAGGGAAGTTAAATGATGTTTTTGAGATGAAAGATTGGGAATGGACAAATGGTGGTAAACTTTTCTTGTCAAAACTGCTTATATAGAGAAGGTGTTGAGAAGATTCCTTATGCATGAATCTAAAGTTGTCACACCTCTTGGACAGTTTGTTTTTTTCAAAGATTAAGCTCCAAGAGAGAAGAGAAATGATGAAGTACTTAAAGTGGAGTTGGTAGCTTAATGTATGCTATAAATGTAGTAGACCGACATAGCAACCTCCATCCGGAATGACTCACTGGGAGGCTCTCAAATGGATACTAAGGTAAGGGGTTCATCAAAACTTGTTTAATGTTTGAGAAAATCAAAAGTTTTAAAAGACCATTAAGGTTTTGTTGAAAATTATGCAAATAGAAAATCCTCCATTACATCTTTACTTCTTCTTAGTAGTTGGAGGTCATTTTACAATCTATAGTTGCATTATCTAGAGGCTAGAGTATATTGCAATTGATTTTCTGTAAAGGAAGCTATGTGGCTTAAATTAAGAAAAGGCATTATTGTTATTCAAATGCGGTGCATTTGGTGAAACATCATTTTTCATGATAGATCCAAGCATATTGATGTGAAACTACATTTTTCGGGAACATTATTGATAGAATCATTCAAGTTCAAAAGATCTTACAAAACAATTGATATTTGACTAAAGCTTTAGTTTGAAGTTTAATTATCGGAAATGGTTAAATTCGATGGGATGTTCAATGGTGGAGATGAAGAGCAATACTTCACATTTAGGTGGAGAATTTTAAACTAAATATGATGAAGTATCACATTAAAATTTGGTATTGGTTTGACCAAAGACAAGTCAATGAAAGGTAAGTATTGAACCGCGTGTTTGTCATTGAACCGGAATGAACCGGGTTTGTAGCGAGAAATCGAAGTTAGTTATTCTGTTATTAGCTTCGCACAAGAAGTTTCAATTAACTCATTCAAAATTTGGCGATGAATAATCACAAATTCGGGCTTTATCGGTTTTCGATGTGGTTTCTTTTAGTTGCATTTTCCCCAAAAGTTAATATTTTATAAAATATTGTTGAGAGATTAATACAATTCTGGTTTTCAAAATAAATTGATAGTGAAAGTTGAAACTAGGTGTAATTCATAAAATCTTTAGTCTTTGTCGTGTTTTGTTTTCCTATAATCAATTATCAATGACCCATTTTGAATTAACAATAATACTTTGTCTTCTTTTAATTATATCAATGACATTATATTCTAGAGATAATAGTAATATTTTCAATTAGAATTTGTTTCGTGTGCGTCACATACATTGTATAATTCAAATACATTTTTTAACAATAACGATTATTTTTACTGAAAAATGAAATTTCTTTCACTTACATTTTTTAATGAAAACAACCGATATTGTTAAAAATACACTTAAATTGCACGGTGTACTTAATACAAACAAGTGTTTTTCTTTTAATTGTTAGTATAATAAATTAAAACAACCTTTAATTTTCATTGGGATCGATTTGTTGGCGAGCTCGTTAAATTTTCTTTAATAACAATTATCTTAATCATGTCAGTCCACTTGTGGATCATCACAAATGGATGTAAAGCAGAAACAAGAATCATTGACCAATTTAAAGATGACTGACTTGAAATATTCAACTACTTATAATTAAACTTTTTTTTTTCTTAGTATGTGCAATTGATTATGAAATGATTTTTATATCCTTCTTCCATGAGTTAAATCTGATAATAAAATGGGTTTATTTTATATACCCAGTAAGTTTTTTTTTTCACCAAGAGCTATTACAATACTACACTGAAAACCACAGCTCTCGGATCTTCTCTTTCACCTTCTTACTAGTCCAATCTAGAGAACCAGCAGGTGATATTGCTCCCTTGGCTACGAGATGAGCTGCTTCGTTATAATCTCTATTAACATGTATTAGCTTTCCCATCTCAAGCCCTCGTAGCTGTTTCTTAATCTTTTCCAAGGTGTACCCGCCCCGATTTACCAATTTTTCATTACTCTCCACCGCTTTCACAATTTTAGACAGTCCGTTACAATAACTGCCCTTTTCATTCCTTTCTTAATCCCCTGTTCTATTCCTTGACATACAACCAACATTTCTGATTCCAATGGAAACCGTACCTCCGGTATAGAGGATGCCCTAATATCGATCACCTCTCCTCTAGTGTTTACAATGACAACCCCTATACCACCTTTTTGTTGTCCTTCCTCAAAGCTAGCATCCACAAATATCACCACCTCCGATCTATGTTTCTTCATAATCTCTTTGACATTTTTAAAAGCGGATGGTATTGCATTGGAGTACGACTTACCTCTTAAATCTCTAAATTTCTCCACTATTGATACCGACCAGTTCACTCCTTGGCAGGAAATAGCTTTCATTTTTTTTTTGTTTTGTAACCTTCATTGTGAATGAAATCGCACCGTTTCCTCCATAACCCCCACGCAATCGCCACCAATATTTCCTTCGCCTTCAACTTCTTTAAATGGAAAAGGTCCAGTAAAAATTGTACTGAATCATCCTCTTCCATTCGCTTATTCGGTATTACCACTCCATATCTGCGCCATACGTCCCTCACCAACGGGCATCTAAATATTGCATGAACCGTAGTCGCCCTATAACACCCGCATAGTCTGCAAACAGAGGATATTGGAACTTTGCGCCTCTGAAGATTACCTTCCGTTGCAATAATATCCCATGACAATTCCCACCAAAATATTTTTAATTTAGGGGGCATCTTAAGACTCCATATCTTTTCCCACCATCCATTATTTGTCCTTGAACTGCTCGGCTTCCTTCCTTCAACTTCACCTCTAAGCTTCTCCATCCTCATATGATATCCCGTCTTGACTGTGTAATTTCCTCTGGGGCTGTATCTCCAGAATCTCGAATCCTCTTTTCCTTTTATGCAAATGTACACCTGCAAAATCTCTTCAGCTTCAAAGGGTGCAAAATCCTTTCTAAATTTATCCTATATCCATTGCCCATCCTTGCTAATGTATGCTTCCACTAATTGTTTTGGGGTAGAACATGTCGACGGGCCATCAATAAACCAACTGGAAAACCAATCTCTTGTCTCTGCCTTTATACTTCTACCGTTAACAATATTCCAGTCAATCCCTTTTCTTATCAGCTCTCTCCCCCGACATAGAGATCTCCATATAAAGGAAGGATTTGATCCGAGACCCGCCTCCATAATATCTTGATTTCTAAAGTACCGGGCCTTGAATACTTGTGCCATCAAAGTGCCAGGTTGTGAAATAATTCTCCAAACCTGTTTAGCTATTAAGGCTTGATTAAAACATCCAAACCTTCTGAAACCAAGGCCTCCTTCCTCTTTCGGTTTGCATAGCCATTCCCAAGATCTCCAGTGAAGTCCTCCATTTTTGTTCGAAGATTCCCACCAAAATTTAGCACAGACCATCTCCATTTCTTTACAGATAGATGTCGGAATCCTGAAACATCCCATAGCATACGTCGGTATGGCCTGTAAAACTGCTTTTATTAATACTTCTTTACCTCCTTTCGAAAAGTTCCTGCCCGACCACGATCCCACCTTTTTCAGCATCCTGTCTTTTAAATAACCAAATTGAATCCTTTTACTTCTGAGAGAGAACGATGGGGATCCCAAATATAATTCATGGCTCTTGCTTTCCTTAATCCGTAGATACTGCTTTACCCTTTGTTGGTTAATTTTTTGCGTACACAGGCTAAAAGTAAGGGCCGACTTCTCATAATTTATAACTTGTCCCGACGCTCCTTCATAGAGATCAAAGCACTCTTTGATGTTCCTATAGGTTTCCTGGTCTGCCTTAAAGAAAAGAAGACTGTCATCCGCAAAGAAGAGATGTGTAATCATTGGCCCTCTTGAAGATATCCTCAAGCTTTTTATCAATCCCTGCATCTGGTATCCTTTAATAAGAGAAGAGAAACCCTGTGTGCAGATTACAAACATATAGGGTGATAATGGATCCCCTTGCCGTAAGCCTCTAGAAGGAATAATCCGGTCCGACAGTTGGCCATTAATCTTCACTCTACACGAAACCGACTTAATGCACCTTATCACCAACTCTGTCCATTTTTTCGAAAATCCCAGCTTCCTCATAACCTTATCCATAAATCTTCATTCCACTCTGTCGTACGCTTTGCTCATGTCCAATTTTAGTGCAGCACACCCTTCTTTACTTTTTGTATTTCGTAGCCAGTGCATACATTCAAACCCTATAAGAATATTATTTGTGATCAATCTTCCTGGAATAAATGCACTTTGATTCTGATCAATCACTCTGTCCATAGTGCCTATTAGCAATTGCCTTTGCTACAATCTTATATATGACATTACAAAGACTAATTGGCCTAAAATCCTTAATTCTCTTTGCCTTCTTTACTTTTGGAATCAGAGTGATAACCGTGTTATTCCAGAGTTTATGAAAGAAGCTGGCTGAGAATCCATTTGGCCCTGGTGTTTTCGATGCATTAATGTTAAACACAACTTTCGTGATTTCTTCCTCCGAAAAATCTCTATCCAGATGTGCATTCATATCATCATCCACTCTACTTTCTACAAAGCTTAGAGCTCTGTCAATTGTCTCCCACGATGGATTAGATGACTTGAAAATATTTTTATAGTAGTGCCCAATACATCTTGAGATATGCTGCTGCGAAGTCCATACATTACCTTCATCATCCACTATCTTATCAATATTGTTGCGGCTTCTCCTTGCTTTCGTGGCTTGATGAAAGAATGATGTATTCTGATCTCCTGCTTTAATCCATTGTAGCCTTGATCTTTGTTGCCAATGAATCTCTTCTTGCAAAAGAAACTTCTCTAATTGCGCTTGCTTGTTAAGGATTGTCTCATCTTTATCCTCATTGTCCTCATTCATTAGGAAGTCCTCTATCTCTTTTGACAACATCTTGATCTTTTTCCCAGTGTGGCCTACTTCCTTGGCTGCCCACTCTTGAAGGAGTTCACCACAATTCTTCAATCTACTAGAGAGAGTGTTTCTGACCTTGGCCTTTTCCCAACATTTCTCCGCCTCTTCCTAGAAGGAGTCTTCAATGATCCATTTATTTTCAAACACAAATAGCTTTGCAGCTTCATTCTTAACAATCCATTTCTTATGATTTAATGTCAACTTAATCGCTCTATGATCAGAACCAAAATATCCACAATTTAGTGCCCTCGTATAAGAAAAAACTTTTCTCCACTCCTGATTTACCACAAAATGGTCCAACCGTTCTTTTACATTTCCCGGTCCTCTCCTTTTATTTGTCCAGGTGAATTTAGGACCCGAAGTGATTAAATTATTAACACCAATACTTCTGCAGCAATAATAAAAGTTATTATCCACATGACTCCTTCTCCTAATCCCACCTTTCTTTTCAGACTCATACATAATATCATTAAAGTCACCCCCAAGTACCCAACTTTCATCTTCTGTATTTCTTAGAGAATACAACTTCTGAAGCAGGTCCCAAAAAGATTTTCTATCAGTAAATTTAGAAGGACCATAACATCCAGTGAATCTCAATTTCAGAGACTCCCAATACACATTAACATCAATATGACTCATAGAGTAAGACTGTAATACCACATTCACATTACTATTCCAATATAACAACAAACCACCCTTCGTACCGATAGGATCAACACCTAAACAACCAACAAAGTTAAGAGACGAAGTCCACATACTAGCTATTTTACAAGGGACTTTTGATTCACATATAAATAAAACAAAGGGTTTGAGTTCTGCAATCATATGCTGCAGCATTAGGAATACACGCCTACCCCCAAGGCCACGTGCGTTCCACACCACCGTGCTCATTTTGCCTGGCGGAGCCGACCACCGTCAAGCTCCGCCTCTTCAGTTGTGTTGTTTGCCTAATTGAATTCCATAGCCAATGTTGCTGCTGGCTCTCCTGTTTGTTCTCCTTCACCAGTCTCTCTCATATCTTCACTGTCTTCATCCTCCACTCTTCTCGGTTTCTTACCCCCCATCAGCCTATCTCCCGTCACTTCAAATCCCTTTTTCTTATCCAATCTTGTGTGCACCTTTTTATGCCCCATCGCAATAAGTTTTATCTTTCCTGTGTGTTCCTGCTTTCTCCCCTTGTTAATACTAACTTCCTGCTCAATTCCCTTCCCTCTAGCATTTGATTGTGTACTTTAGTTATAAATCTGTTCACCTGATCCATATTCATCATGATGTTCTGCATATGATTCATTTGATGGAAGCTGCCTCCACCAGCATTTGCTCCAATATCCATTGGCAAAGATACCCCTCCCCACATCTGTATATTAGCCCAATCTTAATCCAGAATTAAAATTACCAAATTGCACTATTTGACCAGCCATTTGCATCCTAGAAGAGTTTCCAAGTGGATTCCCAAAAGTTGAGGTATTAAAATCCGGATTTCCAAATAAACAACCCATACCTGTTGTAGCTCCTTGTACCATACCCTCTATTCCACCCGAATTTCTGCCTCTCCCAAGTCTGCTCCCCATCGGTTCCAAGAAGGTCTGTATCCCTTGCTGCCTCATGGATGAGTTAGGCTCTGCATTAACCAGTTGGATTGCCATATTCTCTCGATCCCCTTCCTGCACTTGGCGCTCCTCCTCCATGCCATAGCTTATCTCCTTCAGCTTCCCTTTATCTCTAAAGCTCCTGGAAAAATCCTCCATTGTTACTCCCTTGAATTCGTCTGCCTTTAGCCAGGCCTGTTACCTCCTCTTGTCTTTAATGGAAATTCCTTCCTCCACAAATACTGTGGGGCAGTCTTTATCCAGATGATCCAGTTTTCCACATACATAACAAAACTCACTTAACTTCTCATATCTAAAGACCACTACGTAAGAAGACCCACTGAATACCACTTTAGACCCCCTAATCAATGGTTTAGTAATATCTACCAACACTCTAACTCTAAGGCACTTTCCCCACGCCGTTGAGTTATCAGCACAATCAACCTCCAATACTTTGCCTATTTTACTACCCAATACCTCCCCCACATACCTCGTTAATAATTGGAACTCAAGGCCGTGAATTTGGACCCAAAATGGGACCTCATTCAACTGGATCTCCGCCATCTTCTCCTCCCCTATAATTTTTTTAAACACCATTAGCGAATTGCTTAGCTGCCATGGCTGTTTTGCAAGAACCTTGTTACAGTCCACCGTATTCTGGAAGTCTGCTACAAAATCCCCTCCCCCACTGCGTGGACCTTCGCCGGAGCACTAGAATGCCAGATTGAGTTCAACGCAGCCTCCAAGTCCTTAGCTCCAATAAATTTTTTGAGTACAAATCTGAAGATGAGGGTGTTGTTAACTCGAGGCACCTAGTGTCTGTTCAGAACCGCCACACTTTCTTTGGCTTCCTCCCTCGACCAAGCTTCCCACATTTCATCAAGAATTTCCTGTAGCTAAGAGAACTCCATCGCAGAGCTCATAGAGAGAGTATTTCCGGAAATTGAATTATTTGTAGTTGGGGGCGCAGGGTAATTAATTTGTGAGATCCTTGGTGGATTTATAACCAGATTCTGTTGTCGAGCCCTTAATACTAATGATCTGACCACCCACTTGTAGTAAATCGTGTAATACATCTCGATCTGCGTAAATCTTACTTTGATTTGTAATGATTACGAAGATTGTGTCCCCCGATTAAACAGAGTTTTGACAAAGCCGGATATTTACAACAAATGATCGAGGGCTATGAAATATTGATTTAATTAATTTTTGTGATGCATTTGTTGAACCCACCATATAAATTTACCCAATGTGATTTATATTTCTTGTATTTATGTTCTTGCATGAAAACGAGATTTAGCCAACACATCTTAAATTGCAGATTGTGCATTTTCTTTTTTAAAAAATTATATCAGGACTTTATTTAACGTGACAATAAGGATGACTTAGCAATGAGCCAATGAGTTAAGTTAATTTCTGCTTCATTATTTTTAGAAACTTAAACTTGAGTAACACTTATATACATTGGTTGTATAGTATAATTACACATAAATAAAAAATACAAACGAGTTGCATGTACACTTTGGGCCTGTTTGATAGTGCTGAAAAGACCCATGAAAATAAAGGTTTCATGGCTATTACGGTGTTTGGTAGGCAATTAACGTTTTATGTTTGGCCCATTGAAATTGTTGGCCCTATCAACCTTTTATTGATGAGCACTGTAGCTCTTTGGAAACCCCATCGGGTACCCCCCTCCGATATGTTTTCACGACAGATTTTTTGGTGAGAATTAAGTCACAAAAAATCTAATCCTCACAAAAAATCTCAATAATACCCTTCCCTTGTCCAAATTAATTCAAACACACCTTCTATCACAGTTGATTCATACCTTAATATTGCTGCGAGAATTTTCAAATTATGCTTCCAAAACACCACTAGAGATTACTGGGAATACTCGCAATTGCTACAGAGCACCGCCGATTTTCAACCGCAACAACCGACGCCACTGCTCGGACAAATGCTTTATGCTTCATCATTAGCTCAATTATATTCATCATCATCTTCTTCTTCTTCAAATTTTGCTTCGTCAAGTTCTCAGTATCCCTTGCTTTTTTCCAGTGGCCAAACAATAAATTTTACGTCACAACAAAGTCAAGGCGGCAGCCATAGTAGCACTTCGAATTTTCCGGGGATGAAGAGGCTGACGTTCTCAGTATCCCCTGCGTTCTCACTTCGAATTATCCCCTGCGTTAATATTATACCTTTAATATTGTTGCGAGGAAGGTTAGGGGACGAAGAGGCTGACGTTTTTGACAGGAAATCCCTCCTTCGCAAACCCTAGAAGATGGAAGTTTGTGAATGGGGATCGAATGTTTGTTTGGGTTTATTTTGAGGTATAAGGGCAGAAATGTCTTTGGACACTGTTTTCATAATTTTTTCTAACCTATCAAACGACTTAAACAAAAATTATCTTACTCATTTCAGATCTACCAAATGACTTAAAAATAATCGTGTCAACGCTACCAAACACCAACAAAGATCATAAATTACACTTCGTCCGTAAATGGTTTCTTAATGCTTTTCTTGGCTACCTTTTTTCATGAGGGCTACCAAACAGGTCCTTTGTGTATATAAGTTTTTTCCAACTTTACTTTGAATTTTTTTGAGGGGAGCTTTACTTTGAATTAAGGTGGAATTAGGCACATAATTCTAATTGATACCTGACTTCTTAATGGGCCAAAAGATTATTGCTAAACTTTAACCCGAACACAGAAATGGGCCGCACAGTCCAGTTAAAATTTGATGGGCTTGGTCTTCGTTGCTAAAAGGCCAAAGCCTACTAAAAAACCCAAGTCCTTAAATATTAAGTAGGCCCAGGTTATATGCACTCACTTTTTGATTGAGAACACCCATGTGATAAAAACACCCACCAATTATTAAATTCAACCCAATAACTCCCTAAAATACCCTTTATTATTCAATTTCTGAAAAATTATAAACCGTTCAAATATTTTTTATGGAAATTATTTTTGAAAATTAGGCTATTTTTTGCAAAAAAATAAAAAATAAAAAAATTGAAAGTTGGTCACATTTTCATAAAATCAGACTCGAAAAATTTATAAAATTCAAACACTAAAAATAATATTTATCGTCGTATTTACGTTCATTAACATTGAAAACAACTCAACAACAACAAAATTAATACAACAAATAACAAATAACACATAAACATAATACAAATAAGGTGATAAGGATATTTTTTTCATTACACATATATTTAATTTTTAAATTATCTCATGTGTGTATTTTCAATAAAAAAGTGTGTGCATATAACCTGGGCCTATTAAGTATCAGCAATAATATACTAAACCTACGGCCCGAAGAAGTTGAGAGAGAGAAATAAAAGGTTTCAAGAGTTAATTCGGGCCGAAGGTACAACACTAAACCTACGGCCCGTTAATTGTCAAGTTTCTGGTTATCATCAGCTAGTGAAAACATCTCCCAGAATCAAAGTTTCAATCAGAACTCTCAATATCCATTGTATACACGTAAAATTCATAAAAATCAAACCCTGTACAATTAATTTGAGGCTGAATTGAGGTTTTTTGGAAGGGGGTACCCAAATCGAAATGTCGATGCTGAATCAGCTCTTCAACAGGGGACTTCTGGGAGCAAAATGGTTAGTTCAATCAATTCCCTTCTCAATTTGAACTCCCTTTTCTATCATCTGTTATTGATTGAAGGAAATTGAAAATCTGGATAATTGATCTTCGTAGGGTTGGTGCCGATTGTTTTCTTCATCATGTTTATTTACAGAATTTCAGCAGAAAACTTAATGTATGCGCGATCTAAAGCAAAAGAGATCACATTCTTCTGTGTGATTACTTTGGGTCTGAAAATCCCATGTCTTATAGAAACTCTTTTCACCTATTTTTAGTGTGGGTGAGAAGTGAAAGCACATGAGGACAGTGTATTTTGTTGGCCACTTAGCACTGGTATTCATAATGTTTGTGCAATGTATTTCGATCTGAATATGGTGAACTAAAACTTTGAATCATTTGCTGTGCTACAAATATTTTGGATGTTTTCTGTGTTGAATTCATCACATTCAATTAGGTTTATGTGTGGATGTTATGAGCTTAAGAGTCGGTCTCCGGTGAAACTTGTTCGGAAACTGATACCATTATATTCATCTAGTAATATTTGCTCTTATAAACTAATATCATAACATTTTATACTGGGAAAAGTGTATAAGTGCAATGGTACTGCTAAATGAATGTAATGATATCAGTTTCATACAATAAACAAGTTTTGCAAGAGAGTTTGTGTTAAAGTTTGGTCATTTGAATATGGCCGCATTGCATATAGTATGGATGAATGTTATTCTCTTTTTTCTTTTGGCTCATGTTTTTATTACCCTTGTGTCACTTGTTCAGGAAGTACCATAGTTAGGATTGATTCTTGATACTTTTGGTATTTTATAGATGTTAATGGGTTGTTTGTAGTAAAACATGCTTAACATTGGCAATCTCGCGCATCAAGTTGTTGCAAAACAAGCGAGATGTGCAGCTAAAGCTTATGAGGAAGGAGATAGCAGAATTTCTGCAGGCAGGCCAAGAAGCCATTGCTCGTATAAGAGTAATACATCAATCTTACTTTGTTTTACAATGAAATCATACTTGTATCATTTTATAAGTTATCATGTCTTTTGGTTAGGTGGAGCATGTTATACGAGAACAAAACACGTGGGAAGCATACGAGATATTGGAGATGTTTTGTGAATTTGTTCTTGCCCGTGTACCTATTCTTGAAAGCCAGAGGTACAACCTTTCAACACTGAATATTAATGTCCATATTTTTTATATGATTTTGAGATGTGAAGAAAATCCATAGGAATCCTAATGCCTGGTGATGATTGAATGTCTCAATAAGTGTATAACTTTAATTAGGTTATACTTCGTTAGCAAATTGAATTTCTGGGCATTGTCTAGTGAATATCTTTTCATTAAACATGGCCTATTAGTATTATGAATTTATGATAGTTAATAAGTGTGTATAGAGTTAAAGTAAGAGCTTTTAGTTTTTGGTGAAATTGATCTATGGTTAGAATATGGACCCCTAACTCCTTCTGTCTCTGGTATACCTTTCACAGGTAAGAAGACACATAAAATAAGAAAGGGAGTAATGATTGAGGTTTTGAGGGGTAAATTTGTAATTCTTTATGTATAAATAAAAAAATTGGTTGGATTGTATATGTATGGGTCCAAAAGTAATGTCATTTTGTTTAAATTTGTAAGGATGGAGTTTATGAAGAGTTTTTCATTTTAAGAGTGTGAAATATATTGTGGGATAGACAAAAAAAGAAAGTATGAAAGGTATTTTGGGACGGAGGTAGTACATAAATAGAAAGAGAGGATACGTCTATGAATTTACGTTATCGAGCCCCTCAATATATGGTGAACACTAAAAAATACTCTCGAGCCCTTAAAATGCAAGTTTTATATCTCTCTCTTGAGGAGAATGCAAGTTTTATGTCTAAAATAAAGTTATGTTTGATTTGAAACATGATATTGTATTACATTGTATTTCGGAAAACAGGGAATGCCCCACAGAGTTGCGGGAAGCTGTGGCAAGCATAATATTTTCAGCTCCAAGATGCTCAGATTTGCCAGATTTATTGCATGTCAAAAATTTATTTGCTGCAAAATATGGGAAAGAATTCATAGCTGCTGCATCTGAGCTTCGCCCTGATACCAGCGTCAACCGTACAGTTAATTGATTTAGAGCCCGTTTGGCTAAACTTATTTTAAACATCGTATAAGTTGTTTCAAGAGCTTTTAACAACATTTCCTCCTCCATACAGATTATTATATGTTAATTTTTTTATATATATCGTGTAATTTTCAGATAATTGAAAAGCTCTCGGTGAGTGCTCCGCCTGCAGACGTAAAGCTCAAAGTATTAAAGGCAATTGCAGCAGAATATAGCATCAACTGGAACTCAACCGATACTGAAGCAGAATTCCACAAAAAACCCGAGGATCTTCTGGTAATTAACCATCACTTTCTGGTTCATCTGATTATGAAAAGTATTGAGTTTTTCAATGTTGAATTTAATGAAATAGTTGATATGAAGTCCAATGACTGAGTTCCTTATGAGCCAATATCAGCACAAAATACTTGTATATTGTAACAGATAAAAATTAAACTAATCCCAACGTTTATATTGCTAAATACAATTAAGTGGTGACAAAAATTTCTATGAACTTGGTTCACTGAAATTTTATGGTAATATTGTTTAGCATGAGACTTGAGAAGTAATACCTTGTTTACTAATTTTGATAATAACACATTAATAAAAAATTCTCAAAATAGTGAAACTTAATATGCTAACATGTGTTACTTCATAAACTAAAATGTATTATTTTAAAAAAGAGAGTTCACGTGAACCTGGTTCATAGAAAACCTTATATTTATGTTCATGTATGTTCTAGAATGGTCCGAAGCCAATAGGCGTACAATCTCAAACACAATCAAGGCCAGATGTCGGGAAAAATTTGTCTACTACAGAGCATTCATCAGCTTCCTTAAATGGAAACCGGAGAAAAAGCAACAATTTGCAATCCCCGCGTCTCACCACACCACTTCTTCTGTGCATCCCAATAGAGGTAAATCATCAGCCAGAGATCAAAACTCAGAACCAAACTCTGAAATCAAGAATGTAAGTTCAGAATCATTTGACGTAATGCAAAGGGCTCGAGCTGCTATCGCTGCAGCAGAGCGTGCATCAGCTGCTGCTCGTGCTGCTGCTGAGCTCGTAAATGCAAGGTTTCCATCATTCAAATTAGAGTAATGGAAAATTTAACTGAGATCATGTATATGCACATAATCTTTTGTTTATGAAAATTGTGAGTTGGATCTTTGGAATGAGAATATTGTTATGCTGATGTAATTTTAAGGTACATTATGATCAAATGTGAAGGATAACTATATTTTCTGTTCTTTTATGTAATCACTATAGAAGTGCTTATAAATGTTTGAAGAGAGCTCTTTGAAATAGATTTAGGGGATTATGAGGTTCTTAAAAATATGCAAATTACGTATTATTATTATTTTTTATTAACTTATGCACTATGTATTTTATTTTAATTCTATGCCTACCATGGTTATTAATTTTACTTACTTTTTTGCCCCTCATTTTCTACAATTTTGCCTAATGTAATTTACTTTTTAACCATGTCCCCATCAAATTCAAAAAACAGGTGAAAGTAAAAGATAAAAGAAAAGAGGAGGTAAAAGTACAAAAGATAAATCTTAAAAATGATACACAAAGAAAAGTCGAAGAAATTTGACATGTATGAGACAACACGCGTGTTTAAAAAAAAACATACACATACTTTTTAAATTATCTCATAAATAAAAAAAAATATGAATTTAAATTATACATAAATGCATCCACCTATACATTTATAACTTAGTTTCTTGTGTAAGTTCAAGTCAATGTGAGAGTTCACCACTCAATTGGAATTGTCGAAAATCTTGCTTCTTTTTTAAGAGATTCATGAACCCTATCACGACCAACCTTAAAGGGCCTAACAAACTTAAATTAAGTTAGTTCTCTTCTCTATTTGCAATGTTATCCTAAATTCGAGGATTTAGGATTACTAATGAATAATATTTGATTTGTGGCATGAAAAATCAACAAGTTTAAGGTTGTAGGTCGGATTTTGCTGAAATCATGGGCGGATTTAGGTGGGGGCCTAGGGGGGCTGTAGCCCCTCCTAAATTTTTAGTTGCAGTGTATATATTTGTGTATATGTATATAATTATGTTAATATATGTATTTAGTTTTCTACTACAGTCCCCAATTGATAAATCATGGATCCGCTCCTGGCTGAAATGGTAGATTTTGTGTAGTAGCAATAGTTCTAGCACCCCAAATTTCAGCACTAATTCACTAAGTTGCATGAAATATCTTTTTGGTCACTTGACTTAGGATGTGCAAAAAAAATAATATATCAGAATAAAAAATGAACAAACCAGAAGGGGTTTAGCATGATGTTGGGGTCAAAGTGTTATTTCTATATAATCTTAAAAATTTCGGTGAAAGGGGTTAGTTTGGGTATGCTAGGATGATTTTTTTATTTTTTTTTAATTAATAGGGGGAATGTATGTTTATTTAAAAGGGTATTTTTTACTTTTTCTTGGAGAGAGAGAGAGAGAGAGAGAGAGAGAGCTGATGCAGGCTGTCAATGTATGAGCCTAACTCCACCTCAAAACATATGAATGAATGTTTGCCCACTATTTAAATCTTAACGGCCTTGTATATCCAACCGATGTGGGACGACCTCTTTCAGACTTAGCCCACGGGATTGGATGAGCAGTGCTCCTGCAAAGGGAGAAAGAGAGAGTACAATGACTAGTTTTGCGGATGGAGAGAAAGACAAACTTAGTTGTGAATGCAGCACCTACTTTTTGATGAGCTCCAAAAAACATATACACAGTAATGTGAAAATGCAAATGCTAATGCTGCAGCATGATTGCTCAAACCTCCTATTCTTAGATTTCAATGCATCTATCACAATTTCTACATCTATTTTTGTATTTTCACTATTTTTTTACAATTATTAAATTTGCCTTGAGAACCCTACAGATACAGCCAATTTTCAAAGAATTTTATTTTCAAAATGAGAATTAATTTATTTTTTTCTAAAAAACGACACCTTGCAAATAAATGTAAATTTGTACTGATCTATATTTTATTTTTACATATAAATCGTCTAGATTAGTGTAGATCTCCCAATAAATACAAAATTTATGGATTTGAATCGATCCAATACATCTTATATATTTCATTGGGGTAAATTGCATTTTTATCCCAAGAGAATGAGTGGTTTTTTTTTTTCCTCCCCTTTTTTGAGTTCTTTTCCATCTGTAGTTTTTTTAAATTTTTTAGTTCAAGAAAAGACAAATATAAAAATATCAAGTTAATGATAAATTATAATTTTCATGTTCAAAGGATGAGATAAAAGTTCTTCCGAATTCAAAAAATAAATGTTCAATCAAAAATATTGAAGTTCAAAAGATTTGACACAAAAAGAACAATTGTGGACTAATGTTTATTTTGAAAAACCAGTACATGGGACTAAAATTACAATTTTTCCTATTTCATTTTCATACTACTCTTCTTCTTTTCCTTTTTGTTTCTTCTCGCACGAGTTCTTTCTCCATCTGGTAATATTTGAAGTTAAGTTCAAGCATTATAAGACAAATATAAAAATATCAAGTTACACATAAATTATAATTGACTCATGTTCACCACGATCAAATTTCTTCCGAATTCAACTATTAAATGCTCAAACAAAAATATTGAAGTTCAATAATTGTGTACTATGTTCATTCACCGTCAATACATAAAATTCTAATTATTTTGAATTTTTCTACTTTAAAAAAATATTGATATCTTGGACTATATGGACCTAAAGAAGTGGCATGGAGGTAAATTGATTTACGCAATTGGCATTTTTTTTTTTTTTTTTTACGCAATTGGCATCTGAAGTTAAAATAGTGGTAGCACAAAGAAAACAATGTGTTTCCTCTAGGTAGGTTATATATATAATATATGATATATGATATCTGAGTTTTCACAAAAAAAGAATGATTATGCAGATATCTTTGCATACACACATCCATATAAAATAAACACTTGCCAGATTCCTTTCTATGCAACTCAAAGCCTATATATAAATCTTGTTTTCAAAAGTACACCAAATTATCTGCAACATAATTACCAGCATACACAGACCTCAGCTCAGTAGCAGCATGCAGTGAGGGCCCTAATGAAACCTCATCCATAGGAATCATCCCCATAAACTTCGTTTTTTATTTTATTTTTTTAATAAATAAATTAATTATATTTATAATGTTCTAATTGTTGAGCTTTAATTATGTGTTACATATTCAACATTCTGAAATTGTGATTGACTTGAGGGTGGGCTGATTTTCGTTAGGCAGTCACCCTCTTACTACTCCCTCCATAAATTTATATCAAATGACACTCAATTATCGTTAAATTACATCAAAAGCTTTATCATATGTCTTAATTTCTATATCCAAAAACAACTAAAACTTATGTTAGCAAAATTACTCTTTTGTGTAACATTGTATTTTGCAATACCCCATAAATTAGGAAACAAAATTCCCGTCATTAATATCAAAATAGACACACTTAAAATATTTTGTGGCTCAAAATCGGGTGGAGACGACATTATGTGTTATCTTAACAATATACTTTTATTTTTTTTAATAATAAAAAGATCAAGTTTTCTAGCTTCATGAAAATTATATATGCATGTATTAGAGTTATATGGTGTTATATATGTTGATATATGCGTTAGAGTTATATATGTTGTAAACTTGTAGTCTTTAGAGTTAAAAAACAAAAGGGGATTAGAAATTTTGTGTCTCGGTTTCGATGGGAGACCATGAAAGTATACAGAGTGTGTCTCTTGTTCAAGTTTCACGGTGAAATTTAATCCACATTAAAAAAATAATTTTAGTTTATCTTTCAGTTATCTCGACCAATACTATTTAGTAATATAGGTCATACTCTTCTGTTATCATAATGAATACCCTTTGTAATGTTGTCCTATTGTAATATAGGTCATATCCAATCGCTGCTACCCTTTAGTAATATAGATAATACCCTTCAATTATTACAACTATTCTTTAGTAAATTGATTAAGTTTCCCTTTAGTAATATAGGACATACTCTTGATTATCACAACTAAACGGGGAAAATTTTACCCTTTTAGATTCCCATTCCCGCTTTATATTTTTTTATAATTTTTTAAATTATAATAATTAAACAAACAATTAAAAATACATAGAAATATAAAAATTATTTTAGTAAAACAAGATAATAAAATTAAGTTTTAATATAGTGAACCCTTGTTGTTTTTATATTGATTTTTATTTTAAAATCATATAAAATATTATATATAATAAATGTTGTTTAGAATTTTTTTAAAACCAATTAAGTACTCCCTCTGTCCCGATATAAGTTACTAATTTTTTCACTTTACCTATAATAAATGTTGTTTAGAATTTTTTTAAAACCAATTAAGTATTCCCTCTGTCCCAATATAAGTTACTAATTTTTTCATTTTGGTCTGTACCATTATAAGTTACTCATTTTATTTTTGGGACTACCAACTAAATTTATATCCTACATTTTTCTATTATTTACACATATGTCACTCATTTACTGTTACTTTTATCTAAATTTCTTACTTTTTTTTATTTCTCCATCACATCATTTGTATTATATCTATAGGTGGTCTTGGAGATGAAGGAGACCCTTATTTGATCGTGAATTAAATGTTTTTGATGAATTATACTCTTTAATTAACAGGTTTACGATCAAGATGGATGTCAAGGACTCTTGGAAGTGGAAGTTATCGGTGAATGGCGAATTCTCGACCAAGGAAACCTACAACACATTGATGACCCGACGAAGAGAGGTAGATTTGGACTCAAATTTCGGTGAAGGGCTGAAAGCGATTTGGAAGAACTATGCGCCCCATAAAGTGATGGCTCATGCGTGGAGACTACTTTGGGACCGGTTGCCGACAAAATCAAATTTGTGCAGACGAGGTATTCTTGACCCAAATGGCGATCTAAGTTGTATCTTTTGTGGAGACGAGGTTGAGACAAGTAGGCATGTGTTTTTTGAATGCTCATCGGCATACTCTATTTGGATGAGCTGCTTGAGATGGTTGAGATCTCCAATGGCGATCCGTAGAGGTACTTCCTTAAATTTATTGGCTTTTAGGAGTACTATGAAAGGGAAAAAAATGAAAAAAATAGTTGTTAGCATTTGGCTTGGAGTTGTATGGCTAATATGGAAATGGAGAAATGCATGTATTTTTAGGGGTGAACAATTCTCGGAATCTAAGCTCATGGAAGAACTCAAGAGGAGAGTATGGAGTTGGATTGTTATTAAGGAAAGCTACTGCAGGAACATTTCTTATTTGGATTGGGAAGTAGATCCTAGATTACTAGTTGATAGATGAATTTGAGAAACTAAGCTCTCTACTGTAAACATTTGGGCTGTTATTTTTCTTTATTTGGGTATTCCTTGTACCCATGTACGGTTCTTTTAAATAAAATTTCACTTTTTTCTGATAAAAAAAACCTTACATTAATTTGTGTGCAAAAAAAAAATAGGTAACATATATCGGGACGGAGGGAGTATAATTTTTTGCCTGAAATCAAATTTGTGAATTCATTAGTATTTTATAAAATTATCAAGTACTAATATTTAATTAGTTTCTTTTTATATTTGAATTATTATTTCAGTTTAATTACATCGTATATTATAAAAGTTTTTATTTATAAAAATATTTAAATAATAAAAATTGTTTTATTATAATTTTTTTTTAATCCAAAATTCGTGAGATTCAAAAATTACTAATATATATATATATATATATATATATATATATATATATATATATATATATATATTGCTTTATTTGATGAGATGATGAATCGTTTTCGAATTGCAATTTTTTTTTCATATACATCCACATTACCAATGGGCAATGTTGATCTTCTGTGTGTTCCTTTTCATCTTTCATTAGCAATGTAGATTGTGTGTACTTGTGTTAACTAATGTCAAGTGATTATCCACCACAAAGTTGAAATTTTGGCAGTGATGTAATGATATAAAGCTCATCGATTCCCTCAAAAGTTTAAAATATAAATCAAATTTATAAAGTCTTAAACACCCTCATTGCAAAAATGCTTACATTCCAACTGGCAAATGCGATTGAATAATAATAACTAAATGACATGACACAAGAAAATGAGAATTTTTTTAGACTACAAATTTGAGAATAGATAGAATAGAAAAAAAAAAAAAAACGTTTGTAAATCGCAATTTAAGGACTGTTGAATTAAAAATTCGTAAATTGAAATCGAATAATTCAATTCGTGCCAAAATTCACGAATTGATGTTAAATTGACCCGAATCAACACAAATAGGATGGATAATTAATTAAGAACTGCATATTTGTTTTCGCTACTCCTAAGTTGGCCTTAAAAAAAATTATTCCTAAAGAAAATACTATGTGTAATTAATTATTAACATTGTATTTAATTTCATTTAATTAATTAAAATTTAAAAACATAATTTGAGGAAACTTGACTCTCATTATCACTTAAAAAAGTATCATTTTACGTAAGGGTTTTCATGGATTTATTCTTTATTTATAATTTTGATTTTTTAACCTATTTGTAATTTTTTCAAGAAATTAATTAACGGGCTTCCCGGATACATTTCAACTTAGACAAAGTATATTGTGTACTTATTTTATCGTGATTTTTTTAATTTTATGTGTATTTTAAATAGTATTAATTGTGTTATTAAAAAAAATTAGTTTGATAGTAATATTTTATAATAAAATAATTAAATTATTTTAAGTTGTACAGTGAAATTGGTTTACAAAATCGTTAACAAGTCGTGTTCACTATTCAGTTATAATTTTATAAAAGAATGGTTAAATTGAAAACAGAAAATTGAATATCCTTCAAATTTTGATACATTTAATTATACCAATGAAATTAGCACGTACCTAGAAAAAAATTACCCTAATTAAATTCAATTCGTACCTAATTATTATTTATCGACAAAACCCTGAAAAATTCGCAGCTACTACTACTATATACTGTAGTTGAAATCATATCATACTATAAAAAAGAGAAAAAATATATATATTAATTTATATAGAAATATTTGTAAGCACGAGATATGATGCATGGGCAATCAAATGTCTTGTCTGCCTTGTATTTCTTTGTCCAAATTTTAAACTCCAGTCCTACTTTTTGCACTAGCCCTGCACATCATACAACTATGTATTTAATTTTCATATGTTTTTTAATTTAACTCCTGGGGACCAATTCAAGTACCTTTCATTTTATAGCTTTTCTAGATCTCTGCTGGCATCTTCTACAAGTAAAATTACAAATTTAAAACAAAACATTTCAAAACAATTTTAATAAATCTATACATCTATAATTCGATCACTATGATATATTCCAATTCATTATTATATCTATTTTCTGCTCATTCCTTTTTTATTTAACTGACAATTTTTAGTGTTTAATATTTAATTAAGAAAGTTATTTAAATCAATAATGATTTATATAAAACGACTAATGTATATATATATATATATATATATATATTTATTTTGTGGTGTTTAATTTCATATAGATTCATATATCTCATGAATAAATGAGGGATATCACAAAAATTAAATAAAGAGTAAAGTTGGAAAAATAGTATTCAATTTCTCTTGAAAAATTAAAAAACAATAGATATTTTGTAATAATTTTTTTTCTCTACCTAAACACAAATAAATTGAGACAGAGGAATATAAAAAAAAGGCAAATTTAAGATGGAGTATTATTTAATGAGATGCATGTAACATATACACAGTCAAATAATGTTTGATTTGAAGGATCCAAGAATAGATTTTACATTTATAAATAGGGATGATTATGAGAAAAAAAAATGGTTTTGAGAAGAAATTTGATTTAGTGATTATGAGAAAAAAAAATTGATAGTGAAAGTGTTATAAATGTTCGTAAAATTTGTAGAAAATAAAAAGTTTTTGCATATAAGGTAAAATATTAGAGTAAAAACAGAATTAGTAGACTGCATACATTTCTCAACTTTTAAATTTCAAATTTCAAGTAATTAAATAAGTAAAAATATTTAATTTGAAAACACTCAAAACTATTGTAAAACAGAAGCAGATTAGTAAATCACTCTTGAAAATACCTCGACAGATCGAATTGATCCAAAATCGTACAAAATAATTCAAGCGTGAAACTAAATAAAAAGGTAATGGAAATTTGGAATAATAGGGAGCAATGCATTTCTTGAATATTAATTCATACTCCCTCCGTCCCATATTCGTTCTGAGTCCCATACTCGTTCTGACTTTACCAAAAATGTCAGTTTTTTACTCGTTGCATCATTTCCTTAAATAATACTAATAAAATATTTTTTTCACTTTTATCTATCTCCTCAAACACTACAATATTACACCATATGCCACTACTTTTCTCACCCTAACCAAATTTAATATTATTAAACAACTCTCTTATTAAAATTGAAAACACTACACTACCCCATAAAAAAACAACTTATATTACTAAATAACTCATACATCAAAATTTGTGTCAAACAATAAATGTCACGATGAGAATGCGACGGAGGAAGTATTTTTTTAATTTTTGTTTTTTCTAGGGGTATATATATACATAACACTTCTGATAAAAAAAAAATATATATATATATATATATATATATATAACACTATTTAGGTACCAAAATTAGATATGATAGCAATACTCTGTTTGGTAGGCATAAAAAGTCCTTGTTGTTGAGAGCAGAGGCATGCATGTGATCAGAATACGAATGAAAGCAAATTCAGAAACATACTTCAATTAACAGTTCTGATCACCAGTAATTAAGGTAAAGTACTTTTTGTTTTTTTTTTTTTTTTTTTAAATTAGTAAGGTGGAGTAGCAGCTTTAAACATCTCTAAAATTGTGATTGCAATTAAGCTGACTCTACTAAAATATAGGCCCATCGACTTTTGCTGCTGTGTCGTCAAGTGCAATGCTATTATTTTTTATTTATTTATTTTTTTTAATTTACAGAGACGTAGGATAGGATAGCAGTAGTATGATAGATAGATATATGGGAATGCAACTTTTTTAGTGTAGATATATTTTTTTTTTCTTTTTCTAATCTATTTATAATAATGGTTGCTGTAAAAGATCCAAAACAAACCCTCTTTGCAAGTTTGCAACAGCAACAGTAATACTACTACTACAAAGTGTTGTTACTTTCACGAATGAGAGAGAGAGCTAGGGAAAGAGAGAGAGAGAGCTAATAAGTAGAGTTGAGTGTTCTGTTGTAGTGTACCAGTGGACTGGTTCTTTACTTAATGAGAAATTGTTAGAAAATATTGTATCGCATCTTTTAATAAATAAAATGTGACAATATTACTAAAAAGGCAATGTGGATTATTGATGTACAATAACCACGATACTTTTTTTTTTTTATCGGTAAATATTCGTTCTCAAAAGGAATCGAATCTGAGTTTCCCACTAAAGTGAGGAATCTGGTGGCAGGTGGGTTAAGCCACCTGGGTTTTTTTTTATCGGAATCAAGTCTCCTTACAAATCCAAATTCTCCTAATCTCCTTATTCTCCCACTCCAAAGTTTCGAGAGAATCGAACCTGTGTCTCCCAGGTGGATTAAGCCAGCCTGATTAAGCCACCTGGTTAGCAGAAGCACAATACAATATGTAAAGTTGGTTGATTCTTATAATACCCGAAGTTATACAAAAACATTATAAAAGGGATAAATGTAGAAATTAATTGGAGTGCGTCCGATGTGGTCCCAAAATTGAGCATACCTAACATGTGAAGTAAACTAGCAACACCCCTAGTGAGGTTTCATCCTAAAATCAATTAGTGATAACTACTAGGTTTATAAACTAGTCCCAACAATAAAACTCAAATATGTTATATTCAACATAAATTGAATAATAATGTTTGCAATACGTCATATAAATAGCAAACAAATCAACCATCTAAGAAAATAATCTAATTAATTATAATTTTTCTAATATCCTGAATTCTCTAAATTGTTGTATAATCTTTTCACATTTCTTTCACAAACTCATCTCCATCAATTACTAATTTATTAAGAGCATGTTTCCTTTGTTGGATTAGAAGAAATAAATACTTTTATCCGTTTATATTGTGTATGATTCATGTCAAATAGACCTAAATAATTACTTATTTATTATATCCATTAAAATAGACTATTTGTAATTGTACAAGTAAATTAGGTGGAGTCGGGGTGCATGGTTACAAATTTGATGTTTTGTACAAGTGAAACTGATGAATATTATCAAGAACATTACGGGAAAATTATTATGAAAAGGAGCAATAATGCAAACACTAATAACAAGACAAGTTTCACCACTAATTTGATGAATTTAAAGTGTAAGTTGTTTGTAATACAATTGATCTCACTAGTTCTAATGTGATGGACAAACATTAACACAAATAATTTTACATTGTATCAATCAATACAATACATATATATAATTTATGTTAGCATTGTACGCTATAAAAAGAACTTAAAATCAATCGATCACAATGTATATTATAGATTTTTTGGAATGTATTAAACTCCAACTGCGAGCAGGTTTGGACTTGAAAGTCTCACTTTATGGTTAGGAGTCTATTAATAAAAAATAAAAATAAAAATAAAAAAACTCAGTCATCGTGCGCTTAAGGGGCGGAGTTACAACATGGCTGAAACGAATTGTAATTCATCCTAATTATTTAATTTAAAAAAATAATTAAAAAGTTACAATTTCAAATTTGATCATTCTTTTTTCTTTATGTAACATCTATCTAGCTAACATCTTAATTATAATTAGTACTAGTAAGATTACTTTGGAAAAAAAAATTAGATAGGAGCTAATTTGGTATGATTAGGGCACTGAAATATGGACAAAAAACAAGATCTTGAATAATTAAAAAAATCCAGCTTGATTGACCTAGATAATGGAGATGGATTGTTCAGACAAAAGATCAGAGAGTAGGAATAGGGCAAGTAGACCTTTAGGCCTCCTCTGTGTGTGTGTGTCTGCTTGCATGTTGTTGCCACATAGCTACATGGAGTTGACCTGCCAATTAGAGTCCACATTTTTGTTCACTCACATCCTATTTTTGCACTTAGTAGGTGCCTCATTTTTCAGCTTTTGGGCCGAAATTTATCTCTCTTAATTTTCTCACCTCTATGTTTTGTTGTCTCTCATGTCCTTTAATCTCTTATTAATTAGTATAATTGTTTATTTTATTTTTAGCATCTATGGAACCCTAGTCCTTTCTAAATTCAAATTTGACTTTCTAGCTAAGTACTTTTTGATTCATTTCAAATACACATGAATGTGTGTTCGTTCCTATATTACATGTGTAAGTGTGTATAATATACATGTGTTCATTCATATATTACATGTGCAAATGTTATAATATACATGATACACAAAAGGAGAGTTAAAATTTAATTTTGTCAACATTTTCGGACTTTTTAAAAAAGTTGTAAAAAAAATTGGTATTTTCAATCTAATCTCATGACTTCATCCAATTTTGGTTTTAATAATAAAAAACAATATTGTATGGTCTTGCCATAAAATTAAAAAAAAAAACATGAAAAGAAAAGAGAGAAGATTCATGAAATTTGTATTAGGTTGTATAATATCTGCGAGATTTGTGTTGATTGGAGAAGATTTACAGCGATTTGTATAAAAATGTTTGACTATATATATATATTTGTTATCTTCTAAAAAAATTAATAGCAATAATTTTAGAATAAGAGGAAATTAAAATAGCAAAATTTTGTGTGAAACCATCTCATTTATTTTATTTTGTAAGACAGCTCGATCTAATCAATATCTGGCACAATTAGTAGAGATAATCTCACCCATTAATTCAAATTGAAAAGTAATAATATTCATATGGAAAGTGATATATACATAATTTTTAACAAGAAAAACAACTAAACTTTTTATCTCTTTTTCGAAAGTGATAGCATTTCATAACTAAAAAGTGATACTTTTCCGTCTCATTTTTATTATTCAAATCAAAATGATATAGATTTTAATAAGAAAGTTATTTATTAGTATTAAAGAATATAAAGTTGAAGGTAAATTGAGTCATATAACTTTTACGGGAGGAATGTTACTTTAATTTGACAGAGTGGAGTGAATAATTAAATGACATAATATGTAATTAAGAGATGTTTAAAAGAGTCATTTTGAGAGAGTAAGGTTATTTTTTTGTTATTTTGAATATAAAAAACAAAAATAATATATTTTTTTTGGATTTTAAGCAGTCTACAATGCTATGGAGTTAGTATTTTTTGGAAAAACGAATATGTTCGTTATGAATAGTAATTTCCGCGGAAAAATAGCAAATTGTGGAGATGGTTAAACGAAAACATCGAAGGTGGCGGGTAGGAAAATGCGGCGGCGGAGAGACAATCTGAACTGTATATTGTAGGCAAGGTGGGTCGTTGAAAATTAGTTGGGGGCATGAATGTGCCAATTTAAAAAATAAATAAATAATAATAATAATAATAATAATAATAATAATAATAATAATAATAATAATAATAATAATAATAATAATAATAATAATAATAATAATAATAATAATAGATTTGTTCATCTTCTTGCGGTCGCCATAGTCTCCATCTTCTTCGTCGCGTTTCTCTTCTCTGTTTTAAAAATATTAGTCAGAAATAAAATTGGTTTCAACTTTTCTATTATTTATACATATATCATTCATTTATCTTTTATTTTTATTTAAATTTATTTTTTTCTTTTCTCTTCATCACATCATTTGTAATGTATTTATATTGTATTATCTTATTTTAATATTTGTCCCCAAAAGAAATGTATAACTTATACGGGAACAAAGGGAGTACTATTTAATTCTGATGTTTTTTTGTTAAATTTTTTATATTATAAATTTTTTTTAAGACTTTTATTTTAAATTTAAATGTTACTTCATAGAATGTTTTTGTATTAAATGTGAATAATTTTAATAAAAAAAAATTGTTGGTGATACTGTCAATTTCTTGTGAATTTTTTTTACAAAATATGGGTCAAATAAAAGGGAAAATGAGTTCCATCTCACAACATATGTTTCATAAAATGATTTTACACAAGTACATATATTTTCAATTACTAACCAAAAAAATGATAAGTAAAAAAAGAGAGATAATCATAAATATTTAACAAATTGACCCTAATTCCTCACTGAATTATTGGCACTTCGTGAGGCCTTAATCCATATTCGGAATCTTCTTGTCCAGCCAGTCTTCATTATAGGTGATGCTCAGAGTGTGATTCTTGCGGCCTTCGGGAAGAAGATTGTCCTGCACTTTGTCGTTCTATTCTTGACGAGGTTTTGGATTTGATTCAAGTCACCCTTTGTCTTGGTTTATTATGGGTTAGAAGGTCGTTTAATTTAGTAGCACATGAGCTTGTTTTTTATGCTAAATTTTCTAGCCATTGTAATGCTACATGGTCGTCATACCGGACTTCCTCTTGTCGATTAGTGTTGGCTGATTTCCAGCTCTTTTTATAAAATGCATTTTCCCTTTCGAAAAAAAAAAAAAAAAGTGATCCTAATTCATTAAAGACAAACTTAACCCAAATCAATTATGGAATTACAAAATAGAAAATTCAAAATCTTTTGCAAGAAAGTTAGATTAATGATATTCAATTTCAACTACATCACCACGTACATGCCGAAAACTACACTACTACACCCTTCCACGGTAATTCTAACGCGATATTTTCTTCTTCACCGACCAAATTCCTTGTTTTTTAAAAATAATAATAACTAAATTGGGAACAAAAATTAAAGAAATTAAAAATATCCCTACAAAGTCGAATCCCATCCCAGCCTAAAGACAATAATCTGAGCAAAGAGCTCAAAAGTGTGTAGAAAACCCCAAATTTTTAACTTGCTCACTCGCAATAATAATCCCAGAATATTTGTCAGTTTGTCTTCTCTTTCAGTGATCACCATTAACACTTCCACTCTCACTCATCACCAACCAAAATATATATGTCCTAACAAAACAAAACAAATTAAACCCCCAAACAAATTCATATTTATATATAAATATAAATATATATATATATAGAATCCATATTGACATCGATTGATCATCGATCATCGGGATCCTAATATTTTACATCCTTGTCCCTATCTATCTCCGCCCCCAGTTCAGCCCCTCCTCCTGCGATACGCCACCGCCTCCGCCGCCGCTTGGGAACCCGTGCCCCACCGGCGCCCCGACGCACGTGTAGTTACTCTCGTTGGGTAGCGCGTGGCCCACGAAGTAGTCGTTCGCCGCCGAGTGGAAGGACAGTATGCGCGGCGGAGAAGCGTACATGTATTGCTGCGGCGGCGGCGGAATGAGAGGCGAAGGCGGCGAGAACATCCTCGTCGGGTACATTGATCGGAACGGCAACGGCGGGTCTCCTCCGTGCGGAATTTGATGCCCACTGTCGAATCCAAACACACACACCATCACACACACGCACATATATATACATAACACAAGAATTAACGATCGGGTCGGGTCGACGTACCCGGAAACGTAGCCGATATGGGTCGGGGCTAGGTCGTTGGTGAAGACCAATTGGCGCGCCTTGTTCAGCGTTTCCGTCTCTCGCTCTGGAAGTATACGAAGTGGTGAATAAATATGTTGAAAAAAAGTGATGATTAATCGATGTGGGATACCTTGGCGATGGCGATTCATGTGGCCGCCGAGGGCTTGGGATTTGCAGAACTTGAGGGAACAAAATCTGCACTCGTAGACCTTGGCAAGCTCATCCTTAGCGCCGCTTTTCTTTTTCCTGTAGCTACCTGCAAGCATGCCAATTAAAGCAACTTTGATGAGACTAATCTTATACCTAAATCATAACCCTAATTCAATTGGACATCATATCATATCATATTCCATTCAATTTCTTTTTCTTCCTCTAGTCATGTCACTACTTTCTAGGGTTTCGTTCTCATGCTCCAAAAGCCAACATTAATATAATTAATTACTCCCTCCGTCTATGCTCGTTTGGTTTTAAGAAAACGTAGATAAAATAGATATAGTAAGGGTATTATGTGGTTCATTTATGAGTTAAGTGGTTGATTATGAAAATATTAAGTGATTGTTAAATGGTGAAGCAAAACAAATTGTTGAAAAAAACAGTGTGAGCATATTTTTAGTGGGGAGAGAGAAATTAATTTCCAAGAAAATAAAAAATTACCGGCAGAAGAAGAGGTGTCTTCGGAGGTGAGTTTAGCTTCTCTCACATAATCCTCAGGTAAGTTGTTGAGGTCTAAAGGATTTCCCTCTGATCTCCTGGAAAAAGATTGAAAAATTAAAGAGATGAACAAATTGAAAAAGAAGGGTGTGAGGGAGGGAGGGGTATATACATACATGGAATTAATTCTATCCGACAGAGAAAGACAGATGAATTTTCAAACAAAAAAAAAATGTCAATCAATCAATTGAAGAGAAGTAAAACTTGGAAATTATAAGACTTCAGTTTGAAACTGAGGCTATAGTTGAGTGATGTTTAAGAAAGTGGGCTTGAAAGTTCTCTATCAGTTTTTTCTGCCAGCTCCTGTTGAGACATCTCTCTCTCTCTCTCTCACTCACTCACTCTCTCTCTAGAATTGAAAGAACATCTAAAGGGACAGAGGGTCTCGTGACTTTAAAAAGGAGAAGATGAAGAAAGGGTTGGAGTAGTGAGAGGGACATTGCCTTGCATTTCTCTCTCTCTCTAGAATGAGTAGTAGGTTTAATGCCCTAGCTATGTATACACACACTAAAACACATATTGATGAAGGCTTTATTAATAAGCATAAAACGTTGATTTTATTGGTGCAGATAGCATCAATCAAACCCCCCTTTGATCAATTATATTTATATATACCTTAAGAGCATTCAAGACAAAGGCTTTGCCTTTTAGACATGACTGTGCAGTTGTGATCAATTTTCATGTAAAGAAGAGCATGCTATTGCTAGAGAGAGATTATATATATTATTATGTTGTAATTGTAATGCATATATTAAGGGCCTCGTGGGTGTTATTGTACTGATGTATCATCGAAGTGTTTCCATCAATCTAGTACTTGCGATCTACCTATTAATATTTTTTTTTATTTAAATCTGAAGAATAGTCTTTTTGGTGATAAATAAATCAGGGAGAAAGATACTTTGATTTGTCTTAACCTTTGGATTAATAGGATGATCGATCGACTGAATCTTATCATTTCTTGTTTTCTCTGCTTTTACTTTTGGGTACAAAATGGGTGAGATTGTAATTTGATTCCTGATGAAAAGTAATGGCTTTCAAAATATTGTAAAACTCATTACTTAGTAAATAAATTATTGTTATTCAGGTGAAATAATTTATCATTATTTTGAAATGTATCACCTTTTTATCTCTAATGTTATACTATGGGTTATTATTTTTTTTTTTTCAAATATGTGTATTATTTAATTTCTATTTTATTTCAAAATTTTGTGCAAGATCATTTCACTCTAGTTGTGACAAAGCCCTTGGATATTTTTGACATTTTAGTATATATAGAATAAAGCCTTCCTCTCGACGAAGCTCTACCATTGCATTTTTCTGTAAAACGTGTTTTACGGTATAAAATTGATACAATTACATTTATTTAGTAATATTATTATTCTTATAAATTAATATTGCAATGTAAAATATTATGATATTAATTTATAAAAATAATAGTATGGTTATTGAATGAATATTATGGTACTAATTTCATATAGTCATTGAAACTTACTTTTTCTTTCAAATATATGAAGCTTTAGTTTTTGTTATTTTATATTTCAAGTTTGTTTATTAAACTACTAAATATATATGAACCTTAGGTTTTCTTTTTCTGTATTTATTATACTTTAGTTTCTTCTGGATTTATTATATATTTATAATTCATCATTGTTTTATACCATTGTTAATTACTTGATTATTATTTTTGTTGTTAATCGAAATAAATGTGATAATTTAATGTGGATATGGCCTAGGGATCAGTTAATAACAATATTGATTGGAGAATTTATAATGATAAATTCTAAGAACAATAAATGAAAATGATGAGCAATAAATATGGAATAAATGCAAAGAGCAAGTAAATGGGAGAGGGGATTGTTGAAGGGTTTAGTATCAGTCTTTAATGTGGATTTTATTCTCCATTTATTGTGTCTTGTAGGTCTTATTTATACAAAATGAGTGTTGCCCTAGGATCCCACAAAAGGGGATGTGCATTAAATGCACAGATTTTTATTTAATGTGAAAGTAACTTCCTTGTACTTGGGATAAGGATTTACCCTCTCACATCCTCTCAGCTGTCCGCTGACTAGCGATTCTCTAGTAACAAAATGGATTTCTAGTTATGCTATGTAAGTTTGACATCCATAGTTAATTGTTACATTAGTCCTATTACTATTTTGGGAGAGACTTCGCTTGGAAGTCACAGGGCTGTCGAGCTCGCCTTCTAATAGTGCGCCGAGGTCTTTGTCGGACTCAGATGAGCTCGCCACATGGATGGTCTTGCTCGCCTAGGCCTGGCGGGCGGATTCTGGATGGTGTCGAGCTCCTCTAAGCTCGGCCTATCTGGATGGCTGTGTTCGCCGTGGTTGGGCGGAGCTCCCTTGAGCTCGGGTTGTTTGAGCTCGCCGACCCACTTAAGGTTGGGCCTTTGGGACGAATAATTCGTGATACAACATTATTAATAGTTGAATTAATTTTAGATGCATTTCATGAATAGTAAATTTACATGCTTTTGTTTTAGGATGCAGTTTATATATAAAAATTCTTTTCTTAGACAATAAGATCGATTTTTATAACACAGTTTGACATTATGATATAATTATATAATGTCTAAAATTATAATTTTTTAACTTTATCAAAATTGATTATAAGTACATAATTTATATATTAATTTTTTTAATTTTATTAATTTAGGTGCATGGCCCCTAAATAAAATTTATGGCACCGTCCGTCATGATAATAATACGTACATTTAAGGTAAAATAATACTCTAAAACTAATTAGTATTATGATTTACTCAAAAAAGGTATTATGATTTATTCAAAAAGTAGTACTGCCATCATTTTTTATCATAAAAAAATCTCAATCGCATGCACCATGTCCATGAGACGGTATATGTTATTGTTGTTAGGTAAGGGAATTAAATTCTTATATTTTGATAATTAGTTAGACCAATTAAAAATTGTTGCGTCTTCTATATTTATATGATTTTGTAAATGTCCTATAAGATCTTATAAGGACTACACATGATGAAAAGCAAATGTGGTCCTCATTTTCTCCAAAGTACTTCCTATATTGTCTGGATTTTTCCGTCTAATTATTCTAGCAGTTATCTCTTCCTTAGTCTTGTAAATATTCCAAATGAAGCAATAATACCCACTTCACTTACGTAACTCACACCTGAAATCTATGCTATTAATTAAGCCCCATTCAATTATTATTACTAGTTTAAAAGCATATGTCATTGTCGTCGTATTTTGGAGCTACCCAAATCAAAAGTAACAAAAAAAAAAAGTAACAAAAATATATAGAGCCTAGCCCTATATATATATATATATGTAATTCGATACTTTATTGAGTAATTTGATTAATTTAATTTAGTATGAAAATCGAATTACACATTATTATCATCACGGGTACGCAAGTGTCATTATTTGGTCGTCCAAATGTGAATTCCTAATTTGTAGAGAAAAATATAGATAAGTTGGACGTTTGTTATGATATTAATTTTCCCTTTTAGTTTGTATGATAATATTATCTTATGAGGTGAGTGTATGCATTGAGTAACCTCATATGAGACCAGATCAAAATTAAAATACTTTAATGTGAAGTTAGGGTGACAATGTTTTTTTTTAGGTGACAATGTTAGGGAATTAATAAATGAATTAATTTCACACTTTTTTAAAAGTTCAAACTTTTAGATGTGATGAATTTTTTTATGGTACCGATTCACGAATCATATTAAATTGTCCACTCGTTTGACAACCTTTCATAGAGTAGAAATTGTCACTAATTTCATGTTTTGGCAAAATAAATTGATCATGTTACCTTCTTTGTATTTTGTAGTTTCATGCAATAAATAAATTATCCAAATTACTAATTTCTCAAATGAAACAAAATATGGTCGTGAGGGTGGTCGAGCTTCTAGTCATAGTCGACGATTCGTTCAAGATTTTTTTAAATAATCGTAACTTGGACAGTTTTCCTTGAAAGCATGACATGAAATTAATAATATTAGGCAAAATTAATTTTTGAGGGTTTAAGTTGGGAAAGGAAGGCTGTGGTCGACGAGATTAAATGCAGATTGTGGAGTTGGCTTTCAGTTAGATTTCCGGAGTTGTGTAATGTATCTTATTCTTCTTGGCTTTCAAATCCTAGATTATATGTGTCGCTGATTTTATTGTAATTTTTTACGTGCGGGATGTATAGTCTATGGGCACACCTTGTTCCCGTAGAACTTTTTACTTACTATAATAAAATTTTATTTGCCTGATCAAAAAAAATATATATATATTAGGCAAAAACTTAGGTATTTTTAATCTATTTTAATTGGTCTAGAATCCAAAACAAAATGAATGAAAATTATTAGTTTATATAAATAAAATTATTTGGTCATATAAATAAAAAGATATTAATTAAATATTAGAATTTCAAGGCCCAAATTATTTGTCCGAAAAAGCAAAAAATCCTGGTTGGTAAAAATTTATGGATCAAAATGATGTAGGTTGAAGCGTTACTGAAAATAGTAATAAGAGTGGTTAAAAAGTATTTATACAAAGGTAATATTGATGACACTTTCCTTTAAAGGAAATGGACCCCTTTGGGTGATTGCCTTCGACGGCTCAGACCTCCCACTGATTGTTAATATGAGTTTTTAAGTATCATGAAATATAAATCACGTGTTTCATTCTTCGATTTTGCATATCTGTTTCAATCTATTTAATTATTTATTAATTAATTTGTACATCATGAGTACGTCACTTGTACGTAATATTCAGTCATAAGATAGACCATGGAATTGGTAAAGAAAAAAAACGACTCGGCTCTTAACGTAAAATTATATGAACATGCATGATTTTTTTTTTTTAATATGTAGAAAATATCCGAAAATGCAAATTTCACAACTTGTACTAGAGGCCCCTTGATCATGTGGGTTGTAATTTATAAATGTAGGAATGTAATTTGTAAATCGAAGAATGAATGAACAAAGAACCCCTCGCAATATTTTATCAAATAATTGTCATCACAAAGAACATGCATGATTTATGATATCAAGAGATGGAGTATCAAGAATTGGATTAGACTATCATATTATTGTTCAGAGTTTCAACAACAACTAATTTTTTTTACCAATTTAAATTATTCATATTTAATACAAAAATACAATATACTCCCTCCATGCATTAATTTTTTAATTTGATGCATTTCAAGAGATTGTGTAATCAGTAAAATATTGAAGGATAATTTTGTAAACTTGTATTATTAAAGTTGTTGAGTGTAAAAAGTAATGGCATTGTTTAAATATACAAATAATGAGGTTTTTTACTTTTTAATTTATTCATATTTAATACAAAAAATACAGTATAATATTTAAGTTTTAATATTCGAATCTTTAAAAAATACTTAAAATATCAAGTATTTAATCAATATATAACATCAAAACTGAACATTAATTTATATAATGAACCACGTTGTTATAAAATTTAATATATTTCTTAAATTCAACCCTGAATGTCGTGCTTTTGAACCTTATCATAAGTATGTACTTGATGTTTTATTGTCGTTTTAAAGTTTTTTCTCATAATAAATACAAGAAAGTTTTGTCTTGTGTGAGATGTGATATTTTACATATTTTTATGATACTTTTTAAATATAAATATTAAAAATATGTATGAGACCGTTTTATACAAGTTTTTGTGATTATTTATTTATCACAATTAAAACATATATAATGTGGATATATAACCGTGCAAAATATACAGATACAATTTGTATGTTTGTTCGTGTTCACTTTCTAATTTAGGCCCAATCATGACTAGAAAGCCCAATTTAATAGTTTGATTGGAGGATGTGAAATTCCATTATTGGGCTTAAACATTTTGATTAAATCATTTTGAGCCCAGATAATGTTTTAACCTCACGAAGAGTTTCTGAAAGCTTGCTAATATTCTACAAAGGGATTAAGAATAGGAAAAACTATGGCCAACGTAAGTAGATACACTCCATTTTATGACATTAGTAGATACACCCCCTAAACTACGATTATTACTCTTCTTGAATACAATTCCCCTCAAATTATTTCAAAACCAACATACACCCACCTAAAAAGAGAGAAAAGACGTGTTATGCATATTCATCTCATGACAACCGACGAAAAGTTTTAACAACAACCATACATCCAGCAAAGGATATTGAAGGAGAGAAAGATTAGTTGCAAACCTTCTTTGACGACCGACGAAAAGTTTTGACAACGACCATGCATCCAACGAAGGATATTGAAGGTGAAGTTTATAGGATATTGTTTAAAATGTTTATTCTCAACAATTGTTAGGGTATTCATTAAGATTTGTATTCACTACCACCACCGTCCTCCACACCGTCGTTCAGGCTTTCGAAGGAGATAACAAGTATGGTATCCATCGATTCACAAATTTGAAAGTTTAAAGAAATTAAATTAATGAGTTTGTTATAAAGTGGATAAAATAATGATTTATTTTCCAAATATGTTACTCCGTCTCTCCCCAAAAAATATGTTCAATTATATTTCAATCCCCAAAAAATATGTTCAATCCATTTATGGACACAACCACTTTATCCTTATTCTACAATCATCACTTATTTACTCAAATTGTCATTATATTTCACTCCCGAACAATCACGTTAATCATAAATGGATCTCACAATAACCTACAATATCCTTTATTTTTATCTATTTTTTCTTGAAATTTGTGTCTAACCATCAAAGCACGTGCTTTGATGATGGAGGGAGTACAAAAGAAATCCATTTATGTAGACCAAGGGGAAAAAATGAAGCATCTTCCTAGAAAATAATTTGAAAGGTAATCCTTAAAAATAGGTATAGGGCTCAAACATTTTTCCATATAGATAATAATATACTATATAATATGGATTTCAACCAAAAAAGTTCGACATATCTACATTTTTTCAATAAATTCCAGCTGAAATTAGAATCAAATTTCAACAAAGATTCAAAAAATTACAAGTTGAGAAAATTTGAAAAATGAACTTGAACTGGTGGACACCATACTTGCTATCTCCTTCAAAGCCCAAATGGTGGTGATGGTGTGGTGGTGAATGCAAATTTAAACAATACCCTAAAAACTATTGAGAATAAATATTTTAAACAATACCCTATAAACTCTTTAAAGAAGTTTTGCAACTAATTTTTCTCGCCTTCAATATCATAAGGTGGGTCCATGGTTATCGTTATGAATATGCATTACGCATCTTTTCTCTCTTCTCAAGTGGATGTATGTTGGGGAATTATATTAAAAAAAGGGTAATAATGATAGTTAATGAGTTGTATACCTACTAATGTCATAAAAAGGGGTGCGTGAACTAATATAGGGAGTGTATCTATTAATTTTGGAGACTTGGAGGTGTATATAATTGGGCCTAGACTTGTATTTACATTTTATTTATTTTTGAAAAAGTTCAACAAAAATACGGCCCACTTTCTCGGCACATTACGCCCTAATAAAGATAAGATATTTCAGGCCCATGCTAGAAAAAATTAGGCCCACTTCGTTAAATTAGTAAACCAAAAAATAAAAATAAAAACCTGAAAGCACACACATATTATTGAGTGAATCTTTGTCGTAAATATCTTAATTTACACTTAAATATATATATATATATATATCCTTATAAAGCTAAACTTAAGAAAGCTTATTTGGCAAAGTCATGTTCTTCTATTTCAAAATCTCTCCCCTCTCATTCATTTAAGTTTTAAAAATTGATCTCAACCATCGATTTTATAAGTTTTAATCTCAATCATCCATCTACTTACATATTAGTCTATAAATACTTGATACCTCTCATTTATTTCTCATCACAAACTCTAATATATTTTTTTCTCTCCTTTTCTAGCCAATTTTCCATTCATCTTTCTAACCTCTTTTATTGATTTTTTTGTTTATCATAAAAACCCTAAATTTTCTCTTCTCTCATTCTCTAATCAATTTTCTCATTCATCTTTCTAATTCTCTTTTTTTTATGCTTTAATGTACTTTTTTTTTTCATATTCATATTTATGATGATGATTCGATCATCTGATTATTAGCAAATTTATTTTTTTATTATTTTTGCAAATTCATATTTAAAAAATTATGATAGGTATTTTTTCATATGCTTTAATGTCTTTTTTTTTTGTTTTCATATTCATATTTATGATGATGATGATTCGATCATCTGATTATTAGCAAATAATTGAGTGTTTTTTCATATGTTTCATATGTTTCTAACGTGCTAATCTATTTATTTTTTTATTATTTTTGCAGATTCATATTCCAAAAATTATGATAGGTAATTTTTCATATGCTTTAATGTCTTTTTTTTTTCATATTCATATTTATGATGATGATTCAATCATCTGATTATTATCAAATTTATTTTTTTATTATTTTTGCGAGATTCATATTTCAAAAATTATGATAGGTATTTTTTCATATGCTTTAATGTCTTTTCTTTTTTCTTCATATTCATATTTATGATGATGATTCGATCATCTGATTATTAGCAAGTAATTGAGTGTTTTTTTTTTAGATTTACAGATTAAGAACACTATCTTCTTCTTCTTCTTCTTCTTCTTCTTCTTCTCCCTTTCTTTCGTTTTACGTAGTAATCTAATTCTTTTTTTTTTCTTTAGATTATAGGATGATTGTTTTGCACATATTTATGATGAATCATATGATGAATCAAAATTCTGCTTTTTGATTGCTTTGTATATATTCATGAAGATTTATTGATTCATCATCAATTCATCTTTATCTTTATTCTTCTTCATCAATTTAAAAGTCATGTTGTTGATAAATCTATACCCTTATGAAGCTAAAGTTTAGAAAGTTGATGTGGCAAACCAAATTATTCTATTTTAAAATTCATCTCCTCTCATTCAATTATGTTTTAAAATTTGATCTCAACCATGAATAAATCGAATTCGAATCATAAAATAAGAAAAAAAAAATTTACAAAAAAATGTGCCTTTCGTAAGATGCGATATTTGAAAAAGAAAAAAAAATTTAACTTAATATTTATACATTGCACTTTATTTTTGTAAGATACTATATTTAATTAAGTTATAATTACTAAATTTATAATGTAACGAGCATAATATAATAGAATACAAATGAGATTAATGACACTAATTAATATTATTGTGCATTATAATAAAATTTATATGTAATTTTATTTAAAATTATATTATTAATTGTTCCAATATTTTCTCTTTCATCTAATTGACAATTTCCTACTCCTAACGTGTTTTAATATAAAATCTCTTTTTTCAATTTCTAATTTTTTCATAATTTTGAATTTTTAAAATTTTAAATTAATTTTTTTTTAAAAATTAAAAAAATTTATAAGAGTTTAATTTGAGAGGACAAAATTGTTCTTTTTTATGTGTTAGGTATAGAAATATAAAATTATAACCTCAATATTTTAATTTTTAGCAAAATATAAATTGTAATGACAAAATTATATATTATGATGCTAGATCCATGTTATTTTTCATTTAAAGACAATTTATGTTGATCATACAAAACTAATCCAAATTAAATAATTATATTATTTTTAAAACATTGCTACATTTTAAATAATTATATAATTTTTTAAATATTATTTAAAAAAAATATAAAACTCTCATCAACCCCGCGTATACGCGGGTTTTGTGCTAGTATATATATATATATATATATATATATATATTAATGTTTAAAAAACTGAGGTTAAAAGAAGTGTCAATGTTTGAGTTTGCTAAGGTTGCTCGTTTATAAAATTATATGAGAACCCCCATTATTGGACTAACCCATCAGAGTTTTTGGTTGGACTTTCGAATTTATTGTGCACGCGTGAACATTTAATATAAATTTCTTATTTTTCAAAAAAAAAAAAAAACTGAGGTTAATATAATTTTATATAGTCGACCCACATTGTGAAATAAAAAGGTGCTCTGTTATTGTGTGATTCTTCTCAAGGAAAAAAAAGTTGGATAATTTTATTTTTTTTAGAAAAAGATGCATAGATTTTGTGGTAACAGGAACTACAATTTTAGTTATTACCTTGGGATTAAAATTAAAGGAGCCCCCCCAATATATGTGCATGTGCATCTCATGTGATATGTCGTAATGACAAGTTACTGCATTTTGTCCTAACCTTTAACATGAAACAGTTGACAAAATTACACAAACATCATTTTAAATTTCCCCAATTTCAATTAATAACACTTCCTTTTTTTTTTAGGTCTTAATGAAAATTTTCATCATCATTTTCCTATTTCTGTTAAAATATATTAAGACAAAACATTAGGTTGTCTTACACAAAACATAATTTTTTTTTAATAGAATTTTTTTAATAAATTTTATTTGAGATGGGAGAGATCTAACTTATTATTTCAATCTAAATTTTTCGCTCTGACTAACCGATATAATTTTAAGGCGGTTTCTCTACAAAGAATGTCTTATTTTTTTTTTACTATATATAATTAAATGCAATTAAAAACACATATTAACGATGTAAATCACTATAAATAATTGACAAAACTCGAAAAATTTGTTGAAATTGAGGCCACTCAAGCCTCAAGAGGTTTTTATAGTTGATAACTTTGCTAATAAACATCTGACTCAGCTGATTCTCCTACCACTTGAGCCTCAAATTAATGTCCACACGATCCAGTGATGTCATTAAAGGAAAAGATTCAAAGGTGTTTGATAAGTGTTCTTTAGTTCCACTCGAATATCATTTTTTTTAAGTTATGTCCTTTTTCATTTAATTCAATTGGCTATTTTTTGTTGAACCATTCAAGTTGAATGTGGTCCATATATTAGGCATTGACATATTGCATGCAACCTTTTTAAACATAGTTAAACCCATGCATAAATTATACTTAGTATTTTTTAATCATTCATCTTGTAGTTCACTACAAAAAAATTGTGAAATACCGACGGACCAAATTCTATTACAAATACCGACAAAATATCGTCGGAATTTCAAATTTCAGATTTACCTACGAAATACTGTGAATTTTTTAACAGTTTTTTATGACGAATATTCATCGGTAATTACCGACGGAATAGGTTCGTCGATAATTACCGATGGAATACCGAAAAATTAATTTTCATCGGTATTTTTATGACGAGAAAAATACCGACGGATGACCAGTTTTACCGACGAAAATCCGTCGGTAAGTCCGTCAATAAATAACTATTTTTTTGTAGTGATTGGTTTTACTAAATTTTTTAAACATTTTATAAATTATTCCAAAATTTTATAAAATATAATTTATAAATTGTTGAAATGTTTAAATAGCAAAACTTATAAGTTCTCTAATAATTTAAAAAATACTATATTTTTTATAATTTTAATACTACTAATATAAAATAATTATACTATAATTTTTTATGTTAAGATGATGATGGATGGGGTGGGTGGGGATTGGAGGGGTGATATTTTTTATAAGTATTAAAAGATTATCAAAAAACAATTGAAGTTTATAAGTTGTATAAAGCTCATTCTAAATTTTAGCTAGTAAACATCTTATTTTACCAACACTTTGAGGGTTTTTATAAATAACTTATTAATTTTTTTTTTTTTTTTGATCGGGCAAAGAGTGATTCGAACCCATGACCTTTGGGTCATAGGTAGTGGAGCTCTAACCACTTGAGTTATACCACTTTATCAACTTATTAATTGTTTTTTGGGAATTATTTTTATCATATGTACAAGTGAATGATAAAATATATTAATTAGCATATCATCATATAAAACAACTTTGTACCATATTAAAAGATAAAATTTATCAATGAAAACCTGGGGGAGTAAAATTTATCAATCCGGGACCTGAAAGATGTTTATATGAAGAGATTTTATCAATCCAGGACCTGGAATTAAGGCCCCGAATTGATAATTCCCCTATATTTCAGGTCCCGAATTAATAAAATCCCTTAATATTAACATCTTTCAAGTCCCGGATTGATAAATTTTATCTTTTAGGCTCCGAATTAATAATTAATATATATTTCAGGACTTATACGGATAAAAATCCTTGTTTTAATATTACTTAAAGTAATTGTATTTGAGATCGATTTATGTGGAGTATCGTTTTAATTATATATATGTACAGTATATAATTAGTTGAATTGAAATAAGCAAAAGATTTATATCTAGAATTTATCGATGGCTCCGTAAAAATATACCGCATGCATGCATTAATTATTATAAATAGGTTAATTTTATACTAATTTACAACATTAATTTAGGTTTAATATTAATTTAATCGTAATTTTTAATGTATATTGAATTAAAACAATAAAGTGAATTTATACAAAAACATTAAAAATCAAAACTAAATTGAGTTGGTGCCTTAAATCGTGAATTCATATATAATTAACCCTTATGAATATTACATATATAAGTATAATAACAGATATTTGTAATTGACGATAGTCTTTCTTTATCACTTATAAAAATATATATATTAATTATTAATATATTTCCTCAAAGAAAAAAAAAAAAGACATGTACTATATAACATCCAATGTATAGCGTTTCTCACTCTTCATAATTTCTACACCAGCTGTTACTTTGCCATTTTAGGTGGCAGCATGTGCAAATCTACTAACTTTGCTGAAATTATGCTAAGTCAATAAATAGGGAAGAATTTGCCATGAGAAATGAGTAATTGCTATACAAAATGGGCATACATTTTTTGGACCTTTTTTTTTTTTTCATCTTGTATTCTGTTTAAAGTAACACAATTACACCACATTCAGAGTGATGTGATAAACTCCCTCTATCGTAAATACTTGCACTATTTTGTGGATACATAAAATAAAAAAATAAAATAATAATTTAGATTTTTAGAGGTAATTTTGTAAATTTTTATTTATAAAGTAAGAAATAAGTTGAATTGTGTGTATATATAGAGCCAAAAGTAATGACGTTTTGTGTAATATCTATAATCTATAAATATATAATACACCATTGCATTCCTAATATAATTTTCCCGCCTTTTAATTTTGACCATTGATCTTAAATACTTGATGAATCTTGACCGTTTGATTTATATGGTTAAGTTTATGATATATTTGACCATCATACTCTTATCTTATTAATTTTTAATCTTAATCATAAATATTTTTTCATCTTTGTTTATGTTATATTTGAATTTTATATTTAGTACTACATCATTCACGTCTAATTATGTGTTTATTTTAAGGGTGCATTTATTATTCACTAACCTATTTAATAAGAATCACCTCATGGTTTATATTCATCCTTTTATTTTTTTAGTGTGTTTCATTGTATATGTTTCTTGGTTGTTGTAGTGGTCTGTTCATAAAGTTTGGGTGTAGTGTATATCATTCTTGATTGAAGAAAAATTTATATTTCGAATATACATATTTATATATATTACTCCTATATAATATAATTTTACGATATCTTATTTTTTTGCAGTAGTTTAGATATGAATCCATGTTTCGGCTTCATGTAGAATTGTTTGGTTTTTTGATAGTTTTGATTCAGTGATTGTAGACGGTTTTAATTCTCCGGTGACTTTTATTTTTAAAATCAATTATTTTCCTGATCATTTGAGAATTTTAGTTAGCTGCAAATAGTTTGGGAGACTCACCGAAGTCGATTACTGGTCTGGTGTTATATTCTTGAATATGATTATATTCCTAGAAAAAAGTAGTATTCAATAAATAATATTAATTACCGTGCGAAGCACGGTTATGAGCAAAAACTAGTTGTGAATAATGTGAGGGTGAAGTTTATAGTGGGTTTTTATTTTTAAAATGTACAAATTATTTTGAGACGTCCAAATAAAAAAATTGTGCAAGTTATTATGGGACGGGGGTGTATATATGTATAAGTTACTTCCCATATTAAAAATACACACATATTAAAGAGTGTTTATTATTAAAATAGATACAATAAAGGTAAAAATATGACTATCGCTATCATAATAAAATTCGCAAACTTAATTTTATGGATACATCGCTAGATATATCAAAATTGCATATCGATAAAAAAATTGAATAGAAATGCTATTAAAATTATGCAAATTTAACAAGATATTATAGAAATTATTATAATATATTATTATGTATATATTCCATTCGAAGTTAAAATAAAATTAGAGTATATGTTTAAAGCAACCAAATGATTAACAAACTATATAAATACCGTCTGATGCAAAATAATTGATAACATAATAAATACAATACAAAATAATAAAATACACATGATAAAAAATGTAATTAATACCAAAATGAAGACTTATGAAATTCAAATATAGTAGTAAGAATATCATTTTAAATATATCCGTGATTTTTTGTCTCCTTCAATATAGTACAAATAATGTGATTGAAAAACGATAAAATAAATATTTTTTTTAGTAGAAAAAGTTGTAAAGAGATTAAAGTAAATCTCACCTCCTCCTACACAGTTAACAAAAGTCAACAAAAGTCCAAATTTCCCTGTTGTGAACACTAACATACGCATATTACAATTTTCATTACAAAAAGCAAATCAAAATTAAAACTTCCCCACCAATTATCCAATTAGAATTTTTCTCCATCTTAAATTTCTCTACACTATAAATACAAAAGGCATTTACTACAAAGTGCTTTAATGAAAGCTCAACAACAAAAATACCACCATTAATACAACTAAAATCACTAAAAAAAAAATTGTGAAATACTGACGGACCAAATTCCGTCACAAGTACCAATAAAATACCGACAAAATGCCATCGGAATATCAAATTTCATATTTACCTACAAAATTTTGAATTTTTTATAAACAGTGTTTTCCGACGAATATTCGTCATAAATTACCGACGAATATCCATCGGTATTTACCGATGAATTAATTTTTCGTCGGTATTTTGTGACGAAAAAAATACCGACGGATGACCAGTTTTACCAACGGAAATCCGTCGGTAAGTCCGTCGGTAAATGACTATTTTTTTGTAGTAAATGTCAAACAAAAAGCCTAACTCGAGCAATGATGTTAGAAATAACGAGGCAGCAACACATTTCAATGTGAGTAAAAGCAACATTGCTCAATTCCTACTAAAAAGTTATTTCAATAAACGGTTTGAACTGAATGAGAATCAACGAGGCAGCAACACACTTCAATGTGAGTAAAAAAAATGATCATTATTTGGAAGAGCTAGAGCCAAGCAGCAAATGGAGGCAGGGTTGCCAATTGCATTAACAAATTGCAAGATAGGTGAAGTTAGATCAATAAAGTTTATGTAGACAATGCAAAAATTATGAATATACCGCTACATAAAAGAACAACAATGCAAAGACTCGCTAACGAGCTTAATGTGGGCGAGAGCACCGTTGGAAGATCGATGGGTCGAAAGTGAGCTAATCAGGGCTCATAAAAATACAATTGAACCAGATTTGCTGCCAACTTATTGAATTGGCCAATTTCAAGTCATTCACATTGATGAAAAAATTATTTAATTTTAGTAGAATATCATAGAGATATTATATATGTCCAGGAGAAGAAATAGCCATATAAATCATGCAAGAGTAAAAGGTTCATAACTATAACAAATGTCATGTTTCTTTATGCAATTGCTAGACCATTGTATGTAAAAATGGACAACTTGGAGTAGAAAAAATATGGACTTTTTCTTTTGTTAACAAAGTATCAGCCAAAAGAAAAAGCAAGAATTGAGCAGCAGGCACATTGGAAACCACACGTACGAATTCAATTACGAAACTAGTGATAAAAAAATTGCTTGATCAGTCAGATATTAGAGCACATTGTATTTTTATTCTTATTTACTCTTAGAAAATTATCATCAAAAACATTATTTGTCCTTATAATAATAGGTAAGGTATTGAAAAATATGTAATTATATGAACATAAATATATCATTGTATGAAGATATATATGTTACCATATGAACAAAACTATAGTACAAACGTGAAAAAATAAAAATCTAGATTTAAAGGGATAAGAACATAATAAGAAACAAATATTTATCCTTATAGAAATACATACTTGTCCTTATAACACATGGACAAATATTTATTTATATAAATAATAATAACACATATTTATCCTTACATTAACACATACTTGGAAGCAAATTATTCAATTTACCTTTGTGCAATTTTTTTTTGAAGATCTGTTTGACCGACCACGAACAATCCAAGAATTTTTTTTTCTTAAATATGCTAATATTATATGTGTTAATATTGTATATAAGTGTTTGTAATAAGTTTTTCGTCTTAAAGTAGTAATGGAGTGCACTTTTTTTTATCGGATAAATGGTGACTCGAACCCATCATAACCTTTGAACATATGTAGTAAAACTCTAATCATTTGAATTATATACTTCGTCTTGAGTGCACTTATTTTGGGTTCGCGTCATTCTAATTAATTTTAATTTTCCATCAATATACATATGATCAATAAAAACTAATATCACATATAGGAATTTTCATTTGGTAAATAATAGCAAAGTCACAAGCTAAACGGAACCTTTTTACTATACAAAGATCCTTTAGGTTTAAGACATGAAAGCGATTGAAGGTAGAAATCGACAGATTAACACTAAATTAAGAAATTGATTACAACTGCTTTAAAGATGAAATTTCTAAGAAGGGAAAATGATTCCAATGACTTTTCTAACAATGTGCGCTCCAGCTAAAGTTAAATTGTCGCACTGATTCAATATTATATACCTAAGTTAGAGATTAAATTTATAATATTAGTATTACTTGATTAATTATTACCAAATAAAATAAATAGAGGGCCACATGGGGCATATGTGTATTCGTACACACGTATGTATGTCGTACGTCGTATTTTTATTTAGAGTTATTAAAGTCACTCAAAACTGTACAATAATATCATAATAATCATTTAGTAATATAATTATATTTATAAATTAATATTTTAATATAAAATATTATAATATTAATTTATATTATTGAAGGAATATAATAATATTAATTTTAAGTTTAATATACAAGATTTGTGAGACATAATTATGACCCACCATATATACTTTCTAAATTATTACCGATGGCATCACAAATCAAATGAACATGATCTTGTCCACATTTTCCAAGACATCATTGTAATTAAATAGAGGAATCTCGCCAACTCTGCTCTGCAAATGTTAGTTAATTTAATTTAACTATATGGGCCTTAAATTATTTATTTCCAATTTTCAGAAGCAAGGAAAATCATTTGATATATATATATATATATATATATATATATATATATATATATATATGTTGGAGAAAATGGTTTAATTAAATTAAGTGGGTTTCATGAGGTGCTATTTCTCTCATGTTTGACCAATGATTTGAAGGGGTTACATTTAATCTAATGGGAATTAAATGGTATAGCGTTGTTCTACTCCGTGAGTAGATGATCGTAGTGTATCTAAACTCATAAAACCGAGTTGTGGTGAGTGGGATATTGATACACAAAGTTGAGACATTGGATCAACTTTTGTTGATAAATTGGGAAGTCAAAGAGTCACTTAAAGTGATCTTGTCCCACATAGGAAAATGATAAGGACTTGGAAGATGATATAAGTAGGGAAATAAACTACATGGACTAAAGTGTGCTAGTGGGTATGCACCCACTATGCTACACCACCACACGCGCACGCCGGCCGGCCCGGGCCTTGGCAATTGGGCTTTGGTTCTTGGTGACCCTATCTTTTTGGAGACCCAAAAACTCGGGTGACCCAATGGGTCGACCCATTAACGAAAATGGGTCCGGTCGATTTAAATTTTGAATTTTAATTTTTCAAAATTTAAAATCAGATAATTCCAGATCCTTCCAGATTATTAAACGTAAGTCTCAAGTTAGTCAGTTTCTGACTTAAGTCTCAAGTCAGTCAGTTCTGTTTCTTAAGCTAAAGAAACGGTAACCGCCCCATGATTTTCTCAACTCCTCTACGTGTGTGCGTTCTGATGCCTATAAGATAAGCTGCATATCATATTTTCAAAAGATGAGCATACGTAGAATTCTTAGGCCTGCATACGCACTGCATACATTGTTTTTCATATTTAGAGTTCAATTCAGTTCTCCTCCAGGTGTTCGTCGGAGCCTTTATACGCAGTGGTGCTACTCGTATAAAGGACGAAACCGTTTTACCTTTGGAGTTTTACACCGTTCTGTGAGCACGTACCAGGGTGTATTAAACTTGCAGGCAGAAGGCTACCTTCGACTCGGTTTTTTCATTTTCGTTTATTATTTTATTCAGTTTAATTTCCGTGTATTTTTCCATTCACGTGTAAGCAGTAGGCAGAATTTAACATTCGCAAGTTTAATATTTCTTTGTAATTTTGTTTACTGTAATCATGTCTGGAAACAACGGAGCTGACCCTATGGAGATTGTTACTGATCCGTCCCCTGCCACCGGTGACACCAACATGAATGACGCCCTACCTATCACTGCAAACCCTTTCCAGAACCCTATCCCTACTGCAAGTTCAAACCCTATCCCTACTGCAAGTTCGAACCCTATCCCTACTGCAAATTCGAATCCTATCCCTACTGGAAATCCGAACCCTAACCCCACTGCGAATACGAATGCTTTCGTATTCGGTGCCTCTAACACCAACCACTGTCCAGTTCAACCTGGAAGCACCTCTGCAAATCCGTTTGCAAGTGCACCGTCTGCGATGCCTTTTGTGGCACAGACGACTCCTATGAGACCGTTGATGGTTCATAGTGAGAAGCCCGATAAATTTACGGGTACTGATTTTAAAACGTGGCAGCATAAAATATTGTTTTATCTCACGACATTGTCGTTGGCACCGTATCTCAAACAAGACCCTCCAGTGGTTGATGAGAACGAAACTGATACTGCGAGGCGGATTGCCTATGACCAGTGGATAAGTGGTGACTACTTGTGCAAGAATTACGTCCTCGGTGGACTTTCTGATCAATTGTACAACGTGTACCGAAAATACGTATATCTAAGGAACTGTGGGATTCCTTAGAACAAAAGTACGTTGGTGAAGATGCTGGATAATAAGCCTGTCATGGAACAAGTACAAGAGTTCCAATTGATCTTGCACGATATTCTTGCTGAAGGAATGGTGCTGCCAGATGATTTCCAATCTGCTGCGATAATGGAAAAGCTGCCTCCTAGTTGGAGAGATTTCAAGACCTATCTCAAACTGAAAAAGAAGAGTATTTCAGTGAGAGAGCTAATTCAGAAACTGCAAGTGCAAGAAAACAGCAAAAAGATGGTCACGAAAGCAGAAGCCCAAGGGGAGGCCAAGGCAAATTTGATGGAACGAGGGGGTTCATCAAAGAGAAAGAGGCCAAGTGGGAATGACAAAGACAAGAAACCAGCTGCTAAAAAGCAGAAATTCAATGGGAATTGCTACAACTGTGGCAAGCCGAACCACAAGGCCAGTGAATGTCGTAATCCCAAGCGAGAGGACAAGGGAGACAAAGGAAAGAAAAGAGAGTCTGCTAATATGGCAGAAAAAGAAGTTACAGACATGGACATGTGTGTCATGGTCTTTGAAGCTAATGTAGTGGACAAACCGAAAGAGTGGTTTGTGGATACGGGCACTACCTGCCATGTGTGTGCCGAGAGATCTACATTCTCGACATACACTCCAGTGGAAGGAAGGAAGTTGCATATGGGGAACTCTGCCTCATCTGAAGTAGCTGGAACGGGGATGGTCGTGCTGAAACTAACCTCGGGAAGAGAACTGAAGCTGAAGGACGTGCTGCATGTCCCGGATATACACAAGAATTTGATTTCCGGTTCACTCCTTGTTAGCAATCAGTTTAGAATAGTGTTTGAGTCTGATAAAGTTGTACTTTCCAAGTTTGGAAAATTTTTAGGGAAAGGTTATCTTGAAAATGGTCTTTTCAAGATGTCAGTTATGGTTGTAAGCCGTGAAGGCAAAGTTTCTATGAATAAAAATGCAAGTACTTCTTCTTATATCGTTGAGTATTCAAATTTATGGCATTGTAGATTAGGACATGCAAATCTAAAGGCTATAAAAAGATTAGTAACTCTAAATTTACTAAACATTGATAAATTTGACTCAAACAAACGATGTGAAATTTGTGTGGAAGCTAAAATGGCAAAATTGCCTTTTCCATCAGTTGAACGGAACACTGAACCTCTAGATCTAATTCATACGGATGTATGTGACTTAAAATTTGTGCAAACTAGAGGTGGGAAGAAGTATTTCATAACATTCATAGATGACTGTACAAGATTCTGCTACGTTTTCTTATTAAGAAGTAAAGAAGAAGCAATTGAGGCTTTCAAGCTCTATAAAACCGAAGTGGAAAACTAAATGAACACTCGAATTAAGACAATTCGAAGTGATAGAGGTGGAGAGTATGTAGCTCCGTTTGAACAATTATGTGCCGATTCAGGCATCATACATCAAACCACAGCCCCTTACTCACCTCAATCTAATGGTATTGCAGAACGAAAGAATAGAACATTGAAAGAGATGATGAATGCAATGCTAATTAGTTCAGGATTACCACAAAACATGTGGGGGGAGGCTATTCTTTCAGCTAACCACATATTGAATAAAATTCCACATAAAACTAAGGATCAAACTCCATATGAAATGTGGAAAGGACACAAACCTTCGTATAAATACCTCAAAGTGTGGGGGTGTTTGGCAAAAGTTGGAGTGCCCGAACCTAAGAAGATGAGAATCGGACCTAAAACGGTTGATTGCATCTTTATAGGTTATACACACAACAGTGCAGCTTGTAGATTTTTGATCCACAAATCGGAAGTACCTGATATGTCGGAAGGTGTTACGATAAAATCACGAAATGTCGTGTTCTTTGAGAACATATTTCCTTGTAGAGACAAGGAAGAAGTGAGGACTAATAAGAGACCTCGTGAGGATGTAGAAAATGTCGGTACTTCTACACAAGAAAATGAAGGACCAAGAAGAAGTAAACGAACAAAAGTGTATAAGACTTTCGGTCCAGACTTCATCACTTATGTGTTGGAAGATGAACCCAGGTCTGTGAAAGATGCACTGTCAAGACCAGATGCTCCTCTCTGGCAAGAAGCCATCAACAGCGAAATAGACTCAATTCTGCAAAATCATACATGGGAGTTGGTTGATCTCCCTAAAGGTTGTAAGACCTTAGGGTGCAAATGGATCCTAAAAATAAAGTATAAAGCAGATGGGTCGGTAGACAAGTATAAAGCTCGTCTGGTAGTTAAGGGTTTTAGACAACAGGAAGGATATGATTTCTTCGACACATATTCGCCAGTTACTCGAATTACATCCATTCGTGTACTTATTGCAGTTGCTGCTGTGCATGACCTCGAAATACATCAAATGGACGTAAAGACTGCCTTTTTGAATGGTGAACTAGTGGAAGAAATCTATATGGATCAACCTGAAGGTTTCGTTGTACCGGGAAACGAGAAAAAGGTGTGCAAACTTGTTAAGTCTTTATATGGACTAAAACAAGCTCCTAAACAGTGGCACCTTAAGTTTGACAATACTATGATGTCGAATGGTTTCAAAATCAACGAATGTGACAAATGAGTGTATGTGAAAAATACTTCACGAGGTTTTGTCATTGTGTGTCTATATGTTGATGACATGTTGATCATGGGAAGTGATCGTGCGATGATCGTTGACACGAAAAGAATGTTGAGCCGTAACTTTGATATGAAAGATATGAGATTAGCTGATGTGATACTTAGAATTAAAATTGAAAGGAAATCAAACGGCATAACTTTGACACAATCTCACTACGTTGAAAATGTGTTAAAGAAATTTAATGCGTTTGATGATGACTCCTTTAGAGCTGCATTTAAAGAAGAATAGAGCTCAAGTGGAATATGCAAGGATCATAGAAAGCGTGATGTATATTACAAACTGCACACATCTTGATCTTGCTTGCTCAATAAATAAACTAGCCAGGTTTACGAGCAATCCAAGTGAAGGGCATTGGAAGGCTCTTAGAAGGGTATTAAGATATTTAAAATACACCCTTGACTATGGGCTGCACTACACAAAGTTTCCAGTTGTACTAGAAGGTTATAGTGATGCCAACTGGATAGTTGACACGAATGAGTCATTCTCTACAAGTGGATATGTGTTCACAATTGGAGGTGCGGCTGTGTCGTGAAAATCCACGAAACAAACGTGTATAGCTCGTTCCACCATGGAATCGGAGTTCATAGCCTTAGATAAAGCCGGAGAAGAGGCTGAATGGCTACGGAATTTCCTTGAAGATATTCGTGTTGGACCAAACCAGTACCTACTGTGATGGTACACTGTGATTGTCAAGCTGCAATCGGCAGAGCTTTGAATGACATGTACAATGGAAAGTCTCATCATATACAACGCAGACATAACTCTGTAAGACAACTGATCTCGAGTGGAGTAATATCAATTGACTATGTGAGGTCAAAAGATAATATAGCGGATCCGCTTACGAAGAGCATAAATCGAGATCAAATGAATAAGCTGATAGAAGGAATGAGTCTAAAATCCACAAAGAAAAACTAAAACAGTGGTAACCCAACCATGATGACTGGAGATCCCAAGAACTTGGTTCAATGGGACAACTAAGTGTGAAAGTTGTTGAAAGAACACTTGAAACACACGACCGTTCCTGACAGCACAAATTTAAGTGTTGAAACCCGTAACATTGTGGTAAAGGTTAAGTCTATGACTTTTAATGATTCCTAAAGCCTTGATCAGGTGAAGTATGACGGGATACTTGAAAAGGAGATCACCTATGTAAATGAGAAGTGAGGGCCGCTTCGACCAAACATTTATGAAAGACAAAGGATGTCCATGGCCAAAACGGACAAAAACGTGAGAACAATAACCGGAGTAGAGGCCGTATTGTGTCTGCACTATTGTCTAGGTACACACTAAGGAGGATTAGTTCAAGGCATTATGTTTACTAAGCCACCAGTGTACTCGATGGTGTCAGTCTACGAAAAGTTCAAAGCCACAAGCTACTTTTCGGATGCAATATAGTCTCATATGAACTGAACTGTGGGTCTGCATGACTTATGGGTATCAATTCCACTCATGTGGGGGATTGTTGGAGAAAATGGTTTAATTAAATTAAGTGGGTTTCATGAGGTGCAATTTCTCTCATATTTGACCAATGATTTGAAGGGGTTACATTTAATCTCATGGGAATTAAATGGTATAGCGTTGTTCTACCCCGTGAGTAGATGATCATAGTGTATCTAAACTCATAAAACCGAGTTGTGGTGAGTGAGATATTGATACACAAAGTTGAGACATTGGATCAACTTTTGTTGATAAATTGGGAAGTCAAAGAGTCACTTAAAGTGATCTTGTCCCACATAGGAAAATGATAAGGACTTGGAAGATGATATAAGTAGGGAAATAAACTACATGGACTAAAGTGTGCTAGTGGGTATGCACCCACTATGCTACACCACCACACGCGCGCCGCCCGCCTGGCCGGGCCTGGCCGGGCCTTGGACTTGGATCTTGGCAATTGGACTTTGGTTCTTGGTGACCCTATCTTTTTGGAGACCCAAAAACTCGGGTGACCCAATGGGTCGACCCATTAACGAAAATGGGTCCGGTCGATTTAAATTTTGAATTTTAATTTTTCGAAATTTAAAATCAGATAATTCCAGATCCTTCCAGATTATTAAACGTAAGTCTCAAGTTAGTCAGTTTCTGACTTAAGTCTCAAGTCAGTCAGTTCCGTTTCTTAAGCTAAAGAAACGGTAACCGCCCCATGATTTTCTCAACTCCTCTACGTGTGTGCGATCTGATGCCTATAAGATAAGCTGCATATCATATTTTCAAAAGATGAGCATACGTAGAATTCTTAGGCCTGCATACGCACTGCATAAATTATTTTTCATATTTAGAGTTCCATTCAGTTCTCCTTCGGGTGTTCGTCGGAGCCTTTATACGCAGTGGTGCTACTCGTATAAATGACAAAACCGTTTTACCTTTGGAGTTTTTACACCGTTCTGTGAGCACGTACCAGGGTGTATTAAACTTGCGGGCAGAAGGCTACCTTCGACTCGATTTTTTCATTTTCGTTTATTATTTTGTTCAGTTTAATTTTCGTGTATTTTTCCATTCACGTGTAAGCAGTAGGCAGAATTTAACATTACTACTCCCCATCCCCTATCAAGTTTTCACACTTTTTTTTTAATCCCACATTAGTTTTCACATTCTAAAAAAGGAAACATCTCCTTAAACTCTCTCACAATATTCATATATTTAATATTATTTTTTACACTCAATCCAATTTCCTCCCTTACTTTAATACTAATAAAAGTTTATAAAATTACTCTTCAATACTCCATTCAATACATTTTTTTCTTAAAATGCGTGTCCAAATTAGTATGAAAATTAATTTGGGAAGGAAGGAGTAGCTAGTATGATTTAAAAGGTTTCAGACTGACATGAAACGTAACTAATGTTTTATCTAGGATTTTTTAATTAAATATTGCGATTTTCAAAACCGTTCTCAGAATTGTGGTGGTATTTGAAACTATGTCTAATATAAGAGGAAACAATTCTCCAACACGAGGAAATCCGACCAACGCGCATCTCCGCAAAACAATTCTCCAACATCAATTAATTAATTAATATATATATATTAATTAATATATATATGTATATTTAACTCATGGGGCACCGTAGCTAGTGGCGCCTTGAGAGTGAATGTTTAGTAAATGCTCATCTCTTCCCAACACCATTTATATCATCCCTCCCGAAACAAATTTTTCAAACCATATTCCTCCTCATTTCATTTCTCTCTCGGGCAAGTTTTTATTCATAATTATGAATTTTTATTTTTTATTTTTTTTTACAATGGTTCTTACTTTCTTAACATGTTAATTGTTTTTGCACATAAATATTTATAGTTTGAGTGATAATGGAGAATCAATGAACAATGTTAGTCTATTTCACAAACTTTGCAACACATTCATTTTTATTAAATTTTCGTTAACGATCCGTAGCTCGAATGACTTAGGTTTCCAATTACGGTGCCATGTGTTAAATATATATATTTTTTAAATTAATGTTCTTTTTTTCGGAGATGATAGAACTGTTACCGAAAAATTAAAATTGTTTTAAAGGGCGGCGTAGCCAGTTTAATTAAAAAAATCCATTTTATCTCATTGGAAATTGGAAATAGTATACTTCACGATTTTTAAATTTCCGTTTTTATCACGATTGGAAACAAGATTAGTATAAAAAAATCCGGTTTTTATCTCATTGGAAATTGAAATAGTATTTCCGTTTTATTTAAATTGGAAATTGGAGATTTCCCTTTATTAACTCCGATGGTTTAATGATCTCAAAAAAAAAAAAAAAAACTCCAATGTATCCCCGTCCAAAAATGAATTAGCACTTCGTTCCATGATAATTTGCATAATTTTTTTATTTTTACGTCTCAAAATAATTTATACATCCAAAGTAATTTGTACACTCTAAACGTATAAATCTCATTATAAACATCATTCTCACATTATTCATAATATTACACAAAATTACATTATTATTTACCTACATGTACACATAATCCATTTCATTTCTTACTTTATATATAATAACATTATAAAATTACCCCTCAAAATCCAACTCATTAATCTTGACAATAAAATGATGCAAGTATTTATGGGATAGAGAGAGCATATTCTATATAATTAATATTGGGAGTTTTATCAATTCATAGTATAAGTTAGTAAAATTATTAATTTAAGATTTTAAATATTTTTCATATTGATTTAGGATTTAGGACTTGAAACATAAATGAACTACTGATTTGGAACCTGAGAAATTGAAATTACTGTCATTAGTCAATATAAATTTATAAGATCCGTAGTTAATGTGGCTTGAAAACGAAAAAAATAAATATTGGATGAAATAATTAGAACAATTAATGCTATTAAGAGAAAGTAATAAATGAGAAGGAAATTTGTGAGGTTTTTAGACTTCTTTTTTTGAAAGGGAGGTTTTTAGACTTAATCTTAAGATAATTGTGATGTTTATTATGTCTAAAAGACCATATTTAATTATTTATAGTACTAGTGTTGTTCTATTATCCCAAGGAGTGTTTTCATATCACCTCCATTGTTGATGGAGTTGATTCGACTTTCCTTACAAGTTTTGGTATCATTACCATTCATTTGATTATAGGGGATATCCAACCAAAACTCATACACAACCGTAGTTGGTAAGCCTAGGCTCTATATGATCAATTAAGCACGTAGGATTGTTTTTGCAGATAAATATTTATAATTTGAGTGATAATGGAGAATCAATCAACAAGGTTAGTCTATTTCACAAAATTTGCAACACATTCATTTTTATTAAATTTTCGTTAACGATCCTTAGCTCGAACAACTTTCATTTAGAAACTTATTCGAGCTACGGATTGTTATCGAAAATTTAGTAAAAATAAGTGTGTTGCAAAGTTCGTAAAAAATGTATACATTTCACATGAAAATGCATTACTCACTGTAAACTCACATCCCGATTTTTGAGGGCTTTTGAAGAGAAACTTAATTAATAATTTATTTAAAAATAATTTTATTGTAAATAAACTAGAAAATATTTAGAAATTAATTTTGAAGAATAACGAGATAAAAAGATTTAATAAAAGACTTAATACACAAAAGGAACTCAAAGCAAACATTTTTTTTAGTAATTTTAAAACATTAGAAAGTTTTAAATCATATAATATTTATTTTTAAATATAAACAAGGTTTAATAAAATAAATAAGATGTGACTCTTAAGAAATATCATTTAAAAATAAAACTAAAATTCAAAAAATATCAAATTTGAATATGATATTCTCTCTCACAGTAGAAACAACTTTCATTTAGCAAAATAAATTATGGATATCAACTTTAAAATATCAAAAATTGCAATTTTCTCAAAGTATCAACAATTGCAATCTTCTTGTAACCAACGTATAAGTCTTTCTTAAAAAAATTCTCAATAATAAAACATGTATTATAATTAAAAATAAAAAGTATTACGAAAAAATTGTTCTCTCAAACCTACTAACGCGATATCATTGACAAAGATTTTCTAAGGGCGACGATGGCTCGGTGTCATAATAAAATATATATATATTTTTTCAAATGTCCGACTTCATTAGATGATAAACAATAAAAGGTGAATGCAAGATTTAATTCGATCTCTCTCTTCTATATAATTAAAGTAATAGTTTGAAGAAGATCTAGTCATGTTTGCTTCTTTCTTTAATTTAGATTTTAAATTCCCCTTTTTTGTTGTTCCCTTTAATCGTGGTCCTGATAATTTTTTTTTCTTTACGTCTCAAAATAATTTATACATCCAAAGTTTATGCATTTTAAACGTAGAAAATCGATTTAAACTTCATTTTTTATTATTCTTGAATATAACATTGTTTTTTGATTTCTTGATTCTTTTTTTTTTTTATATAGTAATAAATATATAAAATGGAACAAATAATGTGAATTATTCTTGCAATAAAATGATGCAAGTATTTATGTGAAAAGCAAATTCTATATAATTAATATTGCAAAATATTTTTATAAGTTAGTTGTTATTAATTTACTTTTTGAATATTTTTGTATTTTAGTTTACTTAAATTTAAAGCACATGATTTGGAAAAGAGAAATTGAAATTGCACATTGTGCAAAATAAATTTATATCGGTGTTGTTTTTAATTCTTAATAGAAAAAAATGAATATTGGATGGAATAATTAGAACAATTAATTTTGAATTGATAATTAATGAAAAATATGATGAAAATTAAAATGAAAAAAAAATCTAAAAAAGTTTATTAAAGCTAAATAATGAAATAAAGGGAAAGGAATCACCTTGTTGAAGTGCAAAGAAATTTGATTATAGGGATATCCAAGAAAGTAAACACAATCAAAATGAATCAAGATTAGAAAAAAAAAAAAACGCCTATAGTAAAGATTCATTGGGAAGGTAAAAATCAATCAACAAGGTTAAGCAATGGACGTGAATTTTTATTCAAACAATGTTTACCATTTAGAAAAAGGAAGGATTGTTATCGAAAATTGGGTAGATTAGATGAAAATTTTTAAAAATGTATACATTTCACATGAAAATGCATTACTTATAGTAAACTCACATCCCTAATTTTGGGCTTTTGAAGAGAAATTTAATTAATAATTTATTTAAAAACTAATTTTTGTTGTAAATAAACTAGAAAATTTTGAGGATGAAACTTTACACAAAATTTTGAAGAATAACGTAGATAAAAAGATTTAATACAAAGACTCATACACTTTATAAAAGGAACTCAAAGCCAAACATTTTTTGATAAAACTAGTAATTAGTTAAAACATTAATAAGTTTTAAAGTGAAACATAATGTAATTTATTTTTAAATATAAACAAGGTCTAATAAAATAAATAAGATGTGACTTTTAAGAAATATGTATTTAAAAATAAAACTAAAATTCAAAAAATATCAAATTTGAATATTATATTCTACACTCAGTAGAAACAACTTTCATTTAGCAAAATAAATTATGAGATATCAACCTTAAAATATGAACAATTGCAATCTTCTTGAAAAACTGTATAAGTCTTTCTCAAAAAAATTCTACAATAATAAAACATGTATTATAATTAAAAATAAAAAGTATACTACGAAAAATTTGTTCTCTCAAAAGAGTGATATTTTTTTTTTCTGCGACCCATCAGACTGCTAACCTGATATCATTGACAAAGATTTCCTAAGGGCGACACCAGTTACGGTGCAATGTGTTAAATATATATATTTTTTTTAAATTAATGTTGCTGGCGGAGATGATAGAACTATTGCCAGTTTAATTAAAAAAATCTGTTTTATCTCATTGGAAATTGGAAATAGTATACTCCACTGGTTTTTAAACTTCAGGTCACGATTCACGAGATTTGTTTCCCCTCTATTAACTCCGATATATCCCCTCCAAAATGAATTAGCATTTCGTTCCATGATAATTTGCATAATTTTTTTATTTTTACGTCTCAAAATAATTTATACATCCAAAATAATTTGTACACTCTAAACGTATAAATCTCATTATAAACTTCATTCTCACATTATTCATAATATTACACAAAATTACATTATTTTTTATCTACATGTACACATAATCCATTTCATTTCTTACTTTATATATAATAACATTATAAAATTACCCCTCAAAATCCGATTCATTACTCTTGACAATAAAATGATGCAAGTATTTATGAGATAGAGAGAGCATATTCTATATAATTAATATTGGGAGTTTTATCAATTCATAGTATAAGTTAGTAAAATTATTAATTTAAGATTTTAAATATTTTTCATATTGATTTAGGATTTAGTACTTGAAACATAAAGGAACTACTGATTTGGAATCTGAGAAATTGAAATTACTGTCATTACTCAATATAAATTTATAAGATCCGTAGTTAATGTGGCTTGAAAACGAAAAAAATAAATATTGGATGGAATAATTAGAACAATTAATGCTATTAAGAGAGTAATAAATGAGAAGGAAATTTGTGAGGTTTTTAGACTTCTTTTTTTGAAAGGGAGGTTTTTAAACTTAATTTTAAAATAGTTGTGCTGTTTATTATGTCTAAAAGACCATATTTAATTATTTATAGTACTAGACTGTTGTTATATTATCCCAAGGAGTGTTTTCATATGACCTCCATGTTGATGGTGTTGATTCAACTTTCCTTACAAGTTTTGGTTTCATTACCATTCATTTGATTATAGGATATCCAACCAAAACTCATACACAACCGTACTTGGTAAGCCTAGACTTTATATGATCAATTAAGCACGTAGGATTGTTTTTGCAGATAAATATTTATAGTTTGAGTGATAATGGAGAATCAATCAACAAGGTTAGTCTATTTCACAAACTTTGCAACACATTCATTTTTATTAAATTTTTGTTAACGATCCGTAGCTCGAACAACTTTCATTTAGAAACTTATTCGAGCTACGTATTGTTATCGAAAATTTAATAAAAATAAGTGTGTTGCAAAGTTCGTAAAAAATGTATACATTTCACATGAAAATGCATTACTCACTGTAAACTCACATCCCGATTTTTGAGGGCTTTTGAAGAGAAACTTAATTAATAATTTATTTAAAAACTAATTTTTGTTGTAAATAAACTAGAAAATTTTGAGGATGAAACTTTACACAAAATTTTGAAGAATAAAGTAGATAAAAAGATTTAATACAAAGACTCATATACTTTATAAAAGGAACTCAAAGCCAAATATTTTTTGATAAAACTAGTAATTAGTTAAAACATTAGTAAGTTTTAAAGTGAAATATAATGTAATTTATTTTTAAATATAAATAAGGTCTAATAAAATAAATAAGATGTGACTCTTAAGAAATATGTATTTAAAAATAAACCTAAAATTCAAAAAATATCAAATTTGAATATGATATTCTACACTTTGTGAAAACAAATTTCATTTAGCAAAATAAATTATGAGATATCAACCTTAAAATATCAAGAGTTGCAATTTTCTCAAAGTATCAACAATTGCAATCTTCTTAAAAAACTGTATAAGTCTTTCTCAAAAAAATTCTACAATAATAAAACATGTATTATAATTAAAAATAAAAAGTATACTACGAAAAAATTGTTCTCTCAAAAGAGTGATATTTTTCTTTTCTACGACCCATCACACTGCTAACCTGATATCATTGACAAAGATTTTCTAAGGGCGACACCAGTTACGGTGCCATGTGTTAAATATATATATATTTTTTTAAATTAATGTTGCTGGCTTTGTCGGAGATGATAGAACTGTTACCGGAAAATTGAAATTGTTTTAAGGGGCGCCGTTAATTAAAAAAATCCGTTTTATCTCATTGGAAATTGGAAATAGTATACTCCACTGATTTTTAAACTTCAGGTCACGATTCACGAGATTTGTTTCCCCTTTATTAACTCCGATGTATCCCGTCCAAAAATGAATTAGCATTTCGTTCCATGATAATTTGCATAATTTTTTTATTTTTACGTCTCAAAATAATTTATACATCCAAAGTAATTTGTACACTCTAAACGTATAAATCTCATTATAAACTTCATTCTCACATCATTCATAATATTACACAAACTTACATTATTTTTTACCTACATGTACATATAATCCATTTCATTTCTTACTTTTACCCCTCAAAATCCGATTCATTACTCTTGACAATAAAATGATGCAAGTATTTATGGGATAGAGAGAGCATATTCTATATAATTAATATTGGGAGTTTTATCAATTCATAGTATAAGTTAGTAAAATTATTAATTTAAGATTTTAAATATTTTTCATATTGATTTAGGATTTAGGACTTGAAACATAAAGGAACTACTAATTTGGAATCTGAGAAATTGAAATTACTGTCATTACTCAATATAAATTTATAAGATCCGTAGTTAATGTGGCTTGAAAACGAAAAAAATAAATATTGGATGGAATAATTAGAACAATTAATGCTATTAAGAGAGTAATAAATGAGAAGGAAATTTGTGAGGTTTTTAGACTTCTTTTTTTGAAAGGGAGGTTTTTAAACTTAAATTTAAGATAGTTGTGTTGTTTATTATGTCTAAAAGACCATATTTAATTATTTATAGTACTAGACTGTTGTTCTATTATCCCAAGGAGTGTTTTCATATCACCTCCATGTTGATGGTGTTGATTCGACTTTTCTTACAAGTTTTGGTATCATTACCATTCATTTGATTATAGGATATCCAACCAAAACTCATACACAACCGTACTTGGTAAGCCTAGGCTCTATATGATCAATTAATCACGTAGGATTGTTTTTGCAGATAAATATTTATAGTTTGAGTGATAATGGAATCAATCAACAAGGTTAGTCTATTTCACAAACTTTGCAACACATTCATTTTTATTAAATTTTTGTTAACGATCCGTAGCTCGAACAACTTTCATTTAGAAACTTATTCGAGCTACGGATTGTTATCGAAAATTTAATAAAAATAAGTGTGTTGCAAAGTTCGTAAAAAATGTATATATTTCACATGAAAATGCATTACTCACTGTAAACTCACATCCCGATTTTTTAGGGCTTTTGAAGAGAAACTTAATTAATAATTTATTTAAAAACTAATTTTTGTTGTAAATAAACTAGAAAATTTTGAGGATGAAACTTTACACAAAATTTTGAAGAATAAAGTAGATAAAAAGATTTAATACAAAGACTCATATACTTTATAAAAGGAACTCAAAGCCAAACATTTTTTGATAAAACCAGTAATTAGTTAAAACATTAGTAAGTTTTAAAGTGAAACATAATGTAATTTATTTTTAAATATAAACAAGGTCTAATAAAATAAATAAGATGTGACTCTTAAGAAATATGTATTTAAAAATAAACCTAAAATTAAAAAAATATCAAATTTGAATATGATATTCCACACTCAGTAGAAACAAATTTCATTTAGCAAAATAAATTATGAGATATCAACCTTAAAATATCAAGAGTTGCAATTTTCTCAAAGTATCAACAATTGCAATCTTCTTGAAAAACTTTATAAGTCTTTCTCAAAAAAAATGTAAAATAATAAAATATGTATTATAATTAAAAATAAAAAGTATACTACGAAAAATTTGTGCTCTCAAAAGAGTGATATTGTTCTTTCCTGCGACCCATCAGACTGCTAACCTAATATCATTGACAAAGATTTCCTAAGGGGCGACACCAATTACGGTGCCAAGTGTTAAAAATATATATTTTTTTAAATTAATGTTGATGGCTTTGTCGGAGGTGATAGAACTGTTACCGGAAAATTGAAATTGTTTTAAGGGGGCGCCGTATGTTGATGGCTTTGTCGGAGGTGATAGAACTGTTACCGGAAAATTGAAATTGTTTTAAGGGGACGCCGTAGCCATTTTTAATTAAAAAAATCCGTTTTATCTCATTGGAAATTGGAAATAGTATACTCCACCGGTTTTTAAACTTCAGGTTATGATTCACGAGATTTGTTTCACGAGATTTGTTTCCCCCTTATTAACTCCGATCCACGTGCAAAAATGAATTAGCACTTCGTTCCATGATAATTTGCATAATTTTTTTATTTTTACGTCTCAAAATAATTTATACATCCAAAGTAATTTGTACACTCTAAACGTATAAATCTCATTATAAACTTCATTCTCACATTATTCATAATATTACACAAAATTACATTATTTTTTACTTACATGTACACATAATCCATTTCATTTTTTACTTTATATATAAAAACATTATAAAATTACCCCTCAAAATCCGACTCATTACTCTTGACAATAAAATGATGCAAGTATTTATGGGATAGAGAGAGCATATTCTATATAATTAATATTGGGAGTTTTATCAATTCATAGTATAAGTTAGTAAAATTATTAATTTAAGATTTTAAATATTTTTCATATTGATTTAGGATTTAGGACTTGAAATATAAATTTATAAGATTCGTAGTTAATGTGGCTTGAAAACGAAAAAAATAAATATTGGATGGAATAATTAGAACAATTAATGCTATTAAGAGAAAATAATAAATGAGAAGGAAATTTGTGAGGTTTTTAGACTTCTTTTTTTGAAAGGGAGGTTTTTAGACTTAATCTTAAGATAGTTGTGCTGTTTATTATGTCTAAAAGACCATATTTAATTATTTATAGTACTAGAGTGTTGTTCTATTATCCCAAGGAGTGTTTTCATATCACCTCCATGTTGATGGTGTTGATTCGACTTTCCTTACAAGTTTTGGTATCATTGCCATTCATTTGATTATAGGGGATATCCAACCAAAACTCATACACAACCGTACTTGGTAAGCCTAGGCTTTATATGATCAATTAAGCACGTAGGATTGTTAGATAGAACACTCTAACACCCGTCATTAATTACAAGCAATTAAATCAAGCAATTAATGTACTCCAATATAGGTTTTAATATAATTAATCAAGTATCCTTGTGTTAATCAAATATTGATATCAATCACACAATTAAAATCTAACACCCTAGGCAATATTTCAATTACCCAAATATCTTTGTGATAATCAACTCATCAAACAAGGGATCAAGACATAATCAAGCAATTAATTCATGCAAATCACAAGAGAGTAATCAATCAACTCCATAATTGAAACATTCAATCATATAAAAAAAATATAATCAACTCATCTAAGGGTCATCACATCCAAACACTACAAGATTTAGCCAATCATGATATTGAGCAATAAACCCATAATAATCAAAGTAGGGAAAAATATGATTAAAAGTAAATAAACTAATTGATATATGAAATAAGGATAGAAATCACCTTGTAAGAGTGTATTACACTTGATTGTATGAAATCTATCTTCTACTTGCAAAAGAAATTGAAATGAAATAGAAGAACACCTATACTATGTGTGTAATGTGTGTTTAATCTAAGAAGAGTATGCTCTAAGGTGTGTAAAGTGTGGGAAATATGGTGAGGAAACTCTAAAATCCTAAAACTAAGTTACTGATTTGTGTCCTTCTTCTACTGCTGCTCCCTATTGTCCCCCTTCTCTCTGTTTCGCGTCCCTGGGTATTAAAAGGAAGAAGAAACTATTTTGATCGAGCCTAGAGTCGAGCTTGGGGACCTCGACTCGAGCTCGAAAAGTCGAGGATGCATTTTTGTACTGGAACTGACATGGCTCGACGCGAGCCAAATTGGCTCGATTCGAGCTTGGTGAACTTTTGGCAACCTCGATTCGAGGCGTTACAGCTCGACTCGCGCTTCTTCATAAATCGGTCACTCTTTGATTGTGTCTTCAGGCTCGATCACTAGTCAAGTACAAGGATTTTTCGACCCTCGACGAGCGCTTTCGACTCCCGTCTTCACTCGACTCGTTCATCTCATTCCTGTGTGAATGCCTATATGCTTTGTCTGCTCAAATTTCGCTGAAAATCTTGGAAACGAGACAAAACACTTCGCAAAACCATTAATCTCCAATTTGTAATACTCTTAGTATAAACTAGTAATACTATATACTTTAAGCACAAAACACTAATACTTTTCATCAAAATATTCAAATAATCCACTTAAAGTCATACAATAATTCACCTTAATCATCCTCTGACGGACTAAATGATAAACCTTTCCATGAATTTTCCTGCTTGTTTTTTTTTCATCTAACAGTCTGATATCTGCCTGTGCAATCTTTATACGCTAACTTCCAATTGCATCGACAAAAGATGCATCCACTCTCCAAGCTTGATGCGTGATAAAATAGCTAGTTTGTAGGTGCTTGTCTCATTCTTCAACTGAACCTCTAATCGTAACTACATTGTCTGAAGGCTAACAGTACACCGGTAATAGTTTCTGCCTCACTGGCTTGACAAAGTTTCTCTCAACCCAACCCCCCACCCGAAATCTCTCTCTCTAGGATGTCTTTGCTCTCTCATCTCTAGGATTGAAAAATTCTTTATTATATAATATAACTTATATTAACAATATGATACTCATTTTAGATTGAATTCACTTTTGCATTGGACTAATGAAATTTGAATTAATGTTTCATTACTTAATTATAGATTGAATTATTGAATACACTTAAGTTTCGGGTGAGAGAAAAATAGAATTTTCATACATTTGATTTATGATTTTTTAAAATTCATACATATTTTTAGGTGTTATATAAAATAAAATATAAATAAATAGACGTAATTTTGATGAATCACCCCTATTTTTTTTTTTTGGAAAATATATATTATTGTACATGTCTTATGTCTTTTTTTTTTTACAACTAATTAGAGAAATCAATTCCATCGTTTATTAATAGGACCCAAATTAAAACCAGAACTAAACTCTATATAAATTCATCCATCTTAAAAATTATTCCAACCTTATAAATTTTGAATAAGAACCCCACCCCAATGGGAAACTAAAACTATAGCTACAAGCCTACAACTGAACTGGCTCTATATTCTAGGGCGTCTATTCCCACCACTGAAAGGTGGCCTTACTTTCCCACGTGTCAAACAATTATAGGCGGTCGAAAATATTTGTTCAATGCATTGTAGTCTGTAGATATTAAAAACAGAGAAGAGTATTTAATCAACTTTAATAAATGTATACAAAACAAATGTATTTTTATATAAATGATTTTTAATATTAAATGGGTTTTTATATATTTATTTATGCATACTCATCATCCAATTAATTCTTTATTTTCTTTAACTATATTAGTTAATGTTCTCATATAATAAAGTAGTAACAAAATATATAGTCTCATATATAAAAACTCTATAGAATTAAAGGAAAAGACAAAAAATCGTATAAGATCGTCTCATATATGAGACGAGTCTCACTCTTATAGGAGTATTAAATATATAATAGGGGTATTAAATAATATGCAGGAATATCAAATGTATGAGAATGAAAATCAGAAAAAAAAAATAAAAATAAAAATAAAAATTGTAAAAAAGGTATTAATTATGTATGGCGAGTCATGAGACTCATCTCATGTATGAGATCATCTCACCCAATACTGTCATAAAGGAAAAACAACACACACATATATATATATATTTGAGAAATTAGAATTAATTAAATGACAAATTTCTTTTCTTTTTCTTTTTTTTAATTTAAAAAAAAATTAAATGATGAATTTCGTGTTTCAGGCACACTTTATACATCGAATTATCAAATTTTAGAATTTCAATTCAAATTTCATTTATTATGATATTAGTAGGTTAAAAAATTTGAATGATTTTATAAAATGTAAAGGTTGCGGTCGAATTTGGGCCTATATCACCTATCTCCAGTCAAGTTGCCAAAAAAAAAAGGTCAAGTTGCCAAATATTAAATAGACTAACAATGAATTATGTTAATAGGTACAACATAGGGTGGGAAGTAACTAAGGGGTAGCTCACAAGTTCTTAATGATAGTTTGAATAAAGCTAAACTTCAGGCTTGCATTATTATGTCATATATATTAATAGTTGAATATATATAGCTTTTTTTTTTTTTTTTTTTTGTCAGTAAAAGAGATTTGTATTATAAAACAATTAAGAGTATAAGGTGTACTCCAACCCTTCAATACCATTGTTTTCACCCTCCTCTAATCACAAACATTTGGGTACAAAATCCAATCCGAAAACACCAATTTATTTCTAAACTTCTCCTTAACCACGAGCCACGACCACACTCTCACTTTAATTTCTCTGAAACATTTCTGGATATTTAACTCCTTGCCATTGAAGACTTGCTCATTTCTTCCAATAGCTTCTTTCTCAAAAAACTCATTTGAAATGAGTAATACTCCGTTGTCCATACTCGTTGTGATATTTGTCAAAAAAGTTTGTCTCATACTTGTTGCATTATTTTCTTAAATGATAATAAAATAATTTTTTGCATCATATGTCACTACTTTTTCCGTACTAACCTAATTTAATACTATGAAACAATTCTCTTATTAAAGTTGAAAAAATTTTCCTACTTTTACAGAAAAATAACTTATATTATTAAACAACTTTTACATTAAAATTTGTGTTAAACAATAAATATAACAATGAGTATGTGACATATGGAATATTAATTTAGTAATATTATTATACTTATAAACTAATATTACGATGTAAAATATTATGATATTAATGAATAAATGCGGTCGTGAAAATTTTGTCCTAAGTCTACTATTTGAAATAAAGAATATATATTGATATTATATGATATTTTGTTAGGTCAATTCAAAACTCCTCAATATCTAGTACTCCTGTCACGTGTGAATATAATAATGTTTATGAATGTGAAAGATATTGAAATATTTGTAACATGAAGATTTTGAGTAAGAATTTGAGATCAAGTACAAAACCTTCATTAATATTTGTTATAATTAAATATTACTCCCCGTCCCATAAAAGCTTTCACACTTTCTCTTTTCGTCTGTCCCAATATAAGTTTCACACCCTTAAAATGGAAAACCATTTATAAACTACACCCTCATAATTTTTACTAATTTACATTAATGTCATTACTTTTTACTCTCGCATATACATAATTCAATAAAGTTTTTTTACTTTATACATAAAATTTTACAAAAATACCCCTAAAAACCTCAATCATTAGTATTACTCTTTTTTCTTAAAGTGTGTGTCCTTCTAAATAATAAAGCTTTTCGGGACTAAGAGAGTAGTTTGAATTTCAAAACTTAAAAAAAAAATCCAAAATTCTTATTTTTAGTGTTATGGATAAATTTGATATTAATAAACTTTAATCTGAAAAGTTGTACAAGTCTTTCATATGAAATGTTTGAATGCGTTTTAAATTCACCCTAATCAATTAAAAAAAAAGGTAATATTTGTATCAACCAATTACACAATACAATTAATTTTCGAATAATATAATTCCGTGAAATGAATAATACTTTTTAATAAAATATGTAATACTATTAATTTTTCTATGCAATTGATTTTTAAATAATATCATTCAGTACAACGAGTAATACTAATAAGTGAAACAAATAATACAATTTAAAAATAGTGCACGTTACAAATGATATATGCAAAAAATTAGCATAAAAAATATCAACATTCGACGCCAATCATCATGTAATTGAATTGCATTTTAGGTGTATTTTTAAATAATATTAATTATTTTATTGAAACATATTAATTTATCAGTATTAAATCAATATGAAGCATTAATTATTATAATATATTAAAATATAAAGTGAAAGTTGCGAATTCTTATTAAAATAGACTAACGAATCAAACCAAATAATAATTTAATATAATTTCTGATGATTTATTTTAAATTTTCAAATTGCAGTATTATACATGTTACAGTTGAAAAAAATCTGTTTTATTTTTTGCTTAAGAATGTTCGATATTTTTTTACATTGAAAATTGAAACTTTTTGTGTCAAAATACACACTTTAGTACAAATTTGCTTGGATTAGCTCCATATAAATCAACTCACAATATTCATCCATTTATGATCCAATTAGAAACGAGTTATTTCATAAGTTTTTAATTTGTCCATTTTGAAGTGAAATGCACACTTCAAATTTACACACGAGATTTATATTTGTTAAAATAAACAAGAAGATATTATGACGACCCCTCTCCAATAGCCATAAAATGAAAATGATGCAGAGTGGGTAGAAAATAGAAAAATGAACTATAAAAATTAATTAAAATTTAAACATTGCCAAATCTTTTATTACTATATTGTATTATAGTTTTATTCCATAATTTGGTAAAATATAGCACTATGTTTTTTCTGGAGATTTTTAATTTACCATTTTCTTCCTTATTTAGACTAGACTATAAATTATATTTAATGTCTATAGATATTGTAATATTTTGGAAACAATTAATAATTATCGATGAATGAATAAATTATGATATTTTTTCTATTTTTTTCTAGAAAAATTATATGATGTATATATATATATATATATATATATATATATATATATATATATATTATTTTGCCTTTGAACAACGTGATAAAAGACTGAGCGAGATTACGTAACAGGGACATGATGTGTATTTTTTTAATAAACTTGTATGATTGCTGACGATTGGATTAAAAAAATACAAACATTTAGACGATGTACTGCAGAAAAAACCCTAAGCCAATCATCACTCGACAACTTCATCTTTAATCGACTCGACTAATATGACCACACATTTGTTTGTTCCCAACAAATGTCCTGTTGACAGCTAGACCCTTTATTTAAAAGAAAACTGGGTATGCAGGTAAACATCTGAGATGACATCAAGTCGAGCACAAAACAAATAAAAGTAGAATTTTATAGACAAGAAAAGAAATATAATTTGTTATTATTTTTCCGTCAATAAGATACTTAAATAGTTAGAAGGATGAGTCTAATCTAAAACGACGCTCTTAATTCATTTTTTCATAATTTGAACAGAGAGCGAGAAAGAAGAAATAGGTACATGGCCAAAATCCTAGCAAACTTATAATAAAGACTTAATCTAACATGTTAGATCACAAGTTGACAATAGTTATGCATCACACGTGTCACGTTCCCGATGAGTTCCAAGTCTTTATGCATACACCTCCTGTACAAGTGTTGTAACAAGTTCAGTGTACAATAATTTAAGTTTAAAATGTCTTGATGTTTGTCGATGGACTTTTCATTAATAAAAGACAATTTCAATAAGAAAAACAACTAGAGCCTAATATCTGGTTATTTTTTTACAGGGAGCCTAATATCTGGTTTAATTACTCCTCGAGAACTTGAAAATTCAGGAGGAAAATTTCAAAGCGTAATAACCTAAAAAAGTAATTTGCAAAAGATACAATCATCTAGAAAAAAATAAAATCAAACAAACAACAAAAAAAAAATACATAATAATTTAATATCTTCTACTGCTGTCACAGTTTGGTTCACATTAGACAACAATCTTAAATGACTATATCTTCACTAATAAAATGAAACCTTCTTTCAATCTTTTTTCAAATGCAGCAACCTAGCAGCTAACTACTGACAATAACGACTTGGAGATATAACTCCAATGGACTCAAGACACAGTTTCTGATCGAAAGTAGCCCAAACATACGCAATATTTCCTACTCAAGATAAAGTCCCTATTCAAGCTGTAAACAATCCTGACGAACAAGACAAAAAATTCAACTGTCTTAAATCAAGATCATGAATTTCATCTAAATATCCTCTTTCTGAATCAACAATTTCACGTACTTATTTCGTACCATCGACATACCTAATGCATAATAACAGATAACTAGGTCTATTATTATTTAAAAATGTTAATAACATAGCTAGGTTTTGGTATCCTATTATTATTTTCAAAAATAAAATCCAAAAATTCACACCCTAATCCTACCACTCTCTCCATGAATTAGGCCACTTGCATGATATGAAATGAAGACTCAAGATCTACTTTTGGAATATATTATCAACAATACATTCTTGTCATCACCCAAACGCTCCCCCTCCCTTTATTTAACAATTATAAATTTATTATTTTTTTATAGCAGCCTTAATCAGTAGTTGTTCCCCACGCACTAGTATTAAATCCAACCCTATAAACTTTTGGTCGATTTTTTTATTTTTTAGAAAAGATATTATTTTTTATTTCTCTCTCCTCAAAATCAAACCTCCCATGTGTGTATAAATTGCAGGGAGGCTACCCCTTATCAACCTTCTTTCCTCTTCTCCCGAGACCGACCGTTTTCCGCCTCTCTCCCCTTCCGACTATCTTTTTTTGTTTTCTCTCTCTTCTTTTTTTCTTCTTCCTTTCTCTCTCTTCTTTTTTTCTTATTAGAAACCCTCCCTTTGGAGGACCCTCACTCCTCTGTACAGCTCTTTCAGGTAAACTCAATCTCTTCTCTTCCTTGTTTAATTTTTCTAAAAAAAAAAAAATTGATGTGTGAGAAATTTCTAATTTATATATATATATATATTTTTATCTATTTAGTTCTTTTTTTTTTTTTTTTTTTATTGTTAGATCTACAAACCTGGGATTTTTTTCTTCTATTTTAGCTGAATTTTGGAATTATTAATTAATTCTCTGAAATTAGTATGACAATTCCTGCCACTAATTCACGAGATTTTGTTCGATCTGTTATGAAAACAAATTAATTTCGATTTTTTCAATAGATCTGTATGTTTTTAATTAAAATATATATTTACAGTTTGTCTTTAAGAACAAGTCAAAAATCAGAGCCGGCTCCTCTCGCTTTGACCGGATCTCACCTCGAATATATCTAAATAAACAAAACTATTTCTTAGTTCGAGCTGTTTTCATCCCCGTCTTCATAGATCTACTCTATTTAATTATTTCCCGAGCAGGATTTGATCGTTTTTCGACATATATAACAGGTGTTTTTGGTATCCCAAGATCTGAAGAAATTAAAATGAATCACTGTGCGATTCAGCAGAACAGCTACGCCGCCTGTGAGGAGATGTGGGCCAGCGCCGCCGCCGCCGCCGGAAGATCCGTGGACAAGAAGGAGACGGTGGTTTGCCCTAAGCCGCGGCGGCTCGGCCTAATTCACACCGGCCTTGACCATCCTTATGCGAAACCCTTTAGGTGGCATGTTAGGTAAATATTGTTAGATTTAAGCCTTTTTTTAAAGCTTATTAGTTGCGTCATGTTTTTTTTTTAATTAATTTTATTTACAGCCACCAAGAGGATTACGATGCAAAAGCTGGAAATGAACTCCTTGACATAATCCTCGCTAAGGTTTGTTTTTTATTTTCTTTAATTTATTTTCCTTTATTAATTAATTGATTTTTAATTTTCCCTACACTTGTGTGTCACTTACAAAACCTAGCTAGGGCTTCTTATCAAGATCCAATTTTACTGCCTTTATAAATCTGGTTTTAATTTACTTACTCAATTCGATTGATCAAATTTTAAGTTTTTGAATTTGAATTTGAATTTTAAGCTTAATCTGGAGTATTCTTTATAGCAAGTATTGAATTTGAATGATACCCTGTCATACATGATACTTTTTTTAAGTTTTTGTAATACAATGAAACTCTCATACGAGTCCTAATGTATATTCTTTATTGGTTTAGATCGATCTAATAAAAACCGGTTTTTTGAATTCAACAGGGTGGTTCGGGTTTCGGTTCCGATCAATCCATGAATCAAGTAGCCTCGTCGCCCCCATTTTTTTCGGGGTCACCGCCGAGTAGAGTATCTAACCCACTAATTCAAGACGAGCATTTTGGGGACGAGAAACTCGTCCCCATTTCGCCCCTAGGGATCCCGACCCCATCAGGGCTCGCCCCTTCCCCGTCCTCCACCCGTAAGGGCGGTTGCGTCCGGGCAAATTTTGGTAACAATCCGGCCGTGAGGGTCGAGGGTTTCGATTGCCTTGATAGGGACCGCCGCAATTGCAGCATCCCGACCTTGGCCTAAAGAGTACATACAATAGAGAGGTATCAAGAATCTGCAACTTTTGTTCTAGAGGGAGACAAAGAAATCCAACATTTTGATCAAGTGAGCTAAGTTATATATAGGTGGATCTTTGATCATTTTGTATTAGTGTATATAAAGTGGTGTCTGTAATTAAAAAGACTGTAAGTATTATATGAGTATGAAGCTATTGACAAGAAATAATTTAGGGAGGGTATTTAGGGCAACCCCTCTTTGTAATTGTGTAAGTAAGAGATGAGAAGAGGGGAGCCCTTTTTTATGGTGTACTTTGTTGTGTTGTTTTTGGGGTCAGTTTTGAGATTTCATTAGGCGGCTGAGACTGAGAGTATGTAAAAAAAACTTCAATGGAATTTCTACTTATTACTTATTGTTGTTTAAATGATTATGTTTCTTGGTTGTAAATAAATCAAATATTTCTATAAATTTCTACTATTTATTGTTATGAAATATTTTGAGATTTGTTTATTTTTTAGGCCATGTAAATTAATGAATTAGGTTATTGATGGATCGTATGATGCCTTGCTTGTTTTCCACGCAGAAAGCATGAAAAACACGAGGTGGGCTTTTCATCCAACACAAAAAATTATGGTTTTTGGAAGGAATATCATAAATAATATTTAGAGGAGATTTATTGAATTAATTTTTAAAATATCTTAAGAGTCATTCTTCAGTTAAAACTCGTTCACAATGTAAAATTAATATTATTATATTTATTTAGTAAATATAATTATATTTATAAATTAAAATATTGGTGTGTGTAAAATGTTATGCTATTAATTTATTTTGGAAGTGGTATTATTAAATGAATTAAATTGAATTTCACACGGTTAGTAACTATTACACGAGAATTGGCTATATATAAATATTGAAAAAATATCGTGATATATTAAATCTTTATTCAATCATTAATTAATAATTTAAAACCAAGGAAATATCGTGATATTTTAACCTTGTATTCAATCATTAATAATTTAATATTGAGGAGACGATGCGATATTTTTAAATCTTGTGCACACCTTGGTGAAAAAAAAAAAAAAAAAAAAAAAAGACCACATATCATCATTGGACATAAAGACCGTGATACGAATTAGTTAAAGACTTTTCAATTTTTGTTGTTATCTAATTCTTGAAATAATAAGGGCCGATAATTATGCCTGATTTTATTTAAAAAAATATTAAATATTTGATTTGTTTGGTTCGATTTGACATGCTTGGGGAGAATAAATTCCTCGTTGTAGAAGTCAAATGCGGTGTGTAACAATGTTTGTGGGCTGGAATTAACTGGAGGGCTTATGTCAATTCTGGTGGACAGAAAGCGACGCCGTTTTGTGAGTTGTAATTTGATTTAGGGTTTTATGCTTCAATATGTTGGTGAAACATCATTTTCCATAACGTGATGTTATGCACTGCCCTTCTGGACTAAACTTTATTACAAATGATAAAAGCAACAAAACTATAAGTCAAAAATAAATGAATTAAAGACATCTTATGAGATTTTCTTGAGTTTTTCACGCCAGATAATTAAAATTTACTTCCTCCATCCCGCAATTATCTTCATATGTGAAGAGGTACGATTATTAAGAAAACTTAAATTAATATAGGAGAGAGAATAAAATATAAATGTATTTTTTGTGGTTGTATAAGATAAAGTGTAGGAGAGAGAATAAAATAGAATAAAGTAAGAGTGACATTTTTGAAATAAAATTGATATTGTGAGGATATTGATATTGAGTGTTATTTCTAAATTTGGGGTATGAAGATAGTTGTGGGACGGATCGAAATAGAAAGTGTGAAGATAATTTCGGAACAAAAAGAGTATTAAGCAGTTAAAAAGAAAAGAATTAATGAATGAATGAATAAATTAACCACTTAATATAAATTTATCATAGGAACAAAACAATATGACAAAAATAAATGAAGGCACCATCTTATGAGATTATCTCAAGTTTTTCATGTGGATGGAGTAATTTAAATTTATTAAGTTAAAAAAAAAAAAAGAATTAATGGATAAGTGGATAAAAAGATCACTTTATTTGAATTTGTAGTGCGCCGAAAGTTTTAAAGATGAATCGTTTAAATTTTTTATGCTTGTTTCTAGGTTGCTATCATTAAATGGGAGTAATAAAAACAAGGGAATGGTAAATTTTAACTGTTAATTGATGACAACTTAAAATTATACTCCCTACATTTAATTTTAATTAGACAAATAAATTGGACACATGTTTTAAGAAATATTAGTTGTTTATGTATAAAATAGATGAGTGAAGTAAAAAGAAAATATATTGTTATCAAATTAATAGTATGAGTGAGAAAATTGGTTAAAAAAGAGGGAAGGTCAAATGAAAATGATGTAAATAAATGTATATTGTGAGGATAGAAATAATAATTATATATATATATATATATATATATATATTTTGAGATGATATATTAAAATTGGATAGACTAAAAAGATATATTGACTAATTAAAATTAGACGGAGGAAATAGTTTAGAGTGTCCTGCAATGTTGAAATTGCAAAATTTAATTTAATTTATGTGACCGTCTAAAATTTGAAAGAGTCCCTAATAATAATAAAAAAATAATTATTTTAAAAATAATATCACGCAATGTCGACTTTGCTTACTTTTTTAAAAAAATTATAAAAAGTACACAAAATAAAATATTACGTTATTAAATTATTTATGAAAAAATTTCACCCGGTCATTTGCCTCTAACTTTGAGGACCGGGAGTATTGCAAAATTGTCCCTAGATTCTGCTCCCATTCATGAATAACAAGTACATCAACGTACATATCATTTTTATTTTTTTAACTGTAACAAAAAAATATTATTAAATTGAGTACAAGAGTACTCAATCCAACAAAATCAAGGAATAAGACGAAAACACGATCCTACTAATATTAGAATTAAAAATTGAGTTGTTTTTACATGCAATCTAATGCCAAATTCTAATTTTAAATATGTTAATTCTTTATCCAAAATGAAATTAAATTGTTCCCACCCAAATGGTGATTTGTTACTTTCCTCATTTCTCATGATGAAGTCTTACGTGTTAGAACTTTATGGGTTTTTATCGGTTCAAGTCCTGAAAAATATATTAATTATTAATTCGGGGTCTAAAAGATAAAACTTATCAATCCGTGACCTGAAAGATATTTATATTAAGAGATTTTATCAATTCAGGACCTGAAATTAAGGCCCCGATTTGATAATTGTCCTATCTTTCAGGTCTCGAATTGATAAAATCCTTTAATATAAACATCTTTCAGGTCTCGGATTGATATATTTTATTTTTTAGGCCCCGAATTGATAATTAACATATCTTTCAGGACTTGTACCGATAAAAGTCCGAACTTTATTAATCTATCCACACTCTAGAATTCACTTTAACTATTTTTTTTTTATTATTTAACATATTTTAATTAATTAAATAAATCAATTAGTAAGTAAGTATAGCATTTTTCTCACGTGTCATGTGAACTTCCTTGTCTTTTTCGCACCCATTTCAAAAAAAATTGGACCTGGGCCGTGCATAACACTATAGTATAAAATTTTAAGGGCCAATTACAACATAATAAAACATTGAAACATAAAATTACAATAATCATTAATTTTTACATATAAATACTAAAAAATAAAATTTCATTCAACCCTACGAAACGTATTTCCTAAAATTTGGTTAATTTGTATATGTAAAGTGAAAATTCATATTCTATTAGAAAATATACTAATAAATAAGATTGCATTATGTATTATGTATATAAATTATATAACGAGACAGAAATTAATATACTAATATCAAGGAATATTACAAAATATTTTGTTTTTTTAGTGTTGAAAGTAGCGATGTATAAATTTTGTATCACAGTAATATAAGTTATTGGAGATGTTCTTTGTGGACTAATATAGCATTTGCATATTGTGAAAGCAGTACATTTATTTTTTTTTTTACGATATTTTTCAGACGCCCTACGAATCAATTGTCCAAATAAATGACGGATCCATATATATTAATTATTTATTAATTATTTTTATTATAAGAGTATTAATTTTGAATGACTAGTTATTTTATTAAAATAATATTAATTAATATTACTAATTTTACTATAATGAATTAATTTAAAAATAAACTTCTTCACAAAATACCAACTAAAAAAACTTAGTTAAGTTAAAGATAAATAGAGGCCCAAGCTCATAATATTCATTTAGTCTCTTTTATTCCATTAAAATTTGCATAGTTTTTTTTTATTAAGGCGTCCAACAAAAATTTGTACTTCTAAAAAAAAAAAAAAAAAAAAACTTTATTAAACTCCACTCACATAATATATTACGACTAATTCGCTTTAGTAAATTAAATCAAGTATCACCGTGAAACTAGTTCAAATGAGACTTTACCTTATTTTTAGGACTCAAACTTACATTCAATCCAACTAATTTATTTATTTTATACATAAAATTTATAAAATTACCCTCAACATTCTACTCCCTACACAACTTTGTACCAAAATTTGCCGCAAACTTTTACGAAATGAAGTGCTAAATATAAATAGGTTTATATATGTTACCACATAAATACTACTCCTATATATTTCCTGAAATGAAAAGAAAACTAAATAGTAATTAGATATTATGAAAAATATATCCCATGATTTATGATAATCTTTTTTTGTTTTATTACTACGACCGAGACAAGTATATTAGTGGGCCACACACTGTAACGGCCCCAAGAGCTGAGCTTTCAAATGCGCTTTTGGGCTTAGCAGGCCAGGCCAGGCCCATCCACTTGACAAATCCTTTTCAATGACTCACTTCCACCTCATTTGTACCTAATAATAACAACAATAATATCGCTGAAAATCAATTAAAAAAAGTTATAATAAAAACAAGTTCAATATATATTTTATCATTATTACAAGGACTAGTATTCAGTCATGTACCATCGCAAAATTATTTTGTGTTGGATATATTAAACTGTGCCTTATAGTTTTTTATTGACAAATAATTAAGATATACTCCCTCTATCCTAGATCAGTTTTCACAGTTGACTTTTTTTACGGTTTTTGTGTGACAATTATTTCATAGTAATATATGTACAAAAGCTGTTTTATATGAATGGTACCATTCATATAAAACAGCTTTTGTACATATATTACTATGAAATAATTGTCACACAAAAACCGTAAAAAAAGTCAACTGTGAAAACTGATCTGGGACGGAGGTAGTATAATAAATATTTTCATTAAATAAATATGTATGTATAAATAATTTACCGTGAAACTTATTTGTATTTTGTATGTATTTTTAAATAATACTTCCCCCATCCCGGAACTATCTTCACAGTTGACTTTTTAACGGTTTTTGTGTGAATTATTTTAGTAATATGTGTAAAAAGTTATTTTATATGAATAATATGCTAGAATTAATTTAATAAAAATAATTGATAAAACTAATCGTTATTAGTGGCTAGCTAGTCAACCTTATTAGTGTGCCAAGGGGCAGCCGAATGACGCCAAAATTGATATACAACAATCATTTTGGAAGTTAACCAAAACCACAAGTCTATCCACAATTAATATTCCCAAAAATAGTAAGCCGACCCTTTAAATACACTTCAACAATCTGACGTGCATACATTTCATGCATCGTTGAATTAAAAAAGAAAAAAAAATAAAAAGACAGTTTATATTTTTGAAATTATTTTGAAAATGTTCACACCGCCTTATTTATATATGTTAAGTAACTTCGATACGTTGGTTAAGTGATTCAATGAATATTCTTCAGGAAGTTGTGATTTTTGCTCCAAAGGATATGTATGGTTATATTATATACATATCATTTTGTATATGTATTTGTTCACGCACGGTACACGTGGTCATCGAAACTTGTAATAGATTTTATAAAATAAATCAAACATGTATGTATATCATATTTCACCGTGCACATTACGTACCAAATTCAAACCGTCTTTGTAAGTTAATTATATATATATGTGCGTGTGTATAACAAAAATTGTAAAGATATTCAAACTAAAAAATGGATTCTAGAAATATGAAGAGGGGGAGAGGCAATCCAAGAATGGTGGAGACAACCACGAAAAAGGCGAAGGGGGCGGCGGAGGAGGTGAAAGAAGAGGCGGAAGAGATGGTGGTGGTGGTGGAGGAGAGGTGTACGGTGGAGAAGATGGTGGCGGAGGTGGAGGAGTGGGGCGGCGGGTGGTGGAGTGGGGTGGATGAGGAGATGTCATGGGCTAGTTGTTGGTTTCCATTTTGGGAAAGGGGAGGTGTTGGAGATGCTTATGACTCATTGTATGGTGATGTTTTGTGGGATTATGATATTTGGGGCTTGAAATCAACGGCTAGTAATGCTCCAAATCCTTGAGAGAGAGAGAGAGAGAGAGAGAGAAGAGAGAGAGAGAAAGAGAGAGAGTATTAATTTCATGCAATTAATCTCATATTTTTAATCCCTTTTTCCTTATTTGTTTGATGATGTCTTAGATTACTACACTTAATTCAGTTCTTTCTAGTCATATTGATGCACTAGAAAGGGTAACAGAATGTATGATCAGAAAAAAAAGGTAAAACAGTTTTATTCACTCAAACTGCAATTATATTCATACGAAAATGGCAAATGAACAACGTACAAAAAATCAACATTTTAACCGACATCATATTTTTCTTTTTAGAAAATATAAATTTATATTGGTATATCAAGCCTTCTAGTGGATACCATCGTTTCATTTCAACAAATAAAAATGAGAATTCAATTCAATTTGACACGAGATTTTATAGGTTGATGTTTTCCTGTTTGGTGATTATTTCTTCTTGTGCAAATTTCACGTTTGGTGATTGTTCCTCCAAAGTGGGTGTATGAACATTGTATTTTCAATACAAGAAAATAATGACTATCGAATATTTTGTAGGCATTTACATTTGTCTACGAAATCCTAACGAAAAAATTGTAGGAAATATGTTCGCAAGTACTTTGTTTGCTTATGAAATATAATCGGTAAGTAAGTAATTATCTACCAATATTTTGTAGGCAATCGTGATTGCCCATGAACTATTTCGTAGATATTTAATTACCTTCAGTTTTCCGTTGGCAGTCATGTATGTGAAGCGTTGTAAAATAAATCATAAAATTCGTAGGCAAGACGTAGGCAATCCTCACTATTTAAGCACAAAATTAATTTTGTTGAAAATTTTTATATTTAATTCATTATTTGTGATATTTGTGAATGCTTAAGAGTAATTTTTGAGATTTTTCTACGTGTATTATAATAATAAAAAAATAGAGATGAGTGTATTATTTAAAAAAATGGTGCAAATAACCTGGACCTTCCTAAAATGAAATAGAATGTGGGCTGAAATTGGTTTCATTTGGGCTTGAAGATGGGCTGAAAATTTGCTTCTGCAAAATGATGGCCTATTTCATCTTGCTTATAAGATGAAATTCTGAAATTTTCCACGGCCCATTTTCCTTTTTCTTATATTTTTCTTCTTGTTCTTTATCTTCTTTCTCAGATATGGTTTTTTTAATTGGCTTAAATAAATAATTGGTTCATAATTTGTTTTCACAACACCAATTTTCCTTAAAATAAAAACTTTTTATTTCAAATGTAATTAAAAAAATGTTAATAATGCAGGTAATTAAATAAATAATGCACTTAAATGATACCAAATACAAGCAAATACTCACACCCATCACTTCAACACTTGTTTTCTCCTTCGGTTTAATCCTAATTTTAAAGACAAAGTATTGTCTCTTAACAAGTTTCACCATAAAATTTATTTTGAGAGTTAATAATTTTATTAAAAGATTGTTTTATTGGTAAGGTATTAATTTTGAATTAAAAAATATTAATTGAAGTGCATTTTTTTTTGCTAAAGAATCTTAATTGTAAACTATTTTACGGTGAAATTTAAACACATGATTCCGACTCAATTTAAGAGGAACGTGCTTGTATACTTAAAATTCAACCTATTTGTTTATGATGCGAACTTAGAAATCAAATCAAGAAATTGAATTGCCATGAATTCTGCATTTAGTCCTTTAACTTTTTGTATTGCATATTAGGGACTATTTTGCAAGAGTTGTATTTTCTTGTTAGTTGTTAGTTGGAGTTGTTAGGAGTTAGTTAGGTGGTTAGGTGGAATTGAAGTCTATATAACTAGTTGTATAAGCTCATTTGATATAGGAAAAAGATAGCAAATTAGTTTTTAAAGCAAATTCTTGCTTTGTGAATTGATTCGATAGCTTGTTAGCCCGAGCTAGAGCTTCGAATCGGGTTTCGTTGCTTGCCAACCTGAGTTGGGGCATCGAAATTACGAGGGATTGAGGGGTTCGTTGCTTGCCAACCTGAGTTGGGGCGTCGAATTCATCGAGTCTAATTCGCGGTTCTCATCAATTTACAATAACACGTGCGAAAGATATTCTTACCAGAGATCAAGTGCAAGTGATTAGTAAAAGCACGTAGAGTAGACTCATAACAATTGCAAGCATTTATCATCTATTCACAAACATCTCATTGTTAATTTTGATTGGCGAGCAAAATCAATAACTTTTCCAATTAATGGATACGAAAAAAAAGATAGAAATTATATTTTGTGAAAATTTAGTGTTTTCATTCAATCATTTTTACTTTCCTATCTTCATCAGTGCCACTCCAAAACAGCTAAGCCTGGCCCATATTGCTTTTGCTTTTAAGTCTATCCAAACAGGGCCTAATGTTAATATATACTTCCTCCGTCCAAATTTAATATGTTGGTATTATGTAATATTGTTGAATCCAATTATCAATAATGTAAATTACAATTTAAGTAATTAAAGTGATATTTGAAGGATAAAGATAAAATATTATATTCTACTTTTAATATGTGTATATTAAAATTACACGGACAAAAAAAAAAAATGAACATATTAAAATTGGACTGAGAGAGTATTTACCATCTGGCCAAAATAACATGCATCATTTGAAATATTTTTACTTTTTTTATCAGTCAAATGATGACATGAATCTCAGTATAATAGTGGGGGTTTAACCATTTAAACTATTTTACTGTTTGAATATCTTTATATTTATATCATTATTACTTTTTTCTTCCATTTTGTTGTTATGCTACAAAAATGAACCAACTGTAACCTCATACTACACCTATATTTTGTTTAAACTAACAAATGACAGAATAATATCTGAATTTATACGCACATATATAAATTATATTGAGCCCAATATTTCCAAAAAAAATCCAACCTTAGTATAAATCTTTGTATATTGAAATAAAGTAACACAAAATTTTTGCTAATTTTGGACTCAAAACAAAAATTTTAAATATCTCAATGTTTTTTCTTGTAGAAATACTTTTGCACACTAGTTGTGGTGTGCAATCCAAGTACTACGGTTAGCCAGTATTAATCGTTTTTTTTTTTTTTTTAATCGATAAATGTTAGTTTTTGTTAGTTGTTAGCAGTTAGTTCACCAAACACCATGATTTTTCTCCAAGCTATAACTCCAAATTCGTTCCCAAAGGGAATCGAACCCGAATAATATTAATCATTTTACTAACGATAGTTATTTTTACTGTTGAACAATATTAATTGTGCACCAGTTAAACAATGCAACTTATGCACCCAACTGTTACTTATTTTCTTGATATATATATATTCGTCATATTTTCGACAAATGTAATTCTCAATATAGATATATTCACCGATACTTTTCGTAAACTAATTATCAATATATTCATCCACAATCCCTAAATTCAAGGTATTAATGTTTTTTCTGTCAAAAAAAAAAAGTATTAATGTTTTTATCGAAACCAATAAGGCAATATTTTAAAACCATACATGTTTTGTCCAAATGGGATTTTCAGGTCAGGAAAAATGCAGCATTTGTCTCATGACCAAATCAAGTAGGTTGTTGCAGAAATTGATGGAGAGAGAATTGAATATGTGCAAAAGGAAAATGGCAAAACAAGGAATGAGGCTAAGAGCTAAATTGTAAAATAACCCTAAGTAAAAGACATTCTTGAGATTTAATGTGCTGTAACAAAATGGCAAATAACCACAATAAAAGACACCAAGAGAGGAACAAATCCAAGGTACAAACTTATAAAGCCTCTCAACTTTATTAAATGTCCAGAACATCACATATATACATATATATATATATATACTCACTCAGTACAATAAAAGCTTTCACACTTTCTTTTTTTGTCTGTCCCAATACAAGTTTTACATCCTTAAAATGAAAAAACCTTTTATAAACTTCACCATTACAATTTTCACTAATTTACACAAATGTCATTACTTTTACTCTCACATAAATATATTCCAATAAAGCTTTTTTACTTTATACATAAAAGTTTACAATTTTATCCCTCAAAACTTCAATCATTACTCTTTTTTTTTTAAAGCGTGTACCCACCTACATATAAAAGTTTTTCCGGGACGGAGGAAGTATATGTCTTTTTTTTTTTTGTTCAATGTACAAATATCCACCCAACCAAACAACCCCTACTTTTAAACAAAACTTTTCAAGGCCTTTTTTGGAACAAAATTCGACAAATCCACCATCTTGGTACATGTGTGATCTTTATTTTTGCACTTTTTAATTGCTGTACATAGTTCAAACTCTGATGAAAACTTTGGTTCTTCCTATACATTGCCACGTGAATGTTTACACGATTGTGCATGTTTTTTTATTCTTTAATCACTTGATTTATTACTTTTAATGACAAGATCACATATGCATTGGATGCACTCCCCGTTTTAATTAAAACTAGTATCACATTTTATTTTATATTTTTAATCAAATACAGTGTCACGTTTCATTCTTGTGCCCGCTAGTACAGCGCATCTTGTGACTGACTCTTACTTAATTAGGTGCTAATTACAACGCTAAATCCAACACGATATATAAATAATTGTCCAAATCTTCGATGTGATATTTGGAAGTAGCTAGCAATCATGCGTTGATTGGATGCTTCTATATATGTTAACATGTGATCACACACTGGTTGAAATTTTTGGATGAATGTATGAGGATTTATTTGAGCAGAAAATATAGTGGCTGTATTGAAAGTGATATGAATTTATTATTTTTTTAATATTTTGGGGTAGATATGCAATTTAATTACATATTTAAGAATAATGAATACCCAACTACTTGATTTTGGATGGCATAAGAATTTTGTCGAGGGCTTTATTGCTGATTGTGCGTGAAGTCATTAATTTTCCGAGAAGCATCGCGGTCGTAATAAATTTCGGAATGGGCATATCTGTAATTCATCTGGCAATAATAGTAACATTTTATAGTATATATTTTTTTAAAACTTGATATTTTGGTATTTTCAAGATTTTGATAAGGAATATTTTATTTATTCTCAATATTTTCCAAACATTTTAAATATGTATATAATATTATAATATATATACTCTTTTTAAGACTACCGAGTAATAATACTCTTTTCTACAATAAGTATTTATTAAAGATAATGTTTCATATGTATATTTTAATACTAGTGTCATATAATGTGTGCATATATGCAAATTATTAAATGTCATATATATATATATATATATATATATATATAGCTATTTCTAAATTTCTTTTGGCATATGTGTTAGTATATTATCATATACGCATTGCATTATACTAATACTAATTAATTAATATTGCTCACGCATTGAAATATATTTGTGCTTGTTAGACCCTCCAATCATTTTTTGATTGAATATTTACGAAAATGTATCATACTTCCAAGGCTTATAGTATATTCTTGTTTTACAAAGTTCAAGTTCTTTTGTAAATTGGGAAGCATATATGTTTATGAGTACAATTCTATTTAAATCAATTAATTTTACATATTTTTACAAGTTTGAATTTTTAAATGAATTATAATATTTTTCTTGGTATCAGAGCGGGTCCTATATTCGAATCGAATGGACTGACGAAATGACGGAACATGTGTGATAATATATCGATTAACAATATGACTGGGGCCCGGGCGGGTCAAGGCAATTCGGAATAGGATTACATCCCTACATAAGCATGCCGAGAAATAGTGTAATAATATCATTTTAAATAAATGCTTGTGAACCCAATTATATATATGTAGACTTTAGAGTAATCAAGACATTAATTCTTCATCATCTTTTGATTTTTTTAAATGATAATTTATATTTTCTCCATCTCTCTTCAAATTTAATATTTAAAAGAAAACACAAGTTTTAATAAATATACTATTTTATTGTAAAGTTGTTGGTGAGAAAGTGTAAGAAAAATTTAAAAATACAGAGAGTATAAAAAAATATACTATTTTATTGTAAAGTTGTTGGTGAGAAAGTGTAAGAAAAATTTAAAAATAGAGAGAGTATAAAATAATAGATTATTTTATTGTAGATGTGGTGCCACAACTCTCAAAAAGAAAAATGTTAAACTTTAAAAGAGACGCTCAAAATGACAAAATATTAAACTTAAAGAGAGGCGGAGGAGTCCTCTGTCCGTCCATAAAAATTAAGCCACGTTTTTATAATCGTCTATCCACACTAAATAGACTGCTTTTAAAAATGACTATATTTTACATTATTGAAGTTACAAAATCTTATACTTTTAACACATTATATTCAATTTTAAAATTCGTGCAGAAACAAACAACCCAATTTTTGTGTACAAAGGGAGTAAATTTTAATTAACTGTAAATTGTACAAAATTTACGTAGGCTTGATAGAAAACATGATGAAAAGCATCAGAGACAATTGGTTTTTCAATGTAGTTCACAAGTTTCATTAATGAAGCATCTATGTTAATTGGTACAATCCTATATATAAACACTAGAAAATAATAATTGTACTTAATTAAACTTACATTTTTTTTTACAGCAACTTAGTACATTCTTTTTTTTTTTTTTTTTTACAGCAACGCAGTACATTCTTAAATAAGGCAAATATTTGTGTGCATATTGTGCACACTAAAAATAGTGTGCACAATATTTTTACCTAATATTTTATTGTAGTTAAACTAATATTATACAATATTGTTAATAATACTAATACTATACAGTATCTGAAATAATACTACACTGTAACCAAACTAATACTATAGAATGACTGAAATAATACTACACTGTAATCAAACTAATACTCTCTCTTATTCCTAATATATGTCGTTTTGACTTTTCATATTATTTGCAATTTAAATGTCGTTTTGCATTTTTCAATGTGTATTAATTATAGTTTTTCCCAATTTCCCTTAGTTTCTTTTAAAAATTACATTGATAATAATTATCTTTAAAATCATGTGCGAAATTTCAAAGTTATTAATTAAGGGTATAGAAGAAAGTAAATAATTTTCTTAAAATATGTGCATGAGCTTATGATAACATATATTTTGAATAGGAGAAAATATTATACAGTACTTGAAATAATATTACACTGTAACCAAACTTTTGTGCACACAATTTTTATTGTGCACACAATTTTTATTGTACACAATATGCATACAAATATCACTCCTTAAATAAATATATTGCAACAATTAGTCGTTACACAACAAAAATCTTTCTTAACACCGTAGCGAGATTCCCGGTCGCCCAATCCCAGCTCGACCCCGTTTCATGTTTTTTTTCCAAATCTAGCTATGTCTCATCCCAAAATTTCAATAAATTAATTATTAATTTCCTAAACAAACATCATGCTTATAATTAATTGTAATTATTTCATTAAAATGTATTAATTTAATCGTAACAGGAGTTAGAACTGTGTAACGTGGGATTGTTGTGCTGCTGACCTGTTACTACACCGACTCGACTACGAGATTAGAATTCAAGCCCAGTTTTTTAGGTAATATATATATATTATAAATTGTCTTGGTCCACCCAATAATTGGACTTCTTTCAGAAAAAGAAAATGGTCAAACCACCCTGGCAATTACACCTAGCCTTCAAGTAAGTATATAAAATAATAATTTGGCATTAGTGAGAGGTTAATTCCATGATGTATTAAATAAAATTATAAAATAAATTATCATGTATGAGAGAGAGATATATTAAGTGAAATTTCCATCTTGACATACTACCCGTTAATTCTTTCTTATTCTGGTTTATGATAAATTAACTCTTGGATTATGCGTATTATGTGGGCTGAAAAATAATTATATTACTAATTTTTATTAAATTTTAAGCATTTATTAAACTCAAGTGGACAACCAAGCACGTTTTTTTTTAAAAAAAAATGATTTAATAATTTGATTGACCAACAATGTACTCTTAATTAGGTTAATTTTTTTTATTAATAGGTAAATGTTAATTTGTTAGTTGTTAGATCAACAAGCATCAAACACTCCAAGAAATTCTCCAAGCCACCTTATAACTTTATAATTCGTTCTCAAAGAGAATCGAATGAGGAACCCGGTGGTCAGGTGGGCTAAACCTAGGTTAATTTTTTTTTTAATTAAACATGTAGCACATATAGAATATAAAATCATTGATTGTTCAAAATGATTGACATTAGTGCATGATTCCTTTATTTAATTTTTTTTTATTTTTGTTTAAAAATACACTAAAAATTCTTAGAAAATAAAATAGATATATTATGTTCTGATATGTACATTTGGATAAAAAATTGAAGCATTCTGATTCTGATACGTAGGATTTAGAAGATTTAACAATATATGCCAGGGAAGATTTTGTTGTAACTAAATATTCTTGTCTTAGAAATATAAAAAAAAATCGATTAAAAGAAATGAAAAAATTAACAAGGAAAAATAAACAATTTCATTCTTTCTCTTTTAAATAACTAATTACCGGTTAGCAATTTCCATCTCGAACGACAAACACTGCAGTTTGATATACGTTCCCATCAGCGGGTGCGGGTCCCCCCTTGCATGTACTCTCTCTCTCTCTCTCTCTCTCTCTCTAAGATGTATGTATACTAGAAAGCCGTCAATTCACACTCAAATACTTGAGCTAGTTTTTGTGTTGTGCCATCTCTGTCCGTGTGATTCGAAGAGAGAGAAACAAGAGAGAGAAAGAGAAGTATCTGAGTATAGCAAAAAGGAGAACTTTTCAACAACAATATTCTCCACCAGGCAAAATCTCGAACAAAAAGGAAAGAAGGGGGTTCTAAAGATTCTTCAAAAGAAACCCCTTTATGTGGGTCACCGGCGATGTCATTTACCGGCGCAAAAAGACCATTATACCCCTCATCTCTGGCCCTGCTTCTCATCATCTCTCTCCTCGCGTTTTCGGCAGGGGCAATCCGGACATTTCCGATGGAGGAAGCTTCTCCGGCGGCGGCGAGAAATCAGACTGAAATATTTAAAGAATATTTCAATAAAAGACTCTCCGATGTCAACAGTACGGCCATAAACGGTACATATGCTGATTACAAAAGGAGAATACCAAGCTGCCCAGATCCTCTCCACAATTAATTAGTTTATTTAATTATCTGTGAATTAATTTTGAGCTTTTTTTTCTTTTATTGGAATTTGTCCAAAATACCCACGTTTTTCTCACGATTATTGACTAGTACTCAAATCCTAGGGGTAAACCGTGGGTATTTTGGTATTTCAACATTCTGCCTTTTGCTTTAGACGTCAAGAAAATTTAATTAAAGATCGATCATCCTGTATATTCTTCAAATTTATCTTCTTTAATTAGCATTTAATTATACTAACCCTATCATGTTTTATACACTCTCTCCTCCATTTTTATACAAATGAAACTCATATTATTAAATTCATTTTGTAAACTTATTAATTTATAAGGGCAATGGTATTACATATTGAATGTTATGGTATTACTGAATTAATGTAATTATATCAGTTTCATACGGAAGAGTTGTAGTTAATTTACACTAATTTAGAAAAATTAAATATAATGTTCCAATTACGTCCCTCTGTTTTTTTTTTTTTTGGTGATGAATAAAACAACAAAAATATCACATTATACATGTATTTTTTATTATTTAATTATGATGATTGTATTAAATACAGAATAAGTTTCTTGGTAAGTTTTCTATGTAATTTCACTGCATTGAATGGAAAAGCCAATCTCTTTCACAAATAGAGAAAAAGAAAATCAGGGTTTTCACTTTTGATCAGATTCTTGAAATTAAGATTATCGATTGTTATAAACAATTGATATATATACGCCTTTCTGATAATTCAGACAGAGTTTATACATTTGTGGTATTGCTTAAAGAAGGTTCCGTAATATATTTCATATATCAGAAGTAAAATTCTTAAATTTTGGATTCTAGTTATGTTATGTTACCTCATTTTTCCACAACAGGTAAGTCTAGATTCTGTGCACTTGTCTTTACTTTTTGAAGCTTGAAACAACATTGCTTTGCCTTTACTACACCTCAGGGAAACCCTTTTAGTGTCAAAACTTGGGATTGATGGCCTTTTTTCATATGTCTGCATTTGACTTTTTAAGTGAAATGAGATTGTTTTCATTTTGACCCTTCTCAAGATTCCTTGCATTGTCACCATCTTACTGCTATCAAAGTCTTTGTAAAGAAGGCCCTTTTTTTTTCTTTTTTTTTTTCCTTTATGATATTTGACTTTAGAAAATGAAAATAGGCCCTATACTTAGCTTAGCCCCTCACTAGCTATTAGAGATCCTAGTAGGAGTTCAAAAATATTGTGTTAGAAAATACTATTCCATCTGTCCTGGAAAAACATTCATATGTAGGAGGGCACACACTTTAAAAAAAAAGAGTAATGATTAAGATTTTGAGGGGTAATTTTGTAAACTTTTATGTATAAAATAAATAAAAAAAGAAAATTTATTGGGTTATGTGTATGTGAGAATCAAAAGTAATGACATTTGTGTAAATTTGTAAAAATTGTGTGGGTGGAGTTTATAAAGAGTTTTCCATTTTAAGGGTGTGAAACTTATAATGAGATAGACGAAAAAGGAAAGTGTGAAAGTTTTTATGGGAGTGAGGGAGGAGGGAGTATAATTAAGAGTTCAACGATAGAGTTAACATATCATTTTTCGATATGTAATTTAGGGTTATTTCAGAAGAAATTAGTTATCATTTTACTTTATCATAATCTACAATCTTCAATTTCAATCATTTTTTATAATTTCAGTAAATTTCTTTTATTGTATCAATTTTAGTACACACGTGTGCCATTTTTAATCCTTTATTTATACCAATTTCAGTTCTTTTTCGCATTAAAAATAATTAAAACTGGTAAAAAAAATTGACACATAGGACTAAAGTTTATAAAGTAAAAAGAAAAAAAAAATCTAGAATAGCCCTAAGTTGACAAAAAATGAAATTATCTCTACATTGGTACGCAGTACTAGTAGTACTTGAAACTTTACAGAAGGATCAGGGGTAGTAGATTATGAATTAATTACATGGTACTGGTGATGTCGGAGAATGCTAGGTTAAATATGATTTAATTAATTTTAACCTGGAGAGTTGATTTATTGTTTTATAATTTGTGAAAAGCGTTTAAGTTTTATTTTTTGGGTGTCTTAAATTTGACCATAGAAAATGCATATTAACATTGAGTTTTTATATTAAATATGAATAATTTAAACAGTAAAAAGATTAATTATATATTAAAGACACTCCTAAATAATAATATAATACTCTGAACCAGATTCTTGATATTCAAGATAAGTAATTTGATACTTTTGACCAAATATTTAATACTTTAAATTTTTTCAAACATTTTCAATACAAGCATTTTATGAACCATATATGTTGATATTAAAATTTACCTTATTTAATTCATCACAGCGTAAATAATTTTATAAAAAAATGAATCATACTCATTTACTCACTTACTTTTCGTTGAATCTTAATTACATCACAAAAGAACAAAAAATGGCCAATATAACAATATTCGACCTAAAAGTAGTACTAGTGAGGTGCAGGGGTTATTTAAAAATAGTACTGCACAAAGAGTATGAGACGGAGGGAATAATATTATAATATTTAAGTTTAAATTATTAAGTCTAAAAAATTACATTTAAAGTATCAAATATTTAACCAAGAATATAAATAGTGATTTATTTTTCTTGTGTGGTTCATGATCTATAAAAACGAGAGGGGGTTTGCCCAATAATCAACACATTGAAGACTTGAAGTAGTTCTAGTGAGTTGCAGGGGTTATTGTCAACATTAATTTTATTTTTTATTTTTATTGTCAACATTATTAAAAGGTTAAATGAGACTAAGCATTGGTTTACGAACAAAAAATATCTAGAGTGGTGTGGTAATTTTGGCGTGTGCTGTAATTAGATTCCTTTTACCTTTTTCTGGCAATAATAATTATGAATCAAGAAATTATTTAACTGTAGAGGCGGCTCTTCCAGATTTGTTGGAAGATGAGTCCAATTACAAGATTTTCTGCTTATGTAATTAAAATCCAATATCAAATTTTACTAATGTCGTCCCTGATAAATTTCTCATTTATTTTTACATAAATTTTAAGACGTATAAAATTAAATGTGTATTAAGATGTTGAGATGTGCTAAGATAAAAAAAATAAAAAGAGAGGAATATGAAAAATAGAGGCAGAGATGGAGAGTGAGAGATGTGAAACATTTACTTTTCATTTAACCTGGGATTAATTTGTTGCAGCTCTATTAAAATAATGTTAAGTATTCGTTTGGTATGCATGATTAGGGCATGACAAATGAGTTAACGTGGGATAATAAGTGTTAAAATGAAGTCAATCGTGTCTGTCGAATAATTAATAAGGGAAACCAAACGAGCACTAAGTGTTCGTCAATTCTGTCAATTCTTAGAATGAGTTATCTAAGTTTGTGGATTGATTTTTATTTTTATTTTTAAAAAGTATTTCTTCTTGATCTGCTGCTGAAATCCAGCATATTTCATCAAAAGATGTAAACTACCTCTGATGTCTCAACTCTCTAGTCATGTCTCAAAAAGCCGTTCATGATTAGATAATGATCTTTGTAAAAAAAGAAAAATAATAATTAGATAATGATCCAGTATCTTTTTTAAAATAATACCTAAAAGGAGGTCTTGTGTGAAGACTTCACATACATAATAATGTGTGATATTTTTACATGTTTTATGATAATTTTTAAATATAAATATTATAAAAATAGATAAAAATATCATGAGACCGTCTCACATAAATTTTTGTGAATACTTAAATCATTAATTCTTCACATTTTTTTAATAATCTAGAACAAATTTATGAATTGAAAATATATGTTGTTAGGATATAAAAAAAGCTTATTGATTTCACATCAAAATATGTAACAAGTTGAATTGTTTATAGATTTTACCTATACATACTTAATTAAGGTAAAACCTAACTGATTAGTCAATGTGAAGAAAAATTAAAGATATGAAAATAGCCTAAAAACCTGAAGACCATCTAGTGTTGTCAATGATACCTAAAAGTTTATTTGACAACCAAGTACGGATTTAGGGGATTTAGGGGGCGGGATGCGGTCGCTCCCTTCGATTAAAAATTTTTCTATTATATGTATGAATTTTTTTATTTATACTTTAAATTCGTAATATTTTATCGTTTTGCCCCCCTTAAATTATAAAATAATCCCCCCGTTACTTTATGAAGTAATTCGCCCTCTTTGAGATGAAATCTTGGATCCATTCCTGTCTATGATCATATTGATCTTTTGTACTTGTATTTATAATTGTGATATAATTAGAATATATATCTTCCCACATATCTGTATACTAATTGAAAAGAATAAAGTTTTTCAAACCACTATAAATCTATTTATATTCTTTTTATTCATTCACATTACTTTTAAAAGTATACAACTATTTTAGATCAACTTAAGAGAATGTAGACAAAGTTGAGAAGATTGATCATTTGATGAAAGAACACAACGGTTCAAATTGGTCCTCTTGTTATGTCATCAACCTCAGATTGGATGGTTTCCAAATTGTCCTATTTTATTAATTTATTTATATATTATCTTTTCTGTTCCAGTAAACTTCTTTCCATGTGCCCCTAAAAAATAAATACAGACAACTGCCGTAGCAGTGAATGAAAACAAGTTACAGGATTATAAACAGGGGCATTGTAGGTATTTCAACTATATTCATAAAGTGTGAAGTGATATCCTTCTCAAAGTACTGGCGTGTTTGGCAATCAGGAATTAAAACTAAAGTTTTAAAATCTAATTTCTTGTTATTTATAACTATATGGTGAAGGTTTGACAACTACATTAAGAGTGTGTTTATTGTGAATCAAGTTTCACGTGAAACTTGATCCATATTGAAAAATAGATCAATTTACTTTTCAGTTATCCCAACTAATACCTTTTAATAATATTAATAATATTCTTCCGTTATCATGACTGATACTCTTTAATAATATAGGTAATACTCTTCAGTTATCACGACTGATATTCTTTAACAATATAAAATACACACTTCAGTTATTACGACTGAAACCTTTTAGTAATACAGGTAATACCGTTCAGTTATTACAATTGATACCCTTTAGTATATGATCAAGTTTCACCGTGAATCCCTGTTCACAGTAGACTTTGTCGTACATTAAATTAGAACAAAACACCTCCAAAAAACTCAGACACTGTTCAAAAGTCATTTATTATAGAGTTGGTATGATGGTGAGAATAAATTTCACCTTTAAATAAATTTACAACTACTGCAATACTTTTTAATAAAATAATTAATATCATTTAAAATTAATATTTTATAATAAAACAACTAATATTTACATTCTCATATAACTATGATTTTTATTATATATAATTGACAGTTCATAATTCTTCAAAAGAATTTCTCCTTATAGTCAATATAATGCTCTCTTTACTTGGTCTTAAATGCAACGGAGTCCAACCCATGAAACTCTAGAGAGAGAGAGAGGAAGGGGGAAGAGAGAGAGAGAGGAAGAAAATCGAGGTCAGAAAAAGTCACGTAATGTGCGGCGGATCAAAGTCGAAAAAGCTGAGTGAGTTTAATTAGTGTTCAGGGAAGGGCTTGTTTGGTAGTGCTTTGGATTGGAATCAAATTGAGTCGTACTACTGCCAAAGTCCACTCATTATTACCAATTGGCTTTCTTCACTTTCACCTTATATTAATTAATTTCCTAAAAAAATCAAACTGTCTTGAAAAACGATGGAAGAGGTAAATTGTTGAAAAAGAGATAAGTATTATTAAACTTGGCCAAAAAATACGACGCTTTTTGACTCAATTTTGATGAAATTCACTTTAAAAAATTGAAATATATAATTAATAGTATGATTTATATGAAAAAAATATTATTTATTCCGTCCCGTAGTTTGCTTCACCCCTACCAAGACATATGGTAAAAAAGAAGAGGAATGTGTAGGAATTTAAGAGATAGTTTTATAAGCATTTATGTATACAATAATAAATAAAATGAGTTGAATTTTGTGTATATATGAACTCAAAAGTAATGACATTTTGTGTAAAATTCAAAATATTGCAAGGGTCAAATTTATGGAGAATTTTCCATTTTAAGGGTGTGAAACTTATTGTGGAACGGATGAAAAAGAAAAATGTGAAACTAATTATGAGACAAAAGAAGTAGTTTATACGAAATAAATTACTAATATTTATTACTTTTTCTTTTGACACAATGAATATTAATAGTTTATGTATAAACTATAAAATAAATATGTTTGGTGGATATATGGTGATTAGAGGATGAAATAGAATTATTACTAAAAATAAAATATAAATAAATTTTCCGACAGGACAAAAAAAACTGTGAGAATAAATTTTCTGGGCGGACTAAAAAAGAAAATGAGGATAAATGTTTTGGATGGAGAAAGTTTTTATGTAGGTTGAATAGTATTATTACCTTTTTCATTTACAATTAATATTTATCATCATATGATTATCTTATTCTTTTCATCGTGTGAATTAATACTTTTTGAATGTATTTTTAATGATTTGCGGAAGAATATAAACAAAATTAATTTTTATAGTAAAAATTGGATCAAATTACAATAGTGCACAAAAATATTAATTACCTTCATATTCCATATATTAGTAAGAATCGAACTTCACTATGTATAAATACATGCAAGTGCAACCATTTATGTTGTTTAAATAATTTGTTATTTGTGTAAGTCTCGTGTACACAAAATGCACTATATAACTCAAATATATATTTTTTTAAATAATATTAGTTATTTTCATTAAATAATTACATTTGTCCAACTATAAATGTTCAGTGTACAATTGCATGTACATACAAAACTTCATCCGTAAATTTAGATATGCACAACTCATGATCCAAATTTCTATCAAGTCTTCTTAACGATTTGAGATATATATTTATAAATGTTCAGTGTACAATTGCATGTACATACAAAACTTCATCCGTAAATTTAGATATGCACAACTCATGATCCAAATTTCTATCAAGTCTTCTTAACGATTTGAGATATATATTATGAGACTATTAAGAATTTTGAGCAAGTATTGGAAGGTCAGTGAATAAACCTTAAAAAACATTAATCTGGATTCATTTTTAAATTAGTCGGATTTTTTTTTATCGGTTAATGTTAGTTATTAATGGTTAGAAGTTAGTTCATCAAGTTTCCTTACAATTTCAAATTGTAAACAAAAATTAGTCGGATATTATCACGTCCCACACAAACATCTATATTTATATACAAATAGAACTATTCAATGTAAACAGAAATTTTATGTTATTCCAGCCCAAATCTAGATGTTTTCCATTGGAAGGAAGTTGTAAAAAAACTAACTGTCAAATGGCAAAAAAAAAAAAAAAAAAAAAAAAAAGAGTGAAATGTGTTTTCAATTTTTTTTAGCAACTTCATTTTACATGCATTTTACAAATTTCAATTTGACATATGTTCAAAAATGAAAATTTTATATGTGTCTTTGAGTATTGGGATGAATTTAGTTAATAAATTTTTAAAAAATATAATAAACAATAAATTTTAGGGCAGTGCTAAATGGTCAGATTCTGGTCGGCCAAATTCTTGAAAATTGGTGTTCTTTTACTATATTACCCTTAATGAGATTTTGACTCCATTAACTAAGTTTCTCTCTCCTCCTCCCTCTCCCCCATTGATCTCGCCTATTTTTCCCTCATTTTTTCATTAATCTTACCTAACACGATTTTTAACTCTATTGCTGACAAATTTGTGCGCGATTCTTGTTCCTGAAATTATTAGTAGTTTCTTCATCTTAGTAAATATGAACAACGAGTCCGATTACGTAAATGACTCATTTTTTGGAAGTGATCCTGATGAAGAAGCATTCATGGATGGTAAAGAAGAATTCATGCCAGAAGCTGAAGATGCTGGCGAAGAAGGTTTTACTGCAGAAGGTGTTGATGGTGGGGGAGAAGTTGCAGAACAACAGACTTATTACGAAAAGGATCGTGGAAGTGGTCCTGTTAGAGGTACGCTATACGAGAGCCTTGATAGTTTATTTTCTGCTTATCAAATTCACGCCAAAAATTCTGGATTTGGCGTGTTAATGAGGACAGTTCGCAGAAATAAATATGCGTTAATGACTTGTGATAGAGGACGATTTGGATTTTCACGAAACAAATCGAAAAGAATTGGGTGCAATGCTAGACTAAATGCAATCAAGCAAGATGATGGTTCATGGAAAATCTCAAAAACAATTACAACTCACAATCATAATCTTATTCCCAGTATGTCAGGTCTAATGTGTGCTCATAGAAACGTGAGTGTACATATGAAGAGGCAGTTGGAGGCAAATGACATTGCTGGTATTAGACCAAGTAAGAATATTAGATTGTGCGAAGTCCAAGCTGGTGGTCCTTATAGTATTGGGTGTCTTCCTAAAGATTGTAGAAATGTGATCGATGATCGGAGAAGATTGAGGCTAGGTAGTGGAGATGCAGAGTGTATCCGCAAGTTATTTGATAAGTTGCAACATCGAGATGCAATTTTTTTTATTTGATTGACCTTGATGATGAGTGTAGGTTAAGAAATATTTTGTGGATTCACCCTAGAAGTCGAGCAGCATATGAAGAATTTCACGATATTGTTAGCTTTGATACAACATACTTAGTGAATCGATATGAAATGTCATTCGGAGCTTTTGTTGGTGTTAATCATCACGGACATTCTATATTACTAGGCTGTGCTTTGGTGACATCAGAAGACTCGACTTCATTCAAGTGGGTATTTGAAAATTGGATAACAACAATGGGTGGTGTTAAACCTTCTGCTATAATAACGAACCAATGTGAAAGCATTAAGATCGGTTTAAGTGAGGTGATGCCAGAAACTATTCATCGATATTGCTTGTGGCATATCTATACTATATATAAAAGTGGCTTGGGTTGGAGAAACATTTTTGGACACTCCTACCCCTAGCCACTTTTTTCTCTCACAAATTCATCCTACCGTTTGTTTACTACCGTTTGATTGACCTTGATGATGAGTGTAGGTTAAGAAATATTTTGTGGATTCACCATAGAAGTCGAGCAGCATATGAAGAATTTCACGATGTTGTTAGCTTTGATACAACATACTTAGTGAATCGATATGAAATGTCATTCGGAGCTTTTTGTTGTGAACCTGGGAGTTGCTGAAATTATGGGAAGAGATGATTCCGGTGAAGTAGCGGCGCCGATCGAAGAAGAGGCACATATATTGAGAATGGAATTAGTTCGTGAAGGGAAGATATTAGAAGCTGAAGCTAATAAAGTGGAACTCAAAGTCATGGAAAGTAATTGTCAGAAGGGAGTTGCGTGTTTGCATCTTAGCAAATGAGAAATTGATGAGGACAAGTTAATTACCATACACGTGGATGGATGGTTGCTGATTATTTTTTAGTTTCAAGTTATGCTTTTGAGTCCCTAGTTTTATTAATTTATATTTTGGCATCTTTAGCTTTTGGTAATTACTTTTGGGGCTGTGGTCCTTGGTTTGTAAGGGTGGGTACGATTCTGTTGCAATCAATCAGAAAATATTCTAAATCTCTTTCCTCTTTCTCTCTCTGAATTTTCTCCCATTTCTCTCTATCCTATTCTAATCTTCAAATCTTCAACAATTTATTTGAATATTGTTCATCAGTTTCCAGAAGAATATTACAAAAAAAATATTACAAATTATAATAGTGAAATACCACTACATTTGGTATTCAGAGGCAGGTCTTTTCTTCTACATCATGGCGGAGAATACGCGATTTAAGGATCTACAAGAGGCACAAAAAAGGGTGGAACAATTAGTGCAAACTGAGGCACTAAAGTGACAATCATCAACAGATAAATTTCAAGAGAATATTCATTCACTTACCTCTTCAATGGATATTATGTTGAAAAAAATGGAGCATTTCACCACCACGTTAGCAACCCTACAGCTCCAGGTTCTGAACAACGAGAAGGGCAAAGGTCAGATGGGGGATCAGGGCTCAATATTGGGGGATCCTGGTGGGGGATCTGGTAACGCTGCTGCATTTTCACCCTTTCAAGAAACATATTCAAACAGACAAGTTGAAATTAACTATCCTTCTCCAGTTAATGTGCATACACCAATACCTAGGGTTGAGTTTCCTAAGTTTGATGGTACAAATCCTAGAATGTGGATGTTGAAATGCAATAATTATTTCAAGATTATTCCAAATATTCCTGATTCACAAAGGGTTACACTAGCTTCTATGCAATTTGAGGGTAAAGCAGCTCTTTGGTATCAAAACATAGCTCAAAAAAATTTGGATTTTACATGGGACCAGTTTTTAGGGCTTGTTTCAGCTAGGTTTGAGGAACTCAAAGAAACTGCTGTAATTTCGAGTTCAACAAACTTAAATGAGACGAGGTTCTTATGGTGACTATGTGGAGAAGTTTGAAGAACTCAAGGCATGCTTACTCATGTATAATGGGCATGACTTTTAAAAGAAAAATATTTTGTGGCCAGCTTTATTAGTGGTCTTAGTGAGGAGTTACTGATCATTCATGAGCATGTTTGAGCCCACAACCCCGCAAAATGCCATCATTTTGGGAAGGAAACAAACTACTACGTTGGATGCAATGTCAAGGAAGTTTAAGACCTCTTATAGAGGTGCTAACCTTAACTCTAACCCTAACCTTAACTCTAACAATCAACAATGGAAGAAAAATGAAACAACTCAAGGAAAATCACAACCTATCAATTCGAGAGCTCCAATGAAGCTACTTACTCCCGCAGAAATGGCCGCAAGAAGAGAGAAGGGATTATGCTATAACCGTGATGAACCTTTTGTGGCTGGGCATAGAGTGCAAACAAAAGATCACCTATATGATTGTAGCTGATGAGGTTGATGAGGAAAGGGCTGACTATGTTGGGGCAGAGTAGCAGCAAGAAGAGGATTTTATCCCATCACCTTTGGATGAAGTGCATATGTCCTTGAACTCCCTTGATGGTCAGAATGGCACTACAACTATGCGAATTTTTGGGGAATGCAATAAACAATCATTGCATATTCTTATTGATTCAGGAAGTACTATCAGTTTTATTGGGGCAAGCGCTGCTAAAAGGCTGAATTGTAAACTTACTCCAGTGAAACCTTTACTAGTAAAGGTTGCAAACGGGCAGCGTATGGTGAGCGATCAGAAGGTGGAATCGTTCACGTGGAACATGCAAAAACATCAATTCTGCTATTCCTTAAGGCTTCTTGAAACAGATTGTTGTGATCTTATCTTGGGAGGTGATTGGCTCAAATCTTGTACTCCTATCGAGCTAGATTATGAAAAGATGACAATCACAGTTAACCTCATGGGGGAAAGAGTAAAGTTGAAGGCTCTAACTACGGCGCTAAGTTGTAAGTTGATCTCAGATGTATCCTTGCACCAGCTGATGCATTTAAATCCACAGACTGAAGTTGAGGAAATCTATTGGATCAGTTGTTGTCCAATACAAGAGGAGATACCACCTGATTTACAGTCTCTCCTGACTAGCTACAAGGATATATTTGACGAACCCACTGGTCTACCACCCACAAGAGGGGTAGAACACCAAATCATCCTGAAACCAGGAAGCATGCCCAAGCAACAGGTTCCCTACAGGACCTCTCATACCCATAAAGAAGAGATTGAGAAGATTGTTCAAGAATTACTTGATAGTGGATTTATTCAACACAGTAGAAGCCCTTTTGCTTCTCCCGTTATATTAGTGAGGAAGAAGGATAACACTTGGAGGTTATGCGTTGACTACAGATACCTCAATGATCTCACAGTTAAGCATAACTATCCCATACCCATTATTGATGAGCTTTTGGATGAGTTACATGGGGCCAAATTCTTTTCTAAGATCGATCTTAGATCGGGCTATTTTCAGATATTGATGGACCCTAAATATCGGTACCTTACTGCGTTCAGAACCCACAATGGCCACTACGAGTTTCTAGTTATGCCATTTGGATTGTGTAATGCCCCTGCTACGTTTCAATCACTAATGAATCAGGTTTTCAGGGAGTATCTGAGGAAATCAGTTTTAGTATTTTTTGACGATATTCTTGTTTATAGCCCGACATGGGCTATACATTTACAGCAGCTGGAAACTGTCCTTAAACTGCTAAGGCAGCATCGGTTATATGCCAAAATGAGCAAATGTCAATTTGGGCAGACCAAGGTAGAATATCTCGGGCATATTATCACTCAAGATGGGGTTGCAACTGATCCGGAAAAAATATCCAGCATGCTGCAATGGCCCAAACCTAAAACTCTAAAACAATTGAGAGGGTTTTTAGGTCTTACGGGTTACTACAGAAAGTTCGTTAAGGGGTATGGAACAATTAGCAGTCCGTTGACTAACTTACTGAAGAAGAACAATTTCCATTGGAATGACGAAGGCGAGGAAGCTTTTCAAAATTTAAAGGTTGCTATGAGCCTCGCTCTCGGTTCTAGGCCTACCCGATTTTACAAAGCCATTCACCATAGAAACGGACGCCAGCGGAGGCGGGTATTGGAGCGGTTCTAATGCAAGAAGGGAAGCCATTGGCCTACATGAGTAGGGTGCTATGCCCAAGGAACCAAGCACTATCTATCTACGAAAGAGAGTTTTTAGCAGTGTTGATGGCTATCCAGAAGTGGAGGCACTACTTGCAGGGCAGGAGATTTACCATCAAAACAGATCAACAATCTCTTAGGTACCTGTTAGATCAAAAGGTTGTCACTCCCATACAACAAAAATGGATAACGAAGCTGCTGGGTCTGGACTATGACATACAATATAAAAAGGGGCATGAGAATAGGGCTGCAGATGCCCTCTCGAGGAGAGGAGCTTCGGATGAAGGATGTGCTGCCACCACCACTATAATACCCCAGTGGACTGAACAGATTCACCAAAGTTACCTGGGAGATCCTTTTGTTCAGACCATCATTGGAAATAAGGTGCAAGATGCTACTCAACATCCAGAATTTCAGCTAGTCGAGGGATTATTGAGGTATAAAGGGAGAGTTGTAGTAGGAAATGCTTTCAATTACAGAACACTAATTCTGCATGAAATGCATTCCTCACCTTATGGGGGGCATTCTGGAGTCCTGGGAACATATATGAGAATGAAAAGGGTGTTTTTCTGGCCTAACATGAAGGCTGATATTACTGAGTGGGTGAAGAAATGTGTTACTTGTGCTAAGTGTAAACCAGATAACGGGTCATATCCGGGGTTGTTGCAACCACTACCAGTACCTAACCAAGCGTGGTCACATATCTCAATGGATTTCATTGAGGGCTTACCAAAGTCATGGGGAAAAAATGTCATTTTAGTCATTGTGGACAGATTGACTAAGTATGCTCACTTCATAGCTCTCTCTCACCCTTTTACTGCCCAAATGGTGGCCAAAGTTTTCTTAGATGTGGTCTATAAACTACATGGTATCCCTACCAGTATAGTCACAGATAGAGATAAAATTTTCACCAGTACGTTTTGGAGAGAACTCTTCACTCTTATGGGTACTCAATTAGCCATGAGCACAGCTTACCATCCACAGGCGGACGGACAAACTGAGAGGCTAAATAGGTGTTTGGAGCATTATTTGAGGTGTATGGCGCACACCAATCCCAAGCAGTGGCTTAAATGGTTGCCTTTAGCCGTTAATCGGTATAATACCAACTATCATACCACTGAAGCTAACGCCATTTCAGGCTCTATACGGGTATCCGCCACCCATGTTCAAGATGGGACCCTATTTGGATCTCCCAAATACTGACGCCAAGCAACTACTAAGTGAGAGACAGAAGGCTACTAACACTCTCAGAGATAATTTGACCCAAGCACGAGTAGGATGAAATTCTACGCAGATCAAAGCATGCATAAGAACGGACTTTTGAAGTGGGTGACTGGGTATATTTAAAGTTACAACCCTTCGCATTAATTCACTCGGTCTACGCAAAAATTTGAAGTTGACATCTAAATACTTTGGTCCATACCAAATTATTGAAAAATTGGGTACTGTAGCTTACCGTCTAGACTTACCATCTGAGTCTCGAATACACCCAGTTTTCCACGTTTCTCTCTTGAAGAAATATATTGGTGATAAAATCTTGCCATCTCAGCTACTACCCCCAATGGATGAGTTGGGAAACTACCAGATCTACCCAGCGACTATCACTCTATTGTCCGGCGACCTGCAACAGAAATTAAAAATACCAATGGTCAATGTTTTTTGGATCTGCGAAGAATGGGGTGTTTCTACTTTGGAGGAGATTGACTACATGAGACGTCACTTCCCTACTGATTATCCTTGGGGACAAGGAATTCGTCCACCGGGGGGTATTGTTGTGAACCTGGGAGTTGCTGAAATTATGGGAAGAGATGATTCCGGTGAAGTAGCGGCGCCGATCGAAGAAGAGGCACATATATTGAGAATGAAATTAGTTCGTGAAGGGAAGATATTAGAAGCTGAAGCTAATAAAGTGGAACTCAAAGTCATGGAAAGTAATTGTCAGAAGGGAGTTGCGTGTTTGCATCTTAGCAAATGAGAAATTGATGAGGACAAGTTAATTACCATACACGTGGATGGATGGTTGCTGATTATTTTTTAGTTTCAAGTTATGCTTTTGAGTCCCTAGTTTTATTAATTTATATTTTGGCATCTTTAGCTTTTGGTAATTACTTTTGGGGCTGTGGTCCTTGGTTTGTAAGGGTGGGTACGATTCTGTTGCAATCAATCAGAAAATATTCTAAATCTCTTTCCTCTTTCTCTCTCTGAATTTTCTCCCATTTCTCTCTATCCTATTCTAATCTTCAAATCTTCAACAATTTATTTGAATATTGTTCATCAGTTTCTAGAAGAATATTACAAAAAAAATATTACAAATTATAGTAGTGAAATACCACTACACTTTTGTTGGTGTTAATCATCACGGACATTCTATATTACTAGGCTGTGCTTTGGTGACATCAGAAGACTCGACTTCATTCAAGTGGGTATTTAAAAATTGGATAACAACAATGGGTGGTGTTAAATCTTCTGCCATAATAACAAACCAATGTGAAAGCATTAAGATCGGTTTAAGTGAGGTGATGCCAGAAACTATTCATCGATATTGCTTGTGGCATATCTATACTATATATAAAAGTGGCTTGGGTTGGAGAAACATTTTTGGACACTCCTACCCCTAGCCACTTTTTTCTCTCACAAATTCATCCTACCGTTTGTTTACTACCATTTGATTAAACAATACTCTCCCGAATTTTATTTATGCATCGGTTCATCTTCTCCCCTGTGGCGTTTCTACTTCCTGGGTTTCATTTCGTATGCCATTGATCGATTCAAAATTAATGGATCGCAAACCGCCGTTACGGTCGTCCCCCTCCTCGCAATCATGGCATCAACCCTTCGCCCATCAATTTTCTTAATTGCTTGAATTTGTTTTCAATTGACCGCACACCGCTGTTGCGACCGTCCCTCTCTTTTTACGCTGCAGTCAAGTTATTGTGGTCATCTGTGCATCATTTGGGGGTTAATTGTAAGATCATATTTACCTAGATTATGCCGGGATTTTACACGTTTAATATTGATTTTACTACAACCGCTGTTATGTCACTTTCTTTTGGTTTTTATTAATGTTGGTTGGAGGAACTGACTGTTTTTAGCACTTCATTAATCAAAGTTTCACCAGTTTTACTATTTTCCTTTGGCTTGAGGCATTTTTAATTTTACTGTGGTACTATTTCTTTACAACTATAGATTATCTCATAAACCATTCAAATATAGGAGTTGTGCTAAGCATTGGTATTGCCAATGGCTTGGTTGTGATTCAAATTGTTGAAGGCACTATCATGTAAACATTTAATGACCTCGGATGATTATGGATATCCTATTAATCTATCATAATATATGCCAAATGTGTGTTTCCTCTTATCCAGTAGTATCTTAACTCCATTTATTCTTAACATCCCGCAAGAACTAATATATGCTTGTGTGCCAATATATTTTGTTAAATTTGGTAATTTTATTTATTAGCTTCTTTATTAAGCTATTGTAGGCTATTCTTTTATGTTTGAAAATAAATGAAATGCTTTATCTATTAAAGGATTAACATGACTCAGCCGGTGGTCATTTAGTTATTTGATTGCTGGAATTCAGGCATTCTATAAGGCGTCGAAACTGAGGTTTGACAACGATCCTGCTTTCAAGGAGAAGGCCCAACGAGCTGTAGTTAGTCTTCAGGTAAAAACATGAGAGTCTATCTTGGCTAAATAATCCTCAAGAAGTATTATAAATGTTTTCAGTCTATTTTATAGTGTAGAAATGTCATGGTTTAGACCTTTTCTGCATGACTCTATAATACGTGTATTCATACTACAGGCCGGAGAGGAGAAATAGCGAAATGCATGGGCTAAAATTTGTGAAATAAGTCAAAGTGGATATCAAAAGCTCTATCAGCTGCTTGGAGTTCACTTGGAGGAAAAGGTAGAAAGGGGTCTCTTTTTTAAGCTGGTCTATTGGGTTCCTTTGGTGCAATATCCCGCGAGGTCTATGTAATGGTTGTATTAGTCATTCGTAGAAGGTCCATGGTGATAAATGTATTTTGTTATTTTATTGTCTGATGATGTATACAAGTTATAAGATGTTAGCCCCCTGTTTTTCGTGTTTCCCCAGCTATAAGATATGCATTGATGTTAGTGTTTGTCTTATAATCAAGGAGAAGACTTTTGGAATCCCTAGACATTGTACAAAATTGTTATTTTACGAACTTAGTATTTGGGTTCTTTTTTGCAAGTTGCATTTCATGTATTCTTTTTCGTTTTGACAAGGGTGAGAGCTTCTATAATCCATATATTCCTGGTGCTCTAGAGCTACTGAGTAAACATGGATTTATTGAAGAAAGTGAAGGTGCCCGTGTTATCTTCATTGAAGGAAAAAAAGTACCCCTTATTGTCGTGAAGAGTGATGGTGGGTACAATTATGCATCAAATGATCTTGCTGCTTTGTGGTGAGTTTTCACTAATATATCTTCTGTTCATGGAGGTCTTCTCTAATCCTGTCTGTTTGTTTATCGTACTGTAAATATTATTCACACTTATATAAGTTCCTCCCTGGCTCAAATATGGGTTCAAATCATTAACAAAAATCTTATTTTTTCACCTGTATATGCATCCATGATTAGCACTGTTCTTATGATTATTGCTTTATTCAATAATAATATGCCAGTCCCTCAACTGATGAAACTTGAGCTGCAACTTTATACTACTGCCAACCTGTGAAAAGTGTCGTTGATTTAAGACTTACACATGTGATGTTAGGTATCGACTGAACGAGGAAAAAACTGAATGGATTATATATGTGATAAGAATAAAGGAAGAAATTAGTGTTTTTGCAGTTGTGTGTTTTTAGCAGTTTGATTAGGGTTTATTAGTATCCTTGTGTTAGTTAGTGGGCGTGTGGGCCCAGATTAGGAGGTTTATAAATAGCAGTGTCCACCCTTTGTTAGGGACTTTTGGAATTTTAATTGTAAACAGCCTTTGGCTTGGGCGGGAATTGATCCCGAGAATTCAATCAATCATCTTCGTTCTTCATTTTGAGTGTTCGACTTCTTTGACTAACAATTTGGTCCAACGTACCGGATTCCAAACGAGATCGGAGAAGAGGATCCTAGCGCTAGAGAAAAGCGTGGTGACGTTAGAGAAAGGAGTCGAGGGAATAACATCGGATTTGAATAAGAGAATTGACGAACTAGCGACTCAGTTCAATGGAAGAATTAACGGACTAACGACTCAGTTCAATGGAAGAATTGACGGAATTGAGAATATGTTGAAGCAACTACTTAAAGAAAAAGGGGAAGAACGTGTTGAATCCACCAACACCGCAGCGGACCACCAAGAGAGGGTGGAGAAACAAGGGGAACATGCTGAGACTTTGAGCGCGATCTTTAATCGGCAAAGAATGTCAGGTATGGGGACTATGGAACGATCGTCTACTCTTAAACCGACCTAGGCTAAGCTCGAACTGCCGTACTTTACGGGTGAAAACCCATCAGCCTGGATATCTAGATTGGAACAATACTTTAGAGTTGACAACACCCCAGAGGACATGAAGATGCAGTTAGCCCTCATCGCAATGGAGGGAACTACTCTTCAATGGCTACAGTGGCTCCTCTCACGGTTTCCAGATTTGGGATGGGAAGGTTTCACCATTGAACTTTTGCGGAGGTATGGAGATGATCCGCGTACCAACCCATATGAGGCTTTGGCGGCTACAAAGCATGTGGATTCCGTTGATGAGTATGTCGAGAAATTCATTTCGAGACTCTCTTTGGCGAAAGGCTTGTCGGATGCGATCACCCTTGGTATGTTCTTGAATGGGTTAAAAGAAGAGATACGACTGAAAATCCAATCCAAAGATACAGGAGACATACACTCAACAATGCATTTAGCAAGAGAAATTGAAAGAGAATTAGATCCTGCACGTAACAGCCCAGGAAAGCTCACGACGTGGAACCGTTATCGTGCACTAAGGAACGATTCGTTCTCAAGAAATGATAAGTTTATTTCGGTAGTGAGCCAAACACGCCCCCAAGGATCTGGCAACACCGCATCGTCCCACCCAGGCCTGGAATCTGGCAGGCGGTCACCGGCGGAATCAAAGGGTTCAATTAATCCTTGTCGATCGCGCGGCATGCGTTATATGTCGCACAACGAGTATGCGGACTTGCGAGCCCGTGGCCTTTGCTACAAATGTCGTGAGCCATATACTCCTACTCACGTTTGTGTGGAGAAGACTCTACGAATAATGTTAATCGAGGACGACAATGACGACGGAGAGGTTGTAATAACCACAAAGGGGAGCCCACTGATGAATCATTTTTTAGATGGACAAGGCTGTTCTCAAGCGGTGGGGAATTGATAAGAATAAAGGAAGAAATTAGTGTTTTTGCAGTTGTGTGTTTTTAGCAGTTTGATTAGGGTTTATTAGTATCCTTGTGTTAGTTAGTGGGCGTGTGGGCCCAGATTAGGAGGTTTATAAATAACAGTGTCCACCCTTTGTTAGGGACTTTTGGAGTTTTAATTGTAAACAGCCTTTGGCTTGGGCGCGAATTGATCCCGAGAATTCAATCAATCATCTTCGTTCTTCATTTTGAGTGTTCGACTTCTTTGACTCTAACAATATGTCACTGGTGTTGGCCAAAGAGAGAACTTTGAAATGTTTTTTACTGTAAGTTTGAAAATCTGTACATGGTATATGGTGAATTCTGCTCTCTCTTTTGCATTTGAGGCTGAAGAGCTTTTTTGATTGCTTTTGTAGGCTGCAAAACGAGCTGGTTGGCTTCCAGCTGAGGACAATAAGTATCCTAGAGCTAGCCATGTGGGGGTTTGGGCTTGTTCTTGGAGAAGATGGAAAGAGATTCCGTACTCGCAGCACTGAAACTGTTAAACTGGTTGATTTACTAGATGAAGCCAAAAATAAATGCAAAGCAGCTCTAATTGAAAGAGGTTTGTTGCTGTCCTCTGTCCTAAAAACTACGGGGTTTTGAGAGTAGCTTGGAACTATGTACAACTGTTTAATCATATTATTCTAATGCTAAGAAATCTGGACATAACAAGTGCTTGGAATGTATCCCAGGGAAGGATAAAGAATGGACCCAAGAGGAGCTTGATAAAACTGCTGAAACAGTTGGATATGGAGCTGTTAAGTGAGTTTCCTGTGATCTGCATCATTTCCCTGATTAATTTTGTTTGCGTGATATAAAAAACTATGTTGTCTATTTGAATCTTACTCTTTTTTTAGCTCAGGATCTATCAGCAGCTTTTAGTTTATGTTATAGTTATGGGACACTCTTGTGTGAGACCGTCTCATGCATGAGACGGACACGAGACAGAGTCACTTTTTAATAAATTATTATCACTTTTTCATAAATTGTTGTCACTTTTCAATTCGTTATCACTTTTACACTAATTTGTATCACTTTTTTAAAAAGTGATAACAATTTATCAAAAAGTGACTAGGTCTCATGCATGAGACGGTCTCATACAAGTTTTTGCCTATAGTTATATGTATATGTTTGGAGGAACTGAAATGTTTATATTAATTGTTATACCTTTTAATGTCACCTTTTTTCTTCCATTTTTTTTATCTATTAGTTTTGCTTCCTTTGAATGTTTGGGCAAGATAAAGCTTGCGATCTTTTGTACTTGCAAAGTTGTTCACCGACTTTAATTCTATTACTTGTAAACAATTTTGAAGATTAGGTGTGCAATCATTTACTAATTCTAACAAAAATTTTGTTAGTATCATGAACATATTTATTTAGAATAATTACTCCATTTGATATTGATGCTAACACCACAAAAAAAAAAACGAATTTGGCGAGGGGGTTAGCGAGGGAATTAACGAGGGGGAGGGGTTTGGCGAGGGCTTTACCGAGGGAAGGTAGCCCTCGGCAAAAACCTTGTCGGTAAACACTTCCCTCGCCAAATCCCTCGCTAATTAACGAGGGCAGTTACCCTCGCTAATTGCCGAGGGATTTGGCGAGGGCGAGTGTAGTGAGGGCTTTAGCGAGGGCTGAATTAGCGAGGGTTTTAGCGAGGGGCGTTTGGCGAGGGTTTTGGCGAGGGCCAGCTGGCGAGGGAGTTGGCGAGGGCTAGGTTGGCGAGAGTTCGATTGGCGAGGGAATTGGCGAGGGGGAGAGCTGGCGAGGGCATTGGCGAGGGCCAGCTGGCGAGGGTGGGCCCCTCGTCTTGCCCCTCGCTAAATTTAAACTTGAAATAAAAAAATTCGCGGCCAGGGGGTATCGAACCCGCGACCTAGCCGCGGGCCAGAGGCTGGCAGCGCGATTTTAATTTCGCGCGAGGAGGATTCGATCCCGCGACCTCCGTGTCAATAGGAGGAGAGTCTCAGCCGCTTTACCGTTTGGGCAAAGCTAATCATTCGATATGATTTTACTTTTAATTATATTAATATCATATTATGTTCATTATTTTATATATTTAATTATAATTAAATTGTATACTATATATTTAATTAAATTTTATACTATATATTTAATTAAATTATCTACTATATATATTCAATTAAATTATATCATTTTTTAATTTTTATTATTATAACATATATATTCAATTATATATATTTACTACATATATTATCATTTTATCATTTTTATTATTATCACATATATTTTCAATTAAATTGTATATTATATATTCACTAATGTTATTATAATTTTCAATTAAATTGTATATTATCATAATTTTTATTATTTTCATTTATAAATGTTATTATTATTATAACATATATATTCAATTATTATAATTATTATGTCTATAATTGTTATTATTATCATATATACCTGTATTATCATGTTTATATATGTAATCTTAAACAATTAAAATTAATACTTTAAATAATTAAAATTCATCATCTTAATTAATTAAAATTCATACTCGTAAATATTTAAAATTCATAAATTCTTAATTAACATTCAGAAAAATTCATAGTTTTAAACAAAAATAATGAATTCACCGCCGCCTAGAACCCCGGGACCCTCGTGATGACTGATCAGAACCACTCTGACCACCTGGGGGAACACCACTACCAGGTAAGGAATCCTGCATCCCCTGCAACAGCTCCTGGATTTGACGTTGCATGTTCGCCGTCAACTCCTCTCTCAAAGCTGCGTCTCTTCGCTCCATCTCCGCCTGCATCCTATCACGCTCCTCTTGGAGCAGGCGATCGACATCGGCTAGGTGTAGCCGGGGAGAGGAGGAGGAGTACTCGATGAGCAAGAGCCGGAAGGGATGCGTCTGGACTTACCAGTGACCGAGACCCCGAACCCTCCCGTGTTGTTTTCCAACGGTTTGGACATAAATCTGGGATAAGTCGGGTTGGGGTTCGGAGCTCGACCCCTCAGAGGGCTGAGGCATCTGGGAGGCCGCCTCTTGTACTTCATATTGTACGAATATTTCCACAATTAAAATTTTAGATTACAAAAATAGACATATATATAATTTTTTTTATAAATTATTACATAATATAAAATGAAAATACTTACAATGTGTCACTACTTGAATTTCAGTAGGTGTACTCCCTTCGGGAGTTGCGTGGTGGTGCTTTGCACTATGTCCCGATCGGTGGGGGCCGTCCATGCTTCATCTCCTGTATTTATTTAATTAGAACCACGTGTTTAATTAAAATATTGAACTAGCATTAAAAAATTACTTACATAGTCATATGAATACTCGGCTGATCCACGGGATCTGCCCCTATGACGGGAGATGCCAGTACCCCGGCCTCCAGGCTCCGACATTCAATTCCTCCTACACTGCGCGCTCTTTGACCTCACCTCTTCTCTACCCCAATACTCGAGCAGTGGATTGAAGACGGCGTCATCCCATCCAGCACACTGTTCCTTGGTGAAGAACAGCGTTTTCACGTTGTTCAAAGATATCGATGTATCTTTCCATTTGCCCTACGAAGGAACGGTGATACACCTCCGTTGAGTTCGTAACGGAAGGGTCCCACCTAGTCACTCTCTGCCAAACAAAATATTATTGTACTCAATAAGCGTTAAAGTTTATAAATTAATCAAAATTAAATAGCGAATAACAAAATATAATGTACACGAAATGACTCCCGAAGACGTCTGCGACCTCTCCGAGGAGATATCATCCGGAAAGTGAATGCACCGGGCTCCATATGTTTATACATAATATCCCGAATAATCCTGGATACCCGATTCGATGGCATCAACTCCGCAAAAATGGAATAAACACGCGAAATTATAATAGACATATAAATATGACACGGTTTATTATTCACAAGTATTTAACTTACGTGCCCCTGTAGATCCATATATCCAGGATCGAACCCGCAGAGCCGGAGCTGGATCTGGATGGTCCTCATAAGACTCGAGCCGGCGGCCTCGTCCGCTTCATCTGCTGAATAATGGGTACCGGACTGGTACCCTCGACCCCTGCATCCGACGCTCCGTCTGACCCAAATCGTCTCCTGGACCCAGACGGTCCCCTCCATCCAGACGGTCCGCTCATCTGTAACAATAATTAAATAAAACCATATTATTACACTATTCAATAACAAATAATTCATCATATACTGAAAGCAAAGTGCATTAAAATGAAACACACATAATTATTACACTATATATTCAATATTCATCTGAGTTTTCATCCTCCTCCTCCTCTTCACTCTCCTCCTCCTCCTCATCATCATTTTCTTCTTCTTCTTCTTCGTCTTCTCCTTCCTCTTCTTCATTATTTTCAATATCAATTAGTGGACCGTTGACATCTGTCAATATGATTGGATCATCATCCGTTTGCACAACATTAATTTGGGACTCAAGGTCGTCTTGAAAGGGGGGAAGCTCTTGTTCATTCGTTGGCACGGTTTCGACCAAGGATCTCGGTTTGATTTTGCAAACGGCCAACCACTCATGTCTACGCTTTTCCGGGTACTTGCAATAGTAAACTTGAGTGGCTTGACTTGCTAACACAAAAGGATCGTAGCGGCCGTATCTTCCCCTTTGATTAACGTCCACAAGTTTGTAATGAGGATGTACTCTAGTTCCATTTGGCACGAGATGGATCAAACCACTCACACTTGAGAAGAACAACATTTTTCTCAATACGTCCGGGGTACTCCAATTGCACTACTTCCTCGAGGATCCCGTATAAATCATTCTCATCTGCATCATAATTTTTACCCTTGATACAAACGCCACAATTTGAAGTAGATTTAGATGAGCCATAAGTTCGTGTGTGAAATTTGTAACCATTCACGTAATATCCAGGGTATGTGGTGACACAACTCGAAGGACCGCTAGAAAGATCACGTATCCACCGATTTTTAATATTGTTTATCCTTACAAGTTGTTCAAACCACGATGCAAACTCATCTTGTAGTCTATTATCTTGTTCAGCCCTCGAGAGTCCCGGATGATATTTTTGCAATTGCTCGGAAAACATACTACAAAAGGGGATTTGATTATTTAATATACGGATTGACGGTATAATTAACAAAAGTTGAACGTTATAAACTTACTCGATATACGGTTGCAACTCGGGACAATTCAGTAACACGTACGTATGAGTCGTGTTTTTCTCCTCATCTATAATCCATCATTTGTTCACCTTTCCAAGATGTCGACCAGGAGGTATAAATATGGACAAAGTACCTTTCGCTACTTCGGGTACCTCGCCCCAACCATCGTAATTACGAGGTACACTGTGCCGCCTCGTCTGAACGTGATCGCCAAAATAGAGGGAACAAAATATTGAGGCCTCTTTTGTTAAATACGCATTTGCAATCGATGCTTCAACATGCGCCTTGTTACCAACACTGAGGTTTAAATTGTGAAGATACCTAATTAAATGAATCAAGTGTTATATATATATATATATATATATATATATATATATAATATAATATAACCGTTTTAGGTAATCAAATAATTTAGAGTTATAAATTACCTCTCAAATGGATACATCCATCTATCTTTGCCACAGGACCAACTATCCTTGCTTCGTATGCAAGGTGCACGGCAGATGCTCCATCGAATTGAAGAAGCGGGCGGAAAAATACGTTCCAACTTACACAATATAACTGGAACATCTGCTTCCAATCGAGTCATGTTCTCTCTTTGTAATGGATGTAGAAGTTAACTCCTAAAGAACAAACTAAGTTCGTTATTGCTTTCCACACATTCGGCGGCGAGTTTCACGAAAAGCAATCGGGAGTAGTCTCTGCATAAACACATGGCAATCATGACTCTTCATCCCAAACATCTTCAATTTGCTCCAGTCTACACATCGAGATAGGTTAGACACATAGTCATCGGGAAACTTCAACTCGGTTACCCATCCGCCTGAGATCATCCTTTTGACTCTTATCAAGTGAATAACAAGCTTTGGGATACTTTCCGTGCGTTGACATTTCTCTAGAGAGGCGGCGACAATATTCATTAAGTTCATCCCTAGACTTATTTGTGTCTTTTGTTTTCCCTTCTACATTCATCCTTTGTGTAGAACAAATTATCAAACACATTTTTTTCAATGTGCATCACATCCAAATTATGCCGGATCAAGAGGGTACTCCAATATGGCAAATCCCAAATCCTCCGCCCACCATCTAATCTTTTGTTGTGGGCCTCGGCACCCTCTTCTTGTCACTTTCTGGTACCCCAACCAATCAATTTCTTGTAGAAGCATTTCACCTGTTCGGATGGGTGGTGGGTCATCTGTAACTACTACATTCTTCGTGAATGCAGTCTTGTTCTGCGATACGAGATGTCCCCTAGGTAAGAACTTACGATGGTTATCAAACCCACGATTTTTCTGGCCTGAGTTTTAAAGTGAAGGCATCGGAGTACTCAAAGACAATATGGACAAGCGATCCTTCCAAATGGTGCTCCATCCGCACAACATTGAGTAAGCCGGAAAGTCACTAATGGTCCAGATTAATGCGGCTCGCATCATAAAATTCTCGCTTTCTAGCAACATCATAGGTTTCCACCCCATTTCCCCACAGCATGTTCAAATCATGAATTAGTGGCTGTAAAAATACATCTAAATTATCCTTCGGATTTTTAGGACCATTCACACCACGTCTAGCAGGTTTGAATCGTGACCGACCACAAACCTTACAAGATTCAAGTTCCCTGTCTGCACCCCAATATATCATACATTTATTTGCACAAAGAATCAATCCTCTCTACGGGAAGACCCATCCCACCCATCAATTGTTTAGTATCGAGAAAATTTCTTTGGCACCAGATTTTCTGGAGGGCAAATCTCACTAATCAAATCAACTATTTGATTGTAACCCCTTTCAGACAGTCTATTCTCAGTTTTAATGTTTAAAAGACGGGCATTGAATGACAACTGAGAATGAGACTCGCAACCAGGATGAGATCCCGATCCGCCGCACGAAGCATGTCAAAAAAATGCAAAGATCTTTGATTAGGAGGTCCCCCCACTAAGGGGCTCTTCTTCCACATTTTGGAAACCGATGTTAGGACCGAGAAGTTAAGTCCATCATCATATTTTGGTACGAGCTAGGTCTTCGATTGGTGTCGTCAACTCTATATGAAGTTGGCGCCGGTGATCATAGTTTCGGTGTGGCATAGAATTCCAATTTTGCTCACCGTGCAAAATCCAATTGTGATAATTAGACATAAACCCATGCCTAAACAAATGTGATTTCACGTCAATGGGTTCTCTAAAACTATGATTCCTACATTTGAATTTCGAGCAAGGACACCTAAACTTTCCTCCACTCATCCATTCCGGGTTACTAGTAGCGAATTCTATAAATGATTCGATTCCATTAAGAAATTCGGGAGATATCATGCCATTAATCGTTCTTGGACCATACATCCAACTACGGCTTGAATAATTCATCTGTTTCAAATTAATGAAGATTCAAAATTTAATTAAATCATAATTAATTCTTCCACTTAATATTTTTTTTCCTAATATTAATATATATATTTTCTAAAAATTTCGGCAGAGTTTTGTTTTATTTTATCGCATTCCCCAGTTAATATATCAAGTTTATTCCTAGTGCATCCATTTCCGACTTAATTAAAATTAATCAAGTCGGAACGCACGTTCTACAGCAAACAATACCAAACAATTCATCAACCCTCAACTCCAACATCAACTTGAATCGAACATCGATTCAATTTTCAAAATTAATATTATAATTGAACTATCATACAAAATTTGATCGAACATCGATCACCATATATATAAATTATTATTATATCATATGAGCATGCAAAATAATTTTAAATCAAATAATTATTACAATTAAATTAAAAGCATATCTTTAAATAATTAATTAAAAAAAGAATACTTACGGTGATAGAGGTGGCGTGTAGTGAAATTATATGCCCGGATCGAATCTTTTTTCAACACACCTACAAATATATATATTATAGCAATTAAATTAAATTATAATAATTAATATTAAAAATAAATTTATATAATTGCATACATACTAATTACTCTAAATAATTAATAAATTTATACTACTAATTAATTATATAATTGCATACATATACTAACTCTAAATAATTAATAATATTATACTACTAATTATTTCTAAATAATTATTAATAATTAAAATACACATAACAATTACAAAAATTAACACTAAATAACTAATAAAACAATACCTATACAAGCATATGTATAGTAACAACAAAATTAACAACAAAATTACACAAATATATGCATATGAAAAAATACAAAATTTGTAAAATAACAACAAAATTAACCGATTAAATCATAAAAACTCACCGTAGAAATGTTCCTAGGAATGAGTAGAACAAAGCCCGACTATTGTACGGGCCAATTTCAGGCGGCGGCGGCGGCGGCGGCGGCGACGGGAAAATGGGGGAGAAAAGAGGGGCTGTGCGTGGGGGAAGAAAGGCTGGGCTGGGTTTTATACCCAAATTTTACGAGGGCAATACCAAGGGGCCCAAGCCCTCGTTAATACATTGCCGAGGGGCCCAGCCAGCCCTCGTTAAATTTGGGCCTGGCGAGGGGCCCAACCCTCGTTAATTGGCGAGGGCTTAATTTCCCTCGCGAAGGCCCTCGTTAAAATTGGCCCTCGCCTATCCCCTCGCTAATTAACGAGGGTTTTCTCCCCTCGCTAATCCCCCTCGTTAATTTTGGATTTTTTTGTAGTGTAAGAAAAAAAAATTTGTGCTCATGAAATGACACGCATAAAATCTTAGCTTTTTATTTAAATTTTGCTTTTAATTATTTTCTATTATTTTCTACCAACTATTCATATAAAACGTGCACCGCACGTGGTATAAATCTAGTTATGTCAAAGTTACCTTTGAAATTCAAAGGCGTTGGTGACTATAATTGAGCATGCTTTGATTTTAAAAGCATTGTCTACGATAGCCTTACGATTGAAAGTTTTGAGAGAAGGTGGGGGAGTTCTTGGCCAGACATGGACTTGAAAACAAGGTGTGGCTTCAAAAATTGTATCTTGAGAGGGAGAAAAGGGTGCCCGTGTACTTGAATCACATGTTTTGGGCTGACATGCTTTTAACACAGAGAAGTGAAGGCATGAACTTCTATTTTGATGAATTCCTCCACTCTAGATGCAGTTTGAAGGTGTTCATGGAAAAATACGAAATTGCAGTTGGTAAGAAGATTCAAAAGGAGTTTATGGCCGATTTTGATTCAAAGACAAAGGTTAAACGTTTGAAGACAATTTTTCCATGGGAGAGACAATTTGAAGAAGTCTACACCAATTCGATTTTTTGAAAAAATCCAGGACCAGATTGGCCGAATGATTTACTGTAATCTTGTTCCATCCTCTGCAGATGCAGATGGAGTTTTCGAGGATGGTGTTGAAAAGTTTAATATTTTGGAGAGAAATATTGGTAATCCTCCCACTCAGAAGGAATGTACGTATATGGAGTATCGTCCAATTGGAGAATACCTTAGTTGCAATTGCAGGAAGTTTGAGTTCATGGGAATACTTTGTTGTCATATTTTCAAGGTTTTGAATGAACGAGATATACGTCTCGTACACGAGAGGTACATATTAAGAAGGTGGAGGAAAGATATTTTTAGAAGGCATTCTTGGATTTTTGTTGAAGGAACGTATCCAAACATGACTGATGAGTACAAAAAATATCAAGAAATTGAAAAACGATTTCAAGAATGCATCGATGTAGCCTTAGGCAGTTTAGATAAGATGGTCTTTCTTAAGGAACAACTGTTAGCATTGAAGGACAACATTTTGGAATGGGAAGCTGAAGATAATTCAAATGACATGAACAGAAGTTTTGATGCAGCATCTACCCAAATTGAAAGTGTTGGTGGTGGCCCGATACGTGACCCGACCAATACTGGTAGAAGGGGAAGGCCTAGAAAATCTTGTATGAAGTCGGCTTTGGAGGAAAATACTAGAGGGAGAGGAAGGGGGAGAGGACGAGGTCGTGGAAGAGGAGAACAAGGACGTGGAGTAGGAGGAGGACGTGGAAGAGAATTGGGTAGGGTAGCAACACAGCCAACTGATATTGATAATGGCGTGTTTAACTTTGATTTGAATGATCCCGTTCCATTTTTTGCAACACAATGAACATTGCGAATTACTTAAATTTGAGTACTAAAAATTGTGTACTTTGTAATGACATTATTTCTGCGATGGAGGTTTAAGTGTTGAATGTTATTTACTACATTTAGTTTTTCATTTGTAGTGCATTTGTTTGTTCAATTTTTTGATGATTATCAGAATCTCTTTGTTAAATTTTCTTGTACATTTACATTTAAAAGGGCATAAAAATATCCAAAAGGAGTTACAGCAGGAAGGAAACAACAATAAATTACATCCCAATACCATTCTGGGAGTCACGAAAAATTACACACTTTAAAACAAGATGAAACGTATAAACACTGTAATTTAACATTGTAATACAACCAATTTTGAAAAATATGATGCTCCTCACTTTAAAACAAGTGTTGGTACATGAGTGGTATTACTACCACACTTCATAGGTAACACCAATACTAATATCTTGTCTTGTTTAATATATGGATAAACTCTTATACTATAAACGAGATAAAATATATAAACACTGTAATTTAACATTGTAATAGAACCAATTTTGAAAAATATGATGTTTCTCACTTTAAAACAAGTGTTGTTACATGAGTGGTATTACTACCACACTTCATAGGTGACACCAATACTAATACCTTGTCTTGTTTAATATATGGTAAACATATTATCTCAAAATATTTTCTTTTTATTAAAATTTATTATCTAATTTTTATATTAGTATATAATTTTAAATTAACATGATTAATTTATTTGTCTAATTTGATTAATTTTTATATAGTATTTGGATTAATTCTACTGATATGTTAAAAATTATTATTTATTATTTTTTAAAAAATATTTAAGGAAAATAATATGTATGATAGATATTATCACGCTTTAAATACGATAATAATTCCTCTCCTTCCCAATTCAAATCCACTCACACACGTTAGGGCCCTATCACTGCTATCACACAACACGACTTCCCATGCATTATTCTGGCTGCACAAAATCAAACTTTGGAGAAATCTCAGTTGTTGATCTGGTCTTTTTCACATTTTGGTTCAACAATGCCCCTTGGTTGGAAATCGGAAACTGATTTGTACTTAATGTGGCCAGAATATGGCTATTCCTGGAATTCATCAAATCCTCGGAGAAGTCCGGCGTCACAACCGACGGGATTACCTGTTCAATAATAAAGTAGTCCTAAGAATTGGGCTGATCCTGATCAGAGAAGAATTCTGAATAATAGTTGACCAAGTTCGTACGAGAGGCGCTGTCGTAGTTTGATCTACCGATTTCAACCCTCGAAGAGTTTGTGGTCCATGTATTTGCGAATGGGATTTAGCCTTTTCTTTACTTGAATCCCACTTGGCTTGGTGAAAGAATCTCATTCCTGGCTTGAGCTTGAGGATTTTATGACCCGGGGAGATACATGCTAACTATGGGTAGGAAGCAGGAACCTTTATGTAAATAATTTAGGGGGGTTACAGATCTCTTATACTACCATCGATCTAAATCCATCCCGAGCCTTTTATTCCACCTCTCCTCTCTCCAATCCTCGATCAAACTTGCGTTCCCCAGGCGCTATTAAATGGGGGGTATTTCCTTCGCCTATCGTATCGGCTTGGCTTCGTCCCGAACCAAGGAGCAACCATTTTAGGCTCGAGTTCCCGTTTCAGCTTGATAGCTATATCTTTCTTAACTGGGTTTTTTAACTTTACATCTTTTCCCATTGAGGCCGAACCTAAACCTGTGCTCGAGAGATAGCTGTCCATACATCCCATACTTGCTATAGTTTCTAAATAAATAGAGGGTAAGGCTATAGAAGAATATACATTACTGATAAAGTTATCGTGAACAGTGTAAATAGGAGCGCTTTTATCAATCATACCCTTGACTACTTTCAATCGGATTCAGTTATTGACTCGGATGATTTTGATATTTATGATGCTAATCAAGCTTCAAGCAGTATGGTGGCCGTCTCCGCCGGCTGTCAGCCTTCATCTACGCCTACTTACTGTTCTATTGACTCTCGGAGCCTTCCTATGGAGGCAGTTGCATCTCCGCCGCCCCCACCTACCCCTGTAGCCTAGCTCCCCTTGAAGCTTTCAAGACTATTCCTTAAAGGTACCGTGACTCCCTTGGGCCGCACGCCGCCATACTCGAATAAAAAAGACTAAACTATAGACCTGGACTCTGTCCTTGTATACGACTCGATTAGCCATTGAGCCTGAGTCCTTTCTTTTTTAAAGGACCTTAAACCACCCTATTTACCAAGGCAGCACCCAACAACGACGTTGCTCAGTCACAATACGCAGGGGCAGCCCCTCTGAATGCATTGATAGATACATCCGCGGAGCCAGGTACGAAAAGTTTGACCTGTTGTGACGAGTTGATCGCCGACGAATCCTGAAATTAATCTAAATTAACGGGGTTTCGGACACAAAAATGGACCTATTTTGGAAAGTAAATAGAATACGTAGTTTCGAAAAATGATGGTCCAATAAATGGTCCTTTGTGAATGAGCGATAACGAAATCCTCGGAAAACATTCCCCAGAAATAGCGTAATAAATGACTTCTTAAGAAGAGTTGGTGGATGAATTTCTTTCAAAGACATCGGAAAGAAACTGAGTTTCCTTACTAAAAAAAAAATGGACAATTTCCTTTTCTTAGGAACACATACAAGATTCGTCACTACAAAAAGGATAATGGGGTGATCTATGATTCCTAACCTTCGAACTTCCGTACTCTACCATGAAAGGTTCCGCTCTTCCTCAATCTCATGGACACTGGCTTGGGGGCAGGCGCCTACCCGACATATAATCGGTACAGCCGGTATAGACGATTATGACTATGAATAATCGTTCCACTCGCAGCTCTCCTATACTACGATTAGTGCCTCTAAAATGGCAGCGTCAGTCCCATCCGGTTTCAAAATGAAAAGCGGGACTTGCTTCGTGGAAGGCATAATCCGCGTGAAAGCTTAAGTAAGAAAACAAAAGCAGGAGTTAGCCGACCTCCTAGAGCCGGCGGAATGTAAAGGGAGGATATTAGGGGAAGCAGTGAGTGGAGATTCCCCTGCAGAGAGCCGGACAAGCTCCGTGGCTAGTCTGCGCTCTTTGGACTTTGAAAACTTAGCGAACTGAAACATCTGAGTAGCTAAAGGAAGGGAAATCCACCGAGACCCCGTTAGTAGCGGCGAGCGAGAGCGGATTGGGGCTTTGAAGAAAAACAAAGACGTCCAAAAACCTGGGACCCTTTGCCCTCTTATTGCTCTTGAACACTTTGCAATTGGATGAAACAGAATTTCCATTCATAAACTGACATTGAAATCGGACAAGTGGCTTCTACCCCGTGTTCTAACATGAAGTCTGCCCTTGGCTCTATCCATGTCATTGACTAAGAAGGGGGCGGGCGCAGCAGCTACATGGACCCCTTCCTTTCTGTTGTTGCCAGCGCTTTCCCGGGCCGAGCCGGAATCTTGTTCTTGTAAAGGGCAGGCAAACAAAGCCCGAAGGCTGCTATCCCAATAGGCCAAGGGATGACAAAAAGAGGGCGCTTTCCTGTGTTGCACTGAAAAAAAGGACCTACTTTCTCTAACGAGCGAGGAAACTTCGTTCAACACTTACTACGTTCTTTCAAAAAAAACTTAGATGTCTCAATACTGACTACCTACCCGTACCCGTACCGAAGCGACGAGACCTTGGGAAGGCATCACTTATGCTAGAAGGCTTTACCGTCTCCTTACTAGGAGCCCAGATCTGTTTTGTGCTCGGCTTGATGCCATCTCAGATGTCCGATTCTTCATCCAACCTCGCCTTATTCTTTATTCTTTAATGGCACCTTGGCTGGCAAAGAAGTTGAAGACGTTCCAGAGGGAGATTGGATTTGTAATTCATCATTTAGACGTTTAACCCCGAGAAATAAAGATAAATACATTGAACCGGAACTGCATGCATATAAACTATATAGGTCACGTAGCGAGTGTCATGATTTAGTCGGTGGTTTTCTACCCCGATCTAGTAAAAATTGGGTATCTAAGACACAATCAGCAGGTAAGTATTCCAATGGAGAGGCGGGCACAAGAGTCGATTCTTGGTGGACCATTTTCGCTCTCAAGGAACCTCAAATCGAGAGGCGGGCAAACTATGTAAGCGCAAACTATGTAAGCCAGAGGAAAGACAACTAGTCAGGCCCTTTTCTTCCCTTATTTGTACAGCCAGCAGTTGAGGAAAGATGGAACCCTCTGAGACTCTGGCACGACTTTAGACAAGTGGAAATGCGTACAAGGAACGGCGGCAGGCGTGCCGGCGGATAACCCAGGGACAGCATAGTTTGCACAGGTTTTTTTTACAAACGACTTCACACTTGGAGCTTTGAAGAGGCACTCCAGTGAATGATGGTTTGGACAGAAATTTGTCTTATCAAGCATTAATGTGGGCAGAAAAAACGTACCCTAAACCCGCTAAATCGATTAAATTAATTAGTAAGTTTAATTGGTTAATTAAATGTACTTATTATGAATGTATCAGTATTATAATATGATGACCTTAGATTATAATAAAAAAAAAGACGATTAGTAATATATTAACACAAAATGTACACCAAAAACAAAAAAACAACTACGATTAATACTAAAATAAAACCCTAATACATAAGAGGAAAAAAAAAGACATATTAAATCCAAAACTCGTCTTCAACTTTAATAGATTTGTCGTGTCTTTCTACTCTAACATGAAAAGTATTTGGATCATCTACGCTCATCTGAAGATAAATAATATCCCCTAGAGTAATCTGTAATGTATTTACCACAGTTGCCCAACCTTTCTTCTTAATTCGACCAATACCCTTCCTGCGTTGATTAATCATATGATATTCATACGAGCATTCAAACTTCACCCCGGAGTGCTCATATTCAACGATGATGGTCCGTTGAGAGGTCCCTAGCATTTCAACAAAAATGCTAGGGAGGTTCTACATTTGACAAAAAAAAAAAAAGTTAATTAAAAAAATATATACTCTAGTTTAGAAAGCAACAAATAAGATAAATCTTCACCAAACGACTTAAAAATTTCGTGGTTCTGCAATGAACTTCGAACGATTGGTTTGTGAAACTTAACCTCCGAGCAACTGATCTTATGAGTGGCATGGTTGTGACTTGTGAGGGATATCAATACCAAACCCTTATTCTATAACTAGTGTTCTCTTTGAACCAAGGTTGTAAAAATCGGAAATCGGGCGTTTTGTGGCCGCCTAGCGCCTAGGCCGCCTAGACGCTGCCTAGCTTTTTTTTTTTTAATTTTTTTTTAGGGTTAATGTCATAAATCATTACGAACATAGTCTTATAGTCCAAATTAATAAAAATTTAATAAGTTGAGAAAAAAATTCAACTTTACAATAAAATAACATAATCAATGACTCAATATATCACATTAAAATTAATAATTATATTTCTCAAGTTTATAAATTCATTAGTAATTCAATAGAAAGTATAATTTGACAAGAAAACATGTAAATACAGAAATTAAAAATAACATTGTCCATATGCAACAAAAATATGTAAATATATAGCAAAAAAACGATTGTTCATACTTAATAGAAATGGTCTTATAAAATAGAAATTCAGGGTAATGCATAGCCATTGTTCTTTCAAATCAACAATAAAAAGAAGAAATAAAAACATAATAACATCAAGATTTTTCAAAAGTAGGTGTTCGAGCCATCATCCTCCTTGATCTTCATCATATTCTTGTTCTGGCCAACACAAACAACATTAAAAAGTATTGGATCATCCGTAGACTTGAAGTAGAGGACATCACCTTGGTTCAACTCCATTTCCTCGACGAAGTCAGCCCAACCATGCAACAGACGCCCAAACCCTGTCCTTGCCTTGTCGATCTGGTGATATTTGTACCAACATGACCTGACACCTTCTTCCCCATTTTATATGAGGACAGTTTGATGAGCCTTGATCTGGTGCCCATTATATCCACAGAATTGACCGGAAGGTTTTACAATTTCCAAAAAAAAAAATTAGATTAACAAAAATCCTAACCCTAAAAAATGCATGAACAAATGAAAATAATTCAAACCAAACGGGCATGAAATTCGGTGGTCTTGCACAACACCGGGAAGTCATGGGGTGGTATGGCGACATTGACGTTCTGAGGTTTAATCCTCCGGAAGATGATGGTCGTCTTCTTCACTTCGGATCGTGTTCTCACCATTGTTGCAAGCAAGATCGTGTTCTAGTGAGAGTGAGAGATGGAGATCGTGTTCTTAAGGGTGGAAGAAATGTTTCATCTCTATGTGTAACGTTTCATTTCCTAAAAATAAAATAAAAATTCGATATTATTATGTAATTTGATATTACTATTGGCTCCATTTTCGAGAAAAAAATGAAAAGAAACCCTAAATCCTACACAATAGGCGGCGTTTCATATTTTTGAGAAAAAAATTTGATCATATTGAAGATTTGGGTTCTGCTAATTATCAAAATATTTTTTAATCATTAAAAAGGTAGATATTAAACTTACCTTATTGGTTGAGCATGACGACCATAACCATTTCGAGAAGAAACTAATCATTTCTCTGAGTTGGGCGGCCATAACTTTTTCTTTGTCAAATAAGATAAGTGTCTTATACTCCTACATTCATTCAAAAAATCCTCTCTATAGAATCAATGGTGGGATATTAAGCGCGTATGTGTGTATGCAGATAAGCTTAATGGTGGGATATTAATTCGACTAGGTGGGAGCGTGAATTAAAAAAAAAAAAACTTTGACTAAGTTTATTTCTAGATTTACCGTAAATTAATTTCAATATTAATTTGGTTAAATTGTCTCAAATATGTTCGAATTGATAGTGATTGTGAAATCTGGTTAAATTTGGTAATTAAATTGGCTAAAATATCTCACCTAATTAAGTTTTTTAAATTTGATGGACTTTCGTTATCAGGCTCAACTAGTTGAATATAATATTCAATGTCAAAATATAATTCATATATTTTGAGATTTAAGCCAAATTCATCTCATAACTTTTCCACATTTGCGAAATGGTCCCATATCTTGTTAATTGGCTAATTTAGTCCCCTAACTATTTAAATTTATCCAATATCATCCTATATCGCCGAAAATTACACAAAACGCCGTCGTTTTGAGCATGTGCAAGTCACGTGCTTCGATTTTCCGGCAGAGCGTGCATTTTTTATCCAATGTGGCACCGAAAATCACACCTGACATTCTTTAGCATACAACTAAGTAATTTTAAAAAAAACATAATAAAGAGAAACGCGATATATGTGAACGCAGAAAACATAATCGATCCCCAAATTTGCAAAGAAAAACCACCAGCCCTAATCCATTGATTCTCAAATTGGTGTTCTTCGATCCCTAAATTGGCAAAGAAAAACACCCAGCCCTAATCCATTGATCCCCAAATTGGCTTTCTTCGATCCCCAAATTGGCAAAGGAAAAAATCTCAGCTTTGATGTCGAACGGAAGCTCGGAATCACGGAGATGCTATTGCAATCGAGAAGCGGCCGTTATTACTAGTTGGAAGAATGGGAATGTGGGTCGAAGATTTTTTGGGTGCCAAGCTTACCCGGTAAGAGCCCATTCCTGTCAAATGCCAATTTCAATTTTTTTTTTCTCTGCCACTAATTCGTAAAAAAAAAAAAAAAAAAAAAATTCAGAATGATGGTTTCTATCGTTTTTTCCAATGGATTGATCCCCCGATGTGCGACAGAGCTAAAGATATCATCCCAGACTTGTTGAAGAGATTAAATGAGCAAAGGGTTGAGATAAATAAATTTGAAGAAATGTTGATGGTTCTGCAAAGAAAGAATGGGAGATTTGAAGAGGAGATTTAAAGACTGAAATTTGAGAATGAAAAACACTTATCTAAGAAGATGGTAATGAAGATGCAAAAAAAAGGGAGTTGTCATGAAGGATGATAAAAAACAGAGAGCTACCATTAATATCAATATCATGTATTAGATTAAAATTTCCTTACTATTTTGTATTTGTTGGGGCTTGGCAAAGTTTTTGTTTAATGTACATGATGAAGGTGAATTGATGATTTTAGTTTGATGATGGTCATCACTATGCATACTCTGCTTTTAGTTGAGGATATGTATTGACATTTTGTAGTACTTGCTAGGGGCATTTTGCAGTACTTTAATGTAACTTGGTGTACTCTACATTTGTACCAAACATATGCAATAGAATTGTTACTTCTTATTAACACCTTTGGTTTCAAACATTTTTATTTCCATTTATTAATTTTGGTTGATGTTGGGCTTTACTGTATGGCAATACACACAAAAAAAAAAGTTGTATGATTACATTGTTAATCATAAAATTGCGAACATTTTCCATGTTCTAGCTTCTGTATGTTGTTTCTGGTGTTATTGACACTATGATTCTGATAAACAATTTACACCACATAAATTTTTTAGAAGCTTTCATTTAGTTAGAACCTGCTTTGACTAATTTTTTTATGAACTATTGATTTTGTCTTTCTTTAAACTATTGACAAGTGACTGTATAGTTTTTTAGCTTTAAACTATTGATAACAACTTATATTTATTTCTCAGGGAGGCTGGATTTCACATTAGCAACAACATTATAACAATAGCAAACATTATAACAGTAGCAATATTATAAAGTAGCAACATTATAAATTTCCTGATCAATAACAACATAATAATAGTAACATTATAACAGTAGCAACATTATAAATTTTCTGATCAATAACAACATAATAGTAGTAACATTATAAAGTAGCAACATTATAAATTTCCTGATCAATAACAACATAATAGTAGTAACAACCATGACATCTAGAACCTCAAGCACAATAGCATTATATTTCTTGATGAAATAACAGGTTTATCCCAAATAGCAAAAGCATTACATTTCCTGATCAAATGATAGTAACAAAATCCCAAGTAGCAAAACAAAATACACATTCACAACCATCTAAATTCCAAGTAGCAAAAAACATTACACAAAAGATCAAAATATAAAAGAAGTACTGATTCCATTGATCAAAAAGAGTAGTGCTTTCAATGATTTAAATCTTTTCCAATAGTGATATTTTTAAGTAGTCTTTTTCTTCCCCTTCTTATCTGCATCAACACTTGATAATTCCATAAAATTCTGCTCATTATCATCAACATAAATTCTGTCCGAGCTTTCAGATTGAATGGCCAGGCTATTTCTAGTGAAATGTCCACCTGAAAATGGGGCAGGAGCTCTAATGTTGACCTTTGACTGCACAGGTTGGGGAGTGCATCTCAGTCTCATCCCAAGTTGCTGATGCATTGAAGGACCTTGCACAAGAGGCCTTGGAGGTTTAAACCATTCAACAGTAGTAATCCCACTTTCTTGAGTGGGAATTTCAGGCTCTGGTTCATTGATCACTGTCTTTGGTGGTGCAATCTGAAAGATAAAATGAATAAACATGAATGTACCCTACTAAGATATATGAATATCCAAGAAACAACACACACACACACATATATATATATATATATGTAACTTACATCAATGTGCAGCCTTGATGTAAGTTACAACCCTTGTATAAGAAAACTGTAATTAAAAAAATATTTACCTTTGTCGTGTGTACTTCTTTTTTGACCTTTTTCTTACTTTGGGGAGCTCTTGCAGCTTGCTCATTCACTTGATCAACAATTTCAATTCCACCCTACATTTAATACAATAGGAGATTTAAGTCAGATACAATATCTAAAAAAAAAAAGTCTCATTTGCAATTTACAACATTACCTGTGGTGCTTTACAAGTTGTTAAATTGTGGCCTTTAGTTCCACACCTTCTGCAAGTTATTGTCTTCTGCTGTCTTTTCATCTTTTTGTTATTCCCTTGTTTTTCATCCTCCTCCAACCTTCTTTTAGTTGGTTTCCTTCCCCTTGCTGGCCTCCTTCTAAAATTTGGGGGCAAAGATGGTATGTAGATAGAATCACCCCACAATGCTTCATAGCTGATCCCCAATATTGGATGCTCCTAGGTCCTCTTGTAAGTTTCAACTATATAGAAACTATGAACAAAGTCTGTGGGGTCCTTCTTCTCACTCAAGATAGCACATATAGCATGTGTACAGGGGATTCCAGTTAGTTGCCATGATCCGCAAGAACATAACCAGCTTTGCAAGTCCACAGTATATTGTCCACCATCAAAGCACCTAACCTGATAATGAATATTGTTACACTTCATGGGGATACAGTCAGCCACCTTCTCCGTGTTCCTTCTTAAGATCTTGTTTATCCTTAGACACAATTTGTCATTCCACTTTGTATTAGCATTGTCTCTGTTCTTCTAAAGCCTCTGCATCAAATGTTTTCTGATCCACTCAAACATTGTGATAATGGCTTTGTCCTTTGCTGGCAATATCATAGCATTGAATGACTCACATACATTGTTCAACAACATGTCACACTTAGACTTTTCACTAAAAAAATCCTTGCTCCACTGAGAAGGAGGCATGTTTTGAAACCATTCCCAAGCACCATTGCTCAACCCCTTCAGTTCTTCCATCCTATTGCTGAATTCCCTTGGTGTAGTACTAGTAGCAGCTCTTCATACAACTTGTTTGAAAGTCTGACCCCTAAAACTAGCACTCATAAGATTATTGTGCATGTGCCTAACACAATATCTATTGTCTGCTCCAGGGAACACAGTCTCAAAGGCTTGAATTAGTCCCTTTTGTTTATCAGACATGAATGTAAATTCAGTAGGCTTAATGGACAGGTCTTGTTTTAGCACTGTGAGGAACCACTCCCAAATCTCTCCATTCTCTTTCTCCACTACGGTATAGGCTACAGGGAACAAATTATTATTCCCATCTACCCCAACTTTTGTTAATAAAAAGCCCCCATGCTAGGACTTGAGAAAACAACCATCAACACCAAGAATTGGCCTACACCTAGCCTTAAACCCTTTTTTACAAGCATCCCAGCAAACATGCATTCTACTAAACCTTGTCACACCATTCTCAACTTCTGTTCCTATCATAATTGTTGACCCTGGGTTAGTTTTCCTAAGTTCATCAGCATAAGCCCATAATTTGGAGTATTGTGCATCAGGGTCACCCTGTATCTTCTTCAAAGCCTTATACTTAGCCTTATAAGCTTGATGCATAGTTACTTCACATCTCACATCAACTGTTGAATCAAGCATAAACCCCTTAATGTCCCTATTTTGATCAGACTGAAACCTTTGAAGAAATTTTTTACTAAGCCAAGTGGATGTCAAATTTTTCACCTTTTGAGTAGGTGCACAAGTATGTACCCCATTCAATTGCCTAATCTGAAATGCAAATTCATCCTTTCTTTTAAGGGCATGAATACTCCACTCACACTTATCACTTGCACACTTGGCATATATTCTCCTAGAATCATTTTTAGGAAAAACTATGTTTCTTCTATGATTAATTGCATGTGATTGGGTAGCAAATTTAAACTCAGATTTTGTGGCAAATATTTGACCTAGGACAAACTCAGGCTAAAAAGATGTCTTTGGGTTAAACATACATTCATTTTCCCCTTGATTTTCCCCGTCAGAGAGCCTAAACTCATCAAAATGAACATCATGATCACCCTCAACCACATCTTTTTCTTGGAGACCTTATCATCACAGCCCCCACCCTCAACCACATTTTTACCCCTCTGATTGCCCGTAAATTTGGATGGGGATGGTAGTACTTCAGAAAGTGGAACATATGAGGTACTATTTACCATGTTTAATGGGTTTATTTTCTTCAAAATCAGACCCAATATGCACTACATGATTATCAAATATGTCATCATCATCACCATCACTCATTTTCATTACCTATCACAAAATCAGGATCCTTATATTCACCATCAGAATTATATTCAAAGAGATTTTCAGAAACATTTTTAGACATTTCTTGAGGATTTACTGACTCATTTTCTCTATGTTCTACATAAACATTCATTTATCTATGTTCCACAAACTTAATTGCCCAAGTTCTAATGTCATCATCATCCAAAAGTAGCTTAAATGTTGCAGGCTTCAACTTCAAATAATACCTCCTAACACCTTCAATCTTAGCCATTTTATTATATTCATCAAGGTCAGAGTAAGTCAGTTGGTCAGCCTTGACCCAATCAAAAACCAAACTCTCACCCCTACATATTCAAGCAATTGATCATTGCTAAAATGCCCATTAAAATACAATGTCATAGAAACATATTTGCTTATAGGATCTGTACAAAAAACAACAAACAAAAGCAATAAAAAAATAAAGTCAGAAAAAGAAAAAATTCAAAAATAGAAAACAAATAAAATTTAACACACAAACAAACAAAATACAAAGAATATTCTAAATCCTACAGTACATGAAGAAACACTTTTATCAGACAAAAGTGTAATAAAATATTCGAATGATACACTATTACATATCACATACACCTTTACCAGATTATTCTAGCATTATTTTTGGACAGAAACGAACAAAATATCACAGTATCACACACACCATTACCAGAAAAAAAAACTTATTAAATATTTGATTTAAACTCAGTTCCCTATTCATATGACACACCCACCTCATTGACACACTAAAATAGACCTTTAAGACACACACCCAACTCAGAAAGCAACACTTACCATAAGAAGAGGGGTCCCAATTCATAGCTCTTTTTCGTCGAACAAACACCATATTGAATGCACCTCAACTACTCCAACATTGCAATCTCTGATTTTTTTTTTATTATAATGTACAAATTAGAGGTAATCGCGATTATGACTTTTTGGGTTTAGGGGTTTTCTGTATCTCAACTTTTAGAATTCACGTTCTCTGTTTTTCTGCTTTCAAAATAAGAATTCTTATTTTTCAAGTTGATGTTTTTTATTTAACGTTTTTTTTTTTTAATTCATATATAACGTTTCCTTAAATCTTGCAATTCTGTTTTTTTTTTAATTTTAAATTGATGAGTACTTATTTAACGTTTTTCAAGTTTTCTATGTTTTCAATTTAACGCTTTTCTACTCTCTTTTTTTTAAAATTATTGAGTTGTATGCCAGATGTGATTTCCGGTGCCATGTAGGATAAAAAACACACGCTCTGCCGGAAAATCGAGTCACGTGACATACGCATGTTCAAAACGACGGCGTTTTGTATAATTTCCGGCGATTTAGGATGAAATTGGATAAAATTAAATAGTTATGGGACTAAATTAGCAAATTAACAAGATATGGGACCATTTCACAAATATGAAAAAGTTATGGGACGAAATCGACTTAAAACTCCATATATTTTCCCTCATGAAAGCACTATTTTTCACTCTAAAATAATTTTATATTCTAAAAATGTAATTCATATATTCGAATGATTAAAAAGGTAATTGTTAAGAATTAATTGAAAATAAACTTGTAATGTTAGAATAATTAAATGATATTACTACCAATCACTATTGGTAACACTATCAATGCATATTGATAATATTACCCTAAACCGTAAACCCTCACCGTAAACCCTAATTCGAATGATTAAAAAGGTAATTGTTAAGAATTAATTGAAAATATATTTGTAATGTTAGAATAATTAAATGGTATTACAACCAATCACTATTGGTTCCACTATCAATGTCTATTGGTAATACTACTAAAGATATGCTAATATTATCATAAATCGTAAACCCTCACCGTAAACCCTAATTCGAATGATTAAAAAGGTAATTGTTAAGAATTAACTGAATATAAACTTGTAATGTTAGAATAATTAAAAGATATTACTACAAATCACTATTGGTTCCACTATCAATTTATATTGGTAATACTACTAAAGACTTGCTAATATTATCATAAATAAACCGTAAACCCTAATTCGAATGATTAAAAATGTAATTGTTAAGAATTAATTGAAAATATACTTGTAATGTTAGGAAAAAAATTAGTATTACTATCAATCACTATTTGGTAACACTATCAATGTCTATTGGTAATACTACTAAAGACTTGCTAATATTACCCTAAACCGTAAACCCTCACCGTAAACCCTAATTCGAATTATTAAAAAGGTAATTGTCAAGAATTAACTGAATATAAACTTGTAATGTTAGAATAATTAAATGGTATTACTACCAATCACTATTGGTTCCACTATCAATGTTTATTGGTAATACTACTAAAGACTTGCTAATATTATCATAAACCATAAACCCTAATTCGAATGATTAAAAATATAATTGTTAAGAATTAATTGAAAATATACTTGTAATATTAGAAAAAAAAATTAGTATTACTACCAATCACTATTTGGTAACACTATCAATGTCTATTGATAATACTACTAAAGACTTGCTAATATTATTAAAACTGTAAACCCTCACCGTAAACCCTAATTCAAATGATTTAAAAGGTAATTGTTAAGAATTAATTGAAAATATACTTTTAATGTTAGAAAAAAATAGTATTACTACCAATCACTATTGGTAACACTATCAATGCCTATTAGTAAATTATTTTTTTCCTAGTATTACTAATAGGGTGGTAGTATTAGTTTTTGGGTAGTAAAAATGAATCTTACCTAAAACTTCCACATACTTCTAGAAAATTCAATTCACCTATCACCTAAACAAGCTCAAACCACTATAAATAATGTGGTGTGTTAGGGTTCATTATTAACTACACAAAACTCTCTCTCCTCCACATCCAACCTCTTATTCATCTACACATGGTTAGAGTAGTAACCTTTTCATCATTTTCATCTTTTATCTTATCCTATATTACATTGCTAGCTTTTGTAAATGTATTTTTTTATATGATTTCTTTCAGGACAAGTTCATGGCTTTTCTTGAAATACTATCCGAGTTCAATAAGAAGCTTGCCTCCATGGAGGCCAAACATGAGGTACAACAAACTTAATTTCATTTCTTTATTTTTTGTTTATATTTTATATTTAATTATTTTTTTCACGTTTTTTACTACAAGAGGAAAAGAGTGTACTAAGAATTGAAACTTCTAAGTTGTGCACAATGTTGGATCAGAAGCACATTCTCATGCGAAAGGTGCAAGATCTTGAGGTGGACCTCGTAGTGGTGGATAAATCTGATAATGCTAAGGTTGAACAACTTCTCATGGAAGCCAAGGAGAAGGAGAGAGAGAATGACGTTGCTTTCTACGGGCACTTTGAAAAACCGTTTGGAAAAAAAGTTCGTTAGGGTTTTCTAATGTTTTTTTTCCATCTATCCATGCATTTAGTTTAAAGAAATATTTTGTACCATCTGCCTCTTTAATCTCTTCAATGAAATGAATTAGTATGATTCCATAACATTGTGTTTTTTTTTAATCTTTTAAAATATTGTTACCTAAATATTGTCAAACATAAAATGATATTAAATATTGCTACCTAAACATAATATGAATTCCAAACAAAGTGCACCGATTCCATCAACACATCAATTGTTTGATTTCGAGACTTGGAGTGTTAATTGTTTTATTTTACTACAAAAATATTAATTTAAAACTCTTGTTAAAAGTGTAAATATTTGCTTACACTCTCTTTGAATAATTATTTTTGAATTTAGTTAATATTACTCTACACAAATTTAGGAGGATTTACAATACACATAAATATTGTTACTTAATATATTAAACAATGATATTAAATGTTGTTACTTAATATAGTAAATAATGATACTAAATATTGTTACTTAATATATTAAATAATGATACTAAATATTGGTCATAATGTTACTAATCGTTACTAATTCGACAATCATTAACCTAATAGATATTCAACACTAATAATAATACTCTTGATAATCTCAATTTTTGAAACCCTAATTGTGTGGAATCCATTTTTTTTAATCTCAATTTTTTCTAATAATATTCAACACTAATAATAATACTCTTGTTAAACGTAGGTATAGTAATTATGAATTGAACACTAATTAATTATGACAAATAATATATTACATTAAATTAAATATATAACAAAACAATATAATAAAAAATTATGGTGTGTGTGTGTGGTTATAGACCTAATATATATAGGGCTACATTATGATGGGAGTACACATTTTCCTATATAAGAGTGGGATACAAAAGGTCTAACATATACACCTATATAAATCATCCTCCCCATAAGCAAAGTATCACACTTCAATTCCATCTTGAATATTCATCACTAAAAATGGCCTCCACACCAAAGAGCAAGGCAACCTCTAGCCCACGGGTTCCTCCATCTCCGAGGAGTGCGTTGGCAATGTTCGAGTACACGAAACAACAACACGAAGAGCTCAAAAGTGAGGTCAAAAAGCTCATGCACCGTTTGTTGACTCATGACCATTCGGTGGATATTTTGAGCAACTTCATCCTTGAACCACGCCCACTAAATATGGTTTATGATGTCTTTCTCGATGCTATTAAGGACAACAACGCACCACTAGTCGTCCTTTCCGACTCAAGTGTTCAACATGGAGGCAATGATGGAGGGTGAGATGGAGGCAATGGTGGCGAGGGAAAGGATGCCGATGATAGCTTCAATAGTATTTAGTTTGGTGTTGAAGTTGGTATTTTGGTGATAATTGAATGTTAAATCGTCACTATTTTGCTTGTTTTTTATGTTTTTTTTTGTTTCTTGTTGGCAAGCATGGTGTGTATGCCAAACAATTTTTCCATTATGCTATAAAAATTATATTTCCTCTATGATTACTCGAGTATTTTCTACTCATGTTTTGATGTAAATTATTGTCATTTTACTTTAAAACACATCTCTCTTGAACACAAACTTACTATTATTGCATTCTGTTTTTTGTATTGAAGTATAAATATTGTAGAAGGGCAAAAACCGTATTCAAAGAGTTGAATTAGGTGTCATATGTTGTTGAACTTGATGAGAGAGGTTGTTCGTAAGCTCTCATTTTATTTCGTCCAATTCCCAATATAAGTACTTCATGAGTAATTAAGATGAAAATTATAAGTATGTACACTTAGGGCTGTCAAAATGAGCCCGGCCCGATGGGCCAGCCCGAATGGCCCGCAATTCAGGATGGGTTGGGCCAAGAAAACATAGGCCCGAAAAGAACCGGGCCAATTTGGCCCGGCCCGACAGGCCCGCCGGGCCGACCGGGCTTGGGCCGGGCTGGCCCGGAACTTTGGGTTGGCCCGACTAATTTTTTTTATAATAAAATTGAAATACTAGGTCAGTGAGTCACGGTTTCTAAATTCCTTTTTTTTATTGACTTAGGGTTTTATCACGCGCAGTCAAGCTCACGCGGCGCCGCAGACCGCAAAACACGGTGCCAACACCACCGCCTCACCGCGCGGCCACCAGCCCACCGCCACTACTCTGTTGCCTCACCGCCTCCCTGTATGTTTGGTCTCTAACTTTTACTTTTATTTATTTTATATATTTTCATCTCATCAGCAAGTATTTTAAATATGAATTACTTGTAAGATATGAATAAATCACCAAAAAATAAACAATAAGATTCGAGAATAATTGGATCAAGTCTCAAGTGGTTAGATCCAATTTATCAATATTTTTTTCTTTTGATGTGGAGAAATTATTTTTTTCTCGAGAGATCATACAAGATCCTTTGTTGTGTTAGTAATGTCTAAACATGTTTTGAAGTATAAATGCAATTTATGGTATCAAAGAATACAAATGTCTTACACTCCTTATTCTGTTTGGAAAAAAAACTTGAAGCTGTACCTTCACCATCATTCAAAGAATATTTGAAAAAAAGAAATTATCGATAAAAGCTCAAATTTTGAAAAATGAAAAAGGAGCTAGTTATTTTTTTGTACAGCCAGCGTGCATAATGAAATTATCGTATATTTTTTTTTCAAGCGTGGAAATATATCTATGTTTGTTAAAGGAATTTGTTTATCAGTGTTTATTTAGTATTTTTATTAGTCCTCGTTAAAAATTAATATGATTTATAAAAATTTTGTTCTCACATGATATATTCCTAATCTCACAATATATATATATATATATATATATATATATATATATATTTTGGATTTTCTATTAAACTAAAATTAATATGAGTGTGTTTTGTTATGATGCAGTTAAGGATATGAGTTCTAACCAAAATTTAGAGGATGATAATTTGGACTTGGAGATGTTGGAGGAAGATCCTCACATTTTTAAGAGCACCCGTACTCTTAAGAGTACCACAGGTACTAATGCCTCTTTTGGTAATACTAGTAATAAAAATAAGAGTACGGATGATGTTGTTGATGATGATAATGGACCTAGTGAGTGTAAGAAACCTAAGACTAATGCTTCTGAGGTATGGAATCATTTTGAAAAGGTTGGTCTAAAAGATGGGGTAGAAAAATGTAAGTGTAAATCTTGTGGGAGTTTTTATACTTGCAAAGCTTCCTCAGGCACTGCTCATTTAAGACGTCATTTTCTTAAGTGTTTTAAGACTCCGAAATTTCATGATGTTGGTGCCTTGTTGGATAGTCAAGCTACACTTTTGAAGAAGTGGAAATTTGATCCTAAAGCTTACAGGGGTGCATTAGCTAGATGTATTATTATGCATGATCTTCCATTTAACTATGCTGAGTATGATGGAGTTCGTGCTCTTAATACAATTCTAAATCCTGATTTCACTCCTGTTAGTAGAAACACTGCTAAGATTGAAGTTACAAAATTGTATTTGATTGAAAAGGCTAAGCTTAAGAGTGTGTTAGCCAATATTCCTGGTAGAATTTGTTTAACTTCTGATGCGTGGACTGTTGTGACTACACAAGGTTATATGACTGTAACTGCTCATTATGTTGATGAAAATTGGGCATTGAACTCTAAATTACTTGCTTTCTGTGAGTTGGATAGTCCACATACTGGGGAAGAATTATCAGGACATTTACTTAGAGTGCTTGAAGATTGGGGGATTTCTTCTAAAATCTTTTCTCTCACATTGGACAATGCTTCATCTAATGATAAAATGCAAAAGTTGGTAAAAGAAAGACTTAATGCGAAGAAGAGCTTATTATGTAGAGGTGAGTTTTTTCATGTGAGGTGTTGTGCGCATATCTTGAACCTAATTGTACAAGATGGCATAAGAGATGCATCAAAATTTGTGGAAAAAATTAGAGAAAGTGTCAAGTATGTGAAGGGTTCGGAGGGTAGGTTGAAACTATTTAAAAAGTGCATTGAAGAAAGTAATTTGGGTGATGTTGGTGGTGGTTTCTTAAGGTTAGATGTGTCAACTAGATGGAATGCTACCTATTTAATGCTCGAAAGTGCTATCAAATATCGTTGGGCATTTCATTCTATGTGTTATTATGACAAAAATTTCAAATGTTGTCCAAACGATGAAGAATGGGAAAGAGGGGAGAAAATGCGTTTATTCTTGGCCCCATTTTACAATATCACTAACGTGATGTCTGGATCCTATTATCCTACTTCCAATTTGTATTTCACGCAAATTTCCAACATCCAAATGAAATTGAAAGATGGTTTGGCTAGTGAGGATATGGTGATAAAAGAAATGGCCTCAAGGATGATGTCCAAATTTGACAAGTATTGGGAATCATGTTGTCTTGTTCTTGCATTTGGAAGTGTTTTTGAACCAGCATCAAAGTTTCACTATGTGAACTTTGTCTATAAGAAGCTTTACCCAGAAACATTCGAAGAAAAAGTGAGTAAGATAAAAGAGGCTATGCATAGGCTTTACAATGAATATGAACAAAGTGGGGTTTCTTCTAGCTCATCAAGAGTTGTCTCATCTCATTCACAATCGCATTCATTTGGCATTGAAGACATAGATGACCCCATAACCCGTGTAAGTAGTTATATAATTTATGTTAATTGATTATTGTTTAGTATTTTAATATTTAATATAGTTTGTATTATGTGGTTGTATAATTCTAGGAGTATAAGCAATAGAGGAGTCGAATCACTTCCGTTGAAGGCAGGTCTCAACTTGAAAGATATTTGGAAGAAGATACGGTTGATGTGAGAGCTACAAATGTTCTTGATTATTGGAAAGTAAACAAAGATCGATTCCCCGTGCTTGCAATTATGGCTTGCGATGTTCTGAGCATTCCAATTACAACAGTTGCTTCAGAATCTTCATTTAGCATCGGCGGTCGTATCTTGAACAAGTATAGAAGTTGTTTGCTTCCAGATAATTTGCAAGCTCTCATTTGCACTCGTAATTGGTTACACGGTTTTAAAGAAATTGTATCTTCAGGTAATAATTAAAATAAATATATTTTTCTAATATGACTACTATATTCTTTTTTAATTGTTCGATTATTATCTCACATCTTTTATATTATGAAATACAGATGTACCGGAAATTGAGGAGATACCATTACAAGAAGAAGAAGATTCTAATGTTCAATCATGAATTATTGTTTTTTTTTAATTGTTATTTGATCTATTAAAATTATGAATTGTGAATTGTTATTTGAACTTATTTTTAATTATGAGATGTTGAACTTTATTTTAATTGTAAAATGTTTGAACTTAATTTTTATTGTGAATTGTTGTTTAAATTCTGATTTGCGAATTGTTTAGTTGATATTAATTGTAAAATTGTTGTTTTATATATTTATTTATGAAAAAAAAAACTAGGGCCAATTTGGCCCGGTGGCCCGCCTAGGGCCAGGGTGGGCTCAGAAAATACAGGCCCGTTAGGAACCGGGCCGGGCCCGGTCCGACAAAATGCATTGGCCCGGCGGGCCGGTACCAGGCCGGCCCGGTTGACAGCCCTATGTACACTATAGAAATCAAGTTATAAAAAAATTGAAATTAATTCTAAAATATGATTTATTCAAGTGTTGTAACTTTTTATTGAAGTTTTATTCAACAATCAATTATGAAAAAATTGTGAACATGTATTAAAAAAATATTTCAAAAATTTCTCTAAAGTCTATTTTGAATTATTTCGAACATTTAGTTAATTGCAAAAAATATTATGAATTGAAAAAATTCGATTGTATTTCGATTTGAAAAATAATTTTCGAACTGGAAAAATAAATTGGAAAAGGATATTGTCATTTTCGATCTTTGATTCGATTGTAATTCGTAAATTTAAATTGAAAAAAATTGAAATTCGATTGTAATTCTAATATTTAAACTGGAAAAATATATTTGGAAAAATAAATTGTAATTCAATTGTGATTTTCGAAGATTTAAATTGGAAAATATATTTTCATTTTCGAACTGGAAAATATATCCTCTGAATTACACTTGTTCGAACCCCAAAATATTTTCCCTAAATTGGAAAAATATATTATAATTTTCGAACTGGAAAAATATATCATAATTTTCGAACTGGAAAAATATATTGCTCACATTAATTTTCATAATTTATTTTTGAATAGACTAAATATATTACGAAAATTAAAAAATATTTCCAAATTTCAAGATTTCGAAAAAAATATAATTGAACAAGAACATACAATTTTTGGAGATAAACACACAAATTTCATTAACTTAAAATCAAGCATTACAAAATGAACTTAAAATCCTAACATTACTCATTACAATTGAAAAAAAAAACACCTAAACATCAAACTTGCAACCTCACCAAAGAAACCTGAAACAACTCCAAAAAATAGCATTTTGGTAAAGGATGATCCACCATAAATCAAATTTCCTTCAACACCTTGAAAATTACTTGAGGCGTCTTCCGTTTTCGAAATCTCCTCCGAATAGGAATTGATTTTCTCATCGTCTTCATCTCCATTTTCGGCGATATTGCGTCGGAAATACGAATTATATGCATTGATGGCTTCTTCTTTCGTCTTGAAAGATCTATGCAAACTACCTTTGAAACCTATAACATGTTGAACACATTCGTGCCAACTATCGTATATGCCAACTCGAACACCTTTGACCACAACATAAAAATTTTTTGGTATTTTTCTAAGATGAAGCTACCTAATGTTTATGTATAAAAGTAGGGTTGTGTATGTATAATATTAGGGTTTCTTAGAGAAAGAGAATAAGGACAATTATATTGAAAATTGTAAGTAATGATTATATTGGAAATATAAATTTGCAGAAAATCTTTTTTTATTTGACAAAATCTTTTCAAAAATTTAAATTTGAATTCATCCCAATTCTGCAAAAATAATTTGAAATTGGCGCCTGAAATTTTATAGGGGCAGTGTTGTCATTTTAAGTGTAATTAAATATTGTAGTGCAAAAAATACCCTTTTTTGGATGTCCAAATTCTGAACCTTTAGCAGCACCCTTTTTTTTTAATACTCAGGGATTTTACACGTTAAAAAAAAGCTTAGGTTTTGCTATTGTCATTTGGATTTTTTTTTTTTTTTTTTGGATTATATGGAATTAAAGAAATTTGTTCCTTTTTCAAGTTTTTCGGCGAAGGAGACTTATTTTGAAATTTTTATTTTGAAACTTAGTTAAACCAGAAAAAAGTGGATCGTTGTGGTGATGGGCTGAAGCTGAATTCAGCGGCCCATCTTGGAATAGCAATTCATGGGCCTGTAAAATTCGGCCCAATTTGAATTACGTATGGAGTTGGATCAAAATATATCTTTAGGGTGGGCCTATTGATAATTTAAAAGTTAATATATGTGTAATAACAAAAATATCCTTATCACCTTATTTGTATTATGTTTGTGTGTTATTTGTTATTTGTTGTATTAATTTTGTTGTTGTTGAGTTGTTTTCTATGCTAATGAAAGTAGATACGACGATAAATATTTTCCGAAAAATAGCCTAATTTTCAAAAATAATATCCGAAAAAAATGACATATTTTCGTAAAAATTATTTGAACGGTTTACAATTTTTCAAAAATTGAATAATAAAGGGTATTTTAGGGAGTTACTGGGGGTGTACTCAATAATTGGTGGGTGTTTTCGTCAAGTGGATGTTCTCAATAAAAAAGTGAGTGCATATAACCTGGGCCGTGAATTATTCTTACGTAAAATACCTACTCTTTATATTGCAAAAGTAGTAAAGTATTGATTTATGTTTTCTTAAATAATTTTGTGATTTATTAGTTCGTCAAATAAAGTATTTTTTTCCCTTTTTTCTTTTTTTTTTTTTTTTTTAATATTTTAAGTTCTAGCACCTGGAAACTTACTTATGAAAAACTCAAGAAGCTACTTTATATGTTATTGTTTGAATTCAGTTGGGTTTTGAACCTATTTTTTTAAGTCCAATATGCTAGGAATTATAAATAACTCTATTATTTGATTTAGTGTCATTTTGTATTTTGTAATTTAGCTAACAAAATATTAATGAACCATATTCTATATTCATTATTCATATTTTTCTTACATCCGTTTTAATAAATTACTCCCTCCATCCCACAACTATTTTTATATTTTCTATTTCGATCCGTCCTACAATTATCTTTACACCCCAAATTTGAAAATAACACTCAAAATATCAATACCCTAACAATATCAATTTTATTTTAAAAATATCATTTTTACTTTATTTTACTTTATTCTCTCTCCTTATAACACCCAAAATACCCTTACATTTTATTCCCTCTTCTACATTAATTTAAATTTTCTTAATAAACGTGACTCTTCACATATAAAGATAGTTGCGGACGGAAGGAGTATTAAGAGAAGAAAAATGTGAAAAAATTCCTTAATCAAGCACACCTTTAATTTGCAAGCAAACACATCCTTTTTGTGAAGTCGTGTCTGTTTTCTTTTTTAGCTTCTTTTCTTTTTATATATTTTGAACAAATATTTCATAATTTGATTATTTTTTATTTTACATATACTTTAATGCATAATAGATAAAATTATATATTTTTCCACAATCTTTAGTCAGATCTAAAATATAGTAATTATTTTCTTATGAATTTTTGTATAAACTTTTTTTAGGATTTTAGTGAATTTAGCACTATTGGAAATTTTAAATCGAGAAATATAAATATAATTTATAAGAATTTATATTAAAAACTCAGACAGTTATTATTAAACATTTTATTGAAAAAAAAAAGGAAATTTTAAGTTCTAATATGTGCACAGTTAGCTAGGGATGACACAATGGGTCAGGTTCAAATTCTGACCCACATCAAACCTGCCAATTCAAGACGGGTTTTGGTCCGGTCCATTGGGTATGTGATCCGGTCAAATACTTGTTTTTGAAATCCTCCTAATAAATATATTAATATTTTTATTCTGTCAAAAAAAATATTTTTATTTAAAATATTAATATATTTATATAAATATATTAATATTTTTATTCTGTCAAAAAAAATATTTTTATTTAAAATATTAATATATTTATATAAATTTATATACACTAACACCATATATAAAATGATATGAATAGGGATGACAAAACGGCCCGCCCCGCAGTCGCCCCGTCCCGCCCGCTTTGATTGAGTCAGCCCCGCCTCTCCCCATCTTGAGAATGGGGCAGGTCGGGCATGGGTTCTTATATTTACTGCTCCGTCCCGCACTATGCATATATACATATTTATATAATTATATATATATATATATAAATAATATTATATAATAAATAAATCAAATAATTATATATCTTTTAATAATTCTTGAATTTTGAACAATTGTATACAATTATTGAACCCTAATTTTAATGTTATTTTGTATTTGTTGACTTGATTATGTGTTTGTTTTGGACATGAAAAATTTTAATTATTATGTAGTCATTTTGGATATGAATTTTTTTGTAAAACTAAAGAAAAACATTGATTGATGTTTTAATTTTTCATTTTTTTTAAAAAAAAAAGAGAGAGAGAGAGAGAGAGAGAGAATGGGACGGGCAGGGCGGGGCAAGTGGGTATAGGCGCGGGCGGGCATGGGTATCTAGATACCCGCCCTGATCTGCCCCGTTGCCATCCCTAGATATGAATATGAATTTATATTTTTATTTTTAAGTATTAGATAAATTATTTTAAATAATTATATTTTTAAACTGATTTTTTAATATTAAAATATAGATGTTTTGTATTTAAAAATTATTTTAAAAATAAGCGAAACGAAGTCGAGTTGAACTATGTTGGTCCAAAATCCATTACTTTCTTGGCAGAGCCGGTCCCAAGATAGTAAAACATGTCATGTTATCATCTCTATTCTATATATGCACGATTAGTTCGACTTAATTTTAAGTTCACAGTTTTTTTCACAGTTAAGGCAGTGAATAATGTATATTTATATAAGGGGAAAAATAGCAAAATAAATAATAATGAGGGTTAATTAAAAATAAAATACACGAGCTTTTGATCTAAATTCAATTGTATGTAGAGTAATTCTTACACGCACCAGTTGCACTGTACAGTCTTTTTCAATTTACAATATATTATCACTTATCAAATAATACTCATAAATATCCTTATAAAATAATACTCCAACATCTTTGTTTTATAAGCAAATGAGTATTATTTGATAAGTAACAAGATACAAAGTATTGCAATTTTTTTTTCTTGGGGTGCAAATATAAGAAATAGTATTTATATATGATACTCCCTCCACCCCCATGAATTTACACACTTACATCTCACAAATATTTGCAAATATAAAAAAAGAAAAATTTTCAAGATATCATTACTTTATACATAAATATGTACACTAAGGTATCAATACTTTTGGGTCCACACATACACCAAATCTATCTAATTTTTTTACTTTATACATATATATTTATTAAATTATTCTTTGAAATCATCCTAACACAAAATTATCAAGGTATGGGCGTGGATTAGATGATGGATCGAAATATTTTTACATGTGTGAAATTGTTTTAAAGAGGTAAAAAGAAGGTTGTCTACACGTGACTGGAAAAATCAAGTGAAAATTTAAATAGTTTACAAAATGGTCTCTTATATTTCGTATACATCATAAATTTACGGTGTTACCATTTTTAAAAATACTAAAATATTAAATATTTGATCAAGAGCATTAAAAATGTAGTATCAAGAATTAGGCCATTTATATTACATTTGATCAAAAAATATAAAAAATTTAATAAAATTGAAAATTACCTAAAAGTATCAAATATTTATAAAATAATATCAGTAAAACATCATATACTTAATATGTATACTGAACAAATAAGTTGATTTGGAGGACGCCCACCGATCTCTGTACAAAAGAAATTAGTGAAGTACTTATCCCATGATCTTGTTGCTTGATAAAAAAGAAGCTTTTTTATTTTATTAAAAGGGGCAAAAAATCACCCTATTACTCCCGTGAGGAAAGGAACAAAAGCACATCTGCAGCTTTTTAGCAATAATAATATAATAAAGCAGCTTCTTCAGTTTTGCCGTTAGTATGTTTCCATGTACTACAGCTTCAACATAAAAACTTGTGTGTCAAGCCCTCATTTATGAAACTTAATATTTTATCTATTATAAAAATATTATAAAACAATCTCACATAATACTTTTTTCAACTTAAAATGCTATATTAGCGAGCTCCCTTTCTCAAGTGAAAAATAAAAAATATAAATTTATGTGATTCACTAATATTACTTGATTCACGAACATATTAGAGAAATTAACTCATAGTCGTGATTCAAGATTTTTCAAAAAATATTATTTCCTCCGTCCCAATAAGTTAGACACACTTTCTTTTTCCATCCATCCCAACAAGTTATGCACACTCCTAAAAAAGAAACATCACACAGTATTAATACACTCAGGGCTCGTTTGGTTTCCTTTATTGGATAATACCTGAACTATAATACCTATATTTGTAATACCAATTTATTATCAATATTTTATTTGGTTTCAAAAACTTGAGTTAAATAATTAGTTATTAACTATCAATATTATGTTTGGTTGCAAGTATTATAACTAGTATTAATTTATTTTAGACTAATTTGTCCTTATAAATAAAAATAATAATAAACACATTTTGATGAAAGTGAAGGGTGTTTTTGGTATTTTAAAATTTAATAGATGTTGGAGAAATATAAGTATTACAAATACCATATGAAACTTGGAATCTATAATACCATGTATTAGGTATTATTTGAACGGGCCTATTCTTAATAACGGGCTGGAAGTATAATGTATACAACAAACCAAACAAGTGATAAAGTTGTATTAGGGATCAATACACCCCTAATAAAGGAAACCAAACGACCCCTCACAATATTATTTAAATTACAAAAATGTCATTGTTATTCTACTCTACTTTATTCCCTCTCCTACTTTATCTCATTAAATTACCCAAAATACCCTTACACTTTATTCTCTCTTTTACATTTTATTCTCATACCCTTTATTATGATAAAAATCAACAAAATTATTTTTTCTTAATTTTCGTATCCCAAAAAGTGTACATAATTTCTTGGAACTGCGGGAGTACTGCTCTTATTTAGTAATTTTAACATATAAATTAAATACATTTCATATATTAAAATAATAATATTTAAACTTTCCGGGCGGGTAGTACACACGACATCACCATTTTGGTGATGATAGTTTAATAAATAGCCTTCTCTTCCCTTCTTTCGCATCCCTTATTAGTTATTTCTCTCTCTCTTATTTCTGGAAATAAATAAAATAAATAAAATAAATCGGCCGGGTTATGAGAATGAGCTGCAACGGGTGCAGAGTCCTCCGAAAAGGCTGCGTTGAAGACTGCACTCTCCGCCCTTGCCTCGATTGGATTCCGTCGCCGGAATCCCAAGCCAACGCCACCCTCTTTCTCGCCAAATTCTACGGCCGCGCCGGCCTCATCAACCTCATCTCCTCCGCCCCCTCCCACCTCCACCCCGGTATATATATATATATTTCTACATTTGCATGATATATTATATAATTCATTAATTTATTAATTAATTTATTTTTTTTTTTTACAGGAATTTAATTTATTGATTTTTTTTTGACGGGAATTTAATTTATTGATTTTTTTTTTTTACGGGAATTTAATTGATTGATTGATTGTGTTTAATTTGTAGAGATTTTTAGGTCGTTGTTGTACGAAGCCTGTGGGAGGATAATCAACCCGGTGTACGGCTCCGTCGGCCTCATGTGTTCCGGCGACTGGCCGCGGTGTCAGGCGGCGGTGGAGGCCGTGCTACAAGGCGCTCCGTTGATGATGCAACTCTCCGGCGATGACCCCGTCATGGCAGGCGACATTCGCCACCTCTCTAAGGAATCCGCCGCCGACTTCCGCCGCGTCAGAACCCGGCGCTCCTCCTCACGTGCCAAGAGACGACTCGACTCGTCGGCTACCGAGTTGGTGAGTGAGTCGGAGGCCAAGTTCACTATCACGGGATGGGAATTCGAAGATCACGATGAACTATTAAGAGCTCCGAGTCACGACTCGGTCTCGGTGGAAACGGTGGAGCCGGCGTTGGTTAATTGGAATGGAAACACGATCAGCCGAGTCAAACCGGAGCCTCAACTCAGTGAGTTCGGATTTGAGTTGACCTTGGGGTTTAGTTCTTCAGTCATAGACATTTCCGACAACGAAACCTGAGGTGGAAATTACTGAACAAACCCCAGTTTTGGAGGAGCTGCCTTATTTCTTTAATGAGGTTTTTTTTTTTTTTTTTAATTTTGTAATTTTCCAATTTTCAAAATGTTAATTAGTGATAATAGTTAATGAAAATTGCAGTAATTGTATTTCAGTATATATTATATAGTCTCAATTATCTCCATTTCTTTTTCTTTTTTTGACAAATGAGATGGTTTCTAGGGTTGGGGTGTCAGTGTACATTTCCATTAATTAATAAACTATTTACATATAGGAAGTAGTTAATTAATGTTATTATTAATTAAAACATGTTGACAACTTGTTATTCTCGATAATTAAAAATAATATTTGAATTATTCATGATCTCAAACAAGTAGACCTATCTGCTCTCCAATTCCTATGGCTGTATTATATTTTTTTAATTCTTTCCCAACATCATGGCCTCTCTCTCTCTCTTGAACAAGTGTAATTATTATAATTTTAATTAGCAAGAAATAATAAAAAGATGGTATGGAAGATGCTAAATTAATCCAGATTGGATTGGAGTGTGAAAGCGTTTGGTGTGATTAAAGTTTATGTGTGCAGATTATTTTGGACAGATGCCATTCATGCAAATGTGTTGCATACCAAGTTTCATCGACCTTTGCTGGCTTTGGCTTTTCTAAGGTAAATCCAACGTCTATTTTATTATTTGAATTTTTATAAATTTAGATTTAATATTCAATTCAGTTTCATAATTTCAAAATTTTCTATAAAAAGTCCCAAAAATTTAAGCTTGTCAATTTTATCTCATAATTTATTAATTTATCCAATTTTAATTTAAATATCGTCAAAATTTCATAAACAACATTTTCTTGGGATTTTTGAGAAAATTTTAAAATTATGGGATGAAAAATGCAAAATTGGGTAAAAATGAACAATCTTGAAAAAATTATGGAGTTATGATACGAAATTAAACATTCTAAATTTTTTTGGATCTTTTTAAAAAAATTAAAATTATGAGAAAAAATTGAATTTTAACTCATAAATTTATGTATATAATAATTGCAAGTCGTTGAATATATATGTTTTTAGCATAAACATGTTATTTATCTAAATATAAATGAAACACACTAGTGCACCAAATTAACTTACGAGTATTTTAAATATCAATAACCTAATAAATTGTCCATATAGTTTTTTTCAGGAATAAATTATCAATATAGTTAATAATCCTTAACGGGAACAAATTAATGTTATGGGGGTTAGTTATTTTCTATGTAATAGTTTTTTTTTTTAATAAATGTTACTAGTTAATTCAATTACTCTAAAAAACACTCCCAAATTTCTCTAAGTTTAGTGGTCAGTGGACCAAGCCACCTAATTCGTAGTAGTTGTCATTTTAATATTGGATTAACCATCTTATTGAAACGACAAATTCCACATCAGTTGATATATAAACATACATACTATATTAACTAACATACAAAAGTTAATTAATATATATACGAAGCATCAATAAGTAGTTGAAAATTTGTTCTATAATGCAAATATATCATTAACTATAAAATTTTGTGATTAGTCGTAAGCATTGTTTGTTCGTCGCATAAGCAACGTCACGGCGTGAGAGGGAATATAACATATTATACTTCTAATTGCCATTTGACTATGACTTAACTATAATTTTACTCCCTCCATACAACTATACTTTATTGATAAATATATACTTCGTCCATTTCAATGTATATATATATTTTTTTTTTCAATTTTGTACATTCTACTATATGTTTTTTATTTTGTTTTTTACAAATACCTTATAAATTTATACATCTACACTTCATTTATATTTATATTTATATCTATTATCATGTAATAATTATCTTCACATTTACCTAAATTTTTGTTTTTATCACATCACTTTTATATTTATTATTATATCATTTATATTAGTTTTTATACCTAAAAAATATATTTTTTTCATTTTTTTCATTTTTGTACATTCTACTGTATGTTTTTTGATTATTTTTGATATATACCTTATAAATATTGTTGGGAATTAATAAAATCTTTGAAATAAATATATGTTTGGATTGTAGGATTGTTGTTTTTATATTTCTAATGATAAATTGATAATTTTGTATTTCTTTTGATGGATTAGGTGGGATTGATATTTAAATGACATAAATTTATACATCTAATTAAAATTTATATTTATATTTATAACTATTATCATGTAATTATCTTCACTTTTACCTAAATTTTTATTTTTCTTTTCTTTTTTCACCATCACATCACTTTTATATTTATTATTATATCATTTATATTAATTTTTATACCTAAAAGCAACATAAAATTTATATAGGAATGTAGTATAATTTAAGAGGATAGATTAAGAAGGGTTTCTAGAAACTTTTGAATTGATTCGTACAATTTAAAAAAACGATTGATGACTCATGGATGACGAATTTTTCACCAATGTATCATATTATGTTATAAAAAAAATCAACTAGTTTAGTTTTAATATTAATATAATTAGCTAAACAAATCTAGATTCATTATTCCTAGACCATAAGCAATGTGCCGTCCACACATGTGGTCCCACACAATTAATTAGTTTTTTAATAGGAAGATCGATATTTAGTTAGAGTTAATAACGTACTCTTTCACTTGAGCAAGTCGCCACATTTCCAATTAAAATATAGTAATTAAAATCATTGTCTTAATGTTGCTATTATTGGGACAGTGGTGCACATTAACCGCTATTTCATCATTTGTTATACGTGTCCTACTCATTATTTTGACTATTCATTAATTTCATGTATATATTAATCTAAAATAACATATATTTTAAATATGACAATATATTATAAAATTTATGGTGCAGTATATAGGACAAATTTTATTGTGTATATAATTATGATTTATGTGCTTATGAGATCCCTATTTTAATATAATTTGAAGAAAACTATAATTCAAATATTAAAGTGAAAATTCATCTTATGTATAAGAACGTTTCACGTAAGACTTCATCGTATATATTGTCTTGGTTCTCCATTTATATATGTGTGTTTGTGTGTGCTCGCTTTTTTTTTTTTTTCAGAATATTATAATCAATTTTTTTATGTAGAATTTTTTTTTTTAATAGAGGCACTAGATCTAATATAAGATCTAGAATATAAGATGTCAAAATGCATCTATAATTAAATTAACATGGAAAATGAGTAATTATAATGGATACATAGGTGAAAATGCACATCATTTAAACATGTTATGTCAAGGCCTGCTTCCTGGAGTTGAAGAGCAAAGAGAGTATTTTACAGCAAAAGGCTCGTAGCAGATGGACAATTGAGGGAGATGAAAATTCCAGGTTTTTCCATAACTTTATCAATAAAAGGAAAGAATAATGAAATTGCAGGTTTGTTAATTGATGGGAATTGGGTGGAAGAGGAAGCAGATGTCAAAAGGGAGACAACTTCGTTCTTCAGGAAGCATTTCAAAAGAGACGTCCAGGTCAGACCTTTGTTAAGCCCTGATTTTGCACAAAGAAAAATTTATGAGAGGACAATACGATGTTGACAGCGGTTTTTCAGGAAGTGGAGGTGAGGGAGGCGATTTGGGAGTGTGAAAGTTCTAAATGTCCGGGGCCAGACGGTTGAAACTTTAAGTTTTGGAAGAATTGTTGGGGAGTAATCAAGCCTGATTTTATGAGATTTGTGAGCGAATTTCACAGTGTTGGGAAGCTTGCACGCGGTCTTAATTCGTCTTTTATAGCCTTGATACCAAAAAAAGAGGAAGCAGTGGGCCTCCAGGACTTTAGACCGATCTCACTCATTGGGAGTGCATACAAGATTATTGCAAAAATTTTATCCAAAAGATTGAGTAAGGTCCTTGAGTCGATCATTTCGGAGAATCAAAGCGCATTTGTAGGGGGGAGAAACATCTTGGTAAAGTGTGGTGGTATTAAATGAGGCAATTGAAGATGCAAAAAGGGGTAGATGCAAAAGTTTTCTTTTTAAGATATATTTTGCTAAGGCATATGACACGGTGGATTGGGTTTTTTTGGAGGCAATAATGAGGAGATTTAACTTCCATCCGAAATGGATTGCTTGGATCATGGAATGTGTGTCTACGGCTTCAGCGTCAGTTCTACTTAATGGAAGTCCGACGGAGGAGTTTAAACTTGAGAGAGGTCTCAGGCAAGGGGACCCTCTTTCCCCCTTTTTATTTCTATTAGTGGCGGAGAGTATAGGTATTATGATGTCAAAGGCCACACAAACAGGGTTGTATGGGCAGCTGGAAATCGGAAGAGATAGAGTGGGTGTATCCCACTTACAGTTTGCGGATGATACTATTTTTTTGGGTAAAGCATCAAGGGAGAATGTGGTGTTTCTTAAAAGGTTCCTAAAAATTCTTGAGTTTGCTACGGGCCTTAGGGTGAACATTGAGAAATGCTGCATTTATGGTATCAATGTGGAGGAAAATAATCTTTTGGAGTATGCGGAGTTGTTAGGGTGCCGAACTGGTAGATTGCCTTTTGTGTACCTGGGGGTGAAGGTGGGGATAGCCCATAGGAAGATTTCAGAGTGGTCACAGGTGGTGCAGAAAGTTAGGAATAGATTGACGAAATGGAGAATCTTAAAATTTCCTTTGGTGGAAAACACATTGTTGAATGTTGTTTTATCCTCTTTGCCTGTGTACTATTTGTCCAATTACCGAGCTCCAAAAAAAGCCTTGAGAGATATAATTAAATTACAAATAAACTTTTTTTTTTGGGGGGGGGTTGAATATGTTCAAAAAATACAATGGGTTGAGTGGAAAACGATTTGCAAGTCAAAATTCAAAGGGGGCTTGGGGGTTAAAAATTTGGAAAGCTTCAACAGGGTTCTCTTGGGAAAATGGGTATGGGGCTTCTTTAATGATCGGGGGTAAGTTGTGGGTTAGAGTTGTGGTATCCAAATGGGGCAGGTCCGGGGGCATGGGTTTCGGTTATACGGGGCCGAGGGGTTTTCGTTCTCCTTTAGGTTGGTGGGGGGAAGTGGTAAGAGCAGTGAACAGGGATGTAGGAAGTTGGTTTTCGGATGGTTTAGAAAGGGTGATAGGTAATGGGGCTAATACGCTTTTTGGTTGGAAGAATGGGCTGGGGGTTCTAGTTTAAAAAATTTGTTCCCGAGGTTGTATAATTTGAATATAGATAAGGAAAGTAGTGGGGGTGTTTGGGTGTGGAAGTGGAGATGGAGGCGTAACTTATTTGATAGGGAGATTGTTTTGCTTAATGAAATGATTGACATTATTAACAGGTACCCTATGAGGTTCAATGTAGAAGACTCATGGAGATGGAGGCCGAGTTCTAGTGGAGAATACAACACAAAAGAAGTGTACAAGTGGTTGATCGAGAAAGAAGAAAAGGCGGGTCCAGTGGAGAGCAGACCGTTCAAGAATATTTGGAATAAGTTGGTGCCGGCTAAGGTAAAAGTTCATGCTTGGAGAACTATCTGGGAGAGATTACCATCGAAAGTAGAGCTGCAAAAAAGGAATGTTATTCAGTCTAATGGGGACGTTTCATGTACCTTCTGCGGTAATTACAGGGAGGAGGTGAGACATGTCTTGTTTGAGTGCTCCTTTTCTTACTCTGTTTGGTTGGAATGTTGTAAGTGGTTAGGCATTTATACAGCTCTCTCTTCTAACCATTCTATAAGCTTACTCCATTTTAGTAAGTTTATTGGGGGAAGAAAAGGGAGTTTGTATGCTATTTATCTTTGGGAGTGTATCGTTTGGTGTATTTGGAAATGGAGAAACAAAAGACTGTTTGATGGGGTCGAGGTGAAATTAGAGACGGTGTTGGAAGAGATAAAATCAAGATCTTGGAGTTGGATCGTGTACAGAGAACCAAAACTTGGTGATTTGAATTTTGGTAGTTGGTGTTTGGGTCCTCGTGAGCTTCTGGAAAAATAATTTGTGCTTGCTGTCTTTTATTTTATCTAGCTGCTTGTTTTTGTAGTTCTGTGAAAAGGGTATTTCTTATACCCTGAATTTGTACTTCTTTTACATATTAATTCATTTGTTTGTTTTCTGATTCTGTGAAAAGGTATTTCTTATACCCTAAACTTGTACTTCTTTTACATATTAATTCATTTGTTTGTTTTCTGATAAAAAAAAAAAAAAAGAAAGTACTAACATCCAGTTCCTCATACAAAAATTTATCTTTTTATTATTAATGATTAATTTAGTTTTTCTAATATACTATTATCATTTTCTCTTATAAAAAATCCCTTATAGGTTTGTCCAAATATTAATTAAAGAGGCCTCATGATTTTGAATAGTTAATTACCTAGTACTGAACCCATGATGCATTTAAATATCCGAACTTATAAAAAGATATGAAATTAATACACTTATTATTAATTTTCTAACACAGTGTATACCGAGTTTTGCTATAGTTTTAATTGGGGGACCATTAATGAACAGTGAAAATGATTCTCAAATTAGTAATTCTTAGTTAAGTTACAGATAAATAAATGGTTGATCAAGATTCTTTATTTATAACTACATGGCTTTTGGAATGCCTTTTGGGGAATCACTACACGTTAAATAAATGAATAATTTTAAATGTGATCGTGATATATATCGTTGAATTACAAGACTATTAATAAATATTTATAAAATAAAGAATCCATACCCAACAGAAAAACTTGTATTTTTATATTCCCCTATTTTTGGCCAAGTTGTACTAATTCCAACTGCTTAAGGTAATAGTACAAGTTTTGATCATTAATTTCGCCCGTGGTTTTGTACATCACTACACATGTCCGTATTCAAATCCAACTCTACTATAAAATTTAGTAAAAGGCGAGACCAAATACCTTAATTAATAAAAATAATTATATTTTTTTTTTTTTGAAAAGAATTATAGTTTTTTTTAAGAAGTGATTTTAATTCATTAAATTTTTTCGTGGGTTTGTTCATTAAGTTCTTATTTTTTATAATAGTAAAAAAAAAAAAAAAAAAAGGGCTACAGAGGTGAAAATACGGGTCAATGCTTATGTGTTATTTCTCTGACTTTTTTTGCAGGTCTCAGAGGGGTTATTTTTATACTTAGAAGTTAGAACTACAAAACCAATTTGGATGCTATTATATACATGCGACATTATTTATTAAATAATTCAATTAAAAATAATAGAAAAACACATAATAATGAAAAAACAAAGTTATTTAAATCCAAGTAAAATAAGAAAATTATTATAAATTTTGAAATTTGTTTAATTTATTTTTTGTGAATTTTATTTTTCAAAGATTTTTATAAATTTAAAATTTTAAACTATATTTTTTTAAAAGTTGTGAACTAAAACATTTTTTAAATATGTAAAAGTTGTGAAATAATTTTCTTTTATCAATTTTTGATATTTTTCTAATAATTTTATTGATTTTAATGAATTATTTAACAAATAATGAATTAGAGATCCACTCAAGTATTGACCGGTTATGTCACCTGCTATAAGCCGGGTTTTGGACCATTTTTTAAAAAAGGAGTTACTTAGTGAACCGAAATCACTTATGTGTTATGAACTAAAAAAGTTGATCATATATATTAAAAAAAATTGGCTAATTTAAATGAAAAAAAAATTATAATCCCAAATAAATAAGTACTAAGTAAAAAGATGGTAACTATGGCAGTTTTGTAAAACACGAAATATAATTTAATTAATTTTAACCAGATGGCTTAGCCCACCTGGCCACCGGGTTCCTCACTTTAGTGGGGGACTCGAATTCGATTCCATTTGAAAATGAATTTGGAGTTGGAGGTTTAACGAGGCTTGGAGAATTTGGAATTGTAAGGAGACTTGGTGAACTAACTTCTAACCACTAACAACTAACATTTACCGATCGAAAAAAATAATAATAATTTAATTAATTTTTCTATGGAAACTTAATTTATTGTTTCTTTTATACATGGAGAGTGGGGATAAATTCTTTTAGGAATAAATTTTTGTAAACCAATTTCACCATACAATTTAAAACGATATTAGTTAAATTTATTATATAATATTATTATTAAACTAATATTTTAAATAGAACAACTAAAACTATTCAAAAATATATTAAAAATGCAAATTAGTTTTACGGAGTATATTTTATTTTCTTTTAGATTTTTTTTAAAGCATCTTCTTCGGTTTAGATTAGCGAACTGTACTGTGATTTCGCTAATACACATTAACAATGAAATCAAATTTTTATATATTAAAAATTACTATTATTTATATATTACAATATATTGCTTTTAAAAAATCATATATAATTCACAATAACTTGCATGCAAATTCTCTAAAATTTAGAAGATATGCTCAGATTATTGTTCTTGAATATGTCTTATGTAATTTCACGATGAAATTTAATTAATATAATTTAAAAATGATATTTATAAATAATAGTCCATTTAATATAATTTAAAAATGATATTTATAAATCATAGTCCATTTAATATAATTTAAATTGATTATCGCCCCCACCAAAAGTTTTTAATTACCTACTCTGGTAACTAACTGATGAGAGGAGACAAGAGGTACGTAAATTTAATACTAGGAGATTACCTAATAATAGATAGAGAAATTTCGGCATATATATTGAAGTATTTTTCTTTTTATAAAATAGAAGCTAGCTTAACCGGGTAGTTTTGCCGCATACAGGCTAGATTCATTGAATATTCTTGTTTCTATATATTACTATTTTTTTAAAACACAATTAGATATTCAAAGAATCTTGAAATGTACAAACCACCATTTAAAAATTCATAGAATGACCGCATGAATGACAATTATTTTGCATGATATTTAATTCAATACGGTAGGTGGCTGGACATCGGGTTCCTGATTTTAGTGGGAGAACCGGGTTTGATTCCTTTTGGAAACGAATATTTACCGATAAAAAAAAATTAATACGGTATATCGAAAATTTCGTTAATTTCATATTGTTTATCATATCAAAAGTTTATGCCGTTAGTATAATGAAACTTTTGGTATAATAAATGACTTATTAATAAGGTATCAAAATTTCGGTATACTAAATTTTTGAATGGTATTGATATATATGATCAGTTCATATCAATATTTTGTTATATCGTTAACGGTATACTAAAATAAAATTTTGAATATGCATACCATTACCGTACCGAAAACATACAGTACGGTACCGAAAATTTTGATCGATATACCGAGAAAATCAATATTTTTAATATTTATCATTTCAATAAATGCAATATACTGAAATTTTTTATGTTATCCCTGCATCCATCCACGAGTGTACAAAATTACAATAATATGTGAGATGAAATTTCAAGCTTAACTGTTCAACAGAAAACATAAAAAATAAGTTATCTTTCAAATAATAAATTACAATCATGATCGATTTTAACAAAAAGTTTATTTTTCATTTTTGTCAATTCCACATATATAGACCAATTATTATATTTAATATCTAATTTATTTTTATCTTAGTTCCTATTTAATGTATCATGTTTGTTTCCAAATCCATATCAAAATACTAATAATTATCATGAGAAACAAGTAGTTGAAAAGAACTTTTGCGTGAGCAGGTTTCCACATATCGTAATTTAATTACTAATTAAGTCACTATCTAAATATTTCTTAATTAATAACCCTATTTGATTGACACTTCGATGAGTTTGTAACTTAAATTATATATTATATATATAATGTCTTCAATTAAGTGTTCATCAGTTCATGACTCTTCAACACCCAGCAGAGGTATAATTTTTCATGTAAATTGATTGGTTTGTGTACGTAATGGTTCAATAATGCACAATATTTTAGAGTTAAGAAGTTTTCTGTCAGTTTCTACTGATTTAATTAATTAATTAACTACGTAAAGATTGTGAAGGATATGGGATGCGGCGAATCATTTATCATGAATAAAAAAAGAAGGCAAAAGTTTTATGAACTTTATTTTAAGGGAAAAATCACATGTGAATATGTTTTATCATGAAATTTATTTGAATGGTATTAGTTATTTCATTAGACAGTGTTAATTGTTTATATTATAAAGTACCTCTCTCTAATTTAAATATGCTCAAAAAATTTACATGGATTTTAAAAAAATATTAATAATTTATATATAGAATATATTGGAGGGTATTATTGGACATTGTGGGGAATATTTATAATTAAAATGTGTTTATGGTGAATAAAGTCAATAATAATTTTAGTAACTAAAAAGATGTTAGAAGGATGGAGAGAAAATGTTATATTTCATTATATAATGTGCATAGTAAAGCCTAAAAGGAAAGCAAATATTTTTTTTGGAACCAAATGTACAATTCTAAATTCACCTCTCATTAAAGGGTATTAATTGTTTCTTTAAAGAGAATTAATTGTGTTACTATAAAATATTAAATGTAAATCAATTTTATGGTAAAATTGGTTCAAACAAAACCAACTCTATCTATTTTTTTTTTTTTTTTGAGAAAACCAACTCTATCTTAAAAGTACTCTTTTATGCTATCCTCCCGTATTTTGAGACAATTAAAATTCATCCATTAATAAATAAATACATTTATTTAAAATTATCTTTCTAATTTAATTACTGTCATGCTTTAGAAATGAGCTTTAAAGAAAAGATTCCTATAACAAGCAGCCTTAATTTTCTTCAGGAATTCAATTGATGTGATGTACATGTTGGATTCCATTTTAATTTTCCCAAAAAAAAAAAAATATCTAATTATTTCCCCTTAAAGAATACACCAAGTCTTTGTCATAGGAAGACATGTGTATTAGGATTGCGAATGAGCAAAATTGAATAGAGTAATTAATATAGTTCGAATTCGTCTTAAATTAATCGATTTCAATTTTTTAAACTCAAAGTTGACACGATGAAAAATTTAATAAGCTTGAGCTTTGCTTGATAATTTAAATATCACAAAGAAACAATATAGCCCAAAACTCGACTCGATTTGATAAAAAAATATTCTTTCTCAAAATAATTAGCATGTTATGTTTCCGAGCCTATAGAGAGTCAAGTATCATTGAACTCAATCTCAAATTTGAACTTAATTATATTCAAATGGATTTCGACTTTCATTTAAATAAATTTCAATCCCGAATTAAATTGATTCACTAAAATTCTAACAGTTGGCCTCCCGTGGAGATTAAAACAGAGAAGCATGCAAATCTCGCGTATTCGTGAAACGGCTCGATTCACAAAATAGAACAAATTAACATCCACATCTTTTAAAATATTAAAACGTTAATTTAAATTTAAACCCTATCTCACCGTGACACAGTCTCACAAAAGACCATCTCCATATAATGAGCATGAGTTACCCTAATGGGCTGAGCTCACTAGAACATAGCAATTAAGACTTTTCTTTAAGTTAGATAAGTGGGCCGTGGGCCTAGTTTTTTTATTCATGGGCCCATGAAAATTTAAAATCATGCATATTAAGGTGTTAGCTTTTTTGTAATAATAGTGCAGAAGATAGTAGGGTTTTAAATTGATACGTGAAAGAGTAAAAAAATAATGTTGTTTGTAATGAAAATTCAGAGAAACAAAAATGATTTATATTTTCACAGATTCGTTTGTTTTTAGTGATTAATAGTGATACAATATATTTTTCCTAAAATTCAAATGTTTAGTATTATTAATTTGTATTACTTAATCCAAAAAAAAAAAAAAAAGCTCAACTTATGTTTTTTCATTTTGAAGTGAAAATGTATGTATCTCCCTTCATGAAAATGTAAAATTATTACCCACTAATTGATAAAAATATCATTTTATTCTAACAAAATTAATGTATTTTAGATGGGTATATAATTGAAAAATTAAAATTTCTCACATGAATTAATTCTCAAGTTAAACTATGTTGTAATATTTATTAACAAACATGTAATTTGTATCACTCATAAAAAATTAAATGTATCATATATTTCATTATCAATTTTTCCAAAAAAAAAAAAAAAAACAAACTGATCCAAGGCCCACGAATAGATGTCCTTAAAGCCAAACTTCACTTGAAATTTGGTTCATACCCCAATTTGGTTCGTTGGATTATTTTTAAAATGCCACGTGTCATCCATCTAGGTTATGGAAACATAGATTGGAATACAGAAAATGGCACAGATAATTTCATGGGTAATTAATACACCCGGCTATTAACACCCATATAATTATTCTATACGTCATTTTTATAGTTTTTTTTCTTAAGAAAACAAAGCATATTACAACAATTATAATAATAAGGCAACACTATTAATCCAACTGAGAGGCTTCCTTTTTTTTTTTTTTTTTTGACAGGAGAGGCTTCCTCTTTAAACATTGAAAAAAAACTGCTCAAATCCAATTATAAAAAGATGGAGAGTTAGCAAAAAGAGACAAAGTCATAAGTAAGTTTAAATATCTTTTGGCAAATAAAAACATCTCACGCTAAGATGTCTTTTACCATCTTCATCTCGTCCTGTGACCCACTATTAAATCTAAAAAAACAACAGTCCGCCCCAAAATAATTAATGAAAATTGCAAAAACTATAAAAGGAAGACAACCACATAGGCATGAAGGATCTTACAAATAGGAACCTAGAGGAGGGGAATAACCTAAAAGTTATAAACAATAAAATAAAGGAACATAAAACAAATCCAGGAAATAAAAACAAAAGAACTAAAAACTAAAAAAAGAAACAAAAAAACAGTGTTCAAACGGGTCAACTTACCAAACTGACATCATAGTCAGGGCGCCGTTTGAGGAGATCGATCCGTTAATTTAAAAAAACACCAGCAAGAGAAATTTGTAATTAAATTAAGAGACAAACAGTCACGTTGAAGGTGGTGGAGGTAGCGATGAGGTGTTGTGCCGATAGATATATGCTCTTTTGAGTTCTCCCGGTGAAAGGCGAGACAAGAGGTGGCAGCGAGAGCAGTAATGGTGGCGGCTGCGAGGGGAGGTGGTGGCCGGAAGACAAAGCAATTCCATAGATGTTACAAGTCACAACCTTGATTAATTAATCACTTCTCTTGTCACCTTCAATTCATAATTACTAACAACATAATTTCAAGATTATTCAAATTAAAAAACATAATTCCAATTTAACCAATAAAATATATAAATGAAAAATTACAAATAAGTTTATTGTGCAAATATTTTTGTGTTTCTATGCAAATGTCTCTTATGTTGTTATGCAAATATTTTTAACCTATTTATAATTTTGATTTTTTTTTCATCTATTTGTAACTGGTCATTTTCATCCATTTGTAATATAAATGGATCATTTTCATCCATGGAAAATGGTGAGAGGGGGGTGAATTGGATGAGAGCTGCGTCAGCAGTTGAACCCAAAAGGACCACTCATGGATGTCAACCTTCCACATTCTATTTATTCACAAAACGCCAACATTTATGTTTAATTTGAGGACCACTTTCATTTCTAGCCTTTTCTAAATACCAATAACGCACATGCTTGCAAAAATACATGATTTGCATTATATATGTTTCTTGGATGGACTATGGTATATAAAAACCATTTTTTTAGACAATATTCAATATTATTCCATGATTATAATTTATCATTTGAAAGTAGTTTTGAGTTTTCATCTTATAAAATGTGTTTCATGCTAATATGAAATAACTATCATCTCCACAACAATCTAAAGTATTTTTGCAGGTTACATTTGATGATTCATGTGGATCTCGAAGGAAACTTTCATCTGTTTTGCAATATTACATGACCAACATTTCAATCCAAATCCTTTTTTAGTGTGGTTTCATTTTGCTGTCCAACATAAGAATTTATCTGATATTTATAATCACGCGTGGTATTTAATTAAGAAATTAAACTAGTTCTGCAAATTAATAATAATCCAAATACCTCTTAACTTCAAAGCTAAGCATGAATTTTTTGATCTTGGAATAAAATTTAATCAATTTTAACTTCCCTAAAAAATAGAATATTTTTTAAATTCGAATCCTAGATCTACATTTGCATCCCATATTTTCTAGTGTTAAAAATTATGTGGGTTGCAATATTTCTAATAATTTCATCTATATATCTTTTTTTTTATCGGAAAAAAGAAAATTTTATAAATTGTGAGACCAAAGAATCAAAGTGCAAGTTCTCAACAATTTAACGGCGCGTGGTCCTTTGACCACTCCCTCAAAATCCGTTAAATATTGAACGATAAATAAAAACCAACTCCATAAACATGTCTAGGACCACAATCTTATCTACGAAAAACTCTTGTTTTTAAAAATTAAACGTTTCTCCCTTTCTAGATTGCCCAAATCGGATCAAATATGTAAAAGTTTACCTTTATCCCCATCTTTATAATTGGACGTGGTATTTAATTAAGAAAACTAGCCAATGGAAAATTGTTCCAAATTAATAATATTTCCAAATAATTTCTTCTTTACTTCAAAGCTAAGCATGAATCTTTTGATCTTGGGATAAAATTTAATCAATTTTAACTTTCCTAAAAAATAAAATATTTTTTAAATTCGAATCCTAGATCTACATTTGCATCCCATATTTACTACCGTTAAAAATTATGTGGGTTCCAATATTTCTAATAGTTTCATCTATTTATCTATGTATGTTAATGAATTAATTGTGTCTCTCTCTTTTTAAAATTCATACAATAAAATATAGAGTATCAATTCATCAACGTTCTTGACGGAGGCAAATCGTCATGTATCTTAATCCAATTTTAATCATTTCCCATTTTACCCTATCAATGTTGATATTTTGATGTAAATTTTATTCATTTTCACTAAAAAATTTCAATTTTTTCCGGAAAATTATCCTAATTTTTTATTATGTTTGTGTCGGGGCAGTCGTATCCAACCTCATTTAAATTGTCTCTCATCCAGGAAGCAAAGCCCTAAATCAATTTTAAGTTTCAATTACACCTCTCTCGTGAACTGCGCAACTTTTAAATTGAGAATTTTATCAATTTCAGTCGCTAATTTAGAGTGATTTACAACGAGAGGAAGGTTGCAATGACCCATTTTATTATTCTCTTGCTCTTGTTGTACCCATCATTTTGGTACATTTTTCTTGACATTTTGTATAATACAATATATTTTCGGTCATTTCTTAGTAATTTTTCCAGTTAAATTTTTAAATTATCCGACAAAAGTGACCTGTTTTAATATCAAAAGAGTCATAATTAATGAAATAAAAAGAAAAAAATAATCAAATTTAGATTCCAACAAAATTTCAGGACCATTTATAAAATTATACTATATCTCGCAACAATAATCCGTTTATGTTAATTTCGATAATTAATTAATTAGTTGTCACATTACATGCATACATTATAGTCTTTATCTGCAAAGTCTATTTTCTCACTTGTGAAGAGAACACTCATGTCAAATATATACAGAGAAAAACAACCTAAATTCGTACACTTTCTGCAAATGAATACGATGTAACTCAGATTTCAATTAAACTACAAAAAATGGAAGTACAAAATGGTTATACATTACAGCTAGCATATATATGTTGCCATATATACGTTTATTACTTTACTTGTATACATACATACATACTAGGGGATATGCGAAAGAATATCTGGTAATTTCAGCACCCATATTTATGCAGGTCAACAAACAGTGACCCTGCCTTGCCTCCTATTTATTGAGCAAACTGAAAGCAGCAGCAGCAGGTGCTACTAAATTTGCTCTCTTTACGAACCTCCCTTTCATTCTAGGCCTTTTCTCCGCATTCAATTTCCGAACCTCGTATCGTATTTTCTTCGAAAACAACCTCGTCCTCCGCTTTTCCCGGTACCGAGATACTCTCGCCTCCCGCCCTCCGTCCGCCGTCGCCGCCCTCATCATACTCGTGTCTCCGTACACGTGCATTGTCCCACATGTGCCCTAAAACCCAATATAAATTACCATTAACAAAAATAAAAAGGGTCAATTGTATATAAATTCATTACTTTTTACGCTCTTCTATTCAAAATATATGTCATTTTAAACTAATATACACATATTAAGAAAATTGTTGACTTCCTCCAATACTCTTAATTAATAGTTTTGAAATTTTAAGTTATTTTTAAAAAAATTTAAGGACAAACTGGAAAAAAATATTATTAAATAACATTGAAAAGTGCAAAACCAGATTTAACTTGTAAATATTGTGAATAACCAAAATGAAATATATTTTGAATAGGAGGGAGTAAAGATTATTTTTGCAGGGAGTGAAGCACACATTTTAAAGAGTAATGAGAGATAATTTTGCAATTTTTTATGTATAAAGTAAAGAGATGAGTTAAATTGTGTGTAAGTATAGACCCAAAAGTAATAAAATTTAGAATATTGTAATGAGGTAGTTTATGGAGGATATTCAGTCTTAAAGACTTGAAAGTAATTTTGGAAGTAACGAAAAAGGAATTTGTGAAATTAATTTTATTAGATTGCAATTCATTGCGACATATTAATTTCCCCTGTCATTAAAGACGATGTGGTAATCAATGTGAAAAATTAGTTTGATGCATAGAATTGAAGGTGGTTTTGGGTAATGCATTATCATCTGTAATTTTATTTTTGCGGAAAATTAGTCAGAATTAATTACGTGAGAAAACGACGTATACATACCATGCAATGAGGCCAGCAGTCATCGGAATTGAAATCCGGTCGTTTTCCGGTCATCCACGGCGACTTGTGATCGTCCCAAGCAGACATAACGCCTTGATAATCAAGCCTCAAGAAAATCTTGCTACCATCTTTCTCTGTATTATCTTCAACATTCATCATTTTTGCCACTGTTTTTTCCTTATCATCTTCTTCTTCTTCAATCGGAGAATCACAATCGAAATTCAGCTCAAAAGTCTCTCTCTCCAACCCTATGAATTGATGATAAACATCAATATTCTCTTCTTCATCTTCCACTTTCACTCTCTCTCTCTCACTCCCAAAACAACACTCCCACGAATCCCTCTCTCTCTCATCCAAAATCCCCAATCCCTCCATATCAAACGCCTCCTCCTCCAGCCCTTTCCCCAACAAGCTCTCTACATCAGCCGCAAATTCAGCCAGATCCATTTCCGACGGCCCAAACCCGGAAATGGATTTGGACCCGGACCCGGGTCCCTTCTCATTCGACGTGCTGCACAATTCGGCAACAAACGGGTCGAATATCGGGACCCGGTACAAAAGCTGCTCCTCATTCTCCTCGTCGCCGGAAATCTCCGGCACGAGACGGAGGGGGTGACTGTGACTGTGGCTGTGGCTGACCACAGTCACCCCCTCCGCCCCGGCATGCTTTTTCTGCCGCGGCGTTCGGGCTTTCCGCGTGAAACCCCGATGCCACGATGGCGGCACAGGCTCGCCGTCGTGGGCGATTTTTAGGCGAACCCTCTCGTGACGTCGCGCGAGAGGGTTTGCCGAATGGACAGAAGAATCGCATGATTGACACAAAAAAGCGTCATCCGCCGCGCAATACCAGCGCGCTTTTTTTCTTACGCAGTTATCGCAAGCTCTCTCCGATTTTCCGCCGACGACGTCGTTTGTTGATTTTCCGTCTGAAGAAATCATGGGGTTGAAATTTGTGTATATATTTCAGAAAAGGGGTTTTTGTTTTTTTTTTTTTTCTGAAGCAATCAAATCAAAGCAAAGGTTGCAGAAGTGTGATGGGGTTTATGTACAGTGTTCTAAATTGATTGCAATTATTTGGATTGAGGTTGGGCCCACAGTGTGCACTTTTTTGCAATATTATTTAATAATATTAATGCGCTTTTGTCCACTTTTTTTTTTGGGACTTTTTGCTAATTTGGGGGCTCAACTTTCTGGGCCCACAAGAGACTTGATCTCTTCTTTGATTGGATAGAAAAATATATTTTATCTTAATTACTGATTGCTTATTGGATGGATGTCCGATTGTTGGATTTCTGTGGGCCATACATGTTGGGATGAGAATTAGTAATCGATCCAATCCGCCAATTGTCCAAAGTATTAAGTGAGGGGTGGTTGTCATATGTGTGAGGATTGACGAATAGCAATGGAAATGAGAATACATTGGGAGGAATGATATTGAGGATGAAAATATTGCTATAGCTAGAAATATTGTTATTTTAAATTTATTTATATATTGATAAAAATATCAATTTGAATATTGATATCCATAAAAATAAAAGAAGTAACACTTGTATGAATTGAGTGCATACGTTTACTATCACTGTTATGAATATACACTGTTATAAGCAAATATGACAGTGATAGTACATGTGTATTATAGTGATAGTGAATGTGCATGACACTGATAGTAAAATAGAGTTCATTGTATGCACTCGATTCACACAAGTTTTTACCAAATAGAAAATTGATGGAAATTTTATTGGAATGAAAGAAATATAATATGAAATTTTAGATAATATTATTAGTAATTTTATTACACAAATTTAACTTAAAATTTCAACAAAATATAATTGTTCATGATAATATTATCAATAAAAAAATACATAAGCAGTGTAAAAGCGATACAATAAGTTGTTCATAATTATTTAATATTAACAACTAATAACAAAATGATGTCATATGAGACTCAAACATGAAAGAAGAAAAATTATTTTAGTCTAAATAGTATTGATATATTTTTTTAAGATTTTTTTTTAAAAAATCGATATATTACGTATATTTTCGTCGAAATATCCAGATATTCAGAAAGTTTTGAACTACAACTCACCGATATTGATAATGATATTGATATATCCCGATATTTATCGATATTTTTATTGATATTTTAAAAATTTTCTCGTTACAGTAAATATCCATATCGGCAATCCCAAAAAAATAGATATATCAACGAAATATCGGTGAAATTTCTAGATGATTACTTCCTCGATGGTAATTAATGATGTTTGCTTTATGTCAAGTAATGGATCATATTATATTTATTTTATTAGAATGATTTTTTGTAGGGAATTAAAGGCAATCCTCCCAAAATAGTGAGAAATGACTCATTCTTTAGTTTTTTAGTTTTTTTTTTTTGGGTAAGAGAGCATTATTCAAGATGATTACTTCCTTGATGGTATTTTTATTATTTTGATTCTCATTTTGAATTTAAATGTCAACCAAGAATCATATTAAAAAAAAATATTTATTCAATTTCAATATTTTTTAAAAAAGGGAATACGGGAGAACACATAAATTAAAAAAGTAAAAGAATGAGTAGAAATTTGAGGAGTTATTTCATAATTTTTTTTATGTATAAAGTAAGGAAATGAGTTTAATTGTATTTATGTGTAGACCCAAAAATAAAACACCTTTATTATTATTTTAGATTCTCATTTGTGAATCTAAACTACTCAACCAAGAATGCATCAACAACATCATTTCCTTAAATAAAAAAATAAATCAATTTTAGTTTTTTTTTTTTTTTTATCTTTCTCTTCCCAAACACATCATTTACTTTATACATAAAGGTTACCTCTCAACACTTTACTCATTACATATTTTTCCATAAACTTTGTGTCCAAAATTGACTACAAATTTTACACGATGGAGGAAGTAATTGATATTACCCCGTCTCAAAATAACATTTTCCTTTTTTTTTTTTTCGTCCATCAATACCTTTCACACTCTTAAAATTAAAAAAATTTCATAAACTTCAAGCTCACAATATCCACAAAATTTTTCACAAATTTTACTTAAATCAAAATTTAAATCAATTTTAGTTATTTTAATTTTTCAATTTTTTTCTTATATAAAAAGTTTCATTTATTTTATCATCAAAGATAAGCACACTATGTAAACTGATCTCACATAAATTACAAATTGTATTGTGAAACTAATACAGTTAAATTTTATTAGTAATATCATAACATTTATTTACTAATATATTACAATTATAAATTAAAAAGGTAAAATTGAAAGAGACCTTTTTATAGGGAATTGTCTGTTTTTAATAATACTATATTGAAGTTATGGACTCTGGATTCTGGTCCCCATTGCACTCATTTTCTTCCAGAAAAGAATAGTGAGGATTCAGGTAAAAGATGAAATTCTCCATGTGAGAAGCGACAATACTAAATAATACTACATCTCCTATTTTTAATTTTTTATAAACTTCTCACTAGATATTTTGTGGTATTTTGAATAAAAAATCGGGTGCCATAAGATTGTATCTAATCATATACACAAGCATTTATATGAATATATATATGTATATCAATATAGAATTAACTTGAACTCCAAAAGTTTGTATTGTGAAACTAATAGAGTTAAATATTTAAAAGTTTTATCAAAAATAATTTATTTACTAATTGGTTATATTACGGATAATAAATTAAAAAGTAAAAAAAAGAGAACTTTTTATAGGGAATGGTCTGTTTTTAATAATACTATATTGAATGTTATCTTTAAATCCCATTCTGGTCCCATAATTGCACTCATTTTCCTCTCAGAAAAGAATAGTGAGAGATTCAGGTAAAAGATTAACATTTGTTTGTATAGTAATGCATTCAATAACTAAATAATAATACATCTCGTAATTTTTAATTTTTTATAAATTGTGGACAAACTACTAATACATTTTTAGGGTCACTTTCTTATTTTGAATAAAACTAGGGTGCCAAAAGATTGTATCTAATCATATACACAAGCATTTATAGGTTAGAATCATTTTTATGTATATCAATAGCCTAATTAACTTGAACTCCCAAAAGTTTGTGTCCCAGTTTTTTTAGAGACTTGCCATTAAATATTTTTTTTAAAAAAAAATTAATAATGTGCATGTGTAATTATTAAAGAAATAAAGAAGATACAACTCGTGTAGAAATTACGAAGATTATTATACTGGTTCAAATTCAATTTTCTTCTTCCAGAATTCAAAACGTCATTAGTTCATTACTTTATTTTCTTTATTCTGGGGGTGATGACAAATAAAGGGCAATGTCATTTCGTCCTAATATATATTTTATTTGCAATGTATTTGTTTTTTAATGTATTTTTATTTGCAATGTATTTGTGTTGTAGAATATTCATTTTTCCTTGAGAATACTATCATTTTATGTTCTTTTGTATGAAACTTGATTCCCGATATCATTTTTTGAGAATTATTGTTCGTTTTCTTTGAATTGTTATATTCATTTTTTTTTTTGGCTTGTTGAATTATTTTAAATTTTGTTATGGGAGTGTTGAATTTATTATAAACTTATTTTGAGTTGTTTAATTATTGTTTGTACTTTTTATTGAATTGTTAAACTTATTCTTGATTGTTAAACTATTGTTGAACTTATTATGAATTGTTTTAGTATTTGAACTTAAAATATGGAGTATAAAAAAATTATTGGGCAATTTTGTTTTCCCTCCATTACAATATAGATTGCTCAAAATTCAAAACTAGATGTTACAATTTTATTTTTTTCAAATTCAAAATAGAAAAAAAAAAAAAAAAAAATTAATAATGTCCATGTGTAATTATTAAAGAAATAAAGAACATCAATTATTTACAAATGTCACTCAGATTATTTTATTATAATTAAATCTCCCCTCTTAATTACCCACTCCAATAAAATTGAAAAGACTCTTATATCATTCATTTTATACCTTTTTATTCTGGGGGTGACATTGTTATTAAAACTCTTGCAATTTCATTTCGTCCTAATATATATTTTATTTGAAATGTAATTTTTTTTTTAATGTAATTTTAATTTTAACTCATTTTTAATCAAATTGAAATATTTTTAAATTAAAAATCAGTTACACACAAAAATTTACTTTTATTTTTTAGGGTACGCTTGAAAGAGACCATTTTCAGTGGCCAGCCGGTAATAATTTTTGTTTATTATTATTATTATTATTATTATTATTATATTCTATAGTAGGCCAATTATTTAATTTGGGTGTATTAACTAAATTACCAAACTCTACAACCATATACTATAATTTTATCACTATTTCGTTTTTTTGTTATTTAATAATCGCAGAGAAATTTTTTCTTACCCACTATCCTACCATATCTCCAGCTTGCAGGAACGACTCGAGGCAAATTCTATATATTATTTTTACCGTGCTTTTTTTTTTTCAAAATAATCCTATTAATTATTTTATTGAATCATTTTATTCATTTTACTAATATTATTTATTTCACTAAATAAAATTATTCAAAAATCATGCTATGCAATGCAACTAATTCATTCAGATGTTATTCAGTATTCTTATATCTTTTATTTTCCTTTCGTTTTTTTATAATTGGATGCGTAGAAATGAAAAGAGGAAAAAAAAACAAGAGAGATATCATGTGATCGTTACCATATATATGCACGCCTGCAATATGCATATTCTATTATTCTTATGCCATAAAAATCTAACATCTCCTTGACCAAAAAAAAAAAAAATCTAACATCTCCATGACCATGGTCCACTTTTGTCTTAAATAGATAGCCTCTCTTTTATTTCATCTTTTATTTTTTTTCCTTCTAAAGTTTTATTTTCAAAGTATATGTATTTACTAGTCGGTTAAAGCTTGGGAAAGTTGTAGTTTTGGTCCCATGAGAATTTTTCAACGACAATGTTAATCCCACGTTCTTTTTTTTTTTGTTTTTTTTTTTTTTTTGCAAAAATAGTCTCAACCATTATTTTTTAAGACCAAAACTGCAATTTTATCTCATTCTCTCAGGACCAAAACATGCAAGCTGCAATTTATCATTCTCTTGGGACACAAATTGCAATTTTTTTGGGATTAAAAATGTTAAAAAAAACTACGGAACCAAAAGTGTAAAAAAAAAAGACCATTTTACAAACCACTCATTCTCTTGGAGCTAAAAATTCAATTTACCCGTTAAAGTTTATATTACATTAATAAACTATTAAATAGTGTTGTCAGTACATGAAAATAAATAAACAAATATACACAATCAATGCTATGAATAGATGAATTCTGAAATTATATTGCTTAATAGATAGATTATATTTGTTTGTGAGAGCTATTTCTTAATGTAATATTATGAATGTTTTGTGAATTAGGTCATAACAAAAAACGAACGAGATACTCTTGCAAAATTGTAAGTGATATTAATAAAACTTGATTCATCTAAAAACTCATTTAACATTAAATTAAATAGTCTCATAGAAGAATTTGTGATGCGAAAATTATATAATGTGATAGTGGATAAATATGAGGGGTAGAAGTGATCCATGTTAAAAGGAATATTTGCAGAAAAGCTGTGAAAGGTATATTTGATAATGACTCGCTTGTTTAAACGGACCCTTACATTCTTGCATGGGCTGCACCCCAATAATAATGGGCAAAGGCCCAAAAATTGTATGGGATCAATCTGTCTTTATTTAATCGAATTTATTGCAAATTCACAAGGTAGATTTATAGATTTATATATATATATATATATATATATATAGTCATATGTTATAAATTTGTATTGGTTCATGCATGCCTATTTGGACACTAGGCATGTGTGTCACGAGATTTCATTTAAAAAATGATACTCCCTCCGTCCCAAAGAACCTTTCACACTTGATTTTTTTCAACGGTTTTTGTGTAAGAGTTATTTCATAGTAATACATTAACAAAAGTTATTTTATATGAATGATATGCTAGTTAATAAGATCAACTAGCATATCATTCATATAAAATAATTTTTGTAAATGTATTACTATGAAATAACTCTCACACAAAAACCGTTGAAAAAGTCAAGTGTGAAAGGTTCTCTGGAATGGACGGAGTATTAGCTAGTAGTGTCTAAAAATATTTATTGGTTTATTCTTTTTAAGTTAAAATATTACTCCCTCCGTCTCGGAGTTATCTTCACACTTTTTTTTTTTTGGGACGTCCCACAATTAACTTCACACCCCTAAAATGGAATACCATCCATAAATACACCCTCACAATATCATTTTAATTTCAAAAATGTCACTCTTACTTTATTCTACTTTATTCTCTCTCCTACACTTTATCTTATATAACCATTCAAAATACCCTTAGGGGGTGCTTGGTAAAATTGTAAGGAATTGAATGGATTTAGGAATGAAAAGGGTATGGAATCAAAGTCATTCCACTCAAATAGGTGAACTATGGATGATTCCTTTATTTTTTGGAATCAAAGTCATAGTAGAGTCATTCCAAGCATATACTATGATTTTGATTTCCATTACTCACCTCCTAAAGTAGTCAACCAAACACCCCCTTACACTTTATTCTCTTTTCTACATTAATTTAAGTTTTCTTAAACAACGTGTCACTTCACATATGAACCTAACTTCGGGGCGGACGATAATGTATTTTTTTTAAAAAAATTGTTATTGATGTTTTAGAGATAGTGATATTATGAAGAGAGAAATCTATTAGGATGTTGGCCACAATATTGAAGATATGTATTTATTACAAGTTTATATTTATATGATTATTATTACAAGTTTACATTTATATGATTATATATATGGGTGGTAAAGTTTATTTTGATATTACCAAAATATTTAAGAGAGAAAATGTTGTATGGTTGATGAGTGAATCCATGTCAGCAAGAATGACATCCTAAAAGGATATGTATCAAAAGACTTGAGAGTACGACAGGTGTCAAGTTTATCTTAAATAGTACTTTCTCCCTTTCATATTAATTATCTTTCATATATATTTTTAAAAGATCTCTTATTTAATTAATCATTTCTTTCAGAAACTCAAGATATGTTGCAAGGTGAAGAGAGAAAATTGATTGAAATAAATACGTCAAAATTTTATATTTTATATTCTCTAAGACTCCATTTGGATAGAGTTGATTTGAAATTAAGGGATTTAAATATAATATATCATGCATTCACACAAATTAAAATGGAGAAAAGTTAAATGAATGATTTGATTCACTAAAATATTAAGCACAAGTGGGAGAAGTGAGAGAATTTTAAATGACTTGTTGGGTATTTTTTATACGAATTCTTTAAAATAATAGCTAAAATGAAACAAATGGAGTAGATGATAAGGGATATATCATCCATTAGGTTTAGTAAAGTATCTGTTGTTTTTTAAAATAGTGGAGCTCTAACCACTTGTGATATATCACTTTTTCTTTCATCTTCAAGGAATATTCTTTTATGATAATGAATATCACGTTTTAACAAAGTATCATTATTTAAAAAATATTTGATTTTATAAATTATGATTTTAAAAAATTAAACTTTGCTGAAAAGAATTTGTGAACCAAATTCATAGAATTTTTTTGTTATAAATTGTATTTTAGCGTAGTAATTATTATTCATTTTAGACACTTTTATATATGGCACAATGTACGCATTGAAATTTAATTAGATACATGTCGGTCACCCAACACAATGTCTATAGACTTTAGTTTTGTGGACACAAACAATGTTATATATATGCACATATATAATGCGTGCAGATTAATTTTTTTATTAGACACGTCACATTTCAACCGGGGTTTAGTCCACCAAGTTTCTCACTTTAGTGAAAGACCCGAGTTCGATTCCTTTAAAAACAAATTTGGAGTTGAAGGTATAAGGAAGCTTGGAAAATTTGTAATTGCAAGAAAACTTGGTGAACTAACTTCTAACCACTAACATTTATCGAAAAAAAAAACTTCACATTTCAAGTTGTTGTTATTTACATAAACAGTGTTATCTAATATATGTTTAATTCATTTATGAACACGAATTTACCGAAAAAAAGACACATCACATTTCAAGTTTTTGTTATTTACATTAACAGTGTTATCTAATATATTTAATTCATTTATGAACACGATTATAAATAGTGCATTTAATGCACTTGTGGATTGTTTTATAGGAGTAGTTTTTAGGGGTAACACTTTTATACCCCAACTGTAAAATGCAATCGTACAAAACTAATATTTTACACTGAAAATAATTAATATTTTTAGTGAAAATAACTGATACTACAAACTGATGCTCCACTTATTTGTAATACAAACAAATTATTTTATATTGAAAATAATTAATATTTTTCAGTGAAAATAATTTGTAATACAATTAATAATATTTAAAAATACATTTAAATGACACAGTTCAACTAATATACAATTTTTTTTTCTCAATTCTTGTGATTTAAAAAGAGAAAGACCTAAAGTCATAATTAAGATTTAGTAACGATTAGAAACTGAGCTTTCTGCTTTAAAAAAAAATAAATAAATAAAAAAGAAACTGAACTTTCTATCTCCTATCATGGAACCCTTTTCGTACTTAAGTTTTGGTCCAATACAAAAATTGTGTTTTGCAATTTCGTAATCAAACTTTTCAATTCATGAGTGACTCGCGATGGATATTTATCTCGAGAGTTCATATTTTTTTTTCTTTAGATTTATCATTAAGAGGTGAAGGATTAAATTTTAATTTAAGATATATTTAAGTTTTTGGTTGGAATATGAATAAAACCGAAAGATCTTCCATCTAACTAATAGATTAAATGATCAAATATTTTTCACTTTTTAACAAATCTAACATATACTCCTTTGTTATCAAACTAATACTCACATTTTCATTAAAAACAGCCTCCGTTCAAAATTCAGACAAGAAGCACCCTACGTGATCTATGAAAATAAATAATGTAATATGCACCAATCATATTATACAAATATATAATATGCTCGGTCATAAATTCGAATAATCATTTATCAGATAAAAAAAAAAATTTATACATTCGAGTAACCATTTGTCAAATAATATTTAGGTTATACGTGCACGTGACAGAACTGTGTTCTTAACGTTATTGTACACAAATGCATGTTCCATATACCAGTTGTGAGATAGTAGACACAGTATTTACAATTTTACATATCTATATAATTAACACAAATACTATCAATTTTGTCATTCATTTGTTCACGTTATACACTCGCAGTTTTTCTCTATGATAAAACAAAATATGAAGCCAAAATTTGTGGATAAATAAAAAGAGAGATACAACAGATTGATGTATATATAATATAGATAAACAAGGAGCACAATGTGCTAAAAAAATTCTTTACTCTTGATGATTCTTGAAGTCAGCTAGCTAGCTTCTCTTGTTCAAAACTTCAGAAATTGCTCGAATCGTACAAGGAGTCGTCCGGCAGCAGCCACCAATAAGTGTCGCTCCAGCATCACGCCATCTTGTAGCGAACATCTCAAATTTTTCATCATCGAAACATTTTGATGGCTGTCGATACGAGTAAGAACAATCGTATGTTTTCATATAATAAAAGAGTTTTGCAAAACGTAAGAAGTTAATATAGCTAGGTCTAACTCACCAGCCATCTTTTAGCAACACCATCCCATATCTCACCACTGTTTGGATACACAACTATTGCCTTACTCGTAGACTGCAGACAATATAATATACTGAAACTTAGGGTATGTTTGGTTTGGATTATAAAATTGAATTTAGGATTTTGAAAGCACAATATATCCACCCCTAGTATAAAACTATAAATGACTCCTTAATGCAAAGAAGATTTGTTTATTCACACTTTTATTTTACTTATCACTTTTTCACACTTTTTTTTCCTCACTTTTTACAACTTTTAAGAGAACCCAAATACTATCATTAAACAATAATCCAATAATTATAACTATAATCAACAATAACACACTCTTACACATTAATTTGACAAAAAATTAAATTCTACCCTATTTAGATATCAAAACAAAACACACATCATCACTATTTAATAGGATTTTAAAATTCATAAATTTTTCAGATTGAACTCAAAAGCATTTATTCAGTGATACCTGTTTGAATTTCTGGATGAGATTTAATACAAAATGAGGTGGTGCACAGTTGATCCCAACAGCATTGACTTGGCGACTCTTGTTAATTATGTCAAGGCATTCCTCAAAGCTTTCTCCTGAGGGTGCATTTTCACCGTCCACTGAGCTGAAACATATCCACGATGGAATCGAGACATTCCCTTCATCGAGCAATTCTACACAAGCCTAATCGTATTTTGTTATCAGAACACAATTGAAACTGATGAAACACAGTTTATTCATGTGGCTTCTTGGAATAAAATGTAAATAAATTTCAACTTCTTTGATGAAATAATGAAGGGACATATATTCTGTCTTTATATTTAATCAGACCTGAGCCTCTAGTTTGTTAGGAATGGTCTCAAAAGCGAGCAAATCAGGACCAGCTTCAGCAAGAACTTGCAAGCGCCGCCTATGGAAATCCTTCAACTTTTCCAAGGATACTTCTGGTCCATACTTACCACTATAGGAAAGAACCCGATAGGAATCAGTGACTAATGCTCCATTATTTCGGACATAAAATGACTCAAAATATTTGCTATTTTAAAACAAAAGTACATACATCTATGCACCAGTTGCACTGTGCAACTGGAGTGCATTTTTAAATTTTATTAGTTGTTTTACTAAAAGGTATTAGTTGGTTAGTATTAGTTATTTGCACAGAACAAAATTAGTTGACTTCATTGAACAGTATTAGTTGTGCATCAGTTGCACGGTATAATTCTGGTGCAAGAAGTTTTACTTGTTCACAAATAAACCATGAGCCTTTAACCAACCTGTACTCTGAGCCATCTGCAAGATACGCACCATAGCTTCCAATCGAAGCCGCTACCAAAGCCCTGTTATAATTATGTCCAGATTTCCTCTTCACCAATGACCAGAAACTGTCACGGGCTTCAACCGCTATTTTTACACTTTTTGTAATAAGCGACTCTGCTTCTTCCGTGGATAATCCCCTGGCTTGAAATCCGGGTAAAGATGCCTGTGTATTCAGAAACTATTAGAATAATATCCTAGCATGAAACATAATAGACACATTCCACCAAATAATAAAGAAAGCATAATCAGTGTCATCAACCAATCACCTCAGTTTTGACCAACACAAGTTATTCAGTACTCAATTAGTATCACCTGATATGATGAAGTTACTAGTATATCGGCACCTGCTTCCAAATACTCCAGATGCACCTGAACACATTAAGAAATGGTAAAAATCAATTCATAAGATTATTATAAAATTACCAGCTCATGCAACACATATAATTAACAAAAAAGGGGAACAAATAAGGCCCGTTTGTGTTGAGTGATTACTATTTTCCCGATAATTCAAGAGTTTGTTATTATTGATTTTTATCACGTATTACCCGCAAAAAAAAAAAATAAAGAAGGTCCGACCTATGGTTTTCCATTTTCTAGTGAAAATGTATCCATCCCTGAAGTATTAAAATTATCACCCACTATATTTCTAAGTTAATTGACAAAAATATTATTTTTTTTATTCAAACAAAAATAGTAGATGGGGGTATAATTGTAAAATTTTAACTTATCACATGAATTAATTCTCAATACAAACACTCGGAAATAGTATACTTCATGTTAAACTATGTTGTAATATATATTAACAGTCATGTATAATTTAGTAAAACATAACACACATAAAAGGTCAAATGTATCACATGTTTCACTATCCCTCTAAATTTAATACCTCAAAACAAACGGATCCTCCGTGGAAAAAAAATATTATCAGAGTGGATTACAAATTTTGACCAAACCACATAGGAAATATTAATTTGGAGTGCTTTTCAAATTTACCAGAATCACTCTATAAAATAGTTGGTAAAAATGAGAGGTGATGATTTCAAAATCATTCTCAAAATCCAAATCTAACTAGCGGCCGGTAGAGTAAAATATGACATCCTATCTAGTTTATAAGTGAAAATAGGGGGAGACAAGCTTCATGCTTTTTTTTTGACAGAAAGAACAAGCTTCGTGCATCTAAACTCTAAAATATTGTAGCTAATTTTTTATGTTGATATATCATGAATTATATATTTTTGACTATTTTTTCATATCAGTTTACTTACAGGATGCAAGTAAATATAAGGATGAATCAAGATGTGCGTTTGAATAGGTAAATACTTGCATAATTCACAATAACTATGTAACATGATTCTAATATAATAAAACCAATTTTACTTATGCCAATATAAACAAAATTATTAAAAATGATTTTACATATTTTAACTCTTATACATAGAACATTAATATGGCATAAACGTTAGTTTATTTATGGAGAACTGACTTCAGCTAAATTATTTGTACTCTAGAGAGCTCCAGAGCATAATGATTTTAAATTCATTCTTAAATTTTTGAATTCAAAGGCAAATTAAAAGTACAACAAAAAAGTGATCATCAACATATTATTCTGGCGAACTTAACACTAATGTTTAATCCAGATTTTCAAATTTGTAATTAATAAACAAGTTAATAACTACAATGATATTATTGTTTCCTGTTTGGATGATTCTGAAAAAGGTACTGCAGCTCTGATCTCTGTAAAACCTTTGCTGCCATTGCATTCATTGTCAACAGTGGCAATTTCATATCATAAATTTCACTTTGATTGATTGCCAGCGTCAACAGTGGCTTTGATTGCCAAACTCTCATAATTTTGATAATTAGTACAGTTTCAATAACTCGTTTTAAATTCTTATCTGTTAAATACACCATTTAATTGAAATGTAGAGCAACATATAACTAGATTATGCAGAAACAGGAAAGCAATTAAGGACAACGGCATAATTGTGTGGGGGACCATACCCGTTTTATGAGATCCGGATCCTTGATGAGACAGAGGGCGCTCCAGAGAGGATCATTAATGGTGGCGCCGTGCCTCTCTAGCTGGGTGGCGAAACCACCATCGACGACGGCGCAACCACCCGCCTTCTTTATTAGATCCGCCAACACGTCTTTTTCCGCATTTCCACACTCTCTCCCCATCTCTAATTTTTTTTTTTTTTTCAGAATATTTTTAGAAAGCCGTATAAAAATGAAAATAAGGAAAACAAAACGGAGTCGTTTAAATAGGTGGTGGAATGCGCGTTTTGGGCGAGGTTTATGCTTTGCTTGAGGAAGCAGTGAACATGGACAGGGTTTATCTTACTGGTTCTTACATGACGACACCTGGACTTATTTCTGTATTTTGTTCATCCACTTATTTTCAACTTTACCAACTCCTTTTTCTTTTCTTTAATATTCCTTTCACTCCATCTCATAAAATACACACTTTTTAAAAGAAAAGAGTAATAATTCAAATTCTAAATAGTAATTTTATAAATTTTTTATATTTTTTTATCGAACAAATAATATTTATTAAAAAATATAGGTATAAGGAATACCCATCAAACATACATGGATTTAGACCTGTTATTCGAGGCGAGCCGAACCGAGTATTGGATGTTTGAGCTCGGCTCGAGCACTTATCGAGTCGAGCCGAGCTCGGCTCGATAACATTAGCGAGCTAGAAATAGAGCTCGGTTCGACTCGCTAACGAGTTTAACGAGTCGAGCCGAGCCTAATGGAAATTTAAGAAAAATCTTATCTATCGAGCCTAACGAGTCGAGCTCGAGCTCGGCTCGTTTAACACTACGAGTCGAGCCGAGCCGAGCCGAGTCGAGCTCACGAGCAGCTCGTTTATTTTAACAGCTCTACATGGATTACATACGCTTATGCCTCTAATACACGTCTTAGATCACTATGTCATTCATTGAAAGAAAAATTACAAATAAAGAGTGATTTCACTGACACTGAACTCCAAACTCTGTTCTTGATCTCTTCAATAATCTTCTCCATGCATAATTCCACCCCTTCATACACGACTTTGTTCCTCCATTTCCACCCACTCAAATGACACAAATCCAAAGAATACAAGCAGTGTTTTTTCCCCTTCTTCCCATGGAAAATCCCCAAATGCATTAAGAAATGATCATTTATATGTTGTTGCAGAGCTAAAGGGGAATTCAGCCACTTATAAAATTCAGTTCACACCATAAACTTTTATGTATAAAGTAAAAAAAATTATTAATTTATGTGTATGTATAAATAAAAAAGTAATAACATTTTATGTAAATTAATTGTTATTGATAGGGTGAAGTTTATAGAGGAGTTTACATTTTAAAGATGTGAAACTTATCGTAGAACGGACAAATAAAGAGAGTGTGAAAAGTTATATGGGATAGAGGGAGTAATTAAAAACGGCCTCAGTTAAACTTATTTATGTTATAAATTGATATTATTATATTCATTCACTAATATTGATACTCTATTAACTAATATTTCATTTGTTTCATTAGAATATTTATATAAGAGAGGGTACACAAATTAAAAAAAGTGAAGTAATGTGTAAGAATTTGAGAGGTAATTTCATAAACCTTTATGTATAAATTAAGAAAATGAGTTTTATTGTGTGTATGTGTAGGCTAAAAAGTAATGACATTTTGTGTAAAATTGAAGATATTGTGAGGGTGAAGTTCATGGAGTGTTTTCATTTTTAAAGGTGTGAAAAGTTATTTGTATTCGGACGAAAAATGAAAGTGTGAAAGATATTGCGAGACGGACGAAAAAAAAATGTGTGAAATGTATTATAGGACTTAGTGAGTATCATAATATTTTATATTGTGATATTAGTTTATAAATATAATATTATAGAAAAATACCATCTACCTATAAAATGATCTAAAGGTCATTGATTCAAGTTACTATTTACCTGATAAAATATATATATATATATATATATATATATATATATATATATATATATCATCTCATATAACTATTTAATGGAAAAGATGAATGTTTTTTTTCATGTATAGTCAATTGAGAAAAAAGATTCTAGAGAGATGATGATCAAATTTACGTGTGTGAGTATAATTATTGATTTGTTTTGATCAAATAAAAAGAAAATTGGATTTACTTTAAAAAATAAATAAAAAATCATTTCATAAATGCCCATTATGGAAAAAAGTTATAAAATTTTATATTTTTGGAAATCAAAAATCAAAATGCACTACATTTTTGTTCTACATTCTTTAAGAGAGAAGATTACTAAAATTTAAAATTAAAAGACTTGTGCCCTTTTTGGCTTCCATTTTCAAACATACTCTTGCGCGGCCCCGCAACCTCACTTCTCACACACCATCGCGCCACAAACCATCAAATATTCTAACACGAGGATAAACCGTCATTATTTTTTCGATAGAGTACAATGTATAACAATATACTATCAAGAAGTAAGTTTTGTAAATTATTTTATACATGAAACGTAGTATTTTTATAAATTTTTGTAATACTAAAATTGACTTGTGCCCTTTTTGGCTTCCATTTTAAACTCCTATTTTATTTTAGTACAAAAAAATATGCAAAATATTATTTTATGAAAGTATATATATAAATATATTATGCAAAAATATTATATATATATATATATATATATATATATAATGGGGCATATTGGACCTGGGATCTGTTGGGTCCAACCCGATTTGACTCGTCTAGTTAAATTTCATTTTAAAATGCAAATATATTAATTTTAATTTTAAAGAATTCAAATCAAAACATATAATTGTTTAAAAAATTATTTATAATACTCATCTATTACTTAAAATAATACATTAAATCTATATACACAAAATCATAAGGTGAAGTATATTGTAAATCAGTTTTACTGTGAAATTTATTTTCATTTCGTGTGCATTTTTACCAATATTAGTTGTTTCATTAAATGATATTAGTTTGAATGTAATACTATATAATGAAAACTAATAATATATTAAATTGCATGCTTAAACTGATTTACAAGATACCTATTTCAAACATAAATACCATTATTATTAGGGGAAAAATTATAAATAGGTTCAAGAAAAAATTTAAAAATTACAAATAGGTTTATGTTTAAATATTTTTGTGTGCTCAAATATTTATTTTGTTTCTGTTCAAAATTCTTAAACCTATTTGTAATTAGATTATTTTATTTGAATTTATATGTAAATGATCCTAGATAAAAAAAAAAAAAAAAAAAAGCTAAAATTATTATATTATTATTATTTAAAAAAATAATACGTACGTTTAGTATGGACTAACTTTTTTGGCAAATAATTCATATAGTACATAACAAAGAGAATATTAATTTTCAAAACATTTTTCCAAAGCACTATCAAGATACTGGACAGTTTATTTAATAGAGTTAGTTCAATATATAAGACTTAATCTAATTATATTTATTAAAAAATAATAATTGTTCTAATTTCTTTAAAGTGAAGTCAACAATTTATTCAATATTAATTATAGGCAGAGACGTGGATTGTGGGTGGGTGAGTTTTATTAAATTCGATTTAAAATATCTAGGTCTTACTACATACAGTACTTACAAAATAAAAGAAAAAATTAAGGCTGCTAGATTTAAATCCGTTATAATTGTCACTTTAAGAGCAATTAAATCAGTATAAATGCTCCTAATTAATTCTAGTAAAATGGAACTGGCCTAACGCTTCTTAATTGTCAAAGCTATGATTTTGAATTAAATCAAATTAATTTTAAAATTTAAAACTATAATGAATTTTAATCCTCTGTATTTTTTTATTTTTTTTACGGGTTTAATTTACTTGTGAATTTATAAATCATTGCATGTGAACAGAATATATCACGAACTCATTTTCATATAGTGGTGGTAAATTCCGTAGATTTTATTTTTCCAAGAAATTAATACTATAAGGTTATGTTAGGTTAGAGATGGTGGTGGATGGAGCTTTATGTCAAATCAAAGTTGATGTTGTATTATTTTAATATTGTTAGTAGGTTGAGGTAATGATTGAATGATTGTGAAAGAAGATGATATAATATTATATTATTGTTAGTTAGTGCACTACAAAAAAATTGTGAAATACCGATGGACCAAATTCCGTCACAAATACCGATAAAATACCGACAAAATACCATTGGAATTTCAAATTTCAGATTTACCTACAAAATTTTGAATTTTTATAAACAGTGTTTTCCGACGAATATTCGTGGTAATTACCGACGGAAAAGGTTCATCGGTAATTATTGACGGAATACCGACGAATATCCATCGGTATTTACCGATGAATTAATTTTTCGTCGGTATTTTGCGACGAGAAAAATACCGACGGATGACCAGTTTTACCGACGGAAATCTGTCGGTAAGTCCATCGGTAAATGACTATTTTTTTGTAGTGGTGGGATAATGATTAATTTAATAAGGTATAATATAAAGTGAGAGAAAAAAATAAATATAATATAATATATTTAATGTGAAAGATAGAGTTGATGTGATTGTATTTAATGGTTATTTGGATGGGGCGAATCTAAATAGAATGGGATGGAGAATGAGTCATCCACATCCGGATGACCCATCCTTAACCAAACACACCCTAATTGAATTAAGGTTAGTGAGAAAATTAGGTGATGGGATGTGACATTCATTTTTCTTGAAAATGAATATTCCAGCCTGACCTAACAAGTAAGTGTAGGCGCTGGTTTGGTGATTTTTGGCCGTCCAATGTTTTTCTAAGTCAAAGAGTTGTTAAATTTACGGACAAGGCAACGGCCGACGTATTGGTGTAGGTTTAATATTTAAAGGTAGGGTTAATTGAATAAAAATATACTCCGTCCGTCCCAAGATTTCTTTCACAGTTGATTTTTTTACCATTTTTGGGAAAAAATTCATTTTTAGTACCCAAATTTTACCTTTTTCCAAATTTGGTACCCCACCTTTAGGCACTCTCAAAATTGGTCATCAAAGTTCATTTTTTGTCTCAAAATTGGTTATGCCGTTAGTTGACCGTCATTGACTAACGGAAACACCTGTTTTAAGCGCGAATTCATCTAGGGTTATAAGTATTGCCCCCAAATTCGACAGCTCACTTCCCTCTTCTATCAGAACCCTAATTTTTTTTAATTTTTGGCTCTTGTGTGGCTTAATATTTTTTCATTAAATGTAATGTATTTTATTTTGTGAAATTTATGTGGAATTAATCTACACTGTCTTTTTTAATGAATTTAGATATTTCACGAAACAAAGTGAACATTAAATATGTGTAGATTAATTTCACATACATTTCATGAGATATCTAAATTCATTAAAAAGGACATTGTAGATTAATTCCACATACATTTCACAAAATAAAATACATTACATTTAATGAAAAAAATACATTTTTTTTATCGGTAATGAAAAAATTATTAAGCTATACAAGGGCCAAAAAATTAAAAAAATTAGGAACCTGATAAAAGAGGGAAGTGAACTGTCGAATTTGGGGTCAATACTTATAACACTAGATGAATTCGCGCCTAAAACAGGTGCTTCCGTTAGTCAATGACGGTCAACTGACGGCAGGACCAATTTTGAGACAAAAAATGAACTTTGGTGACCAATTTTGAGTGTGCCTAAAGGTGGGGTACCAAATCTGGAAAAAGATAAACTTTGGGTACCAAAAATGAATTTTTCCCCCATTTTTGTGTGAGAGTTATATCATAGTATTATGTGTACAAAAGTTATTTTATATGAATAATATGTTAGTTCATAAGATTAACTAGCATATCATTCATATAAAATAATTTTTGTACACATAATACTATGATATAACTCTCACACAAAAACGGTCAAAAAGTCAACTGTGAAAAAAATTTTGGGACGGAGAGAGTATGATTTATCAATTAATGTGATTTTTTAAAATTTACAGTAATGCTGAAATATTGATCTTTAATTTTGTTTGGTACATAGAGAAATTAAAACTAAGCAACATTCTTCAAAAGAGAAAATCGGTTCATTACATGCCATTCTTAGCAATATTTTTAATATCGAACAAGATATTAATTTGTAGCTAGCTGGGTGAATTCATAATTTTCAAAATGTCAACTCTATCCGTTAAACCAGAAAAGCAGAAATATAAGTTGGGCACATTAAAACCTACTCAAACAAAATTAATGGAGTATTTATAGGCTAAAAAAATGGAGTATTTATTTTTCTGTTAATGTGGAAAGTTTCAATATGTGATTGTTTATTTTTTACTATAAATACTCTCTCCTCCCCATAAATTTTTTTATATATGCAAGAATAAATACAATAAAAAAGTTAAATACTGACAAGGGATTAAAAGATAATAATTTTTTAAAATTTTTACGTATAAAATAAATAATTGAGTTGAATGGTGTGTATTAGCTACAAAATAATGACAAGAATTAAAATATGGAATTGAAGGTGTATTTACAGGCGCGGACTCACGCTAGTCTTTCTCTTCTTTAACATTTTGATTTTTTTCCCTTTTCTTTTTTTTTTTTTTTTTTTGTTAACTTTTGAATATATGAAGCTCATTTTTTTAATATATTTCTTTCACTCTAGTATATCTCTAATTAAATGTATCCTCGAATCTCTATGCAGTTTTAATAATTATTTAGTAATATACAAGTGTATTTTTAAATATAAGCAATGCAATTATTATACAATGATAAAAAAATTTGATGAAAAAAAAAAAACGAAATATGTTTATATATAATAATAAACATCAAAATTATTTCTTATGTTATGAGTAGATGACCTAAAATTTTATTAAAACATATTGAAAATTAAATTGATCAATTTTTATTATTTATAATATGTTTTGACAATATTAATATAAGATGAAGTCTGAAATTATATTTTTTACTAAACTTCCCTAAGCTAAATTCCTAATTTCATCACTGAGTATATATGTAGCTAGGCTGTCCAGAAAGAAGATCATAAACTGTTTTTTTTTTTTTTTTTTAAATTAATTATGAATGCATTAAAGATGGAATCAGGGACACATTTAAGGAGGAGGATGCAGCCGCCTCCGTAACTTTTAATTAATTTTATTTTTATATGTAAGAATTTTTTTTAATTTAGATTTTTAATTATAAGAGTTTGCCCCTAATGAATTGTAATTACACTTACAATATGAAGATTTTTATTCCTCTTGATCTAAAATTTTTGATCCATTTTTTAAATGAACATCTTGGGAGTAAAAAAGAGTCGTCTCTAATAAAATTAGTCCGTATAAAATTTTCATTAAGTAATATTGTAACATTAATTCATTAATTCCATTTACATTTATAAAGATTAAAGTTGATTTATTAATATTTAAAGAAATGATGCATCTAATACGACACGAATCTTTTATAACAAATAATGCATCAAATATAAGATTGAGAGAATACTAATTTTTTATTATTAAACAATTATTCTCACAATTACTAAACTAAAATACTTCGTCAAAAGCATTTATTTTTCAAGCACCCCTAATTTCCAATTGTTTTGACATTCATATGAATAATATGGTATCAAAATAGCTCAGGGGCTATGCCATATTTGATCCTGTACTTTCTCACATGCAAAGTTTTGGCCTCAACCTTTGTTGTTGAAATTTGCAATTGCCTCCCAAAGTTTATAATCGGTGTCTCATTTTTTTATGCTATTTTATAGGGGTTTATGGTGTTATTTCATCTGTTTTAATATATTGTACAGTACAATATATTATATATATATAATATAGAATATATCTAAAGTCCTGATAAACACTGTCCATCAAGATAACATAAAAATAATTGTATGCCTAGTTTTTTTTTGAACAGTAAAATAATCTTTCATTCATCACCCAAAAAATTGTTGGGTATAAGGAATACCCATTACAAATCAATAACACCTATCAATAAAACTACAAAGCTTACATAGCTCTCAATATGCTCCTAGGATTCAATTCCCACTCACTAAATGAGAAATTACACAGCTTCTCCTTTGCCATCAACCAACTCCAAACTCTCGATTTCATCTCATCTAGTATCCTATCAATTGACAATACTCCATTCCTAAATTTTATATCATTCCTAGCTTTCCACAATAACCACACAATACAAGACCAAATGCTTGCCATCCTCTTCTTACTCTTTTTTTTCCCCATTACACTAGTATTAGCCAAAAAACTTCGCATTGGATTCGAAAGTAAAGCAGTTTGTATGCCAAGCCATTGGAAAGTTTTCATCCACACTCTATGAGACACTTCACATTCAAACAAGATATGTGAAACTGTTTCCGAATGTGTACCACACAGGGTGCACCGAATATCATCATTTGGAAAGATAATACCTCTTTTTTGAAGCTCCGTCTTCGTCGGAATTCTTCCCCTAAGCACTCTCCAAGCGTGGGCTGCAACTTTTCTTGGAATAATGTTATTCCACACCAGCTGGATACCTTTCTTTGCATCATCATCTGTTGCTGCCTCAGATTCCTTTTGCCACAGCCATTCATATACTTCCTTTGTTGCATAATTTCTCTTTGGCGACGCCTTCCAGCTCCACGAGTCCGCCTCGCCTTGCTTTAATGAGTACCTGCTAATCACATTCATAAACTCATTAAGCATTTCTGTTTCACGTTCTAACAAGTTTCTCTTCCATTGCAACTGCCACTCCCACTCCCCCCCATTCCATCTCCCTAAATCCCCTATCTTACACTCCTTTTCTATACTCAAATTAAATAATCTAGGGAACTTCACACTCAACACCTCATCCCCCACCCATTTATCTCTCCAAAAAGATGTGTTATCTCCCTCACCAACTACCCTATCAACACCTTCCAGAAACCAACCCCCACCCTCTTCACACGCCACTTTTATCACTTCCCTCCACCAACCCACTATCCTATTTCCCCTATTTCTCGAATTTCTCCCTGTGATCCCCTCCCAAATATCACCAAACCTAGACTCAATAACCCTCACCCAAAGGCTATCCTTCTCGTTGAGGCCCCTCCAAATCCACTTGCCCAAAAGTACTCTGTTGAACCTCTCTAAATTCCTTACCCCAAGACCCCCATTTTCTTTTGGTTCACAAATTGATTTCCACTCTACCCAAGAGATTTTATTAGAATTTTCCTTCCCCCCCCCCCACAGAAAGCTCCTTTGTAGTTTCACAATCTCACTCACAATGGCTTTCGGAATCCGGAAAGTGGAAAGGTAGTAAATAGGCATCGACGAAAGTACCGCATTCAGTAGAGTTATCCTGCCGCCAAAGGAGATAGAGTTATTTTTCCACCTCTTTAGTCTCTTCCTAATTTTCTGCACAACACCCTCCCAATCCTCTTTTTTCTTGATAGCTGACCCCACTTTAATTCCCAAATAAGAAAAGAGAATTCTCCCCGATCTGCAACTCAGTAAAGTAGCCAGTTCAGTCAATTTTTCTTCACTCACATTGGTTCCATACACACAGCTCTTCTCCAAATTAACCTTTAGGCCAGAAAGATACTCCATATTCTTAATAAACCGTCCAATAAATATTGCGTTATTGCGCGTAGCCGCCCCCATAAAAATTGTGTCGTCCGCAAATTGTAGATGAGAAATTTTAACTCTCTGCCTACCAATCATAGCTGCCTCGAACAATCCTTCATTCACCGCCTTCATCATCATGATACTCATACCCTCAGCTGCAATCAAGAAAAGAAATGGAGATAAGGGGTCCCCTTGTCTCAACCCACGTTCCAATCTGAATTCTCCTGAGGGGCTTCCATTTACCAAAACTGACGCAGTTGCAGACGAAACGCACTCCATTATCCATTGGATCCATTTTGCATGAAACTGGAACCTTGACATCATCATCCTCAAATACTCCCAATCGATGGAATCGTAGGCTTTGGCGAAGTCAATTTTAAAGAACATTCTTTCAATTTTACCCCGTTTTGCTTCGTCAATAGCCTCGTTGAGAATTACCACGCTATCAAGAATTTGCCTTCCGCCGATGAATGCGCTTTGTTGCTCAGATATGATAGTGTGCAGAACTTTGCTCAACCTTCCAGCAAGTAATTTTGAAATGATCTTGTAAATTCCTCCTATTAGTGAAATCGGCCTATAGTCACTCAAATCGGTTGCCTCGTCTTTTTTTGGGATCAAAACAATAAAGGACGGGTTAATACCCTTCACTAATCTCCCGTGATCATGAAACTCATCCATCAATCTCATAAAGTCTGCCTTATAAATATCCCAGCACTCCCTTAAAAACTTGAAGTTAAACCCATCAGGTCCGGGGCTTTTAGAGCCCTCACACGAAAAGATTGCCTCTTTGACCTCCTCCTCTGTGAAATGGAAAATGAGAAAATCGTTGTCTATCTGGGAAATGCGCTTGGGGCAAAAGTCCACATGAAGCTTTGGCCTACATATTCTCTCTTTGGCAAAATGTTTCTGGAAAAAATCTGAAATACCTTTCTTCACCACGTTGACATCCTCTTGCCACACCCCATCTATATTAATCCCCAAAATTTCATTGGCCTTCCTTCTCGAATTAATACAGGAGTGAAAATATCTTGAGTTATTGTCCCCATCTTTTAACCATCTGGTCCTTGATTTTTGTTGAAGAATGTTATTTCTCCACCGTAAATTCGTATACAGGGATTCCATCGCCGTTCTTCTTGCCACTATTTCTTGCTCCTCCAAGCCCAAAGCATCATCAATAAGATCCAGTTGAAATATCTCCTGTTTTTGGCCTTCAATCTTCCCATCAAGGTCCCCAATTACTTCCTTATTCCACGCCTTCAAGTCATTCTTTAATTTCTTTAACTTTTCTTTCATCACAAATCCACCCCATCCTTCAACCGCGTAACTGTTCCATTTACTTGCCAAAAACTCTTTGAAAAACGGATGTTCCAGCCAGAAATTCAAACACCTGAAGGGTTTGGGTCCCCAATCCTTCACAATGCCTTCCAATAAAATGGGACAATGATCTGAAATTGATCTTTTCAAGCCTTTGAGATATGCTTGAGGCCACGCATCCAGCCAATTGGAATTAATTAACAACCTGTCCAGTCTGCTTTTACACGTTCCATTTGGTCTGTACCACGTAAAAGACCTTCCATGAAGGGGTAGGTCTATAAGCCCCGCATCCCCAATAAACGAATCAAATGCTTCCATATCCCTTCTACCAGGTATTCCACCTCTTCCAGCCCTCTCTGTTATTGTACGAATTGAATTGAAGTCTCCCACTAAACATAAGCACTCTGAAGAATACTGTGAGATTACAACAGACAACCGATCCCAAAGATCCACTCTTTCTGCCACAGGACAAGGGGCATATATATTTACCACACAACAATGAGTTCGCTCAGAGCCCCACAAACCATTCACCACAAGCGCCCCGTCCATATGCCACGTACTAAGACATGAGAACTTATCTGAATTCCACAAAGAAATAATACCTCCTGACCTACCCTGTGATTCCCGAACCGCCCAGGCACAATTCCTTCCCCCCCATACAGAGCAACACAAAAAGTTATCTACTAACTCCAATTTGGTTTCTTGCAAACACACGAAATCAACCTTGTGAAGATTAATTAGGTCTCTAACCTCTTTTTTCTTCACACTACTCCCCAAGCCCCTGATATTGTAAGAGAGAATCTTCATTTAAAACCCGCATCCTTTGCCTCCTTGCCCGCACCCTCTTCTTGTATCCCCACCCCTTCGATTCCTTCTAATGCTTCTATAACCAATTCCTCAGGCCCAACTGCTATCAAACCCAACTGTTTTCCTAATTCCCATGTTTCTTGAGCCTCCATGCGCTGTACACAATTCTTCTCTTGCGTACTTTTCCCCTTCCCGTTCCTGATGTCTCTAGAAACTGCATCAATATCTTCCTCTGATTCCATACCCCCGACAAATTTGCTCCATCGTTCCGATTCCATTCTTCTTTTATCAGATTTTTCTTGAGCTATCGCTTTCCTTCTTACTTGCCATTGATATCGGCCTCTTAATTCTTCTCCCTGATGCTGATACGAATGTTTTGTTCCAAACTTGTTTGTTTCCCCTTTTCTATGATTATTATTCACAATATGTTTCTCTCGATTTCTTTCCGATTGTGAAGAATCTGCAACTCTCTTTCCTAAGAGCGCCTCTGAAATATTATCCCTTTTTGACTGGGTCAAATCTTCCTGGGTTGGCGATTTCTGATGGTCTCTTGGGCTTACAATAAGGTTTTGAGAAACACTTCCTTCAGACTGGGCTGGACCCCCCTGTATCCGGGCTTTTGGACTACTGATCATGTTTCCTTTAACAACCCCTTTATTTCTACTTGGCCCACAACTATTCCAACCTTTTTCTTTATCACAGCCCAAAGACTCACAAATATTATTATTGTTGTTTGCTGGCCCCACAGAAAAATCAGAGTTTCCACTAGAATTTGAATTTACCATCCGACTCTTCGACTCTCCCACTATCTTGGAAGCTGAAACTTGAATAGCTGCGCCGTTTTTCTCCCGATTCCCGATACTATCCTTTCTCCTTTGATGCATTGAGCGAGATACACCGGCGTCTGAAATAATATCACTATTTTCGACGTGTACCGTCGCCGGTGCCGGATCAAACCTAGTTGAATCCGCCCCATCGCCCGACCACAGAGAATCCTCATCATCACTGTTGACTTGTTTCGGTCCTGTACCAATATCCAATCTTTCATATTCCTCCACCACTCTGATTCTATAACTGGCTCCATCAATTCTCACCGTTACCACCTTATTAATATCGGTCATATATGATGTAGAAATGAGAATTCTTGCCACATCCAATCTTAACCTTGACTCCGTCCAATAATCAAGTTTGACAAAAACGCCCACTTCCGCGCAGACTTGAGTAAAGAATCTCATCGACCATGCATGCGCCGGAATACCTACCCATCTTGTCCATACCTGTCTTCTATGACATACGTCTGTCTCTTTCCAATCCCTTTGCCACTCAAACCAATACGAAAACCATTCATCGAACTCCTTCACCAAATCTTTCAGCAAAACCCCTGATGTATTCTGTAACAATACTGCATTATCTCCAATATGACGTAATCTTATGTAATTTCCACACTCTCCTTGAATCTCTTCCCCATGATCTTCCCATGGGAACTCCTTTTTCAGCAAGCCCAATATACAGTCATTAAGCCAATCTTTTTCCTCAGCCCTAGTTCTAAACTCGAAACTAACAGCCTCTTCGATCTCATTCCTGTCTTTTCCTGTTTGACGTTCCAAAACAGACTTCTCCCCACTTATCCTTTCTGATGTCTTCTCCCCAGTCATCCTTTCTGTTGTTTTTTGTCGTCCCCATAAAGCATCCCTATATGATTTATTTGGTATTCTCCTGCCAAGCCCTGCCGTGAAAAGACGATGAGCCGATGCTTTCGTAGGGACCTGCTGACGATTATACCTTGGGTTAAAAACCCTGATTTTGTAGCTTCCCAACCACAGATTGTTTAGCTCCATAAGTAATTTTTCCTTGTCTTGGTTTTGAACCATGGGAAACCTAACAAAACCGAACGGCTTCCCTTACTTGTCAAGTTTGCTAGGGCAAAAAATATCCACCACTTCGCCAACTTCATTAAACTTCTCCTTCAAAGCCTCAATACTACATGACACTGGAAAGTTTCTGAAGAAAAAAGAGATCGTGTTATTATCACCTCCTCCATCCCTTGGCCTGATAACTCTATCCCGAAAGCGATACCTGAAGTCATCCGCCTGCTTTCTACTGAACCACTTACCGTAAAAGCCAGAGTGATTAAGGGTAAATTTCTGCCTCACCGGATAACTCTCGGAAAGGGTTGTCCTACGTCCTACCCAAAACCTCACCCGCTCTCGTGCTCTCTCAAATTTTCTCTCTCTAGCCCTCATAGTCCTCTTAATTGTATGTCTAGTAAGCGAGTGTCTTGTGTGATGATTCGAACTCTGCACTTCTTGTAGTTACTTTCTCCAAGATGATGCTTTGTTGATCTAATTGTTCATCGGGCAATTCAAGTTTATATATATTTGTACTGTTGAAAATAATTGGATACTTATTTCGATTAATATAAATTTGTATTATCTTTTATTTCACATTACTAAAAGGAAATAGACACAAACAAGAAAGCAAAACCCTATTGTGAATTCTTTCTATGTACGACTCACTAACCCACTAGCAACGTCGCCCATCAAAACCACAATACCAGGATGCACAAATTTTTATTTTTGTTTTAGGGTGCATTTTTCTTTTTTCTTTTTCCTTTAATTTTTTGATCTTGTGTTTAAGTGTGTCTATATGTGTTTCACTTGAAAGGTACTCGTACAAGATCAATTAGCATTGAAATTGTTGTCAATAAATTTGGTAAAATATAATTTACTTCGCTCTTGGCTTCGAGACCGTCATCTAAAGAAATTTGTGATTGAATTACACTTTCAAATGTCACGAACACAATTGCAAAATGCTGATGATAATGATTCAACGTTTTGTGACATTATCACACAATATAAATATTTAATAGGGGTTTCTTCTAGTTTTAAAATTCAACATATTTATACCAACTTATTGACTTATCGTCTTGCTAGAGCTGCTTAATTTTTCCAAACCTTTATTATTGGGATGAACCTCCACCTGTTTGTATTTGGTTAATGCACTTTTTTTTGTTGTTTTTATATATATTATTACTATTACTGTTTAATACACGGAGCGAATGCACGGATTTGTGTATTATAATATATACGTGCAAATGAAATAAAAATAGTTTACAATTAAATTATTGATTAATTAACAAAAAAATGTACAATATCATAAAAACTATTAAACTAATATTCAAAATTCATGGTGAGGTGGCTAGGAGTAGCATAGATCATTTGAAAATGGAGAAATAATATTATTTTCAGAGATGTAACGCTTTTTGTGGAGTTAATTTTTTATTAAAAATATAACTAACAATGGTTTTTATTTTAGAGATTGACTGGAGAATCCTAGAATGGTTTGGAGTTGAGTGATATGTGATGTTGGATTATACTCAGTTTGTATTTGTTACTTCCGGGTATGCCTTGTACATGAATTTTCGTATCTATAAAATATCTCTTTACCGATAAAAAGAATAATAATAATCATGGTGTGGTTTTTCAGACCCAAGCATAAGGAATGTCAATCTTGTTGCCCCATTAATATCAAACACGGCCTAAACAAAAGCGGTCCGGATCTCCTGTTAGATAATGATGTTACATCTTCTATTACATTAATTAGATTTGCGCCACGTGTACATACATCCAAATTTATAAATAAGAGAATAACATCCTAATATAATCGTATGTACACGTGACACAAATCTAATTAATGTAACACGAGATGTAATACCATTATGTAACAGAAGATCCCGTATCAAACAAAAGTTGACATAATTCCCTATTACGCTGTGCTAATAATTCCAATTCACTATTAAATTTATTAATTTACATGCACAAACGTGGATACCTTATAACTAGGTCTATTTACTGTACAGTCCATCCTATTATCCTACACCATCGAATAAAGTACTATGCACTGCCCCTCTATAAAAAGAATAAAGTACTATGTACCTAATTATATTTAAAATAAAACACCGTGTAATGAAAGAAAAGTACAAAATCAAAGATTAATACAGTAAAGTTGGGTTGTAATCTGTATGTCCCATTTTTTTCTTATTTAAAATAAAAAAATAAATGTTTTATTTTTATTTTCATACGCAAAATTAAATAGCAATATATATATATATATATATATACTTTCAAGTTAAACTCTTACAAACATTCCTTATCAACACTCTCAATGTCACTTAAATTACTTTTTTAATAAAGTTGAGAATAAAGTATCTTATATGTCCCATAAAACCTTTCACATTTTTCTTTTTCGTTCATCCCACTATAAGTTTCACATTCTTAAAATGAAAAAACTCTTTATAAACTCCACCCTCACAATTTTCACTAATTTACACAAAATATCCTTACTTTTTGACTCACACATACACACAACTCAATATTTTTTTACATTATACTTGCAAAGTTACCCTCATAATCTCAATTATTATTCTTTTTTTCTTAAGTGTGTGGACTCCCTCTTATGAAAGCTTTTATGGGACGAAATGAGTAACTCCTTTCAATAAGTTGAAAATATTCATTAATTATTTACTTTATACATTTTAATATTAATAAATACTCACTCTTATTGTCGTTTTGACTTTTCGTATTATTTGCAATTTAAATGTCATTTTGCACTTTTCAATGTGAATTAATTATGGTTTTTCCCAATTTACCCTTAGTTTTTTTAAAAAATTACATTGATAATAATAATTTTTAAAGTTTGTGAAAAATTCAAAAGCTATTAATTAAGGGTATAGAAGAAAGTAAATAATTTTCTTAAAATGTGTGCATGAGCTTAGGATGACATATATTTTGAATAGGAGGGAGTAATTATTTTTTTAATAATTATATTATTTAAGTTTGATCAATCAAAATTGGGACGGGGTAAGAGAGTGTAATCAATTTGACTAAATAGTAGCTTAAATAAAACCTAGAGCCATGGAATTATTTCTAAGTTGCAATTTGCAAATATTTTCAATTTCATTTTAATAATTCTAAGCAATAATAATAAACAACTTTGAACAATAGTTGTGTGGAACAACGGTATAAAATTTAAAGGAAAACAAACTAATTTGTAATAAAAAAAAAAATAATGTTATTCAACCACACTTTTGAAGGATATACCTTGCTTGAAAATTCTAAAAATTACGACTCTACCTCTTTTTAGGACTCAACATCTGGTACAAAGATTGATTAATTTAGGGGATTAATCGCACCGTCCACTAGCAGGGGCTACAAGTGAAGTTAGAATAAAGTTATGTATGAACTGGTATAATATAAATAGAGTACGTAAAAGTTTTGAACTTGAAATTTAGAGAGGAACATACTCCTAAATCACAAGCCTAGATCACAGTCAACCCCTAGGAGTTATTACAACTCTTTTTTTAATTTTTCTGTCCCCCCCAACTGTAGTAAATGCCCCTTGGTTAGACGAATTGTAAATCGAAGGATGTGTACTAGTGAGATCCATTTAAGGGAGATGACCAACGAAGACACGAATCCACCTACAAGCCTTACAATATTTCATCAAAGAATTGTCACCACACGGAATCGAATTTGGCATGTCGGAGTGTATGTATTTCAGTCACATTGTCCACATTTATCCGTCTATGTTATTACAACTCTACCCTTACCGAAACACGTAAAAAATGAGATAAATTGAGAAGCGCAGATTGCATTCTCATTTGCAATGGAGTGCAAAATAATATTTCGATAACATATATTTATAGTGATTACGTGGTTCATCTTGTTTGTATGAAAGTCAATAATTTGATCTCATTATTTTTATTGGATCGAACCTCGATCTCATTATTGTAAATGACTTTCTTATTGCTTTTATTCTTGTTTTTTTTTTTAATTATAAAAGTTCTTTTCAACTGTTAAAATAAAATATATAGAATTATAAATAGCCTAATGTAAAATATTAAAAATATTTAGTGTCAGTAAGTTTTAAATTGTTCTTTTCTAGCCAAGATATCCTAGACCCCATTTTCTAATATTCCAACATTGTAATTCCCACACCATTGTAATTAAACTTCTCAACTCGAATTTGATATTATTTGCATCGCTCTTAACAATTATTCCACTAACCAATCTCACTAAATCATCATAAGTGAAAGTTGGTGACAATAAGATATAATCTGTCACGCCAACTTGAGAAGCATTTTCTTCCCAATACCCACCTGTCCGAATAATCATACCCTTATTATCCATATCTACAAAATTAAAAAATATATGAGAAAATAATATATATCAAATCACATATATGAAATTTGTGTCATCAATTACTAAGCTCATACCACCACTCTATTAAGCTCATACTACCATTAGTTCACTCTATTTCACCATAATTCACCTTGTACCACACTTTATTTAAGTCTGTACCATCATTAATTCATACGTATCATTAAGCTTGTATCATTATATATGTCATAAGTCCGTACCTTCATTAATTCATCCTGCACCTTACTTTATAAAAAGTATATCACTATTTTTATTAAGTTCGAACTACCTTTAATTCACTTAGTACCACACTTTTTTAAGATTAATTCATGCATAACACACTTTATTTAACCTCATATCATTATATATTAAGTGTGTACCACCGTTAATTTACCACATCTTATAATGCATGTACCATGATATTACATTACCTGTTGATTTTGTCTTTTGTTAATCTCTAGTTGGAGGAATTTGACAAAGAATGAATTTTTACAAATAAATTTGACGAAAACATGCAACAATTTGAAATAAAAATGTGGAGGGAGATGAAAGAGACACAAATGGGGAAAGAGAGCAGAGACATAGCGGGAGAGGGAGGGAAAAAACAAGAGAAGAGAGATAAAAAAAAAAAAAAACCCATTATTTTAATAGAAGTATCACTACTTAAAAAAAATAATGAAACTAAATAAATTTTGTAAATGAGAATAGGCTAAAATGGGGGTTTACATTATGAAAATTTGAGATTAAATGCTACTATTGAAAAAGAGAGGTGGTGACGTGGTGTGGTAATTTCAACTTCCATGCTCATAAATGATATCTCATCTGCCACCTTAAGTCCCACTCTTTAAATCTCCCATCGATCCTTCTCCACTCAACTCCAAGCCCAAGCGCCACCACTTCTCCCCCTTCCTCCGCCATGGCTCCGCCGCTGCCGGACTTCTCTCAATCGGTAAAGCTCAAGTACGTAAAACTAGGGTACCAATACCTAGTAAACCACTTCCTCATCTTCCTACTCATACCCATCATCATAGCTCTCTCCATTGAAGCCCTCACCAAAAGCCCCCAAGAAATTCTCCATCTCTACACCTCCATTAACTTCACCTTCCTCCACATCATCTGCTCCGCCTTCCTCATCATCTATACCCTAACCGTTTTCCTCATGTCAAGGCCCCGACCCGTTTACCTCGTCGACTACGCTCTCTACAAGCCTCCCCGCAGTTTCCGCGTCTCCTTCGCCGGATTCATGGAGCACAGCAGAATGGGCCTGTTCGAACACCCTAAGAGCGTCCATTTCCAGATGAAGATTCTAGAACGTTCCGGCCTCGGAGAAGAAACCTGCCTGCCGCCGGCGATACACTACATTCCCCCTACGCCAAACATGGCGTATGCGAGGGAGGAAGCAGAGCTCATCATATTCAATTGCATGGATACTCTGTTTAAAAAAACAGGGCTCAAGCCTAAAGACGTCGACGTTTTGGTACTCAATTGCAGCCTGTTTTCCCGACGCCGTCGCTCACGGCGATGGTGATTAACAAGTACAAAATGAGGAGCAACATTAAGAGCTTCAATCTCTCCGGCATGGGCTGCTCTGCTAGCTTAATCTCAATCGATTTAGCTAGGGATCTTCTCCAGCAGTACCCTAATTCAAACGCCGTCGTAATTAGCACCGAAATTCTTACCCCTAATTGCTATTTAGGGAAGGAAAGAGCAATGCTCCTCCCTAATTGCCTTTTCCGAATGGGCGGCGCCGCCATTCTGTTATCCAACCGCCGCGCCGATCGCCGCCTCGCGAAGTACCGCCTCGTGCACGTCGTGAGAACGCATAAAGGAGCCGACGACAAAGCGTACGGATGCGTGTCGCAGGAGGAAGACGACGAAGGACACGTCGGGATAAAATTGAACATCGATCTGATGGCCATCGCCGGAGAAGCTCTGAAATCGAACATTACGACGATCGGACCTCTTGTTCTTCCGGCGTCGGAGCAGATTTTGTTTGCACTTTCACTCATCGGAAGAAAAATCATCAACTCAAAATGGAAGCCGTACATCCCCGATTTCAAACAGGCGTTTGAGCATTTCTGCATCCACGCCGGCGGAAGGGCGGTGATCGACGAGCTGCAGAAGAGCCTCCACCTCACCGAGGAGCAAGTGGAAGCTTCTAGAATGACGCTGCATAGGTTCGGCAATACGTCGTCGTCGTCGCTGTGGTACGAATTGAATTACATTGAGTCGAAGGGGAGAATGAAGAGGGGTGATCGAGTGTGGCAGATTGCATTTGGGAGTGGATTTAAATGCAACAGTGGAATTTGGAAATGCAATCGGACGGTGAAGACGCCGGTGGAAGGGCCGTGGGCAGATTGCATTGATAACTACCCTGTTCATATCCCTGAAGTGGTCAAACTTTAGAAATTTTATGCTGTTTTCGTGAAGAAATTAATTAATAAAGTAATACTGCAAAAGGGAAAAAAAATATCTGTACGAGAATTAAATTATGGCAGAATTTCACGTGTGCACTTTGCTTTTCAAGTGTAAAAATTAGTATGGAAATTAATTTATAAACGGATAATGCACTTTTTTTAATGTATGTATAATTTATTTCCGTTTTTTGCTTAAAAATTTGGCTGTTTTAGTCCGTTATCGAATCTATATATGTTAGACTATTTTTACAATGAAAAAAGATAGCACAAGCACATTCAATTATAATTTATAACTAATTAGTCTATGTGGTTCTGTTGAATATTCCAAGTTTTTTAATCAAATATCTGTATATTTGACATGCTATAAGTAGTTTAATAGCAATTCGAATTTATCGTGTAACATTTACTATAGCACTTCCTAAATATGAGGAAACATATTAGAGATGTAATTAATTACTGTGTAACAAATTATACTTTTTTTTTTTTTATCGGTAAATGTTAGTTGTTAGTGGTTAGAAATTAGTTCACCAAGTCTCTTTGCAATTCCAAATTCTCCAAACCTCCTTATACCTCCCACTCCAATTCGTTTTCAAAGGGAATCGAATACAGGTCTCCCACTTAAGTGAGGAGACCGTGCATGGAAAAATCTCAATCAATTTTATACAAGTATATTATACATTCCAAAATAATAAATTACATGACGAAGTGAAATAATTCAAGTGGTTAGAGTCCAACTACCCATGTCATGAGACCGTGAATTCGAGTCACCATTTGTCTAATTAAAGAAAAAATAATAATAAAAATGAACTAAATTAAGTTTCGAAATTATTACACTTTTAATTCCACATTACACATACATATTACAAAAAGGTCACAATAACTTTAAATATGGCCCCTTTTTTTCACAAATGATATTATTAAAAATTGTAAAATTAGCACGCCATAAAAAAACTAACGGATACTGCACGTAACAAGCATGTGACCGTTTATTTAACTTAACAAAAGAAAAGCTAAAATCAAAACGGAAGAGGAAAGGAAATAACCATAATCTCATTCACACAAAAAACTTAAATTAAAAAATACATTCAATTGGAATACAAAATTCATCATAAACTTGAGGGATTTCCCGCATATAATGTTTGCTCAAAGGAGTTTTACTGATATAAAGCTACTAATTACGATATGTTTATTTTTTCTCTACTTCTATTTTATTGTTGTGCAATCAGCAATGACAACTCTTGCCCTGTTTAGGTTTCGTTTCGATTTATTTCTATTTTATTGTTGTGCAATGACAAGATCTTGCCCTGTTTAGCCTAAATTAGGTCCTTATCTTATTGCTAAACACACTTAGAAGTTAAATTGTGATAGGTTTTGAGTTTGGTATAATAGAAATGCTTGTTGTTTTCCATGCAATGCGAGTTGTATTTAAGAAAATTTTAGTTTTTTGAAAATCTTGAGAAAACTTTAAAAAATTTGGAGCGCACTGGTTATTTTTTTAGATATTGTGATGGTTTGTTTAGCATCATTGCTTCTACATGTTAGTTTTGCTTAATTATTTAACTTCACAAACTTATGATTTTCTTTATAAAGAGGAAATATCAAAGACACAAATTTTTTCTTTGGGTTGTAATCGAGGGATGTGCACGAATGACAGCCCTGAAAGTGAGACCAATGGACTATAAATATTTCAACACAAAATTATCACTATACGAATTTAAACCCGCGACATCGGAGTATTTCCACCCCAATTATATATCTTGCCACTAGTCATCCGTTTATGCACATGGGGTTAAATTATGATGTTTTGTTTCTGGATGTTAGCTAGGGTCAATGATTATGATGATGTCGCACGATAAGACAATATCGTGTAAATCTTGTTAGTTGTTGGTCAAACATTCCTATATTTCTCCCAACCACCTTATAACTCTATAATTTATTTCCAAGAGGAATTAAACCTGGGTTTCTCACTAAAGTGGAGAGTCCAGTGGTCAGGTGGGATAAATCATTTGGTATCACGCAAATTTTATTTTTTTATTAACTATCTTTTGAACTAATAAATTTATAATTTGAATCCGCCATGATGACACACTATATTATCTAATGTTAAAATTTAGGCATTCAAATCATGCTCTGCACCGGGAGAGACCTAGAAACAATATTCCTCCGTCCCATACAAAATGCATTATTTGCCCAAAAAACACGTCCCATATTTAATGCATCATTTTATTAAATAGAATAAAATAATTTTAGTTTTTTTATCTATTTTCCTCAAACACCTCAATATTAAAGTTAAAAAAATTATTTTAACCACATCAATTAACAACTTACATTATTAAACAACTCTTATATTAAAATATGAATCGAACAGTAGATGTCATAAATATGAGACGGAGAGTGTATGACTGTAACGTTCCACTGTCTACTCCAACTGTCTACTCCACAAATATCCTTAATATCTAGGTAGGCATCAATATAATGCCCTACGTATTCATTAATTGAATTCAAAGAAGATACACGAATTGTTGGGGAACTTCAAATTAATTAAGCTTTATATATATATATATATATATATATATATATATATATATATATATATATATATATTGTCATGCACTACAAAAAAATAGTCATTTATCGACGAACTTACCGACGAATTTTCGTCGGTAAATTAGTCATCCGTCGGTATTTTTATCGTCATAAAATACCGACAAAAAATTAATTCGTCTGTAAATACCGATGGATATTCGTCGGTATTCTGTTGGTAATTACCGACGGAAATCACTATTTATAAAAAATTCAAAATTTTGTAGGTAAATCTGAAATTTAAAATTCCGGCGGTATTTTATCGGTATTTATGACGAAATTTGATCCGTCGGAACTTCACAATTTTTTAAGTGATGTATATACATGAATATATTAATTAATTGGACAGGTCACTCTCACACTTGGTTAGCAGTATATGAAGTGTATGGATTAGAGACTTACCAATCTCTTAGTCAACCTCTAAACTATTTTAATTTGTTTCTGCCATACAATTGATATATGCATGAAAACATTTTATTTTCAAAATCTCAACTTATTTGTTTCGAAAGATTTTAGGTTCTATTCCATATATAGAAATTTCCAAAATTTAAAAAAGAGTTAAAACAATTTTAAAGAGATAAAATAATATTTAAAATGCTTATCTGGAAGTGCTTAATATTCCGAAATGTAATGAAATGACATTTTATGAGTGAATATATATAAATATAAATATAATTCAGTAGGAATAAAATTATAACATCACTTTCGTTTATTTATGGACTGTCGTTATTAATGAAAAAGACAAGTAGCGCGCGGAAGAATATCAATGATCTAACTGTTCCACAATTACTCAAAATGCCGGTCCAGCTTTAATTTGATGAGTATTGTACGAACATAGTTTATAAAATAATATTTTTTGGTAAAATAATTAATATTAATAAAACGATTAATATCATTCAAAATTAGTATTCCCTTATAGGAAAATAATTAATATTGTTTAATAAAACAACTAATACTCTCGAAATAAGTTTCACGGTAAAACTTGTTCACACAATACATCGTCTAATTTGATAGTGTTATGCGGTAATTAACAAATAAATACTCAACATTTAATTTAGTCGTAAAAGTAGATGAATTACTTATTTTCAAAGGCAAAATATAATATTAAATTAATTTTACTGTGAAATTTGTTTGTATTTTATATGCGCATATATTTTTAAATAATAGTAGTTCATGTTTTATTAAAATATATTAATATGATAGTAATACTGTCTAATAAAAAAAATAATTAATGTCATTTTGAATGGTAAGATAAATCTAATTTATAAAGACTTATTCATTTTCAAAAGTACATTTTTACCATTTTTTAAAATAAGTAATTTAAAATATTGTTAATTGCAAAGGCATCCTAATCAAAGTTTGCATAATCTTATTTCACTCACACAATCACGTGCCATTGATTTTTTTTTTTTTGTTCCTATTTTAAATTTTGCAAAGACACCCTAATTATAGTATCACATAATAATCACATATTTACGTATGCTTGGTATACATGCCACTAATTAATTCGACTCCTAAAATAGAACTGTCAAAAGGATCATGCTAGTCAGGTCGATTCACCTTGCCCCCATTAAAAAAAAATATATATATAAGAACGTTAAATTTTATATATTTTTTTGTTGGTTCAAAATGTTGGGTCTTCTCTCGTTCTCACAGTCTCAACGAGCCACCAACGGGCTCAGGCCACCTATATGCCGGATTTATGAAACGGAGGAAGAGGAGATACCAAGGTTGCAGATTCACTCACACACAGCTGCAACGTTCTTCTTGGGAAAAAGAAGACAAGAAATTCAAATGCAAACCTAGGTTAAAAGAGAAGTGGCTTAGTGGGCCCATGGGCCAAAACCCATTGGGCTCAAGCCCAACATTCTCCACCTTTTTGGCCATCCCCATCAACACTCCAAAATCCGACAGGTGATCATCATCGCCCAAACAAAACCTGCACAAACACACAGTTAGTACAACACCTGCAAGAAAAACACAAAGTTAATACAGGTTGCCACAAAGAAAAGAACACAAAGCCACAAAGATAAATTAACACAATATCCAAATCACAAAGAACACACAGAAGAGCACCACAAGGCATGCAATTGACACAAAGCCATAAATCACATAGTGAACACAAAGACACGTACCACAAAGGCATGCAAAGACACAACAGTCCTAAATGCATATAACTAAAACACAATTAATTATAACACAAAGACACAAAGATAGACATCACAAAGACTCAATACACACACAGACGATTGCTCCACCTCACTCGAAGCAATCTTGACACAAAGCCACAAAGGACATGATCATGAAACAAAACACAAAGACACAAAGAACCACAAAGACACAACCACAAAGGCAAATAAACTCCACCTCACTAGGAGCACACACAAAGCCACAAAAAAGGACACACAGCCTAAAGCCACTAAGCAACATAACCACAAAGAAAGACACAAAGCCTAACATGCTCAAGAAACTAACATGCAAACAGATGAATAGGGGTAGGGAAAAAATATGAAACCAAGCTTTATGAAGTTACGCAAGACACTCATACAAGCCACACACATACACGTAATTCCCAAAGAACCCACGAGTACTTTCATGCATCATTTCCCACTCCATCCTACTAACACATCATCTAATGCAATCACAGAGCAACAACAAAACATGCATCACAAAGAACATGCCAACGAAAGCTATATCACCAAATCCTAGACATGCTACACTTAACAAGAAGCATTCACAGATTAATATAGCAAACAAACATTCTAGAAAACGTAAAAGTCATGGATCCACACAAAGTAATCACATACACAACACATTTTAAAGAACCACATGCAAACACAAAGATGCATAATAACAGAATTAAATAGCGGAAGCAACACACAGAGGACACCAAGATACAAGACCACAAAAGAGCAGGAATAACAAGCACGTAATATCACCTAAAACTACAGCACAGAAAATCCCAACAACCCTAAAACCGCGGCAAGCGGCTATCTAGCAACACCATAAAACCGCGGCAAGCGGTTATACTACAGAAAACAGTAAATAAGAAGGGTTCACAACCACTTTACCAGAGCGAGACCCTAGGTAAGGATCTCAAAACGCCCCAAAGACCAGCAAGTATTCCCGGGACCAAGCACCGAGTGCCGCAGAAATCGAAAACCACACAACAGCAGTAAAATATTTCTGTACTAAAACACCCTAGAAAACTTGTCTAGTTCAACAACAGTTAGTAAATGAGAATACAATCTCATAAACACAAACAAACACAAGCTGCCCTAATATAATAAATAAAAGGACAGAAAAAAGGAAAAAAACGAACACAGCAACAACAACCTTACCTCCACCTACCTTTGCCTTACCTTCGACGGACGGCGGACGGCGCAGCAGCAAACGGCGGCGGACCAGCGAACTGCCTCCTCCGCGAACAGCAGTGAACGACGGCGTCGACGGCTCCAGCGACCTCCGGCGGCGACCTCCACGAGATCGACGGCAACGCGGCTTCACGACAGCAGCAGGCTTCGCGAACGATAGCGGCGACGACTGGCTCCGACGAACGGCGAAGCGACCGCGACGACGCTGCACACAAAGGCGGCGGCGTGCACCGGCGGGCATGAACGGCAGCGATCCGGCGGCGGACAGAGACAGAGAACGACCCGTGGCTCTGATACCACTGTTGGGTCTTCTCTCGTTCTCACGGTCTCAACGAGCCACCAACGGGCTCAGGCCACCTATATGCCGGATTTATGAAACGGAGGAAGAGGAGATACCAAGGTTGCAGATTCACTCACACACAGCTGCAACGTTCTTCTTGGGAAAAAGAAGACAAGAAATTCAAATGCAAACCTAGGTTAAAAGAGAAGTGGCTTAGTGGGCCCATGGGCCAAAACCCATTGGGCTCAAGCCCAACACAAAATTATATGTAACTCTCAGAATCATCCGATCATTTTAAAATAAAAATTCTATTAGGTAAATAGTAACTTGAATCTATAACTTTACGACATATATAGTGAAACTCTAACCACTTGAGTTATATCACTTTGTCATCATTATCAAATAATTTGAAAATACATGTGACATATTTTCATGTAAAAAAAATTCGGAAATGATCATATATATAACCACTGGTGAACACAAATTTATATATCCACCACCTATCATGTGATGTTACATAAACAACTAATTATTATTATTATAGTATAATAATAGAATTTTTAAATATCACAGAAGTATTAATTAACATGATGGGACCAAAACGTTTATAAGTTAAACATCCTTTATATTTTCATTTATCACAATTTACAGTCAAGTTTCACTACAAAAAAATGGCTATTTACCGAGGGGAATTAGCGAGGGTTCGAAACCCTCGCGAATTAACGAGGGGTTTGGCGAGGGATTTATTTACCGAGGGCGTTAACGAGGGTTCGAACCCCTCGCGAAATACCGAGGGAATTAACGACGGAAAGGCCCTCGCCAACGTTTGCCGACGGAATTAACGACGTCTCGGGCCCCCTCACTAATTACCGAGCGCGGGCCCCTCGCTAATTTACCGACGGCCCTCTCCCCCCTCGGCCCGTTAAAATTACCGAGGGCCCATTCCCCTCGCTGGGCCCCTCGGCAAAGCCCATCTATAAAAATGGGTTTTCTTCTTCCCACGCACAGATCCCCTTTCTTCCATTCCAGCCTTGCGCGCGCTCCGCCGTCCGTCGCGCCGCGCGCCGCGCCTGAAATTGGCCCGTACAATAGTCGGGCTTTGTTCTACTTATTCCAGGAACATTTCTACGGTGAGTTTTTATGATTTAATCGGTTAATTTTGTTATTATTTTACAAATTTTGTATTTTTTTCATATGCATGTATTTGTGTAATTTTGTTGTTATTATACATAATATGCATGTATTTGTGTAATTTTGTTGTTATAGTTGATGATTTATTAATTATTCAATGTTAATTTGTATAATGTTATGTGTATTTTAATTATTTAGGAAAATATTAATTAATTAGTAATTCCGCAATTATATAATTTTGTTGTTATTGTTGATGATTTATTAATTATTTAGTGTTAATTTGTATAATTGTTATGTATATTTTAATTATTTAGGAAAATTATTAGTATATGAATTATATATAATTATTTAGGAAAATGTTAATAAATTAGTAATTATGCAATTTAATAAGTTTGTTGTTATAGTTGGTGATTTATTAATTATTTAGTGTTAATTTTTGTAATTGTTATGTGTATTTCGATTATTAGTAATTATTTAGGAAAATTAGTAGTATAAGATTATTATATATTTATTTAGTGTTAATTAATTAGTAATTATGCAATTATATAATTTTGATTATTAATATTATTATAATTTTAATTTAATTGTTATAATTTATATATTTGTAGGTGTGTACGTTTATTGAAAAGATTCGATCCGGGAGTATAATTTCATAGTCACCACTATCACCGTAAGTATTCTTTTTGTAATTAATTATTATTTAAAAATGGTTTTAATTTAATTATAATAATTTTTTGATTTAAAAATAATTTGCATGCATGATATAATACCAATTTATATATATGATGATCGATGTTCGATCAAATTTTGCATGCTAGTTCAATTATAATATTAATTTTAAAAATTGAATCGATGTTCGATTCAACAAGTTGATGTTGGAGTTGAGGGTTGATGAATTGTTTGGTATTGTTTTTTGTAGAATGCGTTCCGACTTGATTAATTTTAATTAAGTCGGAAATGGATGCACTAGGAACTTGATATATTAACTGGGAATACGATAAAATAAGACAAAAATCTGCCGAAATTTTTAGAAAATATATATATTAATATTAGGAAAAATATATATTAACTGGAAGAATTAATTATGATTTAATTAAATTTTGAATCTTCATTAATCAAAAGCAGATCTATTGCTATGAATTATTCAAGCCGTAGTTGGATGTATGGTCCAAGAACGATTAATGGCATGATATCTCCCGAATTTCTTAGTGGAATCGAATCGTTTATAGAATTCGCTACTAGTAACCGGAATGGATGAGTGGAGGAAAGATTAGGTGTCCTTGCTCGAAATTCAAATGTAGGAACCAGAGTTTTAGAGAACCCATTGACGTGAAATCACATTTATTTAGACATGGGTTTATGTCTAATTATCACAATTGGATTTTGCACGGTGAGCAAAATTGGAATTCTATGCCACACCGAAACTATGATCACCGGCGGCCGACTTCATATAGAGTTGATTTACACCGCAAAGATCTAGCTCGTACCACAATATGATGATGGACTTAACTTCTGGTCCTAACATTAGTTTCCAAAATGTGGAAGAAGAGCCCCTTAAGGAGGAACCTCCTAATCAAGATGCCGCACATTTTTTTGACATGCTTCGTGGCAATGGATCGGGATCTCGTATCTCCGGTTGCGAGTCTCATTCTCGGTTGTCATTCAATGCCCGTCTTTTAAACATTAAAACCGAGAATAGATTGTCTCGAAAGGGGTTACAATCAAATGGTTGAGTTGATTAGTGAGATTTGCCCTCCGTAAAATCTAGTGCCCAAGAAATTTTACGTCGATACTTGGTTGATGGGTGGGATGGGTCTTCCCGTAGAGAGGATTGATTGTTGTGCAAATAATTGTATGATATATTGGGGTGGACACGGGGAACTTGAATCGTGTAAGGTTTGTGGTCGGTCACGATTCAAACCTGCTAGACGTGGTGTGGATGGTCGATGGAAAAGAATAAGTCCTTTCAAAGAGATGTTCTATTTTCCTATCATTCCTCGATTGCAAAGATCGTATCACCCAAGACTATGCTAAGGATAAGATATGGCATGCTAGTTGCTATAATGATGAGGTGGTGTTATGCGTCACCCTGCAAATTCATTGGCTTGGAAACACGACTATTCATATCCCGATTTTAATGAAATACGGAATGTGAGGTCGGGTTTGAGCACCGATGGTTTTCACCGTTTGGGCGATCGGAAAACAAGATTCGTCATGGCCGGTGATAGTGACACCGCATAAATTTGATTAATTTATAAACTTTAACTCAGTGTTAAGTACAATAATATTTTGTTTGGCAGAGAGAGACTAGGTGTGACCCATCCTTACGAACTCAACGGAGGTGTATCATTTGTTCCTTCGTAGGGCGGCAAGTAGATTTGATATCTTGAACAACGTGAGAACGTTGTGGGTCACCAAGCTAGCATCGGACATCGGAATGGATGCTTTCGCCATCGGGATAGAGAAGACGTGAGAGCAAAAAGCCGCGCGGTGTCGTAACAATCGCATGTCGGAATTTTATTTTGGCATCTCCCGTCATAAAGGCGGATCCCGTGGATCAGCCCGAGTATGCATATGACTATGTAAGTATTTTTTTAATGCTAGTTCAATATTTTAATTAAACACGTGGTTCTAATTAAATAAATAGGGAGAGGAGGCATGGACGGCCCCCACGGACTCGGGATATAGTGCAAAGATTACCACCAAGTATAATGACGTGGGGAGTACACCTACGGGGCTATTAGTGACACACTTGTAAGTATTTTCATTTTATATTATGTAATAATTTATAATAAAATATTATATATATATATATATGTCTATTTTGTAATCTTAAATTTTAATTGTCGAAATATCCGTGACAAAGATGAAGTACAAGAGGTGGCCTCCCGGATGCCCTCCGAGGGGTCGAGCTCCGAACCCCATGCCGACTTATCCCGGCTCTATGTCCGGGCGGTTGGAAAACAACACGGAGGGTTCGGGGTCTTGGTGGTGGGGTAAGTCCCAGACGCATCCCCTCCGGCTCCCCGCTCATCGGATGCTCCTAATGCAAAGACCTAAGTATTTAAGTGATGTCGACCGCATGCTCCAAGAAGAGCGTGAGAGATCGCAGAAAACAAATACAAGATGTGCGGGTAGAGGTGCAAAGCGGAGATGGAGCGAAGAGACGCAGCTTTGAGAGCGGAAATGCGGCGTCAATTCCAAGAGTGGATGCGGGGGTACCGGGTTCCTCGGTGGTGGTGGTAATCCACCAAATGCTCCGAGTGGTTCGATCACTCATCTCGTGGGTCTCGGAGGCGCCGAGTTCATTATATACATTTAAAACTATGAATTTTCTGAATATTGATTGATTAAGATGATGAATTTTAATTGTTTAAAGTATTAATTTTAATTCATGAAAAGTGCATATATAAACACATGATATATATATATATATATATATATATAATAACAATTATAGAAATGATAATATATATGTGTGATAATAATAATAATTATAAATGATAATATATAGTGAATATATAATACAATTTAATTGAGTATATGTGTGATAATAATAATAATTATTATAAACATGATAATATATATGTGTGATAATAATAATAATAATAAATGATAATATGTATATAGTGAATTATAGGATACAATTTAATTGAATATATACAATATTAACAATTATAAAATAATAATATATATAGTAAATATATATATAATTTAATTGAATATAGTATATAAACATGATAATATAGTGTATATGTGATAATAATAAATATTATAAAATAATAATATATATAGTAAATATATATATAATTGAATATACATGTTATAATAATAAAAATTTAAAAATGATATAATTTAATTAAATATATATAGTAGATAATTTAATTAAATATATAGTATACAATTTAATTAAATATATATAAAATATTGAACATAATATGATATTAATATAATTAAAAGCAAAATCATATCGAATGATTAGCTTTTGCCCAAATTTTAAAGCGCCCCCTCTCTCCTCTCCTCTCTCGGAGGTCGCGGGTTCGATACCCGCTCTCGCGAAATAAATCGCTCGGCCCGGCTTTGCCGTGGCCGTGGGCGCGCGGGTTCGATCCCCCTGACCGCGATTCTTTTTTTTAATGTTTTGATATTAGCGAGGGGCTAGACGAGGGGCCCGCCCTCGCCATCTGGCCCTCGCCACTAAAGCCGTCGCTAAATCCGTCGCCAGCTGGCCCCTCGGCAATTCCCTCGCCAATCGAACACTCGCCAAATCCCTCGCCAACCTTGCCCTCGCCAACGAAGCCCTCGCTAAATCCCTCGCCAATAAACCCTCGCCAATTCCCTCGGCAATTAGTGAGGGCAGCCCTCGCTAAGGGTTACCGACGACGATTTTGCCGAGGGCAGTCTTCCCTCGCTAAAACCCTCGCCAAACCCCTGCCCCTCGCTAAATCCATTTATTTTTGTGGTGTTTCTTAATTGAAAGCATGAACTATTTTTCAGTTCATGACTAAATGTTTCTATCTAATACATATAATTTTCACAAAAACTCAACTTACAATATTATACCAATCTAAAATTTATTCTATTAGCAATCCGTTAATTAACTATATATAAATGTGTAACTAGCTACCCTTATATCAATATCTGTGTCTTTCTGATCAAATACAGGAACATTCAAGCTTGCCATGATTATTCAGTTAATTTGTTTTGTTGGTAGAAATGTCAATGAGTTTGCTTATCATTGTTGGATATAACCTTCTTCTATTGTAAATAATTCACTTAATATGTTTTGTATTTGTTGCGATTAAGTAATGCATTTCTTAAAAAAAAAAAAATCTTAATTTGTGTGGAATATTTTCGAAATCATTTATTGGGATAGATAAATATTATATAAAACTCAAATAATTAAAATTTGGGCACTCTTGTGTGAGATCGTCTCATGCATGAGACGGACATGCATGAGACAGAATAACTTTTTAATAAATTGTTATCACTTTTATACTAATGTGTATCACTTTTTTAAAAAGTGATTAGGTCTCATGCATGAGACGGTCTCATACAAATTTTTGATTTAAAATTTTAAATAACTTCTTTTTTTACATATACATGAAATTTTTTTAAAATCCAAGCAAACTTGACCCCACACCACATTAAAATCAATCACTGCATATAATAAATGGAAATGTACAGATGGTAAAAAGTTATGCATGTAGCCTTTATATTGTATCATGGACTGAGTCCGCAAGCAGCATCAGAAGCTCGATACTATAAGTAGTTAATATGATCCTTATGTTGATTGAATATAGAGTTAATGCATGTAGCCTTTATATTGTATGATTCATATGAATCATCAAAAGCACGTTAAAAAGCTATGCATGTAGCCTTTATATTGTATCATGGACTGCAAGCAGCTTAAAAAACACGATACTATAAGTAATTAATGTGATCGTTCTATTGATTCATATGAATACCAAAAGAACAATGAATAAAAGCACAAAGAAAGGGAATAACCCAACAATTTTCATAAAATCATCAAAGCTCCTTTACAGTTTTCTTAAGACCCCTATATATAATAGTTAATTTAGGGTTTTAGGCGTGTAAGTCTTAAAAATCCGACCCACTAATAAAAAACATAAAAATACTCTAAGACTATAAAAATATAAATACTAATTAATACAATCTTTATCTCCATCATTCTCTTTCTCTCCACAATGATTCGTTCTCAAATCTACAATAATCTTTATCTCCATCAATCAGAAATGCACAAACCATTCTTTCGAGCCCGATTTTATTTTACTCTATACTTAATTAATTTCTAAAAATAGGACCACATTTTTTTCTTTTACAGAGAAATAAGTCTATTCATGAGATGCAACATCTCAACCACATGACCACAGGAATTGACTAATTAGGCAGATCTCACGATCAGTGCATGTACTTAAATTTTATTGTTGTACTTTTTAATTAATTTTGGTGATATATTTCGATGATGCTACCACCTAATATATTATATTATTATAATTTATATATTTTATTATTAGTAAGTGATATTTTTCAATTATAACACTTAACATTTTTTTAAGGTGGGAGTGTATGAATAAAATGATCCCAAATTTGAAAATTGTCCTGATCGAAGACCCCAAAATGAAGATCTTTAATTTCACGTCATATTTGTCAACTTATTTTACTTCAAAAGAATCCCACATCAATTTTCACAATTTTATTTTTTATCTTAATTTTTAAAAATAGGACCACATTTTTTTCATTCAGAAAATAAAATGAGATGCCATCTCAAACTCCAGGAATTCACAATATTCATATATTTACACAAAATATCATTATATTTTTATACTCAATCCAACTACCACCTCTTACTTTAATAATAAAAGTTTACAAAATTACCCTTCAATATTCCACTCATTTCACTTTTCTGAATGAATAAAATGATCCCAAATTTGAAAATTGTAGATGAAGAGCTAATCTGGGATGTCAGTTTGATTTTATTTAAATAATTTATTGCCAATCAAAGTATGTATACAATATAGCTAGTTTGCTATAAAATATTTTGCTCGTCCAGTTATAGTTTCAAGTTCATATAGAATAAACCAATTTAAAATTTATTATTATGGAGTTTTTTTAGTCAAATTAATTTATAACAGTTAAAATTTAAAATCCATCTAAAATTTCGTAGTTAACAGAGTCGTAACATTGTAAATTTTAGGTTCTGAAAGAAAACTTTGTAAATTTAAGATGGTAATTAAAATACAAAAATGCTAAAAAGAATTTGAATTACTTTGCAATTATATCATTTACTAATGGACCATTTTATCGTTAAAGTGGCTAATATTTCTCACTTAATTTACGTGGGCTCGTCTTTGTCACACCTTGACCATATCATTGGGCCTGTAGAAAGGAAGTTACTTTTTTATCTGGGCCAGAAATTTAGGGCTTAAGAAATGGCCCTAATTCCATTGGCCCAGGTTATGTATGCCCATTTTTTTGTTGTACACACATCATATAAGTATACACACCCTGGAATTAGTACACTCAGAATTTTTTTTTTCGAAAAAAGATATACATTACAAAAACTTATATAGAAAGAAGAAGAATCTCTTAAAAAATCAAAATAACCTCGAAAAATTAAAAAAATCTGATCCCAAATTTAAAAACGCGAGACAAAAAAATACGCACGAGACAAGCACAACCCATTTTTCCAATCATATATATTTTTTTGTAACAATAAAATGTAAGTTTTATATCATTTCACTAAACAAAATGAATTTCCAACCCTTACAAAGATACAAATTCCAATCTCTAATCACATCGGCATTTCACTCCATTCCGAGAATATTAAACCAATTTTAAATTTGATTTAAAAATAAACCAAACCCTCAATTTAATTTTGATTAAAATATTTTTCATAATTAAATACCTTATCATTAAACACAAGGTTGTTTCTAGCACTCCAGATATGCCATTTCCAATCATATTATTGTTCCGTAACAAGTAAATATACTCGACTACAATCATTTCATTAAACAAAATACATAAACAATAAACATGCATTACACGAATGAATTTAGAATTTAATTAACCTAGTGCTATAAAAAAATAAGAAACTTACATATGTAAGTCAATTGTGTTCGGTGGATAGCGGAAGTTTTTTTGAGTTATGTGGTGGAAGTTAATTTAGATTTAAAAGATTTTTTCTTGCAAAATCGGAAGTTTTTGTCGAAAATGAAGGATGAGTGTATGTGTATCTCTGCTATTTATTCACTGGCATGAGATTAGGCTATTAACCTGACAAAAAAGATGAATGGAAAAATGCTGCTGATTTATGAAAGAAAGAAAGTCATTCTTCACATAACAAAAAAGGGTAAAAATAAGAAGGGTAAGATTTAGGCAGTCACCATACGCGCTTCATACAAAAATTTTGTCTTCTGCCTATTAAATACACAATATAATGTGTGCCTCTTTAATTTTATTTGGTATTTTATGAGATATTATCATACCTTCTACTTAGAAAGAGTAAAAAAACAAAAAAATATCAAAAAAGCAATCTTCGAGAAAAAATCAGTTCAATACATGCCATTCTTAGAAATATTTTTTAAAGTTGTTATTGAGTAAACCAATTTTTAAAGCTGGTTTATAATTAATATCTTATAGTAAAATAATTAATATTTTATATCATTTAAAAAAATAACTAATAATAACTAATACTTTATACAGTAAAAATAATTAATAATTCTATAATAAAACAACTAATATTATTAAAGCCAATTTTATGGAAAAATTATTCACAAAATACTTTTTCTATTTTTAATATCGAGCTTAACAAGATATTTGTAGCTAGGGAGAATTTATATATGGATTGTCAACTCTATCCATTAATGTAAACCAGAAAATCAGTATATAAGTCGGGCACTAAAACCTATTCAAATCGATCTGAGTAAAACAACAATAATGGAGTATTTATTTTTCTTTTTACGTGGAAAGTTTCGATTTATGATTGTTTCATTTTTCTTCAAATATAATAAGAGCATCTCCAGCAGTGCGATAGAGAGTTATTTTGCACTAAATAATTGCTCCATCAAATACTTTATTCTGGCACCATTATGGTGTTTTGCACTACTTAAAGAGATTGGTGGGAGTACCAATCTCTTGCACTTTTTTTTTTTTTTTTTTATGTTGATGTTAATTAATTATAACTCTCATTATTTTTGTAGTTTTGTTTGGCTTAGGCAATTCAATTTTTTAATGTATTTAATATTAAAAATTAATTATTTTTATCACAATTAAAATAAATTAGTATTGTTGTTAAATTCTAAAGTAATTTAAAAATAATATGACATGAATTAAAATACTACACATAAATTGAAAAGATAATAAACACAAAATTACATTATAATATTTCTTGGCATTTTATATTTTGTTGTAATTTGAATTTGTGCTGCAAAATTTTCAATGTAATATTATGATGATTTTTTTAATTTTAATTTACATGATTTTGTATTAAATTTATAATAAAATAAGTTGACAAATGTATTATAAACTTAGATTATTATTGCATAAATAAAAAATTATTTATAAATAAAGAATCAAAATAGAATATTCTATTTTAGTGTAGAAAGTGGTGCTGCTGGAAATTTGTTGTTAACACTATAATAAAATAGTGATGAATTGACATAGGTTAGTGATAACTAATGGAGATTGTTCAACAATCAACCTTGTGTGCCTGCCTTTTAAATAATTGTTTTACATTAATTAACTGATCGGTTTAATTAGGCCAATAAAACCTTTTTACCGACCAATCCAATTTAATCATCACTTCGTGCAAACATTAATTTCAATTTTGACTAGTCACATATCAGAAAGCACGACTATAATTTCTTTGGAACTTTTCCACAATATATATGAGAACAAAATATCAGTTGCAAATTAACTATTTTTTTATTTTTCACATAAATTTTAAAAAATATTTATTATAACTTGTTATTTATTGTCAAAAGCGATAACATTGTCAATTGCATTTGCACCGCGTTGAACACAAAATTTTACTTTTTATTTTTTTAATAATTCAATTAGTATATGATAATTTTTCAAAACTGCGAGAATTTTTTTTAAGTATTTTAGACAAACTTCCAAGGAGGTTTTAGTAATTTTACCAATTAAAAATTTATATATAAATTAGACCCCAAAGCCAAAATAACACCAAACTCTTCTACCATTTCAACTTCCCCCGGCTGTTACTGCCGTCATGGTTCCACCACCGTCGGATTCTCCTCCGTCTGTAAACCCTAACAATGTTAAACTAGACTACCTCCAATACCTCGCCGACGACTATGTCGTCTTCATCCTCATCCCCGTCCTCATCGTTCTTTCCATGGAAACCCTAGTCACCACCACACTTCACTACACATGTTTCTTCTCTCTCACCATCTTTACTTTAACCCTAATTTTCTACCTATCAAATCCTCGAACCGTACTACTCGTTGATTACGCTCTCTTCAAGCCTCCACGCAGTCACCACGCTCCCCACGCGCTCTTCATAAAGAACTTAAGCATGGCGCCCTTCAGCGATGCCAAGAGCGTAGATTTCCAGAAGAAAATCCTTCTACGCTCCGGCATCGGTGAAGAGACATCTTTGCCCCTATGTTTAATACAAACAATTCCTCCATCACCAAACATGGCCCATGCAAGGGAAGAAGCTGAACTCGTGATATTTTCTTGCATGGATTCTCTTTTCAAGAAAACCGGGTTAAACCCTAAAGACGTCGATATATTAGTTCTCAATTGCAGCCTTTTTTCTCCGACTCCATCTTTAACATCCATGGTGATCAACAAGTACAAAATGAGAACCGACATTAAGAGCTTCAATCTTTCCGGCATGGGCTGCTCCGCCAGCTTAATCTCAATCGATTTAGCTAGAGATCTTCTTCAACAGTACAAGAACTCAAATGCAGTGGTGATTAGTACTGAAATTCTCACCCCAAGCATGTATATGGGGAAAGAAAGAGCAATGCTCATCGCCAATTGCTTGTTCAGAATGGGCGGCGCCGCCCTTCTCTTATCCAACCGCCGTGCAGATCGCCGGCGGGCAAAGTATCGCCTGCTTCATATTGTTAGAACACATAAAGGAGGTGATGATAAATCGTACAAATGTGTGTACCAAGAAGAAGATAAGGAAGGGTATATCGGGGCAAGGCTAGGTATTGATCTGCCGGAGATCGCCGGCGACGCTTTGAAGACAAATATGAGTACCGTCGGCCGGCTTGTTCTTCCGGCATCGGAGCGGTTGCGGTATGCTCTTTCAGTCATCGGAAGAAAAGTGATGAGTTCAGAGAGGAAGGCGTATATCCCGGATTTTAAAGAGGCGTTTGAGCACTTGTGCATACACGCCGGAGGGAGGGCGGTGATCGACGAGCTGCGGAGGAGCCTCCGCCTGACGGAGGAGCAAGTGGAAGCTTCTAGAATGACGCTGCATAGGTTTGGAAACACGTCTTCTTCTACGGTTTGGTATGAGTTGAGTTACATTGAGGCAAAGGGGAGAATGAAGAGGGGTGATCGGGTGTGGCAGATTGCACTTGGGAGTGGATTTAAATGCAACAGTGGAGTTTGGATGTGCAATCGGACGGTGGAGACGCCGGTAGATGGGCCGTGGGATGATTGTATTGATCGGTATCCATTACACGTCCCTGCAGATATATAATTGTATAGTAAAACATTAATTATGAAGAAGTGTGTGTATCTACATTTGGAAATTGAAATATACATTGAGATCACAGTATAAAAAATAAATTAAATTAAGAGGAATTTATTTTTTGTTATAATACTGTAAAATATATTAGAGGAAAGAGTACTTGCTAGTTGATTGTAATAAAATAATTCTAAATAGTTAGTGTATTGCTTATCTATCTTGTTATTGATAAGTTTGTTATAAATAATTGTTGGAATATTAAGTTACATTTATTTAGTGAAGTTGGTTATAAATGTCATGTTTTTTTTTTCGAAAACTAAAAAACTTAGATTAAAAGCTCACAAGAGCAAGGAGAATTTGGAAGCCCAACCAAAACTTGAGTTCTCAAAAAATAATTAGTGATTAGCTATCAATATTATGTTTGATAAGTTCCTACTAGCTAAAATATAAGTATTATAACTAGTATTAATTTATTTTCCACTAATTTGTCTTTCTAAATTCAAATCTTAAAAATAATAATAAACACATCTTGCCAATGAAAAGTACTCAAGGGTACAACCCTTCACAAAAGCACCATCTTCATTTCTAATAACAATACCAATCCCAGTGCTTTGATTAGCAACCTGGAAAGAGGCATCAACATTCACCTTAAGGTAACCTGTTGGTGGTTTATGCCATGCCATACAATGAGTTTGCTGTTCTGGGATATTGCCATTGTCTGCATGAACAACATGTTGGCTCTTCTCCCATTCAATTAAAAGTGCTGCTGACGCATAGACCATGCTATTTCGTTCTTATCATATCTGCCACATGATCGTACAAAACTTAGCGGCGTTCAAACTACTTTGATCGGTAATGAACTTCATGATCACGTCCTTTGCATCCTCCGCAATATTAATAATTTGTTCCAAATTGCTGTCAAAACCAGAAGAAACCCATATCTCTCTTGCATAGAAACAATTAAAGAAAATATGCCAATTATTCTCAATATCAGCTCCACATATTGGGCATATTAAATTTATGTTTGTAAATTTATTGATAAGTTTGTTATAAATAATTTATTTTGTTGGAATATTAAGTTACATTTATGTAGTGAAGTTGGTTATAAATGTCATGTTAAATTTCAGGTTGTTTGTAAATTTCCACCATTTTCTAATTTTTAAGGATATATCCTTTTATTTAAATTATCGATATTTGTATTGATATCCATAAATTTAATTAAATCTTGTGTGAGTCAGTCACAAATTCTTTAAAACACGATTTCCTAGTTTGGGCTCCATAAACCTCTAGATCATATAACATAATAAATGAGAGAGTCATCCTTATGGCACAAATTATAATAAAGTCAGAAAATACCTAAACTTAATTAAATTGAAACAAGATTAAAAATTCAATTATATCATGTTCACCACACAAAATTTTATCCTATTAAATACATAAATGATGTGTGGTTCAAAACTTAGATCTTTTAATTTATATGGTATATTATGAGATATTATCATATCTTTCTCCTTGAGAAAAGTACAAATAGAAATCAAAACTAAGCAATATTCTTTGAGAGAAAATCGGTTTAATACATTCCATTCTTAGCAATATTTTTAAGAATTGTTCTTGTATCAACAGCCTCACTGTAAACTGTTTACAATTAATATTTTACAGTAATAAACTAATACTCTTTTAATAATATCTGTTACAATTAATGTTCTAATACATCCAAAACTAATTATATGTTTATCCCATAATAATTTTAACACTTTTTTTTTCAAAGGTCCCAAAATAATTTTCCACACCCCTAGAATAAAAGAATTTTATAAATTAAACTCTTGCAATATCCACAAATTTATACAAAATGATATTACTTCTGGGTCCACACATAAACTCAATCCAATAGATACCGAATTATCAAAAAATAAACACTTATATATAAAAATTTATAAATTACCCTTCAAAATCTCAATCATTACTCTTTTTTTTAAAAAAATGAGGCCTACCTCCTATGAAGGTTTTAGAGGACCCTCAAATTTAATGATGTGGTACTATCTCTAATACCTTATAATAAAAATATTTAATATTATTTAATAAAATAATTAATACTATTAAAATTAATTTTATAGTGGAATTTATTCTTACATGACATTTCCTATTTTTAATGTTAGAACAGAAGAACATACTTGTAATTAGGGGGAATTGTCAACTCTTGATTTGTGCCCTGTTAGTCATCTCCCTTGTTGAGATGTCACTCGTGCACATCCTTCGATTTACAACCCACTTGACGAAGGGGCCTCTGGTACAGTCGTACAAGTGGAGGGTTTGAGACTTCGAATATTTCCTTCTTATTAAAAATAAATAAAAATTGTCAACTCTTATTTGTAGTTAGGGAAATTTATTGATTGTCAACTCTATCCATTAATGTAAACCAGAAAATCAGAAATATAAGTCGGGCACGTTAAAATCTACCCAAATCAATCTGACTAAAGCAACAATGATGGGTATTTATTTTTCATTTTACGTGGAGAGTTTCGATTTATGATTGTTTAATTTTTCTTCTAATATACTAACAATCAACCTTGTGTGCGTGCTTTTCAATTAATTGTTTCAAACTAAGAATATGCATAAAACTAAACAAAAATTGAGTCAAAATTTCAATTGCACTATGTGCACTAATTATCCACAAAAAATTGTCAAAAAAATAAATAAATAATTATTGAATACCAAATAAGAAAAAAAAGTGTTCAAATATTTATCCAAATGCAAGATTTGACAGTAGTTTAATTGAGCTGTCGAAATCTTTTCTCGATTGATTAAAAAACACAATTGAAGAATTACGTAAATTTATTCTAGATATATAAGATTAATTAAAAGTGCATAATAATTGTTGGTCTAAATTACCAAAAGTTATGGTATAAAAATAAATTGTTGGTCATAGTTACAAAAATAATAGAATACATATAAAATATATATAATAAGAATAATGTGTCGTTAAAAGTCAATGTGAAAACTAGTTCCTGTGAGGATAATCAAGTTTATAATAAGAGTGTGTCTACTGTGAATCAAGTTTCACAGTAGAAAATTAAATAGATAAATTTATATTGAAAAAATAGATCAATTTACTTATCAGTTATTCCGACTAATACCTTTTAATAATATATGTAATATTATTCTGTTATCATGACCGATACTCTTTAATAATATAAGTAATTCTCTTCAATTATCACGACTGATACCCTTTAGTAATATAAGACATATTTTTCAGTTATCACGACTGAAACTTTTTAGTAATATAAGTAATACCATTCAATTATTACAACTAATACTCTTTAATAAATGATCAAGTTTCATCGTGAACCTTTATTCATAGTAGATTTTGCAATATAATAAATATATGATGGTGATGATCCGCAAAATATGGGGGGACCACTACTCCTACTAGATATTTTTTAAATAATTAATAATCATAATTAATCTAAAATATAATTTAGTGTGTGATGCACGGAAGCATAACAAAATATGTAGATTACGTTGATTCAAATGAATATCGGAATAAACACCTTCTAAATCTCTGTTGATTCTTACAAATACCGGCAATGAGTAAATAAGAGAGAAAATCATCTCAATTAACTTTAACTCATAATTCAACTCCCTTAAAATGTATTCAAGACTTATAATTATAATAGTAACCTAGGATATTAGGTGTGCAAGCCCTAAAAGCCCAACCCGATAATAATAATAATTATAATTTAAAACATAAAAATACTCTAAAACTATATAAAATATAAATATTAATTAATACAATCTTTATCTCCATCATTCTTTCCCTCTTAAAAAAGACACGTCTAGATTGCGATAATCTTTATCTCCATACATGATAAATAAAAATATGATCACCTAGAAAAAATAAAATCAATTAATGTCTCATGAGGCTTGACTTCAAAAATATCTGTCGTACGTATATGTACCAAGATCTTGAGACAATACGCAAACGAGGGCATCTAAAAGTGTGATGGATGGATGAAATTAGGTAATATTCAAAGAGCATCATAAACACCTTCACGTTTCTGATTCTTACAATTATTTTCTTGAAGAAATAAAAGAAAATCATCTCAATTAATTTTAACTCATAATTCAACTCCCTAACAATGTATTCTGACTTATGAAGGTTTAGTAACCTAGGGTTTTAGGTGGCAAGGCTAAAAGTGCACCGGGATAAGGTAATAATAATAATAATAATAATAAAGGAAGAAGGTAATAATGGGCGTTGGTGCTTCTTCCATTTACAATCATAAAAATACTCTAAAACTATTAAAATATAAAATTAATTAATACAATCTTTATCTCCATCGGATGGGTTCAAAAAGAGCCTCATCGATCTTTATCTCCAACGGTGGATGTAGTAGCAGACAGCTTTTAGTGGTGGCTCATGGTGGCGGTGGCGCCAATAGTGACGTGGATGGTTGTGGTGGAGGCGGCAATAAGGGCTGCCAAAACTGGAGATGGTGGCGTCAAGGTTGACAGCGAAAAAAAATCTTCTCGTTAGTGGTAGTTGTCGAAAATTCCGTCGACGGCTCTCCCCATTTGAGACCAGAGGAAATTATATTCCTCCTCCGTATCATTATAATCTCGTGCCATCATTGATGAATTCACAAAATCGTTATGACTCTGGATACCAAGTGATGCAGGGAAGCATAACAATGTAGATTCTGTTGATTCAAATGAATATCGGAATAAACACCTTCTCAATCTCCGTTGATTCTTACAAATACCGGCAATGAGAAAATAAGAGTGAAAACTAAACCGTCAAGGGGGCTTAGCCCGTTGGTGGTAGTTGCCGAAAACCGGCTCCTCACTCTAAGTGGGAGACCAAAGAAAATTATATTCCTCCTCCTTATCATTGCAATCTGGAGTGGGATGAATAGGAGGGCTTGTTAGTGTGAATTGGAGTGGGAGGTATAAGGAGGGCTTGGAGTGTTTGGAATTGTAAACATCTTCTCAGACTTGATTCTTATAAATTCTAATGAGAAAATAACAACTAACTATCTCAATTAACTTTAACTCATAATTCAACTCCCTTACAATATATTTGAGACTCCTATTTATAATACTAACCTAGGATTTCAGGCGTGTAAACCCTAAAAGCCCAAATCAATAATAATAATAATTATTATTAATTAAAATATAAAAATATTCTAAAACTATATAAAATATAAATATTAATTAATACAATCTTTTATCTCCATCAGTGTCATTGTCTAATTTTACCAAATTCAAGAATATAATTTTTATATTGCTACCTTGAATTTCTCATTAATTATAACTCATAATTCAACTCCTCGTATTGTTCAACTCATTCTACGGCTAGCTCAAATTTTTCTCAATTTAGTTAGCATAACGTCGAGAATTTTATTTTATTTTGGAAGAATTGTTGTTCAATTTGGACGGAAGACATAAAAATATCCAAAATGATTTGGGAAAAAATGGACTTTCAAGCAAAAATGATCAAAGTTGACACCCAAGGAACCAAAATTGATAAAGTCAAAATATATATATACATAAAGGGTCAAGAGTACGCAACGGTTTAAGAAATTAACTCTATTTGCAACCTCCTATATTCAATTTCTAATTAGTCCCGTCAAAAAAAAAATATATATATATTCAATTTCTAATTAGTCAAACTTGTCATTCATTAGGAAAAAAAAAACATTCCATAAAATCAAGCAGCCAATAAATCAGGTGTCACAATATTAACAACTATTGAAAAAACAAAAGGAGAAATAAGGAATTAACAACACATGATAAACAAATAACATTGACTTATGAGCAATAAAATTAGCACCCAAAAAAATGACACATCAAGGGAGGATTATAACTCGAGAACGTCTCCGACTATACCACCAAGATATGTATATTTTCATGCATAATAATGAATTTGAGAAGTGCCAAACATATTAGCTAGGTTTAACAATGCTTTGAAAATTGTCTGTTATAGTAAAAACATTCATCTTTCTCTTAATACTTGTAACAAAATAATTAAGATGGGTGTAGATTTTGTTCTCAGTTATAACTTATAACCTATATGTTGTGGAATTAATCATAATATATAATTCCGCTAGCTTTTCTCTTCTTATTTTTGCACTAATGTTGCACATTTTTAGTTCAAATCATACAAATTATGACGTACAATACATGAATTATGAGTTGGAATATTATTAAATGAAACTTTCATTATAAAAAATAAATAAATAAAATGATGGATCATATCATAAATTATGCAACTTATTATATAAATTCATAAGTAACAAGATTTAGATTATTTTTCATGTGAAATTTTTATGATATGTAACTATATGTGTTGTGAATCTACTGTATACATTTAATAATTTTATGACGTGTTTATATTTGATTATAAATTATCTTCTACGAGCTGTATTTTTAAGGAGTTTTACATAAAAATGAGTTTGTAAATTATTTTCTTTAGTCACCTAAGTAATTGAAAGTAGAGGTATTCCATAATGAATAAATTGGTTTTGTTGTGAGCATGTTATAACGCTTTTATAATTTCTTTTTCATATATGAAGAAATTTTATAATTTCTTTTTATGTGTACTTAACTAGTCTTAGTAAATAGAATATTTTCTTTGAAATATGTTTAAGTTTACAAGAAGGTATATGTTATATATGCATATATTTATATGTATTAGATACTAATTAAAGTTAGAAAAAATACTTTAAGTGCATGGTTATAACTTAATGCTTATAAGACTAAAAGACGACTGATTGTGTCGAGTGCAGTTTGAGACAGCTGGATTTCCGGGAAACTATCTTGAAACTTTCAAATACCAAGAAAGTTGGTAACCTTATAATACTTTTGCATTATTTAGAATAATCTGTGTGTGTACGAGCAGGCAGATCTTCGGATTATGCTCTGTGTGAATTATAGCTAGTCGACGGACTATGCTCTGTGTGAATCAAGACAGGTCTACGGACTATATCTGTGTGAATTGAGTCGGGTCTACGGGCTTGGCGTGTACTCGGTTGACATGCTATTAGTCTTTTTAATGCAACTGTTATTAAATGTTATCCCATTGGGCTTCTCCTCCGGGTGAAGACTCATGATATTACTTTAATTTTTTTTAGATCATGTTGACGACGAGGCGGACGTGTGATCGGCTGTGTAGACAACTCTAAATAAATTTACCACAAACTAAGTTCCTGTAAGAATTGAAGCTAGTACTAGTAGGACTTATGTTATGGTTTAAGCTTTTAAATTTATGTATGGATTACTAGGTTCCGTGGTCGAGTCCCTTTTAAACTACTAGGGAGTTATGTTCGTTTTTTTTAAATATTATGCATGCATGACTAACGTATGTCTATTATATTATATTTTGTTATGTTAAGCTAGTTATCACGCTTGATGATCTATTTTTGCAAATGTCTAATTAAGTAAGTGTTTGACTTAGAAATGTGGGTAAGACACGAGTTAGACACAAACACGGTTAGACACTTAAATAATTTGATTTATTTAAAAATAAATTACTCGTATTTTTATGATGACATCTTCCGCTTGAATACCTTTAAATTTAAAATTTCTTCGTTTCATTGAGTCAAAAGTGCATTTCCATCGGGGTGGCGTTACCGGGGCGCTACAGCGTGGTATCAGAGCCCGAGGTTGGGTTTTCCCTCCTTGGACTCTAGGTCAAACGTTTTCAAAATACATCGACATGCATGAAAATTATACATAGATGTTTTCATTTATTGATAAAAAAAATGAAGGTTAATAAAAGTGAGCCCACAGTCAACACACATCCAAATCGTTTTCGGGTAACCATTTGAGATTTTTAAGACTTTATGAAAAGTTATATTAAAAAGACATTTATATTTAAAATATTATGTCTATGAGTTTTATGATTATGCTAATTGATGTTGAGAAATGTCTATGAAATATGATAAATGAGTATGAAAATGGAAAAGGGAATACAAATGTCTATATGATAAACTGAATATATATATATATATATATATATATATATATATATATATATATTTACCTTTTCATCATTTAAAAATATTTATTTACTACTTTAATTTGCAAAACATTGTTTCATTGATATTGCATGCATTATTTTAAATAAACCCCTGAGATTGTGCGACTAAGTCCTAATCTAGAACTAGTTGTTTAGGATGGATCGTGATGCAGCCCGTAGAGAGCGATATGAGATAGAGTACCGCGAGTGCTTCCAGAGGGGATGGGAGACTATGGGAGAGTTTGTGCTCCGGATTAGCGAGGCACGTAGGAGAGCACGAGCTTTTGGCATGGTCGACATGGACTACGAGGTGGCTAAGCATATGAGGGATAGGGTTTATCCGTTCTATCGAGCGATAGCACGAAGGACCTTGTTCTACTTGACTATCTATAATTGCGCGGAGGGACCCCAGATGAACCTTAAGACTTATAAGTTGGAGTTATATGATGCAGCGAACAGGTATGATGCGAGGATTCAGGAGATCAGATTTAGAGGCTGATGGGCACCGCTATACGATGCGTGCGACTGACTCGGCGATCCGCCTCCAGAGGTTGGAGGAACGCATCGCCGAAGAACGCGTACTCAGGAGGTTTACAGTGCTCATGCTCAGGAGGCCTACCAGTGAGCCGAGGCCATCCGGGCATCCCTCCAGATGGAGACTGGCTCTGATGATTTAGTCAGCGAGCACTCTATCGTGGCAGCATCGCCTGAGCATACTTTGAGCCCCTATTTGCACATTGACCAGATGCTAGCCCAGAGCAGAGATGGAGTAGTACCTGATGAGGCTGGACCGAGTGAGCCTCCCCGTGATGATATTGGACATGTTGTAAAACGCCCATGCTATGGGCGATTTGATGAGGGTTGTGATTAGAGTTGAGGATTACTTTGTGGATGTATCTTTTGTGTACCAGTAGAAAGGCATAGTAGCCTCTCAGTTTGACTGTAGAAACTATGTACTTACTCATTTTGTTAACTTTTTGGATGTATCTACTATACCGGTTGAGAGGCATGATGGACCTCCCGGTTAGGCTGTAGGGACTATATGCTACCCCTTTTTGTTGTACTATAGTGGTAGGCTATATAGCTTTTGCTCTTACTCTAACGTACTTAAGACGATAATTTTAACTTTTTCCCATAATATTTGGATGTTGTTGATATAAAATGAATATTACTTTTATATAATCAAGTGTTTGCGTTCTTGGGTGTGCATTTGATGTTTCTTATCCAGAAATGACCAAGAGGAACAACCTGTCGGGCAGAATGCAGATGCTGATTTTGTAAGAGACTTTTTCGCACAGATGCAAGATTTCATGCAACAACAACAGTCTGCACCAGCTCTGAACAACTAAGAACAAAATTTGAGGATAAAACCAGTGGTAGAACAATTCAGACGATTCCAACCACCCAGATTTAATGGAAGGGAAGGAGCAGCAGCAATCGAAGAGTGGATTGCCGACCTCGAAAGGATCTTCGAACATATGGGACTGACTGATGTGCAGAAAGTTTCGTGTGCAAGGTTCCAACTGTCTGAGGATGCGAAACAGTGGTGAAAATCTCACGAAAGGACCATGACAACAGAGGCAAGGCGTGCCCTTGGATGGGAGGAATTCAAAGAGATTGTCCTCAATCGCTATTTCCCACAAGCACTGAGAGACCAAAAGGAGATAGAATTTATGAATCTCCGACAAGGGACCAATATTGTCACAGAATATGAGCGCAAGTTCAATTCACTCTCCCGATATGCTCCACATCTGGTGGACACAGATGATCGTAAGGCATGAAGGTTTGAAAGGGGATTGCGTCCAGAAGTGGGAGGAATAGTATCAGGGTTGAGACTACCACACTTTAGGGATGTCTTCGAAAAGACAAGGATAGTGTCAATGAGTTTGGACTTAGAGAATGAACAACGACCTGTGCCGAATCAGTTTAAGAGAAAAGGTGCACCGCAACCTAATTTCAGAGGAAATACTGTCGTCAGGAATGTTCGGCCTTCTGGGGTCATACCCCAAAGGACGATTCCACCTTGCCCAACTTGCAACAAAAATCACTGTGGAGAGTGCCTCCTAGGGACGTGCACCTGCTATTTATGCCGGGAACCAGGTCACCTGGCTAACGCGTGCCCTAAGGCAATGAGTAACCAGTCTGGGAATGGGAGAAATGCTGGACCAAGACTGGCAAAGGTATCAAATCCCCGAGGAACAAACCAGAAGGGTAGGGCCAAGTTGAATGCGATGCCAAATGTTGAATACACTGAGGAAGAAGAGTACCCAGAGGAAGAGCAATTTGAGAAAGGTGACGGGACAAATGAAACTGTGGCAGGTACGATATTTGTCTCAAATATGCCTGCATATATCTTATTTGATTCCGGAGCCTCGCACTCTTTCGTATCTGATACATTTAAGAATAAACTTAGGTTAGATTGCGTTAAGAATGTGAACCTAGAAGTTAGAGTGCCTTCTGGTGAAAATATTAGAATTAAGAGCTTAGCCAAGGGTGTTAGGTTAATTATCGATGGGAAAGACCTACTGGCCGATTTGTATGTGATAGGGATGAAGGGTTTTGATATCATTTTGGGAATGGACTGGCTAAATAAGCACAAAGCTGTAATTCATTACGTGGAACGGGAAGTAGACTTAGAAACATCAGACCGTCAACATCTTACTTTCTATGAAACTAATAAACGAGGGTGTGTACCTATCATGTCCGCTATGAAGGCAGTTAAACTATTGAAGAAAGGAAAGTGTCAAGCGTACTTGGTGAATATTGTAAAGGTGGAGAAAGCAAAATTGACGCCTGCGATCTATCGATAGTGAAGGACTACCCCGATGTCTTTCCAGAGGATCTTTCCAGAATTCCACCAGATCAATCCATATAATTCACTATCGACCTTATTCCTGGAGCTGCACTAGTGTTAAAGGCCCCATACCGAATGGCACCAAAAGAACTACAAGAGTTAAAGGAACAATTGGAGGAGTTGTTGAATAAGAAGTTTATCCGACCCAGTGCTTCACCTTGGGGAGCGCCAGTTTTATTTGTGAAAAAGAAAGATGGGTCAATGAGAATGTGCATTGATTACCGAGAACTCAATCGGTTGACAATAAAAAATAAATACCCGTTGCCAAGAATTGAAGATCTTTTTGATCAACTAAAAAATGCGGGTGTATTTTCCAAGATCGACCTCAGGTCTGGGTATCACCAACTCAAAGTCAGGGAAAGTGATATCCCTAAGACCGCATTTAAAACCTGATATAGTCATTATGAGTTTACTGTAATTTCATTTGGTGTCACAAATGCACCCACAGTATTCATGAATTTGATGAACCGTGTGTTCCATGGGTACCTGGATAAATTTGTCATCGTATTCATTGATGACATTTTAGTTTACTCGAAAGATGCAGGACAACAGGCACACTTGAGAGCAGTTTTAGAAGTATTGCGACGAGAGAAGTTGTACGCTAAGTTCAGCAAGTGTGAATTTTGGCTCAATAGAGTAGCCTTTCTGGGGCATGTGATTACGGCACAAGGGATAGAAGTCGGTCCTGCTATGGTCGAGGTTGTACTAAATTGGAAAGTACCAACCAATGTGAATGAAATTCGTAGTTTTCTTGGTTTAGCAGAGTACTATCGAAGATTTATTCAAAACTTTAATCGTATTGCAAAACCTCTCACGCACCTTACAAAGAAGAGTGAGAAATTTGAGTGGACAGCCGAGCGCGAAGCTAGTTTTCAGGAATTAAAGAAGAAGCTAACGACTGCACCAGTCCTGACAGTGCCCGAAGGATTAGAAGGATTTGTGATCTACACAGATGCCTCTAAGACGGGATTGAGATGTGTTTTGATGCAACATGGGAAGGTTGTAGCTTATGCATCACGTCTGTAAGCAAATTAATTTTGCGCCCAATTAAATGACGACACGTGAAAATTAAGTATTAATATCAAATAAATTTAATTATTTATATTATGGGAATTTAATTAAATTAATTCTCAAATTAAATAATTTATTGATATTAAATATACACGTGAAAATCGAAATTAAATCCTACGAATTTTAAATATTCGTAACTTGTTGGCAAAGTAATTAACTTACCATATAACGTATAAAATCTCGTTAAATGGAAAGTTAAATCAAATTTCCCCACATGGAAACAAATCAAATCAAGTCAAATCAATCAGATCAAATCAAATCAGGTCTGATGGGCTTCTAAGCCCAGCCCATTAAATCAATCTCACCCCACAACTATAAATAGGGGTCTTCATTCATTCATTCCACACACAATTTCAGAGGCAACTCCAGACTCAATTCCAGAGCTCAGAGCAGACTTCAGACGTTCTTCGCGGCATTCAAAGGCGTTCTTCAAGCAAATCAACCGGGAACAGCATCCAATCCGGGATCAAGGTATTCAACCCCTTCGATCAGACGTTTCTCCTTGAAGATTCAAAGGCGTTCATCGTGGCCTCTTGAAGATTCAAGAACGTTCATCCAAAAGTCTCCGTAAATAGCGTTTAATCCAAAATAAGGCTCTTAAGCCCTTGGATTAACGTTATAAGTCCATCAAATCCACCAAATCCGCCAAATCATCTAAGTCAACACTGATTTTAAAGAGAAGAATCAGAGGATTAAACTTAGAGCTAGGGTCCGCTAAAATTTAATCGGTTCAATCCGATTAAAATCAAATTGTAAACTTTTCATGTTTTTTATAAATTAAATTCACAAAATTTATTGTTACAACGTCAACTGAAGGTGCATGGGCAGAATTATCCGACGCACGATTTGGAGTTAGCCGTTGTCATACATGCACTGAAAATATGTTGACATTATTTGTATAGCGGGAAGTGTGAAATTTACACAGACCATAAAAGTCTGGAGTATTTTTTCACACAAAAAGAGCTGAATATGCGTCAAAGAAGATGGTTAGAATTGGTAAAGAATTATGATTGCACTATCCTTTACCGCCCAGGCAAAGCGAATGTGGTGGCAGATGCACTTAGCAGGAAAGAAGAAGGTTAATTAGCTTTGCTGCCCACTCAACAAGAGTGTTTGATTGAGGAATTTGATAAGATGAAATTGACAATCGTCACCCCAGGAAAGTCAACCTCAATATTTGCTACAATGATAGTTCAGCCGACATTGAGAGAACGACTAATTGAAGCTCAGAAAAACGATCGATTCTTCTAGTTAATGAGCAACAAGGTGAAAGAGAATCTAACTAAGGACTTTGCCACAGCCCTAGATGGGGCATTAATGTTTAAAAATAGAATTTGTGTGCCCAGAAGGGAGGAGCTGAGGGATGATATAATGAGAGAAGCTCATAACACACCGTATACTGCACATCCTGGCGAAACAAAGATGTATAGAGACCTCAAGAGTAGTTTCTGGTGGAGGGGCATGAAACGATCCATTACGCAATTCGTTAAGAAGTGTCTCACTTGCCAAATGACCAAGTCTGAACATCAGCGGCCAGCTGGATTATTAAAACCGTTGGAAATTCCAGAGTGGAAATGGGAACACGTGACAATGGATTTTGTGATGGGATTACCGAGAAGTCAAAAACAGCATGAAGTGTGTGGGTCATAGTCGATAGACCTGACAAAAGTAGCGCGATTCATACCTGTCAAAATGAACTATCCAATGGATCGATTGGCCAAATTGTACGTCGATGAGGTAGTACGGTTGCATGGAGTACCAGTGTCGATTGTCTCTGACCGTGATCCTCGGTTCACTTCAAAATTTTAGGGGAGTTTGCAGTTGGCTATGGGCACAAAATTAAATTTTAGTACTGCATTCCATCCGCAAACTGATGGACAATCTGAGAGAACGAATCAAATTTTAGAAGATTTATTAAGGACATGTGTTATGGACTTTGGAGGAAGCTGGGAAGATTACTTGTCCTTAGCAGAATTTGCTTATAATAATAGCTATCAGTCTACCATTGGGATGACACCATACGAAGCGCTTTATGGACGGAGATGCAGGACACCAATCCACTGGGATGAGGTCGGAGTGAGAAAAATATTGGGTCCAGAACTAGTAGAAAAATCTGTGGAAGCAATCAGTAAAATTCGAGAAAGAATCAAGATCGCCCAGGATCGACAAAAGTCTTATGCAGACTTACGAAGAAAGGACCTGCAATTTGAAAAGGGTGATAAAGTATTTCTAAAGATTTCACCTATTAAAGGAATAGTCCGATTTGGAAAAAGGGGAAAGTTAAGGCCCAGGTTTGTGAGACCATTTGAAATCTTAGAACGAGTTAGAGATGTGGCATATAGGCTCTCCTTAACCTCAGAATTGTCTGCAATTCACGATGTCTTTCACATATCGATGCTTCGAAGATACGTCCCCGACCCTAGTCACCACATCAAACTTGAAGATTTAGAAGTTAACAAGGATCTGACCTACGAAGAGCGGCCCCTAAGAATCCTTGGAAGAAAAGCAAAGACCTTGAGGAATAGAGACATACCATTAGTCCTAGTGCAGTGAAATAGATATGGATAAACAGAGGCGACATGGGAGCGCGATGGAGAAATACTAAGCAAGTTCCCTGAGCTATTCGAAAAATAAGTGCAAATTTTGGGGGCAGAATTTTTTTTAAAGGTGGGGAGAGTTGTAACATCCCATTTTTAGAAAACTTGCATTTCATATTTTTTTCAATTTAATTATTTTACTAAGCATTAAATTTGTGAATTTTTCCCCCAGTTCTTAAAAGAAAGTTTATAATTATGCAATTTAAGAACTAATATTTTCAATGAAATTTTAAAGAGTTTTGCAGGGTAGCCTACTGAGGAAATCGAGCTCAATCATGACTCACTCGACACGAGTAAGCCAAAAAAAAAAATAATTAAATAAAGGGATAAGTTAGATAAGAAATAGTTTATAAATACTTTACTAACAATCATATTATATAGATCAAGTGGTGATACATAAATGTATAAGTTTTGTTGAGTTTATGAGGTCCAAGGTTCAATTTCTAGGTGTGATATTTTATTAGATTTTATTTTGATTTTTGAGGTTATTATATATATGAGTGAATTATATATTTTCTCTACTCTCTTCCTAGTTTTCTCACTCCCCCTTCTCCCACAAATTACTCTTCACTTCAATATAAAATTGTAGATTCAAGAGCCTTCTAAGGTAAGAGAAATGCAACTTTTTTTCCACTCTTTTACTTAAATGGGTTTTCAATATATGTATATATATTGGTCATGTTTTTGAAATAATTTTTTAATCTTCTTCTCCCTTATTTCCTACAATGATTTAGTGATTATATGTGTTTAGGTACATATATTAGAAGCCCAAAGATGTTCTTTGGCATTTGGTTGAATGATATGCTGATTATATATGTTTAGCTTATGAATATGTAAACTATGTGATTATTTGATGCTATTTAGTGGATTGCATGTTGATTATATGGTTGCATGTGGGTTTTGATACATTTTTAGCTAATGATAAATTATTAGGGTTTTCCATAAGGGTTGTTGATGATCTTTTGATATTTAAAATGAGTTGGGTGCCCCAACTATGCTTCAAAATGTATAAAATTTGTTGTTGAAAATTGTTATGTAATTGCATGTTAATTTCGAGTAGTGACCTGACCTTCTTTTGAATGAATTTTCGTAAACCCTTTTGCCACAATGTGATTCTGGAAGTCTAGAATATGAAGTAAAAATTTCAGATTTTTTTGAAGCTATTTTTGATTTAATATGATTTTCCTACAAAAGTGCTGTATAGAAGAAAAACGCCCCTGTTTTTTGTGATTATTGCAGAATTTACTTTGAGCAGAAAAATTAATTTTTGAAAGTAATTTTCGACTATGTTATTCTACTATGTCTTACCTTTCATAAGAATTTTACCTTGATATATTGAGAGTTATATTCAATTTTTAATGAATTTTCTAACAAACAGTGTCTTTCTAATAAAAACGGACAGTTTTAGAGCTCTAGAACGATGCATGATCAAGTAGAAAATGTGAAAATTTAAAATGTGATCTTTTTACTAGTGATACTACTGATACTTAGGATATTATATATATATTTTTGCTTGATTTTATTTAATTCATATTCATGTGTTACAAAATTTTATAAAAAGATGGAGCATAACCTCATTTAGGAAATTATTTTTATCTAATTTGAAAAATTCATAAGTAACAAAATTGAGATTATTTTTCATGTGAAATTTTTATGATATGTAACTATATGTGTTGTGAATCTACTGTATAAATTTAATAATTTTATGACTTGTTTATATTTGATTATAAATTATATTCTACGAGCTGTATTTTTAAGGAGTTTTACATAAAAGGTGAGTTTGTAAATTATTTTCTTTAGTCACCTAAGTAATTGAAAGTAGATGTATTCCATAATGAATAAATTGGTTTTGTTGTGAGCATGTTATAACGCTTTTATAATTTCTTTTACATATATGAAGAAATTTTATAATTTCTTTTTATGTGTACTTAACTAGTCTTAGTAAATAGAATATTTTCTTTGAAATATGTTTAAGTTTACAAGAAGGTATACGTTATATATGCATATATTTATATGTATTAGATACTAATTAAAGTTAGTAAAAGCACTTTAAGTGCATGGTTATAACTTAATGTTTATAAGACTAAAAGACAACTGAATGTGTCGAGTGCAGTTTGAGAATAGCTGGATTTCCGGGAAACTATTTTGAAACTTTCAAATACCAAGAAAGTGGGTAACCTTTTAATACTTTTGCATTATTTAGAATAATCTGTGTGTGTACGAGCAGGCAGATCTTCGGATTATGCTCTGTGTGAATTATAGCTAGACGACGGACTATGCTCTGTGTGATAAGGCTAGTCGACGGACTATGCTCTGTGTGAATCAAGACAGGTCTACGGACTATATCTGTGTGAATTGAGTCGGATCTACGGGTCTGGCATGTACTCGGTTGACATGTTATTAGTATTTTTAATGCAACAGTTATTAAATGTTATCCCACTGGGCTACTCCTCCGGGGGAAGACTCATGATATTACTTTATATTTTTTTCAGATCCTGTTGACGACGAGGCAGACGTGTGATCGACTGTGTAGTCTACTCTAAATAAATTTACCACAAACTAAGTTCCTGTCGTGTGCTTTCGCCGACACCCAAAAATAAAATAATTTCCCGAACCAACCTACTAATGTAGTAGGACAAGTAAGGGGTCGTTCCCACGAGGAACTGAGTAATTTAATTGAAATAATTCATGTGAAATAAAATGGTAAAAATAGGGGGGGATTGGTTTTCGACTACAATATTCACTAAAATAGATATGCAACAAATTAAATTAAAACAAGTCACGCTGGTACGAGTAAATAATATGAGAAACAATCTATCCTTCGGATAGCTTCCCTTTGAACGGTTTTCCTAACTCAAATTAATAACCACGACTATTCAAATTCTTTCTCGAATCTTTTCCCTAAATTAGTGGTACGACCAAACTAGTTCGAATCGTTTCTTAAGTTTAATTAATCAGAAAGTACGACCCCTGATTAATCTATCCCAGGAATAATCCTAAAACATGTATTCGAAATTCAATTCCTAGAATGCATTCGCCCTAAAACGATAGTAAAAATTAAGCTATGAAATCGAAACGCTCGAATCATACAACTTAAATATTATTATTCTCTAGAGTGATCTGCCCTAGTTGCTACCATATCACAAAATTGTACAATTACGAATTACAATATGTGAATTAGCTAAAGATGAACAACAAATAAATTGGGGTGATCAATCCTAATTAATCCGTCATTCAACACATGCAATGCATAAGAACAAATAACAATAAAAACGAGACAGGAATTCGAATAAATTCGTTATACTAATTCACAAGAAAATCAAACCGTTCAAAGTTTCGCATTCTCGGACTAGAAAATAAAAACTTAGCTACTAAATATGATTAAACGAACACCGAAAATAATAAAAATATTTAAATCCTTACAACTTGTCTCCACAAAAATGTAAAAATCGTCGTTCTCCTTCTGCCTATTCTCCTCGAAACTCCTGCGTAACTTTTCTCCTATTCTTTCTTTCCTCTTCTACTTCTCTCCTTTTCTCTTGTCCAGGTTCATCCCCCTTTGTCCTTTTGACTTTTTTTCCCAAATAAGGAAGTCTTCAAATCTTCCTTTATTTCACTCATTTTAAGACCGTCGATTTGCTCTGCCAACTATGGTATGCTCGACCTAACACACACTGCCTCTCGATTCCCAACGTCATTCAATTTACCTGTAATTGATATAAAAATAACACCTCAAAGTAAACTGACGACAAAAGGAATAATAAGCGGAATTACTACAAATTGTGCTAGAAATTAATAATTAAACAATCGATAGTAGCACATAATTTACGCACAATTAACCACTTATCATCCTGTAAGAATTGAAGCTAGTACTAATAGGACTTATGTTATGGTTTAAGCTTTTAAATTTATGTATGGATTACCAGGTTCCGTGGTCGAGTCCCTTTCAAACTACCAGGGAGTTATGTTCGTTTTTTTAAATGTTATGCATGCATGACTAGCGTATGTTTATTATATTATATTTTATTATGTTAAGCTAGTTATCACGCTCGATGATCTATTTTTGCAAATGTCTAATTAAGTAAGTTTTTGACTTAGAAATGTGTGTAAGACACGAGTTAGGCACAAGCACGGTTAGACACTTAAATAATTTGATTTATTTAAAAAAAAATTACTCTTGTTTTTATGATGACATCTTCCGCTTTAATCCCTTTATATTTAAAATTTCTTCGGTTCATTGAGTCAAAAGTGCATTTCCATCGGGGTGGCGCTACCTGGGCGCTACATATGCTCTTCCCGCATTATAGCATAAATCCTTCAGCTGCAAACACTTGAAACGACTATCGAAGTTTGAAGCAATGTGTCTAAGGCAGAAACGATGTACACCCATTGGTTCTTGAAAATCTTGGATATACTCAACTGCCTTCAATATGCTGATATGTCGGTCAGAAATTAGACAAATACCCTGAACTTCATGAACCACATGTGTCGCCAGCATACTTAAAAACCAACGCCATGAATGAAAAGTCTCTTACATCAACCAGAGACGGATCCACATCTATCATGGGGAGGGGGGCACGTGCCCCCAGGAACTTTTTAAAAAAAATTACTACTTATATTATATATATATATATAATTTTATGTTATATTAATATAAAAATAATAAAATATAATATTTGTTTGATTAGTAAACCAATCTTATGTTGGAAGATTCCTTCCAAGATCCACCGCCACAGGCCCACAATCAATCAACCACAATACTCAATTTGGTTCCTTTTGTTTTAATAATTCACCGCTGCGGCAAGTCAAATCCACCGCCCTTCTTCCCTTCTCAATTCGACAATTCCAATTTCCAGATTCAAATTTTCGTAACACTGCTGCATCTCAATTTGTTTATTTGCCCTTGTTTGATTAACGAGACATTTTATAGACTTACAGTGGTAAGTGGTGACATTCCCTTTTGTTTTTTTTATTGAGTAACAAATTGAGTTTAATCCCAAATTTGATAAAATCGAATGGTTTAGATTTAGGTTTGATAAATTTGAGTAGATATGTCGTATGCCTGAAACTGATTAAGAGAATGAGATCAAAAGTATTATTATTTATTAAAAGCTTTGATTGATTCTATGTATTTTTTTTTAAATATTTTTCATAATTCATAGGTTCTCTATGGAAAGATTTTATAAAAGGGCATTAGAACCACCATTTTCTATTGGTAAAAATGATGATGATGCCAAATCGAATAGGAACAATTTGGATGTTAAAGAACTTCCTACAGACCCGGGGATGAGAATTGTGATTTTGGATTATAATCTAAATATTCAAGATGAAGTTCGAAGGGCATACATATTGAGGGACCCTTGTCAACCATTGAAGCATAATTTTTCTTTCACAAAATTCGGAAAAAAATATATGTGTTTCAATTCTAGTTGGTTTTCTGAATATGCTATTTGGTTGGAGTATAGTATATCTAAAGATGTCGTATTTTGTCTCTGTTATTATTTGTTTAAATCTGGAGAACAAGCAAATGGTGATTTTGTTGGTGAAGGGTTTAGGAATTGGAAAAAAGGGGAAAGACTAAAAGAATATGTCGGAGGTTCTAATAGTTCTCATAACAAAGCTTGGGCTCAGTGTGAAGGTTTGAAAAATCAGAAACAACATATTCAATATGCATTTGACTAGCAAACAGATCAAAATCGAAGAGATTATCGAATGAGATTAAATGCATCAGTTGATTGTGTTCGATTTCTTTTACGTCAAGGGCTTGCATTCCAAGGTGATGATGAATCAAAGAATTCAATTAATCAAGGTAATTTCTTGAGCTTTTGAAGTTTCTAGTTGATCACAATGATGATGTTAAATATGTTACACATGGTGCTCCTGAAAATCTCAAATTGATAGCACCTAGTATTCAAAAGCATATTGTGAATGCTACTGCTGTAAAAACTATGAATATCATCATGAAAGAAATAAGAGATGCACTATTTTCTATTCTAGTTGATGAATCTTGTGATATTTCAATGAAAGAGCAGATGACAATTGTGCTATGTTTTGTGAATAAGGATGGTTGCATTGTTGAAAGATTTGTTGATATTGAACATGTTACAAGCACCACTGCTCTCACACTAAAAAAAGTCGTTGATTGCTTCTTTCCTAGACATAACTTGAGCATTTCGAGGTTAAAGGTCAAGGTTATGATGGAGCTAGTAATATGAAGGGGGAGTTTAATAGTTTAAAAGCTCTTATTTTGAAGGAGAATCCATGTGCCTATTACATTCATTGTTTTGCTCACCAACTTCAATTAGCTCTTGTAGTTGTTGCAAAGAAACACATTCTAGTTTCTATACTTTTCTTTTCAGTTACTAGTGTGGTAAATGTTGTTGGAGCTTCTTTCAAAAGGTATGACATTCTCCATATATAAAAAAAAAAGCTAAGAAAATTTTTAGTGCTCTCAACAATGGCGAATTTTCAAGTGGAAAAGGTTTAAATCAAGAAACCACTCTTAAACGTCCAGGTGATACACGATGGAGCTCTCATTATGGTAATTTGATTAGTTTAATCACTTTGTTTTCTTCTACAATTAAGGTTCTTGAGATAATTGTGGAGGATGGGATAAGTTCTGAGCAAAAGTGTGAGGCAAACAACTTAGTGGGATTGATGCAGTCATTTGATTTTATTTTTACCTTGCATCTGATGAAAGTCAATTTGGGAATTACAAATGAATTGTCTAAGGCATTACAAAGGAAAGATCAAGATATTGTCAATGCCATGGCTCTTGTGAAGATAGCTAAGAAACGACTACAAATGATGAGGGATGAAGGATGGGATTCTTTTTATGATCAAGTTTCTTCCTTTTGTAAGAAAGAAAATATTGATGTTCTGAACATGAGCAATAAATTTGTAGCTCGGTGCAGGTCAAGGCGTAAAGCTCCCGAAGTTACAAATTATCATCATTATCGGTTTGATGTGTTTTATTCTATCATAGATATGCAGCTCGTGGAGTTAAGTGATCGTTTCACTGAGGCAAATACAAAATTGTTACTTTGTGTAGCATATTTATGTCCGGATGACTCATTCTTGGATTTTAATAAGCATAAGTTGATCAATCTTGCCAAATTTTACCCTCAAGACTTCTCTACGTTTAAAATTGAGGCACTTGATGATCAGCTTGAAACTTATATCCTTGATATGCGTTCTAGTGATGCGTTTGAAAAATTAAAAGGTATCGGAGCTCTTGCACAAAAGATGGTAGAGACGAAGAAGCATGAGGTGTATCTATTGGTTTATTTGCTTATAACGCTTGCATTAACTCTTCTAGTTGTCACTGCTACAGTTGAAAGGGTATTTTCTGCAATGAATATTGTGAAAAATCGCCTACGCAATCGGATGGGAGATCAATGGATGAATGACAGTTTAATTGTCTATATTGAAAGAGAAGTTTCTGATAGTGTTGACAATGAGTCAATCATGCAAATATTTCAGTCTATGAAAACTTGTAGATTTCAACTGTAATAGACTTGAATTATTAAATAGTAAAGAACTTTTATATTTATAGTTGTATTTATTTTGTGCCCCCGCTATAAAATATTCTTGGATCCGTCCCTGACATCAACGATGGCATAAGCTAAAGGGATAATTTGTTGATTTGGGTCAATGGTGATCGCAATCAACAACTTGTGTTTGTATTTGGTGTAAAGATGAGTGTCGTCCATAGTGATGACTTTTCGGCAATGTTGGAATGCATCAATACATGGTTTAAATGCCCAAAACACATACCCCAATGTGAACACATACGTAGTAGGGTCTTGTCCGGCATAACACCAATCCACAATCGTTCCAGAATTGTATCTCTGCATAGCTCTCATGAACTTCGGTAAATATTGACATGAAGTCTCCCACGTCCCATACACATTCTCTACAGCACGTTTTATCGTTTTACATGTCATATGGTAGGACACCTCATAATTATATTGATTATACACATCTACCTGCAATCAAATAATTTCGACATTACATCAATAGATCTCAATTGAGAATCAAATGGAATAAATATACTAGCATTACCTTTGCATCTGATGTTTTGTATGCTGGATTTATCTTAACTTTGCTTTCTATCATACCTGCTATCAAATTCATACATAGATTTCAATGACGCGTGTTAGTAGCATTGATAAGACAAGTATGATTTGGTCCTATTTAAAATATTTTCCAACGTCCAGTTTTTTTTTTTTTTTTGAGGAAATTCCCCGCAAAAATCAATTGCATTGTTGAACTGAACTATTCTGTTCAACCCTCCTTGCGATTTGCTTGCAAACAACTTTCCAAATTATTGGAGTACTTTCGACAACTGCATACTCACGTAGTGCATGTCGTATTGAATAATTCTTAACAACAGACTGCAATTGATTTTTATTTGTAAAAATCATTCCCTTCATCAGAATTCCCACATCATCATTATATATAAAATCACCAATTGGTATGGCAATTGAATCAATAGGCACACCCTCATACGATGAATTGAAAAGTGACGCCCTAAATAAACTAGGATGTTGTGTTGTTTGTAGTTGCATATTTCTACTCGCCTGGACTTGATCTTCAACATTATTATTCTCGTCTGAATCGTCTTCATCACCATTTGTTTCATCATCATCTGGCTCAGAATTGGGTCCATAATTAGGTTCAAAATAGTCACATCAAACTTCTTCAATCCTTAACATGCACCCATCGTCATCATTCACATCAACAGACCCTCGGGTGAAAGACGACATTTCAGATTCGCCGACAATGTAGGATGTATATTCATTCAAAACATTATCCATTGGAATATACAATGATTGTGTTGGTAAAATTATTTCTTGTTGAACATATAACTCAACTGATCTAAAACCAGCGTTCGGATAAAAAAAACCAAAGGTCGTGATTGCATGTGATTGAATAAATATCTGATGTGTCAGCATTTTTTGCAGACACCTTCAAGTTATACTCATTCAAGTCAAATCCAATCATTTCAGAAAACAAATGAAGTAGATCATAATAATCAATCTTACGATCCACTCTTTGTAATCAAACATTTATTCCCCCACAACGTACAATTATTCCAATATCACTCATATTGTTATACCTTTAATGAAAAAAATAAAAGTGATCAGAACACAAACAAGCATCGTTGCATCAATATTAGAAATTGTACGCGTGTGTTGCATTCAAGCTACGAATCGTTACCAGAATTTTAATGAAAATGAGTGTGTTGCAAAGTTCGTAAAAAATATACATATTTCACATAAAAATTTATAACTCACTGTAAACTCATTCAAAAATTACCAAATTTAAATATGTTATTCTACACTCATTAGGGAACAACTTTTATTTAGAAACCTAAGTCATTCAAGCTACGGATCGTTACCAGATTTTTAATGAAAATGATTGTGTTGCAAAGTTCGTAAAAAATGTACATATTTCACATAAAAATTCATAACTCACAAAAATTACCAAATTTGAATACATTATTTTACACTTAGTAGGAAACAACTTTTATTTAGAAACTTAAGTCATTCGAGCTACGGATCGTTACTAGATTTTTAATGAAAACGAGGTGTGTTGTAAAGTTCGTAAAAAATATACACGTTTCACATAAAAATTCATAACTCACTATAAACTCATTCAAAAATTACCAAATTTGAATATGTTATTCTATACTCAGTATGAAACAACTTTATTTAGAAATCTAAGTAATTCGAGCCATAGATCGTTACTAGATTTTTAATAAAAACGAGTGTGTTGCAAAGTTCGTAAAAAATATACATGTTTCACATAAAAATTCATAACTCACTTTAAACTCATTCAAAAATTACCAAATTTGGATATATTATTCTATACTCAGTAGGGAACAACTTTCATTTAGAAACCTAAGTCATTCTAGCCACGGATCGTTACCAGATTTTTAATGAAAATAAGTGTGTTGTAAAGTTCGTCAAAAATGTACACGTTTCACCTAAAAATTCATAACTTACTGTAAACTCATTCAAAAATTACTAAATTTGAATATGTTATTCTACACTCAGTAGGTAACAACTGTCATTAAGAAACCTAAGTCATTCGAGCTACGGATCGTTACCAGATTTTTAATGAAAATGATATTTGCAAAGTTCATAAAAAATATACACGTTTCACATAAAAATTTATAACTCAGTGTGAATTCATCTAAAAATTACCAAATTTTAATATATTATTCTACACTCAGTAGGGAACAACTTTCATTTAGAAACCTAAGTCATTCGAGTTACGGATCGTTACCAGATTTTTAATGAAAACGATTATGTTGCAAAGTTCGTAAAAAATGTACACGTTTCACATAAAAATTCATAACTCACTGTAAAATCTACAATAATAAAATCTACACAAATAAAATCTACAAAAAATATTTTATATTCAATAATGTACACTCAATAATATACACAACCTACAAAAACAGTAAATTATGAGATATCGAAATAAATACCAATCTGAAAGTATCAAGAAAATAATACATTTTCAAACTGTGTGTACAAGTCCAATATTCTTCCAAAAATTTCTACAACAATTAAAACACGTATTATAAAAAATTAATTAAATAATATTAACTAAAATAAAAAAAAGTATATATTACATAAAATTTAAATTTTCGTCACCTTTACTTTCACAAAATTGTGCTCTCCAAATAATAATGTTCTCCCTCAACTTGTTCAAGTATTTTTCAACTCACTTTGCCTCAACCCATAAATTTTCATATTTGGCAATACACATATATATACTACATAATTATACTGTAATGCATGTGAGATACAGTACAATTACGAATCCGATGCTCACAGTCAAAGGGCTATACACCTCCTGCATACTAGGCTTGCATGCATGCCTGAGAAGAGAAGTGACTAGTCTTGTGAGAAGTGACATCTCGTTGCATGCCTCCAAATGCTTTGGTCAAACGCTGCATATAATTTGAAAAATATTTTTAAGGGGCGGCGTTGGTGGTGGCGCCCCATTAAAAAATAATTTTTTTTGTTACCTTTTATTCAGTGTTCGCAGAGTTTGTCGGAAATGGAAAAACGCTACAAGGGGTGCCGTTGGTGGTGGCGCCCCATTAAAAAATATTTTATTTTTTTTTACTTTTCATTCAGTTGATGCAGAGGTTGTCGGAAAAGTGGAGAGGCATCAGTTATGGCGCCCCTCCACAAAATGGAAATTCGCCCCAAAACCATCGCACTTTTGAAACCGATTTTCAAAATCACCACACTTTATTTAAAAACCCTCTCTAAAGATAGCATCATTTTTCGGTGAATCTAATTTATCTCCATTACCTCGTAGATGTATGTACAATATTAATATATATATATATATATATATATATATATATATATATGTTTGATTAAAAAATGATGATGCAATTTGCATTGTGTGATACGATTTGTTAAATAAAATTACACTGCAATTTATTAAAATTAAGTTGATTTTAACTTTGCTTCTATTTCGATTATAATTTGAAGTAACAGAAAGTAAAACACCCCATCTTTCCCACTTTATATTCAATTAAGTTTCAATTTTAACATCACCAGTTACGATGGAGTATTATGTACATTTTTTATGCTGCATATATCGTAATATTATTGTTTAAAAAAATATTTATTATTATTCTAAAAATCAATACTAATATATGTTAGCTATTAGTGTCCGGTGCAAAAGGTTATATAATGACAAAGTCTACTATGAATAAGAGTCCATGGTAAAACTTGATTCATTTACTAATAAGTATAAATTGTCATGATTGAAAGGTATTACATATATTACTAAAGTGTATCAGTCGTGATAATTGAAGAGTATGTATTATATTATTAAAGGGCATCAGCCATGATAACTGAAGGGTGTTACTTATATTACTGAAGGGTATCAGTCGTGATAACTGAAGGGTATAAGTCGTATGATCTATATATTACAAAGAGTATTAGTCATGATAATTGAATGGTATGACCTACATTACTAAAGAATATTAGTCAGGATAAACTAAATTTATTTTTTCAATGTAGATTAAGGTGTACCATGAAACTTGGTATATAGGAAACAAACTCTTATATAATATGTTCACACCAATTGCACGTCCCGTTCTTTAGAGAGAAAAAAAAAAAAAAAAAAAGACAAAAAAATATTAAAGAAAGAAAAATTGATTTTCAGATCAAAGAAATTGTCACACGAAATTTGTCATAACTTATTGGTTTAAAGCAAAGAAGAGGTGAGTACGAGCATTAGATTGTCCTTCACCAAACACGTCACTACTTTCAAACTTATCAATCATGAATTAAAGATGATTTTTGTATGATTCAAATCTTTTATTTCATATAAACATCTATAAATATTCAAGAAAATAAACATAAGGGAAATAAGGTAGATGTGAAGATGCCTGAATACTGTGTAACTGGAGGAACTGGATTTATTGCAGCTTATATTATCAAGTCACTGTTGGAAAATGGTCACATCGTAAGAACTACGGTTCGAGATCCAGGTAAATCGTATAATGTTAGACGAATAGTGAAATGATAAAATAAAAAAAAAAAGTGTCAATTTACTTTCAATATTAGTAGTATTATATAATGTCTATTAAGCAAGATCGGCTCTTGATCAATTTCTTGCCCTAAAAAATCTTAAGTGGTAAGATGTAGAGAATAATTTGTTTTAAGGCTTGTAACTTTTGGGTGGCAAAACGAGAACAATAATTTTTTGAGGTGGAACATGACAATCATAACTCTTGGACTGATAATTTAAGGATAATAACTTTAAAAGTCGTGAGTTTAGTCCAAATCAACTAGAATCAACCCAAATTGGGTCCAAATTCATATCAAATTCAAGTCAAAATTGGAAAAATTAATTAATTTTAATTCAAATCGGGTCATTTTGCCGATTTTGGTTAATTCGGGCTAATTTGCCCTCAATTCGCGACTTTTAAAAATTATTATTTCTTAAATTATCAACTCGAACATTTATTGTCCTCATTTTAGATATTGCATTTTCTGTCACATTAGAAAATGTAGCAAAAGTAGGGTATTTGAGGGAGCTAAATGGGCTAAGGAGAGGATGAAGATCATAAAAGCTGATATGTTGGATGAAGGAAGCTTCGACGCGGCGGTGGACGGAGTGGATGGGGTATTCCACATCGCATCTCCGGTGCTCGTCAAGTACGATCATAATGTCAAGGCAAGTATGTATAAAGAAATAGTCGACTTCCTTTGAATTTTTATAATTTTTCCGATAACCCTATTGACGTGATAATGTATGAATTGTAAATAAAATAAAAAAGTTAAAGGTTATGATAAATTAAAATCAAAATTAAAGGTTGTGAACTTATTCGTAATTTTTTAAAAGATTTTTCAACTGCAGGTTAACATAAGTTGTCAAAAAATAATCATATAATATAGTTACAAAAATAAATAAATAAATAAATCATGCATCGAATTGCAAGAAATAGAAATGATAGGAAAAAAAAAAAAGTGACAACATCTTGAATTTTTTTTTTCATTTAACTCGTTAAATAATTGCATAAGGTCATTAATTCCATGAAATTAATTTGTGGACGATATTTTGCAGGAAAATTTGATTGATCCATGCATAAAAGGCACCTTAAATGTGCTAAAATCGTGCAAGAAAGCTAGCAGTGTGAAAAGGGTTGTGTTAACCTCTTCTTGTTCTTCAATTAGATACAGATACGATGTGGGAGAAGTGTCTCCTCTCAATGAATCTCATTGGAGTGATCTTGAATATTGCAAAACCTACAATGTAACCAAATTAATTCCATATATATATATATAATTATTTTGGACAAAAATAGTCATAAATATATAAGTTTGACAAAATTAATGTTGTGAATTTTGCAGTTGTGGTATGCTTATGCAAAAACAAAAGCAGAAGAAGAAGCATGGGATTTTGCAAAGAAAAATGGAATTAATCTAGTGGTGGTGAACCCATCTTTCGTAGTTGGTCCTCTTCTTGCACCTAATCCAACGAGTACACTACTCCTTCTATTGGCCGTGGTCAAAGGTGCACTGTGTAATTCAAGTTGAACAATATCGGTTATTTTTACTGAAACGTGCAGAGTTGCATGATCTCTTAAATTTACTACAAATTGCGAGAATCGAAAAATGGGTAAATTATGATAATTTTTTTCAGGCTTAAGAGGAGAATATCCAAATACTAGGGTTGGTTTTGTGCACATTGATGACGTTGTGAAGGCACACATTTTGGCAATGGAAGAAAGTAAAGCCTCAGGTAGGCTAATTTGTTCAGGCAATGTGGCTCACTGGTCAGAGATTATTGAAATGTTAAGGGCAAAATACCCATCTTATCCTTATGAAAACAAGTAAGTTTTTTTTTTTTTTCCCTTCTCTTTAAAACTATGATCTTATGTGGAAGAGTCAATTTTGAGAAATCGTTTGTTTAAGACAAAAATTTACGTATACTAGTTGTAGCATGCAATTGGTGTAATTTGACATTTTTTAATGGGTTATACGATCCAAAGGAATAAATAAAGTATATTAATAAGAAAAAATATTGCCTCTGTCTGATTTAACACATAAATTATAAAATGTAGTTTTTTGCTTTATTAAAGTGATAAAGTAAGGATATTTTATTGTTAAAAAAAAAAGTAAGGATATTTTAGACTTTTTTACTTTTTGATACTGTGTGTGAGATAATTGTGGAAGAAAAATAATGACATAGAGTAAATAAGTGTAGATTGTGATAGTAAGGGTTGTGAGTAAAATTTTTATGTTTTTGCGTGAAACTATTGTAAGACAAATAAAAGATGAAAATGTGAAACTTATTTAGGATGGAGGGAGTATTAGTTTATATATTGAATGATATTAGTATTTTTAAGCATAGAAATCGCTTAGTAATACGTTAAGAAAAGTTATTTTATATGAATGATATGCTAGTTAATAAGATAATTAAAAAAGAAAGTATAATTATTTAGTTTTTAATTGAAAGTAGTTTAATTGAAATTTGTGGTTTAAAATTGAATTGAAATTGTACTAATTAAGAGACGCGTGTGCTGCTAAACTATTTAGGTAAGTGCATGAAAACAAGTTTTTTTTTTTTTTTTTCAATCATAATTTATTACACACTTAAGTATCATAAACTAGATTGCAAAGTTAAATTCTGATGAAGATTTTGAGACAATTAAAAATGTGAGTTTTTTTTTTTTTTAATTCAGGTGTAGCAGTCAAAAGGGAGATGACATTCCACACAGTATGGACAGTAGCAAGATTATTAAGATGGGGCTTCCTCCTATGAAAACACTTGACCAAATGTTTGATGATTGCATTACTAGTTTCCAAGAAAGGGGCTTTCTCTGAAATTTCATGATAAAACTGACATCTTATCATAAAATTCTAGATATTATCATTGAATGAAATGCCTAAAACAAATGTTAATTGTTTTCTAAAGGTAGAATGTTTTCATAATTATATTTTTCATTAAATATTTGCTCTAGACTATTTTATCAATCTCAAGACGGAGTTCCATTGAATAAATTATTTGATTTGTTATTTGGATTTTTTTTCAAGTTTTAACTTTCTTCTTTTCCATTCAAATTTCATGTTATGCTATTCTCTTTTTCTTTCGCCTTGTTCTGATTTTTTTATGTTTTGTCCTCTATCAAACTGCTTACACTTTACTCTTTCTCACCTTCTCTTGTAGAAGCACTACTCCAAATTTGAAAAAAATAAAATTAACTCGAGAAGTGTCCCTTTTAGAAAAATAATAATTTTTCATTAATAAATTTAATTTAACCAAAAAGTAATATAGTTTTTAACTAAAAAGTTATACATTTCACAAAAAGTGATACTTATGAAATGCTTAATAAATATTGAACTTATAAGTGATGTTTTGGTTAGATTTGAACGTATAACTTTTACACTGGTAATACATAAAAGTGATTTTTTTTTAAATGAAAATTGGTGATTATCAATATAAAAGTAATATGAACTTGACAAATTCACAATTAGTGCCTACTGAGCAAAACAAGTCCAATAGATTTGATATGGGCAATTGGGCATAAATCCCCGTCGGAGGCCTACAACTTAATTGGGCTCCCTTTCCCATTTTACTGGCCCAGGTTATTGACACCACCATAATTGTTAAACACATCATCCAAAATTTTTGACAAAAAAATTACACATAGTAAGACTATATTGCCCTTTCATTAATTTAAATAAATTACACATAATTAAAATCTAATTTGTATACAACACCATATATTAAACATACGACCGAGTCGCCGCCGGTCGCCACCGAGTCGCCGCCGGTTGCCGTTGAGTCAAAATTTAATTTCAGATATTTTTTAAACACAAATATTTTGAGAATTAAAAAAAATCACAATAAATTACAACAAAACTCAAAAATCAAATTAAAAAATCACAAAAATTTGAAACAATTCATTAGTTCAGAAAGAAAATTCGAATAACCCCCCAAAATCCAAAAAAAAAAAATAAAATAAACGAACAACACCAAAACATTCGAAAAAAAAAGAAAAATCACAAAGTTCAATATTTCGATTTTTTTTTCCGAAAACACAGTAATATTTCAGAAAAAAATTTCGAACAAACTCTATAAATTCGAAAAAAATTAAAAAATGATAATCGGTTTTTTTTTTCCGAACAACAACACATATTTCGAAAAAAAATCAAAAAAATTTGATGGATTCAGGTTTTGATTTTTTGAACACAGATTCAAAGCAGATTTTTTTTTTCAAGAACAGTCTTACAATACAGAAAAAAACAGAAACTACAGAAAAAAAATATGATATTTCGCTCCAAGATTCATAATATTTTTTTCAGATCCATATTTTTTTTCAAAAAAATACTAAAAAAAAAAAGAAAATAGAAGAAGTGGAGGGCGGCGAGAACGATGGAGCTTTGTCATCCTTTGCGACGGAGTGGCGACGACGAAACGACAGCGAAGGACGGCGACGCTTGATGAGAGAAGAAAAGGGAGGCGGCGACGCTTAATGAGAGAAGATGAAAGAGGCAGCGGCGCTTGATGATAGAGGAGAGGGAGGCGGCAACGCTTGATGAGAGAAGACGAGAGAGGCGGCGGTGTTTAAAAAGAGGAGAAAAGAGATGCGGCGACATTGAGGGAGAAAAGAGACGCGGCAGAGGAGAGAAAAAGATCAGCGCCGTTTGAGGAAGAAGAAAAGAAGATGAGCAACATTTTAGGATTTAGGGAGAGAAGGGTAAATAAGGTAATTTAGGGATGGTGTCTTTAACAATTATTAAAAATAGGGTGGTGTCTTCATTGAAGTGGTGTCTTAAACAAAGATGGTGGTGTCAATAATCTGACCCCATTTTACTTGACATTTCATAGTAAAAAGTTTGTGTGAAATATTTGATGTTTTCAGAAATACAAGAGAAAAAATTAATCAATTTTCCAATACAGTCCTAATATTAATATTGAGAGAGAAAAAGTGATCCTTCGTAAAGCTCATTTTTTCCAAATAATTATTGACAATTAAATAAGAATTGTTAATTTGGTCATTTTATACTAACGGATTCGCAGATCTTCAACGCATGGAGCATGTCGGTTACGTTCCCATGGTTCGATCCTTTCCAATAAAGTGTGGCGTGTGTTAACCAAATATATTGTATTAAAAGATCCCTAAACTATCAAGTTTTGTTTCGAAAGGCCCTAAACTATTTTTTGTTTTAAAAAAACCCTTAAATTTACCATTCTTGTTTCATAAGGCTCCTATACTAATTTTTTATTTTAGAAAACCCTTACGCTCTATTTGGATTGAGTCATTTGAAATCAAGAGATTTGATGATAATACACCATACATTTACAAATTAAAATGAAGAAAAATTAAATGAATGGATTTGGTTCACACAAATATCACTTATAAGTGGGAGGATTTCAAATACCCAACAAAACCTAGTCATTTGAAATCCTCTCACTTCTCCCACTCGTGCTTAATATTTGAGTGAATCAAATCCATTCATTTAGCTTTTCTTCATTTTAGTTTGTGTAAACGCATGTATATTATCCTCAAATCCCTTGATTTCAAATCCACTGCATCCAAATGGAGCCTTAAAGTATATAATTCTAGTTTTATAAGGCCCTTTTTTTTATAGTTTATTGGAAATATATTTTTTGTTGAAATTTGATCTTAATAGCATTAAAATTGAATGATAGTCATATTTTAACAGAGAATATTAAATTGGTCCAGCGAAATTCATGAGTTCTTGTTACTAAAGGCTTCATGAAATAAAAATTATATAGTTTAAGGGTTTTTTTTTAAATAATAAATAGTTCAGGGGTCTTTCGAAATAAAAGTTAATAGTTTAGGGGTCTTTTAATGTATTAGGTCAATATATTAATATTAGCAAAAGATGAAAGAGGCTTCCCGCATTAAAAAAAAAACTCTCTCTGTAACCTTTAGAAAGTGTTTTTAGCAACCCGATTCCTTTTGACATTCTTAATGTGTGTGAAATATTTTAAATATCAAGTAAAATAGATAGAGATAGTATATTTTCACATTGTATGCAATATCTTCTAAGGACCCATTTGGTAGCCATGAAAAGGCCAAGAAAAAAAACGTTTCATGGATTTTCTGATATTTGGTAGTCATGAAATGGTTTCATGATGGCCCGTGAAAAACTAAGGCCCGTTAATTATTTTCATGAAATTACTGTAGCTCTTTAGAAACCACATCTCGCCTCCCCTCTCTGATTTGTTTTTGGCGTTGAACAATTCTTCAGATAAGCCCAAGGAAAGGACAAAATTGCCCCTCTTTGTTTGACAAATTCAAAAATCGTCACTCACAATCTCTTAGCCACACCCAAAACTCACAAACCCTAGGTGATTGAAGAGGGAGAACGGCGGAGTCGACGAATGCGCGACGGTGGTTCTGATATTGGTGATTGAAGAGGGAGATACGGTGTTTGTCGGTAGAGGACCGCGTGAACACGCGACGGTGTTTATCGGTTCTGATATCCACAGGCATCGACGAGGCCGCCGTGAACACCCTCTCCATTGTCGAGCCAAGACTGAGCAAAGAAAATGAAATTTTTTGGGTAACATACATCTCTCATCTTCAAAATAGAAACAAAATCTCTTCTTCAATTTATTTTACCATAATTTTCTTAAATTCAAACCCTAATTTTCTTATATCTCTTGCAAGGACCCATTTACAGGTTACCCATCTCTAGTAACGAGTTTGTAAAATTTACCCGGTTATTATCCTTCAACCGCAAGACTCCCTACTCAAGCATAACAATTTTACAGGTAATTTAATAAAGCATTGAAAATAAAATTATGACAGATCCTCTGTTATTTTTGTGTTATTGTGTAATTTAAACATTCAAAAAATACTGCATTTATCATACATTGTTACTACATATATATTAGTTTGTGGAGTTTGTAAATTGGTCTTCCTTCTCCTTGTTAAAGTTTCTGGATTTTGCCTTTTTTTTTATCTTACAACTTCACGTCAATGTTGAGACTTGGATAACACAACTTACAAATAAGATAATTATTTACTTAATCAGTCTGCATTCTGTTGAAGGAGTCATAACTAATTTGTGTGGCAATCTAGTTGAGTGGCATAACTAGTATAGATCAGAATATATTAGTAAAGCATCAAGCCCCTAAAATTTTGTAAAACATAACTGCTTGTAATGAAGGACTCGTTGGCCTCATGGAGTACTAGTTCTTTCAATTTTACATGATTAGCAGGCTAAAATAGAACCAATTACAATTTAACAATAATTGCAGACTTTCACATAACGTGCATGTAAAAATTTAGGCATCTGTTTGCTAGACATGTTGAAATATATTTGCTTGTATCATTCCATTGTTTGCTTCATTGGATAAAGTGATTAGAAAACACAAAAGTAATAATAATATTTCCAATTCTGCCTGATTTTCTCTCTTACATCTTCACCCAACAGGATGAAAAAATATAATCAGGTAGACTCCCAAATCATGAAACCTTCTCTGCTCTAGATTTAATATTTGTTAAATCTTAAAAATCATGAAATTTAAAAAACTACTGTGATTTCACCAAAATGATGAAATCTTCTATCTTTTCAAATATGTCTTGAGTTTCATAATCATGTGCAGTGGCTATTTAATTCATGTTCAGTGGGTATTTAAATTTAATCCAGTTTGCAACTAAGGTTGTTCTCTTTCAAATAAAACCAAAAAAATCATTTGAAGTTATGGTACAAAAATTATACATCATGTGTTTAGAGCCAGGCTGACAACTTTTATTTAAAATTGACATAACCATATCACTAAATTTTAAAACTTGTGTTTACTAGTACTGTTATTGTACTTTATTTTTTTACGTTCTGTTTCTGAAACTTTTTTTTTTTTTTTTTGGTATTCATTGATTATAACATCGCAGATAGCCTCTCAAAACTCCTACTGAATCTTCTACAATGTTGACTCAAGCCTTGAAAAAACGTATTCTTCCTAATTGAAGAATTACTTCTCCAAAGAATTCTTCGCATCATTATAAACGTTTTAGTTAACAATGGTGAGAATAATCGTAGAAAAAGAAGACGGGCTGAACATGTTGAACTATATTCGATGGTAGAACGCTTTTCATTTCAACTAAATCATTTGAATAGGTTACACTCTCTTAGTGATGTTGCATGTGTGTCTAATTTAAGGATGGATCGAGATACACCTTTGTTTTTTAATGAGGGAGTTGGGAGGTTTAGTTAACAATAAGTACGTATTTTGTTGTCTATATTCCTTAGCTTATGTTATTATTTTTTTTTTTTCTGATAATAGGGTTGTTTAGGTGCATTGGACGACACATATATTGATGTACATGTCCCTATTATTGACAAACCTCGTTATAGAATAAAAAAAGGGCGGCATATCTACTAATGTCCTAGGAGTTTGTGATCATGACATGAGATTCATATATGTCCTTCCCGGGTGGGAAGGATCTGTAGCCGACTGTGAGTACTTCGTGACTCTGTTCGCCGTCCTTATGGATTGAAAGTCCCTAAGGGTAGATACATTTTCACTTCTATTAGAATTTAACTAGAATTTAAACCTATTTAAGTTAAATAATTTATTTGTTGTTCTAGGGCATTACTACTTGTGACAACGGCTATGCAAATAGTGACGGCTTTCTAGCACCTTATCGTGGCTATATATATCAACTTAAAGAGTAGAGTCCATCCTCACAACGACCACGTAATCGTCAAGAGCACTTCAACATGAGACACACTAAAGCCCTCAAAATTATAGAACGTGCTTTCGGTATTTTGAAAATACTTTTCAGAATACTATGTAATGCTGCATACTATCCAATCAAAACTCAAGTTAGACTAATAATGACTTGCTTCCTACTCCATAATTATATCCGCTCTATGATGGCTATCGATCCCACCGAACTTGAGTTAGATGAGCTAAATCCGGATGAAGAGTTACTGTTTGCAGACAATACTAACATAATAGATGCGGTGGAGTCCACTCCCGAATGGAACAATATGCGTGACGCATTGTCTGTATCAATGATCCAAGAATACCAGTCTCGATCTTAGGGTTTATTAAAACTGTTAGCTTGAAAAATTATGCAATTTTAAATACTTTGTACGTGTGATTCTTATTTTGTTTAGTGTGTTTGATGATTTACTGTATGTGAACCATGTTGAATTCAATGCTGTTATGAAATATATAAAAATGTGAATGTTTTTTTATCTCCACAATCCAACTCTTCATCATCCCACAATAATCCATTCATATCTCCACATTAAGTCATGCAACTTTTAATTATCCAACAATTGTCTCTTCATTTCTCACATTAAATTTGAGGTTTTGTATAAATAGGTGGTATGCCACCTTCATTTGTAATACCAACAAGTGATATAATATATTACTTTCATCTTATTATCTATACATTGTTCTCCTATAATTTATATTTATATTTAGTTTCACAACAAATGCTTTTTTTTTTTATATTTGCTCCATTTAATATGACAATTTAAAGCATGTTACTGATTATTTTAATTAAATGTTATTTTTAATTGTTAAAACAGTTTGCAAAAGCAATGTCAACATCAGGAAAAATGTTGTTGCCTCCGCAATGTTCATGCAGTAAAGGTAGCATGATCCGTAGGTGCACCGGACCAACTTCTATGAACCCGGACATGTTCTACTACAAATGCCCACAAAATGTAAAGCATAAAGAGCATTTCATGTAGTGCGATGAGTACGACCCTAATGATTTCATGGATCACGTACCAACTATGACTGCCATGGAAATGAACACATCGGAAACTGATCCTTGTGGATCATATTCTACAACTTCTACCGGAAAAAAAAACGACCAATTGCGTCGCTGCTTGAAAGAAGATGTTGTTGTTACACTTTCAATCAAAGACACAATATTGTTGCCCGATGCATGTATCTACGTAAACGGCAACAGAGTTCCAACTTCGTTTATATTTTGGTTATTCGTTTGTATAGTTATAGTGTTTGTATTTATTGTTCTCATTTTGTTAGGTGTGTTATTGGGTAGGGCATTTGGTTAGGTTTGTTGGTATGGTTGTGGTCAAAAAACTAAAACAGACGTTGTTTTTATTTGAAACAATGATGTATTTGTAAAGGATTGGACAACACACGAATTGGCCCATGTGACTGGCCATTTTAGGAATTTTCATTTATGCTTTATATTATACTTTTTACAAAGCAAGCTTTCAATTCCAACTTTAATATCATGTTGTATAAATTTTGACAGGATTCCTCTGCTACATACCTAGTTTATTTTGATAGGATTCCACTGCTTTCATTTCCAACTTTAATATCATGTTCTATAAATTTTGGCCCATTATGACTGCCTATTTCAGGATTTCTCTAAAATTAAAGGTAGTTTCACTATTTTCCATATGTTACTTATTCCATGATTCCCCAACAAGATATGGAATCAACTTTTTACCCACCAACCTGTGACATCATTGAATGCAAATTTTCATATATCAACTTTCTTATTTTGTCTTTTAGCAATTGAATTAGACACTCATACGTAGAGAAGTTGATCTATAAATTTAGACATGAACTAAACCATATTTCACTCAAACAAAATTTATTCTTCACAAATTACTAAATGGCTCCCAAAAGCATTCCCTCCCAACATGAAATATTCTACGATGTCTTGTGAATCATGCTTTGTGAATACCTTGGTGATGCAAAAAAATGAAGGTAATTGAGAGGGTAAGGAAGCAATAAACTATCATGCCACCGCAATGGCCATCGGCAACGTGAATAATATCTTTTGGAAGACTTACATTATTGAAGAGGCACAAGTTCATCTTGTATTTCTTGTACAAAGATATGAGTTGTTCAATCTACTTGTAGCAACCGATGGTTTCACTTAGGAAGAAAATGCTAACAAGTTTCATGCATCGAAAAAAGATTGCCTTGCACAAATTAAGGTCTATATTTTTTTACTTATTACTTGTATTTATTAATTTGTACATCATATATGTGTCACGTTCCTAATTTTATTAACCAACATTTATGTAGCGTGACCGTCTCGCGATGGCTTATTATCGCAAAGGTGAACCTTTCATTTCTGCATTGACGTTGTTGTTCAAGGATCCAAATGAAAACATCGAGTTCCCTCCTTCTCCAAAACCGATTGAAATCTTTAAGGTAAGTGATGGCACTGCGTCAGTTCAAGGGGTTCAACAACAAAACTTGGAAACGATTGTAGTATCAGACTCAGAGGACGAAGAAGTCATGTCTCCAAATCTCATTAGAGGCGGTCGACCTAAGAGAAGATTATTTCATTCTCCGACGCGATCATTTACTCTACCGGTGCCTACTAACGACGTAGCAGTATAACCAAGGAGGAATGCAACTGGACACTTCTCGTATTATCCAACAGGCAATGTCTTCCCACCAAGGCCAAATTCAAGGCCAATTCCAAGTTTGGGATCGACTAACGCCGATTCAAGCTGATCATGTGAATCAACAAACCCGTGCATCAACAAGCTCTTACAAATGGTTCTCACTGTCTCATATAAATGAGTAATTTCTTTGGTTGGGCTTATTGTTCCTAGTTCCATTAATCGTAATTCTTACAAGTTATTTTCGTATTCACTTATGTAGGTTTGCTTTCTCATTATGTAGACTATTATGTCTTATATTGTTTGTTACTTTGTAGGACCTTTGTTTAAGCTTATCCATGTTTGTTGTAACATGTATCCGCATTTTCAATTTGATTAAACTATTGTTCTATATTTATATGTTGATATTCATTTTGGAGTTTTAAATTAACACAAGAATTTATATAATATATATCACTGTTTTTTATTGATTGCATCTTTAGATTCTTTACCAATCTCGGTATTGTTATTTGACTAGTTTATTATTATTATTATTATTATTATTATTATTATTATTATTATTTTTAATTTAAATGATTAACGTTGATAGTACTTATTGGAAATTTTTTTGAAAGGTACTTACTGGAATTTAAGAAAATAAAATGATTTGGTATAATTTTAGTTAATTACAAACTCATTTTCTTAGTAATTAAAAATACTCCCCTCCTCCAAATCAATAATGTTTATGTTAGACATTTTTTTCCAATAACACATGTAATTAAATAAACCACAAGCAAAATAAATAAGTACCAAAATATTAATTATATTCAGAATGATATAAACTACTTCAATATAAGTTGATCAAAGTTGCAAATTTTATAATCATAACCAAAATAGTACAACAACTTCAATATTCAAAAAATAAAATTCTACATTAATATCTCATCAACGAAAACCAACAGTAGTTTTGGACAAAGTACTAAGTACGAGTTAACATGCTCAATCGAATAGTTCACTAAGGGTATATTCTTTTTGGGATTTAGGTGTGCAGAGTGAGTCATGACTCTGGAGTCATGAGATTTGAAATCCTGGATGAATAGTAAAAGTATGTGTTTCTTTTGGAATTGAGTAGAGTGAGATTTTACTTTAAGTCAAATCAATGTGTAAGAGTGGTTGATATTGTATTATTATATTGATTAGATGGATTATTATTTTAAAATGTAAAAAGTAATTTGTATTTGAAAAAATAATAATAGGTGTATAGGTGTGGATTGAGTGTGAAATTTAAAATCGGGATTTTAATTCCCTGACTTACATGGGACGGGGGCCGGGAAGTCCTAAATCCATCCGTGTGAATTCCGAAAAGAACATACCCTAAAGTAATAACCAAAATAGCAAACTAAATATAATACCCAAGAGTTTTCGTGCCTTCATAATCGCATGTTGTCAAATATGAACAATTGTGCGCAATACTCTTTCCTAATAATCCGCACATCTCCGGATCAAATTCTCCAATCGACGTTCCAAGGCAAGCACATTCAAAAATCTTTATACACATTATTCCACAGTCACTGCAATTTGTTTGTTGTGGAATTTTTTGATACCTTTCAATTGACCACAGGGCTTCATTCTCGTCACCACAAATACTAGGCAAGATGGTGGCTAACTTACGGAGCAACAATTTATGTCTTGCTGGAGGACGGCTTTGATACAACAAGTCATAAAGCACGATCTTCTTCTCTTGAATCCTCACTCGTACAGCATCCAATGCGACCCCGAAACGTTAGCAACACCAAACACTGAATCTACATCCGACCAAGGAATACCACAATCTTCAACTGGGAGTCTCCCTGTTACGTGAGCCATTATGGATTTTGCTTGTTCCGACCAAGACCAGCTTTGACCGGATTTCTTTATCTTCTGCCATTTTTCATACAACCCTGATGTAAGTAGCACCTGCACATGTGATATTCCAAAATTAAGTTATTTCTTTTTAAAATACTCTTCAACAGCTATTAATATTCAATTAACTAAAGAACATGTAATGAATAACGTACCCAAAAATACAAACTAACATACGTAGTTCTTCTCACATGATCAGTTGACAACAAAATCTTAGCGTTGTACAGTACTAAGTGCAACAAAACATCAATATGCTAACACAGAGAAGAAATAAAATTAATAAATGTACTAAATGAAATGCCATAAATTTTTAAAAAGAAATTACATGTATAAAAAATTTACCTCACTTCCAAGCCAACCATCTCCACTCCAAATGTTGTTAAACCACTGTGCGCCAACGGTACCAATAACGCTAATCGTTGGACTGATTCTGGTTTTTTTGTTCTGGTTCTTTTTCCACCATTTTTCAAATGCGTCTAAACGCTCTTCGGTCACATGTGCAATACACGGGTTGTAATTCAATCGGGATGTTGCTACAGTCTGTTTTATAGCTGGTTCAATGACTACAAGAGTGACAAATTGATTCTTGGCATTTTGGTGAGATTGTTCCTTTTCCGGTTCTTTTTTCACGCTTGCATCTTTACATCCAAGGCTAGTTTCATTTTCATCGCCAGCTTCATCCTCACCAGGAATCGCCCGGCCATCAGTATCTGAACTTCGTAGTTGGTCCAAAATGGAATGCAACAATGCCTCCAAGCTTTCTTGATTTTTGTGGATTGCTTCAAATTGTCCCCGAACGTATGATCTCCATTCACCTTCATCAACTCGAGACTTTTCATACGTCTCAATGAACCTTTCCTCCAAGCTTGCTTATTTTTTGTGTATTGCTTTGAATTCACCCTTAACGTATGACCTCCACAGATCTTTTGGTTGACGTTCATTTTCATTCTTGTCATCTAACATTTCCTCCAAGTCAGCATTTTTATCAGAATTTTTACACTTCTATTTCTTGTTTTGCTTTGACGAACTAGGAGTGTTTTCTGTCTGGAGCAACTCTTCCCATTTTACTACACTGATATATGCCGAAGAGTTCATCTCTGCCCGAGATGTAATAAACTTTTGCTTGACTTCCATCTAGAGTTAAAATAAACAAACAAAATGAAAAATTATTGTCGGTTCGTTAATAGAAAATGCTCAAATAATAAAAAAAATCTAAATTAAAAGCATAATTATTACTAAAACTTAACTTACGTTGCCAGCAGTATGGTCTCCTTTCTTCAAAACTGGGAAGCACTTAGTTGTAAGATCATCAAATCTGATGACTCCCTTAGCTGTCCAATGTAGCATACGAGGTAAGCACGAGCGTGACTTACTAGATTGGGTCGCACACAACTTTATTACGCAATTCATGGGATTTTTTAATTAAATATAGCGGTTTTCAAAACCGCTCTCAAAACTGTGGTGGTATTTGAAACTATTTCTAATATAAGAGGGGGCGCCATCGGCTACGGCGCCCCAAGAGAAAATTCGACCAAATCTGCAACTAACCTGCCAACTAATAAAAAAAAATATTTTTTAAATGGGGCGCCACCGGCTACGACCCCCCTTAAAACAATTTCAATTCTCCAACAACAGTTCTGCCATCTCCGACAAAGCCTGCAACATTAATTAAAAAAAATTGACCCATGGGGCGCCGTAGCTGGTGGCGCCCCTTAGGGAATACAAACCGTACCTGGCGTGCAGTAAAGAATCTCAGTCAGGAATCTTTGACTGAGGCGTCCCGTAAATGTTTAGTAAATGCTCATCCCTTCCCAACACCATTTATATCATCCCTCCCCCAAACAAATTTTTCAAACCATCTTCCTCCTCGTTTCATTTATCTCTCGGGCAAGTTCTTATTCATAATTATGATTTTTTATTTTTTTTTTTTTTTTATAATGGTTCTTACTTTCTTAACATGTTAATTGTTTTTGCAGATAAATATTTATAGTTTGAGTGATAATGGAGCATGAATCAACAAGGTTAGTCTATTTTACGAACTTTGCAACACACTCATTTTTATTAAATTTTTGGTAACGATCCGTAGCTCGAATGACTTAGGTTTCTGAATGAAAGTTGTTCCCTACTTAGTGTAGAACAACATATATTCGAATTTGATAATTTTTGGATGAGTTTACAGTGAGTTATTAATTTTTATGTGAAACGTGTATATTTTTTACGAACTTTGCAACACACTCATTTTTATTAAATTTTTGGTAACAATCCGTAGCTTGAATGACTTAGTTTTCTAAATAAAAATTGTTCCCTACTGAGTATAGAATAACATATTCAAATTTGGTAATTTTTGGATGTGTTTACAGTGAGTTATGAATTTTTTTGTGAAATGTGTATATTTTTTACGAACTTTGCAACACACTCATTTTCACTAAATTTTTTTGTATTTTTGGTAATGATTCAAATCTAAATATATTATTCTACACTCAGTAGGGAACAACTTTCATTTAGAAACCTAAGTCATTCGAGCTACGGATCGTTACCAAAAATTTAATGAAAAACGAGTGTGTTGCAAAGTTTGTAAAAAATATACACGTTTCACATAAAAATTCATAACTCACTGTACACACATCCAAAAAATACCAAATTTGAATATGTTATTCTACACTCAGTAGGGAACAACTTTCATTTAAAAATTTAAGTCATTCGAGCTACGGATCATTACCAAAAATTTAATGAAAATGATTGTATTGTAAAATTCTTCAAAAATGTACATATTTCACATAAAAATTCATAACTTACTGTAAACTCATCCAAAAAATACCAAATTTGAATATATTATTTTACACTCAGTAGGGAACAACTTTTATTTAGAAACTTAAGTTATTCGAGCTACGGATCATTATAAAAAATTTAATGAAAATAAGTGTATTGCAAAGTTCGTAAAAAATGTATACGTTTCACATGAAAATTCATAACTCACTGTAAACTCACATCCCGATTTTCGAAGGCTTTTGAAGAGAAACTTAATTAATAATTTATTCAAAAATTAATTTTTGTTGTAAATAAACTAGAAAGTTTTGAGGATGAAACTTTACACAAAATTTTGAAGAATAACGTAGATAAAAGATTTAACACAAAGACTCATATACTTTATAAAAAGAACTCAAAACCAAATAATTTTTTATAAAACTAGCAGCGGAAGTAATTAGTGAAAATATTAATAATTTCTAAAGTGAAACATGATCAGTAGAAATTAATGTAATTTATTTTCAAATATAAACAAGGTTTAATAAAATAAATGAGATGTGACTCGTAAGAAATATGTATTTAAAAATAAACCTAAAATTCAAAAAATATCAAATTTGAATATGATATTCTATACACTCAGTAGGAAACAACTTTCATTTATCAAAATAAATTATGAGATAGCAAAATAAATATCAACCTCAAAATATCAAAAACTAGATTAGTACCCCGCGTTTACGGTGTTACTTGGAAACCAAAGGAATAAATCACCTCACCTGATATTTCTAAAAAAAAAATATTGACGAGGAGAGATGCTCCAAAGGCAAAGCCAAAGACTAAGACAAAGTCTTATCCTAGGTATAATAGTTTTGATGGAAGAAGTAAGTCATATCCATTCTTACCACAATACAAGACAATCACAAGAGATTAGCTAAATAAGATTGATCTTGAAAGTTTTATATTGGTAGATAGATATGGTTGTAAACTTCAATCTATGGCTTTAAGGAATATCGATATTTTTGTCTGGATACCCAAATATCAACTTAACAAGAAAGGACCCAAGTTATAAAGGGTACCTAAGATCTAAATTTGTGATTGTAGGAAGACAAAAAGATAGTAGAAAGGGAAGATATTTTGAGGTCATCTGGTACATAGGCAGTGGTTGTTCAAAGCATATGACCTATGAGAGACGTCTTCTGTCTAACTATCAATCTATAGATGGTGTTGCATTTGATGAATCTACTTTTGAGTCTAGTAATACAGATGACATCACAAAGATATCAGAAGATCTGAACAAGATGACCATCAAAAGATTAATTGTAAAGTTCTATGAACAGGAATCTGACTCAGACGAAGAGGAAGAACCAGATTCAAGCAAAGAAAAAGAACCTGGAAGTTCTTCTTCACCAGCTGATCAGACAACCAATGCCACAGATGATCAAGATGCATCTGAAGGTAATACAAAATCATTTAAAATAGACAAATCTTCATCCATAGTAAAAGACAAGGGTAAGAAAGTAATGTCTTATCATCCAGCTGAACAAATAATTGGAAATTTAGATTCTGGAGTCCAGACAAGGACACAACTAAATCAAGATTGTATGTTCAGTTGTTATGTGTCATTACTAGAACATAAGTCTATTACTGAGGCTCTAACTGATTCCAACTGGATTAACGCCATGCAAAAAGAACTAAATCAGTTCCAAAGGCAAGATGTGTGGGAGCTTGTTGACAGGCCTCATCATCAAAAATTCATTGGAACCAAATGGGTCCTTAAAAACAAAAGAGATGAGAACAATATTGTGGTGAGAAATAAAGCCAGACTAGTTGCTCAAGGTTATTCACAATCAGAAGGGATTGATTATGATGAAACCTTTGCACAAGTAGCTCATCTGGAAGCCATAAGATTGTTCTTAGCTTATGCTGCTTTTAAAAGATTCATAGTTTTTCAAATGGATGTTAAGTCAGCATTTCTTAATGGAATCTTAGCTGAAGAAGTTTATGTAGAGCAACCTCCTGGCTTTGTCAAAGGAGATAAGGTCTATAGGTTGAGGAAAACTCTATATGGACTTAAACAAGCACCTAGAGCATGGTATGATACTTTGTCTGATTATTTAATTTAAAATGGTTTTGTAAAAGGTAAAATTGATAGAACTTTGTTTAGAAAAGAGTTTGGTAGTGATCTTTTATTAGTTCAGATTTATGTTGATGATATCATTTTTGGATCAACTAACACATCTCTATGTAAAGAATTTAGTCATCTTATGAAGAGCAGGTTTGAAATGTCCATGATGGGAGAAATGACTTACTTCCTTGGACTTCAAGTCAAGCAGACTAAAAAGGGAATATTCATAAATCAAGTCAAATACACAAAAGATCTTATTGAATAATTTGGAATAGGTACCAGCCGAGAAGCTAAGATACCTATGATGACAAACTTCTCAATGGATCCGGATGATAAAGGGGAAGACACAGATCAAACAGAATATCGAGGTTTAATAGGTTCGTTATTATATTTAACTGCTAGTAGACCTGATATTTCTTTTGCAGTAGGAGTCTGCGCACGCTTTCAAGCTAAACCAAATAAAAGTCATCTTGAGGCAGCCAAGAAGATTCTTAAATTCCTAAAAGGTACAATTAATGTTGGACTGTGGTATCCAGCTGATGACGATTTCGAGTTGTCAGGATACTCAGATTCAGACTTTGGTGGGTGTAAGATAGATAGGAAATCTACATTTGGAACTTGCCAATTTCTGGGAAGTAAGCTGATTTCATGGTTGTCTAAGAAACAAACCTCTGTAGCTACTTCTACTACTAAAGCTGAGTATATGGCAGCTGGGAGTTGTTGTTCACAGCTTATCTGGATTAGTCAAATGCTAAGGGACTATAACATTATCACTAGAGATGTGTCAATCTTTTGTGATAGTAATAGTGCCATAGCTATTACCCAGAACCCAGTCTTACATACCAGGTGCAAGCATGCTGATATAAGACATCACTTTATACGAGATCATGTTGAGAAAGGTGACATCAGACTTGAAAAGATTTTGACTGATTTTCAAAGAGCTGATATCTTAACAAAACCTTTAGTAGAGACAAGGTTCAAGGAATTATCCATTGAGTTAGGATTATTAGTTGCTTCTTTAGTTAATCTATAATCTCATCTTATGTTTTTTTATTCTTTGTCTCTCTCAATTATTTTACTATGTCCAGAAAGAAGTATCAGACAAGTAGAGAATCATATGGATAATCACAGAGCTGATATCATTGATCTCCATATAAGGAATCAAGAATCAAGGATTAATCTATTGATCTTAAACCAACTTGATACTTACTTATCTGACATGAAGTAATTCAGACAAATACATTGTAGTCATCTGTTGTAAACAAACAAATGAGTATATGTACCTTGTCTGAGTCACTCACAAAGGTTGCTGATGAATTGCTTCAGTGTCTTTGTTTTCAGGAGAAATTGAGTCTTATAAAAACTCATATGATAAAAAGCTCCTTATCTTAATACTCATAGAATAGACAATGTTACAATCAATCTTGGAAACCAAAGGAATTGTATGTTTTTGAAATTTACGGTGTTTGGCATGTCTGTTACTCAATACACTCATCCAAAGAAAAACTGGATTGGGCCTTGCAACTTCTTGCACCTAAATTGGTTGTGTCAACAACACCTAGCTGCAGGGCTTTGGAATTGGATTATGTTAGAAAGCACTGTTTTAAGAACCAAAAAGCTTTTAATGACTCTCTCTGTAAACTTCTGGATATCAGTGCAGTAGCATCTTTAGCCCCAAATGAATCAGAAAAATGTTTGAGCTACTCAGATGTGGTGGGCATCTCCAGTAGATGTATAGAAACACGACCCGTCATGCCCTCACACCAGAGAAAACGGCTGAGTTTATCTCCCCCAAGAAAAAGACCCATGTTCACATTATTTGGGCAAGCAAGGAACGATTTCCCCCATCCCACTTTTCAACATGAACATAAAGAAATATCCACCAGTTGTGGTTCCATGGAGAAGGCAACAATCAAAACAGAAAATGTGGCTTTTCAGAAAGAAAATGTAACTGAAGTGAAACTTGAAGAGCCATTGACAACTAAGAGAACTAAGTGAAAAACTGATTTTTCTGAAACTAATGGCACTGAGACACACAAATCTTCTATCATCTCACACACAAGCTTGTGCGATAGCTACAACGAAACAGAAGAAGTGTCTTTTCAGACAGATGTTATTGATTTGAAATTTGAAGAGCCAACGAGAACAAAAAGAATAACTGATTTTGTTGAAACAAATGTCACTCAGACATGCCAACCTGCTGCTTCCTCTCCCACGAGTATGACCAATTACTACGATGATAATTTTAGAAAATTATACAGATCTAGAAATGTGTCTTTGCCTCAACATCTTCCCTCCCTTGTGAAGCTTATGAGCGCGAAAAGATCTGCAAAAACGATGACTTACATGTGATTCCACCTCATGCATTTAATTCCATTGTCTTGCCATTTAGAGCTGACAATATGTCTTTTTCTTTCCAACTAATTTTGAGTTGCGATGTCATTACTGGCTTACAGCCTGCAAAGCAGATGCGACTGCAGGTATCGTGAATCTATGAATATCATGCTATACGTTCAAAACTTTTACATTCTGGTTTAGTTGGTTTTATACTTCTTCCTACGCAACCTTTTGCAGACTGTATATTTTGTCTACTAGGCTTTTACTAGTTTGTTACTCTTTTTTTTTAACGATCATATTTATCACCAGTAGTGGAGTTACTTTGCCATGAGCATATTATTCTTTTTCCCGGTGCCAGAAAACTTAACTTTTGATGTCTGACTTACCTTCATCTTAGAAAATTGTTTGGATGCAATTCCAGTTGTGGCACAGTGGGTCTTTTGGATAGATATCTAAGGCTAAGCCAAGTGTATAACTTTCTTAATGGAAAAAGATGTGATGCCTGTAAACCAAGGATTTATATAAAATTAAGCTTTTATGGCTGCATATTGTTGACCGCTCACCGATTATAGCAATTATGCTGAGTGAAAAATGATACATTTCTAGGTTTGCCAAATGTAGGAGTTCTGATGTTAGTCAAGTGCATTTATTAGAGTTAACATTCCAATATATTCTAATTTCCTAGGAATGACTGCTTTCCACAGATTATTCCGCATCAGCAGTGGTTTCCTAATATGCCACTATATTGACATGGACTATTTCTTTCGCTATTGGTGTGAGGATCTCCCCGGACATGTTTGAGAAGGACTTGGCTATGTACAGTGATGTTGATATATATGACCTAAAAGATGGATCTTGATCCATGCCTATATGGTCCATTATCTACGTGAAATGAGTCTGAAAAGGATTTTGTTTTATGTTTAGTTATCATTTACTGTTTTCTACTTGAGATAATTCATTATGATTGTTGTTGTAGGCTTGTAGTTATAATCTTTATTTTTGGGATACCTTTTTTTATTGATAATATGGTTGGTTGATATGAGATTGTTTAAGAAAACCCGGTATTGGGTTTTCCTTTAATGTGAATGATTGATTTTCGAAGTATGACTTAGAAGTTAAAGTGTCATTGTTATTGAATGGGAATTGATTAGAATTTCTAATGTATGAGGTTTATATATTTCTTTTTTGGGCCTTAGGTTTCTTTGCTACTGGAGTATGAAAAATGCAACTCATATGCAATTGCTTAAATTTCAGATGGTGACCTCGTATTCAAGGTCTTTTTATCATGAAACCTGATGAGTGCATCTATCTGGGAGTCGTAGTTTTCAGAACTCATTTTACTTATATCTCAGCTTTTAATAATACCTGATGCTTGTGTGAGTTGAGTTGTAGAAATAATAGTGAGAGTAAAGTTGGAGCTGCTTTATTGAATTAAACGATGTTCACTTAACTAGTACATACACAAATTGTGTATGCACTTGGTAAGTAGTTGGTATATACCCAGACCTCAAGAACACTAACAATATGTTGTCTTACTGTGAGAGATTAGTATTGAATCTTCAGCAACAGTGGTAGACAGGATTTGTCTTGTCCTAAGTTTTTCTTATCGGATTAAAATTTTATTACTACTAGAACTAGTGATGAGGGATCCCCAAGACGGAACAGTGACAAAGATGATAAAGGTCTGTAAAGCAAAGCTCCATCTCCTAATTTAAGTTTAACAAAGAAAAACTCTTAAAACTAGTCAGACTCGAACACCACACTAGACTCTCAAGTATCATTAAAAATTCTTTTGTTCCTTTCTAACCAAATAGGCCAACAAACAACTGCAACAACAATCCTCCACAACATTTTGCCTCTCTTGTTGATAAAACCTCCTAAATTAAGTTGAATCAACTCAAGAACTGTCCCTGGAATAACCCACTACAAACTCAGCTCACTACTCACCCTATATTATAACACACGAGAATAGAGACACCTATAAATCTATTATCACACTTTATGATACAATTAACTCTCTCTAATCTCCATATACTTTATTATATTTAAATCATAGTCCACATCATCCAATCATTACAATCACATCTGATTGCAGCTTTTTCGAGTAAGTATATTTAAGACACAATCAAGTTATCGAACCCAAAGGAACTAAGTCGAGCAAGGATCCCTAAAGCTAAGAGTTGGCATGGTATTATAGAGTCGGGCTCGAGTATGCAAAATTAAATCTAAATTAAAGAACTATGAATAATCAACTAGCAAATTACCAAGATATATCAAATACGAGAAAGATGTGTTCAGGTGCAAATCACCAAAGAATCCTTAATTACAAATCACACCTGATTGGGGTTTCAATTAACGAGGGATAATAGGAGCTACCTAGCAAAAATTCATATATCAACCGTACTGGATAAGCCTAGGTTTAATATATCAAATAAGCACGTAAGATAGTTTAGAGACGACACCCTAAGTCTCCTCACTTAATCACAAGAAATAAAATCAAGCAATTAATGTATCCTAATGTAGGTTCTAATGAAAATTAACCAAGTCTCCTTGCGTTAATCCAATATTGAATTCAATCACCAAACCAAGCCTAACACCTAAGCATCAATTTAATAAACCAAATCTCTTTGAGCAAATTAAATCAATTAACAAAGGATCAAAACCTAATCTAACGATTAAATCATGCAAATCACAATAGAATAATTAATCACCTCAATAATTGAAATAACCAATCACATGCTCATCACAATTAATTCACCCAAGGATCATCACACCCAAACACAAAAGGAATTTGTTGAGAGAATGGAGAGAGGAGAAAGCATAATAATTAAGAATTAATCCACTAAAATTAAAAGAAAAAGGTTGGATGTCACCTTAAATGTAGAGAACACTTGAATTAATTCAAATCTAAACCTAATTTGCAAGAAATTTTAAATGGAATTGAAGAACACCCTAACTATGTGTGAATGTGTGTTTTCTCTCTTTTTCCCCAAACCTGAAACTGCTCTCCTTGAATGTTCACGCCTTTCTCTCTTTTATATTCACGCTCACGAATTCTTGCTGAATAAAAAAGCGTATTCACGATTTCCTGCCCGCCTCGAGTCGAGGCTCAGCCCTCGACTCGAGGAATCTGCATTTTTAGCATCCCTCGACTCGAGGTTCCTCCCTTGAGTCGAGGCCTCTTCGTTTTTCAAAACCTTCTCTCTCCAGCCAATCCCTCGACTCGAGGCCCTTGCTTCCTCGACTTGTGCTCGAGACCAGGGAATTTATCTCGAAAAGGGCTTCGGGTCCGACCCCCATTTTCGTCCGGTATGTTCGTTTCTTCATCCTAAGAATGCCGGTACTCTCGATTTGACCAAATTCCACCGATTTACCTGTAAAATGGACAAAATACCTCAAGTGATACTTTTTAGACAAAATAATGATACTCTACACATTTAAGCACAAAACTAACATTTTTATCACTTTTTGCACTAAAATAAATCCCAAAAACATGCATCACTTCTCTCCAATCAACATCCAACAAAAATATAACAATATAACATCTTTCACTCCTACACATTGATTTTGACATAAAGTGAAATATCATTCTACTCAAATTCCATAACAAACTCACACCTTACCATTTATCAGGATTCTATAGCCCCTAGTTTTCATAAATCGATTTTTTAAAAACCATTTAAAACCCAAAACGAACAACACCTTATGAAATGAGTTTGTCATTTTTTCTTCCGTTCTATAAATTTGGTGTACCTAGGTTGGTATTAAAATCCATGGTTGTTTGGATTAGAGGATTTTGTATTATTGATACAACAAATATTAGAGTGTTGGGTCCCTTTAGAACGAGTTTAAACACAAAATCAAGATACCCTCTAGTGATAATCTAGAAGGGGGGGATGAATAGATTATCAAAAAACTTTTGCAAGCTTAGATGATCTATCAACTCCAAAATCAGTTGTACAGCGGAAACAGTTTTTGTTTATACTCAATTCAAATAGGATCTAAAGCTTTGTCAGATATCGAATTTGCGATCAAGAAATAATCAATGAAAACAAGTAATAAGCAATAAGGAAAAAATAACACCAGATTTATAGTGGTTCGGATCAAACGATCCTACGTCCACTCTCCTTCCTCAAACTTGAAGAAGGGCCTTCACTTACTTACTTTCTTCTTCTTGCTGACTTACTTACAATGATGAATCTTCAGCCTTACAACGAATCTTCCTAATTTCTGAATATCTATGGCTTGAAGATCTAATGAAAAAGTGTTCTATAAACACTAAGAACTGGAAAACGTATAAAATGTTCTTGAATGTGTATGATCTCTGTTGCTTGTGAATACAAAGTATAATGATGAGTGCTAAGTGTCAAAAATTGATTCTAAACTAATTTCTATCCCTATTTATAGAGATTTTCACTTGACAGTTGTAACTTCCTTGAATTCGGTTTTGATCAGTTATAACAATATAACTGAATTCTATAACTCCCTCTTGAGTTGTTGAAACTGCTTCTTGAATCTTTGTATGATATTTCTCTAACACCTCATCGTCTGATGTTTACTTCACCTCGTCCTCATCTTCTTTTCTGTCTAGGTGTTTAGTCTTGTACTTCAACAATCTTCTGTGCTGTCCTTGTCTGATATCTTGACCTCATCTGATATTCTCTCATTATCTGGAAATCGTCCTTGTCTGACATCTTGTCCTAGTCTGATATTCTATACTTAGTTTTATTTATAAAGAAATACTTCAGCTGTCTATACAAAATGTTCAGCTGGTCATCCTATTTTACATTTTTAACACATCAAAACTAAATACACTTTTCCTTTTCCTAACAATTTTCCCCTTTTTGATGATGTTAAAACTCAGCTCAAGAAAAGAAAAAACTGTTAGTATTCTTAAAAATAAGAATGAAACAAAGTATACAACTAAGCCACATAGTCAGATAATCAGAGCAATAGTTCAATAAACAGATGATCAGAGTAATGTAGTTAATAAACAGATGATCAGAACAATGTAGTTGCTCAAAGTCAAGTTCAAATACTTTGAAGAAAACATAGACAGAATTCGAGGTTTTCAGATGATTTAGTGTTATATGTTTATAAAACAGTTACTTAGATCAAGAGTTAGTTAATGAGTAACAAGTTAGTTAAACACTTCAAATTTTCGTGAAAGTAGTTCAAAAAGATGTATTTCACAGCTTATTCACAGGATTTCCACATATATCTTCATCTTTCTCAGCAAATAATCAGAGGAATAAAAATAAGACTTAATCATACCACCTATCTTCTTCTGGAATAGTCATCCAGTCGAAGACACGATTCTTCAAGCTCAGTGTCTCCCCACCTTCAGCTAGATCAGCCACAGTCTCAGCCTGGATTAGCATCTGCTTCACCTTTTCTCTGTCTAGCTGGCCGTCTTGCTTTAGTGGAGCAGACATGGTTGCATAAGGTGGTGCGACTATGTCTACATTAAATTCTGCGTCTCCAAGGTCGATTAAATACTGATAGAAGTTTGGATCTTTCGCCTCCAACCATTCATGAAAAGCAATATTCTTGTCTGTGCCCCAAGATATCTTCTTGCAGACGTGGAACAGGAAGATCCATTCCCCTTCATAAGCTCTCCATTTAGCTTGTTGATCCATGGGAAGGATTTCCTTGGGCACAGCTTCTGTTCTATGGAATGGGCGAAAGACTTCTTCTCCTTCTGTATTCTTTGATTTCTGCACCCACTTCCTTGTCTTCCTGTCGTACGTCTTCCCAGCTGCCTTTTCTTGCTCCCTCCTCCTCTTGGCTTCTCTTCTCTTATATTTTTCTTTTTCCTCCCTTCTCCTTTTAAGCACCCTTGCCTCTTCTTCTGTCTCAGACTGGGTCTTCTGAACTTGGCTTGAGGCCTTAGCTTTCCCAGTAGATTTAGAAGAGGATGGGGGAGATTTGATAGTCAGGGCAGGAGCAGGATCAGCCATGGAAGGAAGTTCGGGTTCAGGCTCAGACTCAGTGGATTCAGCTGTGGTTCTCCTTTTCAACCTTCTCAACGCCCTCTGAGATTTTTCCTCAGCTGCTTTCTTCTTCTCCTCCTCAGCTTTCAACAACTCTTCAGAAAGCTCATCTATCCTCAGATTAAGCGCCATAAGCTGATCATCTTGCAACTCAACTCTTTTCTTGAGCTCACTATCTTCCCCCTTTTTGACATCAGCAAATCGGGTATTGCAGATAGTGGCTACTTGATTTATTTGGCCAATGAGCTCTTCTCTTATAAATCCAGTTTTCTGATCAAGCTGTTCCAGGCGCTTCTTGTGAGCTGTCTCAGTTCGTCTGAACTCCTCCTCCATAAAATTTTTCAAGATGTTTGTCTGACTTTCCTTCTCCAAAGCAATCTGCATTTTAAGCACTTGAGAGAATGAAGCCTCCTTAGCTTTCCAAGACTCTTTCACCTGGTCTTCAACACTATCACTGATTTGGCGATATGCATCTCGAACATATTGTTTGACCCAGGCGTCTTGTGAGTTCATCTCTGTAGCAACTTTTTTTTTCATTTCAGTCATCTGTTCCTCATGTCTTATGCTAGAGAAGTATAGATCAATCTTGGTTTTCTCTAGAATTGCAGCTTCTATATTCTCCTTGATTGATGAAGTGATGACATTGGGAACCAGTTGGAAGGCATTCAGACAAGCAGTCTTGAGATTTTGAACTTCAGCTTTCAGGGCTTCCACTTCGGATACAGACGCAGATGTGGAGGGCAAAATCTGTTCATCAGATGGAGTCAGATCTATTTCTTCAATTTCTGCTATGATTTGCCTCTCCTCAGTCTGCTCCGTTTGTGCCTCCTCAGCTGTATCCATCCCAGCTGGCTCATCGGCAGCTCCACCAATTATTTCCTCCACCCTTTCCTCCTCAATAACAGCTTCATCTTTCTTCTGCTCTTCCTCCTTCTCAACTGCTTTCTCCACCTCCTCTGGAGTCTCATCTCCAAGATATACTCTTTGTAGAATATAATCAACAAATGTGTTTTCAGTGAGTATATCTTGAAATGACTTCAGTTTCGCCTTCTTAAGAACCTCCTTTTCCCAGATGGCAAGATTGTTGCCTCCTGCCTCAGCTATCAGAATAGTTGTCTCTTCAAAAGATCCTAGCATGAGTCTTCTTAGCAGATAGACATCGATAAGCTCCTTCAAAAGCTCAGGCTCATCCTTGAGAGTGGATTCTTATCTTAGAAGGAACTTCTTCCCAAGAATTCGAAGAGAGGTCTCAGTTGGTCCCATTTCCCCAGATGGGTTGGGTATGTTTAAATAAAGATCAGGTTCAGATGAGATTGAGGGTAGGAAAGAGAATGGATCGAATGCGGGTTGTGTTTGTTTTGGACATATGGGAGTAGACCGTTTTAGAGGCTCAGAGGCAGCGGCCTTGTCTGCCTTTTCATCGCCAGGTTGAGAAGAGATGGATTTAGGTACTCCATCCTCAGATGAGGATGAAGATGATGAGGGTGATTTAATTTCTTCGCCTTTTTCAGATTCATCTTCAGACGAGACTTCTACTGTCTCCGTCTGGCCTGAAATACCAACCTCCTCAGCTGGGACACTTCCCCCTTGGGAAGCTGTCCTCTCCTCTTCGTCTTCGTCTTCCTCCGTCTCAGCAGACGAGGACTCATCCACCAATACAGTCTTTGTCTCCTTCTTCTTGGCTTTCGAAGCCTTTTTCTTAGAAGCTGGAGGTGGAGCTGGAATGTCTCCATCTCCTTCTGAGTCAGTTGGTCCATAGAGCTTCTCATCTTTTATCAACAGACCCTTCTGTCTGGTGTATTTTTTAACTCCAACACTCCAGTCAAGGTTGTCTGTACCCACTTTGTGTTCAAGTATGATGGTGATCCTTGCCATCATACTTGCAATCTTGGTCAGAGACCATCTCATCAGCTCGTCTGTGACTGGAGTCTTGGTGAACTTCTTTTTCTCCTCCATTATCCTTAAATACACCAGTCTGGCCCAGTTGATTTCAGTCCCATCTAGAATAGCTCTCAGACAGCATATCCTCGGCTTTGTTAGTCCATCATGGCTCTGTTGCTCCCCCAAGATGCACTTGGTCAGGATCAGCATCAAAAGTCGATACTTCCTCTTCAACATTGGTCTTTTCAAATTTGCCGTTGTATTTTGGTAGGTCCTCCTGGCCATCAACCGGAAACTCTCCAAATATTCCGATGATTTATACGTAAATGGATTGTCGCCAGTGGTGCTTAAATTGAAAATTGCACCAATCTCCGAAATAGATAACACTATCCTTCGTTTCTTCCCCAATGTTCTGACTCTAGATTCTAATCCAGTTTCTGTTGATTTTGCTCTAGTCAGAAACTCTGCACAGAGATCATCCACCGTCAAGTTCTTTGTCGGTTTCATCGTACAGTACCGCTTTAATCCCCTTGATTCCAGTAGGTTTAAAATTTCTCGTGTTTCAGCATCAGTGGTAGTATCCCAATCAACATACATTTCGGACTTTGTTTTATCTCTGATGGAAGATAAATCATACTCGAACTTTATATTCTTTTTAGATTCCGCCATTGATGAATGTTGAAGGTTTTTAGGAGGGAAAAGAGAAGTTTTGAGAATATGAAGGAATTTATGTGTGCGTAAATGAAAATAATGCACACGAATGTATATTTATATGGAAAATATAATAATAAACAATTATTAGAATAATAATTGTCTGCAAAAGTGTAAATATAGCCTTTCGAATCGCCATTAATGCAATTATGGCATTTATTTTGAATTCTTTTAAGGAATTCTGGAATTTTTGTTACAGTCTCATTCTTTTTGTACAAGAAAATAACCCAAGTGAATCTAGAAAAATCATCTACAATCACTAAAGTATACTTTCTTCCACTAAAACTCAGAGGTGTAACTGGACCAAAAAGATCCATGTGCAAAAGTTCCAAAATCCTTTCAGAAACAGGACCATTTATTGTTTTGAAAGAAGTTTTGGTCTGTTTTCCTTTTAGACAAGCATCACAAATATGATTTTTCGAAAATATTTTATCTGGAAGTCCTTTGACTAAAGATTTTCTTGCTATTTTGTTAAGAGTTTTGAAGTTTAAATGACTAAGACGTTTATGCCATAGCCAACTTAAATCCTCTGAACTCTTAGCAATAAGACAAGTATCCTTAGGGCAACTCTTGAAATTTGCAACATAGATATTACCTTGTCTGACTCCAGCAAGTAAAATATTTTCGTTTAAACCATTCAAAATATAACATGCATCATGAGTGAATTTTACACAATATCCTTTGTCACAAAACTGTGAGACAGATAATAGATTATGTTTCAATCCTTCCACAAAATAAACTTCATTAACCTGGACATCTCCAATCATTAGAGTTCCAACTCCTTTGGTTAGACCAAAATTGTTGTCACCGAACATTACTCGAGGTCCATCTATCGTCTGATAGTTAGAAAGAAGTCTTTTCTCATAAGTCATATGCTTAGAACATCCACTGTCTATATACCAAATGACTTCAAGAACATCTTCTCGTTCAACTATCTCCTTATTTCCCTGCAATCACAAATTAATTCTTAGGTACCCTTTGTGTATTGGGTCCTTTCTCGTCAAGTTGATACTTAGGTATCCAGATAAACACATCCAAGTTTTTCAGAACTAATGATTGAATTTTGCAACCATATCTGTCTACTAATATTAGACTATCTAGATCAATTTTATTTAATTGATCTCTAGTGATTGTCTTATATCTCGGAAAGAATGGATACGACTTGCTTCTTCCATCAAAACCATTATACTTTGGAAATGACTTTGATTTAGTCTTTAGATTTCTTTTGGAAACATTTCTCCTCATCTATATTTTCTTTTTAGATATATCAGATGAGGTGATTTGCTCCTTAGATTTCTTTGGACTAAGTTCTGTCTTTTCCATAGTCTTAGTGGCTTTGACAAAAACTCTTGGTTTGATAGGATCATTTTTCGTGTTCCTATCAAAACCCAATCCAGTTTTATCACTAGGCTTTTGAGAAGTACTGAAGATGTTATCAATTGTAGACTGAGAATTATTAAGATGTCCTAACTTGAGATTCAAATCTCTGTTAGTCTTTTTAAAATTCTCATTCTCCTTATTGATATTTGAAAATTTAATTTTTAAAGTACTCAATTCTTTTTCCAACTTATTGGTTTTCTCAGACGATGAACTAGTAGAAGTCTTAGATTGGCATTCCCCCTTGAATGTACAATCTAGATTCTTCCTCGTCCCTGTCTGATGTTCCTTTGTTAGATTAAGAATTTGATCCTTTAAACTTAAATTTTCAGTCTCTATCTGTTTATAAGCAGATAAAGCTGTCTTCAGATCTTTTAGAAGCTTGTTAATAAGACATGAATCAGATTCAGACAAGTTATCATAATCATTGTCTGAGGATGAGTAATAGTTTACCTCTTTAGCCATTAGGCAAATGTCATTGTCTGACCCGAAACTAGATGAGGATGAGGATGATGATGTCTCATGTGTTTCCTCCTTTTCTGCTAAAAGAGCTCGTTGATCTGCATACCTCCTATCCCGCTTCTTCCTCTTTTCTTCTCTCTCTCTAGGAGTGAGTTGAGGACAATCATAGCTAAAATGGCCAGGTTTATTGCAGGTATAACAGATATCTCCTCTATCTGATTTTGGACTATTCTCACCTCGTCTGATTGGTGATTTAAAACTTTTCACTGGATCCTTCTTTTTGTCATTGTCTGAATACTTCTCTTCCTTGTCTGATTTATAATTTTGACGATTAAACCTATCTCTCTTATTCCTTTTATACTTCATCTTGAGTCTCTCATAACGTCTGATTAATAATGCCATTTCCTCCTTTACTAACAAATCTGACGCCTTAGAAATCTTATCAGAATCTTCTTGATGAAGAAATGCCACAGTCTTTCCAGAAGTAGATGACTCTGCCTCATCTTCTTCATCTTCAATGTGTATATCATATTCCAATGCTTTCAGATGAGAAAATAGAGTATGATGTGATATAGATGACAGGTTCTGTGTTGCTTTGAGAATATTTGCTTTTTCTCTCCATCTTTTGCTTAATGATCTGAGTACCTTATTATTAATTTCTTTCTCAGTGTAGGTTTTACCCAAATCAGCAGCTTTGTTCACCAGATTAGTCAATCTCACATCCAATTGATCCACAGTTTCTCCATCTTTCATCTTGAATGTATCAAATGCATGTAAAACTCGATTGCAACTTGTTTTCTTTAACTTCATTCGACCCTTCACAAACACTTGCAAGAGTCTCCCACATATCCTTAGCGAGTTTTACATCTCTTTACCTTTTTTATCCAGTCTTTGCTCAATGTCTCTATAATTTTGTCCTTGCTACCGATCCAAATTGTGAATTTTCCTTTCATCGGTAGTTAACTCAAGACTCTTCTTTTCTTGTTGACTTCTTGTAATGAGAAGATTCTGCGCTCCGTGCTAACAACTCCATGATAGAATTTTATTGGACCTTCCTCAAGAACCTCTTCCATACGGTCATGAATGGCCTTCAAATGATTCTCCATTCTGAACTTCCAATAATCATATTCTTCGATAGAAAAATCTGGCAAACTCCTGGATTTCTTACTTTTAACAGAAGACATCGTAATTCAAGATGCTAAAAGACAACTTATCAGAAATGTTAGTGACTCAATGATAAGAAACCAGAATTCAACAAGAACTCAGAAATTTCAAGACCACAAATCTTTTATCAGAACAGCTTAACACTGCTCTGATACCACTTGTTGGGTCCCTTTAGAACGAGTTTAAACACAAAATCAAGATACCCTCTAGTGATAATCTAGAAGGGGGGGGGATGAATAGATTATCAAAAAACTTTTGCAAGCTTAGATGATCTATCAACTCCAAAATCAGTTGTACAGCGGAAACAGTTTTTGTTTATACTCAATTCAAATAGGATCTAAAGCTTTGTCAGATATCGAATTTGCGATCAAGAAATAATCAATGAAAACAAGTAATAAGCAATAAGGAAAAAATAACACCAGATTTATAGTGGTTCGGATCAAACGATCCTACGTCCACTCTCCTTCCTCAAACTTAAAGAAGGGCCTTCACTTACTTACTTTCTTCTTCTTGCTGACTTACTTACAATGATGAATCTTCAGCCTTACAACGAATCTTCCTAATTTCTGAATATCTATGGCTTGAAGATTTAATGAAAAAGTGTTCTATAAACACTAAGAACTGGAAAATGTATAAAACGTTCTTGAATGTGTATGATCTCTGTTGCTTGTGAATAAAAAGTATAATGATGAGTGCTAAGTGTCAAAAATTGATTCTAAACTAATTTATATCCCTATTTATAGAGATTTTCACTTGACAGTTGTAACTTCCTTGAATTCGGTTTTGATCAGTTATAACAATATAACTGAATTCTATAACTCCCTCTTGAGTTGTTGAAACTGCTTCTTGAATCTTTGTATGATATTTCTCTAACACCTCATCGTCTGATGTTTACTTCACCTCGTCCTCATCTTCTTTTCTGTCTAGGTGTTTAGTCTTGTACTTCAACAATCTTCTGTGCTGTCCTTGTCTGATATCTTGACCTCATCTGATATTCTCTCATTATCTGGAAATCGTCCTTGTCTGACATCTTGTCCTAGTCTGATATTCTATACTTAGTTTTATTTATAAAGAAATACTTCAGCTGTCTATACAAAATGTTCAGCTGGTCATCCTATTTTACATTTTTAACACATCAAAACTAAATACACTTTTTCTTTTCCTAACATAGAGGTTGTTGGAAGAGTTCATTATATCATAGATTTGAAAACATGTTTTCTCATTTTGAAATATTATTTTGGTTTCTAGTTGATTTGGAATGCACTTAATGTGGAATCATTTGGAATTGGTCTTTCTCCTTAACTCAAATCCTTCAACATAGAAGCATTTGGAATTCTTCACCATCAACACGCTTAATAGAGCAGCCTTGGATTTTTTAGAGTTGTGCCTTTTAAATTAGTCCATCATACTTTTATTCTCCTTTTATCTCCTTTTAATTATGTCTGCAGGAAATAAAAGTTGTACTTGCTTGACTGTCATTGATCCTATTTCTCTTAGGAGTTTGGGCGAGAGAAAAAACACAATATTTAGTATTAAATTTTGCAAAAAGCGCACAATTTATTATTAGATTTTGCTTTTAATGCATTTATTTTGTATTATTTTAAGAAAACGATTCCTTTGGCTTGTCTTGGGATAAGGGTATTGAATGAAAAGTGCATAGTATTCAAGTGTATATAATGCATGGGTCTGAGTTGTTGACGATGTTTGAATACTTTATTGTCTGTTTCATGTATTGATGTTTACACTTGATTCAGTGAATTTTAGGCACGGGATTTCTGTAATCTGGACCAGATTGACAAAATCGGTTCCTCTCCAGCTATGCATCTATTCACATTTCTTTCTAGCTTTGGCCTCTATAAATGTTGATAATAGCCAACCTTTCTTGGTTGTGATTTTCTCTAATGGCGATTCCCAGAACAGAGAGTGAAACAAGCTACATGAGGAAGCATCGCGTCAAATGCCACTGGAAACGTGATGAGGACGACCGCGTAACTTTACTTGTTAAGACTTTAGGCCCAGAAAAGTGGGATCGAATAGCATCTTATATTCCTGGAAGAACAGGTAAAATGTCCCTTGTTTCTGTGATTCTTTTTTAATAGATTGTTGCATTGTATTTCTCATGTTCAATTATCTGATGAGTAACACTTGTGGGAACTTTGTTTACTTGAACTTTATTCCATTTACAAAAAATGGGTTTATCAAAACCTTGTACATGTGATCCATTTATAGTTTGTTGCGTAGGATCAATGTCACATGATGAATATATTTTAGATGCAAAACCAAGATTTTGCTTAATGTGCCCAAATCCCAGAAACTGAAAAATGTTTGTGACGATTTAAAATTTCTTTTTATTACATATATATATATATGTCTTCTATTTTAAATTTTTTGTCATTTTGTCCCATTTGGATTATAAAAAATCCTCATATTTTATAAAATATTTTATCTTCTTTTGGAACGAAATCTTGAATTCATCCCTGTTTTTGCAGAATCATTAGTGGTCGATAGTACCAAACACCCCCAGAGAAACTCTGAATATATTGTTATTCATGTTTTTTTTAAATATATGAAAAAATTCAAGTTTGAATCAAATAGTTGAATACTATCGAATAATGGTACCATTACATTCGTTCAATAATACTATAACATTTATTCACAATGTTTGGCGTGTTTATATGTGTAAATGTTACAGTATTAGTTTATAAGAATAATGCTGAATGAATGATATTATTGAATGAATGTAGTTGTATTACTAAATAAATCCAGTTTTCATAGTGTGAACAAGTTTCACATGAGAGCTTGTCTTCAAATATCACATTTGAATCAAATACGCATCATATTTAAGAATCGAATTATAAACTAATATGAATACGATTATTCGAATAATATAGCAAACCGAATACTACAATATTTACTTCGATTTGTTTACATCTCTAAATAAAAGTGAGAAGAGAGAATGCATAACTTTTATTGGAACAAGTGAAATGCATTTAGTGGATGTTTAAAAACTCACCCCCATGAGGAAAATCACTTTTATTTTGAAAAAAAAAAAATCTTTTATATAGTGTTTGCAATCACTTTTTTAAACACTTAAAATTAATTTTGACAAAACATTTATTACTTACTTTTGAATTCTTTAAAAATAATTCTTATTGGAAGATGAGAAAAATAATAATCACCGTCACATATAATTGTCCCAGTAAAAGTTGCAGACACTCATATTTTTAATTTGATTTAAAAAAAAAAAATTTCAAATATTTTTTATTTTTAATTTTATTACAAAAATTAATCAATATTACTTTTTTTTAAGTGAATAGAATTTCAAAACATACCCTTTACCACTAACCTTTTTCTTCCACCAATAAGTTAAAATTTTTAAAAAAATTTTAAATTTAAAATTTAATAATATTCCATTTGTACTAGCGGTGACTATTCAAGGGTACACATGTTCTGCCCTCAGCGAAACAAAACCCAATCGTACACCCCTTTAAAAAAAAAAAAAAAAACAATCGTACGCCGCAATTCTCCCCATTTTATTTTTAATAAAAGAGTTCAATATATACGAAAATTTCCCACCCAAACTCTCTAGGTTTGTAAATGAAAGTTGTTCTCTACTGAGTGTAGAATAACATATTTATATTTGGTAATTTTTGAAATATTTATAATTTTTAATAAGTCTAACTTTATTTTATTGTTTTAATATCAAGATGTCTATATTGTATAGAAAGTTATATGGGATTCAGGATCCGTCTCTTTTGATCGATCAAAAAACACATCGTTAAGAATTACTTTTTAATAATGAAATTACTGATATAACACCCCAAACTAATCATATCTATTATTTGAATATGTGTTTATATGCACACAATTTATTTTCTAAATATCAAAGAATACATCCATAGTTTCCTAGACATAAAATAATTCTAGCAAATTATGTATAAGTTGTTTTAAAATTCTACAAGTGGGTGTATTTATCAAATTGCACACTAACACATTCTTTCAAATATATTATATATATATATATATATATTGAGTAATAAATTCATGAAATTAGAATATAATATATTACTATATTAATTAATTTTTTTTCTTAATAAAGGGTTAGTTAAATTACTACATTATTTATTTATTAACTAAACTAACATATGTACAGAATAATACGTTTATAACCTACCTTATTTTTTTTTATGATTAATAAATAAATTATACATATATTCATGAAAATATTAATTATGTTAATATATATATATATATATATATATATATAAAATATGAACATGCATGCTTAACTCCTAAATGTATGAAATGCATGGCAAATTAAATGAATAAATGCATGCAAGTGGATATGAATCCACCGTCCTAATTGTAAATGATGATGTTGGATACTAGTGCAAGAAATACACAAAATGCATGCATGAACACAAGTGTACAGGCTAATAGTTTAGCCTTTAAAGAAATAAAGCAGCAAAATAAATTTGCATAGCTAGTTAAAATGATGATGTCGAGGCAACTGTCACCTGCTTGCTATAAATAAGCTTCATTTGAAGGTTAAGAAGGAGAAAGAAGAAAAAAAAATCATACATACCTTATTACTAGAAAAAGTCACAAGGCACCAGAGAACCTTTTAAATTTTTTCTTTTGCACTACAGAAGGTGGGGATTTACTTCAACTCTTAATTGAGTTATAATATTCAAGTATTATAATTGCTCTTATTAAATTTTTACTATGTAAATTAATATTCATGTTAAGCCTAGCCCAGCCAACAAATTCATGTTAAGTCTGGCCCATGTTACCAAAGAAATTTCATGTTAAAGCTGGCCGGCCCCAAAGAAATTCATATTACGTCTGGCTCAGCCAGCAAATTCCACGTTAAAGTTGATATTGTCAACACTATTACAAGTTCTACAAGTTAAATATATTTACATTATTAAAATTTAATTTGTGCAATTACAAGGTTACCCCACTAAGTGTATTTTCACACACTTACCCCTTCCTTAAATATTTTTCAGTGCAGGAGTTCGACATGGAAGGATGAATCGGGATGATATGGCCAAGAAATAAGAAAATAATAAATTACTACTACTCTTTTATTTTATTTTTTTGGAAAGACTTATGGCTTGTAATTAATTATGGGATTAACTCAAGAATTTACACATTCTGGAATAAGCTTTATTATTATCTTCCGCTGAAATTTTTATAATTATGTTCTATATGTTTAATTATACTACCAGCATTTATTTATACAATGCATTTCTCATTAAATGTAAATACTGAATTAGATGAATGTAATTACTTAGTAACGTCTCAACATTAATATTAGTATATACTAAATAGGGGCGTTACAGCGTGGTATCAGAACGGGTTTAAGATTTTGTAGACTCGCTCAAAATTATAATGTCTAAATAGATAAATATATATATATATATTAATATATATATAAAAGAAATAAGAAGTTACCGAAAGCTGCTAGCCTTGGTAAGTAAATAAGATAAGAATGACTTCCTTAATTGTTAAGAAAAAAAAAAGAACAATGAAAAATCTTACCATAGGCTGTAAAGACTAGGCTTAGGGCAGCCGCCATTTTAAAAAAAAAAATGAAAGGAAGATTACCGTAGGCTATATATATACACCATGCATGAGTTTCCTTTTCTGTAAAAGAGAAAAGGGTCTCTGATAGGGAAAGAGAAGATTAAAGGCCATAGCTCCGATTATCCATCCAAAACGAACTCAAGTAAGTACATTATTAACATTTTATATACTGATTATTTCTTATCTTATACATAAATATATATAGTCTATCACGTAACATAATGACCCTATTAAAGTAAAAGTTATGTTTTGAAAATCCTCTTGTGGTGATTAGAATGGACCCGGTCGAATCGTACATTACTACCAGGATGCAAAGGTGTATTACTCATGGAGGAGACAAAATTACTGACATCGGTGCCCATATTGGCGAGATGGCAGCAATTTGGAGAATGTCCCATCGAATAGGAGCCCCAGTAAATGAAAATGAAGCATGCTAGGCATTAATCCACTCCCTACCAGATGCCTGGAAGTTTCACGCTTATCGCTTATATCTCAACATGGCTGACGGATATGACAGCGTATGTTATAGGTGTTTTTCGGCTGGGCTGTACTGCGATTGGATCGGGAAGGGTCATCCCCCTATGCCTGAGCAAACCATTCAGCAAACACATGGAGTTGTGGTAACCCAACCTCATATTCGTGAAGTGGCAGAAGCTAGTGTGGTTGGAGAAGGGCCCGTGATATTTTTTCAATATGAGACTAACACTCAGCAATCCTCGTATGGATCATACTAAACCTATGAATAGGACCAGGATCTATCGTATTTTGTGTGCCTACTACTGATTCGCGGTGTCGTCCAAGATAAGCTTGGACTCATTTTGTCCTAGGCGTAGGATATACTATATTAACGCATATTATCCCTGCCCTGTCATAGATAGATCCTGTTTTTGTACGAAGAATATGTACTCTTATAAATTTATGTATTTTGCGTTTCTGTTTTAATGACTATGATAATGTAATGATATATAAATGCATATGCCCGTTTTATTATATTGACGTTCCAATACAATATTAAAAAAAATATATATGTATATACGGTATCACAAAATAGGATTTTTTTTTCACAAAATATGTATATAGTGTGAAATATTTTACTTAATTGCTTTAAAATTCTCTAAACTATATTCACAAAATAGGATTTTTTTCCATAAATTATAAGGTAAATTTCTGATTAATAAATTTGGTGAATAGATAATGAGTCGTGGACGTCCACGCCGCACACAACTTCAGCTCAGGAACCCCCGCTATCGGCTAATGACGATCTAGGAAATAATATCGCGGCCATTCTTCGAGGCCTCGCACAACATTTTTCAGATTCACCCTCACTAACCGCACCATCCCCACAAACACCCCGCAATGAGATGAGTACCGTAGTGGAACAATTCAGACGTTATCGTCCGCCTACATTTAGCGGTAAAGAGAGTCCTGCGGAAGCTGAAAATTGGTTAAGAGCACTAGAGAAGATATTCACCCATATCGTGTGCACTGACGAGCAGAAGGTTTCATGCGCTATCTTTCAATTGACGGACGAAGCAGACTACTGGTGGGAATCTTATTGCCGAACAAAGACTGCAGCACAAAATGCCTTCATAACCTGGGAAGAATTCAAGGAAGCGATGATCCAAAATTATATGCCTCAATCTTTCCACGATCAAAAGGAAACAGAATTCATCCACCTCAAACAAGGCACCATGACGGTACTCAAGTACGAGCAGAAATTGATTGGAGTGAAGCGATACATGTTTTTGGGGCTTAATTTGGTGCAAAAAGTGATAAAAATGTTAGTTTTGTGCTTAAATGTGTAGAGTATCACTATTTTGTCTAAAAAGTATCACTTGAGGTATTTTGTTCGTTTTACAGGTAATTCGGTGGAATTTGGCCAAACCGAGAGTACCGACATTCTTAGGATGAAAAGACGAACATACCGGACGAAAACGGGGGTCAGACCCGAAGCCCTTCTCGTGGAAAAAATCCTGGGCTCGAGCACTGGTCGAGGTGACGAATCCCTCGAGTCGAGGGTCATGCTGGAGAGAGAAGATTCGGAAAATGTTGAATGCCTCGACTCGAGGGAGGAGCCTCGAGTCGAGGGCGGAGGAATTGTGAGATCCCTCGAGTCGAGGGCTGAGCCTCGACTCGAGGCTGGCGAGAAATCAAGAAAGACGCGTGCACGTTTTTTTTATCCAACAATTCTATCAGTTTTCTTTAAAAAGAGTTATCAGCGGGAGAAAGGGAGAGTTATCAGATTGAGAGGGAAGAAACACACAACCACACATAGTTAGGGTGTTCTTGAGTTTCTTTACAATTTCTTGCAAATTAGGGTTAGGATTTGGATTAATTCAAGCATTTTCAACATTCAAGGTGACATCAAACCTTTTCTTTTAATTTTAGTGGATTATTTCTCAATTATTATGTCCTCTTCTCTCTCAATTCTTTCAATTCTCATGGGTTTTGTTGAATTCATGATGATTGGCTAAATTCCTTTTGTGTTTGGGTGTGATGATCCTTGGGTGAATTAATTTTGATGATCATGTGATTGAGTGTTTCATTTATTGAGGTGATTAATTATTCTATTGTGATTTGCATGATTTAATTGCTAGATTAGGTTTTGATCCTTTGTTAATTGATTTAATTTGCTCAAAGAGATTTGGTTTATTAAATTGATTCTTAGGTGTTAGACTTGGTTTGATAATTGAATTCAATATTGGATTAACGCAAGGAGACTTGGTTAATTTTCATTAGAACCTACATTAGAATACGTTAATAACTTGATTCTATTTCTTGTGATTAAGTGAGGAGACTTAGGGTGTCGTCTCTAAACTATCTTACGTGCTTATTTGATATATTAAACCTAGGCTTATCCAGTACGGTTGATATGTGATTTTATGCTAGATAGCTCCTATTATCTCTCATTATTTGGAACCCCCGATCATGTGTGATCCATAATTAAGGATTCCTTGGTAATTTGCACCCGAACACATTTTTCTCATATTTGATATTTCTTGGTAATAAGCTAGTTGATTATTCTTAGTGTTTAATTTAGTTTTAATTTTGCAAACCCGAGCCAGACTCTATAATACCATGATAACTCTTAGCTTTAGGGCTCCTTACTCGACTTAGTTCCTTTGGGTTCGATAACTTGGTTGTGTCTTAAATATACTTACTCGAAAAAGCTGCAGTCAAAATGGCGCCGTTGCCGGGGAACTAATTAGAGTACTAATAGGGACTTAGAGTTTGTTGAGTGGTGTTAGTAGTGTCATTTTATTTGCTTTATTTTTATTTTTGTTTTTGTTAATTGTTTCGTGGGAATTTGATACTCGTTTCTTTCGTAGGTGCATGAACACAAGGTCTCGTGGTATTCAACCCGAACCTATCAACCTTGAAATAGAGGCTACATTAAGAAGGAATCGAGGTCGAAATCGTAGGGAAGCAAGAGCGAGACGAGAAATGGAGGCTAGGAATGAGATGGAAAATGAAGGGGGAGTTGGTGATCCTATGATGCAAGAAGAGAATGGACCTCCAAATCTGAATGGAAATGGAAATGATAATGGGGGCAACAATGTGATGGAGAACCAAGGGGGTAATAGAAACCAACCACAAAATGCTCAAGTTGGCCCTTTCCCTCAAGGGTATCCACCAAACCAATTCCCATATCCACAACAACCATATCCCTATCCTCAACAAGGCCCACAATTCCCATACTACCCACCCCCACAATACTTCCCACAATATCCACAAATGCCATATCCACAAGAACCACCTCAGCAACCACAAGCTCAAAATCAACCCGTCCAAGAGCCTCAACCCCAAGGCCGTCCAATTTGTGAGTTCTTTGAGTCGCAACCGAGAGAGTTCTATGATGGGGTTGCTCGACCTCGCATTGAGGCTAACAATTTTGAGATTAGCCCGGCCTTGGTAAGGATGCTTAGAGAAAAGCAATTCGAGGGGAAGGATGAAAATGAAGATCCTCATGGTCACATAGCCCAATTCTTAGAGATCTCCGACACCATCAAATACAATGGTGTTTCGGAGGATGCAAAGAAGCTTCGTCTCTTTCCATTCACTCTGACTGGGAGAGCGAAGGTTTGGCTAAATTCACTTCCACCGGGGACCGTGAGAACATGGGAGGATTTAAGTAGGAGGTTCTTGATGAAATTTTACCCTCCATCCAAGACCTTACAAGCCAAAGAAACAATCTCACAATTTCGCCAAAAGAATGGCGAGTCGATTACTGCAGCGTGGGAGAGATTCAGGAACTTGTTGATAGCATGTCCTCAACATGGGTTTCCTGAAAAGCAAACGATCATGTACTTCTATACAGGACTCAATGATTCTGATCGAGCTTTTCTAAATGCTTGTGCAAATGGGTCTATTTGGTCTAAGTCCGTGATCGAGATGAATCAAATTATGGAGAATATTGCTCAAGATTCATTTCAAGCTCAAGTGAGTCGGGGAAATTATCATAGGGTGTCTCAAGTCGAAGAAATTGAATCGATGAAAGCTATGATGATGACCATGATGGATAGGTTTGGAGCTCTAACATCTCAACAAGGTGGAAATCTTCAACCCCTTGTCCAAGGTGATATGGGCCAAGGTCCAAATCCAATGGAGGAAGTAAATTACATGGGAAGGCCATAGTACCAAGGAAATCAATTCCAAGGAGGATATCAAGGGAATTACCAAGGTGGGAGGCCGTATCAAGCACCATTCATGCCTCAACAAGGGGGTCAAGCTCCAAACAACAGTTGGAGGAGGCATGAAAACTTCTCCTATGTCAACCCTAGGGCGGCAGTTCAATTCCCTCCCGGTTTTGATCCGGGTGCACGAGCTCCAAATAATGAAGGCAAGCCTAATGTGGAGGATATCTTGGCAAAATTTATGGGATGCACTCAAGAGAGGTTTGAAAAGATGGAGAATACGGTGGGTTGATTGTCAAGCCAAATGAAACAAGTGGAGTTTCAAATGGGTCAAATTGCAAATACATTGGGCCAACTTCATACAAAAGGGAAGTATCCTTCGACCACCGAAGTAAATCCCAAGGAGCAATGTAAAGCCATCAAGCTAAGGAGTGGCACAAGATATGAAGGGCCTCCTATGCCTACTAATGAAGGGGATAAGAAAGAAGTAGAGGGAGATGATGAAGAAGAGGAGATGGAGGTGCCGAGTGAAGATGAAAAAGGGAAATAAGTTGTGGTAGAAGAGAAAGTGGAGGAGAGGAAGAAGCCTAAGTGGAAGAAAGCCAAAGAGGCAAGGGAAGAAAGAGTAGAAGTTGAGAGAGACTCATGGGGAGTGCCTAAAACTGTTGAGCCTGTTCCTTTTCCTCAACGTTTTATGAATAAGAAGATGGACGAGAAGTTTGCCAAATTCCTTGAAGTGTTCAAGAAGCTCTACATCAATATCCCATTTTCGGAAGCTCTTGAGCAAATGCCCAACTATGCAAGATTTCTTAAAGATATAATTGCTAAGAGGAGGAGAATTGAAGAGGCCGAAACGGTGAAATTGACAAAGGAGTGTAGTGTTTTGTTCAAAAGGGATTTGCCACAGAAATTGAAAGACCCGGAAGCTTCACAATCTTGTGTGATCTTGGGAATGGAGTGGTGAAAAATGCCTTATGTGATCTTGGTGCAAGCATCAATTTGATGCCAATGTCTATGTTCAAGAGGCTTGATCAAGGTGATTTGTGCTCCACTTCTATCACACTTCAATTGGCCGATGGATCCACAACAATCCCAAAAGGGATGGTGGAGGATGTACTAGTGAAAGTAGGGAACTTTGTCTTTCCGACGGACTTCATTGTGCTTGAGATGGATGAAGATCAAGAAGTTCCTCTAATTCTTGGAAGACCATTCTTAGCCACTTCAAGAGCGGTGATCGATGTCACAAAAGGGAAGCTTACTTTGAAGCTTAATGATGAGGAGATCAACTTCTCCATCAAAGACTCTATGAATCATCCAAAGGAGAAGGAAGAGTGTGACTCACTAGATATTGTTGATTTATGCCTTCAAGAGGCTAAGGATGAATCTTCTTCTACTCTCTTAACTTATGATCATACTATATCTTCTTGTGAATTAATTTCTAATGAATCTTTTTTTTCTCTATTGGATCATAGGAAAGAGATGTCTCCAAAAGTACCTTTGAAAGATCCCGGAGATGGAAAGAAAAAGAAGAAGGAAGAGTTGAAGAAAACAACCAAACTTGATCAACTTGCAAGTTTGGGGGAAGTATGGAGGAGAAAGAGCTCGAAGGAGATGAAAAAGAAGATAGGCTTTGAAATTGGAGATGAGGTGGTGTGGTGCGAGTCCAAATTGGAGAAACTGTTTTGTGGAGAAAAACTCAAGAAGCGAGAGGTATTTACCGTGAAGAAGGTGCAAGTTGGAGGAAAGATTTGGATTGAGGACAAATGGGGAGGTCTTCTCATCACAAAAGAGTCTCTTTTGAGGCACAAGAACCCTCCTATTCCAAAGGAGGTGCCCAACATTGTCGTTGAAAGTTGAGCAACTCACGCTCCGTCCGGCAATGGATGTTAAAAATTGCGCTAGATGGGAGGCAACCCATCATTTACTTGCTTTATTTTATTTTATTTTTTTTAGTATTTATTTATTGTTTTCAATAAGTGTGTTGTGTGTTGCTTTTCAGGAAGTCGAGGTGTACAAGTGAGGCTTGGTGAGGTTTACAAGCTTGAAGAAGAGAGGGTACTCGAAGACCTTTAGGTACAACACCTTCTCCAGACTTAGACATGTCTAAGTTTGGGGGAGGTGTGCCTCTTTTCGTGTTTTTCATTTCTTAGTAGTAGGTAGTTGTGTGCAACTCAACTAGCTAACTATTTTACCAAACTTTTAATTGCTTAGCAATGAAAAAGTTTGGGGGGGTCTGTTAGTTTAGCGATTTTCGTTGCACCAATTTGCCTCTCATTAGCTATTGAGAGTAGTTGTGGAGAGCGTTGGTATGTGAAAGGGTATATGATTGAGATTATGTTCATGAGCATGGGTACTTGATTGGTGGACTTATCGGACTTTTGATTTGATAATGAGGTGATTTGTGTCTTGATGCTAGCTTGATGAATTGTTGTGTGATGATGGATGTGAGTGAGAATGCTTGATTCCTTGCTCATTTTTAAGCCGTGAGTTTTTGTGCCTTTTAAATCGTACATTTTATACGGTTTGATTCCTTGTTGAGTGCATCGTTCATGAATTTGCATGCTAGAACTTGCCTAGAGACTTGTCAAAATTGAGTTTTGTGTGGATTTTGTGAAGATGATAAGAGACCTTGTTTGATTTGAAAGTCAATTAGCCAAATTTGACACCACCAAAAATATTGATTTCTTTAGTAAGCCAATTTGAGCCTAAAATCCTTATTTCTTTGGCAAGCTTGTGAAATTAAAGCCATTTTGTCTATTCTTATGAGTCTTTTTGTCCTTATGATTAGTAGAGCTTTGATTGTTGACAAAAGAATGGTGAATGAAAAGAAAAGTGTGGTGGTTTAATTTGCTAAGTTTGAGAAGAGAAAAAGAAAGGTTGAAAAGAAAAAATTGAATTGTGGAAAAGATGAGAAAAATGATAGTGAAAAAATGCAATTGAGTGCTTGAAAATGCAAGAAAAGTCTCAAAGGAGTTTGGTGGTGAATGATATTTGAGAAAGAGTGATGATTGTTGAGATTTGAGTGGAATTGAATTGTATTGCTTGATCAACTTTCATTTGCTCTACTAATTGTTGAGTTACTTTTCCTAAAATTCACCCACCTTGTCCAAAGAGCCTACATTACAACCTTTGAGAAAGCTCTTTTTGATTCATGTTTGAAGCACAAAAAGATATAATTGAGATTGAGTCTTTTGACAAGCCTATGGTGTACATTTTTGTGGATTGATGATTGAGTGCATACATATCCTTATACACTTGAGTGATTGAGTGAAACACTCCATGGAAGGAGCATTGAGTTGAGCATTTGAATGAGCATTTGTTAAAGCATAACATTTTTTAGTGCTAGTGGAAAGTTTGCATTGATACTTATTTTCATTGAAGAGGTGTGATTGTCCTATTTCATTCTTGTGCTCATTGAACATAATTGCAATTGATTTTCCCTAATGTGCTTATTTGTCTTGTTGCTCGGGACGAGCAACACCTTAAGTTTGGGGGTGTTTGATTGGAGTGAAGCGATACATATTTTTGGGGCTTAATTTGGTGCAAAAAGTGATAAAAATGTTAGTTTTGTGCTTAAATGTGTAGAGTATCACTATTTTGTCTAAAAAGTATCACTTGAGGTATTTTGTTCGTTTTACAGGTAATTCGGTGGAATTTGGCCAAACCGAGAGTACCGGCATTCTTAGGATGAAAAGACGAACATACCGGACGAAAATGGGGGTCGGACCCGAAGCCCTTCTCGTGGAAAAAACCCTGGGCTCGAGCACTGGTCGAGGTGACGAATCCCTCGAGTCGAGGGTCGTGCTGGAGAAAGAAGATTTGGAAAATATTGGATGCCTCGACTCGAGGGAGGAGCCTCGAGTCGAGGGCGGAGGAATTGTGAGATCCCTCGAGTCGAGGGCTGAGCCTCGACTCGAGGCTGGCGAGAAATCAAGAAAGACGCGTGCACGTTTTTTTTATCCAGCAATTCTATCAGTTTTCTTTAAAAAGAGTTATCAGTGGGAGAAAGAGAGAGTTATCAGATTGAGAGGGGAGAAACACACAACCACACATAGTTAGGGTGTTCTTGAGTTTCTTTACAATTTCTTGCAAATTAGGGTTAGAATTTGGATTAATTCAAGCATTTTCAACATTCAAGGTGACATCAAACCTTTTCTTTTAATTTTAGTGGATTATTTCTCAATTATTATGTCCTCTTCTCTCTCAATTCTTTCAATTCTCATGGGTTTTGTTGAATTCATGATGATTGGCTAAATTCCTTTTGTGTTTGGGTGTGATGATCCTTGGGTGAATTAATTTTGATGATCATGTGATTGGGTGTTTCATTTATTGAGGTGATTAATTATTCTATTGTGATTTGCATGATTTAATTGCTAGATTAGGTTTTGATCCTTTGTTAATTGATTTAATTTGCTCAAAGAGATTTGGTTTATTAAATTGATTCTTAGGTGTTAGACTTGGTTTGATAATTGAATTCAATATTGGATTAACGCAAGGAGACTTGGTTAATTTTCATTAGAACCTACATTAGAATACGTTAATAACTTGATTCTATTTCTTGTGATTAAGTGAGGAGACTTAGGGTGTCGTCTCTAAACTATCTTACGTGCTTATTTGATATATTAAACCTAGGCTTATCCAGTACGGTTGATATGTGATTTTATGCTAGATAGCTCCTATTATCTCTCATTATTTGGAACCCCCGATCATGTGTGATCCATAATTAAGGATTCCTTGGTAATTTGCACCCGAACACATTTTTCTCATATTTGATATTTCTTGGTAATAAGCTAGTTGATTATTCTTAGTGTTTAATTTAGTTTTAATTTTGCAAACCCGAGCCAGACTCTATAATACCATGACAACTCTTAGCTTTAGGGCTCCTTACTCGACTTAGTTCCTTTGGGTTCGATAACTTGGTTGTGTCTTAAATATACTTACTCGAAAAAGCTGCAGTCAGAAATTCAGTCAGCTCAGCAGATACGCATCTCATTTGGTGAACACTGAATTTAAGAAAGCTCGACGCTTCGAGAAAAATCTAAGGCCAGAAATCAGCGGCATTTTGGCTGGACAAGGAACATTGACCTACGCAGAGGCTTTTTCCAAAGCTCAGGAAATTGCCTCCCGACTAAAACTTGAAAATTCAGAGAGGAGAGTCGTTAAAATTCCATATAAAAGAAAGACGGTGAATCCAAATCAGGGAAGGGACTACACTCGCAATAAGCATATTCGCCGAGAAGGAAGCACAAGTCAAATCCCACAAAGAACCAAACCAACGTGCCAAAAATGCGGGAAAAACCACGATGGGCAATGTTTGTACGGATCCGGATTATGTTACCACTGCAAGGAACTAGGCCATGGACTAACCAACTGTCCAGTACTCAAAAACAAAGGAAAATAGAAGGTGGAACGTGCTCGTGTCTTTGAGATGACTCAACAAGAGGTTGTTGATGAACCAGGGACAATGGCAGGTATGTTGACCATTTCTGGTACACCTGCTCTAGTATTATTTGACACGGGAGCCACACACTCGTTCATTTCCAAAAGAATGTTTGATAAAATAAGAAATGTCAATACATTAGTGGAAAGAGATTCTCTAGAAGTGAGTGTTCCGTCAGGTACAATTATTCAAACCACTTAACTATGTAAAGGCATAAGGATTGGTTTGGGAGATAAAAACCTGATAGCTGACTTACACGTCATTAACATGAGAGATTTTGACGTAATCTTGGGAATGGATTGGCTTACAACCAACCATGCCATCATTGTGTGTCATGAGAAAGAAGTGACTTTCCGAAATTCAGAAGGTGAAACAAACACTTTCTACGGGGCCAAAATAGGGACACTACCTCGAATAATGTCGGCAATAAAAGCAACGAAATTGCTAAAAAGAAAGATTGCACGGCATTTCTAGTAAACGTTGTGCAAATCCAAAAAGATGATATAACAATAAAAAAGGTGCCCATTGTGCGAGACTACAAGGACGTGTTTCCAGAAGACCTGCCAGGTTTACCCCCAAAACGCCAGGTGGAGTTTACGATCGATTTATTACCAGGAGCAGCACCAGTCTCGAAAGCACCATACCGAATGGAGCCAAAGGAGCTGCAAGAGTTGAAAGTACAACTACAAGAACTCCTGGATAAAGGTTTCATACGACCCAGTGTCTCACCTTGGGGAGCACCAGTACTGTTCGTGAAAAAAAAGGATGGTACATTTAAAATGTGCATCGATTACCGAGAACTGAACAAACTTACCATCAAAAATAAATATCCATTACCGAGGATCGAGGACCTGTTTGATCAATTAAGAGGCGCTAGCGTGTTCTCAAAGATAGATCTAAGGTCTGGATATCACCAAGTGAGAATTAAGGAGGAAGACATCCCTAAAACGACCTTCAGAACACGTTACGGGCACTACGAGTTCGTGGTGATGCCTTTCCGACTCAGCAACGCACCAGCTATTTTTATGGACCTCATGAATCGAGTATTCCATCCATACCCAGATCGGTTCGTGATCGTGTTTATCGATGACATATTGATCTACTCAAAAGATCAAAGTCAACATGAAAAACATCTCAAAACCACCCTTGAAGTGCTCCGAAGAGAGAGACTTTATGCCAAGTTCAAAAAATGTGAATTTTGGCTAAGTCAAGTCATTTTCCTAGGACACATCGTCTCTGCTCGTGGAATTGAGGTTGACCCGACAAAGGTAGAAGCTGTGAGCCAGTGGAAGACTCCAACGAATGTGAATGAGGTTCGAAGCTTTTTGGGATTAGCAGGATATTATCGTAGATTCATCGAAGGTTTTTCAAAGATCGCAGGGCCATTAACAAAATTGACAAGGAAAGAAGTCAAGTTTCATTGGACAAAAGAAACCGATGACAGTTTCCAAGAACTAAAATGGAGATTGACTTCAGCTCCTGTCCTAACCATTCCAGAAGGCTCAGAAGGATTTGTCATATACAGCAACGCCTCAAAACAAGGTCTGGGATGCGTGTTGATGCAAAAGGGAAAAGTAATTGCCTACGGTTCCAGGCAATTAAAATTGCATGAACAAAATTACCCTACTCATGATTTAGAGCTCGCTGCTATGGTTCACGCCCTAAAGATCTGGAGACACTACTTGTATGGCGGCAAGTGTGAAATCTACACCGACCGCAAAAGCCTGAAGTATTTCTTTGAACAGAAGGAATTAAACATGAGACAAAGAAGATGGTTGGAGTTGGTGAAGGACTATGATTGCACAATCCCTCTACCACCCGGGCAAAGCGAACGTGGTAGCTGATGCATTAAGTCGACAAGAGAGAAGTAAGCTAGTTTGCATAACAGATCAGGTAGAACTAATTGAGGACTTTGCAAAGATGAACATAGAAGTGATACCGCCAAATACCACCCAAGCCAGAGTGACATCCATAATGGTAAAATCTACCTTGAAGGAGAAAATCGTAGAGGCCCAGAAAGGAGATAAATTTTTAGAGAAAATGAAGAAGAAAGTCGAAGAAGGAAAAATCAAAGATTTTTCCTTGACACAGGAAAGTGCGATACTTTACAAAGGAAGACTTTGTGTACCAAAAGTAGAAGCATTCAGAAAAGAAATCATGGAAGAAGCTCATTGCACGCCCTACACCGCACATCCAGGAGGAACAAAGATGTATCAAGACCTGAAGAAGTTATTTTGGTGGAGAAACATGAAAGGAAGCATTGGGGACTTCGTACGAAAATGCATGACTTGCCAGCAGGTGAAAGCCGAACATCAACGACCATCAGGATTGCTCAAGCCAATCGAGAATCCTGAGTGGAAATGGGAACATATAGCTATGGATTTTGTGGTCGGACTACCAAAATCATACAGAGGGAATCAAGCTATATGGGTTATAATCGAACGCCTGACGAAATCAGCGCACTTCCTACCAATTAAAATGACATTCGGTTTAGATAAGTTGGCTCAAATTTATTTGGAGGAAGTCATCAGATTGCATGGAGTGCCTGTCTCGATAATATCAGAGAGGGACACACGATTTACATCGAAGTTTTGGTGGAGCCTACAGAATGCCATTGGAACCAAACTAAATTTTAGCACTGCCTTTCACCCTCAAACGGACGGGCTATCTGAGAGAACAATCCAAACCTTGGAAGACATGTTGAGAGGTTGTATAATCGACTTTGGTGAAAATTGGGAAAAATTATTACCCCTAGTCGAATTTGCTTACAACAATAGCTACCAAGCAACAATCGGTATGGCACCCTATGAAGCACTCTATGGGAGGAAATGCAGATCACCTCTGTATTGGGACGAAGTAAGGGAGAAGAAAGTTTTAGGTCCCGAATTAGTAGAAGAAACTACTAGGATGATCAAGAAAATTAGGGAAAGAATACAAGCGGCTCAGGACAGACAAAAATCATATGCCGATCAACGACGTAAAAATTTGGAATTTGAGGTTGGAGATAAAGTATTCTTAAGGGTGTCACCAACGAAAGGTGTCTTTCGATTTGGAAAGCGAGGAAAGTTGAGACCAAGATTTATTGGAGCATATGAGGTACTCGAACGAGTAGGAGATTTAGCTTACAGACTAACTCTACCGCCAGGGTTAGATGGAGTACATAATGTATTCCATGTGTCCATGTTATGGAAGTATATACCTGATCCCAGCCACATAGTAAATCAGGATGTGATAGAAATCGATCGTCGCTTAACATATGAAGAAATCCCAACAGCTATCCTCGATAGGAAGATTCAAAAATTGCGAAACCGCGACATTGCCTTAGTCAAAGTACAATGGAGTAGACATGGGAAAGAAGAAGCAACGTGGGAACGAGAAGATGAAATTTTAGCCAAATATCCAAACCTACTTTTGCCTGGTAATTTCTATAATTTCGAGGACGAAATTTTTAGTAGTAGGGGAGGCTATAACACCCCAAACTAATCATATCTATTATTAGAATATGTGTTTATATGCACACAATTTATTTTCTAAATATCAAAGAATACATCCATAGTTTCCTAGACATAAAATAATTCTAGCAAATTATGTATAAGTTGTTTTAAAATTCTACAAGTGGGTGTATTTATCAAATTGCACACTAACACATTCTTTCAAATATATTAAATATATATGTATATACTATTGCTTTATTTATCTCAATAAATATAATATATATATATATATATATATATATATTGAGTAATAAATTCATGAAATTAGAATATAATATATTACTATATTAATTAATTTTTTTCTTAATAAAGGGTTAGTTAAATTACTACATTATTTATTTATTAACTAAACTAACATATGTACAAAATAATACGTTTATAACCTACCTTTTTTTTTATGATTAATAAATAAATTATACATATATTCATGAAAATATTAATTATGTTAATATATATATATAATATGCACATGCATGCTTAACTCCTAAATGTATGAAATGCATGGCAAATTAAATGAATAAATGCATGCAAGTGGATATGAATCCACCGTCCTAATTGTAAATGATGATGTTGGATACTAGTGCAAGAAATACACAAAATGCATGCATGAACACAAGTGTACATGCTAATAGTTTAGCCTTTAAAGAAATAAAGCAAAATAGGCTGCACAGCTAGTTAAAATGATGATGTCGAGGCAAGTGTCACCTGCTTGCTATAAATAAGCTTCATTTGAAGGTTAAGAAGGAGAAAGAAGAAGAAAAAAATCATACATACCTTATTACTAGAAAAAGTCACAAGGCACCAGGGAACCTTTTAAATTTTTTCTTTTGCACTACAGAAGGTAGGGATTTACTTCAACTCTTAATTGAGTTATAATATTCAAGTATTATAATTGCCCTTATTAAATTTTTACTATGTAAATTAATATTCATGTTAAGCCTGGCCCAGCCAGCAAATTCATGTTAAGTCTGGCCCAGCCAACAAAATTCATGTTAAGTCTGGCCCAGCCAGCAAAATTCATGTTAAGCCTGGCCCAGCCAGCAAATTCATGTTACGTCTGGCCCGGCCAACAAATTCATGTTACGTCTGGTCCGGCCAGCAAATTCCACGTTAAAGTTGATATTGTCAACACTATTACAAGTTCTACAAGTTAAATATATTACATTATTAAAATTTAATTTGTGCAATTACGAGGTTACCCCACTAAGTGTATTTTCACACACTAACCCCTTCCTTAAATATTTTTCAGTGTAGGAGTTCGACATGGAAGGATGAATTGGGATGCTATGGCCAAGAAATAAGAAAATAATAAATTACTACTACTCTTTTATTTTATTTTTTGGAAAGACTTATGGCTTGTAATTAATTATGGGATTAACTCAAGAATTTACACATTCTGGAATAAGCTTTATTATTATCTTCCGCTGGAATTTTTATAATTATGTTCTACATGTTTAATTATACTACAAGCATTTATTTATAGAATGTGTTTCTCATTAAATGTAAATACTGAATTAGATTAATGTAATTACTTAGTAACGTCTCAACATTAATATTAGTATATACTAAATAGGGGCGTTACAGCTTAGGATGCCACAATTAGATCAAATCACTCGGCATCGTGTATTTTTTGGATGTTTAGGGTAGATGAAGCCGATGGTTTCCTATTGCACCCTCGGATTCTCGATATTTTTTATGATACCGGTTTTTATTACATTGCTCGTTGTGGAAGTTTGGCTGTCGATAACCATCTTATTACTGCATTGGTAGAGAGATGGCGGCCAGAAACACACACGTTTCATTCTACGATCAAGAGGGCGAACCAATTACTATAGATGATCACTCTAGAAGTATTGAGGAATGGAAAGCATATTGTTATGACTTTCTTGGTTTTGCACTCGAGGATGCTGATTTTAAAAGCAAGACCCGCATTAAGCTGACAACGCTAATGACCCATCTTTGTTTAGTTGACATAACAGACTATACTGACCAAGAGACAGTGGAGTAGTATGCACGAGGGTGCATGCTTCTCATGTTAGGGATATTTATGATTCCCGATGCATCACGTAGTCATGTGTCATTGCTATATCTACAAGCAATTCATGACTTAGATGTAGTTGGAACATGCAGTTGAGTCAGTGCTGTTTTGGCTGTTTTATATCGTGAGCTTTTGTAACGACCTCAATTTTTTTTTTTAAACATTCGAAAATTAAGGTGGTCATCACCAAAACCTCAAATAGTGAAAACTAGTGACAGCGGAAATAAATTAGTAAGTAGGGTTCACAAAGTTTTTCCTACAATTAACTGGTCAATTTGAAAGAGGCAACAAATGCGTCAAGTTCAAAAACACAATATTTAAAAATGATTGCACTGCAGAGATCGAGGGCTCACATCCATCTTCATTCCTCCTGTACGTTATTACCTGAAAAGGGAAGGGGGTGAGTGCTGAAAAACACTCCGTGGGTTCACTCAAATACCCACCCAAACATCACACAAAATATTGTATTAAAGATCAACTACTTGAAATAATGTACACCTTGAACATAACAAATGAGAGACATATTAATCTCAAGCACAACGTTTAAAAATCTCATAATAACAACTCATATTGCATTCTTCAAGTTTCAACAATCCGTTAACAATCAAGGGACATGCTCAACATCATGTAATGATAATACATAGATAATGTATACATAGTAGGTAATACACATGAGAGCACATCAATCTTGTTGGGGCACGCTTTACCCCGCTCGAGCATCTTGTTCGGGAGCTACCCGAAAGTGATCTTTCGATCAAATCTTGTACGGATTTACCCGTGATCTTAGCATAGCTATTACGGTATTATCCGCATAAAATACACCTTGTATGGTCTCAACCATGTATCATGCATCTTGTAATTTGAACGTGTATATATATGTATATATATACAAGCATTCAAGTACACATAAATCATACATCTTCACAATTGAGAATGCACACATGTCAATATTCTTGTATGCATAATCATATTCCTTATAATGGAACATGCACACATGCAAACAAACTTGTATCCATATTCATACATTTTCACATTTAAAAGAGTATGCATATTTTCGAACTCATCACATATTCATAAAGCATGCATCTCACATTTTTTAGCATATATATATATATATATATATATATATATATATATATATATATATATATATATATATATCATATACACAAATTCACGTAGGACCATTCATACAATAAATCATATGATTTAAGTAGGTAACAAGAAAGTTCAACGAGAGTTACCCCACCTAGTAGTTTGCACGGATTAAGCGGTATTATTTCCTCCTAGTTCCAAGCCTTCTCCTACTTCACCTTCCTCTAGTCCTATAACAACAACAAAAAAATTCTACCTCTTAGTTCTTACTAATAATCTAATCTAAATGATGGTCAATGTGTGTGATTGAAAGATGCATTTTAAGGAGGATAAGTGACTCAAAAGTAAACCTTATAATCAATTAAAAAGAAACATTTTCTTAGGAGTTTAAAGGCTAACACAAATTAAAAAAATCTGGATATTTGATTAGTTTGATGAAAACTGTCATTTATGAAATTCTTGGCATTTTGCCACTGATTTCGCCAAAAGCGGATAAGAAACGAATTATTTTACGTCCATTTGAAATTCTAGTAGCACCGTTGCAACTTTATTAAAACTTTGACCAAACATAACTGGAGCTCTATAAGTCCGATTTAGAAAAAGAAAACTGTTCTAGAAAGGTCTCGTCACCAGCTTTCCAATGAGACCAGAATCAAAAGATTTTGATACTTGAGTGAAAAGATATAAGCTGTTGGTCCACCTATAAGGGCATCCTTCCAACTTTGACTGAGCATAGCTATAGTTCCAAAACTCCAATTTAAAAAAGGGAAAATTTTCTGGAAAGCTCTTGAAAACAGCTTTCTAACAAGACAAGAATCAAAAGATTTTGACATTTTAGTAACAAGATATGAACTATAGAAGTTGGTCCGCCTATAAAGGCATTCCTCCAACTTTGACTGAGCATAGATAGAGATCCAAAACTCCGATCTGAAAACAGGAAAATGTTCTGGAAAGCTCTTGAAAACAGCTTTCTAACAAGACAAGAATCAAAAGATTTTGACATTTTAGCAACAAGATATGAACTATAGAAGTTGGTCCGCCTATAAAGGCATCCCTCCAACTTTGACTGAGCATAGATGGAGATCCAAAACTCCGATCTGAAAATGGGAAAATGTTCTGGAAAGCTCTTGAAAACAGCTTTCAGATGGCCCCAGCCGATCGATCATCGGACGTCAGGTCGCCAGCCGGAAACTGGGCAGAAGCTGTAGTGGTGTGTTGATAGGTGCAAACTAGCACTCACCTCCCAAGTGTAGGAGGATCATGTAGTGAGCAAGTACCGAGTTAAAATATCGAATCCACGGGAATCAAGTGAGAGATAGCCCTAAATCTACTAGTTTAGTCATAATTGTAGTGCAAGCCATTCAACAAGATTTAGGATTCAAACAACGATAAACAAGCAACAACGATCTAACACGACAATTAAATTCAAGCAAGATAAAAGATGTGTTCGGGTGTTCTTCGGCTATGGACTATGAAACACGAATCAAAACCAAATAGTAACTCTCTCGTCGGCAAATTGATAAGGGCAATTCAAGTAAGATAACACAACACCGTACTTGATAAGCCTAGGAGTCACGTTTCGTTAAGGCATGAAGAATTGATTAGGCCAACGTCCCCGTTCTTCCCGATTCTCTCACGAGTCAATAGGTTTCCCTAGCGTGATTAATCTTCGCTACTAAGGTACGTCCCTTTTGTCCCCTCACTAATTACCCGACTATTAATCTAAGCAATTAATGTGAATTGATGTAATTCTAATGTAGTTAACCAAGTCTCCTTGCGTTACACAATATCCACTCTAATTATCCAATTAAACCCTTCAACCAAGCTAGAAATCTAATCATCCAAGTATCCTTGCAATAATTAAATACTAAACATGGAATTCAAGCTCAACCAAATAATAGATCATGCAAAACTCATCAATTCAATCAATCAACCTTCAATTGAAATTACCCACTCAATTAATCAACATAATTCAATCATCCATAGCCTCCAAACACCCAAACACTTGAGAAATTAGCCACTCATAGCAAATTGAAACAAACCCATTACATTAAGAAAATAAACATTCATCATTACAAGTAATTAAACCAATAAAACTGAAAATAAAGATAAGATATCACCTAATTAGCTCCCAAACATTAAGATTCCATGTCTTGATCTTCCAAAATGATAAAAAAATGCAAAATTATCTATGTGTGTGTGTGAAAAGGTGTAATAGTGTGTGTAGGGGTTAATCCCCTTTTCTATCTAATTTCTCTATCTTCTTTTTTCAATCTGTGCCTTACTCTCGCTGATACTCTTTTTCAATCAAGATTTGAAAGTCAATTTTCCCATGGCTCTCTCTAATTGGCCGAATATGATCAAGAAAATCCACGCTGGAAAAGAATGAAAAGCGTGAAAACGTTTTCCTCTGCTACAGGCGCCGCTCACTCGGACCGAGGGAAAGCTGGGCTGGACCGAGTTGGTTTCTTCATCAAACATTCTGGAAGATTTCACCATCTTCAACTCGGGTCGAGTTGAATTTCCTCGGGTCGAGTTGTGGAACGGATTCGGATCGAAATGAAGGTCGAGTCGCTGGGAACGGTTGAGTCGAGTCGACGGCTGCTAGGCGTCGGGCTGGCTGTATACGGCGGTGGTTCTGGTGGGAGTCGCGACGAACGCCGGCGATGCTGAGGCTGGACGTGCGATGGCTTGGTGTGCAGATGTGGTGGTGGTTGGGTAATCACGGAGGTGCGGCGATGCGATGGTGTTGACGACGGAGGGAGTTTCGTCGGCGATGAGTAATGGATGTTGGTAGATAACGGCGGTTTGATGGTTGAATTGCATATTTGGGAGTTGTTTCAGGTCTGGGTAAGGCTGCCATGGCGGATTTGCTGTTGAGAACGAAGGTGGGTGTACTTATCAATATGGTGGGTGCAGATGGTGGGTGTAGTTCCTAATCCAGTGAGTGTATGCGGCAGTTGTGCTTTTTTGCCGTCCCAACTTCGTTCGATCATATCTCCTTCATACAAACTCCGATCGACCTCATTCTTTTTGCGTTACGACCGTCTCTCGACCCTCTTTCCAACGATGTAATTGATCCATTAATTTGATGACGAAAAATATCCTCAATTTGCACTCAAAATGGCATCAAACCTACACATTAAAATCCCCAAATATTAAATCAAACAATTAAGTGCAATTGGACCAAATAATAGTGAATTAACATGAAAATCATATCAAATTGAGACAATTAAGCACACAATTAACATGCAATAATTCACCCTAATCATGTGTGTGTGTGAGAGGTGTGCAAGGCTTGAGCTTACCTTAGAGTGAAGTGACAAAAATGTGGACAAAGGCTGCAACCTCCTATATATACTGCCCTACAAAAACTAGGGTTCCTCTAAATGGGCCTTAAAGGGCCCTTATCTTATCATTTTGGGCTGGGTCACTCTCCTACATACTTAGAGCTTATTTTCCAACTCAAGCCCATAGCATTTGTTATTCTCTTATGAGTTTTACTACATAATAAATAATTCAATGAGGGTAATATTATATATCATGCATTTGCACATCTTATTAATATTTCACATAATTATGTCTACATATAATAATAATAATGCTAATAATAATAATAAAATAATTTTAAAAAAATAAAATTCTTGTGTGTTGTTACAGCTTTGTCATGCTTCAGACTCGGAGCGAACCACCATTGGTGGAGTCATGTCTCTTTTACAAATAACACATGAATTTAGAAATAATTGTATTTAAATTATTTATTTATTAGTTGTATAAATTTAATACATTTAATACATTTTGTTATTGTAGATATGGGCATGGTCCAGAATTGTGTTAATACGGCCAATCAATCGCGCTAAAGGCTTTTGAAAGTGTCATTTTATGGTGCTAATGGTCTCAACCTTGGGCACGATTTGTTATTTTTTAGATGGACTACGTACCATTGTCATGGTCATAGCACGAGACACTCTATACGTGTATACAGAGATATGTTTGATCAATTGAATGATCGAGATGTAAGTCAAAACCTAAATATTTTTTTACTTGTTATTAATAATTTTATATAACTTCGTAATATATTATTTTATGTTTTTAGTTTATGTGGCAAGTGTATGAAGTTGATGCACCAGAAAATTGCCCAACTAGGCAACCAATGTCTTACTGTAAACTGGATGTCGAAATGTCCACTTATAATGATGGCTATAGTGGAACTTCACCATCCAGACAGAGTGTTGAGACAATTTGGTTGTATCCAAGGTATTTCTCCCGCCCTTGATCAAGCTCACAGTACCTTACATTCGTATGGTTTTCAAGGGCGAGACGGTTGCAACTAGAGACAATACCATCGTGATTGGATTCAGTATTGGAATATGAGACAACCACTGACAAACCCAATGTTCATACAGGATGGTATAAGCTTGGTTGATGGATATATGCAGTGGTATCACAGCATAACGCGACTGATCGTATCACCTTCTCATATCGAGAACGAAATAGGCTACAGATCAGCAAACACTGCTGCTTGCGATGAAGTGGTATAATAATTATTTTGTGTTCATATTATTTGTTTAGAATATTTATAAGTCTATATTCCAAAAGCATGTTTAATATGTATATGTGGTTGCAGTATGAAATGATGCATCGTTTAAATTTGGCTGCACAAGAAGTAACAACTGCTTCTACATTGTCTGTAGAAACACTAAAATAGGTCAATTTTGATGTAATCCATAATGCAGTCCGCTTGCTTGGAAGACCCCCACTGAGATTCGAAGCTTATACAGCCGAGTCATCCACTGCAGGACCATCAACTTTTGCAGCGGGCCCGTCTACTGCAGGTATATATTTTACATACACGTTGATACTAAATATTATCTATTGTTTAAAAAGTAATTATTTAACAACTGTTATTCATTTTAGGGGCTATTAATTTGAATGATGAATATGTCCCTCGATCTACTACAGAGCCTTCAACTTCTAAGTTGCCACGAAGAAGAAAAAGGACGAGTGTCTCTCATGATTCCACACCCGCAGATATATACTTTTAATTTATTTTACAACAATATATTTTTGCATGTTTAAAGATTAATTGATTAACAATTATTTTTGTTATTCATTGCAGAGACTCCTACTTTCAGTGAAGATTTTCACCCCCACTCGTCTACGCCGCAGTACATGCCGGAACATATGCATACCCCACAGTACATGCCGGAACAACTGCATACCCCACCGTACACTAGTTTTACTAGTATATTGCAAACAGACTATCCGCAAATGGTACATGGACAATAAGAAAATGACATGCCAAGAGAGTACAATGCTTCAGGAATTCCATTTATAGGCTTTGATAGTCCTACATTCAATGCACCATTGAATGCCCAAGAGGGTCAGAATGAGGATATCCAGCTTGGTCAGGGCGGTGTACGACGTGTTAGCCAGAAGAGACATGCACATAGATGTGATACAGAGGGTCATCGGCGAACGAACTAAATATTTATATCAATTTGTATGTTGAATATTTTTTATTTTTTTCTTGCAAAATTTAAAATTGTCTTCAATAAAAATTAATCTTTTGCAAATGAGTCAAAATTTCATAGTTGATTATCTAATTAGTGTACATTAAAAATTGAAACAAGCACTTGAAAATAAAATCGAAATAGGCACTTGAAGCTTAAAATATTCTTAACACATGTTTAAATTAATAAAATATAAAACATAAAATATTCCTAAATCCAAGTTCTTAATTTAAACACGTAGACTCTATTGCTCTGAAATATTGGAAGCTCCACCATGAGTACGTGAACTAGACTGTGATCGAGTATGCGGCTTTGGAAACAAAACTGTTAATTTGTCCCACAACGGTTCTTCTTGCAGCATTGCATATGAGTGCGATTGAATATCATTCTAAAACATGTAAATTAATACTCCATCCGTCTCAGATCAGTTTTCACACTTTCCTTTTTTGTTTGTCCCATATCAGTTTTCACACCCAAAAATGGAAAGTTTTTTAATAACCCTTAACCTCAAAAGTTCCACTTATTTACCTCAATGTCATTACTTTTTCTTACACATTTAACTCACATCACACTAATTTATTACCTAATCAACCAAAATCAATTAAATTACACCTAATTAAAAAAACTCAGCCCGTATAAATACATAGTCCGTATAAAATATACTGAGCCCGTATAAAACATGTATTTAACCCAAAAAAATACACTAAGACCTAAAAAAAATACACCCAGCCCATATACATATACACAGCCCAATCAAAATACACTCAGAATAAATAAAATACACTTAGCCCATGTAAAATACACCTAGCCCATAAATACTCGGCCCATGTAGAATACATTTAAAATACAGAATACAAACCCTAGTTCTAGATCTCTCCATTATTCGCCTCTCTCTACCTCCTCTCTCTTCCCCCTCTACCCTTCACACGATCGCCGCCCCCTCTACCCTTCTCCATAACCACCCAACCTCTGCTATACTCCTCTCTCGAAACTTCTCCATTCACCGCCCACTTTTTATTTCTCCTGGAAACTCTAAAACTCCTCACATACAAAATACATTTAACCGTAGAAAATACATTCAACCCTTTGTAAACCCTAGTTCTTCGAAGAACTAATAGAAGAAGAAAAACACGATCAACGAAGTTGAAAGTCAGAAGCACATCTCCGGCTATGACAACGACGTCTTTGTTGTAGATCTTGTGGTTTGTATAATTTTCTCTGCGCAGATCGGCGTTGTTTAACGCTGGCGAGAAGAGAATACCTCATGTATTTGTAAATACATCATGAAATCGGGGCTATCTTCAGGTCTCCTCTTCCTGCTCTGTTTGTGAGGATTGTTAAAATTAGAAGTTTTTTTAAAGCAAATTGATGATTTTTTTTTAAAACAGAGAGAAGATTTTTTTTTTTTTTTTTGTTGTTGATGCGAAAAAAATGGATCTGAAGTTGGGTTATAGAGAATGAATGTATTAGAATTGATGGGGTTATCGCCATTTTTTTCTATGTTTTTTTTTACTACAACATTTTGTGATGATTTGTTTTTTTTACCGTATTTCTGTGATGGTTTAAGTTGCAGAGAAATTGATGAAGATTGCAGTGATAACTTTGGTTTGATTATTAGAACCATTCTAATACAGTTTTTAATAATTGTACATACATTTTTTTAAGTTAATCTCTTATTAGCAAAAAGGTAAAAGGACTCCAATACCCTTACTTTATCATTTGATTAAAGCCCAAATAGTGATTTTCTTATTTTTTGTGCCCAGATCAGTATGAAAACTGATCTGGGACAGAGGGAGTAATAAATTAGATAGGATGAATTAATATAAATAATAAACAACAAACACAAGTGGAGTTTAAATAATTTACCATCAACCAACGATTTCATATTTTGTCGGATGCAATCAATAAGTGTGTTGAACGGTCCCAATGGACCCCCTTCGTAGTGAGCATCTTGTACCAACAATCATGACGTGATCTGAATTTACCAATTCTTTCAATTACATTATCTCTGTTAAAACTTTTTGTTTGAAATTGAACGCTAAGATGGACCACAGCTTGAATAATGCATGTTGTGTTTTCTGTTTTTTTTATCCCACTCTCCGTAATAGTACCGATCTCATAAAAGATCAGCAAGAACTATGTCGGCCTCTGGAGTCCATAGGCTGTCGTTCTCAAAACTCTCGAACGTATTTTTTGGTTCCCATGGAATTAGACTTGTCATTGTAGACTGAAATAATCATAGTAAATATATTTAAATAATACGGTAAAAAATTATTTTACAAATAAAATTGCATTGGGTTTATTAATGTAGTGGTGTTTAAATAAAGTAGAAGTTAAATAATATCACAAGAAAAACCAAACTAATATGGACACAATAAAATATGTGGGTATATTAATGCAGTGGGTGTATTAATACATCGGTGAGTGAACAATAACACAAGGACAACTGAAATTTGCTTAAATCATCTATGTCGCGGTGAAGACCCTGGATTCGCACTTCCAGCTTGATCACGTGCTTGATATCGTTGTCTCTCCCGAGTTTGTGCCCAATCCATCTCGTTGAGAATTCTAGTACTGACATCCCGACCGCAACGTTTAATTCGACGTTGAGGATTATGTTTTAATATGACAGATGTCTCGTCCCATTCCTCTTCATCTGCCAACGGTAAAAATATTGGAAAACTGTACATGGAAACGTATGTTTCTGTACTATAACATTGGTGAACCAGCACGGAAACCTCAAATCGAAAATGTCTGCAAAGAGTCATTACATGTGCGCACGGGATACCACTGAAGCTTCATTTACCGCAAGAATACTCTCGTGTTGATAATTTTACTATGTAAGTATATGAGCGTCTAGAGCCATCATAAAATGTTGAAACACTAGCAATCTAGAGAACGTTACTATAACTATCCACTGTGAATCTCGATCTCAGTTCTTCTTCAACTTCCTTTTCAAAAAGTCTCAAAATATTATCTGGAAACCTTTGATTAGTTTGTTGAAGCTGCATTGCAAGCTTCTCTCTTTCGACGAAAATATTCTTCGATATTTGAAATGTGATTCGCACAATTGCTGAAATCGGAAGACTTCGTACACCAACTAATACGCCATTGAAGCATTCAGATATGTTGGTGGTCATAATACCACAACAGCGACCTTGGTCGTGGAAAAATGTCCATTTAAATTTGTCGAAACTATCCAAATAAGCAAATGCAGCAGGGTTCAACTCTTTGATTTGATCCATTATCTGTTCAAACTTAACCACAATGTATGCTCTTCCCGCATTATAGCATAAATCCTTCAGTTGCAAACACTTGAAACGACTATTGAATTTTGAAGCAATGTGTCTAAGGCAGAAACGATGTACACCCATTGGTTCTTGAAAAACTGAGATATACTCAATTGCCTTCAATATGCTGATGTGTCGTTCAGAAATTAGGCAAACACCCTGAACTCCACGAACCACATGTGTCGCCAGCATACTTAAAAACTAATGTCATGAATGAAAAGTCTCTTCATCAACGATAACATAAGCTAAAGGGATAATCTATTGATTTGGGTCAATGATGATCGCAATCAACAACTTGTGTTTGTATTTGGTGTAAAGATGAGTGTCGTCCACAGTGATGACTTTTCGGCAATATTGGAATGCATCAATACATGGTTTAAAAGTTCAAAACACATACCCCAGTGTGAAGACATATGTAGATGGGTCTTGTCCGGCATGACACCACTCCATAATCGTTCCAGAATTATATCTCTGCATAGCTCTCATGAACTTCGATAAATATTGACATGAAGTCTCCCACGTCCCATACATATTCTCTACAGCACGTTTTATCGTTTTCCATGCCATATGGTAGGACACCTCATAATTATATTGATTAACCACATTTACCTGTAATCAAATAATTTCGACATTAGATCAATAGATCTTTATTGGGAATCAAATGGAATAAATATACTAGCATTACCTTTGCATCTGATGCTTTGTATGCTGGATTTATCTTAACTTTGCATACCTGCTATCAAATTCATACATAGATTTCTATGACACGTGTTAGTAGCATTGATAAGACAAGTATTATTTGGTCCTATTTGGGATATTTTCCAACGTCCAGTCTTTTTTGAACAAATTCCCCACAAAAATCAATTGCATTGTTGAATTGAACTATTCTGTTCAATCCTCCTTGCGTTTTACTTGCAAACAATTTTCCAAATTGTTGGAGTACTCTCGACAACTGCATAATCACGTAGCGCATGTTGTATTGAATAATTCTTAACAGCAGACTGCAATTGATTTTTATTTATAAAAATTATTCCCTTCATCAGAATTCCCACATCATCATTATATGTAAAATCAATAGGCACGTCCTCATACGATGAATTGAAAAATGACGCCCTAGATAAACTAGGATGTTGTGTTTGTAGTTGTATATTTCTACTCGTCTGGACTTGATCTTAACATTATGATCCTCGTCTGAATCGTCTTCATCATCATTTGCTTCATCATCATCTGGCTCAGAATTGGGTACATCATTAGGTCCAAAATAGTCACATGCAACTTCCCCAGTCCTTAACATGCACCCATCGTCATCATTCGGGTGAAATGTGGCATTTCAAATTTGTCGATAATGTAGGATGCATGTTAGTTCAAAATATCCATTTGAATATGCGATGATTGTGTTGGTAAAATCATTTCTTGTTGAACATATAACTCAACTGATCTAAAACCAACATTCGAATAAAAAAACCAAAAGTTGCGATTGCATGTGATTGAATAAATATCTGATGTGTCAGCATATTTTGCTGACACGTTCAAATTATACTCATTCAAGTCAAATCCAGTCATTTCAGACAACAAACAAAGTAGATCATTATAATCAATCTTACGATCCACTCTTAGTAATCCAACATTTATTTCCCCACAACGTACAATTATTCCAATATCACTCATATTGCTATATCTTTAATAAAAAAAAATGGAAGTGATCAAAACACAAACAAACATCGTTGCATCAATATTAGAAATTGTACGCGTGTTGTATCTAAAAATTACCAAATTTAAATATGTTATTATACACTCAGTAGGAAACAACTTTCATTTAGAAACCTAAGTCATTCGAGCTACAGATCGTTACCAGATTTTTAATAAAAACGAGTGTGTTGCAAAGTTCATAAAAAATATACACATTTCACATAAAAATTCATAACTCACTATAAACTCATCAAAAAATTATCAAATTTAAATATGCTATTCTACACTCAATACGGAACAACTTTTATTTAGAATCCTAAGTTATTCGAGCTACGGATCGTTACTAGATTTTTAATGAAAACGAGTGTGTTACAAAGTTCGTCAAAAAATTACACATTTCACATAAAAATTTATAACTCACTGTAAACTCATCCAAAAATTACCAAATATGAATATGTTATTCTAAACTCAGTAGGAAACAACTTTCATTTAGAAACCTACATTATTCGAGCAACGGATCGTTACCAGATTTTTAATGAAAATGAGTGTGTTGCAAAGTTCGTCAAAAAATATACACGTTTCACATAAAAATTCATAACCCACTATAAAATCATCCAGAAACTACCAAAATTGAATATGCTATTCTATACTCAGTAGAGAACAACTTTCATTTGGAAACCTAAGTCATTCGAGCTACGGATCATTACCAGATTTTTTATGAAAACGAGTGTGTTGCAAAGTTCGCTAAAAATATACACGTTTCATATAAAAATTCATAACTCACTGTAAACTCATTTAAAAATTACCAAATTTAAATATATTATTCTACACTCAGTAGGGAACAACTTTCATTTAGAAATCTAAGATATTCGAGCTACAGATCGTTACCAAATTTTTAATGAAAACGGGTGTATTGTAAAGTTCGTAAAAAATATACACGTTTCACATAAAAATTCATAACTCACTGTAAACTCATCCAAAAATTACCAAATTTAAACATGTTATTCTAAACTCAGTAGGAAACAACTTTCATATAGAAACCTAAGTTATTTGAGCTACGGATCGTTACCAGATTTTTAATGAAAATGAGTGTATTGTAAAGTTCGTCAAAAATATACATGTTTCACATAAAAATTCATAACTCACAGAAAACTCATCCAAAAATTACCAAATTTGAATATGTTATTATACACTTAGTAGGGAACAATTTTTATTTAGAAATCTAAGTTATTCAAGCTACGGATCGTTCTCAGATATTTAATGAAAGCGAGTGTGTTGCAATGTTCATAAAAAATATACACGTTTCACATAAAAATTCATAACTCACTGTAAACTCATCTAAAAATTACCAAATTTGATTATGTTCTTCTACACTCAGTAGAAAACAACTTTTATTTAGAAACTTAAGTCATTCAAGCTACGGATCATTACCAGATTTTTAATGAAAATGAGTGTGTTGCAAAGTTCGTAAAAAAAATAAATGTTTCATATAAAAATTCATAACTCACTGTAAACTCATCCAAAAATTATTAAATTTGAATATGTTATTCTAAACTCAGTAGGAAAAATTTTAATTTAGAAACCTAAGTCATTAGAGCTTTGGATCGTTGCCAGATTTTTAATAAAAATGATTGTGTTGCAAAGTTTGTCAAAAATATACACATTTCACATAAAAATTCATAACTTACTGTAAATTCATCCTAAAATTACCAAATTTGAATATGTTATTCTAAACTAAGTAGGGAACAACTTTTATTTAGAAACCTAAGTCATTAGAGCTACAGATCGTTACCAGATTTTTAATGAAAATGATTGTATTGCAAAGTTCGTAAAAAATATACACATTTCACATAAAAATTCATAACTCACTGTAAACTCATCCAAAAATTTTCAAATTTGAATATGTTATTCTAATCTCAGTAGGGAACAACTTTCATTTAGAAACCTAAGTTATTCAAGCTACGGATCGTTACCAAGTTTTTAACGAAAATGAGTGTGTTGCAAAGCTCGTAAAAAATATACACATTTCACATAAAAATTCATAACTCACTGTAAACTCATCCAAAAATTACCAAATTTGAATATATTATTCTACACTCAGTAGGAAATAACTTTCATTTAGAAACCTATGTCATTTGAGCTCCGGATCATTACTAGATTTTTAATGAAAATTAGTGTGTTGCAAAGTTCGCCAAAAATATATACGTTTCACATAAAATTTCATAACTCACTATAAACTCATCCAAAAATTACTAAATTTTTATATGTTTTTCTACACTCCGTAGGGAACAACTTTTATTTAGAAAACTAAGTCATTAGAGCTACAGATCGTTACCAGATTTTTAATGAAAACAATTGTGTTGCAAAGTTCGTCAAAAATATACATACATAAAAATTCATAACTCACTGTAAACTTATCCAAAAATTACCAAATTTGAATATGTTATTCTACACTCAGTAGGGAGCAACTTTCATTTAGAAACCTAAGTCATTCAAGCTACGGATCGTTATCAAATTTTTAATAAAAACGAGTGTGTTGCAAAGTTCGTAAAAAATATACACGTTTCATATAAAAATTCATAACTCACTGTAAAATCTACAATGATAAAATCTACACAAATGAAATCTACAAACTTATTTCATATTCAATAATGTACACTCAATAATATACACAACCTACAAAAATAGTAAATTATGAGATATTGAATAAATACCAACCTGAAAGTATCAAGAAAATAATATTTTTTCAAACTGTGTGTACAAGTCCAATATTCTTCCAAAAATTTCTACAACAATTAAAACACGTATTATAAAAAATTAATTAAATAATATTAACTAAAATAAAAAATGTACTACCTCCGTCCCGGATCAGTTTTCACAGTTGACTTTTCAATGGTTTTTGTGTGAGAATTATTTCATAGTAATATGTGTACAAAAGTTATTTTATATGAATGATATGATAGTTGACCTTATTAACTAGCATATCATTCATATAAAATAATTTTGTACACATATTACTATGAAATAATTCTCACACAAAAACCGTTGAAAAAGTCAACTGTGAAAACTGATATGGGACGGAGGGGGTATATATTACATAAAATTTAAATTTTCGTCACCTTTACTTTCACAAAATTGTGCTTTCCAAATAATAATGTTCTCCCTCAACTTGTTCAAGTATTTTTCAAGCTCACTTTGCCTCAACTCATGAATTTTCATCTTCAGCAATACACATATATATACTACATAATTATATTGTAATGCATTTGTGAAATACAGTATAATTAGGAATCCGATGCTCACAAATGCGGTCAAAGGCTGCACACAACCTGCACACTAGTCTTGCATGCATGAGAAATGACTAGTCTTGCATGCCTGAGAAGTGACATGAGCTGCAAAGTTGAAAATTTGAAAAATATTTTTAAGGGGCGCTGTTAGTGGTGGCGCCCCTTTAATTTTTTTAATGAAATTACATAAATAATGGATAGTTGTCGGATGTTGTCGGATTGGGGAAAACGGCTACAAGGGGCGCCGTTGGTGGTGGCGCCCCATTAAAAAATAAATTTTTTTCTTTTTTTTTTAGTGGTTGCAGTGTTTGTCGGATTGGGGAAAACGACTACAAGGGGCGCCGTTGGTGGTGGCGCCCCATTAAAAAATAATTTTTTTTTTTTTACTTTTTATTCAGTGGTTGCAGTGTTTGTCGGAAAAGTAGAGAGGACGCTATCAGCTATGGCGCCCCTCCACAAAATAAAAATTCGCCTCAAAACAACCATAATATTTTTTTTTATCGGTAAATGTTAGTTGTTAGTGGTTAGAAATTAGTTCATCAAGTCTCCGTACAATTCTAAATTCAACCATAATATTGAAAGCGGTTTTCAAATTAATTAAAAAATCCAAACAAATATTTAGTGATAAGAACATTTGTCACGCTATATCTCCTAATCGAGTTAAAAAATTTTGAGAATTAAAAATAAATGCATCAACAATACACTTGCATTCAAAATAGAGTACTTAAGTAATACATACTGAAAATACAAATGCTTGTCTTACCTCAATGTTCGGGCTACGGGAGTGGTGGAGTGGTGGACGGCAACTTTATCGGCGAAAGGTAGGGAAACGGGGCGCGCACCTAATCGACGGCAATGTGGACCAAAACATGAGGCTGTAGCTACATAATGAGACGGTGGCTAGCGTTGTAACAAAAGGAGGGGATCGACGGCGAAGTGGACGGGTTTTGGAAGGCAACGGGTTTCTATGTCTTTGTTTTTTTGCAGAAATATTTTTGATTCTTACAATTTTTGAACTTAAAAAATGGGAAATTATAAAAAAATCATTTGAAAAGAAGCGGGCCTTAGTAAATTCATTTTTGTAAGGTATGAAGTGGACCAAATAACTAGAACTAGGGGCCCAAGTATTTATCTAGCAAACATGTTTAAGGCACAATAGTGGGTGAAACTTAAAAAAAAATTGATACTCCTATAATTTAAAAAAAAAAAAAAAAAAAAGGTAATTGATCTACATCCGACAAAATGAGGAACAACAAAAAAAAAATTGGAATTCATACGTCTGTTAGAAGACGTTTTTGTTTAAACTCATAGACAAGTTCTTATTCACTTGATTATTATAATATTTTGTCCACAATGATGAGTATTGACCTTATTGTTTATATCAACATATGTTTAAATCATCAATTAACAACAACAAATACTACGGAATAGCATGATAGCATGAAATATTCTACACACAACTTGTAATTAAATATTTGAAGAGAGACTAGTAAATACCAAAATAACTTATCTCAATCTCATACATGTTTCTGAATTAAAAGCATTAAATAGTTAAGTAAACATAGTCAAACAAAATGAGATTTAGGCACTACATTAAATTAAGTGTTCATAGTGTATCACTTAGGTTAAATTACTAAAATCTATAATAAATATGCCCACTAGAGTTGCAAGTAACCCACTAGGATACAACGCACATATTTAGATCTTTTTTCCTCAAGCATACCCATGAACATTTCGAGGCAATCAGCATTCTTCGCTAACAAATGAGCACTATCGACCATCTCGTCTTCAGAGAGCTCAGGTATTGCAGCCAATATGTTGAACAACTGTCTTCTGACGTTGCCTAAGTTAGTCTCATATCCAAGGACACGAACAAGGTTGTTCATGCGTTCATCAGAGGATTTGTTCATTTTTTCCAATACATCACATAGCTTATCATATGGGGATGTTTCCACAGTCACTTTTTTCTTACCGGTACTCTTTAAATCTGTTTTATCCACAGGGGTGGCTTCACTGTGAACTTCCATGTCTACAGCCGCTTCTTCAGGAAACACAGATGACAGATTATAAAGAATATCACCATTGTCAGAGGGATCTTTAGTGACTAAGCCATTAACAGCCTGCATTACATCTTCTGCAGTACCGCCATTCGTCCTATCCTTTCCAAAAATCTTGTTTCAAGCTTCGTACAAAGGCCAGGCTTTGTAGCGCATGTTCATGCATTGGGATCATTCTTGCAATAAAAATTTAGGCATATAATTAGAAATGTTTACAAAGTAAAATGAATATCATGAAACAAACAATACAACAACAAAAAAACTATTTTACAACTCACTAAATATCAAAATTTGTTGCCATAGAAATGGAAAAGCTTCATACACAATTACATAGGAAAAAAATAAAAAAAATCCATGGATTCTTCATTTTGCCATATATTTCATTAAACGATTAATCATCACAACAATTCATCTCACTTAATCATCACAATACATATAGCCATTCATCCTACTTAATCATCACAATCAAGATACACTCACATTTATCCCACTTAATCATTGTAGGATCAAGCGCTTGCCACTAGATTAAAAGCCCGAACTTGTAGTGAGGTGCTACGTTATTTCCTTTAACCATATCTAGCTGCAGTGCCACGGTTCGAATGCGTTCCGGACTTGGCCCACCTGCCTTTATCACGTCCGGCGAGGCTAGAAGATGCTGGACTCTGCGCCCAACAATCCCACCCCTCCCCCCAAGCACCTGCCAACCTCCGCGGCTGATGGCCTCCACATGGCCACTGGACTTGGCAACTAGCCTCCGCCCAACAAATGCTTTACTTGGGATTCGAACCCGTGACCTGTTCTCTGATACCAATTGTAGGATCAAGCGCTTGCCACTAGACTAAAAGCCCGGACTTGTAGTGAGGTGCTACTTTATTTCCATTAACCATATCTAGCTACAGCGCCACGGTTCGCATGCGTCCCGGACTTGGCCCACCTGCCTTTATCACGTCCGGCGAGGCTGGAAGGATGCTGGACTCTGCGCCCAACAATCATCACAAGACAGATGATCATTTATCCCTTAATTTATTCCGTAGTCAACATGTACAATGAAAACAACAAAATTATTCTTTCAACGAGAAAGAATAATTTAAATTTTACACAAACTAAAAGTAATGCAGTATTGTGTTATGTGGCTTGGTTCTACTACAAAAAAATTACCTTTGACTACACAATGCACAAATGACAACTATTTGGCTAACATAGGCAATGTTAATTATGAAACAGTAAACAAAGATTTAGTGAATAGGTTTATCAATACAAATAAAACATTTCAAATAACCAACAAATACCAATTAAAATTTGAAATTTTTAAAAAAGTAAATTTTGTGAAGTACATTTACCTTCACAATTACATCTCAGGCTTCATTGTGGCAATCGATGAGACTAGTTGTGGAGTTGAATCCTATCCTAGAATTTTCGTTCAACATCGTAAGGAGAGAGACATGTGTTTTTTTCCAGATAGTAATCCTAGAAGTAATGTGTGGATTGGCACGAATGTCCGTCTCAGGAAGCCGCTCTCCCATTCCATGCTCTAACTTCTGCAAATAGCCACGCTTGAACTCGTTTTCAATCTTCCAACCAGTATTTACAAGATCCTTCATCAAATCAGCGAGAATAGCTTCCTCAAACGGAGTCCAGGCCCATCGATGTCGTTCGGTTTTTTTGCCGTTCTTAACACCAAAACTACTGCTACCACCACTCTCCAACGCACAAGGTCTCGGCATTAAAAAAAAGTTCTTTACAACTTAAACGAAAAGAGAAAATGAAGAATAGGTGGTTGTCGATTAAAACCTATTCTGGTAGATGCGTGTCCGAGGAGTATATGGTTGGTCGGAGTCGGCGTCGCCGTCGAAAAATGGATTCGAGTATTGTTTCGCTTCCTTCTCATGGGTTTGTGCATGCAGTGGCTATTGAAGAACCCTAGTTGGGTGGCGTGAAAAGTGAGTCTATTTCAATGGGGAAGAAACCGTTGTGAAGAGAGGGAGAAAAGGGTATTCTAAAAGGGTTAAAATTATCTTTTAATATCTTATCTTATAACTTATCTTATCTATCAAACACATATACTGAATTTGTGTACTTATTTTCAATCCTACCAAACAACTTTTAAAAATTTCTTTACATCCTATCAAATATCAATAAATAATATTTATCTCACCTAAACCCTTAAAAGGTTTCTCAATCTCTATCTTAAGTCATTATCCTATGAGACCTACCAAATTGGTCCTAAATATATGAACAAAAATCTTGGTGTGAAATCGTGTCATAGAGACACAATTACTTGTTTACTCATGTAGTATTAAAAATAACATAGTATAAGTGGGGGTGTAAATGAGGTGAGTCGAGTCGAATAGTATTTAAATTGGAACTCGATCGAGCTCAATTCTTTTGAACTCGAGCTCGACTCGATGGCAAACTCGTAATACTCGATAACTTATATAATTTGAATATATTTGTAATTAGATATTATTTCATTTGTAATTAGAGTATATTTATAAACAATTAGCATGTTTTAAGTAAAAAAGTAAAATTATAAGAGTGTGATTAAACTCGCTAGTCTGACGAGTCAAGTAATACTGAATTCAAACTCGAAAATTACTCGAGTAGCTCGAACTTGAGTTCGAGAACTATGTAGGCTTCTCTTTTAACCTAATGATAAATCATGATAAATATATACTCCTACATGTTTTATTTTCGAATTTCGAGACTCCCACATAATATAACTCGAATTTAAAAAAAAAAAAAAAAATTATGGGCTTTATATACAAGCTCAAATCCGGATAAATAAGGATATATAAATGGGCCCCATGCAGCCCAAAATCGTATATACAAATGGGTGTAGTACACATAAATTAAGGGCCCATATGACCCATCATCTTGTAAAATTTATAAGTGTCCTGATTTAGAAATCCTGCATATTATAAAATGGGGATAAAGCATGTAGCATATTCGTTTTATTTGCAAAATCACAAATACAAACATATGCATATATATACGTGTATGAATAAAAATTTATATATATATATATATATATATATATATTATGCAACTTAAAAGTATTTTTTTATTAAAAGTATTAATAAATTAGTAGTATTAATTTTTTAACTAAAAGTTCACTAGACATGGGAAAGATAAGAAGCAAAAAAAGCGCAAAAATATAAAGGGCTTAATTTTTTCTACACCGAGCCCTGTAAGTTTTATGTAGGATCGGCTTTGCTAAAAAGTATTAGTTCTGTATAATTATACTCACTTCGTCCTTCTTCATATTTAACATTTGAAGAATGATATGAGTTTTAATGAATATATTATTTTATTATAAAGTTGCCGGTGAAAAGTGCACAAAAAGTAAAAAAAGTAGAGATAATATAAGAAAAGTAAAAAAGTAGAGTATTTTATTATAAATATGGAACCACAACTTTTTAAAAAAAGACATGTTAAACTTTAAGTGGTACGCCCAAAATGGCATAATAGTAAATTTAAAGAGGACGGAGGAGTATTGTACAACTAGGACCCGTTTGTTTTAAGTTATTAAATTTAGAGGGATAGTGCATGTGATACATTTGACTTTCTATGTATGATATGGTTTACTATATTATACAAATCACATGTTTGTACAACATAGTTTATCATGAGTCATGATATTTTCAAGTGTTTGTCTTAAGAATTAATTCATGTAATAAGTTAAAATTTTACAATTATACTCTCATTTAAAATACTTTGTTAGAACAAAAAGGGATATTTTTGTCAATAAACTTGGTAATGTAGTGGGTGATAATTATAATACTACCTAGAATGAAGGATACAAATTCACTCAAAAATGAGAAAAGACATATCGATTTTTTTTTTACGGGATTTAGGTAATACAAATGAAACAATAATAAACATTTAAATTTTATGAAAAACTAATTATATCTCTTGTAATTACACAAAACAAATAGGCCCAAAATGTGTAAGAGTGTTACTTTACCTACAAACATATCTTGCAATAAAATTCTAGTTGGATTCGATATTTATAAAATAATTAGAAGTTGCAAAAATTAATACTAAAACCTCTCAAAAGCTCTTTTGGAGCATGATTATATAAAAGGCAAGATATATTTGCAGATTGAAAACATCTTCACATGCACTTTCTCGATTCAACAAAGTCTCTTACACTAAATTGCAACTTGCAGTGGAAAACCACACTTTGCCGTACAATTTTGTAGCGATTGAATATTTCTAACACATGCATGGAAGATATATTAAAGTAGTATCCAATGTTTATATATGTAAACTCTGCCCAAAATGGATAAGCTTTACCTAATATCCATAGTCTAATCGATTTAGTTTCTTTTTTTTTTACTCCAGTTGTTCAATTTTTTATTTTTTTAATTCAACCATCAGAAACAATATTTATGTTACTTTGTTTCTGTTGGATTGAAAATCACGTCAATTTGCTCAAATGAACAAATCAATATTTCTCCAACGGCAGTTTAATATTGATTCGTTCATTTGAGCGAGTACATTTTCATTAACTCAAAGCAATCAGTTTTGATATGAATTCAATTTTTTTTTTTTTTTTGATCGGGGAAAGGGTGACTCGAACCCATGACCTTTTATATGAATTCAATCTTGATTAATAGTTCAATTTTGTTTATTGGATAAATAGTGATTCGAACGTATGATTTTACTTGCATAGGTGATGGGGCTCTAACCATTTAAATTTTGTTCCCTTATATTGATTTATAGTTCAATTGGACCGTGTTTTCATTTTTCTATATTTTTTTTGGGCCCTACTATTTACACCTCCATTTTTATTAGATGCACCCCTATTTACAATAATTTTTAGCTTAATGTACCTTCAAACATAGCTATAAAGTAGATGTATCTAATAAAAATTGAGGTGTATATAGTAAGAGTCTTTTTAGTCCAGTTGATTAGGCCTCGGCCCAATTTACCTTTAGAAATATTACAACATATTTACCTCTACTTTTAATTTTTAAATACAACATCAATTTATCTCTATAAATAGTGTTAGCAATTAGTGAGAAAAAAAAAAAAAAGGAACAAGATTGTGAAATAGATTGCTAATTAGTAAGAGCATTAAATTATTATTTGAATATGTTTATTGAAAAAGATATGTTTTTCAGACTCAATTATAATTGCAATTTTATTTTAATGTTATGCATTTTTTTTATTTTAACACACATCAAGTTGTGAGATTTAAAACATTAAATAATATTTTATAAATTCTTGAATACGCTTCTAATATATATATTCATGCTTGCCCTACTCAGTTATATAAAATTAAAAAAATAAAGTTGGTCAACAAGAAATAAAAAAGAAATTGCTCTTCTTCTTCTTCTTAATTTGTGTGATTCCAGATATAAAATATAAATATGTAAATATTCGGAAAAATGTTGAAAAGAACAAGGGACCGACAATAGTGTAATTAAACCAATCAAGACAAAGTCAGCCTACGATCGCGGAATTAAATTTCCACCCTAACTTTTCGACTTTCGACGGTGGAAATTTCATAAAGAAAGATGCACAAAATCTTGAGCTAAACAATTTCATATAAAATTAATAAAATTATACTTATTTATTGATCGGATTTGATTTTATGCCCAGAGGTGGACACCAATTTATATGTCCACCGTTTATATGACATGTCAATCACCTATCATGTAATGTTACATATGCAGGGGAGTCCACTATTATTTAATTAATTACTTATGTGACATCACATTATTAATGGTGGGCATATAAATTGATGTCCACTGTGGGCATAAGATCAAATCCGATTTACTGATACCACAATCATTTGGTGATATTGTTACAATTATAAACTAATAATATCAGTTGCATACAAGAATGATACGAAAAGAAAATAAACAGTATACAATTTTATTATTTTTAAGTGAATAGATTTTCTTGTGTATATCTTTTTAGTGTTAAAGGGATATAAATTTCAATATGTTACACGTAACACGTTACTTAATTACGACATAGGTTCGAAGTCCAACATTGGAGTGACTTCGTTAGCAACTAAAATGATGTTGTAGGGGACCCAATCAATCAACTTTTTTTTTTTGATCAGACAAAGAAAATTTTATTTCTCACCAAAATTGGGTATAAAGAGTACCCAAAGAATACACTGTACATCAGGCTACACCCCAAAAATAAACTCAAAACAAACCTCGAGGATCAAACAGCCACTGATTCCACTCGCTATTACAATTGAAGAAATTTTTAATTAGACACCAACTCCATACTCTGCCTTTCACCTCTTCTAAAACTTTTTCAGAATTGAATGCAATATCATTAAAAATGACATTATTCCTTGTCTTCCATATCACCCAAACTATACACTCCCAAATACACATAGAAAGAGTCTTACCTCTTTTCCCTTTGAATAAGCCTGAGTGCATGAGAAAATTACCAATGATATTCTGATGGATAACCATTGGGACACCTAGCCAAGAGTAGCAGGTTCTCCATATTTCGAAGGTCACTGGACAGAGAAAAAATAAATGTGCAGCGTCCTCCTCTTGTGCTTTGCATAGACAGCATTGTCGCTCCTCCGTCGACAACTCAACACGCCGTTTTACCAGATTCAATTTAGTAGGTAATCTATCCTGCAACAGTCGCCACGTCATTACCGAGACTTTGATCGGAGAAAGCTTATTCCAGATTAACGTGCAGGCCTCTCCAATATGGTTCAATTCATTGCCGGCTTCGGTCCTGACTCGTAGTAGTTGATACGCTGACTTTGTGTTGAAACTCCCATCGACATTTGCTTTCCAAATCCATTTATCCTTTACATCTTGCCGTAGATTGTACCTGTTAATCACATTCAGAAATTGAGAAAACAAATTCATATCCCGTTCCAAAAGACCTCTCCTCCAAGCCCATCTCCACTCCCATACTCCCTCAACCCAAGCTCCCATAGTATTAATTCTACAGTTTTTTGTTACACTCAAATGATAAAGTCTTGAAAATTGATTTCTAAGAATTCCACTCCCCACCCAAGTCTCTTCCCAAAACTTTGTCTCCCCCCCATTCCCGACTATTTTCTCTATGTTCTCCCATAACCATCTTCCACTCTCCCCTCTTCCTAAATTGACAACCTCCCTCCACCAACAAGACCATCTCGATTCCCTCCCTTCCGAGACAAAACCCCCCTCCCCTAAACTCAACATCCCATGGAGCGATGTAATGACCTTAACCCACAAACAATCCCTACACGATAAAAAGCGCCAAAGCCACTTACTAACTAAAGCTTTATTAAAACAATCAATATCTTTCACACCCAAGCCCCCCTTCTCTTTTGGAAAACAAACATACTCTCATTTTACCCAAGCAATCTTATTAAGACTCTCACCACCCCCACAAGAAATTACGCGGAACCGAGATTCAACGCTCTCAAGGATTTTCTAGGGATGCAAGAGAAAGAAAGGTGATAGATTGGGATAGTCGTGAGGTGTTTGCATTCAAAAGAGTTACTCTTCCCCCGATCGATAACTTGCGATGTTCCCACCCCTTCAGCCTGTTCTTCACTTTTTGTATAGTATCCGACCACTCCAACTCCCTTTTATATCACCCCAACTTTGATTCCCAGGTATGAAAAAGGAACCGTCCCTATTACGCACCCAAGAATCCCAGCCATTGATTCCAGTATGTTTCTATCAACATTAATGCCCATGATGCTACTCTTGCTATAATTAACCTTAAGACCAGAAATCAACTCGAAACAGTAAACATCTCATTGCCCAAGCATTGTCTGCGGACGAAATGAAGATGGTGTCATCCGCATATTGCAAATGTGACACCAAAATTTTCTCTCTTCCCAAAACTGCCGCCTCTAACAGCCCCTCATCAATCGCTTTATTCACTAACAGCCCCAAGCCTTCTGCCACTATCAAGAATAAAAACGGAGAAAATCAAAGTCCTCTTTCCAATTTGAATTCCCCGGAGGGGCTCCCATTAACTAGAACATTCGCTGTAGCCGTTGACACACACTCAATCATCCACCTCGTCCATTTATCACAAAAATTGAACTGAAGGAACATTGCTTCAAGAAACTTCCAATCAACAGTATCGTAAGCTTTTGCGAAATCGATTTTAAAGAATACCCTCTCAATTTTAATCCTCCACCGCCTCATTCAAAATTACAATCCCATCATGAATCATCCGATTACCCACAAATGCACTTTGATTTTCTGAGATGATGCTGTCCATAACCTTACATAATCTACCAGCAAGCACCTTTGCTAGTATCTTATAAATGCCGATCAAGGATATCGGACGGAAATCGATGCCCCCTTGAATCCTCCTTCTTAGGAATTAACACAATATACGATGGATTTAGACCTCTTACCAGTTTGCCATTCCGTGAAACTCCTCCATGAAACGCATAATAATATCAGCCTTTACAATCTCCCAACACTCCTTAAAAACCGAAAATTAAATCCATCGGCCCCGGACTCTTCGAGTCCTCACAACTCCAATTGCGGCTCGAACCTCAATTTCGGAAAAGGAGCACAGAGCATTATGTTATCCTCCTCGAGAAATTCTCCTTCTTGAAAAGCCCCTGTGGTAGCGATGGTCTTTGAATATTGATTCTTGAAGTGATTACGGAAAAAATCTCTCGATACCGTTCTTAACTCCATCGACCTCATCCACCCACTCCTCCCCAATCTGAATCCCTGCGATTTCATTACCCTTTCTTCGTTGATTCACCACCTTGTGAAAAAAACTTGTATTCATGTCTCCCTCTTTGATCCACTTTATCGCATCGAGCCCCACATTTGTTTCTCCGATTCAGCCCTTTAAAGAGTTCTCATTGCCGCTTTGTTTCTCCTAATCGATTCAACCAAGCCAAATACATCATCAACTATAAGCTCTTGAATTTCCTTCCTCAAGTCTTCAATATTTTTTTCCATAGCTCCAAAGACCAGTGATTCCCTTTGTTTTAAGGTATCCTTTAAAGCCTTCAATTTCTCTTTAACAACGAACGAAATCGATTATTGCTCCGGGCTTTTGAAACCGTTTCTTTAAAATCCACGTGTGTAGTCCACGCGTTGATGAACCTAAATGGCTTATGACCCCAATCTACAATCTTCGTCTCCAAAATCAATGGACAATGGTCGAGATTGACCTTGGTAAGCCTTTGTGGGAAGGCCACCTTTCTAGCCATTCATTATTCACCATAATCCTGTCCAAATTACTCTTTGCAAGTCTCTGTAAACTTCCGACCATATAACGGCAGATCAGTGAGTTCAGCCCTAGAAATAAAGTTCTCAAAAGCCCAGATATCCCTTCTATTCACAACTCCTGAAACACCGCTTCGCTCATGCTCGAACCTAATCGAATTAAAATCTCCAGCAAGACAAACGCAAACATCTGAATTTTGTAAAACCACTGACCTCAATCTATCCCATAGTTCGATTCTCTCCTCTAGGGGGCACGGCGCATAGACGTTTATAATGCAGCACCTAAGCACCAAGCTCCATTCATATGCCACGAGCTACTACAAACAAACTTATCTGGATTCCAAAGTGTAATGATACCACCCGCCCTACCTTCTGCATCCTTAGCTTCCCACCCACAAGAATTTCCCCAAATTAGTTTGCATTTTTCTTCGTTCACCCCTTCTAACTTGGATTCCTGAATACACACCAGATCCACCTTATGTTTCCTTACTAATTCCTGAATCTCTCTTCTTTTAATTCTACTCCCCACCCCTCTAATATTATAGGCTAACAATTTCATTTGGAACCATATTTCGAAATCTCCTTACCCGTGTCATCCCCGCAGTCAACCTGGTACTCCGACCCCATTAGGTTTCCAATGGCCGCATCTTCTTCCCCAAGTAGTCCCAATTTTTTTCCAAATTCCCAGGTTTTTCTTGCCTCCTCTATTTGCTCTGATTTCCCCACAAACACCTTTTTCTTGTTGCGCAAATCCCTATTGAATTCCCTGATGTCTTCCTCTGAGATCATACAGCTTGCGAACTCTACCCACTCTTGCTGAGATTTAGTACAATCTCTGTTGTCCATAGTGTGTTTTTTCGCTTTTCTGCCTTTGCTCTTTTTAATCCCCTTTTCCGAATCAAAAGACGCCGGAAGGATTCTCCTCTTTGCAACCTGGACTTCCCCTGTTCCTAAATAATTTCCTGTTGTGGATTTTGGGTCTTGTACCAAACCTAGATCTTTCCCCGATCTTGATTGTTGTGGGTCACTCCGAGTCACGATAATTGGGGGAGCTGACTCCTGTGATTTCTCAACATGGGCCGCATTCGTATCCCCTAAATGGGTTGGGCTTAGAATTAAATTACCTGGAATAGTGGAGGAGGATAAATGGGTCATGGGATTAGCAAGCCCAACACCACTTGACAATGTTGTGTCCAAAGCTTGTGATCCATTTTCCGTATCAAAGAATTGGTCACCACTAGACGCGTGCATCTGCTGGCCCCCACCTTTACTTAAATCTTCCACGTTTTCTGACGCCAGTCCCATATCCGAGGAAAGTACATCTCTGCTAGCCACCTTTGATAATTCCGATTGTCCCATAATAAATTCAGCCGTCTTTGGAGGTTCCACCTGATTGGTAGTATCAACGTGTAGTGGCCTTTCATCTTCCTGAGTTTTTCCTTGACTCACTGAGTCATCCTCACCGTCCTCCTCTTCACCTTTGATAGTTGCCACCGCCTGTTCAATGGATACTTCATGTTGCACCTCCCATTGTGATTCGTCCTCAGAATCCTCTTCAGGTCCTTCTGGCTTGGAAATGAATTCGCATGAACATCTAGATTCCTCAATCACTCTGATGTTAAAATCCTTCCCATCAATGCGCACTTTAAGAATTTTATCGATGTGATTCATAATATTCGCCGTGAGAAGAACTCTTGCTACAACAAGATTATTTTTTTCCTCTGTTTCTTTATCAAGTCTTACAAATCTACCCACCTGAGAACAGATTAACTCAAAAAAATTTTGCGACCATGCATGTATCGGGATGCCGTACCAGTTCGTCCAAACTGTCCTGCTGCTATTGACATCAATATCTTTCCACGGACGGACCCATTCAAACCAAAATGCTACCCACTCATCGAAATCTTCTAGTAAATCCTTCACCGAAACTTCCCTCATGCTTTGGATTAAAACTGCATTACCCCCCAAAGAACGTAATTTAATCATACTGCCACATTCACTTAATAACTCCTCGCCGTGTCCCTCTCATGAAAACTCTTGCTTAAGATATCCTGTATAAGAATCAACTGCCCATTTTTTCTCCTCGTCCGACGTTTGGTACTGAAGTGCCACCATATAGTTTGACTCAACTTTTTCCAAAACCGCCTTGTTCAGGTTGTCAACCCCTTCATCCTTACCTTTCTTAGCTTCAATATATGGTACTCCCTGTAATGCCTTACGAAATGACACATTTTCCTGAACCCGACCTTTGTACGCTGGAAAGGATTGGACGCGGGGTTTTTTTATAGGAATCGGCTCTCTCCTAAATTTTGGAATGAACGCTCTAAGTTTATAGCTATCGATCCAAACATCGTTAAGCCTAGCTAGCAAACTCTCCTCCTCATAGTTCCGGGGAAATCTCACGAAGCCGAACAGTTTTCCTTCCTTATCTCTTTTCCTTGGACAAAAAACATCCTTCACTTCTCCTACCTTACCAAGGTAAAACTTTAACTCGTCTACTGTGCAGTCCTCCGGAAAGTTTTTGAATAAAAATGTTTGCATCTCCTCATCTCTCAGGATCCGATCAACAGGCTTTTGAAATGCAGTGCTACGACCATGAACCTTTCTGTCACCTATCCTAGAGGATCTACGGTTAAACCTACGGTTTGGGTCCATATAGTGCCTCACCGGGGTGCTCTCGGAAGGGCGGCTCCGCCGCCAGGACTCTACCCTTTTTTTCCTTCTCACCTCACACCACTCTCTCTCTCTAGACTCCACCATTTTTCTCCTCCCAATCAATCAACTCAAACCACATTCTAATTATTACTCAAATTTTGACACGATGGAAGTAGGTGTTTTTTAAAGAAAAAAAACAATGCATTTAATAAGTGACTAAGAGAAAATTTGGAGGGAATGACCAAGAGGAATTATAAAGCAAATTCGACTTCGCAAAGAAAGCAAATTCGTGAGCAATCAAACATAGAATTGGGACGAAATTTGCATGTTATGATAAATAATAATAATAATAATATGCATGTTATGATAAATAATAATAATAATAATAATAATAATAATAATATAATAATAATAATAATAATAATAATAATAATATTGATGATGATGAAGATATTGTGTATATTTTTTTTTATCAGTAAAAAATAAATTTTATTAAATTGAGTACAAGAGGTACTCAACCTTTACAAATCTACTCCAATACAAAACAAATACATCATGCCGCCATTAGAAATCAGATTTCTAAAGCGATTCTTGGATTTTCCAGCCATTGTTTAGCCGTCATCTCTCGAACTCTAGTTGATACTACCTCAAACCACGATTTCAGATTCAATTTCAGTTCAAGAATCGTCTTCTCGGCATCTTTTTTCTCTTCGCCAAAGATCATCTTGTTTCTCAGCTTCCAAATAGCCCATACTACTCCTACCCATATTGAAACACTCATTTTCTTGAGGCCCCTCTTCCCAAGCATTCAATGTGTTGTAGCAAATTCCTACTTGGTTTGTTGTGTGTAACCATCTGGATCTTGAGCCAACCATACATCTTATTACATATATCTCTAGTACTTTTGCACTCTAGAATAAGGTGCCTATTTGTCTCCTCATTTTCTTTGCAGAAAATGCATTTCGTTTGTTCGCCAGCTACAATTATTCCTTGTCTCAGCAAATAGTTTATGCATCACATCGTGAATTCTTTTTTAATGATATTACTTATTTCAATTAGTATTATTACTCATTTCATTGTATAATATTATACAAAATATAATTACATTATGCACACCACTTGAATGATAATACTCATTTTACTTAATTTTATTACTTGTTTCATTGAATGATACTAATCGAGAACTAGTTATACAATACAACTATATCTTACATCAATTATATATATATATATATATCTTACATCAATTGTGTTATATCTTACATCAATTGTGTTATATCATATTTTATATTAATACTTTTTAAACACATTAAAATCATTTTACTGAGAAGTTTGTATTGAAACGGATGTACTCCCCCGTCCAAAGAATTTAGTCCGACTTTCCTTTTTAGTTTGTTCAAAAAAATTTAATCTTGCTTAAAAAAATAAAGCATATTATTCTTACTCTTCAAACATCTTTTTAATAATTATACCCTTCAACATCTCTATTGTGTACATACGTTACTATTATTTTTAAAAATATACAAAAAGAAATAAGGCTAAATTCTTCATAAGGAGAGAGTAGTATTTTATAAAATTCAACCTGGTGGTTTAGCCCACCTGGCCACTAGGTTCCTCACTTTAGTGGGAGGCCAGGTTCGATTTTCTTTGGGAACAAATTATGGAGTTATAAGGTGGCTTGGAGATATCTAGGAGTGTTTGGGTGTTTAGTGAACTAACTACGAATAACTAACATTTACCGATAAAAAAAAATTTTGTTTTATAAAATTCAACGACACCACGCAATTTTCACTAAACATTTTTTTTCCGATGAAAGGTTCCTATATATTGCCTTTTAGCACAATATTTAAAGAATTGTCGTAAAATAATACTCCCTCGTCCCAACATATCTTATACTTTGCCTCCCAACATAATTTCACACAATACTTTTTACACTAATTAAAAGTCAAACACTTTATCTTCTTACACTTTATTCTCTTACACTTTTTAAAAGTCAACAACCCAAAATACCCCTACAATTTATTCTCTCTCATACCACTTTATCACCAAAAAGCAACTTTTGTAGGAAATGAAGATTAAAGGGGGAGTAGTATAGTACAAGTAATGTAATATTGAAGAAGGATAAAAAGTGAAAAGAAAAACTATATTGACACAATGTACAACTAATATTTTTTTTCACATAAAACATGAATAATTTCTATTGAACAATATTGATTGTACACTAATTGTGTGTAATTATTGAGGGACTTTTGTTTTTTTATTGGCCATTTATCTTTACGCTTGCTTTCATTTGAACATTAACTATTTTTTTCTTTCATTTTGGTCCTTAATTACCTTTACATTTAATTACTTTCATTTCGGTCCCGTACCTTTACACTTGTTTTCCCTTTTCTCTTTTTTTTTTTTTTTTTTTTTAATCATTTTCCTTTTCTTATTTAGGATTCTTGAAATGATTATTTGGATCAAAGACTAATAAGATGTGGAAGTCTATTTACGTGCTAATTAATATATTTCCCGTTTCTAAAAAAAAAAAAAAAAGTAGATCATATGAATCACGTGTCCCATCAGCTTTACCAGTTTATATAAATAGACGTTATTAATGTGATACCAAGAAATAATAAATAGTATATATATTCAACACGATACGCTTTAATGAGTTTCTTATCTGCCCTCAAAAATAAGAATAAAGAAATATTAATTATCAGCAACCTAATGAATTGGAATTACAATAAATATATAGGAAGAAAAAAAGTAACTATCCATTATGAAAATAAGTGGGTGGTTGGTGTCACAGTCTACCACTACCATTTACCATAATGTGGTTTTATTATTTCTCCCAATACCAGCTCAACATTCAAAAGCAATAATAAAATTTTTAACAGGAGGATTCTTTGCACAATGTGCATATATATATTTAAAGGTATTTTTAAATAGTATTTATTTTTTATTGAACGTTTGAGGTTACTTTTATTGAACTACTCAATTTAAATAATTGTAATTATTCAGTAAAAATTTTAATATCATTAATTTAAAAATATACTTGAATTGCTTTGCACAATTTATTTGATAAATACAAAACTTTGACAATTAAAAGCAATCTTCATTTTTCTATTTTAACAATCCTTAATTATACATTTTGTATCTGAATTAAATTACAAATACACATGTTACGGTCAATCTCCAAATAATGTACACTTTGTCCCACAAAAATAGATTAATAGTTATTTTCATACAAATTAAAAACTAAAAGTTACAACATTAAATTTTTACTTTATTTTTTTATTTTACCCTTATTATAGTATGTAGATATTGATTTGGAAAAATAAAAATCAAGAAACATTAAAGAGGGATAAAGATGGAAATAAAAAATTAATAATACATTAAGGGCTCGTTTGGTTGCCATTATAGATAATACCTGAATTATAATACTTATATTTGTAATACCAGTCTATTTATCAATATTTTGTTTGGTTTCAAAAAATTCAGTTAAATAATTAATGATTAGCTATCAATATTATGTTTGGTATGAAGTATTATAACTAGTATTAATTTATTTTAGACCAATTTGTCCTTCTTATAAATAAAAAAAAATAAAAAGAGAAGGGTGTTTTGGTATTTTAAAATTTAAAAGTTGGACAAATTATAAGTATTACAAATACCGATAAGGTGAAATCTATGGCCATATAACAGTATTATTTAAAACAAAACAAGTATAAGATATACAACAAACCAAACAAATGATAAAGTAGTATTAGGGATCAATAAACCCCTAATAAAGGAATCCAAACAAGGCCTAAATATGGTAATTGGTCTATTTTTTTATGGGATGGACAAACATAGAAATTAAGTTTATTTTTATGAGATGAATAAAGTATTAATCATGTGATGAAATGAAACATTAATACTATATATAGCAAAATTAATTTTTTTAAAAAAATGGGATTTATTCCACAGAAGAAGAAAGAAGCAGACACATTAAAGCAGTTGTAAGAATTGGCACCAACTATACCATTCATGTCTGTGGCTCATATTTAAGAGAGAGAAATGTGGTACTGCACACAAAGACCGAGTCACCTGTCCCAATGTCATTGGAAATATTTCTTCAATGGTAGGCAGTTAGTCTACGTGAGTGTTTTTATTATTTTCATAGTCATTTTTAAGGTTTTGTGATGTGATGCAATATACAAGAACAAAAATAAGATTTTATGAAATTTAATTATTGATTCAACGGAATAATGAATTGAAGATAAGGAATAAATGTAATGCCCTACCTTTTGGAGTAATAAAATTATAATTTATGAGAAAAAAATCTAACAAGGCAAAAATCAAAAGAGTAAATATTTTGATATCTCACCTATATATCTAGTATGAGTGTGTCTCATGTGAACCAAATTTCACTGTGAAACTTGATCCATATTGAAAAAATAGATTCAGTTTACCTTTCAGTTATCTTAATTAATACTATTTAATAATATAGGTAAATACACTTCAGTTATCATTACTAATACTCTTTGTAATGTTGCTCTGTTGTAATATAGTTATATCAGTCATACCTTTCAATTATCACGACTGATACCCTTTAGTAATATAAGTAATACCCTTCAATTATCACGACTGGTACCCTTTAGTAATATATGACACACTCTTCAGTTATCCCAACTGATACCCTTTAGTAATATAGGTAATACACTTCAGTTATTACAATTGATATTCTTTAATAAATAGATCAATTTTCACCATAAGTCCTTGTTAATATTAAACTTTGTCATCTAGTATTTGTGGTATCGATATTGTAGAGAGCGATATTTTCTTAATATTCGTAAAAATACCGATAAATATTGATCTGCAATATCAATATCAGTTACAATTTGTTATCCAAATTGTGTCTAATATTGATAAAGTATTAAGAGAATATCGAAAAATATCCATAAATGACATATGATATAACATTATATATTATATTTTAAGTATATTTATCACAAACGAAAAATTTGTTCAAATATTTTTGTAACTATATGTATTAAGAATTTGTTATAGCTCAAGTGGTTAGAGCTCCACTACTTCGAGTCACCTTTTGCCCGATTAAAAAAAATGTTATTAAATTTTCAGAATTTTTAGAATTTACATATCTATAGTTATTTTCAAAATTTTAAATCTATTTGTTTCAAACGATATTGTTATTTTTCAATTCTCGGGTAAAATACACGCTATACACGCTATCATAATATTTAGGGTATTGCAAAATATAAAAAATAATTTTCAAATACGACAGGAACTTTGAAAGTAACAAAATAAATAATTACAAACGTATTGCATTTTTGTAATTACAATATGCCTCTTTGTTTATTTTATGAATCTAATTGTGTCGACATCACAATCATTAGATGTGTCTTAGACTGTTATAATGAAGTGATAGCCATATATCCACCACATATTCGCGATCCACTGCTACATTACCTCTCAACTCATGGTGGTGACCATGACAATTTGTAAAATAAGTGGTACATATAAGATTGCCTCGTCAATATTGACTTTTTGCTAATTACTTTATAAAAATATTAAAAATTAATTTACTTAAAATTCGCAATTTTTTTCTGATAAACTTGATTGTGTATTATAGATGTATCAATTTTTTATTGATGTGTACTTATATGTAATGTGACATCTTAATATAGCATTTAATTAAAAAAATATTGCTAAAAATATTTGAATCTTGGACCTTTTGTATAATTTTTATGTTGTTTAATAATTAAGTTAATCTATAAATCTTTAAATATTTCGAATCTCTAATTTACTGAACACGTCAATATCTCTATTTTATATCAAATATTTTATCGTATGACAATTTTTAAATATAATATTATATTTAACTTAAGTCTATAAATATTATAAGAAAATCAATAATTGTATCAACTTTTGTTTTATCTCGTTATATTTGAGAAAATTATATATTTAAAAAAATTATTTCTTGTATATTCCAAAATATGAAATTTAATATAATTAATATATTGATGAATTGATTAATTAAATCTTAAAATTATAATTATGTGCAAATTAATATTTCATTTACTTATTCACATTGTCTTTAAAAAATACAATAATTTTATTTATTTATCTTATTTTATTATAAAAGGCTTGCCTTTTATACATAACTTTAAATGTTTGAAAATAAAATAATAATATAATATTTATTTATTGAGTATTATAAATATCACGATTTAAATAATATTTATACATAAAATATTACAAAAAACCTATGCAGTACGCCCGAGCTACGCTAGTTCTTACATATTTATATGGAACGAAGATCCAATATTTGTGATAGAAAATATAAGAAATGATTTAAATAAGAAAAAAAAAAGATGTATTTTTTGGAATTTTTTTTAAAGTTAGAATTATCCTGACCAAAATCAGATTTCTTTCTTCACAAAATCAAATTGACCAGTTAAATGAGTAAATCAAGGGTTGACCACCCACTAATTATGAATTTATTTTTATCACCGTAATACCCTCCCCTAACTAGCAGCAACTTCACATTTTTTATTATATAGAAACAAAAATTCATACCCAAGGGTTGACAAATTATTTTGGTAATAAGAGATATAATTAAAAGCTAAATTTTCTTTAATTAATTAAAAACATCTAATTATATTTTTTTTGGAAATAAATTTGGAGATGAAATTTAAGGCAAGGTATATATATTCCAAAATAATATAGGAAACTATAAAATAGATTATGAGTAAATTGTGGAGTGGATTAAAAGTAAATTACAATGTTAAGTTGCTATTAATAAAAATATTTGACTTTTTATAGCAATAATTATATACTGTCCAATGTAAAATAATTTTTTTTTTTTTTTTTGGTAAATTTACATTACTCGTCATACTCATTCAAATCATACATCATACAATACTATAAAGATAAATTATGTTAAATTAGATTTATTTTTAGAAATAAAAATAGTGAGTAATTATAGTAAAGTAAATCTAAAGTATTGAATTAGCAACTAATAAATTTATTGGTAATTATATTTGAATCTAATTTAGCAACTAACAAATTTAAAAGGATTATAAATTTTTAATTCATTAATAATTTATGCAGTAAAATCTTGGGATGTGATTATTACAAAGTTTGACATGTTATAGACATATAATTTGGATTTAATCCATTAAAGTAAATTTAAGGTAATTTATAGAGTTATATATTAACGATAACTAACAAATAACTATTAGAATAGTTTTTAACATAGTTTTTTTAGTCCCGTCAAAAAAAAAAAAAAAAACATAGTTTTTTTAGACATATAATTTGTATTTAAATCCATTAAAGTGAAATTAGGGACTCGTTAAAGTTTTTTAATCATATTAATGTGATTGTCTGAAAAAAGTTTTTTTTATCAAATTCATATTGTTGCGATATTTGTGGTAGTGTCGATAATTATGTCAACATGTAATAGGAACAACTGATCGAGTTTTATATTGACAGCTTCGTACATAGAAGATCATCTAAATCTATGAGAGAGCAACAATGTTCATTTTTTTATTTTTTTTTATTTACCTTATATATAATTATAGCTACGTTCATTTATTTTTTATAGTGTTATATATTTTCTTTTGAATCTATTTTTTAAATACAATGTATTCCAAATTGTATAAGAATATTCACGAAGAGCAACGATTTGATTGAAATCACATTGAACTTGCGTAATAGCTATTTTAAAATTAAGTGTCTAGTGAAGTAATTACATTTGATTTTCTTGACAAATACAATGTGTACAAAAACATGATTTTGACTGGACAGATGTATACTATTTCTTAAAAATGATGTACCGGACTTTGATCCACTTGCTTTTACCCCCAACCACCACAAAATGAGGTTGGAAGGTTGCAAAATAAATAAATAATAACAACAAAATTTTTGTCCAAATTGTATAATGTGTTGATTAATTCAAAGTTTGTAGCTTTGCCATAGTAAAATTATTATATCAATACATTTGTATTAAATATAAGGAAACAATTAGCTTTTTAAATGCAAGATTATCAAGAGTTTAATTTTCATGAAATTATGAATTTCACTTGTAAAAAAAATAAAAGACATAATACATGCTCAAACAAAAAATATTTTAAAAATGTTTAAAATAATCAGCAGAAAAAAGGTAAAAGCAAAAGAAATGCTCTCGAGTTTAAGATAGTATCATCATTTTTTTATGAAATCAAAGCACTGGCGGAGCATATTTTTCAGAAAAATCGAGCGCAGTGACACTTGAATAGGTCCCTGACTTGGCAAACTTCCGGGAAAACAAACCACTGCCACAACTCACATCTACAAGGACTCCGTTTCAGCTGGTTTAAAGTACTCTTGAGACATGTTGAATTGTAGAAATTTGGGAAAAAAATCGACAAATGCAGATGCATTAATAATTAGGCATAATGCATTTAGAGATTATTGAACTATAAATGTTTATTACAAAAGATCCTAAAGTTATTTTTGTTTTAAAGAAATATTGAAGTTAAAATTTTTGTTGAAGATTAAGCATATTAATATAAATGGTTGACAAATAAAATAAGCATATTATCATTTCCACCAAAATTAATATAATTATTAGACAGTGTCTATATTCTGTCACATAATAATTCATGATAAATCACGAAATATGTTAATGGTTTAAACTTTACTTATTAGGAAAACTAAACCGGTAAGGAAAATAATAATGTTGTTAACAGGAAAAATAATATGAAGATCACCAAAAACTTAAGATAAAGGAAGATTTAACAACAGATAGCACCAAGCAGTTGCCATTATTGGCGATCAAACGCAAAGGTTAAGGAGACAGTAGAATTACGACTAAATAATCTCAAGCAAGATAGTAATTAATTTATACTAAGATACATGTTAATGAATAACACAAACAGACGTTGACCTTCACAAAGAATCATATTTAGATATTGCAACTATTAAGTTCCATGTTTTCATGATTCTGTTCAGGTTGGTTTTTATGTTTTCATGATTGAGTGTCCAGGTTGGAGGCAATTCCATTAAAAATGACAGGCTCCATAATGCCAGAATATAATTTTTTTTTCAATAAATTGACCTCATAAAGAATTCAAATTCAAGAAAGAACAAAAATTGCAAATACACTTTGAGGTACTATGAATACCTGCTTAAACTTCATTTTTGTATTACAAATACAAAAATTTGCAAAGCAGAAAAGATGACAACGGATATTTAAAGATTTAGATGGATCTCAAGGATAGAATGGATCTCTAAGATCCAAGACTTTTTTTTGCATTCTTTTTCTTAGACCAGAGGGCAACATTGCAGCATCCTCATCAAATTATCACTTAGGGAGAGGACTCCATGAAGTTAATTAACATTATATTTTCTCATTATCATGCATACTGCATGCCTTTACAGTAAGAGATAGCTAATAAGGTCTGTCTCAGGATCCAACACAATAATCCAAGCGCAACTACTGATTTATCATTAACATATTTCGTGAAACTTGGAAGGAGTGTGAAAAGATGCCTGAAAATGTTTCATAAACACAGAATAAAACAGTCTTTGAATTCCTTTGCACTACTGATTGACATTACAAAAGAATTAATCACTCCTTCACAAAAAGCAGCAAATCTACTCTTTTTACATGTACATGGGCCACAACCTTAACATCATCTATCTATCTAAATCTTACCATTCAAAGCAACACACAACCGCTCGGTTAAAGCTGTTGCTGGCCATGAAAATACAGCACCAGCTGCAGCCATTGGGATCTCAAAATGCTCATATTGTGAAGCTCTTCCAAAATACCAATATAAAATGTTTGGTTTAAGTAAATTTCTTATTGTTTTGTGTTCTATAACAGAAGCCACATCTCTAGACAGGTAAATTTAAGTCAAATGCAAATGTTTATAAGTTACTAGGAAAAATAATATCAACAACTTAATAAAGATTAAAAATAGCAAATCTGGGTAGCATGTAGCTTAATGCCATAAAACAACAGAGAGTCAAGACAAGTATAGATCAGTCCAACTTACATTTGTACAAAAATCTTGTGAGACATCAAGTAGCCGATAGAACTGAGCGTTCGTACACAACATCAAATATTTCTTACAATAAACTATACCACATGCCAATCCTCTGAAAAGTCTTATTCAAACATCAAATTCTGCACATATTTTTATTGTGCCTTCAAATTATTATCCCTATTTATTTATTGTTGGATCGAAGTCGTTTCCCTAACTTTGTAACCGAATTATTGCAATTGAATCGTAGGGTGTCTCAATTCATTATACAAGGAGAATTATTTTACACCCTCACTAATGCAAAGTGAAACAGAGAGGGGAATACAACAATAGGAGCACAACAATATCAGAAATAAGAGCACAACAGAGAGGGGAAATACGTGGGGAAGAGAAAGGGGGAAATACGTGGGGAAGAGAAAGGGGAAATACGTCGCGAACTAAAAAAACAGCAGAGCAACTAAAACTTACAGAGAAAGGGGAAACAGCTTGCAAAGCAACTAAGGCGTTTGAACAATACGAACGAGACGGCGGCGCTAGGGCGCGAAGGAGGCAGCGATGGCGGAGCTAGGGTACGAACGGGGCGATGACGGCGTTAGGAAAGCGATCCATGGCGAATTTCTTCAGCGAGATTGATCGACGGCGGATTGATGGCGGGTTGATGACGATCTGCTCTTTTGAATTGGAGAAGGAGGATTAGTGTGTTTGTTATTATTTTAAAATTGTTATTTGAATTCTTTTAAGTATTATTAAAATATAGTCATATAATTATTTTTTTCTAAGTGTAATAAAAGTGGTAATTTAATTTAATAAATATGTTCATTCAAATAGTTAAATGTATTATTAATTTTTTAAGTATATTAAAAGAGTTGATTAAATTTAATAAAGGTGTTATTGAAATAGTTTAAAGTGCTATTTGATTTTTTTAAGTATATTAAAATTGTTAATTTATTTAATAAAGGTATTATTCAAGTATTTAAAAGTGTTATTTAACTTTTTTTTTAAGTGTATTAAAAGTGTTGATTAGATTTAATAAAGGTATTATTGAAATAGTTAAAAGTGTTATTTGATTTTTATGTATTAAAAGTGTTCATTTAATTTAATAAAGGTATTATTCAAGTATTTAAAATTGCTATATGATTTTTAAAGTGCATTCAAATGTTGAATATATAAAGGTATTATTCAAATAGTTAAAAGTGTTATTTGATTTTTTTAAAAAAATTGTATTAAAAGTGTTTATTTAATTTGATAAAAGTGTTATTCAAATAGTTCAATTTTATTTTTTAAATTTGTTTAAAGAAAAATTATTTTCTAAATTTATTAAAAGTACTAATTTAATTTAATAAAAATGTTATTCAAATAGTAAAAAATTTTCTAAGTGCATTAAAAGTGCTAACTTAATTCATTAAATTAAAAGTGTTATTTAAAAGAGTTAAAAGTGCTAATTTAAATATTTATATATAAGAGTGTTAATTCAAATAAATAAAAGTGCTAATTCAAATACACAAAAGTGCTATGTAAACGAATTGAAATGTGAGAATGATTAGACAACGGTCATGAGGCGTTGTATTTTCTGAATTTTGGCAACACAAAACTACAACGGTTTATAACCGTTGTCTATCAGCGCATAAGCTATTTCAATTGAGAACGTTTAGACAACGGTCATGAGGCGTTGTATTTTCTGAATTTTGGCAACACAAAACTACAACGGTTTTGAACCGTTGTCTATCAGCGCCTAAATGTGAATCTACAACGGTTTAAGAAAACCGTTGTCTTTCGGCGTCTTTCACTCTGATTTCGCAACGCTTTACTACAACGGTTGGCTAAAACCGTTGTCTATCAGCGCAAGCCTGCTCTGATAGACAACGGTTCGACTTTAGACAACAGTTTCTTTACTTTAGACAACGGTTTTTTTTAAAACCGTTGTCTTTCAAGCGTTGTAAAATCTGATTTTTCTTGTAGTGATCATGATTTAAATAATATCTATAGATAAAATATTACAAAAAATTCGCGTAGTATGCAGGAGCTAAGCTAATAAAAATTATAATTATGTAAAAATTATATTTAATTTACTTATTTATATTGTCTTAAAAAAAAACACAGTAATTTTATTTATTTACCTTATTTTATTAATAGGCTTGCCTTTTATACATAACATTACATGTTTAAGATAAAATAATAATATAATATTTATTAATCGTGGACTATAACTATCATGGTTTAAATTATATCTATACATAAAATATTACAAAAAGAACTCATATAGAGTACGCAGGAGCTACGGTAGTAAAAATTATATACACAAGAGTAGAAAATCTGGACTATTAAAAATCATTCTCAAAATCTAAAATTTGTGGGTCATAAGAGCAAGGAAATATAAAGCACAATTGTAGGCTTCAATTAGTCACATTGTCCTTTATGGCCTAACAACTAACATCGAGTACAATATATGTAGTAAATTTAGGCAAAATCTAGTTTGAAACAGTTTCATAGTATGAAATTAATACCATTAAAATAATTTGCTGATAACATAACATTCATTTAGTGATATCATTACTGTAACAACAAATTTCGTGAATTTAATTTATAAAAACACGAAAAGGTTTACAATTTGATTTTAATCGGATTGAACCGATTAAATTTTAGCGGACCCTAGCTCTAAATTTAATCCTCTGATTCTCCTCTTCAAAATTGGTGTTGACTTGGATGATTTGGCGGATTTGGTGGATTTGGTGGACTTATAACGTTAATCCAAGGGCTTAAGAGCCTTATTTTGGATTAAACGCTATTTACGGAGACTTTTGGATGAACGTTCTTGAATCTTCAAGAGGCCGCGATGAACGCCTTTGAATCTTCAAGGAGAAACGTCTGATCAGAGGGGTTGAACACCTTGATCCCGGATCGGACGCTGTTGTTCGGTTGATTTGCTTGAAGAACGCCTTTGAATGCCGCGAAGAACGCCTCAAGTCTCGCTCGAGCTGGAATTGAGTGCGGAGTTGCCTCGATATTGTGTGTGGAATGAATGAATGAAGACCCCTATTTATAGTTGTGGGGTGAGATTGATTTAATGGGCTGTGGGCTTAGAAGCCCATCAGATTGATTTGATTTGATCTGATTTGATTTGACTTGATTTGTTTCCATGTGGGGCAATTTGATTTAACTTTCCATTTGCCACCAAGTTACGAATATTTAAAATTCGTAGGATTTAATTTCGGCTTTTACGTGTGTATTAAATATCAATAAATTATTTAATTTGAGAATTAATTTAATTAAATTCTCCAAATATAAATAATTAAATTTATTAGATATTAATACTTAATTTTCCACGTGTCGCCATTTAATTGGGCACAAAATTAATGTGCTTACAAATGCCCCCTCGTGCTTTGTTCACGGTCATTTGTGACTTGAAGTGAATAAAGCACGAAAATCTTTATTTTTTTTAAATATCTCATTATTAAGTGTAAGAACTTAAATGAAATAATTAAATCATGACTGTACTTAGAGAATTTCTAAGTTGCCTACGTACCTCTTTAAAGAGGATCAAGCCATAACGTAGTTCAAGGGGCAACATGACTCAATTTGAGAGTCATAGACAGTTTCGTCTCGTGTCAAAGAGATTTGATTGAAAGACTCAATTTTAGAGTCATTGACAGTTTCGTCTCGTGTCAAGGAAATTTGATTTGAAGACTCAATTTTAGAGTCATGGACAGTTTCGTCTCGTGTCAAGGAGATTTGATTTGAAGACTCAATTTTAGAGTCATAGACAGTTTTGTCTCGTGTCGAGGAGATTTGAGGAACTTTAGATAGTTTATTCTCTTGTCAAGGAGCATTTCAGACAGTTTATTCTCTTGTCAAGGAGCATTTCAGACAGTTTATTCTCTTGTCAAGGAGCATTGATTTGATGGACTTTAGGTAGTCTCTTCTAGCACTATATCCCCTTCTTGAACCAACTGCATTATCTTTTCCTTGAAGATAAAGCATTCTTGAATTGAGTGACCCACTAATCGATGGTACTTGCAGTACTTTGGATCCTCGGTGCGTCCAGCTTCCTCCGGCCGTTTCATCCTAGGTAGGGGTGGGAATAGGCCAGGCTACCCGACAGGGGCCTACGGCCTGGCCTATTAAAGCCTAGCTCGGCTCGGCCCGTTTAATAAATAGGCCAGGCTCAGGCCTTTTAAGAAGCCTATTTAATTAAATAGGCCAGGCTTAAGCTTTTTTGTAGGCCTTTTAAGCCTAACAGGCCGGCCTATTTAAATATATATAATAATATTATATTTATATTTATATATATAATAATATATATGTAATATATGGTATACAATATATATTATACATTATATTAGATAACATAATAACATTCTGATACGAAAATAGTATATATAAGAAATATATTATAATAATATATATGTAATTATATATATATTACATATATAATTAGGTTCATATTTTATTTTTCTTTGTAATAGTTGAAGACATTGACTGAATTATTTGTCATTGGGGTATTATTTTTGCACTATTTGAAGATTTTGTTGTTGCTTTTGCTAGTTGATAATTTTTTGTATGTTAATTTTATTAGTATTTTGAATTTATAGTATTTACGGTGTAATATAAAAAATATGATTTTTTAAAATTTGATGAAGAATAAAAAATTTGCAGCAAATAGGTCTTTAAAAGGCTTTCAGGCCTGGCCTATTTACTAAAAAGGTCAGGCCGAGCCTTGAAAAAAAGCCTATCGTAGATAATAGGTCAGGCTCAGGCCTAAAAATTATATAACAGGCCTAGGCTTTCTTATGCAAAGCCTGGCCTGGCCTGGCCTATTCCCACCCCTAATCCTAGGCAACTCAATCAGCCTTGCATCAAGCAACTCATCAAATATCCCTGAGACATCAGAGTCTGAGAATGGATATTATTTTTGTCGCATGTCCTTCAGAGTCAACCCCCTTTGCCCCCTATCGTGAGGCATGTCTGTTATGTATTCTTTATTTAAAGACTTAACATAACTCTTGTCGTGATGTTCTAAAATTGGTGGTCCTTCGACTCCTCTTCCAATCATGCTTAGCTCCATGTCATGAGCTCTTGTTACCAGTTCTTCGAAGGTCCTTGGTCGAATTCCTTGGAGGATATATCAGAGACCCCATTGCATCCCTTGGATACACATCTCAATTGCAGAAGTTTCTGACAGTCTGTCCTTGCAATTGAGGCTTAGATTTCTCCATCGATTAATGTAATCGATCACAGGTTCCTCTTTCCACTGGCGAGTGTTAGTCAACTCAATCATGCTAACTGTCCTTCTGGTACTATAGAAGCGGTTCAAGAACTCCTGTTCCATTTGATCCCAGCTGTCGATGGAACTAGCCTCCAGGTCGATGTACCAATCGAATGCATTTTCTTTCAAGGAACGGACGAATTGCTTTGCCAAATGATCTCCATAGGTTCCAGCATTGTTGCACGTTTCGACAAAATGAGCCACGTGCTGCTTCGGATTTCCCTTGCCATCAAATTGTTGGAATTTTGGAGGTTGGTAGCCAGCTGGCATCTTCAAACCATCAATTCTCTTCGTGTATGGCTTGACATAAGTGAAGGATGACTTAGAACCATCATCGAATTTATCCTTCATTGTTTCCCGTATAAGCTCTTTAAGTTGCTCCACATAAATTCCTCCATCAACAGAAATCTGCAACTCCTTTGCAGTTGGCTCAGTTTCAGTGGCATGATGCTTGGTTGAGGTTTCTTCGTCATTGTACCCCTCAACTCGCTTTCCCTTAGCGATACTTGCCTCATCATTTTTCACCTTATCCATCAGGCTGGAAATGCGGGAGTCTTGTTCTTGAACATGACGTGTGAGCCCTTCTATGGCTCTAGTCAAACTGGCAAGTTGTTCCTCAACGGTTGAGACATTTGTCATCATGACCGGAACTATGCTCGAGGTTGATGAAGAGTCTGACGAGGAGTCGGGAGTAGAGCATGGAGAGTTGTCTTCCTTGTCTTCAGCAATGTAGGATGACTTGCTTGCAGGAGTGTTGATCGAAAGATTTGCTCCTGAAGAGGTCTGAGTTTGGGACCTTCTTGACATGCTTCGAGTGATACCGTTGACATTAGAAGCGTTTGATGAGCCGGCTCCAATCAGGTAGAGCTTACGAGGACCCATTCTGATGATCTTCAAATTTGTTGAAGGAAGAGAAGAGATGAGAGGTAGGGCGGTCCCACCGGGCGTGCCAAATTTGTAACAACAAATTTCGTGAATTTAATTTATAAAAACACGAAAAGGTTTACAATTTGATTTTAATCGGATTGAACCGATTAAATTTTAGCGGACCCTAGCTCTAAATTTAATCCTCTGATTCTCCTCTTCAAAATTGGTGTTGACTTGGATGATTTGGCGGATTTGGTGGATTTGGTGGACTTATAACGTTAATCCAAGGGCTTAAGAGTCATATTTTGGATTAAATGCTATTTACGGAGACTTTTGGATGAACGTTCTTGAATCTTCAAGAGGCCGCGATGAACGCCTTTGAATCTTCAAGGAGAAACGTCTGATCAGAGGGGTTGAACACCTTGATCCCGGATCGGACGCTGTTCCCGGTTGATTTGCTTGAAGAACGCCTTTGAATGCCGCGAAGAACGTCTGAAGTCTGCTCTGAGCTCTGGAATTGAGTCTGGAGTTGCCTCTGATATTGTGTGTGGAATGAATGAATGAAGACCCCTATTTATAGTTGTGGGGTGAGATTGATTTAATGGGCTGTGGGCTTAGAAGCCCATCAGATTGATTTGATTTGATCTGATTTGATTTGACTTGATTTGTTTCCATGTGGGGCAATTTGATTTAACTTTCCATTTAACGAGATTTTATACGTTATATGGTAAGTTAATTACTTTGCCACCAAGTTACGAATATTTAAAATTCGTAGGATTTAATTTCGGCTTTTACGTGTGTATTAAATATCAATAAATTATTTAATTTGAGAATTAATTTAATTAAATTCTCCAAATATAAATAATTAAATTTATTAGATATTAATACTTAATTTTCCACGTGTCGCCATTTAATTGGGCACAAAATTAATGTGCTTACAATTACACTTATAAAATGATATTACAATATAAAATGATTATGGTATCAGTGAATAATTCTAATAGTACCAGTTTCATACTATGAAACTACTTCACATGAGAATGACTCGTAAATTTACTATCAAGACCTTAAGATACAGCTAGCAGTTTGTCGTGAAAAACATCTTACATCTTCTAATGGCCTCAAATTTCAGATATCCTTTGCTTGGCATTGCAAACATTTGAAAAAGGCAGCTTTCCTCTATCTATACCCAATTTTGGCCCACGCTCGCCTTAACAAACAACCAAAACAATGTATGTACTTGCATAAATCTCTATCGGGCCAACCATTATAATGCTTTACTTCCCATTATTTATCATTATTACATATCGAGCCCCTGCTACGTTGAATTTTTTAACAAGGTACATTGTCTCGCCAACAAATTTCAACTAACAATCAATAGTACATTGTCATAAAATAACTCTAGTGTATGAGAATTATTGTAGCCGTTTTTATCGTGTAAAACAGAATATTTATATGTGACTATTAAATGAACTACAATAAACACGAGCAATGTGGGAAGAATTCGAAAGTTTTTCCCTTGAAGATGGCTTTGGGTGTTCCAAGGGGACCCCTAGCCTCGTGTATTGCATATATGTGGATGATGATGACTGAATAAACAGTTCTTTCTTTTACAATGGGTTGAGGCTTCTAAAGTAATTCTAAATAAAGGGTTTATTTACAACTATTGATCTAAAATTCGACAAGATCTACTTTACATTTATTGATTTTGTCTTGTCCCATAAAAGTGTTAGTGCTTTGCAATGGCGAAGGCAGGATCAAATTATAGGGGGCTATAGACAAAAGTTAAATATTAATTTGTCAATAAATTTACAAAAGTAAACATTGTCCAAGTGGATGAATGACTTATCTTACCCTTGATGGGTTGTGTGTTCAAACCTTAGGGGGGTTGAACCTTTTTTTTTTTAAATCAGGGGCCAGGCCTCCCTCCGCCCTAGGTGCTTTGATATCTTTGTTGATGTTGATCTTTGATCACTCTGTCAGTTGACTAGCGAGACCAGAAGCCAAGGTGGTCGAGACTGAGACCGGGGGGGTCAAGGAGGCCGAGGTCGGGATATCTCTATGGGACCTCGGCTTGCCTGCCGAGGTGGGATATTTAAAGAAAATTTGTGTCACAACAAAAATAATGTTTTGTTGCTCGCTCGTAATTTAGGAGATTGTGTTTTAAGGATAATAATTTTATGAACATGTATAAATGGGCATTATGTTTACAAATCTGTAACTTAGGATAATCAAAGCCGAATAAATCCAAATTGTGCTAAAATATAACTTTTACAATTATTCTATATTTACAAATTTTAAAATATAATGTCCTACATCCACAAACTTGTAAAATTATTGTCCTCAAAACATAATCTCTCCCAAATTACGCGCATAAAAATATTTTTCCCACTTTGAATCATAATCACCAATTTATCATTACAGAAAATCAACTCGTATTAACCAATGAAATCTATTGAATAAATAGTACTATTAATCATGTAAATGCTAATTTTAGAATATTAATATATAAATTGAGATATTTGCATGAGCGGATCTGATACGGCTATAGTAGGGTAACATCGTGGTTGCAAAAATCAATTCAACAAGTGTAGAATAATTAGATTAATTTTCTTTTCTCATAATTTAGACAAATACATGTGTGGCAACGAATAAAGTCAACAGCAGCCCAAAAAGATTTAATTGGAAAAAAAAAATGTTTGTGTGCACATTGTGCACACTAAAAAATAGTGTGTATAATATTTTTTATCTAATACTACACTATAACTAAATTAATACTATACAATATCTGAAATAATACTACACTGTAACCAAACTAATACTATACAGTACTTGAAATAATATTATACTGTAACCAAACTAATACTATACAGTACGTAAAATAATACTACACTGTAACCACACTTTTTGCACACAATTTTTATTGTGCACAATATACACACAAATACTACTAAAAAAAAAAAAAAATAATAATAATAATAATAATAATAATAATAATAATAATAATAATAATATATGCATAAATAAAACAAAAAGGTGGTGGACAAGCAATGGAATCATAGCATTAGGAATATGTAGCTTTCAATCCCCAACTATAAGATCCACGAAAATAGACACATTTATTGAACTTCACGGCGCACTCTACACTCTTAACGCGTGGAAAACGATATTAATGATATCAAATAAAATCAATTAACCAAAATGAACAATCCAATATAAATCTAATTTCACCTAATTTATATTTTATGTTTATTTTTAAATTATATTTACTTTTCATTAAAAGAAATTCTTTTTCAAAATTAGTACCTTCATTTATAAATCTTGATATTATGCACAGACAAATTTTAAAAATTCACGTGATGAAGTCACATTCTTTTAAATCAATAATCATTAGTCTCATTAACCCACAATTTAAGATTTCATCTCAACTCTACATCTTTAATAAAATAATTATAAAATCATATTGATAATTGAGTATTTGATCAGTAAAGGTATTCGTTCCAAAAAAAATCGAATCAATCCCCCACCAAAGTGAATAACTCAGTGACCAGATGAATTAACTCACCTGTTCAATAATTATAAAATTATATAATCATTATGATTATTATTACAATACTTGTAAACAAATTACACAAGATTATTTTACAGGAGCACAAAAAATGGACTCCATTTCCTTGTCAAGCTTCTTCTTTAATGGAAAATCTCATCTCCCCCTAGTACTCTACCTTTACAATATCAAATTTTAAACATATTATAAAACCAAATAAATATAATAAACTCTTGAACATGTTGATATTCAGACAAAAAAAAGGAGAGACAAGGCAACACAAAACCACTGAGCTTGAATGCCCTTAGGACGGCTCTAATAGCACAAGAAAACCCAAAGGCACCTCAAAACTCAAATCATTACCCCTCACACAAAATCTCTCCATCAAATAACAAAAATAACTCATCACATGGATCTCTCAGAACTAAATTATCTAGCTCTTGACAACCCATGTCTCAAACAAACACTACATAAACCTAATTAATAAATTAACTCATTAAAACTGCTAACTGCAAAACTTAAGGGCATGCTATATTGAGGGAAGCACCATTCATTCCTTCCATCATCGCCGGCGAATCTTCCATCCACGACAGCGCTTCACCGCAAGCTTCGAAATCGAAATCGAAGTCGAAATCGGGCAAGGCTGCGCCGTCCTGATCATCACCACCAACGCCACAGAACGGAAAATCGTCCAATCCATCGACTAAATCTTCGATCGATGGAATAAAACTATTATCCCCTGCAACGAGTGCATCAAGCTCCATTCCCAAGTCCATTTCCTCGCCGATTTGTGAAAATTGCAGCAATTCCTCGTCTATTAAACTGTACTTAAACTCGTCGTCTTTCGCCTGGACGACGGGAGGGTTTTCAACCTCGGGTTTACGAGGGTTAAACGAGTCGATTTCGAGCACCGAATGTGGAGAAGTATGTGAAGAGAGTGACACACTTGAAACCTCCGAAGCAGCAGAAACGATCTTACAAGGAGTTTTCTCATCGTTTGAGCTGCTTTTCTCGGAAGATAAATCGTGGCCGTTGATCTCAGCCTCGAATTGCAATCGCTTGGATTCGTACGCCATTGATGCTTCCTCAGCAGTCTCGTAAGTGCCCAACCAGACCCGTTTATGCTGAAACGGGTCACGGATTTCGGCGGCCCATTTGCCCCATTTCCGCATTCGGACCCCCCTGTATTTCCCCTTGATAGGCTGCTTAGGCTTGATTTTCCTGCTTTTCTCGCCATTGTTGCTATCTTGAACAGAGCTTTCCAATTCAGCGATTTTACCACGATTCCCAAAAGGGATGCGAATTTCACGGATAAGTCGCTTGGGTCGGCGCACGCTTTCGTCGTCGGATGTATCAGTAGCATCCGGGTCGTTGCAAATGATCCGAACCAGTTTCGAAACGGGTTCGGGTCTCTGCTTTCTGGTTGAAGACTCTTTCCGCATCGTCATTGAAATTGCAAACAACAAATCCCTCAAGAAGAATACCCCACAAAAATTTTCCCCCAAAATAATAAATCAATCGAACAAAACGCAAAGAAAAGAGCGAAAGATTGCTTTAAGAAGACCTCTCAAGTGCAAGGACGACTAAATAACCGATTTATGTGATATCCTCCGAAACAAACAACACCAGAACAAGTCCTGCAAAATTGATTTGAAAATTAGGTGAATACAACAAAATTAATTGCAGATTAGCTGGCAAAACCACCAATAAACCCAACAACAGAGAAATCAGCAGAATCGAAAAACCATAATTAGGGTTTTAGCGAAAGGGGGTTCTTACCGTTTGGGCCTCAAACGCATCGAAACAGTCGGGAAGAGAGAGAGGTGGCTCTGCTGGAGTGAACAGCAGAGGGATTTTGGCATGCAGTGAGCAGAAGAGAAACAGAGCTTCGACGGAGCCCTAATCACGACAGCCAAATCAAAGCTTTCCGTCATAAAATCTCTTAATAAATCCGTTCCCCCTTATCTCGACAGCCTCTCTTCTTTCTCCTCAGCGCTTCGAAGAAAAACACCCAAAAAAGAGAAGGGAAACCAGATCAGATACGCCTATTTATATTGTGTAAACACTCAAAAAAGTACTCTGATGAGTGTAGAAAAGGGATTAGAAATCAATGGTTATGATTCTTTTGCCATTTTTACAGTCTACTATGTGACAAACAGCAAGATTATGGGGAAAAAAATGGCGCAAACACCTCTTGTAAATCACTCCCATTTTCCAAAAGTTAACTGTAAATATAGAGTGCGAAAAGTTGACTGTGGAAAAAGAAAAACTGAATAAAAGATTAAAATAAAATTAAATTATTTCTTTAATTTCACAACAACACCACCACCAATCCATCAATTTTACTGAGCAAAAACGCAGATCTCAAGGAAAAAAAAACAAACAAAACATCACAAAAACGCATTGGAAATCTGAAACAAATCAAATAAAAATTGCCCACCTGCTTTGTTTTATTTCTTGTTTTTCTTTTCTTGATGGCTTTTACCTTCTTGCTATTTGAAGTCCTTTTCTAACATCACTGTAAGTGTGGCTTTTTCCTCTGCTGTTAACAAATCTGTTCTGCATTCACTATTTTTTATGCGGTCAAATCGCGCTCGCAGTGTATATATATATATACACACATTATATTAGATTAGATTTTAATATTTAATTTTATTACATATAAAGACTAATAAAAAGAAATTATATTTTTCCTGAAAATAGATATACAGATTTTGTATGTACGTTAATGGGGTAAGTTATAAATGCATGATGAGCTGGCATGGCCATTGATGGAGCATGACCATTACTCATATTTGCATTTCATATCATGCATATAATGCCATAGTAAATGTTACTTATGTTACCGGCTGTAAATTGTACTTTCATTTACCCTGCGTGAGCGCACGCGCGAATGATATTTTCTATGAACGCGCGTCGGACGTACGCGAAAGTGTGGCGCGTTACAAAGTGGGGGTCGCTACTGTTATGGTAGTAATGCAGCGATTCGGCAACGTAGGCGTTTCTGACTTTTGGTATTCGCATACAGCTATTTCCAGTTTGTTTAATTTTTAGGGGCTCTAGGCGAGGGAAATTGCGAAAATGCCACTATGCTACTTGGCCGTCACGTTTACCCTTTTTGCACTTTTTTTTTTTTGAACCGCCTTTTTGCACATTTTTTATTATTATTATTATTATTATTATTATTATAAATTAATTTATTATTATGTAAAAAAATGATGTATCTAATATGAAACACTTTTTTTGTATTATACATCTAGTATGGGACAAAAGAAGTAATATATTTACCAAAAAGATTTGTCTCAAATTCAATAATAATTTTTTAAAAGAACATAAAGAAACACCTAAAAATTAGTTATTACTATATGTGCACTAACCAAAATTTTTTTTGCAATAAAGTAGACTTCATTATTATACCTTTTTTTTTTATTTGTTTAATATCAATATACAATTCATATCTTACCAACAATGCAAACAATAAGCATTGGGAGGAAGAGAGTATCTTTCAAAACATCTCACCCGGTTACAATTTTTATAGCTACGAGGACATGCAAAATAAAAAATAGGTTATCGATTGAAATTTTGAGTGATTATTTTATAAATTTTTATTTATAGAGTAAAAAAAAGTAGTAAAATTTTATTGCCCTATATTTTTATTTGAAAATTATATTTTCCCTTATCTGTCTCGGTCTCTCCTCTCTTTCCCTTTAATTGAGGGTTACTATATTGAAATTCTATGTATTTTAATTTATACAAATTTTAAAAAGAGATAAACATAATAAAAAGAAAGAGAGTATAATACATTAATATATGGAAATAAAATCTTTTACATTATTAATGTTCTAAATATTTACATGTCCTTGGAGGATTTCTTTCTCTTTTATTTTCTCTAATGTTGTTTTATTTTTTTCCTTTTGACAATACTATAATCCGAAAATATCACATGTCATCTACCAAAATTAATGGTAATAGCTTTATTTTCTTCTTGATTATTTGTTTTCAAACTTTTTTAATTTTTTGGTTTGTTATTTCTTTTGACCTATTAATTTATAGGATTTTATTTTAAATATTTTGTAAATTTAACAATATAAATTACAATATTTGATATATATTGGTAACTTTTAGAAAATATATACAAAATCAAGGCTGAAAATCTGCGCGTATATATAACTCTATAACACATCAAATATATAAAAGACTAAATAAACTCATTGTTGTTGACATACATAAATAATTGAAATCTATAATCCATTATGATCTTTTCAAGACTTACCACATAGATTTATTTTTTAAAGAAAATATATTAAGGATGCGGGAATTCAATCACCACTGATTAACAGGAAAAAATTTAGAAAAATAGTCCAAAAGTTCACATAGGTAATAACAAATATATATAGCATAAAAAGCCAACTCATGATTGAGTTATTCCATTTTCACATCTACGTACCCAAAAAGACTTAAAAATGGCACTAATTTGGACAATTCTCGAATAAGTTTTGTTGATTTATATTTGATTCAAGTAGAATTTAATCGACATTCTTGTATTCAATATTTTGTCATCAAATTATGAAATAAATAATTCTTCTTTCGTTCATGATATGATATGTTTTATGTGCATTAAAGTGAACTTTAAAGCATAAAATATGTTCCCTCGCCTATAAATTTTTTGATATGAAGAGAACACATAAGAAAATAGAGTAATAATTGAAGTTTTGAAAGATACTTTTATAATATCTATGTATTTAAGTAAAAAATTGGTTGAATTATTTGTATGTGGGTTCAAAAGTAATGTCGTTTTGTGTAAAATTTGTAACTATAGTGAGGCTAGTTTATGGAGATTTTGTTTTTAGGAGAATGCAAATAACAATGTGACGTGTAAAATATAACAATAAATATATATATATATATATTTTTTTGTTACTTGACAACTAGCTCAGTCACTATCAGAAAAAATCTTCAATGTTGTGTGCGTTGTTTCTTGGCAATCCGACTGGGCTTGGGCAACTTGTGTGGTACTGAGCTTTGGGCTTTGGTCTAATTATTTTTTGAAAAACGAAAATGGGTTAGATTTATGTCTTGTGTGATTTGAACCAAAAGTGAAGCCCAATTGGATTGAGTTCGATCCAATAAGAAGTCTCAGCCAATTAGACATACTTTTAAATTACAGTGAACCAACACGTTTCAATTTTCAATAATTGTGTGACTGATCTAGCATGATCATCCATGTGATCAGCACACCGGAATGGCCTTCAATTCCCTCACTTGAAATGCCATTATTAGTCAAGTTAATGTGACTACCCATCTGAAGTGGAATGACACCCCGTAAATAAAAATCAGTGCATTTGTTGAAGAACACATGAAAAATTAGAGAAAATCTTCAAAAAATTCAAACATACACTTTTCGTGCATAACATATAGCGTGTGCCTCGGTCCTCATGTTGTTTTAGTTCGCCGGAGTTATAGACGTTATTGTGCTATATGTCTAAATAAGAAGATCGTTTTATCCTTGAAAACGTTTACATCAAACCGAAGAGTATTAGCAAGATATATTCATTTTGCGGGACTCAACTTTACACTTTTGAAGTTCTATTTGTCAGTTCCTGTATGTAGCCTACGTCGATAAATTCGTCATCTCTGAAAATCTGATTAAAGCGTAAAATTGCTTTTTTTTTAAAAGTTCGACTGTTTTATTGTTTAAAGCTTATTTCTTTTCGTTGTAGCCTTCAATTCCCTCACTTGAAATGTCATTATTAGTCAAGTTAATGTGACTACCCATCTGAAGTGGAATGACACCCCGTAAATAGATATCCGTGCATTTGTTGAAGAACACATGAAAAATTAGAGAAAATCTTCAAAAAATTCAAACATACACTTTTCGTGCATAACATATAGCGTGTGCCTCGGTCCTCATGTTGTTTTAGTTCGCCGGAGTTATAGACGTTATTGTGCTATATGTCTAAATAAGAAGATCGTTTTATCCTTGAAAACGTTTACATCAAACCGAAGAGTATTAGCAAGATATATTCATTTTGCGGGACTCAACTTTACACTTTTGAAGTTCTATTTGTCAGTTCATGTATGTAGCCTACGTCGATAAATTCGTCATCTCTGAAAATCTGATTAAAGCGTAAAATTGCTTTTTTTAAAAAGTTCGACTGTTTTATTGTTTAAAGCTTATTTCTTTTCGTTGTAGCCTTCAATTCCCTCACTTGAAATGTCATTATTAGTCAAGTTAATGTGACTACCCATCTGAAGTGGAATGACACCCCGTAAATAGATATCCGTGCATTTGTTGAAGAACACATGAAAAATTAGAGAAAATCTTCAAAAAATTCAAACATACACTTTTCGTGCATAACATATAGCGTGTGCCTCGGTCCTCATGTTGTTTTAGTTCGCCGGAGTTATAGACGTTATTGTGCTATATGTCTAAAGAAGAAGATCGTTTTATCCTTGAAAACGTTAACATCATACCGAAGAGTATTAGCAAGATATATTCATTTTGCGGGACTCAACTTTGCACTTTTGAAGTTTTATTTGTCAGTTCCTGTATGTAGCCTACGTCGATAAATTCGTCATCTCTGAAAATCTGATTAAAGCGTAAAATTGCTTTTTTTAAAAGTTCGACTGTTTTATTGTTTAAAGCTTATTTCTTTTCGTTGTAATTTTTTTATTATCTTAATTTCCAATTTTTTCCTTTCCTATTGTAAGTCATTAATTGGTATGTTATAAACCAACAAATTTACACACACACATATATATATATATATATATATATATATATATAATTTGTAATATCATACGTTATTACAATATAAAAGTTTTGTCTTTCCTCAATAAAATTTTGGATCCACCTGCTTTTAAATACAATAACCACGAAGAAATTATGGAAATCCACAAACCATTTCTATTTAATTAATGTTTTTAGAATAATATATATGTGTCTTAATCACTGTCTTCTCCATGTTTTTTATCCCACTCATCATTTGGTCAGACTGTTTGTTAGTCTAAGGGTGAAGAATATACACCAAAAAATCCCGCTACAATTCTAATTAATTTCACTTCACTTTTAAAATTATAATAATATAAACATCTGAAGTAGTCGGTCAAATATGCATATTTATGTGGAAGGGAAATTAATATTTAATGATTATACTTAATTTTATACTATAAGCAAACGACAGGATCTTGGTATCTTGCCTATTTCGAGTTTTTTTTTTTAATTAAATTAATCATATTGCCTGCAAAGGTAATTAAGACGCAATGTCACATACAAACATACATAGCCCACACGGATTATTTAAATTAATTTAAAAAGAATAATGCGTTTTTACACTTTTCTCCTTGTAATTGTCGGTCAAAGTCATGGTGAGATAGTAACTTGTGTTTTGCTAGATTGAATGGACCAATTAATTTGCTTCGTCATTTTTTTTAATGTATACGGTTGTTCTAATTTAAGCCTACTTCATATGCACTCTTATAATAAGAGAATGATATTATACAAATTAATGAAAAATATCAGTAAAATTAATTAAAAAATATCATAACAAAATTCGAATTTATCCACCTACGAAGAGACTAATTCTTGTTTTACTTATAAACATTTGCTTAGGTTCATAAATAAAAATGAAAGATAAATATAAAGGCTTCCAACAATGAACAACCACGAAGTATTGATTATTAAATTCTAAAAAAAATCGTCGGATCCGTTAGCAATAAGCTGCATTGCATCATCACTGATAAATTTCTATAATAAATTGTGATTAATTTTTAGGTGTAAAATTGCACATCAAAATATGTGCAAATTTTTTTTGTTGCAAGCCACACCAAGATTTGCAATTATAATTTAATATTTGCATTCTAAATTCCTAATCTCATTTTTCAACTAAATCCATAAAATAATAAATCATATTCAATCTTTCTCAATATGTTCTTCAAAGAATTGGATCTAAACAATTTAATCAAAGAATTTAGAGTTTTAGGAACGAAGTGGTGTTTAACAATACATCGATTAATCTTAGACAAAGAGAGTGGAGATATTAAAATTAGAATTTGGAATTTGATTGAAATAGTGAAATTAGACTTTCGGTGTTTAACATTAGTTCTTAGTTAAGTGATCCTTGGAATTGGAACTGTTTGAATGCGTTGTAATAGCTAGATAATCTCTGTAACACTAGGTTGAGTACCCCTTATACTCAATTAAATGAAATCTAATTTTTATTGTTAAAAAAATCATATTATAGTGTTAAAAAATATAATTTCAATTTTTTATATATTTTTTCCGATTCGAACCAATTATAGAGCATTAATTCAATGAAATATGTTGTTAATAGTTTCTTCTAGTAACTTTTATATTCATTTTAAACCCTCAAATCACAAATACCGATCAAAATATTTAAAATCATATGAACACTTTTACATAAAAAATACGATACGATCAGTCAAACCATATATAATAAAGATAATTTAAATTTAGTTTTTTTTTTAAAAAAATCACACCATCACCCTACCATATAGCATACTCCACGTTGTAGTGGGTCCAATATGAAAATTCAAGCACACCAAAGAATAAGACGACGCCGTGTGGAATTTTCGCCAATTTAAAACCTTGCCATATTTATGATTGCATGGCAGATTAAAAAAAAAAAAAAAACTAAAATAAACGATGCCCCATCCACCCATCACGTGACTCTGCTTTCATGGTGACTGTATTCCTGCTGTTAACGAAATCAACGACTCAAAACATGCCACGTCATCAAAGCCTCAGTACAGCCGTACCCAACCCCCCAACTAACTATCCGTACCACCCTACACCCGTAGCCCACCTACAACTAAACATTTGTACAGTTTTAACCCAAAAATAATACTCGAAAAAAATAATAAATAAAAATAAAAAATAATAAAAAGGGCATGGCTAGTTCTTTACCCCATTCAGCTCACCATTGTCTAGATATTTCATAGTCATCATCTCACGTGATCCTGCCACACTAAATGCTTATTTTTTTAAAGAGTAGGGAACAAGGTCACGTGACCGGTGCATGTACGAGTATGCATACGTGTGTGATTAAAGTATTTTTATACTCTTTTATTACTCTGATGAGATTACTATAGTATATGGAATCGTACGTACGTGTCTTTGACTGTATTATTTTTAGTGGAAGTGTTTAGCTTCAAACAGAATCTTAGTTCAATGTATTCTTTTTTAAAAAAAAAATAAATCTTAGTTTAATTTATAAAAAAAAGTATTTGTTAAACAGCTAGTCCATAAAAAAAAAAAAAAAAAAAAAAAACTTTCAGCCATAGAGATGTAATCAAATCGAATTTAACTTAAAAGAGTTTGAGTTTAATTTGTTTATTTTATAGTCGAGTTCAAACTTAATTATCAAATATTAACAAGTTTTTTCCAGTCTATACGAACCTAAACGAGTTTAATTATATCTATCTAAATTTAATTATTCATCAATTAATTAAAAATATAAGATTATATATTTCTAAAAATCATATATATCTGCTAAATTTTATAATTTTATTTAATTAATTAAGTTTATTAGCATTTTTTATACATATTTATTGTCAAAATTATTAAAAATAAAAAAACTCAAACTATCCACTATAATTTATAAGAGCTAATTACGAATTTACTACGAGCTAATAACTTAAATATTATGGAACTTGAGTTTGTTTAATTTATTTTTTATAAAGATAAATTTTACTTAACAATTTCAAACATTTTTTTTAGCTACATCAAAAATAATTCACGGACATCTTGATTGGATTACATTCTTATTTATCAGAAAATAATTTAAAGGGAGAAACTGTAATAATAATATGGAAAAATTACAAATAGGTTCAACAAAAAATTCAAAATTATAAATAAGTTCATGTTCAAATATTTCTGTGCATCTGTTCAAATATTTTAAACTCATTTGTAATTAGCCTTTTTTTTTTTTTTTAATGTATACGTAAATGTCCCTAATAATATTGCTATTAAAATATTAGAAGCCATAATTATGTCCGAGTATGAATACAAATTACAAAACATTCAGTAATGTACTATAATGTCATTTTTTTGAGGAATGACATGCAGCAGCAGTACCATAATGTATTTTCGAGGAATGAGAGCATGTATCATGATTCTGTTGTACTCATCATCATCATTGTGAGTATTTAACAATTTTAATTAATTAATAAATTAAAACCTAGGCCCTATCGCCCTATGTATGTGCATGCATACATGTACATGTATGATGATGATGATGATGCATGCATGAGAGAGTGGGTAGTGCAAGTGGAGGATTGCTTCGTCTTCCCGCCAAAGTCGCAGGCGGTTGACCCCACCGCCTCCCTTTTTCCCGCCAAAACTTACACCTAAGCAGGATAGGACACGTGTCACTTGGTCGTGCTTCCATCCCAAAAGCTCTTTTGGTGGATTCTAGGGAACACAATATTATTAGTTAACTGCATATATAATACTCCTTTAATCCATGAATTCTGTTCCCATTGGGATGGATACAGACATTTTTTTTTTTAAAAAGGTAAATAAAATAAATAAAAGTAATATTTTTCCGTTCCGAATTTAATGTGTCTGTTGGATATAAATTTTAATGTAAAATTATTTAATAATATAAATTATTTTTTGATGGGATGGAATATTTTTTCAACTTTGATTAGTGAGTATATTAAAATAGGTTAGTGTGATAAAAGTGTGTAATATTGAAATGTTTGCGGGAGATAAATAAAAACACTAAAGTTGTTTTATATTGATGTTTAAAAAATGATACATCTAGTTTGAGATATATTTTTTTGTCAAATGATGCATGAGTACTATTAATATTGTGGGTCTAGTTATAAATAAAGAGTTGATTTCTTATAAGGTGAGTGTATAGTTGCATGCACGTACTCGAGTTTTATTATAGAAATTTTTAGTTAATTTTATTGGCAAATATTAATGATGTTAAATGAACATTTTATTAGTAATGATACTTTTAGTTTGCATGACACTATTCTATTATTATAATTGATACTTTTTATTTATAGTAAGTGACACTTTTCAGTTATAATACCTAGAACTTTTTATGGTGGATTTGAGTACATGGATAGAGTAACTGCATATAGGATCAAACCATAAATAAAACACTTCTTTCGTCCAATTTAAGTAGGCATACAATTTATTATATTAGTATTATAGAAATATTAATAGTTTAAGTAGGTCCATTTATGAATAATATGTACTTTTTTAGGAATAAAATTACTGACAAATTAATGTTTGGAGGTTGAAGATAAAATATTATATTTTATTTTAGGACCTGCATACTAAAATTGGAAAGAATGATTGTTTTCATAAAATGTATGAAAACATAATAATGATTTATTCAATGACAATTTAAATTACTAAAGAGATTTTTGAAGGTTGAAGATAAAATGTTGTTTTCTATTTTAAGACATGCGTACTAAAATTAGAAGAAATATGTCTACTAAAATTGGATAGAGTAAATGATTGTTTGTGATTAAATTCAATGACAATTTAAGTAATTAAGTGTTAAAAAAAAAGGATAATTAAATAATTGTTTTCATATAAGATATGAAAACATATTTGGTGAGCATCTAATAAGATAAATGAGAATAAATTTGATAGATATATGAGTATTTAATATTTGTTACTTTAAAATATTATTATACCCTCTTAGATGACGGGTTAATAGTGACTTATATGAGACGGTCTCATGCATGAGATCGAGTCACTTTTTAATAAATTGTTATCAATTTTTAAAAAAGTGATACAACTTAGTTTAAAAGTGATAACAAATTGAAAAGTGATAACAATTTATAAAATAGTGATAACAATTTATTAAAAAGTGAATCCGTTTGATGATCTCATATATGAGACGGTTTCACTCAAGAGTGTCCCTATATATATAATGTGATGGTGTTGGGTCGTTAAACTTATTTTCTTACAAAAATATTTGAATTCGGAGAATTGTCTCAGATCAACTCTAATTTCATGTACATAATTTTCTAATTTTTTTAAAAAATAAAATTTACATTTTTTCCTTGGCAAAACCAATTCATTACTTTTTTTGCTAAGTCGTCTGGTAGTGTGATGTCACTTGCAACTTGCCAGTCAAAATTCTTAATACTGATTCTATTCTCAAGCTTCTATTTCGGGGCTAAAGATGCGAAGCAATAATAAATAAACCACCACTCTTGTGTGAGACCATCCTGAGACGGAGTCATTTTTTAATAAGTTGTTATCACTTTTTTATAAATTATTAGTACTTTTTGAAAAATTGTTATCACTTTTCAATTTATTATTATATTTATACTAATTTGTATCACTTTTTTAAAAAGTGATAACAATTTATTAAAAAGTGAATCGGTATCATGCATGAGACCGTGTCATACAAGTTTTTGTCATAAATTTACTTAATACTAGTAATAATTAAATTTAAAATAATTTGAAGTAAAATGTTTTTCCAAGGTTGTAACAAATTAAATATTTTTGTTATTTGATTCGCCATTTGTATTTGAAATTTGATTTTCTTATTCAAGATAATAAAAAATATTAATTTATCTTTTGATTCGAAAAAATATTTTAAGTACAAATAAGATTGTATTTGATTAGATATCGTAAATATTCTATTAATATATTTCTTTTCATTTAATAAATAGTTAATAATGAATATATATTCCCTCCGTCTGCTAAAACAATAATTAAAGGGTTGAACACAAGTTTTAAAATAAAAGTAGTTATAGATAAAATAAGAGTATATTGGAGTATCGTGGTCCATTTTTAGGAATAAAATAATTATTTGTGAGTATAAAGTTAATAATATATTAAACAATTAAGTGATGATTGAAGGATAATAATTTTAATATTTTGATAAAGGAATTGGACATATATATATATATTTTTTATGGAACGGACATATAAGATAGATAAACATATACATTTTTTAGTAAATGGATGAAGTATTATATTATTTATGAAAACTTAAGAATATATATTATAACTAATGTAAGGAGACTTAGTGAGCTAACTTCTAACCACTAACAACTAACATTTACCGATCAAAAAAAAATATATTATAACTAATTTATAAATAATATTCCTTCCATCCGCTAAAACAATGCTCAAGGTTGGGAACATATTTTCTAAAAACTATAGATAAATTAAGAGTATATTGGAATAATGTGGGATCCATTTAAAAACAATGTGATTGTTTGTGAATGCAAAATCAATGATATTTTAAGTAATTAAGTAATAGTTGGATGGTGATAATAAAATATACTTTTGGTGGACGTACAAAGAAGATAGGTGAGCATACTTTTAGTGGAGAAAATATCATTTATTTTTAAATTTTCAATGACAATATATATAAAAAAAACTAGTTTTATATTTTTTTTCTAAAATATATTAAATATACAATTTCGAATCGAATAGTTGAATACTATTAAATAATTCGAATACCCACTATCTAATTGAATATGAATCATATTTAAGATTCAAATTTTAGATGAATACGAATATTTAAATAGTTTAACGAATCAAATTCTACAATATTTGCTTCGCTTCAAGTCTGTCTCTTATAGATGATTGTCCTAATAATATTTGTTGTTGTGTAGTTTGGACTTTAAAATGCCATTTTTTCTTTTGAAAATAATTAAATTCAAAATTTAACTCTATTTGTTTTTAAGAGAGATAAAAATATTATTAGCATCAATGAAGAATGTATGATTTCCCATATGTTTAATTTTTTTAATTTATTTCATTTACTATGTTTTTTTAGTATATTATTATCTTTATGTGATTTTGAAAGATGTATTTTTATTTCACTCTTTTTAGTATATGTCAAGGTTTAAAATATATCCCTGTAAAAAAAAAAAAAAGGTTTTAAAATATATCGATATTTATTTCATAAATTCATAATATTTTTATACTCGTACTCCTCGATGTCTATATAATCATCAATATTTCATTATTGTCGAATATTCACCTATGTACATAGTAATATTTTCTTAAATTTAAGATACATACACTTTCATCGATATTAATTTTTAAAGGTTGTCTATATTGTCGCTTAGTATATAAAATTAAAATATGTTGTGACTTTTGTATAATTTTTTTGCTCGCATTTTTCCATTGAAACAACATGTATAAGCAGCAATATATACCAAAAAATAAGTAAAATGTACAAAAGATTTGAAAAGTGAAGATATAAGTGATGAAAATAAAAAAATAAAGTAAAAGTGAAATTGCAATTGGTCAACAAATAAAAGTACAATGAACAAAAATAAAAATAGTGAAAGTGCAATATGTAAATTAATATACTACTGTAATAAATAATTACACAATTATAATATAACTAAAATCTCTAGTTATTAATAATATAATATTACTGGATGTGATTTAACCTTTTAATTTTAAAGCTTGTCCATTGTCACAAAAAGTGCTTGGCTTCAATTCCGTGACTCATTACAATGCTAAAAAAAAAAAAAAAAATATTAGTACCTATGATCATCTACCATATTACTCTTTTAAATCAAAATATAAAGTATGTATATAGTTAATATATAAGATATATACTGATAATGGAATTTTGTTATAAACGCACATCACTATTATTATTCATTTATTAATTTATTTTGTTGAGAGGCAATTTATGTAGTGAATGTTGACATAAATGAACAAGGAGAAGCATTGGATACCCAAGATTTTAGAATTAAGAAAAAAAAAAGGTCAGAAAAATGAAATCATTCAATTAAAATTATAGGGCACATGAAATGATTTATTTAAATAAAAATAAGAAACATGCAACCCTTATACGTATATGATACATGCATATAGAAAAGATGATATAAGTGATTATGAGACACAGAAATATGGGCCTAAAATTTAAATTCATTCTTCATGCGTGATGGGTCGGGTCCACTTCTCCCACACTACTAAAGTTTTTCACGAGATCCATATTTTCTGACTAGGATCAAATCTACCCCCTAATTAAGCCAAATTTTTCAGTAGGCCCATTTTTGTTATCTATAAATATAAATATATAATACACAATTGCATTCCTAATATAATTTTTTCGCCATTTAATTTTGACCATTGATCTGAAATACTTGATGAATCTTGACCGTTTGATTTATATAGTTAAGTTTATGGTATATTTGACCATCATACTCTTATCATATTAATTTTTAATCTTAACCATAAATATTTTTTCATCTTTGTTTATATTATATTTGACTTTTATATTTAGTACTTCATCATTCACGTCTAATTATCACACAGGATCTCCGGTTACATAATGGTGTTACATCTCCTGTTACATTAATTAGATTTGCGCCACGTGTATATACGATTATATTAGGATGTTATTCTCTTATTTGTAAATTTTGATGTATGTACACGTGGCACAAATCTAATTAATGTAAAAGGAGATGTAATATCATTATGTAACAGGAGATCCGGACCGTCTAATTGTGTTTATTTTAAGGGTATATTTATTATTCACTCACCTATTTAATAAGAATCACATCATGGTTTATATTCATCCTTTTATTTTTTTAGTGTGTTTCATTTTATATGTATTTCTTGGTTGTTGTAGTGGTCTATTCATAAAGTTTGGGTGTAGTGCATATAATTCCTGATTGAAGAAAAGTTTATATTTCGAATATACATATTTATATATATTACTCCTGTATAATATAATTACGAAATCTTATTTTTCTTGTAGTAGTTTGGATATGAATCCATGTTTCGACTTCATGCAAAATTGTTTGATTTTTGATAGTTTTGATTCAGTAATTGTAGACGGTTTTAATTCTCCGGTGACTTTTATTTTTAAAATCAGTTAATTTTCCCGATCATTTGAGAATTTTGGTTCGCTGCGAATAGTTTAGGAGACTCATTGAAGTCGATTACTAATCTGGTCTTATATTCTTGTGCCTAATTCGTATATGAGATTACGATTATAATCCTTTCTATATAGTCTCCAAAAGTAGTATTTGTAGTAAGCGAACATTTAACGACATCCATAACACACTTAGCATCACCTTCGACCACTGCCCGATTATATCTTATCTCGCCGGCCCACACCGCCGCCTCTAACACGCCCCAAGCTTCCTCTTCTTCCACCGTCATAATTCCCAGTTTCACATCGTTTTTCCAGCTATAAAAACATCAATATCATCTCTAATGATCATCCCAATTCCTGTGTAGAAACTCACATCAACATTGATCTTTACTTCTCCCTTAGTTTATGCCAACATTGACAGCTATCACTGTTCTCATGCACCGCCTTCCACTTTTCCAAGAAAGTCATCGCCTTATGGACGGCGACAGCTGGGGTGAATGATGCCTCCTTCCAAACCACCTCATTCCCAGGGGCGGATCTAAGATTTAATGTTAGGGTGGGCTAGAAATAAGAAAAAAAATATGTTGCACAATTTTTTTTTGAATAAGTCTCTTGTGCATCAGGTGCACCGTGTAATTCAAGTATATTTTTAAAAAGTCACCCCTATTATTACTTAAAAATTACCCTTGTTTATACATAAAAATCCACGCTGTTACGATTTAACAAGGCGTGACATTTTAGCATAAATAGACTAATTTTTCATTAATATTAGAGGTGATTTTTTAAAATACACTTGAGTTGCATGGTTTACTTGATGCATACAAAACTATTTTTTTTAAACAAATATTGCTCCATTTATATATAACAAAATCAATGATATAAGAGAATATATTATGCACACTGTGTGCATCACACATCATTGACAATTATATTAGTTATTACAAAAATTAATATTAATTCTTAAAAAAATAATATTAAAATTTTACAATCAATATTAGTGATGTACATGGCAAAAAATGCACATAATACTTTGTCATAATATAAATATCAGTTTTATTAAAAAAAAAAACAAAGCTTAGCAAGAAAATAATATAATATACTCAAAATAACATCACATATGCACATTTGACTCTCCTTCAAAAAATGTTTGTTCAATGAAAATAGTTGTATATTTAAGATTATAAATAATTAAAACAATAAAAATATATAATTGCTAGTTAAAAAATTGAACTGGGCAAACAATTAAATAATTTTATTGAATTTCTTAAAAATTGGCCCTAGACTAAAACAACAAAATAGATAAATATATTTAGTTAAATAATTAAATTGAGCTAACAAATAAATAAATTTAACTACTACAAATGGGTTCATGAAATTTTACCCTGTTCATTCCTATTATTCCAAATTTGCCAAGCCACCATCACAATGCGTTATTTCTCTGCCTCAGACAACAATCCCAGAAAGAGAGCTCAATTTATATGAACCACTATATATTTAATTTCATGATCACTGTCCAATTCTTAAATCTCTTGATCAAATATTTGACTTTAGACGTTCAATTGGTTAGAACTCTACTATGTATGGTTTAAATATCATAGGTTCAAGTCACCATTTGCCCAATAAAAAATTGATACTTTAATTTTTTTTTAAACTTTGATATTTTAAACTTAAATATTATACTGTATGTTTTATATTAAATATGAATAATTTAAATAATAAAATATTAATTGTAATTTATACTCTTGAACAATAATATGATACAAGTGACCTAATTCTGATATTTCTGATAATATTCTTAATACCCTTAATCATAAATTTGATACTTTAAAATTTTCAAAATAGTTTTATGATAACTTTATTATTAACCATTTTCATAAAACTTTGTCATAATTTAAAATTATTATTAAAAAATCACCACTATAATATAAAAATCAGACCTTCATCTTACTTCCTCTGTCCATCAAAACTATGACTAATTGTTTGAGGATATTTTTTTTTTTAAAAGTTGATGAAGTAGATAAAATAAGAGTATTGTGAGGTCCATTCATAAATAAAATAATTGTTTGTTAGAAATTAAATGACAATTACTATAATTTATGATGATTGAAAGATGCACATAATATGATTATTTAAACAATTTTAATGGGAGTACAATTTTTTCCTTTATAAATCCCCTTAAATTTTGAAACTAAAAATACTCTTCACTTCTATGCTCAGTCGAAAATATTAATAGAGAAAAATGGGCCAAAAGTTGATCAAGTGAATGGGCTTTGAAATGGCTGAAATTTATAAATTAAAATGGCCCAATTGCTTCTTCTTTTTAAATCCAAATTCAGCAACCAAAAAAGGCAGCTGCTGCCATTTTCATAACTGTTTGCTGACTATATAAGAACCCAGCTTGGTTATATACCCAGCTTGGTTGGGGTATTAGAAGTAGGTAATAGAAATGACTCATTAATTATTCCCATTGATGATGCTCGGTAATATTTATAATTTGGAATTGATTTAAAAATAAAATAATCACTAATTTATTTTGATTACATAATCTCCCTCTTATAATCAATCATTTAACAATCATTCATTTTTTCTCCGCTCAACTTTTTTCTCGCTCAAATTTTTCGTGTTCAACTTTCTTTTCAAAATTTATCCATGGGAATGAATCACTAGTTTTCCCATTACTTAATTCTAATATCCCCAACCAACCCCTAAATTAATTAACAATGGAAATCATGTCAACTTTGAACTATGGAAGCAATTGGGCCATTGGTTCAGTGATGAGCAACGTAAATTTAACTAATCGATGAACAACCACCAATAAAAAGATTGTAATGAGATAAATAAGATAAGATAAAAATAACTCACTTGGCATGTCTGAACAAAAAGGGATGAACAAAGCTTCGTATGTCATCTCCTCACCAATATTAAAATCCTTAACAATTGAATTTTACAACTATAATTGACAACATAAAAAACTATAATGAGAGAGAGAGAGATTTTCATGCTTTGATTCTCATATTCCAAGACATGACGAAGTTCTTTCCAACATACAAATCCAACCCTTTAACCTCAACCATCACATTCTTGATCTTATCACTCTCTTTTTCTTCTAATTTCTCCTCAAGATATTCATGTTCTTTTGAACTTATTTCAACCTTTGAAGTATCTTCAACAGCATTACCATCAACTTCAATCTCAAATTTACTACTTCCACTCCCTTTCAATCCAAGAACAATCACCTTCTCCACGATCCATCTTTTCTCCAACGCGAACTTGCTTTCTTGAACGTCCGACCACACCTTCACTGCCCCCGACTAACCACTGCATAGAAATCAACATATGTCGAGTACCCATTCCCGAGCCTCATCTCGGGAAGCTCATCATCGTCGAGGAAAAGATTCCCCCTAGCTTCCCCTGAAGTCGCACCTAGTGGAAACGAGATGACTAGGGTAAAAGGGGTCTCTCTCGCCTCTTTCGAAACCAATCCACCCCTCTGCATAGGTATGATTGTGTTCTGATACAAATGCACGTTGATCACGTGCAACGGAGCATTAACCATTCGATAATGCGACTCTTTCAAAACGATAACCTTCGTCATATCAAAAATATTGTACCAAGTTCCAGGAGGGAAGAGAATGTGAATCTTGGTTTTAGCCTTCTCCAAAACAGGAGACACCATTAGACTACTACCAAGCAAGAATTGAGTACTCAATCCGTATACCCTCGTCTCATTCGTGAACGTGAAGAACAAGGGACGTGCAATTGGCGCACCTGTCATATGCGCCTCATAGCTCAATGTATAAAAATAAGGTAAAAGCTTATATCTCATACCAAGTGCATTTCTAGCAGAGATAGCCACCGATTTCCATCGATAAAGCTCTTGTCTAGGCGAATAAAAATTTGCATGATCCCTCGAGAACGGGTAAAACGCCCCGACCTCGATCCATCGATTGCAGAGCTCTTCAGTCGGGGCGGGATAAAATCCACAAATGTCGGAACCAACCATCGGGACACCAAAGATTCCAAAGTTCAACATCGTAGAAATCGAATACCTCAAATCATCCCACGTCCCCTTATTATCCCCAGTCCAATGCGCAGCATAACGTCCCGATCCAACAAAAGTCGAACGTGACAAAATAAACGGGCGCTTACCCTCTAGCCCGACCAACGCCTTATGAGTGGCAACCGTCTGTGAGAAACCATAAAGACTATGTGCATTATACTCCAACACCCCATTATAATGGTATGCACTAGTTGCTATAGTTTTGTACCCTATTGGAACTTCAGTCCCCGACGCGTTTATCTTGTACGGAGGGTCGTCCCATCTCGTTTTCGTCATGTTCTTGCAATCGAGACAGCAAACCCAACCCGGCCCCGTTCCATTGGGACAAATTCTATCCTTGGGAATACTACACAGTCCATCACAAAAGTTGGAAACTTCATTCATGTCGATCCAAAGGCCGTCAACAGGTACGAGTTCATGAAAACGACGTATTTCATCGCCCCACCAGTCAACGGTTTTAGGGTTTAGGAAATCAGGGAAGTTAACTGCCCCTGGCCATACTTGAGCGAGAAAAGGCTTCCCTTCGTACTTGATGAAGACGTCGTTTGCTAAGCCTCGTTGGTAGACCCCGTAGGTTGTGTTTACGCCAATTCCAGGGTCAATTATGACAATATACTTCATCCCTCGAGCGTGGATTTTCTCTAAGAATGATAGCAACTTGGGACGAGGGTAGTTCGTCGGGTTGAGGGTGAAATCCTTGTGTCCGTCCATGTGATCATCGTCGTTCCAGATAACGTCCAGTGGGATTTTTGCCTTTTTGTAGTTTTCGACTACGTCTTCGACTACTGATAAGTTGTGGTATCCCCATCTGCATTGATGGAATCCTGTGAACAAAAGAGATTTAAATACTTTTTAATCCAATTATTAACATTATATAATTTACAAAGTATTTCTCTAACATTAAGAAAGATATCTAATTATCTAAGAAATTTTTTTTGGTCTCATAACTTATTGGGTCTCCAGTTTTGGTACCAAAAAAGTTATCTGTTCAATTTTGGTCTCATAACTTTTGAATTTTTCCAATTTTTGTCCCATTTTCGCTGAAAAATCCAAAACGACGTCGGATTTGGTCACGTGTCATGGGTATTTTTCTAATTTTGGTCCCATAACTTTTGAATTTGTCTGGTCCTAATTTTCGCCAGCACGCGCATGTCACATTACCAGAACGATGTTGTTTTAGATTTTTCGGCAAAAATGGGACAAACATTAGACAAATTTAAAATTATGGGACCAAAATTGGGCAAACAAACCATAAAATTTTTTTTCTCTAATTATCCACCACCCCATATATCATATATGTGCATGATAATGTCAATGGTTGAAACAGTTGAAGGACATGTTGATCATAGTGCAATAAAATGCTTGTACCCTACACACCTCCTTCCATAGGAACACAAGGGTTCCAGTTACAACCATATAATATATATATATATATATTCTGGCCAATAATACAACTATTTATTTTATAATTAGAGGTTGGATCTAATTGAAAAATGCAGGTTTTGTAATTAATAAAAGAAACTGATTGTTCATATTGTTATTACAACTCGTGTGGGGAAAATCATGTCTTAATTAGCAGGGAACACGTATATTTATTATGTCATTTAATATATATTGCAACATAAGTTGATACTATAAGATTTGAAGGCACCACATTTTTTGGAATTGATAAGTACATATATGGATGAGAGAAACCACATGTTTCATTGTGGGCCTTGAACATATTTTCATTGTCACGGGCTAGATCTTGTAAAAAGGTTTAAAAGAGTCATTCTCTTAGTAATACATTATTTTTATAAATTAATATCATCATATTTTGTATTATTAATTTATAAGTAGAATGATATAATGTTATTAAAAAAAATAATGGTATCAATTTTATACTACGTTTCAGTAATTTTTTAAATAGTGTAGTTTTCTTCCTTGGTACATTTTTGTTCTTACATTATTTTAAGATGGTTATAATTTTTTTTTTAAAATGAATATATAAACAATAATTAATGGTAGAAAGAGATATTGGAACTGTAAAATAAATCTGGATTGATATGGGATGATCATATAGTAATTTAAATGTATTACCATTGGTATGAGACAATTCAATTTAATTAAAACCAGACAATATTATTCCAATCGAAAAATTGTGTTTGGTCACTTTTTTATATTTTTCAAAAAAACATCCATGATATTATGCTGTAATTGTCATATAATACGCCAAGAATTTATTCTGTGAAACGTTCTCACTCAAACAAAAAAAAAAAAAAAAAAAAATAGAAAAAGCAAGCATTCCCATCGCATTAATTAATGTACATAAAATTTCCGTAGGGGCTATGTATATTTGAAATATCAGAGGTTTTAATAAATGAAATGCAACAACACAAGTCCAGTCCATGTCTTAATGTTGCCTTATTTTATCAATCAAAATCCCTCTCACTAAACAAATCCTATCTCTTAGTTTATTTCAATATTTTCCACCGACATTATATAAACTAGTACATGAATAATTGATAGGAGAGTCTATCATAGTGAAGATTTTTCTTAGTGAAATTGGATTCACATTATAAAAATAGATTTAAATTTATTAATTAATATTTTTTATTTATTACGACTAATACCTTTTATAATGTTAGTCATATCATTCAATTATCACGATTGATATCTTTTAGTAATATATATCATACTCTTCAATTATGAAACTCTTTAGTAATATAGATTATACCCTTAAATTATTATGATAGATACTCTTTAATAAAATATAAATCATATTTTTCAGTTATCACGTCTAATTTATTTTAATAACATGAATCTAATTTTATCATAAAATTTATTCCCATTAGATATTTTTTTGCCTTAATTAGATAATTTTATAACGCATGGCAGCGCAACAATTGAAAAAAACACTAAATTAAAACTAGCAAAACCCCCCATCCACCCCCCAAAAAGGCTTCAAATAATCAAAGAACCAAGATAATAAATTAAAAGGGGATAGGTACAAGGATGTCCTTTAACTTTATAGTTTTAGTACAAATAAGTTCTTAAATTATTCTTTTATCTAATTCAACACCCGTACTTTTAAATGTGGACAAATAAACCCTTTAACTATTAACCTGGTACAAATTAAACCCTCTAACAATTATTTTGTCCAATTAAATACTCATATTTTCTAAAAAAAAATCAAACAAATTAGCCCCTCAATCAATAAATAAACTAATGCCCTAAATCCTGTCAAAAAAAAAAAAAAAGACTAATGCCCTAAATTCTTTTATTAATTTCACGTATGGTCCTGTTTTGTTGTTTAATTATTTAGTTAAATTTAATTAAATTGAATTAAAGATAAGCTTAAATTAAAAAGAAAGAGTATAACTGTCTCTTTTCATTAGTTAAGGAGCTTATTTGTTTGATTTTATAAATATGAATGCTTGAATGAACAAAAAATAGTACCGGAGTTAATTTGTATCCGAAATAATAGTCGAGGGGCTAATTTATTTGTTTTAAAATGTAGGATAATCCAATTGGTAAAAATAATGGTAAAGTATGTGAAATCAAATTCACTAGAAAATTAGTTTTGATAGTATTAGTTGTTTTTCAAAAAAGTATTAATTTTTTCTATTATAAGGTATTAGTTTTGAATGATATTGATTGTTTTATTAAATGACATTAATTTTTTGTTTGATCTCATATGAGGTTAGTGTATGCATGTACTCATTTTTAAAATAATAGTATCCTGAAAACTAAAAATAAAAAGTAATAATAAATAATTGAAAAGTATCATAATAGAATTCGAGTGCATGCATGCACTCACCTCATAAGAGACCACCTCTTAATTTTTTTATAAAAAATATATTCATTGTTTTACAATAATGTATTAATTATTTTTTCGAAAAAAAATACTTTATTAATTTTAAACCACTTTTATGATCAAATTAGTTCAGTCACAGTAAAGCAACTTATATGCACACTCATCATGCCAATGAATCAAAATGATAGACAAATAACAAATCATGAAAATAAATCAACTAATTAAATCATGAAAAAACTTACCAAAAGCCCAATAAGGCATGGCAGCAGGGCGACCAACGAATGCAGTATACTGATCAAGAACAGCCAATGGAGAAGGCCCAGAAAAGAAATAAAGATCAATGACACCCCCAATCACTTTATAACTCAAAGAATCTCCTCTGTAAAACACATCCATTCCATTGCTGTTCAGCAGAAGAACTCCATGTGCGGCCGCCTCCCCCCCTTCATTCCTCAGGTCCATATACACCGGATGCGATCCGTACAAATCAGCATTCAGATTTATAGCAGATATGTCTGTTGTATACAGAGTGTACGGATCATTGGGGTACAGCTTAATCCCATGAGGCTGCGTGCTCTCTCCCAAGCCGTACAGAGAAGCGTCTTTAGGGATTTTAGTTGAGATTTCAATGTATTGATCTTTAAAAACAAGATTATTGTATGGGTCTGAATCATCTGAGCTTGAATCGAAAAGGGTTTCACCGTTTGATTTTCTTGTTATGGAAAAGCTAAAAGGGTCTGTTTTGTAAGAGAAGATTAGGGCTTTTCCTGCAATTTGGGCATTTTTGAGGGTGGTGTTGCTGAACTTTCTTGAAATTGGAGGGGTTTCTCTGGGTAAAAGATTGTACGGAACCTCCCATCTTTGCTTCTCTGCATCAGTGATGTGAACCCTCAGGCGATTATCAGTTTCGTGCCTGCAAAAGGTTGCAAGAATTAATTGGAGGAAAAAGATTAGATTTTTATCAAGAAAATTGAAAGAATTTAGGGCGTGTTTGGTAAAATTGTAAGGAATGAAATGGATATAGGAATGAAAATGATATGGAATCAAAGTCATTCCACTCAAATAGGTGAACTATGAATAATTTCTTTGTTTTTGGGAATTAAAGTCATAGTAGAATCATTCCAAGCATACGCAATAACTTTGATTTCAATAAGTAGTGAATCAAACAACCCCTTAATCTCCCATTTGTGAGGAGAGGACATTTTAATACGTGTGAAGTTGATTTATGCGGGAATCGAACCAGTATCTGAATGTCCCTTATCGAACTTTAGAGAGGTACAAAATTAATTTATTTAACAAAAAATGTTCAGAAATGATGAATAGAAGGTCTAATATATTACTTGACATAGAGGTGCAGGAGAGGTATATCAGGGCCATAAATGGTGTTGCTCTGCTTCAATTGAAGAAGGCCGACAATGCCGCCATTTGGAGAGTCTTCAATGGAGATCAAACGGTAGCCTTTGCCTATTTTCTTTGTAGTGGAAGTGGTATGACATGAATCAAGTTGAAGTATGAATAAAATCAAGAACAATGACAAAAACCTAAGAGGAAAAGATGGTAATGAAGAGAAGAAGACCATGATTGATTGATTGGTGTTATGACTTAATTTTGAGAGTTTATAATGGGAGGAAATTAGAGAGAGGTGTAGAGGGACACTAGCTAACACAATACAACTATACAAGTGAGGTGGTGGGGATGATGTTGCCCATGCATGTATAGTAGAAAATGAGTGAAAATAGTTTTTACTTGGGTTTAGATTGGGAAATTGGGGTACATGATTTTTGCTCCCTTCATGCATGTTTCCTTTTTGGAAAAATATTACTCGTTCCTTCCCTTCCTTCGAAAACTTCTCATTTGAAAATTGTACTCTATTTAAAAAAGATAGAAAGAAAGGGACATAAGGACACCTTTTTACCATTTAAAAAAATAAGAAGGTTTGGATGTGCCGACCAAAATAACAAAATGAGAAGTTTACAAAGAGACGGAGGGAGTATATTTTTTTGACAGTTTTATATAAAAATAGTTCATGATAAATTTATTATAAAATTATTTTAAAATTTTTAAAGTATCAAATATTTGATCAAAAATATAAAAAATTTCATCACAAATATCAAGAATTAGGATCACTGATATCATATTATTGTTTAGGAGTATCAATAACAATTAATTTTTTTACCATTTAAATTATTCAAATTTAATTATAAAATTTGCATTATAATAATATTAAAATTTAAAATACCAAATTTAAAAAAAAAAATTAAATATCAAGTATTTAATTGAGAGTATTATGTATTTGACCAAAAATATTAAGAATTGAACTATGGTTCATGAAATTGAACCATATTCATATAACCAACTCTTTTATTTTTTTTATTATACCAACTTTAATGAAATAAAAGTAGTTGCAAATGGTCACGGCTTTGCTAACAGTCGCAATGGTCTAGACGGACCCCGGGTTTCGTCTCAAGAGACGAAATACTTCATAAAGTAAAGGGAGAAAAATTTTATAATTTAATAGAGTTGGAACTTGGAATGACAAAATATTATGAATTTAAAATATAAATAAAAAAAATTATATATGTATAATAGAGGAACTTTAAATTCAAGGAAAACGACCGCCCCTTGCCCCCTAAATCCGTCCCCGCTCGTATGCAGTGAATGTTGTGGCCTCGTGGTAGGTCACAGCTTTACCATTGGTAGTAGATGGTTGTGTATGTGATTGCAGTCTTGCTGGTGGTCATGTATGTGATCGGGCAGTGGGCATGGCGGTGACCTTAAGAGATGTAATGTTGATATTTTATAATCTCAGGACATTAATTTATTGCATCTGCATGTGACTATTATGTTTTTCTGACCCTATTTCTGTGATAATTGGACCCATCTCCATCTCTACAATGAGAATTCTTGCACTAAAGGTCATTCATTTTTAAGGATGATTCATTTTGCTGCTTAAAAAAAGTTGTACAAAACAGTGCATATACGAGATTAATTTCATTTATTATATTATATGATTTCAGAGCAAATGAAACGATGCATATATTATATAATTAATTGGACACCCTAAGCGCTTTCGGTCCGATTGTGTTTGACCGTTAGTAATATGGTTGAGCCATTTGTTGTCACACCGATTAAACACCTAGTTAATGCTATATTAGAGGGGTTAATCGGCCTGTTTAGTTAGTAGGGTAGTATGGAAGTTGGTAGGTATTGAATGCTAATGATAAGCTTTGAATATGTGCAATAATGGAGAAATGAAGGCTGAAAACAGTAAATGCACAGAGAATTGTTAGGCGGATGAGTCACAGAGAATAGGGTCTACTTATACAAGTAGTTTGACGGCTACTATATCCCAAAAAATCGGGGTGTATTTAATGCTAGAGTACAACATTTAATATTCTGGTACTATGTTGTATGGACGAGCAGGTTGACGGTCCTCTCAACGTGCTCCACGTGGCAATTTGGCAGAGATCTCCTGCGTCGGCAAGATCTTTTCCCTTTTAGGGAATGACCTTACTGACTACGAACTGCTGTGAGATTTTTTCCTTCTTTTGGCGAATCTTCTCCCTGCTCGTCGCTCCTTGGTCCTCGCTAGATGGCTCCTCGGGTCCGGCTCGGATCGTTGGGCTAGAGCCTCGCTTACGAGGTCCGAGGGACCTGTTCGGTAGGTTAGCCAGGCTGCTCGCCGTGCCTTTGGTGATGCTCGCTCCTATTTGCGAGCTGCGAGATCAATCAGTTGCTTATATTACATGTCACAATACCATTATAATGTCATAATTATATAATATATAATTAACTAAATAAATTATAAATATCATGTATATTTTTTATCGTTATAATAGTATATTATATGAACAAATTACGACATAAATTAGATAAACATACATTAATATGACCATTTAAACTTCAAATATTTTAACAATTTAAAGAAAATGTTAACAATACTAAAACAATTACACCAAATATCATACAACCATGAGATATGCCATCCTTCTTAATTTAAATAGACCATCCTTTTTAATTTTGTTCCTTTCATATATACTTTATGTACCATATTGCATCAAAATTAAAATTTTACTAAATACACTACCACTTGTTATTTTAATACAGAGCCCATGAAAAATCGTCATGTTTTTTATTTTGCGTAAATCTTTTTGTAAACAGCTAACAGAGGGCTCTGTATATACATATATTATAAGGCAAAAACTTGTATGAGACGATCTCATGCATGAGACCGAGTTACTTTTTAATAAATTATTATCATTTTTTTTTAAAAAAAGTGATACAAATTAGTATAAAAGTGATAATATAACAATTTATAAAAAAATGATTATAATTTATTAAAAAATGACTCCGACTCCGACTCCGACTCCGTCTCATGCATGAGACGGTCTCACACAAGAATGTCCCATATTATAAATAGAAATGTTTTCAGTTTATTGGTTTCAACTTTCAAGAACCTCAATGTCATGGCTTCACCTGCAGGTGTTTCTTGATGAAAGCCCTTCTCATTTTCACTTTTTATTCATTTTCTTGTATCTATTTGATTGGTTCTTAGCATTTTGCTTTTAAATATGAATTTTGTTTAATACGATTATGGTTGAGAACTCATCTTTCTAGTTTAATAAAAACTAGATTTATATTTTTATGAAAACGGTTAGGAAATTAATGGATTAATTTCACATCTCTCTATAAATTTATATTTTTAGATGAGTTTGAATTCTTTCAAAAACCTTTTCCGTTTTCATTTTTTTAAGCGTATTTTACTCTATTTCTTGTACTTAGAACTTATCTTAATTTCCAATTTATATAACGATAGATTTAGGGGAGAAATTGGTGAAGAAGACGTGGTATCTGAAAATACAAAATAAATATGAGAATTGAAAATCACTTGTGTGGTTCAATCGACAACTGATTTGACAGATTTTGTCGATTTTTGGCTGGTTTAGAGGTTTTTAAGATTACATGCAGTCCAACGAGTAGCGGTCCGGCCGGTACGAACCGCTTTTCAAAACATAAACTTAATCATGTTTTAGAGAAAACATAATTCAAAATTCAAATACTCCTCCGTCCTAATATTACTTTCACATTTGCTTTATTTGGACGTCCCAACATTATAATGCGAACCACGATTTTCACACCGTAAATTTGTTGCTTCAACTCGGATCGACAAGCATACGCAACCACAATTGAGGCCCTAGCTCAAGCTAGAAAGCTTTCGAAAGATAAATTGACAATAATTTATCAAAAGTCTAGTCTATTTTCATTCCTCCCTTCATAATTCTCAAGAGTATAATATATATAGTTTGAATAATGCATCTAAAGTCCATGAACCAAATCACTAATTAAGTGGGATATCTAATCTAATCAATTAAAAAATCAATCTGTATCCTAATTAAATCAAGCAATAATCTAAATCAAATCAATCTAATCAATTTTTAATATTTCTTAATCTATAATGGAATCTCATCACATTACTTTCACACACTAAAAAAGGACCCTCACAAAACCATTTAAATTTAAAAAAATTCACTCTTGTTTTATTCTAATTTATTATCTCTCATACACTTTATCTCTTTCAACCAGCCAAAATATCCTTACTTTATTTTCTCTCTTACACTTTCTCCAATTTTCTTAATATTTATGCCTCCCTTCCTATAAAAAAAATATTGGGACGGAGGCAGTATTAAATTGAAGTTTGTTTTACGTATGAAATTATCTCACACAATACTTCATCTATTATAAAGCAGAAATCAATAAATTAATTGATATGAAATCATTTATGTAGAAGAATACTGGGTATTTCCATACTATACCTGCAGTGACGGGCCCATAAATTATGTTCAGCAGGCATGTGACGATTTTTGTCATGGTTTGTTGCAGCGTGACTTATTTTTTAGGGGGACACTCCTCTCCATGTAGTTTCTCCTGGTATTAGATTTTCTTCACTATAGTGCATGTAAATTTTTAGCCCATGATGCCCCCTTCCTTTCGTTAGTTTGTCCTTGGAATGAAAGATGGTCTTTCTTTTCTACTTATTTGATCGATTTAGAGAGGTTTCGTTTTTTAATCAGAGTGTGCTTCTTGAAGTTTAAGGTGACGCTTGGTTCAAATTTTTCAATGAGTATAGTAATAAAAATCTCCTTTTGTTGAGGATTAGAGGAATGATTGAGGAGAAATTATTAAAAAATATGAGATAGTTAATTAAAAAATAGTACTAATAATTATCTTATTTAGGGGAACATAGTGAGCTGTTCATTTTTTATTTTTATTAATTATTACCTGTATTCAATCTCATTTCTATTTATTAATTTTTATCTTGGAAAGTAAATAACATTTTTTACCTAAAATAAGTTCATTTTATTTGATACTTCTTTAAATTTTTAATAAATATTTTTTTTAGATACTTTTTCCATCTCGTAATCAAAATGATATTTAACTGTTCGGAAAAAAATTTAATGTATGAGTTCTTTAATAATATAAGTTGATTTTCAATATAGATTTGATAATCTTTCCAATTTTAATAACAAAATTGTTTAATAATATTAAATTGAATTAGTGTGAGAAAAGTAATAACACGTGGTGTAATATTAAGGTATTTGATGAAGATTTATAAAAAGACTAAATTTATTTTATTATTATATTTTAATGAAATGATACATCCAGTAACAAACATATGCTTTTCACACACGATGCATCCAATAGGATCATTATAGGGTCATTGGAGTATTAGTTACAAATTTCATTTTTATGCTGACCCATACATACATACCAGGGACGGATCCAAGATTTCGTCTCAAGTGCGAAGAGTAAAGAGGAGGAAAGTTTAATAATTCAAGGGGGCGAAATGATAAAATATTAAGAATTTAAAGCATAAATAAAAAAAAATTCATACATATAGTAGAAAAATTTTAAAGCAAAGGGGGCGACCGCCCCCCGCGCCCCCTAAATCCGTCCCTGATACATACATACGTACAATAATGTGAGTATGCGACACGAACACCCCACTCTCCCACCAAAATTAAATTAAATCTCAACCCAAATAAGTGAGTATTCTCCTCACCTTAATTATTTCACTACAATTTGCTCTCCCAAACACACACATTCCTTTAAATCAAGTTCTCTAATTAATCATCTCCACTTACCCCATTATTTTCATTTGATTGATATTTGTGTTCGATTGTTGGGGTACAAATTTATTTTTAAGGTAGTTGGAGGTTCAATTTTAACATTTGAGTAAAACATGATCTAGATGGAGCTTTATAAATCCATGAATCATATAATAATGTAAATGAGATTTATTTCATGTATAAGACTGTTTAATATAAATTTTTATTTATTAGTTTTTATTCGAAGACAAAATATATTGTGAATAAGTTTCAACGTAAAACTTGTTTGCATTTTGTATGTATTTTTAATAGTATTAGTTATTTCAATAAATAATATTAGTTTAATTGTAATATTGTATAACCCTGATAAAAAAATAGTAATATTGTATAATAAAAACAACTAATTTTATTTGAATTACATAGTGAAACTGATTTACACGAGATGTATAATCCATGCGAATATAAGCATCATTATACTCAATTCGATATTCTCAAAATTTTGATTAATATATTTATTTTTATATTATAATCAATAATATATAATTAAATAATTGGAATACATCTTTTAGAAAATAATTAAAATAAAATTTCAAATTGAATACTATTAAATAATTCAAATACCACAACTAAATCAAATTTTAAAAAAATATGGATATTTGTTTAACATATTTAATCAAATACTACAATATAATTAGTCTCCCTCCTATTTTTTTTAGGAGACATTTTGTTTCAAGCTCTTCAATGGGATTGCAAATGAAATTATAATTTTCCTCAATGCCCTTAGATATATTGGAGGAAGGAATATCTCCATGGTAGTTACATCATTAGTGTTGTGCTCCAATTTTGAAAAAAAAAAACAAAATAAGTTTATTGGTAGTGGTGGAGGAGAATGATTGAGGATAAATGATTTTAGGAGAGAAATACATTAATAAGATTTGTGTCACGTGTACATACATCAAAATTTACAAATAAGAGAATAACATCCTAATATAATTGTATGTACACGTGGCGTAAATCTAATTAATGTAACATGAGATGTAACACCATTATATAACAGGAGATCCTGTGTGGGAGGAGAATGACTGAGGATAAATGATTTTAGGAGGGGAATATATTAAACAAAATGGATAATAATTACCTTATTTAGGAGGAAAAAATAATGTCATGATCATTTTTTGTTCTCATTTACCATTATAATTGCATTATATTCATTCTCATTCCCATTTCCATTAGGCTCCATTTGGATGAAGTCATTTGAAATAAATGGATTTGAAGATAATACACCATACATTTACAAATCAAAATAGGAAAAAACTAAATGAATGAATTTGATTCACACAAATATTACTTATAAGTGGGAGGATTTCAAATACCCAACAAAACCTAGGCATTTGAAATTCTCTCACTTCTCCCATTCATTCTTAATATTCTATGAATATAATTATTCATTTAGTTTTCTCCATTTTAACATTTAGTTGTATGATATATTATTATTATTTTTAATTTCAAATCAACTCATCCAAATAAATATAAAATAAATTTGCAATTTGGCAACTAATATCCTAATACCCTTTGTACTTTAAGTTAATATAATAGATTTTATTTGTCTGATAAAAAAAAAAGTAGGGTGGGAACCTTGGAGGTCAACTTTTTATAATGCAGAAAGGCAATCATGGATATCAACGGTATGTCAATTAAAAGAAATGGGGTTATATATACTATGACTCTTGTCTTGTAAATTAATTAGTGGATTCCCATGTCGGCTATCAATCACCACGCGACTTGAATTCATTCACTATTCTATTATATAATTATTATATATTTCTTTTTAACATTTAGTTGTATTGTTTATTATTATTTTTAACATTCAGATCAGGGGTTCAATATATATAAAATAAAAATGTCAAAAGAAATTAAGAGATATATATGATCGTATACTATACGTATTTAAGAGCTTTTGGCTCCCACACTCACATCCTGAATTCAAATATTAGCAGAAAATAATTTCACCCCGTTAAATTATTCATTGTATGAGATATAATATTATAATTAGTGCATAACATGTTCCAATTTAAATGACTTAATCCACAATTATCACTAGGAAACCAAGGGTCAATTACATAGAGATACATTCTCGAATGGACAATTGCAGTGCAATACACGAGTTTATTATAATAACAAGGAGGTACAATTTGGATTAAAAAATGACTATTATACCCAGTCTACTGTTTGAGGACTGTTGGTGGATCGGACATAAAGTAACTACATTTGCAGCATTTTTTTAAATAAGTTTGACACAAAAATCGAGGCGGGAGAGTTGAACATCTATATGATTAGTTGCACAACAATAAAATTACATTTAACCATAAAATGATATACATTGGTATATTTAGTTACATTACATACAAAATTAATTGAAAAACAATAAAAATTAATTGCAGAAAAAGATTACAGAATAAAAAAATAAAGCAATTTAGGGAACTTATAAATACATCATGTGCAATAGAAAAAAGTAACTTTCAACATTGGAATTCAAATATTGCCACAACCATTACCAAATCAAACAAAAGTGCGCAATGAAATAATTTTTAGATATGGTGTATTTCGTATTGATAAAATTGTTGAGGAGGTTAAGACAATAGAGTGGAGTTGGTTAATTAGTAGAGATAAGATAGTTGTGAGTGGTTCTTTGAGTGATTGGGTTTGTAACCCAAATAATTTTTTAATTGTGTAAGTTGTACAAAACTTTTCTTGGGTATTCCTTATACCCATCACTATTTTATATATTACATTTTTACTGAAAAAAAAAAAACCAAATCAAACAAAATCATGATCAATAAATTGGCAGAATGTAACAAATTTTAAAATCAAACCCTCTTCTCAAATCAATTCAGAAAACTCATTCAAGAAAAAGACAGAATCACCAAGATTTCAAAAAATTGATGCAAAAATACAAAAACACACCCAAAAAAAAAACGAGGATCTACATATCGTCTCAAGCAAACATATACCTACAAGTAAATATATGCAAAGATGTGATTATTTGAATATGCAGATCGTGAAGCGCGCGCCTTATTGCGCCTTTTGTGCTTTGTCTGAGGCGACCGAGGCGCGCTCAAAACGTTTTCAGCCCATTTGTTAAAAGTTAGAGTAGCACTTTTAGGTTTATTTTTAACACTTCTAAGTTTTAAAAACATATTTTAAATCTTAAATACATATATATACATATTAAAAATTAGGTTAGATAAGAAATTAGGGTTTAGAATAGAACCCAACTCTCTACTTTTTATGAAGATGAATATGCATTTGAGGAAGATGAAGAGGAAGAAGAATATATTGATCATGATGTGCAATTTGATGATGAGGAGGAAGAGGCCTTTGAGTTTGATGAGAATGATGATTGAGGACTAATTTCATGGTTTTTTAACATTTGATGATGTTTTGTGTGTGTGAATGAAGTTTAACTTCACTATTTTAGTATTAATTTCATGTTTAAATTATGTTCTAACTTATAATATTTATTTACTAGATGAGCTCCCGCGTATTACGCGGTATTTTCGTTAAATAAACTTTACAATATAATATATTGAAGTATAATATTTTCAAATAATATATATATATATATATATATTAAAATAATGTATATGTATAAAAAATTGTAATTATAATATTAAATTTAAATAATGGTAATATTAATTGTATGACAATTCATGCTAGGGATTAGAATTATTATAATTATGTGAAAGAATTTACTATAAGATTTGTTTCAAATTTATTTTACAATTAATAAAAAAAAAGGAGACGATTAATATAATTTTTTTTTATATAATTGATGCATAAATATTACTCCAAATAATATATATCGTATATTTACAATAAATATCATATATGATTTTTTTTTTTTTTTTTTATAAAAGTTGATACAACCACAATTTTTCTTACATACATTTATATGCTTAAGTTAAATATAATTTTATGTTTAAAAATTGTCATATGATAACACTTTTTAGATATAAAATAGATATTTAAAATATTTAAAGATTTATATATTAACTTATTTATTAAAAAATATACATATTGTGCAAGAGGTCTAAGGTTCAAACCTCCTTAGAAATATATTTTTTAATTAATTCATATATTAAAATGCCAACATAGATGTCATATATTAATTATAAATCAATAGAAAAATGACACATAGATTATTAACATATATATGCATTTAATAAGAAATGACACCTCATTCAAATTAACTCTGACACCTAAGAAAAACAAACTCTATTTTAATATAGGGATGATATTTTGGTAGTATTATATAGTTTTATGTAGAAAAAGAGGTAAAAGGAATCATAAATTAAAGTTTTAGGAGGCATGATTGCAGCGATTTACACGAACACGCTAATAAAATAACATGTGAAATATATTATGACGACGATAAGGCATAATATTAAAACATAAAATATAATTTAAAAATTTAAAATTTTAGTCTACGATAATGACACGATAAGAAAATTATGCAATGACATAATAATATTTAAAATTTTAGATTTTAAAATATTTAATTAAAAATATTAAAATTTATATTATGTTGTATTGTTGTAATTGTATACATGTCATTAACATGTTTTTATCTATTTATTAGTGATGTATATGTATTGCATTAACAGGTTCTTTGTTCGATGTAATTTTTAATTACTTTTAGAACACGGTAATCTAAATTTTTTCTTATCAATTTAAATATAGCCCAAAACTAAGCAATTTTGCATTCGTCGTGTCCGAAATTGCCACCCCTATCATAAATGGTGTTTCGAAAAAAAAGGGCAAGAATAAATGGAAACTAAAAATAGCTGCTTCATATCCCGTCAAAAAAAAAAAAAAAAAATAGCTGCTTCATTGTTAATGGGTCTGGAATGGACTTGAGATTACTCTGTTTGGGCCAATCTTTTATATCATTATGCGATTTAGGCCCAGTCCGCAAAGAGGTATAATAAATTAAAGTTTTAGGAGGCATGATTGCAATTTTACCGTGCTAATAAAATAACATGTGCTATATTATGATTTGTGCATAATACTAAAACATACAGGTGATTGAAAATTGTTTTGGCTAGATAATGAAGTAAAATTATGCATATGCATAATAAATTTTGTTAACAAAGAAGTGTTCATAAATTATAAATTTCAATATATATGTATTTTATCTATTTATTAAACTGTGGATGTATTGCTCTTCTTTGTTCGATGTCAAATAATTACTTTTAGGGTAATCTAAATTTTCTTTGAAATTTAAATATAGTAATGAGAATGTATAAGTATTTAAAAAATATAATTATATCACATTCAATTGTATTATATAAAATAATTTAAGTAACATTTTAAAATAAACACAATATACAATTATTATATATTGCATTTTAAAATCCTTAACGTTTTAAATTAGAATAAAAAAAGAATAGAAAATCTATTGCACATGTTCAAACTTAAAAAAAAAAAAAAAAACACGCACACACACATATATATATATATATAATTAATTAATGTTGATAATTGAATTAAAAAAAAAAACTACTCCCTCTGTTCCAAAAAAATAGACCTAATTAATATCTTCATACGTCCTACAAAGATAACCAATTATTATATTTAATGTGTCATTTATTTTTTATTCATATATTTATCCCATTTAATGTATTTTGTGAGTAATATAAATAGTGTTTTGATGGGAGTAGGGTAATATTTTCAACTTTAATAATTAATTGTTTAATAATATTAAATTGAATTAATGTGGTAACATTAATAACATATAGTGTAATATTGAAGGGTTGAAGGAAATATATAAAAAATTAAAGTTGATTTATTGATATTTAAAAAAATGATGCATTAAGTATGAGATGAACTTTTTGTGCATGATAAAATACCAAAAATGATTGCCTAAAATACTTACTTTTAATGGTTCACCTAGCTCACTTCATGTTATCTCTTTCTCTCGTCGTACTTTTATATTAATAGCAAAAACTTGTGTGAATCGGGTGCATATGATAAATTCTATTTTTATTTTACTATCACTCACATTTACTATCACTATTATGTACATGCATTATTACCATCATATTAATTTACTTATAACAGTGCATGTGCATGACAGTGATAGTGTAAGTGAATGACAGTGATAGAGAATGTGCATTATAGTGATAGTAAAATAGAGTTTGTCGTGTGCACCCGGTTCACACAAGTGTCACTCTAGATTAATTTATTTTACGTTACTTATTCTTTTATTTGAGTTACACAAAAAAATCTAATTAATATTTGGATTCACTCTGTTTTAAGAACTATGAATTAAATATCATTACGTTCAACTTATGAAAAATAGGTGATTTTTTTTTTTTGGAAAAGCATGAACGAGCTCATCTTCAACGGAGTAATCCCAGATCCTTCAAAGATATTAGAAGAATTAAAATTCAATTTATGCCCCCAAATTCAATTTCCATTTTTGACGTAATTTTTTTTTTTTTAATGCTCAATTTCGCCTGAATACATAATATTAACCACCTTTGTTGTCGGTTAACCATTTCTCAATGAATTCAAGGACAAGCAATATATAAAATTATTCATCTCTTCAAATTCGTCAATTTGATAACTTCAATTCTTATTTTGTATACTACAACAACATCAACATGAATTTAAGTTTGAGTGATTTATTCATGTCAATTGGTAACCGTTTTCTTCTTGATCAAAATTTGGTCATTTTTAGGCGAATCAAAAGTCAAACTATGTATCACAAAATTCATCTTCGAGCCCGTCATTTTGATAAATAATTGTTCATCTTTCAATTCACCTAAAAACAGTAAAAGAAAAAAGTGCCAAAAAATACAGCCTCGATTCTTGAACGGGCATGGGCAGCACGATATCATACTTTCCCCATCAATTTTCATCAGTTTTCTAACGAATTGAAGAATGAGTCATATATCAAAATGACGAGACGAACAATTTGATATATGACTTGACTTTCAATTCGGCGTAAAATATTCAAATTTTGGCTTGAATTAACGAGAATGAATCTCCCAAACTTAAGTTCGTGAAGTTGTGATACACAAAACAATCAATTGAAGTTAACAAAGTGACGAACTTAGAAAGACAAACAATTTGATATATCGGTAATCATTAAATTCGCTGAAAAATGGTGCGATAGAAATGAAAATTAGTGAATTTTAACTACTTCGAACAAAAAAACATAGAAATAAAATTGAAAAGCATAAATTATTATCATGAACATAACATAACGGATAATTTTTGCTACTCCAACTCGAGAACAAGTTTTGCAATTTCTTCAATTATATATACAAATAAATAGGTTAAATTACTAGGAGTACAAACAAAAAAAAACTATAGGTAATAGTACCATAAGGAAGATGGTAGGGCAACAACTCACTAAATTGTTATGGGCAGGCCACAACCAAATAATTGCAAGACCACCCACCCCAATTCAAAGTTGAAATTTCCTATGGAGAAAAATGAATAAGCCATATGACATCATTGTGTAACGTCATCATATGACATCATCGTCTCATGTTGATGATATTGCTTTCACCTTTAAAATTAACAATATTCTCTCATACTTCAACCAATGCAAGTCCGTGTTGAAGCATTTCCTCTCTGTCTTCAACGAATCTGCTTTTTCTTTTTCTTTTTTTTTAATTTCTAAAAATCATATTTATAAATTGAAAAAAGAAAAGAAAAAGACACTTCGATGGAATTGGAGAAGAGGAAACGGGAAAATGAAGGAGAAGGTAACGCCGTTAGGAGAAAGTTACGGGAAGATGAGATCGGCCGGAAGAGGGTGGCGCCGCCGCAGCCGGGTGATGAAGAGGTGGATGAGTTTTTCACTATGCTGAAGAGGGTTCAGGTGGCGATCAAGTACTTCCAGCGGCGTGATAACGTCGGCGGCCAGTCAACGGCGAAGTCTACCTGGAACCCGTCGTTTCAACGGGAGGATTTTGACGGAGTGAAGTCCGACCCGGAATGCTCGCGGGAGTATGGGAAAGGGGGATTTGATCTTAATTCGGATCCGGTTTCGGATGCTCCGGATTCCGTTTGAGCTTTGTGAGTTTAATTTGTGCGGGTTTAATCAACTTTTAAGGGTGTGATTAGGTAGTTGTTAATTAATTATAAATTATTTTAGCATGGAAAATGATGAGATCATCTTTGAATTAATTTGAGAACGATTGGTCCTATTTTATTTCAGAAATTTGAGTGTAATAAATAGATGATAGCTAGATACGGCACGTTAAAAAAAAATCAAGACAGCAATTAAAGGTTCTCCAGAAAAATAATTCTATGTTGTAACGCTGTGGAAGCTAATTTCTAGGTCGTTTTAATTTATGATGATATTTATTTTTCTGAAATAAAAAAAAAAAAAAGATAATACAAACTCATATAATTCAGTATTTTTGGTGTGTAAAACATTTGCTAAAGTAGTAAATATTCATTAAATGTTGTTGCTAGAAAAGCATCATGGAGACTTTAGTAGAAACGTTGTCTGCAAGGGGCTCCATTTAAATTGGAGAAAATAGGGTAGATAGATCTCAAATGGAGTGAAATGATCTCGTGAATGCAATTAGATCCGTCTCGAAATTAGTTTTATATATACGCCTGGGAATTGTACTTCAGGACGGCCAGCGCGGCTGTTTCGCGGGATATACGCCATATAATGAATTTTACACTTTTAAAATATACTCCCTCCGTCCCATGATTTCTTTCATAGGGAGGGATGCACAGGTATTAAGAAAAAGGGAGCAAGTGTAGGAGAGAAAATAAAGTGTAAGGGTATTTTGGCCTTGAGTGGTTGAATGAGATAAAGTGTAGGAGAGATAATAAAATATAATAAAATAAGAGTGACATTATTGAAATTTAAATGACATTGTGAGGGTATAGTTTATGGAGGGTATTCTATTTTAAGGATGTGAAAGTAATTGTGGGACGGCCGAAAAAGGAAAATGTGAAAGTAATCACGGGACGTGGGAATAATTTCTTAAAGTGCACCATCACAATATTTTCAATTTCACATAAAATATCATTATTTTTAGATCCATATTGACACAAATCCAATTTATTATTTATTTTATACATAAATATTTAAAAATTTATCACTCAAATTCATATGCATTCATCCACTTTTTTAATATGTATGTCCACCACAGTATGAAACTTATTTCGAAATGGAAGGAGTAACAAATTTCATTTTATTAATAAAATAATGGGACTAGGACCATAAGTCCATAAATTGTACAGTATGAATAAAACATAAAGTTTGTACTCCCTTTGTCCAGTACAAACTTGCACTAATATTTGGACATACAAAATAAGAAAAATGCATTTTATGTTTGATTGGATTGGTTTGTGAGGGTAATTTTGTAAAAAAAAAAAAAGAAGTACTATTTGCTTTATTGGGTTATTTGATAGTGACATTTTGTGTAAATATAAAAATATTGTGAGGGTGGAGTTTATGAGTACTTTTCTATTTTTGGTGTGTGCAAGTTTGTATGAAACGTTTCGAAATGAAAAGTGTGCAAGTTCGTATGGGACGGAAGGAGTATTATATATGAAGTATCATATAAATTTTTTATTTATTTTTTTCGACCCTGTTTAAATTTGGATATTCGATGGGGTCATTTAACCTGAAGATTGAAGTCCATTAATGCTAACCTTATGGTGTTGGATCAGTCGGCTAAAATATTTAGTCTTTTTAAATTTAATTTTAATATATCTATATAATATTTTACTAACTTTACTTTTAATTATTGAATGTATATTTTATAATTATGAAATAGAATATAACATTATGTTCAAGTGTTGAGTAATAAAAATTTGCACTCCATTGTTTTATTTGTAAACTTGATATTTCTTGATGTCTGAAACTTTATATTTTATATTTTGTGGATATAATTCGATTCATTGAATTATATAACCAATTACTTCATCCATTTCGGAAAAGTTTTTGTATATAGGAGGGTACACACTTAAAAAAAAAAAAGAGTCATAATTGAGGTTTTGAGGGATAATTTTGTAAACTTTTATGTATAAAGTAAAAAAAAATTTATTGGATTATGTGTATAAAAGTAAAAAGTAATGACATTTGTGTAAATTAGTGAAAATTGTGAGAGTGAAGTTTATAAAGGATTTTCCATTTTAACGGTGAGAAACTTATATGGGACGGATAAAAAAGAAAAGTGTGAAAACTTTTATGGGACAAAGGGAGTACATATAATACATAAATGTAAAGGATACACAATAATATAAATAATACTCCCTCCGTCCCATAAAAATTTTCACATTTTCCTTTTTCGTCCGTCCCATTATAAGTTTCACACCCTTAAAATAGAAAATCCTTTTTAAATTTCATCCTCACAATTTTCATAAATTTACACAAATGTTATTACTTTTTACTCTCAAACACATAATCCAATAAATTTTTTTTACTTTATACATAAAAGTTTACAAAATTATCCTTCAAAACCTCAATTATTACTCTTTTTTCTTAAAGTGTGTCCTCCTACATATGAAAGCTTTTCCGGGACGGAAGGAGTATTAATTATTTTATAAATTTAGAGTCAAATTTACAACTTTTAAAAAATTAATCTTGTAACTCAATATATGATATAAACCAAGGGGGCATAGCCCACTTGGCCACCGGGCTCCTCACTTAAGTGGGAGACCTGGGTTCGATTCCTCACTTGGCGAACTAACTTCTAACCATTAACAACTAACATTTACCGATAAAAAAAAAAACTCAATATATGATATAATAAATTTAAGATTAATATTATTTACGAGTTCCAAGATCGTCCCCTAGAATTTCAATCTTTTTTAATATATTTATAGAATTTTTTTAAAAAATTTTATTTTATATGAATTTGTTATTTATGGATTGAAAAAATACATGTGACTATAATATAGGACTCTTGCCCCTTTAAAATAAAAATGTAAAATTCTAGATATGTCTTTGCTAGGAATAAATTCAAGGTATGATCGCCCCTTGAATTTTAAACTTTTGCTCATTTATATGTAGAACTTTTAGTTATCTTGTATTCATAAGAATTCTATTTTTTTTGGATTAAACTTATGCATGCTATTATGATACAAAAATCATCGTTTTAAAATAAAATTCTAAATTTGTTTGTGAAAAGTGGATCAGGCATTGTACAGTAATACAAATATACGCCTATGGTTAAAGCAGAGCAGGACATAATTATGTCTGCTTTTGACTTGAATAACGTAAAAAATTCAACTTTACATTATGGTATATTTGAACCTGCTGCTCATTTCTCAGCCATTGAATTCATTACACTTTTCCTGTCAAAAAAAATCATTACCATTTAAAAAAAACCATTTAATTCATTATTTTGACTATATAAATATATTTGACTAAATTCATAGACATCATTACAATACTTTAGTCAAAAATATATATATATATATATATATATATATATATATATATATAAACCTTATTTCAAAATGACAGACACAACATATATAGATGTGTAAAATGACAAATGAATATTGCAACGTATAGTCAAACAAAATAAAATCACAAACAAAATTTAGTGTGAAATAGTTTTATAATATGAAAATAATATCATTAAATTAATTTGCTGATATCATTACACTTATAAATTGATATCATGCACATTACAAAATGATTATGATATTAGTAAATGATTATAGTAATACCAATTTAATATTATGAAACTGCTTTACAAAAGAGTCACTCAAATAAAATAGATTTTGTTTAAAAGAATAAATTAAATTCTTTTTTTTTTTTTTTTGATAACAAGAATAAATTAAATTCATTATATTCTCATCATATAAAAACTAATTTAAGACAAACACTTCGTTTGTTGTTTGTGGCAAATATGAAGAGAGTAATATGCACTTGTTCTTTGGATATGATTTTGCTTCTTGTATTTGGGCTATTATATATTTTCTCTCGTTTAAAATAAATGTAGTTTTGATTTTTTATTTTATTTACAAATTAAATGACATTTTGCACTTTTTTATGTAAATTAATTGTGTTTATTTTTCAAATTTATCTCTAACATTATTAAAATATTTAAATAAATATGTTCTTTTTATGAGAACTACATGTGTTTTCCTTTATTAAAAAAAAAAAAGAAATGATTGTAAATTTGTAGTTAGTACATTTACGAAAAGAAATGAGAGAGAGAGAACGTAGAGAGAGAAATTCCTTCAAGGGGGTGGGTTGAGCGTAGCCTTGCCGAGCGACCACCGGAAAGGCAGAAACCGTTACCTTCTCACCGTAAGCCTTCAGACGATAGGTTTAGGTCTAGGGATGGATTGGCAAAGAAGAGAGGAACTTTCGATAGGTTGGTGTGGCCCCAAAACTCCATTGTCACATTTTATGTTTGGAATATTCCCATGGTGGGAAATGATCAGTTCCTGAGACAAAAGTTTGCCGAGAAAGGTACTCTTGTAGATTTCTTTATACCATCTAAAGCTAACAGAGCAGGAGGCAAGTTTGGATTTGTAAGGTACAAAAAACCTGCGAATCTGACATCACTGGAAAGAGAACTAGATGACATTTGGCTCGGCTCGTATAAGATCAGAGTCAACTTGGCACATTTTGGCAGGCACGAACATGCCTCTCCACAATCACATCTCAGGAGCAACAATCGACACACCATTCCTAAGTCAGGCCTGAGAGATATGAATACCTCCTTTGCTGATGTGGTAGTCAGGAAACCCTGTTCTATTCCCCCTGCAAAAGGATCACTATCCTTCACCACCTCGGAACTTGAATGTGAGTGGCTTACGGACTCAGTAGTCGACACTCTTAAACCAAAATTTAACTGGAAGCTACATGGTCACCTTATCCAAAAGGAAGCGGCAGAATCGGTAAAAGCATCTCCTCTTGGCGGCGATCTTCTCCTGCTAAAAAGCAAGGCACAAGGAAAATTTGATGAAGTGGTAAATCATATCCAGGGTTGGATGGCAAAATGGTTTGACCATTTTGAAGATTGGAGTGAAGAATTAACATATAGAAACAGAGCAGTTTGGACATTATGGAGTGGTGTCCCCTTAATAGCATGGTGCCCAAGGTTCTTTGGAATGGTTGCGACAAAATTTGGATCTCTGGTTTATATTGATGAAATTACTAGGACTCGGTCAGACCTCACCAAGGCGAGGATTCTCATTAAAACTCCCTTACCAGTAATTTCGTGTGATAATCTGGAGGTCTCAATAGATGGTAAATTGTTCTCCATTCAAATCAAGGAAGAAGCTGAGTGTCCGATGGATAATCACCTGAGATTGAATAACAAATTCGGCCCACTTTCAGGCTTACCGGAAGACAATCTGAAGTCGGCCTCAGTAGGATTTGCGGAATTCGATAAGTCTAAAGAAGTCGAAAAGTCAAGCGGATGCGAAAGGTCGGGAAATTCAAATCTGCATGGACCGTTAGTAACTACCCGGTCTGGTTCTCACAAGAATCGGTCCAGCAATGGAGTTCGTGGATCGGGTCATGATCATCCCACTTCCAGCCGTGGGCCACCTCCATTTCCTTCGAACCCAACTGATATTCAGCATGTGGGTCCCTCAAACAAGCAAATCCGTATTTTACAATGAGATTGTTTAAAGGATTTTGAAGATGAGAATCCATTTGGGCCTATTATGAGGCCCAATAAAAGCAAATCAATTGACCTCAATAGGCCCATCGAGTCAGCCTCTACCACTAATGGCCCGGCCCTTCCCCAAGCCATGAATCCCCCCCAGTCAATCAGTGTATCCACTCATTCAGTCCCTGCTCGCGAAAAGAAAGGCAAACCTCCCTCTTCCATATCAGATTCCAGGTCAAGCTCAGATGCCGAAATTCAATCGGAGGCGGCAACAACCTGGGAAGTGGGTCGCCAGTTGGGCTTATGGTCTTTGGATAACGAGGCAGTCACCTATGAGAAAATTGAAACGCTTATCCATAATGAATCGAAAACTGCAAAGAATGGCAAAGAAAAAGCAAAAAAGTCAAGGAGACCCAACAAATCATCATAATGTTAGTTCTCAGCTACAACATAAGAGGGTTAGGGAAAAGGGTGAAGAGGCGAGATGTTAAGGAGTTGCTTTGCAGTGTCAAACCAGATTTCTGTTGTTTACAAGAGACCAAGCTTGAGCAGGTAAATCCCAGACTTATAAAATCAATTTGGGGGAGTAATACGTTTGATTGGGATTTTGCTAAATCTGAGGGAAGATCAGTGGGTATAATTTCTATTTGGAACCCAAAATTTTTTTAAAAAATCAGTTTGTGGAGCATAAAGGAAATGATTGTCATAAATGGCTATCTTGTGGAAGGTGGTAAGGGATGCTCAATTGTTAATGTGTATGCTCCATGCTCTCCGGCAGCTAGAGAAATACTATGGGACCAGATTGGTATTTTGGCTAGGCAATGTAATGATGATTGCTTCTGTATCATTGGGGACTTCAATTGTATTCGATCTGAATCAGAGAGAGTGGGTAGGAGTGATTTTTGGAATAGGGCGGATATTAACAACCTCAACAACTTAATTGAAGGCAACTTAATTGAAGTCAGATTATCAGGGAGATCCTTCACTTGGTACCGTCCTGACGGAACCTGCAAAAGCAAACTGGACCGGATGTTTGTAAATGCGGAATGGATCAGCAATTAGCCAAACCAAGTCCTTAAAGGAGGGCGGAGAACCCTTTCCGATCACTGTCCCATCTTCATAGAAGCCAATAAAAAGGACTGGGGTCCGAAACTGTTTCGCTTCTTCAATTATTGGATGCAGCATCAGTCCTTCAACGATTTTGTAAGCTCGAAGTGGAACTCCTTTCGGGTGTGCGGTTGGGGTAGTTTTATTATCAAGGAAAAACTGAAATTGATGAAGGGAGAATTGAAAGCATGGAGATTAGAAGCTTTCGGTAACCTGGAGACTTCCATTGAAAATAAGACTAAGGAATTGGAGAGACTTGATATCCTGGACGATACCTTCGGGCTTGACGAGTCGGAGGTAGAATTAAGGGGATCCATTATGAGTGAAATCTTTAATGAATCCAGTTGGAAAGAGGCCCAACTCTTCCAAAAAGCCCGCATCAAATGGGCCCTTGAAGGTGATTTGAATTCACGTTTCTTCCATAAGTGGATAAACTCACGTACCAAACTGAACACAATTGACGGAGTCAAGGTTCACGGATCCTGGATTGATTCTGTTCCCGAGGTAAAAGAGGCAATTCATAACCACTTCAGAGACCATTTCTCAACCTTATCAGATTCTCGACTTTGCTTTGGGGACTCTCTGTTCTCTCAAAAACTTGAGGATGCCGATAACTCCTATCTTGCATCAGAGTTCACGGAGATAGAGATTAAAGATGCCATTTGGAGCGTGGATTCGAACAGTAGCCCAGTGCCTGATGGTTTTACATTTGGCTTCTTCAAACATAACTGGGAGATTATCAAATCAGATATTCTCCACATGATGCGAGAATTTCATTATAATGGCAAAATTGTTAAAGGGCTGAACACCTCATTCATCACGCTCATTCCGAAGTTGTCTTCTCCTCAACGCATTGAAGATTATCGGCCAATTTCTCTGATTAGTGGTGCCTACAAGATCATCGCAAAAGTATTGGCTAATTGCCTGAGCAAGGTTATCGATTCAGTAATTTCGGACAACCAATCGGCCTTTATCAAAGGGAGGCAAATCATGGATGGCATTCTAGTCCTAAATGAGGCGCTGGATGAGGCAAAAAAATGCAAAGTACCGAGGGTATTCTTCAAAGTGGATTTCGCCAAGGCTTTTGACTTTGTCGAATGGCGGTATCTGGATCATATGATGAAAGACTTCAACTTTTGTGATCAATGGAGAACTTGGATTAAGGGATGTGTCGAGTCCGCAAGAGCCTCAATCCTAGTTAACGGAAGTCCATGCAGTGAATTCACTCTTCATAGGGGCCTTAGACAAGGTGGCCCTCTTTCACCGCTATTATTTCTCTTGGCAATCGAGGGACTCAATCTTCTTATATCTAAGGCTTGCTCTGAAGGGGTTATTAATCCGGCATTGATTGGTAAAGAAAATGTGTTGTTGTCCCATCTGCAATATGCAGATAATGCTGTCTTTATTTGCAAAGGGGGTTTGAATGATGTTGTGGCGATTAAAAGAGTCCTTCGGCTCTTCCAGCTCTCATCGGGGCTCACTGTCAACTTCTCAAAATGCAAGCTTTATGGGGTAAATATTCCAGAGGGTGAACTTGCTGTGTGCGCGAGTATCTTGGGCTGCTCCTTGGAAAAAGGAATGTTTGAGTATCTTGGCATGAAAATTGGTCTCAATACACACAAAAAGCAGACATGGGAATGGCTGGTTCAAAAGGTCCGAAACCGTATTGCAAAATGGGATGCCAACAATGTGTCAATGCGGGGCAGAGCCACACTAATTCAATCAGTCCTCTCTTCAATCCCAATCTATTCCCTATCATTCTATTTATTACCAAAATCCACCATTTCTGATCTCGTAAGGGTTCAAAGGGGTTTCTTGTGGGGAGGAAACTCCTCTTCTACTAAAATTTCATGGGTTAGCTGGGCAGAAATTTGTAAATCAAAAAGGGATGGGGGTTTAGGTATAAAGGACTTGAGTCTTTTTAATCGTGCACTAGTTGGGAAATGGGTTGGGCGTTTACTTGATGAAAGGGATCGGCTATGGGCGAGGGTAATTTTTTCCAAATATGGAAGTTTAGAAGAGTCTTCAAACCTTGTTAGAAATGGGAGGGGTCGACACAAAGTATCAATTTGGTGGAAAGATTTGTGTCATTTATATTGGGGAATTGATGGGGTTGGTTTAAGGGGATCTTTTTGTAAAAAACTGGGAAAGGGGGATGAAACTTCTTTTTGGGGGGACTTATGGGTGGGTGACTCGTGTCTTAAGGATTTGTTTCCTAGGTTATATAGACTAAGTTGTCAAAAGATATCAAGTGTGAGTGAAATGGGCTGTTGGGTGGAGGGACAATGGAAGTGGGATTTAAGATGGAGTCGTGACCTTTCTGCTCGTAACTGTGATTTCCTTGAAAATTTGCAAACTTTAATTGGCAGGTACAACCCTTCTTCTATAGGTGATGATAGGTGGCAATGGAAAAACTCCCCAAACGGAATTTACGACGTTTCCTCGGCATACACGATTCTGATGAAGCAACAGACAGCTTCCTTGGAGCTGTCCAACGCTGAATCTTTGGCATTTCGGAGATTGTGGAAATGCTGGGCAATCCGTAAAGCATCAATCACAGCATGGAAGATCTTGAAAGGGCGCTTAGGTACGGTGGATAATCTCTCCAAACGAGGGGTCACTACTCCCTCGCAATTATGTTGCTTGTGCTCAACAGAAAGTGAATCCATTAATCATCTTCTACTCACCTGCTCATTCTCCTCCTCAATTTGGTATAAAATCTTTTCTTGGCTGGGAGTGGTACTGATCCCCCATGATTGCCCGATTACTCACTTTCTCCAGGTGAGTGACATGCTAGGGAAAAAGAAACTTAGAGTTATTGCTTCCGCCATTTGGATTTGTACTGCTTGGAGTATTTGGTGTCTTAGGAATGATGTGATCTTTAGTCAGGGCCAAATTAATCTTGATAGATTCCTCAATTCTATTAAGATTAAAATCTGGAACTGGATTTCTTGCAGAGATTTGGTGTTTCAAAATATTAAGGTTAATTCTTGGTTAGGGGATCCTAGAGTTTTTTTTTTTTTTTTTTTTTTTTTTTTTGACGGAGGGGATCCTAGAGTTATTTTAGATAAATTGTGATGCTTCTCTCCATGTAAGCTGTAAAAGGGTTGAGTACCCCTTGTACTCAATGTTTATGGAATTTTCTTTTACCGTTCAAAAAAAAAAAAAGCAAAATTAATTTTTTTGTTATCGGAAAAAATATGTATATTCTTTTTATGAGAACTACCTGTGTTTCTCTTTATTAGAGTTGGTTAGCTTGTAATTTGTTGGAGTTTGTAATTTTTCTTTCCCTGATTGACTTGCTACCCCTAGATTGGTGTTGAAGGTGTAAATGATTCTGTTGTAAATGGATTTGGGTATGCCTTATACCGTGCTCTTAATAAGATTCTCCCTTTTTTTCCTGATAAAAAAAATACCAACAAATACAAATTAAAACTGATTTAAGAATACTTCCTTGGGGTGGGTTGGGGTGGGGGTTACATCATTAACATAATAACATCAATTAGTCGTAACCCAATAATCAATTGGGCTCAGATTCTCTTAAATCTTGAAGTGGGCTTTTTAATTTTAGATGTTAATAGCATAGTATGTCTGATTCATATTTAGGTTTAAAATTTCTCGAAGAAAATAGGGAAAAGAGACAGAGAGAGAGAGAGGCCTGTCCTTTGCTAGGTCATATTGGTAAATGAAACCCATTACAATGTACTCCTTAAAAGCCAAATTTCAAAAGATTTTGCATTATAAATTAAATATTTTATGTAAAGTCACTAATCAAAAAAATATATATATATTTTATGTAAAGTCTCAAAATAAAAAATATTATATTTCAATAATTAGAAGAATAAGAAACCAGGTGGCTTAGCCCACCAAATTCCTCACTTTAGTGGGAGACCCGGGTTTGAATCTATTCGGGAACGAATTATGGAGTTATAAGGTGGCTTGGAAAAATTCTTGGAGTGTTTGTTGATCTAACAACTAACAAAAATTAATATTTACTGGTAAAAAAAATTAATTGGAAGAATAAGAAACACCATCTTAAAAAGATTAAAAGAACCCATGTTACAATAATATCTTGATATGTGCATTTATTCATAACAAGTTAAAAAAGTTAAAAAGATTCCTGATAAAAATAAAAAAGTTAAAAAGATTAATATAGATGGGCCTTAACCAAATTTACCACAGTCAAGACCTAAAAAGGACAGCCAAACTCATAAGCCCATGAACTCCACTATAAGTAAAATTTAACAAGAAAGTTCATTTAAATTATGATGGATATATAATATATAATTCTATTGCAGTATTCTACTTCTTCTACAGAAAGAGTTGTGCATTTGAATAAAATTTGTCAATTATTCAAAAAAAAAAAGTAAGCATATATTATTAATAAGTAAATCGAATAATAACAGTCAAAATAAATGCATGGTGCAAATAGTATATACAAAAATTTGTCATTATTTAATAGTATCTCACAATCGGATTAATCTTACATTGGGTCATTTGATATATTCTTGTACACACAAGTTGCATTCAATATAATTGGGTTTTTTTTCTTGTAATTTACAATAGTACCTTATCATTTATTAAATAATACATCTATACTTACAAAAAAATATTTCAGCTTTTTACACGCATAATACATTGAAGTGTGAAAAAAAATTAAGGTATGTTCTATAAAGGGTCATTTACATATAGGTTCAAAAGGGGTAGTATAATTACAAATAGGTTCAAAAAATTTGCATAGAAGCACAAAATATTTGCACATTGAACCTATTTGTAATTTTGATTTTTTTTAACATATTTGTAATTTTCTCGTTTAATAAACATAAGACTATTACTTAATAATAAGTATTAAAATAGTCCAATTTAACCGGTTCCTTTGGGAACGAATTTGGAGTTGGAGATATAAGGAGGCGTGGAGAATTTGAAACCGTAAGGAGACTTGGTGAACTAAATTTTAACTACTAATATTTATCGATAAAAAATAAAATTAAATTAAAATAGTCCAATTTGAAAGAGATTTCATGGCATGTGTTCATGGAAATAATTACTCAACGGTTCAACTTTGTTATTGTATGCATTAATTAATTATTTTCACGTAAGATTAGATGCTAAAAATCAGTCTCTCCGACTTCTTTTGTCATGTTCTTTATCTAAAACATATAAAGTAATTCAAATAAAATCTTTTTACTCAATTTGATTTTAATTGGCGTTAAAAATTTTATCACACGAAGTAGAAAAAATCATATACTAGCATTAAATATGAATATATGCAACAATTTATTACTCTTTTATTTAAAAGCAATTGGTGTAGGAATAATCCATTTTTAATGTCTTTCTAGAGAAATTTGTTTCAAAACTATTATCTTTTTTACAATTATCAAAATTGAATGTTTAGAAGAAAAACGGAATTAAAATGAAAATACAATAACTCTTGTAAGACACAAAGCATATACTATTTTTTTTCATGATATAAAGTCATTTGAGGAGTGTTTTCGACTTTTTTGAAAAAGTTCAGCCAAATTTGATGAGGTTAGATTGTGCGTGTAGACAAAATTATCAATGAAATTTCTTAGTTGTTTCCTTTAGTCCTTTCTTGGAGATGTTGTTTTCTTTGTGGGGTTACTTTTTTTTTTATTCAGTAAAAGAAAAATATATTACTCCTTCTGTCCCATATCAGTTTTCACACTTTCTTTTTTGATTTGTTCCACATTAGTTTTCACATTTCAAAAAAGAAAATCCCTCCTTAAACTCCACCCTCACAATATTCATATATTTACACAAAATGACATTACTTTTTATACTCAATTCAACCACCTCCTTTCCTTTAATAATAAAAGTTTACAAAATTACCCTTCAATACTCCACTCATTACACTTTTTTAAAATGCGTGCCCAGATTAGTATGAAAACTAATCTGAAACAGAGGGAGTATAAAATTAGAATAAAAGAATACTCTAACACTTACCCACGTCAGAAAAAGGAATATTTTTCATGTGTTTTTTTTTTTTTTTACGACGAGCCACGACCACACCATAACTTTAATCTCACTGACATAATTTCATATATTGACATGTTTTTTTTCTCTGTTTTTAACTCACACCATAACTTTAATCTCACTGACATAATTTCATATATTGACATGTTTTTTTTCTCTGTTTTTAACTCCTATCTCTATCTTACCTACCCCAGATGCTTAGAAGTGCTGTTTCTGAAAACACGACTTTATTGTTTTGGTCGAACTCTGCCGAACTATACGGCTGGATAGCTGGACGGCCTAGTAAGTGACCACTTTAATGTACTAAATAAACTATTTATTTGGGAATAAATAACTTTATGGACTGACATATTTAGGTATTACTTGTTTGTCCTGAAATTATCGGCACACTACTTTGTGCATATATTTAAAGAAAAGTACACCTTCCGTCTCGTTCAAAGTGTCCTAATATTTTTTGGCACAAATTTTAAAAAATATTTTATGATAATAATACAGTACAGGTATAGAGAGAGATGAAAGTTAGTATAATAATAATATAGTATAAGTGATGTGATGAAAAGAGATAAAAATGTATTTAAATATATTAAATGAGTGACATATTGTGTAAATATATAGATAGTATATAGGGATAATTATAAAAATTGGGTATGGATAAAAAATGAATGAGACACTTTGGTGGGATGGACGAAAATGGTAAAATGAAACACTTTGGGCGGGACAGAGGGAGTAATTTTTGTAACAAGTGTATGGATATTTTAGGTAATTTAATAAATTAAAGTGTAAAAGAGAGAATAAAGTTGAGTAAAACAAGAACAATATTTTTAAAATTTAAATAGTATTGTGAGAATGTTAATATTGTATAATGTTTCCATCTTAAGATGTGTAAATAATTTTGGAACGAACGAATCAGGAAAATATGTCAATAATATTGAAATGGAATGAGTATATTTTAACTTTTTAAGTCAAATTATCTGAATACTTTAATTCGGGCTAAATTTTCACGTGTTTCAAGCTAATTTGATATAAATGCGCTAAGATTAAATTTTAAGTGTCTAAATGTGTTAATTCAAATTTAATGATCTAAATATGTCAACGTGTAAACATATTGTTCTACAATTGCTACTCTCTCATAGTTATGGTCCCAAAAAGTGACATACTAATATAAACTAATTGAGTTGTGCAATTCAAGTGCGCTTTCAAATGATATTAATTATTTTACTAAGATGTAATATTAACGAATTTTAAGAAAATATGAATTATTTTCATTTATTGTATCAATTATGTATCAGTTGCACAGGTCAATTGATGTACTCAAGTGTTGCTAAAAAATCCCACGCTTATGTATTTGTATGTGTGTATTTATATATGTGTTACTGATATCAACTTTAATTTGCTCGATATAAGCGTAAATTATTTATATATATTACAGTATAAAAAAAATTGTGTGAGAGAATTTTGCAATGAGAAAATTCACAAATTAACAAATTAACATACAAAATATTAAGATGTCATATTAAAATTATACTCTTGCTCACCTTGAGATAGTCTCAATCACACCCAATATTTATATACTTCAATAAATTTAGGTTGATATATTGACTCTATAAAGAATCATTATTAAAAGGCTAGCAGACTGGACGGCCTAAGAAGCGACCAAACTAATGTATTGTAACAATAAATATGTATTAATTTGTGCGCTACTCTATGTCTATTTTAATATAAAGTTTTATGTGTCACGAGTTTAAAGTGGAATTAAACATATATATAAATTATATGGAAATAATTATACGTAATTATTTAATTAATTATTTATGTGAAATTAAATTATAAATAGTGTACATATAATTTATTGTCCACAACAAGTGGACATGTCATCACTATCGATAAGGGTTTTTATCAGTCCAAGTCCTGAAAGATATATTAATTATCAATTCGGGACCTGAAAGATGTTTATATTAAGAGATTTTATCAATCCAGAACTTGAAATTAAGGCCCCGAATTGATAATTGTTATATTTTTCAGGTCCCGAATTGATAAAATCTCTTAATATAAACATCTTTCAGGTCCCAGATTGATAAATTTTATATTTCAGGTCCGGATTGATAATTAACATATCTTCCAGGACTTGTACCGATATAAACCCTATCAATAAATCATATTTACTCTATTATAATAAAAAATATTATAATGTTGTTGCATAAAATATTCACTATTTGAATTTCAAATCATTATTATATGTTTACGATTTTAGCTCAATAACGTGTGTTGCGATTTATCTTCGAATCTTGGAATAATACGTTTGTGATGGGATCCGTATACCATTTCTTTTTTTTTTTAATTAACTTATTGTATTTTTATTTATGAATAAACTTTATATCTTTAAATTGCTCTACAAAAAATGTTGGATCTTTTCATGAAAAAAAATATATTAATTTATTTATTTATTTACTCAAGCAGTCAAATATGCGTTTTCCAGGATTCCTTACCAATAATTTTGTCGAATATGCCATAAACTTGTTAGCATGAAAAGATTTATCGGAATCAATCGACTTACTAGAATGAAAAGAACTTTGACAAATACTTAATAGAAAAAAAAAAAAAAACTACGGATTGTAATCGAATCGAGCCAAACAAGTTTAAAAAATATCGCACAAAGTAAAAAACGCAAGGACTCGCTATTAGGTTACTATGAGGGTAAACATTTGTTACTGTAAAAGTAAATACGAGTTATAGTACAAAAATAAATATTTATTATTACAATATAAACACAAATATATTACTATATGAAAAAATGTGTATTACTACATGAACAAAAGTAATATTGAAAAAAATAGATTTAAATAGTTGAAAAACAGAATAAGAAACACAAATTTGTCCTTATATAAATTCATATTTATCTCTATAATACAAATATTTGTCTTTATAGTAACATATTTGAAAGTATTTTTTTTTTTATGTCTTGGCACGATTTCTTTAGGAAAATCCGTTTGAATCCGCTGAGTTTTTTGTCCTATTTAAATATGTAAATATTGTACGTAAAATATTTATAGGAGAAGTAATCAAGAATTTTACATCAATGTGTTTTTTTTTTTTTTTTTGTAATTTTATGTATTATACACATCATACTTTACTTGAATTAAAAACTCAATTATTATTACAACATTAAAATGAAAATTTCAAACTGTTGGAAGAGTAGGTATCTTTGATTATGTGGGCTAGATTTATGCGGAACTAACACATCTTATTTAGAGGCCTATTTTAGAAAAACAAAAACATGAAAAAATATTTAAAATTTCATTACATCTCACCAACTACTCCTATGTGACAACAGAAGCTTCATTTGGACTAATAAGTTTTGGTAAGAAAAATCCCTTCAACTACTAGCCCCATTTAATTAATCTACTAACCTAACAACTGTGCGATAATATATCATATAAATTCTTGTCAAAAAAAAAAAAATATATATATATATATATATATATATATATATATATCATATAATTAAAAGGTGAAGAAAAAGAAATAGAAAATTGGAAAACAGAAAAAAAAAAAAAAAAAAAAGGAACCCCATACGAACGCAGATTATGCAATTTGATTATTTTTTTTAAGGAGAGTATCCAAATTAAATTATGTATATTATATATGTTATATTAGTATTTAATTTGGTACTATAGTACTTTACATTTTAGGTTTATTAGTTAAAGAAATGATACATATCAGGTGTACCATACAATTTAAGTTTATTTTTAAAATATTAATATGTACAATTACATCGTACAATTGATGACAAGAGTATTACTCTTTAGTGTAGAGTTTTTTTTTTATAGGGTAGTGTAATATTGGAGGTCGAGATAATATCATCTTTGTCCGAATTCAAATTTTGTCCTTTTCTTTTTATTTTATCAACTGTGGTCATTTTGATATCAAAATAGGTCCTTTTCGCTGGATAATTCAAATTTTGGCCGGAAAAAATATTAGAAAATGGCCGAAAATCTATTGTAGCGTACAAAATGACACGAAAATGTACCAAAAAATGACGGGCTCATCAAGAGTAAAAGAAACTTATAAGCCTCGACCCTCACCTCATCGTAAAACACTCGAAATTAGTGATGAAAATTGATAAAATTTACGGTTTTAAAATTGTAATTTACTAGGAAGGTGTAATCGAAATTTGAAATTAATTGAGGGTTTTGCTTCCTGAATGAGTGACGATTCAAATGAGACTTGGCACGGCCGTCAACATGACAAGAATAAAATATTATATAGGGCAATTTTCCGTCAAAAATTAAAATTTTCCGGTGAAAATGACCAAAATTGACACCAAAAAGATCAATATTGATAAATTAAAAAGAAAAATGACTAAAATTGAATTCAAGTAAAGATATAGGATTGTTTGTAATTTTTTCTCATTGAAGTTCATTATCTACTTATGACTTATATTGATAAAAACTTATAAATCAAAAGTGAAGAATCTAAATAAATGAGTGCAATAATAAGGCGTGTTTCACCTATCACGTGATCCTTCCCACTAAGTAAAGTTTAGACTTCTCCATCTCTTGTACCCATCGAGCTCAACAAGCTCCACCTATTTTAATTGATTCTAAGATACAAAATATTCTTAATTTGGCTTTATATAATTCAAATTAAAATATATAATTACTTAAATTAACACTTAATATTCATATATATACAAACGCAATATTAGGTTACTATTGTTATTTTCTATGAAAATATTCTTAGATTTCCATAAGCTTTTATTCTAATTCCATATCAAATTAAAATGTGCGATACAGTTCAATATAATAAGTTCCCAGGGAATTGAATATATATATAATGGACACCTGATAAAAGTGGATGCCTAATGAATAAATCATCTTTAATTCTAACTTATAATTAGGTCATGAATTGCATATTGTAGTTGGAATATACTATTGATGATGAATTGGAATATTTGACTTTTGGTTCAGTAATAGAGGACTGGTAGTTTGTTAAATTTTGACAAAACCTATAAAAGAAAGAAAAAATAATATTGTCTCTGTTTCAAATTAGATGATACATTATAGTTTTTTTTTTGATAGTTCGCACTGTTATTAAAGTAAAAATTATTTATTGGTATTTAATAAAATAAATTACAAGAATGTAATTTTTTATTAATGTAGATAAAATAATTTTATTGTGTGATTTTTTAGATATTTGACCGGTATATATATAGATGATTATGTCGTTTTATTTTTTTAAAGAAGTGTATTATTGAATTTAAGACTGTCTGTTTTTATAAATATATTATCTAGTAAGTGAGAAATATTTATCGGTTTTTTTCATTTTCTGGCTCAACGCGTCTTATGTTTCCTAGGGTATTAACTTTTTTTCAAAATATTCTTAAAAAAAATTATTTTAAAGAGTTCATAAAATACCAAAAATTGACATCACGAGGTCTTCTTTTTAATGAATCATCGAATTTGAACTTGCACGGTCTATCCTTATTATTGGTTATGAAACGTTTGTTCTCATTCATTTCTTAAAGTTCTATCAAACGATATTTTTCCCACTTATTTTTTTAAATTCTCTCAAACAATTGTCATTTTTTGTTTTTTACAAAACAAAACAAAGCTACATTAAAGAAAATAAAACCAAACATCCAAACTTGTAGACCTTAAAACCAGTACTGCATCTCTGAGCTAGACCAATCGTGAGGTCAAGTAGATACGAGACAACCACGTAAATGACTTTGAAAAGTCTCATAGTGAATAGGATCACTTACTAGGTGTCGTTAACCAATATTAACGCATCCTCTTCATGAAAAAATCTCAAAGGAGAGCAGATAGCCGCACGAGACGTAGAAAACCCATAATTGGTAAGTAAACCGCAAGTAGCGTAGATGATCTCACACCTAAGAGCCAAAAAGAGAAAGGAAGAAACTCTCAAAATACTATAGAGAACAACAATACACTAGAGACAACAAAAGGCTAAGAAAAATAAAATACAAACCAGAAACAGAAAACATGAAACAAAAACAACAAAAAAATAGAAAATAAAAACAACAGGAACAAGAAAAAAGAAACAAGATCCAACGGGTCAACCTACCAAACGACACCGTAGCCACGGCGTCGTTTGATGAGGCCAAGTTGTTGATATAAAAAAAACAGAAAAAAAAAAACACTAGGAAAAAAGGGAAGGGGAACGGGTATTAGAGCCGATCGGAAGTCGGTGAGGGCTGACCGACGGAGCAAGAGCCGAGAGCGGAGCGCTTGATTTTCAGCGAGAACGCTGAAGAAAAAGGCTTCGATCAATTATATGAATGTCTGATCTGCTTGAACTTGGTTGAGAAGAGAGAGAGAACTCTCTCTAGAGAGAGAAAAATAAGTGTGTAAACAATTGTCATTTTCAAAGCATCGATCACTGCAAATACATAATAGTTCATCTATTATGACACAATGACACATCTTTAAGCCTGTGAAAATTTTCTGAAAAAACTTGAAGGAAGCGTAGAATTTTTTTAACAAATTCTATTAAATTCCATTAAGAGAAATTTTGTGATCCCAATCATCTAGTAAGATTTTTTTTTTAATAACAAAAATCGAAAATCTTTCAAAATAAAAATTACAAATCTTGATACGTCTTCTGCCTTTTTTAATTTAGTGGTGAATATTTAAAAAGGTTTGTAGCTAATCAAGAGATGCTATGTGCAAATCTATGTGTCGTTATCGTTCTTTCTTTATGTCTGGTTAATGTTGTTGATAGGTATGGCAATTAGAAAGTTTTGTACTTAACGTGAGACTACATATAAATCAATTTTATTGTATAATTTATTTATATTTTGTGAGTATTTTTCAAAAATATCTACAATATTTTATGGTAAAACTGTTAGTGACTGTCTACTGAAAATAGGAAAAATAGAATTCTGGAAAAATTAAAACGAAAAGCAAACCGAGTCGAAGGTAGCCTTCTGCCCGCAAGTTTAATACACTATGGTATGTGCTCACAGTACGGTGTAAAAATCTCAAAGGTGAAACGATTTCGTCTCTTATGCGTGTAGCACCACAACGTATAAGAGCTCCGACGAACTACCGAAGTGGAACTTAACTGAACTCTAGAATGGAAAATAATTTATGCAGTGCGTATGCAAGCCTAGGATTTTTCTAAGTAAGTTTTTCGAAAATATGATGCAGCCTATATATAGGCATCAATCTCACGCAGAGAGTTGAGGATGGTAAAACAAAATACAGATACTGTAATTAAATGGAGTTAAAATGAAAAACAATACATGCAAGTAATTGCATTATTTAGTGTGCAAAAACCAAACAATTAAAGCAAAATACTTATTCCAAGAGTAAGGCCTAGTTCGGTAGCCAAGATAAGACCCAATTAGATTGTCATCCGGCCCGGATAGTCTGTTTGATCGGGCCGTTATTATAGAAGAATTAACATAAATGAATTAATAAATACGAGTTTTTAATTAAATGAATTTTTTTCAAGTATAACACCAAAAAACAATCATCCCATTTTGGTAAGTTAAGTATGCGGGTGGTAACAGTAGCCCAAATCTGTGTGGTTAAATGACGGAAATACCCCCAGATAAATTAATGGAACCCTATCCCAAAAATCTTTCATTATTCACAAAGAATGGATCTAAACCCTATGTCGCCTTCAACGAATGAATTCCTATTTGATGCATTATTTTTATTGAGGTTAAAGTTGGATTACAGAAATATATTAGGGTATATTTGTAATCTTGATCATATTTTGTATTGTACCAATAATATCAAATCATCTTGTTCAAAGCGAGGTTTATCAAACAACTTGATAGGCCAGTTCAGTGACCTTAGTTTGGTGCGGACGAAATATTCGAACGGGCAAACCCCCAATTTGTACGGAAAGTCTTTAGTTTGGTGGGTTGTAAATCGAAAAATATATGTGCACGAGTGACACTCTTACAAGGGAGAGGACCAACGGATCACGAATCCAATAACAACCCGCGCAATATTTCAGTAAATAATTATCACCACACGAATTTGAATCCGCGACATTGAGGTATTTCCACCCAATCACCTTGCCACTTACTATTCATCTATGTTATTGGAGGCAATATTGGCCTTCCTCGCCAATATTGGTGATGGAGATATGGATAAAAATATTAATGAATATCAGTATAATTTTTTAAATTATAATTATAATTAGATATTAATATTTATGTTTAAGAATTAATTTTTCCCGATCAAAAAAAGTATTTATGTTTAAGATTAATTAGATTTGATTGCATTATATTTAGGATTTATTTATATTTTTTTGTTCACTATGTTAGTTCTTATTATAATTAAAGATGTTTTGAATTGTTATTAAGTAATTGAATTATTATATAAAAAATATTGAATTATGATGAATCAATAGATTTTGTTGAAATTCATATATTTCAACTTTCTACGTTTAGTATGTCAACTACTCCAGTTAGCTATCAAACTAGGCCTAAGAGTCAGATGAGGCGACTTGTTATCTATGAAAATGAAACTTCGATAGATGAGCTGATTTAAAGGAACTTTAGCATTTATAATTCGAGTAGGTTTATAAATTGAAGGGGTCATAATATGTACTACTCCCTACGTGTCAAAAAGTTATGCACACTTTTTTTTTCGTTTTATTCCAACAAATTATGCACACTCCTAAAATGGAAACATCACACAAATTTAATACCTTCACAATATTATTTAAATTTAAAAAATGTCACTCTTATTTTACTATACATTATTCTCCCTTCTAGCTGTCAAAAAATAAATAAAAATCTTCGTTCTACTTTATCTCATTAAATCACTCAAAATACTCTTATACTTTATTCTCTATCTTACCCTTTATTCTCATAAAAGTCAACAAAATTATTTTTTCTTAGTTTTTGTGTCTCAAAAAGTGTGCATAATTTCTTGGGACGGATGGAGTACTATATATATATATATATATATATGATGGAAGTTTGTTTTATTTATGAGATTGTCTTATATAATTTTTATTATTTTTTAATAAAAAATATTATGTACAAATTATACATTATACACCACTAGTCAATAGTACTAATTTTTTCGAGCAATAATATTATTAGTTCTTATAGCAATAGTATTAATTTTTTTATAAACAATAGTATTGCTGGTATATGGTGCACAAGGTGTACACAATATTTTGTCAATTTTAATTTATTTTTTAGATTTATGTAATAAAGTTTGTTATGATATTTCTAAACTTTTTAAATTAATTTTCCAATATTTAATAAACCTTCACTGTTTTTTCAGTTTCGTATGTATACGTATTTACACTCATATTGATATTTTCAACCTTGTTTGCAACTTCAAAAAATTTACCTAATGAATACATGAATTAAAGAAGATTTCTCTTTCACTAAATTAGTCAAACAAATTAAGAGCAAGTTTCGTCAAACAAATTGTGATTATCTCATGAGACATATATATCTGCAAATTTTTATAACATTTAAATTTTAAAATCATTACAGAAATTTAAAAAAAAATGTTTCATATATACTCCTTCTGTCCCACATCAGTTTTCACACTTTCTTTTTTGGTTTGTCCCACATTAGTTTTCACATTCCAAAAAAGGAAACACCTCCTTAAACTCCACCCTCACAATATTCATATATTTACACAAAATGTCATTACTTTTTTCACTCAATTCAACCACCTCCCTTTAATAATTAGAATTTACAAAATTATTCTTCAATACTCCACTCATTACATTTTTTCTTAAAATGTGTGCAGATTAGTATGAAAACTAATTTGGGACGGAGGGAGTATAATTTTTTTATCTAGCTTGAGCCAAAAAAAAATAATAATAATAATAAAATAATAATAATAATAATAATAATAATAATAATAATAAAGGACCCAAAGGAAAAACAAAGGATTAGCCTCCAGTTTCTTGAAAGTAAAGCAATCAACGACAATCATGTACATAATGTGAAGCAGTAAGAAAAGTTTGGTTGCCCCATTACAAACGTTGTTAGATGGGAAAGTGTTAATGTCTCTATATTTGAGGTTAAGCCATCACTAAGAAAAGGCACAATTTTATATCAAGAAAGACATATTTTTCTCAGATTGCGTTTCCCCCATAAGTAAAGAAAGCGTGTGAGTTGTTCCTAAAAATACAAAAATATAATAAAAAAACTCACTTTGTCAATTAGTTTTATCTTAATTTTAATTTACAATTAATACTCTTTATTAAAACAACTAAAATCATTCGTATTAATACTTTTTCATCATATTAGATGATACAATTGTTAAAAGAAATAAAACAACAAAACTATCTTCATATATATCATTCAAACACCTAAAAATTACACACAATGTCATTACTTTATCTATACTAACAAAAAAATATACACTTGCAATAAAGTAGAATGGACTATCATATTTCATTTAATATCAATAAATAATTTTTTTTTTTTACAGAATAAACAATTTCTACTCTAATAACCCTGCAATTATATTATATTATATTTTATGTTACAACTCCTTAAATCTTATCATGAGAAGCTTGTATCAAGACAAATGGAGTATAAATTATTATTCGAGACAATTGTTTGTAATATGTATATCACATTTTTTTACAGGAATATATATATATGTTACATTAATCTTAATTCATGAATATTTTTATCAGTTTATATTTTATAAGGGTATTCATATCATATTTAACCACAATCACCGACTCACCGTGCATTGCACGGGTATAACACTAGTTTAATTTAGTATCAATAAACAATTTCTACATTAATAACCGTACAAACAGTAAATATATCATCAAGTATGAGACAAAGGTCGAAACGAGTATCATATAGTAAAATAACTAATATTATTTGGTAAAATAATTAATATTTTCAAAATAAATTTTACGGTAAAATTTATTCACACAATATTTGTTCATAATTTTATGGTCAATTTAAATCGGCATTAATAAGGCTTGTTCCTTAGAAGTAGAATTATTTAGGGATGTAACTAACTAAAGATGAGGTGAATTTTAGAATGTTTGAGTATGATTTTTTTACTATCAAAATTTAAAAATATTAATTATAAATTAAATTATGGGTTTTTATCGGTCCAAGTCCTGAAAGATATATTAATTATTAATTCGGGGCCTAAAAGATAAAAATTATCAATCCGGGACCTGAAAGATGTTTATATTAAGAGATTTATCAATCCAGGACCTGAAATTAAGGTCCCGAATTGATAATTGTCTTATCTTTCAGGTCCCGAATTGATAAAATCCCTTAATATAAACATCTTTCAGGTTTCATATTGATAAAATTTATCTTTCAGACCCCGGATTGATAATTAACATATCTTTCAAAACTTGTACCGATAAAAATCCTTAAATTATTTATCATACTGAGCAAAGCGCGTAAACCATACTAGGTAAACTTTTATGATGAGTTCGATTGAACTTGTAATTTTAATTTTAATTTTAATTTTTCAACGTGTTCATCAATTCTACCACCCATTCAAATGGGTTTGGTGAACATGCATGGATAATCAATAGCACATAATATATGTGTTCAAATGTTTTAAAACTTAAGCGTGTTCTCATATTAACAAACAATTCGAGGAAAATCATGTGGTCCTTAATTAAGGCATGTTGTCCCCAAATACATAATATCTAACTTAGGATGTGTGCCCACTCTCCATCCAAAACCATACATATATGTGTGAACAAAAAGAAATCCTATGGTGTTACAAGATATAGTGAATTAAGGAACATAAAAATATGAGACAAGATTATGGTGAATTATTTGTGTGGGACACTTCATTTTATATTATATATAAGACAAGATTTCATTTTTTATTTGAGCCATACGTTTATTTAAAAAAAAATGATTGGAATGAGATTATATGTTCATAAGTCATAGAAAATCTCAGTTTTTATTAATAAATTATATGTTTCAATAATACTAATGTGAGATAAAATCGATAACTATTATCCTGATTGAGACCCTTGAACATAATCTCTGATTTTATTACTGATTATATTGTGTAATGGATGAATAATTAATTTTGTACTTTCAAATATATATTATTTTGTAATTGCACTTTGTACACATTATTGGACACCACTAACCCGAACCCTTTTCTCATACACATTTTTACCATTCTTAATTATATCATTAAATAAAATGTGTGAGTTCTTTTGTCATTAAAAAATTAAAACTGCACAATTCGTGTGACACTAAGTCGATCCATATCACAAAATATTTAAGTGTCTCAGCCTGGGGTAAACATTCCCCCTTGAATGTTTCCTCAAACTCTGAGTAGTTCACCACCTGCTTGCCTTTGGCTAGAATCTGAATTTGATCTTTTAAAGTCGAATTCTCTGTCTCTAGCTGTTTATAAGCAGCCAATGACATCTTTAGGTCTCTCAATAACCCTTGAATAACAGTTTGATCATTATCTGAAACAGATTTATAAGAACCATTATCAGAAGAGGAATAATAATCTACCTCTTTGGCCATAAGACAGATTTCGTCGTCTGATCCAAAATCAGATGAGGATGATGAAGATGATGATTTTCTTGATTCTTTTTCCTCAGCTAGAAGAGCTCTTTGATCTGCAAATCTCCTGTCTCTCTTCTTCCTTTTCTCTTCTCTTTCTTTAGGAGTCAGCTGAGGACAATCATAGCTGAAGCGTCCTGGCTTGTTACAGGTGTAACAAGTGTCACTCCTATCTGATTTAGGACTTGTAAGATTTTTTTTTAGCAGGAGATCTGAACCTCCTTGTCTGGCTCCTACTCTTATCATCATCTGTAGAATCATCTTCCTTTCTTCTTGACTTTGATCTGGATCTGTCCTTACCTGCAAACCTCAATTTATTACGCTTATATTTCATTCTTAATTTGTCATACCTTTTGGTGACCAAAGTTATCTGCTCCTTCAGAGATAGATCAGCTCCTACAGATTCAGTTGTCATCTTGTCTTCTTTGTTGATAAATGCAACAGATTTAGATGAGTTGCTTGACTCCATCTCATCTTCTATCTGAATATCATACTCCAAAGCTTTAAGATGAGAAAATAAGGTATGATGAGTAATAGATGATAAATTCTGAGTTGCTTTAAGGATATTAGACTTCTCTCTCCATCTTTTGGTCAAAGATCTAAGTATCTTATTATTGATCTCCTTCTCTGAATAGTTTTTTCGTAAATCAGTTGCTTTGTTGAGAAGATTTGTTAATCTCACATCTAGCTGATCCACTGTTTCATTCTCTTTCATCTTGAAGGTATCAAAAGCATGTAATATAGACTGCAGTTTATTCTCTTTCACTTAGTCAGAACCTTCACACACATTTGCAAGTGTCTGCCACATCTCCTTAGCTGATTTGCATCTTTTGACTTTTTCAATCCAATCCTTGCTAAGAGTTTCTATGATTTTCAGTCCTGGCTACCTGATCTAGGTTGTGGATTTTCCTCTTATCACTTGTCAGCTCAGAACTTTTCTTTTCCTGTCTGACTCAGGTTTCAGCAGACTCTGTGCCATTACTGGTGCCTCCATGATAAAATTTAATAGGTCCCTCTTCAAGAACCTCCTCCATCCTATCATGGATTGCTTTGAGATGGTTTTCCAATAGTCATATTCTTCAATTGAAAATTCAGGTAAACTCTTGGATTTTTTGTTCTTACCAGATGACATGATAAGATAAGAAAACAAAACCTTATACAATCTTGTTAGTAGCACAGTTAGTAAAATAAAGAAGATGAAGATAATCAAGAATAAATTTCAGAATCTTGGTTAAGACCTAAAATCAATATAAGAATATTTTAACACTGCTCTGATACCACTTGTTGGTCCCACTTAGTTGAGTAGATTAAAGAAAACTTGAATCAGCCTTTTAAGAAAAATCTAGAAGGGGGGTTGAATAGATTTTTCAGATTTTACAAATCTTTGAAAAATTTATTCAAAACACCAAAGTCACACAGCGGAATATATTTTGAAACTCAACTTTACTTGGATCAAAAGCACACTGATAATTTGTCTAACTTTAATTCTGAAATTGATCTTTGAATATAAACTGAAATTGAGAAGAACAGATAAGTAAATGAAAACAATAAAGAACACCAAGATTTATAGTGGTTCGGATTATGAATAATCCTAAATCCATTCTCCTTCTTCAACATGAAGAAGGGTCTCTGCTTACCACTTACTTACTTACGATCCAACTTACAGTTTACAACTTACAAAGATCTTCAAATCTTCAAACTCCTAAATTCTTCTCTAAAATCTAACTATTACAGTGAGTAATGAATTCTGAAGATGTGAAGAAAAAAATGTTCTTCAAACACTTGGAAATTTTTGAAAACTCTTTTTGAAAACTTGTGAATTGATGTGAAAGTAGAAATCTGAATATAATGAATAATATGTGATTCGTGTGTATCAAATGAAAACCTAGACCTATTTATAAGTCTGAAAAGACAGTTAGTTTGTTAGTCAGTTCTAACAAACTAAAAACTGCTCAACAAACTTAATCTTGAAAACTGCTCTTGTCCTCAGCTGATTTTACTCTACTCGTTTGCAGCTGACTTGGTGAAGACTTGTCTTTCTTATTCTACTCGGCTTATCTCGACCTCATCTAAGCTTTTTATACTCGTCTCCTATAGATGACTAGATTTGAGTTCGTCTCCAGATGACTTGCAACTTTACAGTCTTCAGCTGACTTGTCTAGTCCTCGACCTAGTCTGATCAGCTTTGTATCAGAACTTGACCTCAGTTGTTCTTCATAGTCATCTGTTCATCTGAACTGCTTCTTTTAACTCATCAAAACCTTCTACTGATCTAACATCAAATATCATATAAATTATTAAAATGTTTGAGTAATAAATTTATAATATTCTTGGAAATTGAGGGGAAATATTATTTAATATTAATTTTTTTATGTTGACAAGGTGACTTGAAAAAATTCTTGAAGTGTTTGAGTGATAGTGAACTAACTAGGAAAAACGAGGAGTTAATGATAATTGTTTTAAATTATTAAACTTTAAAAAATATTACTCCATAATATAATTAGGAATGATAATTGATAACAAAACGTGATAAGACAGATCCGTGCGTCCCTTATGTGAAGCATGTCAAGGCGACCCAAGCGGGTCACATATTTTATTATCATAATTCTAATAGTAGATAATGCACATTTTTACACAGTTAACATATGGAAAACTAAATATAAAAGTAAAGACAAAATCTACTGTGAACAATGATTTGTGAAACTTGATTCATTTACTAAACAGTATCAGTTTTCATAATTGAAGAGTATTACATATATTATTAAAGGGTATCAGTCATGATGAAACACATAGCTATTGACTTTCACTTAGTTCGGGATTTGGTCAAGGACTCCACGCTTCTTATCCTTCATGTCACTTCTGCAGATCATGAACTTGTTGACGCCCTGACCAAACCTCTTCCTCGCATCCGTCTACAGCTTCTTATGGACAAGATTGGTCTCATGTCCCATACTCCATCTTGAGAGAGGATTGAAGATCTTTTGGTTGCGCAAAACCCAGGATTGGTTGAAGCAACCATTGATATGATTCACTTAATCATGACATAGTAGCAAGGGGCAACAGATTAGAAGAGCATATTTGTAATATCTTCATAATTGTATATTATTTGTATCCCACATCAATCTCACACACACTATTGAGATATTTGTACTCTATATATATTCTTGTATTTATTGCAAATGTAAATATCTTTCGCCAGTCATTATATAAACAACTTATAAGATATTATTATACTACTTTCATCTCTATCTATCTATCACATCACCTATACTATATTATTATTATTATACAATATTTCTTAATACTTGTGCCCAAAAGTGTTGGAACACTTAGGGCGGGACATAGCGAGTATATAAGTTAGATATAATATATAGACAAAAATTTGTATGAGATGGTCCACATGAGACAAGTTCTCATTACATATATATTTTTTGCTCCATGAGTTTATATATAATCCTACCTGAATTATAATTTAAAATAAAGTGAAATATATATTCTAAAATAGAGTTTCATTTTATATATGACAAATTAAGTCTACTATAAACAAGGGTTAATGGTGAAACTTGATTCATTTATTAAAGGGTATCAGTTGTAATAACTGAAGGATATTTACCTATATTACTAAAGGGTGTCAGTTGTGATAATTGAAAAATATATCTTATATTAGTAAAGAGTAACAGTCATGATAATTGAAGGGTATTACTTATATTACTAAAGGGTATTAGTCGTGATAACTGAAATGTATGATTATATAGTTATATTACAACAATAAAATATTTCAAAGAGTATTAACAATGATAACTAAAGGGTATGACATTGGCTCTACTCTCTCTCTTCATGATGGCTCCTCTCTAGTTGAGTCCTCAACTTAACGTCAGGCTCTTAACAGTCTTCATTATCTCTCCTTCACTAGACCTGACATTGTCTTTCCTGTGAACAAACTGTCTCAGTTTATGCATGCTCCTACAGAATTTCACTGGGGTGCAATTAAGCTTCTCTTCCGTTATCTTAATGGTACTCAAGATGTTGGTCTCACTCTTTGAAAGGGCTCCCCCCCTTTCCCTTCACTGCTTTTCTGATGTTGACTGGGCTGGTGACACTGATGATCGTACAACCACGAGTGCCTATGTTGTTTTTCTTGGGACTAACCCCATATCTTGGTCCTCCAGAAAACAACGGTTTGTTGCTTGCTCCTCCACTGAAAAGAAGAATATCGATCAATTGTAGTTGTTGTTGTGAAGCTACTCTGGGTTTGCTCGCTCGTTACAGAGCTTTTTGTTTCTCTTCCATCCTCCCCTGTCATCTATTGTGACAACATCGGGGCTACTTATCTCTTCTACAACCCTGTGTTCACTCTCGTATGAAACACATAGCTATTGACTTTCACTTAGTTCGGAATTTGTTCAAGGACTCCACGCTTTGTATCCCTCATGTCATTTCTGCAGATCAACTTGCTAACGCCCTAACCAAACCTTTTCCTTGCACCCGTCTGAAACTTCTTATGGACAAGATTGGTCTCACGTCCCGTGCTCCATCATAAGGGGGCGTATTGAGCATATTTGTAATATCTTCACAATTGTATATTATTTGTATCCTATATCGACCTCAACACACTATTGAGATATTTGTACTCTATATATATTCTTGTATTTACTTCAAATGTAAATATCTTTCACCAATTATTATATAAACAACTTATAAGATATTAAAATTAAATAAGTTTTTTTATAACATATAAGCTCCAAAAAAATAAGTTGGGTTATACCACCCAAAAATAAAAAATAATTAATTTTAAAATATTTCTTATAAATTATCAGCTTATAAGTTTTATTAGTCAAACAACTTAAAAAATACATCTTAAAAGCTCTTAAAACAACTTATAAGATATTAAAGCTTATGATGTTTAAAAAAAAATAGTGAAACAAATTCTTAGTTCTTTTTTTTTTATCTAACAAATGATAGTTCAAATTCATAACCTCGCTGCACAGATAGTGTGACTCTAATTATTTTTGGTATTTCACTTCGTCAAACGGGCTCTTAATCTTAAGTGACTAAATGTTGCAATAAACCCAATCTTTTTTGAAATAATATGTAAAAGATTTGATGAAGGGAACCATAATGAAAGGAAAAGATCCAGTTTTATAACTCCCACACTATTTTTTAGGATATGGGATATTTTAAAAAAAAAATTCAGTGATAAAAAACCAATATCCACCCCTAATTTTATATATTGCTGGTTATTCTATATACCCAGCCGCTACACAGAAGTCGTAAGCTAAGCTGTCAACAGTAATTAAACATACATTTTCCGTTTTTTTTTTTTATGTGCAAATGGTATACAAAATAGGAAAAGGAAGTGAAATAATTGTATTTGAAAATTTCAAAATTATCAGATAGATTTTGTGTATATGTGAATTCAAAAGTAATGATATTTTATGTAAAATTGTGGATATTGTGAGAGTGGACTTTATGAAGATATTAGATGTGAAAATTATTTTGAGAGGAACAAATGAAAAAAAAGTATGAAAGTAATTATGGAACAAAATATATATATTAAAGCCATTATTAATTTTTACTAGTTACACCAAAATGATCAAACATCAACCGTTGTTGTGACCATGTTAACCAAGCTACATGCATGAAAATGAAATTTGGATTAGCAGAAAGGTAGTGGAGGGACATTGTATTTGTATGGAAGTGGAGTGGGCATGCACCTAAAACAAATTCCACCTAGATCTAGCATATTTGATCACTTGTTCAAAGTGGTGGGCCGTGTCGGCCGGATGCGACTCGATTCGTGGCCGGTCGGGCAATCCCCACCGGCCGTCGCTCGTCCTCACCATCCCCTTGTGCTCGTCTTGCCACCAATACGGCGGCACAGCATACTCCTCTCTCAAGAAATCGCAACTCTTGTTGATAAGAGCTATATCCCTATCCGTCACCAAGGAGAAGCCTTTGTCCTTGCCATGATATCCATCTAGCAGGTGCAGATGGGCCTCAAGATTGTGCGCACACCTAATATCTTTTGTTTTCTTGAGAAATGGAGACCGCGTGTGGTCTAGTGCTAATTCAACACCAACATGAGCATAGCTCCACGGGAAAGAGATCTTATCTTCCAAGTACTTCTGATACCGGAATTTCTCATTGGTAATAATTCCGGGCACGGTCGGAACCTTATCGTGTACGTTCACAACTCGCAGTACTTTGACCCCTAAATCATCACACCTTTCCTTGAACTTGAGGTTTCCGACGCGAGGGCCGGAAAATAAAAAGACTGTTATGGGGATAACGTTTATGACTTCCTGACCGTCATCTATGACGTTCAGCTTCACCTCCGCTATGTCGTAAGCAGAGAGCAGGGCGAGAGCTGCTCCGAGGCTGTGCCCGGTGATAGTAATGCTCAGCTTCTCCCCCCGGTAACGGTGAATAATTCGCCGGAGCTCGGCCAAGACTTGTTCCCGGGCGGAGAAGGAGCAGTACTTGCATGTCTTCTCCTTGGAAGTGTACAGCTCGAAGAAGCCCGACTCGATCTTGATAGACGGGTCGTCGCAGAAATGGGCGGGTTGGAGGATATCCTTGAGGTCGTGGAGCCACTCGAGGTACGTGACGGTGCCACGCCAAGCAATTATGATGTCGCGCCGGCCGAGGCGGCTTATCTCCGCCTCGTCAGTGGCCACCGCCACGTAGCCCATCCAGTTGGCGTGCTGGCTCCAGATGCTGCTGATGGTGGACTTCTGGAAGAAGTTGGGGAGGTTGATGTTGGATGTGGCATAGAGGAATCGGGTCAGGGTGTAGCCCCGATTCGCCATGCCCAGTCTTTGGAAGAATTGGGCGCCTTCGTATTTACAGGTGCCGCAGTATTTGGAGTGGGGGTCGAAGTCAAAAGCGTCGTAGCACGCCTGTGCCATTTCTCCATACCGAATAATTTCCCTCCGAAGATGGGAATTAAACGGGTCAAGCAGATTTTCCCAATTTTTTTCTCCCTGGATTTCTGTCCAAATTTGGTTAAGTGGTCGGGGATCTTCCGTGCTCATTTCTTCTCGATCTGTTTCAGTGATTTCTAAGCTCGAGGAAGTCGTACACTTTACAGTCGAATGTTTGGTTGGTCGTAAACGACGATGAGTTCTTTTGTTGGGAAAGAATGCATTTCTGGCTCGTTTAGTGGTGTCGAATGGTGGTAGAAATTGCTGGGAAATTTTGATGTTGTTGTTGAGAGATGAGTGTGGGGAAGCCATTGAAATGGAGGACACAATTCTTGATTTCCAACCATATATTAGGAGAAATGGGTAAACTCTAGAAGGGTCTACGAGGGTGACAATACTTGGTGAGGTTTGGGTACACCATAAAATATCCTCCATATTGTTTCGAAAAAAATAAATCTTAAAAAAAATTGAATTAAAAATATATGAATTGAGTCTTAAATTGAGATAAAAAGAATAAAATTGGATCTTAAATAATTGAAAAAAAATTAAATTCTAATTTGAAACCTTTCAAAATTTATATTGAGTCTCAACCTAAAAATATAACCTGTAAAATTCTTTCTATTTGTTATCTCAAATTCAAAATATATACTCTTATTTTTGTAACTATGAAGCTGTCATTTGATTTTGATTTAAACATGATAGTGGATTGTCTAGTCTTGTCACTATCTAGTATTCACACAAACTAATCAAATTGAGGGAAGATAAAATTGGATTGGATTTCGTGATACAAAAAATATCCTCTGAGCTCCACACAATTGTTTGGACCATATATAAATAAAGCATTAAAAGTTAAAAATTAATTTAAAGCGTGCTCCGATGTTACTTTATTGTCTTGACATATCATGAAGCGCAATTTTCACATGTTTGTCCCAGTTTTGGCTTCGAAAGAGTCCACCGAGAAGCGTCGGTAAAACAACGAAATCCGATGTAAAACAATAACGAAATTCAAATATGAGATCGAATTGAGGAGAAACACGCAAAAATATAGAAAAAAAAAAAGAGAAGACATGAATGATTTTTTCAAAAAAAATTATCAAATAATCGATGTTGGATGATCTAATTGATGAAAACAATAGTGAAAAAAATTTAAATAGGTGATAAATTTATGTCTCTATTTAAACTGGAATTAATATCGCATATGTTACTCTGATTTTGATTTGTTCATATAGTAACACATTTGTGTTCATATAGTAACATATTTTATTGTGGCCCAACGTTACTTAAATATAATTCACAAAATAAGGTATCGTGTTCAATTATAATTAATAATGTCATTTAAGTGGAAAAGGCAAAGCATTGAACCAAGTTACATAGACGTAATTATTTATGTCTTAAAGTGTGCAGTTTTATTCAGATTAAGCATATAGTTGGCTTTATAATATTTCTAAAGTCCAATGTTTCGTAATCGAATCCATGATCGAATCAAACTAATCGATTTTTTTCCGGTTCAATTTTTAAATCAGTCTTTATCAGTTAATTTGATTGATTTCTTGGTAAAACCGGCTAGTATGAAATCACTAGATGAGCTCCCGCATATTACGCAGTATTTTTGTTAAATAAATTTTATAATATAATATACTAGAGTGAAACCCCGCGTATTACGCGGGTTAAAAAAATATTAATTTTGAACCGGTATGTGTTTTGTATATACGGTAAAGTTATCGTATTACTATTTCTGAAAAATTTAAAATATCAAATATTTGATCAATAGTATTAAGAAACTCACCAAAAGTATCAAAAATGAAAATTTTCATATCAAGACCCGATTTTTAGGTTGAGTCTCAATATAAATACTGATTTTACATGTGTCTCAATTCAAAGCTTGATTTTTACTTTTTTTCTCAATTTAAGATTTTAATTAAATTTTTTTATTTTAATTCAAAGCCCTATATAAAATCAAATTTCTAAATTAAAACCATACAACCTGTTAATTATAAAAAAATATCATCATTAATTTGAAAAAAAAAATCGTCACTAATTTTTTTAATTAATGATACACGTCTGTAATTTTTATTTTTATTATCGTGTGCTTTTAATTTATTTGCATTGTATGATCTTAATCCAAAAAATAAATTAATAGTTATCATTATTAAAAGGAATAACACTAAAATATTTTTTAAAATACTTATATGATTAATTATTATAATAATTTTTTATTGGACCTTGAATTGAGATAAAGAATTTAAACCAAAACTTAAATTGAGAAAAAAGAAAAAATTGAGTCTTATTAATATATATATATATAATCAAATGCATAGAATCACTTTATTTCAAAATAAAGAATTTTGAAGGGTGAAGGTTGATTGACAAATAGTAATATATAAGATTATATATAATATTTTCAAATAATATATATATATATATATATATATATTAAAATAATGAATATGTATAAAAAATTATAATTATAATATTAAATTTAAATAATGGTAATATTAATTGTATGACAATTCATGCTAGGGATTATAATTATTATAATTATATGAAAGAATTTACTATAAGATTTGTTTTAAATTTATTTTACAATTAATAAAAAAAAAGAGACGATTAATAGAATTTTTTATATATAATTTATGCATAAATAGTACTCCGAATAATATATATATCGTATATTTACAATAAATATCATATATGATTATATTAAGTTTTTTTTTTATAAAAGTTGATACAACCACAATTTTTCTTGCATACATTTATAGGCTTTAAATATAATTTTATATTTAAAAATTGTCATATGATAACACTTTTTAGATATAAAATAGATATTTAAAATATTTAAAGATTTATATATTAACTTATTTATTAAAAAATATACATATTGTGCAAGAGGTCTAAGGTTCAAACCTCCTTAGAAATATATTTTTTAATTAATTCCTATATTAAAATGCCACATAGATGTCATATATTAATTATAAATCAATAGAAAAATGACACATAGATTATTAACATATATATGCATTTAATAAGAATGTGACACCTCATTCAAATTAATCTCATGACGACACTTAAGCAAAAACAAAGCCTAAGGTTAAGTTTCGTGTAAATGATATTTTAGCTCAAAATTTTATTAATTATGTTTTCGTAATTGAATCCACGATCGAAGTCTTCTTATACCTCCAACTCCAAATTCGTTTTCAAAGGGAATCGAACCCAGATCTCCCATTAAAGTGAGGAACCCGGTGGTCAGGTGGGCTAAACCCCGATTTTGTCTTCCAAATTTCTAATTATGGTTTCTAGGCTTGTGGGGCATCTATATAATTAAATTCAATTTGAAATGTGCACTGGTATGAACTATGAATTAGTTGTATGCGGATAAACTAGACCTATTTACGGAAATTGATTTTTTGTTTTTCGGTGTTATTTTATATTTTTTTAAATTTAAATTTAAACGTTTATACAAATCGAAAATAGAAAGTAGGAACTAGGAAGTGGAGGTGAGGAAAAAAAAAAATTCGCAAATTTTCTGTCCCAGGGTGTTTTGGTAAAACTACTAAACGAACTCTTTGATGATGCATGCTATTAGAAAAAAGTAACATTTATATTATACTAGATTTTAGCACGTGCGTTGCACGTTGTGTTCGTCATACCAGTGATAGTTAAGTTTTTATTGAAGTTACATAAAGGAGTTATTTCACTAAAAAAAAAAAAAAGTTGTCTCACTATAAAGTATGAGTTGTTTTACTATAATGTACTATCTCCTTTCAAAATTATATTCATAAATTTTTTACACAGATTTTAAGAAATATTGATAGTTTATGTATAAAATTATAGATCCTATGCATTTATTTGTATAAATTTCTTATAAATATTGAAGCGAGATGAACACATGATAAAATAATGGAGGATTATATTTATTATGTGTCTATCTCTTAGCGAAATTTACAAATAAATTACACAAGAAAAATATAATTAAAGATAAGAAATATGACCGCCCCCTAGATATTAGATCCCTTCTTCTTTTTAAAAAAATGCAACCAATAAAGCTAATATCAGATCACAGTAATACAAAAATTAATTAAAAATAGGAAAAAATCAAGAAAAATGAAAGAAAATTACACGAATGCGGTGTCTCTCAAAGCAGGCCGACGGCACGCGAACGACAATCGACATCAGACTATGGAACACGAACAAGAGGCGTGGTAGTTGCTACTCCTTTGGGCATTGGTTTAGGGCACGTGGATCCAAATTAGACGCTTCATCCTAGTCTAATTTACGACAATTCTCATAAAGACTTCGTAAATTCCACAAGAGGCACCCTCCAACAGAATCGCAGTGGCCTTTTTGGGAGATCGTGGGACGGAAATGGAGAGGAGGACGAGATGCCTCAACGAAAGACAACAGGAAAAGAAAAAAAATCGTGCAAAATCATTGGAGGATAAAAAGATAATTTATGTGCTTAGTCACTTTTATATATATTATAGATTATAGATAACTAAATGATATCCCGTGCTTAATGGTAATGTTCTTTAAATTAAATTTTACAACTTAATGTTTTATATATTTAATATTTTATTATCAAATAATTAATAATATAATAAATATACATATAATTTTATATTATTATAATATTTAATTTAATTAATGGTAGTTAAAATTTTTAATAGCATATTTGTTTATACTTTAATTTTTAATTTAATTTATTATAATTATATTATATGCTAGATATATAATTATTATAAGTATGTGAAAATATTTTACAAGATTCGTTTCAAATTTATTTTAAAATTAATAAAAAGTAATTATTAATAAAAGAAATCTTATAAAATTGATGTATAAATATCATATATAATTATATGATTAATTACATAATTATATTTAGATTTTTTTAATTATACTGATATGTATACATATATACATATATGTAATTTAATTTAATTAACTCAATTTATAATTATTATACTTTCTCAAAATAATAAAAATAAAACATAACATGATAGATCACAACAAAAATCTTATACACTTTTATTGACCGAAGTTAAATAAAAGAGTTTTTCAAATTACATAAATATTTATGGATTGGTTTAGTGTTAAACATCATAATTACTCAACAAAAGGTTCAAATCCTTGCTCTACTAATTTTTATAAACTCAATATATAATTGTCACATGTATACAAATATAAATAGATTTCATAAAGAGACGACACGTGGCAATGAAAATACATAAAATTAACTCATAAGCAAAATGCAAAAAAAACGACACATAAGCATAAAAATAGCTCCTATTAGTATATAAGGGGATCGATTATACCCTACTTGATTTTTTAGTAATATTTTTAAGTGAAACGAGTAATATTATCAATTAGTGTGTATGGTGCAAAACGAGTTATAACATTGACTAGTATACCAAGGTGCAACTAATTTGTAAGTAATATCATTTGATGATTCTAAAGGGTGAACAATGAAAATGGTGCAAACAAAATTTATCATTAAAAGTACAAAATTTTTATGCTACTTCAATTATAAATATACTTTTTAAAATTATATTTTAATACACAAATTATTTCTCAATAAAAAAGATATTATTTCGTAAACCCATATGTAACACGATTCTTTAATCCACAACTGAACAATCATATAGACTTCATCTAATTACTTTATCAAATAAAGTGGTATAGATTAAGTGGTGAGTTCCACTAGCGCTATATATGATTTAAAGGGTATAAGTTCGAATTACCATTTACCTGATTAAAACAAATTCTTTTTCATATGATGAGTATGTGTAAGAAAATTTTCATTTTCACTTATTCGATGGGGGATACAGGACTCTTATATATCTCGTGAACCTTCTAACATTAATTTTTTATTTAAAAACGTTGTCATCTTTAAGAAATTTTTCATTTTCACTTATTTGATGGGAATATAGGACTCGTATCTATCTCGTGAATCTTCTAACTTTAATCTTTTATTTAAAAAGTTGGCATCTTTATTTATTAATATCTCGTTTACTTGAAATTCACTTTGAGCAAGTTTAAAAAAAAAATCACTTTAAGCAAATAAGTATATCAAATTAATTTACTTGAAACGTAAATTATGAATTTATAACTTAATTTTATTTTCAACTAATAAATCATCACATTAAAATTAATCAAAATTTGATCAAGTACCAATTTGTTTAACAAATTTCCAACCGTTTGCAAGAAAATACCAGTTTTGACATGAGTTGAATTGTGTCTGTTATATGTATAGGTGAGCCCAAAAATAATGTTATTTTATGTAAAATTGATAGTATTATGAGAGTGAAGGTTATATAAATTTTTTAAATGAAATAGGAAAAAGAAAAGGAAGGTTTTACTATTATAGCAACACCAATGTGAATCAGGTACACACAATGAACTTTATTTTACTATTACTGTCATACACATGTACTATCACTATTATTTATATATATTGTTATACGTAAATATGATAGTAATAATACAAGGCTGGGATATATACAAGGCGGATCTTTTGAGAATGGTAGGGGAGTTCCATCAGTTTGGCAGGCTTGTGCGTGGAATTAATTCATCTTTTATAGTGCTGATTCCAAAGAAGGACAATTCCACAGAGCTGAAGGATTACAGACCTATTTCACTAATCAATGGTGTTTACAAGATCATTTCTAAATTGTTGGCTAGGCGACTGAGCAGAGTGCTTAATTCTATCATCTCGGAGCAGCAGAGTGCAATTGTAGGGGGTCGGCAGATTCTGGACAGTGTCATTACTCTTAATGAGACAATAGATGAGGCAAAGAGAAGGAATGTCGAAAGGTTTTTCTTCAAAATTGATTTTGCAAAGGCGTACGATACCGTGGATTGGGCTTACTTGAGAATGATGATGGAAAGGTTTCGGTTTGATACAAAGTGGATATTGTGGGTGATGGAGTGTGTATCGACGGCAAGTGTTGCGATTTTACTAAATGGTAGCCCGACAGATGAATTCAGATTGGGGAGGGGACTTAGGCAAGGAGACCCACTGTCTCCTTTCCTTTTCCTTATTGCAGCAGAGGGGCTAAGTTCGATGATGTCAAAGGCTACTGAGTTAGGCCTCTTCAAAGCGGCAGAAGTGGGAAGGAACAAGGTCCTAATTTCACATCTACAGTTTGCGGATGATACAATTTTTCTTGGAAAAGCTTCGAGGGAGAACACAGTGTTTGTCAAAAGATTTCTCAGGCTGATGGAAATAGCTTCAGGTCTAAAGGTTAATTTTGATAAATGTTGTGTGTATGGGATTAATGTGAATGAAGAACGATTGGCAGAAATGGCAAACACATTGAGATGTCGAACTGGTTCTATTCCCTTTGATTATTTGGGAATTAAGGTGGGCGTGGAGTATCGGAGGGCTTCGGATTGGGAGTGCGTTGTGCAGAAAGTTAAAAACAGATTGAAGCGATGGGAAAGTAATAAAATCTCGATCGGAGGCAGAGTTACTTTGCTAAACGTTGTGCTTACTACGATACCTCTGTACTACCTTTCTACCTACCGGATACCCAAAAAAATCTTGAGAGAATTAATTTCTTTACAGAGGAATTTTCTATGGGGAGGGGGTAAGGGTTCGAGAAAGATAGCTTGGGTGGAGTGGAAAACTGTGTGTAAATCAAAAAAACTTGGGGGACTCGGGGTTCGTGATTTAGACTGCTTTAATAGAGTTTTGTTAGGGAAATGGTTGTGGCGTTTTATGAATGAAAAGGAGTGCTTGTGGGTGAAAGTTATTGAATCAAAATTTGGGGAAGGATGGGGGAGAGGAGAGGGGGGTAGGCTGTCCTTTAATAAGAAAAAGTGTGTTGGATGGTGGAGGGATGTCTTGAGGGTTTCATGCGAGGAAGGGGAAGGGTGGTTTTTAAAGGGATGTGAGAGAGTGGTAGGGAATGGTAGAGAGACTTACTTCTGGGAAGATAAGTGGGTGGAGGGGGGTGCTCTTAAATTCAAATTTCCTAGGTTATATGCATTGAGTATGGAAAAGTTGGGGAGAGTGGGAGAACTAGGCGAGTGGAACGAGGGAGTGTGGAGTTGGAAATGGGTGTGGAGAAGGAACTTGAGAGATAATGAAATTGTGATGTTTAATGATCTCTTGGCTTTGATTAACAGGAATACCATTAAGCAGGGGCAAGAGGACTATTGGAGATGGAAGAATACGAAGGACGGAAGGTTTATAACTAAAGATGTTTATGAAGGGCTACGAAAAATGGAGACAAACGTGCAGATTGATGACGACAGAGGTTGTTGCTTTGCGAAGATATGGAATAACTTGATACCACAGAAAGTCACGATACATGCTTGGAGGGTCATATGGGGAAGATTGCCAACAAAGACGGAGCTTCAAAGAAGAGGTGTAGCTATCACAAATAACGAAACCAAGTGTGTTTTATGCGAGAAGGAGGCGGAAACGGTGAGACACTTGTTTTTTGAATGTCCTATTGCGTATCAAATTTGGATGGAGTGTGTTAGGTGGATGAAGATGATAATTGCGTTGCCATCAAACCCGGTAGCTAATCTTTTGATGTTTAGCAACCTTCTTGGAGTGAAGCTAGGTAATAAGGTTGCTATTGGGTTATGGGAGTGCATTGTTTGGCTAATTTGGAAGGGGAGAAATGACAAAGTCTTCAAAGGCAAGGAGTTTTCTTCTGAAAATTGCGTTAATGAATTGTTAGATGGGAAAGTGTTAATGTCTCTATATTTGAGGTTAAGCCATCACTAAGAAAAGGCACAATTTTATATCAAGAAAGACATATTTTTCTCAGATTGCGTTTCCCCCATAAGTAAGGAAAGCGTGTGAGTTGTTCCTAAAAATACAAGAATATAATAAAAACTCACTTTGTCAATAAGTTTTATCTTAATTTTGGTTTACAATTAATACTGTTTAGTAAAAGTAAAACAACTAAAATCATTCATATTAATATTTTTTTTTCATATTAGATGATACATTTGTTAAAAAGATACATTTTCTTAAAAGAAATAAAACAACAAAATTATCTTCATATATACTCCCCCATCCCATAAAAAATTATATATTTTCCTTTTTAGTTTGTCCCACAAAAGTTTGCATACCCAAAAATGGTAATATTCTTCACAATCTTCACCCTCACAATACACGCATATGTACCCTTCATGTCATTACTTTTGAGACCCTACATACACTCAATCCAATTAATTCTTTTATTTTATTCATAAAAATTTACAAAATTACCCTCAATACTCCACTCATCACACTTTTTCCTTAATCTTTGTACCAAAAGATCCCGCTAACTTTTTTGGGATGGAGGAAGTATCATTCAAATACTTAAAAATTACACACAATGTCATTACTTTATCTATACTAACAAAAAAATATACTCTTGCAATAAAGTAGAATGGACTATCATATTTCATTTAATATCAATAAATAAATTCTATTTTTATTTTTTTACGGAATAAACAATTTCTACTTTAATAACCCTACAATTATATTGCATTATATTTTATGTTACAACTCCTTAAATTTTATCATGAGAAGCTTGTATTAAGACAAATGGAGTATAAATTATTATTCGAGATAATTATTTGTAATATGTATATCACGTTTTTCTTACAGGAATATGTATATCACATTAATCTTACTTCGTGAATATTTTTATCATTTTATATTTTATAAGGGTATTCATATCATATTTAACCACAATCACCGTTAGGGGTGGGCACAAAATCAAAAAACTGAAATTTCAAACCGAACCGAATTAATTTCGGTTAAAATTTTTGGTTCGGTTTAAAAAATAAAAATAAAATTGAAATTTTTGTCAGTTCGGTTCAGTTTTGAAAGCTTAAAAAATGAATTAACTGAAAAAATTGAAATATTTATTTTTAAAAAATATATATAATAAATTACTATATTGAAAAAATGTAGTTTGTATAGTAAATAACTTAAAAAATCAATTTTAATTCGGTTTAACCGAAATAACCGAAAAATATTTTGATTTTATAAAAAATCGGTTTGGTTTATATTTTAAAAAATTCGGTTATTTCGATTCGATCGAAAAATACTCCAAAACTGACTGAACGTTCACCCCTAATCACCGTGCATTGCACGAGTATAGCACTAGCTTAATTTAATATCAATAAACAACTTATACCTTAATAACTGTGTAAACAGTAAATATATCATCAAGTATAAGACGAAGGCCGAAATGAGTATCTTATAGTAAAATAACTAATATCATTTAATAAAATAACTAATGTTTTTAAAATAAATTTTACGATAAAATTTATTCACACAATATTTGACCATAATTTTATGGTCTATTTAAAGTGGCATTAACAAGGCTTGTTCCTTAGAAGTAGAATTATTTAGGGATGTAACTAAATAAAGATGAGGTGAATTTTAGAATGTTTGAGTATGATTTGTTTATCATCAAAATTAAAAAAATTAATTATAAATTAAATTATTTATCATACTGAGCAAAGCGCGTAAACCATACTAGGTAAACTTTTATGATGAGTTCGATTGAACTTGTAATTTTAATTTTAATTTTAATTTTAATTTTATCAACGTGTTCATCAATTCTACCACCCATTCAAATGGGTTTGGTGAACATGCATGGATATATATATATATATGGGAAGGGGGGCGGTGCTGTTATTGATGATTTATTTGCCATTGTTAGCAGGGTTTCAGTGAAACAAGGCGCAAATGACGGATGGAGGTGGAAAGACTCAAAGGATGGCAGATTCAAAACAAGTTATGCATATGAATCATTGATGTGCAGAAGGAACAGCCGGGCGACTTCAAGTGGTGGGAAAGAGTTCAAGTTGGTTTGGAATAAAGTTGGTGGCGGCGGCGTGGAGGGCTTTGTGGAATCGATTACCAACAAAAGACAATCTTGTCAAGAGAGGAATCATTACATCAGAGAGGTCCAATATGGTATGAGTGTTTTAAATGGCTGGGAATGTCGTCAGTGATGCATAATGGAATTAGAGAACAATTGTTTCTTTTTGCGGATTAATTGAATGGGAAGACTGGTAGAGTGTTTGCTTGTGGTCTTTGGGTGTGAATTATTTGGGTTGTATGGAATTGGAGAAACAAGATTATTTTTGAAGGAAGGAGCTTTGTGTTGGATCGGATTATTGATGAAGTTAAAGGCAGGATTTGGAGTTGGGCAGCAGTACATTTTCCGGTGATCTACAGTACTTGGTTGGATTCGCCTAGATATATTCTTAAGTGTTAAACTTGGGTGTGTTATAGATGGGTTTTCGTGTTTGCTTCTATGCTGTAAATTACATCTTCTGATAGTCTGACTTTGTATTGATATGGGCATAGCTTATGCCTTTTTATTTTATAATAATAATATATTAATTTCCTGATAAAAAAAAATATATATATGTGTTCGAGTGTTTTAAAACTTAAGCGTGTTCTCATATTAACAAACAATTCGAGGAAAATCATGTGGTCCTTAATATTTAAGGCATGTTGTCCCCAAATACATAATATCTAATTTAGGATGTGTGCCCACTCTCCATCCAAAACCATACATATATGTGTGAACAAAAAGAAATCCTATGGTGTGACAAGATATAGTGAATTAAGGAACATAAAAATAAGAGACAAGATTATGGTGAATTATTTGTGTGGGACACTTCATTTTATATTTATATATAAGACAAGATTTCATTTATTATTTGAGCCATACGTTTATTTAAAAAAAAAAAAATGATTGGAATGAGATTATAAGTTCATATGTCATAGAAATCTCAGTTTTTATTAATAAATTATATGTTTCAATAATACTATTAATGCGAGATAAAATCGATAGCATAATCTCATATTTTATTACTGATTATATTGTGTAATGGATGAATAATTAATTTTGTACTTTCAAATATATATTATTTTGTAATTGCACTTTGTACACATTATTGGACACCACTAACCCGAACCCTTTGCTCATACACATTTTTACCATTCTTAATTATATCATTAAATAAAATGTGTGAGTTCCTTTGTCATTAAAAAATTAAAACTACACAATTCGTGTGACACTAAGTCGATCCATATCACAAAATATTTAAGTGTCTCAGCGTAATTGTTAATATAAATGAATTAATTTTACACTGTTTTACAAGTCCGACTTTTTAAATAGAATGAAATTATTTCATAATATAGGTTTTTGGCTCTCACACTCACATCCTAAATTCAAATATTCGCAGAGAATAATTTCAACCATATTAAAGCATTCATTCTGTGAGATATAATTATTTTAGTAGCCATCCATGATCAAGACTCCATTGTTCTAAATTTTGTCCAGTTCATATTGTGCTTGCTACAACCTCAAGATACTAATTAATATTATAATTAGTACATAACACGTTCCAATTTAAATGACGTAATCCACAATTATCACTAGGAAACCAATAATGAATTTTAAATTTAGTGGACTTCTCAAACACAAAGCGAAGTCTTGTCAAGAAAAAAACATTTTTTTAAGAGGGACATTCTTGTAAAATATTGTATTGTGAAATATCCGTTAAAATAAAAATTTAAAATCTTGTGGATCAAGTCAAAGGGTCAAAATAAAAAAATACGCAGACTTCTTCATCCTCTGTTTGCTCCAGAACTTCATGGCCAGTTTCAGTGCCTATGGCTAGTTCCAGTGCCTCTATCTCTCAACCATTCATCAAAGCTCTTTCAGGTGCAAATTAACACGCCGGCGATCAGGAGGCGGTAAAACAACGAAATTCGATGTAAAACAACAACAAAGTTCAAATATGAGATCGAATTGAGGAGAAGCACGCAAAAAAAATAAAAAAAAAAAAAAAGAGAAGACATGGATGATTTTTTCAAAAATTATCAAATAATCGGTGTTGGATAATCTAATTGATGAAAACAGTAGTGGAAAAAACTTAAATAAGTGATAAATTTATGTCTCTGTTTAAACTGTAATTAATATCTCATATGTTACTCTGTTTTTTATTTATTCATATAGTAACACATATTTCTCAATACAGTAACACATTTGTCATGTTCATATAGTAACATATTTTTTCCAAAAAAAAATTCGCGCAAAGACAACAATAAAATCTTAATCCCAAGTGTGTTAATATATGATCAAATATGTGTTACTATAAAGGCAAGTACGTGTTATTTGTCAATGTATTGTATTGAGTTTGTTTATATAATAACACATTTTTCTCCATACAGTAACACGTGTTTGACCTTATAGTAACACAACCTGATAGTAAAATTTTATTTTTACCTTTACGCGAATTTAATACGCATATTTGCCCTTACAGTAACACATATTTACCCTAAATTTCATATGTGGGGATCAAATAGACTCATGAACTTTTTCTTAACACATTTAAATAATTTCTCTTTAATATTGAGATCAAATAAACCCTCATCTTAATAAAATCACACTCTATTAATAAAAATAAAATTGTCGAAAATTAAAGACCTATTCGATCCACACGTATAAGATTAGAGATTTATTTGACCATTTTTTTCATTTTTATTTTTACATTTGGTCAATTATTTTAGACAAATATGTACTCCCTCCGTCCCACAGGAGTCTGCACAGTTGACTTTTCCACCAGTTTTTGTGTGAGAATTATTTCATAATAATATGTGTACAAAGATTATTTTATATGAATGGTATGGTAGTTAACAAGATCAACTAGCATATATAAAACAACTTTTGTAAACGTTTTACTATGAAATAACTCTCACACAAAAACCGTTGAAAAAGTCAACTGTGCAGACTCATGTGGGACAGAGGGAGTATTATTTATTTTGCAGTAACACATATTTATCGTTAAAGTAACACATGTTTAACCTAATAGTAACACTCTTGAGAGCACGTGTGGCGATTTTTTTTTTGTCTTGCGCGAGTTTTTTTGAAATATTCATTGGACCCGACCCACACCACCCAAAATCCGCAAATTTTATTATATAGGTTATTCGACGGATCCTAGATCCGTGAAATATTTTATACAAGAATTTTTCTTTTTTTAAAATTAGATTAGTGGGAAATTAGTGCATTGTCTTATCAAATAATTATGTCCAAATTTAACAAGTGTTTATTACAGGTAGATTCTCCATTGCCGGCTTTGATATAGAAAAATTGTCAACACATGCACATCTTAGTCTATGGACTTTCTCCAAACTTGGGCATATTTTTTTGTGGCCCAACGTTACTTATATATAATTCACAAAATAAGGTATCGTGTTCAATTATAATTAATAATGTCATTTAAGTGGAAAAGGCAAAGCATTGAACCAAGTTATATAGACGTAATTATATATATATATATATGTCTTAAAGTGTGCAGTTTTATTCAGATTCAGCATATAGTTGGCTTTATAATATTGCTAAAGTCCAATGTTTCGTATTGAATCCATGATCGAATCAAACTAATCGACTTTTTTCCGGTTCAAATTTAAAAACAGTCTTTATCAGTTAATCTGATTGATTTCTTGGTTGAACCGGCTTGTATGAAATCATTGGCTAAGGGTAAGTTTCGTGTAAATGATATTTTAGCTCAAAATTTTATTAATTATGTTTTCGTAATTGAATCCACGATCGAATCAAACTAATCGATTTTTTCCAGTTCAAATAAATTTTATGGTGAAATCAATTAAGAGTATAATTTGTCTTCTAATTTTTTTTTTATTGGTAAATGTTAGTTGTTAGTGGTTAGAAGTGGTTCACCAAGTTTCTTTACAATTTCAAATTATTCAAGCATCCTTATACCTCCAATTCCAAATTCGTTTTTAAAGGGAATCGAACACGCATCTTCCACTAAAGTGAGAAATCCGGTTGCCAGGAGGGCTAAGCCCCGATTTTGTCTTCTAAATTTCTAATTATGGTTTCTAGGCTTGTGGGGAGTCTATATAATCAAATTCAATTTAAAATGTGCACTGGTATAAACTATGAATTAGTTGTATATATGCGGAGAAACTAGACCTATTTACGGAAATTGATTTTTTGTTTTGCGGTGTTATTTCATATTTTTTAAAATTTAAATTCAAACGGTGTTCAAAAAATTTTTTTAATTCAAACGTTTATACAAATCGAAAATAGAAAGTAGGAAGTGGAGGTGAGGAAACAAAATAAAATTTCGCTATTTTTCTGTCCCAGGGTGTTTTGGTAAAACTAATAAACGAATTCTTTGATCATGCATGCTATTAGGAAAAAGTGACATTTATATTATACAGTAAAACTACTATATCCTTTGGATCACAAAAAAATATTCCTAAATGGGGGTTATTTCTAAATAGAGTTATAAGGTTTTTTTTTTTTTAAATGCATGTATATTATATAATGGTATAATTAGTAGATACATGTACATATAATGTGTTGAACTTAATTGAACTAATTTACTCACGTAATATAAAAAGACAATACTCAAGAGTCACCCACCATAGATGCATGTACTTGCTTTTGATTGCTTTAATTTTTTCATCTATAAATACTATGTATAATACATTTTTTTTATCAATTACATCAAATCAACATTTTCTCCACGCATATAATGGCACCAAAAATAGAAAAGAGAACTCAAATGAGTGAAAAAATTCGTGTGGAGATGTGCAAAATGAAAGAACTACATCCAGGTTGGAAGCAAAAAGATTTTGCCAAGTGGTTGGAGGATACTCATAATCTTAAGCTATCGCAATCAGCGATATCGAAGGCGTTCAAGAGGTCAATCAACAATGACGACCAGCAGGCTCTTTCTAATCCAAATGCAAAACGTTTGAGACCGTTGAAGTACCCATTGATGGAGTCGGCTCTTTATGAATGGTTTGTATGCAACCAAGAGCATGTCAATATTAGTGGTGAATTACTCAAGGAGAAGGGCCGCATATTCTTAAAGAGTCTCTATCCAAAAGCAATTTCATTTGAATTTTCTAATGGGTGGTTAGAGAAGTTCAAGCATCGACATGCAATTCAGTCATTTCGGCGTTTCGGGGAGAGTGGCTCAGTTGATATGGAGAAAATTGAAGCAAGTTTGCCATCAATAAAAGAAGAATTGGATAAATGGGATTGGAAGGATATTTACAACATGGATGAAACAGGTTTATTTTATCGAATGCAAGCTGATAATTCTCTTGCAAACGAAGCAACTCGAGGGACGAAAGCAAAACAAAGAGAGAATTACAATTGTCATTTGCACCAATGGTGATGGATCTGACAAAGTTCCTCTTTGGATCATTGGTAAGTTTCTTAATCCTAGATGCTTGAAGAATGTTAACCGTTCTACTCTCAATTGCACTTATCGAGCAAATTCAAATGCATGGATGACATCTTTATTCTTTGTTGAATGGCTAAAGTGTTTTGATAGCCGTTTAGATAGAAATGTCTTGCTTCTTTTGGATAATTGTACAGCTCATGGGAAGAAAGAACATCTCCCGCCACTTCACCACACAAATGTTATGTTCTTACCACCAAATAACACTTCCAAGATTCAATCATGTGATGCAGGTATCATTAGAAATTTTAAAGGTTATTATCGTCAGCGATTTAATCGTCTACTTTTGAAACGAATCGAGGATCGTGTTTTGGAACCGTCAAAGATCTCTCTCCTCGATGGAATGATAAATGCAGTTGCTGCATGGTCGATAGATGTGAAACCAAGGACGATCGAGAATTGCTTTAAGCACTGCAAAATTCGGACCGTTGAAGTTGACGAGTTGCAAGTTGCAAAAGAAATGGATGAGGAGAATCAAAAACTACTTATAGAGTTGAAAAGTCAGGTAAAAGATCTTCACTACACCAACGAGATGGAGATGGATATTTTCCTTAATCATCCAAATGAGCAACAAATTGTTTATGCTTTAACGGATGAAGAAATTATTGAAGGAATTAGGCAAGAAAATGAGGAAAATAATCCAGAGGATGATAGCATAGAAGTACAAAAAGTTTCATGTGAAGAAGCTTTAAGCTTACTCGACAAGTTGGAAATGTTTTGGGTTCAACAAGAAGGTGGTCATGTGGACGAGCTAATGCGCACACGCAAGTTGAAGGATAAGGTTACAACACAAAAGATTAAATCATTGTCACAATCAACCTTGAACAAGTATTTTAAATCAACTTAAATCTATTGTAAAATTATATATATTATTATGATTTATTCCTAAATGGAGGTGTATTTCTTTATGTTGGGACTTGAAAAAATATGAATTATGACAATATGGAGTTTATTCCAAATTATAACTGGTCTCAAGTTGGGACCATGAATTTTTATTCCTAAAGAGAGTTTATTCCTTAATAGAGTATTCTTTTTGAGAGGTTTTACTGTATAACTACATGATACCCACGTTTACCGTAATGTTCTTTAAATTAAATTTTACAATTTAATATTATGTATATTTAATATTTTATTATCAAATAATTAATAATATAATTTAATTATATAATAAATATACATATAATTTTATATAACTATAATATTTAATTTAATTAATGGTAATTAAAATTATTAATAGCATATTTGTTTATACTTTGATTTTTAATTTAATTTATTATAATTATATTATATGCTAGATATATAATTATTATAAGTATGTGAAAATATTTTATAAGATTTGTTTCAAATTTATTTTAAAATTAATAAAAAGTAATTATTAATAAAAGAAATTTTATATAATTGATGTATAAATATCATATATAATTATGTTTAGATTTTTTTAATAATATTGATATGTATACATATATACATATATGTAATTTAATTTAATTAACTCAATTTATAATTATTATACTTTCTCAAATATAATAAAAATAAAACATAACATGATAGATCACAACAAAAATCTTATACACTTTTATAAACCGAAGTTAAATAAAAGAGTTTTTCATATTACATAAATATTTATGAATTGATTTAGTGATAAACATCATAATTACTCAACAAAAGGTTCAAATTCTTGCTCTACTAATTTTTATAAACTTAATATATAATTGTCACATGTATACAAATATAAATAGACTTCATAAAGAGACGACACGTGGTAATGAAAACACATAAAATTAACACATAAGTAAAATGCACAAAAAAACGACACATAAACAAAAAAATAACTCTTATTAGTATATAAGAGGATCGATTACACCCTACTTGATTTTTTAATAATATTTTTAAGTGAAACGAGAAATATTATCAATTAGTGTGTATGGTGAAAAATGAGTTATATCATTGACTAGTATGCCAAGGTGCAACTAATTTTTGAGCAATATCATTGGATGATTATAAAGGGTGAACAATGAAAATGGTGCAAACATAATTTATCATTAAAAGTACACATTTTTATGCTACTTCAATTATAATATATACTTTTTAAAATTATATTTCAATACACAAATTATTTCTCAATAAAAAATATATTATTTCGTACCCGTATGTAATACGATTCTTTAATCCACAACTGCACAGTCATATAGACTTCATTTAATTACTTTATCAGATAAAGTGGTATAGATTAAGTGTTGAGCTCCACTAACACTACATATGATTTAAAGATCATAAGTTCGAATTACCATTTACCTGATTAAAAAAAATTACTTTTTCATAAGATGAGTTTGTGTAAGAAAATTTTCATTTTCACTTATTCGATGGGGATACAGGACTCTTATATATTCGTGAACCTTCTAACATTAATCTTTTATTTAAAAAAGTTGTCATCTTTAAGAAATTTTTCATTTTCACTTATTCGATGGGGGATATAGGACTCTTATGATCTATCTCGTGAATCTTCTAACTTTAATCTTTTATTTAAAAAGTTGGCATCTTTATTTATTAATATCTCGTTTACTTGAAATTCACTTTGAGCAAATAAATATATCAAATTAATTTACTTGAAACGTAAATTATGAATTTATAACTTAATTTTATTTTTAACTAATAAATCATCACACTAAAATTAATCAAAAATTGATCAAGTACCAATTTGTTTAACAAATTTCCAACCGTTTGCAAGAAAATACCAATTTTGACATGAGTTAAATTGTGTCGTTATCTGTATAGAAGAGCCCAAAAATAACGTTATTTTATGTAAAATTGATAATATTATGAGAGTGAAGGTTATAGAAATTTTTTAAATGAAACAAAAAAAAAAAAAAAGGAAGGAAGGTTACTATTATAGCAACACTTGTGTGAATCGGGTACACACAATGAATTCCATTATATTATTACTGTCATGCACATGTACTATCACTATTATTTATGTATATTGTTATAAGTAAATATGATAGTAATAATACATATAAATAACAATAATAATGCATAACAAAATTATACTCCCTCCGTCCCGTAAAAGCTTTCATATGTAGGAGGGCACTAGTAAAAAAGAGTAATGATTGAAATTTTGAGGGGTAATTTTGTAAATTTTTATATATAAAGTAAATTTTTTTAATTGAAATATGTGTATGTGAGAATGAAAAATAAAGACATTTGTGTAAATTAGTGAAAATTGTGAGGGTGAAGTTTATAAAGAAAATTTTATTTTAAAGATGTAAAACTTATAATGACACGGACGAAAAAGAAAAGTGTGAAAGCTTTTATGGAACGGATAGAGTTCATAATTTTTTTTTTTAATAATATTAATGGGGCTAACCGTAGTTTTTGTCTAACTATGGATGAATTATTTGTTTAATAGAATTTCAAAAATCTAGAGGAATCAAGAGTGACGTGAAAACGTGGTGGGTCCAAGTAGGAAGGCGGTGGTACATACGTGCTTGATGATGGTACATTCTCGATATGCGAAGAGTGGTTGCTGCGACCTTTCAGTACCTCCGCGTGTGTAGCTTACGCCACCTCCGTGCTGCATTGATGTTGTCCACGTGATACTCGCCTAGTACGGCCAGAATTTATTCTTATCCCATTTATAATCCTCTACAATGCACCCACATGATCCCTCGCCATTCCATCAAAATACTCCCACCATCTCGGAATTATCTTCATATGTGGAGAGACATGCTTATTAAGATAATTTAAATTAGTGTAGGAGAGAGAATAAAAGTGTAAGGGTATTTTGGGTGATTGTATGAAATAAAATGTAAGAGAAAGAATAAAGTAGAATAAAGTAAGAGTGACATTTTTTAAATAAAATTGATATTGTGAGGGTATTGATATTGAGTGTTATTACCAAATTTTGGGTGTGAAGATAGTTGTGGGATAGACCGAAATAGAAAGTGTGAAAGATAGTATTGGGAAGGAGAGAGTATCATTTTTCTTTTTTTTTTAAAAAAAAAAGGAAGTATAGTAATCCCTCCGTCACATACTCTTTGTGACATTTATTGTTTAATACAAGTTTTAATATAAGTTATTTTTTTATGGGGGTAGAGTAGTCTTTTCAACTTTAATAAAAGAGTTGTTTAATAGTATTAAATTGTGTTAGTGTGAAAAAAATAGTGGCATATGTTGTAATATTGTAGTGTTTGAAGGGGATAGATAAAGTGAAAAAATTGCTAAAAAATATTTATTGAAAAAGAAAATTTATTCTAAAATATTTTTTTCTCGTTTTTAATATATTTATGACTTTGAAGGATAAAAAATGTCACATTATCCATTTATTATATAAATTTCTTAATTTATATCTAAAACAATAAACAAATTAAGACGAATGAGTTAATTAAAAACTCCTTTCGTGGAAATGGAGAAAGAAATTGTTCTTCAAAAGAGAAAAGTTGCAACATTTGAAAATCACATAGAAAGTAAAGAGAAGAATGTGAAGTTTGGTTTTCTATTAGCGATATAAATATTTGTGGAAGCTTTTACAATAATTGGCTTGCAAATTTTAGAAATTATCTAAGCTGCAAAATATGTGTGCTATGATACATCGGATATGGTATACATTCTATTTATTACTTTTTATTTTAATATAAGTTTTACTTTTCCACGATTATATATATATATATATATATATATATATATATATATATAATATTTTTTCTTTTTAAAAAGTTGTGGCACCATATTTACGGTATGTTGTTAACAGGAATATTTATAAGTGATTAAACATTCTAAAACGATTTTACTTTTAAATGCTCAATAGAAATGATGAGAAATTCTCACACAAGGTTTTTTTACTATTGATCCGTTTTTTATATCTTATTTTACATGGACCAAACAATAAAGTACAAATCAATTTACAATAAAATATTATATTTATTAAAATTTGTATTCTCCTTCAAATGTTATACTCAAAAAGGGTTCATTACAGGCCTCTTAAAACTTTTGGATAAATCGTCATATAACGGTAAAACATTCTACGATTTTACTTTTTTATGCTCATTCTCAATTTTTTTACTATTATTATATTTTTCACCAACCAATTTACAATAAAATATTATATTTATTAAAATTTGTATTCTCCTTCAAATGTTATGCTCAAAAAGGGTTCATTACGGGCCTCTTAAAACTTTTGGAAAATTATGACCCCTCATTTACAATTAAAAAAAAAATACTTCACATTTTTTCTTTTCTTAAATTTTCTCTACCTTTTCACTTTTTATATTTTTTCCACTAATAATTTTTACAATATAATACTTTTTTTTATTGAAACTTATATCATTGTGCAGATGTTAAACTTAAAAAGATGAAGAAAGTATTCATCTAAAAAAATATAATTAACAATTTTACTTAAAAGTAATTTTTTTTTCTGATGTGGGAGTTAGAATTAATATCCATTTAATAAAATTTGTACAAATATTGATAGATTTTTTTGGTTGTTGTAAAAAAAAAATATATAACGTGAGACGATTTTATAAAAAATTTTGCAATATATTCTCTCACTCAATTCGATTGATAAAATATTAGGCTCTCTATTTTGGATTTACATAACTGTATTTTTAACTAAAGCTGGAGTAAAAGAAAGCTTAATAATGGATGAATAATATTTGTTTTTTCAAAAGTTGGGAAATGACGACTGACAATTAGTTAGTTTAATTTTTTTTAACTTGACTTGTGTGCTATAGTAAGCATAGAACAATAATTCAAAGGATAAAAAGAATAAAGTATGCATTCACAATTTGAATGGATATATTCAACGATTTATCAATTAATAAATCATTCAAACACCTTTACAATAATACATATTTTTGGTTTTCCTACTTCCTACGATCACAATAATAATGCGTTTAGTTGATGAGATTTAGGGTGGCGCCTATCTTATTTGGTCCACAATTTATTCTTTTGACTATTTCATTCCTCACGAATTTGGTTAATTTTTTTATATTTTTATTTCGATTCCGATTATTTTTATCATAATTGTGTTACTACCTCCCCCATCTCAAAAATTTATGCACACTAAAATGGAAACATCACAATATTTTCACAATATCAATTAAATCACAAAAAATTCAACGGAATGGCGATCAACACACGGAAAGAGTTTTTGGGAGTTAAAAAAACATGGTCACACAGATAAGTTTGTTAATAGTGTAACGTTTCGTGATTAGTTCAATTAAATGTAGGGAACAAAATCATAATTTGTATGGGTTACCCCTTGTACTCTAAGTTCTAATAATATTGTTCCCTCCGATAAAAAAAAAAATCACAAAAATTTCATTAAATCACCTACTTTATTTCATTAAATCACCCAAAATACCCTTACACTTTATTTTCTCTCTTACACTTTATTCTCATAAAGTCAACAAAATTAATTTTTCTTAGTTTTCGTGTCCCAAGATGTGTGCACAACTTCTTGGGATGGAGGGAGTATTAATTTAATAATTTCTATTACTAAAAAAAAATTATTAAGAAATTTGTGTTCTTTATTCATATTTTTAATTTTAAAATTATCTCATAATTTTTTCATGCACCATATGTTATTTTTTTAAATCGATTGAGAATAAAACTATCTAAATTATTTCTTAATGTTTTTAAATATATTTAATTGAATAGAATTCTAATACTTCACCGTATACAAAACAATGTTCATTTGTTCTGAGAGAACAAGTCATATCCCTTTTCGAAGATTAGAGAATTCGTTAGATGTCACAATAATTTTCTTGAAATGTTGGAACTAAAAGGAAAATGGGAAAAAGAAAGATAAAATGATCATTTAAAAATCAGAAATGTTGAATAACCTAATTATATATAGAAATTCCTGTCAACTTGGAGATCTCTAGATGCTTTGAGAAATGTATTTCATTAATTGTCAATGTATCATACTAAGGAATTATTCAGCAATTGTTTTCTCCTACCTAAGAACTAAGCAATGAGCTGTCCTATATTGCTTAGATTCTTAAGACGCAATGAAAATAATTTACACGAGATCGACTTTTTTTTTTTTTTTTCATTTCTCACCACTACACTCACACACCAAGCAACCCTTTATTCTCCTACTTAGGATTGGTCTAGTTTAGATCTATTCCTATTTTTTTATTGATCTAATTATTTTTTTTTTAAAAAATAATCGTGTACTATCGGAACCGATAAATATAAGTAGACACAAATTTATAAATTAGATAGGTGTGTAGAAAGTTGAGTGTATTATTGTCATTTCAGATAATATTTTAATAATAAAGTAAATTTAGTGTGATGATATTTGAGTAAATAGATATAATTTGGGAGTGTGAATAATATAGATATTTTTTATTTTAATTTATAAATAGTTATATTGAATGGGATGATATTTGAGTAAATAGATATAATTTGGGAGTGTGAATAATATAGATATTTTTTATTTTAATTTATAAATACTTATATTGAATGGATCAAAAGAAAATTATATCTAATTATATTGGATAGGGAGAGTATTAATTAAAAATTTAGCCTGCACAAATGGTTGTAGAAAGTTACAAAAGAAACTAAGGCATATTGAGCTAATTAATGAGGTACGTACATGTGTCCTTGTTGATAGGGATCATTAAAACCCCTTTGTGCTACTTTAGCGGTAAAAACATTTTTGCTATAAAAACGAAGTTGAATTGTGTGTATGTGTGGGATCAAAAGTAAAGATATTTTGTGTAAATTTGAAAATATTGTGAGGCTGTAATTTATAGAGGACTTGTCATTTTAATTTAAGGATGTAAAATTTATTTTGGAACGGATCGAAAAAAAAAAAGTGTGAAGCTAATTAAAGGACGATGATAATTTATTCATCATCTTAGGAGAATTTCATAACTTTTTTTTTTTTTTTTCATTCAAGATTTATTAATGTACAAATCTATCACATAATTAGAAAAATAATAAATCACAAGAGCACACATGAGCAGTTGTTCGTACATGACAATCAATGAGAGGATATCAAGAGTAGCGCAGTTCCAACACAAAAATTGTATTCGAAGAGAAATTAATTTTTTGGAGAAAATTAAAATTGAAGTAACATAAAATTAGAAATTAAAAGAAAATTAGATGATTAATTAAAAGAGGTAGGAAGAGGAAGAACCTTTATTTCACGCCACCGCCACGACCATCATCGCGTCATACAGGGCCCAAAATCGGAACGGCACCGCCACTTCATCAAATGCATAGGGTTGCCACCTCTGTTTCGTCGCGTCGATAAAGACCAGAACCACTCAGCCGATGTTCAGTTAATTATTGATGTTCTGCCATCTATTTTTGATTGTTGATGTTATGTTGACTGTGTCACAACTTTTAATTAATGTAAATTTCTCATTTCCACGTCGTCAACTTGACTAACCACAACTCTGAAGATAACACTCTCCAATCTCCTCATGTTCGATCAAGATAAATCGAGTGGTACCCTACTTAGGGGTGTGCACTATTCAATTTTTAACTGAAAATCGAACCGAATTTGGTATTTGGTTCGGTATTCGGTTTTAAGATTTGGAAATTTCGGTATTCGATTTCGGTACCGGTTTTAGGAAAAAAATTCGGTATAATTGAAAATCGAACCGAAATACAATATATATATTAAAATATTAAATGAAATAATGTAACCCTATTTCAGCACTTCATTCAATTTTATTCCCATTTTTTTCAATTCCCTACCAAATACGCCGCTGCCCTGCCTTCTTTCTCTCCCAGAATCCCACAGCCACCGGCACCGCCATCCGCGCCGCTGCCCACCTTCACCGGCGGCGGCGGCGGCAGCCTTGCGCGACCCTCACTCTCTCGCGCACATCCGAAACCCCCCATCTCCTCCCTGCTCCCCCTTTATTGCGACCCCGCTCCCACACGGCGTGCACATCTCCGACGCGCTTAGCGACAACCCAACACATCTCCGACGCTTGAGCGACAACCCCCAGTCACCTCTCCTAATCCCTATTCAGGTAAAAATATTATGCACCAAATTTTTTTCTTTTTTTGAATTAATATTTAACGGGTCATCGATTCGTGTTTAGTAGATGATGCAATGGGTCTGTATGATTCGTATGAATGCTGGAAATGTATTTTTCTCATATTTCTAAAATATGAAATTGCTTGTTTTCCTCATATTTCAAACAAGTGGGTGCTTGCAATTTGCTTGGAACTTGGAATTTAGAGTATGGATTTGATTTATGTTTACTTGTTTAGGTTAAGAAATTATTTTAAAAAATGGTCAAAAAGAGAATATGGCAAAATTAATTTAAAAAAAAGTAAAAAATTTCGGTTTTTGGTATTATACTGAAACCGAACCGAAAATTTCGGTTTCGATATTGATCGATTTTTACATATTGCGGTTCGGTTTCGGTATCTTATAATACTATTCGGTATTTGTTCGATTTTGTTACGATCACCCCTAACCCTACTCTGACTTCGTGACCCCATCTACTATTTAACTAATTATATTTTTTTTTTTGGTTTTTTGTTTATTGTTAGTTTTAAGTTAGCTCACCAAGTCTCCTTACAATTCCAAACATGCCCTCCTTATACCTCCCACTCTACTCTTCGAATCGACCCCATCTCCGCTAGGAGCCGGTGGTGGCCAAGTGGGCTATTAACTAATTATATAGCTACCGTCTCCATCCCTAAACTTCTAGATACAATAAGAAAAGTTAGGAACAACTATATATGTTTATAGGTATTTGTAAAAAAATATTTTTTCTTTTAAAAAGTTTTGAAGAGTACGTTTTTTAATAATTGAATTTTGTGAATACCCTTTTTAAGAAAAAACAAGAACAATATAGTCACATTTTACTAAGTTTTTTTTAAATACGTTCTTAATTTTAAAAATACACTAATTTCTAGTATTAAAAGGAACAGTGATTGTATAACGTTTTTTTTAAAAAAAAAAATATATATATTATCCTATTGTTTTATTAAAATTATGACTTTTTCATTCATTAAAGTTGAGATCAGGAGAAAAATATTATTTAACTGAAATTAATTTAAAGAAGTTTCACTCAATTATATTTTTTCATCAAAAAATACTCCCTCAATCCCGAAATTATCTTCACGTGTGAAGAGACACATTTATTAAGAAAACTGAAATTAGTGTAGGAGAGAGAATAAAGTATAATTATATTTTGTGTGATTTAATGAGAAAAAGTAGGAGAGAGGAATAAGAGTGACATTTTTGTGATTTAAATGATATTGTGAGGGTAGGTATAGTTTATGGAGGGTATTCCATTTTAGGAGTGTGAAGTTAATCGTGATACGTCCCAAAAAAAAAAATGTATGAAGATAATTATGGGACGGAGGGAGTATAATTTACCATGATTTCTTAGGTTTTGCATGCATCACACTTGTACAGTTGGATATTTGAGCGTTGACATTTGGACATGCCAATGCTATTATCCCTATGGTAGGTTCGATAATTGTCAATTCTGCTAATGCAATAATCTTCTTAATTGATTGCCCATTTTAGGAGAAATAATATTGTCAAAGAATTTTCCCAATAAACTAAAATAAAATTATAATAATCTAAGAAAAGTCCAATCAAACCTCGATCGGCCAACAGATACATTCGACCAAACTTGCCAATTTGTTTTTAAACAAAGAATTATTGTTTGCCCAATTTATCCGGTACGCATCCTCGAGGTTAGAATGTTTTGTTACATAATTATTATATACTACCTCCTACCTCTGTTCAATTTCATTATTCTTGTTTTTTTTTTCTCAGAAAAAAAGTAATTTTATTACCAAGGTCAGTAAAAGAGTACAAGATATACTCCAATCAACAATGTCATATTACACCAGTTACAATTCCATCAAATAAACTAACATCAGAATATAATTCTTACACCAAGCCAATACTACCTAAACGCCATTGCTATCTCTACCAGAGTAGCAGACCGGATCACTTAATCAAGTAGAGAAATTACTCCCAAGAACTCCGGAGTCTTAACCGATATCCACAACCACAGTCTCGCCTTTATCTCATCAGTAATATTGCTGCAGTTTAATCGCCCATCAGAAAATAATTTCATTAAGTACCTTCATATCGACCACACCACACAAATCCACACCGTAATTGCAAAGTCGCGTTCCTTCTTCGAACAAAATATACCACTATATTGAAGGAGGTTAGCAGAAGGATTATTATGCATAACCATGCTCACCTTAAGCCAAAGATGGATAGACGACCAAATTTCAAACACTTTTTGGCACTCAAAGAATAGATGGGGGACACTTTCAGGCTGTTGCTCCTCACAAAATACACACTTTGCCTCATCGTCTCCAAAATCAATACCTCTTTTTCTCAAGTTGTCTTTAGTCGGCAACCTTTGCCTCACGATTTTCCATACCACAGTTGTCACTCTTGGCGGAGCAATATGCTTGTTTTTATGTTTAACATAAATGAAATATACTCCATCCTTCAAACATCATTTTAATTACTTAGATTGTCATTAATTTTATTCATAAATAAACTCCATAATATCCATCAAAATTATTTTATACATAAACTACTAATATTTATTACTATGAAACTGTTTTATATTGAATTTTGTGTTTCATGCATAAACTACATAAGCAACCATTGCTCAAAGCTTATAAGATTTTGAAATTTTTAGTTATGGTACCAGAATAAATCTCATGTCCTATATGACTAAAAAGGGCTTTTAATTATCCTTATGTGAATTTTTTTGGATGAAGCATTGCGATAGAATAACAATAAATTCATGATTTGAAAGTTAAAATTTTCTCCCTTTGTCTCCAAATTAGTCTTAACAATTTTTATTCTATCAATCTCGTTATTTAATTTCACATTTTTAAAATAGAAAATTTTAAATCCATCTTTACAATATATTTTAGTTTTATAAAATATTATTACTTTTGGGTCTACACATACACACATTCTAATTCAATTATTTACTTTTTATATAAAGATTAAAAAATTATCCCTCAAATCAAAATTTGTTTCTTCAAATTTTTAATATGTGTATCAAATAAAATATAAAACTAAACTTCAGATATTTCAATTAAATTTTTTAAACTTTTGAAATTTTATTTGGCATTTTATAATTTATGGTTATTTAAATATAATTTTTAATTATTTTATACTCATTTTCATTTTTATTAAATATTAAAATTTTTAAACAAGCCTCCATGTTTCACTTCTCGAATTACATCTTATTTAAAAGTTTAAAACTTATCACTTTTAAAGAGTTTTTTTTTTTCCTGTAAATATATCCTTTTTACATAATCATAAATTTTGAAACGTATAACCTTGAGGGTTGAACTAAACAAAACCACTTTTATTTTTTACCCATTTCGAACGGATAACTTTGAAATTAAAATCTCGAGTATCATTTTTCATGTAACAAATTATAAGTTTCCATATGAAATATATTATGCATTGCACCTTTTAGGCATATTATAACTTTGAAGTACTATTTTTCAATTCTCAATTAGTGAACGAGATTTTTTGTTGATAAACGAAAATTTCTAAAAAAATGAAACGGAATCTCTTGGTCAATCCTTTTATTTGGTAAAATTTACTAGTAACTAATTTTATAGTGAAATTTATTTATATTTTGTGTGAATTTTTAAATGATATTAATTATTTATTAAAATGTATTCATTGATCTCACATTTCTAAAATATGAAACGTAATCTCTTGGTCAATCTTTTATTTCCTAAAATCTATTTGCATACCTATAAATGAAATATAAATTAAATCACCTTTCAATTTTAACACCATCACAATACACATTTATTAACACCAAAGTCATTAATTAATTTTTCTAAACATGTTATCTTTTCTTCTCACAATCATATCACTTATATTATATTTATTATTATATAATTTATCTTAATTTTTGTTCTCAAAAGCAATATTGAAAATTTATAACACCAAAGTCATTAATTAATTTTTCTAAACATCTTATCTTTTCTTCTCACAATCATATCACTTATATTATATTTATTATTATATAATTTATCTTAATTTTTGTTCTCAAAAGCAATGAAAAGTATATACTAAAAAAATGGAGTGAAAACAGATGGAGTACAATATTAACAAAAAATATTTTCTCTGTTCCGTACAAGATGCATTATTTGTAAAAAATATTCATCTCAGTGTTAGATACATTATTCTTTAAATATCAATAAAATAAGTTTTAGTCAACCAGGTGGCTTAATTCACCTGCCCACTGAGTTCTTCACTTTCGTGGAGACCCAAATTTGATCCTCTTTGAAAACGAATTATGAAGTTATAAGTGTGGACGAACACATAAAATAAGTGAGCAACTAAGTATATTATTCATGATGGGGAATGTCACAACTCACATGTCATTATTTTTTCCACACTGGTTCAAATTAAAAACTTTCTTTTCAAAGTTAAAAGACTTCCCCACACCATTCACTCTAATTCAAGTTAACAATTTTTTTTTAAAGTTAAAAAGATTTTCTCACCCCATAAAAATACTGAAACGTTTGAGATAATTTCACATAAATTTTTGCCAATTCTATATTAAAATTTATATCGAACTGTAAATAAAAATTTGAACGGGGGAGTGGGTGAGTAATAAAAGAGCTGGCGAAATATGAAGAACGAGAAAAGGGAGGAGGCTAATTAAAGACAAAAAGAAAACCCTAATTCCCACCCCTCCACAGCGGTGCCGACGGCCCATGCTAAGTTTCAATACGCCATAAACTAAAGCAAGAAACGACGCCCAAAATACCCACATAAATATGGGCCCCACTCGAAAAATTCGGGAAAACGGGCCGTGATTGACAATGCCTGACAGTGGGCCCCACCGGACCCCAAATCCTAATTCAAATCCAGTTAATCACGCAATACTAAATTCCACACCAAAATATTTCATCAGACACGTCAAACCACGGCTTTTTTTTTTTTTTTGCTATTGACGACGAGACGTCCTTGATGGGACCCACATGTATTCCCACGTCACTATCGATATTCCCCCATATCTCTATCTCCCCCACTATAAATACCGCCTTTCTCTCTCCCTTCATCATCCCACATTTCTCTCTCTACAACTTGTATACTTGCGTATTTTCGTGATTTTTTTTTGTTGTTGTACTGTTATGGAGGATAATAGGAAGAGAGCTCGAGGTGAATCGGAGGAGGCTGAGTCGGAAATTGACTCGCCGGAGGTGAAGAGGCTGAGAGAGGATCTATTGGATGGTTTGGATGATGATCCTGAGTTCTGCTCTTCGAATCAGGATCTCGATTCGTTTATGAAGAGCTTTGAGGAGGAGATAACCGCTTCTCCTTCTGCCGCCGCAGGCGGCAGCGGTGGCGACGGCGTTGAAGTGGTTGATTTGGTGTCTGAATCGGATGATTCGCGGCCGGATCTCGGGTACTTGTTGGGCGCTTCTGATGACGAGCTTGGAATTCCGCCTCCTCCGGCGTCTCCTGCGGTAGGGGAGAAGGAGAATGAGTTGATTACCGAGTTGGTCCGAGTTGAGTCATACCGGTCTGATTTCGGAGGCGAGTTTTGGGACGGGCCGGGTTACGACTCGTTCGGGTTCGGGGTTGGAGATGAAGCGTATGGTGGTAACGGTGAATACGCAGAGTTGGACGGTTTGTTCGACTATTCGGATCTTGGATTCGGGTTCGGTGATGTTTCACGGAGACCCGAAACTCTGCCGGCTCAGTAGGGTGGACATTTCTGTTTCCACCTATATCATGGCTACTGTTAGGTTTAGGCGAAGGATATTGTTAATATCAACTTATTTAATTTCTTCTTTTAATTTCTTATTATTATACTGGAAAAACATGACTCACGAGTTGGGATTTAATACTAATCTGGATAGATGAACAACAGTTTTTCTTCATTAATACTCCCATACCACATGAATTTTCTCATATTGAAAATTACTCTCAAATTTTCCGAACAAAATCTCTGTATTTAGATAAAACATGAAATGTCATTATGAAACAAACCAATAAAATATTGGTTGCATTTTATGATAAAATTATCCCTCACAAATTAATCAATCAAATATAAATTGTATTTTTTTTATTTTATGCACTAAATAGTTGGTGCAAGTTATGTTATGAAATTTTTTTTTGGGTGGAGAGGTAAATATTCTGACATATAGTGCAAATATAAAATTTTATGGATTCTAAAGGTTCGAAATTTTTATAAAAATTGTGCAATTACAAAATACATAAATTTTCTGTCAAAAAAATACATAAATTTGAATATGATACTAACCGGTTCGAATTTTTCAAAAAATCGAAGAATTACAAAATATATAAATTTGAATATGATATTTTAAAAATTTTAGTATGTGTTAATATACAAATAAATAATATTCTTTTCGTTTCAGGATGATTTTTAAATGTGAAATGACATATTTATTATGAAAATTCAATTTAGTGTAGAAGATAAAATAAAATGTAAGTGTATTTTGAGTGATTGAATAAAATAAAATGTAAGAGGGAGAATAAAGTAGAATAAAACGAAAAATGATATTTTTAAAATTTAAATAATACTATGAGGGTATTTATATTGTGTGGATTTTTTTTTATTTAAGTTTGAAAATAATATTGTGACTTACATAAATTATTGAAATCAAAGTATACTATGAACAAGTGTTCATGGTGAATTTGATCAATTTACTAAAGACTATAAGTTATAATAATTGAAGGGTATTACCTATATTATTAAAAAATATCAGTCATGATAACTGAAAAATTGTGTTATATATTATTAAATGGTATCAGTCATGATAATTGAGAGAGTTATTTATATTAGTAAATGATATCAGTTGTGATAACTAAAAGGTATAACCTACATTACTAAAGAGTATTAATGGAGAATCGGATAACTGAAAGATAAATTGAATCAATTTTTTTTAATGTGGATCAAGTTTCACCGTGAATCTTGATTAACAAGTGACACACTTATTATTAAAAAAATATATTACCATATAAACACAAATATATTATTATATAAAAAAATATATATTACCACATGAATTAATTAATATGAACGCTAAAAAAAAGTTATGTTTAAAGAAACAGAGAAATATATATTAGCACATGAATAAAATTAACGTGAATGCTAAAAAAAAGGGTTATGTTTAAAGAAACAGAGAATAGAATAAAAGCACATATGATCCTGAATTAATAGAAAATATAAAAAGACAAATAAATTCGATAAAAAAAATTTAAAAATAATAAAAATACGAGATGAAATGACAAAATAAAGTAGAAAATTCATTGATGAATGAACGCAAGCGAGACCCATATAAAAGATGGCTCCGTATAATGTTATCCATGGAATGAATAAATATTGATACTTTAAAGGTAAAAAAGTAATACCTTTTAAAATAGAATAAAACGTAATTTTATGAGGATAATATGTAGTCACCTTTTAAAGAAAAAGTATCGTTTTTTCTTCCCCGCTCGTATACAAGCAAACTATCTCATACTTCCTCCATCACGAAAAAGTTTGTGGGAATTTTTGTCACAAAGTTTAAAAAAAAAATGTGATGAATAGAATATTGAGGGATAATTTTATAAACTTTTATGAATAAAATAAAAAAATTAATTGAATTAAGTGTATGTGGGATCTCAAAATAATGACATGGAAGATAAATGTGTGTGTATTGTGAGGATGAAGGTTATGAGGATTATTTTCATTTTGGAATATGCAAACTTTTGTAGGACAAACTAAAAAAGAAAGTATACAAATTTTTGTGGGACGGATGGAGTAAATTTTTTATGTATACATTATATTTTGAAAGTACGGACGTAAGAGGTCCATTTTGTAAATTTGATTAGAATTAAATGAAAAGAGGGGTATTTGTGCAATTGTACCGAGTTATGTTAGAATTAATGTAGAGTATTTGTACATGTACCGGAGTAAATAAACTAGTATAAAATGTTGGTGAAATTTGTTGACCTTTTTAAAACTAATATCATAACAGTTCAGTGATTTTGTGTGTAAATATATTATAGTAGTATTAATTTATAAAAATATTGATATTATTCAATAAATATAAAAATATTATTGAATAATATATGATAAATAAATTTTACAAAAGAGTTTGTGGTATAAAATTATGCAATTTGAATCTAACTTAAAATATCAATTTATATATTGAGTTTGTGGTTAAAATATATTGTTGATCTGTAACGAATTTATGCAAGAGGTGCATTCCTTATACCCTGAATAAATTGTCTTAGGTATTTATTCTGAAAAATTGTCTTATTCTGAAAAAAATAAAATTATATCTTAGGTATTTATTAAATTCTTTTATAGTCACGACCCTGAAGATCCAATTAGACGGCTGAGCTTCCAAAATTAATATTTCAAGACTGAATTTAATCCCAACGTGTGGCATGGACTATATCATTCAATTCAAATTAACAATTGTGACACGATAATAGTTTTCTTTTCATATATTAATCGGCATAATCTGACAATTTTCATATTTGACCTTCGATTCTTTAATACTCCCTCCATTCAGGAAAAATATTTTATATGTAGGAGAGCACACACTTTAAAGAAAAAAAAGTAATGATTGAGATTTTGAGGGATAATTTTGTAAATTTTTATGTATAAAAAAAAATTTTATTGGGTTATTTGTAAGTGAGAGTAAAAAGTAATGACATTTGTGTAAATTAGTAAAAATTATGAGGGTGGAGTTTATAAAGAGTTTTTCATTTTAAGAGTGTGAAACTTATAATGTGACGGAAGAAAAAGAAAAGTGTGAAAGCTTTTATGGGACGAAAGGAATAATTTTTACTTTTTTTTAACATCCTATTATAATTGCTTCCACATCCCTAAAATAAAAAAATATTTATAAAGTTTATCTTTATAATATCTATAATTTTATTCAAATTCTCACACATACACATTTTTTAATAAAATTATTTATTTTATACATAAAAATTTATAAAATTATTTTTTAAAACTTCAATTATTAGTCACATTTCTTAAAAAATTAAACCGCCCTTCCTATTAAAGTTTTTAGGGGATGAAAAAAGTAATAGACCGACTATTTTAGTATGCACAAAGCCAAATAAGTATTTTATTATGGATGATTGATAGAAAATGTAATAAGAGTTGATCACTTGTGAGATGGGTCAATATATGCACTCGAGTTTTATTATGACATTTTCAATTAATTTTTGTTGGCACATTTTAAATGCTAAATTACATTATTTAGTAGTAATGATATTTTTAATTTGCTGACACTATTATGTTATTATAATTAATATTTTTTTATTTATAATAAGTGATACTCTTAAGTTATAATACTTAGCCCTTTTTATGACGGATTCAAGTACATGCATGAAGTAACCTAATATGAGACCAAGTCATGTGATAAAGTATGTATTATTTTTAGGGTGAATTATTACTAGGTATAATTTTGAACACTAAATTACTATTAGGTACAATTATTTTTCTAATTACTACTAGGTACAATAATAGAGGTCAAATTTCCCAAATTACCCTTCTTCTAACTTGCAGCTTCTTCAAAATTAAAAAGTTGTCTGCAACCTTTACTATTGACATGACATATATCGCTGTCTGCAGCCTTTACTATTGCTTATCTTATTCAAAAAATTTGATTTCGGTGAATATAATTTTTTTTATTTGGAGTTTTTTAATAAATTATTTATATATAATTCTCAGTTCTTTTGCAAATAATTTTTTTATGTGGTTAAAAATTTGTGTACCATATTAAATGATTATCTGACCACTTTTTGTTATTATTTTATTTGTTGTTATGTTTTTCGGGCCCCATTTTGTATAAATATTGTTCTTGATTTTGTATTCAAATAAAATTGCACATGTGCAATAATGTTGTACAATAAAACTGCACATTGTACATTAATGTTGATTAATTGAAATTACACATCTAAATTACTACTATTTTAGTCTCCTTTACTCGGAACCTTCTAAATTACATATCAAAATTACGAATTCATAATTTGTTTAAGAATTATTTTGTCACCTACATTTGTTTTAGAATTCAAAAAAACTCAAAAACATCAAGCACCAATATTAATTTCAGAATTAATATTATTTCTGCACATGTGCAGCTTCATTATACATGTGAAAAAAAAATCTTGAACGTTCGAATACTTCCTCTTTTCACTCCTATTAGGAGAAATAAACCGCAACATCAAAGAAAACAGAGCTCAAAATCACCATGATCGGACGATTAAACAAACAGAGAAATCATGTTTAAAAAAAAAAAGTATAATCAAACTCAACAAAATTAGCTTCAAAATTAGCCAAAAGCTGTTTGTTTTGCTTCAAAATTAGCCAAAATTAGCTTCAAAATCAAACTCAACAAAAATTAAACGCACACATCAAAACACAAAATGGCAGCACGAAAAACACAAAAGGCAGCACACATCAACTGCAAAATTTCAACTTCTACCCAAGATTTTCCAAAAATTTTAAAAACAGTAGCAATTCGACGCAGAGAGATTGGGTGTGTGAGAGTGTGTGTGTGTGTGAGAGAGAGAGAGAGAGAGAGAGAGAGAGGAGAGAGAGAGAGAGAGAGAGAGAGAGAGAGAGAGAGAGAGAAGAGGACTTACAGCCGGGCGGCGCACGGGGTCACAGCCCGCCTACGTCTTTGTTGGGAGAGAGAGGGAGTAGTCGCCTGGTCTCCGCCGTCGCCTGGGGTGCGCCATCGCGGTGGTCTTTCTCACTCTCGGTCCCGTCACGATGTGGGCCGATCTTGTTGCAGTGGGTGCGCTGTCGCCGTCGTCTTCGTCTTCGGTGGGGGCCTGTGGGCGACGTGAGAGAAAGAGAGTGCGGTGGGGCGGTGGGTGGTTAGCCGCCCGCCTTCTTCGTGCAGTGGTTGTCGGAGAGGATTTGAGAGAGAGAGAAAGATTTGTGGCTGAGAGAATGGGAGAGAAGCGAGAGAAATTAGGGTTTGTATCTAGAAGTAATTTTTTACTACATATTGTATCTAGTAGTAATAAATCCTTATTTTTATATGCTGATACAATACATAAGATTAGGTAAAAAATATTTTTCAAAAGTTAAAATTATGACGAAATAATTTTAAAAATAAGTGATTTTGTCCCCCCACAATCCAAGTTTGCAAACACTCCATTATATGAAACTCATGAAATATGTTGGAATTAAGTGACATATTGAGCACAATTATAATTATTAATTTTATTATGTTTTAGATGTGCAAAATATTTCTCCTCATGACTTCGACAGCTATCTATTTTTTTTTTCAATAGTCGTAGTACCGACTAACCGACATAAACTGAAAATTTTGGCGAATGGATTTTATTTTTTCGTGATTTAGGTCGTAGTAAAAAAAAAAAAAAAAAGCGACCTAAATCGCATTTAAAACGAAGGATTGAGACTGGTACCAAACCCCACGCAAAAGTTACTAGTTCTTACCCCAATACGACTTCAATTTCGTATATTTCAATTTTTTTTTCATTAAAAAAAAAAGTAATTACCAGATATAATTGCGTTAGCAAAGTTCTAAAATAAATGCGGAATTGCAAAAATTGTGAAACTTATTTTATAAAATAGATATTATTACATTCAATCAATAATATCATAATTTTCATTCATAATACTATTACATTTATAAATTAATATCACAGTGTAAAATATTACTAGTAGTTTACAAAACTAAAATAATTATATTACTTAATAAATGTAGTAATATCAGTTTAATCGGCACTTTGCATTTAATAATACAAATAATACCGGATGACACATAATTGATCGTAAATACGAAATAGATGAATGGTAAGTGATAAGGTAATTCGGATGAAAATAATTCAGCGTCGTGGGTTCAAATCCATACCCGACCAAGAAGTCTCTGGTAAAGATATCTGACTAAAAATCTATGGTATAGATGGAGGATTTGTGCTTTCGAATATTTTCACTTGATAAAAATTTGATCGTAAATCAACGTCACTTTTACTCGTGATTAAATCTTTGTAACTAACTGAAACATTAAAATATATTTTTCGCGTAGGTCTTGTATGAGATCCGGATCTCATTTCGTGAGACAGATCCAATATTATCCACTAATTCATCTACCCTCTTTTCATTGAAAAACTGTTCCAGCACAGCTTCCCTCTCCCCCCCAATCTCTTCACGGCCCAAGTCTCATTAGGTGTGCAGGCTTTATGTCCCAAATCTACCACTCACATATAATTAATTAAAAAACAAATTACTATAGAATTTTTTTAAACCAATTATTTATAATTTTTGTTTTATAGAACAAAAAATATTTTAACTCATATTAAAAAATTAAATATGAGTTGTCTATGCCTTGAAGAAACTCAATTAAAGAACACAAAGCTTCAAATACAAAATAAAAATAATATCTTATTTAGTCATCAATTAAAGTTATGTAAAATAATTGAATTTATGTAAAATAGAAATAATATCTTATACTCCCACCGTACGGAAAGTGATTGCACAAAGAAAGGGGCACACTTTATAAGAAATAAGTGTAATGAGTAGGATTTTAAGGGGTTATTTGGTAAACCTCTATGTATAAAATAAAGAAATTAGTTGGATTGAGTGTAATGTGGGGTCAAAAAGTAATGACATTTGATATAAATATGTGAATATTGTGAGGGTAGAATTTATGAAAAAAAAATTCTTTTTTGGGTGTGCAAATAATTATGGGATGGAGGGAATATAAATTAAAATCATCACCGTGAACCTATCAATTAAAAACCATCAATATATATTATATGTTAAATCAATATATATTATATGTTAAATATACGTATTATTTTAAATTGCAAATTTCTATAACTTTGTGTATACAATATTTCACTATTGTATATGATATTAGTAGAGATGTTAAAAGGGCCGCGGGCCAGCCCGTTTAGCCCTGAAAAATTAAGGGTTAGGGCCAGGGTTTAATGACCCGTTTAAAACTGGGTCTTTTTGGCCCGACGGTTAGCCCGTGGGCTAAAAGGGCTAGCCCATCGGTTTTTCGGGCTGGCCCGTCAGCCCGTTTATTATTATTTTTTATTTTTTTAATTTACTAACATCATGCCTATTAGTTATTTAATAAGAGAAAAATTGGAGATGAAAATTCTTAAAGGTAATAAAATACAAAATGTTACTAAAAGGGTTTTAGATATTTCAAGAAAAAAAAAATAGAATGTTCGCAAATAAATTGAGTTTATTCCTGACGATTTTTTTTCTGGAAATGTAAAATGCATTTGACAATCTATTTTGTTGTAATTCCTTATTATTTAACTATTTTGATGTATTTCTAATGAATTTATGAACAATATTTATGTTTTAAGTTTGTATTATGTTATATTATAATTATAATTTAAGATTTTATATTAAAAATTAATTTTTTTTTCGGAGCCCGTTAGTGGCCCGTTTAGCCCATAGCCCGCTAGGGTTAGGGTTAGGTTCCAACAATTGTCGGCCCGCTAATAATGAACCGGTAAGACTCGGAACCGTTTAGACCCGTGGCCCTGTAGGGCTGACCCTAATGGGTTAGGGCCAGCCCGTTTAACATCACTAGATATTAGTCAAGAATGAGTAATAATGTTTAACTGAATAGTTTAACAAAAAATTAAATATTACAAAAAAAAATCTGTAAAATACATATCACTTTTCACTTTAAAATTATCACTTTTTTTTTTTAAAAAAAAGGGATAAAATTAAAGTTGAAAGTGTTTTTTTTTATCGGACAAATGATGATTTGAACCTATGACATCACGACATAGATATGAGGTTCTAACCACTTAAAAATTATTGTTTTTTTAAAAAAGTTATTATGTTTCTTCAAAAGTGACTATCACTTTTCTGTCAAAAAAAAAAGTGACTATCACTTTTTTTTATAACTCTATCACATTTTACTAAAATTTTATCACTTTTTAATTTAGAGTTAATAAGCGGAATTAATAGAGATCTTTATTAATGGGTTGTTATGCGGATATTCATATGAATTTAAATGAGGTTTCGTCACACGAAAATGACATACGTGAGACGATCTAATAATTTTTTTCATATATTTTTATTCAAAAATTGAAAAGTGATAACATTTTAAGCGTAAAATGATAATATTTCTGTTAAAAATGTTAGTCACTTTTACATAAAATATTACTCCCTCCGTCTCATACTTGTTGTGACATTTGCTAAAAAGGTCTGTCTCGTACTCGTTGCATCATCTCCTTAAATAGTAATAAAATAATTTTTTTACTTTTATCTACCCCTAAAACACTATAATATTACATTGTATGCCACTACTTTTCCCACATTAACCCAAATTATTATTATTAAACAATTCTCTTATTAAAATTGAAAATATTATCCTACCCTCATCAAAAGACAACTTATATTATTAAACAACTCTTACATTAAAATTTGTGTCAAACAGTAAATGTCACAACGAGTATGGGACGGAGGGAGTATCACTTTTTAATAAAACTTTATCACTTTTTAAGAAGTGATCGTTTAAAAAAAAGTAATTTATTTTTAAATAATAGATATCGATTTCAAACCAATATTGGGAGTAATTGAATTATACACGTAGTCATTGTTATTCGTTCAACTCAAAATTAACAAGTAAAGATGGGGGTATTGTTTGCAAGTCCAAGTCTTCGGCAAGTAGGTGGACAAATTGATAATACACAAACACCTAATGAAGTGATTAAATATTAAGTATTAAAATTACAAGTTAGTCATTTCAACAAACACCTTTAGTGCACCATCTCAAGCTATTACTCACCTCCTCTCGTTGCGCCCCTCCTTGTTCAACATAGAAAAAAAAAAATTCTCCATCAAGAGGCTCGTTTCCAGCTTCTATGAAATTGAAAAAATTTCATACGAATCTCAAAGTGGTTGTCTAAAAATCTCAATTACCACCACGTTGATTCTAAAGTGTAAAACAATTTAACACTTTAATAATGAAATGAGAAGTGACCGAGAGTCCGAGATCATATTAATGAAATGAGTCAAAAATACCCTGTGGATCAAATTGAGTAATTGGAGCTCCGTCTCACAGAATGAGATCCGTTAGACCGTCTCATATAAATTTTTGTCATATTTTTAATATGTTCAAGTTTCAAAAGCAATTAATTCATATTCCTTTTTATTTTCTATCAAATTAGTATAAAAGTGATAACAAATAAAAAAGTAATAACAAATTATGAAAAGTGATAACAATTTATGAAAAAGTGATAACAAATTATGAAAAAGTGATAGTAATTTATTAAAAAGTGACTCCGTCTCATATCCGTCTCATGCATGAGACGGTCTCACACAAGAGTGCCCCATTAATTCATATTCCTTTTTATTTTCTATCAACACTGGTACATAATTCTTATTATTATTTAGAGTAGATTTTGTGAATTTGGTTTTTGTGAACTCATTTTTTTCGAATGTCAACATTGCGTATATAAAGTTACTATTGTGTATACAAAATATAACTATTTAAAATTTAATAATTTTATATATCTTTTTTTTTCAAAAAAATATGTTGGTCATCTCAAAATTACTAAACAATTATATTTCGCATGCATAAAAGTGATACTTAAAAAAAAAATCATGTGAATATGTGTTCACATAAATTTTTGTCCATCTAATCTAAAAACACAAACGGCGAGCGTGTTGATTGAGCAATTTCTACTTAAGCAAGTGGAATTAAACTTGATTTGTCATCTTGGTCACTACGTTTAGGATGGAGAATGACTTGGTCTTCAATCAAATAGGATTTTCATATTACTTTTCATCATCAATAATTTCAAATTTTCTTCATTTTAAATCTATTTTTAATGCTACATATCAAATAAAGCATCGTTTTACAATGTATAACTTGATATTCACATTGTATGTATAAAAAATAAATTTTAGATATAAATATTATTTTAAAGTGTTGTTATTGATTTTAATTATAGGAATTGAATTGAATTTTCTATTTTTTATTACATAAATTTTAGGGTTTTTATCAATCCAAGTTCTGAAAGATATATTAATTATGGCAAAAACTTGTATGAGACCGTCTCATGCATGAGACCGAATCACTTTTTAATAAATTGTTATCACTTTTTTAAAAAGTGATACAAATTAGTATAAAAGTGATAACAAATTAAAAAATGATAACAATTTTGATAACAATTTATGAAAAAGTGATAACAAATTATGAAAAAATGATAATAATTTATTAAAAAGTGATAATTCATGTCCGTCTCATCTTCACACAAGAGTCTCATTAATTAATAAAATTTATATTAAATGATCTTATCAAAAAAAAAATTGATAAAATCTTTCTTAATGATAAAATTTTTTAATATAATCCCGGATTGATAAATTTTATTTTTCAAGCCCCGAATAAATAATTAACATATTTTTCGGACTTATACCGATAAAAATCCTAAATTTTATTAAGATTGTGAATTTGTTGCTCTGTTGAAGGTTACTAAGACTGGCAAACCCATGTAATTTGTGTTTGAGATGCATGAAAAGACAACACATCTTCTTGTTTCTGCACATGAAAGGCCATGCCTGAATTGTTCATCTTTTCTCTATTTTAAATTACAAAAAATTAGAGAAATGCAATCGTGAAAGCTTCTAATTGATCACCTTTCAGAGAGTGAATATGACTAATTGAATTTCATAATAAAGATTACATTTTTTGCTTCTTTTCCCAGAAAAGTCAATCTCTTCAAATTCATTTTTTCTTTAATCTATATAACAAGGTGAAACATTATTGTGAGAAAACCAATTTAATCATTCGCAAATATGAGCAAACAAAGATTGCTCCCATTTGGTAATCTAGATGGAATTGATGATGATGAAACAAGTAGTTGCATTTGTTTCAAACCAATCACCAACAAATTTAAGCAAATTTGGAAAGATTCTTGCAATTTTTCAAGAAAAGCTTTCCAAATGGGAGTCAATGATCCCAGAAAAGTCATATATGCAATAAAGATGGGGTTTGCAGTATCCTTAGTATCTTTATCCATATTCTGGATGAAGCCTCTTCCTGATGTCTCCAAGTTTGCCATTTGGGCAATCCTCACAGTCATTGTCATGTTTGAGTTCAGCATAGGTATTCATTACATGTACATGTCTTTAATACTCTCTCCGTCACAGATTAGTTTTCATACTAATCTGGGCACGCATTTTAAGAAAAAGTGGAATGAGTGGAGTATTGAATGATAATTTTGTAAACTTTTATTATTAAAGTAAGAGAGGTGGTTGGATTGAGTGTAAAAAGTAATGACATTTTGTATAAATATATGAATATTGTGAGGGTGGAGTTTAAGGAGGAGTTTCCTTTTTTGGAATGTGAAAACTAATGTGGGACAAACCAAAAAGGAAAGTGTGAAAACTGATGTGGGAAAGATCTGATTTTGGTCTGTGAAAAACAGGTGCAACTTTCATCAAAGGATTCAATCGAGGACTGGGGACATTCTGTGCAGGAATGCTTGCCTTTCTCTTTGCTCAGCTGTCGCGCTTAGCTGGACCGTGGGAGAAAGTCGTGATTGTCATAAGTTTCTTCGTCGTCGGTTTGTCCTTTCAGAGAAAATCTTTCATCAGCCCCGCCCTGTTGACATCCCTGTTCAAGACTAATTCCAATCAGGGCTTTTTTCTTTTTCGTGTTTCAGGATGTCTTGCTTCGTACCTGAGACTTTATCCGACAATGGCATCGTACGACTATGGATTTCGTGTCTTTGTTCTTACATTCTGCATCTTAATGGTGGCTGGAAACAGAAGTAGAGAGTATACAGTTGCAATTCTTAACAGGTTGGTGATGTTTGGTGTTGGCTGTGTCATCTGCTTAGTTGTCAACATTTGCATCTACCCGATTTGGGCTGGAGACGATCTGCATCGTCTTGTCGTGAATAATTTTAAAGAACTTGCAGCTTCTTTAGAAGGTTTGATCAATGCAAACTCATACATTTTCTTTATAATTTTCTAACTTTATAAGGTAAATAAGTTGTTGATCTGCTAGGTTGTGTCAATGGTTACATGAAACATGTTAACTACGAAAGAATTCCGTCTCGTTTTATGTCCGAAGCATCTGATGATTGTATCTTCCTTGGCTATAAAGCAGTTATAGAATCTGCAACAAGAGAGAAAACCTTGGTAACAATTGCTGCTAAAATTCATGTTTATGCACTAAGACACCAACTTTGTAATGCATTGTCTGTGAAAATACTGTCGATTTTCAGTTAGGATTTGCCGTCTGGGAGCCGCCTCACGGGCGTTACAGGAAGCTTCGGTACCCTTGGAAAACATATGTAAAAGCCAGCATTGCAGTGAGACATTGTGCTTATACTGTGATGGCACTGCATGGATGCATTAAATCAGAAATACAGGTGAATTTATGTTATAATACTTTACCATGTTGATTTTGATCTTGTTTAGGTAATGCAACACATTGTTTGATTTGTTAAAATACGAAATGTTAGGCCCCACCAGAGAAAAGACAGGTGTTTAAGAGAGAAATTGAGAGGGTGAGCATAGAGGGTGCAAAAGTTATGAGAGAATTAGGGGACAAAATAGAGAAGATGGAAAGAGTAGCAAGAGTTGATAGCATACTTAAACGAGTTCATGAAGCAGGTGAGCAATTGCAAAAGAAAATCGACCAAAGATCGTTTCTTTTGGTCAATTCTGAGAGCTGGGGGATTCCGAGTGATGGTCCAAGTGAAAAGAAGTTTACGAATACGAATATGGGGTCCAAATCGTTGAGCGAAACAGCAATATACGTGCAATCGCCTCCCAAATTGGCGAACAAAGAACTGGCTAAGGAAGATTTGAGAAAGTATGTTCCATGGCCTTCTTGGATTTCATTTGAAGGTGATAATTTGATTAAAGAAGATGAAGTTAAGACTTATGAAAGTGCGAGTGCATTATCTCTAGCTACATTTGCTTCACTTTTGATTGAGTTTGTAGCTAGACTCCAAAATGTGGTGGATTGCTTTCAAGAGTTGAGTGAAAAAGCAAAAGTTTGAAGATCCTCATGAAGATAAGGTTGTTTTGGTAGAGAGTGTTGGTTTTTGGGAAAAGGTATTGAAGTGCTTTTGATTTACCTAAAAATTGTTTGGAATGATTTTATGTATGCAATATGATATTGTTGTCTGTTTTCTGATACTTAAATTTTAAAAGTATCACAAAACATGTGAGAACATGCAATAATTCTTTTTATTTATTGTAGTGTTGAGTGCTTATTATGAAGATGTATGGAATTTTATCACAAAACATGTAATTGTTCATTGTTTGTGGACTGCCACCAAGATTTTATCAGTTGTAATAGTTGGGGATATTATTAATGTACTAGTTGTTATGTATTTTCCTCTTTTAACTGTTTTGAAAATAAAGCTAAACTTAGTGTATGAATTTTATTGAAATTTTCCAAACAATTGATTTATGAATTGGTCTTAGCATAACTAGTAATTTTTTAAATAATAAAATAACTAATAATAAATCAATATGCTTTATTGAAACAATTAATACTTTTAAATAGTGTGCATTAATTGTATTGTTGTGACTGATGTATACTACCTGCGTCACAAGAAGTTATGCACACTTCTTGGAACACGAAAACGAAGAAAAAATAACTTTGTTGACTTTTATGAGAATAAAGGGCATGAGAGAGAATAAAATGTAAGAGTATTTTGACTGATTTAATGAGATAAATTAGGAGAGAAAATATAATAGAGTAAAATGAGAGTGACATTTTTAAAATTTAGGAGACACTTGTCACAAGCTCTTCAATGAGAATGAGAATGAGAATGAAGATATTTTTTTTCCTCTATTCCCCCTATGTATTGAAGGAAGAAATGTTTTCATGATGGTTATATCATTAGTGTTGTGCTCTAATTTTAGAAAAAATAAATTTAAATAAGCTTGGTGGTGGCGGGGGAGGGGAATGATTGAGGAGAGATGACTGAAGGCGAGAAAAAAGTTAATCACAATTGTAATGATTACATTATTTAGGAGGAAAAATAGTTATATTGATTATTTTTTAGTTCTCATTAGTCACCATAATTGTCTTATATTAATTCTCATTCTCAATGTCATTGAAATTTTTTAACTAACACCTTAAATGATATTGTGAGTGTATTAATATTGTGTGGTGTTTCCTTTTTTAGGAGTGTGTATAACTTGTTGGGACGGACCAAAAAAAAAAAGTGTGCGTAACTTCTTGAGATAGAGGTAGTACAAAGTTTTGTTTAAATTTATTAGATATATGAGTTTCTCTATCAACTTTAAAAATTTAGGGAAATTCTCTTTTAATTTTAAAGTTAAGCAAAATCTCGTGTGAACAAATTTTATCATGAAAGTGATTTGAAGAGTACTAATTATTTTATTAAAAGGTATTAGTTTTGTATGTTATTATAAGGTATTAATTTTGAGTGATATTAATTATTTTATTAAAAAATATTACTATATTTTATTATAAAATATTAATTATAAATTAATTTCACCGTAAAATTAACTTGGATAAGACCAACTTTAAAAGTTATTCCGAGTAATGTCGAGGAGTTAAAGTAATCCGAACATTGTTGTTTGAACCAGTGATAAATATAAGGGGGAAGAATTTCATATTAGAAATCAATTTTTAGGTTGAATCTCAATTTAGATCTTAAATTTTAAAATGTTTTAAATTAAAATTTAATTTTAGTTTTTTCTATTCATCTTCTCACACCACCAAATATGGTAAACACACCTGCTAGATAAAAACACCATCCATTTTTAATTATTTTGTAAACACATCATTGTTCCTATTTTACCCTTATGTAAATAACCATAAACCCTAGTTTTATTCACACATATTCTCCGATCTCACTTTGCGGCGTCTCTCCTCCCAGGCAATCATCTTCTTCCTTCCCCAACGGCGCCGCTCTCCTCTTCTCTCCTCTCAGCGCCGTCCTCCTCGTCTACCCTCACCATCAGGCGTCGCCCTCCTCTTCTTCTCCCAACCGCCCTCTTCTCCGCTCCCCCTCAAGCGCCGTTTTTTTCACCGCGCCGCCTTCTCCGCTACTCTGCTCAAGCGCCGCTTCGCTGCTCCTGCTCAAGCTCCGCCTTCTCCGCCGCATATTCTTCCTTTTCTTCTTCGGTTATTCACACTTTCACAGGTTTTTTTTTTCATCCTTTTCTTCTGTATTTTTTGAAAAAAGATATGTATTTGTATTTCAAAATTTGAATCTGAAAAAAAAAAAAAACTCTGAATCTGTATATTTTGATTTTTTCGATTTTCTTTTTCGAAATTTTAGATTTTTTTCAACTTTTTTTTCCGAAATATGTGTTCTTCTTTGGAATAAAAAATCGATTACCATTTTTTTTTTTCGAATATATGGAATTTGTTTGAAAAAAAATTCCGAAATATTACTATTTTTTCGAAAAAAAAAATCGAAATATTGATCTATTTTTGAATTAGATTTTCGAACAAATCTAATATGTACTTTTTTATTTTTCGTTTTTTTTTTAATTTGTGTCTGTCATGAGATTTTTTTGGATGATTTGTCACATTCTTAAAAAATGCATATATATGTTAATAATTTCTTAATTTGATTTTTGGTTTTATTTATAATTTTTAATTTTTGTGATTTCTATGATATTTACATTTTAAAAAAGATAGGAATTAATTAAAAATATATTTCTAAGGAGGTTTGAACGGTGGTTTAGACCTCTTGCACAATATAAATAGGTTTTTTAATAAATAATTTAAAATATATAAATCTTTAAATTTTTTAAATATCTATTTTATATCTAAAAAGTGTTATCATTATGACACCCTTTTTTTTAAATATAAAATTATATTTAACTTAAGCTTATGGTAAATGTATGTATTTTCAAAAAATTGTGTGAAATTTTATCAATTTTTTATTATTTTTCGAAAAAAAAAAAAAAACTTAATATAATCAGGGTTTCAAAAAAATATGATATTTATTTCGACAAAATATATTCGAAAATAATATATTTTATTACATTTTCGACAAATATTTGTCGAAATGTTTTATGCATCAATTATATAAAAAAACTCTTTTCGAAAATCGAAGATTCAAATTTTGTTTTATTTTATTAATTGAAATAAAATAAATTTGAAACAAATCAAATAGTAAATTCTTTCACATAATTATAATAATTTCAATCTCTAGCATGAATTGTCAAACAATTAATATTACCATTATTTAAATTTAATATTATAATTATAATTTTTATATTCATATACATTATTTTAATTCTAATATATATATATTATTATTTGAAAATATTATATATAATATATTATATTGTAAAGTTTATTTACTTAAAAATAATGGTTGTCGAAAAATGATCGATATTTCGACAAAGTATTGAGAAAATCATCTAGATCGAAATTGATCTATTTTTGAATTAGATTTTCGAACAAATCTAATATGTACTTTTTTATTTTTCGTTTTTTTTTTTTTTTTTTTTTTGAATTTTGGGGGCTGTCCGTTCGTTTTTTCCGAATTTTTCGGGATTGTTAAAAAAAATATCGAAACAGTTTAGTTCGTAATTTTCGGGATTTCTTAATTTGATTTTTGGTTTTAGTTCGTAATTTTTTATTTTTTGTGATTTCTCAGATATTTATGTTTTAAAAAAGATATCTGAAATTATATTTAAAATTTGATTTGATTCAAATCCTTATGGGCTTATTACTATGGGTCTTGTAGCCCAAAGGCCCAGTTCAAAGAGGCCCACGGGCCAATTTCTTTTCTGTTCCTAGATTGAATACCTTATCTCATTATACTCTCTCTCTCTCCTCTCTCTCTCTCTCTGCTGCGCCTGAACTCTGAAGAAGATGTTATCCATATCATCAGTACAAGCAAGCACAAAGGGCGCTTTAACAATCCATCCTTTCAAGAATGTCAGCACCGCACCATTAAAAAGATCCTCTTTCTCTGCGAACCCAAAAAGTTGCCCTTGTCCCAATTTTGGCCTCAAAATCAAGCCTATCAGAAGAATTCAAAGGCTGTTTCCTCTTGCTGTTGCCGCCACAGAAATAGCTCCAGATGAAGCTCTCACTCAAGAATTTTCTCCAGAAACTGAGGTATTTCCTTTTTATAATTATTCTCTCATGCTCTAAAATGGACTTCCAAGAAATGTTTGATGATTTTGCACCCTAGGATAATGTGTTCTAAATCCCACTAGTGAACATCAACCAGTCAATATCCTTTTGGGTAGGGAAGTGAACATAAAAAAGTGAAACCTATATATGAAAAATGAATGATCAAGATTGTATTTTTTTGTCATATGTATGGATCAACTGTTGCAGGAAAAGGAAGTAGAGGTGAAAGCGAAGCCACGTCTAGTTTTGAAATTCATATGGATGGAAAAGAACATTGGAGTTGGGCTGGATCAACAGATACCTGGGCATGGGTCTGTTCCTTTGAGTCCTTACTTCTTTTGGCCAAGAAAAGATGCATGGGAAGAGCTCAAGGCTACTCTTGAGACCAAACCCTGGGTATCCCAGAAGAAAATGATTATCCTTCTCAATCAAGCTACTGATATAATCAATCTTTGGCAACAAAGTGGTGGCAATTTGTCCTAGCTTCATATTTATCACAATTTGTCCTGTAATATTTCAGACTCTTGAATTCCATTAATTTGTACCTTTGTGCATTCCATGTTGATTTCCCCTGCCAGATTTCTAAATTGAAAGCACCATTTTGGTCATGTTTATCTACTTCATATCAAAACAGAGAGAAATTTTGGCAAATTTATTGATTAAATATTGCATAGCAAAGAGGGATTCAAGTACAATGTTTTGTAAGTAAATTCTAGACTGTCTCATTGCCAGCATCTAAGCAGAGACAGTAGGCAATCATGCCCACTACAGGAATAAATCTAAGAGTACTAACTAGAGTAATCTTATCTTTTTTAATGTTTGGAAGGTTGTCTCCTATCAGCCATGGCTGGAAAATTGTGTAGAGGAAAATGTCCCAAATGAAGGCATAAGCAAGCCTTTCGGAGCCCAGATAACTAACCAAAAACGTCCATCTTTCGTGCAAATCGCCATAACTACCATCTCCACGGCCATAAATGGCCCACAGTATTGATAACAAACAAACAACCCCACCAATCAGTCCAACAACAGGTGCTCCTTTGGTCATAACTGAACCAAGTTGAGAAGTCTTCCTTGGAGTGTATTCCCCAGGCCCAGCAGCCTTGTTCAGACGTATAGCCATGTAAGGGATTAAGAATGCTGCAGAAGAAAGAAAATAACAAGAATCAAGAAAACTATCTCCAGAAAAAACATTTTGTGGTTATAAATCCCAGAGAAACAAATGTTGGTAATTATCATGTATTCTGATCTGATCACTGTGAGGAACAGAAGAATACAAACTGAAATAAGCTTTTCTAACTTTAAACCGAACAGATCAAGCACAATTATGAGTTGAGAAGTGTACTGTTTGTGAGAAACATCTGAAAACCCCATAGTACATCAAGTGATCCCTTATATCTGTCTCTCCTTTTATCGGTGTACAGCAAAGGAGCAAACATCACTGTCCACCCGATTACAAAGTTGAACAAGCCTTCAGACATCTGAGAGAAAACACACAAAATCTAGTGCAAGTCCAAGCCAAGTGCATGATGATGAATGAAAATCTGAAAAAGTTAGCCACCTTACCGGATGAAGAACAGGTGCCTCAATGAGATGAATACCAACTACTCTGCCAAGGTTCAATTTCGCAGATGATCAAGATACTTATGATAAAATTCTATTTAACAAAGATGATATCATATTCAAGGAATTTACAAGAATAGAATATCGTAGAAGAAATGAGAAAAGGCTTTTAGCATTTCACAATGCAACCGAAAATAATAATACCAGAGTTGGACAAAGGCAGAATGAAGAAGAAATTCAGAGAAAGGCCTATTAGAGAGTTTATTGTTTCTGAACTGATAGCCCATACAGGATCCCCCTGCATGAAATTGCGATACTAAAATATTAGCAAGAAAATCAAATGCATTTCGAAGTGCACCAGCTGCAATCATCAAACGTGACAAATAAACAATCCTTAACATAGTCACCAACAAAATATTCATTGTTAATCGAATGAAGAAGAATAAGCAAATGGCGCATAAACATTGCCATATTATATGGAAATCGAATCATGATAACTGTATGAGTGTATGTATACCACAGAAAACATACAGCATCAAATGACAGCTAATATGCAGAAGAATAAGCAAATGGTGCATAAGCATTGCCATTAAATGGGAATATGATGATGAAAACTGTATGTATATGATGGATCCACAGAAAACATACAACATCATTTGGCAGCTAATATGCATTGCCAAAAAATCTGACCAGAAGAATAAGCAAATGGTGCATAAGCATTGCCAAATGGATATATGATGATGAAAATTGTATGTATATGAAGGATCCACAGAAAGCATACAGCATCAAATGACAGCTAATATGCATTGCCACAAAATCTGACCAGATTAAAAATATGCTACAAAGAATTAAAATGGAAAGTAAACTGTTGATGCTTCATCTATAAAAAAAAACGTAGATTTCACAAGTATATAAAACCAGTTAAACAACTGAGGAGTTAGAAGGAAAATGGATAAACTCTACTTACAGGAGCATAGGGAAGTAGGAAGAGCCAAATGATATAAACACCCTCAGCTATCCATAGGAAAACCTGAAGCAATTTCCTTAAATCATCGTCCGATTCCGAAATTGAGCCGCCGCCGCCGCCACTAGCGGCTGCAGTTGTACTAGAAATGAACTTCCGGCGAGAACCAAATTCCCGTGAGCATGTACCAGAAAAGGATAGATTATGCCATTTCTTCCTGTCACCGGGGTTAAGAGTGACACCGATTGGTCTCCCATCATAAACCAACACAGGATTTCTAGAATTGAAATTTCTCAAGGGTTTGAGTGAAGTAGAATTGAACACCGGTGGAGGCCCGGCGCCGCTTAATGTCAGTACGGCGGATTGCATCTACTCAATTATACTCCACCGGCGACGGCGGTTCGTATTTACCTTCTGCGATTATCCAATGAGGCGGAGCGGGAATTAGGGGAGAGGCTACGGACCACGTGGCACGCTATCATTCATTGACCGTCCCCTTATCTCTTCAGTTACTTTTCGTCCAGTTGCTACAATTTCACCTTAAGTCGTTGCATAACTATTTCGGCACTAAAACGCTGGCCATTGGGGAAGGTTATTAGTACGTCGTCGTATCAAGTTCCGCGGAGCCCTTTCTTCTGAAGCAAAATTCAAAACTCACTTGTGCGTAGCAAGTTTCTTCTTCCCAGAGAAGTTTTCGCGCTCTTTCAGCTGATCGATCGATGGCGCCCAAATCCGATAGCACTGAGGGTATATATATATATATATATATATATATATAGTTATATATATATTTGTAAGCCGTGAATTCTAGCTATTTCAGCAATAGTTAATGAAAAACCTTGTGTTTACTGTTTATTTACAGGAATCGTCCTCAATTTTGTGAATGAGGTGAGTTGCATCCATTTTCTGTCTATTCGTGATGCTTGCGGTGGTTTCGTTAATCAATTCGCTTGTGCTTCGCATTTTGGGATTTAGTTTTTTCTGTATTTTGCTTGTTCTTGTAGATGGCGGCTAGACTTTTAGTTGATTTAGCACTATTGATTTTCAAATTGATTGTATAGTAAATAAGTCTGGGTACATTTTCCGCGAAAAAGAACTCTGGGAATATGTTTAATTTGATCAGTGCTTGTAACATTAATGGTGCTGAGTGAGTTTTCCGCGTTAAGATTAGTTTGAAATTTCTGGTACCTTAAATGTGCTCGAAGTATCCTGTTCTCCTTCTCCATGGAAAATTTCCAAGTGTTTCTTCACTTTTTACAATTCTTGTATATTTTCAGCCAAAATAAATTTCTGGGATTATGTTTGTGCTTGTAACAGTAATGGTGCTGAATTTCTTAGTATTTGTTTTCATTTCTAACAATTTCTGTAACTTAGTCAAATTATTGCCAGATTGAATTTATTATGTAAACATGAAAGGTTAACTATCATGGAGATTGGTGTTTTATTTGCAGCAAAACAGACCTTTGAATTCGCAAAATGTAGCAGACTTCTTGCAAAAGTTTAACCTCAAAAAGGCTGCCATACAAAAAGCATTAGATAGCCTTGCAGATAATGGAAAAATATCATTCAAAGAGTACGGCAAGCAGAAAATATACCTAGCTAGGCAAGATCAATTTGACATCCCAAACAATGAAGAGCTCAATCAGATGAAAGAAGAGAATTCCAAACTCCAAGAACAGCTTGCTGAACAAAGGAAAGCTATTTCTGAGGTTGAAGGAGGTACATAATCCTTACTTTCTCCTTTAATCGAGTGATTATTTATTGTAAAATGGAAGATTTGCCCCTTAAAGAACATAATTAACTGTCATCGAGTATCATCAAGTTCATATCTAATTGACTTAAGAAGCTCGTACTCGGATGAGAGAAAGCAAATTCAAGTGATGCATAGTGGTCACTTCTTTATAATGGATGATTTACTCGTCTACTTAAATTATTTTGGAACCTGGGAGAGTGCTTCATTGTCTGTTCTGATCTGCTTCCACAAATTATTGCAGAGATCAAGGCACTGCAATCAAATTTGACATTGGAGGAGATTCAAGGCAAGAAACTCAAATTGGGAAATGAGGTGAGTAATGCAGATGTGGAATTAATACACAATCAACTAGATAGCATGGATGTATTGTTCATGGAATAGTGAAAATTCTTTCAGGTTGAGCAAATGGAGGAAAAGTTGATCAAGCTGAGGCAAGGAGTTACTCTAGTGAGCCCAGAACAACGGCAGGCCGTGGAAAAGATGTATGTGGATATGATAAATCACTGGAGAAGACGCAAGAGAATGTTCAAAGATGTTTGGGATGCAATTACAGAGAACTCCCCCAAGAATCTTAAAGAGTTTAAGGTATTTTGTCAGCTACTTCATCTATGTTTGATTTCATAGCTGTGTTAATTTTTCATCACATTATTTTTTATGTTTACTTCAAAAGGAGGAACTTGGTCTTGAATACGATGAAGATGTGGGTGTAAGCTTGCAATCGTTTGATGAGTTGATGCCCACCGGAAAAAAGCGACCTAGATGCAAATGATCTCACAAAACACAGGTTTTATGATTTGAAAGCTAATCTAATTTTTTATTGTACATGTGAAGGGTGTATGAGATATATGCACTTTTCTACCCGTCAACTCTGAGAAAAACTTGTCTTGCTCATTTTCTCATAGATTTAAATGGTGAAATTTTTTTGGACGTATTTGCATATATTCTATATTTTACATAAAAGTGCATATATTCTATAATATTAATATGTGGGGTTGATATGATTTTTTTTTTAAGTCATGATCTTTTACACCCTAAACAAATGAAGATTTGTCTTGTTATTACCTACATTGAGAAACTATTTTTCTTGGTCATTCTGGTCTCATTTCAAATATGAAAAGTAGAAAAACTACTTGGGTAGTATCCTTTACTATATGTTGTCCTTGACTGCATTATCGATGGCGTTGTTTTCACATCATGTCTTCGTTCGTAGGGTGAATTTATAATTACTTCTCAGAAGTGCTTTTTAGGTTTTATTTTTTAGGGTTAATTACAATTTGCAATTTGTATCATATTACATTTTACAATTTGTAGTTCGTACTATATTTTGTAATAAATTACAATTCATACTATTGAAAATTGACAAAATTAGTATCTCAACTTAATTTTTTTTTTTTACGGTCAAATTATATCTAGCCAAAATTATATTTATCCTTTTAAGTGTATTAATGTTTATGTTAAAAAAAAAAAAGAAACAAAATTTGAATTGAGGTACTAATTTGTGAACTTTACATTATATTGTTACAAAATATAGTAAAAATTATAAAATTTATTACAATGCAAATTGCAAAATTGTAATTAACCTTGTTTTAAAAAGCAACGAATGAGTGTTTGCCTTCGCAGCTTTAGCTTAAAAAAAGAAAAGCAATTAACTCAAAAGCTCTTTGAGGTTATGTTTAAAAGAAAAGCAATTAACTCAAAAGCTCTTTGAGGTTATGTTTAAAAGAAAAGCAATTAACTCAAAAGCTCTTTGAGGTTTTGTTTGGTTAGAGATGGTGGTGGATGGGATGGAGGATGTAAATGGAAAATGGGGATGGAGGTAATCCTGTGAATAGTAAATGTGTGTTTGGTTAGGGATGGAGAAGTAGGGGTGTATGGAGCTTTATGTCAAATCAAAGTTTATATTGTATTATTTTAATATTGTTAGTTGGTTGAGGTAATGATTGAATGATTGTGATAGAAGATGATATAATAATATATTATTGTTAGTTAGTGGGATAATGATTAATTTAATAAAGTATATTATAAAGTGAGAGAGAAATAAATATAATATAATATATTTAATGTGAGAGATAGATTGATGCAGCGCAAGCACAATAATAATTACGAATTCCGTTGATTCTAAGAATACCCGGAAGAATGTAAAACGAGATAGAGACAAACACATCTCAAAGAGGAATAACCTCAATATTTTTAATTCATCATTCAACTATTTTTACAATGTTCATAAGACCCCTATATATAATATATAAACTAAGGTTTAGGCATTAAAACCTAAAGGCCCGACCCACTAATAAAAAACATACAAATATTCTAAAACTAATATAAATATTAATATAATATTTATCTCCATCATAGATTTGATTTGATTGTATTGGGATATATTAAAATAGGTGTGTAAATGTATTATAGGGTTGGATGTGTATTTGGATGGAGATTTGGAGGGGGTCAATCCAAAATAGAATGGGATGGGGATGAGTCATCCACATCCGAATGGCCCCATCCTTAACCAAACATACCCTGAATGTTTTCAAAATTCCATTCTACAATTTTACTTCTTTTTGCCCAGCTAAGTGAAAATCCCCCAAACAAGAAACCGAGGTCAAAATCAAGGTGGACGAATGCAATAAAAATTAAATATTCTAAGAAAACACTTGATTGTAAATTCTTCAATGGAAATGAGAATGAAATATTTATTCCCTCTATGCCCCTAGAATATTGAAAGAAGAATTGTTTCAATAATAGTTACATCACAAGTGTTGTGTTCCAATTTAGGAAAAAAAAAGGTTATATGTTAAAAGGGAATGATTGAAGAAAAACTATTGGAGGAGAAGAAAAAGTTAAATAAAATTGGGTAATGACTATCTTATTTAAAAAAATAACTAGTGATATTAATAATTTTTTGTTCTCATTAACTACCGTAATTACTTTATAGACGCTAATGATTCCTATTCCCATTAAAAAAAATTCAATCAAGCGCCCCTAAAACTGTGATTGATAGACGGTACGAGCAAGCACGAGAAATTGTGGACAAACACATACCGTATCTTCACTGTTAAAATTCTCTCATTATTTGCAAATAACGCAAAATATCATTACTTTTAACCGAATACACAACCGGATAAGTTTCTTTACTTCATATATAAAAATTTACAAAACTACCCCTCAAAACCTCAACCTTACTCTTATTTTATAAAAAATATGAACTCCCTCCTACGAAGAATTCTATGGACAAAATGAGTATTATTTAAAATAGATGCAAAACGTTTTAAACATGCTTAAATTGGACAAAGGGAGTACTATTTTCGAACATTCAACTTTCAGTTTGTCATGATCAACTGCTATTATAACTTGCATTAAAAATTTTTTGGAACAAAAAAAAGTTGCATCTGCATGGCGACAAGACCGGAGCTATTCTGGTAAGTAATTCTTTGGCACACACAAATACGCAATAATAATAATGCCAGGAAGAATGGTAATACAATATAATAATACCAAAAACAGCAGGAAAATATCAAATCTTTTCCAGAAAATATTGCACTAATAAAGCCAGGCATCTCTCCAACCTGCTTCTAGTTACAAACATAATTTCAATCTCCAATTTCCTTTGTCGTCTCATACCTCTAACAAAATATGTAGTAGGTTTTAACCACCACAGGTGCAAAAGAACTATACTGTTCTAATACACAGATTGGATAGCATTCAACATCAACACAAGAAAACGTTAAATCCATGTCAAGAACAGGCCATGAAACCACATGTTTCTTCTCACATGCCAATTTCATAATTTGGAGCTTCAATCCCATTACATCATACGATAGCATGTGCATTGTTGATGCCTATGCCTCATTAACACAACCAATATCCAACGATGAGTACGTACCATATCTAAACCACCTTGTTTCCTCAAGGCAATTACAATAAAGACAGGGGAAGCACCGGGAAATTAGATTGGGAGTTGATCAACATGATTTACCTCATATCTCAGTTTGTGTGCACCTCCTATCTTGGTATCATTGCTCTTTCATGGGTACACATTGTATACCTTGTAAGGAAAGAAATTGGGCAATCGTATCTGACAAGGGGAAATCCAGAAATACCAACACTAGCTTATGCAACCTCACATTACCCCAATTTTTTGTACAAATTACTACTTTGGCATGAATCGCCCACAACTTCAACCTACCAATGTTTTTTCCTAATTTCAGAGTCAGAAGACCATGTGTGTACGGAATTAAAAATTCTAAGACTAGGGATCCGCCAAGGAAAATACATGTCCACAGATATTCAATTTCCGAGCAGCAGATCCTTAATCGAGAAAACGTAAAACTCATAAGCACATCAGACCAAGCAAAAGTGCAGCACAAAAAAGAAATTAAACCACATATTATTAAGGCCAAATTATGAATCGAATTATTGTAAAGGTAATCCATATCACCAGGATGGCAACTAGCGGGTCTGTGACGGGTTTGCCCTGTCCTAGGACCCGCCCCCGCCGGAAAATTCAAGGACCCAGGACCCGTCCTGTCCAGCCTAAGGACTCAACTGGTCCATCTCGGCCGACTTATATTTCTGTTACTTTTACAGTAATTTTAATATACATAATATATTCATTTTGATATTAAATAATTCTAATCAAAATCTATAATTGCTTAAAAATAGCATTTAATATTCATCTTATGCCTGGAGCCTGGTAATTAGAGGGGAACGGGAAAGAAGTAATGGTTAATGGGGAGTGGGTATTTGGAATGACTACATGCCCCCGTTCCTAGAAGGGTACTGAAAGTTACTGTAAAGATAGGATTCTCTAGCCACTTTTTGTTCCTTCATAATATCCCTCTCGTAACCACCCTTCCGATCACCCCTCAGTTTATTCAACAAAAACCATTTCTACAATAAACATACAACAGCAGAACTAATGGTGTGCTTGGTATGATGGTTTGGGGAATGAAGAATATGAATAGACCAAAAGGTGCTTAGGTATTGACTACTATAGGTTTTGATTTACACTTTTTGGGCATTGAGCCATAACTCTCATGGAGTATGAAACCCATCATTTCCTTTCTAATGCATTCATTTATTACTCTATATATCTAGTGCATCCGCTCTCGACATTTATATACCACATATTAACTAGATAAGTGCATTAGGAATCCAGATTAATATTAGTCAGACTCCAGGCTACAATCTGTGGGCTAGTAACTCGTAAAACTAAATGCCAAAAACAACTCACTTCAAGTATCACACATCCAATGATAGACAATGTGGCAGAATGATAATAAGAGCTTAATACATTTTTTACAAGCTTCATATTCAGCATGTAAAAAATTATAGCAAGAAAAAATATTTAAGTCCCACTGATTGGAAAAATGTACTGATAAACAAAATATGACGAAACACCACATCCTACATACACTCGTATTTCCTATTGACTATTAACATTGTGGTTGTGATTAACATTGAGATATAATGCCACAAAGATTTGAGTTTACGTAGAAAATATTAATATTACCAAACGCAGAAAATCAAGGGATTCCACAAAAATATCATTATCACAAAAACAAAACCAACCAAAAGTCATGGAAGTGTAAATCAATGATTTCAAAACCGGACCGGACCGGCCGGTTCAACTGATTGATCCGGGAACCGGCCGAGAAACCGGTCCGAAAACCCTCTAAAAACCATTTTAGCGGTTGAACCACTTTGAACCGGCCAGAACCGGTTTGAACCCTCCAAAACCAGTAAAAACCGGTTTTCGGGTTTTTTTTAAAAAAAAAAATATTTATTCTAAAATGTGGATTTAAAATTTAAAATAATAAACATTAAGTTAAATGAACACATAAATGAGAGTGAGAAACTACTCCTCATTTTATATCTCAATAATTGTGTTCATTTTTTCTTCCCACTCGATGTGGGATAAAGCTTGTAGTGAGTGAGAATGAGAAATTACTCCTCATTTTATATCCCAATAATTGTGTTCATTTTTTCTTCCCACTCGATGTGAGTGAGTGAAAAAACACTCCTCATTTTATACTCCAATAACTTTGTTCATTTTTCATTCCCACTCAATGTGGGATAAAACTAGTGTGCTCATTGATCAAAACTCACGTCAAAAATTTTATTTTGCATACTAAATTACATTATTTTACAAATCCTTACAAATAAATAATAATAATAACAATAATAGAAAAAAATCTTGTCAAACTCATTTCTAATATCTAATTTATGATTAATAAATTGTACAAAAATTGTGAAATGCGTCTTTTTATTTAGTTGATTTTTATTATTTTGGGTCGCCTATGATTCTATTGTGTTTATTTTAGTATGATTATGATAAGTTATAATTTTAATTTTTTTTATAAGTACATATTTTTTTAATGTAATATAAAATATTAAAAAAATAGGCAAGGATTAATTTTAACCATAGTTGTTAAAAGCGCGCCTGAGGCGCGAGGCGCGAGGCGCAAGGAGAAGCGCCTCTCCTAGGCTGAGGCAGGCGCACTTTTGAAAAAACTACTTTTTTTTTTTTAATGAAAAACGTGGCTTATGGTTTACTTTTTATGGTAATAAATATTTCTTGGGCCCTAAGAAATATGTTTAAGCCTAAATAAAATTAGGGTTAAGTGGTTAATAAAAGATAATAACCGTTCAGCAATTCCCACCACTATCTATCGCTCTCCTTTTCCCCACTAGACCACCCACCAGCTCTCCTTTCCCCCACTAGACCACCCACCAGCCGCCGCCCACAAGCCAGCCGCAGCCACCCAGTGCCACCGGGTTTCTTATTCCTCCCCTAACCCCCCTCTATGTCTCACCAAACGTGTTTTCTTTCTGTTTTTTTCAAAGAAAAGCAGCAACAGCCACAATTTTTTTTCCCAGCTCAAGTAAATCATGGATGAAAGTTGTAGTAGACTAATACTACAAAATATCCATCCAATGATCTGAGATAGAGATATTTTCAGTTGGGTACACCCAACAATAAAAATGATTTGGTGTTTGCTACTTATATGAACTTTTGAATTTAATAGTTATTTACATGCTAATATGTTTAATTTAAGTTTATATAGTGTTTGTATTAGTTTTCGTCACAATGTACAAAAGGCGCGCGCCTAAGGCTCTAGGCGCGCCTTAGGCGCTAGGCACACTCTTGCGCCTTGGTGCGCCTTGGAGCCTTAACAACTATGATTTTAACGGTCCGACCGGTTGAACCGTGAACCGGTGTCCAATCCGGTTTGGTCACCGGTCCGGTTATGAAAACACTGGTGTAAATCATAGGAATTGTAGTTCAAAGGTTTCAAGCAAGTGTTAAACTGCTTCAAGGAAATAAAAAAAGAGATGGATAATAATTGACCACAAGAGACACTACAGCATCAACAACCCAGCTTATAAGCAAATATATCCAATTTATGACAATAAGCAAAAAATAGGGAAACTCACTGTGGTTGAAGTGAGATGCTCAAGCCTACAAAAACAAAAAACACAGGTCATAACTAAGTTTCAATATCACCTATTTAATGGCATAACCAAAAGAAAATGAAAGATATCAAATTGCACGACTTACAGAGATATTTCACACTTCAAAGCAGCATCCAAACATCTCCAGGCATACAATCCTCCAGAACAACCAAAGCATGGATCAGACATCATAACTTCACGGTATATACTTCTAAAGTTTTAAAGCAGAAGCAACAACTAAAAGTACCCACACAGCCAAAAAAGGCAAATATGGTGTAACAATATCCAAAACACACCATGTAAGACAAATCCAAAAAAATGATTTTGCTGCAAACAATATCTCATGGTTCTGAAACAATTTGAAATTAAAGAAGCGCAAGGCATTCACATTAACCACTCATGAACACTAAATATCCAAACAAGCTGAGATCCAAATATCTAGGCATATAATTCTAGAGAACATTCAAGCAATTACAAATAAATTGTGTTAGTTCTCAAAGGCTCCACACTTAAACTCCTAAGAAACAAACCAAGGTACCTTCTCCAGAGTGCCTGTAGTCATCTAAACCACTGAATGGTTTCCTCATGGCATAGGAAGATTTCCTGAATGAAAAATTAGATCAGACTCTCCAGAATCCAAAAGCTCTACAGCATAGCATAATATAGGAAGAGAGTAAACAAAGGAATTATCTAGCAGAATAATTAGCAAAAATTGCCAAATGGAAACATCCATTGTTGGAATAGACCTGGGATAAAGTGAGGAATATACATGAAACATCTATAGCAACCTTTCAGATGAAATCCCAAAAGAACCACAATCACAATACTAAACATACTTTTTATGTATGCGAGGTACAGGTTTTTTTATATCAATAATGAGCAACTAATGCCTCCAACGTAAAGGTCTGTTGTGTAACGTAAATAATAACAATGGAGGGGGGGGAGGAAAGACGAGAATAATAATGATTTTCAATGCACTGTTGATTGTCATCATTAAGGATTAGTACAAACAAAGTGAAACGCCTTCAGTGAGTTTCTTACAATAGAAACAGAAAACAATCCATGGAAAGAACTCCCCGTTAACTGCCTCCCCAAAGGTCATCTCTAAGAACTTGAACCATGCCCCAGTCACTGTCTCCTGAATTCTTGCTCCAATATAGAAGACAAAGACAGATAAATGTCCAATTAGATAATTCAGTATTGAGACGAGACGAAAATGTACAAGTATCTAATTCAACAGCAGTTCTGTAGTCAGAGATTCAGCATCATGGTTCACTTGCCCGTGATGAAAGGATGGCCCAAGGCCTGTGATACAGTCAATCTCTTGTCTGGATCAAGGAAAAATATTTTTTCCATAAGATCTCTAAAATTAGCTACCAATTTTGGATCCTCACCAGGAGACCCTGAAATTAAAGTGCCAAAGTCTTTTGGCTTGATATTCACCATCAGCCTCCTAATTGTCTGCAACAACAGAGTAAGACACTTTTTTAAAGAAAAGGTACAGACTCGTTATATTCAACATGAAAGTAGAAGTATGACAACCCATAGAACAAGCAAAGCACAAGATCAGTAGCATACCGACCTTCTTTGAGACAGGGTCCTCATCTGTTGCAAGGAAATTTAATTCGTGGTCAAAATGCTGGTCTGTAAAGGCTCCCTGTAACAAAGTAGCAAGTAAGGACCGCCATGCAGAAAATTAAGGCCTAAAAGGAATAAAACAGTATTTAAGTAAAAAATTAAAAAACTCGGTTCTGACCTTCCGTAGCATCTTTTTTGGGAAGGGACCTTTCAGTTCCATGTGAAGACGGAGCATGTCATTATTGGTAGAACCAGGAAACAGGACTTTCCCAGTGTAAAGCTCAAACAAACAGCAACCAACTGACCATATATCCAAGGGGTGGTCATATGTAAGTCCTAGAACTGTAAACAAAGAACTTCATCACCAAGCTGCACAAATTTTTTTAGGAATTGAATAGGAAACAAAATCAGCATTAGAGCACAACTAATGTAATACTTACTGATCTCTGGGGACCGATAAAAACGGCTAACTAGGTAAGGGGTGATTTCATTTTTACCAGCAAACATGGCATTACCAAAGTCGCAAAGCTTCAATACATTTTTTGCTTCATTCACCTACAGATAGAAATGCACACTGATCAACAAAGGAATTCAAAATCATTTGTGAGACACAAAAAGTTAATGAGAAAACAAATAAAGAGGATGTTCTGCATACCAGCATATTATCTGGTTTAATATCACAATGAAGAACACCACAGTTTTTCAGATGCTTCAGTGCTATAAAGAGTTGCTTAGCATATGCCCTCACAGCAGTAAGCTTCAAACCAATATTACGACCAAATTTCTTCAGAACTTCGCGTAAATTCATATGAAGTGATTCAAAAACTAAGCATAGATGGTTCCGGTACTTGAATGTAGAAAGAAAACGAACACAGTGGCGCTTGTCCTCAGGATCTGCACCAACTAGCTTTTTTAGTATGACCAATTCTTCCATACCAGCCTTGTACCTGCACGGAAGAAAAAACAAGAAATATCAAGATATGTACCATATGACTTACAATAACAAAAGAACACTCATATACAAGCTCAAAACCAGGAAAATAATAATAACTCACATTGTTTCATTATTACGTATGATTTTGATGGCTACTTCTTCGGGGTCGCTAGGCTTAGCCTTGAGATCCTTTGCGCGAACAACAGTAGAAAATACACCTTTTCCATGGGCAGCTATAATCTCATATCTGCCATCAAGTACTTCCCCAAAACGATAGCCTGATCATTAGAAACACAAGAAGACTATTTTTACAAAAGGGTTAATAAAATGACCACTGTGTAGGCTATCTTCCCTGAATTGATTAACATGTACACTACCATCAAGATACTAAGTGTCCAAGACATAAAACATTAAAACCATCAACAGACATGCCAGAAAGATGACATAAAAAATTAAATTTACACAAGGATAGCAGCAATAATTTACAGCATGGAAAATAGAATAGTGGTCAGGCTCTAACCGTAGTAACCTTCTGCATCATCCCAATTGTCATGAAGTCCGCTCTTTTCAACAGCTACGCCATCTCCTTTACCCTGTGAAAGTATTTAATATTAATTCACCGAAAAAGACTTAACAAGATGAATGGCATGAAAACATTCAACTCTGTAAAGACTAAAGGGACATGAAATACAAGTTGATAAACAAGTAAAAACATGAACTCAATTTTGCAAAATAAAATAAGGGCATGTTCGATGTAATTGAAAATAACAGAAGTACCTAGATTTTGCATATGGAAACTGGGAATAAATACATTAATGTTACAATAAAAATGACAAGATCAAGCCGCAGCCAAGAAGTACAGATAAGAACAATGAAATCGGGAAGTTTAATGCGCTGTGGCCAGTGGTTACATAATTATTAGGAGGAAAGTGAAACCCCAAAATAACATAAAAATTGCAAGACTAACCGTTTTACGAACTCCAGCAGGTGACTCTCCAAATATATCATCACAGAACATATCTTCTGACCTCTCGCTCTGCATAATTTATTAAAGAAATGGATCACATTCTTGAAACAATATCAGAACATAAATTTTAATTGTAACAGGCAACAAGTGTCAAATGTAATATATAATACAATACTCCCTCCGTCCCCTCATAAGCTTCCCATTTGGAAATTGCAAACTTTTTAAGAAAAAATAGTATTTTATGTGTAGTGGGTGTTGAGATGTTATGGAAAAGGAAGAGATAGAGAGAAATAAAGGTAGAAAGAGGAAGATGTGGGGGCATTTTTTTGCCATTTATAGAGATGGGAATTTGGGACACCCGTTTTGGCAAAATGGGAAGCTTAAGAGGGGACGGATGCAGTATAACATAACAAGGCAGTATGGATCCCACTGGACGAGCTTTGCTTATGGAAAATATTCCAACTAAGATACCTTGGGGGTGCCCTCTCCTAGTCCACCAGTTCCTGGGGGCATCTGCTCAGCAGAAAGACCATTTTGCGAAGGTGATTTCCCCACAGCAAAGGATGGTTCAGGAACGTAAACATCTGCCCCTTCCACCTGATTGTCAGATTTATCTAATATAACTTCAGCAGATGCCACTTGTGCAGCAGACTCTCCGACTTGATCAACTACTAGAGCATAAGAAGCAGGAATTAGCCAAACATAACAATGCCACAAGAAAAGATGTATGCATCCAAAAAACATTCATTTACTCTAAAGACTGATTCACCACTGGATGCCAATTGTTCCCTTGAGAGGATATTAACTTCAACATAGAAGGAGAATAAAGCAGCAGATGATAATCTAGCAAAAAAAAAATCACCCTTCATGACAGTGTGACACAAATACCTTAGTGAAATACTTTATTACACACAAGAATAGAAATCGATTATGAAAATCATCTTTAAAAGACAATTACCAGAGGATTTTACTTTCGAGAAAACCATAATTAACATCACCAAATAACAACAACAAATGTGCACTGGCATCTTACCAATATCTCGAGAGGGTGTATCGTGTTGCTGCGGCTTGTTTTTATACTTTTCAAGAATAGCAAGCTTGCGCCTTCTACTTTCCTCCTTAACTCTCTCAAGCTCATCCTCTTCCTGCTCTGCAAGTTGCATCACAATCTTTTCTTGATAGTCCTCTTGTCTGTCATCGTCCCTGGGAAAACGCAAAACAAAAAAATGAAATATATCAGGAGGAAAAGAAGAATACTCAAATTAACTAATTTCTTTATGAAGAAAATATACCTTTCCTTATTCTCATTACCCTGCTCCTTTTGTTTATCATTAGAGCTCCCATTTTCTAAATCACTTCTCCTTGTTCTGTCTCTATGATAATCTTCAGAATTTCTTCTGTACCTGGAATCATTATCCCTATCTCTGTAGTCATCTTCCTCCTTACTATATTTCTGGTGTCTGCTTAACCGATCAATGTCATAATCCTTATCTCTGCTTCTAGCTCTCCTGCCATCTCTAACACCTTCTCTACCACCTTCTCTACCTCTATCCCGATCCTTGTTCCTCTCCCTTTCTCTATCCCTCTCCCTGTCAATCCTCCTTTCCCGTTCTCTCCCCCTGTCCCAATCTCTATCTCTGGACCTGTCCTTCAGCACCTCTTGCTCCTTCTCCTCTCTATGTCTATCTCGTAGTTTGTTTCCTTCTCTTTCGCTTTCCTTCTCCATCTCTCTTTCTTTCGCTCTTGTTCTATCTCTATCCAAATCTCTCTCCCTGCTGCCCTCCCTATACATATCACGAGTCTCCTTGCTTCCCTCCCTATATATATCATGAGTCTCTCTGCTATAATGGCGTTCTGTTCTCTCTGCATATCTGCTAGAACTACGCTCCCTTTCTTTTACCTTCATGTCATCTCTGCTGCTGTGTCTATACTTCTTGGCATGTTTGATCGCCCTCTCCTCATCAGATGCACTCTGATGTTTTCTTACTATATAACTGGGTTCATCCACAGAAGCTTCTCGTACAATGCTTCGGGACCTAGACCTTCCCCTAGACCAATCAGGTGACTTCAACAAAGTACTATAAGATTTTTCATACAGATGATTTTCATGTGAGTGGGCACTTGAAGCAGCTATGGGCATTTTCTCAGAATATGAAGTTTTCCTCATAACCCTTAGATCAACTCCATCTTCAAAATTGCTGGTCTGCTTGCCATCTTTAAAGAAAATTGCATCATCAACTTCATTATATTTCTGTGGATAATTCCCATTTGCAAGTCCCTTGGAATTTGAAAACCTCTCGTGATCCATCTCACCACTTTCTTTGCCATCCACTATATCCTTCCCCAGTTTCCTTGATTTTTCATCCACTTTCTTCAAATTTTCTTCATGAACTCCCTGTAAATAAAAAATTAATGAAAAAGATCACTCGGTATACCATCACCACATTTACAACTAACAATGCTTGCAAAAGGCTTTAGACATGTAACCAAGTCTTACAATAAACTGCAAGCCATCATTTCAGTCTTCTGGAAAGTGGGAAACGCCTAGGGAAACTTTGCCTGGCAACAAAATGTAATTACGGGTGCAAAGCTCCCTAATGATATAATTTGCCGTGTCCATATAATGGAACAAAACTATTTGCACGAAAACTGATTATTTACAGTCACTAAAGATTTCATCGGAAACCCATGCAACTAATATTTCAAAAAGTCGTGAAGCCTGTGATGTCCTGGTTTTCAAGAACCTAATTTCCAAAAGATGGTTAGAAAAGTTTCTAGAACACATTGCAATATACAAAATTTAATTCAAAGAATGAGGAAAGATGTGAAAGATTTGTTCCAAATATCTAATGGGCTATAAAACTTGTGTTAAGAGAAATTTTTGGGTGTTTGTGTTGTCCGATTATTCCACATCACTTTTTTCCTCAGCAATAAAGTAGATAACAAAAGAATGCAAAGGATACAAGATCTAATGAACAAACATATGGGAAAAAAACATGTAAAGAAAGAATGAGGGGAATCTGAACACACCATGTTAAAATCATCACGTCCATTGGACTTAATTTCCCCAAACTCAACATCCGAATGCAAATTCTTCTTTGACTTCTCGGAATCCTCGTCACCGAAATTTACCATACCATCATCCTCCACGATCTCCCCTTCCTCCATCTCATAATCCACTCCTCCGAATCCCGATTCATGCTTCACCGACACTTCGCCCAGGGAGCCGCCGCCGCCCTCTCCCTTGCTTTCCAATTTCTTTTCTTCAACCTCAATATCATCAATTCTCTCACTGTCCAATTCTTCCCTAGTTATCTCACTTGTATCTTCCTTATCTCTACTGCTCCGATGCCGGTGATGACGATGGCGATGGTGGCGGTGCTTGCGGCGTTTTGAACGCTCCTCCGCATCGTCGTTGGAGGAGGATCGATGGTGCTTTCGGCGCGACGGTTCGGCTGAATCACCGGCCATTAGATGGGACGATGTAGAAAGATATAACCCTGATTGCTGAAGAGATCGGATTAGGGTTAGGGTAAGGTTTGGTTTGGGGATTTTGCTGATGAATAATTCTAAACCAATTCTTCGATTGGCACAGAGAGGTTTAAAGATATTTTTATACTACGAGATACAATATATTTGATCAGATCGAAGTTTCAGTACTAATCCTTGATTTTAGTTAATATCATATATTACCACCTTATATTTTATGTTTTTCAAATTTGCACCCTCGAGAAACACTTTCTCGTTGGCAAATTATTTGTTTTAATTTTTTCATAAATTCGGGATCATATTTTGAAATAGATTTGGGGATGACGGTTTTATTTCTGAATTTATTACAAGTATTATGATTGATGTTTTTTAACGGAGTATATGTTAAATTCAATTTTACTATATAATACATTATATATATAATTTTTTTATAAAATAGTCTAATTAGTTATTATATTAATAAAAAAAAAGATCATAAGATCACACGTCGATCTAGAGGAGGAACCCCCATTAAAATCTTATAAAGGCATAAATCTAACCCCTAAATAAAGAAGAGAAGAAACCCTATATGAAATCAAAGTAGATTCCAAAAACCTACCCTTTGTCACCACAATGTCCCACCAACTCCGCCCAACTCTTGGAAGTCACGGCTCGCATTGATTTAAGAGCATATGTATCAGCATTTGAGGTAATCACGTAGATGTTATCAAAAGGAGGCGAAGCCCGCACTTCGCTCTGACTAGATTTGTTTCGCAAGTTATATTCCCGAGAAACAACTACCTTAGCATGGTTTTTTCCTTTTTTGGTAGCAGCTTTAGAGGCATGAACAAGTGAGCTACAAGAGTTCGAAGACGAACCAATGGAAGTACCCATTTCCCCCAGCTCAACAACTGCGGTGTTGGCCTCCACAGGAAAAGATTCCACCATCTGCTCGACATCCTTATCCCGTGAGCCAACCCCATCGTCCTCCAAACCCTCAAACACAACAAACCCGTTGGAAGAAAGCCTTCCGTCCAATCCTAGAGGCAGAGCCGCCTGATGAGAGACCCCTTCTGGACGCATTCCTCCTCTAGATGGTCAGCCAGAGCTGCAAACCCATTCTTCGACAAAACACCGACTTCTTACCCGTTCTGCCCCACCTCAACCTGTGTCGGGGATGGTTCTTTTTGGACCCAAGTTCAGTGTTTCATCCTTATATCTGCCCAAAGATTTTGAAATTTCAGGTCCTTTATTTTCCTCTCTCGGTCGTCTCTCCACCGTTCGACAGTCGACCAAAGAATGCCCCACTATTCCACAATGATTACAAAAAGGAGGAAGTTGTTCATATTTTATAGAAGAAAACATTACTTGACCCTCTGATTCAAACATGATAAAATCTTCGCATCCCTTCGTCATATCTATTTCAATTAGAACCCTAGCGTAATGACACATAGATCGCAATTTTGTTCGCTCATCAAATAAATAGTAATACAACTTAATTACATAATAAATATTATTAAATAATATATTGCAGAAATAAGAACAATGAACAGGTTATTTAATTACATAATAAAAGAGGTTGCAGAAATAAGAACAATGAACAGGTTATTTATTTCCTTTTTAAATATTAATGTAAAATTTCTTATTCTTATTTTTAAGTGTTTTACTAAAATACTTTTTCCGTTTTCTTATTAGGACAACCTATCGCTAGATGTAGTGCCTCAACAAGAATCTACCACTTCGTGTATTATGGAAGATTTGGTTAAACCGGAAATAAGTGTGTTATAACTTATAATCTTAGTTGACAAAAAAATAGTTGTGTTTTTTTTCTTTTTTCTGTTTAGTAAGGCATTATTGATTTGGCTTGGATAAGTTTTGAGAAATGTTTATTTTCTTAAACTTTGTTGATTGTTTATTGTTGTGATTTTGGCTGGCATTGTTGAATGAAAATAAAGATCAGTAATTCTGACCACTCGTTTCAGTGCATTGTTTTGATAAATTGACTAAAGAGTCAAGGTGTGTTAATTTTATTTATACGGACTGGTTAACTAATTCACATTTTAGTATTGGATGCTAGTCATGGCATTTAGTACTTAGGTATTAGTCATGCGTAGAAGTGAGTAAGTTTGTTAACTTTAGTGTGCTGCTATGTTTTATGTATTGACATTTGGGAAATAAATGCAAGAATTTGGGCTTGGTTAAAGGAAAGATAACCTGGTGCAGTAACTTCATCATATGGAGAATGTCGATTGATATTAAGCTTCTGATATAATTGCCTAGTTTTAGAGTTTGAAAGGTGATTGAGTTTGATGATTTGATAACATCAGCTATGGCATGCTCCTATTTGAACTTGTTCAATGAATTTGGTATAAGGATTGGACTACTACATGTACTCTCTTTTTTATATACATATATTTGCTTGACCAACAAAAAAAAAAAAGCATTGATATTTGGGGGTATTGTTGGTTTCAATAATATTGTTTATTTACAGATTGTAAACTCGAACCCATTACACCATTCATACGCATTCCAATCAAAGAAGTATAAAGGAACTCTATATCCCATTTAACGTATTGTTCAGGAAAAATTTGCTCCAACAATTCATCAATTAACACAAGCAATGATCAATGGAAATGGAATTGATAACTATGAAGAACAATTTTGTTAAATTCAATAGTATTTTGCTTAACACATGGAATACAAAGCAAACACGCAATACATTATTTTTTCATCTATTAATAATTAAAGACTATCCTAAAATTATACAATATAAGATTAAACATTCTTTGCTATAGCCTCCATATTTGCCTTTTCAATTGCTCTGCTTCTTTAACCAATTTTGTAGCAAGCTCTTGCCACTCCATGAATCCATTTACATGCAGTAAAAGTAAGTTCCGTTCTGCATAATCAATCTTCCATAATGAGAATGTAACATCATTTGACTCACTTTTAAAAACCAAAATCCTCCAAGTACTTCCATGCTTCAACAATCTTATGATCTATAAAGAAACTTTTAATGAGAATTCATAATATACTGACATAGCATTCGTAATTGCACTTGAAGAATTTACCCAAGATAACAAACTCAAGTTCTAACGGATTCAGAAGGCAACAATAATTAATTCTAATGTGAAAATGTGTATTCATTTACAAATGTCTTCCTTTGACACATTTCATCGAACATAAAGAGGACAGAGCAACATAAACTGGTTGAGAAGGCAACAATAATTATTTTCACACATTTCATCGAACATAGAGAGGGCAGGACAACACAATAAAGAGAATATTTGCTTAGCTTGAGGATACCATTTTATTCATTGTTATTAAGTTTAATTCCCAATAACTTTAACCTTATCTCTATATTTCATTCTCAAAGAACAAATTTTGGTATAACTTCGAGCACTCCCATGATATTACACGATTTGAATTCAATGGAAGATTAAACTCACAATTAATTGCTATATTTGTGGAAGAATGTAAGATATTATTAATGACTCATATTAATTGTGGCCCATATGTAAGATATTTATGGCCTATTTTTTCTTATGGTTTAATATATATTATTCCTCATACGTTGATAGACCGTGTGAATTACAGTTTTTAAATGAGCAGTTTCTTGCGGTAAAAGAAACTACTCCTTTCTCTGTCCATAAAAGTATCACAGATAATTCATTATCACTATAAAAAAAGAATACCATCTGGATATTACATAAGGGGCTAAGGGAGAGAAGAAATCAAATAACTTCTTCATCAACAAATCAATGGCTGCACAAGGTTAGTATTTTACAATTAAGTTTTGTATGATTCTGAATGTGAGAAACATGTTTTTTAAGATCCATGTATTATTTAGATTTAAATTCAAAGATCATGTTATTTTGTATGTAATAAATTTTACATGTGGTATCAGAGCATGGTTATTAAATTCATGTTTTTTCGTTCAAACTTAATAATTCATGAACCTTAAATTTAATTGAGGAATATTTTACGAATTACTATTCATGAATTATTGTTCACGATTACTGTTCACGAAAAAGTTACTGTTGACGAGATTGGAGTTTATGCTCATGTTTTACACCTCATAATTGGACGTATTATATGTGATATATGATTATATATTGTATTTTTATCATAAATTGTTGAGGATTTAGTTTCCATTGACTATAACGTAAATTATATAATTAGATTTATATAATGTTGGTCTGTTAATCACTAAAGTGGTCTGACTATTAAGTTTAATAAATCAAAATTATATGATTAATATTTTGATTACCCATATATATGTGATGCTTGAGATTTGATTAGTCTCGATAATTATGGGTATTCAAAATTTCATGGTTATAAGATATTTACAGATCACCCAAAGGTCGATCATTTAGTCTTATAAATTATGAAAATAATAGTAATAATTGATATTTTATTATGGGTTATTTTGTATATCCAAAGATAGCAAAATAATTTAGAAAGGAAATATCAAATTATTAATTATTTGAATTTACAAAGCATCATTATGATTATGTTTGTATGTTAATGTATCACCCAAAGGAGATCATTAATATACACTTAATGTTTTTCGATCCTAAATGATTTTATTCAAAGTATTAATATGTATTAATTATATTATTTAAAAAGACACTCTTCATTCATTTAAAATATTTAATGGTCTAAACTTCGATAAATGGTACAGATCCATTTTCACCTTGGTGTTTTGGATCTTGATTGACTTGAAGTTGAAATGTTATTAATGAAAATAATAGTGATGATGAAAAATTTGCCCATGATGCTTGGGTAAAATCGAACAAATGAGCCTTATGTTTATGCGAATGAGCGAATGACAACATCAAGTCTACCATTCATAAAATAAAGTGCTAAAGAATATTTAGCATCTATGAAAGAATGTTCTCCTTGGGACATTGATTGCTACTTTAACTACCATAAAGTTTGATGGTTCTACATGCATGAACATGTCATTGAAATGACAAACACCTGCTGAAGACTTAAGTCATTGGGGAATGCAGTAGATGATAACTTTCTAATGCGGTTTATCTTAAACTCACTACCCTCTGAGTATGGTCATTTCCAAATGAACTATAATACCATGAAAGACAAATGAAATGTGAATGAACTTCACGGAATGTTAGTTCAGGATGAAACAAGACTTAAGAATCAGGGAACTCATGCTGTTCATCTTGCAATGAATCAAGGGGCTGGAAAGAAAGCCGGAAAGAAGAAAGGAAAGAGCAAGCAAGCACCAAATAATGTAAATGAGTTATCTGCTCAAATCAAGAAAAAGGAACACGATAATCTAAAGTGCCGGTTTTGCAATAAGCCTGGACACTTTCAAAAGGATTGTCAGAAACGTAAAGATTGGTTCGAAAAGAGAGATACACTTAATGTTTTAGTATGTCATGAATCAAACTTAGTTGAAGTTCCTTATAATACTTGGTGGCTTGATTCTGGTTGTACCACTCATGTTTTCAATACGATGCAGGGATTCCTTACAACCTGAACCACAAACCCAAATGAAAACTTTGTTATCATGGGGAATGGAGTCAAAGCACCAGTACAAGCCATGAGAACTTATCGTTTAATTTTAGATACTGGACATTATTTAGATTTGTTTGAAACTCTTTATGTACCTTCAGTTTCTCGTAATTTAGTTTCTCTTTCTAAACTTGATTCTGTTGGATATTATTTTAAGTTTGGTAATGGATGTTTTAGTTTGCTCAAACAAAATCGTCTTGTCGGTTCTGGTATTCTGTCTGATGGTTTGTATCGTTTTAAACTTGATCATCTTTTTGCTGAGACCCTTATGACTTTGCATCATAATGTTGGAACTAAACATGGTTTAGTCGATGAAAGTTCTACTTACTTGTGGCATAAACGTTTGGGGCATATCTCCAAAGAAAGACTACAAAGATTAGTAAAGAATGAAATCCTTCGTGAGTTGGATTTTACTGATTTTGGTATTTGTGTGGATTGTATTAAAGAAAAACAAATAAAACACACAAAGAAAGGAGCCACAAGAAGTACACAGCTTCTTGAAATAATACACACCGATATTTGTGGGCCTTTTGATGTGCTTTCCTTTGGGAAGAAAAGATACTTCATTACCTTTATCGATGATTTTTCACATTATGGATATCTCTATCTATTACAAGAAAAATCTCATTCTGTAAATGCTTTAGAAGTGTTTATAGAAGAGGTTGAAAGACAATTGGATAGAAAGGTGAAAATCATTAGGTCTGATAGAGGTGGTGAATTTTATGAAAAATGTGATGAATCAGGGCAATGCCCAGGCCCATTCGCTAAATTCCTTGAAAAGCGTGGCATTTGTGCTCAATACACTATGCTAGGTACACCACAACAAAATGGTGTAGCAGAAAGACACAATCGTACTCTAATGGATATGGTTAGGAGTATGTTAAGTAATTCCTCTTTACTCACCTCATTGTGGATGTATGCACTGAAGACTGTTGTATATGTGTTAAACAGGGTTCCTAGCAAAGCAGTTCCTAAGACACCTTTTGAACTGTGGACGTGTAACACCCCATTTTTAGAAAACTTGCATTTCATATTTTTCCAATTTAATTATTTTACTAAGCATTAAATTTGTGAATTTATTCCCTAGTTCTTAAAAGAAAGTTTATAATTTATGCAATTTAAGAACTAATATTTTTAATGATGTTTTAAAGAGTTCTGCAGGGTAGCCTACTGGGAAAACGAGATTGATCCCGACTCACTCGACACAAGTAAATAAGGAAAATAGATAAGTTAAATTGAAATGAAGTATAGTTAAAAATTATTTATAATAAGATACTTATATATTTATAACTTGGAAAAAAAAATTAAAATTAAAATTTAAAATTTTTCAAAGACTAAGTCAAATAAAGAAATAAGGATTTAGATTTAAAATTTAATATAAATTCAAAATTTATTTTGAATTAGTCTTTTCTTTTCAAGAGCTTAAAAAATAATAATAAAATAAAAATATGTATATATTTTTTTAATCTGCATAAAGAATACGCAAGTGACGTTTCATTTCTCATTTCTTCTTCACAGCGTTTTCTCTCTCTTTTCTCTGCCTTCTCTCTTTCTCCACTCTCTCACTAAAATCTTTCAATAACAAACCTGCTATTACCTCATCTCCAGTGAAGTGCAAGTCTTTTAGAGGTAAGAACATAAGAAAGTTTTATTTCACGACTTTGTCTCAAATAAGTTTTCTTTAAAGAAAAAGGGGGAAAACAATATTTCTGCTTTTACGTTGGATTTATTTTCTCTTTCCTTTTTATTTCTCTAAAATTATTGGTAAAATGTTGCTTTTGAAACCTAAAATAATTTAGGGTTTGTGATTTTACATTTTTGTTAGAAACCTTGACTTATCTCATTGGATTTACTAACTATATGACTCTTTGGTGTTGATTCATGGATTGCATGTGTTATATGTCATTGCATGTGACTTTTAAGTTATTTTTCCTACTGTGTGTCTCTATTTCTATGGTGTAAGAACTTATTTGGTGATTCTTTGGTGATTAAATCAAGTTGGGTGCCCCAACTATGCTTTGTATGTATAGATTTTGTTGTTGAAATTTATTATGTAATTGCATGTTACTTTCAAAAAGTGTTCTGACCTTTTCTGATCAAATTTTCTCAAACCCCTTTACCAAACTGAAGTTCTGGAAGTCTAGAATAAGTAGTAAAAATTTCAGATTTTTTTGAAGCTATTTTCGATTTAATATGATTTTTATGGTATGTAGCTAGATGTGTTGTGAATCTACTGTATAAATTTAATAATTTTATGACGTGTTTATATTTGATTATAAATTATCTTCTACGAGCTGTCTTTTTAAGGAGTTTTACATAAAAGGTGAGTTTGTAAATTATTTTCTTTAGTCACCTAAGTAATTAAAAGTACAGGTATTCCATAATGAATAAATTGGTTTTGTTGTGAGTATGTTATAACGCTTTTATAATTTCTTTTACATATATGAAGAAATTTTATAATTTATTTTTATTAAGTAAATAGAATTTTTTCTTTGAAGTGTGTTTAAGTTTACAAGTAAGTATATGTTATATATATATATATATGTATGTATTAGATACTAATTAAAGTTAGTGAAAGCACTTTTAGTGCATGGTTATAACTTAATGTTTATAAGACTAAAAGACGACTGAATGTGTCGAGTGCAGTTCGAGACAGTTGGATTTTCGGGAAGCTATTTTGAAACATTCAAATATCAAGAAAGTGGGTAACCTTTCAATGCCTTTTGCATTATTTAGAGTAATTTGTGTGTGTACGAGCAGACAGATTTTCAGATTATGCTCTGTGTGAATTTTAGCTAATGCTCTGTGTGATAAAGCTAGTTGACGAACTATGCTCTGTGTGAATCAAGACAGGTTTACGGACTAAATCTGTGTCAAATGAGTTGGGTCTACGGGCCTAGCGTGTACTCGGTTGACATACTTATTAGTCTTTTTAATGCAATTGTATATTAAATGTTATCCCACTGGGCTTCTCCTTCGGGAGAAGACTCATGATGCTACTTTAAATTTTTCAGGTCCTGTTGACGACGAGGCGGGCGTGTGATCGACTGTGTAGACTCCTCTAAATAAATTTACTACAAACTAAGTTCCTGTAAGAAATGAAGTTAGTACCAGCAAGACTTATGTTATGTTTTAAGCTTTCAAATTTACGTATGGATTACTTGGTCCCGTGGTCGAGTCCCTTTCAAACTACTAGGAAGTAATATTCGTATTTCAAAATGTTATGCATGCATGACTAGCGCACATCTATTATATTTTATTATGGTAAGCTAGTTATGACTTTTATTATACGCTTGATGATCTATTTTTGCAAATGTCTAATTAAGTAAGTGTTTGACTTAGAAATGTGGGTAAGACACGAGTTAGGCACAAGCACGGTTAGACACTTAAATAATTTGTTTTGTTTTTAAAAAAAAAAAGAAGAAGAAAAAAAATACTTGTGTTTTTTATGATGACATCTTCCGCTTTAATCCCTTTAAATTTAAAATTTCTTTGGTTCATTGAGTCAAAAGTGTATTTTCATCGGGGTGGCGCCACTGGGGCGCTACAGCGTGGTATCAGAGCCCGAGGTTGGATTTTTCCTCCTTGGACTCTAGGTCAAATATTTTCTAAATACATCGACATGCATGAAAAATTATACATAGACGTTTTCATCTGTTGATAAAAACAATGAAGGTTAATAAAAGTGAGCCCACAGTCAACACACATCCAAATCGTCTTCAGATAACCATTTGTAATTTTTAAGACTTTATGAAAAGTTATATTAAAAAGACATTTATATTTAAAATATTATGTCTATGAGATTTATGATTGTGCTTGTTGATGTTGAGAAATGTCTATGAAATATGATAAATGAGTATGAAAATGAGAAAGGGAATACAAATGTCTATATGATAAACTGAGAATTATTTTTTTCCTTTTTATCATTTAAAAATATTTATTTACTACTTTAATTTGCAAAACATTGTTCATTGATATTGCATGCATTATTTTAAATAAACCCCTGAGATTGTGCGACCAAGTCCTAACCTAGAACTAGTTGTTTAGGATGGATCGTGATGCAGCCCACAGAGAGCGATATGAGATAGAGTATCGCGAGTGCTTCCAGAGGGGATGGGAGACTATGGGAGAGTTTGTGGTCCGGATTAGCGAAGCACGTAGGAGAGCACGAGTTTTTGGCATGGTCGACACGGACTACGAGGCAGCTAAGCATATGAGGGATAGGGTTTATCCGTTCTATCGAGCGATAGCACGAAGGACCTTCTTCTACTTGACTATCTATGATTGTGCGGAGGGACCCCAGATGAACCTTGAGACTTATAAGTTGGAGTTACATGATACATCGAACAGGTATGATGTGAGGATTCAGGAGATATCAGATTTAGAGGCTGATGGGCACCGCTATACGATGCGTGCGACTGACTCGGCGATCCGCCTCCAGAGGTTGGAGGAACGCATCGCCAAAGAGCGCGTTACTCAGGAGGTTTACAGTGCTCATGCTCAGGAGGCCTACCAGCGAGCCGAGGCCATCCGGGCATCCCTCCAGATGGAGACTGGCTCTAATGTTTTAGCCAGCGAGTACTCTGTCGTGGCAGCGTCGCCTGAGCATACTCCGAGCACCTATTTGCACATTGACCAGATGCTAGCCCAGAGTGGAGATGGAGTAGTACCTGATGAGGCTGGACCGAGTGAGCCTCCCCGTGACGATATTGGACATGCTGCAAAAACGCCCACGCTATGGGCGATTTGATGAGGGTTGTGATGAGAGTTGAGGATTACTTTGTGGATGTATCTTTTGTGTACCGGTAGAAAGGCACAGTAGCCTCCCGGTTTGACTGTAGAAACTATGTACTTACTCCTTTTGTTAACTTTTTGGACGTATCCACTATACCGGTTGAGAGGCATGATGGACCTCCCGGTTAGGCTGTAGGGACTATATACTACCCCTTTTTGTTGTACATAGTGGTAGGCTATATAGCTTTTGCTCTTACTCTAACATACTTAAGACGATGATCCTAACTTTTTCCTATAATATTTGGATGTTGTTGTTATAAAATGAATATTACTTTTATGTAATCAAGTGTTTGCGTTCTTGGGTGTGCATTTGATGTTTCTTGTCCAGAAATGATCTGATCACATAGAAAAAAATTATCTACATTCCTTGTAGGACAATTACTATGGCCTCATCACCATGAGACGTAGACCAAGAGGAACAACCTGTCGGGTAGAATGCAGGTGCTGATTTCGCAAGAGACTTTTTCGCGCAAATGCGAGATTTCATGCAGCAACAACAGCCTGCACCGGCTCTGAACAACCAAGAACAAAATTTGCGGACAAAACCAGTGGTAGAACAATTCAGACGATTCCAACCACCCAGATTTAATGGAAGGGAAGGACCAGCAGCAATCGAAGAGTGGATTGTCGACCTCGAAAGGATCTTTGAACATATGGAACTGACTGATGCGCAGAAAGTCTCGTGTGCAAGGTTCCAACTGTCTGAGGACGCGGGACAGTGGTGGAAATCTCACGAAAGGACCATGACAACAGAGGCAAGACGTGCCCTTGGATGGGAGGAATTCAAAGAGATTGTCCCCAATCGCTACTTCCCACAAGCACTGAGAGACCAAAAGGAGATAGAATTTATGAATCTCCGACAAGGGACCAATACTGTCACAGAATATGAGCGCAAGTTCAATTCACTCTCCCGATATGCTCCACATCTGGTGGACACAGATGATTGTAAGGCACGAAGGTTTGAAAGGGGACTACGTCCAGAAGTGGGAGGAATAGTATCAGGGTTGAGACTACCACACTTTAGGGATGTCTTCGAAAGGGCAAGGATAGTGTCAATGAGTTTGGGCTTAGAGAATAAGCAACGACCTGTGCCGAATCAGTTTAAGAGAAAAGGTGCACTGCAACCTAATTTCAGAGGAAATACTGTCGTCAGGAATGTCCGGCCTTCTGGCGTCATACCCCAAAGGACGATTCCACCATGCCCTACTTGCAATAAAAATCACCGTGAAGAGTGCCTCCTAGGGACGCGCACCTGTTATTTATGTCGGAAACCAGGTCATCTGGCCAACGCGTGCCCTAAGGCAATGAGTAACCAGTCTGGGAATGGGAGGAATGTTGGACCAAGACTGGCAAAGGTATCAAATCCTCGAGGAGCAAACCAGAAGAGTAAGGCCAAGTTGAATGCGATGCCAAATGTTGAATACACTGAGGAAGAAGAGTACCCAGAGGAAGAGCAATTTGAGGAAGGTGACGGGGCAAATGAAACCGTGGCAGGTATGATATCTGTCTCAAATATGCCTGCATATGTCTTATTCGATACCGGAGCCTCGCACTCTTTCATATCTGATACTTTTAAGAATAAACTTAAGTTAGATTGCGTTAATAATGTGAACCTAGAAGTTAGAGTGCCTTCTAGAGAAAATATTAGAATTAAGAGCTTAGCCAGGGGTGTTAGGTTAATTATCGATGGGAAAGACCTACTGGCCGATTTGCATGTGATAGGGATGAAGGGTTTTGACATCATTTTGGGAATGGACTGGTTGAATAAGCACAAAGATGTAATTCGTTGCGTGGAACATGAAGTAGACTTAGAAACATCAAATGGTCAACATCTCACTTTCTATGGAACTAATAAATGAGGGTGTGTACCTATCATGTCCGCTATGAAGGCAGTTAAGCTATTGAAGAAAGGAAAGTGTCAGGCGTACTTGGTGAATATTGTATAAAGGTGGAGAAAGCAAACTTGGCGCCTGCTGATGTATCGATAGTAAAAGACTACCCCGATGTCTTTCTAGAGGATCTTTCCGGAATTCCACCAGATCGATCCATAGAATTTACTATTGACCTTATTCCTGGAGTTGTACCAGTGTCAAAGGCCCCATATCGAATAGCACCAAAAGAACTACAAGAGTTAAAGGAACAATTAGAGGAGTTGTTGAATAAGAAGTTTATCCGACCAAGTGCCTCTCCTTGGGGAGCGCCAGTTTTATTTGTGAAGAAAAAAGATGGGTCAATGAGAATGTGTATTGATTATCGAGAACTCAATCGGTTGACAATTAAAAATAAATACCCGTTGCTAAGAATTGAAGATCTTTTTGATCAACTGAAGAATGCGGGTGTATATTCCAAGATCGATCTCAGGTCTGGGTATCACCAACTCAAAGTCAGGGAAAGTGGTATCCCTAAGACCGCATTTAGGACCCGATATGGTCATTATGAGTTCACTGTAATGTCATTCGGTGTCACAAATGCACCCGCAGTATTCATGGATTTGATGAACCGTGTGTTTCATGAGTACCTGGACAAATTTGTCATTGTGTTCATTGATGATATTTTGATTTACTCAAAGAAGAATGAGCAGCACGAGGCACACCTCAGAGCGGTTCTAGAAGTATTGCGACGGGAGAAATTGTATGTTAAGTTCAGCAAGTGTGAGTTTTGGCTCAATAGAGTGGTCTTTCTAGGGCATGTGATCACGACACAGGGGATAGAAGTTGATCCTGCTAAGGTCGAGGCTGTATTAAATTGGAAAGTACCAACCAATGTGAATGAAATTTGTAGTTTCCTTGGTTTAGTAGGGTACTATTGAAGATTCATTCAAAACTTTTCTCGTATTGCAAAACCTCTCACGCACCTTACAAAGAAGAGTGAGAAATTTGAGTGGACACCCGAGTGCGAAGCCAGTTTTCAGGAATTAAAGAAAAAGCTAACAACCGCACCAGTCCTGACAGTGCCCGAAGGATTTGTGATCTACACAAATGCCTCTAAGACGGGATTGGGATGTGTTTTGATGCAACATGGGAAGGTTGTAGCTTATGCATCACGTCAGCTGAAGGTGCACGAACAGAATTATCCAACACACGACTTGGAGTTAGCTGCTGTCATACATGCACTGAAAATCTGGAGACATTATCTGTATGGTGGGAAGTGTGAAATCTACACAGACCATAAAATTCTAAAGTATTTCTTCACACAAAAGAAACTGAACATGCGTCAAAGAAAATAGTTGGAATTGGTAAAGGATTATGATTGCACTATCCATTACCACCCAGGCAAAGCAAATGTGGTGGCAGATGCACTTAGCAGGAAAGAAGTAGGTCAGTTAGCTTTGCTGCCCATTCAACAAGAACGCTTGATTGAGGAATTTGATAAGATGAGATTGACAATCGTCACCCCAGGAAAGTCAACCTCAATATTAGCTACAATGATAGTTTTGCCAACTTTGAGAGAACGAATAATTGAAGCTCAGAAAAAAGATCGATTCCTCCAGTTAATGAGCAATAAGGTGAAAGTGAATCTAACTAAGGATTTTGCCACAGCCCAAGATGGGGCATTAATGTTCAAAGACAGAATTTGTGTGCCCAAGGGGGAGGAGCTGAGGGATGACATAATGAGAGAAGCTCATAACACACCGTATACTACACATCTCGGTGAATTGAAAATGTACCGAGACCTCAAAGGTAGCTTTTGGTGGAGAGGCATGAAACGATCTATTGTGCAATTCGTTAAGAAGTGTCTCACTTGCCAAATAACCAAGTCTGAACATCAACGGCCAGCCGGATTATTAAAACCATTGGAAATTCCAGAGTGGAAATGGGAACATATGACAATGGATTTTGTGTCGGGATTACCGAGAGTCCAAAACAGCATAAAGCTGTGTGGGTCATAGTCGATAGACTGACGAAAGTAGCGCGATTCATACCTGTCAAAATGAACTATCCAATGGATCGATTGGCCAAATTGTACATCGATGAGGTAGTACGGTTGCATTGAGTACCAGTGTCGATTGTCTCTGACAGTGATCCGCGGTTCACTTCAAAATTTTGGGGGAGTTTGCAGTTAGATATGGGCACAAAATTGAATTTTAGTACTGCTTTCCATCCGCAAACTGATGGACAATCTGAGAGAACGAATCGAATTTTAGAAGATTTATTAAGGACATGTGTTATGGACTTTGGAGGAAGCTAGGAAGATTACTTGTCCTTAGCAGAATTTGCTTATAATAATAGCTATCAGTCTACCATCGGGATGGCACCATACGAAACACTTTATGGACGGAGATGCAGGACACCAATCCACTGGGATGAGGTAGGAGTGAGAAAAATATTGGATCCATAACTAGTAGAAAAATCTGTGGAAGCAATTAGTAAAATCCGAGAAAGAATCAAGATCACACAGGATCGACAAAAGTCTTATGCGGACTTACGAAGAAAGGACCTACAATTTGAAAAGGGTGAGAAAGTATTTCTAAAGGTTTCACTTATTAAAGGAATAGTCCGATTTGGGAAAAAGGGAAAGTTAAGGCCCAGTTTTGTGGGATCGTTCGAAATCTTGGAACGAGTTGGAGATGTGGCATATAGGCTCACCTTAACCCCAGAGTTGTCTGCAATTCACGATGTCTTTCACATATCGATGCTTCGGAGATACGTCCCCAACCCTAGTCACCACATCAAACTTAAAGATTTAGAAGTTAACAAGAATCTGACCTACGAAGAGCGGCCCCTAAGATCCTTGGAAGAAAAACAAAAACCTTGAGGAATCGAGACATACCATTAGTCCTAGTGCAGTGGAATAGACATGGAGAAACAGAGGCGACATAGGAGCACGAGGGAGAAATACTAAGCAAATACCCTGAGCTATTCGAAAAATAGGTGCAAATTTCGGGGGCAATTTTTTTTTTAAAGATGGGGAGAGTTGTAACACCCCATTTTTAGAAAATTTGCATTTCATATTTTTCCAATTTAATTATTTTACTAAGCATTAAATTTGTGAATTTATTCCCTAGTTCTTAAAAGAAAGTTTATAATTTATGCAATTTAAGAACTAATATTTTCAATGATGTTTTAAAGAGTTTTGCAGGGTAGCCTACTGGGAAAACGAGCTTAATCCCGACTCACTCGACACAAGTAAATAAGGAAAATAGATAAGTTAAATTGAAATGAAGTATAGTGAAAAATTATTTATAATAAGATACTTATATATTTATAACTTGGAAAAAAAAAAAAAAATTTAAAATTTTTCAAAGACTAAGTCAAATAAAGAAATAAGGATTTAGATTTAAAATTTAAGATAAATTCAAAATTTATTTTGAATTAGTCTTTTCTTTTCAAGAGCTTAAAATATAATAATAAAATAAAAATATGTATATATTTTTTTTAATCTGCATAAAGAATACGCAGAGTGACATTTCATTTCTCATTTCTTCTTCTTCACAGCGTTTTCTCTCTCTTTTCTCTGCCTTCTCTCTTTCTCCATTCTCTCACTAAAATCTTTCAATAACAAACCTGTTATTACCTCATCTCCAATGAAGTGCAAGTCTTTTAGAGGTAAGAACATAAAAAAGTTTTATTTCACGTCTTTGTCCCAAATAAGTTTTCTTTAAAGAAAAAGGGGGGAAACGATATTTCTGCTTTTACGTTGGATTTATTTTCTCTTTCCTTTTTATTTCTCTAAAATACTTGGTAAAATGTTGCTTTTGAAACCCAAAATAATTTAGGGTTTGTGATTTTACATTTTTGCTAGAAACCTTGACTTATCTCATTGGATTTACTAACTATATGACTCTTTGGTGTTGATTCATGGATTGCATGTGTTATATGTCATTGCATGTGACTTTTAAGTTATTTTTCCTACTGCATGTCTCTATTTCTATGGTGTAAGAACTTATTTGGTGATTCTTTGGTGATTAAATCAAGTTGGGTGCCCCAACTATGCTTTGTATGTATAGATTTTGTTGTTGAAATTTATTATATAATTGCATGTTACTTTCAAAAAGTGTTCTGACCTTTTCTGATCAAATTTTCTCAAACCCCTTTACCAAACTGAAGTTCTGGAAGTCTAGAATAAGTAGTAAAAATTTCAGATTTTTTTGAAGCTATTTTCTATTTAATATAATTTTTATGGTATGTAGCTATATGTTTTGTGAATTTACTGTATAAATTTAATAATTTTATGACGTATTTATATTTGATTATAAATTATCTTCTACGAGCTGTCTTTTTAAGGAGTTTTACATAAAAGGTGAGTTTGTAAATTATTTTCTTTAGTCACCTAAGTAATTGAAAGTAGAGGTATTCCATTATGAATAAATTGGTTTCGTTGTGAGCATGTTATAACGCTTTTATAATTTCTTTTACATATATGAAGAAATTTTATAATTTATTTTTATTAAGTAAATATAATTTTTTCTTTGAAGTATGTTTAAGTTTACAAGTAAGTATATGTTATATATACATATATATATATGTATTAGATAATAATTAAAGTTAGTGAAAGAACTTTAAGTGCATGGTTATAACTTAATATTTATAAGACTAAAAGACGACTGAATGTGTCGAGTGCAGTTCGAGACAGCTGGATTTCCGGGAAGCTATTTTGAAACATTCAAATACCAAGAAAGTGGGTAACCTTTAAATATCTTTTGCATTATTTAGAGTAATTTGTATGTATACGAGCAGACAGATCTTCAGATTATGCTCTGTGTGAATTTTAGCTAGTCGACGGACTATGCTCCGTGTGATAAAGCTAGTCGATGGACTATGCTCTGTGTGAAACAAGACAGGTCTACGGACTAAATCTGTGTGAAATAAGTTGGGTCTATGGGCCTAGCGTGTACTCGGTTGACATACTTATTAGTCTTTTTAATGCAATTGTATATTAAATGTTATCTCACTGGGCTTCTCCTCCGGGGGAATATTCATGATGCTATTTTAAATTTTTCAGGTCCTGTTGACGACGAGGCGGGCGTGTGATCGACTGTGTAGACTCCTCTAAATAAATTTATTACAAACTAAGTTCCTGTAAGAAATGAAGCTAGTACCAACAAGACTTATGTTATGTTTTAAGCTTTCAAATTTACGTATGGATTACTTGGTCCCGTGGTCGAGTCCCTTTCAAACTACTAGGAAGTAATGTTTGTATTTCAAAATGTTATGCATGCATGACTAGCGCACGTCTATTATATTTTGTTATGTTAAGCTAATTATGACTTTTATTATACGCTTGATGATTTATTTTTGTAAATGTCTAATTAAGTAAGTGTTTGACTTAGAAATGTGGGCAAGACACGAGTTAGGCACATGCACGGTTAGGCACTTAAACAATTTGTTTTGTTTTAAAAAAAAAAAAAGAAGAAAAAAAAAATACTCATGTTTTTTATGATGACATCTTCCGCTTTAATCCCTTTAAATTTAAAATTTCTTGTTCATTGAGTGAGTGCAAATGGTGAAATTGGGGTGGGAGTGTAGTAGAAACCGGTTTAAGACAAGTGTTTGGGGTTGACAGCCAAAATTAAGAATTTACAATCCATATGAAAAGAAACTGGATCCAAGAACCATAAGTGGTTTCTTTATTGGTTATCCAGAAAAATCTAAAGGATATAGGTTTTACTGTCCTTATCATATTACGAGGATTATAGAAACTGGTAATGCCAAGTTCATTGAAAATGGTGAAATCAATGGGAGTGTAGAACCACGAAAAGTGGACATTGAAGAAGTTAGGGTTGAACCTAGTATAATGTTGTTGTTCCTAATGTTGTTGAATTGTCACACAATTTACAAGAACAACAACTCTTGTTAATGAACCTGTCATTAATGAACCCATCTTTGATTACCATGTCTTTAATGAACCTATAGTAGATAAACCACAACAAGTAGCATTAAGAAGGTCTGAAAGACAAATAAGACCTGCTATTTCTAATGAATACGTGGTTTATCTACAAGAGTCAGAATTTGATATTGGGATTGAAGATAATGATCTAGTTTCCTTTCACAAGTCATAGAAAGCAAATAATTCTATTAAATGGTTAGATGCCATGAAAGAAGAGTTAAAATCAATGGCTTATAATGAAGTTTGAGATCTAGTAGAATTGCCAGAAGGTTGTAAAAGAGTCGGGTGTAAATGGGTCTTCAAGACTAAACGTGACTCAAATGGCAATATCAAAAGATATAAAGTTAGACTGGTTGCTAAAGGTTTTACTTAGAAGAATCTTATTGATTACAAAGAAATATTTTCACCAGTGTCTCGAAAAGATTCCTTTAGAATTATTATGGCTTTAGTGACTCATTATGACTTGGAGCTGCACCAAATGGATGTTAAGACAACTTTTCTAAATGGGGATATAGTGGAAGAAGTATATATGGATCAGCCTGAAGGTTTTTCTATTGAAGGCAAAGAACATATGGTGTGTAAATTAAAGAAATCGATATACGGACTTAAGCAAGCTTCTCGACAATGGTATCTCAAGTTCAACGATACCATCACTTCTTTTGGATTTATGAAAATCACCGTTGATCGGTGTATGTATCTTAAAGTTAGTGGGAGTAAGCTTATTTTTATGATTTTGTATGTTGATGATATCTTGCTTGCAACAAATGATCTTGGTATGATGTATGAAACCAAGAAGTATCTCTCTAAGAACTTTGAAATGAAAGATATGGGAGAGGCAATTTATGTGGTCGGAATAGAAATATTTCGTGATAGATCACAAGGATTGTTAGGGTTGTCTCAAAAAGCATACATAAATAAAGTTCTAGAGAGATTTAGGATGGAAAAGTGCTCATCAAGCATCGTTCCAATCCAGAAGGGAGATAAGTTCAGTCTTAAGCAATATCCAAATAATGAATTGGAACGATAACAAATAAAAGACATTCCTTATGCGTCAATTATTGGTAGCTTGATGTATGCACAAACTTGTACACGACCAGATATCAGCTTTGTTGTTGGAATGCTTGGTTGTTATCAAAGTAATCCAGGAATGGATCATTGGAAAGCTGCAAAGAAAGTACTGAGGTATTTGCAAGGAACAAAAGATCACATGCTTACTTATCGGAAGTCCGATCATCTTGAAGTGATTGGATATTCAGATTCAGATTATGCTGGATGTGTTGATACTCGAAAATCCACATTTGGATACTTGTTCCTATTAGCTGGAGGAGCAATCTCATGGAAAAGTGCGAAGTAGTCTGTAATTGTTGCATCCACTATGGAAGCTGAATTTGTGGCATGTTTTGAGGCCACGGTTTAAGGGAATTGGTTGCGGAACTTTGTTTTAGGACTAGGAATAGTCGATAGTATTGCCAAGCCGCTGAAAATTTATTGTGATAATTCTGCAGCAGTATTCTTCTCTAAGAACGACAAGTATTCCAAAGGTGCTAAGCATATGGAATTAAAGTATTTTGTCGTTAAAGAAGAAGTTCAGAAACAAAAGGTGTCAATTGAACACATTAGCACAGATCTTATGATTGCTGGCCCATTAACAAAAGGAGTGCCTCCAAAGACATTTATTGGGCATGTCGAAAGAATGGGCATCATTCAAAAATCTTGACTATATTTGACACTTTGAGCTCTTTAATGTTTTGTTTCTGATATTGAATAAAATCCTATTTTGTCATAATTGTATACATGAATGTTTGACTTGAAGTGTAATAGGATCTTGTCTCTAATCAAGACATTTAAGTAAAGTATTTATGAAGTTTTATTTATGAGTCATATTAAGTAGAAAACTAGCATTATGGACATGGAAGGAACTATGTTGAATAAATAATGTAGAACCGTCATGACTTGTGTTAGAATATACTTAGTATTGACATGATGATGAAGTCGGTTTATGATGCGCACATTATGTTAATTAAACCACTTAATTATATATATTACGCCACATGGGCCAAGTGGGAGAATGTAAGATATTATTAATGGTCCATCTTAATTGTGGCCCATATGTAAGATATTTATGGCCTATATTTTCTTATGGTTTAATATATATTTATTCCTCACACTTTGATAGACCGTGTGAATTACAGTTTTTAAATGAGCAGTTTCTTGCGGTAAAAGAAACTACTCCTTTCTCTGCCCATAAAAGTATCACAGATAATTCATTATCACTATAAAAAAGGAATATCATCTGGATATTATATAAGGGGCTAAGGGAGAAGAGAAATCAAATAACTTCTTCATCAACAAATCAATGATTGCACAAGGTTAGTATTTTACAATTAAGTTTTGTATGATTCTGAATGTGAGAAACATGTTTTTTAAGATCCATGTATTATTTAGATTTAAATTCAAAGATCATGTTATTTTGTATGTAATAAATTTTACAGATGACACTCTCTTCCTCCAACTCCTTCATGGTTCCAACATAGCATGAGCTATTTTGAATGTATGCAAATGACTCTTTAAAAATGAGAAAATAGGTAGATGATTGAGAAATTATTGATATACAAATACATACATATCTATTTGATTTTGAGAGAAATAGCGAAAAGGGAGAAGTAGAAGTAGCGAGAAAGTTCTTTACATATTGTACTAATTTGTTTCAGAAAAATAAAAAAGGGGAATCTTAAATGCCGTTAACTCTTTCCGTTATGTATTCTTGAATTGAAACTCAAAATTTTAAAGTATATCCAAATTTGAGAAAAAAATATAATTTCAAACCCTGATTTGAGACAATTGTTAATTCAGGTTTTATTTTGAGACAATTCCCTAAATTCAAGCCTTCATATGAAATTCTTCCATATATTTAAATAATAGAATCATAAATATGTCATATTTATTTATATTTTAATTTTAAATTAATTTATTATAATTATATCATAATCCATGCTAAATATTAGAATTATTATAAGTATGTGAAAAATTATTATACGATTCATTTCGAGTTTATTTTATAATTAAATATGAATAGTTTAAATATCAAAATAGTTTCATGACAAGCTTATAATATAAAAACAGTTTAAACTATTCATATTTAATATAAAAACAAAGTATTAGTAATATTTAAGTTTAAAATATCAAGTTAAAAAAAATTAGGGGTGTTTGGTAAAATTGTAAGGAATTGAATGAATATAGGAATGGAAAGAGTATGAAATCAAAGTCATACCAATCAAATAGGTGAACTATAGATGATTCCTATGATTTTTGGGAAAAAAAGTCATAGTAGAGTCATTCCAAGTACACACTATTACTTTGATTTTCATTACTCACCTCCTAAGAGCATCTCCAATGCTCAAACTCAAATTTGCCACAAACAGTAAAATCATCTCCAACCATTAAACTCAAATTTCAACTCAAATAAGAATATTCTCTTGGAATATTCTTATTTTAACATTCTTTCTACTTTATCTTTGATTTAATAAAAATAAAAATATATTTATTTCAATGATATAAAATACTCTTGCAAAAAAATATGACATAAAATATCAAAATTCAATTATAAAATTCATCAAAAATACATATTAATATTAAAAAAAGTTACATATTAATACAATACAATACAAAATTAGAAAAATATAAATTACATACTAATTGTCTTTAATCTTCTGAATTAGTATATTTTTCCCAAAGATGTTCAATCAATGCGTTTCGAAGTTCTAAATGAGCATTCGGATCTCGATATTTTTATACAAAACGAAGAAAATCTTGAAATCTAGAAGTTTCATTATTTGTCATTTTTAGGGATGGAGTCGTCTACTCTCTCTACTACAATTGGAGCACTAAGATCCCGTTCATCCTCGATTATCATATTATGCATTATAATGCATGCAGACATTATGTTGTGCAAATCACTCGTCATCCAAAAAAGAGCAGGATTCGCTACAATTGCAAATCGACTTTGGAGAACTCCAAATGCACGTTCCACATCTTTTCTGCAAGCTTCTTGCATCTTTGCAAAATATTTTTTTTTTTGGACCACGTGGATCATGAATGGTTTGCACAAGAGTTGACCATTTTGGGTATATACCATCTGCCAAATAATACCCCGTGTTGTACTATTTTCCTTGGATAACATAATACGCAGGGGGAGTAATACCTCTAGTAAGATCTGAAAAAAGATGAGATCTCTCCACCACATTGATATCATTATTAGATCCTGGCATACCAAAATACGCATGTCATATCCAAAGATCATAATTAGCAACAACTTCAAGAATAATGGTTGGAGAATCACTGCGACCTGCATATTATCCAGCCCACGCTCTTAGACAAATTTTCCACGTCCAATGCATACAATCAAGACTACCTAACATTCCTGGGAACCCACATTGCTCACCTATAAGAAGTAGCCTAGCAACATCATTAGCAGTCGGCGATCTTAAATATTTCTCCGAAAAAATCTCCACAATAGCACGACAAAATCGTTTCACACATTCAATTGCAGTAGACTCTCCAATTTTAATGTATTCATCAGTAGCATCTGCTGAAACTGCATGTGCTAGAATACAAAATGCTATTGTTACCTTTTGAAGTGTAGACAAGCCAAGTCTACCACAATAATTTGAAGAAATAAACTTCGAGACATGCGAAACCACCGACGAAACATTGTTTCATCGTATGTTAGATTTTCAGCAAAATAATCATTGAAGAGATTACGATTTGCGACTTCTCTATCACGACGAACCATTCTATGCCCAACAATTGATCCTCCATGAGTGCGCTCGTCATTTGAATTCATTTGCCACCCATAAATGAAATTATTATTGGACACTACCGTTTGATAAAAGTTTTGATTTTGTTGATGAAAATCGAGTATCATACGTTCATACTCTTCATCATCATCATCAGAAGAAGAAGAAGAAGAAGAAGAAGAAGAAGAAGAAGAAGAAGAAGAAGAAGAAGAAGAAGAAGATATATTAGAAGAGCTTGCAGAATTATATTAGAAGATATATAAGAAAATAGAAAGATAAGATTGGTGGAATGAAGTGAGAAATGATTGGAATGCATGCTCATTATATAATTGTCCAGAAAATCACAATCCATGTGCATTGATCCGTAGCCGTTGATAACGAATTTGTTCTTTTTAATCTCAATCGTTGATTTAGTCTGAAAAGTATTGAGAGTGGAGATAAGCACAATCCATGTGCATTAATCTGTAGCCGTTGATAACGAATTTGTCCTTTTTAATCTCAACCGTTGACTTAGTATGAAAAGTATTGAGAGTGGAGATAAGCACAATCCATGTGCATTGATCCGTAGTCGTTGATAACGAATTTGTCCTTTTTAATCTCAACCGTTGATTTAGTCTGAAAAGTATTGAGAGTGGAGATAAGCACAATCCATGTGCATTGATCCATAGCCGTTGATAACGAATTTGTCCTTTTTAATCTCAACCGTTGATTTAGTCTGAAAAGTATTGAGAGTGGAGATAAGCACAATCCATGTGCATTGATCCGTAGCTGTTGATAACGAATTTGTCCTTTTTAATCTCAACCGTTAATTTAGTCTGAAAAGTATTGAGAGTGGAGATAAACACAATCCATGTGCATTGATCTGTAGCCGTTGATAATGAATTTTTCCTTTTTAATCTCAACCGTTGATTTAGTCTGAAAAGTGTTGAGAGTGGAGATAAGCACAATCCATGTGCATTGATCCGTAGCCGTTGATAACGAATTTATCCTTTTTAATCTCAACCGTTGATTTAGTCTGAAAAGTATTGAGAGTGGAGATAAGCACAATCCATGTGCATTGATCCTTAGCCGTTGATAACGAATTTGTCCTTTTTAATCTCAACCGTTGATTTAGTCTGAAAAGTATTGAGAGTGGAGATAAGCACAATCCATGTGCATTGATCTGTAGCCGTTGATAACAAATTTGTCCTTTTTAATCTCAACCATTGATTTAGTCTGAAAAGTATTGAGAGTGGAGATAAGCACAATCCATGTGCATTGATCTGTAGCCGTTGATAACGAATTTGTCCTTTTTAATCTCAATCGTTGATTTAGTCTGAAAAGTATTGAGGGTGGAGATAAGCACAATCCATGTGCATTGATCCGTAGCCGTTGATAACGAATTTCTCATTTTTAATCTCAACCGTTGATTTAGTCTGAAAAGTATTGAGAGTGGAGATAAGCACAATTTGATCTATAAATACCCCGTCATTTCAATATAATTTCCACACTTGAAGTAACCCACTCGTTTTAATTTATTAGTTTCTCATTTCTGTACAATGTCTTTTCGAAAAGTCTCTTATTCTATGGAAGAAGATATGCAACTTTGTAATTTGTTTGTTGAAGTCTCTCAAGATTCAATTATAGGAACAAATCAATCTGGGAACACATTATGGGCACGCATTGAAGAGAAATATAATTCTGCTCTGCCAAACAACACCGCTAAAACTCGAAATGCAAAGTCCTTTTTATCAAAAGCGCAGTATCAAAACTATGTGGATGCATTGCGCAAATTGAGCTTTCAAACCCAAGTGGTGCTTCGAATGAAGATATTGTAAGTTCATATTTTTACTTTATTTATATCTAATATCCATAAGAAGAGCTTTCAAGATTATTTTACGTACTATAAATTATGCAGATGTATAGAGCAAAGATCTTGATGATGCAAGCTTCAAAGTATAAGAAGGGATTTAAGTTTGATCATGTGTTCAATCAGATGAAAAAATTTGTGGATTCAGGAAATTGCAGTCAGAGACGCAATAATAATTTTGCTTCATCACAATCAGATGCATTAGTGTCAGATTCTCCCGTTTACTCTCCTAGTTCATTCAATATTAACTTGAGTGATGACACTGATGGTGGCTTACCATCCCAAATGCGACCAGATGGGGTGAAAAAGGCAAAATTGAAAAGAAAAAAGGAGAAGATTCATCTCGTGCTTTAAAATTTTGGGAAGAAGCAAATCAAAGGATTGAAAATTTAATGATTGAATCAAATACACAACAACGAAGAGCCCTAGAAGAATTTTCAGAAAGAAGGAATGAGAGTGCACAGAGAAGTGCACAAAAAAGAAAAGATAATGCACAAAGAAGAGATGATAAAATCATGTTCATGAATTTGGAAGACATTCCTGATCCGGCTAGACATGAATGGTTTCGAAATGAGAAACTCAAAATTATGCAGAAAAGTTCTCAAGAATCTCAATTTGGAAATTCGTCCACCACTTTTGGACAATATTTTGATGATATTGAAGGGTCTGGAAGTGGTCTACCAGACTACTAAAAATTAATATTATGCATGTTTAATTTTTATTTCATTATGTAGTTTATGCATGTTTATTCTGTATTTCATTTATGATTGTGTGTGGTAGTAGATTTAATATGTCTGTAGTGTTTCTTTAATTTAAATTAGCATGTTATGTTAATGTGTTGTAGTAAATTTTTATTTATTTTGTAATTTAAATTATTAATGTTGTCTTATTAAATATTTATTAGTTACAAATTACACAATTTAACACAATCTAAATCATTTAATATACAAAAATTAAATACAAAATTAAAACAAAAAAATAAAAAACAAAAAATAAATTTAATTATTAATATTGTCTTATTAAATATTTATTAGTTTTAAATTACAAAAACTAAATATTATACAATATTACACACTAATTACAAAATACAAAAAAAAAAAAAAAATTAGATTTGCGTTTGAGAACAGGTTGTGGCATATTTGTCATTTACTGTTCACAAGTGGCAAATTTTCCTCAAATCAGCCAGTGCGTTGGAGATGGAAAAGTGGCAAATTAGAGTTTGCGTTCCATATTTGCGTCTCCATTGGAGACGCTCTAAAGGAATCAACCAAGCACTCTTAAACTATCAAATATTTGACCAAAAGTATCAAAAATTGTATAGTGGTTCATATCATGAACCATGTGCATGTAAAACCTACTCATATTATTATTAAGGGAGTTAAATTTAATTAAATAAAAAAAATAAGAGTTTTATCTCAATATCTCTCTTTACGTGAGTCAATATATTTGAGTTTATCACTACTTCGGGTATTCTCATAATTAACGAAATTAGTGTATGATTTTGTTACTTGTGTTCTTCATAAACATAATCCTTCTCATATGCTATTGTTCCCTACATCAGTAAACCAATTTTATCATACAATTGATTTGCATAATTTATGTATTTGTAAATTATATTAATTGTTTCATTAAAACGTATTAATTATAATTTTATTTATGCAATGTGCGGTGAAAATTGCACAAAATGTACTATATAAATTTCTATTTTTTATGGGAAAATGTTATATTTTCATAATTAGATTATTAAAGTATTGTTTGTGTATAAATTATTTTGTTAGTATTAGTTTTTGTTAAATAAAAGTACCCCCTCCATATTTGTTGTGTTTTCTCATTTGACTTTGACACGAATTTTAATATGAGCGTTATTTATTAATATTAGAAGGGATAAAATGGGTTTTTTATGAGGATGTTTTAGTCTATTTATGAAAATAAGACCGAAAAAAATATATTTTTGTGTATAATTATTAGTGGCATGCGATATTTGTAGATGGATAGTTGGAAATAATGTGATAACTTTATTGTTATTTTTGGTATATAAAAAAAAAAAAAAAAAACCTTTTTGACAAAGTGAGAAAACAAAAAAATGGAGGGAGTATCACTTATTTTTCTAATTTCTTCTACAATATCTTTATTCTAATTTTTAATTGTACATACCATATGTTAATTTATTATTGAAATCAATTTGATCTACATCCATAGTGTGACATGAACTTCTATTGATCATTGTTTTCACAGGTAACCAAATATTTAATTTCATTACAAATTGCTAGTGAAATACACATGTTATTGCAAGGAAAAAAGAACTACAAATATACATGCTATGGATTAAAGATCTACCTAATTACAATTATTGTTAAGACACTTAAAAATGGTCTATATATAACTAATCAAAGTGTTTGTTGAGTGTAAAATAAAACTAAAGAGGTTGAGGTGGCATTTCTTGTGCATTGCTGAGTTCTTGAATTTCCAGAATTTCAACTCTTCTATTCATCTTTTTTCTAATCTTTATTGCAGCATCAGCTGGTATAAATCTCCCACTGATCATTACCATGTTCTCTTGCTTCTCTATCGAGTGTGTCTCTATTTCTTCCCACACCAAAAAAAAAAATCAAAAAAAATGTAGTAATTGTTAGTAATTAAATGGGAGGTATAGTTCATCAATTAATGTTGGGTTAATTGAAAAAAATAACCAGATACCTATCAATTATAATATATTTTTTCTTCTTCACAATTTGATACACCATATTTTTAAGTTGTGCAATTCAAATCACGAATCTATTTTTCACTGTCACGTGGTATGTCAGGTTTAATCTTTTTTAAAAACTTGATCCACACCACATTTATGTTTTCTTATATCCTATTTCCCAAAATGATCGACTTCGTACCAAAAATCTCAAGACCTAAATCGCAAGCAAATAAAGACAATCGGATTAAAATCGATTACAATTACCAAAAAATGAATAGTTATCAATTTTCGGTGAAGGAACACACATGTACCAGAAAATTGCATCAAATAGAAAAGGAAAATAGAAGAATGGCGTCCCACATGGACTCTCACATGGCAGAATTAGGTTCTGACAGCCACGTAGGATTAAGTTAGACTGAAAAATGAATCTATGATTCAAATTTAATATATATACACAAAGGTGATGATTTTTTTTTTCAATTAACCTATTAATTTATCATAATAGAAAATTCTCAATCGTCACTACATGTCTAATTCAGGGACGAATTTGTGTAAACCGTCATTTTATATGAACTCATCCCCTTAATTGAAAATACACATAATAATATAATTAAAAAAAAAATCAGCTTCCCTTGAAATCAAATCCTAAATCGATCGAATAAATATATCTACCTTTCATCCTAAGGAGGACACGTCTCATTTTTCTGCAACAAGAATTGCAATCAAGATTAATCCTCATCACCATACAGTAAACCTGTTCTTGATAACAAAATGAAAAAAAATCAAACTTTTTTCTCAAGATACATTAATTAAACGAACTTGTTAGAACAAATCTTGCCTCTCCTATCAAAGAACTTTGATGAGATCCCAGTTTGATAGCTGGTTGATTGTCCAAAAAATGTTGTGGAGAAATTAAAGGATTGAAAAAAGTATACCTTTTTTGTGTGATGAAAGATCATGAATCTTGAAAGTATTAATATTTCTATGAAAAAGTATGCTTCTTACAACAAGGAATCTAATTCCATTCAATCTTGAAATGGTCATCTTCCCAAACTCTTTCTTGCCTTGTAAAAAACCCTGCATTCGTTACCAAGAAACCATCCTTCATAACTGGGTCTTTGGGGGAGGCAAACTCATTTAAAAGTTTAAATTTAAAAAGGTGTGAAATTAATCAATTTATATATTTTTTTAACACTCTCCTTTCTTGCGAGCTGGATTCTCAATCAAGTGAACAATTTAATATGAACAAAGTTTTTTTTTTTTTTTTGTAGAAATCGAACACATGACCTGGGCTATGATACTTCAAAAGAATTTTATTTTAACTAAAAATTTGAATTTGTAGAGAAATGTGAAATTAATACAATTATAAAACTCACCACAAGAAAATAAAAAATTGGTTATGGAATTTTCCATTTCGTGCTTAAATAGTGGGGATTAACTACATCTCGTCTACGGAATTTTATAATTTATTTTACAACACAACCTACAACATTACCAATGGAACAACTTAGGGGGCGTTTGGTTACATATTTTTTTAATGAAAATGAAATGGAATATAATGCGATTATGGGTTAATGAGAACAATAAAATGATCATGACACCATTTTTTATCCTAAATAAAGTAATCAATACCCATTTTAATTAACTTAATCCCTTCTACAATCATTTTTCCTCAATCATTCCCCTCCACCACTACCAATAAGATTATTTTATCTCTTTTTTTTTTCAAAATTAGATCACAACACTAATGATATAACCACCATGGAAACATTCATTCCTGTAATATATCCAAGGGCGTTGAGGGAAAATACAATTTCATTCTCATTCACATCGAATAGCTTGAAAGAAGTGTCTCTTAAGGTAATTAAATACCTAGAAATAATCCATAGGCAAAACCATTCTAAAAGATAACTTTAGTACACATTGACAATTGCACACGGAAATATTGGTAGATTATTACCTCCGGATTACATTTTCGTAGGCAAATTAATATGAGCAATTCAATATAATCTAAATTTCCTACAATTTTTATTGTTAGGCAAATATAAATGACTATAAACTTGGGATTATCACATACAAATTATTCCATTCTACAGTAACTTCCTAATAGAAAACAACAAGAGAAAAGAGGAACATCCATCATGCATTAAACAATGTTTATATACATCTGTAAACTGTTGCAATGTGTGAGGGTAAATTTGGCAACTAAAAAATGAAGATGAATGAATGTATAGTGAGTTAGAAGTTAAGTGCAGGAAGAGCGGAAGAGGCGAACGGCGACGGAAATCTTGCTCCATGAACTCCGGTGGGAGAGCTGCCGTCCGGCCAGTTTATCGGCGGCACAAGTCAGCGTTACCTTCTTCTCAACAACACTGATCACCACAGATTGTGTCTCTCCTACATTATCCAAACAAAAGCATTCTTACATTTTTTTTATAAATTTTGAAAAGAGATAGAAACATGATAAAAAATTAATCTTGATTTACAATTAGTAATATTTTATAATAAAATCAACTTTACTCTTTAATGAAATAATTAATATTCTGTAACTAATATTTTTTAATGGGGTAAATTGTATTTTTGCAAACACGAGTGGTTTGAAAAATGAAAATACATCTCTCCATTCTTTTTATAAATTTTAAAAATAGATAGAAACATGATTAAAAAAAAATAGTTTTGCTTTACAACTAGTAATATTTTAAAATAAAACTAATTAATATTCTTCAATGAAACAATTAATATTCTTCAATGTAACTAATACTTTTTAATGAAACAACTAATATCATTTAAAATTAATTCCTTATATAAATAATTAATACTATGTAATAAAACAACTAATTACCAATTTCACGATAAAATTAGGTCACACCACAAAACTTTGCCTAATAAAATAAAAAAATGGAGAGGATCTAGCTAGATTGATTGTTTATTTTTTAGCCCAAGAATGTGGAATTGGTCTTAAAGGGTAATCAGATTTTTTTACTTTTCAAGTTGCATTATACATTTTACTATTTGTTTTTTTAATACATGAGCTTTTTTTATGAGTATAAATGGTTGATTTTGTTTTGTTTTTAAATAATACTATCTCCATTCGTTGTAAAAAAAAAATCCTTTTTGCACAAAAATTAAGAAATATATATTAAATGTGTAATGAAATATATGATAGAAAAAAAAAGATAGAAAGACAGAGGAAAATGTGAGATAAATACTTTTCAAATTTAGAAAGACAAAATTTAATTGGGGACGTCTATTTAAAAAAAAATGAAAGCTTAACAAAAAATGGAGGAATATATATACTTATACTTTATTTCAAGAAGCTAGAGTGGGTATTATACAGTACACAACTTTTGTGTATAGTTAAAATCAATGATAAAAAACAAAAAACAAAACAAGACGAAACCTAGTTTTCACACAAGCTGTGGTTTATTGTCGTTGTACCATATCCTTGGCATCTTGTACTTCAATACAAAGTGAGTAAATGCAAGACTGCAATTTTTGGGTAAAAAAGCAAAAACAAATAACACATGTATGTCAATTCTTAAAGATGTGAGGGCAAAAATTATGGGCTTCTTTAGTAGCCAACATCAGCCCAAAGTATATATATTTAAATAATAAGACAAAAATGTGTATACATTAAGTGTATTGTAAAATAGATAATATAATTTTAAAAATTACTTCTTCTTCTTGACGAAGTGATATAGCTCAAGTGGTTAGAGCTCCACTACATATGATCCAAAGGTCATGGGTTCAAATCACCCTTTACCCGATCAAAAAAAAAAAAAAAAAGATACTTCTTCTTCCAAAAAATATATTCGCCTTTTTTTAATACAATTTTAATTAATATTAGTAGTTTATGTATAAATTTGAAATGTGTTGTAGATAAGTGATTTTTGGATAATGATAATAAAATAGTGTGAGGTAAAATTATTACTAAAAATAAAAATGGATTGTACATATAAAAAAAGAAAGTGAGAATAAATTTTCTGGATGGGAGGAGTAATAATCATTTTACTAAAAAATATTAGTTTATTAGTATTTATTTTTCATTGAAAAATATTTATTTTACTCCCTTTGTCCTGGGGTTATTTAACACATTGGCAGGCATACATATTAAGAATGAGTAGAAATTAAAATTTACATTGTATATGAAGAAATTATATATCTTAATTGGTTAGAACTCCACTATCTGTCCTAAAGACTATGAGTTCGAGTCACCGTTTGTCCGATAATAAAAAATTTTAAAAAAATTAAGAATGAGTAGACATTTGAGATGTAATTTTACAAACTTATAAAATAAAGAAATGAGTTGATTTTGTTCTTGTGACCTAAAAATAATGATATTTTGTGTAAAACTTGTGAGTGGAATTTAAAAGAATTTATGAGAGTGTGAAAATTATTATGAGACGAAGGAAAATGAAAAATATGAAAATTGTACAATGAGTGTTACTTGAATTCCTAACTCGTTTTTTTTTTTTTTTTTTTTTTTACAAGAATTTCTAACTCGAATTAATATGTCTAGGACACAACCCTTAATGAAATATTACACACCAACCAAATCAATGATTCATACAATGATCACAACCATCAAATTAATGCAATTAATCATGAAAAAAAACACACACACACAGAAAGCTCGTGCTCAACTAAACATCAGACATCATTTTCTTACAAAGTTCACATTCAATCCAAAACACTTAGCACCAAAATGAGAAAAGTCCCTTTATGAAATAACCTAAAAAAATTACCAAATCCCACATTATATATTATCTCAAAAAGGGAATCCTATGGTGGTGAAATCCACTAACCACCCCCCAAATCATGCTCTCAAGAAAGTCACCACCGCCGTGGACCACCACCTCCACCACCACCACAAGAATTCTAGAGAGAGAGAGAGTAAGGCTTACCATTCATTTTGGACATAATTTCAGCCACCCTCTGCTGGCACTTGGGACATCGAAAATCAGCTAAAAACACAACTTCCTGCACCTAATTTCAAGAAACCATCACATTAGCTTATTATCACCATCATCATCATTTTCTTTTTTTTATCGGTAAATGTTAGTTGTTACTGGTTAGAAGTTAATTCACCAAGTCTCCTTACAATTTCAAATTCTCCAAGCCTCCTTATACCTCCAACTCCAAATTCGTTTCCAAAGGGAATCGAACCTGGTATCCCACTAAAGTGAGGAGCGCAGTGGCCAGTGGGCTTATCATCGTCATCTTTTCAAGAAAATTCAAGAAAGAAAAAGAAAAACTCACAAGAGGCAGGGCTAAAGATTCGACTGCGGCGAGGGTGATTCCGGAAGTTCGGCCCACTTCCGGCGCCGCCTCCGCCTTCTTCCATTTCATCAGGGACATGCTTCAGCCTTGTGACTTCTCACTTTGGACAAAGAAAACGATCATAAATAAAGGGAGGCAGTAAAACCCATTTTCATGAGTGATGAGAAAGATTTTAGCAGCGGTGAAAATGATTTACCAACGCTTGGAACAATGATATGGATTTATAAGACATGGCTCTTAGGTAGGAGAAAAAGTTTGTCTTGAGAGTTGACAATTATGGTTTAAGCTCAAAAAGGGCCCCCCACTTTTGATTAATTCAATTTTTCTTCATTCATAATTATTGTAATGAGGTTGCTTTAAAGACTAACCATCTCACACATTAGTTGTAATAAACCAATCAGGTCAAATTTAGATTAGGTAATTACTATAAGGGTAAGATTAGGCTGCTTTTTTGAGTTTGGCTGATGCTCTGGGCCCCCTTCTAAGAGTTACTCCCTGTGTTCCATTAAAAATATATATATATATATATATTTGTTTTTGATACATAAAAAAAATAATTTAATGTATTATATAAGTAACAATTGATGTAAATAAATATAATATGTATGGAATAAATGTAAGACAGTGGTCGGATTTGATCACATGTCCACTTGTGGACACAAACTTATATACCCTCCACAAATGAAGTGATGGGCATGTGATCAATTCCGAGGGAGTGGTATACCAAAGAAGGAAACATGAAATTTTTATTGAAACATAATAAAAAGGAAAACAAAAATCTTTTACTGGGACGGGGAAGTATATCATTATTTAACACCAGACGTGTATTTATTAATATTAATAGAATATAAGATGGAATACATAATTGGGATAGAAAATTATTTCTGGACGGACTGTCCTTGATTACTGATGTCAAATTCTTGTGTGCAATTGGATATTTTAACCTAATTTTAATTTAATTTTGAGTATATTATGACCAGTTTAGGATTGGATCAAGATTAAATTGAAATTGAATTAAAATTGTGTGCACACAAGTATGATTCATTACTAATTTAAGATAGTATTAAAAATAAATTGAGACGAGTTGAACATACAATTGATGAAGTTTGTTTGATGACATTGTTTGAAATGTAATCAAGCTACATGCCTTACGTTTGTATCTGATTGATAATTTATCAAGTTCAAACTCGAGTATTTTGATATTTCTATACACATTTCATCTTTTTTTACTTATTAAACTTGATCTCGAGCTGATCTTTAGATCTTGGTAAATTAATTAAAAATTCGTTCGAACTTGTTTAAAATTTAGATAGAACTAAACAAAAATTAATTGAATAAAACGAAGTCGAATCGAATACCCAATACCAAATAGTTTACCTAATTTTCAGTCCTAATTTCAGACCGGTGTGAAACTAATGTTACTTCCTCATAGCTTCATTTTATTCATTTAAAATTAAAGATCGATTATTATGGATAATTAAACGTGGTCTATACAAAGTAAAAAACAACACGCAAGATCCATCATGGGATGTCATGTATGTCTTTTTATACTCAATAGTATTATTTAATCACAATTTATAATTATAAATTGTTGATTAGACTTGCGTGATCTTATTGCTTGCACATTATAGAATAATGTCTAGATTAACATTTTTAGCAATGGCTGCGGCAACCGGGTTGACTTGGTTATCATAAAACAAACAAAAAATGCTGGTAATTGTATGGATACATTTAATTAATGAATATATCAATTATAAATATATTAATTAAAGACCATAACTTGTGATGATACCGTCGAGGAAATTGGTTACAAAGAGATCCATGTCTAATAAATCAATATTATTTATAATCTATAATATATATAAAAGTGATTGTGTTCGTTAAATATTTTTTGACAATTTTGTCTATCTCATTTTCCAGTCTTGTGTAGTTTAATTCTTAATTAACCTCATTTCTTTTTTCTCAATAGTTTTTTCTCTTCAACAATATAACGCTTTTTTCCTTTTTGTCTCTTTTACCCCTCCATCTTCTCAAGCAATTTAACATTTCTTTTCATTATATTTTTTAATAAAATAATTAATACTATAAATTAATTTCACGACACTATGGTTATGTTTGGTTAGAGATGGTAGTAGATGGGATGGAGGATGGAGATGGAAAATGGGGATGGGGTAATCCAGTGAATAATAAATCTGTGTTTGGTTAGGGATGGAGAAATAGGGGTGGATGGAGCTTTATATCAAATCAAAGTTGGTGTTGTATTATTTTAATAATATTAGTAGGTTGAGGTAATGATTGAATGATTGTGATAGAAGATGATATAATATTATATTATATTATATTATTAGTTAGTGGGGGTAATGATTGATGATGAGAGAGAGAAATAAATATAATGTATATATTTAATGTGAAAAATAGAGTTGATGTAATAGTATTGAGATATGTGAAAATAGGTGTGTAGAGATGCATTATAGAGTTGGATGAGTATTTGGATAGGGTCAATCCAAAATAGAATGTGATGGGGGATGGGTCATCTACATCGGGATAGCCTCATCCTTAACCAAACACACCCTATATGTTTTGCCACCTAAGATTACATTTTCTAGTGGGAGCTCTAATCAAAACTGGAAAAAAAAATAGAAATTTTCAAAATCACTTTTTCAACAACTATATGTGTTGCCGCCTAATGCCATCTCCAACACTTCACTCTACTCTACAATCAACTTAACACTACTCTATTGTAGAATCAACAACACAACCCCAACAGTTTGCATTATTTTTACACTATAATAGAATATTACATTTAGATTCTTCATATATTAAATAAAATTTATTATTATTATATAATATTAATTTTATAATATTAACAAAAATTTGACCATGTTTGGCCTGCTATTAAAGACTATTTGCAGGTCCAGGCTCAAACTCATGGTGGAATCTCTTCAGATTTTGACGAAAATATGTCGGAGTCCCCTAATTCCCCTAATCCTTCACGCCCTTCATTCACCATTAATTTAAGTGATGAATACAATATCGGCGGCAGTTCTCAATCACAGCGTCCCGAGGGGGTCAAAAAGTCCAAATTGAAGAGAAAACAAGGTGAAGAGAGGTTTAGTTTTTTACAAACTATCAAAGAGGAAACGAGAAACTTCGAGAATTATTGGAAGGTTCAATTGAAAAAAATGATCGTGGTTTGGAAGTATTACAGAAAAAAGTGGAAGTCGAACAAGAAAAAAATAGAATTCGTCAACTAGTAAGAGACGATAAAATCATGTGTATGGATCCAAACTCAATTGAGGATCCTGAACGTCGTATGTCATTGAAATTTGAGCAACAACTAATTATGCAGAAAAGAAGACAAGCACACATGATAAACACTAGCAATACCGTGTTTGATATGTTTGGGGGATTTGAAATTGGTCTTTCTGATTATTAAAAGCTATATTATCCGTCTGTTTTTTATGATCGTTTTTTATCTATTAGTTATTATGATCATATGTCTTTTTTGTTATATAATTTTATCTATTTGTAGTAATATTATGTAATCGTTTTCATTATTGTAATGTTGATCATTTTATTAGTAATGTATATTATGTTTTCAATTAAATGAAGTGTTTTAATTTTCACATTATTTTTAAATATTTAATTTTTGTGTAGATAAAAAAATAAATAAATTATTAATATTAAATAAAAATAATAATTAATTGAATAAACACCTCAACACTATAATTTATATTTACATTAAAAAACTGTAAAAATACATAAAATAATTTTTTAAAAGAAGGAAAAGAAAATAAAAGAATTAAAAAAAGAAAAGAAAATAAAATAAAAGAATTAAAAAAGAAAAGAAAAGAAAAAATAGCGCATACACATTCCACTCTACAAATGGCGCAACATTTGTTATATCCGTACAACATCTTACTCTGGCGCAAGTTTAGATTCAGTTGTTGGGGTCAAAATGTGGCACTTTGCGTCAACCTATTACCTTGCTGGAAATAACAAGTGACCTAGCCCACCTGACCATCGGGTTCCTCACTTTAGTGGGAGACCCGGGTTCGATTCCCCTTGAAAACGAATATTTATTGATAAAACAAAATAAATTACCTTGCTGGAATGGCCTAACATTACATCTTCTAGTGGTTCTATTTTCAAAATCACTTTTTCAACATGACTATGCTCAAATGAGTAGAGTCAAAAAAATACACCCTAAATTCAAAATCGAATTAAACGGAACACTTTTAGAAGAGATGATCTCATTCTTGACTCATTTTACATAATTGATATCTCTTAACATATTTAATACCCCTATCTACATATCTAACAATTTCTTTTTCCATATCTGACAATTTCTTTTTCTAATTCTCATTCTGAGATATTTCCTCTGTCCCATAAAAGCTTTCACACTTTTCTTTTTCGTCTATCCCAATATAAGTTTCACACTATTAAAATGAAAATTTTTTTATAAACTTCACCATCACAATTTTCACTAATTTACACAAATATCATTATTTTTACTCTAACATACACATATCCTAATAAAATTTTTTTACTATCCCTCAAAACTTCAATCATTACTCTCTTTTTTTAAAGTGTGTTTCCACCTGCATATGAAAATTTTCCAAAACGGAGGGAGTATTTGATACCCTATTGATTTTTCAAATCCCATCTCATGTAATATATATAAAACAGTCTCATACGAATGTTTAATAAGATTTTCAATATTGTTATGTCGATTATACCAGAATAATGCAGATTACAATTCTATACATCAAAATGACTGGCACAAAACAAAGCAAGCATCAAAGTGTGAAGTCATAGGAAACCTTTATAAGCAGCTAACATACAGAAATCTATAAGTAATGATTTCATTTTAAAAAATAATTACAGCGTCTACAAAACTACAAAGGGATTTCAGAAGAAATCAAGACATACAACCTATCCTAGTCTAATCTATAAAAGTAGAATATCTCCTAAATGTTATTCTGCTACACCAAAACTGCCCGTAAATTGGAGGCACAAGGCAACCTGGAAATCTACAGTCTAAATCAGTTCGAGCACCAGCAAGATTGTACAGATGCACCCACTAACCACCTGCCACAAACACGTCGGACGAAACACACGTTACCTCGACATAACCAAGGAGGGGACAACCGATGAGCTGAAGTGAGAATCATTGGCGTATTTGCAGTTGTCTCGATCCAACTTCAACGTTGAATTTACTAAAAACTTCTCGAATGTCTGCAATCCCGCCTCAACACTACTTCTATTATTACCGAATTGTCCCTTGTGGACAGGGCTACGGCTGCGTCTTCTTTTTCCCGATGCTTTCCATCGCAAACGAGCAAGTAAACAATCTTTTAAGAGATCTTGAACACCTTGAGGAGGAGACTCCTTTGGAGCCTTGATGTGATTACCTAACATTGAGTCATTAACCTTAACTACCGGTTGAGGCGGAGAATCAACCTTGATAGGGGCAGGAGGGTCTTTTGCATCAAACTGCAAACCATCTAGTTTGGCGTCGGATATTTTGTTACTATAGAATGCTGATACACGGTCAGGCATCGGGTTGATATTTTGCCATCCATTGTCGATCCATTCTTTAGAGTGCCTCAAATCACCAGGACTGAATACATTTTCATGCTTTTCCCCTGCAAGTTATTTTAAAAAATATTAATGTTAAAATTCATCTTTAGTTTCAGTCGAGCTAGGGTTGTAGCAAGTCGTGCATTCTTCCACACAGTCGAGCTCGAGTCCAAAAGAATTACGCTCGACCGAGTTCGAATCAACCCGAGTTTTTTAATCGAATTGAGACGAGCTTGACATTACTAGACTTGACTGACTCGTTTACATCCCCTAAGTCGAGCAGAAGATACAAAATATGATATAGATGTATATACCTGGAAAATAAACATTCAGCCTATCTTCAGACTCTTTCTTCACAACAATTCCTTCCCACCAGCCATCATGCCACCAAGCATCAACAACACTGCCAACATTTACTTCACCAGAAATGTCGGACAACCGGTGTGGTCTAACGATGGTCCTTCCAGGCAATCGAATTTCAAATGCATCAGACGCAGCAACTCGAGACATCAAGATCCACTCCTGCAGAGTTTAGTAACAAAATATTGTCAGAAAATTCAACGAGCAAGAAAGACATAGTTCAATATTTATTCACAAAAATTAACATCACTCTCACCTCAAGACATTTTGAATCATCAAGTGCGTCCTTCAAATCTTTGTACTGTACTTTGACCTTATCTTTGTGCTTCTTAATGATCACAGCCCTGAACCAGCACCCCCTGATGCCACTATCTTGAGAGAGGACCTCAACTTCCGAGCCAATGACCAAGTATTGCCCGGGTTTTGGAATAGCATTATCTTGTACAGATAAGGAGGCATTGGAGAAACCTTCCTTTCGTTTGTCAGGGGACTTGAAATGTAAATCACCCTCTTTGGACAATCGAATTTTTTTATTGGGTCTACTTGGCTTGAGATCATCCGAAGAGGATTCAAGTAGTAAAGTTTTGTTCTTGAATATTTCCTGTTCCCAATAACCTTTTATTTGTGTTATGTCATAAGGCTTTAGATCATCATTATCAAACAATTTACAGCACACAAAAGGCATCAACCCCATACGAGTTGCTTCACTGGAGAGTTTCTCATAATGCTCAGGACTGAGAACAGTTGCTACTCCATCAATGCACTCTAGGTTGAGATCTTGTAGACAAAGAGTAAAGAAAATCTCTCTGTCATTATAATTTTGTGGTAAAACAAAACCAACCTCATCAATTTTGTGAAACCATCGTACCACAACCATCTTGTTGCCTTTGGTGTCTTCATACATATCATCCAAGTAAGCAACAAGCCGGTTGTCTTCCTCTGCTAATACATACACAAATTCTTGAGCCTGGGAAGACAAACAAACAAGAGCATAGACAAGTCAAAATGAATGCACAAATATGAACACAATATTAGGCAAACAATAAACGAAATAAAATAAGGACTTGGGCGAGAAAACTTACAGAAATTACAGCACCATTTCGACAAAATGACTGATAATGAGTCCGCCTTTTGCGGCACGTCCATGAAGAACCCAACCAAGTGGATTCAGCACCATACTGACTAGACTTGTGATTCAGAACATTCTACAAAGATCCAACGAACAAGGAAAACAAAAAATTTAAATCACATACTCAAAAGTATAACTTAAGCAATATGATGAAAAGAGATCACACACTTAGCTAACCTCGATAATATTATCATCCAAATTTCTCTTCATCCCACCTCCAAAATGTCTGCTGCTAGAATTATTAGACCTTTCGCCTGAAACCACAATAAAAGAAAAACAATGAATACCCAGATTTTTATACATTAAAATCATGCAATTTTTCAAAAAAAAAAAAAAACCAAAGGGAAAAAGAAAAGGAGACAAAACCACAACAAAACATCCAAATTTGTGTTCATTAAAACACAGAATGAAGAAGGCAAACACAGAACAAACAATATATTGGCTCAAGAGATCATTGTAGATGTTAACCTAGAAATGAAATGGGGATACCGGCTCTCAACCAGCTCTTAGAAATTGACCTAATATTCCTGCAGCCCAGATAATTGTCAGTCCTTGCAAAAGCGTGGCATCACAACCTTTGAGGCGGTGAAAGTCGTGATTGCAAGCGAAATTAAACGTTAAAACCAGGGAAAAATTCAATTCAAATAATTCCAAGATTCAACAGAAATTTGAGCACCGCCTGAAAAAAGTGTGGGGAAACAATTTCATCAAAGAACGCCTACCCCATTAAAATCCATCGAGAAACCCCAGAAAAACCTTCCTCCAGTGAGAGAATAATCAAAATTGACGAAAAGTCAAACAATTCCCTCAAAATCATTTAGAGAAGTGCATCTACAACCCTTAGCCTTAAAATTCGAGGCCAAAAACCATCATTTTGCCTCAAATTTAGAAGCAAAGAGTTGCATGTAAAATCAACACCTTCCCAAAAAATTTCTTTAAACTGTCCTACGTCCTTAATTATATTTCTTAGACAAATTCAACCAAATGAGTCATTTTTCCACGTCCTGCACTCAGATCTGGTGAATAAGTTCATCCATTTCAAAAATTGGCAAAAAAAGGGGTAAGAAGAACACTAAGCATATAACCAAAAAATTAATTGGCACACAAAGTTTTGATTTGAAAAAATCACATAAACGGAACTGTTAAGGCACAGATCTGAAAACTAATGGTAGAAAACCAAAAGTACAGACAAAACATATCTGAAAAAACGAAACAAATTTTGCAAATCACCCAAAAAGAATTAATAGACAAATTAACAAGCACCTGTGAGGATTGAATTAAGCCAGTCAACGACCTCTCTTCTAGACCTCAGCTTCTCCCTAGAGAATCCGTTCAAAATGGAGAGCAACAATTTATTGTCCTTAATTCTGTAACGATAGGTCATATGCCTGGTACTCCTGTCCTTCCCCACAACCACCAGATCTCTGCCGCCGCCGCCGCCGCTCCGTTAAGGTAATAGTGAACCTGCCGCCGTCCCTTCTCGTTTGACACCACCTCCTCCTCCCAATCGACATACGCCGCCGTCGTATTATCCGCCATAGCACCCATCAATTTTTGAACAACGCAAAAGGAGAGGATAAGAAATGCAGGAAAACGAATTTCCTTGTTTCGATTTTTTTTTTTTTTTTTTTTTTGTTCTTTCCGTTTTGTGAAATGCAATGTAATAAAAAAAATTCGATCTTTTGAAAGTGTGAATTTATAGTGGGGGCCTAGGGTTAGCGATTGTAATTGACGGTTGAGATTGGCTTTGGACATTGCGATGAAACGGAGGAAACTCGCACGAAGTTGCGTTGCGTGCGTTATTTTATGTTTTACGTAAAGGTCCCTCAACTTATGATTATTTCTAAAACTGACCTTTTCTTTAATCGACGGAAATTTATATTGCATTGAGAATTTTTTAATTAATATTAAGGACTCACTTGTTTTTGAGGTATTAAATTTTGAATGATAGTGAAATATGTGATACATTTGACTTTTTATGTATTTATAAGTGTTTGTTTATATATATTACAACATAGTTTAACACGAGTCATAATATTTTTAAGTGTTTGTATTGAGAATTAATTCGTGTGATAAATTAAAATTTTACAATTATACCCCTATTTACTATTTTTTTTAAAAATAAATAATGGATATTTTTGTCAATTAACTTGGTATTAAGTGGATGAATATTTTAATACCTCATAAAGTGAGGTCCATTTTCACTCAAAAATGGGAAAACTTATATTAGGCTTTCATATTTTTGCGGGTCATAGGTATTATAAATCAACAATAACAAATACTTAAATTTTAGGGAAAACAAATTATATTCTTAGTAATCCCTCAAAACAAACATATCATAAGGATTCGTGAAATTATAGTTTAGATATAAAATTTGCGGATATTAATTGGGTAGCTTTGGGCTAAATAAATGTATTTAAAAAATTGTACAAATGTAAAACATAAAAATTTTCTCTCATGTTTCTTTACTACAAAGTCAAAATATGTGTTGCGGTAAAGGCTAATACGTATTACTGTAAAAACTAATAATAAATAGAAAATTTTCATATCAAGGCCCAATTTTATGTTTAAGTCAATATGAATACTGATTTTACAAGTGACTCAATTCAAGACTTACTTTTTACTCTTTTTTTTCTCAATTTTAGGTTTAGTTCAAAATTGTATTGTTTCAATTCAAGGACTATAAACAATCAAATGTCTAAATTTAAATTATACAACATGATAAATATAAAAAATATCTTCATTAATTTGAAAAAAAAAAAAAGAATTGTCATTAATATTCTTAATTAATGATGCACGTCTGTAATTTTTATTTCTGTTATTTTATATGATTTTAATTTATTTGCATTGTAAGACTTTAACTTGGAAAAAAGATAGTTAATATTATTTAAAAAGAAAATAACACCAAAACTAAAATAATGCAAGATGATAATTTTTTTAAATATACATAATAAAATATTATTGAAGATTTTTCTTTTCCAAATCAATGAGGTATTTTTTTTATAACATATATATGAATGATACGCTAGTTTTTCATAATCTTAATTAGCGTATCATTCATATATAAACAACTTTTATAAACATATTACTATGAAATAACTCTCATACAAAAACTATTAAAAAAGTCAACTGTGCAAGTTAATCCAGGACGAGAAGAATAATTTTTTTGTTGTGCCTTAAAGTGTATGATCCAGATTTTTCATCATTTCATTATTTGAGGCAAATTATTGTTCATGTTGCTTGATTGACTCGTAAAATCTTTTATTCGTGTGTTTTCTGCCATCTTTTTAGAGTGGGGAGCGAGTTGGCTCTGGGTACCACTTGTAATGTTTATTAGGGTGAATTGTGTATGCTTTTAGTGGGATTAATTGCTCATTTTCATTCAAAGTATTAGTCATTTGCACTAAAAGTATTAGAAAGATGAGCTTAATGGTTTTGCAAGGTGTTTTCTCTCGTTTTCAGGGTTATCAGTTGAATTTGAGCAAACGAAGCATCTAGGCATTCATATGGGAATGAGACGATCGAGTTGGGTGAAAACAGAGGTCGGAAGCGCTCGTCAGGAGTCTAAAAATCCCTGGACTCGACCAGAGATCGAGCCCGGAGACAATTCAAAGAAGTGCATGAAATGAAGGAAGCTCGACTCGAGGCTGGTGCATTTTTTGCAAAGCCGCGGGCACGACTTAGGGAGCTCAAGTCGAGGCTCCCGAGCTCGACTCGAGGCTCGATCTTTTTCCTTTCTTCTCCATTTAACACCCTTGGACGCAAAAAACAGAGGATGAACAGTTATTAGCAGTTTCAAAGCTTAGAGTAGGCGATTTTCTGGATTCCCAAGCCAATTCTCCCTTCCAACATTGAATTCCACAAGATTTTAGATAGATTTCTTTCATTTGATACATAGATTAGTGATATCCTCAATAGTTTAGAGATTGAGAATTGTAATTTCAATTGGAGTAGATTGTCAAGGTTTTGAAGATTCAAGCAAGCACTCATTGATCATTTACAATTGGTGATATTCTTTCATTTCTTCTAATCAATTACTTCTTTGTAATTGTTATTTCCCCATAGATTTTGCTTGTAGCACCATGAACTAATCTCTTTGTGCTTTGGGTAATGAAAATCAGGGATGAATTGATTGCTTGAACTATAATTGTCGTCAATTGATGTTTAATTGAAATAGAATAGTATCCTAATTGATGATTTCTATTGTGCTTTATGCATGTGTGTCTTATTGATTCTTGTTGGACAATCCTAACTATAAATGAGAGTTGTGTTAACATTGTTCGGGAGAATCGAAAAATACATGTGTATGATTGTATGTGTTGAATGCTTAGTCAATCGAGAGATGCTTTGCGTTTAGAACCTTCATCATTAGGCATCATATAATTGATAGAGATATTGTTATATGATCGCGTTGCTTTCTATTTTTATTAAACTTCATTTGGTGCAATTATAGTTATGATCAAGGACTCCTCAATTGAAGTTATCCGAAGCATTCCCCTCACTTAGCTTTTATACGAAGTTTGATAGTTTGTTTCTTCCCTATAGCATTTGCTCATTGTTTGTTGGTATTTTGTATTTCATTAGTAGCTTTTGTAGATTGATTAGATAAAACTTGATTTTGCTTCAATAGTCACGAGCATTTTGTATTCCAGGGACTCATTGTATTCGCATTCTTTGAGTTCGATAACTTGGTTGTGTCTTAAAAATACTTACTACTGAAAAGCTGCAATCAAATGTCCAAACGTTAAAGATGGATTAACGAGGGGGAAGTTTCATTCAATTCAAATAAAGTGTTCGATTACAACTAGCGGGACTCTGAGGGATAAGAAAATAACAAATAACAAGGGCAATGGAAATGGAATTCACAGCCGCATATTCACATAGCTGACTCTCTCGGGTTTCTCTCGTATATGGAAAATAGGAATAACAATGCCTCTACCAGTAACAATTGATTCGGGTGAAAATTGCATGATTTTATTGAGTTTATAATGCCTATTTTTATATAATTTCATGTTTTATTGCTCAAATTTAACTAATTACACTTGATTTAGAGAAATGGTGTATCTTGTTTATTTTCTAGGAAAAACGAGCTTAAAATGAAAGAAAACTCAAGATTAGTGAAGAGAAGCCTAAAAATCAAAGTTGCAAGATGACACGAGGAAGAAACGAGCAAAAAGGAATAAAAAATGAGTCAAGAAGGAGGTGAAATGGTTAAGAAAGCCTATTTTGGAGGTGTGCTCGACCAGTCTTGATAGAGCGTTGGCGAACCGTCGAGCTCCACATGTTGATTTACAAGACGACACAAATTTGAAGAGCTGCTCGACCAGACATGGCCGAGCACAAGCTGCATGGTCGTGCAGTCTTCAGTAGCTTAAGAGAAATCAAGCAAAATATCGGTGCATGACCAGCCATGGTCGTGCAACCCTGCCTGGTCGTGCAAGGAGGTCAGACCAAGAAAATTGTATTTTTTTAAGTCGTGTGGTCGTGCACCGATGCACGATCGTGCAACCCTGGACAGCTCAGCAAAATCGAGAATTAAGCCCTAGAAAGAAGTGTCACAACACCAAAGGGTATAAATACCTCCAAGCTCGGTTTTTAGAAAGGAGCGACAAAAACACATACACTTACACACACTTGGAGGTATTTGGATCATCTCTTTCATTTCTCCTTCATTTGGAGCAACAAAACATGTTTTGAGCTTGGATTGTAATAACATTTCATCCCTAAGAGACCAAGCTTCCATTTTTCTCTCTTTTATTTCAGTTTTAATACTTTAATTTTGTAATAGTTTGATTATGTAGGAATTTTCCTAGAACCATTTTGGTTCTAGGGATTGTGAAACCTAAATTGATATCTATGGTTTAATTCCTCTTTTTTTTTTTTTTTTTTTTTTTGTATTTGTTGGTGATTTTTTTTTTTTTTTTTATCAAGCAAGAATTTATTTAAAGGGATAAAAGAGTAAAGTTACAAGGCACAAGGCATGCCTAAAGAAAAGACAGCAGAAGTAAAGATAAAAATCAGAGACAACAGAAAGCCTAACAACCCAAAACCATATGAGGATTATGACTTCAATCTAAATACGAAAACGAGTTGCACTCAAGGTAAACTATACTAAACCAGCTCCAAAGACGAGCCCTTAGTTCTTCAAAAATCTTCTCAGTCTTGATCTCCTCATAACAAAATATGTGAGCGTTCCTCCATTTCCAAATTATCCATGCCATGCTAATCCACACAGTAACAGCCACCTTTTTGCCTCTCTTCCCCTTTAAGAGCTTTTGATGCAAACAAAGATTTACAAGCGGGTTCGAATGCAGCGCCATCGGAAATCCCCACCAATTAAAACACCTCATCCACAAGTTATAAGCAAAATGGCAAGTGAAGAAACAATGTGAACTTGTTTCCTCTTCTACTCTACAAAAACAACAGACAAGATTATCATTATTATGTAAAGCTCCTCTATTCAAAAGGTTCACCTTAGTCGGTAGACGATCCCATAGCAAACGCCACGTGAATGCAGTCACTTTCAAAGGTGCATGACTTCTCCAAATCAACCTGGATCCTCGTTCTCTCGATGGATTAAACCTGTTTGGATCTGGACCAGGCGCCACAATCTCATAAACTTCCTTAGTGATGTATTCAAATTATCATTTATTATAAGCATGTTTTTATTGGTCATGATTATGTGCTTTACCTATTATAGATTGAGTTTAATTGAGAAATTTGATCCAACAATTTACCTTAGACACATGACTTATTAATTGTCACTTGAGAAAGTGAATAATTAGTGGGAAGGTATTAAGAGTCTTAGGGGGTTATTGAGTTGATTATGCTAGTAGGGTAGAGATGCATGCTAGTGTAAATTTCCTTTGATTTGGTTGGATTTATATTTTTTTATCAGTAAAAAAAATGAATATATTAAAAAATATTTTTGGGTATAAGGAATACCTAAAGAGTTATACACTTACAGAGCTACAAAGGATGAAAGAAAACATAGAACCAATCAACCTAGAGAAAGAATTATACATGGATTGGCGTCCCAGTCCGAGAATGATAAAAACCCTACAAGAGTTTTCTTTGATTGTGAACCAACTCCAAGATCTCGCCTTGAGCTCCTAAATAATTCTTCCAGCCTCAAATTCTTCATTTTTAAATACTTTTGCATTTTTTTGTTTCCAGATTAACCATATTAAACCAATCCAGACTCGAGACAACAATTTTTTTACCTTTTTTCTCCTTTAGCAATGTACTAAACATCTGCAGGTTTATGACCGGATTATAATGCATAACCATTGGCATCTTGAGCCATTCAAAGTAGGACGACCAGATTGGAGCAACTTGGATTATAATGCATAACCATTGGCATCTTGAGCCATTCAAAGTAGGACGACCAGATTGGAGCAACTTTCTTACACGTGAAAAAAATATGACACCCATTCTCTTCTTCTTCTCTACACAAACTGCATTTTAAATCATCGTTTTCTGAAAGAATTTTGCGCCTTTGAAAGTTTTTTTTGTTGGTAAACGATCCCATAGGAGCCTCCAGCCGTGGGCTGCCACTTTAAAAGGAGTCAAACTCTTCCAAATAAGCTTGAAACTGTTCGAGGCATCGAGTTGGTAGGATTTAGTTTATCTTTCTAACTCTTGCTTAGTGACCCACCTTACAAAATCATCACTAATATCATTTAAATTTAGTATTCTACCATAAATGGATGTTTAGATGTAGCAACTCCCTAGGACTACTTTATTATTTATTCGCATTAGTTCATTGTTGATATGGTTTAGACTATTTTTATTCGTATTCTTAGTGGAAATTTTAGATAGCATTTAGAATTAGTCCTAGTTTTAGATTTTTTTTCTTTAAATCAATCTTGTCTAGATAGAATCGGGCCAACGCAGCTCACTTTTACACTAACCCTTCCCTATAGGATCAACTCGTACTTACCGCACTAGGATAGACACAATACACTTGCGGTTGAGTATTTTATGTGTTGGGAAAATACGGAACAACAATGATGGAAAATTAATAGCAAGTTTAGTGAGGAAGACGATGATGAAATATTTGAGCTGAGAGGAAATACTTCAACATTCAACAACCGCTTTCTCTGTCATTTCTGCCTTATGTAATTCGTTGTCAATTCCATGTCAGATACATACTATTCAAGCGCGGATTGAATGATTCCCATCAGACGTCTTTAATTGATTAACTTAAATGGGCCACCATTGTTGAGGTATAATAAATTCATGGGTTGATCCAAATAATTGTCGTGGGCCGTAATTTAAGAAGCCAACCCAAGTCCCGCTTTCAGGAAAATAAAATACGAAAAGTAGAAATGCGACACATTCCAACCCTAATTTAAAGAGTAAACATTCATCTTCCTATTGATGTCACTATACTTTCACGATGTCATTTAAAAAAATATAAATAAAACTCTTAAGATGCATTTCAAGAGAATGTTATGTTTCACTAAGAAAAAATTATTCATAAGTAAAGGAAAAAATAACAATAATATTTCATTCACATTTGGATCTGTACATGATCTGAATTTCAAAAAAGTTTAATGCAGATCATCATTTAAATCTAGTTCCTAAACTGCCAAATGTGTGAAGCATCAACTCAATTTCCAATTAACCCATGTGTGACGTATAGAAAATGATAATTATTGATATATACTTAATTTGCACAATATAATTTATTTAATTATATATTTTATTTTTATGTTATTATATTGGGTGTGTATAGTGAAATTGGAGTGTGAATAATTATATCAGTTTCTTTATAATAGTCCAATAATGGTGTGGTGTATAGTAATGTACGTTAACATTTTAATTTTAATGGAAAATATACACAATAATTGGGGTGTTAATAGAATTTTGTGGAGTGTGAGTAGTGACTCTTTTAATATAAAGTTGTCCTAGTTTCTCTTTTCTTTATATTCTTATTTATTTAAAATTTACAACACAATTTTATTTAGAAGAAAAAAATTAATTAGTTAGTCATCTATTTGATAACTAGTTGGTACTTCACAAATAGATAACCTGCAAAAAAAGGCAAATTATTGTGTGACATCATCACATGCTAAAAAATTCTAACTCTGAAAACATAAAAAAATTTACTATTAATGAAAACAATGTTAAAAATGACACATAATTTATCAGACAAAAAGGTATTTTATTAACAAAATAGCGAGGTATGAGAAATACCCAAAATACATAGCATCTTGTTACAAAATAAAGTTCTTAAGAAAGAAAAAGAAAAGGCTTCGAAATGAGGAGTTTTGGAGGTATTTGTTTGGAGGTATTGTGTGAAACGAATATAATTTTGCCCATAATTCCAGCTCATTCCCGAACAAATTCGCCATCCCCTCTCTCACGTCACTCTCTGCTCAAAGTCCTCTTTTTAAGCGGAAAAAAAAGCTTCACAATCATTCCTCAAACAAATTCATCTCTCCCAAATCAAATCTCATAAATGGTTTCTGTAAAAAAAAAAAAAAAAAAAACTCATAAATGGTTCATGTCGCACGGTCGGAGATGGAGAAAACGATGATTTGCCCTTTTGTTCTTTCGGCATCGGAGCAAATATTCTCCTCTTTTATGGAGTTAGCATCTTTGCTTCAGATGCCTCTCAAGCTCACCTTTCTTCTTCGCCATCTAGCGGCGGCGACCCAGTCCATCCATCTCAATAAACTCAGTTCTTTCAAGAAAGAATTAAGGTATACTCCCATAGAAGTTAGAGGAATGAAGCAGTTACAACAAATTTCACGGGGGAAGAAGGTAAAATGAGGAAGTGTCCTCTGTATATACCCTCATATGAGTCACTTCCGTCATCCAATTCCTCAACATTGCTCCAATTACCAACAAAATTATCGATAACACCTAGGGTTTGATAAAGAAATCGAGTGTCTGAGCGTTTTTCTTGTGGGGTTCACTCCAAATCGACCGTTCATGGAAAGCCCCAACCAAACTCAACTTCAGTTCTTCTTCCTCTTCCACCTCTATCTCTTCACTTTCATGTTTCGCTTCATGAATTTTCAAACAAATTTCTTGAAATCATAATCATGTCTTAAAATTATCGTTAATTTTCATGTTTGATTCAACTTCAACCATCCCAATTCCTCATTATTTCTCCTCGGTCTGTGAATTTGATTGTTTCCTCCTCGTGGATCCTTATGAAGCATAATCATCTCATTGGGGGACGATTTGACATAAGGCCGCGAAAAAGCCCTGTGGAAATCTTCGGCACAAGGCGACAAAAAAAGTGAAAGTTAGCACCACGAGATACAACAGAAGAGAAACGATGAGGAGTTAGGATGGATGAAGTTGAATGAAGTCAAAAAACTGACGATAATTTCAGAGACATTAATGAGATTTTGATAGATCTGATGTATAAATTAATATAGTGAAACCATGAAAACGAAGAGATAGAAGTGGAAAAGAATAAGAAATGAAGTTGAGTTTTGTCGGGGCTTTCAATGAACAGTCGATTTGGAGTTAACCCCACACGAAAAAAACTCAGACGTTCACCTTCTTTATCGAACTTGGTTCTTACTGATAATTTTATTGGCAACTGAAGCAATGATTCCGAGTTGAAGATGAAGCGACATCAGCAACGCATTAAAAAATAAGTCGATAAATTGTACAATTTCTAGCTACAGAAATAAATTATAATTTTCTCTAGTTTGTAATTAAATTTTAGAAATAGATCTTTATTGTATTAAATAGATTTATGTGGAGAATTTTTAGAATCTATGGTTTGAAAGGTTTTGTGTTGTACATGGTTGTGCTTTGCAATATAATTTTGGTTTCTTTTGTTTATTTAAATAACCTACAATAGGATAGGGATTTCAACCAAATCCCAAATTTGGCTTGTTTAGGGGCCAATATATAAATTATAGTAAATTGTCGGACTACACAATAAATAATTCAAATGTGGGGTGTGCAGACCAAAAAAAAAAAAGAAAAATTGCCTAGAATGTATCGATGGATTTGGATGAAAAATAAAATAAAAATAGTAATAATAAATAAATAAAAAGAAGGTTGTGGAATAAAGGCAAAATAGCTGTCGTAAGTCAAAAGGAAAGGTTCCAAATGACAGCTAAGTGGGCCCACCATTTTTTGATGGAGGCGGGAAGGAAGACTTTTCAAATTTTTACGACTTTCTTCTTTTCCTGCCCTTTCTCTCTCCTATTTACAAACAATTAAATTTTCATAAAAATGAGTGTAAATTGGTATCGTCACACCTACTTAGTAGGTGCTAAAATAATTAATGAGTTGATATTTTATTGTGATTCAATTTAATTAGAAAATATTTCTGTTTTAATATTTGAATTTAATATGGCATTTTTACTTAGATTTGGATCAATTGAATATTTGGATTTTATAGTACCCTAATTAATGTTAGATCACCAAAAATTAAAGAATATAATAAAAAATTAAATACAGACAACTTTTTTGTTGCTTAAATTTTTTTTTATAAACAACAATATTTGCTTAAATTAAAATTTAAGATACTACACTTGTTTCCTGACAGAATATGATTTGATTGTAAGATTAATTTAAAATCTCTATTATACCCTTTGTACTTAACACCAATGAATTTTTCATGTTAAAAAACATATATATGTATGAAATTTTATATAAAAAAACATATATATGTATGATATTTTATATAGTTTTTTTTTTTTTTTTACAAATGTTTATCATAGATGACTATATACATATGTTTATCATAGATAAGAATTTAAATGTGACATTCTTATAACTGTCATCATATATTATATCTTTGAATTATGATTTTATTCAAATTATATTTTAAAACAAAACAAAATTTAAATATAAAAATAGAATTTTGTCATATATGAATTTTTTTAATTACAAAACTATATTAGTATCACAAAATAGAAAAGGGTAGGCATTTCTATCGACTGAGAAGTCTTAAATTTGGTTTGGATTCTTATTTGGTTTCACAAATTTAATATTGACAAAATTTATGTGATCAAATTCACCGAAATTTTTACAATAATTTTTTTAATTGATTTTAAGAATAGTAATAAATTAAACTAATTTTTTAACATTTGTTTTTTTCAATATTAAAAGGGTATTACTTTAAATGATAAAAAATATTTAATTTTCTTTTTACGTGAACTTGATACAATGCAAAAATATCCTAGATAACAATTCTTGTATATTCCAATTTAATTCATTTGGTAAACAAATAGTCTTTTGACAATTCAATCACAATGGGTTTAATATATCAATAACCCTTTAAATTTATTTCAGAAAATCTGATAATAAACAAATATAACTAATTTATCACATAATAATATAAAATCGCTAAAATAAGTATATAAAATATTTGAAGATTATTTAGAACTATAAATAAATAATAAAATATTGTTTAAATAATATAAGAATTTCAATTAATATAAAATTTCTGAGTTAAAAATTCAAAATAAAACACGAGTATTAATTACTTAATTAAATACAAAACTATAACTCGGTCTTGATTTTTTTTTTATAGTATATACTAAAATCAAAATAAAAAATCAGAATTTAGAAAAATAAAATAAACAAATTTCATTAATGAATTCCCTAAGATTTTACATTCTTAAACTCAAAAAATTTTATAATTTTTTTTATCGATTAAATGGTTAAATTTTTTTATTAAAATTAGCATTTGCTTCTAGTTTATAAATTTGATGAGAGTAATCCAAGGAAAAATAAAATCCTTAAACAGTGTCTGTAATACAAATGCTGCATACATTATTTAAAATGAAAAATATAAAATGAATAGGATGGGGTAGAATGAGGGATGTAAACAAATTAATTAGTTTTGAATTTGAATATTGATATTAATATTCAAACTGTATGAATTTGAATATGATATTAATATTTGAATAAAATAAATAGTGATAAAATAAAAAGTAATTTAAATTACAAAAAAAAATTTAAGAATGAAGAATTTTATATTAGGACTCAATTTTTAGGTTTAGTTTCAATTTAAATATCAAATTAAGGTGTAATTTTTATTTTTTTCTCAATTTAAGATCCAATGTTATTCACTATGTCTCAATTCAAAATCCAAAATTTATTTTTATTTTTTCATTTCTAATCATACACCTCTAATTCATTTATGAAGAATTATTTTTATTATGTATAATTTTTCTTATCTACATTCTGGAATATATTTTTATATTTTAATTTTTTTTATATTGTTGTCACTGTATTTATTATAAATACTCACGTTCATCACCTAGATTAAAATAAAAATTTTGAAAAAAATATTAATTTTTTAATTTATTTAATTCAATATATTATTTTTTAAAAATTAATTAAAAAAAATTATTATACTTAAAATATTTTAAAAAATAATTAAAATAAAGATAAATTAATCAGGTCTTGAATTGAGACAAAAGAAGAAAAAATAGATCTTAAATTGAGAAAAAAAACTAAAAAATTAGATTCTAATTCGAGAGACTTCAAAATTCAAAATTTAAATTGATATTCAACCTAAAAATTAATGTCTAATATAAAATTCTTCATTCTTCAAGAATTATACCGGCCCGACCCGACCCGACCCGAATAAACATAATAATGTAGAAGAAACAAATAGTAGGAGTAGGTGGACCAAGCTGAAATAGAGGTAGGCCGTACATACTGCCGATAGATATTATTTTGCGACATGTAATTTTGGGATAGACTTTGACAAACAATAATAATAAAATAAAAATATTTAATAAAAAAAGTGGTGGGGTTAAGCTTGTAATCAACTTGGGATAAGGACTATAGTATAGACACCGCATGTGCCAACTTGGGTTGCATATGGCCCACAAAAATGCAATGCTTGTTTGATACTCTATTTAGATATTTATTTACTTATTTTACAAAAAATAATGCTTTTTATGGTTAATAAAAAATAAAGTTCGTTCCGCATTCAAAGAACAAACTTTCAAGAGTAGTATTTTTGTGCATAATTGTGCATAATAAAAATTGTGTGTATAAAGTTTGGTTAAAGTGTAGTATTATTTAGTTTGATTACAGTATAATATTATTTCAGGTACAATATAATATTAATTTAATTATAGTATAGTATTATTTCAGACATTGTATAATATTAGTTTAGTTAACAACATTGTATAACATTAGTTTAGTTATATTGTGATATTAGATAAAAATATTGTGCACATTATTTTTTAGTGTGCATTGGAGACAAATAATTGACAAACTTTGAAAAATCAAACAATATGTTAAAAAAAGGGTTGAAAATCAAACGATAACAACTTTGTGAAATCTTCTAAGATGTTAATAGGTAAGATGATTGAGGTGATTCTAAAAATTTAGTGAAATGGAGAAAATAATTTTAAACACCGATAAAATTGAAAGATCTTATCACAAGAATATTTTGTTTGTTTATTAGGATGGTAGTTCCAAAAAAAACAAATTGCCTATATATAGATGAATAGTCATTCAATTTACAATTTTTTATTTTTATTTGAATGTATTATTTCCTGGTTCTCTAGTTTGGAATGTATTGTTGAGTGAATGTGAATAATTCATATAATAATTAGGAAATATAGTATTTTTAATTTTATAACTTAGCTATATTTGATTTCATTCTATCGACCTCTACAAATTAAAATAATCATGTAATTTTTATTTTTTTTAATTTTTTTAGTCCAATAATTGGGTTATTGTAGGTAATTTATCCATTTATATTTGACATGATCCTTTTTTTTTTTCTTTTACTCATGTGGACGAATTTTTAGAGGAATTAAAGCTCGTAACTTGTAAGTGACACATCAATGGCATCATATATATAAAAGAATTATAATTTAATTTTTAAGAAAAATTATCTAAACATGTCAAAGAAAATATGGAAAATAATTTTAAAAATCTAAAAAATTAAATAAAAATGTATTAATAAATTTCCTAAATAATATCAGAAAGAAAATAAAAAAGTTTAGTTTAATATTAATTTCCAAAAGTATATATAAAATCTAAAAATATAGTGAAATGGAGAAAATAATTTTAAAAACACCGACAATATTGGATGACAAGAATATTTTGTTTGTTTATTAGGATGATAGTTTCGAGAAAACAAATTGCCTATATATAGATGAATAGTTATTCAATCTACAATTTTTTATTTTTATTTGAATATCTTATTTCCTGGTTCTCTGGTTTGGATGTATTGTTGAGTAAATGTGAACAATTCATATAATAATTAGGAAATATAGTATTTTTAATTTTATAACTTAGCTATATTTGATTTCATTCTATCGACCTCTACAAATTAAAAATAATCATGTAATTTTTAAAATTTTTATTTTTAGTCCAATAATTGGGTTATTGGGTATTGTAGGTAATCTATCCATTTGATCCTTGTTTTTTTTTTTTCTTTTACTCATGTGGACGAAAAAGCTCGTAAGTGACACATCAATGTCATTCATTCTATATATAAAAGAATTATAATTGAATTTAATTTTTAAGTAAAAATTATCTAAACATGTCAAAGAAAATATGGAAAATAATTTTTAAAATCTAAAAAATTAAATAAAAATGTATTAATAAATTTCCTAAATAATATCAGAACGAAAAGAAAATGTTTAGTTTAATATTAATTTCCAAAAGTATACATAAAATCTAAAAGTAATTTATATAAAATTGAGCGAAAAATGATTACTCGTTTTAAAACCTGAAAAATATAAAAAAATCAAGAAATTAATTAAATTTTTTTTAATTCTAAATTCCCCAACAATCAAGAAAAAAATTAAACATTGTACTTTTGTAAAATTCTTTAATGGGTCATTTACATATAAGTTTAAAAAATAATCTAATTACAAATAAGTTTAAAAAAATTTGAACAAAAGTATAAGAAATATTTGAACAGACCAACAAAAATATTTGAACATAAACTAATTTTTAATTTTGGATTTTTTTTTAACCTATTTATATTTTTTCCTTTAATTAAAAGTGTTGTTTTTTAGTGGGTGTTTGCAAACTCAATACCATGGGGAGAATCCACTTTTATTTATTTATTTATTTATTTATTTTTTAAAAAATCACTTCTATAGTGTTTGCAACCAATTTTTTAAGCACCTAAAATTAATCTTGTCAAAATAAAATTTACTTGCTTTTGAATTCTCTTAAACCAATTGATCTCATTGAGAGAAGAGAAAAATAATAATTACTTTCAATTTGATTATCTCAACTATTAGTAAAAGTGATTTTTTTTTTTTTTTTTGTGCAAGACTGCAAACACTTACTTTTTCAATTTGATTTTATATTATTTTTTTTCAAATATTCTTCACTTTTAATTTCACTACGAAAATCAATTAATATAACCTTTTTTAAAGTGAGTAGTATTTCAAAACAAACATTTTAATATTAAAAGGTGTAAAGTGAAGGATATAAGAGACTTTTCAACTTTAGAAGCGAATAATTGAGTGGTAGAAATTTAATTATAACTAAAAGATTTTGGTGAAAATTTAGTTTACTATTTTGAATATGAAAATACAAAATTATAATATTCATATTTTAATTTTAAAACATCTAAATTATATCGTATTACTCCCCCTCGCACCAATCCATCCCACCTCACATTTGACTAAATCTCACTCGACGTCAATCAACACCATAAAGTTTACTAAATTTGGGTCTTTCAGCGTCAGACATTAGATGACAATAAATTACTCCTTCTGTCGCTTCCTAAATTTAACAATTTATAAAAAATTATTTTTTTATTTTTTTATTTTTTCTATTTTTATTTTATCATAACAATTTTATAATAAAATATTATATTTATCAAAATATGTATGATCTCTTAAATGTTAAACTTAAAGAATATGTTTTCTTGGATTTTAAAAATCTTAATTTAGATTTTAAAATTTAAAACTCATTTCAATTTGGGTTTTAAAATTAATTTTTTTTTGAAAAAAAAATGGTTTTTAAATACTTCATACTACAATATTCAAAAAAAAAAAAAAAAAAAACTTCATACTACACATCTATAAATAACCTATAAAACCTACACACATATAAATAATTTACTTCTATAAAGCTTATACACCTATTAAAAAATATTTATTATCTCTCTCTCATCTATTTTTTTTTCTCTTCTATATCTCAATTATTTAATTATTACTACCACACTTTCTTGCAATCTTTTACGCTAGCTTGCTAGAGTGAATTCGTTACCCTGAATTTGCATAGGGGATTTTAAGGACCTTCTTTTGTCGGATGAAAAAAATGGCGAGTGGACCACCCCCAATGGCTCTTCCGGGGTTTTCGAGAGGCGGTAAGGGTATGTTGGTTTTGGGATTTAGGTGTGGGGGGTCATGAATTTGAAATTCTATGAATTTGAAAATTCTGATGAATAGTAAAAGTATGTGTTTGGTTTGAGATTTTAGTATGGTGAGATTTTACTTTATGTCAAATCAATGTTTAAAAATGATTGATGTTGTATTATTATACTATATTGAGTGAGAGAAAAGTATGAGAGAGAATTAGTGGATGAGAGAAAAATAATAATTTGATATATGAGTGTGAATAAAGTAATTTGTATTGGGAAGAGTAATAATATGTTTAATAGGTGAGGATTGAGATTTGAATTTGCAAGTCCGATTTTAAATTCCTAACTAGTATGAGACGTGGTTCGCAAAATCATAAACCCATCCGTGTGAGTCTCAAAATAAACATACTTTTGAATGAGTATGAATTAGCATCTAGACAAACATTGAATTATTCCAAGTCTGGTATTTTCTTCAGTATAAATATCAACCAAATGAGAGGACTTTTCTTAGTGGTATATTGGGAGTGCGCAACCCCTTTAATACTAGGAAATATCTTGGCTTGCCGTCATTAATTGGGAGAGACAAACACCAGTTTTTTGCATATATTGAAGATCTTCTCTGGAGGAAGCTTCAGAGTTGGAGAGGAAAAAAGATCTCTCGTGCTGATAAGGAAATTTTGATAAAGGCTGCTGCACAATCAATACCAATATTTTGCATGAGTGTTTTTCTCCTTCCAGCAACTTTATTGGACGAATTGCAGAAAATGTTAAACTCTTTAAAAGGAATAAAAGATGCGGGAGATCGAGGCTTCAGAGATTTACATCTCTTTAATATTGCGCTTTTAGGCAAGATGAGATGGCGCCTCATTAACGATCCAAATGCTATGGTATGTTGAATACTTTAAGCAAAATATTTTCCCAGAAGCAACTTTCTTGATGCCAAATTAGGAAGGAATCCGAGCTTTATTTGGTCAAGTAATCATGTTGGCCAAGGTTTACTACGAAAATGAATACGGTGGAAAATATGAGACGATAATTTTATTCACATATGGGGAAGTCCTTGGTTAAATGATAGCAACAACTTTTACGTTGACACTCCAGTTGTTGAGTATTTGGAGGAAATGGTGGTTACGAAGCTTTTTATCAGGTACTCGTCTTTGGGATAAAGAGTTAATACAACATGCCTTTTATCCGAGAGACGCCGATGCTATCTTGCAGACGCCCATGTCTCCGACGGGTTTAAGGGACAGATTGGTCTGGCACCATGAGAGGAATGGAGAGTATTCAGTCAAATCAGGCTACAAACTGGCGGCAACGCTGGTGCATTGTGACGATTTGGTTGAGGTTGGTAAATGGAATGCAATTTGAAAACTAGAGGCGCCCCAAAAAATCAAGGATACTCTTTGGAGAATATGCCGAGATGTGCTTCCAAATAAAATCAATCTATTTACTAGGAGGGTTGTTGAGGACAAATGGTGTATTGTTTGCAGCAAGAATTATGAGACTATTTGGCACACTTTATTTAGTTGCCAGCATGCGATGGAAGTGTGGGAAATAGCTGGGCTAGCAGCTGATATTGAATTAGCTATACCAAATATTGACTCAACAAAGGACTTGATCTTTCTGCTGCTTACGAAGCTTAATAAAAGGACAACTATAAGGTTCAACTTTATTCTAAGGCAGATTTGGTACCATAAGAATATGAAGTTATGGGAAGATAAGATTGACTTACCTCTGAGAATCTTAGGTGCGGCAGACTCTCTTAGAGAGGACTATGAAGCAACGCACAACAAAGAAAATAAGCAGGTTATTGAAGAATGTTGTGATGCTTGGCATAAGCCAACAGGTATTTTGAAATTAAATGTTGATGCTGCGTTCTTCGGAGATACATGCGAAATGGGCTTTGCTATGGTAATACATGATGATCGTGGGAAGTTTGTGGTGGCTCAAACAATTGTAATTCCAGGACGTATGAGTGAGCATATTGGCGAAGCGATGGGATTCGTAGAGGCTCTCACATTGATCAAGAGATTGCGATTCGATAAAGTTATTATTGAAGGAGGATGTCAAGATTGTCGTGGATGCCATTAATTCTAGTAATATCTGTTTTTCATCCTTTGAGGATTATATTGAAAAATGTAAAGAGATTCTTTGTGATTCTCCAAATGTTTCTGTTGCTTTTATTCGGTGGAACGCTAATTATGTAGCTCACGCCTTTGCTAGGATTGATCAATCTTTCTCGAGCCCTAATTGTTGGATTGATCCGCCTGAGTTTGTGGCGAAACTTCCCCCTCATTTCTTGCATTTGTAGAGGATATTGGCGAAGCGATGGGATTCATAGAGGCTCTCACATGGATCAAGAGATTGTGATTCGATAAAGTTATTATTGAAGGGGATGTCAAGATTGTCGTGGATGCCATTAATTCTAGTAATATCTGTTTTTCATCCTTTGGGGATCATATTGAGAAATGTAAAGAGATTCTTCGTGATTCTCCAAATGTTCTGTTGCTTTTATTTGGTGGAACGCTAATTATGTAGCTCACGCCTTTGCTAGGATTGCTCGATCTTTCTCGACCTAATTGTTGGGTTGATCCGCCTGAGTTTGTGGCGAGACTTTCCCTCATTTCTTGCATTTGCAATCAATCCATTTTTATTTTCAAAAAAAAAAAAATATTATTACAACTACATTCAACAAATAATATAGTAATATATCATTATTCACTCTTACATCATAAAATTAAATCATATCCTAATAAAAAAATCTAAAACAAACATAAATTTTAAAAATTCCTAAATTTAAAATAAAATCCCTTAATTTTAAAGTCAAATTTTAAAAAATCACTCAAAATCTATAAAACATGACCAAATAGAGAGTATTGATTTTTAAAATTTTTAAAAATCACTAAAATCTAAAAAAACATGACCAAATAGAGAGTATTGATTTTTGGGCACATCTGATCTGCAGCCTTATGGATTTTAGAAAAATGCATGTTGGACCTGCTACCGGGTGTGTTGGTGATAATGAGTGATTTGAGATTTCGTTAAAAAAAAAAAAAAAAAAAAAAAAAATGTTATTTGAGGTCCGTTGATTGAGTTGTATTAAAAAAAAAAAATTTATTTTCCACGTTTTAATTGAATAAGTAAATTTTTAAATATTTTTTTTATCAGTAAATGTTAGTTGTTAGTAGTTAGTTCAACAAGCACGGATCTCCCACTAAAATAAGAAACTCAATGGCCAGGATGGGCTAAAACCCCGATAAAATAATTTTTTTTATTTATTAAATATACTGTATAATATATATATATATATATATTTTTTAATCATAACAGTTTTTTCCATTAAAAAGAATAAAGTTTTTACTGTAAAAGTATAAGTGAAAATAATGAAATAATTAATACTTTAAAAAATATACTTGATTAATGAATTGGAAACTGCATATTTAATTGAAAAAAATTGTAACAATGGTATTGAACCCAGCTCGTGTCACCATTGTTTTTTAAGTAATAATTATTTATTGTTTAATGATTTTTTATTTGTTTAATAATTTTAGTTTTTCATAAAAATTTGTGTGGAACGATTTCATGATGAAATTTTATAAAAACTAATACAAATTAATATTTATTTCTTCCAAAATATTAAAACGTCTTCCAAATTATGTTTCGTCTCACCGTAAGACGGTTGATCTACTCTTAATTCTTTAATTTAATTTGCTTATTAATTTTTTTCAGAATTATGTTAAATTTATTTGAGAAAAAGATTTAAAAAAATCCTTGCTAAAATTTAAATTAATGAACAAAATAAATAAATAAATAATTTAAATTAATGAGCAAATAAAATAAAAAAGTCATTGAAAGCAAATAAACCTCACTTGAAAAAAAAAAAAACAATAGTGACACCAGCTGGGTTCAATAACCCTTTTACAATTATTGGAGTATTATTTTAAGTAAACATCACATCCAATTGGTTGATAACCCTCTTTTAAAATTTTTAAAACAAAATATAAATGGTGACATTTTTTTTTATAAGAAAAAAATAAGCAAAGGTACACCCCACCAGCTATAGGTGACATTTCTCTGCCCAGTACATTATGCTGGTTTGGGTGTCCAGGAGAGGATCATCAACTCCCATGTGAAAAAACTAAAAACCTCAAGGTTTGTTTGTTTTTTTTTTAAAAAAAAAATCAATATTCATTCTTTATATTTAAGTATATTATTTTAACTAAGGTAAATAAGATATTCATTAACGTCTAATTAATTATTTTATTAAAAGAAAATCTAAAACCAGAAGACCACAAGTCGGCCCAGAGGTTGGAGCCCCCGCTAAAAATCTTAAAAAGGAAAAGGGAAAACTCCTCTAAAACAAATCAAGAATGAGAAAAACGAAAGTATTCCGTAAATCTATCCTTTTCAGCAAGATTAAGGATGAACTCCGAGACGTTATCCCACCAAATAAACTTCTCAAAATCTTGGAATTTAGAAATTGCATCTGCCACTTTATTTCCTTCTCTATAAATATGAATTGCTCTAAACTCAATGCCAAGGAGTTACTCTTGCATCAAATTCCAAGTTGTCCTGAACCGCCATGGCACTGCAACATCCGGATTCTGAAAAAGTGAAACCACATAAGTAGAATCAGATTCGAGTACAATCGTTGTTCATCCTTTATTTATTGCCACAATCACACCCTCCATAGCCGCCCAAATTTTTGCTTCAAAAGCTTGGTCATTTCCCATTGCACAAATCCCATATAATTACGGTACACTCCACCTCCTTGAATTACACCGTCCACAACACTACCATCAACATTCAACTTGATTCCCATGCATGGCGGCAACCATCTAACCGAGATCATCAATGGCGTAGGACATGAAACAAATCTGAGCGATAAAGATCGCATGCAGCGAAGATCCATGCAAGTATTAAAATTTATTCATTAACGTAATTATTCTTATGATCCTATTTCAAGTCATCCAATTTTTTCTCTTTATAGTTTATACCAAAAAATTTCTTCTTTTACATAACAAGTATATTAATAGATCTCAAACTTAAGAAATTATATTTCTATTCAATAAAATAAAATCATATCATTCCTAATTTACTTCCAAGTGTTAATTAAATAAATTAGTGCAATAATTAAATGTATACAATTTTTGAATTACAATTTCTTTATGATTTTTAAATAAATTATATTAATAAATATATATACGAGAGTATCAAATATAAATTGGATTAGATGTAAGATGTATAAAACCATCAAATCTAAAAGTGCTCCTATTATGAATATTAATTTTTAAATATATTTGGCAAACAGCTGAGTTCTTTTACTTGCTATCAGAAAACCTAAATGAGGGCATCGTCGTAATTTTAAGGTAAGGCCTACTACAGTTTTGGATTTCGGCTGCCAAACGAATCTCTGGCCCATTACCAAACTTTGCTTGGGCTTCGTTAAAGACTATATATCAATCTCACACCCATTTGGGTATAGAAATTTTTAAAAAATAAATAAAATTTGCTTTATTAAAGTGATAAAATAAGGACATTTAATATTTTTTTTGTGAGTTAATTGTATAAAATAAAATAATGACATAAAAAATAAATATATGTATATTGCATAATTGTGAGGGTAAAGTAAATTTTCTACTTTTTAATGTGTAAACTAATGTTTGAAAAACCAAAAAAATGTAAAAACCAATTTGGAATACCAAATAACATGATTTCCAATATTAAAATTAAATAAAAATTAAAGATTGGTTTCAGAAAAAAAAAAAAAAAAACTTTGTGAGTCCGTACCACTCAAAACAATATTAATTATTTTTATTAAATAATCTTATTATCAAAATAATACATTTTAATAAAATAACTATTATTGGTAAAAAAATACATATAAAATGCAAATAATTTTTTACATTACGGTGAAACTGATTCATAGTATGCTTTGCCAACTTTTATGGGATGTTTTTTCTTTATCATTTTATTTATACCACATTTTCTTAAATAAAAGTCTTTTTTCGATAATTTGATATGGAGTATGTTATTCTTTCTATTTGTTGTTGTATTTTAATTACAATATTTCATTGATCGTGTGATAAAAAAAAAACCTTCATTATTCAAATTTAACTAGAATATATTTTGACTCTTGATAAATAACCTTTTTCTTTTGTCGGAAAAATAAAACTAATGTATTTGTGGGGCAAATGATTTATTCGATATGCACTAGCATATTATGGAACTCCATTAATATTACATCCAATTAAATTGTCCAAAATAAAATGATACATATTTTAATAAAAGTATTGTTTATTAATATTAAAAGATATAAAGTGAAGTGTAAAATAGTCATTTCAACTTTATTGAATTGAGTATGAAAAATTTAATTAAGAGTAAATATGTGCATATTGTATAATTGTGAGGGTAATTTTTGGGTTTGGAAAAATAAAATTTTCATTTTTTATTTTTAATATAAATTATAAGTATGTTTGGCAGATAAACTCAATGACAATGGCGATGGCGATGGCGATGAGAATGGCAGACAAACTACTCGAAGCTAACTTAAACCAATTCTCCCTCGATTCCTCCATCACTGCACCACCATAATGGTTTCTCTATTCTCCTCCACCGTCTCCACCTCCACCATAATACTTATCAAGCCGGCTCCTGTTGCTCGCGGCGATAAGTATTTTAGCCGAGAGCTAAGGCTAAAGCCGCGGCGCAACCCTAATCAACACTCGCCACGTCATTGGAAGACGCTTAGAACTTGCTATCGAATTTTCTGTTAGGTGAGGATGATTTATCCATTTATTTTTGGCTATAGTGTTCAAATAATTTATCATAATCATCATCAATGGCAGATGGGACTTCATCAGAATTTATCCATTTATTTTTTGCTATAGTGGTGCATCAGAATTCATCTTCCAGAATTTGTGTGGTGGGTGATTTTAATGCTGTTAGATCTATTTTTGAGAGAGTCGGTCGAGGTTTTACTATTAATAGGAGAGATATGATGGAGTTCGATAACTTCATCCGATCTTCTGACCTTTGTGATCTGCCCTTACACGGTAGATTCTTTACTTGGTATAGGGCAGATGGGACTTGTAAAAGCAAATTAGATCGAATGCTTGTCAACGATCACTGGATTATCATTCTTTTTGAAAGGAGATGGTAGACGGATCACTGTCCTTTTTCTTAAATCAAGAGAAAGAAACCTTTTCGTAGTATTGATGCATGGCTTAATCATCCTGATTTCAAAAAGTTTGTTATTGATAAGTGGAGAAGTTATAGAGTACAGGGGTGGAGTGGCTTCACTTTAAAGGAAAAATTCAAGCTCCTTAAGGAAGACATTAAAACGTGGAACAGGGAGGTTTTTGGTTCGATTGAGGTGAAGATTGAGAAGAACAGGGAGGAGATAAAGAGGCTGGACCTACTGGATGATACCTTTGGCCTCGATGACTCTGATTTGATTGATAGAAACAGAAATTCGGCAGAATTATACAGGAATCTGGCTTGGAGAAATAACTTATTTGCTCAAAAAGCTAGAATCAGATGGATCAAGGAGGGCGATGTGAACTCAAGGTTCTTCCATAAAGTAATCAATTGCGGGCATTTCTGTGGATTTTGTCGAAAAGGTTAAAGTTAAAAGAATATTTTTGAAACCATTACCGAAAGGAAGAGATGATTTATTTGACTTCTTATAAGATTTCTGATGCTGATAACTCTATGCTTATTGCCCCGTTCTCGGAACATGAAATCTCTACTGCTATTGGTGATTGTGATAGTGGTAAAAGTCCCGGTCCGGATGGTTTTAATTTCCGATTTCTGAAGGAGTTTTGGCCGACTTTCAAGGATGAGTTTATGAACCTGATGGCAGAATTTCATTCGAATGGAAGACTGGTTAAGGGTTTGAATTCGTCATTTATCATGTTGATTCCGAAGAAGGAGGAGGCCTGTGAGCTTCGGGATTTCCGACCTATTTCTCTTATCGGAGGAGTCTATAAAATTATCTCAAAGGTCTTAGCCAACCGTTTTAGCAAAGTTCTCGATAAGGTCATCTCAATCAACCAGTCGGCTTTTGTTGGTAATAGGCAAATTCATGATGGGATTGTGGTGTTGAATGAAGCCGTGGAGGAAGCCAAAAGAAGAAAAATCTCAAGAGTGTTTCTCAAGCTAGACTTTGCAAAAGCCTATGATACCGTCGATTGGAGCTTTCTGGATTTGGTTTTGGAGAGGCTTGATTTCCATTGCAAATGGAGGACCTGGATCAGAGAATGTGTGACCACAGCAACCGCTAACGTGCTTGTGAATGGAAGCCCTTCCGGTGAGTTTCAGTTGGAGCGTGGCTTGAGACAAGGGGACCCTCTTTCCCCTTTCCTCTTTCTTGTGATTGCTGAATGTTTTAGTAGATTAATGAGCATTGCCTCTGAGAAGGGATTTTTTAAAGCAGCAGAAATTGGCAAGGATAAAATTGTTGTCTCTCATCTTCAATTTGCAGATGACACCATTATTATTGGAGAAGGGGGCATTGAAGATATTCGTTCCCTGAAAAAAATCCTTGTGCTGTTTGACTTTCTGTCCGGCCTGAAGATCAACTACAATAAATGTAACATTTATGGGGTTAATATGGATGGCGGGTGTATTGCGGCGATGGCTGATACTCTTGGTTGTGCAGTGGGTTCTTTTCCTTTTACTTACTTGGGCCTCAAGGTAGGATTTAGGCATAATAGAGCTGCAGAGTGGTCTTATCTTGTGCAGAAAATGAAGAAGAAGCTTTTGAGCTGGGAGGACAAACAAATTTCGATGGGAGGGAGAATTACACTCCTCAACGCGGTTCTTTCTTCCATCCCCATTTATTACTTCTCCTTCTATTTAATCCCTAAGAAGACGATAAACGAGCTGGTCAAGATTCAGAGGGATTTTCTGTGGGGTGGGGGCATTAACTCGAAGAAGGTGGCTTGGATCGAGTGGAAGAGGGTGTGCATGCCCAAAAACCATGGTGGGTTAGGGATAAAAGATATGGAGCTATTTAATAAGGTCCTCATCGGGAAGTGGAGATGGCGCTATATTAATGAAATCAATTCGCTCTGGGCTAAAGTGATTACTTCGATTAATAAAAGTTCAAGGGGTGTATCAGGGCCGGGGGAAAGGAGAAATATTTTGTGCTCCAAGTGGTGGCGTGATGTGTTGAAAACTACCGGTGAATCTGAAGGCAGTTGGTTCTGGGATGACGTTTCCAGATGTGTTGGCAATGGAGAAAATACGGTCTTTTGGCGCGATGTTTGGATCGGTGGGCAGCCGTTGAATAATCTGTTTCCTCGACTTTTTCAGTTATGTGTTGAGGATGATTTATCCATTTATTTTGGACTGGACTCTTAGTGGAGAAGAAATCAAATCGGGAGGAATTTAGCGGTAATAATCATTAATTTGTTGGAGACTTATAAAATGAAATTGACCGTGGTTTGGAATTTGATTTTAATACTCCAATAGCTAAAAGGTACGCTAGCTATTTCTTAATTGATAAGGATTTGGAGTCTTGCTTTAGCTTAATCTGGATTAGTTTGGCTCATACAAAATGTATCCCTACTGCTTGGAGGCTTTTGTGGGGCAGATTACCCACAAGAGACAATTTGAAAAAAAGAAAAATCCTACAAGATGGTGATAATTTGTGCTGCCCATTTTGCAACAATGCCCTGGAGTCTGCTACTCATTTATTTTTTAACTGTTGTTTCTCCCATGAGGTCTGGATGTGTATTTATTCTTGGTTTAATTGCTCTTTGTTATCATTGGAATCTAGCTGTCATTTGTTAAACAATGATGTTCTTGGTGTCCGGAAAATAGAAAATTTACTGCATTTGGTTATGTGTGGTTTGGGTCATATGGAGATGGAGAAATGATATTGTGTTTAGTGGAGCTGTTTTTGTCAGCAGAATGGTGAATGAAATTTGGGACTTTGGAGTTGGTTCACTAGTAATAAGACGATTCATTGTAATTTTTCTTTTTCCGATTGGCTTGCTACTCCTAGATTATTGTTAAGGAGTTGTTAATTCTTTGTAAATTTGTTTTGGGTATTTCTTGTACCCAATTTTAAATAAATGTTTCTTTTTCTGATCAACAAAAAATAATCATCATCAATGAAATTGGTGCTGGATTTATTTTAATACTCAATGTAATGTAAGTAAGAATCTCTGCCCCCACAAATTGTGTTATCCTGAGTACTAGCTTATTACAAGTAAAAAAACACACACACACACAGAGTTTACAAAAACTTGCATATCTAGCTGCACATTAAACAATGATATTCTGCTATCCATTTGCAAAATTGAACCTCACCAATCTAAGTTGATGTTTCTTGAAGTGTAGAGCTTGTCAATGTATTCTATGATTGGGCTTGAAGCTTTGATGTATCTTCTCATCTCTCTTTTCGCTGATTCTTCTGTAAATTAAAATCACATCACTTAGAACTTGATAGCAATCAAATTTATTATTATTATTATTATTATTATTATTATTATTATTATTATTATTATTATTATTATTATTATTATTATTATTATTATTATTATAATAATAATAATCGGGTCCCTTAGGCGTGGACTTTATTATTTGTGGTCTAAGTTATGTTTTAGGTTTTCAATTTTATTTATATTGTGTTGTTTTATCATTTATGTCATTAGGGCATCCAGAGACATCATAAAATTTGGAAAAAAAAAAAAATCCTTTGACAGGATTTAATCTTGTGAAATCTTTTATGTTACTCCTTTAGTCCCAATTATATAGGATTGTTTTTCTTTTATGGATGTTCCAATTATATAGACTTGTTTCCATACAAAATAATATTTTCTAGTTCATTTACTAATATATCCCTATAACATTAATTATGTTGGAAACTATAACATGTAGGGTTATAATTTAAATTTTATTTGTGTAATTTATCTTTTCAATAAAAATTCTTAATCTTGGTGCAAAACCAAATCAACCTATATAAATGGGAAGGAGGGAGTATATTTGTTTTAGTAATTTCTTGTTTCTAGACATTTTTACTCTACTAGAAGCCGTCTCAATTCTCTGGGCGTGTTTGAAAACTTTACAAATAGTTTTTTTAATTTTTTTTCAAAAGGTATGAGGGGTAACTTCTGAATTATTATTTTTTTTTTATAAATTGAAAGCGACTACCTATAATCTGAACTCACCGTTTTCGTTTAGCTTCAGAAGAAGTTGCTCCCTAGTTGGAAGCGCATACATTCCAGCTGCAACAGCAGCTCTTATGCCCCATGTGTGGTACGGGGCACACGTAGTTGCATAAGCCGTTGAAGCAGCTTCTTTTAAGCTCGAATCACTGCAGATAATCCCAGGAAATCATGAAACTATTCATGTAAAACAAAATTTAGAAAGACAAAATATTATATGAGACGGTGTCATACATCAAATTGATCTCATTTACTATATTATATAACCCATAAGTTTATGGAGCTTCAACCTAATCATATTTTAAAGAGAAGCATGACCCAATTATCAAGACAAAGCTTCATTTTATGCATGAGACCGTGTAACACAAGACTCTCATTTTGAATACAAAAAACAAATCTCACATACTGTGATGATAGGAAATTCTGGAATAGAGTCTTGATGAGATCAAGGCCTTGTCTGACTCTCCGGAGATGGCGAGAACGACTCCGTAGTTGCCCTACGGTGTCGTTTTGCACGTCAAATTCTATTACATTGTTCAATGTTCCAAATGTTTGTGATGCTTCTGCTAGAGCCTTCACCTGGAAAGCATTAGATTCAAGCAAGATCATTTAAATGAAATGTGATAAATAATGTACATAAAGAAAAACGACTATCTATGCCGTGAGGCCATAAATTCAAGTCATCATTTGTTTGATAAAAAAAAAAGAACTAAGAACCAACCTTAGTACTATACTCCATTTCTGCAAATTTAAATGGCTTCCCCAAACAACCGAACAAAATAGAAACAAGCGAACATGCATCACAAAATGTCTTTAAATCAAGGTCGAGATCGGAACCCTTAGCCTTCACCGCCGCAGAAAGCTCCTCAAAGGCGTCCGCCACCGCAGATAGCGGCCGCGCTAACTTAGAGGTGGTATTTATATCGTTCACCATATTTTCATTCCTTTAAATTCAGATGATTATTATTTCTTTCAATTATTAAACCAACACGATAAGAAAATTATTGAAAAATCTTACTTTTCTTGGTATGATCTTTCAGTTCCTGAGAAAAGGGAGTATATTCTGAGGGCCATGGTTTCAGGCAGGGTTCCAAAGAAAATTAATCAGACAAAGATATTTGAGGGAGACAAAAATTCTATTAGGAAAGCGAAAATGGATAGTGAGAATGGAATTAAAGCCTAAATAAATATATAAATGATGTATGTAGGGGCTGAAAATATGCAAAAGAGGGTACGCGGTAAAAAACGTCGTAGAGATAAAACTACGTGTTTGACCATTCATTTTTGACTTTTCTACTTCAATGAATTTCTTTGTGGTTCAAATTATTTTTGTCTTTCTTTAGTTCTTTTTATGACAACATATCATTTAGGAGACACTATTTTGCTCTGACGTGTTACTCCATGTTAGGGATGGATCTATGATTTCATACTAAGGAATGCAAAATTCATTGTATTATATATCATGAATAATTAAAATTCAAGAGGCGTGAAATCATATAAATTAAAAGTCTAAATAAATAATTTCTTTTATATATATATATATATATATATTGGAAAATTTTGAAAATTCAAGAAGGACGACCGTACCCTGTGCCCATTAACTCCGCCCCTGCTAATGGCACCTAATCCACCGAACTATCATTGAAATCATATTTTAACCACCGAGTTATTTTTTATTTCATTGCTATACAAATTATCAATTGTTTACGTTGAAATTAATCAACTAATTTTCTAGGCCAAATTTCTCTCCCGATTATTACATGTGCGTCATATGTAATTTTTTAACAATATATTTCCATCACATATTGTATACAAAACACAATTTTTCTCCCGGTTGTATATAAATAAAAAACAAATTAAATTTTGTATGAAGCAGATTCCACACTTGGTAAGGTTTATAAGATAAAAGTGAATAAAAATATGAAATATTATTTTAGTATGAGAGAGTGAAATAAGTATTTTATTATGAGTGATTGATAGGATGCATTAAAATATGTACCATCTTAATATGTTGTTTGGTAGTTGGAAATAATTCACAAGATAATATGTGCAAATACAATTTTACCCTCTTTATACTAAAACTCACGCCCTCTTTTTGCCGACCACCATCATCGTCAACCACCATCACTCTTCCATTCTTCGAGTTTCTTCTAAAAATTCTAAAAAAAAACCATCATATTAAAAATGGATTCATACTATATTGTATGTCTTACCAAGCAAACTATAATATATTAAAGGTCTTTATAAGCTACCAAACGGAGCATTATATGTATATTATATAATCTGTATAATTTATGACTATATTCGAATAATTTTTTAAATAAAGTGTGGCATAAATATCGACTCATACATAAAATCGTCTCTCATAAAACTCCCTCATAAATAAACTATAAGTAGACGAACAATATTTGAGTTAGGTATCTACATTTAGATATCAAATATTTAATTAGGTATAAAAACTCATCCATACCATCCGTTTCGATAGGGAATAAAATGACCCATCGAATAAGATAAAATTATCATCCAATTCAATGTAATAATGCTTGAATCTGTATGATAAAATGAAAATACATATAGAAAAGATGTAATTTTAATCATTTTTATATTATTCTCATTGTAGGCCATGTAAGTGGTTTGAAGTTCGAAATAGTAAATTGTTTGAGCTTTATATGAGGTAAAATGTAGATTTTACATTAATAGTTATGAAAATTTCATTGATCAATGCATGATTGCCTACAAATATTGAAAATTTTTATGTTATTTTGTATTTCTTTATAGATTAATATTAATAAATCATGAATGGTGATGCCATTATATTTGAAAATTGGTGAGATTCTAAAAGCATATTTCAAATAAAGTAAACAATATTTTATAAAATAAATTAAAAGCTTTGAGGGGTAGTTTTTTCGTGAGATTTGTATTACGAATTTTATTTCGTGAGATGAATATATAGTTGATCAATTCAAGATCAAAATTAATTTAATCTATTTATTTTTTAATAATATTGGTTAAATGAAGCCTCTTCCCACGAATGAATATGTAAAACAATCTTACAAATCTCATGATCTCACACAAATCTTTATGGAATTTTAATTATATGGGCCAAAGTTTTTAAGTTTTAACACAAGATTTACCATGCAACTTGTTATCATGAGATGTTTTTCATTATTTTGTTGATCCATGTGTTTTATAATTTTGTTTTATCCTCATCAAATTATAATTTGTTAATTTTATTCAACAAAAAGAAAGTAATATTTTTAAGAGTAACACTTATGTTATCAATTGTATTGTGCAATTAATACACATTTTAATTCATTTCCAAAAATTGTTCAGTGATCCAAAAATTATCCTTCTTTTAAACCCACAATCTTCATTTATATTCTCAATTTATTTATTTAATCACATAAATCTTAAATCATATCTTTATTTAAATTTTAATAAAAAATAATTTTCAATTTTCAAATATGATCCTCTTCTCTTAAAAGAAAAAACAGAAAGATGTTCTTTCTAATGAATTATTACCCCCACCATCCCATAAATCTTTCATATTTTTTTTTTTTTTTTTCGTCCGTCCCACTATATATTTTACACTAAAATTCTTTATAAACTCCACCTTCACAATTTCTACTAATTTACATAAAATATTATTATTTTTGACTTACACATACACACAATCAAATAACTTTTTTTTACGCTATATATAAAAATTTATAAAATTATCCCTTAAAATCATAATCATTATTATTTTTTTTAAATGTGTACATCTGTGAAAACTTTTTTTTGGGGAGGAGTACTTATTATAAATAATAATAAAAATAATTTCAATTTCAGTATCTATAAAATCCAGCACACTTCGAATGTATAATCAATTTCATGGCGTGCAAGACACGCGCTCTGGGCTGATTGGCAGACGGTATACTCAATGCTCACAAACCAACTCTCCCTCGTCTTCTCCGCCCCTCCCCCACCCCCCCTACCCACCCACCCCCCTTATAGTTATATGGCACTCACACTCAATTCACACACCATTTCCTAACAATCACCATTCCTCCACCGCCACAATGGCTTCCCTCTCCTTCTCCTCCGCCGTCTCCACCTCCACCCCGTTCCTCCGCCCCTCCGCATTCTTCCTCAAACCCCGCTCCATCCCCCGCCTCCCCCTTGTTCATGCCAAGATCCGCGAGATCTTCATGCCCGCCCTCAGCTCCACCATGACTGAGGGCAAAATCGTCAGCTGGATTAAATCTGAAGGCGATGCCCTCACCAAGGGCGAATCCGTCGTCGTTGTTGAATCCGATAAAGCCGATATGGATGTTGAAACATTCTACGACGGAATTTTAGCTGCCATTGTTGTTAACGAAGGCGAAACCGCTCCTGTTGGTGCCGCGATTGGCATTTTAGCCGAGACTGAAGCCGAAATCGACGAAGCTAAGGCTAAAGCCGCGGCTCAATCCTCCTCAGCACCCGCCGCGTCACCGCCTAAAGAAGAGGAGTCTGCTCCTGTTGCTCCGAAAGTTGAAGCTCCGGCTCCCGCAGTTGCTTCCGCCCCTGCAACTCCGGGGAAACTGGTGGCGACGCCCTATGCGAAGAAATTGGCGAAGCAGCATAAGGTGGATATTAACAAATTGGTGGGGACAGGGCCATTTGGAAGAATCACGCCGGAGGATGTGGAGAAAGCAGCGGGAATTACGGCTCCAGCTAAGGCTAATGTGGCAGTGGCAGCAGCAGCACCGGCTGCAACTCCAGCAAAGGCTGCAGCAAGTTATCCTGAGATTCAGGGGTCCACAATTGTGCCCTTCACCGGCATGCAAGCTGCAGTGTCGAAGAATATGGTTGAGAGTCTGAGTGTACCGACTTTTAGAGTTGGTTACCCCATTGCCACAGATGCGCTCGATGCTCTTTATGCAAAGGTACCCCATTGCCACAGATGCGCTCGATGCTCTTTATGCAAAGGTACATTTGCTTAATGCTTATCAATTTGATGTCCATTTGGTGCTTAAATCGTGATCATTGAAGTGCAAACAAACTCAATTGAATTTCCTATCACATACGCAGTCTCAAGAATCGATTAGAAGATGTATATTATTATGTTTTTGAATATTCGTAGGCTTAAACAACAGTAATGATCAAAATCTAAAGTGATGGGGAATTGTTTGGTTAATCATAGGTGAAGAAGAAGGGTGTTACAATGACTGCATTGTTAGCAAAAGCTGCAGCAATGGCATTGGTTCAGCATCCAGTTGTGAATGCTACATGTAAAGATGGGAAAAGTTTTACTTACAACAGCAGTATAAATATTGCTGTGGCTGTGGCAATTAATGATGGATTGATCACGCCTGTTCTTCAGGATGCTGATAAGGTACGAACCGTGAATTAACTAGTTGTTCTTCGTGGATATACTATGATTTTAGTTTAGCATAATACACAATCCTGAGGTGGTGCTATTGTTACAGTTGGATCTCTATTTGCTGTCCAAGAAATGGAAGGAGCTAGTTGAGAAGGCTAGAGCAAAGCAGCTTCAACCCCAGGAGTACAATTCAGGTACTTAAAACCGTTGGTGATGTTTGTTTTAGGTTTCAAGTGACTTTTAAATATTGGTTTTTGACATCTAGGGGTGTGATTGGATGATGTGAATTGTAATTTAAATATAATAAATTATAAGGAGAAAGAATTGATTGTACGAGAAAATGTAATATAATAGGTTTATAGTTATTGTACCGAATTTCAAAATCACCAACTAAGATCGATTTTAAATTTCAAAACTTGAATCCTGGTCTTTGCAACCCAAAACAAACATCGGGGGGGATGTCCGTTTTGGGTTTTAAGTGACTTTTAAAAATCGTTTTTGAAATCTAGGGGTATTTGACATTCTGATAAAAGTAATGTGTGTTTTTGTTTTGAGTTTTTGAGTAGGGTGACTTTATGTCAAATCATTGTATAAGAGTGAACGAAGTATATTATTATATTATTGTTGAGTGTGATTGCAATGATTGGATGTTGTGAATTATAATTTAAATATATTAAAATATAAGGAGAGATAATTAATTGTATTGAAAAGGAAATAGTAGGTATAGGTGTTTTAGTGGTGGTTTTTTAAACCTAGTTTCCAAAATCTCAAACTAGACGGTTTTAAATTTCAAAACCCAAAACCTGCTTTTTAAAAGCGTTTTAATGATATTACACAAACACATGTACTACAATATCAGAGATTCTGGTTGTATCATAACAGAACTGACTCAAGTTGTTTAAATGTAGGGACTTTTACATTATCTAATTTGGGCATGTTTGGAGTGGATAGATTTGATGCTATACTTCCTCCTGGCCAGGTAATGATTGATATCTAACATTTAGTTAATCGAATTTTGAGTTGTTTACGAAATAATCTGTGAAATTGAGCAATTTGGACCTTGATCAGGGTGCCATTATGGCTGTGGGAGCTTCAAAACCTAGTGTTGTAACCGACAAAGAAGGATACTTCAGCGTCAAAAACCAGATGCTGGTAAGTCTATCTTTTAGTTGACATCGTTAAAATATTCACTTTTTTAACTAGATCGTGGTATAAAAAATAAATTGGCTAGGTAGAGTATTCAGAGCTTTAGATAACTAACAGGGGTCATCCAGCTTACAGAGCATATATTTGTGATGCAATTTGTCATCTTAATTCCAAGTATGAATATTATGAGTTGGATTTGATATCCACCCCCTTTCCACTGATGCTGATTAGAAATATATTTGAAATTCACAATACCAAGAGTTCAAGAAAATAAATTGTGGCTTTTGGTAATTGTCTCCCATCTCTGGTTCATCTAAACTGGATCATTTTTTTATTCTGCGTCTTTCTGAGACTGTTCTATAGATAGCTCATCTTTGAGATCACCTGTTTTTTTTTAATTAGCCAAAATAGGAGATTTCTGTTTCACTTCCACCACCATCACACTCAACAAGGAAAATAATTAAGATTCATATTTGTTAGATCAGTGAATCTATCTGTACAGTTCTTTCCCACAAAAATCCTCTTCTTTTGGGTAATCTTAATGGTATAATGACTGCTTCCAAAGTAGTCATGTAACACATGTGTAACAATGCATTAATACAAGGTTTCCCCTAACACATTTGCAACAATGCATTAATATAAGGTATCTCCCTAACAAACATTGATACCAGTTTTGGGAGTTGATTCTTTAAAAGCCTGTTGCTGGAGGTTCACTTTTTAAATTTCCTGCACATGCCATATTGAATAAGATTCATTATATAACAATTCACAAAATATTTTAGAATAATGGGTTAATAATGCAATTTGCTTTCATGGATACTGTTAAAAATAGCAATCTTCTTCGTAAATTTTGTGCTTGTAACATAGAGCTATCTTACTTGTGGAATTTGGAAGTAAAAGAGAGTAAACTAAGCAATTTGCGAAAAATCATTTCAGGTGAATGTTACAGCTGATCACCGAATCATCTATGGTGCTGACTTGGCTGCCTTCCTTCAAACCTTCGCAAAGATCATTGAGAACCCTGAGAGTTTGACACTATAGACGAGCCTTTAGTTTGGTAAGAACTAAGAAGTGTCGAAAGGCATAACACCGAACAATATGCAGCTAATTAAAGGTCGCATCATACCATGGAGTTTCTCATCTTGTATTGATTCTTCACCCTTTCTGGAGAGATTATCCAATTGCACATTATCAAATTTTGCTTGTTAAAATAACTTAGATTCACCATTAGATTTTCTCGTTGGAAGCGGATGATTCTCAATTTTATTTCTTTGCTTGAGTGTTCAAAATAATTATCATTTGCAATGAAATTGGTGTTGAATTATTTCACTCTGTATTCTGCTTGCATGCCTGTATGTAGCTTTTGAAGATCCTGAATAATGTTTTTCCATTTGTAAGTCGCATTACATTACACTTTTTGCTGTGAAATACATACATTTGCTAAACATGGCCGGACATCTCAACTACGCCGTCTCTTCGCCCTCCATCCTCGATTTTATGGGCCTGAAGTGGCTTAAACGTGTAGAATTTTGCACAAATTACGTAGTAAATAAAGTTGAAAATCTGCAGCAATGTGATCAACCAGTACAAATACTCCAGCTTCCCTCTATTAATATTATCATCAGGTAACCAGTTTGATCCATCCTTCCCTGCACTGTACTTGTGCACGAGCGTGATCAAGAGAGTGCTTGTATAACTTCCGGCTGAAATTGACAGCCAGAACAGCGCTGGAGCAGTACTCCGCATGCTCTCGGGTGCCTGGTCATAGAAAAACTCGAGGTGCCCGATTGATGTGAAAGCCTCTGCTATTCCATGCAAAGAGTACATTGGCATTAGCCAGAAAACTGAAATGGGAATGATCTCATGAGGTTTGTCCATGAGGCCATGAGCCATCGCTGCATTCTTACGCCTCACTTCGATCAAGCCGGCTGCCAGCGTGGCGAGTACAGACATCGCTAGACCGATCCCAATTCTTGTAAGGAAGGTTATGCCGCGCTCCAGGCCAGTGAATTTACGCGTAATGGGGACAAAGACGCGGTCGTAGAATACGATGGTTATCAACATTGATAGATAGATGAAGACTGTCATTGAAGCTGGTGGGATTTGGAAGCTTTTAGTGAGGTGTCTGTTCATGGTTCTTGCCTGTTGGATGGAGAAGGTGTTTTGTTGGGCCGCGGCGGTGATGAGGAGGATTCCGGCCGCCCATATGGGCCCCATACGGATGATCGATTTCAATTCTTCGACGCGATGAACGGTGCTGAGGTTCCAGGGGTTGGGGGACTTATGGTCGTCTTCTGGTGTAATAGTCGCGGCCTTGTCTAAGAATCTGTACATGTTGAAGTTCAATCAAATAAACAAATTGTTTTATTTTTATGTTAAATGAATTGTGGTCGAATCAAGGGGCTTAGCCCACCCACCTGGCCACCAGGCTTTTCATTTTAGTAGAAAACCCGGGTTCGATTCTCTTTGGAAATGAATTTGGAGTTGGAGGTATAAGAAGACTTGGAGATTTTGGAATTGTAAGAAGACTTGGTGAACTAACTTCTAACCACTAACAACTAACATTTACCGATAAAAAAAAAAATGAATTGTGATCGATTTAAATTGGGTCTTATCATGAAACAGTCTAGTACTGGATTTTATTGTAGAAAAATTTTTCTTGCATTATTGAAGATATGGTAGTTGCAAGTGGATGGGAAATTAATTGGATTAGTCAAAATGATCAGTTTGGCATTATCTTAGGTTGATCTAATAATGCAATGACTAATTCACATAAAAGGTTTCTCTTACAGACATAGGGTGGGCGCCTGATACAGCAAAACATGACAGGTTAATAAATTTGAATCACACTAAAAAGGACCCTTATCCAAGTTCTGATAACTAATTTTTAAAGCTATTTTAAAATTTGAAATAATGAAAAAGTATGTGGAGAAATGAAGAGAAGTATTAGTATTACCTGATGGTTTGAGTGTGAACAAGTTTCCCTCCAAGTGAAATAGCAGCATCAAGATTATGATTCTCATACAGCAGTTTATCATCACAAACCTTAGCCAACTTCCTCTTCCTCCACGCGGCAACGCAGACCTGCAGAAGCCGCGTGAACGGGCTTCCAGCAGGGTCCAGTTTCCGGTACAAAGGGTAACCGGAAACGAACCCGATAATCGAAAAAAACATAGCGATTGTGGGAACACCAAGCCCCCAACCCCACCCAACATTATCCTGAATATAAACAATCACAGTATTTGCAACCATGATTGATGCCCCCATGCAAAAATAATACCAGTTAAAGAACTTCCATGTCCCAGGGTCATTTTCGTCAAATTGGTCCGCCCCGAACGAAACGCAACAGGGGCGTATGCCCCCCGACCCCACGGCCGTAAGCAAGAGTGAGATGTAGAGGATCGCTAGCTGGCCCGAATCTGCTGCTTCGCACACTTGGGTGGTCTTGCAAGGCGGTGGCCTTAAACTCGGCATCACAGCCGATATCGTTAAACTGATCATCCCCTTGTAACGGATTGAAAGTAATTAAATATTAATATATATTAATTATATATTTAATTTATTCACCCATAAATTGGATAATTTTTTTCTTTTGGATAATGCGATTTTTTCCTTTTCTTGAAAATGAAAACTGCAGAAGTTGATTGAACGTTCTTTTCCCATAATGAAGAACTGACTCTGAAATTTCCCACATACAGTAACCAAAAAACCTAGACATTTAGATTGTGAATTTCATAGAAACAATTCTAGTGATTGTGTTCTTGATCGTGAGAATCACAGTTTGCTTTATAACAAATATCATTTCCGCAGGTTTGTATTCCTGATATTTATCCAGAATCCAACACGAATGCAAAAAAAATATGTAAAAAAAAAAAAAAAAAATCGACGCAAACTTACAATTTGGTAGATAACGGAGGCGATTGTGATGGTCCAAAACCGGCCTGCAAACGAGTCAGAGACGAACGCACCGAGTAACGGCGTTAAGGCTGCCGTTCCTCCGAAGTTAGTGAGAGTATTGGCAGCCTTAGTCATAGGCAAGTGGAGCTGGCCTGTTAAGTAACTGATCATATTTGTGCTAAAACCAACCACAGCTAATTTCTCACATACTTCATTTGCTGCACAAATAACACATCATTAGGCCTACTTAATATTGTGCATAAATTAAGGAAAATATTTAGATTTGATGAGCAATCTTACCGAAGATGAAGGGCATTGTGATTATGCCACCCTGTTTTTTTTCGACATTCTGAGGTTTCTTCTTCATCGTTTCTAGGTTCATTCTTGCTTCTTAGGAACAAATGGTATTTAAGACTAAGACAACAATTTATAGGATTGATAGAGTAGTTTTTACCGCTCCATTGGTCGATATAATTTTTTACAAATTCTATATTTTAGGTGAAAATGAACATAGACGCCCACTAGGCAGTCGAATCGGGTCCTAGTCGGATCCTAGGGGACAGAGTTATTATGTTATATAATTTTTTTTCCAGTTTAAATTATTTTTTTGGCACTGAAAACCGTCTATTTTTTTTCCTAGGAGATCCAAAACCGTCTATCCAGCTATTTCTAAACTTAACAACTTTGACTGTGTGAGAAGAATTGTGTAAGAAATACATTTTACCTAGTTAAACTTTACCTTTTTTTTTATTATTATTATTTGATTTTTTTTTTTTGCAACGAGATGATATTACAAGAAAGTGCATAGAAGATCATGTATCCTTGTAAGATTTTTTTTAGCAGGAAGCATGTGGTTAGATAATCCCATGACCCCACTAGGACAAATATTGTTTCTTTTGTTTGTTTCTAAATTTTCAATTGGTCCCTTTTTAATTTTACTGATAATGGAAAAAAGTACTCACTTTCATTAAAAAAAAATATGTATATATATTTTTTACCCATGCGTATAATTTTTTTTTTTTTACCCACTATTCAATATTCTCTCCCTAATATTCTCTCTTTTTGTGGTTCCCACACCCCATAAACCCTCGGCACCCCACCCACGGCCCACCGCCCCCTCAATATTGTCAAAAGATTCCCTTTTGACTGTCGCCCACCCCCAATCTCTCTTCTCTCATTTATATCTCACCCAACCGTCACTAGTGGCGCATCTAGGATTTTGAATTTGGAGGTACGAAAAATAATAATAAGTGAGAGAAAAAAATACTGGAGATACATAATAATTTTTTTTTTGTTTACCTAAAGAAATTTAAAAAAAAAAAAATTTAGGAGTACAACTATACCCCTTGTACATAGCTGGCTCCGCCACTGACCGTCACCCACTCCACCTAAAATAATTACTTTCATTAATTCCCCAATTTACTTCCCCACTTTTTCAATACTCATTCTCTCCCTCTCTCTCCCTCTCCCTCTCCCTCACCAGCTGTCCCTCTCTCCCTCTCCCTTTCAAACAAATTTTTTCCGTACAAAATGAGTCGTTTAATTGAAGAGCAATATAGTTTTTCGGATGTAGACGAAGCTCCCACCGGCATAACTTTCTGGTAAATTTTCCGGCGAAATTTCTTTTATAACTTATAATTATTAGTTTTCTTAGTTAATAACTTATAAATTATTAGTTTTCTTAATCAACCCCACAATCCTTTTAGGACATATTTTGTTTTGTTAAATTACTAATAACGAATATTTTTATCTCATTTATTACATATTTGGTTAATTTGATATCGATTTTTGGTGAATTGTAGTCCGGTAAATAAACTCTACTTGTCCCATAAGTGAAAGATAATTAATTACATGAAAAGGAATTTTCTACTTAATTATCTAATGGAGAAGAGATGATTGTTTATTTATCCTATCCATTCAAGCAAACGGGCTCTTGCTTTGTCTCTTTATTTTATTCTTCTTTATCCATTTTTTTAAACTCGTGCCCATGTAATTAAACACGGTTTTAATGGAGGCAGCTTATAAATGTATTTGAAAAAAAAATATTTTTTCAAATTAGAGACTGAAATGAAAGATATAATGAATTCTTGAAAAAAAAAAAAAAACTTCCCGTGATCAATAATTGAGCAACAAATAAGGAAATTAATTTAAAAAAAAAAAAAACACCGACTTTGAAAAACGTAACCATCCATTTTTTCGAATGAAACTATTAATTTACAAAATTGCATTTTTCAGAATATATTTTTATCTGTTATTTTCCAAATTTTAAGAACTACACATACATATATGCAACTTTTCTCCTGTAGTTTAAAAGCTAATTTAATTCATAGCATATATTTCTAATATATACTTTTGTAAATGCAATATTAGATTTTAGTACTTTTACTTCATTTCTTTTTAAATATATATTTCCCCGTTAATTTTTATATTGAACAATATTCATAATGTTTTTTTTATAAACGAACAAATACGTTTCCATCACATAAACTATATACTCCCTCCGTCCCGGAGTAAGGTTCACATGTGCACCGGCACGTTGTTTAAGAAAACTGATAAAAAAGTTGCTTTTTGCTTTTTGCTGAAGGGTATTTTCGCCCTTTCAAGTGAAAGATAAAGGGAAGATTACTTTTTGGGTTTAAGATTAATTAAAAACCTGGAGGGAAATCTGAAAACATTAAAACTGACAGCTGGCCTTTTTTACACTGTTCATTCGGTATTATTCACTGTTCATAAATAAAAAAAACAAAAATTTACAGAATGGAGGCAGTAGTCTAATCTGCATTAATGACATGAAATGATCCAAAAATTCCCCCCAAAACTTAGTTAAGCCACTGATTCCCAAATTTTCACTTTCCCTCCAACAATAATTGCAATAAATACATTCATTCTTCAGTAAATGCAGCCATTCAAAATTCCTATCTGCAAAAAACCAAACCACAGTCAAGAAATTTATTGTAAACACAATTAAATGTCTACAGCCAAAAAAAGTCTTACCTTAGATGAAAGGAATCAGATTGCTCAGTTCTTAATTGCTAATAGCACCAACGGTTCTGTCAATTATGGAAAGATAAAGGAGGCAGCAGATTTATTTGATGTGAGCAGAAGATCAGTCCATTACATTTGGGCACAAGCAAAGTTACAAATTGATCAAGGTATTCCAGTCATGCTTACTAACAAAAGGAATGGAGTACCAAAAATAAAATCATTGCAATTTGATGCGGAGAGAATGATGAGTATTGGTTTTCAAAAAAGATCGTCAATAAGGAGGCTAGCAAGGGAGCTCAGTGTGAGCAAAAGCCAAGTAGGCAGATGGGTTAAAGAAGGGGTGATAAAGCCACATACAAATGCTATTAAGCCCGAGCTAACAGATTTGAACAAGATTCAAAGAGTCAAGTACAGCTTGAATGCACTGGTTATAGAAGGGAATCAAATATAGTTTTCAGGTATGCATAACACTGTACACATTGATGAAAAATGGTTCTATATGTCAAAGGCAAGTGAAAGGTATTACATCCCGGAGAGAATGAGCCTTATAGATCATGCAAAAGCAAACGATTCATTCCAAAAATTATGTTCATGGGGGCTGTTTCAAGACCTCAATATGAGAATGGAAATATGGTGTTTGATGGAAAAATTGGACTATTTCCATTCACAACAAAAGAACCAGCAAAGAGAAATTCTAAGAATAGGGTGAGGGGTACTTTGGTGACTAAGCCAATTGAATCAATCACCAAGGAAGTTATCAAAAATTGTTTGGTGAACCAGGTAATTAAACTGTCAGATTATTTTATCATCATCCAGTAGTCAGCCATAATTAAGTCTCCAAAATAGAGGATCAACCTCTATTGGTGACATTAATCATGGTAATCTTTCAATTTTTTTTTTCCAGATAATACCAGCAATTAAGGCCAAGTGGCCTACTAATGCAAGCAAAGACATTATCATACAACAAGATAATGCAAAGCCTCACATAAGCAACGATGATCCAGAATTTAGAGCAGCTGCAAGCTCAGATGGCTTCAACATACAGCTTGTATGCCAGCCACCAAACTCACCGGATACAAATATTTTAGATTTAAGTTGGTTTAGGGCTATACAATCACTTCAAGTTGACACAACTTCTTATAGTGTGGATGACTTAGTTAAGAATGTGTTGCTGTCTTTTGAAAACTTAACAACCATCACACTTAACAAAGTCTTTTTAAGTCTACAATCTTGTCTAATTGAGATCATGAAGGGTAAGGGTCAGAATAACTGTTAGGAAAAGAAAAAGTGTATTTAGTTTTGATGTGTTAAAAGTTTAAAATAGGATGACCAGCTGAGCATCTTGTATAGACAGCTGAAGTATTTCTTTATAAATAAAACTAAGTATAGAAGATCAGACGAGGTCAAGATATCAGACAAGGACAAATCCCAGATAAGGAGAAAATGTCAGACGAGGTCAAGATATCAGACAAGGACAACAGATAGAAGACAGTTGAGATGAATTACTACAAACAAACACCTAGACAAGGAATGAAGATGAGGACAAGGTGAAGTAAGTATCAAACGATGAGGTGTTAGATAAATATGATACAAAGTTTCAAGAAGCAGTTTTAACTAATCAAGAGGAAGTTACAGAATTCAGTTATATTGTTATAACTGATCAAAACCGAATTCAAGGAAGTTACAACTACCAAGTGAAGATCTCTATAAATAGGGATATAAATTAATTTAGAATTAACTTTTGATACTTTGCACTCATCAATATACTTTGTATTCACAAGCTACAGAAATTATACACATTCACAAACGTTTTATACGTTTTCAGTTCTTAGTGTTTATAGAACACTTTTCTCATTAGATCTTCAAGCCATAGATATTCAGAAATTAGGAAGAATTCATTGTAAGGCTGAAGATTCATCATTGTAAGTAAGTCAGCAAGAAGAAGAAAGTAAGTAAGTGAAGGCCCTTCTTCAAGTTTGAAGAAGGAGAGTGGATGTAGGATCGTTTGATCCGAACCACTATAAATCCTGTGTTGGTTCTTCTTATTGTTTTTACTTGTTTTCATTGATTATTTCTTGATCACAAAATTCAATATCTGATAAGCTTTAGATCCTAATTAAATTGGGTTTAATCAAGAGTTGTTTCAGCTGTAAAACTGTTTTTGGAGTTGATAGATCATCTAAGCTTGAAAAAGTTTTTGATAATCTATTCATCCCCCCTTCTAGATTATCACTAGGAGGCATCTTGATTACTTGATTAACTCTTTCTAAAAGGGACCCAACAATAACTATAAGCTAAGGATAGACTCATAAGGGAAGACAGACTGCCTATGGTTCTACAAGTGAATGAAGAGCTTGTGAGAGAATGCATTCACTTTTTAATTGAAAATGGGCAAGTGGAAGGATCAACTTATGACATTAGCAGCCTCATTAGAGGGTTGGGATATTGAATATATGGCAGGGTAAATTACTTTTTGGGCAGTTTTTGAACAGTTTTAGAAACTGATCATTGTTTGCATATTAAACATAGAAATCATGCATGATATTTTGTGGGGAAAATGATTATGTTTATGCTATAAACATTAAACAAGTTTATTTTAGAAATAAAATTATGTTTACTCTTGTAATTTAATGCTTACTTTTGTAAATCATGCATATATTTATGCTTGCCTTTTTAAATCATGCAAATATTTATGATTGCTATTGTAAATCATGCAAATATGAATGCTTGTTTTTGTAAATCATTTAAATATGTATGCTTGTTTTTGTAATTCATTTAAATATGTATGCTTGCTTTTGAAAATCATGCAAATTTGATGAAGCCTACAGCCCTCAGTTCATTCTTTATGAACACAAGTTTTAATTTGTTCAAGCCTACAACCCTCAGAAGATAATTTCATCATAGGGGCTATGTCTCCACACTAGGGAATTGCCTAGTGGTGACTAACAAAAGTCTCCAAACTAGAACAACACTAGTGGTGACAAACAATACCATGCAGGTTCTAAGTCTCCAAACTAGGCAGTACTAGTGGTGACTAAAATAACATAGAAGGTCTAAGTCTCCAAACTAGGACAATGTAGTGGTGACACATAAAACCAGCAAATAAATCACAGAAGACCATACACAGAAGGCCAAACACATAAATCATCAGAAAGCCATGCACAGAAGGCCAACATCATTACCTAAGAAAACATGCATTTGTAAGCCATTAGAAGGCTATACACAAAAGGCCAAAATTAAAAAACTCAAATCATTAAACCATAAAATCAGCAAATAAATCACAGAAGGCCATACACAGAAGGCCAAAATTAAAAAACACAGATCATTAACCATAAAACCAGCAAATAAATCACAGAAGGCCATACACAGAAGACCAATATTAAAAAACTCAGATCATTAAACCATAAAACCAGCAAATAAATCACAGAAGACCAAAATTAAAAAACTCAGATCATTAAACCATAAAACCAGCAAATAAATCACAGAAGGCCAAAATTAAAAAACTCAGATCATTAAACCATAAAACCAGCAAATAAATCACAGAAGGCCATACACAGAAGGCCAAAATTAACATACATAATCATTAAACAATTAAACCAACAAATAAATCATAGAAGGCCATACACAGAAGGCCAAAATTAACATACATAGATCATTAAACAATTAAACCAGCAAATAAATCACAGAAGGCCAAAATTAACATACATAGATCATTAAACAATTAAACCAGCAAATAAATCACAGAAGGCCATACACAGAAAGCCAAAATTAACATACATAGATCATTAAACAATTAAACCAGCAAATAAATCACAGAAGACCATACACAGAAGGCCAAGATAATTTAAAAACTCATAAATAATCCCAGATCAGTAAACTTATACAGATACGTAAAATAAATTAAGAAAATTTACCTATAAGCTGGACACCATATACAGACGGCTTCAAAGATAGTCTTTTCCATCTCCTCACTCATTTTTTTTCTTCAAAACAGATCTAGAATAAGTCAGATTATTCTTAGATGAGAATAGAGTATATTTTTCACGGTTCGTAACGGGAATAAATTCATCGTCAGAATCTGGCACAACTAAATCATTTGTGAAACTAGATGCCTTCTCTAACACGAGGTCAGAGGGTATCGTAGTTTCACAACCAGAATTGACCACAAAAGAATCGACATGTTCATTATTTAAATCGATCTTACCAGCACTGTTCGTCAAAGAATCTTTCTTACCAGAAATGAGCTTACCAGAATCGACATCACCGAATCGATGAAAACTGGCTCATAACCAGAGTCGACAAACACCTCATCGGTGTCAAAAGAATACTCACCAGAATCGGTGAAAACTGGGTCGTACCCAGAATCGGCCAGAAAAGCCTCATAGGCATTTTCTGATGCCAACTCTAACCCTAAGTTAGAGGGTATCAGATCGGACTCCCCAGACCCTATGGCTTAGAGAACAAGTCGGTCGATTAGGGTTTTTTGAGAGAGACACGGGAACCACCGAATTTCACAAGAGATCGGTTAAAATCTACATTTGTTTCGAGAAGAATATAGATCGATTACGGTTATAGGTGAGAGCGAGGGTGGACATTTGAGGATCATACACAGAAGGATCGACTTTTTTTTAAGAACAGAAGAGATCGATTAGGGTTTTTGAGAGAAGAAAGAAGAACATGGAGCGGCGAGTGAAGAGAGAGAGAGATGCAGCCTAGAATGATCGAGTGAGAGTCTAAATTAGGTTAGGGTTTAGTTATTTTGGGTTTGTGTTAATTGGGTTTAATTGGGCTGGGTTAGTATTAAAATTAATTATAAATGGATTGAAAATAAAAATAAAAGTGGGCCCAACTGGATGGCATTTTTGAAATTAAATTGTGTTTGTGAGGGTATTGATATGTAGTGTTATTTCCTAAAATGAGGTATGAAGATAATTGTGGGACGTCCATTTAAGGAAAGTGTGTAGATAACTTCGAGACGGAGGGAATATTGTTTAGTTAAACAACTAATACCTCGTACTCTCTCCATCCACGAAGAGTACTCTCATTGAAACAGGCACGAGTTTAAAAAAAATAGATAAAATAGAAATATTATGATATTCATTTTAAATAAAATAATTATTTGTGAACAAAATTTAATGGCAATTAGTGTAAGTTACATATTGGTTAAAATGTAAAGATAAATTAATTGTTTCCATAAATAGTATGAGACTAGATTTGGTAGACAGATAAATATAACAAGTGAGAATAAATTTTGTGGACGGAGAGAGTAGTAAATAATTAAAAAACAAGTGAGAATAAATTTTGTGGGCGGAAAGAGTAGTAAATAATTAATACCCTTTAGTAAAACATCGATAAAACTTGTCCACAAAGTATTATACTAGAAAAAAAAAAAAAAACAAGAAAAGCCTCGTCATCAAAACGTCGAAAAAGTGAAACAAACTAGGAACATCAACACATGACCAGCCATATCCTCAAAGAGATTGAAATAAACATTTAAATACAAGTCTAAAAGACCAAATTTATGCATTAAATTTCTGATACGTCCTCTTTGCATCAAACATCATATAATCTCATGATAAGAGGGCTAAAAGTTCACAATATGCACACAAGAAGAAGAAGCTTAAAGAAAATAAGACTCATGGATTATTGAAAGAGACGTTGTATATATCATCACTCTTCGAACTCATGCATATGATCCAACAGGTAGTTGGCCGCCATTTCCTCGTTCTTGTTGCAGGCAAAGAACACCTGCAGCACCATCGCTCGATCAAATCCCATTGCTTCAAGCTGAAAAAATGAGACATTCATCACTTTCATATTTGATTTCCAGAAAAGAGTTTCTTAAACTGAAAAAATTAAGTCCAAGTTTAGCAGTTACCCTTTCAATAGCTTCACGTTCCTCGGGCGTAACTGTTACTGCCTGTGGCATCGCCTCACCAAGTATGTTGCTGAAGACCACATCATCAAGAAATAAAATTACATCAAAACCACACTCACAAATGTTCTTATTATTAAAATGCAAAGTTTAAGATACCCTTCTCCCCCTTCAACAGGCTCGTTGATTAGGCGAAGAAAGTCGGCTTGGTGTTCTTGAATCAGCCTGACTAATTGAGGGTTTTGCCGCCCTAGCTCTTGTAGCATGGGCTGAAAAAAAAATTAATTAGTGCCTCTGCAACAAAAACTATAGTATCGACCGATTTAACAGGGCAATAGATAAATATAATTATAAGGGAAAAAGTTCTCTTTTAATCCTGCAAATTTGCTCATTTCTTCTTTCAGGACACTCCACTTTGTCAAATTGAATTCCTATCCTATTAACTTTTAGAATTCAACTTTTTAGTCCTTTGACAGGCTGACATTAGGTAAGCAACCGATTTTGAGCTGACGTGACATTTTTTTCATTTTGTTTTGAAGCTCATCTCGTTAACTTTCAACACCGGCTCCTAACCTACTGTAGCCGATCAAAGGACTAAACAGTTAATTTTGAAAGTTAACAAGACGAAATTCAATTTGAGAAAGTGGAGTGTCCTGAAAGCATGATTGTGCAAACTAACACCACTAAAAAAAAGTTTTTCCATATAATTATTATGTGTTTTCTACAAACCTGCAAGATTTGGGGGTTGGCCTGCACCATAGTTCTCAATGCTTGGAACTGAAGCAAAGGATTATAGTAAAAATGTTTCAGAAGTCACCAAACAAAAACGAGAGAAAATCCATCTCTAACTTTGTAGAACTTATACAAGTCTCAAAATACCTGTGGAGTGTTGCGTAGAAACTCTAGGGAGTTTGCACCACCAGTGTTAGCACCCATATTTGGAAGACCCTATGAAAGAGATAATAGTTCCATTATTTATATAATTTCCATTAAGATAGAGGACATACTATGCAAAAAACTATTCGAATAACCTGTGGAAAAAGATCTAGTGGATTCGCATTGGGCCCAGAGGCAGGAACGGGTGCTGGTTGAGCTGCTTCCTGAAGCTGAGCAGGCGCATTGGCAGCAGGAACAGGTGCAGGAGTTGCTTCTGCTGTTTCAGGGATTCCCTAAGATACATGGACAGAAAAAAGCATCGGTAAAACCAGTGATGAGCCCAAAAATAAAGCCTGGGGAGGGGGAGGGGGAGGCCAATTAAAATTAATAATTTTGGACTTCATCTCATATTAGTGCAATCGAAACATATACTCTATTAAAAAAAAATTGATCAAATTAACTTTCAATATGTTTTAATGAAAGTCTCAGCCATCCACTCATAACATACGAATAGCTTTGATATTGTATGTATATGAGCATTTTTCATTTTTTGTGCTTTAGTTCATCATAATTTTAATCACTTTATAATAACTGCATTGCTAATATTTAAAAATATACTAATAAATTACTAAACTTTTATTAAAAATACATAAAGATTAGAATAAATTTTATATTATTTTCATTAAATAATACTTAAAAATTTATAATAATAAGATTGGAGGTGTAATGGCAACAGCAGGATTAAAGTTTGATAGCTTACAGAATATAAATATTCAACGGCTCTTTCTGGGTTGTTGAAAGCAGCACGAAGAGCTCGAACAACTGTGTCTCTATCCCAAGTTCCTCCACCCATATCAAGAATCTGCTGTATAGCTCCCTCAAGGTTGTTACCCGCAACTAAATTAGACGCAGCTTGGTCATAAACATCGGGCCTGAACCCAGGTGCAAAAATTTAGTGCCCAAAAGCTAAAGTTATGGGAAACAAGGTTAGCCCTATTAAATCCCATGAGATGGATACTCACGAAGCATTATCAGTTGGTACGGTAGCAGGAGGTGGAACAGAGACAGGAGCAGCGGGGGCAGGAGCAGGCCTGCAAAAATCAAGAAACGATGCATTAAACATATTAAAATGAAAAAAAAAAAAACAAATTCTCAATTCACGCCCACACCTAGCTAAGGGAGAAAGAGAGAGGAATGGAGAAATAGTGATGGAATCTTTAAGTATAAAAAGCAGGACATAGTCGAATCTTACGCTGCTGCTGCAGGAGGTTGAGCTGCAGGAACTGGAGCTGAAGTGGGCGGTGGGATACTTGCCTGAGGTGCCTGTAATGAGTAACATAATATATGCATATGAAAATTCACCAAGTCCAACAAAACATAATAGATAAGGAAATTACTTGTTAAATTACGAATACAAATTAACAGATTTTTGCTGAAGTGATAGAAGCATAACCATTCTAAAATTCTCAGGTATTAATTTAAAGGAAGGTAGGCAAATATATGTCTGACTGTTTAACCAGACATACATGCATGGAAATAACATAACATAGTCTGCATCTAGTTTGTAGTTACCTTCACTGTAGGCGCACTTGATGTTGTTGAGCCATCACCTGAAGAGCCCTTGTTCTGCAATATTTTAACGACAATTGACTTCATAAATATTGACAAAAACGGATAGCATATAATACCATGTCAAATAGCATCCACAGCAGCGAAGATATATTGAAACAATAATCAATATTAAGATGCAAGGCACAAGCCGGACCCCTTTATTTGAGCAACAACAATTAGCAACGTTGGAACTTTTACCTTAGTCAGCATAATAACAACGAAGCTATTTTCAGCAACTTTATTCTCTTCAAGTGTTGTGCCGTCTTTTAGAACTTTTCCCTGATGGATCAGCATCTGCTGTGCTGCAGGATAGGTATTAGCTCCCTGTGCAGTTTCTATTGCTTTCTTGACATCTACAACCTGGATAACAAAGGTGATCGATGAGATTAGCATATAGTCCATAATTGATAGGAAGGGAAGACATCAATAAACGGGAACAAATAGATGCAAAACCATAAATGATATTTCAAATACACTTCACAGAGAGCATGTTCTGTAGTTTGAAAAGTATTAGGCTAATCTTCCCGTCTTAAGCTCAAGTCCATATGACACCATCTATACGGAGTAATTGAAAGGCTTCATATGTAACCCAACTTTTAACAGTGGCATATCTAAAATTTAGCCAGTGAAATTCGGAGTACTCTTTTGTAGATCATTCAGAAGAGCGCCTTCACACGACTGCTAATGAATGCTACAATGTAAACCAAGTAAAATAACAGGGGTCAAAGTCGACCAGTGAGACGATGGGGGATAAACTTCATCGTCGAAAGGGAAACAGCCCGGATCACCAGCTAAGGCCCCTAAATGATCGCTCAGTGATAAAGGAGGTAGGGGTGCAGAGACAAAGCTATACATCTAGTCCTTATATACACAAGACCCCATTATATATTTCCATTAAAAGAAGCACGAATCACAATGATCGCCATTGCATATATTCTACTTAATGGCATAATAAGGTCATTCGTGTTGGAGCTTTGTGAAATTCCATGTGTAATTAAATGAGATTATCAGATTTTAAAGGTTCTAACCGATAGATACTTCACTGATCATAAACATCAACATTGATAGCTTCCATATCACTTGATAACGAAATCAAAATGGAAATATGATACCTGTGAATCATTCAATAACGAGTGTGCATAACATAAAACTTGAGATATTCACCATGGATTGATTATGCATCCGAACAAGCACAATCCAAATAAAGATCAAACAAAGCAGCAAGCCCAGTCTAGCCAGCTAAACCCTCAATGTCAAGAAATTCAACTATCACCCCTATTAGTGGGAGGGGGAATTTAACAGTTTTGTAAAAACATAATTCACTAACTCAGCAGCAGATTAAATTACTAACCACGCAGAAATCAAAATTCAACAAAAAATTTAAAAAATCCAGTTAAAATAACATAATTAAAAACACTCGAGAATGAAATTAAGAAAAAACAAATCGAAAAAAGAAAAACGAACCGTGTCTTCGGGTTTCACTTCAATTTCGAAGTGCGTTCCCTTGAGGGTCTTCACGAAAATCTTCATTTTAATTTTGTTATGGAATTAAATTTATTTTTCGAGAGAAATTACAGAGGAGAAGGGCAGAGAAACCCTCCGATGCAAGTAAAGGATTAATTTAAAGATTTCGCCATGGATTTATTTCTTTCAGAGCTTTCACACAGTTCAGCAATGAACAGAAGAATCACACGCGCATCGTCAGTCGTGTGTGGACGGTGGAGCAACTCAGAAATAAGAGTGGTGCGTGCAATACACGATTAGCGGTGACGTTTGGGTAATGATCAGAGAGAGAAAATTAAAGTGTGCTAGATTTTTGTGATTGGTTTTGCAACTCGTGAGATTTCACTCATGCTTATCTCACAAATGGGCCGTCTTAAGCGGACCTGGGCCAAAAACTTGGGCCGGGTCAGGCCTAACCAAGTAAATGAACCGGCCCAGGTTATATACCCCTCTTCTTGAATATTTTTTGGCCCTTAATACACCTCCATTTTTATTAGATACACTCACTCTATAGCTATGTTTGAAAGTACACTAAGCTAAAAATTATTGTACATTTGGGTATATCTAATAAAAATGGAGGTGTAAGGCCATCTCCAACCATATTCTTCATTTTAGAGTACTATATCCTCTAAAATAGAGTATGGAGTACTCTATTTCACAAATCATCTCCAACAATGCATACTCTATATCATTAAAATATTTTATTTTATTTTTACTTTTACTTAAATTAAAGAATTTAAATAATAATTTTTTTATATAATTATAAAATTAATGCATCCAAATCATCTCCAACAATGCATACCGATATTTTTTTTCAAAGTAATTTCATTTATTTGAGATTAAATTGCTACTCATACAAAGTACAAATTAAATTGCGACTTATTATAAATATTACAACAAACAACTAAAAAACAACAACATAATAAATTAGGAAATTTAATTTTCCAAGTTGGAAAATTCTTCCCACAAATGGTCGATAAGAGCATCTCGAAGAGCATAATGAGCCGACTTATCTTTAATTTGACGATGACGTGCAAGGAATTGTTGAAATCGATTGTGTTCATCGTGTGCAATTCAACATCTGGGGCAGGTGCTTCACGATAATCAATAACAGGCGCCTCGATATCTCGCTCATCTCAAATAATCATATTGTGCATTATAATGCATGTTGTCATGATGTTATGCAATATTTTTTTGTCCCAAACTCGTGCTGGTCCTTTGATTATTCCCCACTTTGATTGTAGAACACCAAATGCCCGTTCCACATCTTTTCTACAACTTTCTTGTCGTGCTGCAAAATGTTGTTGCTTCGGACCTTTGGGTTTGTGAATTGTCTGCACAAGAGTTGCCCACTTTGGATATATATCATCGGCTAGATAGTAATCCATAGTGTATTCTTTTTCCTGTATGACATAGTTAGCGGGTAGACCTATGCCATTGGCTAGGTTAGAAAATAGACGAGATTTTGACAAGACATTAATATCATTGTTCGATCCTGGCAAACCAAAAAATGCATGTCATATCCATAGTTCGTGATCAGCAACAGCCTCCAAAATGATTGTTGGACTTCCACTACGACCAGCATATTGTCCTGCCCAGGCTGTTGGACAATTTTTCCATTTCCAATGCATACAATCAACGGTTCCCAGCATCCCTGGAAATCCTCGTTTTTCTCCAATATGGAGAAGCCTTGCAATGTCTTCTGTGTTGGGAGACCGAAGATACCAATCACCAAAAACTTCCACCATGGCTCGGTAGAACCTCTTTACAGGACTCCCCGATTTTAATATATTCGTCAGTCGCATCAGCCGCTACACCATATGCTAGAGTCCGCATCGCAGCAGTTATCTTTTGGTGTGGGGATAACCCAAGCTGGCCGGTTGCATCACGCTATTGTGTAAAGTAAGTATCGTGTGCTTGAACAGCCTCCAAAATTCGAGAGAATAGACGACGTGACATGCGAAAAATGGCGTTTGAACATTGCCTCATTGTAAACTGGAGAACTTGAAAAGTAATCATTGTATAAACGTTGATCGGCAGCCGCTCGATCACGATTAATTACCATATGACCAGGAATTGAGCCTCGATGGAGAACATTGTTAAATTGTTGGTAATATTCGGATACAACGACAACATTAGTTTGGATTTGGAGGATAAACATTTGTTGTTGTTGGTCAATGGTTGCTTGCTCATTTCTTAGTTTAACATATGACTCTTCTTCAGCTTCAGATGATGATGAATAAAAAGAATTGTTAGAAGGACCTCCTTCATGAAAAATCATCTTAATAAGATCGATGAGATGAGATGAAAACTTTGAGAAAACTAAATAAGGAGGAAGGATAATTTTTGTGTGAGAATGTATTGAGAAAGTGAACAAAGGCACCACCTTTAAATAACGCAATGAGTTGGTGTATCCATAATAATTTCCTTACTACTTTTATTATATTTGTCAAATCTAACTTCAATTATCTATTCGTATGAGTTGGTCTATTCACAATAATTTTATTTGTATCCATAGTGACAAAAATCTAAGATCAATTGTCACATTCAAAATCAGACCTTTAAATATGAACCATTGATCAATTTATTCGTATCCACAATAATTTTATTTGTATCCATAGAGACAAAAATCTGAGATCAATTGTCACATTCAAAATCAGAACTTTAAATATGAACCATTGATCAATTTATTCGTATCCATAGTGACAAAAATTTGAGATCAATTGTCACATTCAAAATCAGAACTTTAAATATGAACCATTGATCAATTTATTCGTATCCATAGTGACAAAAATCTGAGATCAATTGTCACATTCAAAATCAGAACTTTAAATATGAACCATTGATCAATTTATTCGTATCCACAATAATTATATTTGTATCCATAGTGACAAAAATCTGAGATCAATTGTCACATTCAAAATCAGAACTTTAAATATGAACCATTGATCAATTCATTCGTATCCTAGTGATAAAAAAGACTGAAGTGAATTGTCACAATCAGATTCAACACTTTAAATATGAACCGTTGATCAATTTATTAGAATCAACAGTGATAGAAAACTGAAGTGAATTGTCACAATCAAATTACTATGCTCTCTGCAACCATATTTATTTACTATTCACTTACTATGCATGACATGAATTATGGAAATTTGTCTTTCATTTACTATGCATGAATAGTGAAATCATAATAAAGATGACTTCTCTGCAGAGTTGGGGCCAACAATAATAGAGATAATATATACACGAGTGTGTGTATCCTCTATATAAGGTGTGGTCATCTATCCTCTCTACATACACTTACTATCCTCTCTACATACAATTTCTCACACTTGGTAAAATGAGTTCATCTAAACGTAGCTTTTCTTTTTCAACTGAGGAGGACAAAATCCTAGTGGAATGTTATATTGAGTCTTCACAGAATCCTATAATTGGTATATCCCAAACCAATGATAGTATGTGGTCTCGAATAACTTCCAGCTACAATAGCCAACTACCATCAGCAAAGCCTCGTACTGCGAAGGCCCTGCAATGTCGATTTAGCATCCTAAGCAAAGTTGTCCAAAAATTTAGCGGATGCATTAATCAAGTGGAAAACAGGCACCCCAGCGGTGCTTCAGAGAAAGACATTGTAAGTAGTTTTCATATACATTTTAATCCTCTTTTTTTATTTTCTAAATGTGATTTCTTATTTTACAGTTGGATGAAGCAAAAGAATTATACAAGTTATTTGCGCCACCTTGGAGGTTTGATCATGTCTGGTCAGCTCTAAAGGACCTAGACAAGTTTAAGCCGACCAATGCCACCTTACCTGCTTTTGTGGCAAATGGTGAAAATGATGATTCATCGCAATCTGATTACTCACCCACTCAAAAGTCATCGATGCCAGATTCTCCAAATCTGTCTGGATTTTCCCTAAACCTAGATGAAGATGGTTCACTGTCGGGAGGTTCTCAACGACCAATGGGCATTAAAAAGGCAAAACGTAAAGCCAAAGCTAATGAGGAAAACTCAAAAGCTCTTTTGACCATGGCAAATTGCAGTGAGAGAATGTTGAATATGATGCAGAATGCTGAGATTTCTCGACAGGAGCTCATTGATATTGAAAAGGAAAGGAATTACATATCGGCTCGTAGAGAGGAAAATAAAGTGTTGCGAATGAACCCTATGTGTTTTGACGAATCACTCCGTCCATACTTGATTGAGGAGCAACGAAAGATTTTTCAGAAACAAGCAGCAAGAGATGGATGTGGTGGGAGTTCTGGTCTATTTGGCCAGTTCTTTAATGGAACTTCCCCATCCGACTCCGAGTTTCCTCTGTACTAGCATGTGTTAATATTGAATTTATGTATCTCGTTTTATTTAATTTGAGTTTACTTGTTTTAATTGTAGGGGGTATGTTATTTATATTTTCATCTATTCTCTAGTATGTTTGGTAATTGTTGTAATATTTCATTTTAAAATTATTTAATATTTATTTCGTGTGAGTCATTATCTCGTAATTTAAGGATTAAATTCTAATTATTTTAGAAGAAAAAGTTAAATTAAAAAAACGAAAAATATTATAATTCAAACAAACAAAAATAAAAAATAAAAAATAAATGAAAAACACTAATACTTTAATTAATTAAATGATATGGCATCCACGTTGAAAAAAAAAAAAGAAAATTGGCATTTTAATAAATGAACAACATAATTTTAATAATTAAAAAAAAAAAAGAAAAATGGCATTTTTGTAAATAAATACACCCTCCAAACCCATCCTCTATATTCATCTCCATTCTTCGAAATTGAAGATTCTCTCTCCACCCTCTATCTCCATCTCTAAAAATGAAGTGTGGTTGGAGGGCCACCATTCTCCATTTGGTGCCAAAATCTCCAAAATAGAGAATGGTTGGAGATGACCTAAATAGTAAGATCCTTTTTGGCCCTGTTCCTAAATATATATATATATATATATATATATATATATATATATATATATATATTATTTCTAGTATTAATTTTTATATCATGGACTCTTTTAGTCCCTTAAACAAAAAGAGACATAATGCACTAAAACTTTTAAACTATCAATATTTATTTCGAAAAAATCTTAAAATGAGTATAGTGAAACAAATGCTAATACTTCAAGAATTTCTTCAAAATAAAAATAATTTAAAACTCTTTCTAAATAAACATTGATAATTCAATGACCTTTAGATACACTATGCCTATTAAATATTGATAAAACTAATTGTATGTTAAAAAAAAAAAAATTAATTTTCCCTTGATTATATATTTTGTTTACTCATTTATTGATCTTCTACCAATTTATTGAGTTCAAATAGTTCTTTTTTGGATCTTTACCTGGTGTTGTTAAACTATTCAACGGATTAAATGTGGGCCGAAATATATTTTAAATTTAATTATTAAAAGACAAATTAATTTTTTAATGAAAATCTTATTTGCATCCGCACGTTGATAGTTCTTTTGTTTTTTTCCCTTTAAAAGCGCATGTATCTAATATTTCCTCCGTCCTGATATTATTCACAAATTTTTCTTATTGATTAGGGTGAATTATTGAATGATTATTGAGTGGATTAATTGCATATTTTGATGAAAAGTATTAGTGTTTGTGCTTAAAGGTATAAAAGTATTACTTGCTTGCACTAAAGGTATTAAAAAGTTGAGTTTAATGGTTTTGCGAAGTGTTTTGTCTTGTTTCTAGGGTTTTTGGCTGAATTAGACCAAACAAAGCGTACCGAGATTCATATGGGAACGAGAAGGTCAAATCGGGTGAATTTCGGGGTCGAAAGCATTCGTCGACAGGACAAAAATCCCTGGACTCAACCACTGATCAAGCCAGGGAAGCTCGGGTTGAGCTCGCAACATAGATCGAAGAAATGGTGAAGACATATGAAGCTCGACTCGATGGCACCAAGCTCGAGTCGCGGCTTGTGCTATGGTGATCAAAATTATGCCACGACTTTACTCGAAGACAGAAGAAGCGGCGATTGTGAAGGAAGCTCGAGTCAAGGCTTGTGCATTCGTAATGAAAACGTGACCACGACTTATGGAAGCTCGGGTTGAGCTTTCCAAGCTCAACTCGAGGCTCGACTGGATCAAATTTTTTTTCTTTTTTGACCAATAGGAGGAGAGCACGTGTATGAGCATATATATACACATTCATACATGAAAATGAACAGTTTTTCAGCAAGGGGAAGACCCTTACACACACTATTACACACTTTTACATGCACATAGTTAGATTTTACATTTCTTCGTATATTTGGATGATCAAAGCAAGGATTCTTTATGTTTGGATACTCATTATATGATATCTCTCATTTAATTTCAGTTTTGCTAGTTGAATTGCTTGTAATTATGAATGCTTATTTCCTTAATGTCATGGATTTATTTACTTTTGCTATGAGTGGCTAATTTCCTTAGGCCCTGTTTGGTTTCTACACTAATTATCGCCTGCCCCCGAGAATGACGATCAGATATCGTGGCTCGATATCCAAGTCATGACACCAGTAAGTCATATTTGGTTTGCACCTACACATGGTGTGGTGTGTGAAAATTGGTCCGTGCTGCAACAGTTAAAATATATATACAAATTACCCAAATATCCTCTTTCATTCAAGACATTTTCATTTTTGCCCTAACATAATACAAAAGGGGAAAAATCTCTATTCATCAAACCCTGGTTTACAGACGTCTTTGCCGGCGACAAGAGGAAGATCGTAAGTGCAATCCGCCACCTACAGTCGGTTTTTGAAGTTGCAATATCTTTGGGTATATATATCAACACGGATCCCTCACAATCTCTTTCGGGTCTATGGATTCAGTTTAGGATTTAATCCTTTTGCATCATACGAAATTATTGAATATCATATCTACAATTAACTATGGTTTTCTTATCTTCTTGTTCATGTAAGGCAAAATGTCGGCACATTTTACAAGGCACGTACCTCCGAATTGTTCGTGCGGTTATGGAAAAATGTTAATCCTTTGTGCGGAAGAATTTGCTAAATTTCTCAGTCGTTACTACTACAAATGTCCGATTAATGCAAAACATCGCAAAAATTTTATTTGGGTCGACGAATATGATTATACCTCCCAACCCAATATACTTCATGCAACGTATACTGAAACTGCATCAAACAATCAATATCCACCCGATCAACCATTTTTCAACTTGTCTAACAAGACTCGTAACCGACAATTTAGAGGAAGCACTCCCAACAATGGTAGCTCATACGAACGGGTGTTGGAAAAAATAGCAGATTCGTATGCAATGGTCATCTAACTGAATCAAGATTAATTTGGGCTTTGGTTGCAACAATTTTAGTTTTTCTTGCAATAATTTTGCTCTTGTTAATTGTTTTAATTTGGAAAAAATTATGAGTTATGTTTTAAGATGCTCGTTTGGGGAATGTCTTGTGATTTCGTATTATAATGAATTTTTTGTGCATCTATTTTAATTATATGAACGTGTGTTAGTCTCTAGTTGTACATGTATGAATTAGAGTTTGTGGATACCTTAATGAATTTACGTAGCATCTATTTTAATAGCTTTTGAATTATGTATTCTAATTTTAGGTTGTTTTCTGTTGGAAGAAGGATATGTAAAAATCTGTAAATATTATTGGGCATGCAAAATGGTAATACATCTCAAATGTTGTGCTGACTTTTTGGTATAAATATATTTGTCATTAATTGAACACATTTAAATCTAGGTGGTGGGTGAGCAAAAGAATTACATTAATTGAACACATCTTAATCAAATAATTTTTGGTGGCTGATGGAATAATAAAGCAAAAGGCAATTTTTAATACAAGAGGGCGGTTGGAACAACTACATACCTCATTCAACTTTTGAGTAAATGGACGTCCAGTGATGCTTTAATTATTTTATCCTCTTTTCATTATAAAATGGTTGTCATTTGCCAAAAATAAATCACACCAACTTCCTTGTAACCCAGCATTTCTGAAGAGCACAATCCAAAAATGAATTATCATTCCATTCCTCCACAAGATACTTTCTTCTATGAAGAAAAATGGAATGAGGCATCTCTAAATGCATTCATCAATTTGTTAATTGATGAAAAATGTGAAGGTTGTTGGGAAGTAGGAGGTGACAATGAGTCTTCACTACTCACTTCATTTGAGTTCTTGAATGTGATGATAAGCAAGGATTTCACTTGGGACGATGTCATTGATCAACACAAAATGCTGAAAAAATGTTATCTTACATTCAAAGCGATGCTTGAAGTTGATGGAGTCGAATGGGATCGTGTAATCAACCATGTCTATGCATTGTCTTCTGTCTGGATTGAGTTAATAAAGATATTCACCATATGTATGAATTCATACTTTATCTTTGTTCAAAAAATATTTCATGTTCATTTTTTCTTTTGTAATTAATCTTTATAGGCAAATCCATTTGCCAAGGCCTTTTACCACAAAGGAGATATCATGTATGGTAAGCTAAAGGCTTTATTTGGCTACGAGCATGACTTGATCGATGCTTGTCCAAACTCTGTGTTTGCTCCAATAACTATCGAGGACTCGGATGAGGAGCAAGAGGTGAACTCTCCGAGAGAATGTATCCGTAAATGTTTGTTTGGTGAGCCCGATGAGAAACCCTCACGTGTTCTCGTAAGTGTTGAGTCCCACACCTTAACTCCACCTTGATTTTTTGGGAAAGAAGTCATGAAGCGTCCAATATTTTCGTGTGTTAATCATGGACCAACAAGTGACACTTCTACGAGCAATGTGTTGATCATCCCTAAGAAAGAATCAAGTTCGTGTGCTTCCTCGAGTCCCCTTAAGTTGCTCTACTCCCCAGCTGAAAAAAAGTAATCGAAATATCAGGGTTTTATTACTGTTAACCATTTTATTAGGTTACGGGCTCATATCGGTTATGTCGTTATTCACTCTTTCTTTTGTTGCAACCATATATCCTCTGTTAGACTTTTTCAACTCACACACGTATGTACTTGGGGACTAATTAATAGTTAGAAGATGCAATGTAATATATGATAATATATATAATTATGTGGGTGTATTTATATTAATCCTTATTTAAATTTATATATATTTGATGTACCCTGTTGTTAAAAATGTATATATATTGGGATGTTTTGGAATGTACTGCAATATTCACTCTTTCTCAAATCCAACATCAAAGCCACAAAAAAATTAGTCCTTGAGAAATATGTTGCAAGTAGGCTGAATAGCAAAGCCAAACAAACATTTTTTAAAAATGTTTGGCATGAAAAACAGAGCAATGATTGTTCAAATGAAGGAGGATTAGATAAAATTTATGCAAATAAAACTTATTTCACCAACATGCACTGCAAATAAAGAAAACCGAGGATTGGTACCCAAAAATAATAACCAACACATTATCCAAAAATTTTAGAAAAAAACACATTGTCCAAAAATAATAACCAACACACTGACCAAAAATAATATCCAACACTGTCCAGAAATAACACTAGCACATATCAGATACTCAATAATATAACAAAAATATCCAATAACTTCATAATTGATATGCACTGTCCAATAGATAAACGTTGGGAAATATTTAATCAAATATCCAAAAACTAGACTGTAATGGATCCACAATTTCAAAACATACGACTAGCATCCAAAAGAACCACAAAATATTGATATGCAATTTGTGGTGGTAAAAGTAGCAAACAAAATATGATCCATTCTACTTCATTTAAGATTAAATACTTATTGCTAATTTAACGACTTAGGATGTCCAGAACATAAACGATTCTAGCTGCCTCAGGCAAGCCCATCCAAATTTCTAGGTTCATAGTCGTACCCCTGATGATTTGTGTCATATTCACCCTTTCTTTTATAGTCAATCCAGGAATGTTACCAAGTTCCTCGAATAGATGTTTACGTGCTTCACCTAAGTCATGCTCATGTCCGATGCGGTTTGCAGTCATCTCCAAACGTTTGGTTATAGCACGACAGAATTCACCTAGCATTTTAACCAGAGTTGGGTCAGTAACATCAGTGTTTGATTTTTGCTTCTTCCCACGAATAGGTTGTGCTGACTTTGTGGTGTATGTCGTGTTATTTCCCTCTTCGCCATCAGTGGCTTGAGTATTACCATTGTTTGCAAATGTCTCATCATCATCCAAATTGACATAGTTCTCACCCCCCACATTCATCGTGCAAAGAAGGGCTTGGGGCAGGTGTCGTGCACTTTGTTGTGTTCGTTGCATCTGTAACATCTTCTGCACATTCTCCAGTAGTACGATCCTTTCCAAATATCTCCACCTAATCCGGGTAGAGAGACCACTCCTTGTAGCGCATGCCACGCATTGTAGGCTCTCTCTGAAATGTAAAAAAAAAAATAGAAAAAAAACAATTACATTATGGACTGACCTTAACAATAAAATACATAGTGAAGTGCAAATAAAGATACATGAAAACAAGTAGAGTTTGGACTGACCTTAACAACTTCTTCCCATTGTTCGTCGTCCACATCGAGTTGACTGGTAGTTGTGTTAAAACCAACACTGGTAACTCCAAGTGAAGTGACTAGTGACCCGTATACCTTCTTCCATGTGGTCAGTTTTGAGGTTATGTTCGGAGAAGCTAAAAGATCGAATTCACATTTTAGTGCATCTTCACATTTAGTCAAATATCCTGTTCGAAATCCATTATCAATTTTCCATCCATTCGATACCAAATCCTTCAAAGTGCTTATGAGAATTTTTTTTCTCTGGTAGTCCAAAAGCGGCGAATATTGCCCGTTGTTTTCTTGAACGACCCTCGTCCACGTCCTATTGATGGTACGGTAGACGACATTCAACCAGCTGCAAGAAAATATTCAAAAAAACAAGAGTCTTTAGCGCACAAAAATGATCACAACAAATTTTTGCTAATATACATACACATTATTTTGATCATCTACTCCCAGCACACATAATCATTTACCAATCCAAATAAATTAATAAGAAGAAACAATTACATTGATTTCCAACAAATTTTAAGTTGCATGATTATCCGAACATCACATTGCAAAAGCAGGAAATGAATAACAAAGTTCTTAATAAAATTTTGATCAGCTACTTCATGCTAAATCACATGCCATTATTCCACTCATTGTACATCTGTGTAGCTAATTCATCTCTCCATGCAGTCCATTTTCCCGATGCCTCTACAGTAGAGATGACTTCTCCCTCGTCCCCATTTGGCTGATAAGGTTGTGGCATATTATCGTATCGAATTTTCATAGGATCAATAGGCATTTCGTTACATATGAAATTATGTAAAAGAAAACACGCCATGATTAGTCTAATTTAAGTAGCTATTGGGTAGTAGGTTGCACTCCTAAAGATTGACCACCGCATTTTCATGATGCCGAATGCACGTTCAATTACATTTCGTGCTTTGGTATGTCGCATATTAAAGTGCTCCTGGTATGAATTGGGTTGATTGGTTTGGGGACCCCACTCTCTTAAGTGATATCTCACACCCCTATGTGGAGCTAGGAATCCCGGGCTATTCGCGTAACCATTGTCTACCAAGTAGTATTTTTCTATAATTGTGAACAAAGGATTACTTGTTATGTTATATATATATATATATATATGTATATATATATATACATATATATTATGACTAAAAACAGTAGTACCTATTGGGACCTTCAACCCATGAGTTCTATTAACAGAATCCCTTAACACCCTAGCGTCTGAAGCATATCCCTCCCATCCAGGCAAAACATATGTAAATCTTATTTCTTGATAACAAGCAGCCAATACGTTAGTTGAAATTTGTCCCTTACGTGTCCTACATCGGCCTTTATCAGCAACTGGTACGTGAACATTTACATATGTTCCGTCTAAGGCACCTAAGCAACCCTAACAAAAGTATTATGATCAGGAAGTTAGCACATTAAGTAAACACGTTAGACAACAAATTTTAAATAATATTTCATGGATATTAATACCTTGAACCATTTCCACCGACGGTTGGTGCAGTCATATGAGACTGGTACGGGTGCCACTAGTAGGACGGTATGCAACTGTAATACTGCTCTCAATACTAAATGTACATATTGGGAAACAGTTTGTCCGGAACTCAAAAACTCAAACTCAATAATACGGTTTTTTCTGTGATGGGCCAAAATACTTCAAAACATAGCAATTTGCTCCTCAACACACACGTGTTTACTATCAATCAAGCCACCCAAATTTCGCAACAAAAAATACAACCGACCAAAGGCGTTACGATCCATCCAAAGGTTTTCAACAAAATTAAAATTACGACCCCCTATTAGCCTACTCATACGTTGTACTTGGTTAGGAATTCGGGATATCAAGCTATATCTAACACTACATTTACGTTTTTTAATTTGCCCACGTCGAATGAGTTCAATGATTAAGAAGATCACAATAAAAGCTTCATGTAATATCTCCTCTAACAAAAGATACACGATCTCATTCTTCTTTATCATATTCATCTTAAAAAGTAAACTCACTTGAACTCCTTTACTGTCATATAAAAACCAATAAAATAATAATCTCATTAATTAAATAAAAATAATAAAATCCAAGCACAGACAATTGAAAAACAAAAGCATTTACATAAAATAGAAAAACACAAGCACATACAATTTAAATAAAATCCAAGCATAAACAAACCTACTGCAAAAAAAAAAAAAAAAACTTAATCATATGAAAAACAGAAGCATTTACATAAAAACAAAAGCACAAACAATTTAAATAAAATCCAAGCATAAACAAACCTACCGCAAAAAATGTGCAAACTTAATCATGTGAAAAACAGAAGCATTTATATAAAAACAGAAAAACATAAGCACAAACAATCTAAATAAAATTCAAGCACAAACAAATCTACTGCAAAAAAAGTGCAAACTTAAGAATGTGAAAAATATAAGCATTTATATAGCAGCAACCCAACAATAGGGTCACAGACCCACTCTATATATAAAATAAAACTAAAATATCACATATACCAAAGGAATGTTACTAAAATATCACACTTACTTCAGATTTGGCAGCTAATTTGAGACGTTGTTTAAACAATGATTCCGTTCGAGAATATGTGAAACCTGCAACCGCGATTGAAATCCGTCCGTCGTGTGCTTCAAAATTTAAACAAAGCATTTTTCATTAATGAGAAATCCCCTCGACAAAATTCATCATCAAGAAATTTATAACAATGGAATGAAAAAGGATTAGAGGCTCAAGCGATGTAACGATCTGTAAAAAGAACGTATACCTTTTGGCAAATAAAGGCGAGATGTTATAAAAGAAAAGAAAAGAAAAAAAAGAGGAGGGGCCTAACTAAGCAATATTACCCAGGACACAATTATTCAAAGCCCAAAAAGGCGCAAAAAACTTAACTAAACAAGATTAGTCAGGACACCCACTTTTTATAAAGTACACCCACTTCTGATTATTGCACCCATTGTTTCATTGATACACTCACCTTTAGAGGGACGCACAAGAAGCCACCCGAAACACCAGATTACTCATAAAACCAAACATATCAAAAAATATCACCAGAACCCATTTGATTCCAAACCATAAATATAAAAAATAAAAATCTCAATCAAAATAAATTCGAAAAATCAATTGGCGAAGTGAATCCACGTAAATCACCAAGCAATATATATTTTTTTTACAAGATCACCAAGCAATATATTAGCAAACTCACTCAAATCTCAAACAAAAACCAGCGCCAAATTCATTTTGGCAATTTATCGAACATGATGCGTGTATAACACAACAAAAGCCAATATCAGCAAAACTCTAAGAAACCCAGATCAACTCCAAGAAATCAAGAACCAGAAAATCCCATAAGAAATGAACAAACACCTTCTAAATGAAACAACAACTGAATGATGAAAAACTAGAACAACGTATACCTTTTGAGAAATCAACCTCGCGCAAGTCAGAACCCTAGATTGACCATCACTGTAACTTGGAAAATCACCTCCGTCTTGAAGAATGGTGGAAATTAACGATATAACGCTAGGGTTTTGCTATAGATACCAGAGGGGCAAAATAACCTTTTTATGTAGTCCGCCCATTTTTATAATCTGTCTCGATAAAAAATCGCCCCAAAATGGACCGATTACATAATAGAAGTGGAACAATATTATTGCACGGGCCTAGAAATAGTTTTGGGCCGCCAAGATACAAACCAAACTAATTAAAAGCCACGACAACTAGCGAATCGTGGCCCAATCGGTCAAACCAAACGGACCCTTAGTGTTTGGGTGTTTAGAGGCTATGAATGATTAAATTATGTTGATGAATTGAATGAGAAATTTCAATTGAAGGTTGATTGATTAAATTGACGAGGTTTGCATGATCTAGTACTTAATTGAGCTTGAATTTCATGTTTAGTATTTAATTATTGCAAGGATGCTTGGGTGATTAGGTTTCTAGCTTGGTTGAAGGGTTTAGTTGGGTCATTAGAGTTAATATTGTGTAACGCAAGGATGCTTGGTTAACTACATTAGAAATACATCAATTAATATTAATTGCTTAAATTAATAGTCGGATAATTAGTGAGGGGATGAAAGGGACGTAACTTAGTAGCGAAGGTTATTCACGCTAGAGAAATCTATTGACTCGTGAAGTAATCAAGAAGAACGGGGTCGTGGCCTAATCAATTCTTCATGCTTAATTGTAATATAGCTTCTAGGCTTACCAAGTACGGTGTTATGTTAATTACTTGAATTGCTCTTATCAATTTACTGAAGAGAGAGTTACGATTTGTTTTAATTCATGCTTCGTTGTCCATAGCCGAAGAACACCCGAACACATTTCTTTATCTTGCTTGTATTTAGTTGATTTATCTGACGTTACTTGTTGATCATCTAGTTTAATTCGTATTTTATTCTTGAAAATGGCTTGTATTACAATCACAATTAGATTTGTAGATCTAGGGTTATCCCTCACTTGATTCTCTTGGTTCGATATTTAACTCGGGTAATTACCGCTACACGATCTTCTTACACTTGGGAAGTGAGTGTTGGTAAACACCTATCACTTATTCGTCCATCCCAAAATTATTTACACACCCTAAAATAGAAACATCACACACTATTAACACCATCACAATACCATTTAAATTTAAAAAATATTACTCTTAATTGTTTTACTATTTTATTCTCTCTTACATAGTCTCATTAAATTACCCAAAATACTCATACACTTCAGTCACAAAAGTTAATAACGTAATTTTTTAAAAAAATGTGTGCATAAAATAGAATAATTTTGGGACGGAAGGAGTAGTTTGTGGAGTAATACTTTTTATAACAATTGGAATATTATTTATATTTGGGCCAGCGAGGATTTAATTTTGGGTTGCATTGAATGTTATGGTGTTATATAATGGAAAGCCCAAAATTCAGATAAATGTTACAAGGCCCAGATTATTTTTATCCCCAGAACTATTTACTACACCTACCAATTATTTTTTCTTATTTTTACTCCATTTATGAAATTTCAGTATTACCCTTGTCAATTTAAACATTTATTCCCCACAATTAAGTATTATCATTAATTAATATGAAAATAATTTCATTAATTAAACAAATAAAATAAAATGTATAATAATTATCTTCAAACTCAATAAACCAAACCAACAAAAAATGCAGTTTAATATTTAGAAAAATAAATAAACTACCTCACAGTAAAAAAATAAAACTATCTAATATCCCTATTTAAGTTTCAGCATATTTTTTTGCATTCTTTTTCTTTTTAGAAATTTGGAAGACTATTTAGAAATAATGAATAAATAACATACACAATTACTATTTAAGTTTAAAAAACGATGCTCATGATTTTATGTTGTTTCATATTGACATCCTTCAACATTTTAAAGTGTAGGATAACTATACAACCTAATTTTAAAGAGTAAGTCTTGTGTGAAACCGTCTCACGAATCTCATTTCGTGAGACAGATTCACTTTTGAATATATTACTATCACTAATAATGTGAAGTGTAACACTTTCAATTTTTTATAACTTTTATACTAATTTGTAGCATTTTTTCAAAAGTAATAACAATTTATTAAAAAAATGCATCTATCTCATGAAATGAGATCCGTGAGACGGTGTCACACAAGTTTTTATTAATTTTAAATGCGATGTGACACATTACTAACTCTTGAGATCTCTCTCCTATTTATGGGTGTATATCACTCTTAATAAGTTCACCCCTATGTAAACTGCATTACTGTTATTTTAAAACTGATAATTAGTTTCATTAGGAGTGAACTTAGTTGTTAAGTTAGTTAGGTTAGTTTTCCCCTTTTTTATATATTTTGGGGCTTCGGCTGTGTTTCATTATCTTTAATTTTCAAGACTTGTGCTTCTGTAATCAATTCTCTTCTTATGAATAAAACTTCTTCTTCTCAAATTGTTAGCATGAATTCTTCATTTCTTCCAATTATCAACATGGTATCAGAGCGTTCATCTTGAACGCCTGATCCTTTTCTTCCTTCCCTCTTCCGCTTTCTCTCGCCTCTGATTTTCTTCTCCGTGCCTCCATCGGAAATCTTGTAAATTGATCTTGGACTTGATCAATTCGCCTATATCTGTCTCTGTTTCGCGCTTCTTCAATCATGGCCAACGACGCAGCAGACGTTTCCACCACAACCACCGCAGGTGCCACCGCAGCCGTCGCGAGACCTGCTTCCCTTGATCCGGCGGTGAACCCACGGTCGCCGCTGTTCCTCCACCACAACGATAATCCGGCGGTCAGTATCGTGATCGACCCACTCGTCGGCTCCAACTTCGTTTCATGGAGTCATTCCGTCAGGAGAGCTCTGAGTGTCAAAAACAAACTCCCTCTCATCAACGGTACTATCACTATCCCTAATGAAATTGATGAACCTGTCATCTATGATGCTTGGGTTCGGGCAAATGATTTAGTTTTTAATTGGATTATGAATTCCATTTCGGCTGATATCAAGAGGACATTTGAGTATTTTTCTATAGCAAAAGATGTGTGGGATGAACTTCATGCTAGGTATGCTAAATCCGATCTAACAAGGGTGTACCTCCTTAAGAGGTCCCTTAGTGAAATTAGGCAAGAAAATCAGTCATTAGTCTGCTATTATAATGAGTTTAAATCTGTCTGGGATGAATACTCTAGCTATAGGCCTGTTCTTAAATGCTCATGTGGTGCTCTAAATGATTGTTCTTGTGAATTGCCCAAGCTCATGTCCAACATCCAAGAACAAGATGCCACTATGACTTTCCTTCTTGGCCTTCACGAATCTTACTCACCTGTTAGAAGCCAACTTCTATTGCAAAGCCCTTTTCCCCCACTAGCCAAAGTTTTCTCCCTCCTTCTCCAAGAAGAGTCTCAAAGAAGCCTACATCTCCCTTGTAATGTCTCCACTGATTCTGTAGCTATGATAGCAAGAAATTCTAAGTTCCCTAAGGACAAAAAGAAAACTCTTCATTGCACCAATTGTGATGTTCCTGGCCACACCATAGACAGGTGTTTCCAGCTAATAGGGTATCCTCCCGGTTGGAAAGGGCCAAGAGGTCCTAGGGGAAAGAATCTTGAGCACAAACCTGCTGCTAACAACCTGGTGAAGGCTCCCAATGATGAAGAATCAGCTGGTGCCCATCCATTGATCACTCAGGATATGTTTGAGCAGTTCTTGAAGTTTTCACAACAACAAGCAGCTGCCTCATCTACCCACACTGCTGCTGGGGCTGTAAGCATTCCTGAAAACAATCATAAAGGTACCACCTATTGCTTATGCTCTAGTAGTCTGCCTGTAAAACATCACACCTGGATTCTTGACACAGGTGCTACTGATCACATGATTTGTGATTTTTCTTTATACACCAGTTCACCCACTAGTACTCATGTCAGAATAAATTTGCCTAATAATAAAACTGCCATTGCTACACACATTGGTACTGTCTGTATGAGTAAATCCCTAACTCTTTATGATGTTCTTTTTGTTCCTGACTTTGCTTTCAATCTATTATCAATAAGCCACTTAACAAGGTACTCTAATTGTCAAGTCAGATTTTGTGCCTCACATTGTGAATTGCAGGAGATGATAACAATGAAGGTGATTGGTACTGCTGAGCAGAAAGGTGGCCTGTATCACTTCAAGACTGATAGATTAGTCAATTCTGCCTCTACTTCTAATTCATCTAGTTCCATTGATTGGCATTCTAGACTAGGACACTTGAATGATAAAACCCTGAAATACATTTCCTCTATTGATGTAAAAATTGCTCCTTCTAATAAAACCTGTGAGATTTGTCCTCTTGCAAAACAAAGAAAACTTAGTTTTCCAGTAAGTGTTTCTGTTTCTAATGCTCCCTTTGATCTTGTGCATTGTGATATTTGGGGTCCATTTTCTGTAATTGCACACACTGGACACAGATATTTTCTTACTATTGTTGATGATTTTAGCCGATGCACATGGATTTATCTAATGAAGTCTAAGAATGAAGTCAAAGTATGCTTAGAAAACTTCTATAATATGGTCTGTACTCAATTTAGCTTGAAGATTAAGGTCATAAGAAGTGACAATGGTCCTGAATTCTTATTACATAATTTTTATCATACTCTTGGCATATTACATCAAACATCATGTGTTGAAACCCCACAGCAAAATGGTATTGTTGAGAGAAAACACCAACACCTTCTTCAAGTTGGTAGGTCATTGCTTTTCCAGTCTAGTATACCTTTGAAATATTGGAATGAATGCATTCTTACTGCTGCTCACATCATAAATAGGCTTCCCAGTCCTATCTTGAACAACATGTCACCTTTTGAAAAACTTTTTCATAAACCTCCAGATTATTCACATTTCAAGGTATTTGGATGTCTTTGCTTTGCAAGTACTTTAGTTGCCAAAAGACACAAATTTCATCCTAGGGCCACTAAGTGCATATTTCTTGGTTATCCTTTTGGTACTAAGGGATACAAGGTTCTTGATCTAACTAATGGCAAAATATTTGTTTCCAGAAATGTGAAATTCATTGAGCATGTTTTCCCTTTCAAAAACAAAGAAGTTGTTAAAATATGTGATGATTCTTTAGATTCTGATAAACACTTGCTGACAGATTGTTGTGATGATGATTGTACTTATGAAAACATACCTGATGATCCTATTGATTTTCCTGATTCTGCTGAAACTCATATTCATCAAGACCTTGAACAGGAACTTGATGAAGTTAATTGTCATAATGATTTGTCTACATCACCTGAAGATGATCAAATTAATGTCAGAAGGTCAACCAGGTCCAAAACACAGCCTGCTTACCTTCAAGTCTATGAAACACAGCTTCCACCTTCTATAACTCATAAATCCTCTAGTGCTCAGGTCACTTCCTTAGGGAAACAATACCCAATATCTGAATATTTGTCTATTGATCAGTTAACTTCATCTTATAAAGCTTTTACCACTGCTATAACTCATATAATTGAACCTAAGTCTTTCAAACAAGTTGTATGTGATGTTCATTGGCAAGAAGCTATGAAAGCTGAAATTGATGCTCTTGAGAAGACAAATACTTGGACTCTTGTACCCCTGCCTGCAAACAAGAACTGTATAGGTTCTAAATGGGTGTACAAGGTCAAGTATAGGTCTGATGGCAGCATAGAGAGGTACAAGGCCAGGTTAGTTGCAAAGGGGTATAATCAACAAGAAGGTATTGATTATTTTGACACTTATTCTCCTGTTGCCAAGATAACCACTGTTAGAATTTTATTGGCTATTGCTATTAGTAAATCATGGTTTATCCAACAATTAGATGTCAATAATGCCTTCTTGCATGGTGATTTAACTGAGGATATCTATATGCTTCCACCACCTGGCTATTGTCATAAAGATGACACAAGAGTTTGTAAGCTTAATAAGAGTCTTTATGGCCTAAAACAGGCCTCTAAACAATGGTTTTCAAAACTCTCTGATAGTCTTATTCATATTGGCTTTGTTCAATCAAAAGCTGATAATTCTTTGTTTACTAAGTCCAGAAATGCATCATTCACTGTTATTTTATGCTATGTTGATGATCTCATAATTACTGGAAATGACTTTGATGATATTATTTCTGTAAAAGGTTTTCTTCATGAAAAGTTCACAATAAAAGACATTGGAGATCTTAAGTATATGCTTGGTATAGAAGTTGCTACTTCTAATAAAGGTCTTCAAATCTGTCAAAGGAAATATGCTCTTGATTTGCTTGATTCATGTGGATATCTAGGAAGTAAACCTTATTCAACACCTATGGATTCTAAACAAGATTTTCTAAACAATGAATCTGTTGAGTCTACTATTGATGTTGCTCACTATAGAAAGATCATTGGTAAACTGCTATACTTAACTATAACAAGGCCTGATATATCATATAGTGTGCAGACTCTTTCTCAATTCATGAGTAATCCTAATACTTTGCATATGAAGGCTGTTCACAGGTTGTTGAGGTATCTAAAGGGCACTCCAGGTCAAGGTATCTTCTATCCAAAGGAGAATGATTTCAAGCTTCATGTCTTCACTGATTCAGATTGGGCAAGATGTCCTATTTAGAAATAATGAATAAATATGCTATATATCTTGGGGATTCTCTCATTTTAAGTTTAAAAACGAGTCCATGATTTTATGTTGTTTCATATTGACATCCTTCAACAACAACAATATGTGATAACTCGGTGGATTCTTTACATTCTTCAAGACCTCAAGGTTGATGTTCACGAATCTCATTTCCGGTGTTTATACGGATAGTAAATCCGCTTTTGCTATGGCACACAATCCTTTCCTTTTTGATAAGTCCTTTTATATTTAATTTGATTGTCATTTTACAAAAGAAAAGATTCAAAATTTATTAAGCTTGTTCACATTCCTATCGAGAAGAAATGAGATTGATGACAAAGCCTCTGCCTTTAGCTCAATTCTTTTATTAATCCAAAATGGGCTTATGCAACATACATGCCCATTTTGACTAACTCTTGAGATCTCTCTCCTATTTATGGGTGTATATCACTCTTAATAAGTTCACCCCTATGTAAATTGCATTCTTTGTTATTTTAAAACTGATAATTAGTTTCATTAGGAGTGAACTTAGTTGTTAAGTTAGTTAGGTTAGTTTTCCCCTTTTTTATATATTTTGGGGCTTGGTGTGTTTCATTATCTTTAATTTTCAAGACTTGTGCTTCGTAATCAATTCTCTTCTTATGAATAAAACTTCTTCTTCTCAAATTGTTAGCATGAATTCTTCATTTCTTCCAATTATCAACATGGTATCGAGCGTTCATCTTGAACGCCTGATCCTTTTCTTCCTTCCCTCTTCCGCTTTCTCGCTTCTCGATTTTCTTCTCCGTGCCTCCATCGGAAATCTTGTAAATTGATCTTGGACTTGATCAATTCGCCTATATATCTGTCTCTGTTTCGCGCTTCTTCAATCATGGCCAACAGCCTGAGGCGTTTCCCCTTAGAGTGCCACCGCGGCCGTCGCGAGAGACTGCTTCCCTTGATCCGGCGGTGAACCCACGGTCGCCGCTGTTCCTCCACCACAACGATAATCCGGCGGTCGGTGTCAGGTGATCGACCCACTCGTCGGCTCAACCCGTTTCATGGAGTCATTCCAGTCGGAGAGCTCGAGTGTCAAAAACAAACTCCCTCTCATCAACGGTACTATCACTATCCCTAATGAAATTGATGAACCTGTCATCTATGATGCTTGGGTTCGAGGGCAAATGATTTAGTTTTTAATTGGATTATGAATTCCATTTCGGGTGATATCAAGAGGACATTTGAGTATTTTTCTATAGCAAAAGATGTGTGGGATGAACTTCATGCTAGGTATGCTAAATCCGATCTAACAAGGGTGTACCTCCTTAAGAGGTCCCTTAGTGAAATTAGGCAAGAAAAAGTCATTAGTCTGCTATTATAATGAGTTTAAATAAATGCGGGATGAATACTCTAGCTATAGGCCTGTTCTTAAATGCTCATGTGGTGCTCTAAATGATTGTTCTTGTGAATTGCCCAAGCTCATGTCCAACATCCAAGAACAAGATGCCACTATGACTTTCCTTCTTGGCCTTCACGAATCTTACTCACCTGTTAGAAGCCAACTTCTATTGCAAAGCCCTTTTCCCCCACTAGCCAAAGTTTTCTCCCTCCTTCTCCAAGAAGAGTCTCAAAGAAGCCTACATCTCCCTTGTAATGTCTCCACTGATTCTGTAGCTATGATAGCAAGAAATTCTAAGTTCCCTAAGGAGAAAAAGAAAACTCTTCATTGCACCAATTGTGATGTTCCTGGCCACACCATAGACAGGTGTTTCCAGCTAATAGGGTATCCTCCCGGTTGGAAAGGGCCAAGAGGTCCTAGGGGAAAGAATCTTGAGCACAAACCTGCTGCTAACAACCTGGTGAAGGCTCCCAATGATGAAGAATCAGCTGGTGCCCATCCATTGATCACTCAGGATATGTTTGAGCAGTTCTTGAAGTTTTCACAACAACAAGCAGCTGCCTCATCTACCCACACCACTTTCTTGGCTGTAAGCATTCCTGAAAACAATCATAAAGGTACCACCTATTGCTTATGCTCTAGTAGTCTGCCTGTAAAACATCACACCTGGATTCTTGACACAGGTGCTACTGATCACATGATTTGTGATTTTTCTTTATACACCAGTTCACCCACTAGTACTCATGTCAGAATAAATTTGCCTAATAATAAAACTGCCATTGCTACACACATTGGTACTTTCTCCGTATGAGTAAATCCCTAACTCTTTATGATGTTCTTTTGTTCCGACTTTGCTTTCAATCTATTATCAATAAGCCACTTAACAAGGTACTCTAATTGTCAAGTCGATTTTTGTGCCTCACATTGTGAATTGCGGGGAGATGATAACAATGAAGGTGATTGGTACTCTTTGAGCGTAAAGGTGGCTGTATCACTTCAAGACCGATAGATTAGTCACCCCGCCTCTACTTCTAATTCATCTAGTTCCATTGATTGGCATTCTAGACTAGGACACTTGAATGATAAAACCCTGAAATACATTTCCTCTATTGATGTAAAAATTGCTCCTTCTAATAAAAAACCGTGAGATTTGTCCTCTTGCAAAACAAAGAAAACTTAGTTTTCAAAGAAGTGTTTCTGTTTCTAATGCTCCCTTTGATCTTGTGCATTGTGATATTTGGGGTCCATTTTCTGTAATTGCACACACTGGACACAGATATTTTCTTACTATTGTTGATGATTTTAGCCGATGCACATGGATTTATCTAATGAAGTCTAAGAATGAAGTCAAAGTATGCTTAGAAAACTTCTATAATATGGTCTGTACTCAATTTAGCTTGAAGATTAAGGTCATAAGAAGTGACAATGGTCCTGAATTCTTATTACATAATTTTTATCATACTCTTGGCATATTACATCAAACATCATGTGTTGAAACCCCACAGCAAAATGGTATTGTTGAGAGAAAACACCAACACCTTCTTCAAGTTGGTAGGTCATTGCTTTTCCAGTCTAGTATACCTTTGAAATATTGGAATGAATGCATTCTTACTGCTGCTCACATCATAAATAGGCTTCCCAGTCCTATCTTGAACAACATGTCACCTTTTGAAAAACTTTTTCATAAACCTCCAGATTATTCACATTTCAAGGTATTTGGATGTCTTTGCTTTGCAAGTACTTTAGTTGCCAAAAGACACAAATTTCATCCTAGGGCCACTAAGTGCATATTTCTTGGTTATCCTTTTGGTACTAAGGGATACAAGGTTCTTGATCTAACTAATGGCAAAATATTTGTTTCTTAAATGTGAAATTCATTGAGCATGTTTTCCCTTTCAAAAACAAAGAAGTTGTTAAAATATGTGATGATTCTTTAGATTCTGATAAACACTTGCTGACTGATTGTTGTGATGATGATTGTACTTATGAAAACATACCTGATGATCCTATTGATTTTCCTGATTCTGCTGAAACTCATATTCATCAAGACCTTGAACAGGAACTTGATGAAGTTAATTGTCATAATGATTTGTCTACATCACCTGAAGATGATCAAATTAATGTCAGAAGGTCAACCAGGTCCAAAACACACCGCTTTACCTTCAAGTCTATGAAACACGACTTCCACCTTCTATAACTCATAAATCCTCTAGTGCTCGGTCACTTCCTTAGGGAAACAATACCCAATATCTGAATATTTGTCTATTGATCGAGTTAACTTCATCTTATAAAGCTTTTACCCACTGCTATAACTCATATAATTGAACCTAAGTCTTTCAAACAAGTTGTATGTGATGTTCATTGGCAAGAAGCTATGAAAGCTGAAATTGATGCTCTTGAGAAGACAAATACTTGGACTCTTGTACCCCGCCCGCAAACAAGAAGCGTATAGGTTCTAAATGGGTGTACAAGGTCAAGTATAGGTCTGATGGCAGCATAGAGAGGTACAAGGCCAGGTTAGTTGCAAAGGGGTATAATCAACAAGAAGGTATTGATTATTTTGACACTTATTCTCCTGTTGCCAAGATAACCTTTGTTAGAATTTTATGGCTATTGCTATTAGTAAATCATGGTTTATCCAACAATTAGATGTCAATAATGCCTTCTTGCATGGTGATTTAACTGAGGATATCTATATGCTTCCACCACCTGGCTATTGTCATAAAGATGACACAAGAGTTTGTAAGCTTAATAAGAGTCTTTATGGCCTAAAACAGGCCTCTAAACAATGGTTTTCAAAACTCTCTGATAGTCTTATTCATATTGGCTTTGTTCAATCAAAAGCTGATAATTCTTTGTTTACTAAGTCCAGAAATGCATCATTCACTGTTATTTTATGCTATGTTGATGATCTCATAATTACTGGAAATGACTTTGATGATATTATTTCTGTAAAAGGTTTTCTTCATGAAAAGTTCACAATAAAAGACATTGGAGATCTTAAGTATATGCTTGGTATAGAAGTTGCTACTTCTAATAAAGGTCTTCAAATCACAAAGGAAATATGCTCTTGATTTGCTTGATTCATGTGGATATCTAGGAAGTAAACCTTATTCAACACCTATGGATTCTAAACAAGATTTTCTAAACAATGAATCATTGAGTCTACTATTGATGTTGCTCACTATAGAAAGATCATTGGTAAAATCGCTATACTTAACTATAACAAGGCTCGATATATCATATAGTGTGAGACTCTTTCTCAATTCATGAGTAATCCTAATACTTTGCATATGAAGGCTGTTCACAGGTTGTTGAGGTATCTAAAGGGCACTCCAGGTCAAGGTATCTTCTATCCAAAGGAGAATGATTTCAAGCTTCATGTCTTCACTGATTCAGATTGGGCAAGATGTCCTATCACAAGGAAGAGTGTTACTGGATATGCTATATATCTTGGGGATTCTCTCATTTCATGGAAGTCTAAAAAGCAGTCCACCATTAGTAGGTCTTCTGCAGAAGCTGAGTATAGGGCTATGGCAACAACAATATGTGAAGCTCAGTGGATTCTTTACATTCTTCAAGACCTCAAGGTTGATGTTCACCTTCCTGCCAGTGTTTATACGGATAGTAAATCCGCTTTTGCTATGGCACACAATCCTTGCCTTCATGAGAAGTCCAAGCATATTTCAATTGATTGTCATCTTACAAGGGAAAAGATTCAAAATGGAGTTGTCAAGCTTGTTCACATTCCCACTGAGAAGAACCTTGCTGACTTGATGACAAAGCCTCTGCCTTTAGCTCAATTCTCTTTGATCAAATCCAAAATGGGCTTATGCAACATACATGCCCATTTTGAGGGGGGGTCTTGAGATCTCTCTCCTATTTATGGGTGTATATCACTCTTAATAAGTTCACCCCTATGTAAACTGCATTACTGTTATTTTAAAACTGATAATTAGTTTCATTAGGAGTGAACTTAGTTGTTAAGTTAGTTAGGTTAGTTTTCCCCTTTTTTATATATTTTGGGGCTTCGGCTGTGTTTCATTATCTTTAATTTTCAAGACTTGTGCTTCTGTAATCAATTCTCTTCTTATGAATAAAACTTCTTCTTCTCAAATTGTTAGCATGAATTCTTCATTTCTTCCAATTATCAACACTAACCTCCTAATCTTACAAACGAAAGCATATGAAATACACAATTAAAATTAAATAAAAAATTATTACTTTGAAAGTTGAAAGCAGGACTGGCTTTCAACGTACTCCATGAAAAAGGACTAAAAGATTATTGTAGTACATAAAATATTCAAACCTGTTAAATTAAATTAGAAATCACGTGAATTTTAATCGAAGTGCGCATGCATGCTCATGTCAGTAGATAATTACATGCATATTTATATATATTCACATATTATTAGTAGTTAGCATTTTTGTAGTTACTATTTATCCTTACAAATGAGACAATAAATTTATAGCATATGAATAAAGAATTGCAATAATACCCAGGGGAGACGATGTCTTCATTTGCTTAATTTGCGTTTCTTCTTCTTGCCTTTTGAACAATTGAACTATATATACATATATTTATATTTATATAATTTTGGACCAATTATTACTTATATATATTTCCTAAAGTCATACTCACTTGTTCCAATCATCAATAGTTGATCAATACATTTTCACTTTTAAAAGCCCCTTAATTTGTCCTTAGACTATATTTATATGTATTATTTTGAACTAATTGCTAATTATATTTTATGAAGTCATAGTCACTTGATACTTGATACGATCTTCAATAGTTGATCAATATATTTTCACTTTTAAAAGCCTTTAGTGGTCCTAAGATTTTATTTATATTTATTATTTTGAAACAATTGCTACTTATATTTTCTAAAATCATTGTCACTTGATACGATCATCAATAGTTGATCAATAAATTTTCACTTTTAAAAGCCCTTAGTAGCCCAAAGTCTTAACAATACAAACATGCACCATAATTTCTTTTAGCCTTTCATTACTCAATCTCTAAGAACTTACAATACTCAAAATGGCTCACCACTTATCTCCTTCTGAAACTCAAACCCTAAACCCGAAAAATATTGATGTAAACGAGCTTCCAAAGGCACGTTTTTGGGAGGCCATGGACATCGCTCAATGGAAAGGCTTTTGGTTCGAGCCGGGCCTCGTGGAGCCCGCCTTCAAATTTAGGTCAACCTTCCAGGCCCGAGAAGACGACGTTTTTCTAGCGTCAACAATGAAAACAGGCACCACGTGGCTCAAATCCCTCGCCTTATGCATCGTGAAAAACCCTAACCCTAATCCAAAAAACGAGGATATTCTAACTATGCAAAACCCTCATTTCCATGTCCCAACAATTGAAAGCACGATTTATTCAACCAAACCCCTAAAAATCGATATCTACGACTCATTTGCCCCTCGTCTCCTCCACACACATCTTCCATACGCCGTCCTTCCCGACTCAATCAAGAACTCGAATTGCAAAATTGTGTACCTTGCACGAAACCCTAAAGACACTTTAATCTCAATGTGGCATTTCTTCAACACTATTCTGAGACCAAAGAACGACCCGTATCCGCTACAAAAGGCGGTGGATTGTTTTTGTTCGGGAGTCCATCAATATGGGTCGTTCTTCGATCATGTGATCGAGTATTGGATGGAGAGTCGGAGAAGACCCGATAAAATCTTGTTTCTTAAGTATGAGGAGATGAAGTCTAATCCTAAAGGGCATGTTTCAATGATTTCCAAGTTTTTGGGGAGGCTAATTGAAGATAAAGAGGTTGATGAAATCACGTGGAGATGTAGTTTGGAGAGGCTAAAAAACTTGGAGGTGAATAAGAGTGGATCTATTTTGTTGAATGTGCCAAACACATCCTTTTTTAGGAAAGGTGAAGTTGGAGATTGGAATAACTATTTGACACATGAAATGGAAGAGAGAATCAACCAAATAAGTCGTACTAAGCTTGAGGCTGTTGGCCTCTTTCTATGATTGTGTGTATCTCGTCGTGCCGACTTGGATCCCCTCCCGTAATATTAGGGTCCAGTTCATTTCCCATGCTGTGCATATTTGTGTAAGTTGTCAGAACTCTAAAATCTTCTCATGAGATGAGTTTCGTGAGACGAAGAAAAAAATATCAATTACCAATAAAAAAAATTAATATTTTCATTAAGTGATACTTATTAGAACAGTATTTATATGAAAACTATAAGTATCCTTTTCTACCTTCTAAGAATTAATTATTCTATAACGAAATATTGTGCATCTACATTATCATTATTTGGTGTTTTGTTGTACATATAAGTTTCATATATTGTATTAATAAAATTATTTTTCTAAAAAATATTATAATTATACCATACACAATATACATATATATGCTAATCGTGAAATACAACTTAAATAAAAAAATTAGACATTCAAATTTACTGGATCCTCTAACAAGTTGTTTAATTAACTCAATATTTAAGGCTCATGTGCATACACATTTTATTTAAAACACCCACATTGTGAAAATCAAAAAGTGCCCTTATCAAAAAGTGTACAAGTTTTCGGTAATTTTTTTCAAAAAAATACATCGAAATTTTGGCAATTTTTTTCTGAAATTTAAGGTTTGAATTTTTTTTTTCGGAAAACCTATTGTTCTCACGTTTTGGCCGAAATTTCTCCAAATTTTCGGAAATATTTTCCGAAAAAAGAACACATTTTCGGATAATTTTTTCGAATTCTGAGGTTAGAATTTTTTTTTCCCGAAAAATCTACTGTTCTCATATTTTGGCCGAAATTTCTCCAAACCTTCGGAAATGTTTTCCGAAAAAAGAACACATTTTCGGATAATTTTTTTTAATTTTGAGGAATATTTTTATTCGCAAAAGGGTATTTTAGTGAGTTATTGGGGGGATGTACTCAATAAATGGTGTGTGTTTTCATAATGTGTGTGTTTTAAATAAAAATGTGTGTGCAGATAACATGGGCCAATATTTAATGGTCTGCAAATGCTGTTTGGACTCAACTAAACCCATCAAATCGAATTGATTATTTTACATTAATTTTTTTTTAAAAAAAAAAATACTTGGTTAGATTATTTATAGATGATTACAATTATAATATTTCAGAAAAAAGATTTTTTTTAAAATTTTGGATTAAAAATATAAAAACGTAAATCAACTTGAACCAATAAATTTTTAGGTTACACTAACTTTTAATTTCAAGAACTTAGTTTGGATAATTATATTAACTATTTTGATCTCTATTGCTTAATTAGTTGCCCTTGCACTCTTCTTCATAATATTAAATATTGATATTTAAAAAATTGATTTATTTATTTATTTATGATTTCTCTTTTCTAAAAAAAAAAGTATTTATGATTTCTTTTATAAATTTATTTTTGTTCACACATTTATTTAGGAATCGACCAATTCATTGAGTTCAATGAACTTTTGCTTGGGTCTTTAAATATTAAATGGTCAAGATAGTGCTTTAATACTACAATCACAACATGTTCATTTTTACATGACTTGACTTCTATAAATCATGATAATCATAACACATTGAAAAAAATTTACATATAAATCATGACATTTAAATATCATTTATATTAGTGATAGTTGTCGGAAAATAGTTAATTTGAAGCAATAATTAGAAAAAATATATTTATTGAAAGAGAAGTCGCCATAAAACTGCAAATCATGAAATATTTTATACAACTACATCTAATATATTTAGGGCTCGTTTGGTTTCCATTATTAGATAATACCTGAATTATAATACCTATATTTGTAATACCAGTTTATTTATCAATATTTTGTTTGGTTTCAAAAACTTGAGTTAAATAATTAGTGATTAGCTATCAATATTATGTTTGGTAGCAAGTATTATAACTAGTATTAATTTATTTTAGACTAATTTGTCCTTATAAATAAAAATAATAATAAACACATCTTTATGAAAAGTGAAGGGTGTTTTTGGTATTTTAAAATTTAATAGATGTTGGAGAAATATAAGTATTACAAATATCATATGAAACTTGGAATCTATAATACCATGTATTAGGTATTATTTGAACGGGCCTATTCTTAATTTTTAAAGTATAATGTATACAACAAACCAAACAAGTGATAAAGGTGTATTAGGGATCAATACACCCCTAATAAAGGAAACCAAACGACCCCTTAGGATATGTTGTTGGGTACTCAAATATTTCCCATAGTCATATTTTGCAAATTTTCGCTGGAGACAGATAGTTAGACAGATCTATACGAAGGGGATATTTGATTTGTTAAAAGGAATTAGAATGAGAATTAGTTTAAAAGTAGTGAGGAATGATAATAGATATGTTAATTATTGTTGAGTTGTTTAATTTATATATAGATATGACTATCATTACCATAAAACGTGTTTGGTTTTAATAAAAAATATTAATAATTAAAATTATTATTAACTCTTTTTTAATATCAAAAAATATATTTTTGGGACACAAAAATTAAAAAAAATTAATTTTTTTTTACTTTTATGAGAATAAAGGGTAAGAGAGAGAATAAAGTGTAAGAGAATTTTGAGTGATTTAATGAGATAAAGTAGGAGAGAGAATAAAGTGGGATATAATTAGAGTGATTTGTAATTTAAAGAATATTGTAAAGGGGTGTTTGCTTCACAGGATAACCTTGATTGATTGCTTAATCCTAAGTAATATTGTGTTTGCTTGGAGGGACTCTGGCCCAAAATTAAACTTGAGCCCGTGACCAAAAGTAGTTTAATCCCATGTTTTTAGGACAAACTAATCCGACTATGGGAGTTTGGATTACCTTGTCCCAAGCTAAAAATTACTATATTATCCTTATATTTTCTATTATTGTTTTAATTGTTGATGGCGTTAACATTATTTACCTACCAATCACACCTAATCCATCAATCCAAATGCAAAATTATATTTATCATTACAAAATAAAAAAAGAACAATCCTACAATCCAAACATATATTTATTCCAAATATATCAATCCCGTCTCGTGTGATGTTTTCATTTTAAGAGTGTGCATAACTTGTTGTGACGGACCGAAAAGGAAAATGTGTATAACTTATTGGGACGGAGGGAGTATTATATAATAATCATGCTTAGAATATTATAAATAATTTAAAAGACAAAATAATTTTTAAAAAAATATATATGAAATTTTCGAAAAAAATGACTTTAATTCCTTGCCAAAAGGCGAGGAATGAATATATGCCTTAAAATACTCATTTTTAAGATATCAAACATTTAATTCTCCTCAACCAAACACCACACTTTCATTTTATTACTATTCTTTAACTTTAAAATTGTGAATCAAACACTCCTTAAGTATATATATAACATCACCTCCTAACTCATTTACCTAATAACATATACTCATTTTCGTTCGATTATTTTAACGAATTTGATCTGCCTCACGTGAAATTGTTTCACAAAAAAATGTAGCTTCATTTTACAATAATTAATCGCAAAGATTTTTATGCAAATTTGCACAGACCTTAGATCCTGCAAACTTATCCCATTGACTCGGTTGTTACACCATATATCAAACTTCTCTCTCTATTTCGTGGTGATGAAGTTAATTTTTTTATTTTGATTATGTTAGATTGTTATTTCATTGAAATTTGTTAGAAAATTGATATCAATGAATTAATTCGCACACCCTACACGTTCGTAGATTAGGTGATTATTGGAATTTATAGAATTGCTATAATAAAAAGAAAAAAACACAAAGGCAAATTACATAGTTCATTCAATTGAGATTTGAAAATTGTTGTATCCTCAAAGAAGTTCGTGGGTCTCAATTTAAGATCCGATTAATTTATTTTTATTTCAATTATTTTTTCTAATCAATTTTTAATAAATAATATATTATATTAAAAAAATTATAAACATGAGTATTTCAATTTTTTTATTTTTTAATCTAGGTGATTGGTGGAGAGTATGCTACGATTAATGATGATGATGATTTAGAATCAAATATTTAGATTTAATTTAATTTTTTTTTTGTTAATTCCCTAAACTAGTGGGCTTGGCCCAATAGGTGTCTTATTTTGTATTTAAACCCTTGAACACTCATTTGAAAAGGAAGGATGAATATGAATGAAGAAAAATAGAAGGATGTAATCCTTTTGGGACGAAGAATCATTTGATTCGATGTTGTTTTATTTGTGACTCGTTATTTTAAATTGTGAGTTTGTTTATTTTATTGTGTTTGCACGTCTTTCGCTGCATCAGTGATGAACACAATATAAAAAAATATAAAATATGTACCAGAATATTGATAAGAAAAATTATACATAATAAAAATAATTATTTATAAATGAATTAGCGGTGTATGATTAGAAATAAAAAAATAAAAATAAATTTTGGGCATTAAATTGAGACATAATGAAAAAAATTGGATCTTAAATTGAGAAAAAAAGTAAAGATTAGATCTTAATTTGAGACACTTCAAAATTCAAGACCTAAATTGAGTGTCAACCTAAAAATTGAGCCTTAATATGACACTTTTTATAAATAAAAATGCTAATTATAATAATAGAAAAGTGCTAGGTTTTAGTACCATTGAAATGTGACAACAAAATTAACTAAAAAGTACCATAAAAAAAATGAGTGCATGCATGCACTCACCTCACAAGAGACCAACTCTTAAATAAAACCTTAAAACTGGGGCTTATTAAATTTGTGGGTGTTGATTTAAAAAACATAATAATAAAGAAAAAATTTGAGGATGCAAGATGGTATCATTTTCCTTTTACCTTAGTAAATAAGAATATTAGAGGAAGGGGGTGTTTGATAAAATTGTAAGGAATAGAATGAACATAGAAATAGAAAGAATATAGAATTAAAGTATACCATTTGAATAGATGAATTATAGAAATGATTGTTTTTGGGAATCAAAGTTATAGTAGAGTTATTTCAAGCAAACACTATGATTTTGATTTATAAGGCACAAATTATCTCAAAATAAATAAATAAATAATTTATGGGGTTAGCTTTTAATTAGGTTATAATTTTTTTAAACGTTGACTCAAATTATAAACTCAAAAGCTTACCTGGAATAGTCCCATATAAATTACCTGATGCCTTTCGAAAAAATATATATAACCTGATGAGACTCCGCATATTACGTGAATCATTTATAAAATTTAATTATACAATATAATTATTTATAAAATATAATGGGAAAAGGTATAACCAAGACCCTAAACTATTGCTGCAGGTACAAATAGACCCTTAAAGTATATTTGGCTCAAATAAGCCCTCTAACTTTAATTTTAGGAACAAAGAGGCATTTCTATAACACACTTGACAAATTGATTGTCTTTTGACTTAATTTTTGTTAAAAAAAATCCCCAAATATTGAGTATAAAAAATATCCACCATTGAGAAAAATAAAAATGTATCATTCAAAAGATTATTAAAAAAAGAAAGTAAAAAAGAGAGAAGGATCAGTAAAGAAAAAATAAAAAATAATGAAAGTACAAAAAAAATATTAGCTTTTAAAAAATAATGAAAGTACAATAAGTACAAATTGAAATGCTTTCAAACTTTTTTTTTTTGTACTTTCATTATATTTTATTTTTTTCTTTACTTATCCTTCTCTCTTTTTTACTTTCTTTTTTTATAATCTTTTGATTGTACATTTTTATTTTTCTCAATGGTGGATATTTTTTATACTCAATATTTGGGAATGCTTTTTTAATAGAAATTAAATCAAAAGACAATTAATTTGTCAAGTGTGTTAAATAATTTAAACGGAAGTGCCCCTCTTTGTTCCAAAAATTAAAGTTAGAGGGCATATTTGAGCCCAAATATACTTTAAGATCCTATTTGTGCCTGGAACAATAGTTCAGGGTCCTGGTTGTACCTTTTTCCAAATATAATTATACAATTTGTTTTAAAAAAACAATATAATGTATTATTTCCCAATTTTTATCCATGATTTTGAAAATGTAAGAAATCAGAAGTCTGTAATCATTAGATAAGCTTGGTTAATGCCTTAATGGGACGAATTTGTCCAGAATTAAACCGGTAAAAAATTCGACCCGACCCGACCCGACATTATCAATTTACTTTGAACGAGAAGACGCTTTATGCCATTTGTTGTAATTATATTGAAACACAGCTCTACTATTGGAAATAAAATTACTATATCTCTCTCTCCCCTCTTTCTCTCTCTCTCACTCGCAACCTTCGAATCTCAAGGAAGCCGTCGGAGCTCGTTGATTGCCTCAGGTAAATCTATTCATCTTCTCTCTGTTTTATGTACGCTTTACTGGTATGCATCAATCGAGTAGTGGATTTTCATTTTCCGTCTTACTCGTTTGTTGATTCAAATCCTTAGTTATGGTCCAGATCTTAGATTTCTTCCCTTGATTTTGATCCGTTTTTCAGCCTAACAAAATTGACAAGGGATTTCCGTTTCCCATTCTGGTTGTCCGTTATTCTGGAATTTTCACAGAAATATAGGTTTACTTCGCTTCCTCTTTCTGGAAAAAATATGTTTTCGCTAGTTCTGTTCGAAGATTGGTCCAACCTTTACTTTTCCCGTAAAATATGTAATTTCAGCCTCTGCGATTTCGGGATCTCTGATTTTTTCTGCAAATTTGTTTTGTTTATGCAGTTCGCGATTATTGATTTTTTTGTTTTGAAACTATATCTTGGCACAGGTTTATTAAACCAAACAATGAAGTTTTTGGGCTATCTAATTCTTTGGTTTTAACGGAATGATTTTCTGTCTGCAGTATTATTTTCATATGCTCTGTTGGATCAGTTTCAAGATTACTTTTCCGTGTTTACCCTGTTGTGATGTTCTGTTATGCTTTTCCCTGTGAATTCAGATAAGATGATACTGTTTTTTAAATGTTTTCATGAAGCTTGTAGCCTACTGAACATCTTCTTTTGCCAAAATGTCGATGGTGGATGAGCCGCTGTATCCCATAGCCGTCCTAATAGATGAACTAAAGAATGATGACATTCAGCTAAGACTGAACTCTATTCGTAAATTGTCCACCATTGCACGTGCGCTTGGGGAGGAGAGGACTAGAAAGGAGTTGATTCCATTTCTGAGTGAGAACAATGACGACGATGATGAGCTGTTGCTTGCTATGGCTGAAGAATTGGCAGTGTTCATTCCATATGTTGGAGGAGAGGAACATGCTCATGTGTTACTCCCTCCTCTAGAAACACTTTGTACTGTGGAAGAGACATGTGTGAGGGAGAAAGCTGTAGAGTCATTGTGCAGAATTGGGTCACAGATGAGGGAGAATGATTTGGTTGACTCGTTTATTCCACTTGTAAAGGTCGGAATTAACTTGCTCTTTGTTTGCAGATTTGTTGCTATTCAAATAATGCTATTTCTTTTTAAGATAGTGAGTCAATCGTCATCAGTACATGGTCTAACCATATATCAAAATATACTCCATATAATCAAATATATTACATAAACCACTCTTAATTTTGTAAATAAAAAAAATATCGTTGTTTGTTAAAAATATACAACTTATCTATAAATTTCCAAGCTTTTTGTAGTGAAATTGATCTTCTGCATGTTGCTTGAAATGTCCATAAAATTTGACTCCAAAATATATATTGATTTCTATATTTAATACCGTTGAGTGGGATGACAGAAATGACATAATAATTGACGTCATGGGTATCACCTCAAATTAAATGCTTCGATTTTTTTAGAGTGCTTTTGGAATCTATTTTTCAATGATTGATTATATTTATGTGAAAATCTAGTTGTTTTCTTTCTTCTTTAAGTATGCACATGGTCATCTTTCAATCTTTGTCATATATAAATCTCACTTTTGATATTTGCTCATCTATTTTGATTTGTTTTGATTCAATTTAAAATTACAGAGGCTGGCAGCCGGTGAGTGGTTCACAGCCCGTGTCTCTGCTTGTGGATTATTTCATATTGCTTATCCGAGTGCCCCTGATATGCTAAAGACAGAATTAAGGACAATATACAGTCAGTTGTGTCAAGATGATATGCCTATGGTCAGAAGGGCAGCTGCAACAAATTTGGGAAAATTTGCTGCCACTGTAGAAGCTGCTCATCTCAAGACTGATATCATGTCCATGTTTGATGAACTTACACAGGATGGTAAAAATAATTTTTTAGTCTCTGCATTTGTTGAGACTGTGCCTAGATATTACAGTAGTTGGCAGGATTTAGTTTATCCAAGAGACAGGATGGTATATTAAATTTCGAGTTTCTGCATTCATTGAGACTCTGCCCAGACATTACTTGTAGTTAGCAGAATTCAGTTAATCTTAAGTACAGGATTCTGGCATTACCACATAATTTTGTTACAGTTGTGTTTTAGGTATTCGTGGCCTTTACATCACTTGATAAAATATACTGGATGTTACTTATTTGCCTTCGTTGTGGCAGTGAAAAACCTAGATTTTGTGGACTTCGACTCTTTCTTAGATTTCCTATATCTTTTGTTTTAGTTTCTTCTGATGTCCATATCAACCAACTTTTGTTCCTTGTCATGGCTTTTAATTTGTAACTCCTCACAGCTGCTGCCTTTTATTTGAACCTAATGAAGTGTATGATAAAATTGTATATTGCTCTAGTAATTTATGTTGTGAAGTCCTATATGGAGTTATATTGCAATTAAGAATTTGTTATAAGTTAATTAAATGTATCCAATCCCATTTAAAGGGTTTATCTATAGCTCTATAAGATGATAAATGCTGATGCTGGTGAACCAGAATTGACTTTTCTTAATTCTTCTTTTTAGATCAAGATTCTGTTCGCTTACTAGCTGTCGAAGGCTGTGCTGCTCTTGGCAAGCTGTTGGAGGCTCAAGATTGTGTTGCCCATATTCTTCCTGTAATTGTCAACTTCTCACAGGTACACTTTAGACTACATTGCTTGTTCTAGTTATTATTTCTTTTGATCTATCACAGTTTTGTCAGTTTGGAATGTTTTTGTGATAAGCTTTTGTCAAGGCAAATGCATATATCCTTGGAGACATCGTTTACAATTCAGTTTGAGTTATGTAGTAAATATCTCTGGTCATATTTCCGTGTATCAATATACTTTAATTATTGTAGCTCACTGATTTGTGGTGAATTCTGAATCCAAGTTTCTTACCTTTTAGTACAAAAGATTGCAAATTGTCATATGCATAAATAATTCTTGAACTGGAAAGGCTTATTTATTCGATCCAAGTGGATTAGGATGCGTCCTTTGATTGTCGTTGTTGTTCCTCCAGTATAATGAGTTTGTTACTGTATCATCAGGATAAGTCTTGGCGCGTTCGCTACATGGTTGCCAATCAGTTGTATGAGCTTTGTGAGGCTGTGGGACCTGAATCTACTAGGTAAGTATTTACATCTGCTTCTCTTTTTAGCACCTCATATAAGGTATCTTACACTTGTCTGAATTTGAGCTAGTATTTAATTATACTTTGTCGTATATGGCTAAACTATTTCTCCCTCTGTCCCGCTACAACTTACAAGTTTCTTGTTTTTCTTTTTTTGGTCCGTTCCACTATAAGTTTCCTATTCCATTTGTGGCAAACACCTTCTAAATTATATCCCTACTCTTCACTCTTATTTTACATCTATTGCCACTCAATTATCATCACTTCCCTAATCCCTACACTTCCCTCCTTAAAAGTCTTGTTTTTTCTCTCTCAATCACATCACTTGTACTACAACTATTACTTTATCACTGTCTTAATGTATGTGCCCAAAAGCAACAAGAAATTTATAGTGGGAAGGGGGAGTACTATGTACTTTAAGTAGCAATAGCATCTAGGTAGGATGCAGATATGATGCTGCCTGGACTGATGGATCTGGGAAATGCCAGATAATGTGGCTGTAGGTTGTATTGTTCATATAGCTTTTGCATGCCTAAGATATGATGACTGTATGTCATATTGCTCGTACCTGTTCCGTGTTGTAGATTTGTTTCTACTTGTAGAAGTGATTTATTTTCAATAGACATATAAGAATTAAGATTGTTTTCTTTAAACCTTTATTCTAACTATAATGAGTTATATGATAAATTTATCATTTGTTATCCTTTTAATTTTTCAAGGACGGAGTTAGTTCCTGCTTATGTGCGCCTACTTCGAGATAATGAAGCGGAAGTGCGAATAGCAGCTGCAGGGAAAGTTACAAAATTCTGTAGGATTCTTGATCCAGAACTTGCTATCCAGCATATTCTTCCATGTGTAAAGGTACATTCCACAGTGCAAAATCTGGCTGGCATTGTTAATTTTTCATTAGTTACTGAATGTGGCACCCTTATTCTTACTATGACTATCTTATAAGGAGAAGATGATTGCTTGCAGGAATTGTCATCTGATTCTTCTCAACATGTAAGGTCTGCTTTGGCATCTGTCATTATGGGAATGGCTCCTGTCTTGGGAAAGGTGAACAAAATTGCAACTTGAGTTGTGGAAAAATACTTTGTTATTTGTTATCCCCAAGATTTTTTATCCATGGCCATCACTGGGATGGGAGAGTGTTTGTTGGAATAAGATGCCAGAAGCATGATTATTCTTATGTTTTACAGCTATCTGTTATTTCCTTAAATTTCTTGCAAATTGTGGATATGTATGTGTATATAAAAACACACGTGTATGTATATATTAACACAGGGTTTTTGCGGCTGATGCAGGATGCAACAATTGAACAACTTCTTCCCATATTTCTCTCCCTTCTGAAAGATGAATTTCCTGATGTCCGCCTCAATATTATTAGCAAGCTAGATCAAGTCAATCAGGTCTAAGACGTACCGATTAATCATTCTGTTGTTCAATTACTATGCAGACCATCATCACTTTTTGCATCTCCTGCTTATTACTCATTTTTCTGCTTTTGCAGGTTATTGGAATCGATCTACTCTCCCAATCTTTGTTACCAGCTATCGTCGAGCTTGCTGAGGATAGGCATTGGAGAGTTCGACTTGCCATCATAGAATACATACCTTTATTGGCTAGTCAGTTGGGTGTTGGATTTTTTGATGACAAGCTGGGTGCCCTTTGCATGCAGTGGCTACAGGATAAGGTTAAGTGGTCTTGCAATTTTATTGTTCTCAGAACATGGATGATGGATCACATTACAATCTACAGTTCTCATTTTGGTCCAATTAATTTGAGAAGATGTAAGAGCAATGATGTTATGCTCATCTACCAATTGATATTGTAAATTTCTGTTTCCAGTGAAGCTACATTGTGACTGGAGATTGTCAATCAAGATCCATTCTTTCATCTTTTCCATATTCTACCTTATTATTTGTTGGGGGAAGAATTGTAACTAGAACAGAACTTAATTTGCATCTAAGTTTTGGGCTACTGTGCAGGTTTACTCTATTCGAGATGCTGCAGCTAATAATTTGAAGCGTCTAGCAGAGGAGTTCGGTCCAGAATGGGCAATGCAGCATATAGTTCCCCAGGTTTGTGGTCGACTTTCTGATAATGCTCCCATATTGGCGGTGCTTATATTTGCTAAAGGTCTACTCATGCACAGATGATTTCTGGGTAACAGTTTTTTGGGCATGTCAAAAATTGATTATTTATTGACAGTTATAATTTGTTTTCGTCTTCAATGTGGTACTGATGCGATCTTGATATATGATCTTTGATGGTGTGAGACTTGTGACACAATTCATTCTTGAACTTACACTTTGGTTTTGGTTATCATGATGTTTTACTAGGATAATATTACAAATCGTCTTGTAACTTTGGCCATGTCCAATTTTAGCCTTGTATGTGTTTACTTTTCAACTTTAGTCCTTTAAAAAAAAACATACAAGACTAAAATTGTACACCAAAAAGGACAACAATTGACACCAGAAGGATCAAAATTGAAAAAGAAAAAACATATAGAACTAAAATTGGACATAGCCAAAGCTACAGGACGATCTATGGTATTATCTGATGTTTTACTTGTATGTAATAACTGGTTCTTTTTAATACATTTCCAACATTCAATCACATTCGTTGCTTCCCACGCAGGTTCTGGATATGGTACAAAATCCACATTATTTGTATCGAATGACTGTTATTCAGGCAATCTCATTACTTGCTCCGGTCATGGGTTCTGAAATAACATGTTCTAAATTGTTGCCTGTAATCGTTAATGCAACAAAGGACAGGTAGTTTGCCCTTTAATCTTCCACATCTAATGGCTCTAGTTTCATTATCACTCCGATAAACTATTGTTTTTTTGCAGGGTGCCTAATATCAAATTCAATGTGGCTAAGGTGTTGAAAAACATCATACCAATTGTTGATCAATCTGTGAGTGATCTCTTCTAGCTCATTCTTTCGTGCATATATAATCACCCAAGAATAGATGCAGGAGAACCTCCTTGAAGTAATTCTCGATAAATTAATAACCACTTTAAGATAATTAAATTTTCTCCGGTTCTGACGTGGGCATGTAAATTAATAATTTCAATAAAACAATAAGATAATATTTTTGTCTAAAGACCTGAATATAAATTTATGGTCCCATTAACATCATAAATTAATAATTTCCTAAAATTACAAATATAGCTAGGATAATTTAGTATATATGCATTTATTATTATTATCTTTTGTACTCATGGATGTAATGCTTTGTGTATTTAGTCTGTCATTGTTTGCTGGACTCCATTTAGATGAAAAGCCATTATATTGTTGCGTATGATTTTTATTTTATTTTTGTGTTTATATATAGAAGTTCTTTCGTATATAGTTCCTGTAAATTGAATAACTTGATTCAAGTTCCTAGTATTTAATATTCATGAGCTATAAAAAAATTAAATTTAAGTTAACTGCAAGACCTCTTTTAATGAATAAATTATTATTTATCGATTAATTAATACCTTTAATTTATTTTTTTTTTGGAACGGAGAAATAGTGATTCGAACCATGACTTTAAGGCATAGATAATGAGACAATAACCACTTAAAGCTATACCACTTTGTCAACCTTTCAAAATGAAAGAACCTGATAGCATCAATTTAAGGAGGTTCTATTGTATATGATCATTTTTTTCTTTCTTCAAGTACTTAATAACTTTTCTGGCTGGCTCCATAGGTGGTGGAGAAAACGATACGCCCCAGTTTGGTAGAGCTCTCCGAGGACCCTGATGTCGATGTTCGTTTTTACGCAAACGAAGCACTTCAATCAATCGATCATGCCATGATGTCGAGCTAGATAAGTTTTTACGTTGACTCATTTTAGTCGTCTTGAATGATTGTTCATTTTCTGGACGTTATACATTAGATTTCACTCGTTTATATTTGTTTCATAATTTTTGTTATTCCCTTTCTTTGGCCTCTTCTGTTACTAGTGCTTCAATGTGTAGTATGAAAGTGTACTCTCTTATGTAGTTTGGAATTTGAAATCATAATTTTTGGCTTTTCTTCGTATAATTTATTCCTATTAGTATACGTATTGCACATCACATATACCTGCTTGTATATATGCAGATCAATGTTGAATATCAGCAATGGATACTCAAGTTAAAATACACTTTATTTTAGCATTCATATCACTATATATATGATCATTATTATACAAATGAGTCAAGAAATTGGGTCAGTTAAGCTACGTGATTATTTGGCATAAACATTGATATTATTATATCTTCAAATGTTGGATGTTACACCTTGTCTCTATCCAAGTCATACGATAACACGATATGATCCAGATCCTTCTGGAAAGATCCTTTCAGAAACCAGATACTTTCACAAATTAACCCAGAGTAAAAAATTCTGTAATAGGTACACAATACAATTTAATTTAAGTGTATTTTGAAATAATATTAGCTGTTATAATTGATTTGTTGTAGCTGTTTGTATTGAATGTTACTATGTCGGTCCAATAAAAGCTTTAATACGAGTGAAGATGCAAATTAAAAAAGTGAAAGAATGAATAAAAATCTGAGAGGTAATTTATATATTTTTATGTATAAAGTAAGATTATGAATTGAATTATGTGTGTGGATTAAAAAATATGACAATTTGTGTGGAAAGTTGAAGGTATTGTGAGACGGAGTGAGTATCAATTATATAATAGTAACTGTTCAGAGCAAACAAGTGCAATTGTTAAATAAAAATAATTAATTCAGTTTAAAAATGCACATAAATGATAAATAGTATGGTGCAACTAGTATATACTAATACAACACATTCTCGTTAACTAAATAATTGTAGTATTTTTTTGGGACCAATACTTGTTAATTTCATTAGAATAGTTGCGCAAACTTCACCCATCAAAAGCTTTTGTTAATACCTAAATTTAGCCTTCATTGATCAGACAAATAAAAATCCTTATTCAATTAATTTTTATAATTTATAAAAAAAAAAAATCAAGAAGTCAAGCATTTGGTTCACTTGATATGAACCGGGATAGACTCGAGACCCGGGACAAAAGTGAAGCTAATCCTATTAATTGTGAGTTATATGAAAAAAAAAAATTATTACACGATAATAAAGATTATAACTATACCATCTAATTTAAAAAAATAACAATTCAAACAATATAAAACGATAACTTTTAAAACACAATGATGATAACTGAATTTGGAGTCCTCGACATGATGTCCATGACATACCAAGTTTGTCCATGTCTCCTATAAACGCAGCAAACCATGTCATGTTAATATTTACTATCAAAAGTTTAGTTCAACATACTAATCATGAAAATTTATGGCCTTATTATATTATATCATAATATTAGTTTGACTAACTTAACCCTCTCTCACAATATCTATCGTTGATGTACTTTTCAAATGCCTAAAAAACTACATCTGCATTATTAGGCTGGAATAACTCAATGAATTTGGCCTGTTTCAGGATTTGTCTATTACAAAAAATATCTTCTACCTAGTCATCACTTATACTCACATTAAAATAAATTTAAAAAATACAAAATATCGAATGATTTAATTGAAGCATATATAGTTACTTGAAAATAATACTCTCAACGCATTTTAATAAAAATATTGTTTATTAGTATTAAAAAATATAAAGAGAAGGGTAAAATAGTTTTTCAACTTTATTATAGTGTGTAATTGTTAGTATGAAAATTGCATGATTATTGTGTGCTTAATATTCTCATTTTGATATGATTTTCATGTTTATTTCACTCATAATTGACCAATTGCACTTGATAAAAAGTTGATATTTTTTAGTCGAAAAATGTAGGCAGATGACTATGTTTTTAGGGCAAATTAAGGTCCTGAAATGTATCCAAATCAAGTAAATGTTTCAAGCATTGTAAAGAGTGCCGTGAGAGGGTCGCGTAGCAAAATGAATTGGCTCAATCAGAGTTTGGACGAGGAAGATATGAAGAGACGAAGATTGAGACGGTGAAGCGAAGAAGCTACAGAGAAATGCCCAGCTCCGCGCGCACACTGTCGAGAAATGCTGCCCAACTGCCTACAGCTTGCACCCAGCCGAGGCTACTCGGCTGAGTCGACCCTGACTCAATCGAGTGGGACGATTTCAACCGTTTTCTGCCAAAAACCACTCGGCCGAGTGCACCTTGACTCGATCGAGTGGCAAACTTACAGAGCCATCCATACTGGGCCATGCTCCCCCTGACTCGGTCGTTTTGTGCTTGACTCGGCCGAGTTGACCGAGTTCGCGCGAATTTCAGGATTTTTTCACTTTTCCAAGGGCTTTTATGTAATTTTATGACCTTTGCCCCCACTATATATACCCCCATTTTCAGATTTTAATTGATTTTTTACTCACTTTAAACACACGTACAATTACACATTTTTTCACATAGTTAGCAATAGTTATAATAGTTTTTCAATTTCTTTCAATTATCTTACAATTTAGAAGATATTTTGGAGTAATCAAGTTGTATGAACACCATATTTCTCTTTTATTTAAAATATTGTTGGTTAATTTCTCATGTTAGACCATCTCTCTTCTTCCTCATTTCTTGAATTTTTTGTTTATTAATATGTTTGACTAATTTTTTGTGCTTGGGGTGCTTTGATTCATATGGGTAGTTGAATTGTGTGTAGAATTCTCATGGGTAATTCTAATTGAAGGTTAATTGATTGGATTGATGAGCTTTGTATGATCTATTTGCCTAATTATTCTTTAATCTCATGCTTAGTTGTTTGATTATCATAAGGAGACTTAAGTAGTTTAAATTACTCTTTGGGTGTTGGGTTTAATTGAATAAATTAGAGTTATTATTGGTTTAATGGAAGAAGACTTGATTAATTCTATTAGAAATACGTTAATTCCACATTATTTGCTTAGATTAATAGTCGGGTAATTAGTGAGGAGACGAAAGGGAAGAGACCTTAGTATTGAAATGGAACACGATAGGGAAGTCTATTGACTCGTGTTATCGTCCGGGAGGAAAGGGTAACTTCGGTCTAATCAATCCTTGTGCTTAATTGAAATATAATTCCTAGGCTTGTCAAGTACGGTTTTATATTTTCTTTAAAGGATTGCTCTTATCGATTACCCAACATAAGGAACACCATTTGAATTCGTTTCATAATTGATTGCCCATTTGATGATAAGTACCCTAGCACCTCTTCTTTATTTGCTTGAATTCGTGTTATAGCTCGTTTATTATTTTCATATTAATTGCTTGTTTGCTTAATTATCAACTCATTCCACCATGTGGCTCGTATTACAATCACAATTAGACTAGTAGTTTTAGGGATACCCCCTATTGATTCCTTTGGTTCAATAATTTGACCGTGTACGTAAGTGTAAGTGTAATTAATTATAGTAAGAATATAGTGACGTAAGTGTAAATAAAAGATGTTTATAAGAATTTAGTTTAAGAGGGTAAAATTATTTTTTTTGCTATTTTGGGTATGAGAAAATAAAATTGTATCGTTCATTTTTTAATTTTGAGCAATTTATTATAACAGAGGGAATATATATGTAATGTACACATATAAAGATGTTATTTGAATCGAGTAGATCAAGTGCTTGGCTTGACTTGTTAAGATTCAAACTCTGGCTTGTTTATTTTGATAAACAAGTGGAGCTTGAACTCATAAAAATACTCGATTTACTAACAAGTCAATTCGATTTACTTAACATATGAAGATTTTTTTATTGTTTCAATATAATATATGAGGACTCGTTAGCTCGAGCTCTATTTATTTAACTCGTTTACAATTCGAACTCTATTTTCAGCTCATAATGTAATCGAGCAAACTTGAACTTGAACTCGACAAATACTCGAGTCGAATTCAAACTTCAAGTACTTGACTCGACTCGAATAACAATACTACACACATGTATATTAATATAAATTAATATAGAGTTATATACTAAACTTATTTTATTTCACATAAAATATCTATTTATTAATATACTCAAAGATGATAAAGTCTTGTGTGTTCCACTTACATAGTGAGTGAGGTTATTGTGTACCACTTTTCAATTTTATTCAATTCTTGAATAAACTTTAAACTTAAATATTATAATATTGTATTTTATATTAAACATGAATAATTTAAATAGTAAAAATATTATTTTGGTGTTGATACTCCTAAAAAATAATATAATATCACTGACTCTAATCTTTGATACTCCTAATGAAATTTAAAAACTCTTAATCAATTATTTGATATTTTAAATTTTTAAAATTTTGGTGCACGGCACCCTTACCGTGTAACTGAAATATTAAGTATCTAATCAAGAATATCAAATTTGACCAAAAATATTAAGAATTTCATAAATTAAAAAATAGTGCAAAATTGTTGCTTTTTTGCTTTAAAAAAATAGTGAACAATAATCTTATCGTGTAAGTGAACACATATGACCTTCCGTTAAAAATAACATATAAGTAACACATATGAGGGAGATTGTTTAATATGCCTGGTCCATACCTATTTGTAACAAATAAATGAATTTCGGATCCTCAACGGACATAAACGGATGGTAAGTGGGCAAGGTTACTGGACCACATACACTCCGACATTCGGGTTCGATTCTGTGTGGTGACAATTTTTTGCTGAAATATTGCAGGGGTTATTGCTAGATTAGTGTCTCCCGAAAGTCCTCACCTTCCTCCTTAACAAAATAAATAAATAAATGAATTTCGGATTCAAAATTATAACCGCCATTAATCTGCTTCTATATCAAAATAACTTTCTTTTACAATTCCATATTGTAAACTTTATATAATAATAATAAAAAGAATCACATTTATTACTTTATTAAGCACCATTTTCAACCAATTATCATTAATGTCTCCCATTTTCGGTGTTTTAGATAACATTAACCTAGAGAGATAGATATATAGATTAGGATTTTGATCAGTCCAAAATCTTGACAATCAACATATTTTTGATTCTTTGACAGTACAGTATATGCAACTATGGGTGAAATTTTTTTTTCATTTTAAAAACGAAAACCCCTCTTTAACTCCACCCTCACAATATTAATATATTTACAAAATATGCTATTACTTTTTACACTCAATCTAACCACTTCTCTTATTTTAATAATAACAATTTACAAAATTACCCTTCAATACTCTAATCATTATATTTTTTCTTAAAATTTGTGTTTAAATTAGTGTGAAAACTAATATGCACAGAGGAAGTAATATAAGACTGAAACAAACAAAAAGTAAAAAAAAGAAAAGGATACAAATAAGGATATGAATTTTAATAGTCTATGGGCATTAAATTCTGTAATATGTGAAATAATTTTTATTTGATTTAAAGTCTGAACTTCAAAATACATGTAAAATCAATTAATTTACCATGGAAAAAATTCATCTTTTATATATATATATATGAAAACTCTTATATTCATCGACACAATATGGTCATTTCAACCCTTCTTTTCACTGGGAAACATATATATGTTCACGTCTACATTTTATAGGAAAATCTTTGTTCACATTAAACAAACTAAAAAGAAAATATGTATGAATTAGTGAGTAAAGACATGAAAGTATACTTAATTTAAATCTAAATCTGTAAATTATTGGAAAAATAATGGGTTTAAATGCAGCACCACCTGCTGGGTTTTAAAGTCCACACTGTACAACTTCATTTCTTATTTATGAGCATTTGATTTTTATTAAACCCTACTTCAATTTATAGTGTTTTTCACTATGCATCCCATAACACGTTTTTTTAATTAATACCAAAATATTTCATCTTTAGTCTAAAAAATAAATTACACAAGCATCGATCACTTCACCTAATTAATCTATATTAAAATATAGGGTTAGTTACAATTTACAACCTTTACTTTATTTTGTAATAAATTGCAATATGTACTACGTATAATTGATAGATTGGTATCTCAACTCAAATTTTGATCTTTTTTTCCGGCCAAATGATATTTGAACACCGTAATATTTGTCCTTTTAGATTTATTAATTATTTTTTTACCAAATGTTTAATTTCAAACAAAGAATTGATCCCTAATTTGACCGGAAAAAAGAACAAAATTTGTATTCGAGGTACTAATTTATCAATTTTACATAATACAGATTGCAATTTGTTACAAAATATAATAATACAGGTTACAAATTGTAAAATGCACTGTAGTACATATTACAAATTGTAATTAACCCTAAAATATAACTCAGAAACACAATTTGTATACTAATAATCAAATATAACTAAGCATAAATTAGCTACCACTACACCTACTTTCAATAATATAATTATCTAGAAACGAAATTTTTGGTATGACAAAACAATTCATGAAGTCGCGTTTGCGCCAAGCGCGAGTTATCAAGAATCTGAAATGCATGGCCAACGCCTTTACACACTACTTGCTCAACTTTCACCCCTTTACTCACCAAATTCGCGCACCACTCCAAATTCCTATCTTTCAATATATCCATCTCCGATACACCCACCATAACTTCCACCCCCCGCACCTCCGCCGCACCCGCGACCATCGGGTTGCACCACGGATGGTCGCGGTCGGCCCCGACGGGCAATGCTAGCCGCCAGTACGTGTCGGAGGCGGCTAGCGTGAGGGCGGAGCGCGGGGGCTGGACCGAGAATTTCTCGGAACGAGTCCTCGCCTCGCCTCCGATAAACGGTTGGATCAATATCAACCCCTTGATCGCCGGCGGCTTCACTCTGCCGGCGACATTGTAGGCGATGTTAGCTCCGGCGCTATCTCCGGCCAAGAAGATTCTAGAAAAGTTACATTTGTTAGCCCACCATTGGACACTCTCTTGCTGCTTCAGCCACGTGAGGGCTTTGACGCCGTCGTCGTACGCCGCCGGAAGAGGGTTTTCCGGCGCTAACCGGTAATTCACCGACACGACGGCGCAGTGGGTTTTGGAGGCTAATTTGGCTAGGAATTCATGGTAGCAGCTCCAAGAGGCGGCGCCGACGCAGAATCCGCCGCCGTGGAAGTATACTAGGAGGGGTAGTTTCGTCCTTTCGGCGGCGGCGTTGGGGACGTAGACACGTGACCAAAGGTTGGTGTAGTTGTCAATGATGATGTCGGTGCACGTGACCTTGAGGTCCGGAGCCAATGAGCATGGGACACATGGCACGATCTGGGGGCGCTCCACGTGGCCATCCTTGTGCACTCGAATGAGGCCATGGATTTCTTCGTTTACGAGACGATTTTGGGGTTTTTGGGTGCGGATTTGAAGGGTGAGAGATGGGTCGAGCGTGGCGGTAGGCATTTGAGAGTGGAAATGGAGAAAAAGATGGAAATTGTTTGTTGGGACAAAAAATGTGGGCTACGATGGGGTGTATTTATACAGGAAAGTCAACGGAGAAAAGGATAAGGTTGGAATTGGAAGTTGGAAGTGGGACATATCATGATCATGTGATGTGATGAATAATTAATCTTGCTATCTCTTATTCGGATCTTTGATTTTCTATTTTGTTTGGCACAAAAACGTTTATGGAATTAGGTTCACGTAAATTCTTTGAATACGTTTTTTTTTGTTTTTAGAAAATATCCGAAGGTGAATGCCTTCATGGATGGTGTCGGCGGATTGAAATCGAGGATGGACGAGTTTGAGAAGAAAATACACGGAAGATATATAAAGAACAATAAACAAATTTAGTGATGTTGTCACCACACGGAATCGAACATCGGGATGTCGGAGTGTATGTGCTCTAGTCTTTTCTATTATACCATCTTTTGGAATGAAACGACGAGGCTTTTTTGAAGAATCACCGCTAGCGTAGGTCGGGATGTGTTATAAAATATAAAAAATTTAAAATTTTCTTACACCTTTAAAAAAATTTTTATAGTGTAATAGGATATTAAATTTTAATAAATCTTGTGAATTGAGAAAATAATATTAATTGTAATAAATTGAAATTGCACAATTTTAGAAAATTAATATCATTACAATTTTAAAAAATTCAAAATTTTTATTTATGTTAAGAATTTAATATAAACTTGACATATGGACAAACATATATAACATATCAACACATAACAAAATTACTTATAATAGTCATTTGAAATCTTCCAAAATTCTCCCATGTGCATAATATTTGAGTGAAATCAAATCCAACAATTTAACTTTTTTCTATTTTAGTATAATATGAATTCATAGTTAGAAAGAATTTAACTAGTTATTTTTTGCATGAATTTTAATTTAAAAATCATCATATTATTTATGTTTTTTATGAAATATAAAAAATTAAAGTTTTTTTTTCTTTACAAAAAAAAAAAAAAAAAAATTATAGTATAATAGGATATTAAATTTAATAAATCTTGTGAAAAGAAAAAAAAATTATTTGTGTTTTTAATTTTTTGTTATTATTATTCAATTGTGGTAATTACTTTTTTAGAAAATTCAAAATTTTTATTTAAATTTGTATTAATATTTTTGTGCACGTGTTTTGGAGTGCGGTAAACGTGATTCACATCCTTTGATTAGTCGCAAATTTTAGAGCTTCTTATTTAATCACGAATTGCATGTAGCACAAGATTGTAGTGAATTGCACGTGATGAAATTTTACAAGATTTCTATATCTATATACATATATAATAGATTCATCCCGTTAGAAAATAATTTAACTAGTTATTTTTTGCATGGATTTTAATTTTAGAAATCATCAAATTATTTTGTGTTTTAAATGGAAAGTTTGTATTAATGTATTCAACTATGTATTAATTGGTATCATATCAAAAAAACTACGTATTAATTGGTAGGTCTTTGTATATCACAATTATTATTTATTACAATTAATTGGACGATATTATTTATAGAATTTCTATTCTTTAGTTTCAATTAAAAATTAATATTGCATTATTCTTGTCATGATCCAATCTATTTCTAAAATATTAATTTATGCCGATTTTAGATATATAATTTCATGTTAATTTATTTTTAAAAATTTATATTTTTAAATTATTTTATAATTATTGACAGTGGAAGCACATGTGAAGTACTAGTTTCATTAAAAAAAGTGATTTAGTTTTAACAATTATTTTTTTCTTTTAAATTTTAACTTTAAATCAATTTTCAACACACTACATATTAAATTAATGGTCTTTTAATTTTTTTAATTTAACATATATAATGCACGTATCAAAATAAAATTCAAATTTAAAATATTCATTTTATTGTTTTCGTAGTATTTTTTTATTGATTTTAATTATATAAATTAAATTTAAATAATTTTATTTTAGATTATACTCCCTCCGTCCCATAGAACCCTCCATAAGAAAGGGTGCACAAGAATTTGCTCTTGAAGGCCGAGATCTTCATCTATAAATAGATGTGTTAAGCTTCAAGAATGTAAACTTTTATGCATAAAATAAAAAATTATCAATTAAATTGAGAGTCTTGTGTGAAATAAAAGTAATGACATTTTGCGATAAATACATTGTTATTGTGAGAGTGTAGTTTATTTATCGTTAACCATTTTAAAGTGTTGCCACATTTCATGAGAAAATATAAGTTATGTTGATTTTAAATCATTTTATAAATTTAATATTTGTGATGAAGTCAGTATTTGATACTTAAATATTATATCTTAAACATTTAATTTAGATTTTTTTATCAAGTAAATGTTTATTGAGAAGATTCGAATTGTGAATTGATCTCAACTTGATTTGTATTCATTATTAACATAGTGAATCGTTTCCTCTTTTAGATTATTATTTAAAATAATCTATGAAAAGTTTTATTATAATACATGCAAGTATATACAAGATAATTTTTATATACTCTAATCCGTCCCATTATTTTTTCATTATTAGGAGGACACATTTATTAAGAAAACTCAAATTAGTATAGGAGAACAATACACCTTCAATTATTATTTTATTATTTATTGTGTGGAAACGTAGAACACGCATATTCTTTTTTACGAGAACTTTTGTTTTTTTGTAAAGCTAATTAGGACACGCTAACCACTCTTAAGAGTCAATCAATATATATGTTTATGTTATTGTGAAACACTTTTTCCTTTAAAAAAAAACACTTTTTTTTTAATTGTCGTGTAGCTGTCACATACTACGGTTTAAATTAAACTGAACCTACTTTTTTCCTAAAAAAATTAGTTCAAACTTTTATTAGGAATGCATTTTTAAACTTTACAATATATTTTTAATAATTATTTTTTCTTAAAAGTTGTGAGAGGTATTTTTTCTGAATAATGATATTTTAAAAGATTATAGATCACGTAAATTTTGATTTATATATAAAAAAAAGTGTTATTTATTTATATTTTTGTAGTCTACAAATTATTGAACGGTAATGAAATTTATACATGCACATTCACTTTGTTCCTTTAAAAAAAAACGGACTTTTTTCCGTCACAAATCGATAAAATATCGACAAAATACGGTTTAATTTAAAATGAACCTACTTTACCTACAAAATTTTCAATTTTTATTATAAATGCATTTTTAAAGTTTACAATATATTTTTAATAGAATATGTTTTTTCTTAAAAGTTGAATGAGAATATTTTTCTGAATAATGATATTTTAAAAAAAGAGAGTTCACGTAAATTTTGATTTATAAAAAAAAAAGTGTTATTTATTTATTTTTTGTAGTCTACAAATTATTGAACGTTAATGAAATTTATACATGCACATTCTCAAATAATAATGACTGATTTCTTTATTAAAAATAATATAAAAAGGCCTTTTGAGCCAAAAGTTGTTGGCAATTTAATACTCCAAAATTAAACCAAGACATGTTAATACTCCATCTTTTCTTGACTTGAAAAATTAATTAAATAGCCTAGCTACAATGATCAAGTAATGATGGATATTTTATTAAATTAATAGCTTTGTCTATTTTATTTAATTAATAAATTCGATAGCAAGAATTTCCACCGTCTATCCATACAAAAGTAAAACAATAGACTTAATAATTCCATAACTTAAATATCAAGACCTATCGTAATTAATTATTAATAAACACAAAAATCAATTGATATAAAAGACGAGTGAGTCAAAGAATCCCACCTCGTCGGACGACTGTAAAATTTAATTCGAGTTTTTTTTTATCATAAAAAAGTATTATTGCAATAGGGTATGAATAATACCCTACAAATACAATCAAGTTCGGGTTACAATAAAACTATCAGATGGACTATACATCCAAATTCTAAAATTAGCAACACATAATGTTGAAAAATTAACCGTCATCCAACTCCAAAGTCTAGTTTTGATTTCTATAAACATGGACTCCCAACATACAGTTTTATTTTAAAAATTTACCTTATTTTTTTTAGGGAAATCGAATAGAATCTGCGTATGAGTCAAAAATTCTGATACCGTAAAAGAACTCGACTTCATCTAGAAGTGTGAACTTATAAAAAAAATATAAAATTAATTAATTTATATTAATTTTTAACAAATAGTTTTACAATATTTTTTTAGAAGGAAAAATCTTATATGTTTCGTATACATTATAAGTTTACGATGTTACACTGATACTATTGGTTAAATATTTGATACTTTAAATGTTATTTTTCAATTTTATTACATTTCATCAAATATGATATCATTGTTCCTAATTCTTAATACTTCTAATGAGATTTTTAATACTCTTGATCAAATATTTGATACTTTAATTATTTTTTTAAAATAATAATACCGTAACACAATTTATACGAAATACAATTCTCTTATTAGAATATCATAAATGTTTATAAAATATCACATTTCACGCGCGGAAATCTTTTCAAAAAAAAGGCAGTAAAACAAATTTTGCCACGTTATTCGTGTGACAAACGATCAATCATCAAGGCACAGTAAGAAACAAAAGAATGACGCGGTAAAAATTGGAATTGGTGGGCACTACTAGAAGTGGGGTAGTCAAACACTCATCAAATTTCATGACATTTAATAAAATAAATTCGAGTGTATGTAAAAATAAAATAATATATTTGTATATTTGTGTGGGTGGGGTGGGGTGGGGTGGGGATGGGGTCACTACAAAAAAATAGTCATTTACCAACGGATTTACCGACGGATTTCCGTCGGTAAACTGGTCATCCGTCGGTATTTTTCTCATCACAAAATATCGACGAAAAATTAATTCGTCGGTAAATACCGATAGATATTCGTCGGTATTCAGTCGGTAATTACCGACCGACTGATGAATATTCGTCGGAAAACACTGTTTATTAAAAATTCAAAATTTTGTAGGTAAATCTGAAATTTGAAATTCCGAAGATATTTTGTCGGTATTTTATCGGTATTTGTGATGGAATTTGATCCGTCAGTATTTCACCGTTTTTTTGTAGTGGGTGGGGGTGGGGGACAAATGTATTTATAGGTTGTATAGCATGAAAAGTACATATAGGTGCAACATTATTGTGGAGGATTATTAAAAAAGACGATGCATCTCAAGTCAAAAAAACACAGACAACCTAACTTCAGGTTGTCCCCCATCAACACATATATATGGAGATCATTATCGAATTTTTTATAGTCCGAATTCCAGCATTATTTATTTTATTTTTGTATATATTGACACGACCCCAATTTCACAACTAGACATAATATGAACTTAAACATAAAACAATCAAGAAAAACCTGCTCCAATTTTTTTTTTTTTCAAAACGACATAACATTATCATGTATTCAAAACGTAACTTGTTCACATCCACACCAGTTCTTAACCAACCACAATCCATGAAACTCTCACTTCAACACACCAGTACATGCTTGTTTATACAGTACATATCCAAAATAAACATAGCAAAATACGGTCCTGCCCAATAATAGGTCGTCATCTTGTACTCAAAACCCCGCAAGAGCGCCACGGCTTGAATAACCTGATCGGTAATCATCGGGATTACCTACAATGCATAAACTGGGTGAGATATAAATCTGTAGTGAAATTATGCATGATGTGGTGTTTAGTTGGAAAACCTCCCAAATGCACAATGCACTCTCTTTAAAATCATCAATTTATTTATGATCGTTATGACTCACTACTATGCAAAGCACTAAGCTCAATTCAATTATATTCAAGTGGTCACTATATGTATGACCTCGATTATCCTCTTGTGGCCATCGAAGGTCCCCCCATTATGACCACCAAAAAGACGATGCATCGAGGTCCATCACCAAGTCCGTTCGAAGTCCCCTCAAAAAATAACACAGCAGACAACCTAGGTAAGCATTCAGGTTGTCCCCCATCGGTGCATAATGTGGTCAAACACACCATTTGATAAAACATTTTCATATTAATGCATGATATCATTATCGAAGCATATACACACAATAAAACCACATACTCAAAACACCCTTTTTTACGCAATATCATAGAATTCACAAATTCCTTTCACGATAAGAACTCACATGTTCAATTTACAACAATAATTTCCAGCATTATTTTATTTTATTTTTCACAATAATAATCAAATACCAATCAAATATCATAATTAACATAATATTACATATAATCATAAATACTTCACGAAATATTATATTTATGCATTTTATGACCTATAAAATCAAATTAAATTACTTTCACTATCAAATAAGAACAATTATTAATAAAGGGTTTCAAAATATAAAATTTATTTAGTAGTAAAAACTTACCAAAACACTTCATGCTCTCTCTCTCTCTCTCTCTCTCTCTCTCTCTCTCTCTCTCTCTCTCTCTCTCTCTCTCTCTCTCTCTCTCTCTCTCTCTCTCTCTCGTGAATATCGCGCTTAGTTGATTGATATGGCCATTGCTCCACCGCCTTAATTAAACTTACAGTGTAAGTTTTCTAATTCTTTATCCTTTATATTTTTCTTTTTTTTTTATTTACTTAGTACATATATATATCACGCACCATACATATTATATATATATATATTATTAAACAATTGGTATTATAATTAATTCCACTAATCCCACTAATAATTATAAAATTTGTATTAGTACTCAAACACCATGAAAATCTCAATCACTTATGAATTAATTTTCTCACCACTAAACATATAAAGACATATCTAATTAATTCAATATTTAAAAGCACAATAAAATAATGCAAGATAAAATAATTAAAAAAATCACAAGTAGCACATAGTTAATTAAAAATGCACTCAATGCATGAAATATATATTGGCCAATGAGTAGTGAGTGTCTCGGGTATCACATATATATATATATATATATATATATATATATCATTATAAAATAACCAAAGAAAGCAAAAAATACATTTTAATGACAAAATTGTCCTCACAAACCTATCCAATCAAATATAAAATGCATTTTTTTTTCTATTTTGTGTGTTCAAAAGTTGGTGCAAGTTCATACGAGACGGATGAAGTAGGTATTACTATATATATGTTGAAAAGTATAGTTTATAAATTATAACTTTATATAATTAAAAAAAATACTCCCCCGTCCCTTTTCAAATTTAATATTTGAAGGATGAAACAAGTTTTAATAAATATATAATATTTTATTATAAAGTTGTTGGTGAAGAATACATGTATTTTCCCAAACTAATAAATTTTGGAGATATATGCAATTTCATACTATTACCTAAGAAATAAATACTAGTTTATATAAATTAAAATTATCATTACTTATGTAGAATTAACTAACAACATTCCCCTGCATGACATGGATAGAGTACACCACAAAGGTTTACTTTTCCATAATAGTTTTCTAGAAAAAAATAAATTATGGATTCATATGTCAAAAATGAAAATGAATCTTCATTTTTCTTTTCATCATATATACCTAATACCCTTACCCTAAAATAAGGACAAATTCATGTATGCATCATTTACATTGTATAATTTTTGAAATAATATGATTCATTTCACTAAATGATATTAGTCGTTTCTCATTTATTGTTATTATGTGTTACTATAAAATCAGTAACCAGGATCATTTATTTTGCATGTATTATAATTAAAAATCACGACAAATTCTTATATACATTAAATACACTATTTTTTTTAATTACATAACTCATTTCCCTTAATGGTATTATTGGTTTCTCATTGAATGATATTGCATGTTACTCAAAAATCAGTAATAAGGATCTTTATTTTGCATGTATTATAATTTTATGTTTTAATTCAATATACAATATTATATATAAGACTTTGCATGTATTATAATTTTATGTTTTAATTCAATATACAATATTATATATAAGACACATTATTTATAATTAATCTATAATATATAAAAGAAGTTTGAAGTTGAGAAATTTTTTTGGACGAGTTTACCCCTCAACATTTAATTTTATACTAAAACATCCTTATTTAAATAATCTTAATTTTAAATTCAAGTTGATTTGGAACAAATTCACGTTGCCGAAGGTTTGTATTCATGCATGGAGGGTGCTCTGGGAAAAACTGCCTACATCTACTAAACTCCAAAGAAGAAATATCGTTCCTATAAATGCAAATTTGGAGTGTATATTTTGCAAGAAGAAGGAAGAATCGGTACAATATGTATTTTTCGAATGTGAGTTATCTTATCAAACTTAGATGGGTTGCATGAAATAGATAGGGGTTCAAACTACTATTCCTTCGAATCTCGCTACGAACTTACTGCTTTTTAGTAAGCTTCTTAGAGGGAGGAAACAGAAGAAAATTGTAGTTTGTTTATGGGAATGTGTGATATAAGCTTTTATGGAAAATGAGAAATGCAATGGTATTTCATAATCAGCAGCAACATGAGGACAAATTGATACAGGGGCTAAAAGCGAGAATGTGGAACTGGATAATCTCAAGGGAGTTAATTAAAATTGGTATCAGTTTTAAGGTTGGAGTGTAAACCCGATTGTCTAGTTGACTAATTAAAGTTGTTTTGAGTGAAAATTGATTAGGTTCGATTATTTTTAGGAGGTCATGATGTTGTAGAGTTGTAAACTTTTGTGTATTTTCTGTGGGTATCTTATATTCACAATTCGTTTCTTTAATAAAATTTATCTACCGAAAAAAAAAAAAAACTTACTTCTTATTAACTATTTACTTGTAACATGCAATGTAGATGCTATATAACTAATAAAAATAAAAGAATAAAAAAGGGAGTGAAGTATGTATAGATATCGTATTGAGAACAAAATCTTAGAAGTACAGGCAAATGGGCAACTATCTTTATTCTTCATTCTTTTTGACCATTGCTCTATATATGACATGTTTCCAAAAGTAAGATAAGAAAAAAAAAGAAGATTAATTTCAAAGCTGATGAGCCCATTCTGGAAAAGTCTCGAATCTTTTCGACCACCCTTCTCTTCTTTGGATATATATTCCAAATTTTTTAGGTCAACTAATTAATTAATTATTATTATTATTACTATTTTCGTTCTAAAATATCTTTCACAAACAAAAAATCACATAAAATAAATAAATTAGTTGGAAAATGTGCATATGGAGCTTAAAAATAATATTATGTGTAAATATGTGAATATTATGAAAATATATAGTTTATAAAAAAAATTTATTTGAAGAATGTAAAAAGAATTGTGGAATGTGAAAAATATTTTAAAACGAAAGTACTGCTTTATAGATATGAGTGTTGATCATTTACAAGTTTTAGATGAAAGACAAATGACGATGTTATGTAGATGATAGCGATTTACATCAGGCAAGAGAAGGTTATTCACTTTTTTAATTTTTATTTTTTGATCGGTAAATGTTATGGTGGCATGAGTGTTGATCAATTACAAGTTTTAGATGAAAGACAAATGACGATGTTGTGTAGATGATAGCGATTTACATTGGGCAAGAGAAGGTTATTCACTTTTTTAATTTTTATTTTTTGATCGGTAAATGTTATGGTGGCATGAGTGTTGATCAATTACAAGTTTTAGATGAAAGACAAATGACGATGTTATGTAGATGATAGCGATTTACATCGGGCAAGTGAAGGTTATTCACTTTTTTATTTTTTATTTTTTGATCAGTAAATATTAGTGCGATAGTTGTTAGTTCACCATACAAACACTCCAAGGATTTCTCCAAGCCACCTTATAACTCCATAATTCATTCCCAAAATGAATCGAACCCAGGTCTCCCACTAAAGTGAGGAACCCGGTGGCCAAGTAGGGTAAGCCACCTGTCTTATAGATAGATCATCTTTAATACAAAACAATTTAGAATGACAATTTTATATGTGATCACATGTTACATATTTGGTATACAACTATTTGTCCATATTTCCCTTTCAAAAAAAAATATATATACATATTTGTCCATATTATGATAAGTGTTACATAAAGAGTGAAAAATAATTAATTAATGATATATATTATACCAACATGTATTAGTAATCAAACAGTATAGAACACCAAGTGAAATACAAAAAGTAGAACAGAGTAATTAAACTGTCTAAGTTTATGAGATGATGAATTAATTACTCCCCTGTACTATTTTTAAAGATAAATTTAATTTATTTCAAAATAATTTTCATCTAGTAATAATTACTTAATTAAAAGAATTAAATGATCACACAACAATTATTATACTCACCTATTAACTCCATATTTTTCAATTTTTGTTTCTATTTCAATTTTCAATATCAATCCCGTTGTAGTGGACATCCTTCCAAAGGGGAAACTGAATCCGATTCTCGAAAAAAGCAACTCCACTTATATTAAATTGTCCACTTGTTGACCCTCTTTCCATAGGAAAAAGTGAGTTAGATAACTCAATTGATCACATTAATTGTCCACTTATTGGGCCTCCTCTCAAAGAGGAAAACAGATTTGATTTCCGTAGAATCCATATTAAATTATTCACTCGTTGTACCTCTTCCTCATAAGTTCCTTTATAAATTTTACAACTCGTTATACAATTCTCGATGTAGTTAGAAACAAATTTCTTTCTCATCACCCTTTCATCTCAAACCAGTTCTCTCATCTATCATTTTTTTTATCGAGCAATTGGTGATTCAAACTCATAATCTCACGATATAAATAAGTGAGAGTCTAACCACTTGAATTATTAACTTCGTCAATTCTCTAATCTATATTAATAGTTTCTATTCCCAGTTTGTTCTTGAACGCTTTCCGTATAGAATCTACAATTGCATCCTTTAAAGTTGTGAGCTAGACTCGTATAACAATTATATATATGATCATTTCATACATATATTTGTTAGTATTCATGCGAAATAACTTTAAAAATCAATTAAAATGAAAATTGAAAAGTAATAATAAAGGAATAATAATCCTAAGCTTCTATAATACTCCAAGTTATAAATTAGCATATTTACGAGATTGTACAGTGTTAAGAGTGGGAAAAATACGAACAAATATATATATATATATATATATATATATGTGTGTGTGTGTGTGAGGGTGTGCATGAGTGTTTGACAGAATGTTGTCACGAATGTTGACACATTCGAAGAACATACGGACACAAAAAGATACAGAAACACACACAACAAAAGTCTTAAACACGTTGCAATGGATATCAAAATTTCGTATAGACTGTAAATAAGTCTATACGGCCAATCGGCGAAATATCACTATTAAATGTTGAGTGATACAATCAGTGAAAGCATATATAAGCTACACTGTGAATAGATCTACATATCTAGTTAATAGATGTTAATCAACTAACTTATCACCTAATACAATTACAGATCTAATGTTGAATGAAATGTTGGAACATTCACCAACGGAAGTAACGAGTATGAAACATCAATAAACTCAAATAATCTAAGCTAATAGACTACGCTAGATTGTGTTTCTATCAAACTTCGAGTTTTATCTTAATAACAGTCGTGTATTTATAGATATTCTGGTCATCAAGTGTGCTTGAAGATAATTTTCACATTTCCTTTGAAAGTAGGTAACTTCTTGTAACTTCCCCATGATCTTTTCAACTCCTCACTCTTGCCTTTTCAACTGTATAACTTATAGTAACTGCCATAAGTCTTCAATCTGTATAACCAAGACATTGAACAAGACATTTTGTGGGTTAAGGGGTAGTGAAAGTGGAAGGACGAATTCTGATATTATGACCTGAACGTTGGCACATTTAGAGTAACACTTGTCACTAACATCAACAAAATATATATATATATATATATATATATATATATATATGAATAATACGGTCAAGTATATTTAAGACCATCTCCAATGCTGCCGCAAAACCAAGGGCAAACACAAATCAGCCACCAAAACTCACTCCAATGCAGCGGCTAATTTGCCACAAAATTGCCACCGGTGAACAGTGTGTGGCAATATCACACTGTTCAAAAACGCAAATCTATTTTCTTTTTTTTTTTTTTAATATTAATATGTATTTGTGATGAATTTTGTAATTGAATTTTGATATTTTATGTCATATTTTTTTGCAAGAGTATTTTATATCATTGAAATAAATATATTTTTATTTTTATAAATCAAAGATAAAGTAGAAAGAATGTTAAAATAAGAATATTTCAAGAGAATATTCTTATTTGAGTTGAAATTTAAGTTTAATGATTGGAGATGATTTTACTGTTTGTGACAAATTTGGTGGCAAATTTGAGTTTGTGCATTGGAGATGCTCCAAGAAAGAAAAAAACGTGTATATATGACCAATTAAGACGAAGTCGGCAGAGAAAGTAGTAAATATATGCACGTACACAAGAAGAATCTTGACCAAGACTTGATCAGATCGATCATATTCATATTCATATATATTTTTCCAACATTTGATTCATATTATCCACAATTATCAAGCCCACCGAATTTTCCTACCCAATTCATTTTTTGAATTCGGATGTAAAATAACCACTAGCTAGGGCTAAAATTTGATTGGCTAATTCAAAAAAAAAAAAAAAAAAGGGGTGATGAGAAATATTAGGGGCGCTTGTTACGAGATTTTTAATGGGAATGTGAATGAAATTAACTTTTCCTCTTATGCACCCAAATTTATTGGAGGGAGGAATGTCTACATGTTAGTTACATTATTGGCGTTGTGCTCCAATTTTGGTAAAAAATGAGACAAAAGAAGCTTGTTATTGGTGGTGGAGGGGAATAATTGAGGATAATTGATTGTAGATGGGGAAAAAGTTAATTTTAATGGGTGATGATTACCTTATTTAGGAGGAAAAATAATGTCATTCACCATCTTTTATTCTTATTAAGCACCACAATTGTCTTGTATTAATCTTCATTCCCATTGTCATTGAAGAATTTTCAACCAAGCACCCCCTTAGTTTATAGAATATAAAAAGGTAAATTTTTGTGTGCATATGGTATGGTGATTTGTTTACGAATATGTCAAATTAAATTAAAATTGCATTAATTGCATATGTGTGAGACTCATATTAAAATATTACTACCTCCGTTTAAAAAATTTATTCTCCTTTCTTTTGACATAAATTTTAATAAATATTAGTAGTTTTTTCTAAAAAAATATAAATAAATATTAGTTGTTTTTTCTAAAAAAATATAAATAAATATTAGTAGTTTATGTATAAAATTGATATGTGTTGTAGATATATGGTGTTTAAAAGATGATGATAAAGTAGTGTACTAAAAATGAAATTAGAATAAATTTTCTGAACGTAACAAAAAAGAAAGTGAAAGTAATTTCTTTGGAAAGAAGAATAGTTTACGGCGGAATAATATTCAATAAATATTTTTTTATTGTATGAACCAATAATTTAATTTCGATTCGAAAAAATATTGCCTGAATTTGATCGAAATTGAGTCATAATTGCTGTGAAGTAGTATTACTCAATCACTAATTCAAGATTTTGTATTTAAAAATAATATATTTTGTATGAAATAATATAATACTATGAGTTTATGGGATTAAATCAAACTAATTAAAATGCAATTTTTATTCATTTACTCAGTATATATATATATATTTTCGTTACTAGATAAATTTTTGGATTTTATCGGTACAAGTCCTGAAAGATATGTTAATTATCAATCTGGGGCCTGAAAGATAAAATTTATCAATCCGGAACCTGAAAGATATTTATATTAAGGGATTTTATCAATTCGGGGCCTGAAATATAGGACAATTATCAATTCGGGGTCTTAATTCCAGGTCCTGGATTGATAAAATCTCTTAATATAAATATCTTTCAGGTCCCGAATTGATAATTAATATATCTTTCAGGACTTAGAACTGATAAAAACCCTAAATTTTTACCCTTGACATAACTCAAAAAAAAAAAAAAAAAAATCTTCTAAGGAAATGGAAATGGAGATAATGTTTGAAAGTAGAGTATAAACTGTTTGAGATCGGATCTACGAGCAATGCAAGTTGCATATGAATCAAATTATTCCGACGATAAAAATCCGTGCTAGCTCTTCTTTCTTAAAGAAGAATTAAAGAATTTATGTCAAAATAAAGCTGAAAAAGATTGCAAACATTTCCCACATATATCATTCCAGGCATATAATGTCAAATCAATTTTATACAAGTTCATCTTTTATTTACAACTAAATAAATGATGATCAAATATAACATTTAAAGAGAGAGTTATGATTATTAATTTTGAATGTCTAACGTTGCATGCCTTGATGAAGTGATGGAGGCATAGCAGCAGCAGCAGCAATATTATTATTTCTTTTCTGCCTCTCCAAGTTCCCATGCCATCCTACATTTCCAATTTCAGAACAATGAAAACTAGAATCCATGATCAAATATGGAAAAATTTTTTTTTTTTTTTTTAAGAACTGATGTTAAAATGAGAATTGTAAATCTTCGGGCAAATAAATTAAGAATAATATTTTTAAAAAAATGATAAATTGGGGTCAAATGGGGCTAATTGTCTCGATTTGGGCTGATTGACCCTATTAGACATGAATTTGAACTGAATTTGGGTCCGGATTGGTTGATTCGGCCTGATTTAATCATAATTTGTCACTTTTAAAAGTTATTATTCTTAAATTATTAGCCATAAAAGTTACTATACTTATTTTTATCAACCCTAAAATGTTAGAATTTTTATCGGTACAAGTCCTGAAAGATATGTTAATTATCAATTCGGGGCCTGAAAAATAAAATTTATCAATCCGGGACCTAAAAGATATTTAAATTTTTAGCTGAAAGATAGGACAATTAAATTCGGGGTCTTGATTTACTATAAAACTTATTTTGTCAATCCCCGAATTGATAAAAAAATTTTATTTGGATCCTAAAAATAAAAATTTGCCTGATCAAATATATTAAATATATTTCTATTCACTTTACATGCATATAATATATATAATCATAAGTACATCAAATGAAAGGCTGCTACAAGACCTAAAACTAGACATTTTTTTGACAATGGACCTAAAACTAGACATTGCATGAGTAATTAACAGTAGATTCACACACTGACACACATGCACGCATGGTACTACAATTATTCCTTCAAATTCATTTATTGTATTTAAAATTAATTATATACTATAAGTCATAAAATTTTACTTTATAATTTTACTTGAATTAAGTAATTTACTTTTAACTCATTATATATATTTCACCTGATCACATTATTTAAGAATACACACCGAATAAATTTTATTTCCATGTAATATATAGCAGTAAATTATACAAGAATAATTAGGAATGACAATTAGACAGGTCTAAACAGTAAACATGGACACAAATTGAACTCAGCCCACCATAACGGGTCCAAATCCTATCAAACAGATTTGGAATAAATTATGAGTTTTATAGAACATGTCCCCCTTACATACCTTAGGAGTTAGGACCCATCACATTTAAATATTAATAATATTATATAAACTTATATTTAAATTATTGTACTCTCTCCATTCATCAAAATTATGTCTATTTTTTTTTTATTTGGACGTCCACCAAAAGTGTGTCTACATCTTCAAAATCAGCAATAATTTTCATCTTCACCCTTCAACCATCACCTAATTACTTAAGTTGTCAGTCACGTTTACTCACAAACAATCATTTTATTTATAAATGGACCTCATAATACTCTTATTTCATCGATCCTACTTGATCTACTTTATCTTTATTTTTTCTTAAAACATGTGCCCAAATAATTAGACACACTTTTGATGTTTGATGGAGGAAGTATGTATATTTGTGTGTATTAGATGTTACACCTACATGTTTTAATGTGAATTACTTAATGTCAAAATTAAAATATTTTATACTGTCCCACATCAGTTTTCACACTTTCTTTTTTGGTTTGTCCCACATTAGTTTTTACATTCCAAAAAAGGAAACCCCTCCTTAAACTCCACCCTCACAATAATCATATATTTACACAAAATGCCATTACTTTTTACACTCAATCCAACCACCTCCCTTATTTTAATAATAAAAGTTTACAAAATACCCTTCAATACTCCACTTATTACACTTTTTTTTTTTAAATGTGTGCCCAAATTAGTATGAAAACTAATCTGAGATGGAGGGAGTATTTTAAATTAATATAAAGGGACGCTTGTTTTGGTATTTCTACTATGAAAATGAGAATAAGTATATGATAATTATAGTGGTTGATGAGAATAAAAGATGATACACAACACTATTTTTTTCTCCTAAATAAGGTAATCATTACCCCCATCTGATTACATGCATTTCTCTCTTATTATCACTTCAATCATTTACCTTATACACAACCAACAACTCCTTTTGTCATCATTTCTAAAATTAGAGCACAACACTGATGATATAACCACGATGAAAATAATCATCCATCTAACATATATACGGGCGTAGGGAGAGAATAGATTTTCAGTCTCATTCTTATTGAAGAACTCGAAACAAACGCTCCCTAAAACACTACAAGAAATAAAGAATTGACTACAAATTTATTGTAGGCAACAATTTCAATTTTGTAAGTATTTACATTTTCCTACAAAATACCAACAAAAAATTTTGTAGGAATTTGTTGTAGATAATTTGTTTATTTTTTCATAGGCAACATTAATGTGTACTAAAATTTTCAATATGATGGTTTTGCCTATGAACCGTTAGTAATTCTTAGGTGAAAATGTTGTAAAATAAATCATAAAAATTCGTAGGTAATCCTCACTATTTAAGCACAAAATTAATTTTGTTGGAAAATTTATTATTTCCTTGTAATGAAAAGTGAGGTAGGTCTCAAGTCCAAAAAATTCCTATTGTGACATATTCTGAAATTCCAAACCCATCCCAATGTCATACTTACACATGTAGAAAGACATAATTACCCACAATAAACTCAATCGATGAATTTTTTTTTTTTCAATCGATGAATTATATATAACTCGCTGAAATTAAATAAAATGTACCTATAGAAAGGTCGAGTACTTGATTTTGGAGGTGCCTATACTCTTGACATAATGCACATGTTTCACAACAACAATGCACACAACAATCGCTGCATGGTCTTTCTTCCAAAAAATATTGTCCCCTCAATTTTGATCGATAGAAACATGAGTATACACAACCACACCCACTCAAGCAAAATATCATCCAGTATAATGCTCCACTCACTCCACACGCTGCACAAATTAACATTAATTAATTAATGAAAAAATTGCAACAATATGATTTATTTAATTTTTGCCACCTATATATTATCGCATTTCAAGGACCCAAGGTTCGATTTTTACGTCACAAGTATTAAATTTTAATTTTGTCACAAAAATAGAATTCTGCAGGCAATAAGGTGACAAAATTTGAGGTTATTACAACAAAATTGAAGTTTAGTATTTGTCTTGCAACTATCGAAACTTGGGTTTTGGCAAAAATAAGATATTTCTTTGCAGGGTAAATTACTATTTTGGTTCCAAGAGAATGAGTAGTTTGCAAAATGGTCATTTTTTAAATATTTTTGGTCCCATAGTTTTTTTTTTTTTTGATATTTTTAGTCCAAAAAAATCGCAATTTTTGTCCAAGAGAATGATAAATTGTAGTTTTAGTCCCGAGAGAATGAGATAAAATTGCAGTTTTGGTCTAAGAAATAATGGTTGGGACTATTTTTGAAAAAAAAAAAAGGACCAAAAAAAGATGTGGGACTAATATTGTCGTTGAAAAATTCTCATGGGACCAAAACTACAATTTTTCTGTCTTTGCAATTTGTTGTTAGTTAATTACTGCTAATTAAATTTAATTAATGTGACGAAATTATTGTATGTACAATAAATAAAGTTTAATTTGGCTTACACGTTGATCCTCTGTCCACAATTTCTGCAATCCGACCAAACGTTATGCATGGACACCAACATGTTAAGCAACCTGTGTAGTGATTAATTTTGCAATTAATTAATATATATTGTCGGACAATTTTTTTATTTAATTTATGAAATTAATGAGGGCTTACAGATGCTAAAGTTGTCGCAACAATCACACAGGCCAGTTGACCACGGGGCAGGAGAACGGTTAGAGGCGGCGAGAGGGGGCGGAACTGGAAAACCGGTGACAGGCGCCGCCGTTTGCGGTGGCGCTGACGGTGGCGCAGGCGATTTCATTTTTCTTAAACGTGAATGAATGGACGGAATTCTTTTTTTAATAGGAAACGGTGCATTAGCGTGGCAGTTGGCGGTTCGGTAACCGTTTTAAATATTTATCTTGTTTTTTTTTTTTTTTTTTGTGTGTGAGAAATTGTATGCACATTTTAATTTATGTTTTTTTAATATATTTCTAGAGATTGTAAAATAGGTCACACATATATGCTACTCAAATATATTTTTTAATAATATAAATTATTTTTATTAAAATGTAATTATTTCTACTTTCATTGAAAGTAAAAACGTATTTTGACCAAAATATCTCCATCCCCCTACAACAATTTGCGAAATTCACACAAAGAAAGAACAACAAATGCTCTTAAATTGATACGAACCGTGACTTTTAAAAGTTGGGCAGATATGTGTAAAGATGAGTGAAATCCGTCGTATGAATAGTGGAACAATGTGATAGATTTATGACACTCAAACTATGAATTTGTATAAAGATTATTTTCTTTCTTTATTTAGGGGTTAGTTTTCCACCCTTATAAGCTTTTAATGGGGTCCCGTCTCTGGATCGAAATGTGATCTTATAACTTTTTTTTTTTTTTTTTTAATATAATACCTAATTAGACACAAAGAAATATTAAAATACAGATAATTGTGTATTGAGAAAGGTAGATTAACAATTACAAATTATTTCATAACTAGACAAAGAATTGCAGTTTTAAATATTTTATATATATATATATATATATATATATATATATATATATATATATGAATGAATAAAAGAAACAAGATCAATTGGAGGGCTTTTGCTGGGGTTTCCCAATTACTTGGGGTATGAACACTCCCGTCCCACTAAAAGTTGTGAGCGGGTAATTATAAAGTAGATGCGGTCCATTACACCAAATTGACCAATCGTAGTAGTTTCTTCTTCCATTGTGATTCTTCTTGGTAGGTTTGACTTCTTCCTCAGAATTGTCGTCGATCAATTCAACCATCTGTTTTTCCAACTCTAAGTAAAAGCTGTCGTCTTCATATTTCTCCTCTGATTTCATCTCCATTGTTGGATTGATTTGTGGTGAAAAGTTATTATAAATACACAAAATTTAATTTTATTTACCTTTTATAGGTGGTTTGAATTTTCATAAAATACATCGAATTTATATAATTAATTAATTATGGATCCATGATCAATGAATCGAGTCTTCTTGGCTCCCTGGTGGATACACATACATACATGCACACACAGTATAATGTATGTACATTAATTAATAATAACGAGTCAAATATTGAATTTTTTTATGGAGATACCTAATTACTAGTAAATTGATATAAATTGCAATTAATTGTATTTAGTTTGACAAATAAAAGATCAAACCTTTTGTTCTTTATCAAATCTGTAAATAAACATACGTACACGTAAATTAATAGTCAAAATTTCAAGCATTTTTTATGATCACACAATTTTCGCTCAACATTATGTTGAAGTTCATTACAAGATTGTAGAAATTAATTGGAGTGCTTCTATATCATTTCGACCGTCCATCCAGCTCATGCATGAGACCCATTTTAATATCATATAAAAATTAATTGGGTGTGTTTTTAAAATCAAATAAATTGAATGCACTCAATATATATAAGATACTAGTCACTCCCTTAGTAAAATTTCTTCCTAAAACCTAGGAAATAAAAATCGTGATATTTCGCCAATATTTCGGTGATATATCGATTTTTGGATGGTCCCAGTATGAATATCCAATGGAATGAGAAATTTTTCAAAATATCAATAAAATATTGATAAATATCGGTATTGATATCAGTGAGTTGTAGTTTAAAACTTTTTGAAATCGGAATATTTCGCGGAATATATCGATTTTTTCCTAATATGAGGAGTGACTCACTAGACTTATAAACTAATCTCATTATTTTTATAATTCTACGTGAGACAACTCACTTGTATACTTTTCTAAATTAAAACAAAAATCAAGCTTGATTCAAGTTTTAATTTTTTCGGGGGTTTTTTTTTTTTTTGAGTAAAGAAAAAGGAAATTCGTTTGACTGATAAATGTATAAAGTAAAATTAGCTCTGAATTCCTTTCAAAAAAAAAAAAAAAATTAGCTCTGAATTCAAATCATAACTAGTTTACATCCATGGAGCAGATTGTACATTTAGCCTAGCAGTGATGATCTAACAATTGCTGAAGGCAATCACAAGTGTTAATTTTACATGTAACATAAATAAAACTTATTAAAAGCATTTTTTATGATTAATAAACTCATTAAAAACTCATTCTTTTTTTTTTATTAAGCAAATGATGACTCGAACCCATAACCTTACGATATAGGTAGTGAGACTCTAACCACGTGAGGCGTACGACTTCATCACATTAGAAACTCATTCTATGTCCCATGAATTGATCCTTGAGATCAAATGATCATATCATCAGATTTGTGCCCCTCACCATTTAGCATCTCAATCACATTGTCTTGGAGACAAATGAAAAAGCCCTCTCGAAACCTATCAAGCAAGGAACCAACAAATTATTTAAAAAAAAAACAAAGAGAGACAGAGAAATTAGAGGAAACTACTTCTAATATAAAACTAGTATACCTACATAAGTTTTAACAGAGAAAATTAAAATCTAACACCAACTTGCCTGAAGACAGATCAAGTCAAGCGCAAACGAGCTTTAATGATTGCAGACTCAAGTAGGGTCATGTGTAGGATAGGTATGAGGGTCCGCTTGGTTGGGGGTATTAGAAATAGGTAATGAGAATGACTTATTAATCATTCCCATTGATGATGCTTGGCAATATTTACAATTTGGAATTGATTTAAAAATAAAATAATCATTAATTTATTTTGATTATATAATCTCCCTCTTATAATCAATCATCTAACAATCATTCATTTTTCCTCCGCTCAACTTTTTTCTCGCTCAAATTTTTTCGTGCTCAACTTTCTTTTCAAAATTCATCAATGATAATGAATTACTAGTCATTCCCATTACCTAATTCTAATACCCTCAACCAACCGGCCCTTTAATTTTGAGCAAATCATTTCCATTGTCCATTTGTTCTTCTTCAATCTCTTAGACTTTGCTACATGAGGACTGCACCACAATCAACCGTAGTGAATAGATATCACCTAAGCTACAAGGGATCTCCACAACCATAAGGCGCCAGCTGCTCAAGCCTAGGAAAGTTATCAGAAGAAGCATTCCATTTTCTTATGCTAAGACTATCAAAATTCAGCAATTTCAGTTCTGGAAATTCATCGTCTCCCACATCCCACAATTCACCCTCAATCTGTCTGTCCATGATGGAGATAGGATTGTATTTAATTATTTATTATTATTTATATTTTATATAGTTTTAGGTTTTAACTTTGTTGGACTTTTAGTGAATACGGACCTAGTTTATTTATAAATAGGAGCTAGAGTAACTTTGTAAGGAGAAAGATTGAATCGTACCTAGAGTCGTCTTACCTAGTCCAGGCATGCCGGCAATTGATACAATAGCAAGCTTCTCTGTTCCTCCGACGACCAACCACCGCGTCGTTTGGCGCAAAGTCTTTGTTTCCGTTACTAGTCTTCTCAATGATCTCCTCTATTCTATAGTTGTTCTACTTAGCTAGCTTCATCATATCTCTTTTGCAAAATCAGAAAACCACATAGATTAAGGTCAGGTAAGATCTAACTACCAATGATACAATTAACAACACCATACAAATGAAGCAGCATAATAGTAATATGATGGAGCTAGGAAGGATTTCATAAACACTAGGTTGCCATGAATTGATCAATCTTGGTGCTTATTAGCTCCGAGTCGAGACAATGGCGTGGTTCGAGTCGTTTCATAGGGAATTTACGTGAGCAGGCTTACACATCTCGAGCTCGTCTCGACCCCTGTCTCGAGTGGTGTCTCGAGTCGAGACAGCCCAGGGGGTCGAGTCGAGACAGCTGAGTTGGTCGAGACAAGCTAGCAGAGCAGGCTACAACTTTTTGGGATTACATGTCTCGACTCGAGTCAGGGACATGTCTCGAGTCGAGACAGCCCAGGGGGTCGAGATAGCTGGGTTGGTCGAGACAAGCTAGCAGAGCAGGCTACGACTTTTTGGGATTACATGTCTCGACTCGAGTCAGGGACATGTCTCGAGTCGAGACAGACTTCTCGGAACAAATTTTGCAATTTTAAAATTTCGAAGGACTTTCCTGCAATTTAGGCCTTTGCACTCGAGACCCCTGCTATAAATGTTCATTTCTCTGAATTGAAGGCAACACATTACATTGGGGAACCTATTCCACACTTAGAAATTAATTTAGCTTGGATTAGAACATTAGAATTCCATTCCCCTTTCTCTTGTATTTCAAATTCCTAGATAGATTGTCTTTAATTTCCATAGATTGAGCTAGCCCATAGATTTAATTGGTGTAATCTCTAATTTCAAGCGAGGATCAAGCTATTGTTGGGATCAATTCATAATTTATTCAAATCAATTAAGGTGATATTCTTCCTTAATTTTGCAATGGGTATTGATCTCTTCTCCCTCATTTCTATTTTCTTGATCAAATTAGCCATGGGCTAATCCCCTTGATTGCTTGGATGTTGGAATTATACATGAATTTGGTGTTGATCATGAATTGATCACTTTGATTGACATGTGATTGTGGCTTTGATGCTTCTACTATTGGGCTTTGTGTTGATCTCATGATTGATTGATTTCATTAGCTTGTTTCATTGAATTTATATATTGCAACGAGAGTTGGATATGCTTAGGAGAGGATTAAGTGAACTTTTCGATTGATTGTGATGATTTTGATCGTAATTGATTGCACCGAGAGGTGAGTTGGTTGCTAGATCACCCCTTAGTGGACTGTTGGTCCCACGAATTGAGTATTTTAATAAAGAACTTGAAGCAACCTTCTAGGGAAAATCTAGAACCGGGGGGGGTTGAATAGATTTTCAAATTTTTTCAAGGATTAGAAAATCAATTCAAGATATCAAAGTTCACACAGCGGAAAATGAATTTAAACTCAAACTTTTACGGATCAAAAGCAATCTGATTGTGAGTCTAAAATTGAATTTGATTAAAAGTTGATTAAGAACAGATAAGTAAGAAAAGCAGTAAAGAACACAACAATTTATAGTGGTTCGGATCTAATTGATCCTACATCCACTCTCCTCCTTCAACTTGAAGAAGGGTCTCGACTACTTACTTACTTACTTACAATCTTACAATTTACAACTTTCTGATGATGATCTTCTAATCTTCAAATCTATCTTCCACTTCTAATCTTCCTGGAAATTCTAAAGTACAGTGCAAAGATGTGTTGAAGATATACAGAGTAAGTGTTGGAACTTATGAAAATTTCTTTGAAAAACCTATGTGAGTGTTTAGAAAACTTGTGAATCGTGAATGAGAGAATGCTGAATCGTTAAGTTGTGTTTAGAAATGTGCCTAGACCTATTTATAAGCCTGAGAGACAATTAGTTTGTTATAACATACTAAAACTGCCTAACAAACTTAATCTTGATAACTGCCCCTTCTTCAGCTGATCTTGCTTTTAGTCGTCTACAGTTGACTTGGTGAAGACTTGTCTTTCTTATTTTACTCAGCTTGTCTTGACCTCGTCTGAGCTCTTCATAGTTGTCTCCTGTAGATGACTTGTCTCAAGCTCGTTTTCAGATGACCTTCGCTTCTTCGATCTCAGCTGACTTATCCAGCTCTTCCTAGTCTGATCAGCCTAGTACTGGATCTTTACCTCAGTTGTTCTTCACAGTAACTAGTCATCTTACTTTATCTGAGTTGGCTCTTGTCTGATTTCTTTTAACTCATCAAAACTTCTTTTGATCTAACATGGACATTGCATGTTTAGGCGTGTAGTGAAGAGACGACCCTAGACATCAGTACTCGTTGTGAAAGTGTTTAGGAGTTCGACGGTCCTTGGTGCTTGTTTGTTAGAATTTACGTGATCACTCTTAGCTTTGCCCGGTTCATGCCTTGATTCGTGAGTTTACCCAAAGGATTGTATAAGAAAAACACCCGAGCGATCGTTTCACACACCCGCACTCGTTTAGAGTTTTATTCGTTTTCATAGTTTTAATTTGATTGCTCTTGTTTGATTTGTTGTTGATTTAAGTGTTAACACCCCGTGTAGCCACTATAATTCTATTGCAACACATGTTTTCGAGGCTCCATTGTACTCCTAGTCCCTAGGGTTCGATAATTTGTTTGGTCGTAAATACTTAGTGCTAAAATACAAGCGATCAGAAGGCTGGGTAAACCACCTAACCTAATAGAAACCAAATTTGATGTAATGATCCCTTCTGGTGACTCGAAACAAACTAATCAGATTTTACAAGGATGTTTTATTCCTATAAAAGGTATAGAACTATTTGTGGATTTGATTGTACTAGACATGAATAACTACGATGTGATTTTGAGTATGGATTGATTATCCAAATATGGTGCTACGATTGACTGCCAGAGAAAGTGTACTACATTTCAGCCAATGGGAGAGTAACCTTTTTTCCTTTGTCGGGATTAGAGAAAAGCTTCAGATTCCCGATGATATTAGCAGCAAGAGCACAAAAATTATTGAAAAGTGGTTGCGAGGGTTATTTAGTGAGTGTAATAAGTATCGAAGGGCAACAATGTCCAACTGTTAGCGAGGTACCAGTTATACAAGAATATCTTGAACTGTTTCCATATGATCTTCCAGGATTTCCACCAGATCGTGAAATAGAATTTGCGATTGATTTACAACCAGGGGTTTCTCCTATATTTAAATCACCGTATAAAATGGCCCTAAGTGAATTAAAAGAGTTAAAAATACAATTGCAAGAACTACTTAAAATGGATTTCATTTCTCCTAACTTTTCACCTTGGGGAGAGCCAATTTTGTTTGTTCGAAGAAAGGATGGTATATTGACAATGTGTATAGATTATCGAGAGCCGAACAAAATAACAATCAAGAGTTTGACCAATAAGTTCACCACATCACCAGTTCTCGATGTTAACTATAATGTATAAACTACGTGAGATAAATCTCAGTAAACATAAACTATACATGATATAAAATTCTCAGAAATCCTTTCGATATCCTCACTTTTGAGATCCCCTAATTCATTTCTAATTCCTTACCTTATTCATTTCTAGTCCCGAATCTCATTTATTTCTAATCACTCGCCTAATTCATTTTTAATCACTCCACTAATTAATTTCTACTCATTTGTTGTGGGCCCTAAACTTACTTTTTTTTTTTGATCGGGCAAAGGGTGACTCGAACCCATGACCACTTGACCATAGGTAGTGGAACACTAACCACTTGACCTATACCACTTCGTCCAAACTTATTGATAAATATTTTGGCATACGCTCAATACAAAAGCCATCACATGAGCAATATAATTACTCTTTTTGGAAATCACCTAATTCATTTCTACTCATATCTCTCCAATTCAATCACCCTATCTATTTTTACAATAATCATGTGAACTCGTAAGTTCATTTCACACAACAATCACTGAATTCACAAATTCTTTTTACAATATTGGATACAATAATTGTTGTTACACCGATTAAGACACCTAATGATCGGTTATTTGGGTATTTAATCGACCTGTGTAATAGCTTGGATTAAAACCAATTGAATGCTAATGACTCATGATTGACTGTCAATATTAGAGTGTTGTTGGACCTCCACGGAGGATATAGGTGCAGAAAGTAATAAATGCAAAAAGACTGGCTGGGAGAGTGAGTCCCAGGCTTAAGGTTGGATGTTTTTCGATCCCTGTCATTATGCCTTGTAGGTCTTATTTATACATGCCAATTGGCCGTTTCCAAATCCCATGGGATTGGGTGTATTTAATGGGATGGTACGGAATTAAATGCGCCTATCAAGGTATCGCACGGAGGATCAGACTTCGAACCCTCTCAGGGTTGCCCACGTGGCTTGATTGCTGGAATCTCTCTTGGCGGCGAGATCCTTTCCTTTTCTGGACGACTCCTTCTGACCGCGGTTTGATCCCAGATTCTTCCCTTCTTCGGGGAGGGTTGTCCCTGGCTGGTCGCCTCCTGGCATTTGCTGGGGATCCTCGGGGATATCTCTCCTCGCGTAATAGAGGCGAGCTCCTTCTGGGACACACATTATGCTCGTTTAAAAGCCTTTGCTCGCGTCTTTGTGCGAGCATCGTCCCTTAAATTATTTCTATGTCACAACAATTGCCCCCAGCTCGGTCCTGGCCGTGCTCGGGCTGGAGCGGGATGTGACCTGACGCGAGATTGCTTTTCTCGGATGTTTCTGTGATGTCCCTTCAACTGCCCCTGATGACGTCGTGTGGCAGCTTTTACGGTAACCGATGTGCCCTTTCACCTGAAAGTGGGCGAGTGGGCGCTGTTTTCTAGGCGCGTGGGCCGCCGTATTAATGGCGCGGGAGACCCATGCGCGCGTTGTCCCGAGGCGGGAGATAGCACTGGGGGGTCCCAACTTCAGAAAAATTCCCTTTGGGCCCCTGTTTCCTTACTTAGGGAAATTGCTGGGAGGCCCCTCCCCCATATCTATAAATAGGGAAAATCTCTACCATTTGCATCTTTACGCTCTTTGAGAATCTGAGAGGCCAATTCGACTGAGAGCTTCTTCACTTAAGATCTACGTTGATCTCCATCTGCATTCTTAGGTAAGACCTTCACACTTCCCTCCCTTTCTTCTTTTCCCTTTGGTTTCGGAATGGAGCGAGGGACTGGCAGTGGTAGTGGTGGTTCTGGTGGTCCCCGGCCCCAGCGATTGATGGGGGCCTGGTCTGAGGCAGACCTGGAGGGCCTGGACGTAGTGTTTGGGCGGCCGGTTGCCCCCGTTTCTGTTTTGGCTGTACCGTCTCGAGGCGGGGATGCGCCAGATCTGGCGGGGGCCCCTGAGTTCGCCGGGTTAGGCGACCTTGAGGTTGATTTAAGTCTCCCCGAGAGGGTTACATTAGCGGCGGCGGCCCCTGAGGACGAGGAAGGAACCAATTCCGACCTCGGTCCCGATTCTCAGCCCGAATCGGGCTCTTCGGAAGGGGACAAGGTGGAGGGAGCCCTGGGTGAGGCCGCTCGTGCTCTGGAGGAGGAGGCTGCGGGGAGGAGAAGGGAACGAGCAAAAGGGACCGAGCCCGCACCTATGAATAATGGGTGCGTTTCATGGATCGGCTGGCGGGTCCGGTGCCCGACTTTGACTTTGCCTCTTACCTGGCCACGTGCCCGTATGAAAGGATGAAACGAGATGACATCATGATTCGGCGAGCAGAACCCTCTCATTGGCCGTGTGACTCCGACGCTTGGGAGAGCTCAGTAACTTCTGCTGAGCTGCACCGTCTCCGCGAGCAATGGGAGATTCCTTCATCGGTGCACCTTCACCGCCCGAGGTCATATGAGCGACCCGACCAGCCTCCTCCCGGGATGATTGCCGCGAATTTTGCGATGATGGAGGCTGGAGTCCGATTTCCATTCCCGCCATGCCTCTCCTACTACTTCACGGCCTGGGAGGTGGCCCCCATTCAGTTGCATCCTAATGGGTGGAGGCGTTTGATGGCCCTGCTGGTGCTCTTTGGCGAGCATCGTCTCTTCCGGATGCCGAGCTCCAAGGAGCTTTTGTATGTGTACAGTCTCGCGGATGGGAAAGATGGGCTGTATCTAAAACCGAAGCATGGGCCCCTTATCGCCGGCATCAACAAAGTTTACGAGTGGACGCACCGCTGGTTTCGGGTAGCGGGGGCCTGGAAGGCAGCTGGGCCTGCTCGTGGGACCACCCTCGCTTGTCCCACCGAGTTTGATCGGAAACAAGCGAGTAAGACTTTCATCCCTTCTAATGTCAAAGGCTACTGATCTAATTTCTCTTTTGTCTTTGCAGGACTCGAGACTGCTCGCCCCGGAGAGCTGAATTGGGATTTTGAGTTGTGTTTGGAGCAAATTAAGGATTCCCGAGGCCGAGAGGTACTGGAAGGAAATACTGACTATTGAGCGTCTGAAGCGAGCTCGCCTTATCAGCCGTCCCCGCTAGGTGGACCTCGAACCTAGTAAGCACGTGTTCGCCCCTACTGTCCCTCGGTCGATATTCGCCATTAACTGACAGATGAACTGTTTTTTTGTAGTTCCAGTGATCCCCATTTTCCGCACTTGCCCCCCAGAAGTGATGGGCAAACTTAAGCTGTCGCAGCGGGTTGGGGGGAAGAGCGCAACGAGCACGAGGAAGGAAACGCGGCCCCCGAGCAGCCAACCTTCGCGCCCCCCAGCGGTACGTGGGGGCCCCAAGATCCATCACGGGTGAAGATCGCTCCCGCGGGCATTGCCCGACCTACTTCTCAGGGGACTTCACGTGCCCCTGGGTCGTCCCCGGAAAGGGAGGGTCGGACCCGCCCGCGGGAGGAGGATGATGAAGTGAGGGAGGTCCTCCCCGCGGAAGCTCGCAAGAAATCGCGACATGACGTCGCCCCCCGAGAACAGTTGACCTCTGCGGGTGCGGTGCCCACCGCGAAGGATCCCTCCGATCCCACCTTCCTGGGTCGTGATCCAGCGATGGAGAGCCGGTAAGCTCTGCTTCCCGCAACTCCTTATTCTGCCCCTGATCCTTTATCTGAACTTCCGCTCTTCATTCAGGCTGATTGCTGACGGGATCCCGAGGCCCCCAATAATCCACAATTTCCTCGCCTCGCGGCGCTCAGCCACCGGGCTCCCCGCGCACATCGCCTCGGCCATGCAGAACCTCTCTGGGAGCTGGACGGACGAGCTGGAAGCTACGGTCAACTTCAACCGCGAGAGCGCGCTCATGGTGAGCCATATCCTGATCTCCCAGGCGCTGATCGCATCGCAGCGGGCTCTCCGGTCCCAAGACGAGGAGGTGAAGCGGTCCATCCGCCAACGGGAGGAGAGGGACGCCATGGCTGGGCGGGTAGCGGTACTGGAGGGGCAAATCACGGAGCTGACCGCCGCTCGGGATGAAGCTCTGGCCAACCTCCGCCTTGCCCAGTCCACACATGAGAGTGCGCTCGCCGCCGAGCGTGAGAAGGTGGGAGCTGCGGAATCCTCATGGCACGCCGCTGACCGGGCCCGTGCCCAACTGTCGGAGCAGCTCGCTGCTGCCAAGAAGGAGGCTGAGGAGGCGATCGCCCAGGCTGAAGCTGATGCGAGGAGGGCTGAGTCGGCTGAGATCGAGCTCCAAGACTTCCGCACCGACCCCGTCAAGGATGCGGATGTCATGGGTGACGTTGCCTACTTCCTCGCCTATGCTGACGCCATCCGTGACCTGAAGAGGGCGAAGATGGATTCCGCCCCCCTAGAGAGGTCGCTCAAGGCCTATGTCCTCGACCCCGCGCATACTGTCCCGGCTACTCTGGAGTTCCCTTTCAAGGACCTGGCGACCGTCCATGGGGTGAACCTTTCTTGGTTCCCCTATCAGGACACGCTTTGCGATCCCCCTGCGGACGAAGACGAGGCGGGGGGCGAGGCAGCGGGTGCGGAGGCGGTGGCGGGGGCGACGGGTAGCGAGGACCCGGAGGTTGGAGAGACGGCTGGAGTTCTGGCGGAGAGCGAGGTAACGGGGACTGAGCGGAGTTGAACAATACTTTGAACTCGCGTTCCCGTACCTTGAACTCTCGTTCCTGTACCTTGAATTCTCTTTCTGGTACCTTGAACTCTCGTTCCTGTTGCTACAAAAGGCAGAGGTCCTGCTGCCGTTGTTATCCTTGTTTTACTTTTGGTTTAGGGTTTAGGGTTTAGGACTTTTGTACTTCGGCCGTAGGCCGCCCCCTTCAAATATGAATGAGAAATTCTCTTTTATCTATTGCTCGCGCCTTTAACTTCAGCACTTTATTTCTGCAACTCTTCATTCTCGTGAAATAACATATGGTTGTCATGACCTGCGAAATGACCAATTCAAGAATGTTAAACAATGTAACATGTTTAAATATCTAGAAACGCTAAAAGGATAACTGATCGGCGGGAGGTTGCGCTCGCCGGAGGCCTTTGGTGCTCGTTGGGAATGTTATTGTTCGACCAAGAGTCTTGCGTGCTCGCTGGCGAGGCCATTCTTCTCTCTCATGTTCTTACATATATGGCTTTTAGTTAATAATATGGTATGCCTGTGCATACCCTTCCACCGCCTTAAGCTTCCTTAATAGGTAAGTTTTGTATTTTCGTTCTTTATCTAAATATACTTATGCATACTACACAACTAAATCACGCACCAACTAATATATATATTGAAAGTAATTAAATAATTAAATATTAATATATATTAATTATATATTTAATATTTAATTTAATTCACCCATGAAGTGGATAATTACAAGGAAGAAGTTAAATAACTTCTCCTCTTTAGGATTATGTGGTTATTTCTTTTGGACAATAAAAGGAATTGAAAACTGCAGAAATAAGTTACGTTCTTTTCCCATGAAGAACACTCTCTGAAATCTTCCCACACAGAGTAACCAATATACTTAGACACTTAAATTGTGAATAATATAGAAACAATTCTAGTAATTGTGTTCTTGATCTACGGGATCACGGTTTACATACTTTCCGAATATCATTTCCGCTGGTAGGTATTCCTTAATTAATTTATCCGGAATCCAACAGTGGTATCAGAGCAAGTTGGATTCCTATTCCTGTCAATTGATTTGATGGCATGTATTTAAATATGATTGCATGTATTTTTATGATAGCATGTGTTTTTATGAAAACAATTCCTGTCACTTGATTTGACGGCATGTATTTAAATATGATGGCATGTATTTAAATATGATGGCATGTATTTTTTTGATGGCATGTGTTTTTATGAAAACTTGATATATTCTCTGTTTACATTAGTGACATAATAGTGGTGAATGAGAATATTTGTTTTTATGAAATCATGTTTTATTCCATGCTATGTCATCGTAATATTTATGTAAATCATGTGATCTCTTGTAAAATATTTCTCTAGAACTTGCTTCAACATGTTCTATGCATGAATGTTTTAGAGTGCATGTTTTAAGCAATTGAAATAATATTATTCCGTTTTGTAAGAAAGTTTTTGAAAAAAAATAAAAAAAATTTGAAGTTTAGTATGTTACGAATCTTCATATTATGTTTACACTGAGTTGTAGAGCATTGGATGAGGATTCCGTAGACATAAAGTTTGAATTTTTTAGCCTTGAAACAAATTTGTTATGATTTTTCTAAATTTTTTTCGAAATGGGCCAATTTTGCAAAGTTTCAGAAACTTCAGGGGTATTTTTCTGAAAATTCGATTTTTTCATAGGATTTGTTTGCAATTTTTGGAAGTTATTTCAAACTGTTTTTATTGATTGGGTCAAACCACCCGAACCGGTTGACTCGGGTTGACCCACTCAAACACTGACCGAATCGACTCGAACCATTTTGACGCGGACCGACTCGACCTGAACCGGAGCCTGACCAGGCCAGAGCCGGCAGCGGCGAGTGAAGTACACACGCGGCGGATGACGGCGGCAGCCGAGGCGCGTGAGGTACACGCGCGGTGGCGGTGGCGGCGCGTGAGGTCCACGCACGGCGGCAGTCAACGGCGCATGAGATCCACGCGCGGCGGCGGTCAACGGCGGTCAACGGCGCGTGAGGTCCACGCGCAGTAGCTGTTTCTGGCGCATGGCGGCGCGTGATGGTGCGTGGAACCTTCTGGCGGCGCGTGCGGGCGCGTGGTTACTGTTTCCGGCGTGTAGGAGCTAGTCGGACCTCGTTTTGTGTGTTAAATGCCTTTTTCGGACGTATAATGACTGTTTTAAAGGATTTGGACATATTTTTTCAACCTTTTTTCTTAAGCATGTTTTGATAATATGCCTAGTATTCATTATAATAGTGAATGAATGTTTTTTTTTTATCTCTTTAAATTATTTTTGGGACTATTTTGAAATATAATTGTTTCATGCACTAACTCATATATGATAGTGGGAGCTATGGTTACACTTGCATCGATAGTGAGTTAACTTATTCCACTTGAAATTATCATTTCATGTGTTGAAGAAAGTTTATTTAAATTCATGATGATGAAGTTTAACTGATTTAGTCCTTGTTGGTGATTTATGATTCAGAAATATGGGAGTCATTAGAGTTATTAGTACAAAAGACATCCAAACAAAGGATGATGTACTTAAAGAATTCATGACCTGTAAGATGAAGCCATATCACAGCATAAAAGACCATGAACTCCATATGAATGAGTTATATGTCCAATTACAATTTCTTCTATGCAAAAGTAATTTGCCAATGTTTTTAGCCGATGAGATTAAAAGTCCGGATACATGGGCGAGGACTCTTGATCCCGATTTACGGAAGGTTTTTTGGGACAAATTGTCTTCTGACAAACGTGGTTTTCTCGGAGAAAAGCCTACGGCATCTGACACAATGAGATTAATGGCTAAAGAATCTGAAGAGATCGATAAAAAACAAGCTATTAAAATGGTGTGCTCAAGGATGGGAGGTCTTAAATGTTCTGATGTTCTTAGATTGAATGGTAGATCTAAGAGTAGGATTAAGAACCCTCTTATGGATCCTTTAGTACAAGTTGCTTTCAATGTAGGCACTAAAAAGGTTGACAAACATCGAGAATGTCCTAGTTAGACGTTTAAATGGTCATTATTTTGTATGAATATTGATACATTTTCTTACATGGTTATTTGAAAATGTTTTGTATTCACCTTGATGTGGTTTTATGAGTTTTTTTTAATTGCTTAACTCATATGTATTTTTTATGTTTTGAGTATAAAATCGATTATTGAGATATTTGACATTGATTGATGATTGATAGCTTAAATTATTTTTTGAAATCAAGGCTTGTATCAATTTATTAGATGTTTATGACTTAACATAAAAAGTTGATTAAATAAGTGATAAATTTATTAACATATTGAGTTACTTCTCTATGAAAAGACAATGACATCCAAATCAATTGTTACTGAGTTGAACAAGTGTGAAAAACTCAATGGGGACAATTATGATACTTGGCGTCACAAGATATGGTATGTATTGGACGAACAAGATGCTCTGGACGCTATAAACCATGTGATGGCTGATCCAGGAATTGGGATAGGAACTCAAGGAAGGAGGGACCAAGAAGCTTATCTGGCGTGGAAAAAGAAAAATTCCACTATTCTTGGGATTTTAGTGAGCTCGGTGATTGATGATATGATTCACGAGTGTCAACAGCATCCTACTGCCCATGATATCTGGGTGTATCTACGGGAAAAGTATGGTGGCACATCAATTACTCGATTAAGGCAACCGATGATTAAGTTCGATACTTACAAAAAGAAAGCTGATCATACCTATGATCAGAGAACTTAAATCTGCCGGTCATATACTCTCTGATGAGCAACAGATCCAAGCTTTGATTAGGTCACTTCCTGATCGGTGGGAACATCTTAAGGTCAATCTAACTCATAATGAGTGCATTAAGACTTTTAGTGATGCAGCTCGTCATGTTGAGTTAGAAGATGAATGCCTTGGAGCTGCCAAACCTTCATCCGGTGCTTATTTTGCTGAATCCAGTTCGAAACAAGCTTCGAGCTTTAAACGTAAGAAAAACTGGAAGAAAGGGAAAAAGAATAAGCAACCTAAGACCTGAAATCCTGCCAATGCTCCTGCTAACAATCCTGAGGGAAAGAAGAAGAAGAAAAAGCATGCTAAAAAGAAGAAGGATAAGAGTAAAATGCCTTGTTATAATTGTCATCAACTTGGCCATTTTGCTCGTGAATGCCCTGAGCCCAAGAGGGACAAGGTAATTTATATGAATTCTATTTTGAGCATGATAAATGTCTCTAGTACTGTGTTATTGACCGAATCTTATCCTTTGTGGATTATAGACTCAAGGGCAACAGACCACGTAACAAGGGACAGAGGAGCATATGTGGATTATCGTCGTGTTCCGAGGGGGACGAGATGGATATATGTGGGTAATAATGCTCGAGTTGAAGTCAAAGGAGTTGGGACTTGCAAACTTGAGTTGGGCAATGGTCGTGTTTTTATCCTACATGATGTCTTATTTGCTCCCGAGATCACACGGAATCTCGTTTCTGTAACAGTTCTTCTTAATTTAGGATTTAATATATTATTTTCAAAAGACATGGTTATTATTAGTAAGGATGATGTTTGTTATGGTACTAGACACTTTGTTGATGGTTTTATGATATTGGACTGTAATAGAACTACGTTTAATTATTATGAAGATCGTTCATGTTTTCTAAATGTTTGTTCCTCTAGTGATGCTTGTGTAGATAATAACATTTGGCATGCTAGATTAGGTCATATTGGGCTGTGATATGTGTCCAAAGACTCCAGAGGATAAAACTGAAATGTCCAAAGTACCATACGCTAATGCAATTGGAAGTCTAATGTACGCAATGTTGTGTACACGTCCAGACATCTGTTATGCCGTTGGCTTGGTCAGCAGGTATCAATCTAATCCGGGTAAAAAGCACTGGATTGCAGTGAAGAGGATTCTAAGATATCTAAAGGGAACTGCAGATTATTATCTTTGTTACCAAGAAAATAATGTGACACTAAATGGGTATATAGACGCAGATTGGAGTGGTGATTTAGATGAACGTAAATCGACCTCTGGTTATGTCTTCTTGCTCAACAATGGAGCGATCTCATGGTGTAGCAAGAAACAATCTTGCATTGCATTGTCCACAATGGAAGCTGAATTTGTGGCATGTGCATCTGCAGTACAAGAATCGATTTGGCTTAGGAGATTTTTAAAACATTTGGGTGTTGTGAACTCTCCAGTGGGAGCTGTCACAATGCATTGTGATAATCAAGCAGCAATTGCTTACACAAAAGATCCCAAATATCATGGAAAGACCAAGCATATCGATACTAAGTATAATTTTATTAGAGATATTATAGAGAAGAAGAAAGTGACTCTTAGATACATTTCTAAGCGATTGATGTTAGCAGATCCTTTTACCAAAGTTATTCCTAGAGACGTTTTTCTGGGACATGTCAAGGGTTTTGGTTTACATAGGATATAATGTAATGCGATGTGGATAATGTATCTTGTTAATGTTTTTGTTGTTATGGAAATAACAATTTATATATCACAAATGTATGGAATTCATATATTAGTATGTCTACAAGTTATGATTGGTTCTCTCATACGAGCAATCACCTTTGACATTAGAGAATGTGCAAAGTTGAGATTATATTATTCAAAATAATCGTAATAGATTTTAACCACAAATCTATTTAACTTGTTTCAAAGCTAAATCATCAGATTTCCCGACCAAAAGTGGGAGGAAATCCAAGTTAAGTGTTGTAGATACGCTTGAATTGTGATTTATACAATGTCTAAAATTTTAAATGACATACGCTTCCACCATGGAAGTTAAGACATTGTAACATGTGTTCATCATACTACATGTTCTAAGATGACCATAAGGATATGAGAAATATAATCCCAATTTTTTCTCATAGTATGAGTCCTTGAGGTTCAAACTAACCTCATAAAAGTACCCTTTTGGACTTTCTAATATATTTCTAAGTCTTCACTATAGTGGTGCTACTTTAACATGTTATCAATAGCCATGACAATTCGGTGATACGATGCATGTCTAGGAAAGCAGCTATAGTGGGAGTCTGTAGATTTTTTATTCGAAAGGAAGAATATCTTTATTAACACATTCTATTGTGATTCATTGACCGGTCAATCGAGTTTAGAACTTGATTATGAATACATAGTGTTTTGACAAAACTTGAATATGCTCTAGTAAATTACAAGGGATTGTATGAGATATGTCAACTTGTGTTAATTGAAAGAATTCTGGGGTACAACGAGTTTTTGATTTTCTTCATGTGAAACTGATTGAGTTGTTGTATATCCTTAACAAGTATATAACATTGAAACTCATATTCTCGAGGGTCACACGATTTATTTGTTCGTATAAAAGGTATATCGAATGGTGAACTGGAATGAAGCAAAAGAGATTAAGTCTCTAACTTCATGTGTGAGTGGGAGATGAAAGTAATTAAATATAAATATATATTAATTATATATTTAATGTTTAATTTAATCCACCCATGAAGTGGATAATTACAAGGAGGAAGTTAAATAACTTCTCCTCTTTAGGATTATGCGGTTATTTCTTTTGGACAGTAAAAAGAATTGAAAACTGCAGAAATAAGTTACGTTCTTTTCCCATGAAGAACACTCTCTGAAATCTTCCCACACAGAGTAATTAATATACTTAGACACTTAAATTGTGAATAATATAGAAACAATTCTAGTAATTGTGTTCTTGATATACGGGATCACGGTTTACATACTTTCCGAATATCATTTCCGCTGGTAGGTATTCCTTAATTAATTAAGGAATACCTACCAGCGGAAATGATATTCGGAAAGTATGTAAACCGTGATCCCGTATATCAAGAACACAATTACTAGAATTGTTTCTATATATATATATACTCCCTTGCCTAATACGACACCAACATTATTTTCACACACTAAAAAAGGAATACACTCCATAAACTACACCCTCATAATACCATTTAAATTTAAAAAATACCACTCTTATTTTATTATATTTTATTCTCTCCTACACTTTATCTCATTCAACCATCCAAAATACCCTTACACTTTATTCTCTCTCCTACACTTTTTCCCATTTTCTTAATAAGTGTGCCTCCTATCATGTGAAAGAAATATTGGGACGAAGGGAGTAATATTTTTTATAATATATTTATTTAAATATGCTATAACAATTTTAAATTAAAAGATTTTTTCTAATTTAATTAAAACATATTTATTAATATTCAATTTATAAAAATAATAACATCTAATTTATATCACCAATAATAAAATAAATTGCATTGGTACTCAAAAATTATTACAACCCCAATAACTTATAATAGGATTTTTCAACCTCTAAACATATAAAGACATATGTAATTAACTGCGTGTTTAAAAGCACAATAAAATAATGCAAGATAAAATAATTCAAAATCACAAATAGCAAATAATTAATTAAAAATGCACACAATGCATGAAATATATTGACCAATGAGTAATAAGAAGTTTGGGTATCACAGCCACCCTGCCAAGTCTCACGTGAGCGATGTCGGTGTCACGCCCCAATTTTCATAAATATAGATTTTAAAAAAAATAATTAATAATTTTAAAATAAAAGACGTGAACAAAAAATTTAACTTCAATAAAGGGATATATATTTATTTGACAATTAAATTATTTTTAGAAACAACAGAATGCTTAAAAATTAAATGACCTCTCAAACACAATTTAATTTAAAATATCATTCAAACAAAAAAATAGAATTATCTCATTAAACATCAATGCATAAAATTTAGTTACGGAATAAACTAGTTTGTAAAGATTTTAATATTATGCAAAATTAAAATAATAACATCCACCGTCTTTCCTCGCTATCAGCTCCTCAATCTGAAAATATTAAAATTGTATGGTATGAGCAAACCACTAGCTCAGTGTGATTCTCTTATCAAGACTAAATATAACATACAAATAAAATGCATAACCATAAACAATTATGAAATTCACATACTCAGACATATAAAATTCTTATCATGTAAATTTATAAAGGCTTAATTGCATATTAAATCACCAACTTTTCCGAAATTGCATTTTAATCTAAACTTTTGAATCTTAGCAAACAAAACTCCAATTTAATAATTTTTTGCAATTATAAATTATGTTTCACGGTTTTTCCAAGGATCTCTTTTATATCCCACTGGGTCCTCCACAAAGACCTATTTTCAGTCTCGTGTTCTTTTCTTGTCACGATTTTCCCAAGGATCTCTTTTAAATCCCACTGGGTCCCCCACAAAGACATCTTTTAAGTCTCGTGTTCTTTGTTATTCATGCCTTTAATAAATTTATTTTTAATAATATCATTCACTTTCATAACATGTTGCAGATAAATAATATATTTACACTAAATATTTCATAAAGACAAGTAAACCACACCTTAAATCTTGATCAAATAAGTTGTTCCATCGATTGAGTAACTTAATTATCATGTTGAAGACTCTAAGTCTCTCTGATGAAAGAAATATTTTGTTGGGATCGTATTCAGTGGTTTCAGGATTCACGAATTGGTATTGTATTTATATAAAAAAAATAATAGATTTTTTGAAGAAAAAGATTGAGATTTATATCTCCAATAAATATGTAAGAGATAAAAATAAATCTAATAATAAATCTTTGACATTTAAAATTTTTCAAAAAAATAAGAGATCTAAAAGGAAATTTGAAATTAATAGTTATCCCTATAATTTTGGACTAGAATATTTTAGTATATCTATATAATTATTAATTTTATTTAGAAATAATGACAACTTGGTTCATATGGCAAGCCTGAATTACGCAGAAGTGCATCACTTTTTAAATTGTGTGTAATTTGTAAAAAATGCCCTTAATTCCTTTCAAATCTTTTAATTGTTCGATCCGGGTATATCTTTTTTTCTCTCTCCCATCTTACGCTCTCTTTCTCTCTCCCATCTTACGCGTCGTCCCAACTCTCTCCTTTCTGTTGTTTATTTGATTCTCTTTTTTAAATTTCAAATTCTCTTTTTTAAATTTCAAAATTACTCTCTCTTATCTCTCTCCTTCCTAAGCCCGCCTACATCCTAATTTATATACTCTTCCTTCACGACTAGGTTTTCAGCCACACACAACCACTTGTCTTTCTTTTTTAAATCATGGTTAAAAGAGGAGAAGACAAAGGAGACACGCCAGACGACGGCGCAGTCGACGATGGCGTGGAGCAGCGAAGCCCGGCACTCCAGGCGACGACACATATGGCCCAGAATTCGCCGAAGGTATTCAACATAATAAATTTAATCTAAAACACGAATTAGTTGCTTCAATTTTCTCGAATTTATTTTTTTTTAATCTTCTTTCTCATGTAATTATTCCAGTTCTAAGACTTAATCTCAAGGTATGATCAAAACACGAATTAGTTGCTTCAATTTTCTCGAATTTGTTTTTTTTTTTTTTTTTTTTTGTGTGTGTTATTTTTGTTTGTTTGTTTTTTCCTGAGATTTACTAAATTATGTTTTGTTGTTAGACTTTTTGGGAGCAAATAATTTCTGGTATTGTGTAAATATTTTGTTGTTATTGTGCAAATATTTTTCTGCCATTGCTCAAATTTTTTCTGTTATTGTGCAAATATTTTGAGTGATAATTTGTGCAAATATTTTTTGGTTATTGTGCAAATATTTTTCTATCCTTGTTCAAATTTTTTCTGTTATGGTGCAAATTTTTTTCTGTTATTATTCAAATTTTTTCTGTTATTGTTCAAATTTTTTCTGTCATTGTGTAAGTGTTATTGTGCAAATATATTTCAAAATTTTGAGTGATAATTTATTTTGATTGAGATTTTATTATTGTTCAATTTTTTTCTGTAATTGTGCAAATATTTTCTGGTGTTGTACACACATTTTCTGTCATAGCAAGAACCAGAGATTTGAAGAAAAAAAATCTGTGATTTGGAGAAGAAGAAGAAGAAGAAGGAGGAGGAGAAGAAGAAAAACCGTAAATTTTAGTGGAGTGATTTTAGAAATTTGAAATTTGAATTTTTAGGGAGATTTTTGTTTCTAGTGTGATGAGATTGATGTATTTGAATTTTGAAATTTTAAAATTTTGAAATGTAATTTGGAATCTTGAATTTTGAAATAAAGGGTATTGAAGTCATTTTTACACCTTTTTTTGAACCTCTTTGAAAGATTTTACTGTGCATGCACCTCTATGTAAATAGAGGTTGTCAAATGCACTTACATGTTATCAACTCTTTTATTTATTACTATATGTAAATAATAATTTATTTTAAATTTTTGGGGTGTCACATCCTTCCCCTCTTAAGAAGAATTTCGTCCTCGAAATTAATAACATCGATAAACATGCATTCATGTGGTGATATAAAAAAAATAATATCATGCATGTAAATAACGTACTTCATAGCATAATCTTGACGTAACATAACTTTGAACTTTTGAACTGAAACATGAAACATAACATGTAATGCATGTACCTTAGAGAGTTGGAGCGAGAGAAGGTGGTGAACGACCTGTATTTTTAAAATTAATTTTCTTGTTAATCAATACACTTTAAATAATTTTGACTCCTAATGAACAATTTTTTTTTACAAGTCTACAAGAACGTAGACCTGCTCTGATACCACACTGTCACGCCCCAATTTTCATAAATATAGATTTAAAAAAAATTAATAATTTTAAAATAAAAAACGTGAACAAAAAATTTAACTTCAATAAAGGGATATATATTTATTTGACAATTAAATTATTTTGAGAAACAACAGAATGCTTAAAAATTAAATGACCTCTAAAAAATAATTTAATTTAAAATATCATTCAAAAAAAAAAATAGAATTATCTCATTAAATAACAATGCGTAAAATTTAGTTACGGAATAAACTAGTTTGAAATGATTTTAATATTATGCAAAATTAAAATAATAACATTCACCGCCTCTCCTCGCTATCAGCTCCTCAATCTAAAAATATTAAAATTGTATGGTATGAGCAAACCATTAGCTCAGTGTGATTCTCTTGTCAAGACTAAATATAACATACAAATAAAATGCATAACCACAAATAATTATGAAATTCACATACTGAGACATATAAAATTCTTATCATGTAAATTTATAAATTATGTTTCACGGTGTTGGTCCCGGACGAGATGTGCAAGGAGGTGGAAAGTCTAGAAGGGGGGGTTGAATAGACTTTCCCACACTCAAAACTTTTTACAACTTTTCGTGAGCTGAGTGTGAGGTTAGAAGACTTTGAAGTCTTCTGCAGCAAGGTACTCAGAGTGTGCTATGTGAAATCAACAGACTTTGAAAACTCAAAGTCTTCTGATGGTGCGGAAGCTAATCTCGTGTGTGTATTTGAAAAACCCTTTGAGTGAAAACCTTCTTGAAAGAAACTTAGCAAGATTAATGCAGGTTTATAAAAACAATGAATGAGCAGTTATAAGTATGAATGCAGAAAGCAAGTAAAGACACAGAGATTTTTATAGTGGTTCGGATATAACGATCCTACGTCCACTCTCCCTGATTCCACAGGGGCCTTACTAACGAAACGATCTTTTGTCCTCGTTCTCCTTAAGGATTTGACCACAGGAGGTTTTACAAGTTCCTGCCCTTGTTTGGTCTTCTATCCTCGTTCTCCTTGAGGATTCAACCACAGAATGTTTTACAAGTTCCTGCCCTTGGTACAAAGTGGTGATCTTCGAGTGTTAACTCTTAGATCAAAAGTTAATCAACCTTTTCTCGTACAGAGATATTGAAAGGTGATTTTACAATTCCAACTAAGAAATAATCCTAATCTATTAGTTGCTCTAAGATAGCAATGGATTATTTCTCTAAGCTTGTGTTAATGCGTTTAAAGCTCTTGGAATGGTGACCGTTCTTGTTCGTTAGCTCATCGTATTTTTGTGTCTCTTTTGAATATGCGTGTATTCCATGCGCGAGCTTGTAGTGATCACCAATATTCATAGAGATTGAAAAACTAGCCGTTGGAAAAGCTAGCAATCAAATCCTCTATAGTTTAGAAAGTATCAATTGTTGACTTCCTTGATTGGCTTGATTGATTCCCATCAATTGATTGACTTTCTTGATTGACTTGATTGATTCCCATCAATCAAGTCTTGATTGATTTAATACCAGATTGATTCCCTTGATTAGTATTTGATTGGTTTTCCATATCTTCCTTGATTGCAATCTAATCTTTAAGATTAAATCTTGATTTAATCATTGATTGCCAATCATGTCTTCCTTGAATCTTGGAATCAGATATCGGTCAACTCTTGAACTCAGCTTGTCTCAACTTTTTTTGTTCGGACTTTCCATAATTCAACCTTGCTGACGTCAAGTCTTCTTGTCTGTCAGCAGAGTCTTCTACCTCAAGTCTGCTTTGGCCAAGTCTTCCAGACGAACCCTTCTACTCCAGGTCAAGTCTTCTAGACGAACCCTTCTACTCCAGGCCTTCTATCTTCTTGGCACGAAGTCTTCTATCTCAGCTGGTCTTCAAGTCTTCTTGTCTAGTCTAGAAAGGTTTCCCCCTTAACAAAAGACTATCTAACTTGAACTAGACCATCAATTTGGCTAACAAGTTCAGCTGGTCCTATTGCACTAAGGTTTTAAACACATCATCAAAACTATACAGATATATTTCTCAACAATTTCCCCCTTTTTGATGATGTTAAAACCTTCTAAGAATTGAAATAAAAAGGATAAGCAATACGGTAAAGGACCAGAGATCTTTAAATAGATCTCAATAGAAATCAGCTGTCAACTAGAAGTTGTCTTGGAGAAGATTGCAATTCTTAGCTTATCTTCCCCCTTTTTGACATCATCAATGAGAAGAATCACTTGGCTTCCATCTTTAGAGTCTTCTTGAAAATGTCACTATGTGTGTGTAATGATCAACTCTTCATATTTTGTAAGTCAGCTGGTATTCCCCCTTAACAACTGAACTCTTCTTTTCATGTAAGCTCTTATATTTGTAATCAATAAAATATCATGAGATTCTTCTTTTGATTGTCTCAACCGATCCACCTTGAACTCTTCTTCCCTTAAGCGGTGAACTCTTCTAGTTAATTAAGTCACTTGGCTTGTAGTCTTCTACCCTAAGCTGCTTCTCTTGGATCTAGCAAACTTAATTCCACCGATAGTTCTCTTGACAAAGTTGAAAGTTTTCTTGACAAGATTTACACTCTCTCAAAGAAGTTTTAATAGTCTCTCAAACAAGCTTTGTAGCCTTCTCCAAAGAAAGTGTTAACATGATTTTCCCGGATCCAGCAAGCCCGATTCCACCGATAGATCTCTAAACTTTGCTTTGAGTATCCCTTGTCGTAGTAGAAATGGGACACAAACAACATATTATGTTATAGGCCTTCTATGTAGAGAACTTCCTCTACTCGTACATCTCCAATGTCTAAGGTTTCAACTCCTCTGGTTATACCATTGTTGTTGCCACCAATGACTACGCATGGGCCATCTTGAGGCTTGATGGAACTTAAGAAGTGTTTGTCACAAGTTATATGCTTCGAGCACCCACTGCCGATGTACAAGACAGTGTTATCCAAACTTCTTCTTCTATAGGGACCCATGCGACCCTGCAAAATAATTAAACTTTTGGTACCCTTTGGGTGTTGGGTCCTTGAGGGTTAGCACAACTTTTAGGGATCCACAGGAATAAGGTGTTCTTATCAAGGTTAGAAGACCTCATCCTTCTCCCATACATATCAACATAGACAACTTCATCTCTTGGTGCCTTCTTGGATGCATGTCTATGAGTGTTGGCTGTGTTCCTTCCAGAAGACTTTTGACCTTTCTGAGGTCCTCTGGATGGAGTGATCAACCATTGTGCAATGGTTCGAGAGTTTTGATGATAAGGATACGTTCTACTTGAGCCATCAAAAGATTCATATCTCACATGCACATAAGACTTAGTAGACCGTTTAGCAAGCTTTGAAGTTTGCTTAGGTTGTGTAGTCTTCAGCTGAGACTGTCTCCACAGAGATGGTTTTGGTGATGTCTACTTTTTTCGACCTTCTTTGAGGTTTCTTAAGTTGGGATTCCCCCTTCTTTTGATACCTCATTAGTTGTTTAGGTTGTTGAGTATAACTACTCTTTTTTCCATTCAACTGATTTGCTGGGTCAGCAACCTTTTTACCCTTATCAGTAGGTTTAGGTTTGGAACCCTCTCCTACCAAATCATTACCCTTAACATGTGTACTCTTCTTAAGTACACTTGTTTGAACCTGTGAGGATTGGGCAATGGTAAAACCAATTCCCTTCTTTACGTTAGGTGTTTGAGACGATTCAACTATTGTTTGAACTGCATGAGAAGCTTTGTTCGGTTGATCCAACCTCAAACTTAAACGTTCCTCACTTGATTTTATACGCTCATCTTTGATGGAAAAGTTCATCGAATTTTGCTTGTAGAATCTTCAATCGATCAGTTTTCTCAAGATTCTCAAAGCAAGCAACCTTTCTACCAACAAACCTGTTCAAGTATACTTCATTTTAAGAGTATTTAACTCTTCTCGAAGTTATCTCGATTAGAATCTGTTAGTGTCTCGATGATGTCTTGCTAATAGATTCTTGTGTAAATCGATCAATTTCTTCTTTCAAGCTCACATTCTCCTTTTCCACACAGTTGTAAGCATTTATAGCAGTTTTGAGATCTTCCATTAACTTATCAACAAAGTTATGGTCAAACTCTTCTGCAAAAGAAACACGGGAAGCGGACGAAGAACAAGAATCGAAAATACCTTATCTCCATTTGCCATAAGACACAGATCATTATCAAGAGAAGTCTCGATGATGATGTTGAATCGCTTGAGAGAGTATCCTCCTCTTGACCACTAAAGCACGCTTGTCGCCAAACTTTCATTTCTCATTAATCTCTTTTCTTCTCTTTCTCTAGGAGTTAATTCTGGACAATCATAGCTGAAATGTCCAGATTTATGACAAGTATAGCAGGCATCACTTCTAGAAGATCTTCTTGGACTAGAATCCCTTTTAGGAGAAAAAAGTCTCTTCTTCTTGGACTTTCTTCTCTTTTTCTTTTCGGAGTCTTGAACCTCCTATCCTCCTTGGAATCTTCGATCTCTTATCTCAAGATTTGTTTCGGACCCAAACCAGTTTTCTTTGAATTCTTCCAATGTCTTCTATATTTCCCAAATTTCGAATTCATTTTATCAAACTTTTCGGTCAGCAAGGCCATTTGTTCTTTCAAGCTTAAATCCTCTCCAATAGGTTCTTTTGATGATGGTGATTCAAGTGACCTTGAAAGCAACTTCCTTTCCAAAGAGAGTTTGAATTTTCTTCGTCCCTCATCTTCTTCTTGTTTCAAATCATATTCATGAGCTTTCAAATGTGAAAATAACTCATGATGACTTATCCTGCTCAGTTCTTTTGTATCTTTGATCACTGTGATCTTGACTCTCCATTTACTAGTTAGAGATCTCAATATTTTGTTGTTGATCTCCTTCTCAGTATAAGACTTTCCTAATGAACTTGCTTTATTGATGATATTTGTCAGTCTTAGATCCAACTGATCTATTGTCTCATCAGGTTTCATCTTAAATGTGTCAAACGAATGTAGAATAGACTGCAACTTATTTTCTTTAATTTGCTCCGAACCTTCACACATGAGTGCTAGGGTTTCCCACATCTCTTTTGCGGTCTTACATGTCTTGACTTTCTCTGTAAGCTCTCTGGTTAGAGTCTCTATGATCTCAGTTCGTGCAACTTGATCAAGATTAAATAGTTTCCTTTCATCATTTGACATTTCACTCCTTTTCTTTTCAATCTTCTGTCGAGTAGATGCTTCTGCTCCACCACTCCCAGAACTTACTGGTTCAAAGTAAAACTTTATCGGTCCATCTTCTAGTGTCTCGAGCATCCTATCATGAATTGCACCAAGATGATTTTCCATGCGGAATTTCCAGTAGTCATAGTCTTCAATAGAGAACTCTGGTAGCTTTCTTTTACTGCTCTTAAGAGAACTCATTATTAGTAATAAAAACGATTATGCAATGAATGCAATGAGTTTTATGAAAACAGTTTTTCAAAAAGATCTGTTCAGGTGACCACAACAGTCTTTCCTCAAAGACTATTGGTAACCAAAGCCAGTGGTCGGTTGAACCACTGCTCTGATACCACTTGTTGGTCCCGGACGAGATGTTCAAGGAGGTGGAAAGTCTAGAAGGGGGGGTTGAATAGACTTTCCCACACTCAAAACTTTTTACAACTTTTCGTGAGTTGAGTGTGAGGTTAGAAGACTTTGAAGTCTTCTGCAGCAAGGTACTCAGAGTGTGCTATGTGAAATCAGCAGACTTTGAAAACTCAAAGTCTTCTGATGGTGCGGAAGCTAATCTCGTGTGTGTATTTGAAAAACCCTTTGAGTGAAAACCTTCTTGAAAGAAACTTAGCAAGATTAATGCAGGTTTATAAAAACAATGAATGAGCAGTTATAAGTATGAATGCAGAAAGCAAGTAAAGACACAGAGATTTTTATAGTGGTTCGGATATAACGATCCTACGTCCACTCTCCCTGATTCCACAGGGGCCTTACTAACGAAACGATCTTTTGTCCTCGTTCTCCTTGAGGATTTGACCACAGGAGGTTTTACAAGTTCCTGCCCTTGTTTGGTCTTCTATCCTCGTTCTCCTTGAGGATTCAACCACAGAATGTTTTACAAGTTCCTGCCCTTGGTACAAAGTGGTGATCTTCGAGTGTTAACTCTTAGATCAAAAGTTAATCAACCTTTTCTCGTACAGAGATATTGAAAGGTGATTTTACAATTCCAACTAAGAAATAATCCTAATCTATTAGTTGCTCTAAGATAGCAATGGATTATTTCTCTAAGCTTGTGTTAATGCGTTTAAAGCTCTTGGAATGGTGACCGTTCTTGTTCGTTAGCTCATCGTATTTTTGTGTCTCTTTTGAATATGCGTGTATTCCATGCGCGAGCTTGTAGTGATCACCAATATTCATAGAGATTGAAAAACTAGCCGTTGGAAAAGCTAGCAATCAAATCCTCTATAGTTTAGAAAGTATCAATTGTTGACTTCCTTGATTGGCTTGATTGATTCCCATCAATTGATTGACTTTCTTGATTGACTTGATTGATTCCCATCAATCAAGTCTTGATTGATTCCCATCAATCAAGTCTTGATTGATTTAATACCAGATTGATTCCCTTGATTGGTATTTGATTGGTTTTCCATATCTTCCTTGATTGCAATCTAATCTTTAAGATTAAATCTTGATTTAATCATTGATTGCCAATCATGTCTTCCTTGAATCTTGGAATCAGATATCGGTCAACTCTTGAACTCAGCTTGTCTCAACTTTGCTGTTCGGACTTTCCATAATTCAACCTTGCTGACGTCAAGTCTTCTTGTCTGTCAGCAGAGTCTTCTACCTCAAGTCGGCTTTGGCCAAGTCTTCCAGACGAACCCTTCTACTCCAGGTCAAGTCTTCTAGACGAACCCTTCTACTCCAGGCCTTCTATCTTCTTGGCACGAAGTCTTCTATCTCAGCTGGTCTTCAAGTCTTCTTGTCTAGTCTAGAAAGGTTTCCCCCTTAACAAAAGACTATCTAACTTGAACTAGACCATCAGCTGGCTAACAAGTTCAGCTGGTCCTATTGCACTAAGGTTTTAAACACATCATCAAAACTATACAGATATATTTCTCAACACACGGTTTTCCCAAGGATTTCTTTTATATCCCACTGGGTCTTCCACGAATACCTATTTTCAGTCTCGTGTTCTTTTCTTGTCACGACTTTTCCAAGGATCTCTGTTAAATCCCACTGGGTCCCCCACGAATACCTCTTTTAATCCTCGTGTTCTTTGTTATGCATGCCTTTAATAAATTTATTTTTAATAATATCATTCACTTTCATAACATGCTGCAGATAAACAATTTATTCATACGAAATATTTAATAAAGACAAGTAAACCACACCTTAAATCTTGATCAAATAAGTTGTTCCATCGATTGAGTAACTTAATTATCATGTTGAAGACTCTGAATCTATCTGATGAAAGAAATATTTTGTTGGGATCGTATTCAGTGGTTTCATCACGAATTGGTATTGTATTTATAGAAAAAAAATAATAGATTTCTTGGAGAAAAAGATTGAGATTTATATCTCCAATAAATATGTAAGAGATAAAAATAAATCTAATAATAAATCTTTGACATTTAAAAATTTTCAAAAAAATAAGAGATCTAAAAGTAAATTTGAAATTAATAGTTATCCCTATAATTTTGGACTAGAATATTTTAGTATATCTATATAATTATTAATTTTATTTATTACTATATGTAAATGATAATTTATTTTAAATTTTCGAGGTGTTACATCATTCCCCTCTTAAAAAAGAATTTCGTCCTCGAAATTAATAACATCCATAAACATGCATTCATGTGGTGATATAAAAAAAATAATATCATACATGTAACTAACGTACTTCATAGCATAATCTTGACGTAACATAACTTTAAACTTTTGAAGTGAAACATAAAACATAATATGTAATGCATGTACCTTAGAGAGTTGGAGCGAGAGAAGGTGGTGAACGACCTGTATTTTTAAAATTATTTTTCTTGTTAATCAATACACTTTAAATAATTTTGGGGACATAACTTTCCACTACAATTTTAGGAGGCCAATAACTGTTAGGTACAACTTTTTTTCAAATTACTACGAGATACAATATTTTGGCTATTTTTTCCAATTTTACCTTTTCTTCTCAATTGTGCAGAAAATAGAACCACCCTTTTTTCTGCAGAAAATAGTACAGCCCTTTTCCTGCAGAAAATAATATCACACGTTGTCTTACCATATTTCATTTTCACATTCTTTCTGCAACTTTTCATTCTACAGATTTAATTTCCATCATATTTTCAATTATCAATTCAAAATTTATAATTGTAACTAAGAGATACAACATTAAGAATTCAAAATTCTGCACATTATTGTCATGGATTCAACACAGTAATTTCACATACAATAGATTCAACATTAATCAATGCAGTAGAATCAACATTAAAAATCATAGATTCAACACACTAAATTCAACTTTAAGCAAACTAAACTATTCCGATAAAATTTATGTTGCACATGTGCAGAAATAAATATTTGCACATTATTATAAATATCTGCACATTATTACAGCTTTGTTACAGAAAAAAATATCAAGAAAGAAACGTAACTCACTGATTTTTAAATCTAAAATCCAGTGAAAAACCACCGACTTCGGATCTCAATAGTGAAAATCCAGATCTGCACCCACACGCGTTCACCAGATCTGCACCCATCTCGCGACCCAATCATCGCCGGTGACGCAGCCACCACCGTCGCGTTCAACTAGGATTTTCACCCTGTACTCAAAACACACCGGATCTGCTCGCCATGGATCTGCTCCGGCTGGTGTCGCCGTGGATCTGCTCTGCCGTTGCCGTTGCTTGGGTCTGCTCTATCGCCGTTGCTTGGTGTCGCTGTGGATCTGCTCTGCCGTCGCCGTGGATCTGCTCTGACGCCGTTGCTTGGGTCTGCCGTTGCCTGGTGTCGCACCCCGTCGTCATCGTCGTCGTCTGGCGGCCTGCGGTGCACACAGGAGCCGCATCTGATTTCTTCATCGATTTAGGACCGCTTATTTGTTTGATATTGACATATGCAAGGGAAAAATCTGGGAAAATCTGAATCCAAAGAAAAATCTATTTTGGTAGAGAAAATTTGGGGAAATCTGAATGCAGAGAAATCTGCCGTGACTTTCTTTTTGGAAAGAGAGAGAAATTAGAGATTTGTGTTTGGAAAGAGAGAGAAATTAGAGATTTGTGTTTTTTAAATTGTGTGGCTGTCAAAGTGGTATTTGAGGGTAAAATTGGAATGAATTAGTTTGACTTGTAGTAGATAGTATTTTGACTTTTTTATTGTATTAGAAAGTAATAAAAGTAAAAAAATAGTATCTAGTAGTAATTGTTTCAATAATTTTGACTGCTAATGAACAATTTTTTTTACAAGTCTACAAGAACGTAGACCTGCTCTGATACCACACTGTCACGCCCCAATTTTCATAAATATAGATTTAAAAAAATTAATAATTTTAAAATAAAAGACGTGAACAAAAAATTTAACTTCAATAAAGGGATATATATTTATTTGACAATTAAATTATTTTGAGAAACAATAGAATGCTTAAAAATTAAATGGCCTCTCAAAAACAATTTAATTTAAAATATTATTCAAACAAAAAAATAGAATTATCTCATTAGACATCCATGCGTAAAATTTAGTTACGGAATAAACTAGTTTGAAATAATTTTAATATTATGCAAAATTAAAATAATAACATCCACAGTCTCTCCTCGCTATCAGCTCCTCAATCTGAAAATATTAAAATTGTATGGTATGAGCATACCATTAGCTCAGTGTGATTCTCTTGTCCAGACTAAATATAAATACAAATAAAATGCATAACCACAAACAATTATGAAATTCACATACTGAGACATATAAAATTCTTATCATGTAAATTTATAAATTATGTTTCACGGTTTTCCCAAGGATCTCTTTTATATCCCACTGGGTCCTCCACGAAGACCTATTTTCAATCTCGTGTTCTTTTTTGTCGCGGTTTTTCCAAGGATCTCTTTTAAATCCCACTAGGTCCCCCACGAAGACCTCTTTTAATCCTCGTGTTCTTTGTTATGCATGCCTTTAATAAATTTATTTTTAATAATATCATTCACTTTCATAACATGCTACATATAAACAATTTATTCATACGAATATTTAATAAGGACAAGTAAACCACACCTTAAATCTTGATCAAATAAGTTGTTCCATCGATTGAGTAACTTAATTATCATGTTGAAGACTCTGAGTCTCTCTGATGAAAGAAATATTTTGTTGGGATCGTATTCCGTGGTTTCAGGATTCACGAATTGGTATTGTATTTATAGAAAAAAAATAATTAATTTCTTGGAGAAAAAGATTGAGATTTATTTCTCCAATAAATAAATATGTAAGAGATAAAAATAAATCTAATAATAAATCTTTGACATTTAAATATTTAAAAAAATAATAAGAGATTTAAAAGGAAATTTGAAATTAGTAGTTATCCTATAATTTTGGACTAGAATATTTTAGTATATCTATATAATTATTAATTTAATTTATTACTATATGAAAATAATAATTTATTTTAAATTTTCAGGGTGTTACAGTCGGACCACCGCGTCTGCCGCCTGATTTTCTCCCCTGTAGATGTGAGAAATACTGATAATATCAGATTGTCATCTGTGCAGCCATGTGCACAAGGTAAAATAATTAATCTTTCGTACTAAATTATGATAATCAACGAACTAAAATAATTAAATATTTGTTCCTTACTTTTTCTTAAATGAAAAACCCAAATTATAATAAATATATCATTAAAAATTAATTAGCTTATTTTAGTTTTTTACTATGATAAGAGGGATTGCCCCCTTCAACTTGCACATTTATTTTGAGGAGCTCTCTTGCGCAAAGTTCACTGTCAATCTCGTCCCTATTTTCGATATCTTGATGAGACTTTTAATTTAATATAATGAATTAATAGTAAATTTTTAATAATGTTAAATATTTAATTTGTAATTTTAATTATATTTAATATTTTTCTTATTTTAAATTAAAAGAATATTTTTGTTATTTTATATTTATCGATTTAATATATTAATACGATGATACAATGAGATTGCATATAACATAATGCAAATGCATTAATGCAAAGTGCAGTCATATAAAATTAATTTCATATGCCAAATCAGCGATATCTAATGTATTTTCAGACATCAGGCAGGACGAAGTTTGTCTAACCGTAGAAAAGCCCTTATTTCAATTGTAATACTTTATCATTTATTAAGTATTATCCATATACTTATTCAACAATATTAGAATATTTTTTTTATACAATTTGATATGTTATGCATGTAAAAATATATTGAGATATTACTTTATATATAAAAAAAAAATTGTGAGACAGTTTATAAACTAATACAATTAAAGGCAAAATGTAGGGTGAACAGTTTCATAGTATAAAATTAATACCATTAGAATCATTTACTGACACCATAACATTTATTTAGTGATATCATTACATTTATAAACTGATATCACAATATAAAATGGTTATGACATCAGTGAGTGATTCTAATGGTACAAGTTTCATACTATGAAACTTGTTTATAGGAGACCCACTCTAAAATCTATCCCTTCCAAAGTGTTAAGACATCATTCCCAAATTATAGTACTCGTCTCACACAAGACAAAATATTCTACTTTAGTATTTAATAAGTGATAAGATATGATAAATTAAAAAAAAAAACAATTACATAAATTACACCCCTGTGCATATATAAAAAATGAGTGAAATAATATAAATATCCTTTTAATTTTGTCTCGTTGAAATTAAATAAAAACTAGCATGTGGTGGTGCACCACGTTTCACGTCTTGGAACTATCCATTGTCTTCTTCCTTGGCGGACCACAGCGATGAAAGGCCACAAATTTAAAGTTATTATAGTTCGAATAAAAAAATCTTGTATTCTGGAAAAAGTTCTGTCTACGTGTTTTTCAGTCAAGACCCATTCTTTTTTCAAAAAAAAAAAAAAAAAAAAAATCAAGTCCCAATCTAAGTTTAATTTGTGAGGGTAAAATTGTTGTTTTTTTTTTTTTTTTTTCTATTTTGGATATAAAAAAATAAAATTATAATATTCATTTTTAAACTTCTTCATCTAAGTTGCAGTGGATGAAGTATTATCTAATAGAAAATCTCATATTTTAATACATACATATATATATATATATATATATATATATATATATATATATAAAGGACCGTATTTTTTGTCATAAATAAATTATCCGTTACGTTTTCCCAATCAATAACCGTGTCTTAATTTGCAAATTATTACATCTCTAAAGGACCGCATCTTATAAAAAATACTAAAAAAGATTGTAGAGTAGTGTCAAGTATAAATGGAGGGGAGATGGGGATAGAGAGGGGTGAGATGAAGAAACAAATGGAAATGATAGGGAATGAGGAGATAGTGAGAGGGGTGTATAATTTGATGAGGAGGGAGAGAGAGAGAGCAGTGAAAGTGGAGGAAAAGCAGGTGGATATAGCGGTGGTGCCTCTTGGGATGGGCTTGCTCCTGGCATACCATTTCTGGCTTCTCTACACCATACGCCGCCACCCCCGCCGCACCGTCATCGGCCTCAACGCCGAGACCCGCCGCAACTGGGCCTTCTGCTTGATGGATGTTAGTTTTTTTTACTTAATTGATATCATCATCTGCAACTATTTTTATCTAATTTCTGTGGCAAAAACTTGTGTGACACCTTCTCACGGATCTCATTTCGTGTGGCAAAAACTTGTGTGACACCGTCTCACGGATCTCATTTCGTGAGACGGACTTTCTTTTGACCCGGTTATTTAAAGGGCCTAACTAATCCGGCCCAAATCAATTCATTCTCGTTTTTTTTTAATGGAGCAAATGCTTGGGTCACTGACGTATTATTTTCGTGTTCTTTGTTCTAAGATTATTGATTGCGTAGTGCAGATTTTGGTTTCGAAAAATTACACTTTATCTTTCCTTTTTCTGTGTTTTTCATAATCATCCAAAATAGGTTTATGTTACTTCGCTTGATTTGAGCAGAAAGATAAGCATGGTCAAATGGACATTGGTTCTATCATCCTTTTGAGAGATAGATTTAGAAACTAAAGCTTATTTCTTCAAGAATTTGAACTCTACCTTTTTTAATTTCTTCTGCGCTTTTGATTTTGGAGCAACATCATGTTTTGAAAAATCTAAATTCTCAAACTATTCTCTAAAAATTGAGATTCTGACTTGGTATTCAAATTTTGGCGTGACTGAAATTATTCTCTTAATAATTAATGAATATTCTTGTGTGTATCTATAGATAAAACGTTAACAAATAATTCAATTCAAAAGTGTGATGACAAGGTGTTTGTGAATATTCGTCATAGAAGGAAAGCTCTATTTTTATACCTCCCTTCAATTTTTCTTCAAAATATAAAGAGATATGTAGCCTAACTCCCTTTGCAAGACCCACGATCATCACAAACCCACCACTCCTCGTTCTCCTTAGATCCAATTTCTTGCTATCATACTCTTGCAATCCATTCTTGAGAGAGAAAATATAAATAAATAGAGAAGACACGTATAATAAAAATGAAAATCAAAGAAAGAAGAGAATTCTACACTATCCCACAAGCTTGTAGCTCACAGTTAACCACAATTATAACTTTTCTCATCTCTAATGCAACTAATAAATGCAAGATCGAAGTTGTTTCTCAGAAAAGGAGTAAAAGATCATAGAGGTTTATGGTGGTTTCAAAGGGAATTTTAGGAGGAATGTGACAGAGTGTGTGTGAAAGTGGTGTGCTCTCTTGTGTTATTTCTCTCTATTTTCTATTGCAGAGGTGGAAGTATATAAGAATGAGAGTGTATGCCACTTTTTTTTTTGTCACGGCAGAGGAGAAGATGATGGGAGGAGTGTACTAAAATCTGCTATTATGATTAACCTATGAGAGGTAGGTAATGTAAACAGGGCTTGAGTTCTAAAACAATGGAAGCAACGAGAATATATATGAGAAATAAGTGAAAAGTGACGGTTAGTTCATAAGAATTAATAGTCACTTTTTAGAAAAACATTATAACTTTTTGAAATAAAGTTATCACTTATTCAAAGTTTATACCCTTTCAAAATAAAAGTGATATACTTATAAGTTTGCATGGCTCATTAGTAAACACTTCTTCCAATTTTTCATATTTAACGAAAATTGATAATTGAAAAGATAATGAAATTTGTTGGTTGATGTATGTCACATTTTATTAAAAAGTGTATCACTTTTCATGAAATAACATTTTTTTATTAGACCTATTCAAGCTTGTTTTTAATTTTCATAAAGTGATAAAATTTAAATGAAAAGTGATAATATTTAAGTTAAAATTGATAATTTTAAGTGAGAAGTAATAATATTTACGTTAATGATAATAATAATAATAATAATAATAATAATAATAATAAATAATAATAATAATAATTTTAAAGTGATAATATTTGAGTTAAAAAGTGATAGGTTTAATGTAAAAGTGCTAATTATAAAGTCAAAAGTGATTACATTTAAGTGAAAAGTGATAATGTTTAAGTTAAAAGTTTTTAAAGCGAAAAGTGCTAATATTTAAGTTAAACTGATATGTTAAGTGAGAGATGATAATATTTAAATTATTAATAGTAATAATTTTATAGCGATAATGTTTGAGTTAAGATAATAATTTTAAAGTTAAAGTGATAATTATAAAGTCAAAAGTGATAATGTTTAAGTTAGTAGTTTTTTCACTGAAAAGTGGTAATTCCGTCAAAAAAAAAAAAAAAAAAAAGTGAAAAGTGATAATGTTTAAGTTAAAATTGATAATTGTAAGTGATAAGTAGTATAATATTTAAGTGATTACTAATAATAACTTTAAAGTGATAATGTTTGAGTTAAGAGTGATTGGTTTAAAGTTAAAGTGATAATTATAAAGTGAAAAGTAATACTACCTCCGTCCCAAATCAGTTTTAACAATTGACTTTTTCAACGATTGTTGTGTGAGAATTATTTCATAGTAATATGTATACAAAAATTGTTTTATATGAATGGTATGTAAGTTAATAAGGCAAACTATCATACCATTCATCTAAAACAACTTTTGTACACATATTACTATGAAATAATTTTCACACAAAAACCGTTGAAAAAGTCAACTGTGAAAACTAATCTGGGACGGAGGTAGTAATGCTTAAGTTAAGTGAAAAATAAAAATATTTAAGTTAAAAATAATAATTTAAGTGAAAAATAATAATTTAAGTGAAAAGTAAAAATATTTAAGTTAAAAATAATAATTTAAATGAAGTGATAATGTTTGAATTAAAAGTGATAATTTTGAAATGAAAAGTGATAATGTTTGAATTAAAAGTGATAATTTTAAAATGAAAAGTGATACTCCCTCCGTCCCGCTCAAAGTGTCCCAACTTGGGCACAAGTATTAAGAAATATTGTATAATAATAATATAGTAAATGTGATGTGATAGATAGAAAGAGATGAAAGTAGTATAATAATAATATAGTATAAGTGATGTGATGGAGAGAGATGAAAAAATGTATTTAAATATATTAAATAAGTGGCATATTGTATAAATATGTATGTAATATAGGGATAATTATAAAAGTAGGGTATGAATAAAAAAAGAATGTGACACTTAAGTAGGACGGACAAAAATGATAAAATGGGACACTTAGAATGGGACGAAGGGAGTAATCTTTAAGTTAATAGTGATTTGTAAATTTGAATATAAATTAAAAGTGATTTTTCAATGTATTTTAGTTTTCCCAATATTTCTTATTAAATATCCGGAAGAGATTATTTCAGATTATTTATTACCTACGCTTATTAAATATTAATAATAATAGTCCGAATGTATCTTTAAGAAGTGAAAAAAAAAAAAAGATGCTATAGGCCCACTTAGGGGTGAGCATTATTCGGTTTTTAATCGAAAATCGAACCAAACCGAACCGAAATTTTAATTCGGTTCGGTTATTTTAGTATTCGGTTCGGAATTCAGTTTTAAAATTTAAAAATTTCGGTATTCGGTTTCGGTATCGGTTTTATGAATAAAATTTCGGTATAACCGAAAATCGAACCAAAATTTATTATGTATTAATATATTTAATATAATATATATATTAAAATATAAAATAATATAATATAAGAAAAATTACAAATAATATAATATACTATAATGGATATATATATATATATATATATATATATATATATATATATAATTTTACGAATTTGTATTAAATTTTGTATTTGATATTTTATGTTGATGTTTTGATATTTTGGATTTGAATTTTATGTTGGAAGTTGGAACTTGAGAACTTGAAACTTAGTATATAAATGATTTATATTAGCTTGTATTTTACTTGTTTTGGTTGAGAATTTTTTTTTTAAAGTCTAAAAGAAAAGTCTCAAAATTTATTTAAAAAAAAAATTCAGTATTCGGTATTATACCGAAACCGAACCGAAAATTTCAGTTTCGGTATTGATCGATTTTTACATATTTCGATTCGGTTTCAATTTTTTATAGTGCTAATTCGGTATTTATTCGATTTTTACTATTCGGTTCGGTTACCGAATACCGAATGCACACCCCTAGGCCCACTCACACAGTCGCACATCTTCAACATTTATATTGATTTACAATATAATGTTGGGCCATGCATTTTTCTTTTTACGTGGGCCGCCTCCATAAATTTAGAATTGATCCATGCGTGATGGGTCAAATAAAGATCCGTCTCACGAAATGAGATCCGTGAGACGGTTTCACACAAGACCTACTCAATTTCTGTCTAGTGGTAGTGGGTGTGTGATTTAATTTGTGTGGAATCGTGAGGTATTGGCCTTTGAGGGAGATCTAGTATTGATCGATGGTACTCCATCGTCCTATAAAAAAAATTATGGGGAGGATACACAAATTGACAAATAATAAGAAGGAATTTGAGGGTAGTTTCGTAAATTTTTATATAAAGTAAAAAAATAAATTGGATTGTATACATTTTGTGTAATATATTGGTGCCCAGTTTATAGCTCAAGTGATTAGAGGTCCAATATCTTTTTGAATCACTATTTAATCGATTAAAAAAAATCAAAATAAGGTAATAATTTACTTATTCATCCTTTATAAATTATGATAAAGATAAATAGTTCATCTTTAATTTGCATTCGTCGTCGCAATTACCTCAAATTTATATTTTATTGTTATTACTATTTGAAGAATTTTGTTGAAAATAGTTTTTGAAATGCTACTGATATTACATGGTAGACTTAATGCTTGTCCTTAAAGTGCACATATCTTGATGCTTCAAACAATGACTCAGTGCACGTGTTGAGGTTAGAGTTTTAGCCTTCTTTATACGGGTAAATGGGACTTGATATGATTAGTGCCAAAAATGCTAGTTAGATTCTGATTTATATAGATTTGAAAACAGTACGTTGAGTCAACTTTTGCGGAACCCAAGAGATTCTTTTCTATATCCAAATCGCGCGATAAAAGATCATTAATTCATCAACATGAATGCATATGGAAGAGGTGCTTAATTATCGAAAAACACAACGCTTATTAATTAGATGTTGTGTGATCATGTTTAAGCTCGATCCTATGCAATTGTTGTTTAGATAGAAATTGAAAAGTACTACATTGCATCATTGCATTGCAGGATCCACTTAAAAATGGAGTTCTGGCGATTCAAACGCTACGCAACAATATAATGGCGTTGACACTTTTGGCGACAATAGCCATCACGCTGAGCTCATTAATAAGCGTATACGTGAGCAACGAATCGAGCTCTTCAACAGGATTAATGGAGCCTTCAATAAAGTTCTTTGCTGTCTTGATCTGTTTTCTCGTCGCCTTTCTTTGCAACATGCAGTCTATAAGGTACTACGCCCATACTAGCTTTCTGGTTGGCAACCCTTCGTTTAAGGGACGAAAGGATGCTATCGAATACGTGGCCACCAACCTCAACAGAGGAGGCTTATTTTGGTCACTTGGACTACGAGCATTTTACTTGTCCTTTCCTCTCTTCTTCTGGGTTTTTGGGCCGATTCCAATGTTCGTATGTTGCTGTGTAATGATATTTATCCTCTATTTTCTTGATACTACTAACAACTTTACAAGGGATTTGTATGATCATTCTGTTACTGATGTAGAGGATTTGGAGTCAGCATGATCATTCTATACTCACATGCTTTAAATGCATATGGTGGATAGGCCGCTGTTCTGTGATGGAGTGTAAATGTAATCTTGGTTTTGTTTAGAGGGGAGGAATTCTTGAATCAAGATAAATTTTAAGTAAATGCAAGTTTTCTTAGTCGGACATGATTAGGTAGAATTATATTGGTTGGGTTGTTATTTTTCAAACTTGGATTCATAGATTATTATTTATAAGAAATAATTATCACATCTATTCCCATCACCATTCATAGAATTAGATCATTTTTGTCTGAGCTCCAAGTACATTTCAAATTCTTCTTAATTCTAAACCAAATTATCCTTAATTTGTTCACTAATCATTATATATTGGTCAATGTTCTTAAAGTCACGAGGGACTCCACTTAAAGGAAGTCAACGCGTTGCTTTCTTGGCATTTGATGTGCAAATCATAAACTTGGTATCAAAGAAAAACTATTATTAGAAGTATGTAAAATACAATAAACCAAGTGACTAAAGAAATTGAGAAAAAGGAAAAAAATCAAATTTTCTATTATTGTGTTCACAACACCGACAATCATAACACCACACCTCCCGAATCTAAAATAACATATTGCCTCGTGACTATTTGTATGATCAACAATGATTCCAACTAGATTCTAAATCCTTCAAAATCTGCAACACGACAAAACAAATGAGAAATAAAAAAGAAAAGAGATAAAGAAAAAAACCGGGAAATCGAGAAAAACCCCCACAAGAGGAAGAAACCACAATAAAAGAGGTGATTATCTCACAACTAGAAACCAAAAAAAAAAAAGAGATCTAACTGTTGTATATTTATTTATTTACATAATATAATAGAGTGGAGAGAGCTCTTCATAAAAGCGAATCTTTTCTGTAAAAGTTGTAACCCTTTGGTTCAACATGACTATTCTGTGAAGTTGCATCTTTTGGTGAGTAAAAGTTGCAATACTTTGAGGTGACTCTTGCGGTAAAGTTGCGACCTTTCATTGCAACCCTTAAGTATCTATAAATACTTAAGAAATGAGGAGAGTTGAGATAATTCAGAAATCAAGTTTTCAAACGTTGATAATTAGACTTTCTCAAAATACTGAAAAGTTGAGTATATACTAAGATTAAGTCTTTTATTTGAGTTTATTAAAATGCTTGTGATTTCTGCTTTTGAAATTCGTTAGAGTATAACAATTGAATTTTCGTGGAATAGATTTTGTATCCTGCAAGGTCAATTCTTTATAAATCATGTACACCTAAGTGAGATGAATTAATACTTTTAGATAATATTATTTTTCGGTGTACATTAACTCTATTACCACGTGTATATACAATTTTAAAGATATTAAATCACCGTAAAAAATATATTAAATTTTTATAATGGAGTCGGCACAATTAATTGATTTGTCATGGAAGATTAATTCAATATCTTTCAGAATTTTTAATTAAAGTTTCCGTAACGCCCCAATTTTATACTAATATTAATGTTGAGACGTTACTTAATAATCACATTTATCTATTTCTGTATTTACATTTAATAGGAAACACATTCTATATATTTATTTTATAAAAATAATACTTGTAGTATAATTAAACATTTAGAGCATAAAAAAATTAAAGCTTAATCCAGAATATATAAATTCATGAGTTAATCCCATAATTAATTACAAGCCATAAGTCTTTCCTTCAAAAAAATAAATAAATAGTGTAGTAGTAATTTATTATTTTCTTATTTCTTGGCCATAGCATCCCGGTTCATCCTTCCATGTCGAACTCCTGCACTGAAAATATTTAAAGAAGGGATAAGTGTGTGAAAATACACTTAGTGGGGCAACCTCATAATTGCACAAATTAAATTTCAATAATGTAAATAATATATATAACTTGTAGAACATGTAATAGTGCTGACATTACCAGACTTAACGTGAAATTTGTTGGCTGGGCCAGACGTAACATGAATTTGCTGGCTGGGCCAGACTTAACAAGAAATTGTTGGTTGGGCCAGACTTAACATAACATGAAATTGCTGGCTGAGCCAGTCTTAACATGAAATTGCTGGCTAGGCCAGACTTAACATATATATTAATTACATAATAAAATTTAGTGAGGACAATTATAATACTTGAATATTATAACTCAATTAAGAGTTGGAGTGAATCCCCACCTATCGAGAAGTAAAGTCTTATGCCTCGAAATTTTGTTTTTCAATGAATGCTTGTGTATGTCTTTTCCTTTGCACATAAAACGAATTAGGGCATTCTATTTATAGTAAAAATTCTACCATATACTGTTTCTCTTAATCATTTTGCCCCTATCTCTAGCTACATATCTAAGCCAAGTTGAATAGTTGCTAAGGCGGTGTAGGATGATTGTCCCAATGGGTTCCTATGCCTAGCACACATATACATAAATTAATGGTCTACTACTATCATACAATTAGCCCACTATTATATAGACTACTTTTGGGCATATTAATGTATGAGTGTACATCTAATATATATATTAAGAAGTAACAATTTACATGCATTTTATTTATTGTTCTTTTAAGATGGAGTAGGTTATGCATGCATTATTTAGTTAGACTATTAAATAAATAATGTAGTAATTTAACTAAATCTTATATTATAAAAATTAGTATAGTAATATATTACATGAGAAAAATAAAGCAATAGTATATATATATATATATATATATATATATATATATATATATATATATATTTTAATTTATTTGAAAGAATGTATTAGTGTGTAATTTGATAAATACACCCACTTGTAGAATTTAAAACAACTTATACATAATTTGCTTGAATTATTTTATGTCTAGGAAACTATAGATATATTCTCTGATGTTTAGAGGATAAATTGTGTGTGTGTATATATACATATAGTTATTAAGGCAACTTATTAAAATACTGGAATAAATTATTTATTTATATGTATAAACTTGGTAATAGAAATAACTAAATGTATAAATGTACACCTATTATATATACTTATATATATATAAATATTCAAATATATTATGCATGATTATTTTGGGGTGTTATAGCCTCCCCTACTACTAAAAATTTCGTCCTCGAAATTATAAATATTACCAGGCAAAAATAGATTCAGATATTTGGCTAAAATTTCATCTTCTCGCTCCCATGTTGCTTCTTCTTGCCCATGTCTGTTCCATTACACTTTAACTAAGGCAATATCGCGGTTTCGTAATTTTTGAATCTTCCTATCGAGGATAGCTGCTGGGGTTTCTTCATACGTTAAGCGACGATCGATTTCTATCAGATCCCGATTAACTATGTGGCTGGGGTCTGGTTTATACTTCCGTAACATGGACACATGAAATACGTTATGTACTCCATCTAGCTCTGGCGATAGAGCTAGTCTGTAAGCTAATTCTCCTACTCGTTCGAGTATCTCATATGGTCCAATAAATCTTGGTCTCAACTTTCCTCATTTTCCAAATCGAATAACACCTCTTGTTGGTGACACCTTTAAGAATACCTTATCTCCAACCTCAAATTCTAAATCTTTACGTTGTTGGTCGGCATATGACTTTTGTCTGTCCTGAGCCGCTTATATTCTTTCTCTAATTTTCTTGATCATCCTAGTAGTTTCTTCTATTAATTCGGGACCTAAGACTTTCTTCTCTCCAACTTCGTCTCAATACAGAGGTGATCTGCATTTCCTCCCATAGAGTGCTTCATAGGGTGCCATACCGATTGTTGCTTGGTAGCTATTGTTGTAAGCAAATTTGACTAGGGGTAATAATTTCTCCCATATTTCACCAAAGTACCCCTCACATGTCTTCCAATGTTTAAATTGTTCTCTCAGACTGTCCGTCCGTCTGAGGGTGAAAGGCAGTGCTGAAATTTAGCTTGGTTCCCATGACATTCTGTAGGCTCCACCAAAATTTTGATGTAAATCGTGTATCCTTGTCTGATATTATTGAGACAGGCACTCCGTGCAACCTGATGACTTCCTCCAAATAAATTTGGGCCAACTGGTCTAAACCGAAGGTCATTTCAATTGGTAGAAAGTGTGCTGATTTTGTCAGGCGGTCAATTATAACCCATATAGCTTGATTTTCTCAAAATCCATAGCTATATGTTCCCATTTCTACTCAGGAATCTCGATTGGCTTGAGTAATCCTAATGGTCGTTGATGTTTGGCTTTTACCTGCTGGCAAGTCATGCATTTTCGTACGAAGTCCCCAATGCTTCCTTTCATGTTCCTCCACCAAAATAACTTCTTCAGGTCTTGATACATCTTTGTTCCTCTTGGATGTGCGGTGTAGAGAGTGCAATGAGCTTCTTCCATGATTTCTTTTCTAAGTGATTCTACTTTTAGTACAAAAAAGTCTTCCTTTATAAAGTATTGCACCTTCGTGTGTCTTCGACTTTCTTCTTTATTTTCTCCAAAAACTTGTCTCCTTTCTGAGCTTCCACGATCTTTTCCTTCAAAGTAGATTTTACCATCATGGATGCCACCTTTGCTTGGGTGGTATCTGGTGGCAATACCACTTCTATGCTCATTTTTGCAAAGTCTTCAATTAGTCGTATCTGACTGGTGATACAAACTATTTCACTTCTCTCCTGTCAGCTCAATGCGTCAGCTACCATATTCGCCTTGCCTGGATGATAGAGTATTTGTGCAATTGTAGTCTTTCACCAATTCCAGCCATCTTCTTTGTCTTATGTTCAACTCCTTTTGTTCAAAGAAGTAATTCAGACTCTTGTGGTCTGTGTAAATTTCATATTTTACGCCATACAAGTAATATCGCCAGATCTTCAGAGCATAGACTACTGCGGCGAGCTCCAAATCATGTGTGGGGTAATTTTGTTCGTGTATCTTCAATTGCCTGGAGGCGTAGGCGACTACTTTCCCAGCCTGCATCAAAACACACCCCAAGCCTTGTTTTGAGGTGTCGCTATAAATGATGAATCCCTCAGAACTGTCTGGAATGGCTAGGATAAACACTGAACTTAATCGTTGTTTTAGCTCCTGGAAACTGCCCTCGCTTTCCTTTGTCCAGTGGAACTTTACTTCTTTCCTCGTTAATTGTGTTAATGGTCTTGCCATCTTTGAAGAAACTTCAATGAATCTGCGGTAATATCCTGCTAACCCCAAAAAGCTTCGAACTTCGTTCACATTCGTCAGAGTCTTCCATTGGCTCACAGCTTCTACCTTTGTCGGGTCGACCTCAATTCCACGAGTGGAGATAATGTGTCATAGGAAAACGACTTGACTTAGCCAAAATTCACATTTTTTAAACTTGGCATAAAGTCTCTCTCTTTAGAGCACCTCTAGGGTGGTTTTGAGATGTTCTTCATGCTGACTTCGATCTTTAGAGTAGACCAAAATATCATCGATGAACACGATCATGAATTGATCCAGGTATGGATGGAATACTCGATTCATAAGGTCCATGAATACTTGTTAGATCAGAAGAAGTTTTGATGAGTTAAAAGCAATCGGACAAGAGTCAATTCATGTAAAGTAAGATGACCAACTGATTGAAGAAGACAACTGAGGTAAAGAAGTTTGCTACTAGACTGATCAGACTAAGTGAAGCTAGAAAAGTCAACTGTGGTCTAAGAAGCAAAGGTCATCTGAAGACAAGCTTGAGATAGTCATCTGCTGGAGACAATAATGAAGAGCTCGAGACAACGTCAAGACAAGCTGAGTAGAATAAGAAAGACAAGTCTTCACCAAGTCAGCTGCAGACAACTACCAAGATCAGTTGAAGTCAAGGCAGTTTTCAAGAATAAGTTTGTTAAGCGGTTTTTAGTTTGTTACAACAAACTAACCGTTTCTCAGGCTTATAAATAGACTTAGGCACAGTTTCAAACTTAATAATTCAACACTCTCTCATTCGCATTATTCACAAGTCTTCTAAATTCACACAAAAGTTTTTCAAAGCAATATTCAAAAAGTTCAAAGTGTTTATAGAATACTTATTTTTATATCTTCAACACTTTTGTACTGTAGTCTAAGAAATTTCAGAAAGATAGGAAGATTGAAGATAGGATTGGAGATAGAGATCTTCAAAAGTTGTATTTGTAAGTTTGTAAGTAAGAAAGATAGTAAGTAGTCGAGGCCCTTCTTCAAATTGAAGAAGGAGAGTGGATGTAGGATCAGTTTGATCTGAACCACTATAACTCTTGGTGTTCTTTACTATTTTGTTGACTTATCTTGTTTTCAATCAACTTTCAAACAAGTTCAATTTCAGATTCTTAATCAGATTGCTTTTGATCCATAAAGATTGAGTTAAAATCTGTTTTCCGCTGTGTAAACTTTGGTACTTTGAATTGATTAACGAGTCTTTGAAGAAGGATTTAAAAATCTATTCAATCCCCCCCCCTTCTAGATTTTCACTAGAAGGTTGTCTAAAGTTCTTTACTAATTCACTCAATCCGTGGGACCAACAAGTGGTATCAAAGCAGTGTTAAGCTGTTTCTGATATTTGTGGTCTTGAAAAGTTTCTGGAATTATTTCTTGTTCATCTTCGATCCACTAACCTTGCTAACAAGTTCTTGTTGAGTTCTTTGATTCATAATATCGTCTGTTAAGAGCAAGAAAACCAGGAGTCTACCTGAGTTCTCTATTGAGGAATACGATTATTGGAAGTTTAGGATGGAAAACCATCTGAAGGCAATCCATGATCGGATGGAAGAAGTTCTTGAAGAAGGTCCAATAAAGTTCTATCATGGAGGAACTAGTGATGGAACTGGAGCTGTAGAAACGAGGGTAAGACAAGAGAAGAAAAGTGCAGAGCTGACTAATGATGAGAGAAAGATTCATAATCTGGACCAAGTAGCGAGGACTGAGATTATTGAGACACTGAGCAAAGATTGGATTGAGAAAGTAAAAAGATGCAAAACGACAAAGAAAATGTGGGAAACACTTGCTAGTGTGTGCGAGGGATCTGATCAAGTAAAGGAGAATAAGCTACAGTCTGTGTTACATGCTTTTGACACATTCAAGATGAAAGAAAATGAAACTGTTGACCAACTGGATGTCAGATTGACAAATCTTCTCAACAAGGCTGCAGATTTGGGAAGGAATTATACAGAAAAGGAAATCAATAACAAGATACTCAGATCTTTGAGTAAAAGATGGAGAGAAAAGGCCAATATCCTCAAAGCAACTCAAAATTTATCCTCAATCTCACATCATACCTTATATTCTCATCTTAAAGCTTTAGAATATGATATTCAGATTGAAGATGAGGAAGGTGAGATGGAGTCAAGCACTTCATCTAAGATTGTTGCCTTTGTCAACAAAGAAGACAAGACAGTAGCTGAGCCTAAAGGAGCTGATCTATCCTTGAAGGAACAGATGGCTTTGCTAACAAAAAGGTATGATCGATTAAGGATGAAATATAAGCGTAATAAATTGAGATTTGCAGAGGATGACAGATCCAGATCCAGATCAAGAAAGAAAGATGATGAATCAATAGATGATGACAAGAGAAAGAATCAGACAAGAAGATACAAATCTCCTGCAAGAAAGAATCCTATCAGTCTTAAATCAGACATGGGAGATACTTGTTACACCTGTAACAAGCCAGGTCACTTCAACAATGACTGCCCCTAGCTGACTCCCAAAGAAAGAGAGGATAAAAGAAAGAAGAGAGATAGGCGTTTTGCAGATCAGAGAGCTCTTCTTGCTGAGGAGAAAGAGTCAAGTAAGTCATCATCATCATCATCTTCATCTGATTTTGATCAGACGATGAAGTCTGTCTGATGGCCAAAGAGGTAGATTACTATTCCTCATCTGATAATGATTCTTACAAATCTGTCTCAGACAATGACCAAATTGTTATCAAAGGACTTTTGAAAGATTTAAAGATGTCTCTAAGTGCTTATAAGAAATTAGAGACTGAAAATTTAACTTTGAAAGATCAGATTCAGACTCTAGTTAAAGGCAAACAAGTTGTAAACTATTCTGAGTCTAAGAAAACATTCAAGGGGGAATGTTTACCCCAGGCTGAGGCTAGTACATCAGCTAGCCTGCCTGAAAGATTAGAGAATGAATTAAAATCTTTGAAAGATAAATTTGAAATGGCTTGTAATGAAAATGAGTCAATTAAGAAGGCCAATGAGAAACTTGTCTTCAAATTAAGCCAGCTTAATAACTTACAATCAATTATAAACCACATCTTTAATACTTCTCAAAAATCCCATGATAAAACTGGACTTGGCTATGATAGAAATAATAAATCAGAAGTTCAAAAACTAAGGAAATTTGTGAAGACTGCTGAAACATCAAAAGAAGTTAAAATTGGCCCTTGGAAACCACAGAGTCAGATGAGGACTGCATCTCCTAATCTGAAAAATAAAATTCAGTCAAGGAATCCAGATCTGACCAAGAGGGTTCCAAGAACCAAGATTAGAAGAAATTCTTATTATAGCTCTTTTGATGGGAGAAGCAGATGCTATCCTACTTTTCCAAAGTTTAAGAAAGTCGCTAAATCTGACTACAATAAATTCTCATTCAAATGTGATGTGTTTGTAGACAGATTTGGTAGGGAAATCCAATCTGATTTATTATTAAAGAATGAGATGATTGTCTGGATTCCCAAAGTGATTATTGACCTCAAAGAACCCAAGATCACTAGGGTACCTCATACCTAATCTGTCTTGCAGGAATCACATGGACTATCACTTAAAGAGGATATACTAGCTTCAATATGGTACATAGACTGTGGCTGTTCATAGCACATGACATGTGATAAGAAGTTATTATCAAACTTTCAAAATATTGATGGTCCTAGAGTCTTGTTTGGAGATAATAACTGTGGACAGACTAAGGGAGTTGGTACATTAATTATAAGGGATGTCCAGGTATCTGAGGTTTATTTTGTAGAAGGTTTAAAGCATAACTTGTTGTCTGTTTCTCAACTCTGTGATAAAGGATTTCTTGTTAAATTTTCTAAAGATAAGTGTGATATCTTAGATAGTTCCTTAGACAAGGTACTCTTAACTGGCTTCAGACATGGTAATGTCTATGTGGCTAACTTTAACAGTTGCCCCAAAGACACATGTCTTGTAGCTAAATGAGGAGATGCTCTCAGCTGGCTATGACATAAAAGACTTAGTCATCTGAACTTCAAACCCTTAGTAAGTGATGCGTAAAAACCGACCTGGGCCTGTTTCCCCACCTGGGTTCACGTGGGTAAAGCCTTTACGCACTAAGATCCTTAGCTTCCCTCGAACGAACGTACCTGCAAAACACACTGGAGGGTTCTCCGGCGTAGGCACTCCGACGCTCAAGTCAGATCACCGGAAAACACTCAAGAAAGTACGTATAAGGTAGCTAAGTGAGAGTGATAGTGATTCGATACCGTTACCTCCCTGCTGGGTGTGTTACTTATACGTAAGTTAAGAGCAATAACCGTCATCATGGTCTCCCGGCACTATCCCGCACGTTCTTCCATTATGTCGTGCGTGGACAACTTATTCCTCAAGAAATCTGCATTATATCTACGAATTCCCCCCCCCCCACTGAACGGAGGTTGGACCCAGTCAACATGGAATATAGGGAATATTCCTTGGCTTGGGCCTCAATTATCTCAACTACTCGTTGTTTCTTGATCTTATTAGCTAAATAACCGCTATGGGCTTGGTCAAATGCTCGCGCCTTCTCTAAATCTCGCTTGGGCCTCTCGGCCCACCTGCAGCTCGGTTTGGGCCTCGAGGCCCACCTGCAGTCGGGTTTAGGGCCTCGTGACCCGTATCTGGTTTTAGGCCTCGTGGCCAATCTGTATCTGGGCTTGGGCCTTGTGGCCCTTCTTCATACAGGCTTGGGCTTCGTGGCCCACCTGTAGGTAGGTTTAGGACTTCGTAACCTGATTTCGGCTGATCTGGGCACGGGCCCATCTCAGGTTTTCCTCCCACTATCTAGGGTATTTACTAACATCATTGGGCCCTATTGGGATGGTCATATTTGGGCCCTACGTATAGTTGGGCCCAACATTTTTATCCGTATCAACCACTCCCCCCTACTCCGGTGAGCGATCTTGGAGCTTACTGGAGTAAGAAAGGTTTACACAGTCCTGGCTTCGGGACATCCTCCCTGCAGCTTCAGCTTTGGGGCATCCTCCCTGCAGCTTTAGCTTTAGGATGTCCTTCCTGCAGCTTCGGCTTCCCCGATACATCCCCTCTCGCCAGTCTGTTGGCGTTTTGCGACTTTTCAGCTTCTACTATAGACAGCTGTCGAGCATGCATCCGCCCTTCCTCATTAGTTACTGACGCACGCTTCCATCAACTCTTCTCTTTATTTTGAATCGCTCGCATCACTGTTCCTCTTCCCTCTCATAAGTCTGTTCACACAGTTCTGCCTTGCTACAAATTTCTCGTAAAAAAACCCTTTCCTCCACACTCCGCTTTACCCTTCGCCTCCAGGTAAACTCTTCCTCTCCTTTTCTAGTTTATTTCGTGTAGAATAGGGTTTTGACTCATGCCTTCTTCCAGTTCGTTAAGAACTCCATCTCCCACTCGGAACTCCTCACAAAGTTCCCATCATTCTCCTATTCCCCCCGCCCGAGGGGATACTTCACCGGTATCCTCCTCCTCCCCGGAGGTGGATAGGAGTCGCTTTTGGGATTCTTTCGCGGGCTCTTCCAAACTAAAAAAAGCCCTAGGTACCTATTTTGCAGATGACATTGTTTCTTCCGGTTTCCATTTAGCAATGCCCGGTCCCAGTGATCGTCCTAATCTGCCTACGCCCCCAACCCTCGCTTTCTGGCACGCCCAGTTCGAGGCGGGGTTGAGACTTCCTCCTCCCAAGTTTCTTTGCCAAATCTCAGACCTTTACGGGGTTCCACTCAATCAATTTACCCCAAACGCCCTCCGTATGATGATTTCCTTCTACGTTCTCCTTAAGGGGAATGGGGGGAAACCATCAGTGGAGCTGTTTTTCTCCTAATATAATTGCAAAACCTCTGGTCCCTTCTACTACGTGAGTAGTAGAGTAAAGGGAAAATGTCTGTTCCTCGGGAAAGTCCCAAATATCAATAAGGAATGGAGTGATCACTATCTTTTCTTCACCCCCGATCATCCTTGGCCCTTTAAAACCCAAAAATGGATTTATAAGAACCCCTCCCCTCCTGCTCCTTATACTCAGATTTTTTCTTCCACTAATCGTCGGATCATTCGGGCGTTGAATGCCCATGTAAATGCTCATGGGTATTTTAATCTACCCGAGTTGTGCTCCAACCCTCGCCTCCTTTCCCATTTCAAATTTAGCTCAGTGAGAATCCCTCTTGAACCAAGTGATGGTAATGGCTTTCCTTTAGATATATTATGTCTCACACATAGCAGGATTGCCTCTAATTTCCGTTTCATTTTTCTTTTCAGATATGTTGTGGCTTTCCAAGGTACTGGAGGATCCTGCTGATTCTTCTGATTCGGCGCTACCCCCTCCAGCCCTTCAGACCGATGCTCCTGATGCACCCTCGTTATCTCCCCTTCTTACTCCCTCAGAAGATCCCGGGGCTGACGCCCCTCCTCCAAAGAAGGCAAAGGCCGCCAAAGGCAAGGCTACAGCTAGCCAAGGCTCATTACATTCGAAGGATACTTTTAGGCGCAAGTATCCCACTAGGCGTAGCCAGGGCCTCTCCTCTGCCCCGATTGATGTCGACTCATACTCCTCAGGTACTTCTGCCAGCAAATTCTTCAGCGAATTAATCTCAGCCCAAGATTGTGAAAGACTAGTCAGTCTCCCTCCTGAGCAGCAACAGCATCAGGCTGCGGGCCACTTTGCCCAGGTACTTTGTGTTTCATGGGCATTATCAATATCCTCTTCCCAATTAGTTACTAACATAACCCGGGTATTCGTTTTTCAGTTGGGTATTCTCCTGTCCAGCTTGTGGAGCCCTTCTAACCTCCTCCCCTCACCGCAATGTAAAGAATTAGAGGAGTCCCTCCTTGCGGAGAAGAAGAAGGTCACTCTCGCTTCCCTTCGCATCAAGAAGGTCGAGGCCGAGCTGGCGAAGGCCGAGGCAGCCCGGGAGGCTGCAGAGAAAGAGACTAATGACCTGGCCGTTCATCACGCCCTGCAAGAGTCCCGGATACATGCAACTGCTTTGCTGGAGGGAGCGAAATCCTTCCGTGATCATCTCTTCACCTCTGAACCTGGTCAAAGATTCTTGCATTCCTTGTGGACAAACCTGAGGGACACCTATCTGCGGCATCCCAGTTTCCTGGGAGACATGGGCCCCTACATCAGGTACTTCTATAAATACGGCTTCAATGCCGCAGTGCAGCAGCAAGCCGATCCTTCTTTCTCTGGTGAGTTCAACAAGACTGGACCTCTTCAGGCCATGCCCACGCCACCGTGTTTCAAGGGGGATGCCACCCGCCTTATCGAGGAGGAGTGGTGGCTCCCAGTAATGAGCCGGGTAGTCTCTGACTTCCTGAAAGCTGAGGTGATGTCTGCCACTCCCGCCTCCATGGCGCAGCCCTTGTACCCTCTTGCTTTAGGCGATCCCCTTTCTAGGGAGGAGGCATGTCTCCAACGGGCTACGGAGATGGAGGCGAACTGGGATGCTATTGCTGAAACCGAAGGTCCCCAAGATTCCCCCCAGTAACTCTTCTTCTTAAGACAATCTTATATGCTGTACTAAACAATTCACTCTTTCTTTTTTTCTTTTTCTTGTCCATTGTGATGGTTTAGCACCGAATTCTGCTTTCCCTCCTTTGGGAGTTTATTTTGCTCTTTCAAACAATGTTGCCCCCTCGTTGGGGGCTTTTTGCTATGAATGTATGTGATCCTCCCTCGATGGGAGTTAATTTTCTCTTAACTTGTGTACTTTCCCTTGCCGGGAATTATCCCTCATAACTAATGTTTGTTGTCCCTTGCCGGGAGCTTGTTGTCACGTGCATGCTTGTATCCTCCCTCGCCGGGAGTTGTATGCTTTTTATCCATGCTTCTCGTATTCACTTTTTATTGCTTGCTTACAAACTGTTTAACTTCTAAGCTATTAGTCTGCATGCATAACCTAGTCCAAGGACTCTTCATATGTTGTAAATGTATCCTTTCTCTCATAGGTTAATTTTTCATCTGCTTGAGATCCCCTTTTTTTCTCTAGGGCTCCATGCTTTAGGTTTTCTGGGTTTCCTTTGACCTCATAGTCTAAGGGTTCCTCCAGATAGTTTTTCTCATGCTTACGTAAGTTAGAACCTTACTTGGTAGGTTAAACTTAGTGTTTTCGAAAGGCTTTCCTAGCTTCTTGCTCCTGAAGCCTCCTTCTAGGTTTAGTATGACCAAACCCTTTTTCTTGCTATCTCAGCCTGAATTTCCTCAGGCTATCTCTTAGTTTTGCTCCATAAATTGCCCCCTGGGTCTGGATTAGTTAGACTCTCGTGTGCCTAACTTATATAATCTTTCCTGGGTATGAGTTTAGTCAAACTTTGCATGTTTGACTTCCATGCTTTTGAATCTCTTCGCAGCTTCGATCCTTGTCACCCTTCTTAGGTGCTTATCTAGCTGAGCCCTTTTTGTAGGCTTGTCATTATATCTTAGACTTCTCCCTTAGTCAACTGGGCTCTTGCTATAGAGTCGAGTTGACTCTAGGAAACTCTCTGTTAGTTCTCGTTTTCTTAAACATTCTGGGGTTCAAGCTGGCTGAATCCCTTGTGCATGCTCAACTTAGCCGGCATGAAGCCAAATTGTCGGTTCTCACTGTGTTTGCCACTCCTTCGAGAAGTAAGTAAGCTATATGCCCTCCCCAGGCTGGGCTTCTTCTCTCAGAAACCCTTTCCTCGGGTTTAGCGGGGTGTTTCAAACTATTTCTTAGTTTCTCGCTCTTAGATTTTCTTAGGCTTGCGAGGGTTAAACCTTTGCCATAGATCCGATTTTACCCATAGCCAAGTATGCCTTAGTTTTTTCGCCTCGTAGTCCCTTTCTTGGGACCACCTTACTTAGACTCTTATAAGTCCAACTTGTTAGCTTCAAGGTGTCAAAGCCTCACGTCTAATCGTCCTCTTTGGACACGACTTTGGCTAAACTTTATAAGTTTAACCTAATAATTTGAAACTTTGGCGTTTCAAATCCCGAAACCCCTCCTAGGTGCGGGTTCGGTTGAACCCTTCTCGTAGGCTCGATCAAGGCTTCCTAAGAGCCCTACCTCATGTTTTACACTTAGTTAGCTAAATCCCTTACTGTAGGTTTAGCTGGGTTTTTCAAAGCTATCTTTCGGCTTCCACTCTTACACCCTTCTTTGGGTCTAGATAGGTTACCCCTTTCTCGGGTTTAAATTCAGTCTTTAGAAGTTGTCTTTTAACTTCTTTCACGACCTTTTATGAACTTAGGTAAGTAAAACCATCTCTCGTAGGTTTGTTTGAAGCTATCTCTTAGCTTCTTTCTCGTAACCCCTCTCTGGGTTTAGGTGGGTTAAACCTCTCTCGTAGGTTTAACTTTAGTGTTTCAAGCTATCTCTTAGCTTCTTTCGTAACCCCTCTTTGGGTTTAGGTGGGTTAAAACCTCTCGTAGGTTTAAATTTAGTGTTTCGAAGCTATCTCTTAGCTTCTTTCTCGTAACCCCTCTCTGGGTTTAGGTGGGTTAAACCCTCTCTGTAGGTTTAACTTTAGTGTTTCGAAGCTATCTCTTAGCTTCTTTCTCGTAACCCCTCTCTGGGTTTAGGTGGGTTAAACCCTCTCTGTAGGTTTAACTTTAGTGTTTCGAAGCTATCTCTTAGCTTCTTTCTCGTAACCCCTCTCTGGGTTTAGGTGGGTTAAATCGTCTCTGTAGGTTTAACTTTAGTGTTTCGAAGCTATCTCTTAGCTTCTTTCTCGTAACCCCTCTCTGGGTTTAAGTGGGTTAAACCCTCTCTGTAGGTTTAACTTTAATGTTTTGAAGCTATCTCTTAGCTTCTTTTTGTTTGATGTGAATTCATTTCGTGAATGCTCATCGTATTTCTCATGGAATGCTTCGCGTGCATTTTATCTGTTGTTTAACTTTTTCGCAAGTTATTAATTCTCATGTAATCAATCGTGTGTTGTGATGCAATTGTATCGAATAGCATGTAATCACATTATTTCAATCGTATTTAACGAAAGAATGAACTCATAAACTCATAGATAATGAACAATCGCTTTCATTAATTGATAAACAAATCTGCCCCATTGACCATAATCGATCAACGCAAGTTAAAGATTAACCTGGCCGGCCTCTTTAAAAAACCTCCCTGCGGTAAAACCCGGTGGGAAACCCGCAGGGAGGGGAAAAAAGAGTACCAGTGGAGCGAAATTACACTTTATTCAGGAATCAAATAACATGAATAAAATGACTCTTGCATAAAAAGAACCACCTACTTGCAGCGAGGCGGGTACTTTCTTCAGATATAGAACCACTTCAAGTGGCAGACATTCCAAGGTCGGCCGGTTGATTCCCTTCCATGTCTTGTAGCTCATAAGCTCCTCCTCGGAGGACCTTGGTCACCTTGTACGGCCCCTCCCACTTGGGATCGAGCTTTCCAATGTTTTTCAATGCGTCCGCTTGCCTCAAGACTAGATCTCCTTCTTCAAATCTCCGGCTTACAACTTTCTGGTCATAAGCAGCCTTTATACGGCTTTTATACTTCTCATTTTTTAGGTGGGCGATCTCGCGCTACTCCTCTAGCGTGTCTAGGTTTTCTTTCATCAGCTCTTCATTTCTTCCCTCCTGGAAGTGGGCTAATCGATGTGTCTCCATCCCCACTTCTGAAGGTATGACTGCAGCTGCCCCATACACCAAGTGGAAGGGGGACTCCTCTGTTGGTTCCCTGGGGGTGGTCCGATAAGCCCACAAAACTGACTCCAAGCTCATCGACCCACCTCCCTCTAGCTTTGTCGAGCCGGGCACGTATTCCATTCACAATAGTTCTGTTGGTGACCTCCACCTGGCCACTGGCCTGGGGGTGTGCCACCGATGTGAATCTTTGGACAATCTTCAGGTTATCACACCATTCCCGTACCATGTTTTCCATAAACTGGGTCCCATTATCCGATACCAGGATTCTAGGTATACCAAACCTGCAGCAAATATATCTCCATAAGAATTTGATTATGTTACCTTCTTCTATCCTCGCTAGAGGTACAGCTTCAACCCATTTGCTGAAGTAGTCGACTGCCACCAATAGAAACTTTCGCTGGCCCACTGCAATTGGGAATGGGCCCACTAAGTTCATCCCCCACTTCGCGAAGGGACAGGGAGAGTGCATGGTCCCCATCTCCTCTGCAGGGAGGTGGATGAGGCAGCCATGCTTTTGGCATTTCTCGCACTTCTTCACCCAGTCTTTGGCGTTCTGGGACATGGTAGGCCAGAAGTATCCAGCCCTCAAGGCTTTCCAGACTATTGCCCGAGCTCCTGCATGGTCAGCACAACAACCTTCGTGTATGTCTTTAATTACGTACCTCCCTTCTTGAGGGGATAAACACCTCAAGTAAGGCTGCGTGAAGGACCGCCGGTACATCCTGTCCCCGATCATCGTGTATCGGATTCTCTAATTCTGAGCTTTCCTTTTATCTGGGCAGCTCTCCGGGTTTTGCAACACTCGGTATATGTTGGTTCTCCAATCATCTTCAGCTCCAATGACCCCTACCGAGGGAATCGTGGCTTCGGCTTCTGCAGTCACGAGGGTGATCTTCCCCCCTCCCTGCAGTGTTGCGGAACTCGCTTGACTTTGAAAGGCTATCCGCTCCGGAGTTTTCCTCTCGAGGTATTTGTCGACCTCAAAGGAACTGAACCTTCCCTACAGACTCGCCACTCGCTAAAGGTAGGCTACCATCTTCTCATCTTTGGCCTCATACCCCCCTGTAACCTGCTGGGTTACAAGTTGTGAATCTGAATAAATGACCACCCGACCTGCTCCTAGTTCTGCGGCCATCTCCATTCCTCGAATCAGGGCCTCGTACTCAGCTCCATTGTTGGAGGTGATGAATTAAAACCTCACCGCCACCTGCGTTTTCCTAGCCCTCTCGGATCAATGATCACGATCCCCAGCTCCACAACCCTGCATAGACACAGAGCCGTCAACATATACTTTCCATTCTCCTTCCTCCAGCGCACGTGTTCCCTCCTGGATGAAGTCAGAGAGGGCATGTGCTTTAATGGTCCTCCGTGGCTCGAAATCCACATCATATTCTCCCAGTTCGACGGCCCACTTGACCATCCTCCCTGAAAGATCAGCTCTACCTATCACCTGTTTCAAAAGGTAGTTAGTCCGAACAATGACCTTATGTTACAAAAAATAAGGTCGTAACCTTCGTGCCGTGACCATTATAGTCAAGGCTGCCTTCTCTATCTCTGAGTATCTCACTTCAGCTCCTTGTATGAGCTTGCTAATGTAGTAAACAGGTTTCTGGGTCGATCCTTCCTCCCTCACCAGCACGAAACTAAGTGAGACCCCACCTACAGAGAGGTAGAGGTAGAGTGTCTTCCCTGGAATAGGCTTCGTTAACGTAGGTAACTGAGCCAGGTGCTGTTTAAGCTCCTCAAACGCCTGCTGGCATTGCTCATTCCACTCGAACTTGGATCCCTTCCTCAAGATTTTAAAGAAGGGATGGCTCCTCTCTGCAGATCTGGCTATGAATCGCTTTAATCTTTGTAATTCTCCCATTCGGTCTCGCAGCTGACTCCTTGATATTGGTGGGGGCTGCATATCAAGCACGGCTTTCACCTTAGCAGGTTAACCTCGATTCCCATTTGGGTCACCATATATCCGAGGAACTTCCCGGATCTTACTCCAAAAGAACACTTTACTGGATTCAGCTTCATGCCATTCCTCCTGAGCACCGAGAAAGCTTCCTCCGTGTCTCCGCCACATGTTTTCCAGCTTCTATGCTTTTCACAAGCATATCATCAACATAGACTTCCATGTTCCTCCCTAGCTAGTCTCGGAACATTTTATCCACCATTCTCTGATAGGTTGCTCCTGCATTCTTCAATCCAAAGGGCATTCTAATATAGCAAAAAGTTCCACTAGCAATAATGAAACTAACCTTTGGAATATCTGGAGGGAAATTTTGTATTTGATGGTAGCCCTGATAGGCGTCCATCATACTTAGTAGCTCAAATCCAGATGTAGAGTCGACCATCTGATCAATCCTGGGCAAGGGATAATGATCCTTAGGGCAAGCCTTGTTCAGATCTCGAAAATCTATTCACATTCTCCATTTCCCCCGGTTTTGCCACCAACACAAGATTGGATAGCGGTGGGAAATTGGATTCGCTGACGCGTGTCCGCCTCCGGTTTCTCTGCTTCCACCTTCGTAATGGAATCTTTTCTGGTTCAAAGACCCTTAGCTTCTCGCTTCTTGGTTTAACCTTAGGATCCACGTTCGGGTGATGCATCGCCACCTCCTCGGGAATACTGTCATGTCCGAAGAAGAAAAAGCAAAAACATCTACATTTCTTCGTAGAGCTGCTACCGTGTCCTTTTCTAACTCGGCTCACTGGCTCCAATCTTTGTTGTGTATCCTTTCTTTTAGGGATACAATTCCACCATCATCGGACTCTTCGTCGGCTTCCCATCTTTGGAGGATCGATTTCTTCGGAAATCTTGCACCTCTTGGATTCTCGGTCCACCTCCTTGTCTCTTTTCAAGCTATGATGCAGCTCTTTGTCGGCTATCTTTACCGCCTCCACGTAGCATTTTCTAGATTGCAGGTGATCTCCCCTACTTCACCCACCTCATCATTCACTGAAACTTGAGTTTCATGTGATAAGTTGATATAACCACCGAAATAAGTTCAACACTGGCCTACCAAAAATCATGTTGTAGGATGAGGGACATCAACAATCAAAAAATTTGCCATAACTACCCTCCTTCGTGGAGCTTCGCCTAGCCCTACCGGGAGGGTTACACAGCCCAGGAGAGGGTGTATTGCCCCTCCGTGAATCCGCATAACGCCGTATCCACGGTTGCATTTCTATGTTCAAATTCATCTTCTTGAAGCATTCCAAGAAGATGATGTCCGCAGAAACCCCGTGTCCACGAAGATCTCGTGCTACCGTATATCTCGCACACATGTTGTGATGACTAGTGCATCACTGTGGTCCTCCTTCCTTAGGCTTCCATCCTCCGGGCCAAAGTGAATTCGACGTGTATGGGGGATGGGCTTCCCCGTGATCCACCTCTCTGGACATTTCTCCTACTTCTCTTCTCGAGGGTCCTCTCTCCGCTTTTTTCTAGCACGGAAGGAGTCTCCCTCTGCCCGGTCCTCCGACTATCATCGGATAAGTCCTCTCTTCTCGGGAGGGTCTCTCCTCCCGCCTCCCTTCGACCATCCTTCCTTTCTCCTCAGTTTTATCATCGGCTTCTTTTCTTTTTTGCCCCCTGGAGCTAACTCGATCTCTGTAAACAAACTCTTTAAGATGTCCCGCTTGGATCATCCTTTCAATCTCATCACGTAAGTGAAAACAATTGTTAGTGTCATGCCCGTATTCATTGTGGAAACGACAAAACTTATCTGACTTAGGCTTTTGAGGCCCCCTGGACCGTGTCCAAGGAAACTTCATTTCAGGATGGTCGGATGCCACTTCCAGCAGCTCTGCTGGCTCAAGCTTTAGGGGGGTATACTTGTCAAATCTGGAGCGAGGTCCAGATTTTGCAGCTTTCTCAGATTCTGTTGTTGAGCTTTTCTTCGGTAACTCCTTCTTCTTTTCAGGTCCACTTGGTTTGACCTCAGCTCACTTTGCCTTTCTCACCTCCTCCAGTGTGACGTACTTCTCCGCCCTCCTTAGCAGTTCATCGAACGTCTGGACTGGCTTCTTAGCCAGGGAGGAAAACAAGTCTCCATCTCGGAGGTTACTAATAAAAGCATTAATTTTTACCTCCGGGGTGGCGGTTGGAACCTCTAGTGCCGCCTGATTGAATCTCTTCATGAAGGCCCGTAGGCTTTCATTCTCCCCTTGCTTCATGTTAAACAATGTTAGTGTAGCTCTAGGTTGCCTCCTTGCACTAGCAAATTGATGCAAGAAGAGCTCCCAAAACCTGTTCAAAGGAGTTAATGGAATTGGGTTCAGGTGGCTAAAACCACTTTGGGCTGCCTTGGATAGAGTGGTGAGAAAGACCAGACTTCACACCCACCCCATATCGATGGAGGAGGGCCGAATTTTCAAATCTCACCAAATGATCATAGGGGTCGGTTGTACCATCATATTCATAGTTAAGAGGCTTAAAATTGCTAGGCAATTCATCTTGTAAGATATTCTCGATAAATTGGCAACTGTGCGGACGGGTCGAGGCATACTAACCCGATTTTCCATCTGATGCTTCATGTTGTCCATTTGTTTCCTCAAGGATCTGATTTGATCCTTCATGGCCTCAGATTGGGTGTCTCCTTCCCCCGTGCAGCTTCCTCAGGACCAGCCTCCCTCGATCGAGGGACTGCTGACCTTCTCTCCTGGGCTCCTTCCGCTCCCAGGGCCTCCTCATGGTTCCTGGACTCCACCTCTCTTCTCCGTTCTTCTTGATACTCGTCCTGCCTACTCCCCCCTGGTTGGGATCGAGCAGGCGGATTTCCCGGTCCTGGTTCTCCAGTCCCTCCTGCCGGTGGGGGTCCTCCCCCCTCGGCCATTGCCCTGGCCACGGCTTGAGCTATCATATCCTCCAGCTGCCCCCGGGTTAGAGCGATGGAGGTAGCTGATTCTGGAATTCTCTGAGATATCCCCCTGGCTGGAACGCTGGCCGCTCCGGGGATTCCTACCATAGGTATTCCTTCCGGGATTGCAGAAGGAGAAGAAATGTTCCCCCCTCCCTCTCTAACAGCAGATCCTACTCCTGGATGGCGTTGGCTTGGAGTCGAGCTCTCGCCTTTGCGCCATCAGAACCGGTGGAGGCCCCAAAGTCTTGGGTATAGCCACCGGAGGCACGGGGGGGTGCAACCTCACCTGTGTTTGGTTTTGCGGGGTGGTCCTTCCCCAGCCGGTACTAGTGCAATCGGTCTCATAGGTGTACGTTCACCAGTCATAACGTCCTTCTTTCGGATGATCAGAAAAGAAAAGAAGTTCGAAACTCACGTCTCAGCTCTTCTTTCCCATAGACGGTGCCAATTGATGCGTAAAAACCGACTGGTCCTGTTTCCCCACCGGGTTCACGTGGGTAAAGCCTTTACGCACTAAGATCCTTAGCTTCCTCGAACGAACGTACCTACAAAACACACCGGAGGGTTCTCGGCGTAGGCACTCCGACGCTCAAGTCGATCACCGAAAACACTCAAGAAAGTACGTATAAGGTAGCTAAGTGAGAGTGATAGTGATTCGATACCGTTACCTCCCCTGGGTGTGTTACTTATACGTAAGTTAAGAGCAATAACCGTCATCATGGTCTCCGGCACTACTATCCGTTCTCGCCATAATGTCATGATGCGTGGATAACTTATTCCTCAAGAAATATGCATTATATCTACGAATTCCCCCACTGAACGGAGGTTGGACCCGGTCCAACATGGAATATAGGGAATATTCCTTGGCTTGGGCCTCAATTATCTCAACTACTTGTTGTTTCTCGATCTTATTAGCTAAATAACCGCTATGGGCTTGGTCAAATGCTCGCGCCTTCTCTAAATCTCGCTGGGCCTCTCGGCCCACTGCAGACGGTTTGGGCCTCGAGGCCCACCCGCGATCGGGTTTAGGGCCTCGTGACCCGTATCTGGTTTTAGGCCTCGTGGCCAATCAGATCGGGGCTTGGGCCTTGTGGCCCTTCTTCATGGGCTGAGGACTTGGGCTTCGTGGCCCACCTGTAGGTAGGTTTAGAACTTCGTGAAACATCTCGATTTCTGGCCGATCCGGGCACGGGCCCATCTCGAGTTTTCCTCCACTATCTAGGTATTTACTAACATCATTGGGCCCTATTGGGATGGTCATATTTGGGGCCTACGTATAGTTGGGCCCAACATTTTTATCCGTATCAACCACTCCTACTACTCGGTGAGCGATCTTTGAGCTTACTGAGTAAGAAAGGTTTACATAGCCTGCCGGGACATCCTCGCAGCCTTCTTTGGGGCATCCTCCCTGCAGCCTTTAGCTTGTGGATGTCCTTCCCGCAGCCTTCGGCTTCCCGATACATCCTCTTCTGGCGTTTTTATTTTCAACCTTCTACTATGCGCTCGAGCATGCATCCGCCTTCCTCTTCGACGCTTCCATCAACTCTTCTCTTTATTTTGAATCGCTCGCATCATCTGCCTTCCTCTTCCCTCTCATAAGTCTCTGTTCACAAATTTCTCGCTACAAATTTCTCGTAAAAAAACCCTTTCCTCCACACTCCGCTTTACCCTTCGCCTCCAGGTAAACTCTTCCTCTCCTTTTCTAGTTTATTTCGTGTAGAATAGGGTTTTGACTCATGCCTTCTTCCAGTTCGTCAAGAACTCCATCTCCCACTCGGAACTCCTCACAAAGTTCCCATCATTCTCCTATTCCCCGCCGAGAGGATACTTCACCGTATCCTCCTCCTCCCGGAGGTGGATATGAGTCATTTTTGGGATTCTTTCGCGGCTCTTCCAAACTAAAAAAGCCCTAGGTACCTATTTTGCAGATGACATTGTTTCTTCCGGTTTCCATTTAGCAATGCCCGGTCCCCTGATCGTCCTAACCACACGCCCCCAACCTCGCTCAGCACGCCCGGTTCGAGGCGGGTTGAGACTTCCTCCTCCCAAGTTTCTTTGCCAAATCTCAGACCTTTACGGGGTTCCACTCAATCAATTTACCCCAAACGCCCTCCGTATGATGATTTCCTTCTACGTTCTCCTTAAGGGGAATGGGGAAACCATCGGTGGTGAGTTGTTTTTCTCCTAATATAATTGCAAAACCTGGGGTCCTTCTACTACGTGAGTAGTAGAGTAAAGGGAAAATGTCTGTTCCTCGGGAAAGTCCCAAATATCAATAAGGAATGGAGTGATCACTATCTTTTCTTCACCCCCGATCATCCTTGGCCCTTTAAAACCCAAAAATGGATTTATAAGAACCCCTCCCTCCCCGCTCCTTATACTCAGATTTTTCTTCCACTAATCGCTTCGGATCATTCGGGCGTTGAATGCCCATGTAAATGCTCATGGGTATTTTAATCTACCCGAGTTGTGCTCCAACCCTCGCCTCCTTTCCCATTTCAAATTTAGCTCGGTGAGAATCCCTCTTGAACCAAGTGATGGTAATGGCTTTCCTTTAGATATATTATGTCTCACACATAGCAGGATTGCCTCTAATTTCCATTTCATTTTTCTTTTCGGATATGTTGTGGCTTTCCAAGTACTCGGAGGATCCCGCTGATTCTTTCCGATTCGGCGCTACCCCTCCAGCCCTTTGACCGATGCTCCCGATGCACCTCGTTATCTCCCCTTCTTACTCCCTCGAAAGATCCCCGGGCCGACGCCTCCTCCAAAGAAGGCAAAGGCCGCCAAAGGCAAGGCTACAGACTAGCCAAGGCTCATTACATTCGAAGGATACTTTTAGGCGCAAGTATCCCACTAGGCGAGCGTGGCCTCTCCTCTCGCCCCGATTGATGTCGACTCATACTCCTCGTACTTCGCACAAAGAAATTCTTGGCGAATTAATCTCAGCCCAAGATTGTGAAAGACTAGTCGAGTCTCCCTCCCGAGCAAAGAATAAAGATCGTGTGCGGGGCCACTTTGCCTGTGTACTTTGTGTTTCATGGGCATTATCAATATCCTCTTCCCAATTAGTTACTAACATAACCCGGGTATTCGTTTTTTGGGTTGGGTATTCTCCTGTCCCAGCTTGTGGAGCCCTTCTAACCTCCTCCCTCACCGCAATGTAAAGAATTAGAGGAGTCCCTCCTCGGAGAAGAAGAAGGTCACTCTCGCTTCCTTCGCATCAAGAAGGTCGAGGCCGAGCCGGCGAAGGCCGAGGCAGCCCGGAGGCTGAGAGAAAGAGACTAATGACTGGCCGTTCATCACGCCCGCAAGAGTCCCGGATACATGCAATCGCTTTTTCGGGAGGGAGCGAAATCCTTCCGTGATCATCTCTTCACCTCTGAACCTGGTCAAAGATTCTTGCATTCCTTGTGGACAAAACCCGAGGGACACCTATTCGCGGCATCCCGGTTTTTCTCGGGAGACATGGGCCCTACATCGTGTACTTCTATAAATACGGCTTCAATGCCGCAGCAGTGCAGCAGCAAGCCGATCCTTCTTTCTCTCGGTGAGTTCAACAAGACTGGACCTCTTCGAGGCCATGCCCACGCCACCGTGTTTCAAGGGGGATGCCACCCGCCTTATCGAGGAGGAGTGGTGGCTCCCAGTAATGAGCCGGGTAGTCTCTGACTTCCTGAAAGCTGAGGTGATGTCTGCCACTCCCGCCTCCATGGCGCAGCCCTTGTGCCCTCTTGCTTTAGGCGATCCCCTTTCTAGGGAGGAGGCATGTCTCCAACGGCTACGGAGATGGGAGGCGAATCGGGATGCTATTCTGAAACCGAAGGTCCCCAAGATTCCCCAAGTAACTCTTCTTCTTAAGACAATCTTATATCTTTGTACTAAACAATTCACTCTTTTTTTTTTTTCTTTTTCTTGTCCATTGTGATGGTTTAGCACCGAATTCTCGCTTTCCCTCCTTTTGGGAGTTTATTTTGCTCTTTCAAACAATGTTGCCCCCTCGTTGGGGGCTTTTTGCTATGAATGTATGTGATCCTCCCTCGATGGGAGTTAATTTTCTCTTAACTTGTGTACTTTCCCTTGCCGGGAATTATCCTCATAACTAATGTTTGTTGTCCCTTGCCGGAGCTTGTTGTCACGTGCATGCTTGTATCCTCCTCGCACGGGAGTTGTATGCTTTTTATCCATGCTTCTCGTATTCACTTTTTTATTGCTTGCTTACAAACCGTTTAACTTCTAAGCTATTAGTCTGCATGCATAACCTAGTCCAAGGACTCTTCATATGTTGTAAATGTATCCTTTCTCTCATAGGTTAATTTTTCATCTGCTTGAGATCCCCTTTTTTTCTCTAGGGCTCCATGCTTTAGGTTTTCTGGGTTTCCTTTGACCTCATAGTCTAAGGGTTCCTCCAGATAGTTTTTCTCATGCTTACGTAAGTTAGAACCTTACTTGGTAGGTTAAACTTAGTGTTTTCGAAAGGCTTTCCTAGCTTCTTGCTCCTGAAGCCTCCTTCTAGGTTTAGTATGACCAAACCCTTTTTCTTGCTATCTCAGCCTGAATTTCCTCAGGCTATCTCTTAGTTTTGCTCCATAAATTGCCCCCTGGGTCTGGATTAGTTAGACTCTCGTGTGCCTAACTTATATAATCTTTCCTGGGTATGAGTTTAGTCAAACTTTGCATGTTTGACTTCCATGCTTTTGAATCTCTTCGCAGCTTCGATCCTTGTCACCCTTCTTAGGTGCTTATCTAGCTGAGCCCTTTTTGTAGGCTTGTCATTATATCTTAGACTTCTCCCTTAGTCAACTGGGCTCTTGCTATAGAGTCGAGTTGACTCTAGGAAACTCTCTGTTAGTTCTCGTTTTCTTAAACATTCTGGGGTTCAAGCTGGCTGAATCCCTTGTGCATGCTCAACTTAGCTGGCATGAAGCCAACTGTCGGTTCTCACTGTTTGCCACTCCTTCTGAGAAGTAAGTAAGCTATATGCCCTCCCTGGGCTCAGGCTTCTTCTCATAGAAACCCTTTCCTCAGGTTTAGCGGGGTGTTTCGAAACTATTTCTTAGTTTCTGCTCTTAGATTTTCTTAGGCTTGCGAGGGTTAAACCTTTGCCATAGATCCAGTTTTACCCATAGCCAAGTATGCCTTAGTTTTCTGCCTCGTAGTCCCTTTCTTGGGACCACCTTACTTAGACTCTTATAAGTCCAACTTGTTAGCTTCAAGGCTGTCAAAGCCTCACGTCTAATCGTCCTCACTGGACACGACTTTGGCTAAACTTTATAAGTTTAACCTAATAATTTCGAAACTTTGGCAGTTTCAAATCCCGAAACCCCTCCTAGGTGCGGGTTCAGTTGAACCCTTCTCGTAGGCTCGATCAAGGCTTCCCTAAGAGCCCTACCTCATGTTTTACACTTAGTTAGCTAAATCCTTACTGTAGGTTTAGCTGGGTTTTTCAAAGCTATCTTTCAGCTTCCACTCTTACACCCTTCTTTGGGTCTAGATAGGTTACCCTTTTCATGGGTTTAAATTCAGTCTTTAGAAGTTGTCTTTTAACTTCTTTCACGACCTTTTATGAACTTAGGTAAGTAAAACCATCTCGTAGGTTTGTTTCAAGCTATCTCTTAGCTTCTTTCTCGTAACCCTCTCTCGGGTTTAGGTGGGTTAAACCTCTCTCTGTAGGTTTAACTTTAGTGTTTCAAGCTATCTCTTAGCTTCTTTCTCGTAACCCCTCTTTGGGTTTAGGTGGGTTAAACCTCTCTCGTAGGTTTAAATTTAGTGTTTTCAAGCTATCTCTTAGCTTCTTTCTCGTAACCCCTCTCTCGGGTTTAGGTGGGTTAAACCCTCTCTCGTAGGTTTAACTTTAGTGTTTTTCAAGCTATCTCTTAGCTTCTTCTCTCGTAACCCCTCTCTCGGGTTTAGGTGGGTTAAACCTCTCTCGTAGGTTTAACTTTAGTGTTTCAAGCTATCTCTTAGCTTCTTTCTCGTAACCCCTCTCGGGGTTTAGGTGGGTTAAATCGTCTCTCGTAGGTTTAACTTTAGTGTTTCAAGCTATCTCTTAGCTTCTTTCTCGTAACCCCTCTCTCGGGTTTAAGTGGGTTAAACCTCTCTCGTAGGTTTAACTTTAATGTTTTGAAGCTATCTCTTAGCTTCTTTTTTTGTTTGATGTGAATTCATTTCGTGAATGCTCATCGTATTTCTCATGGAATGCTTCGCGTGCATTTTATCTATTGTTTAACTTTTTCGCAAGTTATTAATTCTCATGTAATCAATCGTGTGTTGTGATGCAATTGTATCGAATAGCATGTAATCACATTATTTCAATCGTATTTAACGAAAGAATGAACTCATAAACTCATAGATAATGAACAATCGCTTTCATTAATTGATAAACAAATCTGCCCCATTGACCATAATCGATCAACGCAAGTTAAAGATTAACCTGGCCGGCCTCTTTAAAAAACCTCCCTGCGGTAAAACCCGGTGGGAAACCCGCAGGGAGGGGAAAAAAGAGTACCAGTGGAGCGAAATTACACTTTATTCAGGAATCAAATAACATGAATAAAATGACTCTTGCATAAAAAGAACCACCTACTTGCAGCGAGGCGGGTACTTTCTTCAGATATAGAACCACTTCAAGTGGCAGACATTCCAAGGTCTGGCCAGTTGATTCCCTTCCATGTCTTGTAGCTCATAAGCTCCTCCTCGGAGGACCTTGGTCACCTTGTACGGCCCCTCCCACTTGGGATCGAGCTTTCCAATGTTTTTCAATGCGTCCGCTTGCCTCAAGACTAGATCTCCTTCTTCAAATCTCCGGCTTACAACTTTCTGGTCATAAGCAGCCTTTATACGGCTTTTATACTTCTCATTTTTTAGGTGGGCGATCTCGCGCTACTCCTCTAGCGTGTCTAGGTTTTCTTTCATCAGCTCTTCATTTCTTCCCTCCTGGAAGTGGGCTAATCGATGTGTCTCCATCCCCACTTCTGAAGGTATGACTGCAGCTGCCCCATACACCAAGTGGAAGGGGGACTCCTCTGTTGGTTCCCTGGGGGTGGTCCGATAAGCCCACAAAACTGACTCCAAGCTCATCGACCCACCTCCCTCTAGCTTTGTCGAGCCGGGCACGTATTCCATTCACAATAGTTCTGTTGGTGACCTCCACCTGGCCACTGGCCTGGGGGTGTGCCACCGATGTGAATCTTTGGACAATCTTCAGGTTATCACACCATTCCCGTACCATGTTTTCCATAAACTGGGTCCCATTATCCGATACCAGGATTCTAGGTATACCAAACCTGCAGCAAATATATCTCCATAAGAATTTGATTATGTTACCTTCTTCTATCCTCGCTAGAGGTACAGCCTTCAACCCATTTCTTCAAGTAGTCGATCGCCACCAATAGAAACTTTTTTGGCCCACCGCAATTGGGAATGGGCCCACTAAGTTCATCCCCCACTTCGCGAAAGGGACGGGGAGAGTGCATGGTCCCCATCTCCTCTGCGCGGGGAGGTGGATGAGGCAGCCATGCTTTTGGCATTTCTCGCACTTCTTCACCTGGTCTTTGGCGTCTCGGGGACATGGTAGGGAAGTATCCAGCCCTCAAGGCTTTCCCGGACTATTGCCCGAGCTCGCATGGTCAGCACAACAACCTTCGTGTATGTCTTTAATTACGTACCTCCCTTCTTGAGGGGATAAACACCTCAAGTAAGGCTGCGTGAAGGACCGCCGGTACATCCTGTCCCCGATCATCGTGTATCGGATTCTCTAATTCTGAGCTTTCCTTTTATCTGGGCAGCTCTCCGGGTTTTGCAACACTCGGTATATGTTGGTTCTCCAATCATCTTCAGCTCCAATGACCCCTACCGAGGGAATCGTGGCTTCGGCTTCTGCAGTCACGAGGGTGATCTTCCCCCCTCCCTGCAGTGTTGCGGAACTCGCCAGCTTTGAAAGGCTATCCGCTCTGGAGTTTTCCTCTCGAGGTATTTGTCTGACCTCAAAGGAACTGAACCTTCCCTACAGCTCTGCCACTCGCTAAAGGTAGGCTACCATCTTCTCATCTTTGGCCTCATACCCCCCTGTAACCTGCTGGGTTACAAGTTGTGAATCTGAATAAATGACCACCCGACCTGCTCCTAGTTCTGCGGCCATCTCCATTCCTCGAATCAGGGCCTCGTACTCAGCTCCATTGTTGGAGGTGATGAATTAAAACCTCACTGCCACCTGCGTTTCCTAGCCCTCTGGATCAATGATCACGATCCCAGCTCCACAACCCTGCATAGACACAGAGCCGTCAACATATACTTTCCATTCTCCTTCCTCCAGCGCACGTGTTCCCTCCTGGATGAAGTCAGAGAGGGCATGTGCTTTAATGGTCCTCCGTGGCTCGAAATCCACATCATATTCTCCCAGTTCGACGGCCCACTTGACCATCCTCCCTGAAAGATCAGCTCTACCTATCACCTGTTTCAAAAGGTAGTTAGTCCGAACAATGACCTTATGTTACAAAAAATAAGGTCGTAACCTTCGTGCCGTGACCATTATAGTCAAGGCTGCCTTCTCTATCTCTGAGTATCTCACTTCAGCTCCTTGTATGAGCTTGCTAATGTAGTAAACAGGTTTCTGGGTCGATCCTTCCTCCCTCACCAGCACGAAACTAAGTGAGACCCCACCTACAGAGAGGTAGAGGTAGAGTGTCTTCCCTGGAATAGGCTTCGTTAACGTAGGTAACTGAGCCAGGTGCTGTTTAAGCTCCTCAAACGCCTGCTGGCATTGCTCATTCCACTCGAACTTGGATCCCTTCCTCAAGATTTTAAAGAAGGGATGGCTCCTCTCTGCAGATCTGGCTATGAATCTGCTTAATGCTGTAATTCTCCCATTCAGTCTCTGCAGCTCCTTGATATTGGTGGGGGGCTGCATATCAAGCACGGCTTTCACCTTAGCAGGGTTAACCTCGATTCCCCGCTGGGTCACCATATATCCGAGGAACTTCCCGGATCTTACTCCAAAAGAACACTTTACTGGATTCAGCTTCATGCCATTCCTCCTGAGCACTGAGAAAGCTTCCTCCAGGTCTGCCACATGTTTTCCAGCTTCTATGCTTTTCACAAGCATATCATCAACATAGACTTCCATGTTCCTCCCTAGCTAGTCTCGGAACATTTTATCCACCATTCTCTGATAGGTTGCTCCTGCATTCTTCAATCCAAAGGGCATTCTAATATAGCAAAAAGTTCCACTAGCAATAATGAAACTAACCTTTGGAATATCTGGAGGGAAATTTTGTATTTGATGGTAGCCCTGATAGGCGTCCATCATACTTAGTAGCTCAAATCCAGATGTAGAGTCGACCATCTGATCAATCCTGGGCAAGGGATAATGATCCTTAGGGCAAGCCTTGTTCAGATCTCGAAAATCTATTCACATTCTCCATTTCCCCCTGGTTTTGCCACCAACACAGCATTGGATAGCCAGGTGGGAAATTGGATTCGCTTGACGTGTCCTGCCTCCAGCAGTTTCTCTGCTTCCACCTTCGTAATGGAATCTTTCTCTGGTTCAAAGACCCTTAGCTTCTGCTTCACTGGTTTAACCTTAGGATCCACGTTCAGGTGATGCATCGCCACCTCCTCGGGAATACCTGTCATGTCCGAAGAAGAAAAAGCAAAAACATCTACATTTCTTCGTAGAGCTGCTACCAGGTCCTTTTCTAACTCTGGCTCCAGCTGGGCTCCAATCTTTGTTGTGTATCCTTTCTTTTCGGGATACAATTCCACCATCATCAGCTCTTCGTCAGCTTCCATCTTTGGAGGATCGATTTCTTCGGAAATCTTGCACCTCTTGGATTCTCGGTCCACCTCCTTGTCTCTTTTCAAGCTATGATGCAGCTCTTTGTCGGCTATCTTTCTTTTGCCTCCACGTAGCATTTTCTAGATTGCGGTGATCTCCAGCCTACTTCACCCACCTCATCATTCACTGGAAACTTGAGTTTCATGTGATAAGTTGATATAACCACCTGAAATAAGTTCAACACTGGCCTACCAAAAATCATGTTGTAGGATGAGGGACATCAACAATCAAAAAATTTGCCATAACTACCCTCCTTCGTGGAGCTTCGCCTAGCCCTACCTGGAGGGTTACCTGGCCCAGAGGGTGTACTGCCCCTCCTGTGAATCCGCATAACGCCGTATCCTTTGGTTGCATTTCTATGTTCAAATTCATCTTCTTGAAGCATTCCAAGAAGATGATGTCCGCAGAGCTCCCCGTGTCCACGAAGATCGTGCTACCGTATATCCGCCACATCTGTTGTGATGACTAGTGCATCACTGTGGTCCTCCTTCCTTAGGCTTCCATCCTCCGGGCCAAAGTGAATTCGGCGTGTATGGACAGCTTCCCGTGATCCACCTCTCTCGGACATTTCTCCTACTTCTCTTCCGAGGGTCCTCTCTCCAGTTTTCTAGCACGGAAGGAGTCTCCTCTCGCCCGGTCCTCCGACTATCATCATCGGATAAGTCCCTCTCTTCGGGAGGGTCTCTCCTCCCGCCTCCCTTCGACCATCCTTCCTTTCTCCTCGTTTTATCATCGGCTTTTTTTTTTTTTGCCCCCGGAGCTAACTCGATCTCTCGTAAACAAACTCTTTAAGATGTCCCGCTTGGATCATCCTTTCAATCTCATCACGTAAGTGAAAACAATTGTTAGTGTCATGCCCGTATTCATTGTGGAAACGACAAAACTTATCTGACTTAGGCTTTTGAGGCCCCCTGGACCGTGTCCAAGGAAACTTCATTTCAGGATGGTCGGATGCCACTTCCAGCAGCTCTGCTGGCTCAAGCTTTAGGGGGGTATACTTGTCAAATCTGGAGCGAGGTCCAGATTTTGCAGCTTTCTCAGATTCTGTTGTTGAGCTTTTCTTCGGTAACTCCTTCTTCTTTTCAGGTCCACTTGGTTTGACCTCAGCTCACTTTGCCTTTCTCACCTCCTCCAGTGTGACGTACTTCTCCGCCCTCCTTAGCAGTTCATCGAACGTCTGGACTGGCTTCTTAGCCAGGGAGGAAAACAAGTCTCCATCTCGGAGGTTACTAATAAAAGCATTAATTTTTACCTCCGGGGTGGCGGTTGGAACCTCTAGTGCCGCCTGATTGAATCTCTTCATGAAGGCCCGTAGGCTTTCATTCTCCCCTTGCTTCATGTTAAACAATGTTAGTGTAGCTCTAGGTTGCCTCCTTGCACTAGCAAATTGATGCAAGAAGAGCTCCCCAAACTGTTCAAAGGAGTTAATGGAATTGGGTTCCAGCTGGCTAAACCACTGCTGGGCTGCCTTGGATAGAGTGGTGAGAAAGACCCTGCACTTCACACCCTCCCCATATCGATGGAGGAGGGCCGAATTTTCAAATCTCACCAAATGATCATAGGGGTCAGTTGTACCATCATATTCATAGTTAAGAGGCTTAAAATTGCTAGGCAATTCATCTTGTAAGATATTCTCAGTAAATTGGCAACCTGTGACGGGTCGAGGCATACTAACCCGATTTTCCATCTGATGCTTCATGTTGTCCATTTGTTTCCTCAAGGATCTGATTTGATCCTTCATGGCCTCAGATTGGGTGTCTCCTTCCCCCGTGCAGCTTCCTCAGGACCAGCCTCCCTCGATCGAGGGACTGCTGACCTTCTCTCCTGGGCTCCTTCCGCTCCCAGGGCCTCCTCATGGTTCCTGGACTCCACCTCTCTTCTCCGTTCTTCTTGATACTCGTCCTGCCTACTCCCCCCTGGTTGGGATCGAGCAGGCGGATTTCCCGGTCCTGGTTCTCCAGTCCCTCCTGCCGGTGGGGGTCCTCCCCCCTCGGCCATTGCCCTGGCCACGGCTTGAGCTATCATATCCTCCAGCTGCCCCCGGGTTAGAGCGATGGAGGTAGCTGATTCTGGAATTCTCTGAGATATCCCCCTGGCTGGAACGCTGGCCGCTCCGGGGATTCCTACCATAGGTATTCCTTCCGGGATTGCAGAAGGAGAAGAAATGTTCCCCCCTCCCTCTCTAACAGCAGATCCTACTCCTGGATGGCGTTGGCTTGGAGTCGAGCTCTCGCCTTGCGCCACTGTAACCAGTGGAGGCCCCCCAGTGCTGGGTATAGCCACCGGAGGCACGGGGTGGGGTGCAACCTCACCCTGTGTTTGGTTTGCGGGGGTGGTCCTTCCCCCAGCCGGTACTAGTGCAATCGGTCTCATAGGTGTACGTTCACCAGTCATAACGTCCTTCTTTCGGATGATCAGAAAAGAAAAGAAGTTCGAAACTCACGTCTCAGCTCTTCTTTCCCATAGACGGTGCCAATTGATGCGTAAAAACCGACCTGGGTCTGTTTCCCCACCTGGGTTCACGTGGGTAAAGCCTTTACGCACTAAGATCCTTAGCTTCCCTCGAACGAACGTACCTACAAAACACACCGGAGGGTTCTCCGGCGTAGGCACTCCGACGCTCAAGTCAGATCACCGAAAAACACTCAAGAAAGTACGTATAAGGTAGCTAAGTGAGAGTGATAGTGATTCGATACCGTTACCTCCCTGCTGGGTGTGTTACTTATACGTAAGTTAAGAGCAATAACCGTCATCATGGTCTTCCGGCACTATCCGTTCTGCCATAATGTCGTGCGTGGATAACTTATTCCTCAAGAAATATGCATTATATCTACGAATTCCCCCCCTGAACGGAGGTTGGACCCAGTCAACATGGAATATAGGGAATATTCCTTGGCTTGGGCCTCAATTATCTCAACTACTTGTTGTTTCTCGATCTTATCAGCTAAATAACAGCTATGGGCTTGGTCAAATGCTCGCGCCTTCTCTAAATCTCGCTTGGGCCTCTCGGCCCACCTGCAGATCGGTTTGGGCCTCGAGGCCCACCTGCAGTCGGGTTTAGGGCCTCGTGACCCGTATCTGGTTTTAGGCCTCGTGGCCAATCTGTATCTGGGCTTGGGCCTTGTGGCCCTTCTTCATACAGACTTGGGCTTCGTGGCCCACCTGTAGGTAGGTTTAGAACTTCGTAGCCTGATTTCGGCTGATCTGGGCACGGGCCCATCTCAGGTTTTCCTCCCTCTATCTAGGGTATTTACTAACATCATTGGGCCCTATTGGGCTGGTCATATTTGGGCCCTACGTATAGTTGGGCCTGACATTTTTATCCGTATCAGTAAGCTAGCTAAAAAGAATCTTGTCAAAGGACTACCTGAGAAGTTCTGTTCAACTAATCTGAAATGTGATGCTTGTCAAAAAGGTAAACAGCCCAGACACTCTTTTAAAAGTATTAACACATCCTCATCTGAAAGAGTTTTACAACTCCTTCATTTTGGTTTGTTTGGACCTGTTATACCACTCAGCTTTAGTGGAAAGAAATATACCCTGGTTGTTGTTGATGACTTTTCTAGATACACTTGGGTAATATTTCTTTTCAAAAAGAATAAGATAGTGAACAAGATCCCTGACCTGTTCAAACAAATTCAAAATGAGAAAGGTGTTAATATTATTAAAATTAGGAGTGATAAAGGAACTTAATTTTTGAATTCTTGTTTATCTAACTATCTGAATGAGAATGGTATAGTTCATGAGACTTCTTCAGCTAGAACACCACAACAGAATGGAGTTGTGGAGAGGAGAAATAGAACTCTCAAAGAAGCAGCCAGAAGCATGCTGGTTGAGTATGGAACTCCTCATAGGTTCTGGGCTGAGGCTATCAACACTGCTTGCTACACCCAGAACAGATGCTTACCAGTCAAGAGCAATGGTAAGACACCATATGAGATTTGGAAAGCTAAGGTTCCAAGAATCTCATACTTTCGTGCTTTTGGTTGTAAATGCTTCATCCATAACAATGGAAAGTCTAAGTTGAGGACTTTTGATGCTAAGGCAGCTGATGGGATATTCCAACACTTCCAAAGCATTCAGAGTCTTCAATAAGACAACTCTTTGTGTGGAGGAGACTCCTCATGTGGTATTTGATGAATTGCATACTATCTCAGATAAAGTGAATCAAATTGCATATGATCTAGATAAAATTGAACTAACTAAAATTAAACATAGGACAATCTATCTGCCTAGTTTTGATTCAGATTCAGATGATGAAGAATCCCCATCTGAGATTCAGAAGGCAACCCCTCTTCAGGTTCCATCTGAGGAGACACCCTTGACATCATCTGATCAGCCGTGGTCAGTAGATGAAGGGGGAACGTCTGCTCAGGAAGAATCATTTGAGTTACCTACTGAGTCTACAGATGAGGGTACTTCAACTCAAGCAGGCAAGAGGATGAGAAGTTATCATCCAGCTGATCAGATCATTGGGGATCCATCTAGTAGTGTTCAGACACGAACAATGTTAGATTCCCAAAGTATGTTCAGCTGTTATGTGTCACTTCTCGAGCCTAAGTCTATTGAGGAGGCTCTATCTGATTCAAACTGGATAACAGCCATGCAGGAAGAACTGCATCAGTTTGAAAGGCAAAATGTTTGGGAACTGGTGGACAGACCCTTACATAGAAAGATTATAGGCACCAAATGGGTGTTTAAAAATAAAACTGATGAAAACAACATTATTGTTCGTAATAAGGCAAGATTGGTAGCTCAAGGTTACTCACAGTCTGAGGGGATAGACTATGATGAAACCTATGCTCCAGTTGCCAGATTAGAAGCAATAAGGTTGTTTTTGGCATTTGTTGCTTATAAATCTTTCAAAGTCTTTCAGATGGATGTCAAGTCTGCCTTTTTGAATGGTGTGTTACTTGAAGAGGTCTATGTAGAACAGCCCCCAGGGTTTAAGATCAATAATAAGGTATATAAACTCCATAAGACTCTCTATGGACTGAAGCAAGCACCCAGGGCTTGGTATGATACCCTGTCTGAATTCTTGATATCAAAAGGTTTCTCAAAAGGTAAGATAGACAGAACTTTGTTTAGAAAAGAAATAGATGGTAACATCTTGTTGGTTCAAATTTATGTGGATGATATCATATTTGGTTCACCTAATCTGACCTTGTGTGAAGAGTTTAGTGTTCTCATGAAGAACAGGTTTGAGATGTCTATGATGGGAGAATTGACGTACGTTCTAGGCTTGCAGATTAAACAGACGAGTAAGGGCATATTCATACATTAGACTAAGTATGCTAAGGACCTTATAGATAAATTTGGGATGAATACTAGTAGGGAAATTAAAATACATATGGCAACTAACTTCTCTATGGATTCAGACGAGCAGGGGATACCCACGGATGCAACGAAGTATCATGGACTGATTGGATCTCTTCTCTATCTCACTGCAAGTAGGTCAGACATAGCCTTTATAGTTGGGGTATGTGCAAGATTTCAATCAAATCCCAAGAAAACTCATCTAGAAACGGCTAAGAAAATCCTTAAATATCTTAAAGGGACTTTGCAGGTTGTGTTGTGGTACCCATCTGATGACAACTTCGAGCTATCAGGATATTCAGACTCGGATTTTGGAGGCTGTAAAATTGATCGGAAATCCACCTCTGGAACTTGTCAATTTTTAGGCAACAAATTAATTTCTTGGTTATCTAAGAAATAGACATCTGTTGCAACCTCCACAACTGAAGCTGAATACATGGCAACAGGTAATTGTTGCTCTCAGCTCCTCTGGATTAGTCAGCAGCTTAGGGATTATAATATTCTAACGTCATCTGTTCCTATTTACTGTGATAGTAATAGTGCAATAGCTATGACATACAACTCTGTCTTACATTCTAGGTGTAAGCATATAGATATCAGACATCACTTCATTAGAGATCATGTTGAAAATAATGACATTAGAATAGAAAAGATAGCTACTGAATCTCAGAGAGCAGATTTTCTTACAAAACCCTTAGCTGAATCTAGATTTAAGGAACTATGTTTAGAGTTAGGATTACTTGATGCAACCTTAGCTGATTTTTAATTACTATCGCTTGTATCTTGTACTTTCTTTCTTTCTTTCCTTTCTTTAAATCTTGTCTAGAAAGAATTATCAAACTTGATATGTGTCAAAGGACAATCACAGAGCTGATATCATTGATCTCCTTCTTAAGAATCAAGAATCAAGGATTAGTCATATTGACCTTATCTGACTTGACAATTGCTTATCTGACATCAAGTAAATCAGACAAGGACACAATAGTCAGCTGATTTCCTCAAAACAGATGACTAATTGCATCCTATCTGACTTACTTTGGCTACTAATGGTTTCTTAAGTTAGTGTATCTGCAGGAACAGGTAAAAGGATCAACATTGTTAGATCAACTTGAATACTCTAAAACTAATGAACCTCCTCATCTGATTCACCCCTTCTTTATTTTCTTCAAAAAGCTTGTTTTCAAAATCATTCTCACAGCTCATCTATTTTAAAACTTTTCAGATGAGTTGATTTTTGAAAACCCAGCTGAGTCTGATATTCTTATACACTAGTAATATTTGAATATAAGACTAGGTCTATTTAAAATAAAAAGTGTTGTTTAACTCTTCTTAGATTTTGTTTTAAAAAGGAATGAAGCTAGGTTGTCTTTTGGAAAATTCAGACAAGGTCATTTCTCAGACGAATTCAAAACCTTGTTTGTTTTAGTAAACCTTTGTGCAAATAAAGGTAAACCTAGGGTTACGTCAGGTATACTTACTTCTTTGGATAAAGTAACCCTTCAACCAGAAAACCCCTTGCCAGAATTTTGGATTTCTGCATGTCTAGTTATAACTTTTCCAAGTATCTTATTTATATAAAATATGTTTAATGATATATTTGTTGATGTACAATAAATTATAAATGTTGAATCAAGAAGTTTTGATGAGTTAAAAGAAGCAGCTCAGCTGATCAGACGACCTGAAGAACAGCTAAGTTGAAGCTAGGTTGATCAGACGGGGTCGAGAACCAATCTAATCAGTTGAGATCTAGTCATCTGCAGGAGATAAACATGAAGAGCTCAGACGAGGTCAAGATAAGCTGAGTAGAATAAGAAAGGTGAATCTTCACCGAGTCATCTGCAGACGAGGAAAACAAGGACAGCTGAGGACTAGCAGTTTTTCAAGATTAAGTTTGTTAAAGCAGTTTCCAGTTTGTTAGAACTAACTAACAAACTAACTGTCTTTTTAGACTTATAAATAGATCTAGGCACTTTATTTTTATAGAACACTTTACTGAACACAATATACACAGATTTCATAAGTCATTCTCTAAAATCACAAGTTTTCAAATCACAAGATTTTTTATATAGAATTTTTCAAGTGTTTATAGAACACTTCACTTCACATCTTCATAAATACATCTTATTCTTAGAGTTAGATTCCAGAAGTTTGATTAGAATTTTTGAAGAGTTGAAAATCAAGTTGTAATTTGTAAAGATTGTAAAGTAAGTAAGTAAGCAGCTAGTGGAGACCCTTCTTCAAAGTTTGAAGGAGGAGAGTGGATGTAGGATTGTTCTAATCCGAACCACTATAAAATCTGGTGTTCTTTACTGCTTTCATTTATCTTTCTGTTCAATTTACAATTTATTGTTCAAAGTCTAATTTCAGAATCTTAGCTAAAATCTGAATATCAGTGTTGCTTTTGATCTTGTTAAAAGTTGAGTTTAAAATTGTTTTCCGCTGTGTTAATCTGTTTCTTTGAATTGATTTTGGAAAGATTCGAAAAATCTACAAAATCTATTCAAACCCTCCCCCCCCCTTCTAGATTTTGTTCTAGAAGGCTAACTCAAGGTTTTATTCAACTCAACATTCCGGGACCAACAATAAATAAATTTTTTATAATTAAGTTATAAATAAATGTAATTGAAAAATTACAAATAGGTTTAAGAAATTAAAAATTCAAATTATAAATAGATTAATGTTCAAATATTTTTGTACGTGTGTTCAATTTTGAATCTATTTTGTAATTAGACTATTTATTTTGAACCTATATATAAATAGCCCTATTTTTTTAATCTATTTGTAATTAGACTATTTATTTTTAGAACACATTTAGTTACATTAAAAAACAAATAAAGGAGAATAAATAAGAAAAAAAAAAGAATATATATGAACTTGCCTGCCTTACCTACAGATACAGTAAACCCAGATTTGAGATGAAAAATGTACTTTGCAAATGATACTGGGTATTAGAGCTAGACGTAGGTTTCGAACCCGCAACCTCCAGTGTGCTCGTGCATAAGGGGATTGCACTTTACCGTTTGGACGAATTAAGTGATTCATTATATTATCCTTTTAAATATATATATATCATATAATGTTAAATATTTTATGTATTCAATTTATAATTGTTATTATTATTACATATATAATTAAATTGTCAACTATATATTAATTATATATTATCATGTGTATAAATATGTACCCTTAAACAATTAAAACTCATAAATTCTTTTTTTTTTAATATTGTATTTTTCTATATTACATTAAAAAATTTGTACTTATAAAAAAAATTAAAGTTATAACTTATCATAATCATACTGAAATAAACACAATAGAATACTAGGCGACCCAAAATAATAAAAAATAACTAAATAAAAAGACACATTTCACACTTTTTTGTACAATTTATTAGTTATAAATTAGATATTAGAAATGAGTTTGGCAAGAATTTTTTTTCTATTATAATAATAATATTATTATTATTTATTTTTGTGAAGATTTGTAAAGTAATGCAATTTAGTATTGAAAATAAAATTTCTACATGAATTTTGATCAATGAGCACACTAGTTTTATCCCACATTGAGTGGGAAGAAAAAATGAACAAAGTATTGGGGGTATAAAATAAAGAGTAGTTTCTCACTCTCACTCACTACAAACCTTATCCAACATCGAGTGAAAATGAAAACTGAACACAATTATTGAGATATAAAATGAGGAATAGTTTCTTACTCTCACCCACTACAAGTTTTATCCCACATCGAGTGGGGAGGAATAATAAACATAGTTATTAGATTATAAAATGAGTGGTAGTTTCCAATTCATTTGTGAGCACTAAGTAATTTCACATATAAGTTTAATATTAAAAAAAAAGTTTGATGAACTCACATTGAACTAATGAATTTTAAATTTTTATTTTTTAAATTAACGGGGGAGGGGGGCTGGCCCTTGTTAATTTTATTGGGCTTGTGTTAACGAGGAGGGCTGGCCCTCGTTAACTTTCAGAATGTACGAGCCGAGGGGTAGCGCTCTCGTTAAGCCCCGATGGGCCTTGGTGAGGGGTCGTGCCCTTGTTAAAGTGGGCCTACCGATGGAAAAACCCTCGTTAGTTAACGAGGGGCCCCTCGCTAAAACTGTTGTTAAATGTATCCCTCATCTACGCCGTCTTTAACTAATGAGGGTTTTAAAACCCTCGTTAATTGCTCTATTTAAAATTCCCTTTTTTTGTAGTGTAATAATCACTCAAAACAAATGATGGTATTACCATCGCTTATATTAAGGAGTCGTTTGGTAAAGAAGAGTTGTTGTATGGCCGATAGTGTATCTATCCGATTAATGATCTCAATAGTGATAAAGATAATTAATCTCACCGACTTGGGGTGAAGAGTTATCGGTGCTGCACAATGCATTATCTTGGGCTGAAGCTGTGACGCCCTAGTTTATAAAGACTTCAATTTTAAATAAATATTTGAAATTAAAAGATTTGAGGCGCCAAATTTAATTTTTTAAATAATGAAATGATAAACTTTATAAAAGAGTTAACATCTAATTTTTCAAAAGTGAAATAATATTACGGCGGAAACGTAACCTTAAAAGAATTTTATTATAAAAATAAGTTTGCAACCACTAAGTACAATTTAAGCAATTTGATAATTTAATAAGAAATATTTTGTAAAAACACATTATTTATTAGGTTGAACATAAATATATTTATTTTAATAAAAAGTAAATAGAAAACATAAACACGATGTCTCCATCACCACGCTTTCGTTGCGCCCTCTGATTAGCCTGAAATGGGGTTTAATGGGGCTGAGTATGCAAACACACTCAGTGGGGTTAAGTTATTCAAAATTAAATACTAGAATAAACACTTAAGACATCAATGCCAAGTAAATAACATTTACATAAACTTTGTCAACATTGCCATTAATATTTTGCCACTTTGCCATTGATACTTTGCCAACTTTGTCAATATTGAAATGGAGTTGTAAGCCTTCCCAAAGCTCTTTTTAAGGACCCTGGTATTCTCACACGTAGAACAGAGTACGGCAGGTTAAACCCGAAGATCCGTCAATCCTGGACCCCATTAGGGCCCCTGGCTATTAGACTTTGCCATTGAGCACGGCGGGAAACACCCGAAGACCTGTCAGTCCCGGACCTCATAAGGGCCCCTAGCTATTAGAATAACATGGAAATGAAATCACATAGCAGACAACTCAACAATTTATATCAAATATTTAACATTGAATAAACATGCAAATTCTACTAACCACTGTAGAGAATAGTGCAATAAAAAACCCACCTCAAGAAAATAAGTGCTAGAAGCAAATTGTGATAGCCCTGATCAAACTAATCCTCGTAACATTCGTCACCTAGCATTAATAATTATTTACATTTAATATAAATTTGAGTATCGAATTGCAAAAATTTCAAGTAGTTGGAGACTTAATTATAAATAATTATAAATTAATTTAGGATAATTCAAATCCCTAAATTAAAATCTATAGATATAATTCTTAATAGAATTAAATAAATAAATAAAATAATAATAATAATAATAACAACAACAACACACAACTCACGCCACACACACAGTAAACACACGCACACACTAACACCAATTCACAAACACGTACCCCGTCAAAAAAAAAAAAAAAAAAAAATTCAACACAACAATACACTAACAACCACACACACATCAACACACATATACATAGCTCACACACATACGCGCACATATACACTACACACACAACACTACACACAGTACACACACTGCACACAAATAAATCTATATATATATATATATCTATATATATATATATATATATATATATATATACACATAATTAATATCATTTGAGGGGTAAAAAAAATATATATAATATCTCATGTACATCAAATTAAACATGGAGATGCAGTAGAGAATAAAGAGATAATATAGTATTGATCATATTAATTAAATCAAGACTAGGAATTAAAAAGATTTTGGTAGAATGAAAATACCGTTATTCTTGAGATAATGAAAAGTTGCTGCCGTTGTTGAAAGTTATGATTTTATTTTTGTATGTGTAATTTTTTAGGGTAAAACTCTTATATAAATAAATATTAGGCATGAGCTTGAGCTTGGACTTGAGTGAAATAAAGATTAATATTTAAATATTAAGAGATTTTAAAATCCTTTATTTAAAAGATTTAGGAATCTAAAAATAGGGAAGAAAATATATTTTCTAGTGAGAAAAATTAGGCATTTGTATCTCATGTAAAGTAAAAGATTTTTTTTAGAAAATAATGAAATTAAAAGATATTATTTATTAAAACTTGCAAGATATTAAAAATATTTAATTTTAATAAAACTCAATATTTTGAAATTAATAAAGATAATAAATAATACTAGAAAAATTAGGGGTATTACATAAGCATATATCTTGGGCCTAATAGATATATAGCAAATAGCTCACATGGACCGATAAATGTCTAATCTTGGCCCTATCTTCATCACCAAACGGGGTCTAAGTTGTAATTAACTCTTCATCTTGGTTAAATGATACTCTTCATCTTAGTTAAATGATACCATAATCAAGGATGCAAATATCGCGATATATCGCGGATATATCGCAAAAAATGAAGTTGGAATACGGATATTAAGGGGAAATGTATTTTTTCCCGGATATATCGCGAAAATATCGCAAAATATCGATATTGATATCCATATCGATCAGGCGTAGTGTATTTTTTCCCGGATATCGCGGAAATATCGCAAATTTTTAAAAAATCGCAATTTTTTTTAATTTTTTTAATTTTTTTTAAATTTTTTTTTCATTTTGTTTGTTTCCCACTTGTTTTTCCCCAAAAAAGAGAATCACATATGTCTTCAATTTGATATTAATTGTATTGTATCATGTATATTTAGCCATTTTATATTGTATTGTGTATTATATTGTCACTTATTTTGCATCAGACAGTATTTATATAATCTATTATCCATATGGTTGCTTTAAAAATATAATTTTATTGTAATTTTTAATGGAATATGTGCATAATAACATGTTATAATAATTTCTGAAATATCTTGTTAAATTTCCAAGATTTTAATAAAGTTTCCGTCATTTTTTTCAATTTTTTGCAATATCGATATGCGATATCGATATATCCATCGATATATCCGTAAAATTAAAATTGCGATATTTATTGCGATAGCGATATTTTCATCCTTGACCATAATATTTTTACATGCTGTATTAAATACTCCAAATTAAAAGAAATTTCATTTTTCAATACAGTTGGGGCATTTAAGGGTCTTTTCCAATTTCCAGAACTTTCCTCCATTTCTCTCTAATTTTCTGGGTTCAAATATCTAAAAAAGCCGAATAAAATTTAATTGGCATAATTGTATTTTCCTAAACGTTAGCTTTAGTATAAATAAATGGCAAAGTGAGATGTCAATATATTTTATTGAGAAATTGATTTTAAATTATTAATTATTTTTATTAAATAATACTAGTTGATAAAAATATAATTTTTCATTAGAAAAATATATTAATTGTAAATTAGTTTTACGATAAAATTGATTCTTAATTTTTGTTTTCTAAGAATTAACTTTAATGTAATAGGTAATATCCTTAAATCAAATTTTCTTTTCTAATTCGTACTTAATATAAATAAATAATTTTTGTTTTCCCATAAAAAATATAATTCAAATCAATTAAGTTCTTTTTATACATATAAAGCACATTTCTTTTTTCTCCACTTTGAAATTTTGCATTGTCACGACTCTTGTGAGTTTTATGGTATGTCCCCTAATTGAATCTCTTTACTGTGTTATATTTTTTTATTTTTCTTTATACGATAAGTTTGAATTTAAATTTTGTTGTTAAATTTATTTTGTTATTCATGTATTAAATAAGAGTCTCATACATTATTGTATTCAACTTCCACTTCCCATATATTCACTTTTTGTTGCTTTGCTCAAATCAAATGTTTTTTTATTATCAACAAGTGTCAATTTATTTTTATCTTCCCAACTTATTGTTATTCAATTCTCTTTAATAAGATTTTATTGATTCTCTTATTTATAATAACTCATATACTCAATACACGATGTACATTTTTTTTATCAAATGATTATTATAAATTCTCTAGAACCCTTAACAATATTTTTAAAGTTTTTCTAAAAAAAAATGTAATTTTTGAAGATTTCTAAAAAAAAAAAAAGTAATTTTTAAATTTTTCCAAAAACTCATGAGCTGTCTTCTCCTTCGAAGAATATGAATGTCAATTAAAAAATAATAAAAATTTAAATTAAGGATTATTTTGTTTTTTTTAGAAGTCTCAATTTGTTTGTATCTTCCCAACGTATTGTTATTTAATCTTACTATAATTAAAAAGTCTCAATCGGGTGTTCTCCTTTAAAACTTAGGTTTTTATAGAACATTTGCATGAAATTGTAATAAATATAGATGTAAACACAAATTTTCGTATTTAAATAAATAAATAACGACAACGGAATTACAAAAATAATTTAATTTAAATCAAACGATTGTTCGGTACAATCTCTAGAAATTCCTCTGATTCTCTCTTCGTAGTTGACTTTTACTTGACTTCCAAGTTTGTCGGGGTTGAAACCGTTGTCGGAACTGACTGTTGTTGATGAACTTCGGAGGAGAAAACGCCGATCGGAGGGGCTTAGCACCTTGATCTTGGATCAAACGTCGTCTTTGACAAAGAACTTGAAAAATTCTACAGGAGAAACGCCAATCGGGGGTTACCTGACTTGATCTGCAGAGCTCGAAGTCCAGTGTGTTCCAATATTTTCTGTGTGTTTATGTGTGTCTGGAATGACCTGAATGAGACCGTATTTATAGATGGTGAAAACCCTAGGTTTGACGGGCCTGACCTGTTTAACCGGGGAATATTCCTGGAATCTACAAATTTATGCTTCCATGATTTGATTTGTTAGATCTGATACGATTTGCTGGGCCTTTAGAAGCCTGATATGATTTGTGTTGGTCCCGATTAGTTGAGTAGATTAGGTAAAACGAGTATCAGCCTTCTAGGAAAAATCTAGAAGGGGGGTTGAATAGATTTTTCAGATTTTTCAAATCTTTCGAAATTTATTCAAAGTACCAAAGTGACACAGCGGAATTCAATATTAATCTCAACTTTTAATAAGATCAAAAGCAACACTGATATTCAGATCTTAATTTTAATTCTGAAATTAAACCTTGAACAATAAATTGTAACTTGAACAGAAAGATAAATGAAAGCAATAAAGAACACCAGATTTTATAGTGGTTCGGATTATAACAATCCTACATCCACTCTCCTTCTCCAAACTTTGAAGAAGGGTCTCCACTAGCTGCTTACTTACTTACTTTACAATCTTACAACTTACAACTTGATCTTCAACTCTTCAAAAATGCTAATCAAACTTCTAAAATCTAACTCTAAAAATAAGAAGTGTATTTGAAGATGTGAAGTGAAGTGTTCTATAAACACTTGAAATATTTTTGAAACTCTTTTGAAAATACTTTGTGAACTGAATAGTGAATAGTGTGAAAAATCAGATTTGCATAAGTGTGTTGAAAAATAAAATCTAGACCTATTTATAAGTCTGAAAAGACAGTTAGTTTGTTAGTCAGTTCTAACAAACTAAAAACTGCTTAACAAACTTAATCTTGAAAACTGCTCTTGACCTCAGCTGATTTTTCCTACTCGTCTGCAGCTGACTTGGTGAAGACTCGTCTTTCTTATTCTACTCAGCTTGTCTTGACCTCGTCTGAGCTCTTCATGATCATCTCCTGCAGATAACTAGACTTGAGCTTGTCTCCAGATGACTTGCAACCTCTGATCTCCATCTGATCTAACTAGTCTTTGACTTAGTCTGATCAGCTTAGGATGAGCACCTGATCTTTTTCTACATACTTTGTCTGCTTATCCAGATTGATCTTTTAACTCATCAAAACTTTACTTGATCTAACAATTTCCCCCTTTTTGATGAAGTTAAAACCTACAAGAAAGAGACACACTCACAGCTGAAGTTAGTTTAGAGTTAATCAAGATTTATTAATTAGGTACATCAGAACACATTAACACTTTGATCAGATTCACAAAGCAAAAACTTAAAAAAAACTTTTAAGTCTTAGTACTTAGAAAATTTTTAGACTTAGAAAAATTTTGAGAACTTTAACTCTGAGAAGATAACTTTCTCAGATGACTTATACTTAGAAAAATTTTAAGTTTTTCTTAAAGTAGGAAAAAAACTTTAAGAAAATAAGACAAGTAATTCACAAAAGTCCAGATATATTCATTCACAAATTTACAGATTTACAAAAATCAAAAGATAAAAAGATAAGGAAAAGAGAATGATCCTATTTTCAGATTCCCCACTGATTGGCTTCAGAAATGGCCAACCAGGTAAAGACTCTCTTCCTCAGCTTTTTGAGCTCCTCTTCGTCTTTCAACCCAGACTCCACTTCGGCTTTGGCAATGATGCCTTTGATCCAGTTCATGTCTACAGAGCCGTCTGGATTGGTCTTGGGCCTGCCCTTCTCATAAGCCGGAGCACAAAGATCAGCATTGAAGAACTTGTCTGCTTCCACCAGCAACCTCTGATATAGATCTTTGTCCTCCTTCTCTATCCACTCATGCCACCTTAGGTCCTCGTCTTGCGCTGCTGAATCAGACCCCTTCAAGATGTACCAGTGGTACATCCATCTGGCGTCCAAATTCTTTTCCTTGTACTCTTTAAAGAGTTTGCCAGCGACGACCTTCGGCGGATTAAGTGTCCTGTGATAGGGCCTGAAATCAGCTTCATCTGCCTCCTTCATTTCCCACTTCCTCACATCCCTGCTCCATCTCATTTCCAGTCCCTTGCTCTTCTTCTTCAGCTTCTTTCTTTCCCTTTCTCCATAGAAAGCCTGCTCTCTCATGATCATGCTGATCTATTCCTCAGGTAAGTTAGAGTAGTCAGACTCCCTCTTTCTTTTCTCAGAAACTGTGAGCTTGGGACTAAGAACTTTAGGATCCTCCACCAGCTTCCCCTTCCCCTTTCCTTTTACCTCAGCTGCTGCTTTTTCAGATTCTTTTATTTTCGCCAGCAGCTGAGCAGACTTGTCTTCTTCCTCCTTCTTCCTTCTCTCCTCATCTTCCTTCAGAGCCTCCTCGAGTTGACTGACCCTCAGCTGAAGTGCAGCCAGCTCATCAGATTTAATGCGATCTTCCTCCCTGGCTGCCTCCAACTCAGCTGTGCTGGCTTTTGTGTTGACCTTGCTCCTCGTCTCATCCACCACAGCTGTGAGTGCCAACTCTCTTTCTTTTACTTCATTTTCCCCCTTTTTGACTTCATCAGCCAAGGCAGTCTGCTTCGTCTCCAGATCGTTGCATTTAACCCTGAAGTCTGACTTGTCCAAAGCTAACGAGTCCACCACTATTGCATTGTACTCAGATACTTGAGTTTTCAGCCCATGCACTTCTTCCTCCTCCATAGCTGTCACTTTCTCGGCAAGAACAGATTTAGTAATAGAAGTAATCTTTTTAGTTAGATTTACCTCTACTTCCCGCATGTTCGTGATCATTGCCTCAGTGACTGCCTTCACCATCTTTTTTGTTCGTCTCTGCAGCTTCTTCTCAAAGGCCTGCTTCATCTTTCTCTCCATTTGGGCGATTATAGAAGTTATAGCTGAGGTGGGGCTTAAGTCACTTTCCTCATCCTCAGATGAGGATTCGGAAGAGGAAGAAGTGGGAGTGTGAAGTTCAAAAATTTGGGGGGGAGGAACGGGTGAGCTCATCTGAATGTCCTCTAAGAAGGAATAAGAGGTGACATCTATCTCAGGTGGGGGTGTGGTTAGAGTTGGAGAAGTGAAGTGTTGAGTTTCAGGTGGGGTTGGGGTGGATGTAGTGGGTAGCTCAATTTGTGGAGAGATGGTGGGAGTTGAGGTGGTTTCAGGTTGGGTAGGGATGGGGACAGATTCAGTTGTGGTTATGACAGTTTCAGCTTGAGTTTGGACTGTATGGGGCAACTGTGGCTGTTTCAGAGGCTCGGAGGTGCCAGCTGGACACACCTCTTCATTGCCAGGTGGAGATTGAGAGAGAGAGAGAGATGAAGTAGTACCTTCCTCCTGAATGGGGGAGAGTGCAGCTTCCTTGGCTGGAGAAGATGGGACATCCAGCTTCGCAACCTCAGCTGCAATCTCCAGAACAGGAACTTCATCGGGCAGGAGGGTAGAGGCTTCCGTCTGACGACCAGAGCTGCCGGAAGATTCAGACGTCCTGGAGGACCTCCCCTGAAGAATAAACTGGTTATCTTCATCAGAGTCCTCATCTGTCTGTTGACTGGTAGCAGGTTCAGACGGCTCAGCAACTGGTGCCTTTTCTGAGGCTCTGACCAGCCTCCTCCTCGACCTCCTCCGTGTTGGGGATCTTACAGAAGTTGCTGCCTCCTCAGCTGTTACTTCCACAACAGCTAGATCCTCGGCTGGTTGAGCTTCTTCAGCTGGCACGGCAACTTCGGCTGCTGGTTGAGGTTCAGCTGCTTGCCTCTGTCCCACCGCGGCTGCTAGCTGCTCTCTATACCTTTGTGCATCATCAGACTCATCATCCGAGTCAGGCAGCCCTCCTATCCTTTCATCCTTCGTCAATAAGCCTTTTTGCATTGAATATTTTTTCAGTCCTTCCCTTGTTTCAAACCTCTTGTTTAGCCCTTCCATCAATACTGTGATTTTGTTGAACAGACTCACAGTTGAAGTGACTGTCCAGTCTCCTTCAGTTGGGTTAAACAACAACCTCAGCTTCTCCTCCTTCAACCTTCTAAACAATAAATCTACCCAATCAACCTGTACTCCATCAAAAATAGCTCTCATACAGCACAAACGTGACTTTGTCACTCCATCATGGGAGCTTTGATCTCCTAGGATTGACTTGATCACGATTGTCATGAGCAGCCTATATTTCCTCCTTAACATATGCTTTTTCAAATCCCTTCGTACCCCTCTGTAAGTGATCCTCGCAAAAATATCGAACGACTCCTCCCAATCATTCTCCTTATACGACAGAGGATTCACCTCTTCCATAGAAGTATCCAGAATCCTTGCAACATTCTCCTTTGAGTACTCCAGTTGAGTACCTTCAACAGTTGTTTTGAAGCCATTTTCTGTAAACTCACTTCTGGCAAGGAATTCTGCTCCAATGAAATCAGCAGTTTTGTTCTGCGGAGATTTGAACGAACAAAATCCTCGTAACCTTGAAGCTTCTAATAATTCGATAATCTCTCTGGATTCTCTGTCATTTGTAGTCTCAAAATCTACAAACATTTCAGCTTTGAGTTTATTTTTGACTGATTCTGAAAGCATTTTGAAATCAGAATTTGAGGAGGATATATAAGAGGGGGGTTTAGGAGTTTGAGAAGAAGAGGATGCCATTGATAAAATTTTGAGAGTAAGAAAAAAATTTCAGTAAATTTTGAGAACAGGGGATTGTGAAAGTAAAATTTTAAAACTGAAGAAGGTAAGTTTTTAAATGAGGGGGAGAGAGAGGGAAAGTTGGGAAATCGAAACGTGGCACGATCTCAGAGTTTTGATTTTGAACCGTTAATTGAAAAAACGCGTGTAAAACATCGACGGTTTTGCGAGAAAATCGCTTCGAATTCAGGCGCGTGGCTTTTACGCGTCTTGAATTGCGTAAAAAGTAACCGTTTAACCTACGGATTAGACGGATAATAGACTTGCTTTATCAGAAGTAATTAGTATACCTGACGTAAGCAATGAGATGTCTTACTTAGTACTCAGGTATTCTATTCCAGACTAGGTAAATGACAGACTTGGTCAAAATGACCGTGTCTTATATTTAAAAAATTTCCTCCTAGTCTGATTTTGAAACAAGACTTAACAAAGGATTTCAGTTTTAGTTACAAAGTATGATTTCTTGATATGTGAGACTTAAGAACTTTATTTGAAAACAAAGATTTTGAGGAGAAACAAAGATGAAGGTTTTTCGAATGAAGAGATTTATGAGACTAATCTGGTATACTTGTTCCCGCAAAACAAAACTCATCAAAACTATTAGTAGTCGGGGTAGATCGGATAGGGTGCGAGGTAGTCATCATTTTGTTTTAGAAATCGGGTGACTATTGTGCCCTAGTCTGATTTACCAAATGTCAGATAAGTAATCATCAAGTCAGATAAGGTCAATATGACTAATCCTTGATTCTTGATTCCTAAAAAGGAGATCAATGATATCAGCTACCTGATTGTCCTTTGACTCATATCTAGTCTGATAATTCTTTCTAGACATTGATTTAAAGAAAGGAAATAATCAGAAATAAGGAATACAATAAACAGATGCAATCAAATTAGAAACCAGCTAAAGATGCATCAAGTAATCCTAATTCTAAGCATAATTCTTTAAACCTAGACTCAGCTAACGGTTTTGTAAGGATGTCTGCTCTTTGTGATTCAGTGGCTATTTTCTCAATCCTAATGTCATTTTTCTCAACATGATCCCTAATGAAATGATGCCTAATATCTATATGCTTACATCTAGAATGCAGAACAGGATTGTAAGTCATTGCTATTGCACTATTACTATCACAGTAAATAGGAACAGCTAATGTTTGAATATTATAGTCTCTAAGCTGTTGACTAATCCAGAGGAGTTGAGAGCAACAACTTCCAGCTGCCATGTATTCAACTTCAGTTGTGGATGTGGCAACAGATGTCTTTTTCTTGGATAACCAAGAAATTAATTTGTTGCCTAAAAATTGACAAGTTCCTGAAGTGGATTTCCTATCAATCTTACATCCTCCAAAGTCTGAATCTGAATAACCTGTCAGCTCAAGGTTGTCATCAGCTGGGTACCATAACCCTACTTGTAAGGTTCCTTTGAGATATTTTAGAATTTTCTTAGCCGTCTCCAGATGAATTTTCTTGGGATTAGACTAGAATCTTGCACATACCCCAACTGCAAAGGCTATGTCTGGCCTACTTGCAGTGAGATAGAGAAGAGATCCAATCAGTCCACGATACTCCGTTGCATCGGTGGGTATCCCGCTCATCCGAATCCATAGAGAAGTTAGTTGCCATAGGTATTTTAACTTCTCTGCTAGTAGTCATTCCAAATTTCTCAATCAGATCCTTAGCATATTTAGATTGATGTATAAATATACCCTTACTCATCTGTTTAATCTGTAAGCCTAGAAAGTATGTTAATTCGCCCATCATTGACATTTCAAACCTGTTTTTCATGAGAATGCTAAACTCTTCACATAATTTCAGATTAGGTGAACCAAAGATTATGTCATCTACATAAATTTGAACTAATAAGATGTTAGCATCTACTTCCTTTCTAAACAAAGTTCTATCAATCTTGCCTTTTGAAAAACCATTTGATGTCAAGAAATCAGATAAGGTATCATATCAAGCTCGGGAGCTTGTTTGATCCATATAGAGCTTTGTTGAGTTTATAGACATTGTTATTGATCTTAAACCCAGGAGGCTGCTCCACATAAACTTCCTCAAGCAACACACCATTAAGGAAGGCAGACTTAACATCCATTTGAAAGACTTTAAAAGATTTATATGCAGCAAATGCCAAGAACAACCTTATTGCCTCTAATCTCGCACTGGAGCATAGGTTTCATCATAGTCTATCCCCTCGATTGTGAGTAACCTTGTGCAACCAATCTTGCCTTATTTCGAACAATAATGTTGTTCTCATCTATTTTGTTTTTAAACACCCATTTGGTGCCTATAATCTTTTCGTGTAAGGGTCTTTCCACTAGTTCCCATACACTTTGCCTTTCAAACCGATGCAGTTCCTCCCGCATGGCGATTATCCGATTTGGATCGATAGAGCTTCCTCAATAGACTTGGGTTCAAGAAGCGACACATAACACTGAAAAGACTTTCGAGTCCAAAGATCATTCGTGTGTCCGTACACTACTCGATGGGTCTCCTATAATCTGATCGGATGGATGGTAGCTTCTCATCCTTTTGCCTATGTGAGGAGTAGGATCCTCATCTTGAGTCTCGCAGGCAACTCCTCCGACTCAACCTCGGTGACATTCCCCCTTCATCACCGACCCCCGCCGATCACCGACGTCAAGGGTGTATGTTCTCGATGGAGTCTCGATCGAAGTTGTCTTCCGATTATCGATGGGGATTCTTCTTCATCGATTCTCGAATCAAGACTAGGTAGATACACAGTTCTATGTTTAATCTTGGACAGTTCAATTTTATCTAGACTTTTAAATTTGATTCACTTTATCTCGAGAAAGAATACAACTCATCAAAAACAACATGAGGGGTTTCCTCCACACAAAGGGTTGTCTTGTTAAAAACTCTAAATGCCTTGGAAGTGTTAGAATATCCCAAGAATATTCCATCAGCTGCCTTAGCATCAAAGGTTCTTAACTTAGATTTCCCATTGTTATGGATAAAACACTTACAACCAAAAGCTTTGAAATATGAGATTCTTGAAATCTTACCCTTCCAAATCTCATATGGAGTCTTACCCTTGTCTTTAACAACTAAACACCTGTTCTGGGTATAGCAAGCTGTGTTGATGGCTTCACCCCGTAACTCGTGGGGGTATCATACTCGCCTAACATGCTCCCGGGGCCGCTTCCTTCAAAGTTCTATTCCTTCTTTCAACCACTCCATTGTGTTGAGGGGTTCTTGCTGAAGATGTCTCATGAATAATTCCACACTCATTGAAAAAGTTAGATAAACAGGAATTCAAAAATTTTGTGCCCTTATCACTCCTTATTTTAATATTATTAACACCCTTTTCATTCTGAATCTGTCTGAACAGATCAGGGATCTTGTTCATAGTCTCATTTTTCTTGAAAAGGAATATAACCCAAGTGTATCTAGAAAAGTCATCTACTACAACAAGAGTATATTTCCTTCCACTGAAACTGAGAGGAGAAACAGGTCCAAACAGATCCAGATGAAGTAGTTGCAACACTCTTTCAGATGAAGAGGAGTTAATACTCTTAAATGAGTGTCTAGGCTGTTTACCTTTCTGACAAGCATCACATTTAAGATCAGTGGATAAAAGTTTTTCAGGTAATCCCTTGACAAGGTTCTTTTTATCCAGCTTACTAAGGGTCTTGAAATTCAGATGACTAAGCCTCTTGTGCCATAGCCAGCTGAGATCTTCTCCACCCTTAGCTATCAGACAAGTATCCTTGGGACAACTATTAAAGTTGGCCACATAGACATTACCATGTCTGAAGCCAGTTAAAAGTACCTTTTCTGAGGAATTATCTAAAATATCACATTTATCCCCTGAAAATTTGATAAGAAAACCTTTATCACAAAGCTGGGAAACAGATAACAGATTATGTTTCAAACCTTCAACAAAATATACCTCAGATACCTGAATATCCTTGATAATCAGAGTACCTACACCTTTAGTCTGACCACAATTACTGTCACCAAATAAGACTCTTGGACCATCAATACTTTGGAAATTTGATAACAGCCTCTTGTTATGGGTCATGTGTTGTGAACAACCACTATCAATGCACCATATAGAAGCTAAGATCTCTTTCTTGAGTGATGATCCCCGTGAATCCTGAAAAACAGATCAATTGTAAGGTACCCTAGTGATCTTGGGTCCTTGAAGGTCAAGTATCACTTTAGGTAACCAAATAAACATCTCATCTCTAAACAATAAATCAGACTCGGTTTTTCTACCAAATCTGTCTACAATTGTATCACTTTTGAAGGATAACTTGTTGTATTCAGATTTAGTAATTTTCCTAAACTTAGGAAATGTGGGATAACATCTGCTCCTTCCATCAAAAGGATTATAATAAGAATTTCTTCTTATTTTGGTTCTTGGGTTTCTCCTAGTCTGAGAAGGAGTCCTCATCTGAATTTTTGTTTTCAGACTGGGAGATGCAGTCCTTACTTGACTAGTTGGTTTCCAAGGACCAATTTTAACCTCTTTTGATTGATCAAATGCTTTCACAAATTTCCTAGGTTTTTGTACATCTGATTTATTATTTCTATCATAACCAAGACTGTTTTGTCATGGGATTTTCGAGAGGTATTAAAGATATGGTCTATTCTTGATTGTGAATTATTAAGTTGACTAATTTTGAACACTAGCTTCTCATTGTCTTTCTTAATTGATTCATTTTCAAAGACAGACTACTTCAAATTTGTCTTTTAAAGTTTTCAATTCATTTTCTAACCTTTCGGGTAAGCTGGCCGATGTACTAGCCTCACTGGGAAAACATTCCCCCTTGAATGTTTCCTCGGTTCGAACAGATTCATCACCGCTTGCCTTTAATTAGAATTTGAATTTGATCATTTAAAGCCAAATTCTCTGTCTCTAGTTGTTTATAAGCAGCCGAGAGATGTCTTTAAATCTCTCAATAATTCATGAATACTTGAGTTTGATCATGATCGATGCAGATCGACATGAATCATTATCGAGAAGATGAATAGTAGATTACCTCTTTAGCCATGAGACAGATTTCATCATCGATCCAAAATCGATGAGGATGATGATGATGATGATGATTTCTTTGGCTCCTTTTCTTCACCCAATAAAGCCCTTTGATCCGCAAACCTCCTCGTCTCTCTTCTTTTTCTTTTCTCCTCCCTTTCTTTAGGAGTCGGTTGAGGACAATCATAGCTGAAGTGTCCCGGCTTGTTGCATGTGTAGCAAGCATCACTCTGTCTCGATCTAGGCTGGAAGGATTTCTTCCCGACAGTGATCTCGTATCTTCTTGTCTCGCTTCTCGCTTTTGTCATCATCTCGTAGATTCATCTTCCTTTCTTCCCGATCACGGATCTTGATTTACCCTTTTCCCGTAAATCTCAATTTATTTCTTTTATACTTCATTCTCAATTTATCATACCTTTTTGGTGAGCAGAGCCATCTCGCTCCTTCAAAGATAGGTCAGCTCCCTGCTGACTCGGTCGACACCTTATCTTCTTTTCGACAAAGGCAATGAGACTTGGATGAGGTGCTCGACTCCATCTCATCCTCCTCGTCTTCTATTTGAATATCATATTCTAGAGCTTTAAGATGAGAAAACAAAGTATGGTGAGTAATAGAAGATAAATCTTGAGTAGCTTTAAGGATATTGGATTTCTCCTCCATCTCTTGGTTAATGATCTCGGAATCTTGTTATTAATCTCCTTTTTCGTATAATTCTTTCCAAGGTCATTTGCTTTGTTGAGAAGATTAGTCAACCTTACATCTAACTGATCCACAGACTCATTATCCTTCATTTTGAATGTCTAAAATGCATGCAAGACTGACTGTAGCTTGTTCTCTTTAACTTGTTCAGATCCTTCACATACATTTGCAAGGGTTTGCCACATTTCTTTGGCAGTTTTGCATCTCTTAACCTTCTCTATCCAATCTTTACTTAGAGTCTCAATGATTTCAGTTCGAGCTACTTGATCAAGATTGTGGACCTTTCTTTCATCATTTGTCAATTCGTAACTCTTTTTCTCTTGTATGCAGTCGATTCAGATTGGTGACTCGGCTCAGTCTTTAGTGCCTCCATGATAAAATTTTATAGGTCCCTCTTCAAGAACCTCTTCCATCCTATCATGAATGGCCTTAAGGTGATTCTTCATCCTAAATTTCCAATAATCATAATCTTCAATAGAGAATTCTGGAAGATTCCTAGACTTCTTGCTTTTTCCTGATGACATGATGAGATAAACAAACAAAATACTCCACAAACTAATTAGTAGCACTGTTAGTAGTAAATAAGAGAATGAAGAAAATCAAGATAATTTCAGAATCTTATTTAAGACCTAAAATCAATATCAGAACAGCTTAACACTGCTTTGATACCACTTGTTTGTCCCGATTAGTTGAGTAGATTAGGTAAAACGAGTATCAGCCTTCTAGGAAAAATCTAGAAGGGGGGTTGAATAGATTTTTCAGATTTTTCAAATCTTTCGAAATTTATTCAAAGTACCAAAGTGACACAGCGGAATTCAATATTAATCTCAACTTTTAATAAGATCAAAAGCAACACTGATATTCAGATCTTAATTTTAATTCTGAAATTAAACCTTGAACAATAAATTGTAACTTGAACAGAAAGATAAATGAAAGCAATAAAGAACACCAGCTTTTATAGTGGTTCGGATTATAACAATCCTACATCCACTCTCCTTCTCCAAACTTTGAAGAAGGGTCTCCACTAGCTGCTTACTTACTTACTTTACAATCTTACAACTTACAACTTGATCTTCAACTCTTCAAAAATGCTAATCAAACTTCTAAAATCTAACTCTAAAAATAAGAAGTGTATTTGAAGATGTGAAGTGAAGTGTTCTATAAACACTTGAAATATTTTTGAAAACTCTTTTGAAAATACTTTGTGAACTGAATAGTGAATAGTGTGAAAAATCAGATTTGCATAAGTGTGTTGAAAAATAAAATCTAGACCTATTTATAAGTCTGAAAAGATAGTTAGTTTGTTAGTCAGTTCTAACAAACTAAAAACTGCTTAACAAACTTAATCTTGAAAACTGCTCTTGACCTCAGCTGATTTTTCCTACTCGTCTGCAGCTGACTTGGTGAAGACTCGTCTTTCTTATTCTACTCAGCTTGTCTTGACCTCGTCTGAGCTCTTCATGATCATCTCCTACAGATGACTAGACTTGAGTTTGTCTCCAGATGACTTGCAACCTCTGATCTCCATCTGATCTAACTAGTCTTTGACTTAGTCTGATCAGCTTAGGATGAGCACCTGATCTTTTTCTACATACTTTGTCTGCTTATCCAGATTGATCTTTTAACTCATCAAAACTTTACTTGATCTAACAATTTGTTGGGCTTTAGAGGCCTAATTCGGATTATTGGACTTTAGAGACCCAATTCAGTTTATTGAACTTTAGAGGTCCAATTTAATTATTAGACTTTAGAGGCCAGTATGACTTATTGGACTTTGGAGGTCCAATTTAATTATTAAGCTTTAGAGACCCAATTCGATTTATTGAACTTTAGAAGTCCAATTTAATTTAACAAGCTTTAAAGACCCGATTTTATTTAATGGACTTAGAAGTCCAAATTGATTTATTAGGACTCAATACTTAGATTGAACCTAATTAATTTAATGGATCAATTAAATTATCAATTATTTATTATATTAGAAATTAAATGTATTTAAATTCCTAATAGATAATAAATTTAATTGATATTTAATATATAATTTTCACGTGTCATTTCTTGATTTGACAATTAAATTTTACTTTCTTACACTAGGTACAACTTATATGAGGTTTGATACGATATTTTGTGGCATAGCCCACTTCATACAAGCCCAGCCCATTTGATTAATGGGTATAGGGCAATTTGATTATTGGGCCATCGGACCAAGTTCCCTTGATTAGGGATGATTCAGAAGAGAGGTAGGGCCCACGGCCCAAATCCTTTTGATTTCGGACTTACCTGGAGCGAGGGTTGGGCCCTCGCCCCAATCCCGAGATTAACCCATGGATATGGATAATATTGAATGGGCTTGAGCCCACCTAGAGTGGATAACCGAAATAAGAGGTTGGCCCACTTCGGCCCACCTCCTTATGAGGATATCAGATTACTTATTCGAATGAAGAAGATCTTAACCGAATGAGAGATACTTGTGCCTCAAGAAGGGGAAGATTCCAGAATCTCCCTCAGGTACCGGAGGTGGGTAACCGCTTTACACAAGAAACAGAAAACATGTTCCTCCATGATGAGAACATGGCGGGAACACGGAGAAAACTAACGTACATGGTATGTAATTGATCACCTATATATTATGACTCGATACAGAGTAAGAGGTAATTGATTCTGATACTTCTGAATTACCCACCTCACTGAACTTTCTTGGGTTTTCTTGGTTTCTGACTTGAACGTCGGAGTGCCTACGCCAGAGAACCCTCCAGCGTGTTTTTGCAGGTTGTTTACGTGGACGAAGGTCAGCTTATCACAGCTTACTTGGGCTTTCATCACGTAAGGATCTAGGTGGGGAATTCGGCCCAATACAAAGGTACATTTCCTACGTATCATCTGGCACCGTCTGTGGAAAAAGAGAGTTAAGGCGTGAGTTTTACTTTCTTTTCACCAATTGAAAGAATGATGGGAGGTGAGCAAACACCTATGCCACCCATTACTTTGGTTCCAGGCCGAGGGAGGTCTGCATCCCCGGCCCCTATCCCTAGAGAAACTGTTATGGCTCCAGGGATGTCATCCCCTGTATCCAGCGGAAGGGCAGCAGCCCCTGCAGCTCCAATGGGAAGAGGAGGAGAGACTACTCATCACCATGCTGGAACCTCGGTCCCAGCTCAAGCAAGGATGGCTGGTGCCTCACCATCTGTTGGCAGGAATCCTGATGGGACTCCATCGAACGAAGGAGGTGGGATACCTACACCGGCCCCACCTCAAATTTCACCAGCACCGAGTGCAACCATTGTAATGACTAGAGAGCAACTTGATGAGATTGTTGCTAGAGCTGTAGAAAGAGTTATGGTTGGGGTCAGCATGACCCCACCTCTGAGTTTGGGAGGAGAAGGGCCTGGAGCGGACCGTGTCCATTCTCAGCTAGGAGGGAGTAGACATGAAGAACAATAGGATGATAGAAGACAAGCGGATGAATCCCAAACTCTGGAGGGAAATCAGAGAATGGGAGGAGCACGTGAAAGAGGACCGGCAGTACCTGGGAACAGGGTTGCTGATGAAAAAGGAGCTGGAGGGAGGAAGGGAACAGCCCCCCTTCAGCGTAAGAGTAAGATGGAAGATGTGGAAGAAGGAACGGGTGATACTCACCCTCGAGGTGTGAATGATCAGATTTTGTCCTTGAAAAAGCAAATGGACACCCTGAAACAGCAAATGGATAATCGGGTTAGTACAACTCGACCTGTTACTGGGTGTCAATTTTCTGATAATATTTTATAAGATGAATTACCTACTAACTTTAAGCCATTGAATTATGAATATGATGGTACAACTGACCCGTATGATCATCTTGTGAGATTTGAGAATTCTGCCCTCCTACATCGATATGGGGAGGGTGTGAAGTGCAGGATTTTTCTAACCACCTTGTCAAAGGCAGCTCAACAATGGTTTAGCCAGGTGGAGCCTAACTCCATCAGATCTTTCGAGGAGTTCAGCGAGTTGTTCCTACACCAGTTTGCTAGTGCTAGGAGACAACCCAGGGCAACCCTCACACTCTTTAATATGAGACAAGGAGAAAATGAAAGCTTGAGAGCCTTCATGAAAAGATTCAATCAGGCAGCCTTAGAAGTTCCGACTGACACTCCAGAGGTCAAAATCAACGCCTTTACCAGTAATCTCCGAGATGGGGATCTATTTTCCTCCCTGGCTAAGAAGCCAGTCAAAACATTCGAAGAGATGCTCCACAGGGCTGAAAAATATGTCACCCTGGAGGAGGTTTGAAAAGCAAAACGAGGAGAGGTCAAAACCTCAGGATCTGAGAAAAAGAAGGAGGTAACCGGGAAAGGAGGAGCCACCGTGAGTCCCGACTCACTCAAGCCAGGCAGGTTTGCCTCCAGAACGAAGTTTGAAAAATATACCCCATTGAAGCTGGAACCAGCGGAGGTATTAGATGTAGCAAATGATCATCCAGAGATGAAATTTCCATGGTCTCGAAATAAAGGCCCATTAAAATCGAAATCAGATAAGTTCTGTAGATTCCATAATGAATATAGCCATGACACTAACTCCTGTTTTCATTTGCATGATGAAATTGAATGGTTGATCCAAGCGGGTCATCTGAAAGAATTTGTTTATCGAGATCGAACTACCCCTAGGGGGCAGAAGAGAAAGGATGTTGACACCAAGACAGGAGATAAAGAGAAAGCACCAGAGAAAAACCGTGAGGAACGACCCTCACATCAGAGAGGGTTGATCCAGATGATTGTTGGAGGCCCAGCCGAAGGGGACTCATTCCGAGCCCACAAGGCAGGAGAGAGGGCTTTGAGAAGGGAACCGGGGACAGTCCCGTAGAAAGCTGAACCGAGGGAGGTGGGCCACATCAGATCCACCCCCGTATTCATTTCGGTCCAGAAGATGGTGGACAGATGGGAGATCCTCACAGTAGAGAGGGTTGATCCAGATGATTGTTGGAGGCCCAGCCGAAGGGGACTCATTCCGAGCCCGCAAGGCAGGAGAGAGGGCTTTGAGAAGGGAAGCGGGGACAGTCCCACAGAAAGCTGAACCAAGGGAGGTGGGCCACGTCGGATCCACCTCCGTATTCATTTCGGTCCAGAAGATGGTGGACAGATGGGAGATCCTCACAGTGATGCCCTCGTCATCACCACTGACGTAGCTGGGTATACTGTGGCAAGAATATTCGTAGACACTGGGAGCTCAGCAGACATAATTTTCCTCGATTGTTTCAGGAAGATGAACCTGAATGTGCAGTTGAAGCCAGTGGACACGGCTCTATATGGATTTACTGGGGGAGCTATCCACCCCCTGGGACAAGTAACTCTCCAGGTGGGGCTTGGCGAAGCTCCAGCAAGGAGGGTAATGATGGCTAATTTCTTGGTCGTAGATATACCTTCATCTTACAATATGATTTTTGGCAGACCTATACTAAACCTATTTCAGGTAGTTATTTCTACCTTTCACATGAAATTGAAGTTCCCAGTATAGGATGATGTTGGAGAGATGGTGGGAGACCACCTTCAGTCGAGGAAGTGCTATGTTGAAGCAGTCAAGATAGCTGATAAAGAGCTCCACCGTAACCTGGGTAGAGCCAAGGAGGGAGACCCTGAAGCCAAGAGGTGTAAAATGGCAACAGAGGCCGACACCACTAAGATCGAGGCAGATGGGGAATTGATGATGGTGGAGCTGTTTCCGGAGAAAACAGGTTTTACCACCAAGATCGGAGCTCAACTGGAACCCCAGCTCGAGGAACAGTTGATAGCAGCCTTAAGGAGAAATGCAAACATATTTGCTTTTTCTTCTAAAGATATGACAGGTATCCCACCTGATGTGGCGATGCACCACCTCAACATAGATCCGAAGGCCAAACCCGTTAAACAGAAGCTTCGCGTGTTTGGACTTGAAAAAGATGCAATCACTAAAGAGGAGGTACAGAAGCTGTTGGAGGCGGGACACGTAAAGAGGATTCAATTCCCTCTCTGGCTGTCCAATGCAGTCCTTGTAGCTAAACCTGGAGGGAAGTGGCTGATGTGTATAGATTTTCGAGACCTGAATAAGGCTTGTCCAAAGGACCACTACCCTCTTCCCAGGATTGATCTGATGGTGGATTCTACCTCGGGTTTTGAATTACTAAGCATGATAGATGCCTACCAAGGGTACCATCAAATACAACTTTTTCCTGATGATATCCCGAAGGTTAGTTTTATCATTTCTTGTGGCATATTCTGTTATATTAGAATGTCATTTGGACCAAAGAATGCAGGAGCTACTTATCAACGGATGGCTGATAAGATGTTCAAAGATCAGGTGGGAAGAAACATGGAAGTTTATGTAGATGATATGCTTGTTAAAAGCATAAAAGCTGCTGAGCATGTAGCTGATCTAGAAGAAGCCTTCATGGTGATAAGACAGAATGGAATGAAGCTCAATCCGGCCAAGTGTTCGTTCGGAGTTCGAGATAGGAAGTTTTTGGGGTACATGGTGACCCAGCGAGGCATCGAGGTGAACCCCGCTAAGGTGAAGGTGGTGCTGGATATGCAGCCTCCCACCAGCATCAAAGAATTGCAGAGATTAAATGGGAAGATTGTTGCATTGAGCCGATTCATTGCAAGATCTGCAGAAAAGATAGACCCCTTCTTCAAGATACTGAGGAAGGGGACGGAGTTCAGATGGGATGATCAATGCCAACAGGCTTTTGAGGCGATTAAACAACACCTCGCTCAGTTACCCACCTTGACCAAGCCAGTACCTGGGAAAACTCTTTACTTATACCTCTTTGTAGGTAGGGTTTCACTCAGCTCGGTACTAGTGAGGGAGGAGGGTATCACTCAAAAACCGATCTATTATATAAGCAAGCTCATCCAAGGAGCCGAGGAGAGATACTCCGAGATTGAGAAAGCGGCTCTGACTATCATGGACAGTCAGGAGGTTACGACCTTATTTCCTTTCACATAGGGTTATAGTTCGAATTATCTTTTGAAACAGGTGATTGGTAGAGCTGATCTTTCAGGCAGGATGGTCAGATGGGCTGTCGAGCTGGGAGAATATGATGTGGAATTCGAGCCTAGAAATTCTATCAAGGCTCAAGCCTTGTCAGATTTCATTCAAGAAGGAACTCGAATTATACAAGAAAGAGAGGAATGGAAGATCTTTATAGATGGGTCTGTGACCATACAAGGATATGGAGCTGGGATTGTGATAGTAGGCCCAGCAGGACAGGAGATCCGGTTCGCTGTGAGGTTTGAATTTCTTACCTCGAACAATGGAGCAGAATATAAAGCCCTGATCAGGGGGGCAAAGATGGCAGTAGAGCTGAGGGCACAAAGAGTAATCATACACTCGGATTCCCAGCTCATTGTGCAGCAAGTCAAAGGAGAATACGAGGCAAAAGATGAAAGAATGATTGCCTACTTGCAGCAGATAGCTGGATTACAAGAAAAATTTGACTCTTTGAAGTGATACAGATACCCCGTGAGGAGAATAGTAACGCAGATAGCCTTTCCAAATTGGCCAGTTCCGTTTCACTGGAGGGAGGTGGGAAAGTCACCATCGTGACTGCAGAAAGGGAGTTGATAACCCCCTTAGTTGGAGTTATGGGAGCAGCGGATGACTGGAGGACTGCTATTTTTAATGCATTGCAGGATCCTAGCTCATGCCCAGATAGGAGAAAGATGCTTAGATGGAGATTCCAGTTCGTGATGATCGGGGGTCAGATGTATAAGAGGGCTTTCACCCAACCATACTTGAGATGTTTATCCCCCGCTGAAAGGAGGTACGTAATCGAAGATATTCATGAAGGATGTTGTGCTGACCATGCAGGTTTTAGGGCAGTCGTCAGAAAGGCCTTAAGGGCAGGATACTTCTGGCCTACCATGAGCAGGGCAGTTGTAAAAAAGGCCTTATCAAATGATGCGAGAAGTGCCAGAAATATGGACCCTTAATCCACCTACCTGCAGAGGAGATGGGGGCGATGTATTCCCCTTTGTCCTTTTGCCAAGTGGGGAATGGATCTGGTGGGACCATTTTCGATAGCCATGGGACAAAGAAAGTTCCTTTTGGTGGCTGTAGATTATTTTAGCAAGTGGGTTGAGGCGATACCCCTAGCTCGAATTGATGAAATTAACATTATCAAGTTCTTGTGGAAAAGTATTTGTTGCAGGTTTGGCATCCCCAGAATACTGGTGTACGATAATGGAACCCAGTTCACTAGAGCCTTAGTCAAGGCCTGGTGTGACAATCTGAAGATTGTCCAGAAATTTGCATCCGTAGCCCACCCACAAGCAAATGGGCAGGTGGAAGTAACAAACAGAACCATTGTTAATGGTATCCATGCTAGACTTGATCGAGCTGGGGGAGGATGGGTTGATGAGCTGGAGTCAGTGTTGTGGGTCTATCGAACTACCCCCAGGGAAGCTACTGAAGAATCTCCTTTCCAGTTGGTATATGGGTCTGCAGCTGTTATTCCCTCTGAGATAGGGATGCAGACGCACCGCATTACCCACTTCCAGGAAGGGCGGAATGAGGAATTGCTCAGAGAAAATCTGGACATGCTAGAGGAGGAACGTGAGATTGCCCACTTGAAAGCAATCAAGTACAAAGGGAGGATCAAAGCAGCCAAGAAAGTGGTAGGCAGGAAATTCGAAGAGGGAGACCTTGTGCTCCGTCAAGCTGATACATTCAAAAACTTGGGTAAACTAGACCCGAGCTGGGAGGGCCCCTACAAGGTGGCCCAGGTTTTGAGAGGAGCTTATATGCTGGAAGATATGGAGGGGAACCTGATTCCTCGACCATGGAATATTTGCCACTTGAAGAGATTCTATGTCTAGACTGCCCTACCTGTCTGGAAATAGGTTAGTCTGCTGTTTCGATTGTTCTTCTGTATTGTGTTGTAGTCCCACTAGTACTCTTTTTTCCCCTGCCTATAGGTTTTTCCCACTGGGTTTTACTATAGGGAGGTTTTTTTAAAGAGGTCGGCTAGGTTGCTTGTAACCTACTTGTAACCTATGTTGATTGATTATGGTCAATTGGGCATTGTTGATTTGATTATGATGTTATTTCAAGATGAAACTTATTCCGAGTTGATTTGAATTATGAAAATATGATTAATTTGACATGATTATGAGCAAATTTACTTTATGAAGTTCTATTTTGCTTTGATACTTATGTCGAGATTCTAGATGAAGTTATTATCAATACGTCCGAATTTGAAATAACTATGAGATGAGATATATATTGGATTATCAGATTAACAAAATCGAAATGCATAACTTAAGCTTATTAAAGCTTAAGATGATGAAATAAATGAATTGATATGAAAAAGCTGATCAAAGCTTCGAATTGAATTGCAAGTCCTAAAAAGGACCCAAAAATCACAAATACAGGCCTATCATGGCCTGAGCAAAGATCGAAATTATGACAAATATCAGCCTAACCTGGCTCGAGCTTAGAAGCCTGACCGGGCTCGAGTTTCAAAGCCTAACCTGGCTTGAATTCAAAGATCAAAGATCGATGACAGGAAAAGAAAGCCTACGAAGGCTTACCTTGATTTCGGAGGCCAATTATGGCTTGATTTCGGAGGCCAATCCTGGCTTGATTTTGGAGGCCAATCATGGCTTGATTTTGGAGGCCAATCATGGCTTGATTTCGGAGGCCAATCATGGCTTGATTTTGGAGGCCAATCATGCCTTGAATCTCGGAGGCCGATGAAGGCTTGAATTTTGGAGGCCAATCATGGCTTGAATTTCGGAGGTCAACCATGGCTTGAATCTAGAGGCCAAGTAAGACTTGAATCTCATAAAACCGACTGAGGATTAAATTTTTTTTAGGCCAATTATGGCTTGAGTTTCACAAGACCGATCAAGGCTGGAAGAGTTAAGGTCGATTATGACTTGGATTATGTGGCCAGCTGAAGGCTAAAGATTCTAAGGTCGATTTAGGCCTTAATTTTCAAAGGCACCTATGACTTGAATATTGCAATATCAGCTTGGACCTAAGATCCCATCAAGTCTCAAGGCTATGTTACGAAAGCCTGGTTAAGGCTTGAGATTTCATGCAAGAATTGCTTAAAAGTTTTCTGAAGCTATGAAAACGTAGCTAGACTTAGGTTTGAAAACTAAGTCAAACATGATGAAGATATTTTCGAACTCAATAGAGTTCCAAGAGGAATCAGCTTACAAAGGTCTAAAGAGGTTGGAGTATACACCTTTTTTGAGATCTTAAGGATTCAAAAACTTATTTTGGAGGCCAAGAATGACTTGATATGAGTAAAGTTACAAAAACTTACTTGAAAAGATAATTTTTACAAGGTTTGAGATACTCAAACCAAGTTTTTTAGCACTGACTAAGCTCAAAGGAGGAAAAAAGTGAAGAAAATTTTTTCCATGTGAAAAGTTTATGAAAAACGAGGATATACATTTCAGTGATGGCTTAATGAGGCCTTAAGATCGATAAACTAAATGAGAAAGGTTGATCAAGTATAAGAAGGGTTCTTAAAGTAATAGGAACTCAAAAATTCTCCATTTTAGTCGGAAAGGCTAAGAATCAGATTCATGAAAGAGAGCCTCAAATCCTAAAGGCCTAACTAGGTTTAAGCGAGGAGGGTCACGTAGAGAACTGAGAATGCAGATTTTAAATGATAGCCTAGTAAGGCCTTAGATTTGACAACCTAAACAAAAAAGGTTGATTACAGATAAGGAGGTTTCTAGAAACCAGTAGAAACTCAGAATTTTTTATCTAGTCTGAAAGAATAAGACTCAGATTTGTGAAAACAAGCCCAAAATCCTGAAGGCCTAACTAGGCTAGAGGGAGGAGGGTTACACAAAAAACCGAGACAGAGGATACTGATTCTAGATGATAGCCTAGCTAGGCCTTAGATTGCTAACTTATGAGAAAGGTTAGCCAAATATGAGGAGGTTTCTTGAAGACTTTGAAACCTCAGAACTTTTTAGTTTGAAAGATTAAGACTCAGATTTCTGATAAGAACTCTAAAAATCCCGAAGGCCTAACTAGGCTAGAGGGAGGAGGGTTACTTAGAAAATTGAACTACGCATATACTGGACTTTTCTGAAGCTCAAGCTAGGATGCTAAATCCTACAAGGAGCCTAATTATTCCTAAGTGCAGAACACTAAGGACACTTTCTAGACCTACTTACAGTCCCTCGAGACTAGAGTAAGGTAGCAGATTAAAAGATGAGAATCAAGGCTAAAACTAAAGCTAATTCAGCTCCCTAGTTTAGTCACTTCTATCAGATCAACAGATAAACATTCACCTTTAGAGAAAAGGGGGATAATATCAATGCATAAGATAGATATCATGTTCTCACAAGTTCCTAAAAATATAAAGGAGCAAAAAGCAGGCATGCATATCAGATATCGGAGTTCCTAACTACTTAGCATTAGAAAGCATGCAAGAGTGAAAGCTAATAAGCAAATTAGCAGGAAGAAAAACTGAAATAAGTAATCATCTGGGATGAAGCCCAGGCCAAAAGGTCAACTGGGACGAAGCCCAGTCCAACAAAAACCAACTGGGACACAGCCCAGGCCAAAAGATTCTCAGGACACAACCCGGCCAACAGAAATAAAAGTTTTTTGGGTAAACACCCATAGAATTTATCAAAAGAAACAGAAATTAAACAGAGTTTGATTAGAAAAGATTAGGGGGTGGGAGAGTTAACTGGCTCTCCAGCTTCCACAGGGGGGTTGTCACCTTCCAGAGCTCGTTCCATGCACGCTTCTTCCTTCGAACTGGGACGATCCAGGGACAAGGGACATAGAGGCTTTGCCATCTAACTTAGAATTTCCGGCCTAAGGTGGTCGGTCTTTTGAAGATCAGATTCAGCTTCACTCATAAGGGGGAGACACCATGCCTCCTCGATGGACCTGGTGGGATCCCCGGTGAATCCTGGAGGTGGGGGCAGGTTCTTAAGTGGGCCTCCCTTGTCGAAGGTCCCAGAGAGGCTGGGATCGGCATGCTGCTGGATCGCGGCGTCAAAACCATACTCATAATAAAAGCGGATAAACGGGGCCACGTCCCCTAGAAAGCTGGAATGCTGTAGATATGTTTTCCTCATAGCAGTTTGCAGAAAATGCAAGAACTTCTGACCTGGCTCGGATTCGAATAATGAATCCCCGCATATCTGGATCCTCTCCGATAGACCTTCGCGGCGGAATCTTGCTTCTTTGAAGACATAGTGGACTGACAAGTCATTCATTTAATCCTCGGCATGTTGACGGACTGACTACTCTTGCTTTAAAGCCTCCTTTAAAGAGGCCACCTCTGATTCCAACTTTTTTACACGCCCAGAGAGGGTGGTGTTCTTCTTCTTCTCGGAGAGAAGAGACTTCTCCATCTACTGAACCTGGGGAGGGGGCAACAAATTTGACAGACGGGTGGGGTACTTTCTTTGAATAGTTTCCTCCGGGAGCTGAGAGGTTTGACTGGTATGAGCTTTGCTTTTCCCTGCCTTTACCCTCTTCACTGGGGGCAGGTCGTCCTCTTTCTCCTCGTTAGAAGGAGGAGGGGGGAAGCTTGCTTCGGATTATCCTTTGCTTGTCTTGAATCAGGCGGGGTGGAGTCATTGGAACCCGTAGGCTCGTCTAACACTTTCGACAGCCACATCATCTCTGGAATAAGAAGAACAAACAGATGTTAACAATATATACAATGATGAACATATGAAAAGCCTAGAGATTAGGCGATTACCATCACCCGGTTTGAGCGGGATTCTTACGGAGCTAAATTTGAAATGAGACAAGAGTCGGGAGTTGGAGCAGATATCAGGAAGGTAGAAATAACCGTGGGAATGGACATGAGAATTCAGGGATTTTATCACGCGACGGTTCGTGGTAGAATGGATCTTGGAATCAGGAGCAGACGGGCGGGGATTTTGGTAAACCCATTCTTGGCAAGAAAATGGCCAAGGATGGGGAGGAGTTACCAGAAAATACTTATCACCCCAATCCTTGTTGATATTGGGGGCACGGCCAAGAAATAAACATTTGCTCTTGATTCGAGCACAGACATAGAAGAAAGGCCCCATGACCTTACAGTTAAACTGCGAAAAGAAAAGCTCGGCAGAGGACTTACCCCCGTTGCCTTTTAAAAGGATATAGAATGAGATCATCATTCGGATAGCTTTGGGAACGAACTGGTTCAGAGGGACCTGGTAAAGATCAGAAAGACGACACAAAAACTTGGAAGGAGAAAAACGCAGCCCAGCCTCAATCTGGGCATGCCAGAAGGTCAAGGTAGGGCTGGTGGTAAGGTTAGGCCTATCACTCCTACTGGAAACCGAAACACGATACGAGTCAGGGAAAACCCTTTTCTCACGATACTCTGAGAGTTTCCTTTTATCTATACGGGAAGGACCTGAATGGTCATCCCAGAAACAGAGTTTATCTCCACTCGGAGAAGATTGAGATATGGGAGGGGTGCGATTTCGACCCCCGGCAACGGAAGAGAAAGTGCTCTGTGAAGAAGTAGGGTTTTGAGAAAGGGTTTTTAAGGACCCTGATCGGGACATCCTCCTACCAGTAAGCAAAATTGAACGAAAAAAGATGAAAAAGAGCAGAGGTGTTACCTGGAGGGATGATCGGAGAAGGATCGACGGAAGAGGAAGAGGGAAGCACCCGAATCCTGAGATTGGAAAATAAAAATAGATTCAGAGAAGTAAGGAGTGAAAATAAATGTGAGTGAGAAGGAGTAAAGACTGGTGTGTGATCAGACTAAAAGGTGTGAACTGACGTTTTGGGCGCGGAAGACGAGGATTCATCCCACTCCCCTGACCAATTTTTCGGATATTTGAAATTGTGAACAGATACTTACGAACGACTAACCTCCAGTAAGGAGGGATGAATAAAGCGGATCTTCTACTCAGGTGGGCTAAGAGATACCCACCTAAGTAGAGGGGGCAGATGATACGACATTTTATGGCATAGCCCACTTCACACAAGCCCAGCCCATTTGATTAATGGGTATAGGGCAATTTGATTATTGGGCCCTCGGCCCAAGTTCCCTTGATTAGGGATGATTCAGAAGAGAGGTAGGGCCCACGGCCCAAATCCTTTTGATTTCGGACTTACCTGGAGCGAGGGTTGGACCCTCGGCCCAATCCCGAGATTAACCCATGGATATGGATAATATTGAATGGGCTTGAGCCCATTTAGAGTGGATAACCGAAATAAGAGGTTGGCCCACTTCGGCCCACCTCCTTATGAGGATATCGGATTACTTATTCGAATGAAGAAGATCTTAACCGAATGAGAGATACTTGTGCCTCAAGAAGGGGAAGATTCCAGAATCTCCCTCAGGTACCGGAGGTGAGTAACCGTTTTACACAAGAAATAGAAAACATGTTCCTCCATGATGAGAACATGGCGGGAACACGGAGAAAATTGACGTACATTGATTATCGACGAGTTAAAAAAAGTGGCAGATTCAGATGGGAGACTTTAATTCAGTGGGAAAATTTGCCCGAAGCAGATGCAACATGGGAGAATCTCGACGACATTAGACAAAGATTTCCAGACTTAGCCCTTGAGGACAAGGACAAATTCGAAGGAGGCAGGGATGATAAGAATGAAGGTCGTAATCTAAAAAACGCTTACAATCGGGCCCGACGTGCCAAAATCAAGGCCTAGAATACGGAGGCCCAATCAGAAAAGCAACAACCAGGGCCTGAAGGAGAATAAATAAGCTGATACGAATAAATGTATTTAGTGGGCCTTTAAAAAAGACTTAAGCCCAAGTAAATTTGTTTAGTTCAGGCCTTAGTATAAATATTTCTGAGATATTGTATTTTGGATTACCAGAAAATTAATATAGCAATTCGTATTCTTACGAAACTATTCCCAATGGAGACCGTTTGACATGTTCGCATATTTACAAAGCAGTTCCTGTCAAGCTTCAAGGCGTGGGCATTACTGCTGACTTATACGCTATACCTCTGGGAGGAACAGACATTATACTGGGAATTCAGTGGTTGGAAAATTTAGGAAAGGTGGTGACCGATTACAAGGCTGGAACGATGGAGTTTAAGTGGGGTGATGGAGTGGCCAAGATAGAGGCAAGAACGGGGGATCAAACGCAAGAAGTAGGCATTAAGAGTTTGGAACGGATGATACAAAAAGGGGCCCAGTGCTATGCCATCAAGATTGAACGCAAAGGACCCGAACCACCAGTTGACTCAGGTAAAAGGCACCAAGATATTACTAACATATTGACTAAATATTCAATGGTTGTGAATGAATCACAGGGATTACCCCCGAAGAGAAGGTTCGACCACCGTATACCTCTAAAAGACGAAAGCTAAGCCGTAAATGTACATCCATACCGATACGTGATCGTAGTATTTTAGTGGATAGAAATTTGCAACCAAATATATCGAACCCAAAGGACTAGGAATGAAGTGAAACCATGAAATTGCACGTTTTCAAAGATTATAGCAGCTAGTCAAGATTGCAAAAATTTAAGAGACCAAACAACAACAAAATTCCAACAAGAAATTCAACGAAACACTAAGCAAAAAGCACCAAGGATGAGATAGTAGTGCTCGGGTGTAAATCACCAAAGACTCGTCAATTTCAGATCATCAACAATCAAGTGTTCATTCAAGAGGGATCATAGGGATAACCAACAAATAATTCAAATAAAACCGTACTGGATAAGCCTAGGTTCTAAATGATCAATTAACACGTAGGAACGTAAGAGACGGCACTCTCACTCCCTCACTAATTACAAGCAAACAACAAGTAATCAATGTGCCTTAATGAGGTTCTAATTAATCAACCAAGTATCCTTGTGTTAACCAAATATTGACTTCAATCACAAAAGGCAAACCTAACACCTATGCATCAATTCAATAAACCAAGTATCCTTGAGTTAATCAAAATAATAAACACAAGATCAAGGCTAACTTAAGCAATTAAATCATCCAAAGCATCATTAAGACAAGTAATCACCTCAACAAATGAACACCCAATCACCAATTCACAAAAATCAACTCATCTAGGGGTCATTACACCCAAGCACATAAGTAATTTAGCCAATCATAGCTAATTGAAAGAAACCCATGAACATTAAGTAAAGAGAAGACATGAACATGCTGAAATCAATAAACAAAACTTGATATAAATGGTAGAATTCACCTTGATGGAGTCTAATACAACTTGAATGTTCAATTCTATCAGCTATTACACTTGGGTAAATGAAATCTATCAAAATTGGAAGAACACATATCACTATGTGTTTGTGTGTGTGAAGGAATGCTGAATTAAGGAATTTTTTTAAGTGTAGAATGTGCTCTAAGTGTGGAATTCTCCTCAATCAGCTGAAATGGGAAGTATTTATAGTGAGGGCAAAGTTAAAATAATGAAAATTGCACCAAGGTCCCTCAAAAATCAGATAACTCAGCAAAAATCGCGCAAACCCTGTATCAACTCGGCTCGAGTTGGTCAACTCGGCTCGAGTTGAATGAACACGGGTCGAGTTGAATGCTGAGTTTTTGGGCAGAAATCTTCTAGAGCCTCCAACTCGGCTCGAGTTCAATGAAAACGGGTCGAGTTGGTCTTGTCCTTGGCCACAATGCATTCTAGAACATTTTTCCCCCTCCAACTCGGCCAAAGTTGAGTCAACTCGGCTCGAGTTGGTGCCATTCTCGCTCACATGTTCGTAACTCGAACTCCCGAGCTCCGATTCAGTTGATTCTCGTTGCGTTTCGACCCTCACTTCTTTGCCTTTCCAATTCTTCACATTATCCATGTAAAATCCTGCAACAAATGCAACACTACCTTTCTCGACTATTAGACTCACAATTATATCAATCATGATGAATAATGCGATGAATTAACACAAGTATATATCTAAACACACATCAAATCATGCACTATATCACCCTAATCAACTCCCCCAAACTAAAAGATTTGCTTGTCCCCAAGCAAAGAAATAAATGATCAAAGGGAAAAATTGTTCATAGGTTCACAAATCTATGGACTAGTCAACAAAATCATACAATCAAGTGACTTTCCTCAAATGAATCATCAAGCTAGAGAGTAACTGATCACCTTCACATGCATTTTGCTTCAACAATGGCAAATTCGAGCATGCAAACTACCAACTCACAGGATGTGTGTTTCACGCTCATCACTCAAAAGTGTATAGGACAGAAATGCACTCAAGTAGTCCATCCACATACTCACAATACCATATGCTTGCCAAAAATCTCAATTCTCAACCTTTTACTAAGCCTTATTCATTGAATCAAAGAGGTCTTTTATGGGTTGTAATGTTGGCTCTTTGGACATGGTGGGGAAGTTTGGAAGTAGTGACTCAAGATTAGTAGAGAAATGAGTGTTGATTATACAATTCAAATCAAACTTTCACTTCAATTTCAACAATCATTCTCTTTTGCTTTCTCTTTCTTTCAAAGCACTTCACAACACCACATCTTTTATTCACCATTTGCACTTTCAAGCACATGATTGAATTTTTCTTTTTCACTTTTTTCAACATTTCTCACACAATTCAATTTTCTTCTCAACCCCTTTTTTTTTCTTCTTTTCTTTCTCGTCTTTCTTAGCAAATCTCACCACCACACTTAACATTTTCTTTCACCATTTCTTGTCAACAATTCATGCTCTACTAATCATAGGGACAAAAGCTCATTAAGATAGACAAATGGTTTGTATTACACATGGCTAGCCAAATAAAATAGGATTCCAAGCTCGAGTGGGCTAACTACGGAATTCATCAATTAGGTGGGGTTACAATTTGGCTAAGTAACTCAATTTTTACAAAGAAAATGCCTCTTATCACTTTCAACAATTTAGACCTAGACAAGCTTCAAATGAGACAAAGGGCAAGTTCTAGATCATGACCACATGGACAACATCACACAAGAACAAAATCGGGTCAAATGTATACCCGTTTACGGCTCAAAACTCCCTGGTTTATTATGGTAGACACATGCTCTCATAAAGCAAGTTCCCACAAAAGTACATGCTACAATGACTAAATCACACCCTAACTTAATTCAACCTCCAATTCAAATCACAAGATCACCAATTTCACTCATGAAAAGTCCACAGCTATGATCACCAAATTCACATGCTCAATTCTTCCAAATAAAATTCACCCTACCAAATTTAACTTAAAGATCAGCAATTTAACCACAATTAAGAACAAGAAATGTTAAACATCAAATCCATACAAACCCACAAAAAGAAAATCAGTCGGAGAAAAGATAATCAAAAAGGTCTACAATCAATCAAGTCACAAGGGGAAATATCACGACAATCATAGAATTGAAAATCAAAGGAAGTACCACCACAAGGTACTCTGGAATTCACACGATCAACTTCATTATTGTGGTGGTTGATATGGTGGGAAATGTCCTTGACTCAAGTGCCAATTGTACATGGCTTCTTGCATTCTTGCTTGCTCCAAAAGTGTCTCGATCCTCTCTTGACGCTCTTCGACTCCGGTCATCCTCAGATTAAGTCGTTCCACTCCCCTCGTCAAGTTTTGTAGATCAGTCCTCCTTTGATAAGTTTGCACGATTTGTCTTCGGGCAGGTTCTCTAGCCGGTGGTTCCTCTTGATGTCCCATAGATGGTTCCTCTCCAGCTTCTCTCTCCTCTGTGTCATTCCTTCTTGATGACTCCGGCACATCTCTTCTTCTCTTCTGTCTTTCTGGGGCATCGTCCAGTGTGCTCATCCAATCTCTATGAGCTTGTGAAGATAGTTGCCAGTTTCTCAAATCATCACCAAGTACCCCCGTGAGCTCCGGCTTTGGAAGTGGAAATGCATTATCATCTTCAAGCTTAAGGCAAAGGACTCCTTTCTTTCTCACAATCATCCTTGATCGCATCAAGGACCCCAAATCTAATCGAGTCTCGCCCTCAATTGGTGCACCATAATCCACCATACCGAAATGCTGAGCAATAGGGGTTATTAATCCACCTATTTGGATATTCTTGACAGGTGTTCTTTGGCGCCAAAACTGATATGTTAGAGACTCCACAAAATTTGCTTCACACTCACTGGCCATCTTGGACATGACTATTAGTTCATCTTCTCTAACAACTCCAATTTCATGCCTAGCATACACCGTCTGAGATAGAACCCGTTGCACATAACGGAACACCGGATTCCTAATCAAAGATGCTTTCGAGCGACACGGGTTGTATACCGGCCTGTCATACTCATTCACTCCTGCAATCTTCTTCCAAAAATCCCCAGCATTTAGATTATCATGTTCTGTCACGTCCGGATCTTCCTCTGTATGAAAAATCCTGTTAAGTTCTGAAGGTGTGCGTAAGTGTTTTTGCAGAATGTTGTCACGAATGTTGGCACAATCGAGAACAACACAGACTAAAATAAAAGAACAGAAATACACAGCGGAAGTCTTAAACACTTTGCAAGATGGATATCAAAATTTTCGTATAGACTATAAATAAGTCTATACTGCCAAACGGCGTATTATCACTAGTAATTGTTAAGTGATACAATCAGTGAAAACATAAGTCACACCGTGAATGGATCTATGTATATAGTGACTAGACAATGATCAATCTAACCTATCACTAATACATATAAGGACCCAATGTTGAGTGAAATGTTAGAACATTCACCAACGGAAGTATCGAGTATGAAACTACAATAAATTCTATAGTCTATGCCAATCGACTATGCTAGATTGTGTTTCCCTCAACTTCAAGTTTTAATCTTCACAGCAGCCGTGTATATATAGATAACATCTGGACTCTTAATGCTTGAAGATAACTTCCACATCTCCCTTGAAAATAGGTAACTTCCATGTAACTTCCCCATGATCTTTATAACTTCTCTTTGCTTGCCTTTTCAAATGCATGACTTCGGTAACTGCCGTAAGTCTTCATTCTGAAAGAAAACAAGACATTGACTAAGACAAAACGTGGGTTAAGGGTTAGTGAAAGTGGAAGGACGAATTCTAATGTTGTGACCAGAATGTTGGCACATTCTGAGTAACACTCGTCATAACATCAATAATCTCCCCCAATTCGGCCTTTCTACTGGAACACACCTGATGTTGTACCATTGTACAGAATGTGTACACAATAGAGATAAGTAAATAAAATATCAAATAAATGACATCCCATTACTTAGCCAAAAACAAATAACACTTAAACAGAAAACAACAATAAACATATATTACGAACATAACAAAGACTTAACACTTAATAAAATCAAAATCAAAATCAGAGCTAACACAAAACAATAACACTTAAACGAACATAAACAAAAATCAGAGCAATAAAATATAATAACCTAACATGATAAATCAGAGCTTAATAAAATAAAAACATATAAGAAACTTAACCAAAAAACCATAACAAATACTAGACATAAAAAAAAAAAAAAATAAGTTCATCAATATACCTAACACGTAATATAAGTTCAAAACGACATAAACATAAAAACAGAAAGTAAATTGAGTCTTTACAAAAATAGATAAAGCTTATAAATGAAGGTTTAGGAGAGGATTGGACTGTAAAGTATAACAGCTGCATCTTCATAAGTCTGCACGAACTCCCCCTATCTTCAAGCTTCTCTATCTTCGAAAGCTCCCCCTTGCTTAATGTCCCCAATCATCCAAATCATCATACAGCACAATGAGATCTTCATCATCCCAATCTACTGCATCTATCTTCTCAGCATCTACGTCCATGTTCGAGCTGCTGGGTCCTTCATTGTTGTCTGGATTTGTGGGCACATTCTCCAGCGCATTCTGGGTTTCTGTTTCAGTCTCAGTACCTGGAGCTGCACTTGTTCCAGCTCCAGAAATATCAGCATCCGGTCCTCCTTCGGTTCCATCAACATTAGCATTTCCACCTTCAGCCTGTTCAGCAGCAACATCAGCAACATCCGCAGCTGGAGCAGCAACATCAGGTCCTACTCCCCCTGTGACAGTAGAAAGTAGTGCTTCCCAGACCCTCTTGTGCATTTCAAGGTTGCTCAACAGACAATTGGCATTAGTGATTGAATTTTCAGTCATAGCAATCTGATCTCGAATGAATTGCGGCTGTAATTGCGAAGTGTTGGCAGCGTGTGTGCCAACATTTCTCGGCACATCGGCTGGTTGATCAGTAGGAACTTCAGGTTCAGGTGCATTAGGATCTCTGTAGGGCAGATCAATCACTCTTGGTCCAGTCCTTAGAACATGAGATATTGCCAGGCTTAGTGCAAACGAGCTAATAATCTCATTATTCTCTCTTTGAAATCCTTGAGCCGAAATCAACATGTGTATTAGGCTCGGATAAGGCAGTAGTCATTTGCTTGAAATTCTCCCCGAGTATGTCATCATATTGTCAAAGATAGTCTTCCCAAGATTAAACCTCCTAAGATAACCAATCTTATACATTAAGACAGCTTGCTCCGAGGTCAGAGTGGTCGTGTTCGATGAAGGTAGCCAATTGTACACAATTAGCTTGTGCAAGACACTATATAAACTTGTCAAAACCGAGGAATTCATTCTATATCTCCAAGACATAATTTATTATAGCAAGAGTTACTTCTATAACCTTGCCTCTAAATTTCACTTTCCCATAGTGCCTCGAATTCACTTCAGAAACTCTTACTTTCAGATTAGCATAAAATTCATATACCCAATCAACTAAGTAAGGTGTAGCAAACTGAAGGGAATGCAGCAAAGATCTTTCAGTCAAATATCCAACAAGATTCATAGACACAAAATCATCCATCTTAATTATTCTTTCCCCAACTATCACTGGAGTTCGCAAAGTCCTAAATTTATCACTATCCACACCATTATAACTATCATCAGAATCAGATGAAGTCATATTCAGAGAGGAATCAGTATGTACCTCATCAGGTTTAGCCTTACTTGCTTCAGATGAAGAGGACTCAGAGTCAGAGGACGATGTGTCCATTGGTGTGCCAACATCCTCCGGCACATCCTGCGGATCATTTCGCTTTTTGCTTCTTTTATCCAAACGAGCAGCCATTTCAGCCAATGTTTGATTCATTTCTGAATCCTCAGTACTCCCCCTCGGGCTGAGCACCGGAACAGAGGCTTGACCGCTTGTTTCTTTCTCTGGGCTTGTTTCTCGCATTTCCTCTTCAGAAGATTCAGAGTCGAACACTTGAATCGGCTTTAAAGCAACACCATTATCATGCTTCTGCTTCTTCCCTTTTTCAGAGTAATCCACCCTTTTGCCCATGGTTCGGTAAGAACGCCTTTTCTGACCGCGTCCCCTGGAGCTTGTTGCCTTTTGTCGAACGGTTTCAAAGCGAGCAGTGAGTTCACCAGTGTCAGTCGAGTCAGTCGACGGGTCTTCTACTGGAGCATCTTGCGGTGATTGTGGCGGTGTAAACACTAAGTGTTTGTACTGCTGGATATCAACCTCCACGTCGTCTACCTTGACAACAGGGTAAATCGTCTGCTTAGTGAGGGTTTTGAACGCATAGACGATCTGATCAGAGGTGGCTCCTTCAGCTAGCTCAACCGTCATTGGGTAAGTTTCGAGAACGGGGGATTCGCTAACCGGATTTTGTGGCGTTCCGCCCAAAATTGGAATTTCCGATGGTTGTTCGACGGGAATCTCAGCATGGGTTGACGATATTGGCACATCCAACGATCCAACCCTAATTGATGTGGGTGATGTTGGGATTGGTGCGCCAACACTGTCGGAGACATTTTCTGAAGCCATTGTTGCAAGAAGTCGAAGGTTTCTGGAAGAAGATGAAGTTGCAGGAGAGGTTAAGTGATGTGAAGGTGAAGAGCCCTTTCCATCAGCCATGATAATTAATACTCTGCAAACACTATTCAAATTATATTAATTAAATAATCAATTTGAATATTAATAGGCTGAATAATACTAAGTAATATAATCAATAATACCTTTGAACTCTTGTGCTTAAAATTCGAAACTTAGATATAATGTATAGAGCACACTGAGTATTACGGACCTTAAATAGGGAATAGAAAGATTGCAGAAGTTGTGAACACAACGAAGTTACACGATAAGATTTAATCACATCCCTAAAAATTAGGGCATTATCAAAAGTTGGAAGTTTATTTCAATGACATGCTAAAAACCGCCTGAAAATAACTGCATAATTAAATAAATTAGACTGTATAATATTGCTGGGAACAATTTAAAATAAATAGATCTTCATAAAATAATATTCGGAAATTTTCAAACTCGTAGAGGTAAATATACATATGAGAACCAGAATGTTATTCACTGAATTTCGGCACACACACTTCTCAACACAGTTTTTACATGAAATAAATTCATTTGTGTTGCACTATATTTTGCTTTACCCACTTATTCACATTGATCCATTTTTCCAGAAGAGATCATCGTAGTTGTCAGCTCCGTGTCCCATAATTACTCAATGGATTGTGAATATATTAATGCATTCAAGTCACCTTTTGAAAAGAGAACATCGTAGTAGTCAACTCCGTGTCCCATAGTTACTCAATGACATAGCATCTAATTGTGAGTTTATTCAATTGCATTTGAGAGAAGTGTGTCCAGGACAATATTTTTATCACAGGTTCTAATACTATTTACACAAGAGAGTTCAAAAACACTAAATATTACAATACTTAGAAAAATTTAAGTAAATTGTTCTAGTGTTGCTACAAATGTTGGCACATTTGTCACAACACACAGCAAATATAGGTCTAATTAGTGCATAAACCTAGAGATTTTCTAAGAGACGAAAACCTCTCATTATCAAGGGCTTTAGTAAAAATGTCTGCAATCTGTTTTTCAGTAGACATGTATTCCAACTTTACAACTTCTTTTTCTACAAGGTCCCTAATAAAATGGTGTCTAATACTTATATGCTTAGTTAACGAATGTTGCACAAGGTTCTTAGATATATTAATTGCACGTGTATAATCACAATAAACAGTAAGAGTATTGCTCTCCAAACCGTAATCATCGAACATCTTCTTAAGCCAAAGAAGTTGTGTACAACAATTCCCCGTGGCTATGTATTCGGATTCAGCCGTAGATAGGGAAACGCAATTTTGTTTTCGGCTATGCCAAGAAACAAGATTGTTACCCATGTAGAAACATCCACCACTTGTACTCTTCCTATCATCACTATCACCTGCCCAATCTGCATCACTATAGCCAATCAAAGAACAATTAGTGTCTTTGCTATACCATATTCCATAATCACATGTGCCTGCAACATATCTAATTATCCTCTTAACCGAATTCATGTGAGATTCTTTAGGATCAGCTTGATAACGAACACATAAACAAACACTAAACATGATGTCTGGCCTACTAGAAGTCAGATACAAAAGACTACCAATCATCGACCTATACAATGTTGGGTCAACATTTGTGCCAACACTGTCTTTACATAATTTTTGTGTCGATCCCATAGGTGTCTTCATGTGTTTAGCATTGTCTAAACCAAACCTTTTCACAAGATTTTTGGCATATTTGCTTTGACAAAAGAAAATACCATCTTTGCATTGTTTAATTTGAAGACCTAAAAAGTAATTCAAGTCTCCAACCATCGACATTTCAAAGGTAGTGGTCATTTCATGTACAAATAATTCAAGCATTTTCTCACATGTAGAACCAAACACAATGTCATCAACATATATTTGAGCAATCATAATATCATATCCAGAATGTTTAATAAACAAGGTCCTATCAGCTTCACCTCTATAAAAACCGAATTCAACTAGAAAATCAGTTAATCTGCCATACCATGCCCTAGGTGCTTGCTTCAAACCATATAAAGCTTTCTTAAGTTTATAAACATGATCAGGAAATTCATGATTCTCAAACCCCTTAGGTTGTTCTACATATGCTTCTTCCATAAGAATTCCATTAAGAAATGCGGCTTTAACATCCATTTGATGCAGTTTTATATCAATGTAGCATGCAATAGCAAGTAACAGTCTTATGGATTCAATTCTAGCAACAGGAGCAAAAGTCTCATCAAAATCAATTCCTTCTACTTGTGTATAGCCTTGAGCAACTAATCTAGCTTTGTTTCTTACAACATTACCAGATTCATCAGTTTTGTTTTTGAAAATCCATTTTGTACCAATTACATTCACATTATCAGGCCTAGGCACAAGTATCCAAACATTATTTCTTTCAAATTGATTTAACTCCTCATGCATTGCATTAATCCAGTTTTCATCTTTCATAGCTTCATCAACATTTTTAGGCTCATTGAAAGAATGAAAACATTCAAAGTTCACCTTATTACACATAGATGTCATACAAATCGATCTTACCACATGTCTTGCATCAAAACTCAATTTTCTCCTTGTTTGTACACCTGATTGTGGTTTACCTGTGATCTGTTGTTGTGGATGATTTTTGAGAATCCTGGAAGATGGTACTATAGCAGGATAAGGCATAGTTCTATTAATTTCTGGATGTTGAGGTGATATTGCTTCAGATGTGGGCACATTTGTAGCAACATTCTCAATCGATTCAGAAATTCCAGAACTTTGCATCTGCTCAATAAGATCAGTTACATCTTCTTCAATAGCATTATTTGCAAGACTTGCATTATCATCAAAAACAACATTCATAGACTCTTGAAGAGTATCAGTCCTAAGATTATAAATTCTAAAAGCTCTACTGTTTCTAGCATAACCAAGAAAGAAACCCTTGTCACTTTTTGAATCAAATTTGTGTAGCTGGTCTCTATCATTCAGAATGTAGCAAACACAACCAAAGACATGAAAGTATTTCAGATTAAGCTTTTTGTTATTCAAAAACTCATAAGGTGTTTTAGTGGAATTAGGTCTTAAATAAACTCTATTGGATATATGACAAGCAGTATTCAAAGCTTCATCCCAAAACCTTTTTGAAAGTTTCTTGGATAAAAGCATTACTCTAGCCATCTCTTGTAGAGTTCTATTTTTCCTTTCGGCTACACCATTTTGTTGAGGTGTTTTAGGAGAAGAAAACTCTTGAATTATACCTTTATCTTCACAAAAATTAGTGAATAAGCTGTTCTCAAACTCCCTACCATGATCAAACCTTATTCTTTTAACCTTAGTGTCAAAAACATTTTTAAAACGTTTGTAAAGAATTTTGAATACTTCAAAAGCATCTGATTTTTCCTTAAGAAATTCAATCCATGTAAACCTTGAATAATCATCTACTATGACAAAAGAATATCTCGTACCACCAATGCTTTCAGTCTCCATTGGTCCCTTTAAATCAATATGCAAAAGTTCAAAGCAATGTTTCGTAGTACAATGTGTCAACATTTCATGCGACATTTTGACTTGTATACCACTTTGGCAGGATCCACACACATTTGACCTACGAATTTGTAACTTAGGTAGACCTTTAACAACATCAAATTTCAATAATTTGACAATATTCCTATAATGAGCATGTCCAAGTTTTTGATGCCAAAGTATACTCTCATCAGTTTGAACATTAAAGCATGCTTGATTCGAATCAATTAGATAACAATTATCAACAGATCTATTACCAACCATGAGACAATTATCATCATTGTTTAACACATAGCATGAACTTTTATCAAACTTGACATGCAAGTCATCATCACATAATTGACTAATACTAATCAAATTTGCAAGTAAACCTTTAACATGTAAGACTTTTGTCAAGTTTGGAAAACCAGGAACATTCAATGTACCTATACCAATAATTTTACCTTTTGAACCTCCTCCATATGTAACATTTCCACCATCATATGCCTTATAGTCAGTGAGATATCTTTCCTCACCGGTCATGTGTCTAGAACACCCACTATCAAAATACCATAGTCCCGGAACACATGCTTTTAAAGATGTATAGACAACATTACATACAGTATGTGACTTTTTCACCCAAGTAGATTTTTGAATAGGTTTTTGAAAAGATTTTTGAACAGTTTGTTTTGAATGTTGAGAAGAATGTGGCAACATTTTCAAAGACATTTTAGAAAACTTTTTATCCTGCCTCATTCTAAAACAGTTTGGTCGTTTGTGACCCTCAGTAAAACAATAATGACAAACATCCTTCTTTTCAGATTCATTTTTCAACTTTTCAGATTCAACAGAAGGTTTAGTAAACACAACAGGTTTGTTATTATTTAAAAACTGAGTGATATTACCATTATAACCAAGACCATGTCTACTTGTACTTCCAATTGTTAGTGCCTCATCAAGTTTGGCTGAACTTTCTGAATATCTTTTGAAATTCAGTGTTGTACCTTTGAGCTGCTCTTTGAGGTTGCATAACTCCAGGTCTTTCCTTGTTAGTATGACCTCAAGCTTTATCACCAAATCCTTTTGATATGACTCTTCAATAGTCATGTCCCTTAAGGCTTTTTGAGTGGATTCTAACTCTTTTTCAAGCTTTTGATAATTGGACTTACAATCTTTGCAAACATTGTTAGAAGTACCTGCTTTATCTACACATGAACTTGAGAAACAATTAAATTCTGGAACCTCCAATGTTCCTCAAATGTTGGCACATTTGACTCAACATCAGAATCATCCAGTAAATCATCAAAAGTATCATCATATATAATCCTTGCAGAAAAAATATATTCTTCATTCTTATCAGAATCATCTTCACAATCAGACTCATCACTTAAGGTAGCATTGAAATTTACCCTTTTTCTCAAAAGAGTGTTGGCACATTCATTAGCATAATGACCAAAACCAGAACATGCATCACATTTAACATTTTTCTTATATTCTGGATCATATTTGATCTTGTTACCTCTATCAAATTGCCTAGGTTGATTAACATTCCTATTTTTATCGGTGATTGAGCGTGAACTACCAATCTGATCTCTATCTTGATTCTTAATTTGCAAATTATTTCTAAGTCTATTTGCTCTCTTTTTCAAAAATGCATTAAACTGCTTAGTTAAGAAAGCAATGTTATCAGCATTGTCGGCACAATCATCAATAACATCTTCATCAGAATCTATTTCAGTAACAAACGATTGTTTACCAATACTAGAAGATGTTTCTCCTTTGAAAACAGAAATTTTCTTTTTAGATTTCTCATTATCTCTTTGAGAAAAATTCATTTCATACGTTTTCAAAATACTCACCAACTCATTTTGAGTAATAGCATCAGTATCTTTAGCTTCCTCAATAGCACATATCTTAGCATCAAAACGTTTAGGAACAGTTCTTAAGATTTTATGTACTAACCTTGTATTGGATATAGCTTCACCAAGTGCTTGAGATTCATTGGAAAGCTCAGTGATTCTTTCATTGTAGGAGGATATGGTCTCATCTTCCTTCATCCTTAGATTTTCGAACTTGGTTCCAAGCATCCGCAACTTTGTCCTTCTCACACTCTCAGATCCTTCACAATGTTCTTGTAATCTCTCCCATGCATCTTTTGCAGATACACAATTAGAAATTATTTTGAACATGGAAACATCCGTGGAAGTGAATAAGGCATTGAGTGCCTTTGAATTGAAGTGTTTGTGGTCACCTCATCATTTGTCCATTCTAACTCCCTCTTGATTTGAGCTTGATATTGTCGGTGGCTGGGCTGTTGGTGGAGTCCAACCGGTTAAAATACTCCTCCATGCACGTTCATCAATGGACTTGATGTACATGCGCATCTTAGGTTTCCAAATTGCATAATTTGTACCATCGAGAAGCGGTGGCCTAATTGGGAGTGTCATAGGATAATCCATCGTAATAAGTCACACCAAACACAGGATCTAAACTCGGGATAAAGAGTTCAACGGCTCTGGGTGCCAATTGAAGGTGTGCGTAAGTGTTTTTTGCGAGAATGTTGTCACGAATGTTGGCACAATCGAGAACAACACGAGACTAAAATAAAAAAGAAAAGTAAATACACAGCGGAAGTCTTAAACACTTTGCAAGATGGATATAAAAATTTTCGTATAGACTATAAATAAGTCTATACTGCCAAACGGCGTATTATCACTAGTAATTGTTAAGTGATACAATCAGTGAAAACATAAGTCACACCGTGAATGGATCTATGTATATAGTGACTAGACAATGATCAATCTAACCTATCACTAATACATATAAAGACCCAATGTTGAGTGAAATATTAGAACATTCACCAACGGAAGTATCGAGTATGAAACTATAATAAATTCTATAGTCTATGCCAATCGACTATGCTAGATTGTGTTTCCCTCAACTTCAAGTTTTAATCTTCATAGCAGCCGTGTATATATAGATAACATCTGGACTCTTAATGCTTGAAGATAACTTCCACATCTCCCTTGAAAATAGGTAACTTTCATGTAACTTCCCCATGATCTTTATAACTTCTCTTTGCTTGCCTTTTCAAATGCATGACTTCGGTAACTGCCGTAAGTCTTCATTCTGAAAGAAAACAAGACATTGACCAAGACAAAACGTGGGTTAAGGGTTAGTGAAAGTGGAAGGACGAATTCTGATGTTGTGACCAGAATGTTGGCACATTCTGAGTAACACTCGTCATAACATCAACAAGTTCCCAATGGTACAAAAATCGATCTTGGTTCCCGAGTCTAAATCTGATCCCGTTTCGTCTATCATTATCACCAAAAATCACATCTTCTAATGTGCTCAAGAACTCCATGACCAATGGCTCATACGTCGGCTCTCTAATTGTAAGAAAGTTCTTCCATCCTATCCTTTCAAACAAACCTTCCACTTCCTCTCTTATCCCGAGCGCCTCAGCACACTCCTCATCGTAATATTTTGTTGCTCTAATGGACATTTGGGCAAGCTCGATAAATCTGTCGACATACTTGTATCCGTCTACCCCAAAGTCTATGCCAAATTCGGAGGGAGTCCGTCTACACCACTTGTAGCAATCATAATCTATGCATTCCCGGACTTCCTCTGCAAATTCCCTATCATCAATGTCTCTTCGTACCCTTTCTTTTCTCCTTGGCGGCATTTCCTATTCAAACAAGGATATTAGGCGAGTCTTAAAATTTTCTCAACATATCAAACATAATTATGAAATTCTCACAACCTCAACCTATTGCTAGAACTATGCAATTTAAACACATCTTTCAAGTTTGCAAGTTTAGCAACAAGGCATGTAAGAACCTATCTTCACAACTTCAACCCACAAAAATTTCATTACAAACAAAATTCACAATGGGGCATGCAAAAATCTCACAATTAAGCAATTACCAAACAATTGTTCTAATTATCTCAAGACATTTACAACTTCTCCATTCTCAACAACAATATATCAAATTCCAAGCCTAACCTATGAGATACAAAATTACCCAATTGGATTGAAATTGAAAGCACCCATCATGCATATTCACCAATTAGTAATTCCTCATCACAAATTAAACAAGAATTATCCATCAACTTCAACAAATTCCCTCTATTCCAAATTTATCAAAAATGAGACCTAAGGCTTCAAATTTTCCAATTCCACAAAAATTTGGCATACCCATATCAAATTGACACAAGAATTGGAAAACCCATCACTCAATAACAACAAATTCATCACAAATAGGTCACATTAAGCATCAATTCGTCCCACAAATAGAAAGCCCCAAAATTTCAATTCTAGGGTTCTTCCACAAATTCACATAAATAATTCTCCAATCCTAGCCAATGGATGAAATAGAGTAGGAAACATACCTCTTGTTCAATGAGAAGTGAAAAACTAAACTTGATACTCTAGGGAATTAACTCAATCCGAGTTGTTCGGTGAAGAACCGAATGAGAGAGAAGGGGGGAGCGTGCGTTTCTTTCTAAAGGGGAATGGGGGAAAATGAGGTTTGAAAAAAATATGATGAAGTGTGAGAAAAAGGAGAGAAAACATGACTTAAAAAGAGTCAAACCCATTTTTGAAATCAGTCAAGCCCAACTCGGTTCGAGTTGACTTAACTCGGGTCGAGTTGGCCGCACCCAAGATTTCCCTCTGCACACTTCAACTCGGGTCGAGTTGATTTTCCAACTCGGGTCGAGTTGGCTTGACTCGGGTCGAGTTGGCACTCTGGCACGTTCTGGATGATTTTAACCTCCTCAACTCGGTTCGAGTTGGCTATAACTCGGGCCGAGTTGCCTCCTTCAGTCCACCACGAAATTTTTCCTTCTTTTTTTACCATTTTCTCCTGCATGAAACACAAACCACATAATATGCAATGCAAATGGAATTGTAAACTGATCATACCCCCCCCAAACTTTTTATTGCTCAGCAATTAAAAATTTGGGCAAAAAGTATACAATGAAATTTGCAATTCTAGCATAAAATCCTCAAACAATTACGCAACATCATCACCAATCTCACAAGCCCAATCCTAAGCAACATTAATCATTTCCATACACACAGAAAAACCTCAATACCATCAAAAAAGAACGGGTAGTGCGTCTGTGCAGTGTCATATAAACCCGTGTGCACCGGTGCAATGTCAAGTGCTCAATCAAACAAAATCCCCCCCCCCCCAAACTTAGACATTGTAAACAAGTCTAAGTTTGAGCCCGGGGTTGCTTACCCAAAACTCACTTATCATGACTCAAAATTTGCACTAACGATACCCCCAAACTTCTCAACGCACGTTAATTCCCTCGAAGCACAATCCATCACCTATCACAAACACAACACACTTATTAAAAGCAAAAACAAATAAAGAAACGAAGAAAGCAAGAAAAGAGATGGGTTGCCTCCCATCTAGCGCTATTTTTAACGTCCTATGCCGGACGGAGCGTGAGTTGCTCAACTTTCCTCTAAAAATTGCTCATCCACAAGGCCAATTTGAGAAGGTACAAGATAATGCTTGATTCTATGACCGTTGACAACAAACTTATCACCTCTCTCATTTATCAATTCAACGTGGCCATTAGGAAATGCTTGAACAACCACAAACGGACCACTCCATCTGGACTTGAGTTTTCCCAGAAAGAGCTTCAATCGGGAGTTGAATAAAAGCACTTTATCACCTTCCTTAAACTCCTTTCTCTTGATCTTTTGGTCATGCCATTTTTTTGTCATCTCTTTGAGTAATTTGGCATTTTCATAAGCATTCTCCCTAAATTCTTGAAGCTCATGGAGTTGCAAAATCCTCTTCTCACCACACAAATCACTATCCAAATTCACCTTCGAGTAGCCCAATACGCCTTATGCTCCAACTCCACCGGTAAATGACATGCCTTTCCAAACCAATTTATAAGGAGACATCCCAATAGGAGTTTTGAATGTCGTACGGTAAGCCCACAACGCGTCATTCAACTTCTTAGACCAATCCTTCCTTGAAGTGCTCACCGTTCTCTCCATGATCTTTTTAATTTGGCGATTAGACACTTCGGCAAGTCCGTTTGTTTGAAGATGGTAAGGTGTGGAGACCTTGTGTGACACTCCATAACTAGTTAAGACATTAGCCAACAATTTGTTCACGAAGTGGCTACCCCCATCACTCACCAACGCTCTTGGCACTCCAAATCTTGCAAAAATATTTCCCTTTAGAAACTCGATCATGGTTTTGGCATCATTGTTCCTTGTTGCAACCGCTTCAATCCATTTAGAGACATAATCCACGGCTAACAAAATGTACTCATTGCCAAAGGAATTAGGAAAAGGTCCCATGAAATCCATGCCCCAAACATCAAACAATTCAACTTCAAGCATGTTGTTCAACGGCATCTCATCCCTCTTCGATATGTTTCCACTTCTTTGGCATTTGTCGCACCTCATCACAAAATCTTTGCAACTCTTGAACATTTTTGGCCAATAGAAACCTGATTGAAGAATCTTAAAGGTGGTATTTTTCCCTCCATAATGTCATCCACAAGGTGATGAATGACAATGAGTCATTATACTTTCCCATTCCTCTTGAGGCACACATCTTCTAATAATTGAGTCAACCCCTTTCTTGTACAAGAAGGGGTTATCCCAAAAGTAATCCTTCACATCCTTCAAGAATTTCTTCTTCTCATATTGTTTCAAGTCATAGGACAACCTTCCTACTACAAGGTAATTAGCATAGTCCGTGTACCATGGCCCTTCTTCTCCATCCTCCTTGGTTTTGATAGCAAATAAATGCTCATCCGGGAACTCCTCTTTCACTTCACCCATTTCTTCATCATACCCTTCATCATGCTCCAATCGTGACAAATGATCGGCAATTATATTTTCACTCCCCTTCTTATCCTTGATGTCCAAGTCAAATTCTTGTAGGAGTAGAATCCACTGGATAAGTCTTGGCTTAGAGGCTTTCTTCATCATCAAATACCTTATGGCAGCATGGTCGGTATAGACGGTGGTTTTCGCACCTACTAGGTAGGGTCGAAATTTATCCACCGCATACACCACCGCTAAGAGCTCTTTCTCCGTTGTAGTATAATTGAGTTGGGTAGAGTTGAATGTTTTGGACACATAATAAATGGCTCGAAACTTCTTCTCCCTCACTTGTCCCAACACTACACCCATAGCCCAATCACTAGCATCGCACATCACCACAAAAGACTCCTCCCAATTTGGTGCCGCAAGGATAGGCGTAGAAATCAATGCTTCCTTCAAAGCCTTGAAAGCAAACAAGCAATCATCATTAAATTCGAATGGAACATCCTTCTCAAGTAAACGTGAAAGAGGTTTAGAGAGTTTGGAAAAATCCCTTATAAATCTCCTATAAAACCCGGCATGTCCAAGGAAAGAACGGATTCCCTTGATGTTTGTGGGTGGAGGGAGCTTCTCAATGGCCACAACTTTGGCTCTATCCACTTGTATTCCTGCATGAGACACATGATGGCCAAGAACTATCCCATTCTTTACCATAAAATGGCATTTTTCCCAATTTAGGACGAGGTTAGTTTCTTGGCACCTCTTAAGGACACTCTCAAGATTTAGCTAAACACACATCATATGAACTTCCAAAAACTGAAAAATCATCCATAAATATCTCCATCACATTTTCAATCATATCATGAAAGATAGACATCATGCAACGTTGAAACGTTGCAGGAGCGTTACACAATCCAAATGGCATACGCTTCCACGCATACGTTCCATAAGCACATGTAAATGTAGTCTTCTCTTGATCTTTGGGGGCAATCATGATTTGGTTGTACCCCGAATAACCATCGAGAAAGCAATAAAATGCATGTCCACTCACACGATCCAACATTTGGTCCATAAAGGGAAGGGAAAAATGGTCTTTGCATGTAGCCTTATTCAATTCTCTATAATCTACGCACACTCTCCAACCGGTCGCTACCCGTGTAGCAATGACCTCGTTGGAGTCGGTGGTAATCACCGTCATCCCTCCCTTTTTACTCACCACATGTACAGGAGATACCCACGGGCTATCACTAATAGGAAAAATCATACCGGAATCAAGGAATTTAATCACCTCTTTCTTAATCACCTCTTGAATTAAAGAGTTTACCCGCCTTTGAGGTTGCACTATAGCCTTACTACCCTCTTCTACCCTTATTTTATGCATACAAATAGAGGGGTTAATCCCTTTCAAGTCATCAATACACCACCCCAATGCACCTTTGTTCCTAGCTAGCACATGCAATAATTTCTCAAGTTCATTAGCACTTAAAGTAGAAGAAACAATCACGGGTACCTCATTTCTTCATCTAGATAAGCATACCGAAGGTGATCAGGTAGAGGCTTGAGCTTGTCTTTATTTTCCTCCAATTTAGGCACCTCTTCTCCTTCTATTTTCAAGGGTAGAAATTTGGGTTGCCCTTTCCATTGATCACATCCCTTCATTTTCTCATCAACTTTGCCCCTACAATCATTAGAAATACGCAAAGAAAATTCATTAGACTCACCCAAATGCAATGCATGCAAATTTCTATTTAAGAAAGAATATGAATCAAGAGAAAAAGAAAAGTTTGAGAATTCTTCCCATTCATCTTGAATGACCCCCCCGTAATTAAGTTAACAAAGCTAACACTCTCCGCTTGGTCATTCTTCTCCAACGTCTTGTAGATAGAAAATTTGATCTCCTCATTGTTGAAGCACAATTTAAGTTCTCCATCTTTCACATTGATCATAGCCTCCCCCGTTGCAAGAAACGGTCTTCCCAAAATGAGAGGCACATCTTGATCTTCTTCCATGTCCAATATCACAAAGTCTGCCGGAAAGATGAAACGATCCACTTTCACAAGCACGTCCTCAACCATTCCTCTAGGCCTCTTAATTGATCGATCGGCAAACTGGAGTGTCATAGAGACCTCATTAATATCACCGAGATCAAACCTTTTGTAGATAGAGTAAGACATAAGGTTTATGCTTGCTCCAAGATCACATAACGCCCACATTGTATCACTTCCACCAATTTCACAAGGAATAGTGAAACTCCCCGGATCTTTGAGCTTTTGTGGCACATTCCTTTGGAGCAAAGCACTACACTCCTCCGTCAAACTCACCGTTTCATGCTCTTGGAGCCTCTTCTTCTTAGAGATCGCATCTTTGAGGAACTTCATGTAGTGTGGCATTTGTTCCAAGGCATCGGCAAAAGGTATGTTGATATGAATCTTTTTGAAGATTTCTAGGAATTTAGCAAATCTTTCCTCCATCTTTTGCTTCATAAACCTTTTTGGGAAAGGAGGTGGAATTGGTGTCTTGGGCACTCCCCATCTATCAGAAGGCACATGCTCTTCTCTTTCTCTCAACTCCTTGGCCAATTTCCACTTTGGAATTCGAGTTGAACACTCCTCTTTTTCAAGCACCCTTTCCTTCTTCTTTATTAAGGTTTCTTCCTTCTCCTTCATCATCCCTTTTTCCTCCTCATCTTCATCAATTCTTTCAAACTCGTTTTCTTCCTCTTCACCACCCTCTTCTTCATTCTCTTCCTTCTCGTGAGAATTCCCCCTTTCGAACTCCCCTTCTCTTGGCATTGATGGTCCATCGTACTTAGTACCACTTCTCAATAGAATTCTCTTGCATTGCTCTTTTGGGTTCACCTCGGTATTTGAAGGAAACTTCCCCTTATTTTGCAAATTCCCCAAGGTGTTAGCCAATTGACTCATTTGAAATTCAAGGGTCTTGAGTTGGTGACCATGTTGAGTAATTTGGCTCCCAAACAAGTCTTCCATCTTATCTAGCCTTGCTTCCATCTTATCAAATCTTGCCTCGAGCTTAGCATCTTTCTCTTCCGTCTTCTTGATCAACAAGTCTAACAACTCATCCGTTGAAGGCTTCCCTTCTCCATTAGGCGGTTTAGCTCCCGGATCAAATCCAGGTGGGAATTGTACATCGGCCTTAGGATTTGCATATGAAAAGTTGTCATTCTTACGGACATTTGAGCTATAGAAGTTGTTTACCTTGAGCAAATTGGCCTCCTTGTTGAAAAGAAGATTGACCTTCTTGTTGATACGGGGGTCGGAATTACCCTTGATTGAATGGCTTTTGATATCCTCCTTGAAGTTGCCTTCCCATATAATTTACATCTTCACATGGCCCAACTTGATTAAGAGTCTGCCCATCTTACATCATTGGAGGAGAAGTGACATCTCTTTGTTGGTTGGCGGTAAGTGAGCTCACCTTATCAATAAGTGTCATCATCATAGACTTCATTAAGTCTCCTTGCTCCACATTGGCTACTCTTTGATTAGGGTCTTGATTGGTGTTCCATTGGGAGGTATTGTTGGCTACACCATCTAAAATCTCAATGGCTTCTTGTGAGGTCAAGAATAAGAAGTCCCCCTTAGCACATGCATTCAAATGTAGCTGAGATGCTTCATCCACTCCACAATAAAAGAAGCATATAGTTTGCTCCTCCGGGAAGCCGTGTTGGGGACACGAAATCAACAAATTGTTGAAAAGTTCCCACGCATCCTTGATACTCTCCTTTGACTTTTGCTTGAAACCGGCAATCTCATTCCTTGCTTGGACGGTTCGAGAAGGAGGATAGAATTTAAGCAAAAAATTTTGATTTATCTCGTCCCAAGTGCGTACACTCCCCGGCGGTAAGGTTTTGCTAAGCCATTGCTTGGCCTTTCCCGTGAGAGTAAATGCTCAACTTCTTAGCGTCTTCTGTGATACCATTGTACTTCATAGTGTCCGCCAACTCCAAAAACCGATCCAAATGCTTGTGTGGATCATCTATTCCATCTCTCCCTTCAAATTGGTTTTCCATCAAAAGCTTTATCATTGATGGAGCAATTTCAAAATTATTGGCTTGAATGTTCGGTCTTGCAATTCCGTCATAGTAATCTCGTAACTGAGGTTCAAAGTAGGCACGTATTGGCCTTCCTTCTCTCGGAGGTGGAGGATTTTGAGGATCTTGAAGTGGTGGATGATTTGGTAGTGGAGGATTGTAAGGAGCAACATGATTTTGATCTTGATATGGAGGAGGATATGGTAGATACGGAGGTGGATAAGGATAGGGGTTTTTTCCTTGAGGAGGTGGAGGATATGGATATGGATATGGATAAGGGTATGGATAAAGGTAAGGGTAGGGGTTTTGAGCATTAGGTTGGTGTTGAGGAATCAAATCTTCTCCCTGTTGAGGTTGGACACCTCTCAACTCAACATGTAACCCTTGGATATTTACCTCCCCTTCATGAGCATCCCTTGGAGGAGGCGGATCCCCTTCCATTTCTCTAACGATAACCCTTCGGTTCCTTCTTCGATTTCTTCTCCTTGGTCGTGCTTCGTTATCAATTTTCAAAGTTCAACAATGCACCTACCAAAAGAAACCAAGAATCAAATTCTCAAACAAAAATAACAAACAACAAAACAAGTAAATAAACTGCCACTAGTAAAGTTATCCAACGAAATCTCAAGTTTCACCTAGACACACTCAACTAGATCCCTGACAACGGCGCCATTTTGATCGTAGTATTTTAGTGGATAGAAATTTACGACCAAATATATCGAACCCAAAGGACTAGGAATGAAGTGAAGCCATGAAATTGCACGTTTTCAAAGATTATAGCAGCTAGTCAATCAAGATTGCAAAAATTTAAGAGACCAAACAACAACAAAATTCCAATAAGAAATTCAACGAAACACTAAGCAAAAAGCACCAAGGATGAGATAGTAGTGCTCGGGTGTAAATCACCAAAGACTCGTCAATTTCGGATCATCAACAATCAAGTGTTCATTCAAGAGGGATCATAGGGATAACCAACAAATAATTCAAATAAAACCGTATTGGATAAGCCTAGGTTCTAAATGATCAATTAACACGTAGGAATGTAAGAGACGACACTCTCACCCCCTCACTAATTACAAGCAAACAACAAGTAATCAATGTGCCTTAATGAGGTTCTAATTAATCAACCAAGTATCCTTATGTTAACCAAATATTGACTTCAATCACAAAAGGCAAACCTAACACCTATGCATCAATTAAATAAACCAAGTATCCTTGAGTTAATCAAACCAATAAACATAAGATCAAGGCTAACTTAAGCAATTAAATCATCCAAAGCATCATTAAGACAAGTAATCACCTCAACAAATGAACACTCAATCACCAGTTCACCAAAATCAACTCATCTAGGGGTCATTACACCCAAGCACATAAGTAATTTAGTCAATCATAGCTAACTAAAAGAAACCCATGAACATTAAGTAAAGAGAAGACATGAACATGCTGAAATCAATAAACAAAACTTGATATAAATGGTAGAATTCGCCTTGATGGAGTCTAATACAACTTGAATGTTCAATTCTATCAGCTATTACACTTGGGTAAATGAAATCTATCAAAATTGGAAGAACACCTATCACTATATGTTTGTGTGTGTGAAGGAATGCTGAAATTGGAACTAAGAAATTTTTTTAAGTGTAGAATGTGCTCTAAGTGTGGAATTCTCCTCAATCAGCTGAAATGGGAAGTATTTATAGTGAGGGCAAAGTTAAAATAACGAAAATTGCACCAAGGTCCATAAAAAATCAGATAACTCAGCAAAAATCGCACAGATCCTGTATCAACTCGGCTTGAGTTGAACCAACTCGGCTCGAGTTGAATGAACACGGGTCGAGTTGAATGCTGAGTTTTTGGGCAGAAATCTTCTAGAGCCTCCAACTCGGCTCGAGTTGAACCAACTCGGCTCGAGTTCAATGAAAACGGGTCGAGTTGGTCTTGTCCTTGGCCACAATGCATTCTGGAACATTTTTCCCCCTCCAACTCGGCTAGAGTTGAGTCAACTCGGCTTGAGTTGGTGCCGTTCTCGCTCACATGTTCGTAACTCGAACTCCCGAGCTCCAATTCAGTTGATTCTCGTTGCGTTTCGACCCTCACTTCTTTGCCTTTCCAATTCTTCACATTATTCATGCAAAATCCTGCAACAAATGCAACACTACCTTTCTCGACTATTAGACTCACAATTATATCAATCATGATGAATAATGCGATGAATTAACACAAGTATATATCTAAACACACATCAAATCATGCACTATATCACCCTAATCAATACGCCTATTTCCAAAAAAACGAGATTGAGCAGCAAGTGAACGAGATGCTGAAACAAGGCTTGATACGACCCAGCAACAACCCTTTTTCGTCACCCGTACTACTTGTTAAAAAAAGATGGAACCTGGAGGTTTTTTACAGACTACCGGGCTTTAAACGCAGCAACAATTAAAGACAGATTCCCTATACCAACGATTGACGACATGCTCGATGAATTGGGGGGTGCTCGATACTTTACCAAGCTCGACCTTAGAGCCGGATACCATCAGATTAGGCTAGCCGAAGCTGACATCCACAAGACAGCATTTCGAACCCACCACGGCCATTATGAATACCTTTTCATGCCTTTTGGACTTTGCAACGCACCATCAACTTTTCAAGGTGCTATGAATTCCATATTTGAACCGCATCTTCGTAAGTTTGTCTTGGTATTTTTTGATGATATTTTAATATATTCGAAAACATGGGCTGAACATATTAATCAATTAGAAGAAATTTTTTTTATTCTTGCTATGCATCAATTTCATATTAAACTAAGCAAGTGTGCTTTTAGAGAAAGTGTTGTTGAGTATTCAGGTCATGTGATCTTGGAGCAAGGGGTGTGGGTTGATCCCACTAAGATAGAAGCAATGCAAAGCTGGCCAAAACCACGAAACGTCTCTGATTTATGTGGATTCTTGGGATTAACGGGGTACTATAGAAAATTCGTGAAGGATTATGGATCGATTGCAAAACCCCTCACTGAGTTAACAAAGAAAGGAGGGTTTAAGTGGTCAGAAAAGGCAGAAGAAGCATTCGGAGCCTTAAAACGAGCCATGACGCAAACACCGGTTTTGGCGATGCCCGATTTTGAGCAAGAATTTGAGGTTCATACCGATGCGAGTGACATCGGCATTGGGGCAGTTTTAACACAAAGGGTCAGACCGTTAGCGTATCTTAGCAAGGTGTTGGGACCAAGAAAAGTGGAGTGGTCCATATATGTGAAGGAAATGATGGCCATCGTTGAAGCGGTACGGGTTTGGCGGCCATATTTGTTGGGACGCAAATTTTGAATTGTTACCGATCAACAACCTTTGAAACATATGTTGGAGCAGAAAATTGTTACTCCGGAGCAACAAAAATTCGTCACAAAATTAATGGGATTTGAATTCGAAAATGTGTACCGACCCGGACGGCAGAATGCCATGGCCGACGCGCTGTCCCGGCGAAACGACGTCCCTGAGCTTACAGCAGTAACTGGTCCCACGTGGACAATATGGGAAACCATCAGGGAAATATCCCAAACTGACCGTGAAATACTCCAAAAGAAGCAACAAATGGAGGACAACGGTGAAAACAACTTAGATTATGAATGGCATAATAACCTGCTGCTCTACAAAGGTAAAGTGTGGGTTCCTAATTTGCATTCTTTACGAATATAACTAATTGAACACTTTCATGGGTCTAGGTACGGTGGCCATTCGGGAATTTACCGGACGTGGGCAAGAATGGCGAATACATTCACATGGCCGGGCATGAAACGAGATGTACGAAATTATGTTTTACAATGCCACACATGCCAAAAGGTGAAAAGTGATTCGAGAAAACCGAGTGGACTGCTGCAACCCCTTCCCATTCCCGAACGAATATGGGAAGACGTAACCATGGATTTCATAGAGGGCCTTCCAACGTCCAATGGATACAATGGAGTACTTGTGGTAGTTGATCAATTATCCAAGTACGCTCACTTTATACCTTTAATATATCCTTATAATGCCAAATCAATTGCTAGATTATTTGTGGAATATGTGATTAAATTGCATGGGGTGCCAATGTCTATTATCATGGATAGGGATCGAATTTTTATTAGCAATTTTTGGAAAGAATTCTTTAAGATGCAGGGTACAAAATTAGTTATGAGTTCCGCATATCACCCGCAAACGGATGGACAAACGGAGGTTACCAATCGGACCCTTGAGCAATATTTGAGATGCTTTGTACACCAAAATCCAAGGAAAGGGGAGAAGTTCTTACCTTGGGCAGAACATTGGTACAACACCACGTACCACTCATCAATCAAACGCTCCCCATTCGAAGTGGTGTATCGCCGGCTACCACCAAACTTGATTAGCTACCCAGCAGGTACTTCCCCAAACGCAGAAGTGGACAGAGAATTGCAGGAAAGGGACGTGATGATTCGGGAACTTAAAGAGGTGTTGCAACGATCAATAAACCGAATGAAGAGCTACCACGACAAGGGAAGGCGTGAAGAGGAGTTCAAGGTCGGAGATTAGGTATACTTGAAACTACGGCCCTATCGACAACAATCAATATCTCAAAAGGCGTTATACAAACTGGGGAGCCGATATTATGGACCATACCAAGTGATCGAACGAATTGGAGAAGTAGCATATCGAATTCAACTACCGCCGGATGCTCACATACACCCAGTTATCCACATTTCTCAGCTCAAAAGGAGGCTTGGCGACGGAGAAATTACTGAAGATCGACTACCAGTAACTACTGGAGATGGCAAACTGACTTTTAGGCCAGCCCGAGCCATTGATTATCGACGAGTCAAAAAAAGTGGCAGATTCAGATGGGAGACTTTAATTCAGTGGGAAAATATGCCCGAAGCAGATGCAACATGGGAGAATCTCGACGACATTAGACAAAGATTTCCAGACTTAGCCCTTGAGGACAAGGACAAATTCGAAGGAGGCGGGGATGATAAGAATGAAGGCCGTAATCTAAAAAATGCTTACAATCGGGCCCGACGTGCCAAAATCAAGGCCCAGAATACGGAGGCCCAATCAGAAGAGCAACAACCAGGGCCTGAAGGAGAATAAATAAGCTGATAAGAATAAATGTATTTAATGGGCCTTTAAAAAAGACTTAAGCCCAAGTAAATTTATTTAGTTCAGGCTTTAGTATAAATACTTCTGAGATATTGTATTTTGGATTACCAGAAAATTAATATAGCAATTCGTATTCTTACAAAACTATTCCCCAAATTTTCGACGCTCGACGATTGGAATTGGGTCACCGGAGGGGTAACTCATCGTGATTCTCATCATAATGTTGGGACGTCCAAATAAGACAAGTGTGAAAGTAATATTAGGACGGAGGGAATAGAAATCATACTACACATCAAATTATATATACAACATTTAAAACAATGTATATCAAATTAATAGATTTGAGATTATTTTAAAAATATTAAATATAAAATTTATCTTAATCCACCCGGTCGGTTGTACGCTAGTTAAATATTTAAAGTCGTGCCTCTCTCGCTGTTCTCACTCTGCAATTCTTCATCCTCTGACAATTTCACAAACACCTTACAGCCCAGCTTTCAATCCGGCCATGGCTGTGGAGGTTTGCGTTAAGGCTGCTGCAGGCGCTCCTCATATTCTTGGAGACTGTAACTTCCTCTTTCCAACGTTCCTCACTTCAATGGAAAAACACATATGCTGCTCTCTCTCCTTTTATGGTGCATTTTTTCTCATGATTTGTTTTGAATATTCAGGCCCCTTCGCCCAAAAGGTTTTGCTGACTTTGGAAGAGAAGAAAATACCTTATAAGATGCATTTGATCAATCTCGACGCGAAGCCTCAATGGTATAAATCCTATTGATTATAACTATAAGGCTGGTTATATCTTCTTCTCCGTATATATTTTTTTTTGTTCATTCAATTTTTTATGGGGATTTTAGGTTTTTGGAAGTGAACCCAGCAGGGAAGGTGCCTGTGATAAAATTTGATGACAAGTGGATTGCTGAATCTGATGTGATTGTCGGTGTTATTGAAGAGAAATACCCTAACCCTCCTCTCACACCTCCTCCTGAAGTTTCATCACTGTATAATTTCTTAATTTATCTTTCATGCTTATATATATGTAAATATAATAGGTGTGCCAAAATCTATGCTAGCTCTTGTTGATTGAGTGAAACAGTGATTTTTAATTTGACGATTTCTGGTAAATTACTTGTTTCGTGTTTATAGTTGGAGGCGATGATTTAGGGGTAGATCAGTGTATGCTTGCTTTTTTTATTTTTTCTTGCTATATGTTTCAAAATCTATAGAAAAACATGCTCGTTGATTATTGTTTCAAATCGTTTTTTGGGTTAAAATAGGTGTTTGCATCTTCAATTCAACTTCTCATCAAACAATTTTTCTGAAATTCCATCATTTCTCCTGGATTTTTACATAGGGGCTCCAAATTGTTGCCTGCTTTTGTCAAATTCTTGAAGAGCAAGGATCCCAATGATGGATCAGAACAAGATCTGCTTGATGAATTGAAGGCTTTGGATGAACACTTGAAAAAAACTAAGGTGTGAACTTATTCAGAGTAGATTAACTTAGAAGTAGAATTTTAAATGAATAAAGGTGTTCATAATATGTATTATTCGTCTTTTCTGATGAAGTTTCTTTCCATGTATACGCGTAGGGACCATATGTCAATGGAGAAAACATTTGTGCTGTTGATTTGAGTTTGGCACCAAAGCTTTCCCATATTGATGTAGCCCTTGGACATTTTAAGGGTTGGGCTATACCCGAAAGCTTGACTCACGTCCATGACTACAAGAAGGTATATAGATATATATATTTAATCTTCACCTCCTTATATAATCGACTCGTGGAACGATTAGAGTTACTTTCCATTATTATGTAGGCTCAAAGTTTTCGTATTTCTAATGGTACTGCAGTTTAGACTTTAATTTTGAACACATAAGCCGATCATACAACTTAATAGTAGTCTAAATTATAGATGAACATCAAATATAGTGCGGATCATGAACTATATATTCTGTATTAGTTGTAAACCAATTTCATCGTGAAAATTGTTCACATAATACCATCTCAAATTACACTAACAACTTCCTCCCCTGTTCAAATGGATCATGAACTATATATTATGTATTAGTTGTAAACCAATTTCATCGTGAAAATTGTTCACATAATACCATCTCAAATTACACTAACAACTTCCTCCCCTGTTCAAATTCATCGTAAAGCTCTGTCTCCATTATGGTTTAGTACTACCATGCAAATTAGTTGCAATATCATCCCCACTAAGAGATGATTTTATCTGTACTGGGGCAAATTTCGATAATCAAGTTTTCCAAAACTTGTGGCTCATCCTTCAAAACAAGTTGTTTTGATACATACTGATTTATTTAAATATGTAGACTTTATTTCGCACATACAGATCTTTACGAATGATGGCGGTTTTGTTTGATGCTGAAACTACATTCAAGAACATTGTCATTAAGTGCAAGATCATGAGTTTATGGTGAAATTCTATCAACAAAAATTGGCTGATGAGTTGTTCCTTTTCTTTCTTGTTCACAGTTGCTATTCTCGTTGGAGTCTTTCGAGAAAACGAAGGTTGCCAAGGAATATTTGATTGCAGGTTGGGCGCCCAAACTTAATGCTTGAACATGTTGGTAACATAGTTCCCCACTGCTATAAGATATTATGCAAGAATGTTTCTATGTAATAGATGATGTAGGGATATGTAGCTATCGTGTTATATTGTGTGATATTGATATGTTGGTTGAAATAAGAGTGAGGCTGTATCTTGCTTTCTACTATCATTCAGAAGTATCACAAAAATTTGTAAAAATATATGGTTTCGTGCAAGTTTTAGGTAGAGTTTCAGTTCGATTCCGATATTTCAAAACATAGTTAGTGGGACTCGAATCACTTGAGCGATTCCACTCCGTCATTTCGACCTACTGAATTATTAATACACGTCGATGTTGTGTATATAAACTATTAATTATTTTTCACCCTCCACATGTTATTTCTTCACCACCACATTATAAAACATGAAGTGTAACACCAAATATAAAATATATTTCGTGTTTTTTTTAAGGTTACTTATAGTCTACTTTTAGGGGTGTAAATTCGACTCAATTGCAATACTCGAAGCTTGACTCGAACTTGATCGAGCCTATTGTTTTCAGTTCGAGCTCGACTCGGCAAGAAGCTTGGTAAACTAAGCTCGACTCGATAACTTTTTTTTGTTATTTTTTATTTACATATTTATATATTAATAATATAAATATATTTAATTAATAAAATAAATGGAAAACTTGTAAATATAGTACAAGCTCGAAACTCGACTCGATTAATTTCGAGTTGATTTCGATCTTTTTTCAAATCGAGCATGAATAGCTCGTGAGCTGACTTGACTCATTTACACCCCAATCCACCCTCATGGCCTTTGTTGTGTTGCTAATACCTATCTTCTGGGATTTTGTCCATCAGGCCCATGGCCTCTCTTTGAATATGATAATTTAGTTGGCATAAGTTCTACTAAAATTTTAATTTTAATTGGCTTCAGGTTGCCAGTTATTGTAATTGTGAAATTTTATGTAATTGTATTTCATGGAATTTTTTTATATATTATTGACTTGCCTATCAAGTAATTTAATTTCCTTTGACAACTATCTATGACTTTAAGAAGATACTGCTCATTAATTTATAATAAAATACTTTTCTTCTCTAAAAAAATATTCCGTCTTATTGAAAATTAGTGTCCAAAGTTCATATTCCAACACCCTATCTTTGAAAAATCACCGACCTCCAGAACGAAGGGATAAGTGATAAAGTGGATAAACTCGACCATTTTTTTTTTATTCCAAACTAATACTTATATTATTTATTCAATATACAAAGTCAAAGATGATTTAACATAAAAGAAAATCCTTTGCAAAAATTTGTCAAATAATAAAAGTTACAGACCTAGGTTTTTATTTGGACATTGTAAACATGAGTATGTTATTGTTGGAGAAATTGATTTTGAAATCAATTAAATGGAATTAAATTTGACATTTAATAAGAATGTTGGACACTTGTTTTTGACAAAATAATTCGAGAGCATAAAGTTTATTTTTTTAAAAAATAAATGGTATATATGGAGTAGATCACCGTGATGAATTTATAATCACAAAATTAAATTTGGGTGATTATAAATTAATACTTAAAATTGATTGTGTGAATTACAAAGAGTCTAGACAGTCAGAATGTCTCGGTTCAATGGGCATTTCAAACTTGGTAAATGACCAATATAAATCATGAATGTGAGGTTGAATTTCATGAATATCATTTTAAATGTCTTAATTAGCCACTCATGATATGAGATTGAATTTCCATGAATTACATCTAATGTCACAATTGCTTGAATTTATTTATTTATATTTTTTAACCTCACATGATGAATTGACTAATGTAAAAAAAAAAAAAAAAGAAGTGTATATTTTAGTTGTTTAAAACTTGAAAATTCATTGTGTTCAAAAAAAAAAAAAAAAAAAAAAACTTGAAAATTCATTTTAGAATAATTGAATTTTTTGCATTTCACTTGAAAACTAATTGTTTTCAACTAGAAATTTTGAGATAAAAAAATTCACAAACATTATGCAATCCAACAATTACTCCCTCCATCCCATAGTTGTTTGCACAGTTGACTGAACATCGATGTTAAAAAGATTCACTTTTAGGGAGATGACTATGTGTAAGTAAAGGGTATAATTGAGAAATCATGTGTATATAAAGTAAGAAGTTAATTAATTGAGTTGAAAAAATAATGACATTGATGTAAATAAATATATATTGTGAGGGTGTTAAAAATGAAAGGTGTTTTCATTTAAGTGTGCAAACAATTGTAGCACAGACGAATAAGGTAAGTGTGCAAATACCTGTGAGACAGAGATAATATTATTTTACAACTTGTGTTTATGGAAAACTGTATAAATGATTTTTTTTATTTCATTTATTTGAAAGACTTTATTAAATTTCATTTGGAATTAATAAATTCATCAATAAATTAAGCACGTCTTAAATTTTTTTAAGTTTTAATTAATTTGATGTTTCTTATCTATTAATAAACGTCTTTCTTGGATTTTTTTTTTGTATATTATAATTATTATTTATGTGTTATTTTATGTTGGTATGAGTTTTAAAAATAATTTTTCATTATCTTTTAATTAATTTTATAAGACAAAGGATTTATTTGCAGACTATAAACTTGACAAATGTGTGGTTATAATAAGAGTAACACTTGTATGAACCGGGTACATACGATGAACTCTATTTTACTATTATTGTCATGCACATTCATTATTATTGTTATACAAATACACTGTTATATGTAAATGTGACAGTGATAGTACATGTGCATGAATAATAATAATGAATGTGTATGACAATGATAGCAAAATAGAGTACATCGTATACACGCAGCTCACACAAGTTTTTTCCTCATTCTCTATAATATAATATAAAATATAATAATTATATTATTATATTTTATATTATATTATATTATAGAGAATGAAGAACTTAGATTGTTAAGCTGGCACAGAATCGTGCAAATGTATCTCATCTGTCACATCATAATGAATATGGACGTTTTCGCATCCCCATACGACATCCACAAAAGAAGTAACATTTCTCACGTTCTACTATTTTTGTTTTATTAAAATATCAAAAGTCTTTCTATAGTTCCACTGTAAATTATTATAATTTATTTATATACTGAAGAAGCAAACTCCAGTAGATAAGAAAGAAATATAAGAATAGATTAAATTTTGAATTTCTGATTTTTTTTCGTATTTATCTACTATCACAGTTCATTAACATTAATATATTTATTTTTAATTATTTTGCTCAAGTAATTAGATTCAATTTTTTCTTTACAAGATTTATCTAACAGCTTTGTTCACGTTATTCTTTCTTTTAATTTTTTTTTTTTTTTGAAAAACTTTATTTGTATCAAAATTCAGCGGATTTGATCTTATATCCACATGTGAGCATCAATTTATATGTCCATCGCAAATCATGTGATGCCACATAAGTAATTAATTAAATAATAGTGGACTCCCCTGTATATATGATTTTACATGATAGGTGATTGACATGCCACATAAGCAGTGAACATATAAATTAGTGTCCACCTCGGGGCATAAGATGAAATCCGCAATATTCAAATCCGAATTAATTACCGGATTGAATTGTAGATTCCACGCATAAGTAGTAATTATTATATGTAGCCATCGACTTAATGAGTTAATGTTTCTCATTTCTTTGTATAGTAACACATTGTAAAATATAATTATATTTTAATAAAATAATTAATACTAAACAATATTTATTGTAAATGAGTCATATGTTTAAAAAAAAAATTCTAATTACAAATATACTCAAAGAATTTAAACAGAAGCACCAAAAAATAAACGTACAAAAATATTTGAACATAAAACAATTTTTAGTTTTGAATTTTTTCTTGAATCTATTTGTAATTTTTTCATTATAAATTATTTTAATTATATATTTAAAATAATATAATATTATTATCAAACTAATGCTTTTAATAAAACAATTAATATTGCTAAAAATTATACACAAAATATAAATAAATTTTGCGATAAAATTAATTCACAATATATTGTATACAAATTATTTGTCCAGATAGTAAGTAAATTACTTGGTTTCATTTATAAATAATAAATAAATAATTCGTAGGAGTACAATATAAGTAGTAAATTCTTAGTTCATTTTTTTTGACAGGATAAATTCCTAGTTCATTATTTTCAGTAATAATGAGAATATGAAATTTCTGTAAAAAAAAAACAAAAAAAAAAGATATATATATATATAAAAAAAATATTAGTATCAGAAAAACCATTGGCCTGTGTTGCTTTTTGGCCAATAGCAAGTCAGCAACAAATTTCAGTTTGCAGCGCGTGATTCCCACGCGCGATTTCCGGCGGCGGCGGCGGTCTCCGTCATGGAGAGGATTAAGCACTCTTCGCCCAGCGCCGTCGACCTACCTTCAGTCGCAAACTCGGCCCGGCCCGTCAAGATCATCCAGCTTCAGCACCCCAACACCACCGGCGCCGCCTCCACTAGTGCACCGTCGTCGTCTATTCTCGAAAAATGGAAGGCGAAGATGAAACGGAAGAGTGTGACGGATTGGATTGAGCTGTTTCTTCCGTGTTACCGTTGGATTCGGACCTATAAATGGCGCGAATATCTGCAACCTGACCTCATGGCTGGAATCACCGTCGGCGTCATGCTTGTTCCTCAGGTATAGGAGAAGAATCAGTTCTATAAAAAAATTCCAGTATGGTGATATGAACCTTTTCAACGCATGTGACGAAAGTCGCAATTAATAGTTCCCAAGATCATTACTGACTTTAAAAAAAGGCTTATTAATTCCTCACAAATTCGTTATATAAACACCTTGAAAGCAATCTTCTTCTGAAATTACTCTTGAGCTTGAATTATGGAATCCAGACTTTTAATTCTGAAACGTGTGAATCCATATTTGGTGACATTTCCGATTTGTTATAGATAATAACTTGTTTGCTCTGGTTTTTGATGTGCTATATCAGTCAATGTCTTACGCTAAGCTAGCAGGGCTTCACCCCATATATGGACTTTGTAAGTTTCCTTCCTTGATTTTTAAGTACTATTGTTCCTTTTCTTATTCGTGTTAGTATTAGTTTTTGTTAGGTTTTGTCAAGTTTAGGTATAGATAAACTCTTCTTGGCGTTCAAGATTGGTGATGCATTCGGATACTGACTTGTGTGTACTTGTGTATTCAGACTCTGGTTTTGTCCCTATATTTGTGTATGCTGTTTTCGGATCATCTCGTCAGCTTGCTATTGGCCCTGTTGCATTAACGTCCCTCTTGGTGTCCAATGTATTGGGGAGCATAGTAAACTCTTCAGAACAGTTGTACACTGAGCTTGCGATACTATTGGCACTGATGGTTGGCATTTTTGAATGCATAATGGGGCTTCTAAGGTGCTAATCGCCCTGTTCTTTCTTCTTCGATTGGTTTCAAAATTATACATTACTTAATGTGAAAATAGTTTTACTCATTTTACTTTTGCTTGTGAAAATGCTCTTTTGCTCGTATTTTTTGCATTTATATATTTTGGGAACACTTAACATTATATATGGTCTTCATTGACCAGGACTTATTGGACATAATTTAGAGCTTTAAGGAATTTTATCTTTTGAAATGAAACAAATAAATTGAGTCAAGCATTAAATAGGTTGCTATGCAGTAGGCAAACATCTGTTTTCATTGTTCAAAGGACTGAACCATGAAATCATATACTTTTCAGCAAGTGATGGTCTGGAATATGTTCCCTTGTGCGAGCTATTTTTATAATAACTCAGGGAAAATTGAGCAACTGCTATAATATTCCAGCAATGGTGTACTATCATGCCTTCTCTGCTATTTTGCCTTTTTCTTACCATGTTAACTTCTCTGAACATCTCCGCATTCAATTAAGCGGAAAAAGTTCTTATATTGATTTTCCTTATATCTAGGCTTGGATGGCTTCTTCGATTCATCAGCCATTCTGTGATTTCTGGTTTTACTACTGCTTCAGCCATTATAATTGCCTTGTCTCAGGCAAAAGATTTCTTGGGCTATAGTGTTGTTCGTAGCAGCGAAATTATTCCGCTAGTGAAGAGCATTATTCTAGGAGCAGATAAGGTATGTTTCTAATCAAAACTGCCGCTGGAAAAATTATGTTCCTCTGTCTTTTCATCAAATTACTTAAATTTTATAGTGTGCATTATGCTATCTTATTCAGTTGTAAACTATTTGTAATAATCCCATGTTTTTATATGATTTGAGATATGAAGGTGAATTAGACCTTCAACATCGTAACCATATGCACATATTAGCTACATCGTCTGCTCAAAAGTAATCGTGGGAGTTATTAGATATATTTGTCTAAGCTGCCCTTATGATCCAACTGCTCTGGCTCTGTCCCATCTACTCAGGGGGTGTTTTTTTGCAAACAAGATTCCAGGCCCAAAACCACCTTTCTTTTTTCTTCAAAAAAAGCTGAGTCTACCAGCTTTGAAAGAAAAAGTGATTTTACACTGTTCATTAGTGTTTGAAAACTCCCCTCTAGTTTACAAAGAAACTGACCAGGGGTTGATAGTACTACAAGGATGAATTTTAGGATGGTTCACCATTTGCAATTATATAATAATTGATGAAGCTTTTAATTTCAAAACCAATTGGAAATTAGGAAAGGGCATTCTAGGCCTTTGTATTACTATTGAGCTTTTGATGCTGAGCCCTAGTGTAGAAGAAGATGATGATTTACCAAAATGAAATAGACTGTGAATATTGATGAACCTTAATAATCATGTGTTGAACTTTTAATTAGTGGCATTCATCCCTAGTTTTAAATCGACTTCATTGTGACTAAATGCTTACTTAAGTTCCTCTTGCGGTCCGAAGTTTCTGCTTTGTGTAATTCCTGCTTGGTCAAGATTGTCATTAGGGGTTCATCTATTGTTACTTTAAACTTGAGATCCATTATCCTCTTGCCTAATCTCAAGATGTTCTTTCGAACTATTCATAGCTTCCTGTAAGAGAAAGGAGAAAGTGTGGCTCATGATTTTGTGTATATTAGATTGCACTTGAATAGTACTCCAGCTTTTGTTTAGGGAAATACTATGCATGTCTCTAAATCGTTTTGGCTTCAGGGCTGCATTTAGCAAATGTTCAACATGGTTTTATAAACTCGTGGGTAGACAGGTAGTGTGGGAGAAAAAAAAATGCTGTGTAAAGTCAAACTACTGCAACGCTTTAGAAATATAAGTGGTTGATGGTATGAGTGTAGGAAAAAATACAAAGACATATATTGCTAAAATAGCTCCATTTTCTTGCTCGGAATTCAGCCTTTAGAAAAGCATTACAAGTTCCTAAAGAGTAAAGCACTCAGTTAAAATTGCGTCAGATATATAAATCTACATATCTTCTCCAACAACAAAAGAAATGGGAGTTTAAATTGGATCTAAAGCTAACACTTTATATACTGCAAAAATGATACTGGGAAAAAAAAATCCCAAGTTAAAACTAATGTAAATTTGAAATAAAAAAATTCTGAAATGTTTCTGGTTCTCAAGTTTAGTAAACAGTAAGTACACTTAAATCACTCTATGAGTCACTTTCTCATGACAAAAGATATTTCATATTCACGAGGACAAGATTTATCCTGATATGTATCAATTTCTTAATCTGATTATTGTGGTGCTTCCTACCTAGAAGTAAAAGAAAACACGAGTTGTAGGTGGAGCCTTTTGCATGACTGCTAGCACTAAGAGTCCAATGATTTTTTTGTTTAAGTTGCATTGACATTCTTTAACATTCGTTCATTACAGTGGCCAAAGTTATTATTTATCATTTTCATGTTTGGGTGGGGGTGGGTGGTCGGAAGTGGTTATTTTTAAACTTTAAACATAAATTCTGATATTTAAGTGAATGATCTCCCAGTTGTTTCTGTGAAAATTTTCCATGATCAGAAGTACCAAGGTTAACGTATAGACCTTAATCTATACATCTGTACAAACCACTGGAAAAAAACCAAGTATAAATCTATAAAGTGGATCATGCACTTGTAGTCTTTACATAATCTAAAAAATTTAATCGGGTAAGCAATAGCCACAATGTCCCTTTGTATAATGGCTCTGTATTCTCGATGAAATTCTTAGCATTTACTCGTTAACTTTTTTTTTTGTCTACCCTCTGTTAAACTCTTATCTCAGTATCAGTTTATAAATATATTGAATTCTACTTCTGCTTCATTATTGTATATGCTAGTGTTCTATTCTAACCATGATTTTAATACTGTTTTCTTTATTCCTCTTTAGTTCTCGTGGCCACCTTTCGTCATGGGCTCCATTACATTAGCTGTTCTTCTACTCATGAAGCAGTCGGTATGTATTAGCTCTTTCAATCAAGTGTCTAGTTTCAATCTTTGTACCTCTTTACCCCCGTCAAAAAAAAAAAAAAAAATCTTTGTACCTCTTTACACTAACTTGTTTCTTCACAGGGTAAATCCAGGAAATCTCTACGTTTTTTGAGAGCATCTGGTCCCCTTACTGCTGTAGTTCTGAGTACAGCTTTTGCAAAAGTATTTCATCCATCTTCAATTTCTTTGGTGAGGAATCCATTAATTGCCGTTTAAATAAAATGTAGAACTGTAAAGAATAATCAAGATAGTTGATTAATGTTTTTTGGCTGTTGTTCTAGGTAGGTGAAATACCTCAAGGGCTGCCAAGCTTTTCCGTCCCAAAGAAATTTGAGTATGCAAAGTCTTTAATTCCTACAACAGTTCTCATTACTGGCGTGGCTATTTTGGTAAGAGAAATATTGATCATTTATCTCTCCAGTATTATGCTTGTCTTCTCATACCTTTTGCTGTCATGTTTTGTCAATTGCATTCACTCTTTCCGAGAGGAGGGATTTAATGTTCATTTTGTGCGTATAGGAATCTGTGGGGATAGCGAAAGCACTTGCAGCAAAAAACGGTTATGAGCTAGATTCCAATCAAGAGGTTCTCATTGACCTTAGCTCTACTTTGCTTTTAATGACTGCATTTTAAGATTCAATTAAAGAAAGGAGAATGAGTTGTTACAATGCATATTTATTGTTATATCCATTTGTGATCTCATTATGGATGCATATTTATTGTTTGTTCTGGCAGTTATTTGGTCTTGGTGTGGCGAATATAGTCGGTTCTTTCTTTTCTGTGTACCCTACAACTGGTGAGTGTCTCTTCATTCAATAACTTGGTTTCTCTTATGGTCTATCAGATAATATATTCAATTTATTCGAATATTCAGAAGCATGATCCATATTACAATCAACAATATTTTTGGTGCAGGATCATTTTCTAGGTCAGCAGTGAATCATGAAAGTGGAGCCAAAACGGGCTTATCTGGATTAATTATGGGAATTATTATGGGCTGTGCACTTCAATTCCTGACCCCATTGTTTGAATACATACCACAGGTTGATTAGAAGACCTTGTTTCTTCTCCTCTAGTATTGTTGTGTTATGGAAGTGCTAAGTGCTAGCTTGATTTGTGGATAACTACTCTACTTGATTTTCTTCACTATGAAATTAGAAAATTATGTTCATCGTCCCAATGATTTGGTTTGGGTTTTCATTGGCATTTGCTGCTAAGTTTACACTCTATGACACTTAAAATTCTATAATCCATGGCAGGTTGATTAAAACTGCATTTTCTGAAATCACATTAAGAAAACATTGTTTGGAATAGAGATAACAGTGTTGTATATTTTTAATTTTGAATTTTAAATTAACATGTTTTGTTGCTAATTATTCCATTATCCATCATTGTATGTCTCTTTGCAGTGTGCTCTGGCTGCCATTGTCATTTCAGCTGTTATTGGACTGGTGAGTTGTTCATTTGAATTTTTGTTCTTGAAACTAGCATTTAGCTTCTACATATAAAGCTCAAGGACTTGGCATTTGACTGTCATGCAGATTTTATAAGCAACTGTACGAAAAATTCAATCTGTTAAATAATATATGTGGACGTTTGCAGGGGACGTGTTTCTTTAAGAAATCCCCCAGTGAAGTAGCACAAGGCAGTTTCTCTCTTTTTGTAAATTAAGCACAGTAGTCCTGTGGAGTTCTTTGTTTTTGGCTCGTACTAATATAACATGCCTAGATCAGGAATTTTTTAAGAAGTTTGTGTGTTCATGATAAAAAGGACTATACATGAAAAACACACAACCGAAGCTCCAACTATAGTAGGAGAATCCACCTTTGAGTATGGGTTCATGTTCATGCAAATTCTTCATGCCTCAAAAAACTTAATTGATGCAAAAGAGAGTGCAAGAATTAAGGCTTCTTTAGTCTTTGATTTGTTTTTTGATATTAAAAGAGTAGATTATTAACTATATATTTGATTTTTGTATACAAGCCTCGATTGAAAGTGTGCTGCTAGTGCATGAATTGGTTTGATTTTCAAATAATTATATTGATAAATTCTAAGATATTGGCTGGTAATTAACATCATTATCTTTCTTCTTTACTAGCTCAATATTTGTTCTAATTTGGTATGTAACGAAGTTAGGATTGTTATGAACCCATACTTTATGGAAAAGTCAAGTCTTTACAGCCAATCAACTATGAAATGGTCTCTTTTACATTTTTTTGGGTAATTCTCTTCAATAAATCATATTCAAATAGATGGATGGAAACTGTGGATTGTTTTAGTTCTTCAGATTGCAACAGAATCTATAAGTTTACACTGCACTATTTCAGGTAGATTATGACGAGGCAGTTTTCTTATGGCGGGTGGATAAAAGAGATTTTATCCTCTGGACCATCACTTTCATCTTTACCTTGTTCCTTGGCATAGAGATTGGTGTACTTATTGGAGTAAGTATAGTTTTATATGATGATTTTCCAGGAATAATTTGAAGGATAGTTTTAGTTTTCTTTCCTATTACTGTTTTAGTGGTTTCCCTTTTGTTTTTTTCATTCTGTTTTCTTCGTTAAAGGAATAATTACCTTAAAGAAATTGAATTATTGTGGAAGAAGAGTTAAAATACATGGTAGATTAGATAACTTTTACATATGAAGATTCATGAAGTGTAAGTATATTCCCTATGCTTTAGGACCAAAAGGTCAGTGGAACTCTGGAAACTAGATTGTAAAGCAAATATCAGGCCTAATTAATTGTATGTGAACTCCATAAGATAAATATAATGTATGATAGAGGAATTACAATCGAAAAAATATCTATCTTAGAAAATAGATACACACAGTGCTGGATGGAGAGCCACATTTCTACCTATACCTTGTCATTTTCTTCTTTGCATGGCAGAACTCCATAAGATAAATATATTGTATGATAGAGGAATTACAATCGAAAAAATATCTATCTTAGAAAATAGATACACACAGTGCTGGATGGAGAGCCACACTTCTACCTATACCTTGTCATTTTCTTCTTTGCATGGCAGAACTCCATTGAAACTGCTGCTCCTCTGTTATGTTTCTCCTTCTCTTTTTCTGTATAATCTCTCAGCTTTTTTATTTTTTTATTTTTTTTTATTTTCATTAATTTATCATTTTAAAAAACCTCTGACATAGATACACACTGACAGCAAGTCATTTAATTTCTATGTGAACACCGGATAAAAAAAAAATCCTCCTAAATTTTATTTTAAGTTATTGTTGTGGTTGTTAACTTAAATATCAATATCTATCTTGGTATCAGATTTTAAACCATAATGAACTGATCCTCAGTGTGAAGATTCAACCATCTCATTTCGTTCAAGCGAATGCTACTTGTTAAGATTTTTTTGTAGCAATAAATTATGTTTATTCAGTCTAATGTTTTTCATATTTGGACTAACAAAACCTCTGTAATACGCTTTATTTTAATGGTTTGACAAGTTATTAGTTTCTGAAGTGACTTCGAACTATTGTTTTTCTTGTCTACATCTTTTCTTACTCGTCTGATTATATCTTCACTTCTAGTATGCATTTATGTGACATTGAATTGCATTCCATTAGATATAATGTATCACTCATGCAGTCCTCTTTGCTTTTTGAATAGTGGATAAAGCTCATCTAATTAATGGCAATGTTTCTCATTGCTTTCCCTTATTGATATTTAGGTTGGTGTTTCACTTGCTTTTGTCATCCACGAATCAGCTAATCCACACATTGGTAAGTTTTCTTTTAATTTTGAAAAATTCCCGTGCCCAAAATAAACGAAAGTTGTGCTTAAATAGTAAATACAATCACTTAATACATGAAGTATACCTCCCGTTCTATTCTTTTGTTCCTTATGTTTCACTATATTTTTTATTTTCAAATTTCTAGTTTTACATTCCTTATGTGATCATCTTTGTGGAGCAGTTAACCATCTCTGAGCTTGATTTGTTCTGCAGCTATCTTGGGTCGTTTACCTGGCACTACTGTATATAGAAACATCGAGCAGTATCCAGAAGCATATACATACAATGGAATAGTGATTGTTCGGATTGATGCCCCAATTTATTTTGCTAATATAAGTTACATCAAAGACAAGTGAGAAAATAAATGACTTCTCTTTTAAGTTAAATTACAGGAACTTGTATGTCTTAAATTGTTTCATCGTATTCATGTCTTTTGTGTTCTGTTTTCTTTCACTAGGCTCCGAGAATATGAGATTGAAGGCGACGGATCTATAAAACGTGGCCCTGAAGTATCAAGAGTTCATTTCGTCATTCTTGAGATGGCTCGTGAGTCCAATCGAAATCTTTTCTCTGTTTTATTCAAGTATTTAGCTCAAAATGACTCGATTTTTTTCTGTTGATGTCTTTGAGAGTTATGTTTGTCTTTTGAAAATCGGATTATAATCAATTAACTTGTGAAGCTGAAAACGTTGATCTTTTCTTTCAGCCATCACTTATATAGACTCTAGTGCTGTTCAAGCTTTAAAGGACTTATATCACGAATACAAGTCAAGGAACATCAAGGTACATGCGAATAATTCACAGTTAACATGTTTCTTGATCAGTGAGTTCCATTCAGGAATTTTGTCAATTCAATGTCTGAAGTCTGAAAGATTTTTCCCGTCGATTCGCGGCCTGAAAAAATGTAAAACTATCAATTAAAGGCTTGAAAGATTTTTCCTATCGATTCGGGATCTGAAAAATGAGAAACTATCAATTCACGACTAAAAAATGAAAACTATCAATTCAGGATGACGTTTGATATTTTATAGTTTATAGTCTTATTTAATAATATACATAATTGTGTTTTTAAGCCTTACTTTCTTTTCTTATACTTACTATTTGTGTGAAATTAATATATTGTGCTTTACAAAAATATTGTTAGATAACTAGAAATTATAAGATATCAAATATGGTCTTAAAATGTGCAACTCCTAAATTGATAGTTTCTATCTTTTAGATACTGGATTGATAGCTTTCTATATTTCCGGTTGCATCAATAGAAACAATCTTTAAGACCCCTAATGGATAGTTTTACTATTCTGAATTTGATAAAATCCTTTGATTTACTAAAACAATGATTTTACTTGCAATTTCAGATTGCCATCTCTAATCCAAACCGGGATGTGTTGCTGACCCTAACAAGATCGGGGGTGGTTGATCTGATAGGGAGAGAATGGTACTTTGTGCGTGTGCATGATGCAGTCCAAGTTTGCCTGCAACATGTTCAGGGCTTAACCAATAGCCCTCGGAAACAGCCGTCGTTTCTGGAGAGTAAAACGAGCCAACTATTGAGACAGAGACCAGAAGATCGGTCTCTGTCTCAGTTGGAGTCGGGAAACTTCGCCCAGAAAGACGAAAGTAGTCATTTGGAGCCACTTCTATCAAAGAAGCCCTGAGGAAAGCAATGAGGGTGCATGCTTTTGTATCCATGTAATAATGTGTCTACATGTTTCTTTAATTCCTTCATATATTGATTTAGGTGTGCTCATTTCTTTCACCCATGGTTTTGGGGAATGGGGTTTAATAATAGCTTCATATTGTATTGCATGATTAATTGATTAATGTACGATTGGAACATTCTTAATTTTTTGATTCAGTTTGTTGTGCAGGAAGTGACACCAACTTTGATGCAGTAATTTAATTCATTATTATTAATATACATGCCAAAAGAATGAAATGATTCACAGTTCATTCTTTATCTTAATCATTTTTTTTTAGGAATATATTGCAAGTATTAGAATTGTTATATTCAAAATTTTCTCTGTCCCCATTTTTAGGTTAATTAATAGTGTTGGGTTAGAACTAATTTTATGCATGTCCATAAATGTGTATGTCTTAATTAGTACTACCATAATTAAAATTTTCAATAATGGTCTCTCTTCTTTGTTTGAAAGAATAATCCTCTTCTAGCACCTTTTAGCACCATCATTTCTGTGCAGATGCATGGTTTTATTTGTTGTTATGATGACATTATTGAGTTTATTAATTAATGATCAGTGTTGATTACCTTTTCGTCTTTTTGGTTAAATATATCATAAATTTAAATATATTTTTATGCACGAATAACATATGATGTAATGGATATAATTTTAATATTAAATTAAAATTAGGTAAAAAAATTCCTATGATATGTTTTACTAAATCACACAAAATTAATCACATATTTGTTAATAAATATTACCATATAATTTACCACGAGTCCTAATATTTTCAAGTGTTTGTATTAAAAATTAATTCATATAATAAGTTAAAATTTTACAATTGTATCCATCTAAAATACAATTTTTCTTGGAATAATAAAAAATATTTTGTTAATTAACTTGGTAAATACCGATCAGAAAAAAAAATTAACTTGGCAATATTGTGGGTGATAATTTTAATATCTTATGAAGGGAGGGATACAGTTCACTCAAAAAATGAAAAATATAGATCAAATTTGTTTTATAAACTATACGTAATATAGACAATAATAATAAACACTTATTTTTTTTTAAAAAATAAATTATATTTCTAATAATCACTCCAAATTTTAAATATACAAATATGCAAAATAATTGAGCATGCATAACTCGTTTAATTAGTGACATGTATAATCTATTGGTTAGAAGTGGCCCAATTCAGTCTAGCTATATTATTACTAATATTCTATACAAGCTGGCAAAATAGATTGACACTTTTTAAGTGTCAGAACAATTAAATTTTTCTTTAATAATTATCATGCAGCCTTTCCCCACCTTCAATATGCTATATAGTTTATAATCATGTTGTCAGAGTTGTTAATCGTGTTTAACCAAACAAAATATTGATATTGAATGTTCGAACTCAACTCTTTATCAGATCGAACTTAAATAATATTAGCAAGTTAAAAATATAGTTTGACTCAACTTGTTAACGACCCTATTGAAGTCAATGGAATTGTATGAAAATTCAATCATGCACCATAAACTAACGTTTTGAAAAATGTCATCATCCTAATAAAAACCATTCAATTTGCATTCATCATTACAATATCTCCCACAAAGATTATCAAATTAAAATTATGAAATGAGATGCCCTCTTTAGCTGTAATTTAAAAAAGGAGAATAAATTAACTAGGTGAGAGTGAATTAACATAGACCTAGCTATAAATGTGGGGAGTTGAATATAAATGATAACAATAAATGTTTCTAATAACTTGAATTAATTTATTCTTGCAGAGGAAAAAATATCTTCCCTGACCTGCTAATTAATGAAAACTTTCTTAGACCAATATCCTATAAATTCCTAGCAATATATATAGGATTGCACAATTTGTCAACAAAGTTTATGCTATTACTGCTATTGAATAACAATATCATGTTAAATAAGTAGGATGACATAATAGCAACGTGGCCTATTTTTGCACACACGTGAGAGATCATGTATGTAATGATATACGGTCACAAAATAATACCTTAACTTTTAATGTATATTATTCCCTATTTCCCGTAATTATCTTCACACTTTCTTTTTTGGGACGTTGCACAATTAAGTTCACACCCCTAAAATGAAATACCCTCCATAAAATACACCCCTACAATATCATTTAAATCACAAAAATGACCTTCTTATTCTACTTTCTACTTTATTCTCTCTCCTACTTTTTCTCATTAAATCACCCAAAATACCCTTGCACCTTATTCTCTCTCCTACACTAATTTCAGTTTTCTTAATAAACATGCCTCTTCACACTTGAAGATAGTTTCGGGACGGAGATGGAACAGTAATTTATTTATAAAGTAGAAATGTATGGGATATATGTAATGTTTAGAGAATGATGATAAAATAGTGTGAAATAGAACTATTAATAAAAATTGAATAAGAGACCAAAAAAAATAAGAATATTTTTTTTAAATACTACTCCATATTTTATATATTCATTAATTAAGTTGATCTATTTTTCATTTTATTTTAACGTACATGCATGAAACAATTTTACAATAACAAACTCTTCTATATATCAAATTTTCACCATACAAAAATGATGTCATTATATTTATTCAGTAATATCAGCATATTTATTTAGTAATACAACTGTATTTATAAATTAATATCACACTAATATCATCTGAAATAAATAAAGAAGAGGTAGGAATGATCATTAATTAATATGATGAAACAAATAAAGAAGAGGTAGGAATGATCATTAATTAACATGTAGATTAGCAAATTGGCAATCTTCAATTCTGATGAAGCTCAAATGTTCATCGTTAACCCATCCATACTTTTCCTTGAATGGGTTGAGGGTGGTTGGGGGTGGGTACCTATGAATGCAGTCTTTCCACACATTAACATCATCCATGTCTCTCAGGACTTCCCACAAACAGTTGTTGCACTTAAAACCAGCTCCAAAGCTGATCATAAGTACTTTGTCCCCCTTCTTCAGCCTCTTCTTTGCCTCCATGTAACCGAGCACGTACCATAGCCCTCCGGCCGACGTGTTTCCGAATCGGTGGAGGGCCATTCGTGCCGGCTCTAGGTCCTCGTCGGTCAGCCCTAGGCTCTTCCCGACCCCGTCGATCACGGCCCTGGAATAACGGGGTTTTGTGTAGTGAAATACGAGATGAAATATTTTTTTATTTTTTTGGTCAAAAGAAAAGTCTTGGTCAATTGTAAAAGTAAAATTGTCTTAAATGTGGTAATGAATTCTTTCCTACTCGTTTTAAAGAAAATAAAGTCTTGAAAGATCACTTTTAATTAGGTTAGGTGAAGGCCAGAGTGAATTTAATTTACTCAGATGACAAATTGGAGATTGATTTCATTTTCTCAAACATGCATGTGCGTCTATCTATATATCATGTGTGGTCATTCTTTTTTATATATATATATATATATATATATATATATATATGCATGGTACCTAATTAATTTATGATCTCACTATAGATACATGCCAATTCAAACTGAATAACATATATAACATATGGAATTCAATAACCACAAATTTCGCTTAACTATATATTATATGGAGTTAAATATTGGAATTTTTTAATAGGCCAAACTGAACATACAGTGTCCGTACGTTGTTCTTATTTAAAATAGTTCTACCGTACATGTTAATGATCCACAACTACTTAGTAAACCAACTAATAATTTTTAATGAACAATTAATATTATCACACTAGTACATTTTAATAAAAAATTAATACTATTTAAAAAATACATATTATAAAATGCAAACAAGTTGTACGGTTATAAAACTAATTTTAATAAAATTATTACTCCTCCCACATTAGTTTTCATACTAATGTGGGCACATATGCACACATTTTAAGGAAAATTTTGATGAGTGAAATATTGAGGGGTAATTTTATAAATTTTTATTATTAAAGAAAAAGAAGTGGTTAGATTGAGTGCAAGTAATGACATTTTGTATAAATATGTGAATATTGTTAGGTTGGAGTTTAGGAAGGAATTTTTTAAAATGAAAACTAGCTAATGTGTGACAAATAAAAAAGGAAAATGTGAAAACTACTATGAGATGGATAATTTATATGATTTGTACTATTATTCTATGTTGACTTTGGCTCCATAAAAATATTCAACAGTCAATTTCAAGCACGTTCTCAATCACTACAAACTGTTTTCGGAATCATTTTTTCCAAAACTGTTTTTCAGAGTTTGAAAACACAAAATCTGCTTATTTATTTAAATAATTACTCCCTCCATCCCGTTATAATCTTCACACCTTTTTTATTCGAAAGTCCCAACATAATCCTCACACTCAAATAAAGAAAGTCAATACAAAATTAACACCCTCATAACATCACTTTAATTTCAAAAATACCATTCATATTTTACACTACTTTATTCTATCTCCTATACTTTATCTTATTCAACCACCCAAAATGTCCTTACACTTTATTCTCTCTTCTATACGATATCAAGTTATCAACCAAAAAAATAACTTTTCTTAATATGTATGCGTAGTATACTGTGAAGATTATCACGTGACGGAAGAAGTAGCCCAATAATGATTTTGGTAAAAGAAAAATAAGAAGCAGATTTGATACACACCTTCCACCAGGGTGTATGCAGAAGTGATCAACGCCAGACTTGAGATTCAAACCTTTGGCAACGCTTTCAAGAAGAGGACTCTTGTCTTTACTCCACCGGAGAGAAACAAATATGAATCTGATTATCTCCCATGGGGGCAAGATTTTGGGCAACAAAACCCTAAGATTTATGATGAAAGATTTTGCAGCAGCTTTTGTGAGTTTCTTGGTTAGTCGAAAACCTGTGTAACCCTCCTCATCTTCAACCTGTATGCAACACTCATAAGCTTCATCATCCGACCCCAGGTGTGTTCTTACCATGTGCTTCACTTTCATGATTGCTCGCTCTCGGAATTCCGTCTTGTTCGTTAACAGCATCGAGCAACCGCCCGATCGAAACAGGCAGTTCGAAAGCATCATCGATTTCTCACTCCCGCAGTACCTGTCATAATTTGGGAATGAAGCTTTAACACTCTGAAAAGTCTGACTGACTGTTAATTTGCGCTAGTATGTGAACTGTCTCACGTAGATTTTTGCCATGAAAGAATTTTATTAAATGTAATTTTTTTTTTTATCAGTAAATGTTAGTTGTTAGTAGTTAGTCACCTTATAAATTTATAATTCGTTTTCAAAGAGAATCGAACCTGAGTCTCCCATTAAAGTGAGAAGTCCAGTATCCACCTGGTTAAATATAAAATTTGTTTCACTGTACCATGCATGAATGAAAATATCATTTAAAAGTTCTTTCAGTTTTTACATGAGATAGAAGTTAAATAAATAAACATATCTTGTTAAAAATAAGTTTGATTTTTTAGTTCATAATTGATCTATGCTAAGGATTGGACCGATAAAATTATTTTTTTTTTAAAAGAAGAAATTAAAAATCCACGACTTCAAAATATTATTAAAATGATAATTCTTGTTCATTTGGTACTAGCTAAATATTTAGAGATGTGCTGATCATTTTAATATTTTGGGTCTAAACATTTTGTGAGCTGGCAACTGTATATGGCGGTACCGTACAATATTCTAAATACAAGAAAAGTTGGCTAGAAAATTAATTGTACTAGAACGATTAGGTATAGGTTTTAGATAAATCAAATTGGTTAGTTTTCGTCTTCAAAGTAATTTTAATATTTGAATCTATCACATTTTACACATGAGGTATCACTATTTAAAGATTTTAATTATGTATTTTTTTTTTCAAAATTATTAAATATTGATACTCGCACGTTAAAAGGTATTATTCCCGCCACACAATTACTTTCACATGCATTTTTCTTTTTCGTTTATTATAAAATTGTTTTCACACCCTTAAAATGAAAAATTTTTAATAACTACACTCTCGCAATATTCATAAGTTTATACAAAATGGCGTTAGTTTTGACCCATACATTTACACAATCCAACTCATTTATCTACTTTATACATAAAATTTTATAAAATTATCCCTCAAATTTCTAGTCATTACTAAATTTTCTTATTTTATGTGACCTTACATATATAAAAGAAATTATGTGATCGAAGAAGTACTTTAATTTGTATAATAAACAGTATTATCGAGTTTATCATAGACTCACCTCACATGAAATAAGTTCATAGAAGTTTGGAGCATTTTTTGGTGAGACAGTATTATACATGAAATAAATCTCACGTGTAACATGTACTACATAGTTGATATCACTTCTCACATAGTTGATACTTTTACTTACAATTTTTTTTTCTTTTCAACTCTCATTGTCAGATATTTGATATTTTAAATTCTGTCTCATCTATAAGATGACCGTTTTGCATAAAAATTACTCCCTCCGTCCCGTAACTATCTCCACAGTTGACTTTTTAACGGTTTTTGTGTGAGAATTATTTCATAGTAATATGTGTACAAAAGTTGTTTTATATGAATGATATGCTAGTTGATATAAAACAACTATCTTCACAGTTGTCCCGGAACTATCTTATCAACTAGCATATCATTCATATAAAACAACTTTTGTACACATATTACTATGAAATAATTCTCACACAAAAACCGTTAAAAAGTCAACTGTGAAGATAGTTCCGAGACGGAGGGAGTATTATCTAGTTTAGAAAATAATTCAGAGAGGAGATGATGATTTTACCAGTTGGGTCCAATAGACTCGGTGCTGACAACTAGGGCAAACTTATTCTTCTGAGTCTTGAAAATCTGGCGGACGAGATCAACGGCGACGAGGCTAGCGCTGCATCCCATGCCGGAGAGATTGAACGCTTTCACATCCGTCCTCATTTCGTAACGGTTTATGATTCGTGACGCTAGTGACGGCGCCGGCGACAGAAGGGAAACGTTCACCACAAGGATGTCAATTTCCCGCGGACAAACCCCCGATTTCTCGAATATCCGATCCAGCGTCTCGAAAAAGATGCCGTCGAGCTCCTCAAGAGCATCGTCGAGGCGAGGGTCGTCCTCCCTGCCGGCGATGACGTTTTCCGGGCAGTAGGTTTCCTCGCCGAGGCCGGAGCTGACGATGGTCTTGAGGAGGAACTTGTACTGTTCCCAGCCTAGGTTTTTGTTGCGAAGAACGACTTTGCATGAGGAGCCGGTGTCGAGTTTCCGACGCTCATCGGAGGGTTTGTAGCATTCGTAGTTGAGCATGTAGCAATGGTGGTGTTTTCTTTGGAGGAATAATGAGGTTAGAAGGAGGAGTAATGGGAGGAGAGAGGTGGAGAGGAGGAGAATTGTAGTCACTTCCATGATGAGAGAAGGATGGATTGATGGAGTAGTAGTTTCTATTTAGGTGTTATAGTTTCTAATTATGTGTAATATATATAGGGAAAATTGTAGGTGCATGATAATTTTTTAATGATAATTTTAATCTTGCTTTCTATTTTGGTCCTTTATTTTGTAAAAATAGTCGCATCCATTATTTTTTTGAATCTAAATTGCGATTTTTTTCTCATTTTCTTGAGATCAAAATCGCAATTTATCATTCTATTGGGATCAAAACTGCAGTTTTCTTGGGACAAAAAATGTCGAAAAAAACTATGGAACTAAAAGTGTCGAAAAAAGGACCATTTTGCAAACCATTCATTCTCTTGGGACCAAATATGCAATTTATTCTTTATATATAATACTACACTGTAACTAAACTAATACTCCCTCCGTCCCACAGCTGTTTTCACAGTTGACTTTTTAACGGTTTTTGTGTGAGAATTATTTCATAGTAATAAGATCAACTAGCATATCATTCATATAAAATAACTTTTGTACACATATTACTATGAAATAATTCTCACACAAAAACCGTTAAAAAGTCAACTGTGAAAACAGCTGTGGGACGGAGGTAGTACTATACAATGTTGCTAATACTACACTGTAACTAAACTAATACTATACAACACCTGAAATAATACTACACTTTAACCAAACTAATATTATACAGTACCTGAAATAATACTACACTGTAACCAAACTAATACTATACAGTACCTGGAATAATACTACACCGTAACCAAACTAATACTATACAGTACCTGAAATAATACTATATTATAACCAAACTTTGTTCTCACAATTAATCTTTTATTGTGCACAATATGCACACAAATAATACTCATAGATTAATTAGATTATAGGTTCATTAAGTTGTGTTAGCTGGGAGTTCGGGTCAAATAAAGTTCCCACTACTTATCGAAAAATTATGGGGTCCTGGAGTGGAAAAGGTAATAGAGGAATGGGGGAAAATATTTTTTTATGCCCGTAACTTAGGAAGTTATGTTTTAAGAATAATAATTTTACGAACTTGTAGATGCAGACAAAAACATTTTCTTTTTTCAAGCCATTAACTTCCTTATTTTGGCAAATGAAGGTTATTTTTCTTAATGACGAGCCTTGATGTGCATAAAAAATAATTTACGGACCTAAAGTTTTAAAAATTCATAATTTTACCGGCCTAAATTTATCGGAAAAATAATTAATGGCACACTTTTGTCAAATGAAAATACATCGAACTTAAACACAAACTTCAATACATATATTAATTACGGATCTAAAAAGAATATTTTTTCCAGTGAAATTGATTAGGACTACCCATGCATGCGTGATGTGTCATTTTCGTACATAAGATTAGGGTGGCAAATCATATAATCGTGTCGTTTGTCGTGTCGACACAATAACGATATGATAAAGTGAAATACAAACACAATACGATAAGAACACGATAATATTAAAATTGAAAATATAATCTAAAAATATAAAATTTTAGACACGATAAGGACACGATAATATTTAAAATTTAGATTTTAAATTGTTGTAATTGTATATGTGTCATTAACATGTTACTATCAAATACGTATTAGTGATGTATATCAGATCACTAACAGATTAACAGGTTGCTAATGGGTTAATGTGTAATCTGTTAATTTTATCGTGTTTAACGGGTTGGCACGACACGAACACGAACACGGCACAAATTTTTTTTGTTCTTATCAGGTCGACACGATAAGGACACGAACACGATAAATTCGAACACTAACCCACAATTTATGTGTCGTTTCCGTGTCGTGTTATCGTATCATGTCCGAAATTGCCACCTCTACATACGATTCTCATGAATTATAGTGTTATCTTGTGCGTGTATTAGTATACTCATCTTGTACGTGTACGAGTGGGTGAAGGACACTTAAATGGCTCGCCCTACTATTTGGGGGATTTGTGAGATTTGGATCCTTTCCATTTATTTGGTGTAAATTTTTTGTAAATTTCAAAGATATATAGATACAATAATAAAAATAATGTGTGAAATGATAAAGTAGAACCCACATATTATTTTTATTATTTTTATCTCTTTACAAAATTTACAAAAAGTTTACACCAAAAAATGTGGAGGATCCATTTCCGGATTTTTGTGGAGGTTGTAATTAATTAACGAGACATTTTTTAAGAGAGTAACTAATTTGGCAACTTTTATTTAAGTGTACCTAGAGGTCTATTCTTTTCATGCTTATGTGTAGTGATATGATATCTAAGGCTAGAGGTTTCTTGGTACACTTGATGAATGATAGTAATGTGAGATACAAATAATAAATGAAATGATGATAATGATATATATAGTTAATATATCATGAAGATTTGTGGGTTGGGCCCAACTTGCATCCACATCTTTTTTTTTTTCTCTTCTTCTTTATTTTGTAGGTTAAATAATATTTGAGTCAAGTGCATTAGTGATATTATGTAATTAACGGACAGAAAAGTTAAATTGTTACCGAAAAATGAAAAATTGAGGAGGTAATACAAAAGAAAACTCAAAATAAATTTTTAAAGAACCCACAAAAAAAAAAAAAAAAAGAACCCACAAAAAAAAAAAAAAAAAACATTCACCAAAAGAAATTGTTGAACTATTTTGCACCACTGACTTTTTTTTTTCCTGAATAATTACCTATTACTTCCATCCCCTTATAAACTTCTTATTTGAGAATTGCATACTTATTAAAAAAAAAATTATGTGTAGTCGATCGATATTAAGATGTGATGAAAAAATGAAAAAGATAGAGAGAAATAAAAGTAAAAAAAGAGAAATTGTGAAATTTTTTTTTTTACCATTTATTAAAATTAAAATTTTAATTTGGACGCCCGGCGAAATGAGAAGATTAAGAGAGAATGGCGGGATTACAATTTACGTCCACGTTATAGTCGCATCTTTTTATCATAGTTGAAAAATAATCAAATTGAGTTTTTTTATATATATATATATATATATATATAATTGCAAAAACAAAAGGTCATGATTAAATTATAAGAATATATATCAAAGACCATGATTTATACATTTAAAATTTATCCAACAAGAAATTCCAACCAATTAAGGAACGTCACAATTACAAGTTGCAAACATGTATATTTATTTATGTCCATGAATATATAGCCCATGTGCAATTTTACTAGCAACGTTGTAATAAGTTATGAACTATATATATATATATAGGGTCCAACCGTTGCTCTAACAATAAATGTATAGGGAATTGAGTCTATAGGTATTCCAAATAATTAATTTCTTTGATTTTGAATAATATTGTTATTGCATTTATTTAGTCTAATTAAAGTTCATAAACTTTAAATTTATCTTCTTCCTTTTTTGGAAATCATTTTAATCAGTATCATGTGTTATTAGATTAATTAAATACCATTGTTTTAATCAACTAAATATAAAAATACAAATTGAATATGCTAAGAGTTAAAAGAATCAAATAATTATTGTAAATGAGTGATCAATGAATTGGATTGGTTAACGTTAAAATTTGAAGTTATATAGTGCAATTAAGTTGCACTATTTTAGTGCAAAAATGACACTGTTCTTTTATAGCAAAGGACAGATGTACTTGGAGAATAAAAATAATAACGTAGGAATAATAAATTATTGGAGGAATCTTAATATTCTTCATCAAATAATTCATATTTTAAATATTTTTTTTAATTTGATACTTTAAACTTAAATATTAATAATGTACGTATTTTTATACTCCCTCCGTCCCACAGAACCTTTCACACTTGACTTTTTCAACAGTTTTTGTGTAAGAATTATTTCATAGTAATACATTTACAAAAGTTATTTTATATGAATGATATGCTAGTTGATCTTATTAACTAGCATATCATTCATATAACATAACTTTTGTTAACGTATTACTATGAAATAACTCTCACACAAAAATCGTTGAAAAAGTCAAGTGTGAAAGGTTCTCTGGGACGGAGGGAGTATTGAATATGAATGATTTAAATAGTAGTAAAAAATTATTGTTGATACCCCTGAACAATAATATGATATCACTAGCTCTAATTTGTCATACAATTGATGAGATTCGTAATACTTTTGATCAAATATTTGATTAATTTTTTTAAAAAAAATTCACGATAAACTTATCTTGAACTATTTTTGTTATCGATTAAATGGTGACACAAACCCATAACCTATGGGAATAGGTAGTGAAGCTCTAACCACTTGAGACATACCACTTCTTATGAACCATTTACATATAAAACTTTGTATTGTATATGAAAATATGATATTAGGCTGAATCCAAATAATTAAAAGAAGGATAAATATACGGTGAACTAGTTCCACCTTGAAATTTAAGTATATTTTTATACAATATTTGTTATTTTTATTAAATTAATACATTCAATTGAAACAACTAATATTGTAAATTAATTTTACAGTAAAATTGGTTCACTGTATAATTTGGCTAAAAGGAATTATAACTATATATACATAATAATTCGAACTTTTTTATGGGCTTGGCTCTAGCTAATTCATAAAAATATGTACGTGTGTATTATGCTTATTATTTCTTTCTTAATTAAATTAAAAATTAATCAAATTAAGGAAGAATAATTAATTGTTAGTCAATCAAATAATCATCTCAGCCATTCATTGGTATTTTTTACTTAAAAATATTTTTTATTAATTCTTCATCTCATACCTTTAATTTCAATTATCATTCATATATATACCGTAAATTATTATTTTTCCTTTGATTCTTCTATCATCTCTCAGGTATTTTAAGATTAACCGATAGTAGAACGAAGAACTTTATATTAGGGCTCAATTTTTAGGTTGAGTCTCAATTTAGGTCTTAAATTTTAAAGTGTTTCAAATTAAGGTCTAATTTTTTTTTCTCAATTTAAGATCCAATTTTATTCATTATGTCTCAATTTAAGGCCCAAAATTTATTTTTATATTTTTATTTCTAATCATCACCGCTAATTCATTTATAAAGAATTATTTTTATTATATTTTTTATTTCTACATTCTGATATATATTTTTATATTTTGAATTTTTTTTATATTGTTGTCACTGCATTTATTATAAATATTCACGTTCATCATCTAGATTAAAAAATAAAAAATTAAAAAAAATTGATTTTTTAATTTTTTTAATTTAATACATTGTTTTTTAAAAATTTATTAGAAAAAAAAATTATTATACTTTAAGTTTTTTTTTTTGACCAGCAATACTTTAAGTATTTTATAAAAATGATTGAAATAAAAATAAATTAAATGGGTATTGAATTGAGATAACAGTTAAAAAAAAAATTAAAAATTAAACCCCAATTTGAAACATTTCAAAATTCAATATCTAAATTGAAACCCAATCTAAAAATTGAATCTAATATGAAATTCTTCCAATTGTAAAAATATCTCAAATGTAATACCTAATCTATCCACAAAGTGTCAGAATTATCAAATGCTATGCAGCCAGTATCTTGGTTAGAAAATTAAAATTAACTGTAATTCTGTTTGTCCAGAATCTAAAAATTAATGTCAATATAATTATATAATTACGTGTATATCCTTAATCAGTTTTGTCTCCTAGTTAATAGGTAATGGTGGCCAATTTTTCCTCCTCCTTTTTAGCTTACCATAAATATTATCAGCTTCCAACTTCCAAACAAAATTGTTAATATTAAATTTTTAAGAAAAATCATCATATCTTCCATCCATATTTTATTATAAAGAAGATCAAAATATCTCTCCTCTTTTATGAAATATTATTTTCCACTAAAAACAAAATATATAAAGAAGTCAAAATAATAATATTTTTTTATTAAAAAATTAACAGGTTTTTATTATTAAAAAAAAAAAGACGATTGTGGGTATATAACAGAGAAGATTTGGTGAGTTGTAAGAGGATATTTTTTTATATTATTCGTAGGTAGGTAGAGTAAATTTTGTGAGTTAATTAGTAAATTAAGATAATGGAAGAAATTTTGTGCATATATATATATATATATTTTTTTTTTACAGGAATTTTGTGCATATATGGTAGAGAAGATAATGGAGTAAAATTTTGTGAGTATATTGTTAATTAAATTAACAGATATTTTTTTATTTGTAAGCAGATGAAATATAATTAAGGCAAAAACTCGTACGGTCTCATACATGAGACGCATCTCACTTGTCAGAGGAGTATCAAATATATCATCAGATGTATCAAATATATATCCTGGAGTATCAAATGTCTGGGAATGAGAAATGAGAAAAAAATTAAAAATTGTCATCAGAGTATCAAATATGTGAAGAGAGGTATGAACTATATAAAATGGATTAGCGGTGAGACTCATCTCATATATGAGACTGTCTCACCTAGAGAGAAAAAAATGAATGTGATTGCTGAGGAAATTAAGAGAGTTTATTTTATAATGGACGATGGAAGATATTACTACCATATACGATACATTGAATACGTCAATTATATATCACAAATAATTTTGTACATATATTTTAAAAATATATATATACGAACAATCTAATCACTATAATTATGAAAATGTTCACTAGTTTCAAATTTATGTTATACATAACTTATAACACCCTAAAAAAAAAAAAAAAAAAAAAAAAAAACTTATAACACCAATAATAGTAATTTGAAAAAAAAAAATATACACTAGTTTGATCTTACCACTATAGATGAAATTTAAATATGTAATCACCACTATACAGGTTCTAATTAACTTATTTCAATGTAGGAGATTGAAAAAAAAATAGTATTAATATCACCAACAATAGTAATGTTACATTTGACTAGTCCAACTATTGAACTCTAACAAAAAAAAAATAGTATTAGATGATTTTTTTTTTTTTTTTTTGAAACTAGATGAAATTTTAATTTTTAATCACCAATATAAGTTCTAATTGACTTATTTTAATACAAGAAATTGAAAAAAAAATTAATAGTGCTAGTGTCACCAACAATAACATGTTACGGTAGACGAGTCCAACTATCGAACCCTAACCGTAACAAGATACACATATATTACCACTATAGATGAAATTAAAAATTTTAATCGCCATTATAAGTTCTAATTAACTTATTTCAATATAGAAACTTAAAAAAAAAAAATTAATAGTACTAGTTTCACCAACAATAGTAATATTAGGGTTGACTAATCCGATAATCGAACCCTAACCGTCATAAGAAAAATCAATTCCCGGCCTACTACTATATGTTGTAACCAGTAAAATTAGTGATGCTGATGTGGCTAACGAGAATACCGGTTAAACAATAATGAGATCATAAATATAGCCATTAATGAACTGCAGATAATGTATATGAGTAGTAAATGCGAATGATTGGGGTGAGATAAATGCTAGTGCAGTAAAACAGTAGAGGAGACGATAGTTGCTGGGTGGTTTAGGCCCAAGCAAAGTATGGATTGTGTAATCCGTTTATTGTGCCACTGAGACAATATTTATAGGGTTCAAATGTTGCCCTAGAATCCCTGAAATTGGGGGTCATGCATTTAATGCATGGATTCTTAATAAATATCGGGTGTACGGCTTCATACAAAAGATAGCGACGGCCCACTCTGGCCGTACAAGATAATGGCTGCTCGGTAGGCCGGCTGACAAACGAGAGTACACTATTACTATTCTAAGGAATGTCAACATTTAATGCATTCACTGTTGGGAGATTTATTCCTATTGTAGGGGTGATTTCCTGACGCATGGGGTGCCCTGCGTCCATTCCTTGCTCGGCAGGAGTCTTCGGATGATCGCGGCTGGACCCGGGAGTCCTTTGGTCGGCTTCGGCAGTGTGAAGCAGGGCTTCTTCGGTTCCGGCGTCTTCGACCATCTTTGCCCGGTCCGAGTTGCTCTGCTAGGCGATAATGACTCTGGTCGGTTGTTTCCCAAAGTCTTCCCAAACCGGGCGTCCGGGATGATTGGGCCTGCCTGTGGGCCTATTTAATTCTTTGTTGGGCAGTAGCCCATAGTCCGTTCCACAACAATTGCCCCTCGCCTTGGCCTCTGGCTTTCCCGGGGGCCGAGGTGACAATCCGAGCAACCGACCTGGGCTGACGAATTGAATAGGGCTTAGTGCGTTGATCTAGCCTAGAGCCTCTCGGGATCCGTCGGATAGGATAGCGTGCCCGGGAAGCGACGAGTCTAATCAGGAATGTGAAGGGTCTACGGGGGCAGCCTACGCGCGCGTGAGCATAGGCTATGATGGCGCTTGCGCCGCACGCGCGACTGACACGGGTCCGTCAAACGGTCATGAATTGCCCCGAAATTTCTTTTTGGACCCTAAATTTGAAAAGTTAATTTCACTCAGGTCCCTCCCGCCTTTCATAAATAGCGGTTCCGTTTCCTTATTCAGAACTTTTCGACTTTCGCATTTGAGATTACTCCATCGTCTTCAAGTGTTTCTTTTCCGTTAAAGAGCTCTTCCGGAGATTTGCGCCCGTCTTTCTGTCCATTTTCTGTTGGTAAGTATCCACTGCAAGTGCTCTTCTCTTTTTCTGCGTTTCTGTGGTTATCGTTAAGATGGTGAGGTCTCGCGGAGGTGCCTCTGGATCACGAGGCGTTGGGGGAAGGATCGCCGGGAGGGTCGATAGGGGCGAGTCGTCCCGTCGTGTCGGACCTACCGACGATGACGGTTTGGGCCACGTCTTCCGCCAGAGTGGTGAGGCGGAGGCCGGAGTGGCGTCGGTGGCGGCCTCGCGGTGTTGTTTCCCGCGAAGGGACGGGAAACTCAGCTTTTGAGGGCCTGTCCGACCTAGTGGTCGAGATGGGTCTTGAATGCGTGGAGGAGAGGGCTGGCGACGGAGAGGAGGAGGAAAGGGTTCTTCTGGCCGAAGGGGATAGGGCCTGGAGGGAGGAGACGAATGAGGAGATTGCCCGACGCTTGGTCGAGGAGAGAGACCGTGAGATTGAAGCCGGGTTCTAGCTGTGGGCTGAGTTTATGGACCGACTGGCCGGGCCCCAGATTGAATTTGATTCCGGGCGTACCTACAGGCCTACCCCTACAATCCCTCCGACCGGCCGAGGAGACTGATTCGGATTGCCCAACCCTCTCCCTGGGCCGTGAACTCTGAAGAGTGGATGAGCTCGATGACCCAGGCCGAGCTTGATAGGCTAAGGGTAGACTGGCGAGTCCCGCTCGACGTGCATCTCTATGCCCCTGATCCTACCGAGAGGGCCGACCAGCCTCCCGCAGGAATGGTGGCCGTCAACGTCGACATGATGAGTGCAGGGCTTCGCTTCCCCCTGCCCATTAATGTGTCTCACCTGCTCAACTTCTGGGAGGTAGCTCCCCTCCAGATCCATCCCAATGGATGGCTTCAGGTTTTGTGCCTGATGACCCTTATGGGGTGTCTGAGGCTCTATCGGCATCCCACCCGGGGGAGGTCACTCATTTAGTGAGCCTCAACAAGACCCCCGGGGCGGCCAACCACGGGCTCTATTACGTCAAGAGCCGGAAAAAGGTCGTGATCGAGGGGATCACTTCTAGTTTGAAGGACTAGAAAATGAGGTGGTTTTGGGTCTCCGGGGCGTGGAGGTCGGCGATTGGCTCTCCTCCTCAGGAGATCCCGGTCCCCACCTCTTTCCGGGAGAAGAAGAAAGGTGAGCTTGCCCCTAGCTTATGAGCTGTGAAGGACTGATCTAATTTCTTTCCCATGTTTTGCAGACTATCCATTCCCGAAGGAGGGGGAGTTGAACTTCGATTTCGGTCTGGTCTTGGAGAAGCTTCGGCTCGTTCCGGCCTCGGACCGCCATTGCAGCGCCCTTAGCAAATCTGGGGCCCGTCGCTGTGCTCGATTATTCAGCTTTCCGCGGCACCTCGGCCGACGAGGTATTGCTCTATTTGTTTGTTCTTGCCTTGGGTTCTTTGGTCCTGATTTCTTCTCTATTGCAGAACCCGACTTCCCCATTTTTTCCTCCTGCTCCGCCAAACTAATGGATCAAATGCCGAGCGTGCTGGCGCTCCTCAGGGGGAAGAGTCGCGGGAAAGCGAAGAAGAGGGCGAGCGCGCGCCCTGCCGGGGGGGTAGTCATCCGGGAACCCGCCCGTCTGTACTGTGGCTACCTCACCGTCGCCAGGAGTTCCGACCGCCCCTGTGGCCGGTCGCGTCCCCCCCGTTGCCTCCGAGCTCCCTGCCGCCCCAATCGAGGGGGACACCGCGCTAACTCCGACCACGGAAGGAGTGGAAGCCGGGACCTCCAGAGCTGCAGCTGGGTCGACCCCGGCCCGGCCGGTGGAGCTTTCCGAGGAGGAGGGTCAGGAGCCCCCATTGAAGCGGCTGCGCCAAGCTGCATCTGCCGGGGAGGGGACATCATCACCCCGCCCTGAGGGGGGCTTTGAGCCGGTCGCCCCTGCGGCCCCCACCTCCGCCGTGGAGGGCCTCCCGCTGCCCGACTCCGAGAGGGACGCCTCTGATCGGACCTGGATGGGTCGCGACCAGCGTCGATTTGAGGAGTAAGTATTCCTCGTCTTTTCTCTCTTCTCGACCTTTTCACTGAGTTAATTTTTGATTTCAGGATGTTTACCGAGGATGTTTTCCAGCCGGACATTTTGCTGAACTTCTTATCTTCCCGTACGGCTGGAGACATGTCTGCTCTTCCGGCCCACCTACAGTTGGCTGTCCGAGACGTTCCCGTGGCCTGGAATCGGGACTTGGAGGCCGTGGCTGCCTTCCCGAGGGCGAGCAGCGTCGTGGCCGTCCGAATGCTAGCGGCCCAGGCCCTTGTGATGGCCGAGAAGGCCGGCTTGGAGTGGGAGGAAGAGGTCCGCCAGGCCGCTGCTGACCGGGCCCAGGCTGAGACGGCCAGGAAGGCCCTAGAGGAGGCCGAGGCCCGGGCGATTGGGGCCCTTCACCGAGCAGAGGCTCTGGAAAAGCGGCTCGGGGAGATGGAGTCCCTAGCCGCTCGGGTGGTCGAGCTGGAGGGGGCCCTCCGGGATCAGGAGGCCGAGGCCGCTCGGGACAAAGAAGTTGCTGCTGCTGCTGCTGCTGCCCTACTCGAGGGCTTGAATAGAGGGAGGACCGAGGCGCAGGAGGTGGCCGCTCGGGAGTTGGAGAGGCTAAAGGTCAGCCTCCTGGATGTACAGATACACATATATTACCACTATGGATGAAATTTAAAATTTTAATCGCCATTATAAGTTCTAATTAACTTATTTCAATATAGAAACTTAAAAAAAAAAATTAATGGTACTAGTATCACCAACAATAGTAATATTAGGGTTGACTAATCCGATAATCGAACCCTAACCGTCATAAGAAAAATCAATTCCCGACCTACTACTATAGATGAAATTTTTTATTTTCAATCACCATTATAAGTTCTAATTAACCTATTTAAATTACTAAATAAATAGTACTAGTGTCTACCAACATTTATATTGTATTTGTTGACTAATCCGACTATTGAACCATAACCGTAACAAGAGCACACAAATTTTACCACTATAGATGAAATTTTAATTTTTAATCACCAATATAAGTTTTAATTAACTTATTTAAATGAAGAAAATTCAAAAAAAAAAAAAATAGTACTAGTATCACCAACAATAGTAATGCTATGTTAACTAATTCGACTATCGAACCCTAATTGTAATAAGAAACACCGATCTTACCACAATACATGAAATTAAATTTTTAATACAAATATAAGTTCTAATAAATTTATATCAATGTAAGAAATTGAAAAAAAAATACTAGTGTCACCAACAAAAGTAATTTTGCAATTGACTAGTCCGACTATCGAACTCTAACCGTAACAAGAAGCATTGATCCTACCATTATTTGTGAAATTTTAATTTCTAATTAATCACCATTATAAATTCTAATTAACTTATTTCAATGTAGAATATTGAAAAAAGATATAGTGCTGGCGTTACCAACAATAGTAATGTTATGGTTGACTAATCTGACTATCGAGCTCTAACGGTAACAAGAAATACTTATCTCAACACTGTAGATGAAATTTTAATTTCTCATCACCACTAAGTTCTAATTAACTCATTTCAATGTAGATTTTTTTTTTAAAAAAAAATACAATAATAACATTACGATTGAATAGTTCGACTATCGAACCCTAACCGTAATATGAAAAAAAAAAATTATTTTACCATTATAGATATAAATTCTAATTAACTCGTATCAATGTCACCAACAAAAATGTGAAATGGTAAAAATAAATAGTAACAGAAATATTAACATGACAAAAAAATTAACATCACATATTTTATTAAAACAAAAATTACAGTCAAACATCAATATTATTTTATCATTTATTGAAAAATATTTATGTATAAATTATAATATTATATTATAATAAGGTGTGGATGTTAAGGGGTGATATTGGCATATAAATTCAATATTAAATATTTTTATGAAAGGAATATTAAATATTTCATATCAAAACTATTTTAAAAGAGAATAAAATACGTTCTTATTTTATTTTTTTAGCATATTTGTGATCATCGCATATATATATATATATAATATGCACGTTAAGTAAATTATTACTTATTAGATAAATAAAATTTTCTATGTCATGAGTTTTTAACACAAAATGTGAAATATGGATATACACATTAAATATATGGAAAGAGTGAGAAAAAAAAATCAAATGTTGAAATTTGTATAATGTCTTGAAAATATAAATTAGAGAGAATCAAATTTCAAATTCAAATTGATTTGAAAATACGTGTAAATCACATAATTTTCAATTAGAGATATTTTTGACATTTTAAGATAATTACATAAGAGTGTGTCTATTGTGAACTAAGTTTCACGGTGAAACTCGATCTATATTAAAAATATAGATCAATTTATTTTTCAGTTATCCCGACTAACACCTTTTAGTTATACAAATAATACTCTTCCGTTATCATGACCGATACTTCTTAATAATATAGTTAATATTATTCAGTTATCACGACTGATACTCTTTAGCAATATAGAACGTACTTTTCAGCTATCACGACTGAAACCTTTTAGTAATATAGATAATGCTGTTCAATTATTATAACTGATACTCTTCAATAAATAATTAAATTTTACCGTAAACTCTTATTCACAATAGATTTTGCCATTACATAAATATCATATTATTAATATCCAGAATTTGGATATTTAGCACGCCCAATTAATGTCCCCAACCCTAACGTTGAAAATGTACCCGACAACCCAATAAGTTCTTCTGCACAAAAATTTATGCCACTCAAAGGTCTGAATTATAGGATAATATTTACGCTTACGTTGATAGAAAGAATTTTACTCCCTCCGTCCCACACAACCTTTCACACTTTACTTTTTCAATGTTTTTGTGTGAGAGTTATTTCATAGTAATACATTTACAAAGTTAGTTTATATGAATCATATGTTAGTTGATCTTATTAACTAGCATATCATTCATATAAAATAACTTTTGTTAACGTATTATTATGAAATAACTCTCACACAAAAACTGTTGAAAAATCAAGTGTTAAAGGTTCTCTGGGCCGGAGAGAGTATATTATAGCTCAATTTTTAGGTTGAGTCTCAATTTAGGTCTTGAATTTTGAAGTGTCTCAAATTAGGATTTAATTTTTAGTTTTTTTTTTTAATTTAAGATCCAATTTTATTCCTTATGTCTCAATTCAAGGCCCAAAATTTATTTTTATTTTTTCATTTCGAATCATACACTACTAATTTATTTATAAAGAATTATTTTTTTTATGTATGATTTTTTTATCTACATTTGGAATATATTTTTATATTTTGAATTTTTTTATATTGTTGCCACTGTATTTATTCTAAATACTCACGTTCATCACCTTGATTAAAAAATAAAAAACTTGAAAAATAAAAAAATTGAAAAAAAATTGATTTTTTAATTTAATATATTATTTTTTAAAAATTGATCAGAAAAAAATTATTATACTTTAAGTATTTTATAAAAATAATTGAAATAAAGATAAATTAATTGGGTCTTGAATTGAGACTAAAAGAGAAAAATTGGATCTTAAATAGAGAAGAAACTAAAAATTAGACCCTAATTTAAGACACTTCAAAATTCAAGACATAAATTGACACTCAACCTAAAAATTGAACCATAATATGAAATTCTTCCTATTCATTTTGTCATAATAGTTGGGTGAGTAGCTGAGTCTAGACCGAATTACTAAACCCATATTTTATAAATTTAATGTTCTTCAAAATTTAAATCCTAATCTCCGACATTTGTTTATCCATTATAAATTAATTCCTTGTGAAACATCATTTTTTGAATGGGATTATTTATTGTCACTTGACATGAGTTCTTCCCTATCATCATAGACTGACCATCACATATATATGTTACCGATCAATAATAACTATGTATACGCGCGATTGGAAAAATAAAAATATTAAAAAATTATAATATCCTAGTTAAATTACAAAAACAAATGTCAAAAATTCATAAAAAAATATTTAAAAATTCATTTACTAAAGGGTATAAGTTGAATAATTGAACGGTATTACTTATATTATTAAAAGGTTTCAGTCGTGATAACTGAAGACTATGCCTTATATTGGTAAAGAGTATCAATCGTGATAACTGAAAAGTATTACCCATTTTACTAAAGAGTATCGGTCATGATAACGGAAGAGTATTATCTATATTACTAAAAGGTATTAGTCGAGATAACTGAAAAGTAAATTGATTTATTTTTTCAATATGGATCAAGTTTCACTGTGAAACTTGGTTCACAGTAGATACACTATTAAAAATTTCTATGACCTATATTTGGTTTTATTAGGATAATGATATAAATAAATTGATTCACAACTTTTGTATAATTTCAAACTTTTAAATAAATCAAAATTCTTTTAGGTTTGCAATATGTACATGGTTATAATATGAATTCATGACAGCCATTTTGTTAAGATGATGTTATTAATTTGTCGCCTTATAACTATAAGTTGTACAAAAAAAAAAAAAAAAAAAAATTGTTATTTAACGTTATAAATATATTTTGCGGTTAGTTAATTCCACACTCCCATTTTAATGGCTTCAAACATTGTGCGTTTTCTATTTGACCTTATTTCATGGCCGTGGCTAAACAAAACCCTCAAATTTATTATACACATCTCAATTATTTTTTTATACCACATTTAAAATATAATTCTTTTAAAGATTGCTCTACAAACCCTAATTTAGACCATTATATTTTTTGGGGAAAAAAAATGTATCTTGCATCGTTTAAGCATGTATTCATAATCTTATCAAAGAAACAAAAAATCTTACAGACCCTCCACTTTTGATCATTCCACTCCTAAATTACCATATTGATTCTTTCACTTCTTTCATTGACACTTCTCCCAACTCTTGAATTAATTTATTTCATTGTATGGGAAATCTGCATGAAGAGAAATAGCGCAAGGCACAAAATTTTCAGGCCAGGCCAAAAATCTGCATGAAAGAGAACAAAATTGTTGATCTTATATGGTGATACGAACATTGAAGACAATTGGGATAATTTAGGGTTTTAGGAGATGATGAAAAAGGTGTTGGAATTTTGGGGTGAATGAAAAAGGTTTGAAGTAAAAGTTGTGAACGTTCTAAGTCGTGTCATTTGGTGAAATGATGCAAGTGAATGGTTTAATCCAAAAGGTGCATCTATTCACAAGAGTTGTCTAGAGTCTATAAATACACCCTCTCATTCCACAGTTCAAAACGAGAATTAATACTAGGACGTGAAACTTCAAAAGTCACTTAATAAATTGTTTCTGAGTCTTGTCAATTGAAATCGAAGTTTGTCTATTCATTACTCTCCTTTCGTGCTCTGAAGAGAGTTAGGAATATTGTTTGGTTCGCCAATAACTTCCGATTCGTAGTGCAATTGAAAAGTCGTATCTTGGGGCGATTGCCATGAAACCGTATTGCACCTGGGTACGGGACAATATCAACTTATGGAAATAGAGTCAAACTCTAGTCGACAACTAAAATTTTTTTCAACAATCGTAAGACAGATATTTGATGTGTATTCGATGATGGCTTGCCGACACTATCAATCAAGACATTTGATGTGTATTCGATGATGGCTTGCCGACTTCATCAATCAAGATATTTGATGTATATTCGATGATGGCTTGTCGACAGTATCAATCAAGATATTTGATGTGTATTCGATGATGGCTCCGACAGTGTCAATCAAGAAAGAGATATAACAGATAAGTTGATTTTGCCAAGAAAGTTTAATTTAAAATATATAAGAATTTTGATTAAATTTTCTTGAATATGATCCTAGCAAATATCACTGGAAATAGAATTTTCATTCTTTCTTGATTAGTGCAAAAAATTATATCCATTGACGTATTTTATACATGCTCAGTTTCTTCAGAGGCATTTCATCAAACACCTTATTTGCATAGATTCAATAATGCGTTCAAGTTTGGTGAACGAGCGCAATCATTACGGAAATAATAAATAAAGTGAGACTGCAAATATAAATCGATCAGTGATCACCAGTGCGAGATAGAGTGTCATCAGCGCCCTCAATGGCGGCGACTTCGTGCGAGGAGATCTCGCCTCGGTTGTGGCGGTTGGTGCGGCGGCACTGAGATATGCATAGCAGCGGCGCTGACCAAAATCAATTAATTGTTGAATTGGTAATAACTTGCCACTATACGCCAAGCCCATATTAATTCAATTAATCTAATAGTGGCCGATTAAAGGGAAATACCACAAATAAGTAGATTAAATTTGGGTTGGGTTGGGTTGTTATGGATTTTATTTAATAATACTTTGAGGTATTATAAATAATATTCCCTGATCCTTTGAATGCAAATTTAAAATTTGATTTGTCATCAAATAAAATGTGCTTGAGAGCACAAGTTGTGTTTTGGATTTAATCCAAAAGATTTTAATTTGTTTCTTATAATTAAGTGGAAAATTATTTGAGTTAAATGTGGTAATTACGGCCCTTAAATTTAATTTTGGTAGTTTGACCAAAGATTAAATTGAAGTTGGACTAATGAGAGAAGTTCAATAAAATTGAATGTGAATTCATTCAAGCATGAATTCAAAACGGTTGATTTTTCAATTCGTTTCGAGATTATGTCCAAATTAATATTTGATGAATATTAATAAAGGACAAAGCACCTCGAATGTGGGGATGAAGTCCTGCCCTATATACATTCGAATGTGGTGGTGGGGGAGTGGGGGGAGAGTCCGCTTCATGGATACATTTAATGTGAGGTAATTAGCAAAGGCGTAGCCTTAAAGCTAAATGGAAAACCTAAGACAAATGGTGTCTAGTGGATTGATGTCCACAAGTTATATGGATTTGTTCAAACTCATTTATGTAAAGTAACCACACAAGAAGATAACGAATTGTGAAAAAGGATTAATGATCCTACAATTATCTGGAAATGTGGGGGTGACTTGCAATGGTTGAGGCACTAGTGGTGCTCATCGATTCTTATTGAACAAATCAAAAGTTCTTGATGTGAAATTTTGTATATCATGTTGTGTTAGAATGACACACAAATGCAAACTGAATATTTTTTACGCAAACTCCAAGACCTTCACATTGGAAATATGGGGAGTAGTGTCACTAAAATCCTCTAAAAATTATTGCATTTTGACAAAAAAACTCAGCAGGGTAAAAATGAAATATGTTTAAGAGGATAATGGGTAAGGGGAATGAGGTTAAAAATCCACACATGAAACGGTGTTCATAGTAGAAACTCGTCCATGATGACTGGAGGATCCCAAAAACTTAGTTCAACGAGACAACTAAGTTATGAAGCATTCATAAGTGCACTTGAAAAATTATTAAAACTCATTCTCAAATCCCTTCAAGTGCAACCCTGCACCTTTCAAGGTGCGGAAAACCTGCTGATGTGTGGTAAGGTTAAGCTTAATAGCTTTTAATTGTTCCTATATCCTAAGGGTTGAGTATTTCAGGGTACTCTTGATGGGAGATCACCTATATAAGTGTGAAGTGGGCCGCTTCAACTGAGAGAAAAAATGGGTACACACTTATGAATCCAAGATATGGTCCACAACCAAAATGGACAACAACATGAGAACCTAAAATATATTTAGGAAGGTTATTGTGTTGTTGCTATTGTCTTGGTATAAACAAAAGCTAAAAAGAGTGTGAGAAAGGTTAAGACATCGCGTTGTAAAAGAGAAGCGGCGAAGAAAGTATATCCGATAGTATTCAACTAGGGAAGGTTCAAAATTTGTTAAGCTACCTATAAATTAGTGCAATAACTGACCGCTTGAGCTCTCTTCATCGTCCGTGTCGAACTTTGTGTCGTTCTTTGTACTCTTTGTTTGAGTCATGTGAGGATTGTTGGAATTTTGGGGTGAATGGAAAAGTCACCTCAAAATGGTGTATATTAGACGAAGAGGTGTGAGTGAAAAGGTGTGAAGTAAAAGTTGTGAACGTTCATTAAAAAAAAACCTTTGAATCGTGTCATTTGGTGAAATGATGCAAGTGAATGGTTTAATCCAAATGGTGCACATATTCACAAGAGTTGTCTAGACCCTCTTATTTCACAATTCAAAACGAGAATTCATACTAGGACGTGAAACTTTGAAAGTCACTCATAAATTTTTCTTGAGTCTTGTCAATTGAAATCGAAGTTTGTCTATTCATTACCCTCGTTTCATGCTCTGAAGAGAGTTCGAATATTGTTTGGTTAGCCGATAACTTCCAATTTGTAGTGCAGCAGTTGGAAAGTTGAAAAGTCGTATCTTGGGAGCGTTTTCCATGAAACCATATTACACTTGAGTACGAGACAATATCGTATTACGGAAATAGAGTCAAACTCTAGCCTCGACTTATTTCGTGTCAGTCCTATAGTCATCATCGTCTACACTCAACTAAAATTTTCCAACAAAAAATAAATAAAAAAGAAAGCAATGAATTTAATTTATAATTTAAGAATTATTTATATATGAACAATATAGACATTTTGTATAAGGGTATTTTTGTCAAAAAAAATTGAAGGGTATGTACAGTAATTTTGAGAGTTTATTTAGCCGCGGCCATGATGAATTAGATAGTAAAATTTAGGGTAAAAACTTAAATGGCAAAAATTTGTGTGAGATACAGTTGTAAAATCACTATCAATTTTTAATTAATTGTTATTATTTTTTAACAAATTATTATTATTTATAATGTGATGTGTATCACTTTTTAATTTTTTATTTTAAAATGATATATTTTTCATATATTTTTAAAAAGTGATACAATTTAGTATATAAATGATAAAATTTTATTAAAATTGAATCCATCCCACAAAATAAGATTCATGGAGACGATCTCACATAAGACTTACTCAACTTGAATACACACCAGGGGCTCGTTTGTTACTGTTTGTGTGAGATAAAGATGATGAATTAGATAGTAAAATTTATGGTAAAAAGTAAAAACTTGACTACACAATAGGTGCTCGTTTGTTACTGTTTGAGTGAGATAAAGATGGGAAAATGTAAAAGAAGGGATGTGTTCAACTCATAATAATCTTATCCAATTTGCTACAATAAATGAAATGTCCAAGTATATTTGGTATATCGTATTTGATGATTAATACATGTGATAACATAGCAAATGACGAAATTGTCCCTCATTCAAATTAAAACAAGGAAAAATTAAATCTTTTTGCAAAGGCTACAAACAAGCTAAGCTAAAGACCTCTTTTTTTACCTGTGATTTCCTAGATAAGTTAAATCTTCTAAGTTGCAAAATCTTCTTCATCGTTGTTCACTTGGGTGCTCTTCTCTTCCTGCACCACATTCTTCCCCTTTCTACCAGAATACTTTGCAAACGCGGCCTTCAGGGCAGATTTTACAATTACATCTTCTTCTTTCTTTTGGCGTTTGCTTGCATCTTGAATTTCCTCAACGTCTTTGTTTCTTTCGCTTTCACCAGCACTGGCAGGAACGGGTGCATGGTTGGGAACCGAACGCTTGAATGGCTCATGGAAAGTATCATACAACCGTTTTACCTGCCACACTTTCCCAACTCATGAGAACTATAACGGCGTTAATATATACTTCAATCATTCTCACAGCAAAGCACATATATTTGCAGAATTGGGATTTGGGACATATTCATTCCTATATACTTAATTTAACATCCCACTTTATGGGAATGCACCAATTCATCCCCAAAAGGTAAGGAATCAAATTATCTGATACCATTGCACACTACTATATTCCCTTTAAATTGCCAAGCACCTAGTTAGTACTTTAAAATTATTTAGAAAAGAAAAAATATAGCACAGAAACTCAGGAAGACCCTTCAAGTATTAAACTACGTGAAAATGTAAAGTTACCTTTCTTTCTCCTATGCCAGGGCAACGGGCGAGATCTTCCATTGATGCATCCATGATATTAGAAAGAGACTGAATTGATAAATATTTGTTTTAGTTCAAAAGAACAGCAATACAAACTATTATTATCAACTGTATAGCGAAAATTACAGACTCACCCCAAATGTAGAACCGAGAGTAACAACATCTGTCTTGTTAACATGCCGCACTGATGTGAGTGCATTATTCAACTATAACACAAGAAGAAACTCAATTTGGTTTGATCATTCTAATCAGCAGCCTATAGTGTGTAAAAGTTTATTAGGTTATTAATCTATCTTATGTAGGTCATTAATTAATTAGCAGGTGAACTTTTTAAATGAGAAAGCTTGTTGTGGGCAATAAAATCAGTAATACCCGTGACATGTAGTCCATATCCATTTGGCCCTGAATAAGATCGGCAGATTTATTTTCATAAACTTTAATGGTCTCCAGGTACCGACCACATTCTTCCAAGCTAAATAAAGAGGTCAAAAACCAGGTAGAAAAGAATTAATCGATATCATCTGGATAATAGGAAAGAAAAGAAAAATGAAATTTATCATTGTAATTGTAATGAAGACAAAACAGAGAGAAGTATTTTCCAGCAAGGCTTCTAAATAATGTTTTCCCCTCCACCTTCCAAAAAACATATGAGACTGGAGATAAGTTTTTAACTAATTTCTTCAATAATACACTTTTTTCTATAACTCTCAAAATTAATTTGAACTGCTGCTGGTATATCTGGACTTTGCCCGAGATAATTTTTATTTAAATTAAAACTAAATAAAAACATTGCCCCACAGATTTTTTTTCCCAAGTGAGATAAACACCAAAATCTATGTATCTTTACTTCCCAGTAAAACTAGAGAGAAGATCTACATTATGGTGCACAGAATGACAACCACTAGTCATACAGAAGCATACCTCCAACCACATAAAAGAGTGCAGTCATGGAGTAGAGCCGTTTTTGTGACTTCAAGTAGGGGCTTAATAACATCTTCCTGGTTCCAACAGGGAAAAATCAGAGAACCTAAACAAAGATTAAGTCATAAATTGTAAAGCTGATAATCTCAAGAACTTACCACATCAACATGGCATAATACAACACGAAGCTTGAAGTTTTTCTGCAGTTCCCTTATCCGGAAATACAGGTAATCTGGATGCAGAAGATGATAGCGGAGACTGCACAGAAAGAGGCAATATATCTTTAGGGTGTCTGTATTTTTCCAAAATAAAAATCATGAATCCTGTAAGCATAAAACTGGCTCCATATTTAAAACATTGGAATTTTGAATTCAATGCAATAATATATGTATTGCAGTGCAACAAATACACACACACTTCACAACTGTTATTTTACTTGCCAACTAAAAAAAAAAATTATACATATATATACACACACACACACACATATATAGGGAACTAAAAACTAAGATGCAAGAAAAGTCCAGTATCTTCATCTCATGCCTGAAATTGATATTTTCATGCAACATTCTTCTTCTAGTGATATTTTTTACCATGTTATTTCCACATATGTAAAAAGCTACATGTTGTTTCATGACATAATTATGCTAGAAAACGAGAAAATCCTCTAAGTATACTTTTAGAATCCACATCAAACCTGTCAAGGCTACTGAAAGAAAATTATTATAATGAAGTATATTTCATTTTCTTAATATCTTACACCAGACAATTGTTACAGAAAAAAGAAAAAAAAAAAAAAGAAGAATTATGTTAGCATGACTTGATTTATGAATTTGATGTCAAGAGACTGTTATACCTCCAAGCAAACTGTATTTTCAGTCTTTTGATGTCAATAAGCATTTAGATAAAAATTTAACCAAGCATTTGTAGAGTGTAGACATAATAATACCCCAGCAAAAACTTAGATGCACCTGGTTCATCCTATGAACCCGGTTTGACCTATCATTGTCATACACAACTATTATCACTGTAATGCATTAGGCTATCACGGGTCATGCAAAAGCCCTATCACTGTCATACACGACTACTATTACTGTCATGCTCAACTACTATCAATATCATGTAAAGTTCACATAAACTCTAAAATGGGTAGAGTTCATGCAAGAGTTACCCTAATAACCCAACGTGAGAGGAAGAGGCCCAATTAGATTAATTCCCCCAAATGATTGCACAGTTTAAGCCACGTGTTGAGGATGTCTTCTAACAAAATTGTCTAAAGATTCTTATCTCAAAACCAGTGAAGAAACAGTTGAAGGCCAAAAAAAAGGACATATCTCTATGATCAAGAACGTGGCTAAGTAACAGGAATATGCATACGGGCATGTGACCAGAAGTTTGATTCCAAGTAATAGACATACTATAATTGGTGGCCTGCCAAGTCAATGTAATTAAGTAAATTAAACTTCAAACCTCAGATATAGAGCACAAGCATTTTGGCCCACTAAAAAGTCACAAACAACATCAGCAAAAACCCAACGCACGTTCCTTATATGCTTAAGTAAAGGGTTCCCCTTCTGCATTACAAGACAAAATAAGAAAACTTTAGAATCATATCATCAACTTTATCTGACCTGCATCATTTCAAGTTATGGATATAGAAGACAAGGTCATTGATAAACTCCTATCGAAGTTCCAAGAAATTGCAACGTATACATTCTCAGAATTAAAAGCCACCAACACAAGCATAGAATAGGCCAAGCTACATGTATAATACATACAAATAATTAGTGGTATCCAAAATTTATGGTCAAAATACACCTTTTTAAACACAATTCATCTATTCAACATCTTAGTGACAATGAAGTTCACTAACCCGAGCAGGTTACATGTAGACCAAGTAAATGTCCGTAATCTGCTGCTAACTTCACAATCTATGTTTTTTTATATGAATAATATAACACCTCATTTCCGCATCCAAGGAACAAATTTAACATCCAATCATGCTCGGAACATAACAGTTCACCAATATATTGGAATATAAGCATTGCACTCAACATAATGGCACCAGTATTCAATAATTCACCTGTCTATTGCTAACAAGGATGGCATTACGATTTGCACCAGTTGATGAAACTGAAGTAGATGGAGCTTCAGGCTGAACAAATTGCCTATAACACAATAATAGTAACCCTTGATCTAACCACAATCCAATAGAATAATCACTCTTTAGAGACGAATAGAGAGAGATAGAGAGAAAGGACCTCGGATGCGTTCCATGGGAAGGTGAAGGAGAACCTTTGGATGGCTGAGGCGGAGTTGTGTAGAATTCGGAGTTCTTAATGAAATTGAAAGCCTGCGAAAAGGAGGATTGTGGCTTAGGTTGAGAGGCCTCAACTACTTCTTCGTATGACGGTATCCTTACAACAAATGGCGTCTTCTGAATCTCGTTCTGATGTTTCTGATTCTCGAGGTCATTTCTATCTTCCATTTTCACAACTTAGATAAATTCATTCTTCTAGTAGGCCTTTGCTAAATTCATAGTTATATACAAAATTCCAGAGAGTCGTACCTAAACTAAAAGAGTAATGATAAGAGAACAGACCAAATTCACAAATTTCAGCAAATTTACATCATTATTAAACCTAATTGAAAGAAGGCGAAGGACATCGAATGGAAGAAGCGAATGTAACGTCGGAATAATTACCGGCGGCGGCTGAATTGGAAGTGTACTGCGGCTTGCTTTCCGAAGTTCCCAATCAACGAGGGATTAAGAGGGGCTCTGTGGAGGAACGCGTGGAAGGAGACGAAATGAATGCTGAAGCAGAAAATTAGTAAGAAACTGGAATACTCCCTCGCTAAAAATTTTTTTGTTTTACCCATTCACAAAAATAAATATTTTTATTTACTAGTACAAAACCCGCGTATGTGGTTGAAAATAAATTGTGTATTAGTTCTATATTAAATAACTTATAGAAATATTATGGATTACAATTGTATATTTAAAATTATTCAGTAATTCATAAAATGCATTAATTTACAATAACAAACTCAAAATAAATATTTTTCTTGGACTTAAAATTTAGATTACACACCAAGGAGGGTCAAATAAAAAAAATAAATTATATTTTGATAGTCCTCATAACTCAGAATTATAACATAGCTCAAAAACTTCGTAAAAATCAATTATATAAAACCAAAATAAATCTAATTTTCTTTGTTCTTTTATGAGTTTAAAATAAACCACATAATATTTACAAACTTTGAAAGCCAAAAACGCTGATAATTATGTAATTATATTGGATCGGGTGATTCAATTCAAATTTATAAGGAGGCTTGGGCTTTAGGGCTTGCTTCGGGAAAACCTGTGTCTCGGATAGCGTCGGCCTCTCCGGTTTCGAGGTTTATTTTGCCGAATAGTGTTTGGGACGCAGACTTACTCAGGGATGCTTTCTTACCTTTTGAGGTTTCTGCTATCCTCTCGACGCCTATTCTTGGCTCCAATGTTGGTGACTCTAGGTATTGGGGGCTTGACAAAAAGGGTGTGTTCTCTGTTCAGTCAGGATACAAGGCTTGGTGGTCTGTTTGTTTTAGGGGAAGAGAGGGTGAGGTTGGGCCCAGCTGTAATAATGATGAGGGCTGGTGGAAAAGGGTTTGGGCAGTTTCAGCACCTCCGAAAGTGAAGATTTTCCTTTGGAAGATGGTGCGGGATTTTGTTGCTACAGAAGGTAATTTATTTCGGCATCATGTTCCGGTGGATCCTTCGTGTTTCTTTTGTGGCTCTGTTGTGGCTACTACGAAGCATGTTTTCTTTGAGTGTCCTCTGGTAAAGGATGTGTGGAAAAGCAAAGGGATATGGGGCATTATTAAGAGTTGCAGGAATTTGTCTGTTAGGGATAGCCTCACGCTAGTCTCTTCTTCTGGGTCCATGTCGTTGGATGCTTTTGCAATGACGTGTTGGGCTTTTTGGCGACAAAGGTGTGATCTTAAACATGGTGGTGATATCCTTGTTGGTCGACGATGTGCTAGTGTGAGCTGGGCAGATGCTTATTTAGCTGATTATCACATTTCGGCTGCTAAACTCGCGTCTTCTTTACGCCCCCAGGCTTATTATTTGCGGCGCTGGTCTCCGGGCAGTACTGTTGTGGACAACATTTTGCAAGTGGATGCATGTTTTGATATTGAGAAGCGTCACTACTCAGTGGGCTTTGCTCATTTTGGTCCGCAAGGAGAGCTGTTAGCAGCTGGTTGTAGAAGAATTGAGCCTACAGGCACAGTTCTAGGGGCGGAGTTAGCAGCTATGGTTTCAGGTTTGCGCTGGTTTCTTGGGCATTGTCAAGGGGCTGTTGCCGTGCTATCCGACTCGGCTGATGCGGTGCAAGCTGCTGTGGGTGGGGATCGTTTTTTTGGGCCTGAGAGATTGGCTTTGCATGAGTTGCGGACGGGATTTGGTACGACCTTAGTGCGGGGTTTTTACCACATCTCTCGTGATCGGAATAAGTTGGCTCATGGTTTAGCTAAGTATGCGCTTTCCTCCTCTTATCCTCTTGATTGGTTTGAGGTTGGTTTCCCTCGGTGGATTTTGGAGATGGCTCGTAGTGATAATATTCTTGGTATCTAGAACCGAGCTCCTTTCCAGTGTCAAAAAAAAAAAAATTATTAGTCTAGTTCCAACTATTTTTTTTTTCCATTTAAAGTAGGTAATAGTAACGAAATAGCATGCCCCCAAAAAGGTACAACTTCAATTTCAAATCAATTATTCATAAGCATAAAAAATCTTGGGGTATACATTGTTGAAAAATATGTATTCTGATAGCTAAAACTTCAAGAGCTGATGAGTACAATATTTATACATTAAGCTGAATAGCTTTGACCACCTAACCGCCTAATTTCTTCTAGAACTAACTTTGGTTATGATAAACAAATTGGTAAACTAATTCTGATAAGTACAATTGATGCTATTGAATTACTTTAATATGCTCCAAAAAAAGTTAAACAATTGAGAAAACACCAAGTTGCCGACATAATTGCGTGAACTTTGCTGGCGGAATTGCCATGGTGAGGAGGTCAGCAATCTGATCTTCTGTGGGAATATATCGAATATCCAGAATCTGATCTTGAACCTTTTCTCGAAGAAAATGTACATCTACTTCAATATGTTTGGTACGACTGTGGAACGCTGGGCTATAAGCAAGCTTTACTGCACCCTGATTGTCGCACCAAAGAATTGCTGGTGAGTTGAGCGGAAGCTGAAGTTCTTTACACAATGTTTGAATCCACATAAGATCGGTTGTTGCTGAAGCCAAAGCCCGATACTCCGCCTCAGTGCTACTTCGAGCCACGGCACTTTATTTTCTGGAACTCCAAGTGATGAGATTGGGACCAAGTTTGATGCAAATACCGCTAGTACTTCGCCGATCATCAATATTGGCAGCATAATCCAAATCTGCAAAACCTGCTAACCTGAAATTTGAAACGGGAAAAAAATACAAGCCAAAATACATAGTTCCTTTAAGATAACGTAGGACTCTCTTGCACATTTTCCACTGATTTTGTGTTGGTTCACGAAGATATTGAGAGAGTCTGTTGACAGAGTAGGCTATATCAGGTCTCAGTAAGAGTTAAGTATTGTAGAGATCCCACAATGCTTCTGAAAAGAGAAGGGTCAGTGAAAGGAGGGCTATCATTTAGTGAGAGCTTTTGGCTTGGACAAGATGGAGTAGGACATGACTTACTGGATAGAAGATTGGTTTTGGTAAGCAGATCCTTGATGTACTTGGTTTGAGTGAGTTTTATAAACTCAGGAGTGACAAGCGCCTCAAGACCCAAGAAGTAGTTAATCTCCCCCAGATGCTTAAGAGAGAACTTGTGATCGAGTGTATTAATGAGATGATTGATTTGAGAAGGATCATCCCCAGTGATCAGAATGTCATCAACATAAACCAAAATCAAGATTTGTTTATTGTGCTTGTCCTTCTTATGAAATAAGCAATGATCAGCCAATGAATGTGTGAAGCCGGAATGAACTAAAAACTCCTTCAAAGTATCATACCATGCTTTTGGGGCTTGTTTCAAACCATAGAGAGCCTTGCGTAGTTTGCACACATGTTGGGGTTTAGACATATCAGTGAACCCCTCAGGATGCTCAATATAGATTGTCTCATGTAGATCTCCCTTCAAAAAGGCATTATTGATGTCGACCTGCTGAATACTCCATTTCTTTGTTACAGCAATACTGAAAATAATCCTCAAAGTCTGAGGTTTAATCACAGGACTGAAAGTGTTGAAGTAATCTACTCCAGCATGTTGTTGAAAACCCCCAGCAACCAATCTAGCCTTCAATCTCTCCACAGATCCATCTTTGTTGTATTTTATCCGAAACAACCACTTGGTGCTGATAATATTCATATCCACAGTCTTAGGTACCAAATCCCAAGTATTGTTCTGAATCAATGCATCAAACTCAGACTGCATGGCTTTCTTCCAACCAGGTATAAGTAAAGCATCAGAAACTGAATCAGGTTCAGTGACAGGTTCCGTGAGATATGCTTTAGGTTTAGAAATACTAGACTTGGATCTTGTAGTCATTGCATGAGTGTTTGTTGGAGGAGCAGTGGGAACTGAAGACAGATTAGAGGATGTAGTAGAGGAGGAGGTAGAAGAAAGCTGGATTTTTTCATTGGTAGAGTAGTCTGATGAATGAAGTGGAGAGTATGTAGTGGGGAAAATAGGAACTGTGTTTGAATTTGTATCATGAGATGATTGAGGCTGAGATGGTGATTGTATGTGAGGGATAGAGAAATCAGGTATAGGAGTATGTATGGGGGGATTGATGTGTGTGGCTGATGAGGTAGATGTTTGATCAGGGAAGAGAGATTTATAAGGGAAATCTAGCTCATTGAACTCAACTGTTGGTGAGATGTAAATTTTTCCCGATGGATGAAGACAATAATACCCTTTGTGAGAAGAACAATACCCCAGAAAAATGCATTTAGAGCTCCTAAACTGAAGTTTAGATGAGTTGTACGGCCTGAGAAACGGATAGCAAGCACACCCAAATACCCTTAGAACAGAATAATCTGGTAGTCTTTGATGAAGAAGCTGATAAGGAGTGATGTTTTGCAGAACAGGTGTGGGAATAATGTTGATCAGATAGGTAGTTTCTGAAATGCATGCCACCAATATGACATAGGAATGGAGCCATGAGCTAACAAGGAAAGGCCAATTTCTGTGATATGTTGATGCTTCCTTTCAACTAGACCATTTTGTTGATGGATGTATGGGCAAGAGAATCTCATTTGGATCCCAAGAGGTGTGATAAGTCTGGATAAAGCAATAAATTCTCCCCCATTATCACACTGAACAAACTTGACCTTTCTTTGAAACTGTCTCTCCACAATTTGCAAGAACTTGGTAAAAATTCCACTAACTTCTGATTTTGCTGTCATTGGAAAGATCTAAGTGTACCTAGTGAATTCATCAACAATTGACAAATAGTATTTGTATCCATCCACAGAAACCACAGCACTAGGACCCCAAACATCAGTATGTAAAACTTCAAGAGGAGCAGTAGTAAAGTGTTCAATAGACTTGAAATGTTTTTGATGCATTTTGCCAAGTTTACAAGCATCACAGAAACTGAGATCTGAAGTTCTTACAGAAATATTAAGAGACTTCAAAACATGTGTGAGACTAGACAAACATGGATGGCCTAGTCTATAATGCCACACCATGAACTTATTCTGAGTATCTGACTTATGTGCTATATTACAAGAAATGTCAGATTGATAGTTTTTATTCTGAGCTCCCTGAATGCTGCTCAAATCCAGTTGATATAAGCCCTGCTTAAGTACCCCTCTCAGCAGAGTCCTGTGAGTTCTCAGATCCTTAACAAGACAAGAATCAGAGTGAAACTCAATAAATGCATGATTATCTTTGAGAAATTGAGAAATACTCAGTAAATTCTTAGTGATATCAGGAACATGAAGTACATTATTAAGTTTAACAGTGCAGCCTGGTTGAGATGTAGGTAGGCTTAAAGAGCCAACATACTTAATAGAAATAGAAGATCCATCTCCCACTCTTAGACTAGAGGTACCTTGATATGGTGATTGAAGGCTGAGATTTGCAAGTTGAGGAGTGACATGATGAGTGACTCCACTGTCAACTATCCACTCAGGAGCTGTAGGACTAAACTGAGAATCTGAAATTGGAGAAAAACCACCATTAGAACCCATAGAAGTGGGGTTAGGGAACTGAGACCTGTGTTGAACAATGTTGGCCTGAGGAGTAGATTGATTTCCAGAGGATTGAGATGTGCTGCCTTGTTCAGGACCAGTGTAGTTGGGATCATATCTCTTGTAACATTTAGAAGCACTGTGATTATTTTTGCCATAGATCTGGCATATCAGCTTTGTCTTGGAGTTGAACCGATACTTGCCTTTAAACTTTCCATTTATGTTGGACTTTGAATCCTTTGTAGCCATATTAGCACTAGGAGGGAGTAGATCTTGCTGATTGTTGGAGAAGCCTCATTTCATGAGTGAGAAGAATTGCCGAGTCTCAGGGATAGAAGGAATTTCACCTCTAGCAGTGAGCGTGATTACAAGAGCCTCATATTCCACACCTAGACCTCCAAGGATGTGTAGTACAAGATCATTATCTGTGATTGGCTGTCCTGCAGCCTGGAGACCATCAGCAATGGTTCTCATTTGAAGAATGAACTCCTCAATAGATAGAGCTCCTTTCTTCAAGGTCTGAAATTGTAATTTCATATGCATAACACGTGCCTTCGACTGAGATTGAAATAGTTCCTCCAAAATCTTCCAAACTTGGAAAGAGTGACTGCATCGATTGACATGTCCTAACATGCCTTCAGAAATCGAGCTAAGGATCCAGCTCATCAGAAATTGGTCACGTTTATGCCAATCTTCCAGTTCATCATCACTGGATGAAGAGGCTTTCAAATGTTGTAGCAGTAACATCAACAAAGATGTTGTTAAGTTGTGTTCTCCATGAGGTATAGTTGTTTCGATCAAGACGAATGTGAAGAGTGAGAAAAGTAGGAAGTTTTTTCTTATGCGGTGCTACGGCCATGATTGATATGGAGAGGTAGAGTATCGAGAAAGATGATGATTGAAAAATTGAAGATACGCAAAAAAAATGGGAAAAGATTTGAAGATGGATAGCGGTTACAGGAAGAAGATATGAAGATGAGTGGCAGTTACAGAATGAAGATTTGAAGATGGATGGCGGTTATAGGATTAAGATTTGAAGATACATGAGAGGTTGATGAAGATACGAACCACGAACCACGAACCAACACAAAATTCAGAGGACTATGACTCGAGATACCATGTTGAAAAATATGTATTCTGATAGCTAAACCTTCAAGAGTTGATGAGTACAATATTTATACATTAAGCTGAATAGCTTTGACCACCTAACCGCCTAATTTCTTCTAGAACTAACTTTGGTTATAATAAACAAATTGGTAAACTAATCCTGATAAGTACAATTGATGCTATTAAATTACTTTAATATACATAATTCTTTTTTGAATTTAGTACGGTTCTTTGAACAATGAAAGAATTTCTTCCACATCAATTGTTTGAGCACCTAATCCGTTAAAAACCCACTTCTGAAATTTATAAAGTAGTTACCAAAAAGTAAAGCTTCATCTTCATTCCTGTCTGTCAAAAAAAAAAAAAAATCTTAATTCCTCCTTTATGCATCACAGACACATGTTCTTCCCCAGAGACCATTTAGATGGAAAGAAAACAAAAGTTACAATATTAGTCAGAAATGTAGAAAAACCAAACTCGCAGCTAAAAATATTAGAATGTCAAAAGACCTGGAGAATTAACCATTTAGCCAAAGTTGGGGCCACCGGGCTCCTCACTTTAGTGGGAGACCTGAGTTTGATTCCCTTTGGAGGCTTGAAGAATTTGGAATTATAAGGAGACTTGGTGAACTAACTTCTAACCACTAACAATTAACATTTACCGATAAAAAAAAAAATAGCCAAAGTTAGGAATTTAAAATTCAAATTTCAAATCTCATACTCCTACCACACCAATTTAAAACCTATTATTACTCTTCTCAATACAATTCACTTTATACATTTAAAAGAATATCTATAAACATATTTTTACTCTTCCCAATAAAATAATTATTATATTTCTCTCACTCAATTAATATATATGATATTTTAAAATATGTAAACAATAATACTACAAAAAGTGAAAAAGAATAGTAAAATCAATACATTTTTTTTAACACACATAAATATAAATTTTAAAATCTATAAAAGTATGATTTAGTGAACAAAAATAATTACAACCAATTAGATGATAATTTAAAGATGAACCGACGGATAAAGGCAGAGAAGGTATACTATGGCCGGAGGGAAGCCAGGAGGAAGATCAAGTCAGGAAAGGTAGCTGGCAGAATTTTCGACAGATCCCAGAAGAAGTGGGTGGTCCCATCAGTCGGAGGAGGAGCAGATACGGCATGGATCAGGCCTGAAGAAAGAACTGATGCTCCTCCAAAGATGATTGCACATCCAGCGTGGGCAGCTGAGTACATGAAGTACGAGGCTAAATGGACTTTCTTCTGGTACATCTGCAAAGGAGTCGGAGCATCATCAGATAATGAAACAATAGCTTGGCATGACTGGATGGAGAAGGAAAATCCAAGCCTGTACCAGAAACTTCTTAATGAAGGAGATGAGTGGTACAACGTGGATTTGGTTGCTCCAGACTACTCATCCATTCCAATAAAGCTGAATGATGATGGCTCGATTGACAAGGAGTGGATCAGGTCAACTATCAATTATGGGATAAATCTGCTTTAACAAACTTAATCTTGAAAACTGCTCTTGACCTCAGTTGATTTCTTCTACTCGTCTGCAGCTGACTTGGTGAAGACTTGCTTTTCTTATTCTACTCAGCTTGTCTTGACCTCGTCTGAGCTCTTCATAATGGTCTCCTACAGATGACTAGATTTGATCTTATCTCCAGACGACTTACAACTTCTAGTCTCCAGCTGACTTGACTAGTCCTTGACCTCGTCGATCGGCCGTAGTCTTCGAACTCCGATCTAGCATTGTTCTTCATAGTTATCTGCTCATCTGGATTGATCTTTTAACTCATCAAAACTCTTCTTGATCTAACAAAGCATAACATAACACATTCACACTTTAATTCAGATTTATTTCAAGTTAGAGCACTTTAATTCACACTTAGAAAATTTTGAAGTAAAAATTCTTAAGTCTTAAGACTCTTTCAAATGATTAAAAAAAATTTAAGTCTTAGGACTTAGAAAAATTTTAAAAAAACAATCTGAGATGAGAATTTTCTCAGATGATTAACCCTTAGAATTTTTTTTTTTTAAGTTTTCTTAAAACAGTAAAGAAAGCTTAAAAAAAACAAGTAAATCAGATAAGATACAATCATCTCATTCATGTAGAGCACATTTACATTTTTACATATGGATCAGATAAGAAGATAAAAGATAAGAAAATTTTGGCTTATCTAATCTTTCCATCTGTCTTTCTCCGGGAGCTACATCCAGTCAAATATCCTCTCAACATTCGATCAGTGTGCAATACTTGACAATTCATTTATCCATTCCACAAAGAATAAATGAAACCAACATACAGTGATAACATCACCATGCAAACCAACACTGAAATTTCTTATCAAGTCGAATTATATATTCCTATGATGTACCGTCCTCGTCTATATCTCTACTGTTCATTTATGCACATTTTTTATTTTTATATGATCTTCATGTGACTTTAAACTATTTCACTCATATATTTTATTTTCTAAGGCACCAAATATTTCTGTTACATAACATGTCTCTAATGTGATATATGAATTTGAATAGTCTAGAAAATTTAATTTTGATGTGCCTACGCATTTCATTGTCAGTAAATGAGCACAAAATATCAACACAATATAATGATTGAGTAATCATATAGTCACAACAACTACAATTTTGTTTCCAAAGTTAATCACCTTATAACTCGTATTCGATGGTAAATAATTTAAAGAACAAAGAAGTTGGATTTAATTGAAATAAAGAAATAGAAAACATTTCTATAACATTACGAAAATTTATCCGAGAACTCATGCTCATTTAAGGAAGAAGGAGAAATGAAATTTTACAAATCAAATTTACCTATGGTAGAAATGGACAATAAAAATGCCTACAAAATGACACAGAAAGTCACGAAAAGAAAAAGAGATACTGTAGAATAAAAAACAAGGAAATTGGGGAATAAAAAATTATCAAAAAAAAAAGAGATGTATACTTCCAAAATTTAAATCAAAACACAAAATCTGATCATCTCAATTATTCACTGTTTTTTATTCGTCACTATTTTTGGCCACATCGTCCAACATGATTTCATTTACGTGCGATACGACGATACCAATGACGAAGAAGAAGATCTACACCTATAAAATTGGAACATAAAAATTTTCATTATTGTCGAATTTATTAAAATTGTAAAATATAAAGAAGAGCGTGAAGTATTACTTGGGGTGGCTATGAAGAAGATGGAGCGATTGTATTGAATAACAAATTGCATAGACAAAGAGAAAAACACATTACCGAGACTATTGCGAACATCAAATTGTTGAAACAGATTCAGTAAGGATAACACAATTGCAGAAACAAAAAGAAAACACATTACTGAGACTATTCCGAACATCAAATAGTTTAAACAGATTCAATCAACTTAAACAGATCGTCTTACAGTCAATTTAAAACAGATTCATGACTACACAATATTTTTTCAGTAAATCATAAATTTAAAATTGATTTCAGAAAAAAGTGAGAGAGAAACAATATATGGAAGGAGACTCTTATTTTTTATGATCTGAAATTTGAAGGGGAGATTCAAAAGTTCAAATTTAAATGAGAGGGATAAATTAAATGAAATCGGATAAAATTGAAAAACTACCCCAATTTGAAAAAAATTAACTGCCGTAGAGAAGGAGACTCCTGAAAATGCAGGATTTCAAAATAAAAGACATTTAGGTATGCCACGTAGGATGAAGAAGATTGACAAATAGAAGGTATAAAGATTTATTAGTGTATAAAAACTTATGTGAAACCATTAAATGTATCTCATTTCATAAGATGGATTAAATTTTTATTACTTTTATACTAAATTATATCATTTTTAAAAAATATATGCAAAATATATTATTTTAAAATAAAAAATTGAAAAATGATATACTTCACATTATAAGTGATAATGATTTTACAACCGTCTTACGAAATCCGTGAGACGGTCTCAAACAAGACTTATTCTTATTAGAGTATCAAAACACACTTATATACTTATTCATTACACTTTAATTTATACTTACACTGCGTTTACTTTGAAGGGTATGATAATACAGATAAAGTTAACTTTGTATGTATGAGTAAGTTAACTTAACATATCAGGTGTTTACTTTGGTAGATATGAGTGAGAGTTATCTTTTATGAATTGTTTACTTTATTGGTTAACAAGATAAAAAAGAAATGAAAATTACTAATATACCCTCCTAACATATCCTAAACAATGCTCTAATCTGGGAAAATACAAATTGGAATCCTGGGGAATAGCAGATCGAAAAATTACCTTAGCCTCTACACTTCCTCGCCCTTTACCAGCCGGCGCATCCGACCGGCCTCCCTTTTGTTGTCCCTTTTCAGGTTGCACGTCCCACCGGCTGAAGAAAGTTTCGGCCACCAGAAATTACACAGAAGACGGACGCAATTCGGGAAACAGCAGCAAACTCCGAAGCCTGATTTTCATACTCGACCAATACCATTCAAATTCAAAAAAATTAAGGTATAAGAATGATGACTGAAAGTTTAATTGTTCGTGCTTCTCCATTAAATTTTCGTGATTAATTTTCACATTCATGTGTGTGTAATTTTTGTTTGATTTTATAAAGAAACTCGAATTTACTATTTAGGGATTTTGCAAATATTTTACTTTGCTTTGGAATCTTCGAGTCCATGGGCTTTTTCCCCCGACGCGTTTCAATTTTTTTATAACCATCACCGATTAATCGAAACTCCTTTCGCCTTGTAAATTGATTCATCATTATTAATTAGGAAGCTTTCAAAGACAACAGAAAGTTAAAGATTTTTTATTTATTTTTTTGAATTAGAGGAATGTATAGAGGTATTCCTCGTTTGAGGGCGTCGGGGTCCTCTATTGTGAAGTATCTAGCAGTGCCTCAGTTGAGAAGAAAAGCAAAGAATTCGTTGTGTCTATATTTTAATTTTTTGGTGTGTGAGTATAGTTGCTATGGCCTCAAGTGGCAGTTCAAGTGTAAATTCACGGAGAGTTTGTCATTGTGGTAAGATTGTTGTCCAATACGTCTCTCGTCAAAGTAGTAGTCGTGGACGCAGATTTATACGATGTCGAGTCCCACGTGTAAGTTCCCTACCAAATTTCGAGTTTGATTTCATTTTTTTATTCTTGTAAATTATGCGTTGTGGTGATATTTGTTTATTTATTTTGTTGTAGCCACATGGTTGTGAGTTTTTTGAATTGCTTGATGGGGAAAGTTGTCCTCAATGTATCAATGTTGTTCCGTGTTTGATTAAAACCATTGAAGATCAATGTCAAAATCTGGTTGAACTAGAGAATAATGAAGTTATGTTGAACGCTGCTATTGAGGATATGAAGATGAATGAAAGACGTCTACATGGTTCGTTGGATGAGTGCATGACGGGAGATTGAAGTTAGGGGTAATGTTGATGATCTTAAGAATAAACTGAGGATGGTCAAGGGGTTCCTTATCATTTGTGCAATCATTTTCATTGTACATGTAATTTCCAAACTTAATTCTGGAAAAAAAAACACATCTCAAATTACCATGATAAATATATGGCACCTTTTTACTACTGCTTTGGTTTTTGTAAGACTTTTATTTTACATACATAATTGATATTTTAAAACACTTTTTCTGTGGGGTCAAAATTTTTTGTCCCAAGATTGATACACCACCCGTGAATGTTGCTAGTCCTCCAACTTGCATTGAAGAGTCATTCAATTGATGGCTTATTTGTTTTGTTGTGGGGTACATAATAAAGTCATCACACAATGAGCACACATTTTGGTTGCAGTAGTTAAAAGGAATTGAAGAAAAAACAAAACAATGATGGGTCCATTGTAACATTAAAAATAATTGGAATAGACCATAATATTTTGCCTATAAAAATGATCTTCTACGTCATTAGAAATAGCAACCTAACATTTCTCTTGACTTGTTGTTAGAGAAAAGCTTTTCAATTCCTCACTCCTAATTTTTAGTGTCCAACAATGGCTCCGAATGGTGTTCCAAAACATGCTTTGAATCAAGATAATATTTTTTTCACTCCACCGTGGACACGTGCAACAGATCGACAATTTATCTCTCTATTGATTGGACAGCTTGAAATAAATGTCTGGGTCGTTGGTGAAAAAAATGAGTGTGCAATTCGATTCTCATCTCACGACTTGAACCGCCTCTGTGGTGGTGGTGCTCATTTTAATTACGAGTTTTGTAAGGCACAAACAAAAAAATTTCACAAACGGTGTAAAGTTTGGAAGTGGCTTATCAATCTTCCTTATGTGAACTACGATCCAACAAACAATCTGGTCTATGCTGATGACGGTACTTGGAGTCACATTATATATGTAAGTCTCTCTCAATTAGTGATTTTTCAGTAACATTACCATTGTTCATACATTAATCCCAAATGACTCCGCATAACAAAACAATATTCATTCACATATATAGTTTGCATACATACCAAACATCGATGTTGAAAAAAAAATGTTTAGATTTTACAAAGATAAAATATAGAGAATATTTTTACATATCTAAAATCTTCCTCTCCACTCATTGTACATAGAAGTTGCTAACTCGTCTCTCCAACCCCTCCAATCTTGAGTACTATCAACTTGTGGAATGAAGTCATCAGCATCAGGGTTCAAATTAGGTCCTATAGGTGGAACTTCGTCGTCCATAGGGTCAAAAACCATGTTGGTCCGAATGAAATTGTGTAGTAAACAACAAGCTAGGATGATACGGTTTTGAACCTTAATAGGATAGAAAGAAGGGCTGCGAAGGATGGCCCATCGTTTCTTTAGCACGCCAAAAGCTCTCTCGATCACATTCCGTGCCTTAGCATGCTTCATGTTAAAGTATTCCTCTTTGTTTCGGGGAACAGCGTTACCCGTTCCCCACTCTTGCAAATGGTATCGAATACCACAATAAGGAGCAAATAATCCTTCACCATTAGCATACCCCCCATCACACAAATAGTAATTTCCTGTATGGGGAGCTCAATATGATAAATACATAGTTCTTATTGAAAGGAACAGACATATTCTAGTTAAGAATTTTACCACGGGGTGCATCTCGCAAGACCCGGGAATCATTAGCACTCCCTTCCCATCCAGTGAGAACATAGATGAAATTCATGTTAATGTCACAAACAGCTAAAATGTTTACAGAAACTTGACCTTTTCTAGTACGGTAACGAGACTGATCTGTCCTAGGTACAGTTACTGGGATGTATGATCCATCCAATGCACCCAAACAACCCTAAAATATGTAGGATATTCGAAGTTTAGTTTGCTACTAAAAATAAAAACTTAGTTGCAGCCTATTTAAATGAGTTGCATATGGGAGTAATTATTAAGTATTAACAATGAGAATACCTTGAAAGACTTCCATCTACTATTTGCGCAGTCATCGTTAATGGGCTCTGGCCTGACTAACAAGAACTCGTGTATCCTAAGAACTGAATTCAACACCTTGTGGAAGTGCTTGCTAACAGTGCGTCCTGATTTAGTGTAGCTACGCTTCACAATGCGATTTTTTGTGTGATGTCCAAGTATGGAGAGAAACATAGCTACTTGCTCGGCAACACTACTATTACGAGTGGCCTTTAGACCACCCATATGTTTTAATATGTGGCACAACCTAGAAAATGCACCCCTACTCATTCTCAAGTGTTATATACATGTACTTTCTGACAACACAGTTATGCTACGCAAGCACGAAATTTGACTTGGAATCCTACTTAATAGGCTATACTGCCTACGGAATTGAGTTCGTTCATCTATGGACATACCCTCATTTGACTGAAGGTAATATACACACAACATTGTCAAGAAACCAACATATGAACTAAGTATTTCATTTAAAACAATGAAAACTCGTTCGTCATGAGAAATTTCACCAGGTCTGTTGCCATCCATCCTACGATCAAAGAAATAAGGGTGCATGACTATCAAAGAACAACACTCAAACAATTATTCCCATGTTATCTATCAAAGATGTTTTCAAAGAATTATTCACATTAAATTAGTTTCATCCCTCACATTCTTAAATTTAGTATTAGTCAAGATATTTTCAATTTATTCACATTCAAGAATTATTCACATGCTATCTATCAAACTAATCAAAGAACAAATCAAAGAATGTTTTCGACTATCAAAGAAAGAACCCCACTCAAAGAATGTTTCACATTTCAAGAATTATTCACATGATACCCACTCAAGAACATCACATTCAAAGAATTATTCACATGCTATATATTAAAGAACAACCCTCAACGAACAACCCTCAAAGATGTTCCTCAAAGATCAGCCCTCAAACAATTATCAAAGAGCAGCCCTCAAACAATTATCAAAGAACAACCCTCAAAGAACAACCCATAAAATAGTATTATCACGAATGTTTTTGACTATCAAAGAACACCACTCTCACAATTATTCCCATATATCTATCAAAGATGTTTTCAAAGAATTATTCAGATTAAATTAGTTCCATCCCTCACATACTATAAATTTAGTCACAGTCAACACGTTTTCAATTTAGTCACAGCCCTGAAAGATGGAACCCTACACCCAAAAAATATAAAAATGATGCAGAAAATTGAAGAGTATGCTTGCCTAGTGTATCAATCTAGTTCTTGAGAGGGATTGCTCGTCACTTCCAGGTACCCAAATTCCAATCCCCAATCTGGAAATGCAGCTATTTTAACATTTTTCGAAACAATGTCTTAATGGTCAATTTGTTAAATATGAAATGATTAAACACACAAAAAAAAACCCTAACGCATACCTGATTGAGCGGCTCCTCTGTACCTAAATGGTTGTTCAACGTGAATGTTCTCCAGTGAATCCGACCTAATCGCGACTTATTTGGTTTAGAATAGGGTTTATGTCAGTCGAAATAATGATTCTATCGTGAAAAGAGGAACAATACGTTAGGTCCTCATCGTCTCCGTCTCAGCTCAGCGTCGTGACGGTTTCGGCTGCCAGAAATACACGCCGTCGTCATCTCCCTTACAGCAACACAACACTCGTGGTCGTCTCCCTCTCACGGCATGATGAAGAACAGTACCAGACGGTCTCAGTGGCGTGGATGGGGTGAGGTGGGTAGGGTTACGTGTTTGCTGAGTTTTGATGTTCAGGGAGTTCAAAATTATGGATTACATTTGGGGGTAATATGGACATTTAACCACATACACAGTACTCAAGTTAAAAATAACAGTCCATCCTTCTCGGGACAATTTTGGGCAAATTGTATGGGTTTAACCCAGGTATGGCTGATAACCCGGTCGAATTAACATTCAAAGTAAACGGTTGTCAATACCCTACTAAATGAGTTATTGGGGGTTAACAGGCAAAGTAAATGCAGCCTTACAAGATAATTATTACCAACAATTAACCAGGTGGTTTAGCCAAGTTGACCACCGGGTTGCTCACTTTTGTGGGAGACCCGAGTTATAAGGTGGCTTGGAGAAATTTTTGGAATGTTTAGGTGCTTGATGATCTAACTACTAACAACTATAGAGCAATACTTAAAAAGGAATAAGAGTTTGGATGAAATGGAATACTTATTTTGGGATGGGGGAGTATTGAGTTTGATTTTAAGAGATAATTTTGTAAATTTTATGTATAAAATAAGAAGTTAGTTGGAATTTGACTATGTGTAGGCCAAAAAATAATGAATTTATGTAAAATTGTGAATAATGTAAAGGTAAAATTTATGTTGGGTGTTTTTTAGTTTTGACGTGTTTAAGTTATTATGGTACGTTCAAATTAAAAACTTGTGAATGTTATTATTTTTCGATATTTGATAGTCTTTGTAGAACCGAAATTTGAAGGTAATGACCAGTTGTTTTCTGTTGATTTTTTTGATTCTATTAAGTGCTATAAACTCACATTATCATTTGGTATGCAAGATTGTTGTTCTGATAATGCCTCTCATAAATATTAACCAAAAGTCAGAATTGTACAGTGCGACGAGGTTAATTATTTTCGAAATTTGAAAATCATGTTTTCGTAGCAAAAATAATATCAGGAGATAATATTGACAATAAAATATTCATCTCACGAATGACCTTGAGTAATTCAGATCAAATATTATCAAATAAATTTAAGGAGACAAATTATAATCTTTTTTGTGTTTCACAATAACAATAAACAAAAATCAAGATCAATCATTATCGACAATAAGACAGTTAACAAGTAGAAGAATATTAAAAAAAGTTTATCTCGATAAAATCATGCAAGTATATAACAAATATTGTTTATAAAGAAGTTTCCAAAAATTTGTAATTTATTATACCATCTTACTTACATGTGAAATTTAATGTGTGAATTATGTTTTTCAAAGTTATCAAATAATTAATATTTAAATTTATTTTTTGTTTTACAAATACAATTTAAATAAAAAAAATTATTACTGGACTTATAAAATATATGAACATTAAAAACAAAATGTCTAGTCTATTTTAATAATAAAATTTTCTTTCATTCCACATAGAATGCTTATAATTTAAAGAATGTGTCTCTTGTGAACTAAGTTTCACAATGAAAGTTGATCAACTTTGAAATATTGATACAATTTATTTTTCAGTTATCACGACTAATACCCTTTAATAATATAGGTCATACCATTAAACTATCACAATTAATACCCTTTGTAATGTTGTCATGTTGTAATACAGTTCATATCATTGACTAATCACGATTGATAGTTTGATACCCTTTTAATATAGGACATATTTTTCATTTATCACAACTGCTACTTTTTAATAATATAGGTAAATACTCTTTAATTTTTATATATATAAAGGAGAATAACAACTATCACGTCGTGACACGTGTATCGCCCTACTTAAGTCATGTGTACAATAATAAGAAATGGGAATTTAAATTATTTTTGTCATCTAACTTTTCACCTTTATTGAAATGGTCCTCTACTTATCTACTTTATCAATTTAGTCCACTATGTTTACATATTTTGCCTAATTTACATTAATAATATAAAAAAAATTCATCCATATAGTATGCGGGGCTACATATTAATATATACTCATTTTGTCCACAAAAAAATATGTTCACGCTGTTTTTTTTTCAACAATTTGTTTTGTTTCACCATTCAACCATAGCTTAATTTTTTCACAGGATATTAACTTTATACTCATAAACAACCACTTAATTAACTTATAAATGGACCACACAATACCCCAAAATACTCTTATTTTATCTACTTTATCACGTTTAATTTCTTGAAACCTGTCAAAATCAAACAAGCATACTTTTAGTGTACGAAGGGAGGGAGTATAATATTTCCGTATATTTGTAATTTAATATACATACTTTTAAATGATGAGTTTGTTATTAATACTCCATGCTACTTGCTCCTACTAATGAGTGGTAAAAGCAGTTGCTAGGTTTAAGTAAGATCAGATTCAACACTACTTGAATGATCTAAGATCCCTTCCCCATTACTATATATATATATACACACACGAACGCTATTTGGACATGTAATTCTCCTAAAACAATTTCATTCTCCTTTTTTGCTGCTGCATTTTTATTGACATTAAATTTGTTGATGTTTTTGCAATTTAATTAGGATTCTTCATTCTTTGCTTCTTTACGTCATAGTTCATACGCTACTTTTCTTTTGCTGCCAAATATTATTTTTTTAGAAATAGTGGTGCAAGTCAACCACACGCAAAAAGACAAGTGAAGGATCTGACTTTGGACGTGTCAATGAAAAACAAAGGCGTGGCTAAAGACGATGTACTGCTCATGAAGGTGTTGGATGTATGACCCCAACAACAGGTAAAAGGACCATATTAAAAAAAAAAATACTTGTTGGACCAATTCCTAAAAAATGCATTTCATGTGGATCAAATTCAAATTTGTGTCAACCTATTGGGTAATCATTAATCTCCCAATTGGCAAAAGTAGACAAAAGTTAGCTACCCAATACTTTTTTAGCCCACCTTTTAAAAAAACTCTATTCTACCCTTTTTAACTAGTATTTTACCTAAATACCCTTACTAACCCAATCCCCCATTTAGTTCCATCCACACAAATTGGGAAAGGACAACCAAACAATCCCAAAACTTAAACAATTAATTTAGAAAAGCCACGTCCACCTTGTTTTTCTTCTTCCTTCCACCTTTGTTCTTCTTCCATTTCACACACAATCCCTCCATCTCTGCTGCCATTCCCCCCTCCAAGTTTGCTGCTGCTGCCCACCCCCCCCCCCCCCCCATGCAAGTTTGCTGCTTTGCTGCTGTCATTTCCACACACACAAGCACATTTGCTTCTCAAAGTTTCCATAATGGTAAGAATTTTGATTTATTTTCATTTAGGGCTCTAAAATTTAATAATTTATGAATGTTTATTTTTCATTATTATTTGAGTGGATTTTTAAATAAAATATGGTGGTTTTTAAAATCTAATTCCACAAACCGTTTGCCGCTCTACATGAATTTTGTCTTTTTATTCAAATCTATTATATAATTTATTTATAAATAATATTATAGTGTAAATTATCATAAAATAGTTTATAAAAATAATACTAATATTATTAAATAAATATAACAATATCAATTTCACAAGCTAACAAGAATGAAAAATGTATATATAGTGTTGGGTTGATCATAAAAAAAAAAATCTGTAATCAAAGAACTAATCACTTTCAAAAAAGGTAATCAATCTTTTGTTATGTCCAAAATGACTAAACTAATCACAAAAAAAAAAAAAAAAACTAAATAATAAAAAGGTATGTATTGGTGAGTATTTTACTGAAACAAGTATGTATAATTCACACACACACAAAAAAAAGGGCAACAAAAGAGTCCAAAATCCAACAAAAAAACTACCTCTGTTTGTGAAACTTTTGTTTGTTGAATTATTGTTATGAACTCATTTGTCATTCCTGCTTAATTGCAGATGAGTGAAAGAAGATATTTGGTCGTACATTATAATGGAGAATGGAATGGAACCTCTTACATAGGTGGTGACACTCAGGCCGTCCACATCCGTAATGAATCACTCAACTTATCAACTCTTACTACAATTGTTGATGGTATTTTAGATAAAGATATTACTCAGGATTTTCAAATTTTTGATCTTGTTCATGTGAATGGCAAGTTGGTGAGGTTAGTGATAAAAGATGACAAAGATGTGGAGGAATTATTGAGTTCGGCATATTCACCTGAGGTTTATGTGTCTCATCAAAGTAAAAAACAGAGGATAGTCGATCCACACAATGATGATTTTGTTGGTAGTAGCTCTTCATTCAATCAACCGGGGGGCTTTATCAATTTGATGGCTACATTCAATGCTTTAAGGGATTCACAACAATTGAATAATCCTACTAACAATATTTCTGACCCTGATGAAGACTTTCACACATCAGATCATAATAATGATGTGGCTACTGATAATGATACGGGTACAAATGATGATTTGTCTAGTAATTCTTCCGATGATTCTCTAGATTATGCATCTTTAGAAAATGAATCTAATAATCTTCCAGAAAATCATACCCCATGTGAAAATAATGAAAGTGTACGTCCATGGTCCATCCCGGGTATACCTTCATCTTTTCCAGAAGGTCGTGTAGATCTTTCTTATTTTAATGTTCGTCCTGGTGAACTCAGTTCAGGTAATATATATATATATCAGTAGAGATGAGATGTATACATCGGTTGGGTACTACCATCTATACAACAAGGTTGAGTACCGCGTGAAGCGATCTGAGCGTAGTAGATGGTATTTGAAGTGCAAGTTATAAAATTGTGATTTTGTATTCCGTGCACAGGGGAAACATGATTTGTGGAGAACTATGAAGTTTACGCCACACACATGTCGATTGGATCCAAATTGCAATGCCCCGCGAACATTGCCCTCTAAAGTAATCGGATCATTTTATGCTGCTAAGCAACAAAATGAATCAACTGCTATGAGCCCTGTAGCTATGATGGTTGACTTGAAACTTAACCACGGTTTGGAATTACGATACAGTCATGCATTTAGATCAAGACAACGTGCTAACAGTTTAATATATGGTGATCCAGAAGAATTGTTTAAGTTGTTGTCATCTTATTTGCATCAGCATAATGTTGCAAATCCTGGAAGTCATGTTAAGTTATAATTGGATGAAGAAAATAAGTTCAAATCTGTCTTCGTCGCGCTTCACGCATCAATCAATGGATTTATCAACTTCGGGAGGCCCGTCATCGTCGTTGATGGGACACATTTGAAGGGCAAGTACAAGGGGGTAGTTTTTGTTACTGTAACCCAAGATTGCAATCATAGAGTTTTTCCGCTTGCGACGGGGATTGGTCACGTGGAGAATAATGAATTTTGGACGTGGTTTTTGTCGAGCATAAGAGAGACATATAATTGTCCAAATAATTTGTTGATTATCTCCGATCAGCACAAAAGCATAATTCATTCTGTCAAAGAAGTGTACCCTGAGGCAGCCCATGGACTGTGTTATTACCACTTGCAGAAGAAATTTGTTGTTTATGGTAAAAATGTGGTTCAGTTTTTCAAGAAAGCCGCTTATTCGTACCGTGAGTCAGAGTATGATAGGTATGGTATGAGTAATTTTTTTCATAATTATATTCTTCCATAGAGCTCCATTTAATTATATGTTTAACATAATTAACGTTGAGTTTTCTAACAGAATTATGGATTGCATAAAACGTTTGGACTTTGGCAAGATCGCACAAACTTTGAATAATGCAAAACTTGAGCGGTGGTCCAGAGTGCACTGTCCTGTTCCATGGTACGAGTTCATGACTTCTAATGCAGCAGAATCTTGGAACCAACATATCATGTGGGCCCGCAAGATGCCTATTGTGCACGTGCTGGAATCTGTTAGACAAATAATGCAGGATTGGTTTCATACTAGACTTACAGAAGCAAAATCAAGCGATGAGATTTTTTGCAACAAAGCCACAATTCATTTGTCAAACATGAATCTTTTGTCTGATAATTATATTATGCAACCCCTGTCTAAAGTACGAGGCTAAATGGACCTTCTTCTGGTACATCTGTAAAGGAGTTGGAGCATCATCTGACAATGAAACCATAGCTTGGCATGACTGGATGGAGAAGGAAAATCCAAGCTTGTACCAGAAACTTCTTGATGAAGGAGATGAGTGGTACAATGTGGATTTGGTTGCTCCAGACTAATCATCCATTCCAATTAAGCTGAATGATAATGGCTCGATTGACAAGGAGTGGATCAGGTCAACTATCAACTATGGGATAAATCAAATGAAGTTGACTGATCCAAAGGAGATTGCCGAGCTGAGGATGAGGATATTTGATTGGATGCAGCTTCCGGAGAAAGATAGATGGACAGATTAGATAAGCCAAAATCTTCTTATCTGTTCCATATGTAAAAATGTAAATGTGCTGTATATGAATGAGATGACTGGTTCTTATCTGATTTACTTGTTGTTTTAAAAGCTTTCTTTATTATTTTAAGAAACTTTAAAATTTTTTAAGTATAAATCATCTGAGAAGTTTATCATCTCAGACTTAATATTTTCAAAATTTTTCTAAGTCTAAAATTTTTCTAAGTCCTAAGACTTAATTTTTTTTAAAATCTTTTGAAAAAGTCTTAAGACTTAAGAATTTTTACTTCAAATTTTCTAAGTGTGATTTAAAGTGCTCTAACTTGAAATAAATCTGATTTCATAGTGTGAATGTGTTATGATATGCCTATCTGACTATCTTGAATAACTTTGACTAACATCAGCTGCGAGTATGTTTCTTTTATAGTTTTAACATCATCAAAAAGGGGAAAATTGTTAGATCAAGTAAAGTTTTGATGAGTTAAAAGAACAATCCAGATGAGCAGACAACGTTGAAGAACAGCTAAGGTCAGTGTTCCGTACTAAGCTGTTCAGACTAGGTCAAGGACTGATCAAGTCATCTGGAGACAAGCTCAAGTCTAGTCATCTGCAGGAGACAATTATGAAGAGCTCAGACGAGGTCAAGATAAGCTGAGTAGAATAAGAAAGGCAAGTCTTCACCAAGTCAGTTGCAGACGTGTAGAAGAAATCAACTGAGGTCAAGAGCAGTTTTCAAAATTAAGTTTGTTGAGCAATTTTCAGTTTGTTAGAACTGACTAACAAACTAACTGTCTTTTCAGACTTATAAATAGGTCTAAATTTTATTTTTCAATACACTTATGCAAATCTGATTTTTCACACTATTCACTATTCAGTTCACAAAGTATTTTCAAAAGAGTTTTCAAAAATTCCAAGTGTTTATAGAACACTTCTCTTGTAGTCTTCAAAATTATTTATTCACTGTAATTCTTAGATTCATCAGAAGGAGTTAGGAGTACTTTGAAGATTTGAAGAAAAGTTGTAAGTTGTAAGATTGTAAAGTAAGTAAGCAAGCAGATAGTGGAGACCCTTCTTCAAGTTGGAGAAGGAGAGTGGATGTAGGATTGTTATAATCCGAACCACTATAAAATCTGGTGTTCTTTACTGCTTTCATTTACTTATTTGTTCAATTTCCAAGTTACAGTTCAAAGATTAATTTCAGAATCAAAGTTAAAATCTGAATATCATTTTTGCTTTTGATCTTATTAAAGTTGAGTCTAATCTTGATTTTCCGTTGTGTACATCTGGTACTTTGAATAAGTTTTAAAAGATTTGAAAAATCTGAAAAATCTATTCAACCCCCCCTTCTAGATTTTTACTAGAAGGCTGATACACGTTTTACCTAATCTGCTCAACTAATCGGGACCAACACTTGATCTAACCATACATGTTAGGTTAAGCCTCGTGTCACCCTGAATCGGTCTCTCATTAGCAGCTGGGTTCCATCCGAAATGCTCCGCAATATGTGTGATAAGGCCTCCGATTTGAATATTTTTCAGCGGTCTCCGTTGCTAAGGAATTGATCTATCAGCCGCGTCCCTATCAAAGTATTTTGCCCATTGATCATACGGTGAAGCAGCTTGAGCTCAGTGCTTCTTGCTGATCCAACTTCATACTGGGCAAACAATGTGTTGGTCATTATCCTTTGTGCATATTGAAACACCGGGTTTCTGATCTGGGACGCTTTTGAGCGGCTCGGGTCAAAAGATGGCCTGTCATGCTCATCCACACTTGCCAATGCTCTCCAGAATTCGGCCTCATTGTACATCACTACCCTCGATTCATCTTTAACGACTCTCCTTATCTCAAAGATGGCATTGAGATCTTCCACAGACAAGTATTTGTCCCCATTACCCAATCGGAAGGTTATTCCCACAATTTCTCTTTCCTCATTTAGCACTTCCTTGATTGTGCTGAAGAACTCAACCACCAAATTCTCATAGGTTAGTTTTCTTATCATTAAAAAGTTTCTCCACCCAATCCTATCAAAGAGTTCTTCAACTTCCTCCCTTATTCCCAACACCTCGGCACACTCCTCGTCATAATAACATGTTGACCTGATCGTCATGGGGACCACTTCTTGGAATTGATCGGCATAATCAAATGACCCGAACACGATCCCATAGTCCCGTGGCCTATACCCGCATACCTCAAACAGTTCCTCATTCAAGATCTCCTCAACATTGGCTAAATATTGTTCATTCTCATCCCTCTCCAGTTGGGCTTGATTGTTCCTCTGTCTTCTTGTTCTCGGAGGCATTTCCCTAAAAAATGAGGAAATCATTAGCTAATCATTGAATTTAACACACTTGTCAATTAATGAATAAACTTCATACAACTTCAACCTATCACCAAAATCATGCATTCTATAATAGGAATTCTCCACTAACGACAAGAAAGCATTCATTTAATGATAAGGCATGCAAGAAATTCTACATTATCCACATCTCAATTCCAATCATCAAGTGATTATTCCTCAAACCCAATCTAAACACCAAACATGTACACAATCCCAAATCAAGAGTAAATTTCAAATTGAAGGAAAAATTGAATTACCCATCAACCTCAATAAATCTTCAATTTCCCCAATTTCAAAAAATTTGGCAATAATAAGACCTAGGCATAGAATCCCAAATTAATCAAAAATTGAACGCACCCATCAACAATTGACCTTAGAACCTCACTACCCATTCACAAAAAGTATCAATTTCTCACAATTAGGGCTAAACACATGCCAATTTTTTCAAAGAAGAAAAAGCCCTAATTTGAAATTCTAGGGTTCTAAGCAAGAATCACAAAATCATGCCTAAATCTTGAAATGGAATAAGACAAGTAAAGAACATACCTTTCTTGGATTGTGCTTGGAATAAAGTGACTAAACCCTTGTGAAGTGTAACTCGAGCCGAGTTGGATGACACGGTTGGTAAGAACAGAGGGAGAGAATGATGCACCAATTAAGAATAAAAGTATGCGTGTGGGATTATGAAAGAAATGAGAACAGAGGTAACGTAAATTCTGTGTGAGTGTGGGCGACGTGGGTGCTGTGTGAGAAGTAATGGAAGAATGATTAAAAAGAAATAAGAAAGAAATGAACGAACCTGCCTTTAAATCGCGCACATGGCCTGTTCGTTACTCAACTCGGTCCGAGTTGACCTTCCCAACCGAGTCGAGTTGGCTTGAACTTGGAATTTTTACTTCTGCTCCCTGCAATGCCTCGACTCGGTTTGCTTTCACCTCAACCCGAGTTAAACTTCACCCGAGTCGAGTCAGGCTTTTCAACCGAGTCGAGTTGAGCATCAAAGCATTCTGTTCCTCCATGATTGCCTCGACTCGGTTTGAGTCTCTAACTCGGGTCGAGTTGGGGACTTTCTGCAATTAACTCGGTTCTTCACTCTTTTCACCATTTTGACCTATACAACATCCAAAACAACACACAACACCACAAAATAGCATCTCTAACATATGCAATCATATCAATGCAAATTACAGTCCAATTTCGCAAAAAATTTTACATGTCAAAAGCAACTTGTAAAATGAGCATACCCCCCCCCCCAAACTTTTTCATTGCTACACAATTAAAAATTTGGGAAAGAGTGTACAATGGAATTTGCTACCCACATCACACAATAAAACGAGCAATCAACCCCTAAAATATGGATTACATATTCATTGAGTAAGATATTTAAAAATATGATACGCAACTTCATTGCGTAGCTCCTGAATATGATTATGTACCATAGCTTTTGGAATAAAAGCATTACAAAGGAGTGACTTGATAGTCATCAAAGAAAGTACACCACAGCTATGATTATCTGTCTGCTCGTAACAGTTTGTAGATGTGGACGACCCCAATGTAGCTCAGGGGGAGCTTCCACATTAGCACTAAGCATCAGTGAGGGAATGATCCGTCTGTACGAGTAGGTGTCGAAAATTCTGGCCTGCTTAGTCGTAGGTTCCTCGTCCCAAGTGTGTCGGTATGAATCACAACAACGAAACACTCCTGTCTTCAGCTCAACGACACATGCCATGAAATGCTGGTGTTTGGTAATCACGAATACCACCTACAAAATATAGCAATTAATTGAGATTAATTTTATATGGAATATATTAAAAAATAATATTAAATATGGAATATTCTTACTTTTTCCACGTCTTTCCATGCTAGTTCATTTTTCCACATTCCAGTTTGACCCCTAGCGTAAGGAATGAGATCTGATAACTCTTGCGCGGAAAAAATTTCTAATTTCGTCAGATCGTAGACTGTGAATTGTTCGTCATTCCCGTGGCGCTTTTCCCACAGAATATCAATCAGTTGCTAAGAAAAAAATGACAAATAAATATATCATTTATATGGATTACGTTTCTTGATAATATATTCAACACATATCTTAAACAGAATTACTTATACAAAACTGTGTATCCATCACAGCTACTTTATCCTTCCAAGAGGATGGAACCATAGCTTCAGCAAGAGCCGGATCCTCATGCAGAATACGCAGATAACAGTCAATGTGCTAAATGACGACATAATTACCGTTGATAAATATATAACCATAGTATTGAAAAATGAATAAATACAATTATAGTTCATACCTGAGTGTCCATATCTTTGTCTACATCCATACAGTCTTTAAACCACTTTCGGTCCACGGGGATCACTCCATTAATATACAGATTGCAATTAGAAATACGTTAGTGTAAAAAAATGTGAATAAATAAATAAATAAATATAATTTTTTACAACATACCAATTATTCTGCTTTAGCCATTTCATCATGCGTTCTTTGACCCTATTATCCATGGTAACATATGGGGACAACAAAAATTACCCCTTCTTTCGTACTCTCTTCTCTTATATTATTACACTTGTCCCAACCGTATTTGACTGTGCATTAATAGGGACATTGGGCGTAACTGGAGAAGATGACCTTGGTGGACGAGCGTAGGGGACCGTAGAGACTGGAGAAGTTGGACGAGTAGTGGGTACAACAGAGGATGATGCAGGCGTTCGAGATGCTGCCCAATGGAATAGTTTCGTGACATGTTGCATCAAGTTCTCGTTCAACCATCTCATCTTCATCGTATAATCCACTTGGGCCATGTTGATAACATCCATAATGCTATCATATCCCTGCTGGACTTGGAAAATCCCATTGAGGATGATGTTCTCACTGGCCCGCACTGCACCGAGGAATTCATTTTTGTATGCCTCCATTTCATCTCTGGTGACATACCTCTGGGATGGATCCATATGTGGCGCACTCTGGTATTCAGTATAATTTTGGCCCGCATCATCCGCAAATCAGTCTCTAGTCGGCGATTGATGAGAGGCAGCAAGGGGAACCTCATCTGCAAAATCAGGTACCGGTGCAGGCGCAATGGCCTAGATGATGTGGGAACATACTCACGATCTGGACCATGTATGTTCTCCCAGTATGGCTCCATCAACTCATAGTATGTCGGCTTCAGATACGGACGACAGCGGAGTTGCCTCTCCTATGAAAAAAAGCAAATAAATTATTGATTAAATTATCTTATATTTTAATTAATACCACGTTAATATTAAAATAGCTTACAAAATACCTCAACACCCCGCACATAATCCATCATATAATGCGTATCCTCATTACGGACCATCTTGAATTTCCAGCGAAGGATGCGCGGTTGCTGTCTATCTTCGAGTGACTCATTTCGCCCAAAACAACGTCCAATATAGGGAATGACCTCGCATGCCCAGACCTGAAATGTACAAGTGCATTTTACATGATCAAAAAATTATATTTTTTTAGTAATGCAATATTGCATCTGTATAAATGACGTCTGTATTTCCGGTTGTTCAATTGAGCATCTGATAGGGTTGCAGGAATTTTATCTAAACCCTTCAAAAGTCTACGGAACGTACACGTACCCCACGGGAAGCTCTCCCAATGCTCCAAGTTCTCAATGAGCTCCCACTCCCAAGGGTTAACCGGTTTCTTCACTACATCATCACCCAAAAGCACGTAGTGCACGAACAGTATGTGTGCAATCCGTAACATGTATGTGGGTCTGTCATTAAATCTACCGGAATTGAACATCTCTCGTAATACTTTTGGAGTTACACGGGTATTACGACCAAATAAGTGGTCATGAAACCCAGAGGTTGAGAGTTCCTCATGCGTCAACTTAAAATTGACGTTCATATCTCCAAAGCGAAGCCCCATGACCAAAGCAAACTCGTATCTGGTGAAACGAATAAAATTTTCTCCAATACGAAACCACCGTTCTTCTGCTTCTGTAGAGGATCTAATCACCTCCCGTGTTATAATTTCCCATTCACACGTACCCGATTGATAGTTTTCAACATCAATCGACATTAGTCTTCCAAAATAAGAATTTTGAAAGGAAACTAAGACATCTTCACCAGCTAAACTCAACCTAGAAGATATATCGGATAAGATACTCAATTGAATATCATGGTTTAGAGTAACTCGTGAACCATGAAGCTCCAACCTCTTCCAAGTCCAATTATCATCCTACAAGTAATAATGAATAATTATTTAACAATAAAATTAATTATAATACTTTAATTAAAATTAATTACGGATTAGGCATTTAAAAAAAATAAGGAAGAGTGTGATACAAGTTTGGTGGCCAATTTAAATAATTTTTTTTATTAAAAAAAAGGTACCTATAAACAGATTTGGTAAAGGTGCCAATTTTCTTGAAATTAAAAAAATAAAAAGAAAAAAATAATTGTTTATAGTTAGGTTAAAACAATTTTGGTAAATTGATACATATTTTCTTGAAATTAAAAAAAAAAGAAAAGAAAAAAGAGTAAATTAAAAAAAAAAATGGTACCTATAAACAAAATTGGTAAATTGGTACCAATTTTCTTGAAATTAAAAAAAGAAAAAGAAAAAAAAATATTTATAGTTAGGTTAAAACAATTTTGGTAAATTGATACATATTTTCTTGGAATTAAAAAAGAAAAAAGAGTAAATTAAAAAAAATAGTACCTATAAACAAAATTGGTAAATTGGTACCAATTTTCTTGAAATTAAAAAAATAAAAAGAAAAAAACAATTGTTTATAGTTAGGTTAAAACAATTTTGGTAAATTGATACATATTTTCTTGGAATTAAACAAAAAAAGAAGAAAAAAGAGTAAATAAAAAAAATGGTACCTATAAACAAAATTGGTAAATTGGTACCAATTTTTTTGAAATTAGAAAAAAAAAAAAGAAAAAAAACAATTGTTTATAGTTAGGTTAAAAAAATTTTGGTAAATTGATACATATTTTCTTGAAATTAAAAAAAAAAAAAAAAAAAAAGAGGAAGAAAGAGTAAATTAAAAAAAATGGTATCTATAAACAAAATTGGTAAATTGGTACCAATTTTCTTGCAATTAAAAAAAGAAAAAGAAAAAAAAATTGTTTATAGTTAGGTTAAAACAATTTTGGTAAATTGATACATATTTTCTTGGAATTAAAAAAAAAAAAAAGAAGAAAAAAGAGTAAATAAAAAAAATGGTACCTAAACAAAATTGGTAAATTGGTACCAATTTTCTTGAAATTAAAAAAATAAAAAGAAAAAAAAACAATTGTTTATAGTTAGGTTAAAACAATTTTGGTAAATTGATACATATTTTCTTGAAAAAAAAAAAAAAAAAAAAGAAAAAAGAGTAAATTAAAAAAAAATGGTACCTAACAAAATTGGTAAATTGGTACCAATTTTCTTGAAATAAAAAAAAAAAAAAAAAAAAAAATTGTTTATAGTTATGTTAAAACAAATTTGGTAAATTGATACATATTTTTCTTGAAAAAAAAAAGAAGAAAGAAAAAATTAAATTAAAGAGGTACTGATTATAATTTTTTTTTAATAATAAATTTTTTTTTATAATAAAGCCCATTAAAACAGGTACCGATTTTGAGAAAATGGTACCAATTGGTACCAACTTTCTCATTTCGGTACCACTATAAATTTTTTTAATATTAATTGCCTTTAAAACAGGTACCGATTTTGAGAAAATGGTACCAATCGGTACAATTTTTTTCATTTCGGTACCACTTTCAATAAAATTTTTTTGCCCATTAAAACAAGTACCGATTTTGAGAAAATGGTACCAATCGGTACCAACTTTCTCATTTCGATACAACTTTCAATAATTTTTTTTTTGCCCATTAAAACAGATACCGATTTTGAGAAAATGGTACCAATCGGTACCAACTTTCTCATTTCGGTACCACTTTCAATATTTTTTTTTTGCCCATTAAAACAGGTACCGATTTTGAGAAAATGATATCAATCGGTACCAACTTTCTCATTTCGGTACCACTTTCAATATTTTTTTTTTGCCCATTAAAACAGGTACCGATTTTGAGAAAATGATATCAATCGGTACCAACTTTCTCATTTCGGTACCACTTTCAATATATATTTTTTTGCCCATTAAAACAGGTACCGATTTCGAGAAAATGGTACCAATCGGTACCAACTTTCTCATTTCGGTACCACTTTTAGTAATAATTTTTTTTTTAAATTCATATTTATTCATCCAATTAAATTAATTTATATTCATTTTCGGTACCGTATTTTTAGTAGAATTTTCATATATATTCTATTCATATTTTTTTAATATTACATCCAAATTAAAATTTAAATTAAATACACATATAAATTCAAATCAAATATATTTACCCTAGATAAAAATTCAAATACCAATTATAAATTCAAATATATGTACCCTAAATAAATTCAAATATCAATTATAAATTCAAATATCTCTACCCTAAATAAATTCAAATCAAATACCAATTATAAATTCAAATCAAATATCTCTACCCTAAATAAATTCAAATCAAATATCAATTATAAATTCAAATCAAATATCTCTACCCTAAATAAATTCATATCAAATATCAATTATAAATTCAAATCAAATATCTCTACCCTAAATAAATTCAAATCAAATATATCTACCCTAGATAAAAATTCAAATTTAAATTAAATACACATATAAATTCAAATCAAATATATCTACCCTAGATAAAAATTCAAATACCAATTATAAATTCAAATATTTGTACCCTAAATAAATTCAAATATCAATTATAAATTCAAATATCTCTACCCTAAATAAATTCAAATATCTCTATCCTAAATAAATTCAAATCAAATACCAATTATAAATTCAAATCAGATATCTCTACCCTAAATAAATTCAAATCAAATATCAATTATAAATTCAAATCAAATATTTCTATCCTAAATAAATTCAAATCAAATATCAATTATAAATTCAAATCAAATATCTCTACCCTAAATAAATTCAAATCAAATCCCAATTATGAATTCAAATCAAATATCTCTACCCTAAATAAATTCAAATCAAATACCAATTATGAATTCAAATCAAATATCTCTATCCTAAATAAATTCAAATTAAATATCAATTATAAATTCAAATCAAATATCTCTACCCTAAATAAAAATTCAAATATCAATTATGAATTCAAATATCTCTACCCTAAATAAATTCAAATCAAAATACCAATTATACATTCAAATATCTCTACCCTAAATAAATTCAAATCAAATACCAATTATAAATTCAAATCAAATATCTCTACTATAAATAAATTCAAATCAAATATCAATTATAAATTCAAATCAAATATATCTACCCTAAATAAATTCAAATCAAATACCAATTAAAAATTCAAATATCTCTACCCTAAATAAAAATTGGGCCAATAACTCTAGGATACAATATTAGATACCCTATTACTATTAGGTACAATTTTTTTCCAAATTACTAAGAAATACAACATTTTTCCAATTTTACCCTTCCTTCTCAATTTTGTGCAGAAACTGTCTACTTTTCAATTGTGCAGAAACTTCTCAATTGTGATGTCTCAGATTTTTTGCCTACACATTTTTACACATTACATTATTCATATTTCTGGTTTCATTATTAATTATTGTGCCCAAAATATTTTGTCCCCATTTTTTTCATTTCTTCTGTGAATTTTGTCGCCGTATTTTTTCCTACATTTTTACACAGATTTTTCATTTTTTTCATTTCTTCCATTTTTATCGCCGTATTTTTTCCTACATTTTGATTCAAAATTCAAAAATAAATAGAAAATCATCAAAATTCAAAATAACACAAAAATCATCACACAACATTCAAAAAATTGTTCCAGAATTATTTCACAGAAGAAAATCTGCACATGTGCAGCTTAATTACATTTTATTGCATATTATTTCTGCACATGTGCAGAAAAAAAAAATTGGAACGTTCCTCTTTTCACTCCTACTGGGAGAAATAAACCTGCAACATCAAAGAAACCTGATCTCAAATCACCATCATGATCTAAACAAAATACAGTAACACGAAAAATTTCAACAAAAGGCACAAGATTTTCAAGAAAATGGCTAATACAGTAGCAAAAAAAGGCATTATTCAAAAAGCATTGTTTCAAGAAAATGGCTAATACAGTAGCAAAAAACGCGCACATCACATCAAACAAAAAAAGGCAGCACACATCAACTGCAAAAAATTCAACTTCTACCTAAGATTTTCAAGAAATTTCAAATACAGTAGCAACGTGCATAGATTGGGGAAGTGTGTGTGATAGTGAGAGACTGTGTGTGAGAGAGAGAGAAGAGGACTTACAGAAACGGGCGGCGCACGGGGGTCACGACAGCGGCGGCGGCGATCGAAGCACAACAACGGCGGTGGGGGTGCGCCGTCGATCTTCTTTGTCGTCGCGACGGACGGTGGCCTGGGTGTGCAGATCCACCGTCGTGTGGGTGCAGATCCACCGTCGTGTGGGTGCAGATCCCGTCGCTGGGGAAATCAGAGTGAGAGAGGGAGAGGGAGGGATGGAGGAGAGAGAGAGCATCGTTGAGCAGCGCCGTTGCGCAGCGCCGTCGAGCAGCGCGAATGGGGGTGGTGGCCCGTGGGTGGGCGCGGTGGCTGAGTGCAGTGGAAGATCTGTGTGGTGGCCTCACCACCGCTTCTTCGTCGCCTTCAATGAGAGAGAAAGAGAGAGAGAGAGAGAGAGAAATTGAGAGAAGGAGTGTGACTGCGTGAATGATGTGAGAAAATAGGGTTATCAGAAATAAAGGGGTTTTGAGGGTAAAATTGGTATATGATTTGTTGACTTGTATTGGATAGTATTTTGACTTTAAGGTTGTATCTTGTAGCAATAAAATTTAGAAGATGGTATCTTATAGTAACTAATTCATAAAAATTCAAATATCAATAATAAATTCAAATATCTCTACCCTAAATAAATTCAATTCAAATACCATTTATAAATTCAAATATCTCTACACTAAATAAATTCAATTCAAATACCAATTATTAATTCAAATATCTCTACCCTAAATAAATTCAAATATCAATTTTAAATTCAAATATATCTACCAATTATGCTATAAATTCAAACGTCTCTACGTCTAAATAAACTACTCTCACCTATTAAATTATGCTATAAATTCAAACATAACTCTAGATATATTACAATTTAAATTAATATTATTCTATAAATTTAAAAAAACACAAAACCAAACTAATGATGTAACAATTTATTCAAAAATTCAAGAATAATCAAAATAATATGAAAAAAGAGTTTTAGACATACGTGATATCCAAATGCCGATTGTGAGTAGTTGCTAATACTTTCTTCGTCTTCATTGTTTGCAATTTCTACTCTTGAATACATGATGATTTTATTTTTTTTAGCACAAATTTTGGTGAGGAGATGATTTTTTTTTTTAATTTAGGGTTTAGGTACCGAAAATGGAGAGAAAAAGAGAAGTGATGAAAATGGTGAGAGTACCGTGAGTGAGAAAATGAGAGAGGGAGGGGTGGGAGTAGTACCGTGTAATGAATGAGAGAGGGAGAGGTGGGAGTTAATTTGTTAGGTGAGATAAATGTGATAGGTGAAATTAATGTTAGGTGGATGAAGTCAAATTTTGACCAAAAGGTATTAATGGGTAGAGAAGTAACCGATGCAGTTTTAATTTCGTTATAATCTTTTTATTTGTTTAGTATTTAAATTTGTATTATACTTACTATGAATTTTAAATATAATAGAAATTGATTGTACATAATAAGTAATTATTAATTGGGTTTTGGCATTTAATGAGAAATTTGACATATCACTTAAACATTTCACTTTAAGTACTAGCCTACAATGACCCAACAATGACAAGTGCACATTTCACTTTAGAATTTTTTTTTTCTTTTTTATATTGACACCCCAATTACATGTACTACTTTTAACTTTAACATCTTGTAATAGTTTTTAATAGTTTTTCTAACACTATATGGACAATGATGCATGCATTTACACATGTTATAACTGAGATTGGTGTCCATTTGCCTAGGTTTTACCCTTCATCAACCCTTTTGCCAACCCTACGGATTTTGTCATTTATGTTGGACTTGACATATCACTTACACATTTCACTATATATATGAGTTTGTGTTAACAAACATTACATACATCCATCAACAAGAAATACCTCCCTCCCCCCTTACCCACAATGTCTCTGAAAAACATCCAATCTCAAGATACTTATTTCTACTCCGAGAGATGGACAAAACGCATGGATATTGTCTTTATCCGGACATTGGTGGAACAATATCATGGCGGTAATTGGGGTGCTCGAGACCAAATTGATCTTACTGCAGTAGTCCGGGCTATGCGTGAAGTGAACGAAACGATGGAGAAGAGCATTACGTGGGAGGAAGCTAACGAAAGGATTGAATTTCTACAGTTGCGATACGATACATTTACCAGTGTGCTGGGTCAAGCATGGCACGATACAACCACCAACACTATACAGAAATTTATTATAAAGGTTAGTTGACCCGTACATATATTAAAGGCTAATTTCTTTTATTTTGTATATTTTTTTGAGTATTTGACTACTACTTTGTACCAGATGAACCCTTTGGCTAAGGCATATTATTATCGTGGGGAACCTGAGTATGATAATTTGAAAATTCTCTTTAAACCCACCACATGCAGCATCCACTAGTGAATGGGAAAAAATCTCTTGGTACTATTTTATGTATTTTATCATGTATTAAGTTGATCAATGTACTGGGTACTCTGTAAGTGGATCTATGTATGTAAAATGAGTTTCCCCTATTCACTTTAATGATGAAGTTTATTTCTACAGTTTTGTATATATATTTTGCAAGTTTGGTCTATATTGACTCGTATTTACATATAAAAAAAATAATTCAATTTGGAGAGGGGGTATTTTCTACTCTGTGCGGATGGGAACACGAAGGAATGAACCGAGGGGAGGGAATGTATGTGTGTAGGAATGAGAGAAAGAAAAATGCGTGTGTGTTTATGTGAGAGATGTGGGTGTGAAATCCGTGTGAGTAGGTGTCGTGGGCAGGATTTGTGTGAGTAGAGTGTGAAGTAAGTGAAAGGAAATGAGAAGAGAAGGGAAGAACTGACCTTTAAATGTCACGATTTGTGATTGTTCGCACCTCGACTCGGTCTGAGTTGGCCTTCCAACCGAGTCGAGTTGAGCCTTTAGGATTTTAATTCTGGCCTCAGCATCTGCCTCGACTCGGATCAACTTCAGCCCTCGACCCGAGTTTCCACCAAATCGAGCCGAGTTGATGTCCAACCGAGTCGATTTACCCCTCAAATCTCTCTGTTCCCTCAACCTTGCCTCAACTCGGTTCATGCCACGCAACTCGGTCCGAGGGATCTATCAACCGAGCCGAGTTGATGTTTTCAACCGAGGGATTTTGTTAGCCAAAACATTCTGTTCCCTCGACCTTGCCTCGACTCGGTTTAAGCCACGCAACTCGGTCCGAGGGACCTATCAACCGAGCCGAGTTGATGTTTTCAACCGAGGGAGTTTGTTAGCCAAAACATTCTGTTCCTTCAACTTTGCCTCGACTCGGATGAGGCTCCAACTCGGTCCGAGTTGGCCAATTTAAAAAAACGAACTAGATTCTTCACTCATGCATTTGCACGTGGTATCACCAGAATTTTTTTTGGTGTCGTTTTGCTTACGTTTTACCTTCCGTCAACCCTTTGCCAACCCTATGGATTTTGTCCATTATGACATATCACTTACACATCCAAGGAATTAAAGCACACAAGTACATATAATGGCAAGACTAATCATCATGATATGTCAAAATAAGTAAAAAAATTAAAACTCTAGGTACATACAAGTTCATAAGTTTAAACTCCCAAATATCAATAACTCTGCATACTGAACGATTACATTCTAAATTAATGAAGAGCTCGGACATGTGGTCCTTGTATATCCACGACCACCACATACAGAACAAGTCCGGATCGAGATTGACCACCGATGAAAGCAGATGATTGTGTCACATCGCATTCTTCAACATTATCATTGACCCTAGAGGATTGTGGCAAATCTGAATTGGCATTGTCACCAAGTGGAATGTAGGCATTACATTTAACTCGATTATGAGCTGGTTGGTGACAACGTGAACATTTTTGTCTCTTACACGTTGTCGTAGTTCCTTCGAGGGTCAACCGCCTCCTGCTTATTCTAGGCCGCCCTGCTTGCCGGGGACAAGGTGGGGTTCACATGTAATAGATTTGATATTATCAGGCACCACCCATTCATTTGGTTCAGGTACCGGCATGACTTATCCACCCCACATGCCCTTTAGATGAATAGAGCTATAACAGTCATCAACGAATGCATTAACTGGATAATTTGCAAACCTATGAATAAAAATAAATAATAATAACATTAGTTTGTAAAATTGATTCAGTAAAAATAATATAATACAAAAATTTAGAATTTCTTTTACCTGATTGCAGCAACAGCATGACTGCATGGAATCAATTTTAATTGAAACTCACAACATTCGCATGTACGATTTACCAAATCTACAATGTGACTGTGGTCTGATCCATGCTGTATCTGCTCCTCCTCCAACTGATGGGACCACCCACTTTTTCTGGAACCTGTCAAAGATTCTGCCAGCTTCCTTCGCAGATTTTATCTTTCTTCTGGCTTCCATTCGGCCATAATAGACCTTTTCTACCTTAATCTGTCGGTCCCTTTCTGCCTCTATCCTAAGCTGCTCAGCTGATTTCTCAAGTGGTCTCTTTCCAGCAGCTTTAGACATCAGGCTCTGTCTGATAGGCGACACGACTTTCTCCATCTCCTTCTCTTTCCCTTTCTCCGTTATCATCAGCTCTTTCCCTTTGCCCTGCTCAGCCTCAGCTTTGGCTTTGGCTTCCTCCTTTCTCTCTCTGATCTTGGCCATAAATCTTTCAGACTTCAGCTCAGCTTCCTTCTTTCTGGCCAGATCATCTACCCTAATCGCCTCCTCAATCTGCTCAATTCTTATCTTTAGGGCAGTGAGCTCATCTGATTGGCTGGCTGCTGAAAGTTTAATCTGGTTGAGCTCGGCCTTAACGATCTCCACATCATCCCCCTTTTTAACATCATCAAGTAGCATAGCAAGCTGCTCCTTGATAACGGTAAAATAGGTGGAAGCTGAGGATTGATTGAGTAGGATCTCATCAGCCAGAATCTGATTGTCAGCTTGGGTTTGGCTCTTCAGCTCTCCAACTTCCTTCTTTACTTCAGCCAACTCTTCTTTGACAGTCAATTTAACAGAATCAGAAATAGAAGATAAGAGATTTACCTCAGATGCTTTTAGCATGTCCTCCATTGTCACACTGACAGAATCTACAATGTCTGCAGTTTTCATCATGAGCATCTGGGTGAATTTATCCTCTACTCTCTTCTCCAGCTGATTTAGTATAGAAAAGAAGGTGGATCCTGGGCTGTTGGGAGGGGCGGCAGGGGAGATCTCGGGCAAGCCTAGGCGACTTCTCAGGAGGTTCAGGAGCTGCTCCTCTGACAGGATGGTTGAGATCGAAGTGATTCCTGCAGACTCTAGAACGACTTTCTCCCAGGAGATGAAATTTTCCCAGCCAACTTCATCTGTGAACAGGCTCATCTCCTCCAAATCTCCAGTCCTTAAATGATGGACCAGCCATACTTCAATGAATTCTTTCATCACTTCAGGGTTGAACTGAAGTTCGGGAATGAGCTCTACCAGCCTCCTTCGAGCGTCTAATCGTAGGGAAAGCTCAAAGCTTCCTACAGATCCGTCAGGTCTGGGGGTGTGTATTGGACTTATTTGGGGTGAGGGAGTGGGATATTTAGTGGAGAGGAAGTCGAGAAAATCGAATGGTTGAGTGAAAGTGGGAGGTATTTCAGGGATGGGGGATGAGGTGGGAGGTGAAGTGGTTTGGATTTGGATTATATCGGGAGTAGGCTGTTTAAGAGGCTCAGAAGTACCAGCCTGGGATACTTCTTCATTGCCAAGGTGGGTGGGGGATTTATCAGATGAAGAGATGTTTGATGATGTACCTGGAGAGGCTCGCCTCTCGGCAGATCTGATTCGCTCCGAGCCGGGATCCTCCAAAGACTTCGGTCCTGCCTCTATTGCTGCTACTATTTGTAGTGTTGCAGCTTCTTCCGGCAGCAGGCTTGAGGGAGTTGCAGAGGACTTTCCTCTGACAAGTACATCCGCAGCTTTGACCAGCCTCCTTCTGGACCTCCTTTGGAGTGGAACGTCAGGTCTGAGTTCTTCAGGTTGGGTGACCTCTAGTTCCACTCAGTGCTGCTTCCTCACATTTGTCTTCTTTGGTACATCCACTTCAGCTGCAGGTATCTCAGCCTCGGGTACCTCAGCTTCTGGTACCTCGGCTGCCTGTCTCTGTACTCCAGCTGCTGCTGCTTCATTTCTCTGGGCCCTTGCCTCATCTGATTCATCATCTGAATCTGGCAAACCACCCAGTCTCTCATTTTTTGTCAGCAACCCCTTCTGCTTGGAGTATTTTTTCTTCCCTTCTCTCGTCTGGACCCTTTTGTTCAGCCCATCCATCAGTATTGTGATCTTATTGAACAGACTCACAGTTGACTGAGGAACCCAATCAGCATCAACAGGGTTAAACACCAGTCTTGTCTTTTCCTCCTTCAATCTCCTGAACAGCAGCTCAACCCAATCTACCCTGACTCCATCATAGATGGCGCGCATACATCATAATCTGGATTTCGTCACACCATCATGTGAACTCTGATCACCTAGAATGGACTTGGTCACAATAGTCATCAATAATCTATACTTTCTTCTCAGCATATGCTTCTTTAAGTCTCTCCGTGTTCCTCTATACGTAACCCTCGCAAACATGTCAAAAGATTGTTCCCATTCCTCCTCCTTGTAAACCAATGGATTTACTCTGTCAGCCGTTGTATCCAGAATCCGAGCCACATTCTCCTTGGTAAATTCCAATCGAGTACCTTCTACAGTGGTACTGAACCCATTTTAAGTGAACTCACTATTCGCCAGAAACTCTGCCCCTATAAAATCCATAGTCCTGTTTTCTGCCGATTTCAATGAACAATATCCTCGCAGTCTTGATGCTTCCAGTAAGCCTAGAATCTCGCTGGATTCTCTATCTTGGGTGGTTTCAAAATTGACATACATTTCGGCTTTGAGTTTGTTTCTAACTGCCTCTGTGTTCATCTTAAAATTTGAAATGGATGCAGTTATATAGGTGGGAGCTCTAGGGGGTTGGGAAGAAGAAGAAGCCATTTGAATAACTTTTGTAAGAAAGGTTATTTTTACAGAGAATTTTGATAAGTGAAATGTGAAAGTGAAAATTTTAAATGAAGAAGGTAAGAATTTAAACCCAGAGGAGAGAGAGGGAAAGTTGGGAAGACGATACGTGGCACGTTTTCAGAGTTTTAATTTTAAACCGTTGATTTAAAAAGGCGCGTGTAAAACATCGACGAATTCAGGCGCATGGCCTCTACGTGTCTTGAATTGTGTAAAAAGTAACCGTTTATCCTACGGATTAGACGGCTAATAGGTTTGCTTTATCAGAGGTAATTAGTACCCTGACGTAAGCTAAAAGATACCTTTCTTTGTTAATAGGTCTTCTATTTCAGACTTGGTAAATAACAGACTTGGTCAAAATGACCTTGTCTTATATTTTTCAAAAACTTTCTCCTAGTCTGATTTTGAAAAACACAAATTTTTAAACAAAATTTAACGAAGGATTTCCAGTTAAGTCACATAGTACAGATTACTTTGAAATACGCAGACTTATGAACTTTATTTGAAAACAAAGCTTTTGAGGCGAGACAAAGATGAAGGTTTTCTGATTGAAGAGATTTAAGAGACAAATCTGGTATACCTGTTCCTGCAAACAAACTCATCAAAACTATTAGTAGCTGGGGTAGATCAGATAGGGTGCAGATAGTCATCTGTTTTCTAGAAATCAGGTGACTATTGTGCCCTAGTCTGATCTACCAAATGTCAGATAAGTAATCATCAAGTCAGATAAGGTCAATATGACTAATCCTTGATTCTTGATTCCTAAAAAGGAAATCAATGATATCAGCTACCTGATTGTCCTTTGACTCATATCTAGTCTGATAATTCTTTCTAGACATTGATTTAAAGAAAAGAAAAGACCAGAAATAGGGAATACATTTATCAAATGCAAACAATTTAGAAACCAGCTAATGATGCATCAAGTAACCCTAATTCTAAGCATAATTCTTTAAACCTAGACTCAACTAATGGTTTTGTAAGAATGTCTGCTCTTTGTGACTCAGTGGCTATCTTCTCAATTCTAATGTCATTCTTCTCAACATGATCTCTAATGAAATGATGCCTAATGTCTATATGCTTACATCTAGAATGCAATACAGGATTGTAAGTCATTGCTATTGCACTATTACTATCACAGTAAATAGGAACAGATGATGTTTGAATATTATAGTCTCTAAGCTGTTGACTAATCCAGAGGAGTTGAGAGCAACAACTTCCAGCTGCCATGTATTCAACTTTAGTTGTGGAGGTGGCAACAGATGTCTGTTTCTTAGATAACCAAGAAATTAATTTGTTGCCTAAGAATTGACAAGTTCCTGAAGTGGATTTTTTGTCAATCTTACATCCTCCAAAGTTTGAATCTGAATAACCTGTCAGCTCAAGGTTGTCATCAGCTGGGTACCATAACCCTACTTGCAAGGTTCCTTTGAGATATTTTAGAATTTTCTTAGCCGTCTCCAGATGAGTTTTCTTGGGATTAGACTGGAATCTTGCACATACCCCAACTACAAAGGCTATGTCTGGCCTACTTGCAGTGAGATAGATAAGAGATCCAATCAGTCCACGATACTCCGTTGCATCTGTGGGTATCCCCTGCTCATCTGAATCCATAGAGAAGTTAGTTGCCATAGGTATTTTAACTTCTCTGCTAGTAGTCATTCCAAATTTCTCAATCAGATCCTTAGCATATTTAGACTGATGTATAAATATACCCTTACTCGTCTGTTTAATCTGTAAGCCTAGAATGTATGTTAATTCGCCCATCATTGACATTTCAAACCTGTTTTTCATGAGAATGCTAAACTCTTCACATAATTTCAGATTAGGTGAACCAAATATTATGTCATCTACATTAATTTGAACTAATAAGATATTACCATCTACTTCCTTTTTAAACAAAGTTCTATCAATCTTGCCTTTTGAAAATCCATTTGATGTCAAGAAATCAGATAAGGTATCATACCAAGCTCTGGGAGCTTGTTTCAGTCCATATAGAGCTTTGTTGAGTTTATAGACTTTATTATTGATCTTAAACCCAGGAGGCTGCTCCACATAGACTTCCTCAAGCAACACACCATTAAGGAAGGCAGACTTAACATCCATTTGAAAGACTTTGAAAGATTTATATGCAGCAAATGCCAAGAACAACCTTATTGCTTCTAATCTGGCAACTGGAGCATAGGTTTCATCATAGTCTATCCCCTCGATCGTGAGTAACCTTGAGCAACCAATCTTGCCTTATTTCGAACAATAATGTTGTTCTCATCTATTTTATTTTTAAACACCCATTTGGTGCCTATAATCTTTACGTGTAAGGGTCTTTCCACTAGTTCCCATACATTTTGTCTTTCAAATCGATGCGGTTCTTCTGCATGGCGGTTATCCGATTTGGATCGATAGAGCTTCCTCAATAGACTTGGGTTCAAGAAGCGACACATAACAATTTGATGCAGACTTTCGAGTCCAAAGCATTATTCGTGTCTCCGCACACTACTAGATGGGTCTCCTATAATCGATCAGATGGATGGTAGCTTCTCATCCTTTTGCCTATGTGAGGAGAAGGATCCTCATCTTGAGTCTCGAGAGGTAACTCCTCCGACTCTACCTCACCCGACGTTCCCCTTCATGGTGACCCCGCCGATCCGGTGGACGTCAAGGGTGTCTCGATCGATGGAGTCCGATCGAAGTTGTCTTGATTATCGGATGGGGATTCTTCTTCATCGATTCGAATCAAGACTATGTAGATAGACAGTTCTATGTTTAGTCTTGGTCAGTTCAATTTTATCTAGACTTTCAGAAATTTGATTCATTTTATCTGAGAAGGAATACAACTCATCAAAAACAACATGAGGGGTTTCCTCCACACAAAGGGTTGTCTTGTTAAAAACTCTAAATGCCTTGGAAGTGTTAGAATATCCCAAGAATATTCCATCAGCTGCCTTAGCATCAAAGGTTCTTAACTTAGATTTTCCATTGTTATGGATAAAACACTTACAACCAAAAGCTCTGAAATATGAGATTCTTGGAATCTTACCCTTCCAAATCTCATATGGAGTCTTACCCTTGTCTTTAACAACTAAGCACATGTTCTGGGTGTGAGGGGTTTCATACTCAGCTAACATGCTCCTGGCTGCTTCCTTCAAAGTTCTATTCCTTCTTTCAACCACTCCATTTTGTTGAGGGGTTCTTGCTGAAGATGTCTCATGAATAATTCCACACTCATTGAAAAAGTTAGATAAACAAGAATTCAAAAATTATGTGCCCTAATACTCTTTATTTTAATAATATTAACACCCTTTTCATTCTGAATCTGTCTGAACAGATCAGGGATCTTGTTTATAGTCTCATTTTTCTTGAAAAGAAATATAACCCAAGTGTATCTAGAAAAGTCATCTACTACAACAAGAGTATATTTCCTTCCACTGAAACTAAGAGGAGAAACAGGTCCAAACAGATCCAGATGAAGTAGTTGTAAAACTCTTTCAGATGAAGAGGAGTTAATACTTTTAAATGAGTGTCTAGGCTGTTTACCTTTCTGACAAGCATCACATTTAAGATCAGTGGATAAAAGTTTTTCAGGTAATCCCTTGATAAGGTTCTTTTTAGTCAGCTTACTAAGGGTCTTGAAATTCAGATGACTAAGCCTCTTGTGCCATAACCAGCTGAGGTCTTCTCCACCCTTAGCTATCAGATAGGTATCTTTGGGACAACTATTAAAGTTGGCCACATAGACATTACCATGTCTGAAGCCAGTTAAAAGTATCTTATCTGAGGAATTATCTAAAATATCACATTTATCCTTAGCAGATTATGTTTCAAACCTTCAACAAAATATACCTCAGATACCTGAATATCCTTGATAATCAGAGTACCTACACCTTTAGTCTGACCACAATTATTGTCTCCAAATAATACTCTTGGACCATCAATGCTTTGGAAAATTGATAACAGCCTCTTGTTATGGATCATGTGTTGTGAACAACCACTATCAATGTACCATATAGAAGCTAAGATCTCTTCCTTGAGTGATGATCCATATGAATCCTGAAAAACAGATCAGTTATAAGGTACCCTAGTGATCTTGGGTCCTTGAAGGTCAAGTATCACTTTAGGTAACCAAATAAAAATCTCATCTCCAAACAATAAATCAGACTTGGTCTTTCTACCAAATCTGTCTACAATTGTATCACTTTTGAATGATAACTTGTTGTATTCAGATTTAGTAATTTTCCTAAACTTAGGAAATGTGGGATAACATCTGCTTCTTCCATCAAAAGGATTATAATAAGAATTTCTTCTTATTTTGGTTCTTGGGTTTCTCTTAGTCTGATAAGGAGTCCTCAGCTGAATTTTTGTTTTCAAGCTGGGAGATGCAGTCTTTACTTGACTAATTGGTTTCCAAGGACCAATTTTAACCTCTTTTGATTGATCAGATGCTTTCACAAATTTTCTAGGTTTCTGTACATCTGATTTATTATTTCTATCATAACCAAGACCTGTTTTGTCATAGAATTTTTGAGATGTATTAAAGATATGATCTATTGCTGATTGTGAATTATTAAGTTGACTAATTTTGAAGACTAGCTTCTCATTGTCTTTCTTAATTAATTCATTTTCAGCACAGATTACTTCAAATTTATCTTTTAAAGTTTTCAATTCATTTTCTAATCTTTCAGGTAAGCTGGCTGATGTATAAGCCTCAGCCTGGGGAAAACATTCCCCCTTGAATGTTTCCTCAGTTTCTGGATAGTTCATCACCTGTTTTCCTTTAATTAGAATTTGAATTTGATCATTTAAAGCCAAATTCTCTGTCTCTAGCTGTTTATAAGCAGCCAGAGATGTCTTTAAGTCTCTCAATAATTCATGAACAACAATTTGATCATACTCAGATGCAGACTGACAAGAATCATTATCAGAAGATGAATAATAGACTACATCTTTAGCCATGAGACAGATTTCATCATCTGATCCAAAATCAGATGAGGATGATTTCTTTGGCTCCTTTTCTTCAGCCAGTAAGGCTCTTTGGTCTGCAAATCTCCTGTCTCTCTTTTTCCTTTTCTCTTCCCTTTCTTTAGGAGTCAGTTGAGGACAATCATAGCTGAAGTGTCCTGGCTTGTTGCATGTGTAGCAAGTATCACTCCTGTCTGATCTAGGGCTGGAAGGATTTCTTTTGACAGGTGATTTGAATCTTCTCGTCTGGCTTCTGCTTTTGTCATCATATGTAGACTCATCTTCCTTTCTTCCTGATCTGGATCTTGATCTATCCTTACCTGCAAATCTCAATTTATTTCTTTTATACTTCATTCTTAATCTATCATACCTTTTGGTGAGCAGAGCCATCTGCTCCTTCAGAGATAGATCAGCTCCTACAGACTCAGTTGACACCTTGTTTTCTTTGTTGACAAAGGCAACAAACTTGGATGAGGTGCTTGACTCCATCTCATCCTCCTCATCTTCTATTTGAATATCATATTCTAGAGCTTTAAGATGAGAGAACAAAGTATGATGAGTAATAGAAGATAAATTTTGAGTAGCTTTAAGGATATTGGATTTCTCTCTCCATCTCTTGGTTAATGATCTCAGAATCTTGTTATTAATCTCCTTCTCTGTATAATTCTTTCCAAGGTCAGCTGCTTTGTTGAGGAGATTAGTCAACCTTACATCTAACTGATCCACAGACTCATTTTCCTTCATTTTGAATGTATCAAATGCGTGCAAGACCGACTGCAGCTTGTTCTCTTTTACTTGATCTGATCCTTCACAGACATTTGCCAGAGTTTGCCACATTTCTTTTGCAGTTTTGCATCTCTTAACCTTCTCAATCCAATCTTTACTTAAAGTATCAATGATTTCAGTTCGAGCTACTTGGTCAAGATTGTGGATCTTTCTTTCATCATTTGTCAACTCAGAACTCTTTTTCTCTTGTCAGTTCTGGATTCGTGACTCGGCTCGAGTCTTTAGTGCCTCCATGATAAAATTTTATAGGTCCTTCTTCAAGAACCTCTTCCATCCTATCATGAATGGCCTTAAGATCATTCTCCATCCTGAATTTCCAGTAATCATAATATTCAATAGAAAATTCAGGTAAATTCCTAGACTTCTTGCTTTTTCCTGATGACATGATGAGATAAAGAAATAAAATACTCCACAAAAACTTATTAGTAGCACTGTTAGTAGCAATAAGAGAATGAAGGAAATCAAGATAATTTCAGAATCTTAGTTAAGACCTAAAATCAATATCAGAACAGCTTAACACTGCTCTGATACCACTTGTTGGTCCCGATTAGTTGAGCAGATTAGGTAAAACGTGTATCAGCCTTCTAGCAAAAATCTAAAAGGGGGGGGTTGAATAGATTTTTCAGATTTTTCAAATCTTTTTAAACTTATTCAAAGTACCAGATGTACACAGCGGAAAATCAAGATTAGACTCAACTTTAATAAGATCAAAAGCAAAATTGATATTCAGATTTTATCTTTGATTCTAAAATTAATCTTTGAACTGTAACTTGGAAATTGAACAAATAAGTAAATGAAAGCAATAAAGAACACTAGATTTTATAGTGGTTCGGATTATAACAATCCTACATCCACTCTCCTTCTCCAACTTGAAGAAGGGTCTCCACTATCTGCTTGCTTACTTACTTTACAATCTTACAACTTACAACTTTTCTTCAAATCTTCAAAGTACTCCTAACTCCTTCTGATGAATCTAAGAATTACAGTGAATAAAGAATTTTGAAGATTACAAGAGAAGTGTTCTATAAACACTTGGAATTTTTGAAAACTCTTTTGAAAATACTTTGTGAACTGAATAGTGAATAGTGTGAAAAATCAGATTTGCATAAGTGTATTGAAAAATAAAATCTAGACCTATTTATAAGTCTGAAAAGACAGTTAGTTTGTTAGTCAGTTCTAACAAACTGAAAACTGCTCAACAAACTTAATTTTGAAAACTGCTCTTGACCTCAGCTGATTTCTTCTACACGTCTGCAACTGACTTGGTGAAGACTTGCCTTTCTTATTCTACTCAGCTTATCTTGACCTCGTCTGAGCTCTTCATAATTGTCTCCTGCAGATGACTAGACTTGAGCTTGTCTCCAGATGACTTGTAACTCCTGGTCTCCAGCTGACTTGATCAGTTCTTGACCTAGTCTGAACAGCTTAGTACTGAACTCTGACCTTAGCTGTTCTTCAACGTTGTCTGCTCATCTGGATTGTTCTTTTAACTCATCAAAACTTTACTTGATCTAACATTAAGGATGATTGTGAGATACGGAGATCGATTTTGCCTTAAACTAGAACCGAATGGACTATTCCCTCTCCCGAAACCGGAGTTGACATCAATGTTGAGAGGAGGAGCTGGAAATTGGACTCTATCTTCGAGAGCTCATATTGAATGGATCAACGGAGCAACTGAGGGGACAACACGGGGAAAGAAAGCAAGGCAAGCAGCGGGGTCCTCTAGAAGCGCCCGAGGAAGAGAAGAGGCTGAAGAAGAAGAACCGTTGCATGAAGAGATGCCGCCACCGCAAGATTCTCCCATAAGGGAGGCCCGTACAGATCACATCCCTTCTGTTACTCAAGTGTATCATAGAAGAGGGGAGATGCAAAATCTCATGCGAGGGCTCGAGGGACTGAACATACGGGTCGAGGCTCAGAATGCTATCATCCACGAATATGGCATCCGGTTGGAAGGAGTTGAGATGATGCAGCAACAACAGTTCAAGATGCAGCAGCAACAATTGGAGATGATAAGGAGGCAAATGGAGATGCAAGAGGCCATGTACGGGTGGCATGTCAATCAAGGGCATTTCCCTCCTATGGATCCACCACCACCTCCGGAGTGGTGATATAATTCCTCTCTCCCTTGTTATTTGATTGATGATTGTACTTGAATTATCCTTTTACTCTCATTTGTTTTGGGGATTTTATGACTTATTTGGTGTGGATGTTGAACGTATTTTCATTGATTTACTTGTTATGATTGGATGAATATTGATTTGGGAATGATGTGTATTTTGTGGATTTTGGGTTGAATTTGTTTTCTTATTGATCGGAATGAATGAATGAATGTGTGTGATGTTCGTTTGGAATAAGATGATGGAGTTGTGATTGAGATCTAGTTCATTAGCATTAGTGTTGATTGTGGGAAAACAAGTTTTTGAGATAATAATGAGTTGAAGAGTAGCCCAAAGTTCACTTGAAATTGAATTGTGGGAGAATTAATGTTAGTTATGATGCTTGATTCTAGTTCAATTTGAAATCAGTGAGTTTTGTGCCTTAAATCGTACACCTTGACAAATGGCAAATATGAAAAAGAAAAGAAAGAAGATGAATGTCGAGATTTGAGATGATTGAAGTGTAATGCTTGATCAACTTTCATTGCTCTACTAATGTGAGTCACTTTTCTGAAATTTACCTACCAAGTCCAAAGAGCCGACATTACAACCCTTGGAAAGACCTCTTTGATTGATTTTGACACACGAAATGAGGATTTTGAGCAAAAGTGAGTCTCGTACAAGAATCGGACTCCGGAAGCTAAAGATTTGGAAAGATAATGAAGAGAGGGTTACACAGCAAGAAGAATCGCTCAAATCGGAGTTCGGGAGCTCGAGTTATTATGAAGGATCGAAGTTGGTAACATCATGCTCGAGGGACAACTCGGATCGAGCCGAGTTAAGCTAACTCGGACCGAGTTTCCAGCCAAACTGAGCCGAGGTATGCATTGAGGAACAAAAGGTTCTGATGCTCAACTCGACTCGGCTGATCCTTGACTCGACTCGGATGGGATCTTGCCTCGGACCGAGTTGATATTCATGGACCGAGTCGAGGCAACATTCAGGGAATAGAAAGTTGGAAGGCGCAGCTCGACTCGGATGCTAGCAACTCAACTCGGACGACCATGTAACTCGGACCGAGTCAGAGCCACTCGGACCGAGTTGATCCTGATCGCGGGAATTTCAGCAAGAAATCATTTCTTCAAGGATCTACTTGCAATAAATAGCTTTGCACCCAAAGTGATTGGATTTCCTTGTTGTGAGATATTGATTATCCCTATGTGCTTTGCATGATTTGATTGCTTGATTGAGTTTTGATCCTTTGTTCATTGATTTAATTTGCTCAAAGAGATTTGATTTATTAAATTGATGCTTAGGTATTAGGCTTGGTTTTGGTGATTGAATTCAATATTTTCAGATAGTCCATATAACGTGAAATGTGTAAGTGATATGTCCATATAGTGTCAGAAAACTATTAAAAACTATTACAAGATGCTAAAGTTTAAAGTAGTACATGTAATTGGGGTGTCAATATAAAAAAGAAAAAAAAAGATTCTAAAGTGAAATGTGTATTTGTCATTGTTGGGTCATTGTAGGCTAGTACTTAAAGTGAAATGTGTAAGTGATATGTCAAATCCCACATTCAATGCCAAAACCCAATTATTAATTACTTATTATGTACAATCAATTTCTATTATATTTAAACTTCATAGTAAGTATAATACAAATTTAATTACTAAACAAATTAAAAGATTATAATGAAATACCGTTGGAAGAATTGCAGTACATTTAAAATTACCTAAATCATGAAAAAAATTACAATATCCGTGCGCAAAATTACAATAAAACAGAACAAACAGGAATTCAGTAATCAATAATGAAAATAACATTCATAATAATGGAACAAACTGGAATTCATTAACGCATAAGGAAAGTAAATTAAACATAATTTTTCGATTGAAAATACAGTGTGAATCCAGCATAACTTGTGACTTATTGGGAGCGGGAGCTGCTTGGCCAATTCTCCAACCTTTTAAGTGCACGTTCAATCAGTTCGGCATCGGTAAATTTAGCTGGATCTGGATGTTTGAACAATTATTTCATTGCAGAAAAAAATGGCTCTCCGTCGTGATAGTAAGCCATAGCCAAACGGTCTCGCTACGACACAATGAATACATATGTGAATTAAAGTGGTGATATGTATCGACGTTGTTGTAAGTTGAATTAAAAAAAATAGGAAAAGGATTAAACCTTGATCATTGCAAGCCAAACTCTATTTGGTGCATGCAGTTTGTTGGCGTTTTTATCCCAAAAAACACCATCGGTCTCTATATATATGTATGCAAGTTTAGCAATTATCACCTTACACCTTCAAAAATAAAATTACTTTACTTCACTTTGTAGGAGATGGAAAATTGGTCATTTTACGAGGAGATTATATTTTTTAGCATTTTAATGCAAGCACACACCGATGGAAAATTGGTCAAAATTTAATGCTTGTAAACAATAAAAGTATTTTCCCAATAAAATAACACTAAATCAATTTTTAATGTACACTATGTACTAAAATCATACAATCATAATTTCATACAAACAATTCACATCAACAAATCTTGAAGAAGATCATAGCAAAGTTCTTTTCGATACATTGGAGTGTTTTTTGGATCAACGTCATCGAGGGATCGCCCCGTGGTCAAGCACTCCAAGAATTTTATGCACATCACTCCACAGTCATGGTTATTGAGCTGTTGTGGGCAATCTATGAATCTTTCAACAGTCCACTTTTCAACCAAAGTGCTCGGCGCTACTGGGATGTACATCGTTGGAAGCATTTCTGCAAAGTTGTCAAACTCTTTGTGTGTGGACGATCCCCATAAGCGACACTGGGAATCGTAAACCACGATCTTTGAATTCCTTAGTTGCAGCTGATATGCCACCCAATGATTCCTATAGATATGTGCAATATCATATACATACTCTGTGGTTGACCGTGGGAGTGACATTCCATCGATCGGGAACTCTCCACTGACATATTTCATGATGTTTTGGTTGTAGAGATCCCAATCCCAGTAATTACCCTTAGCTTTGGCACGTTTCCAGTGTGGATATAGATAAATAACTGTAGTCTGCAAATAGAGTTCAACCAAAGAAAAAAATTAAATTAAATTACTCTTCATCGATGAACAAAGAACGCATATACTAATGAACAATTCAACTTACATAAAAGAACGAACCCACACAGGTTCATCCAGTGGCATAACGTTCTGGGGATGCCTTGGCCTTCACCATCAGCATATGTACCAAGACATCAACGTGCTATCGCATAACAAAAATAAAAAAATAAATTTAAGACATTTATATACTAAACCAAAAATTTAATAATGTTAAGATATAAAGGTATAACAGAAATACCTCATCCGACAACCACGTCCGTTGCTTGCACATTTCATTGAACCAATCCCGATTCACACTTGGAATACATGCCACGGGGAGAGGAAAAAGCGTGTTGACTCTATTATTTCTCCTCAACCACGCGTCAACTTTTTGGGTCTTTGCATTCGTATTTGGATTCTTTTGTTTCTTGCCCTTTTGCGGTAGATGGTGATCGGGATTGTTGTAGGGGGTCCTCTGTGTAGGTCCCACCTTCTTTGCCCTTGTCTATACCATTTTTTCCTGAGTACTTTTTTTGAAGGAACAGCCTGCAAAGGAATAAAAGAAGAAAATAGTCATAATCTAATAAGTAATTTAATGAAGAACTGGATTATATAAAATGATGGGAATGAAATCATTGATCTTACACTCATATTGTCATTCACCTTTGTGGTCGGCTCTGATTCAACATTGGGGGTTTCAAACTCAAATGGAATCAATGCATCTTTGTAGAGATGCTAACAGAATCAACCCAAAATAACATTCAGTATAACATTCTAAAAAAATTAAGATCATAATATATGTATATAAGAATAACTTACGTGTGTATCGTCATCCATATTTGTTGAAACCCCTTCTGTTGTTCTTTTGTCAGCTTCTGACTGTGGAGATTTAAAAAAAAAATTTTATTGCATCTCACTAAACATCATTTAAAAAAATATAAGAAATACTAATTTTTAAATATACCTGTTCGGGTCAGGGTGGAGTGCACATCGGGGATCGTGCACCAATATCAGACAGTATACGTTGGAGTATACTGTCGATGTGATCGCATCTTTCCTGGAGCTTCTTCTCAACTCTTTCAACAGATGAGTCTATATAAGCTTTCAAATTCACCTCAATTCTGTCAAACTCTTCTCTCATATAGCTCGGAATCGAGGACGAGCTCTCAGAAATTTCATCTTCATCAACATCTTCTTTGGCCTGTGCATCCAAGGATGCCTCCCGTTCTTGATGTGTCGGTTGTGGAACTCAGGGGACGGTTGCTTCCCAATCAATCGCACTCAAGTAACAGGGGTCAGTCAACTCATCCCCCGAAGGAGGCAACCGACGATGCACAATAATCTAAAGAAAAAAAAGAATAATAAATCGCTAAATTGCATAATATATAATAATGTCAGTGAATTTAAAATTTTTAAAAGCACATACGTTGTCGGTCGAAGCGCCACTGTTCTTGATGTTGTCGTAATAGATGAATGAATTTGTGGTCCATCGCAACATCCTTGGTAGTCGAGGACCTCCCCGACGAGATGACAGTTGCCCACAAAGGTGTCCCAAGTGGGGAATTACTTCATAAGTCCAACACTGGAGCGCATAAGCAAATCCGTGACAATCAATAAAAGTTTGGGCCTTTTGTGCATCGAATTTGGCTCTAGCCGCCATCTTCCGAATATCTGTCAGTAGAAAGTCAAAAGCCACCCGGCCCCAGGGGTACTGGTTGAAGGAATCCATATCATCCATTAAATGGATGTAATTTGTTTCAATTTTTTTCTGCTTCTGGTCCCGCACCAGAAGCAGCCCGTAAACAACCTAAAGCAGAGCCACCTTAATACGATCACCAGATACAAATGATGTATCTTTTATAGTGTCAAAAAAATCCTCGACGTACAAATTTTTCTTCCCTGTAATATAATAATTATTAAATTATAGATCACTAAATTGCAAAATAAGAAAAAAACAAATGAATTTCAAATTTTTCTTGCCTGGAAAAACGCGGTCGAAGAAATCTGACGAGGTTGGACATTGAGGTTTCACGCCAAACCTCAACCCCGTCACCAAGGCGAACTCACGAGGACCAAAAAATGCCTCGTGGTAAAAAACATGGAACCGTACTTTGTCTTTGGAACCAGAGCGATCCTGGTTGAACAAGAGGAAGAGGTACAGTTGGCCTTGAAACTGAATCCCTTCGTAATTGAGAAAATGTCCAAAACAAGATTGTTTGAACACTTCACATTCTTCATTGGACAAGACCTCGCGTATAGCTTTGAAGATCCCAGTATGAGCACGCGAACTCAATTTCACCTTGTATTGTTCCTCAACCGGAACAAGAGATAATGAAGGTGGTGTAATCAAATAAAAATAATAATCAAAATCTTAATTAATAATACCTTATATAAACAAAACAAAAGATTTAATAAAGAGTTGTTACTAACCGTGGGATTCGTGATGTTGTCGCCACCAGAGATCTTTTTCGCCCTCTTCGACCTAGTTCAGTGAGAAATTAATACTCTTAACATATTCACAAATACTTGTACAATTTAAATGTCGGGCGTAAGTACTTTCTAATTGAGGCAATACATTCTTGTTTAGTTGAATTCTTCATCTCCTCAAGTTTTCAATAAAATTTGAGACCTAAAAGACAATTCTTGAATTAAATATTAGTTCGTCTGATGCAAATTTGACTAATTGAAGTGTACAACAAACACATATGAATTACAGGGCAAAAAGAGAGCTAGCCAAGGCAATTCCCATCGGCTAAGTACATCCTGTATCCCCGCCAAAAAGAAAATTACCTTAAAGAATGAACAAACAGACCCCCAACTATACCAAAAATATTCAGGACCTCACAAATCTAACAAAAGCTAAGCATCACCCAAGTTAATCTAACTTTCATTATCTTCGGAGGCTACAATAACAAAAACATTGCCAGTAGCTTTAAAAACTAATTCAAAACTCCTCAAAGGCTTTGGTCACAACTCAAAAACATGGCCAATAGATGCTCTTATCAACAAATGTCCAAAGCTATTGACAATAAAAAGCATCAGACCCTAGCCCATGATCAGTACAAATACCTCATCAAGTAAATAAATTAAATACTTGGATAACAAGCTTTGAGTTTCCTAACAGCAACTCTAATCAGCACAACCATAAATCTATTCACTCTTAATAGATTATTATGTCAACAGTTTTCACATTTGCGAAGGAATACATAATTACAAAAACCTAAATCAAAAGAATGGAAAGACAAAACGTAGTTGTACATAAAATCAGCAGCTAATAATCAAACACACAACAATTTAGGGGCGAAAACATAGTTTTTCACACACTCATGCACAAAACAGGCACACATATTAAAATTATCGGTTCTGTGGACAAAATTTTCTTAAAAACTTGTTGTAAGCCAAGAACGGAAAAATATATAAGAAACAGGAAAAAGATAAAGGAAATATGAAAAGCAATAATTATTTAAACTTGTCCTTTTCCAATTAAATGCAAACACTACAAGAAAATCACCTGAGAAAAAAACTGCTTCTGTTAATTCAAGAATCTCGAATTTGTCGTAGAAGGAGAGTCCACCGAAGTTGAGAGAGAGTATCTTTCTGAGCTGTTGAGAAAAGGGGAAGTAATTTTGTGTGTGTATATATATAAAATATTTTATCAAATAATATATATATATGTAAGATAATATCTAAGGTGTATATATCTCAAAGCGGGTGAACTCATCTCTCAAAGCAGAAATGAAAACTTGCGCAGAAAAGAAGAACTTGCAGAATGAAAATCAATAAGAAGATTTACGTGGTTCGATCATGAAAATTAAATGCCATCCACGGGAGAATCAAGGACACTATCTTCACTATGTAATCAAGAGTTTACAGAGTACAATCTCAGCTCAATTCACACAATCCCCAATTTTCAGTTCAAATTTAGTATGAACCCTAACAAACTTAACTAACTATTGAACAACTGAGAGTGATAACCAACTCCAAACAAGCGTAACTAACTATTGAGAAGTGCCCAACATACGACTAAGATCAACACACACATCAAACCACTTAATTGCATTATTATCACAACAGTATATATATATATATTGTATCAACATTTATATAGCTATTATTCCATTACAAATGTCTGAATATCAAACTTGTACAATTTTATTTTATTCAAGTGTTTACTTACAGTCTATCATGAAAACAGAGAGAAGAGTATTTGAAATATACTAAATCAGACTAGTCATAAATTGGTAAAAATATTGGCATTTTATTATTGAAAATGCAAAAGAACAACACAAGTAAAAGAGAAAAATATAAGGTGTATACCGGCGAGAGGGAGGCGGCTGTGCCAGGGGGAGGCGGCTGGGCCAGGGGGATGCGGCTGGGCGAGGGGACGCGGCTGCGGCGCGGCGGGGAGGCGACAGGCGGCTGGGCGAGGGAGAGGCGGTGGCGGCTGGCTGCGCGGCGATGGGGCGGTGGTCGGCGGCAAGAACCGTTCGCGAACGTTGGTCTTTGGGCGATGGGGACGCGAACGTTGGTTTTGAGTTTTAAAAATTGGAGCTCAAATTTTTGTTTTGCAGTGTTTACAAAAGGAGGGAATGGGTTTTTGGGATTAAGAGAGGGATGAGATGAGGGATAGGATGAGGGATGGGATGAAATGAGATGGGATGATTATTAAGTGGGATAAGGGGCTTTTGGGACATTTCACTTTAAAAAAGGGTAGAAAAGAGTTTTTCAAAAGGCGGGTTATAAAAGTGTTTGACACAAAAGTTTTGGATAATAAAGAATTTTTCCCATCATTAATCCCTATTTATTTTTTGGGAGAGTAACTGCTAGGTACAATATTAAAACCTCTAATACTATTAGGTACAACTTTTTGAGTAATTGCTAGTAGATACAATGTTCTGACAAATTTTTCCAACTTTACCCTTGTACTTGTGCTGCTACAGTGTCATTTTTCTCTTCCCAATAAACACACATTTACTGTCACAAATACACACAATATTCGTTCTTTCACACATTGTAGATCGCCTTCATTGATTTGTGTTTATTGTTCGTTCATTATCGGTTCAAAATTTAGCATCTCCCCCAATCTGGAATTCAAACCTCATTCATTTTACTATTGCACAAAAGAAAAAAAAACCTGCACATTATTTATTCCAACAGTATACAAACAACTTCCAAAACAAAAAAACAAGATTCAAGAGAGAAAAAAAAAAACCAAATTACTGTTCATATGTGCAGAAGAATATTCAAACAGCTTCCGAAAAAAAAAAAAAAAAGATACAAACAGCTTCTGAAATAAATTACTGTTGCACATGTGCAGAAGTAAAAAATGCACATGTGCAGAAGTAAAAAATCTGCACATTATTACAAACACCCTTTTCAGCTTTGTTACAACAAAAACAAGAATCAAGACGGCTGCCATATTTTCAAAAAAAAACTTTTCAATGGAAGATTACGAAAAAAAAACAAAACAAGGAAAAAAAAACCTAATCCGATCCACTCCTCAGTCTCGTCCCCGACCAACTTCCTTAAAAAGCTTACCAGGCGCTAGGCCGCAGCAGATCTGCGCTAGGGCGGCGGCGGGGTGGTGGGCGACGGCAGTGGATCTGCGCTAGGCAGCGGCGGGGTAGTGGGCTACAGCAGTGGATCTGCGCTAGGGCGGCGGCGCCGCCAGTGGATCTCCGACGCTGACTTCGGTTCTCAACAGAGGTTCGCCGCCGAGCCTTTATTCTTCGTCGCCGTGCGTCATCGTCGTCGCGTCGCCATCGTCGCCGTCGCGGTGGGTGCGCCGCCGCCTGGGTGCGCTCTACGTCGCGAATGGTGGCCGTTGAGCAGCGCCGTCGCTCGGCACCTTCACAGAAGCGGCAGCGGGCCGTCGGCTTCGGTGGTGGTGGCCCGTCGTTTATGGATGGTCTCCTCCCCGTGGTCCTCCTTCTCGAAGCGGTGGGATTTTTAAAGAGAGAGTGTGTTGTGGAGAAATTTGGAATTGAGAGATGAGAGAATAGAGACGGTGATTAGAGAGAGAGTGGAAATTGTGTGATTTAGGGGTAAAATGGGAAAACCAAAAAAAGGATTGTACCTATCAGTATTAACTTTTTGACCTAGTATCTATCAGTAATTAATTTCTAAATATGGTATCTAACAGTTATAAGTTCTTATTTTTTTTGTACTATACCCCCAAAATATAAATTCTAGATCTGCTATACTCGCATGGATAATGTTTCCAGTCTGTGTTAGCAAACTGTGTCATTGTACCAAATAATATGATCGATTTATATAAATCAAGTAACATAAAATTTTATATGAAAATGGTTCATGATAAACTTATCATAAAATTATTTTGAAAATTTTAAATTATTAAATATTTGATTAAAAGTATCATGAATCTCATCAAGAGTATCGAGGATTAGGATTAGTGGTATTATATTATTTTTCAAAAGTATCAACAATAAATTTTTTTTTATTATTTAAATTATTCATATTCAATATAAAAAAATTTAGTATTATAATATTTAAGTATTTAAAAAAATTAATTAAATATTTAACAAAAAATATCAAATATTTAATCAAAATTATTAATCATTAATGAATAAAATTAAATAGTGATTCATAATAAATTTAGTATCTAACCATGTTTATACAAAACCTATTCCTTGTGCAAACATAATTGCAACAATAACCTTTATATACTTGTGTTAAATAATCAACCAAATGGAGTATTAGTTACTCCCTTCATCCCACAAATATTTGCACACTTACATTATTCGTTCATCTCATAGTTGTTTGCATACCTATGAAAGGAAATATCTTTCATCCTCACAATTCACATTTTATTTACATCAATGTCATTATTTTTTCAACTCAATTAATTAATCTCTTACTTTACATACACATGATTTTTCAATTATACCCTTCACTTACATATGGTCAACTCCTAAAGTGCATTTTCTTAACCTCCGTGCCCAGTCAACTGTAAAAAAAGCTCTAGGACGGAGGGAGTAATACTCTTAAGGACTACTAAAAAACGACACAGATAGTGAGTGTAGGAGAGTCTTAAATTTTTTGCAACACTGACGTTAACCAATTACATCGTGTAATTGATTTTCAAACAATATCATTCAATTAGTGTGCACACTGCAATTGATTTTCGAATAATACTTGATGCGTAAAAATTGTACCTCTAATTTTCCCCCTGGAATTTACGCGGGTAATTGAGACATCACGTCTTAATTCGCCTTTTCCTTGAGTGCAAAGACCTGCAGAATACGTCGGAGAACCAGCGTAGGCACTCCGACGATCAAGTCAGATACCAGGATAATATTGATGAATTATTTCTTGTTCTGCTGCATGCTTTCATATTTCACCGTGACTCTCCCACTATTGGCGGTTACTCTCCTCCACTTACCAAGATGGTCGTATTGTGTAGAAGAGTTGCTTTCCTTGGGTGACTTATTCCCCAATTTTCTCATTCTTATTATCTTCCAAAGAATATGGAATATTCTTTTCATATGAGTCGTGTGATAGGCCTTATTGATCTTGGGCCTTATTTCACAAGGGTCAAACTTGATCATTTATTAACCTCAGTTGGGCCAAGGCCATGGAAAGAACTAAGCCTCATTTGTGCCTTATCCTTTTTGGGTTGCCATAAAATATCGCATCAATACTATTTAACGAAATAAACAATGCTCCTTTTGTCATGCGATTACTTTCACACTTCTTTTTTCGTCCGTCTTAAAATTACTTTCACACCCTTAAAATGGAATACCCTCCATAGACTACACCCTCACTATACTATTTAAATTTCAAAAATGTCATTCTTGTTTTATGCTAAATTTTTCTCTCTCCTACTCTTTATCTCATTCAACCACTCGAAACACCCTTCCACTTTATTCTTTTTCTACACTAACTTAAGTTTTCTTAATAAGTGTATTCTCTTTATGAAAGAAATCATGAAACAGAAAGAATACTATTTAGTAATATCATATAAAATAATTGCACAATGATGTATAAAAAATTTGTCTCTGTGTCATTGTCAATCAACAAAAACCTATTATTATTATTATTATTTCACAAGTTATTGTCTTAATTGTATACCATTTTTCACGAAATTCTGGTTTGTTTTGACTGATTAATTATATGGTCGGTAATTATCAATATGCCAAGATATTATAGTGCTATACTGCCATGTTTGATCTACATGGGTTCGCAACTTAATTTTTAGGGTGGCTCATGTGTGAAACGGACTCATAGAAAAACGAAGTACATATATTTTGAGAATAATACTCCCTCTGTCCCACAGCTGTTTTTACAGTTGACTTTTTGATGGTTTTTGTGTGAGAATTATTTCATAGTAATGTGTGTACAAAAGTTGTTTTATATGAATGATATGCTAGTTAATAAGATCAACTAACATATCATTCATATAAAACAACTTTTGTATACATATTACTATAAAATAATTCTCACACAAAAACCGTTAAAAAGTCAACTGTGAAAACAGCTCTGGGACAGAGGTAGTATTTTAATACTTTAGAAAAATGAATGTTAATTTGTATTACTTTATGAACCATCTTACCGTGAGACCTGTCCGCTAACAAATTTGCCAAATTTCTATACAACATTCAAATTCAATAAAAATTTGAATTGCTCTCGTTATTAATATTTAGGTGGGCGTCATTGATAGGGTTTTTATGTTATACCAAAGATTTGTATGAGTAAATCGATAACTATGAATTAATTCTTCTTAATTATTTTGGTATTTGTTGGTCAGTTTTGTTTGTGTTCAAATTATTATTTATTATAAATATATTTTTATTGATCATGATTGTGTGTTTTACTTATTATTAATTGAGTTAATTGAAAATTTGATCCATCAATTTACCTTAAATGCATGACTCATTAATTGTCACTTGAGTTAATTGGATTGAAATTATCTTTTAACTCTTGCTTAATTATCCACTTTATAAAATCATCACTAATACCATTTGAATTTGATTTTTTCTTCATAAATGGATGTTTAGGTGTAGCAATACCCTAAAACTACCCTTTTATATTGATGATTTCACTCTTTGTTCTGATTTATTGCATGATATTGTTATGGTTATTTCTGTAAATTTCTTATTGATGACATTTGTTAGAATTTAATTATTTTTTAGCTTTAATTTAACATCAACTCTTTATTTGGTTCTCTGAACAGAACTCGACTTTTTCACATAATTTTTACACTAATCCTTCTCTTTAAGGATCGATATCCATATTTGTCGCACTATAATTTGACAATCGTACGCTTGCGGGTAGATAATTGAGTGTTGGTAAAAAGTGAAACACAAAGTTTTAAATTTCATATTAAAAGTTTATCTTTACGTGACATCGTCTCATACGAGAACTACCCATACGTCTTGCGCAGTATCCTCTTGAATAAGGAATTACCACATGTGCAAGCATTTAAATGTCAAATATTCTTTCTTGACCTAAAGACCCCATAACCATAGGGATTTTGAGGTATTAGTGTTGGGGACATGAAACATAGGTGCGGCTTTCCTTGAACGATCAACTTTAAGACATTACCAATATTAATTTTAGATTAAATGAATGAATGAATAAATAAATTGACTACTTCATTTTCCTCTCTTTCCTCGTCAATTGTCAACTCTACTAGTTTAGTGGGTGTTGACTTGGCTTATGATAAGTTGTTCATTTTTAATTATTTAATATTTAATTATTAAATTATATTAAGGATCTGAGAGTTGACAAAAAGTTTAAACTATTCAGATTTGATTTTTGAACAATCGTATTTGAACATATTTATTAGCATTTTAATAAAATTATAAGTTCAATTGAACTTGACTTCGATGAATAATTCTAATCTCTATGAGAAGCAAACTAACTTTTTTTTTTAATAATTAGTTAAAAAATATCAATCATCATTAATACTTTAAACTAAAATTAATAAACTAACTCAATATAATCTCAATAACTAATCTCCTATTACTAGTGAAAGACAAACTTTTAAGGCATGTTTGTTTTGAGTGATTATTAGAGATATAATTTGTTTTTGTTATTGTTGATTTATATTACCTATGGCCCACAAAAATATGAAAGTTTAACATATGTTTTTCCATTTTTGAGTGAAAATGGATCTCTCCCTTTATAGGTATTAAAATTATCATCCATTTATTACCAAGTTAATTGACAAAAGTATACCTTTTTATTTTAAAAAAAATAGTAAATGGAGGTATAATTGTAAAATTTTAACTTATCACACCAATTAAATCTCAATACAAACAGTTGAAAAATTATAACTCATGTTAAACTATGTGGTAATATATATTAACAAACATTTAATTTGTACTCCCTCTGTCCCACCAGAATTTGCACAGTTGACTTTTCAACGGTTTTTGTGTGAGAATTATTTCATAGTAATATATGTTCAAAAGTTGTTTTATGCGAATGGTATGTTAGTTTATTAAAACAACTTTTGAACACATACTACTATAAAATAATTCTCACACAAAAACCGTTGAAAAGTCAACTGTGTAAATTCTGGTGGGACGGAGGGAGTATGATTTAGCAAAACATATCACACATAAAAAGTCAAATGTATCACATGTTTCACTATCTCTTAAAATTTAATACCAAAAAATAAACGGGTCCTTGAAGTACTTATGTCACTCTTAAGCCTCACTATCTCATTCCCTCACCACTAGGCCAACTCCTGAATTAAAATACGCTGGGATTTATCTTGCTTTTTACCCTATCTCATTCAAATATAATATGAACATATAAATCTATTATACATTCTTCTCGTTTCACGTATATGAATGAGGTCCCATTTAACACTCTACAATTTCAAATAAGAATTTGTTTAAGTGTTTAGAAATAAAGCAAGAAAACTGCAATAACTTTTTGTGGCCATGGTTGAGTCAAAGGAGCAATATGACATAATTTTGGTTGGAGAATTCTTTGTATTTTAAGTCAAAATCTCAACTTCTCCCTCTTTCATCATCTATTTAAATCACCTTTGAATCATTCTCCGCCTTAATCCCAACTGAGCTCATGAGCTCTCATCTGAGCAATCAAACTCTAAATTTTTCATAATCAATCAAGATTATAAGATAAAAAAATAAAATACATACCTGCCTGCCTGCAGCAATGGCGATCGAAGAAATAACACCAACTACTCCCAGAAAATCAATCACAGCTTCTCTCTTCCCTTTATCCAAAACCCCTGATGCAAATCTCCTCTCTCTCCCAAAACCCACGCACACTTTCTCCGTTTCGATGATGCAAGAAGACATCGAAAACGCAGAGATAATTGTCCGAAAATGGGACCCCAACAGCCCTTCTTTGAAGAAATTCACCTCTCTGTTTCAAGAAAATCGAACGGAGGCTCAAGAGTTCATCAAGTGTGTTGAGGACCTTCGCAGAGCAATGCATTTCTTGATTGAACAGGAATCGGGTTCTAACAAGTTGGTTTCTGCAAACAACTTGATGAAGATTGCCATGCTTCGGCTGGAAAAAGAATTCTGCTACATTTTATCAGCAAACAGAGATTGCTTGAAATCTGAATCGGTTTCCAGTGATTCCTCACACCTATCACGATCACTGTCGTTTAGCAACTCCGATGAGGAGGTGGACGAAGATCGTGTTCAATCGGATGGTGATGATCAGACGAAGGTGGAGCGAGCTGTGTCGGATTTGAAGATGATTGCAGAGAATATGATCAAATCTGGGTACAGCAAAGAGTGTGGAAAGATGTACAAGATTACGCGAAAGTCGATCGTTGATGAACAACTGTATCGTATCGGAATCAGAAGCTTCAATCTTTCTCAGATCAGCAGAATGGATCAGAAAGCGTTGGAGCATCAAGTCAACAGGTGGATCGAAGCAGCTAAAGTGGCGGTGAGAGTGATCTTCCGTGGTGAGAGATTGTTATGCGATCAAGTGTTTGCTGTCTCTGAGACAATAAAACAAACATGTATCGCGCATACGACAATGGAAGGCGCCATCAATTTATTCAAATTCCCTGAAATAATGACCAAGATCAAACGATCGCCTGACAAGGTTTTTCTTTTGATGAATTTATTTGAGACCGCCTCTGATCTTTCGCCGGAAATCGAGTCGATTTTCTCGTACGAATCGCTATCGCCGATCAAGCTGCAAGCGGTCTCCTCCATTCACAAGCTCAGAGACTCGGCTCAAACAATTCTCTCCGAATTCGTCTCGTCGATCCAGAAAAACTCATCCAAAACGCCAATTGCCGGTGGTTGGATTCATCCAATGACCTATTCAGTAATGGATTACGTCTCTTTACTAGCGGACAACAGTGGAACACTCGCTAGCATCCTCGCCGACGGCGAGGAAATCGTCGCTCAATCCCCTTTCCCGGAATCCTATTTCAACAGTCCGAGTAGCTGCGCCGCCACCTCGGGAGTAGCGAGTCGACTCGCGTGGATCATACTTGTCCTTCTCTGCAAGCTCGATAGCAAAGCTGAACTCTACAAAGACGTCGGATTATCATACCTCTTCTTAACAAACAACCTCCAATTTATCGTCGAGAAAGTCAGCTCCACAGCCCTGAGATTCCTTCTCGGAGAAGAGTGGCTATCGCAGATCCAAAAAAAGGTGAAACTCTACGCCGGAAACTACGAATCCGCCGCTTGGACAAAGGTCATCTCCACTCTTCCGGCGGAGAACGAATCATCCGCCGCCGCAATCAAGGAACATTTTAGGAAATTCAACTCCGCGTTCGAGGCGGCGTACAGGAAACATACCTCGTGGGTGGTTGCAGATCCGAAGCTCCGTGACGAGATCAAAACGTCGATTGCGAGAAAACTGGTGCCGTTGTATCGTGATTTCTACGATCGGAACTATGTGGCGATACTGAGCGGGGAGAACAACCTGGAAATTTTGGTTAGGTTTTCGCCTGATAATTTGGGGAATTATCTGTCGGATTTGTTCCATGGAAGCGTTGAGGAATCGTGGAATTCATCTCTTTCATCATCGTCTCAATCCAAATTAAGATGTTTTTGATCCATCGACGCGATAAACAGAATCAAAAATCTTGTTACCTAATTCATATATATATTCAGTAAAACGTGTTCGTTCATGTCATTGTCATATATATCCATGATCAAAACCATTGTTTCCATCAAAAGCACCATCCAATTCTGCCAGCAATCGTCTCATCTGCTGCTAAAACGCTATAAAAATCGAATGTTGTTCAGAATTTGTGGCAGGGTTGTATACAACGCTGGTACAGCAATATCGGTACGATACAATATGGGCTCGATGAATTTTAGAAAAAAATTGGGAAAATTACAAATATGTGTAAAAAATTAGTAAAATTACAAATAGGTGTAATGTGCAAATTTTTGTGCTTTTATGCAAAAAAAAAAATTTGTGCTTCTGTGCAAATTTTTTACACTTAGTTATAATAAGGCTTACCTCTTTCTATCTTATTGTAAATGACCCAAAAATTTTAGTTAAAATACAACTATAATTTTATATTCCTGTAAATACAAATAATTCCACAATTTTTTTTAACAACTAAACAAATATATAAGTCGAAATACGATAAACATCACAATAAAACATTCAAATGATCCATTCAACACACGATCATAAGTTAATTTAATACAATAAGATAAATTCATTTCAAAGACGAAACATTATTAATTTTGCAAATTTGCCCCCTCACATACCTTTTTTTTTTGGTATGAGAAGAAAATACCCGAAGACACAAATCCCCCAACCTGTATCATAGGCCCCCTTGGTTAGGCGGATTGTCGAGGGGTGTGCACGAGTGACAGCCATGCAAGGGAGAAAATCAACAAGGCATGAATCCATCAACAACCTCTATAATATTTCAGCGAAGAATTATCACCACACGGAATCGAACTCGCAACGTCGGAGTTTTTTCACTCCAATCACCTTGCCCACTTACCATCCGTTTATGCCCCTCACATATCCCATACGTGTCCGACACGCTGATCAGCCGTGTCCGACACGATACCCAACATTAATTTACTTATTTTTAATTGGGCCACGTGATATATTGGGTGTGTATACACTATACACCCATTTTCAAGTACACACGGAGTATCCGACACTAAATTATTCAATTTTTTTGAAGTATCTATGCATTCTAGGAATGTGGTGATAATCGGAACAACAAACAACCAAAGACTGAAAAAATGGAAAGCGTAATAGAGTGACCTGAGTATAATAGAATGTAAGATGTCATCATTATTTTATTATGTGTTTATTTTTTTAAAATTTTTCAAAAAACAATTTATACACAAAAAAATTGTAGAGGATTCATTTTCATATTTTAGAGGGCCAGATACATGAATATATAAATCGACATAATATATAAATGAATTTAATAATGCATGGCACAAGCTCACGCTAAATTGATAAAAATGGGAGAGAAAATTGATTGAGAAATGGGAGAAATTTGAAAGAGAGAGAGCCGAAAGAAGAAAGAGAAATTGAACTGTTTAAACATTTCAAATAAATATATGGGCTCAATTTTATGAAATCCAAAACTAAGTAAATAAAATAAAATGGGCCAAACTAAAATATTGCAAAAATATGAATGGCCCAAGCCCAACTAATAACCTTACATTGTTAAGAATGATAGTTGTGACTCCATTGACTTCCAATTCCATTACACGACAGTTAATTGCAATGTATATGTATAGTGTATATATGTATAGTGTATTAGACTATCAGTCCATCGCGGATTTGATCTGAAAAATTTATATGTCCATCATCAATCATGTGATGCCACATAAGTAATTAATTAAATGATAGTGGACTCCCCTGTATATGTGACATCACATGATAGGTGATTGACATGCCACATAAACAGTGCATATATAAATTGGTGTCCACCTATGGGCATAAGATCAAATCCGTAGTCCATCGATAAAAGTTAATCTTATCGGTAGAAGAAAGTGATTATGTTTAGTGATTCCAATTAAAAATAATAGTTATTGAGTTCATTTCATATTAGTACATGTCAAAACATTTAATTCGTCAAAAAAAAAAAAAAAAACCAATTTGATTTTCAATATGTATTAATATTAATAGAAATACTTATCATTCAGATCTGAGATATCCCTATTATACTAATAGAGAGTTTAAAATTGGTGAAGTATCGTATTCTGGTTAGTTTCACTTATGTGTCATCTTTTGGTTGATTTCGTTTATGTGTCATCTTCTTGCTGATTTTACTTATGTGTTAATATATTATATACCTATAAATATATAATACATCAACGTATTTCTTTTTTGGGAATGAGCAGGAAAGATTTATGACCTTTGATGTTGATTTCTTAATTTCATCTTGGCCGTTTATTTTAATTTAGAAATGTTTTTTTTAATTTAAATAATTATCTGAAAAATATAAAAATGTATTTATTAATATCATTAAATCATCCAATTCAATTTAATCCAATCATATATATTAATCAATAAGTTGCCTTTTTTTGTATAATTTCACCTCATTCGTTGATCTGCCATCATCAACTCATCCAGTCCATTCATTTGGTCAGATCGCTAAATTAGGTAGTGTTAATCACCCCTCAATCACTCAATTTAACTCCATAATCTTAGCATCAAGGTCTCCTATAAATTCTGCTCATTTTTTTCATTACAAACACAACTCATCAACATTCTTTATGTTGTTATACTTGGTGTCGTTTATCATAATCGCCTTTGGCATTATCAAGCAAAACAAATTATATAATTCATATCGTCCATGACATTATTTTTCAACTCACCAACGTTCTTTGAATATTTGAAGATTTTAGAGTGAAAAAATCTTCATTAGGTTACTCATCATAGTTCACATTGTTGTGAACTTGCTTCTCTAAAAAATATTTGAAACAATTAATATTTCGATCCTCTATAGAATGAAAGCCACAATATTTAGAACAAAAATTAATATATATATATATATATATATATATATATATATATATATATATATATATTGATTAAAACTCAGACAATAATATTAACTACCGTGCGAAGCGCGGTTACAGGCAAAAACTAGTGATTGTTTATATGTCAAGTTTATATTAAATTTCTAATATAAATGGAAATTTTGAATTTCTTGTAATGATACTAATTTTCTAAAATTATGCAATTTCAATTTATTGCAATTAATATTCTTTCCTAAATTCACAAGATTTATTAAAATTTGATATACTTTAGCATTATAGTTTAAAATTTAATTTTTTTTTTTTGTGTAAATTTTTTTTTAAAATTTTTTATATTTCATAACACGCGCAAGATCTGCGCCAGTATATAATAATGTCGAGATTGTCTAAATATAAACCTTTCATTTTTAAAATTTTTAATATATATATATATATATATATATATATATTATAATTTTTATTATTGCATAATAATTTGTTGATAGTGTTAAAAATACGAGTAAGTTTCTTATACACCATTTTTAATATACAACACAAAATAATATTAGCTATTTTTATTAAATATTATTACTAACAAATTAATACATTTAAATAAATAATTAATACTGTTTAATGATACACATAAAATACAAATCAATTTCACAATAAAATTGGTTAATTAACCGTATATTTTATCATAAAATACACCTAAAAAATAAACCACTAAATAATATTTATAATAAAAAAAATCTACTATTAAATATACTTTGAAATTTCAGTGGGGCAGTGCCCGTAGAGACGTAAAGCTGTCTTCATTCATGTTGACCTTATAGTAGGTTTATATTCTAAGTTGGACTCCTGACATAACACACAAAATTCTAGTATACCATAATAAAAATAATATTATATTAAATGAATACAATATTATTAATTTCATACTATATGCAAAATTTACAGAAAAATAATTTTCAAACCTTATTTAAAATTTTCTCACATAAATATATTGTTTTATATTATGTTTATCAGGTAGATCTCAATTAAATCTTAAGAAAATTGCTACTTAATTTACGCTTTAAAAAAAATTAGGTTTAGGATTTGATCTGTCCCCATAATATTTGATTAGTAAATTTTTTGTTTTAATATTAAATGTCGTTTTCCTTGGAGAAAAATGGCATCTTTGGTTTCATTTTCTGTCCAAATTCTGACAACCCAACAGTCCAAACAAGACAGTTTAAAATAGTTTAATAATTATATATAAACCGATGAAGTTTTAATAGGTAATAAAAAATAAATAATGTGTAAAATACTCAGTTTAATAACAAGGCCTAATACAAAATAAATAATAAATAGAAATTATTACAAATAGGTTAAAAAAAGTAACTTAAAATTGTAAATAAGTTCACTGTGCAAATATTTTTGTGCTTCTGTGCAAATTTATTTTGTGCTGTTGTATAATTATTTTTTAACCTATTTGCATTTTTGAAAATTGGTTAGAGAATTCTTCTCAATAACTTAGGGGCAATGACAATGAGAATGAAAATGAGATAATTATGGTGATTAATAAGAACAAAAGATGCTCAATGACATTATTCAATTCCTTATCTAAGAGCGTAGCTGGATATATATATCCATTTTAGCTTTCATACATATCTCCGGTAGAATTCACTTTATATCAATTTATAACTAGTAGACCTATACAAAGACTATTGTTTCGCATTATTGGCCAGAGTTCAAGAACTGAGTTAGCATAGCCGTCATCACCCATGACATGAGGCATGATCCTAGCATGATCCACCTACTAATATTGAGTTTTCTGGATAGCCTAGATTTGATATTTTAGTTTACGAAATTCGCAGTGCAAGTCACCTAAACACCGTGATTGATGAGTGGGTAGGTGGGTTAGGTGCACCTCTCGCCCAGTGGGAAGGCCCAAGCCTAGTCTAAAGGGAGATAAGTCCCGCTCGGCTAATTGAAAAACTGCAGCTACTTTTCAAATAAGCTAGAGGCGGGGCAACTAGAAGTCCGGTAGCAAAGCCAGGAAAGGAGCCTAGCCCCAGATCAGATGGATTTGAGACGAAATTTATTCCTCTCCGCAGCGGATGCTACACTAAGGAAACAATCCAATCAGGAACAAGGTAGTTAGCTATTATCCCAGAAAGTAAAGAATGAGTACCAGAGAGACATGTTACGAAAGAAGGAATCACCAACCAGAAAGAAATATCACTTTCCTTTAATTCTGACCCGGAGGCATGCAGGGGAGACGCCCTTTCTAGTCCTTCTTCCTTGACCAGGCTAAAGACTCGGTCTTGCTCGTAAATAAGGTAATCATTATATATTTTAATTAATATTTTTCCCGCTTATAATAATTTATCTTCAATCATTCCCCTCCACTGCCACCAACAAGCTTATGTACCACTTTTCATGTTCCAATATATATTCCACTTACTAGATCTTTAACACATGGACCCAAGATTATGGTAGTGTTAGATCAATAAAGGTTTTGATGAGTTAAAAGAAGCAATTCAAATGATCAGACAACTATGAAGAACAGCTGAGATCAAGGTCTGGTACTAAGCTGATCAGACTAGGTCAAGGACTAAACAAGTCAGCTGAAGACTATAAGTTGCAAGTCATCTGGAGATAAGCTCAAATCTAGTCATCTGCAGGAGACAATTATAAAGAGCTCAGACGAGGTCAAGACAAGCTGAGTAGAATAAGAAAGACGAGTCTTCACCAAGTCAGCTGCAGACGAGTAGGATAAATCAGCTGAGGAGCAGAGCAGTTTTCAAGATTAAGTTTGTTAAGCAGTTTTTAGTTTGTTAGAACTGACTAACAAACTAACTATCTTTTCAGACTTATAAATAGGTCTAGATTTTCATTTTTCAAATACAATTAACACAACACGATTTACACATTATTCACAATTCAGATTTCTATCTTAAAAATCAATTCACAAGTTTTTCAAAGAGTTTTCAAAAAGTTCTAAGTGTTTATAGAATACTTTACTTGTAATCTTCAAAGTTTAATACTCACTGTAATAGTTAGATTTCAGAGAAGAATTTAGGAGTTTGAAGATTGGAAGATCTTTGTAAGTTGTAAGCTGTAAGTTGGATTGAAAGTAAGTAAGTGGTAAGCAGAGTCCCTTCTTCAAGTTGGAGAAGGAGAGTGGATGTAGGATTATTCATAATCCGAACCACTATAAATCTTGGTGTTCTTTATTGCTTTGCTTTACTTATCTATTTCTTTCAATTTCAGTTTATCAATCAAAGATTAATTTCAGAATTGAAGTTAGAACCAAAATATCAGTGTGCTTTTGATCTTAATAAAGTTGAGTTTAAAATTGAATTATGCTGTGTAACTTTGGTGTTTTGAATAAGTTTTTAAAGATTTGTAAAAATCTGAAAAATCTATTCAACCCCCCCCCCCTCTAGATTTTTCCTAGAAGGCTAGTTCAAGTTTCCTTTAAGATACTCAACTAAGTGGGACCAACAGGTAGTTTGTCGGATTATTTTTAGCATATCACGTGTCATCCATCTAGATTATGGAATATATAGTGGAATACAGAAAATGACACATATGATATCATATGACCATGGAGACATTCATTCCTCCCATATATCCGGTGCATGGAGGAAAAATACAATTACATTCTCATTCTCATTGAAAAGCTTGTAACAAGCTTATGTGCTCCTTCCTTATACCCAAATTTTATATATTATTGCTTATTACTGATAAAATAATTTTACGTTTTCTAAAATGCAATTTTATCAATTAAATAAATACTTAAAATATTTAATACTTCATCTGTCCTATTTTTGATTGCTCAAAAGCTAAAACTCGACGTCTTATTTTTGCTTTCACATACCCAAAATAGCAAAAAAATAACACCACTCTTTTAAATTAAACCCTCACAAATATCTCTTATTTACGCCTCAGGCTGTGCTTGATAACCTAAATAAGGGCCTCAATATACAAATTGTAAGGGTTCTACACTGTTTGATAGGAAGTAAAAATAATACAACTGACCCGTTACTATAACTCGGCCCTTTCTTAAATGTACTAAAGAAATACTATTACACCCACATATGAATTAACACCTCCCCCTGTTAATGTTGTCGGTGCTGTAAAGTAAAAAAAACATGTCACATATACCCTTCCCTTCTCCTTTTTTTCGATAAAAACACTGGTGGAGAGAGAGCCCAATTCATGTCTCAAACACACCCCAGAATTGGGCAAACCAGGCAGCGTCGCTGAAACCCTAGTTCGAGGAACGGTGGAGTTGACGACAAAAAATAGTAATATAAATCCCTTCAATTCACGCCCCTTTGCTCACTCTTAATCAGTCAAAAATCTCAAAACAAAGAGCGTTTTCGACGGCGACGGAAGAACGGTAAAGTCCATGGCGACGGACTCACGACAAACTTTTTCTGGTAAGTGAATCCGCCATTGATATGTATATATTGGGTACTGAGTAGTTAATTTAATGGATAAATGTTGAATTTGTGATTGGTATGCGGTTTATTGATTTCTACTGGTTGCTGTTTTTTGTGTATGTGTGTGTGAGTGACGAATTGACTTACGGATCAGATCATGTTTGTCTTCAATTTTGGCATCTGAATTTGATATTTGTTTTGAAGGAGAAATTATAGTTTGTGAAGATCGCAACTTTCTTGCCCCTGAAGGACCTTTTATTTATTTATTTTTCTGTTGTTGAATAGAAACACCAGAAAAGACATGCTACATTCAAATGTTGTCTTGTATTGTACGTCTGTAAGCATTTCATATTTGATCTTATTTAAGTTTAAACTTGAAAAAGTATTCTTGTTACGACAAACCATCAAAAATTTAGACTATATATGGCATCCTTAACAGGTGCAAATTTACACTGATTTCTTTCATAATTTTTAAATACTTCCCTTGGCCTGTTTTCCTTTTAAAGTGGTAGGAATGTATTGGAAAGACTTTGCAATAAGTGTGGAAAATGATGGGAAATTTTTTTAATTATTGTGATTTTGGAAATTTTTTTCGAAATTGTAGTGAAATTTTGAATGTTTACGAAATTAAGCAGAGTCGCGTCCTTGGAACGCGATTTTTACAAAAAGTCAACGAAAATCGCGGTCTTAGAACGCGATTTCATTGGGATTTTATTGTTTTTAATATATGTATACACGTGTAATAATGCTTGGAGGAGTCGCGGATTTGGAACGCGATTCTTCTGCCATAAAGAGCACCTCCAAGACCACGCTTTCTGACACAGTCATGCCATTCCTCTATCCCAACAAACAGGTGTGTTCTTCTGTGTCCAAAATAAATTCAATGTTTCAAAAGTTGCATTATTAGTTGAAATTGAGTAACCGAGAATTGATGATTTTGCTACAATTACAATTAATACAAATTAAAGCATTGCAATTAAATATAATTTTTCACAAAATTGATTGTCATGCAAAAAAAATTATATTATATCATTAAAAAAATTGATAGATTAATTTAAAAATTATATATATTTTTTATAATAAACGAGTAATATTATTTCATACAATAATTTTTCACAAAACTAAAGGAAGAATTTTTTTTTAGGTCTCAATTTTAAGGTTGAGTCTCAATTTAGGTCTTGAATTTTAAAGTGTCTCAAATTAGGGCCTAATTTTTGTTTATTTCTCAATTTTACGATCCAAATTTTCTCTTTTTATCTCAATTCAAGGCTCGATCAATTTATTTTTATTTCAATCTTTTTTCTAAAATAATCAAAGTATAATAACTTTTTTTCTAATCAATTTTTTAAATATAATATTTTAAATTAAAAAATTATAATTTTTATTTGACACTTGTATTAGATTTATTTTAAAATAAAATTTCAATTTTTTTATTTTTTAATCTAGGTAATGAACGTGAGTATTTATAAATGTGGTGAAAATAATATATAGATATTCAACACATAAAAATATATAAAATATATTCCAGAATATAGATAGAAAAAATTATATATAATAAACATAATTATTTATTAAAAATAGCAGTGTATGACTAGAAATGAAAAAATAAAAAGGAATTTTGGGCATTGAATTGAGACATAATGAATAAAATTAGATCTCAAATTGAGAAAAAAAAAAAAACCATAATTTGAGACACTTTAAAATTCGAAACTTAATTGGGACTTAACCTAAAAATTGAGTCATGATATGAAATTCTTCCCAAAATTAATTAACTATAATTGTCTATGACCTCCCGTTCCACATTTTGTCGGATGTCTCTCTCGGCTACTACGACGTGGTCTATCTTCCTCTACATTCTCCATTTGATCATGACCTTGTTGTCTGCTTGATCCACCACTTTCATATGTATCTTCATAAGGAATAGGAGGATATGCATTGAAATTTCGACGCTGAAATGAGGATTGATCATAATTTTCAATTTCATTTACTGGAAAATTTGGTTGCAACATTGCAGTAAATGATGTCCCTGCTTGAGCGTTGAATGTAGTTGGAGACATATAAGTAGTGGTGTGCATTGGCATAGAAACATCTGTTGCATATTTAAAGAAATTTAATCAATACAATTTTTTTTTTAAATTAGTAAGACAATTAATAAAATAATATGGTAAATTACATACCATTTTGTGGATAAGGTGTGTACGTAGAAGGTTCAGGCTGGGCTACATAATAATTTTGTAGAGGCTGATATGACGTAGAAGCATCTGTTACATGTTGCAAATAATATGTAATCAATAACAAAATTAAATTGATTAGTGGAAAATTTGTAAATTAGGTACCATTTTGTATTGTAGGTGGCGTTGCATCATCACGTCTTCTTCAACGTTGAGATGTTGAAGTCCCAATATCATCATGTCTTGCACTACTTCGTCTTCTATGTCTTGCAGTCTCTGTATTTGCTTCTGTGTTATGTGGGGCAGGTGGATCTACAAGGTATGGAGGTATTCATATCATAGGTGAAACTTCATCGATGAAGTTTCGAGTAGTGCTGATTAGATGCTCTACTGAATCTCTATCCTCATATCTAGCCTCATTTGAACTAATTCTAAGGCGTGACATCCATTCAACCTGCAACGAAAAAATTAAATTTATAATTATACATATTTCTGAGTTCATACTACCATATTTAAAAATCATTCAATTTTTTAGGTATACAATTTACCATAACATCTCGTGCAACCGTATTAGGTGGTTGAAACCCATGTTCCGCTGTCGTGTACTCAATAGATGAAATCAAGCGTCGTGTAATTCGACGATACCACTGCATGTAGTCATCGGTCACACTAACACATCCACTAATTGGCACCATATTTTGTACTGGACTCTTTGTATTCCAATATTCGATCCAGTTCGAATGGTATTGAGTCCAATTCCGACCATCTCTTCCTCTACGATCAATATTATGCATTGTCTTATGACTTGGGGCAATTGGAGAAGGTATATTTTGGATCATACCAAATTGTCTCAACACTCTATTGGGATGATGTATCTCCACTATTGCAATGTTGATTAGTGGACATTCAGACATCCAATTTAGTGTTATACAACGATCATTGAGACTCGATATCTCAGGCAAGTTAAAGTTATATGGTTGCCACACAAACTACAAAATAATAATAATAATAATAATAATAATAATAATAATAATAATAATAATAAGCCAATAAAGTTAAAAAAAGAAAAGAAAATGAATACAAAATAATTACTTACTTGTCCATCTAACATACGATCAAATATGTCTCTATATACACGAATAACATTGCTCGCACTTCTAGTGTGATCGTGATGTTGTATCCACAAATATAAATAAAAAATGCAAATAATTTATAAACAATTTTACCTAGCCCCATACGGAGGGATTCCCAAGTTACGATCATTTTCACCCATTAGTGACTCAGAATTTAGCATAACACGCACGTTCATGGGTTGTATCGTGTTTATTCTGGACCAAGCCCAAATCTGCAAAAAATGATAAATTATTTTAATTTCGGGTAACAATGCATACTTTAAACATAACTACAAATATGAACAATTACCTGTAATAATGACAATGGTCCACTGATTGTACTTTTATCAACACAGGAGGAGGAGGTCACGAGTTCACGATACAGACTCGCTAGTATTGCACTTCCCCAACTATAATTTCCAGCTGTCGCCACATCCTCTAGAAAATATAAGTACAATAAAGGAACAGAACATCGACTCAAGTCTGGCATCATCAAGCCCCCTAACAATAAAAGTGCACACCCTCGAGCATACTGATTAACTACTACTTGATGTGTATACATGTCAATGTTGATAGTCTAAAGGTGTTACCGAAGTGCAGATAATAAAATCGATGTCTTAGTGCGCATCTCCCCTTCTTGTGGCTCGAACCCTAAAAACTCTTGATAATATTCACGCCACTGAGTACGAGTACGTGAAAATTCAGGACATAAAACAGCATCTCCTTCCACCGATAATCCCCAAATAATAGCAACATCTTGCAAGGTGATAGTGGTCTCCCCGATAGGAAAATGAAAGGTATGTGTCTCTGGGCGCCACCTCTCCACTAATGTAGTGATAAGATGCACATCTAGTCTTATTGGACCATATCGATAAGGATCGTAAAAGCCCATCACTTCCAGAACATCCAAAACACGGGGATGCAGTTGTACATCATCCTCATTGACAATTGCCCTAACAGACCAAAAAATGTTGCTTGATGCTTGTGATAGCGTCAATAAGTTATTAACTTGGTTCCCATTAACGAAAATATTGCTCGAACGATGTTTTTCTTGTTGTGTCAATACAGAATCATCTATTGGTCCATATAATTGTTTGTCCGCTGCCATCCTGAAAATCATAATTTCTTATCAAAATAACATTAAATGATTATAATCATATGTTTGGAGTTTAAACTTGTACTCTCTCTGTCACAAGTTTATCCCTAAAAACTTCAATCATTACTCTTGTTTCTTAAAGTGTGTGCCACACTACATATGAAAGTTATCTTGGGACGGAGAGGGTAACATATATTACTACTAATCAAAGTAACATTATATGATGAAAACACATGTTTCACATTAAAGTTAAAACATTACTAATCAAAAATAACATTAAATGATGAAAATCACATGTTTCACATTAAAGTTACAACATTACTAATAAAAAACAACATTAAATGATGAAAATCACATGTGTCACATTAGAGTTACAATATAAATTACTAAACAAAATAACACTACAACATTCCTTGTTATCTACGACTTGATGCAGATCCTTGTTGTGAAGGTCCAGCTCTATCTTGCGCCTTGTATTGTTGTCTAGCTCGAGTTTGCGCCCAATCCATCTCATTCTGTATTCTGGATGTAACATCCCGACCACGACGCCTAATCCTACGATCAGGGTTATGCTTCAGCTGGAAGGATAGTTCATCCCATTCCTCAATATCTGGCAATGGCTCAAAAATACCGGAGGTGTAAGTCAAAGCATATGTACTTGTACTATAGCATGAAGGCACAAACATTGCTGGATCAACGTCGTATTGTCTACACACTTCCATGGCATGTGAGCATGGGATGCAATCTAACTTCCATTGGCCGCATGAACATGCCCGCTCTGATAATGAAACTGTATACTTACGATGACGCCTCGATCCATCCACAAGTACAGATACACTGGCTGTTTGTCTTGAATGACTATAAAGGTCTGCATGATGCCTCAACCCCAATCGTTGCTCTGTGTCAAACTTGGTTAAAACATGATCAGGCCATCTCTGATTTTTCTGTTGTAACCTCAATGCTGCTTCCTCACATTTCAAAAATGCATTTTTGGACCGTGTAAATGTTACACTCACGATGGCAGTGATTGGAAGACGTCGTGCACCCTTCAAGACACCGTTTATCGATTCAGATATATTAGTCGTCATAACACCAAAACGCCAGCCTTCGTCGTAACAAAAGGTCCATTTACTTGGGTCGATTGCTACTAGATACTCATATGCCCCACGATTCAAAGTTTCAATTTCTTTCATTGTCAACTCAAATCTTCTAACTGTCAATGATTCACCCGCTTGGTAACACAAGTCCTTCAGCCTCACATTTTTTAATTGAGCATTGAAATTTGAAGCAACATGTCTTAAACAATAACGATGCACACCTCTAGGTGGTTGAAAAGCCGGGAAATATTCCACTGCCTTAAGTATACCCTTATGTCTATCTGAAATAAGATATACCCCTTCCAAATCACGAACAACATGTGTAGATAACATAAAAAGAAACCAATACCACGATTGAAAACTTTCCTCATCAACAATGGCATAAGCTAGTGGGAGTATATTTTGATTGGCATCTAGGGTGTTAGCAATCAACAATTTGTGTCTATACTTAGTGTAGAGATGTGTACCGTCCACACTAAGTACTTTACGACAATGTTTGAACCCCTCGATGCATGGCCTGAATGCCCAAAAGACATAACCCAATGTGTGCACGTTCTCACCACCAATATCCTTGTGACGCCACTCCACAATGGTCCCAGGATTTTATTTCTGTAAAGCCGCCATGAACTTGGGCAAATACTGACATGAACTCTCCCAAGTTCCGAACACGTTCTCCCTAGCACGTTTCAACGCTTGCCATGCTTTTTGATATGAAATTTCATAATTATAAGTTACTCTCGCATGCTCCACGACAAATCTAACTTCGTATGCTGGTTCGATTTGTATTTGACTCTCCATGTCAGCTGCAAGCAGATTTTTACACAGATTTCTATGACTTTTGCAGTTAAGATCCATAAGACACGAATGTGGCGGCCCCAACTTGGTGATTTCCCAATACGAATGTTTTTTAGCAAATTTTGCACGTAACCACCATTGACAATGTTGTGATGTTGGACAATGATCAATAGCACCAGAAATATTCTGCTTGCACACAATTTTCCAGATGGTCGGAGTGCTCTCCACGACTCTATACTCACGTCTGGCATGACGCACTGAATAATCTTTCACGGCAGTTTGCAAATGTTTTTTATCTCTGAAAATCATTCCTTTCTTCAAAACTCCTATATCGGCATCATAAATTGGACCCCCACTTGAAATACCTATTGAATCAATAGGAACATCTTCGTAAGGTGATGCAAAAAATGGTACTCTCAATAAATTTGGATGTGGTGCCGCTCTTGGCATCTGTTCTTCATCACCATCATCTCCAGATGAACCCTCATCACTTGATCCATTGTCACTGGGTTCGGAGTTAGGAGGATCGTCACCTCGAAAATGATCACCAGGTAATTCATATATGCTTTCACTAACCATAGCAAAATCTGTTGTATTACCCGAACGCTTGACATTCGTATCATTATTGGGTGCTTGAGAATGTATCAGGATTTCAGATTCCACTAATAGCTCAATCGATTGTAAACCCGCATTAGGATAAAAAAAGAAGTGAAGGTCGCGGTTGTTCTTAATAGGAACAGTGGATTCACTATTACCATCTATATATATGGAAGACACCTTCAAGGAATATAGATTCAAATCCAATTCTGTGATTTCAGACAACACAAGTAGTAGATCGCAAAAATCAATCATTCGATCTACTCGTGTTGCTCCAACAACCGCTCCACCATAACGTACAATAATTCCAATATTGCTCGAGTTTGACATATCTTCAAGCACAAAAATAAATCAATGGAACTAATTAATATATTTTTTTATTAATTTTACAAAAACTCATTCAAAGCTTTCAATTATAAAACAATAATTATAAAACATAAATTACAACTTTTAATATATTTCAAAGCTCTCTCTTACTTATAATAAAAGAAAAAAATTATATAAGTGGCACTAAATAATTTAGCTTTCATCTTCTCCATTATTTAATTATTGAAGGCTGCATAGTTGATGCAAGAATCAATAAAGTAAATTTTTTGCATGATACCTAGCATGCATAGTTACTGCTTTTTACGTATTATTAGAATTAGTTAGTATACTTTTTTTTAATTTATATTAAAATAGATTAAATATTATACATGTATATTCCATGAGGAAATACACTCAGTGACCAGCCAAATATTAATATCACAAATTAAATATTAATTATGCTCAAAATTTATAAGCAATTCATTTGTCAAATTTTAAAAATTAAAATAATATAATTTTGCTTCTTTTTCTTATTTGGTTAACTGAACTAAAAAAATACAATAGCCCTACATCTTAATTGCTCACCCTCAATTTCTCGATATTTATTGTATGACTTGTATTTATTATTTCCTAAAATCAGAATGAGCATATTGAAACTCTTTGTTGTTTAATTTATTTAAAAAGATGCACGCAAATGCAGTATTATTTCACATTCAATATAAAAAGTACTAATAAATAAAAATACAAATATTTAATATATAAAATATAAAATAAAGAAACAAATATACAACAACCACTCCAAAACAAAACTTAAGCATATCACTAAATAATACTTTTTTAACTCCTATGATAACACTCATTCTGCATAACTATTTTAATCAATTAAAAATAAAATACCTTAACCCTATGCACAATTATAACCTTCTGCTGCAAATTCTTCCTTCTACAAACTCTAAGAATTATTTGTCAATAGAATTAGGAAATAAAATCACATAGTATAAACAGACAATATGTAGTATTTTTCTAAGTAAAAATAAAATCAAATTTATGACCTATTTTAATAAACGAAACATAGAAACACGAAAGAGAAGGATCACCTTCAACACTGGAGAGTGATCACCTTCAACACTGCGTCTTTGAGGGATATTACTTATGCTCCATTTAAAATGAATTTTGTTTTTTTCAGAAAAAAACACTGCAAATAAAAATGAAGGTGAGAAATATTGTACGTAAGAGGAAGATGTTGTATGAGGGAGATGTTGTACGAGGGAGATACCTTTGAGGGAAAGGGGGACTGCTTTGAGAATTTTGCTATCTCTGGAATAAATTTTGCTTCCTTTCTAATTTGAAAATTGGAACTCACGTGTTTCATTACTATATAGCCATATATGGAGAGTATTTGAGTATTTATTAGTGATGGTTGTGGGTTTAAATTGGTGGATGCAGCCATGCAGGAATGTTGCGGTCAATGCATGGGGAAGGAGAATTTGCTTTTTCAGATTTGCGTCAGAAATCGTGGGTTCAATACGCGACTCCAGGAGACAACTTCTGCCAGATTTTTTTTTTGAACGAAAATTCTGCCGGATTTCAGAAACAGCGATTCGCGTTGACTTTTTGTAGATATCGCGTTCCAAGGACGCGACTCCGCTTAAATTCATAAACGTTCAAAATTTCACTACAGTTTCGAAAAAAATTCCAAAATCACAATATTTAAAAAAATTTCCTGGAAAATGATTGTGTGTTTTTAACTTCAATCAATAAGGTTTTAGCTCTTTAACCTAAGCACTAGAAATATGTTATATTGGCCCCCAGGGGCATAGACGGATGGTAAGTAGGCAAGGTGACTGGAGCACATATACTCCGACATCCGGGGTTCGATTCCGTGCGGTGATAATTTTTTGCTGAAATATTGTAGGGGTTGTTGCTGGATTCGTGTCTCCTGAAAATTCTCTCCCTTGCATGGCTGTCACTCGTGCACATCCCTCGATTTACAACCCGACTGACCAAGGGGCCTCTGGTACATGTGGGGGATTTACGCCTTCGGGTATTTCCTCCTTAAAAAAAAAATATATGTTATATTGTAGCAAAACAGTAACAGTTGAGTGACTCATATTTTATAAAAGTCATGCCTTCAAACCAGGGGCAAAATAGATCAAGTTACATGAAATAGTTGTGTAGACTATAGTGATCAACGATGTGTTCTTGCTTTATTTGCTTATTGACCTGCATCTCTGTTCTCATATAAGTGTCGTTTAATTCATATTGGAGTGTGAAAATTGATTTGGATTGAGGTACTAATATTTATCAAATAGTTTAATCTTTTTAACTTTTTTTTGTTTCAAAATAAAAACACATGTATTATTTTATTAAGATTTGAAGATAAACTAACGTTTTAATGGAAGTACAGTACAAGATAAAATTTTTCTCCATAAATTTTTTGTACTTTACTTAAAATTTGTTTATATGGATTAAGTTTTTGGATTATTTTATTAGATTTGTATTGATTCATTTTAATATTTTGACACATTCAATTCAATCTTTGCTAGTGCAGAATCGTTTCTCTTCTCAATCAATTTTGGTACGATGGTCTCAAATTCCCGACTCAAACAGTTGCTTATCTTTTTGTTGGAGGAACTAATGCATCAAAGAATAATTATTTCCATAATTATTATAATACTTAGTAGACGTAATAATAGGAATGTCCGTAGACGCACACTTACCTGGGAGATATTATCTAAAATTCATGTCCAAGTACAACGAAGAAACAGGTTGTACTTGTGTAGTGATGCTGACTGTATTGCAAATTTGAGAATGGATAGAAAAGTTTTTGCAAGATTGTGTTTTTTAATGAGAGAATTGGGAGGATTAACTGACAATAGGTATGTGGGTGCCGAGGAACAAGTTGATATGTTCTTATCTATATTGGCTCACCACAAAAAAAAAAAAAAAAGGATCGTTAAATTTGATTTTCAAAAATTTGATCGTTAAAAGGGATATTAAAATTGCACCACCTTTTCTTGGTAAGACCTAATCCCATTCCAGAAGACTCAACTAATCACAGGTGAAAATGGTTTAAGGTAATTATATTTTTTTTACAATTATATCAATTTATTCATAGGTAGTATATATATATATATATATATATATATATATATATATATATATTTTAATGTTGTGAGTTATCTATTTCATAGGGTTGTTTAGGAGTCTTAGATGGTACATATATTCATGTACAAGTCCCCTCCAATGACAACCCCCGATACAGAACACGAAAGGGGCATATTTCGACTAATATTCTAGGAGTCTGTGATACAAATTTGAGGTTTGTACATGTTCTACCTGATTAGAAAGGGTCAGCAGCGGATTGTAGAGTCCTCCGAGATGCCATAAACAGGTTAAACGGTTTCAAAGTCCCAAAGGGTAAATACATCAAGTTTACATTTGCCTTTTTTATAAAAAAAAAAAATTACTTCCATAATTATTGATTGCCTTACTAAATGAACCTTTTTGAATATCTTAGGAAAATACTATTTGTGTGACAACGGATATCCTAACAGTGAAAGTTTCTCGTACCTTATAGAAACACACGCTATCACTTGAGGGTCCGGGATCTTCACGGCCTACTAATCCTCATGAATATTTCAACATGCGTCATACCACAGCACGTAATGTGATCGAACGTGTTTTTGGTGTTCTGAAAAAATGTTTTGGAATACTTTCAAGTCCATCCTACTACCCTCTAAAGGTTCAGATCAGACTTATAATGACGTGTTTCCTCCTCCATAATTTCATCCGCTCTAAAATGCTTATTGACCCGTTAGAGAAAAACTTAGATAATGAAGTTGAAATGCATCCTGTTTTAAATGAGAATAATGTGGTAGATACTGTAGAATCCTCACCTGAATTCAATCTCTGGCGAGAACAAATGGCTACGGATATGTGGAATGAGTGGCGAGCGGGACTGTAGCTGATTAGGGATGTTGTTTTATTGTATTTCAGTTGGAACAATGTAGTATACGTTGGATTGTTGTTTACTTATTTGAGTTCATGGATTTTGTTGTATTTTATTGTATTTTGTTTGTCTTACCATACAATTTTATTGTATCTCAGTGCAATAACAACTCCTGATTGTTTTTGCGGGAACTAACGTATAATAATCAGGTGTGCCGGAGACAGTTCTGCACACCCAGGCAGATATTTTTATATATGTCCAAATAATGTGAAATACAAACTACATTTCTTGTGGTGCGATGAATATCATAACAAAGACCCCTCCGATAAAGTCCTTGCTTCTTTAGGTTCTCAACGGTACAAAACCACCCCAAAATCAACTAATTCAAGTGGTGAGGATGAACGGGATCTCAATATCAAAATACGAATCAACCGTAGGATGAGGGATGAGGTACTGGATAACCATTCATTTTGTTCAAATCCACCAGAGTCATCTATGAAGCTAGGGGTGGGCATCGGTTCGGGTTTTTCAGGTTCGGGACCGAAATTTCGGGTACAGTTTTAGCAATCCAAATCCCAAACCCAATTTATTTCGGGTACCCGAAAATCGAATCCCAAAATTTTGGGTACCTATTTTAAAAAAAATAGAAAAAATATAATCTCTTGAGACATTTACTTACACACCTAATAAATAGTTAATGCAATTAAAAATGTATGAGAGCAATTAAAAAAAGAGGAACAAATTCACAAACAATTTAAACACTAATGGTTAAATATTAATGCAATAATTTCAACTGTACCAACTCATAAGTCATTCCAATTATTCAATATTCATCCATAATACTTCATAAAATTTCATAATCCATAACAACCTAACTTCAAGTCTTCAACAATCAAGAATCAACCATCAAAATTCTTAGTACAAGACAAAATTAATTAAAATATAAATTTATAATTATTAATTTCTGGATTTTATAAAAAAAAAAAAAAAATCGGGTACCCTGTAACGCCCCAGAATTCAGAATACAGGCCCTTGTGGCTTTTAACACTCTAAACTCGGGTTGTCACTTAATAACCGAAGAATTGGGCTTATTTTTTTGAATAAAATTATTTAAACGTAAACGTAAACAAGTCGAAGAAAAACTTAAGAGATTAACAGCGGAAAACTTAAATATTATCTTTAACATAATACATGAGTTGCATTTTTTTTTTAATTTAATAATTGGAAAGGAAGTAGTTGCGTACAAAATAAAACGTCGAGTGATCCGTAAAGGTTCGTTTACTCGGCATAAGAAATTAAAATCGTCTTTCTAAGCGATTGCATCTTATTTAGAATATAAGTATATTAGCATCATAATTAGGGAAACTCCGTGTCACTACAGCTCCGGCCCCTCTTGAGCATAACCTGAAAAATATTGAGTTTGGAGTGTGAGATAAAAATCTCAGTGGATAACCTGTATGTTGTTATACAGATTGGCAGTATGCCAAAAATAGATATTTCTTCTTTCCCATGATTAAATCTTTTACTTGTCATTTATTTAATTTAAGGTTCGATCTTGTATACATATTAAATCCTGCTCGTTGAACTCACATCAGACGTACACTTGGAGTACGCTCACTGAATACAGTCTTGCTTTCCATATACGAGATTAATAGAACTCACATCAGACGTACACTTGGGGTACGCTCACTGAATGCAGTCTTGCTTTCCATGTACGAGATTAATAGAACTCACATCAGACGTACACTTGGGGTACGCTCACTGAATGCAGTCTTGCTTTCCATAAACGAGATTAATAGAACTCACATCAGACGTACACTTGGAGTACGCTCACTGAATGCAGTCTTGCTTTCTTTAAACATAATTAATAAATAACTAAGTCGTTAAAACTTTTAAGGTGTTTAATTATTTGCTTCAGAAATATACCAACAGTACATATAACATTAACGGCTAATACAGATAGTGTCACCCACCTTTTAACTTTATAAATAAATTAGAACTGTTTTAAAAAATTCCAAAATTTAGAAATAGCAGGGACGGTCGAGCTCTGACTTATGCCGCACTTCACCTAGTACGAGTTTCCTCAAAAATCTTAGTGATCGTATTTTTATTAGTAAACTTTACAAGACTTGTTATTTCGTTCAATTAACCCGTTTAAGATCTTTGAGTTTTGGATCTGTTTTTCATATTTGAGAATACTTAATAAATACTAAATTCATTTAAACAAGTTACAACATTAAAAGTGTTTTAAAATTCTGATGAATTTATTGGGTTTAACGAGGACGTTGAGCCTCATTTCTTTAGCCTTTTTTTAAAATTAGTCCAATAAATTTAGTAAAAGGAAAAAAAAATCAAATAAAATACTTACACTATTTTACAATTTACAAAAATGAGTGCAAATACATTTCATCATATACATAACAAGTTCGTATACTTATTTCAAAGAAAACATATACCCAATATTTTTTTTTGTAAAAAGATTAAATAAGCAATCATCAACTTTATAAAAATAAATTTAAATACTTAAGCTTTGAATCAAAACATCAAAAATTTGAATTTAAGCATATAATAACATATACAACTCATAAGTATATTAATTTTAATCAAAACAAATAATTATAAATAATGTTTCTCCAAGTATGTCGATAATAATCCTAGTTCTCAGAAATTCCAAATAAAATATTTATACACATCCATAAATTCTCAAATTTAACAATATGATACTTTAGTATGCATAGAGTAATATCATAATAAGTATTATCAGATTAATTCAACCATAAAATTATGACTTCATAATTTTCGAATAAACATGGAAAACTGACACATAATCTTTAAAATTACAGAAGAGGCATTTAGAAAAGTCCAAAATTTATGAAATTAAACTATGTTATAGATGACTAAATATAGAACAAAGTTTATTAAGGGTCCTAAGCCTAATTCGTTACGGATTAACACCAGATTAGCAAGAAATGACAATGAACTCACTGATCCTCGCTCTGGACAGGTTTTAGCAAAAAAATCATATATCTATTTTGGCTAGGCCAAAATATACGAAATTTAAATATGTTATACTAGACTTATCATAGAACATGCCTCTAAAAGTTCATAATTTTTGCGTTATCCAAACGGTACCAGTTTTGATTATAAATCACAGTCACATTTTTCGGTCGATTTGTATCACACCCATTTCAAAGATTTATTTCTCCTAGATGACAACTCTGATGATTCTGAAATTTTTCTAAGTTATACTAGATTGTAATAGGATCATTCATGATTTTTTCAAGATTTTTAGACGATTGCAAACAAGGTAACCAAGCTCATCAAGTTCATGGTTCAAAACTGCCCAGTTTCAAGAAGTAATTTTTCATGAACTTCCATAATTTTTTTCTCTTAAAAGATAGGTCCTTTCAATACCAATTTTTACACACTTATAGTATGCCAATAGGAGAATATAAACATATTTTTGTTTTAAAAAAAACGTTTATGGAACAGAGGATGAATATCATCAAAGTGGGGGCTCCAAAACATATAAGTTTGTCACATAGCATGTTCGTCAATGATTTTACCCATCATAACTCGATCAAAACTCTAAAGCAAAACCATAAATACGTAGTACACACATCAAATAACATATATTAGGCTGAAAATAACAAAAATTAACGAGTTAAAGTATTCAACGATCTCGACGTAAATTAATCAAACACAATTTTAAACATAGTTAGTTTAGCAACCTTTGTAGTTCCCTTCTCTGTTTTCTTTTGATTCTGATTGAGCTAGCGAACTCCTATTTAAGTAAGACCAGGCCAGCACATAGGGCTTCGGCTTCTTTGGACGAATTAAGATCCTTGGAAGCTTGGGAGGTGCTCAAGTAGCATTAAAAGCTAGAATCTTGAATGAATCATCAAACAAAAGTAGGGTATAGTTAGAAGGGAGAAGAACCGTGAGTTTATGAGAGGAAGGAAAAAATTAGTTTTCTTTCATTTCTTTTCTTGATGAATATAACTTATGCAAACTCATACCTTAAAATCTTTGGGAGTGTGAAGGAAGAAGCTTCACTTTGATGGAGATTAAACTTAAAACTTAGTAGTGAAAGAGGAAAAAAGAAAGATGGAGCCAAGATGAATTGTTGCAGTATGAAGTATTGAAGAAGATGAAATATTGTAGCAAGGAAATGGACGAAGAGAAAGGAAACATGGGTTTGTTGCATAGAAGAAAGGGTTGTGATATATATATAAGATGAGAGGTGGCCTATTCATGGCCAAAGAAAATATGAGTGGTTAAAATCCATTTACTTATTACTAGTGATATTTACTACACTTATATTATATTAAACAATATTATTTAGTCACTAAATGAGTCGTCAAAAAAATATTTCAAAAATATATTAATTCACCACAAATTATTTCATGAATTACTAAAATGTAAAAACAAGATAACTACATCATTTAATTTCGTAAATTATGTCACATAATTTTTCATGCATTGTTAAATTTATTATTTTGGTAATTCATATTATTTAGACGCAATATGATTGTCGTCGTCGAATTTTTTTATTATTTATTAAGTGTTGGGTCCCTTTAGAATGAGTTAATCACGAAAACGAGATGTCCTCTAGTGATAATCTAGAAGGGGGGGATGAATAGATTATCAAAAACTTTTTCGAGCTTAGATAATCTATCAACTCCAAAATCAGTTTTAACAGCGGAAACAGTTGTTGATTAAACTCAATTCAGATAGGATCTAAAGCTTTATCAGATATTAAAGTTTGCGATCAAGAAATAATCAATGAAAACAAGTAAAAGCAGTAAGAAGAAACAACACAGGATTTATAGTGGTTCGGATCAAATGATCCTACGTCCACTCTCCTTCTTCAAACTTGAAGAAAGGCCTTCACTTACTTACTTTCTTCTTCTTGCTGACTTACTTACAATGATGAATCTTCAGCCTTACAATGAATTCTTCCTAATTTCTGAATATCTATGGCTTGAAGATCTAATGAAAAAGTGTTCTATAAACACTAAGAACTGAAAACGTATAAAACGTTTGTAAATGTGTATAATTTTTGTAGCTTGTGAATACAAAGTATATTGATGAGTGCAAAGTATCAAAAGTTAATACTAAATTAATTTCTATCCCTATTTATAGAGATCTTCACTTGGTAGTTGTAACTTCCTTGAATTCGGGTTTTGATCAGTTATAACAATATAACTGAAATATGTAACTTCTTCTTGAGTAGTTGAAACTGCTTCTTGAATCTTTGTATAATATTTTTCTAACACCTCATCGTCTGATGTTTACTTCACCTCGTCCTCATCTTCTTTCCTGTCTAGGTGTTTAGTATTGTATCTCAACTATCTTCTCTATGTTGTCCTTGTCTGATATCTCGACCTCGTCTGGTATTCTCTCCTTATCTGAGATTTGTCCTTGTCTGATGTCTTGACCTAGTCTGACTATCTATACTTAGTTTTATTTACAAAGAAATACTTCAGCTGTCTATACAAGATGCTCAGCTGGTCATCCTATTTTATACTTTTAACACATCAAAACTAAATACAACTTTTCTTTTCCTAACAATTTCCCCCTTTTTGATGATGTTAAAACTCAGCTCAAGAAAAGAAAAAAACTGTTAAAAAAATGAGAACGAAACAAAGTATACAACTAAGCCACATAGTCAGATAATCAGAGCAATAGTTCAATAAACATATGATCAGACCAATAGTTCAATAAACATATGATCAGAGCAATGTAGTTGCCCAAAGTCAAGGTCAAGTACTTTGAAGAAAACATAAACAGATTTCGAAGTTTTCAGATGATTTAGTGTTATAAGTTTATAAAACAGTTACTTAGATCAAGAGTTAGTTAATGAGCAATTATTAAACAAGTTAGTTAAACACTTCAAATTTCGTGAGAGTAGTTTAAAAAGATGTATTTCACAGCTATTCACAGGATTTGCACATTCTTATAACTTCATCTTTCACAGCAAATAATCAGAGGAGTAAAAAGTAAGACTTAATCATACCACCTATCTTCTTCTGGAATAGTCATCCAGTCGAAGACACGATTCTTCAAGCTCGGTGTCTCCCCCACCTTGCCTAGATCAGCCCACGGTCTCGGCTTGGATCAAGATTCGCTTCACCTTTTCTCTGTCTAGCTGGCCATCTTGCTTTAGTGGGAGCGGACATGGTTGCATAAGGTGGTGCGACTATGTCCACATTAAATTCTGAGTCTCCGAGGTCGATTAATACCGATAGAAGTTTGGGTCTTTCGCCTCCAGCCCATTCATGAAAAGCAATGTTCTCGCCTGCGTGCCCCAAGAGATCTTCTTGCAGGACATGGAACAGGAAGATCCATTCCCCTTCATAAGCTCTCCATTTAGCTTGTTGATCCATGGGAAGGATTTCCTTGGGCATAGCTTACATTCTATGGAATGGGCGAAAGACTTCTTCTCTTTCTCGTATTCTTTGATCTTTGTACCCACTTCCTCGTCTTCCTATCATACGTCTTCCCATTTGCCTTTTCTTGCTCCCTCCTCCTCTTAGCTTCTCTTCTCTTATACTTTTCTTTTTCCTCCCTTCTCCTCTTAAGCACTCTTGCCTCTTCTTCTGTCTCAGACTGGGTCTTCTGAACTTGGCTTGAGGCCTTAGCTTTCCCAGCAGATTTTGATGAGGATGGGGGAGATTTGATAGTTAGGGCAGGAGCAGGATCAGCTGTGGAAGGAAGTTCGGGTTCAGGCTCAGACTCAGTGGATTCAATTTGTGGTTCTCCTTTTCAATCTTCTCAACGCCCTCCGAGACTTCTCCATTTGCTTTCTTCTTCTCCTCCTCGCCTTTTAAATGCTCTTGTAAAGCTCATCTATCCTCAGATTAAGCGCCATTAGCTGATCATCTTGCAACTCAACTCTTTTCTTGAGCTCACTATCTTCCCCCTTTTTGACATCAGCAAATCGGGTATTGCAGATAGTGGCTACTTGATCTATGTATCCCATGAGTTCTTCTCTAATGAGTCCTGTCTTCTGATCAAGCTGGTCATATCTCTTCTTTTGACCGACCTCAGCTCGTCTGAATTCATCATCCATGAACTGCTTTAAGATAGTATTTTGTCTATCTTTTTCCAAGGCCATCTGCATCTTCAAAACTTGATGAAATGAGGCTTCTTTTGCTTTCCAGGATTCTCTCACTTGATCTTCAACAGAATCTCTTATTTCAGTATAAGCAGAGCGGACATACTGTTTAACCCACTCATCTTGTGAGTTCATCTCCGAGGCAACTTTCTTTTTCACCTCAGTCATCTGTTCTTCATGTCTCATTCTGGAGAAGTATAGATCAATCTTGGTTTTCTCTAGAATTGCAGCTTCTACATTCTTCTTGATTGATGATGTGATGACATTGGGAACCAGTTGGAAGGCATTCAGACAAGCAGCTTTTAGACTTTGCACTTCAGCTTTCAGGGCATCCACTTCGGATACAGACGCAGATGTGGAGGGCAAGATCTGTTCTTCAGATGGAGTCAGATCTATCTCTTCAATTTCTGCTACAATTTGCATCTCCTCAATCTGCTCTGTTTGTGCCTCCTTAGCTGCATCCATCTCAGCTGGCTCATCGGCAGCTCCACCAACTACTTCCTCCACCCTTTCCTCCTCAAAAACAGCTTCTTCATCCTTCTTCAGCTCTTCCCCCTTCTCAGCTGCTTTCTCCACCTCCTCTGGAGTCTCATCTCCAAGATATACTCTTTGTAGAATGTAATCAACAAATGTATTTTCAGTAAGTATATCTTGGAACGACTTCAGTTTCGCCTTCTTGAGAACCTCCTTCTCCCAGATGGCAAGGTTGTTGCCTCCTGCTTTAGCTATCAGAATAGCTGTCTCTTCAAAGGATCCTAGCCTGAGTCTTCTTAGCAGATAGACATCGATAAGCTCCTTCAATAGCTCAGGCTCGTCCTTAAGAGTGGATTCTTGTCTTAGAAGAAATTTCTTCCCAAGAATCCGTAGAGAGGTCTCAGTTGGCCCCATTTCCCCAGATGGGTTGGGTAAGTTTAGGTAAAGATCAGGTTCAGATGAGGTTGAGGGTAGGAAAGAGAATGGATCGAATGAGGGTTGGGTTTGTTTAGGACTTATGGGAGTAAACCGTTTTAGAGGCTCAGAGGCAACGACCTTGTCTGCCCCTTCATCGCCAGGTTGGGAAGAGGTGGGTTTAGGTACTTCATCCTCAGATGAGGATGAAGATGATGAAGGTGATTTGATTTCTTCTCCTTTTTCCGATTCTTCTTCAGACGAGACTTCTATTGTCTCCGTCTGACCTGATACACCAACCTCCTCAGTTGGGACACTTCCCCCTTGGGAAGCTGTCCTCTCCTCTTCGTCTTCGTCTTCCTCCGTCTCAGCAGACGAGGATTCATCCACCAATACTGTCTTTGTCTCCGTCTTCTTGGCTTTTGAAGCCTTTTTCTTAGGAGCTGGAGGTGGAGCTGGAGCGTCTCCATCTCCTTCTGAGTCAGTTGGCCCATATAACTTCTTATCTTTTGTTAGAAGTCCCTTCTATTTGGTGTACTTTTTGACTCCAACACTCCAGTCAAGGTTGTTTGTACCCACCTTATGTTCAAGTATGATGGTGATCCTTGCCATCATACTTGCAATCTTGGTCAGAGACCATCTCATTAGCTCGTCTGTGACTGGAGTCTTGGTGAACTTCTTTCTCTCCTCCATTATCCTTGAGTATACCAGTCTGGCCAGTTAATTTCAGCCCCATCTAGGATAGCTCTCAGACAGCATATCCTTGGCTTTGTTAGCCCATCATGGCTCTGTTGCTCACCCAGAATGCACTTAGTCAGAATCAGCATAAGTAATCTGTATTTCCTCTTCAACATTAGCCTCTTCAGATTCGCCGTTGTATTCTGGTAAGTTCTCCTGGCCATCAATCGGAAACTCTCCAAATGTTCCGATGATTTATAAGTGAATGGGTTGTCGCCAGTAGTGCTCAAACTGAAAATCGCACCAATCTCAGAAATAGATAAAACTATTCTTCGTTTCTTCCCCATAGTTCTGACTCGAGATTCTAATCCAGTTTCTGTTGCTTTTGCTCTAGTCAGAAATTCAGCACATAGATCATCCACCGTCAAGTTCTTCGTCGGTTTCATCGTACAGTATCATTTTAAACCCCTTGATTCCAGTAGGTTTAGAATTTCTCTTGTTTCAGCGTCAGTGGTAGTATCCCAATCAACATACATTTCAGATTTTGTTTTATCTCTGATGGAAGACAAATCGTACTCAAACTTTATATTCTTTTTGGATTCCGCCATTGATGAATGTTGAAGGTTTTAGGAGGGAAAAGAGAAGTTTTGAGAATATGAAGGATTTTTGTGTGCGTAAATGAAAATAATGCACACGAATGTCTATTTATATGGAAAATATAATAATAAACAATTATTAGAATAATAATTGCCTGCAAATGTGTAAATATAGGCTTTCGAATCGCCATTAATGCAATTATGGCATTTATTTTGAAAAGTGCATAGAATAATATTTAATATGTCGCGCGTGAGATTGAGACGGTTCATATTTCAGAAACCGCCTCCATTTCTGGCGCGTGTAGTATACTCAGCGTATTTCAAAAATGAATTTGATAAAATTTCGGGTCCGTAGTAACTTCTCTCCTGACATAGTTACTTATTTGAGAAAATACTTTTCAGTTAATTGGAGAGATAAAATGAAATATTATTGTTTTTAGAAAATAATTTCGAACCCTTATCCTTTTATTTTGTAAAACAAAATATTTTATTATACTGAGTAACCTCAAAATTTTTAATGAATGATAAAGAGAATTATGATATTAAATTCATATATTAATTATATGAACCCAATATTCATAATTAAGAGTATTTTAAGAGAAACTTCTGAGTTTTTCTCCTTGTCTGAATTGATAGCATCACTGTCTGTTTCCTAAACACTTGGATAAATTGACCTTGTCTTGTATTTAGAGACATGTAAACTTTGTTTTTGCTGAAATCACAGACACTTAGACAAATTGTTAGTAACAAGAGTAAGTCAGATAAGGTTCAATAGTCATCTGATTCTGTAGAAGTAAGTTGACTATTACATCCTTATCTGATTTACCTATGTCAGACATGTAATTATCAAGTCAGATATGGTCAATATGACAAATCCTTGATTCTTGATTCCAATGATAGGATATCAATGATATCAGCTACGTGATTGTCCTTTGATTCATATCTTGTCTGATAATTCTTTCTAAACATAAAAAACTAAATGAGAAAGACAAAGAAAACTCAAGTAATTTGATTATAGATCAACTAAAGAAGCATCTAATAATCCTAATTTTACTGAGAGTTCTTTAAACCTTGTCTCTGCAAGAGGCTTCGTCAAGATGTCTGCGCTCTTTGAAAATCGGTAAGAATCTTCTCAAGTCGATATCTCCTTTTTCTACATGGTCTCGGATGAAATGGTGTCTCGATATCTACATGCTTGCATCTTGTATGAAAGGATGGGTTTCGGGTAATAGCTATGGCACTATTACTATCACAAAAGATTGGTACATCTTTGGTGATAATGTTATAGTCCCTTAGCTGTTGATCGATCCAGATTAGTCTGTGAGCAACAACTCCCGGTGCCATGTACTCGGCTTGAGTAGTAGAAGTAGCTACGGAGAGGTTTGTTTCTTAGACAACCATGAAATCAGCTTACTTCCCGAGAAATTGGCAAGTTCCGGATGTAGATTTCCTATCTATCTTACACCCACCAAAATCTGAATCGAGTACCGACAACTTAAAGTTATCGTCATTTGGATACCTGACCCTACATAGATTGTACTTTTCAAATACTTTAGTATCTTCTTTGCGACTTCAAGATGACTCTTTTTAGGTTTAGCTTGAAAGCGTGCACATACACCCACTGCAAAAGAAATGTCAGGTCTACTAGCAGTTAAGTATAAAAGAGAGTCAATTAAACCTCTATACTGTGTCTGATCGGTGTCTTCCCCTTTCTCATCTGGATCCATTGAAAAATTTGTCATCATAGGTATTTTGGCTTCTCTTTGGTACATATTCGAATTTTTCAATAAGATCTTTGGTGTATTTTGCTTGACTTATGAAAATTCCTTTCTTTGTCTGTTTAACTTGAAGTCCGAGAAAGTATGTCATCTCTCCCATCATGGACATTTCAAATCTGTTCTTCATAAGATGACTAAATTCTTCACACAAGATTAGATTAGTTGATCCAAAAATAATATCATCAACATAGATTTGAACTAATAAGAGACCTTTATCATATTCTTTCCTAAATAAAGTTCTATCTATCTTACCTTTTACAAAACCATTTTGAGTTAAATATTCAGATAAGGTATCATACCAAGCTCTAGGTGCTTTTTTAAGTCCATATAGAGCTTTCCTTAGTTTATAAACCTTGTCTCCGTTAACAAAGCCAGGGGGTTGCTCTACATAAACTTCCTCAGCAATGACTCCATTTAGAAAAGCAGATTTCACATCCATTTGGAACACAGTAAATCTTTTATAAGCAGCATAAGCTAAGAACAATCTTATGGCTTCAAGACGAGCAACTGATGCAAAGGTTTCATCATAATCAATTCCCTCTGATTGTGAATAACCTTGTGCAACCAGTCTAGCCTTATTTCTTACCACAATGTTGTTCTCATCTCTTTTGTTCTTAAAAACCCATTTTGTTCCAATAACTTTTTGATGATGAGGTCTTTCAACAAGCTCTCATACATCTTGTCTTTGAAATTGATTTAATTCTTCTTGCATTGCATTTATCCAATTGGAGTCAGTTAGACCTTCAGTAATAGTTTTAGGTTCGAGCAATGATACATAACAACTAAACAGACAGTCTTGGTTTATCTGTGTCCTTGTCTGGACTCCAGAATCTAAACTTCCGATTATCTGTTCAGCTGGATGATAAGTCAATACTCGTTTACCTTTATCTTTTACTGAGTATGAAGTCTTATCTGAGATATTTTCATCAATTGGTTTTGTATTACCTTCAGGAATATCTTCTAGTCCATCTGGTAGTGTAGTCGTCTGATCAGATGATATGGAAGAACTCTCAGCCTCCTTATCTTTATTCGTATCTGATGTGTCTTCCTCATCTGATTCTGACTCTGGTAAGTAGAACTTGACTGATTTCTTGATATTTAATCTGTTGAGGTCTTCCGCTATCTTGGTGACATCATCTGTGCTTTCAGACTTGAAAGAAGTTTCGTCAAAAACAACATGTGGTGTTTCTTCCACACATAATGTAATCTTATTAAAAACTCTATATGCTTTGGATACAGATGAGTATCCTAAGAATATCCCTTCTGCAATCTTAGCATCAAAAGTTCTTAATTTAGATTTTCCATTATTATGGATGAAACACTTACAACCAAATATATGGAAATATGAAATTTTTGGTATTCTACCCTTCCATATTTCATAAGGAGTTTTGCATTTATCTTTCACAATTAAACACCTATTTTGAACAAAACATGCAGTATTAATGGCTTCTGCCCAAAACCTGTGTGGAGTGTCATACTCGAGATAACATTGTCCTTGCAGCCTTCCTTCAAGGTTCTGTTTTTCTCCTTTCTACAACTCCATTTTCTTTGGGGTGTTCTTGCAGATGATGTTTCATGTGCTATACCATTCTCAAGTACAATAGTTAGTAACAAACGAATTTAGAAACTCAGTACCTTTATCACTTCTAATCTTGACAATATTTAGTCCTTTTTCATTTTGAATTCTTTTGAGGAATTCTCGAATTTTTGTTCAGATCTCATTCTTTTTGTACAAGAAAATAACCCAAGTGAATCTAGAAAAATCATCTACAATCACTAAAGTATACTTTCTTCCACTAAAACTCGGAGAGGTGTAACTGGACCAAAAAGATCCATGTGTAAAAGTTCCAAAATTCTTTTCAAACAGGACCATTTATTGTTTTGAAAGAAGTTTTGGTCTGTTTTCCTTTTTGACAAGCATCACAAATATGATTTTTCGAAAATATTTTATCTCGGAAGTCCTTTGACTAAAGATTTCCTTGCTATTTTGTTAAGAGTTTTGAAATTTAAATGACTAAGACGTTTATGCCATAGCCAACTTAAATCTTCGAACTCTTAGCAATAAGACAAGTATCCTTAGGGCAACTTTTAAAATTTGCAACATAGATATTACCTTGTCGACTCAGCAAGTAAAATATTTTCGTTTAATCCATCCAAAATATAACATGCATCATGAGTGAATTTTACACAATATCCTTTGTCACAAAATCAGAGACAGGATAATAGATTATGTTTCAATCCTTCCACAAAATAAACTTCATTAACCTGGTCATCTCCAATCATTAGAGTTCCAACTCCTTTGGTTAAACCAAAATTGTTGTCACCGAACATTACCCGAGGTTCATCTATCGTCTGATAGTTAGAAAGAAGTCTTTTCTCATAAGTCATATGCTTAGAACATCCTTTGTCTATATACCGGATGACTTCAAGAACATCTTCTCGTTCAACTATCTCCTTATTTCCCTGCAATCACAAATTAATTCTTAGGTACCCTTTGTGTATTGGGTCCTTTCTCGTCAAGTTGATACTTAGGTATCCAGATAAACACATCCAAGTTTTTCAAAACCAATGATTGAATTTTGCAACCATATCTATCTACTAATATTAGACTGTCTAGATCAATTTTATTTAATTGATCTCTAGTGATTGTCTTATATTTTGGAAAGAATGGATATGACTTGCTTCTTCCATCAAAACCATTATACTTTGGAAAAGGCTTTGATTTAGTCTTTAGATTTCTTTTGGGAACATTTCTCCTCATCTGTGTTTTCTCTTTAGATATATCAGATAAGGTGATTTGCTCCTTAGATTTCTTTGGACTAAGTTCTGTCTTTTCCATAGTCTTAGTGGCTTTGACAAAAACTCTTGGTTTGATAGGATCATTTTTCTTGTTCCTATCAAAACCCAATCCAGTTTTATCACAAGGCTTCCGAGAAGTACTGAAGATGTTATCAATTGTAGACTGGGAATTATTAAGATGTCCTAACTTGAGATTCAATTCTCTGTTAGTCTTTTTAAAATTCTCATTCTCCATATTGATATCTGAAAATTTAATTTTTAAAGCACTCAATTCTTTTTCCAACTTCTTGGTTTCTTCAGATGAGGAACTAGTAGTAGTCTTAGATTGACATTCCCCCTTGAATGTACAATCCAGATTTTTTCTTGTCCCTGTCTGATGTTCATTTGTTAGATTAAGAATTTGATCCTTTAAACTCAAATTTTCAATCTCTATCTGTTTATAAGCAGATAAAGCTGTCTTCAGATCTTTTAGAAGCTTGTTAATAAGACATGGATCAGATTCAGACAAGTTATCATTATCATTGTCTGAGGATGAGTAATAGTTTACCTCTTTAGCCATTAGGCAAATGTCATTGTCTGACCCGAAACTAGATGAGGATGAGGATGATGATGTCTCATGTGTTTCCTCCTTTTCTGCTAAAAGAGCTCGTTGATCTGCATACCTCCTATCCCTTTTCTTCCTCTTTTCTTCTCTCTCTCTAGGAGTGAGTTGAGGACAATCATAGCTAAAGTGACCGGGTTTATTGCAGGTATAACAGATATCTCCTCTATCTGATTTTGGACTATTTTCACCTCGTCTGATTGGTGATTTATACCTTTTCACTGGATCCTTCTTTTTGTCATTATCTGAATACTTCTCTTCCTTGTCTGATTTATAATTTCGACGATTAAACCTATCTCTCTTGTTCCTTTTATACTTCATCTTGAGTCTCTCATATCGTCTGATTAATAGTGATATTTCTTCCTTTACTGACAAATCTGATGCCTTAGAAATCTTGTCAGAATCTTCTTGATGAAGGAATGCCACAATTTTTCCGGATGTTGATGACTCTGCCTCATCTTCTTCATCTTCAATGTGTATATCATATTCCAGTGCTTTCAGATGAGAAAATAGAGTGTGATGTGATATAGATGACATATTCTGTGTTGCTTTGAGAATATTTGCTTTCTCCCTCCATCTTTTGCTCAATGATCTGAGTACCTTGTTGTTAATTTCTTTCTCAGTGTAGGTCTTACCCAAATCAGCAGCTTTGTTCACCAGATTAGTCAATCTTACGTCCAATTGATCCACAGTTTCTCCATCCTTCATTTTGAACGTATCAAATGCATGTAAGACGGACTGTAGTTTATTTTCTTTAACCTGTTCTGACCCTTCACAAACACTTGCAAGAGTCTCCTACATATCCTTAGCAGTTTTACATCTTTTAACCTTTTCTATCCAATCCTTGCTTAAAGTTTCAATGATTTCAGTTCTTGCAACTTGATCTAAATTGTGAATCTTCCTTTCATCATTTGTCAATTCAGCACTCTTCTTTTCTTGTTGACTTCTTGTAACAGAAGATTCAGCTCCAGTGCTAACAACTCCATGATAGAATTTTATTGGACCTTCCTCAAGAACCTCTTCCATGCGGTCATGAATGGCCTTCAAATGATTCTCCATTCTGAACTTCCAATAATCATATTCTTCGATAGAGAACTCTGGCAAACTCCTGGTTTTCTTACTTTTAACAGAAGACATCGTAATTCAAGATGCTAAAAGATAACTTATCAGAAATGTTAGTGAATTAATAATAAGAAATCAGATTTTAACAAGAACTCAGAAATTTCAAGACCACAAATCTTCTATCAGAACAGCTTAACACTGCTCTGATACCACTTGTTGGGTCCCTTTAGAATGAGTTAATCACGAAAACGAGATGTCCTCTAGTGATAATCTAGAAGGGGGGAATGAATAGATTATCAAAAACTTTTTCGAGCTTAGATAATCTATCAACTCCAAAATCAGTTTTAACAGCGGAAACAGTTGTTGATTAAACTCAATTCAGATAGGATCTAAAGCTTTATCAGATATTAAAGTTTGCGATCAAGAAATAATCAATGAAAACAAGTAAAAGCAGTAATAAGAAACAACATAGGATTTATAGTGGTTCGGATCAAATGATCCTACGTCCACTCTCCTTCTTCAAACTTGAAGAAAGGCCTTCACTTACTTACTTTCTTCTTCTTGCTGACTTACTTACAATGATGAATCTTCAGCCTTACAATGAATTCTTCCTAATTTCTGAATATCTATGGCTTGAAGATCTAATGAAAAAGTGTTCTATAAACACTAAGAACTGAAAACGTATAAAACGTTTGTAAATGTGTATAATTTCTGTAGCTTGTGAATACAAAGTATATTGATGAGTGCAAAGTATCAAAAGTTAATACTAAATTAATTTATATCCCTATTTATAGAGATCTTCACTTGGTAGTTGTAACTTCCTTGAATTCGGTTTTGATCAGTTATAACAATATAACTGAAAACTGTAACTTCTTCTTGAGTAGTTGAAACTGCTTCTTGAATCTTTGTATAATATTTTTCTAAAACCTCATCGTCTGATGTTTACTTCACCTCGTCCTCATCTTCTTTCCTGTCTAGGTGTTTAGTATTGTATCTCAACTGTCTTCTTTGTGTTGTCCTTGTCTGATATCTTGACCTCGTCTGATATTCTCTCCTTATCTGAGATTTGTCCTTGTCTGATGTCTTGACCTAGTCTGACTATCTATACTTAGTTTTATTTACAAAGAAATACTTCAGCTGTCTATACAAGATGCTCAGCTGGTCATCCTATTTTATACTTTTAACACATCAAAACTAAATACAATTTTTCTTTTCCTAACATTAAGCGCTATTCTTTGTTTAATAAAATACGAGTTTGGTAAGAATTTTCAATAATTCTTCTTTGAATAGCAATTAAGTCTTATATTATACTCACTATAAATCAAACCTTAATTTTTCATTATACTTTAAAGTGGTAGGAGTGCTTCTGGCTCAGAATGCTCGCCCGTTTACCTGAAAAATTACATCTTCGAAAAATACATATATTTCATACAATAATTAATTATTAAAAAATGATAATAGTAATAATAATTTAGGGATTTTGGGTTCGGGGTATTACATACCCGATCGGGTTTTCGAGTCCGAAAGTAATACCAGATCCCGAACCCGTATTCTAAATTTCGGGTTCGGGTTACCAAAAACCTGATTTTTTTATTTAAAACTCAAACCGATCGGGATTTTTTTTCGAGTTCGGTTCGGGTACCCGAAACCCATTGTCCACCCCTATATGAAGCTAGTTGGCAAAAATGGTGGTGGTCCATCAATTTTCATGGTATGGTTGTTGGTTGTAAGTGTGATTATATTTGTGTGCATTATGTTAATTGGGTTTGGTTATTTATTGTGTCGATTAGGTTGAATAGCGAAACTGACTTTCTTTGTCCCAATGACTTAGTTTATTTTCGTTTAATCTATCGTATTGTACCAGAATATTATATTAGGTGTGAAAGAATTCCGCCTCATCTAAAAGTCCGAACTTATAGAGAGGTTGAGAATTAATCCATTTATATTGATTCCTTAACACTCCCCCTCACTCGTGAGCCGAATTTATAACCTCTACCCTTTGGGGAGGAGGCCCATTGAGTGGACAATTTAATATGGGTGGAGTTGCTTTCAGTAGGAATCGAACCCAAGACCTCTGGGCGTGAGCCTTTGGCTCTGATACCATGAAAGAATTCCGCCTCATCTAAAAGTCCGAACTTATAGAGAGGTTGAGAATTAATCCATTTATATTGATTCCTTAAAAGTGAATGTATTTATGTAATAAATTTTGGGTTTAGTATTGTTGTTATGCGTCAGTAATTATATTCCTTGTAATTGAATGAGTTTTGTGTACTTCTCAATACTTTTAGATGACCATTCGTAAAGGACAAAATAAATGAATGCTTTGTAATTGAATGCTTTCCTTACTATTTGAATGACCATACACCTTTTAGTTGTGTAATTGAATGCTTTCCTCCAAGAATGAAGACAAAACTCATTGAATGACCCTTCACTGTAAAAGTTATTCTGGTTTCCTTACTATTTGAATTGCCATAATACACATTTGAATAAAGTAAATCTTGGTCAAGATATTCAATGTACGTGATCCATTTACACTACCATTCAAAAGTCTTCTCCATCTATATAAACCTTCTATCTACATTGCACAAATATACCAACCATATCAAACTAAATTATTTTTCAAATGGAGCAAATTCCACCCCAAGAAACATTTCTCAACAATGCTAATTGGAGCTCCGAAATGGACCACATGTTCATCAACACTTTGGTTGTAACACCTCATTTTTAAAAAAACTTGCATTTCATATTTTTTCCAATTTAATTATTTTACTAAGCATTAAATTTGTGAATTTATCCCCTAGTTCTTAAAAGAAAGTTTATAATTTATGCAATTTAAGAACTAATATTTTTCAATGAAATTTTAAAGAGTTTTGCAGGGTAGCCTACTAAGAAAAATGAGCTTGATCCCGACTCACTCGACAAAAGTAAACAAGGAAAATAGATAAGTTAAATTGAAATGAAGTATAGTGAAAAATTATTTATAATAAAATACTTATATATTTATAACTTGGAAAAAAAAAAGAGGAAAAGAAAAAAAAATTAACATTTAAAATTTATCAAAGACCAAGTCAAATAAAGAAATAAGGATTAAAATTTAAAATTTAAGATAAATTCAAAATTTATTTTGAATTAGTCTTTTCTTTTCAAGAGCTTTAAATAATAAAAAAAAAATATTACGCAAAGTGACGTTTCATTTCTTCTTTCTCTTCACAACGTCTTTTCTCCGCCTTCCTCTTTCTCCACTCTCTCACTAAAATCTTTCAATAACCTGCTATTACCTCATATCCAGTGAAGTGCAAGTCTTTTAGAGATAAGAACATAAGAAAGTTTTATTTCACGTCTTTGTCTCAAATAACTTTTCTTTAAAGAAAAAGGGGGAAAACGATATTTCTGCTTTTACGTTGGATTTATTTTCTCCTTCCTTTTTATTTCTTTGAAATTCTTGGTAAAATGGTGCTCCAAAATATTTCTTTTGAAACCCAAAATAATTTAGGGTTTATGATTTTATATTTTTGCTAGAAATCTTGACTCATCTCATTGGATTTACTAACTATACGACTCATTTGTGTTGATACATGGATTGCATGTGTTATATGTCATTGCATGTGACTTTTAAGTTATTTTTCCTACTGCATGTCTCTATTTCTATGGTGTAAGGACTTATTTGGTGATTCTTTGGTGATTAAATCAAGTTGAGTGCCCCAACTATGCTTTGTATGTATAGATCTTGTTGTTGAAATTTATTATGTAATTGCATGTTACTTTCAAAAAGTGTTCTGACCTTTTCTGATCAAATTTTTTCAAACCCTTTTACCAAATTGAATTTCTGGAAGTCTAGAATATGTGGTAAAAATTTCAGAATTTTTTGAGTTATTTTCTATTTAATATGATTTTTCTACCAAAGTGTTGTACAGAAGAAAAACGCCCTTGTTTTTGGTAATTGTTGGAAAAAAAATACTGTGAGCAGAATATTTCATCTTTGAGAATGATTTTGTAGTATGTTTTCCTATTGTGTCTTAGCTTTCATAAGAATTTTACCTTGATACATTTGGAGTTATATTCAATTTTTAATGAATTTTCTAGCAAACAATGTATTTCTAGTAAAAACGGACAGTTTTAGAGCTCTAGAACGATGCATGATCAAGTAGGAAATGTGAAGATTTAAAATGTGATCATTTTACTAGTGATATTAATGGTACTTAGGATATTATATAATTTTTTACTTGATTTTATTTAATTCATATTTATGTGTTACAAATTTTTATAAAAAGATGGAACATAACCTCATTTAGGAGATTGTTTTTATCTAACTTGAAAAATTCATAAGTAACAAAATTGAGATTATTTTCATGTGAAATTTTTATGGTATGTAGCTATATGTGTTGTGAATCTACTGTATAAATTTAATAATTTTATTACGTGTTTATATTTGATTATAAATTATCTTCTACGAGCTGTCTTATGAGGAGTTTTACATAAAAGGTGAGTTTGTAAATTATTTTCTTTAGTCACCTAAGTAATTGAAAGTAGAGGTATTCCATAATGAATAAATTGGTTTTGTTGTGAGCATGTTATAACGCTTTTATAATTTCTTTTATATATATGAAGAAATTTTATAATTTATTTTTATGTGTACCTAACTAGTCTTAGTAAATAGAATTTTTCTTTGAAGTATGTTTAAGTTTACAAGTAAGTATATGTTATATATACACATATATGTGTATTAGATACTAGTTAAAGTTAGCGAAAGCACTTTAAGTGCATGGTTATAACTTAATACTTATAAGATTAAAAGACGACTGAATGTGTCGAGTGCAGTTCGAGACAGCTGGATTTCCGGGAAGCTATTTTGAAACATTCAAATACCAAGAAAGTGGGTAACCTTTTAATATTTTTGCATTATTTAGAGTAATCTGTGTGTGTACGAGCAGACAGATCTTCCGATTATGCTCTGTGTGAATTATAGCTAGTCTACGGACTATATCTGTGTGAATTGAGTCGGGTCTATGGGCCTGGCGTGTACTCGGTTGACATGTTATTAGTCTTTTTAACGCAACTGTTATTAAATGTTATTCCACTGGGCTTCTCCTCCAAGTGAAGACTCATGATATTACTTTAAATTTTTCAGGTCCTGTAGGCCTGTCAAAACGAGCCCGGCCCGATGGACCGGCCCGGTTGGCCCGTGTTTTAGGACAGGTTGGGCCCAGAAAATATAGGCCCAAAAAGAACCGGGCCGGGCCGGCCCGGAACTTTCGCTTGGCCCGGTTTTTTTTTTGAATTTGAATTTGAATTTTGTAACTAAGATATTGATTATAAGTTCATGATATATATTTACAAATGGAATAAAATTAAAAATATAAAAAATTAGGGGGCGCTTGTTACGAGATCTTCAATGGGAATGGGAATGAAATTAATTTTTCCTCATATGCCCCCAATTTATTGGAGGGAGGAATATCTTCATGTTAGTTACATCATTGGTGTTGTGCTCCAATTTTGGAAAAAATGAGATAAAAGAAGCTTGTTATTGGTGGTGGAGGGGAATGATTGAGGAGAATTGATTGTAGATGGGAAAAGGTTAATCATAATGGGTAATGATTACCTTATTTAGGAGGAAAAATAATGTCATTCACCATCTTTTATTCTTATTAAGCACCACAATTGCCTTATATTAATCCTCATTCCCATTGCCATTGAAGAGTTTCCAACCAAGCGCCCCCTTAATTTTCATTGAGGTAATTTAGTTTTTCCTATTCTTGGACATTAATGAAAAGTAATATTTTTACTTGCTAATTGACTTTCAAAATTCAAAATAATTTTAACCATCATATATATATATATATATATATATATATATATATATGAAGAGAAAGAGGAGAATATATATCATAAATAGTGTGATAAAAAACGAAAACTACAACTATTCTACCTAAAATCACTTTTGTTTGTGTAAATATTTAACACAAATTTTAATAATATTTAAAACTAATATACTACATTTGCTGATATAGATATCAAATTTACAATTTCAATCGGTTTCGGATAAAATATTTTTCAACTCTAAATAAAATAATTTATTTGTTAAAAAAAATTCGCGTCAAAATGGCCCGGTGGCCCGATAGCCCGCCTAGGGCCAGGCTGGGCTTGGAAAATAGAGGCCCGATAGGAACCAGGCCCGGCCTGAAAATTTTGAGTGGCCCGACGGCCCGTGCCGAGCCGGCCCGGCCCGTTTGACAGGCCTACCTGTTGACAATGAGACAGACGTGTGATCGGCTGTGTAGACTACTCTAAATAAATTTACCACAAACTAAGTTCCTGTAAGAATTGAAGCTAGTACTAGTAGGACTTATGTTATGGTTTAAGCTTTTAAATTTATGCATGGATTACTAGGTTTCGTGGTCGAGTCTCTTTCAAACTACTAGGGAGTTATGTTCGTTTTTTTAAAATGTTATGCATGCATGACCAGCATATGTCTATTATATTATATTTTGTTATGTTAAGCTAGTTATGACTTTTCTCACACGCTTGATGATCTATTTTTGCAAATATCTAATTAAGTAAGTGTTTGACTTAGCAATGTGGGTAAGATACGAGTTAGGCACAAGCACGGTTAAGCACTTAAATAATTTAATTTATTTAAAAAAAATTACTCGTGTTTTTATGATGACATCTTCCGCTTTACCCCCTTTAAATTAAAATATTTTGATTCTTCGTGCCCAAAATGCACTTTCATCAGGTTGGCGCCTCCGGGGCACCACATTGGTCACCCAAAAAAATGTGGGTTATTGGGTTGGAAGAGCTGAAGTAAACTTTACATCCATCAATAATGCTATTGCAGAGGTTTTTCATACGTTCATCAGAGGTTGTAACAAGCTTGTGTAGAACTTCCACAAGAAGATCATTTGAACTATAAATCAAGGCAGATCTCTTCTTATGTGTGGGTTTTGGTGTAGTCGGTGTTTGGACTTCTGGTGTCTGGCTATCCTCATGCATCTCCACTGGGTCATCGGTTTCCATGTTAAAAGTAAAATCGTTTTGTGCAGTGCTTGATTGTTGTCCAGAATATTCGCCATGTTCCTGTTGAGTCTCCTCGTCAAGATCAATGAATGCATCATACACATTCTCAGCTGTTTGACTAGTTGCTCGGTCATTTCCAAACACCTCTACCCAGTCCTCGTACATTGGCCATGATTTTAGGCGCATGTTCAAAGCCATTGGATCCTTCATTAACAACGAAAGAAACCATTTTACTATACAAATTGCAATTTTTATAAAACACATACATATATAACTAACTATATTGTAAATATGCAGTAAATTGACCTTAATTGCTTTTATCCATTGCTCATCGTTACAGTCTATCAAACAAGTGGTGGTGTTGAAGCCTATACCACTACTAGCATCTCCAAGCATAGTACGAAGTGATCCATACATTCTCTTCCACATTGTGATCTTCGAGTTGATGTGGGGATGCACAAATGTTCGTGTTAGGGAGGTCTTTCATCATCAACTCCTTTAGTTTATTCTGATATCCAGGCTTAAAGCCGTTATCAGTCTTCCATCCATCTCGAACAATCTCTTTTAATTTTTCAAGCAAGACACATTCTTCATGATCGGTCCATGGCCTTCGAGTCCGGTCAGTTTTTGTTCTTTAGCTCCTTCCATAGCCTAAATTAATAACTAAATATGAAAGTGACGATTAACAAGAAAGATTACAACCAAATACAATGGACACAATACAATGTCTAATCATTTAATAAATGATTCAAATCGAAGAATTCACATTGTTTAAAAGTGACCAAATTCAAAGAAAATAAGAAACAATGCAAAAAAAATCATTTTCAAAACACCCTATAAAACTATTGCATATTGAAATAAAATATATAGCATTATCTTATATGTAATCATTTCTCTTTCTATCTGTTATCCAATACAGTTTCAGCTTTAAAAATATATTTTCTTAATTATTTAATATTAAGTTCAATTTGTACAATAAATTATCTAATATCGATACACATGCCTACTTTCGATAGTTTAATGGATATTTATGAAAATATTGTATATCTATAAAATATTAAGATATTTATATAGATAATATGAAAATATATTACTCCATATCAGTAAAAAAAAAAATTCCTCCAAGTACACTCACTCATCACCATCACAACTGTGTGTGTGTTACAGAAGATGTTTCAATGTGTGTTTCTTAGTACTATTACACCACCCACAGAGAGAGAAAGATTTTGGCCTGAAAAAAAAAAGGTCAATAATTAAACATGAAAAAGAAACAAATTGAACAACGACGCAAAAATTCCATTACATTTTCATTGGTAAAATACAGTTCGCCATATAAATTAAATGATCAAATTTTTGAAAAAAATACTATTATCTCGATTGCTGGGAACAGCCGACGGAAGTAGAGAGAACAGTCGACGTGGTTCGTAGACAACAGCGACGCGATGAAACACACGACGGACCTAGTAACAGCTCCACGTCGTCGACAGCAGACCAGCGGTGGACCTGCGATAGAACCGGTTACGGCGACGGCAGATCAGCGGCGGACCCGATAACGGTTACGGCAGACCAGCGGTGCTCAAGACTTTGTTGGAGACAATTTTCCCCCCATTTCTAATTGAGCGAAAAATTTAGGGTTAAATGTTGGGGATTGGGTATATATTTGCATAATCCGATGATTATTATCTCACCTATCAAACACCCATAAAAAAAAAAACCCTCATTTTAAAGGTAAAGTTGTCATTTTAACTCTTTTATGGTACTTTAATATATCTTATCAAACAATATCTAATTTATACTACTCCATATTACTTTCTATCAAACAACATATATATAATTTAGGGGACATAAATACAATCTATCAAACACGCATATAAAATTTTTATCTACCTTTTCCCTTACTATTTGTAGCTTCATATAATTTTATATCAATGTTCCTATGAAAATAACAACATCTATCAAACAGAGTCAATGTCACTCAATTAACCATTTCAATAAAGTTGACTTTAAAATAATTCATTTCAGTAAAGTTGAAAATACTAATTTACCTTCATTTGATACCTTTTAATACTAATAAATAACATATTTCTTAATCTTTGTGTCAATTTTCCTTGAGCAAACAAAATTAGGATGAAAGAAATATAAAATTAATAAAAATTATATTTTAATTTCACGTAGTTCAAGAACTAGCATATATTAATAGGGTTGGGTGATATATTCATCCAATATTAATAGATACACTTGTCCCTACATTAAACTACCAATTATACCCCATCATAAAACTCTAATTTTCTCTTTTTTTATTTCTCTCTTTCTTCCGCTCCTCTTTTCCTTTTCTGCATCTCCTTGCAGAACCCCACCTCTGCCCAAGCACCACCGCCTCTTTCATGTATCACCCCTATTCTCCTAATCTACTCACCCATCATCTCCTCCACAACAAAATCCGCTGTCGCTGTCTACTTTTGTTACCATCGTCGACGCCACCCTTCACAGCGGCCGCCGTCATCTCCTCCACCCTGCCGCAGCGCAACTCGCCACCCCTCGTAGCCGTTGCCGCCTCCTCCACCTTGCCGCAGCACAGCTCGCCACCCCTTACAGTTGTCTTCGTCATCTACCCCACCCAGTCTTGAGCCGCTGTCGTCGCCCATCATATTTTTTCTCTTGTTCGAGATATTAGATCGAAAAATATGTGAGATTCGACTATATTTTTTAAAAAAAAATATGATGAAATTCAATTATTTTTTGATCGAAAAATGGAATACTTCTTTTTATTTATGAAGGCAGAATAATGAAGTGCCATCGCTGGGTTAGGGTGGTGGCGCCGGCTGCTGGGGAATTGATGGGGCAGATTTTGTTTTATTATAGAAGAAAAATATAAGGTAATAGGGTAGTTTCGTCTCTTTATTTTTTTAATAAAAATTTAGTGGTGTATCTATTAATATTGGATGTGTATATAACCGAACCCATATTAATATTCATGTAGGCCCTGTTTGGTAAGGGCGATTAGGCCACGATTAGGCCCTTATCTGACCAAAAAAGTTGTTTGGTTTCCATCTTGAAGGCCCAAGACATGGCCTAAGGCCCGCAGCTAAACACCGTTACTTTATGCGAACCTATTGTGCTAAAAAGACAGAGATGAAATATCGCCTTTGAACAGTATCCCAGAGAATAATATGAAGTTACACAAATGTCCCTTCCTTTTATTAGTGAAACCCCAATTTCTAAACACAATTTTCAGTTTCACAATTTGTTCGTCTTCTCGGCGTGTCTATTTCTACATCTTCAAGACTCGCATAACCCATCATCGACGATAAAGATCTAGTTAAGTTCTCAATCGATCTATTTCTAGATTGATTTCTAGGTGCGCAATCTTTCATATAATATTTTGATTATATCTACTCATGTTTGTCAAGGTTGAACTCAATCAGTCGATGTTTTGTTCTCAAGATTCCATTTCAGATCCTGACGGAAGTCAGTATGTTCGATTTAAGTTATTTGTGTATTTTATTTCAATTTTAATTTTTTTTTTCATGAGAACACATTGTTGTTAGGGTTTTTTTTATTTGTATAATTGGTATGCAAGGGTTTTACATTATGCCCTGGAGCAAAATGAGCGGCAACGTATCTGGACCAACTTTCAGACGATTTTAGATGATTCTCTCTAGATTGGTAAAGGTGGACCAGTTATTCTCTTGCAAGAAAGCAGTTATCTCTTCTTAGGAATTTGCAAAACTCTGCCTTTTTTTTCTTACAATTTTTTTTGACTTGTTTGGTCTTTTGACATATACATACATATTATGATTTGTTGAAGCTAAATGAGTTGCCGCTGATCCCTACGAATTCGAACATGTTCTTCTCTGTGTGAGGTTTATGATTTGTTGATTTTTCTTTTTGTGGATATTGATTGAAGTGGTGGTGAAACATTATGGCTAAATTCTGACTCAGAAAAATGTATTTATAAACTTTGATTGAGTGGGAAAATTGCACAAAGGAAAGGTTCACTGTTTATGATTTGTTTCTGTTTTATCTTTGTTGAAAGGGAAAAGAGATAGTGGAGGCTGGAGAGCAGGCTGCCGGAGAGGATCCTCTGTTTTGTGTATTTATTTTCTATTTTTTTGGTCGGGAAATAAAAATTTTATTAAAATACACAAAACATTGGCAAGAGAGTTGCCAGAAACTGTGTGTCCCAACAGAATCAGAATACATATAACAAGCCTACCTAATTACAGCAGCAAACCAGAAAAAAGTTTAACAAACTAACACCAAGCCTTCCCTAAAAACATGGTTTAACATAATTCAATCAAAGCTTTCGGATCTATTCTCCACTCACCAAATCTTCCCCTCCACAGCCCCGGCTGCTGACAAGATAACCAGCTCCACAGGTAGGATTTAATGTCATCTACCATCTTTTCTCGATCCCCTTGTTCGTCTCTGAAAATAATCGCGTTTCTAGCTTTCCAAATTCGCCAAACAACACATTCCCATACACAAGCCAAAAAAGTTTTTCCTCTTTTAACTCTTAATAGGCTACAAAAATGTAGCATATTAATCACCAGTGATGACGAAAAACAGCGTACACTCCCACCCATTGGAGACACTCCATCCACACTTTGTACGATACATCACATTCGAAAAAAATATGTCTAACCGTTTCAGCATGTACCTCACAAAAAGGGCAGCTAACGTTCACACCACTCGGAAGGCAATTTCTTCGCTGCAAGTTCACCTTCGTAGGAAGACGTTCCCCAATCGTTCTCCAAGCATGTATCTGAACTTTTGAAGATGCAAATTTGTTCCAAATCAGTCGAAATTCCTCCCTTGCCTCGTCCGCCACTCCCTCTTTTGCTTCCATTAATTCTTCGTATGCCACCTTTGTTGAATAGTGCTCCTTCGTCTTCGACCTCCACTTCCATGAGTCTGGAATTCCCTGTTTTGGACAAATAGAGTTAACAACTAATTGTAAATCATTTAGCATAGAAAGTTCTCTATCCCTCAACTCCCTCCTCCATCTCCACCTCCAACACCAAGTTCCCTCACTCCACTCCCCCATCTCACCCACAAAAGAATTTGCATCTAAAGATAAAAAAAACAACCTATTAAACCTTTCACAAAGACGTTCCCCCCTATCCAATTTTCTTTCCAAAATAAAGTGTGATCACCATTCCCAAGCCTTTTTTCCACTCTCTCAAAAAACCATCCCCCTGACCACTTCCTACCGCCTTTAAAATCTCACCCCACCACCCTCTAGGCTTTCGACCCCTCCTGGACTCTCTACCCTGACCCCAAGGACATCACTCAAGCCCCCATCTTGACTTAACCACCCTCGCCCACAATCTGTTCCCCTCCCCCAAGAACCGCCATACCTATTTCCCCAAAAGAGCCACATTGAAACGATCCAATTCTTTTATCCCGAGACCACCAAACTGTTTCGAGTTGCAGATTGTGGACTATTTGGTCCAAGAGATATGCTTCACACTCTCCCCGCCCCCCCAAAAGAAAGATCGTTGAATCTTAACAATTTCACTCAGGATTTTCTTAGGAGCACGATAAATAGACAATAGGAAAACAGACAATGAAGATAGAACCGCATTAATGAGAGTGAGCCTTCCACCTATGGAGATCTTTTGACTCTTCCACTTATTTACCCTATTTCTGATATTTTGAACCATGTAATTCCAATCCACAGCCTTCCGATGCGCGCACCCCACCTTCACTCCCAAATACAAAAAGGAAGTCTCGCCAACCTTGTAGTCCAGCTCATTTGCTTTCTCAAACAACCAAGTATCCTCCACATTTATGCCAATCAAACTGCACTTATTATGATTAATTTTGAGCCCTGACGTTACCTCTATGATGCTGATGAAATCCTTCAAAAAAACCACATTTTCTTCCGAGGCTTCTCCAAGAAAAAGGGTATCGTCCGCGAATTGAAGGTGAGATAGCCGGATTTTTTCTCGACCTACCTCCACTGGTTTGAAGGGACCTACTTTCACAGCCTTTGTCATCATTCTGCTAATGCCCTCTGCTGCTAAAAGGAAGAGAAAAGGGGATAAGGGATCCCCTTGTCTCAACCCTCTTCCCAGCTTAAAGTTCCCTGATGGACAGCCATTCACCAATACCGAGATATGAGCCGTCGTCACATACTCCATGATCCATTTAATCCACGTCCCACTAAAATGCAATCTCTCCATGATCTCCTGCAGATATCTCCAGTCCACCGTATCATAGGCTTTTGCAAAATCGATTTTGAACAACAAACATCTTGATTTGGCTGCTTTCGCATCCTCCATAACTTCATTCAACGTAATTACACTATCGAGCATTTGTCTTCCTCCTATGAAGGCTGATTGATTTTCTGAGATTATCTTATCCAGCACTTTGCGCAACCGATTTGCTAAAACTTTGGAGAGGATTTTATAAATCCCACCAATAAGCGAGATGGGTCTATAATCATGTAACTCCAATGCTTCTTCCTTTTTTGGAATGAGAACGACGAAGGAATTGTTTAAACCCTTGACCAGTTTTCCATGCTGGTAGAAATCCCAAAAAAATCGAAGAAGGTCCTCCCTGTAAGACTCCCAAAAACTCTTGAAAAAGCTAAAGTTGAAGCCATCCGGGCCCGGGCTTTTTGAACTCTCACAGGATTTGATTGCCTGTTTGATTTCCTCTTCAGAAAACGGAGAGGTTAGCATTCGGTTATCCTCTGCGGCTACCTTACTTCCTTCGAAGTCCCGACACCGGTCTACACTGTTGCCCATCATTAAAGCGTGCTTTAAAAAACTCGAAAACACCTTTCTTCACTTCTGAAACATCTTCTGTCCACGCTCCATTAATTTTGATTCCCACAATCTCATTATTTTTTAGGCGCTTATTTATGCATTGGTGAAAGTAACTTGAATTAGCATCTATTGATTTTACTGAGATAATTAGGCAATAACAGGTGTAATTGTTATTGCAATATTGAGGATTCTTTAGAAAATTAACTGTTCGAAGGCAATATCCATTGATGAAGTGTTTTTAACCTTTTACAACAAGTGTTCTCTTTAGTTGTTTTGGTCTTTAAATGATCAATTTATGACTGTTTTATTTAATTTTAGGTTTTTGTATATGAGTTATATTATCAATAATTGTAATGTAATTTCACACTGGTTATAATCATTTTCATTGAAATTAATTACATATTATGGAACTATTTCTATCGAAATGGAAGAATTTCATATAGGGATTCAATTTTAATGTTCCATTTCAATTTAGATTTTGAATTTTAAAGTGTTAAATTAGAATCTATTTTTTTTTTCAATTTAAGATCAAATTTTTTATTTTATTTTTGGCTCAATTCAAGATCTTGAATTATCCCTATCCCTATTATACTAATAGGGAGTTCAATTTAGATGATGTATGTCTTTAGGTTAATTTGGATGAGGTGTCATATTCCCATTAAGTGCATATATATGTACAATATGATGTGTCATTTTTCTATTGATTTGTACTTAATAAATGACACTCATGTGGCATCTTAATATATAGGGTTTAATTAAAAAAAATAATTGCTAAGAAGGTTTGAACCTTGGACCTCTTGGTCAATCTTTATGTTGTTTAATAATTAAGTTAATCGACTTTTGTTTTATCTCAATATATTTGAGAAAATCATATATTAAAAAAATTAATTTTTGGGTATTTCAAAATATAAAATTTAATATAGTTAATATATTGATGAATTGATTAATTAAATCTTAAAATTTTACTTATGTAAAAATTAGTATTTGATTTACTTATATATTGTCTTGAAAACACAATAATTCATTAATTTATTTTTCTTATTTTATTAATAGACATTAAGTCTGATATACATACCATGGTATGTTTGAAAATTTAAAATAATAATATAATATTATTAATCAAGTATTATAAATATCATAATTTAAATAATATTTATATATAAAATATTACAAAAAAATCCGCGTAGCACGCGGGAGATAAGCTAGTTTATCTTTATTTCAATCCTTTTTATAAAAAAACTGAATCCTTTTTAATAAATATTAAATTTTAGAATTTAGAATGTAGATGAGAAAAATATACCTAATAAAAAACAATTCTTTATAAAAAATAAAAATTAATTGAGACAATGAATAATATTGAATCTTACGATATTATGTGGAGGCCACCAAACAGGGCCGTAAAATATAAAAGCACTCTCCTTTTTCTTCTCTCTATGAAAGGCAAGCAGTGGAGAACTTCCCACCACTTTCCTTACGGTGTCGTTTAGTTACCACTTTTTCCACCTTCCTTCCTCATCAGTAACCTACTTTTCTAATTATCATCTTCGATCTGCATTCACTATTTCTTCCAGAAATCACTTCACAGTTTCTGATCCTTTTCCGTTGACTTAGAACAATCATCATGTCTTCACTTGTCAAACAAGGTATACTACTTTCGTTTTGTTTATCCATCTTCAAGTTTGCTTTTGTGTACATCCACTTTACCAATTTACTTTTAAGCTTGAAATTGTGAACATCTTTGTAGTGGGTTGGTAGCTTCACGCTATTTTGAAACTTTATTGGATGAATCAATTACTGGTAACTCATTAATTTGGGGGAACTTATTTGGAATTTTAGCTAGAATTGTTGATGATAAATGATGGCTAATTGCAGGTGTGTAGAAAGACACGGTTATTTGGTATGCAGTACGGTTTTATTTTTTTCCTTTACACGAATTAAATATGTTTCATAGGGTTTTCTTTTCTGTTTTTGATACTTGGAGTTGGGATGTAAGTTGTAAATACGGGAAAGTGGAAAATTAAAATGATTTATGTATTAAAAAAATTCTTTGGGGTTTGATAAACTGATCTTGTTTATGTTTGAAGAAGATATGATATGAGGATAGTTATTCTAGATTCAAAGTGTCAGTGTTTTAGAAAAGAAACAGAACAATCTCACTGATTCTGCTAATATGAACAAGAAATTGTGATATTTTTTTCAATTGTAGTATCTGTACTGATTTTGGATACTGATTCTGAATAATCTGGATCATCTATAGGGGTTGACGAAGATTTAGAAAAGGTTTCGATTTCTCCAACACAAAGCCAAAATCCTTTGGCAGAGCCTTCACCCTCTCCATCACCATCCGCATCTACTGCCCCTGCTCTGGTTCTATCAAATTCAGGGAAACGCATCGACCAATCTGGGAGAAAAAAATATGTTAAACAGGTGACAGGTCGTCACAATGATACTGAGCTGCATTTAGCAGCTCAAAGGGGTGATCTGGCAGCAGTGAAGCAGATTCTTGATGAAATTAATTCTCAAATGGTGGGAAGTTCAAGTGGAGAAGAATTTGACCTAGAGGTTGCAGAAATCAGGGCATCAGTTGTGAATGAGGTAAATGAGTTGGGAGAGACGGCACTATACACTGCAGCAGAGAAAGGGCATATTGATGTGGTTAAAGAGCTTCTCAAGTATGCGAATAAAGAAACACTCACTAAGAAGAATCGTTCATTGTTTGATCCTCTGCATATTGCTGCATGTCAAGGACATCATGGTGATTATCTTATTTTAGATTAATTCTTATATCCCTGTGTTTTTAATCTCCTATCTTGTTTTGTATATGTTGTTATTATTCTTAATGGGAAGTAAAATTCATAAAGTGAGATCATCTGTGGTATAATATACTTCATTTTGTAATGTTCTTGAAATTTAAATCAGGCTGCCATAGTTCCTAGTCATTTAACTCCAGTGATAGGTAACTTTAAAAAAAAAAACTCCAGTGATAGGTGAATTGGGACTCAAGTCCCTGGTGAAACCTACATATCGAAGGTTTTTTCTTGGATAAGGAACTTATTATAAATGGAGATTGTTGTTGGGTGAAATTTTGAATGCATTAATATTGTTTTGGATGCATTAAATTGTCACGATACATAGATAAAATAAGACCATTTTTTTCAATATGTCTTGACTCTGCATTTGATGACAATAATAATAGGGATTATCTATTCATCTTTGTCGCATCTTATACCGCATTGGTCATTGGGTGAAATTGTGAATACAATAATATTGTGTTGGTTAGCATCTACCCATTTTCTGGAGCTCATACATATGGGACCAATTGGCTTGTACTTTACTATGTTAAATGTGCTCAAAGTTTTATTGGTTGGGCTTGTGTTCATGGTCTAATTGTTCACCATAACATGAATTTGTTAGAGCTGCAGTGTGTTTTCAATTCCTCAATTTATCAGCACTCGTCAATCTTGTTTAAAGATGACAAAATTTCCCAGTCTTACAAATTTTTTTCCACAGTTAACATTTTACTTGAGCTCACACTGACTTGATTTTGTAGCAATCGTCCAAGTCTTGTTGGATCACGACCCAGGGTTAAGTAAAACAATCGGTCCATCGAATGCAACTCCTCTTATAACTGCAGCTTCTAGAGGACATAGTGAAGTGGTTAGCGAACTTCTTTCAAAGGACTGCAGCTTATTAGAAATTTCTCGATCAAATGGAAAAAATGCATTGCATTTAGCAGCTAGGCAAGGGCATGCGGACATTGTCAAGGCATTGCTCGACAAAGACTCACAGCTGGCTAGAAGGACCGACAAGAAAGGACAGACAGCATTGCATATGGCTGTTAAAGGGATTAACTCTGAGGTTGTCAAGTTGCTTTTAGATGCTGATGCAGCTATAGTGATGCTTCCTGATAAATTTGGTAATACTGCTTTGCATATTGCCACAAGGAAAAAACGAGCAGAGGTATGTTTGTTACAATTCTTACCATTTACTGAACTGACATCATTCGAAAATATATAGATTTAAACCTACCCCCCAAACCCACTATTAAATTGTAGAGTTCTCTTAGAATTTGATCCATGTTTAGTTTTTCAGTGCCCTTGTCGAACATGTGCATCCCATTACGTTTTGAATCTTGAATTGCCTTTGGATCTTTCTACAATTCAGCAAAAAATTAAGAGAACCCAGAAACTCTAACTGCTCTGTGATTGTTGTGTCAATAGCAAGAAAATACATGTTCTCTTGTCAAACAAGTTGAGTTTTGCTTTAATGCAATGCATTTATTGTAATGACAGCTAATAAATATACAAAGAATCTTCAAAAAACAAATAAAAAAATCATAATTCTTGAAGTTAAATGAGGGTCTGTGCTGTCATAATTCTTTATGTCCTCTTCACATATGCCACTATGGGACTATGATATGATTAACCATTTTCATTTCCATTTTAACTCTCTTTACTTGCATTTTCTCCTCTATTTGTTATCCCTCCTCAGGGAACCTCTGAATATGAAAGCAAAAATTGGTTAAGCATGTGTTTGTTATACATGCTTTACTCATTACATATTTGTTTTATGCAAATACATATATGCACTGGTTGGACCGTGCAACTCAAGTGCATTTTAAATTTTATTAGTTCTACTAAAAGGTGTTAGTTGGTCAGTTAGTTGTTTTTCACTGAATAGTAGTAGTTGTTTTCATTTAACAATATTAGTTGTGCTTCAGTTACACGGTGCAACTAGTGCACCCCAAGTGCTGCCCTTTATTTTAACCTTTGCAATCTTTGTTCTTTGCAGATAGTTAATTTGTTGTTACGCCTGCCCGATACCAACGTGAATGCCCTAAACCGAGACGGCAAAACTTCTCTCGACATTGCGGAAAATCTTCCACTCTCCGAAGAATCATCTGACATAAAGGAGTGCCTCTGTCGTTACGGAGCCGTCAGAGCTAACGAATTGAACCAACCAAGAGACGAACTTCGCAAAACTGTCACTCAAATCAAGAACGACGTCCACATCCAGCTCGAACAAACAAAGAGAACAAACAAAAACGTGCACGGAATTGCCAAAGAGCTCCGAAAACTCCACCGAGAAGGCATTAACAACGCCACTAACTCTGTAACTGTGGTCGCCGTCCTCTTCGCAACGGTCGCCTTTGCGGCCATTTTCACCGTCCCAGGTGGGGACCGCGATAATGGGATGGCGGTGGTCGTGAGTAGCGTTTCGTTCAAAATATTCTTCATCTTCAACGCGATTGCCCTTTTCACGTCATTAGCTGTTGTCGTGGTTCAGATCACGTTGGTTAGAGGTGAAACGAAAGCTGAGAGACGAGTGGTGGAAGTGATTAATAAGTTGATGTGGTTGGCTTCGGTTTGCACATCCGTGGCGTTCATGGCCTCGTCGTATATTGTTGTGGGACGTAAGCATCAGTGGGCGGCGATATTGGTGACGTTCGTCGGAGGAAGCATAATGGCTGGTGTTCTCGGGACGATGTCTTATTACGTGTTTCGTTCGAAGAGGATGCGGTCGATAAGGAAGAGAGAGAGGCATGCACGGAGCGGGTCGAACTCGTGGCACCACTCCGAGTTTTCGAATTCGGATATTGACCGGATTTATGCCCTCTAAGAATCCATCCTAAGATAGTTATGATCAAGAATTCTTGTGGGATTTTGTTCGTGATCATTAACACCAGGTCAGATTGTTTTTTCAGACATTTCTGATGCTATATATATATGTGTGTGTATGTATAGCTCACTATGGGATGGAAAGACAGGTTACTAAATTCTGCGATATGTATTGTGAAACTGGGTAGATGTGTATTTCTCGTTATAAATGTTATGTATGAAGGATTTGGACTTTGTATATTGCTGTTTTCTTTGAAGTCTAATGGATTGATTTTATGCAAAAATAAATCAATTCATTCCTTCACTAAAAAATTCACGAATACTTGTGTGAGGACTTTATTACCGTGTTATTGTGAGATCTACACCTTAAATGACAAAAAAATTATGTGGGACTGTGTTCCGGTGGTACAATCTTATTATATAAAAGGAGAATAACTCTCTCCATTAATATTTATATTATGGTGAGACAGTTTATAAATTAATGTTTATTTATTTTGAAGTGTTAAACTGTTATTTTCAAATTATATTTCATATCTTATCGTAAGACATCTCAGGCAAAACTACTCTTTAAAATTACGGTATCAAATCAAGATTAAAATTTTTGTTTTTGTTAAAATAGATTGTACTAAACATGTTTATTTTTTGGTTATATGTCAATGTGGACTATGCTATTAATAAATATATGAAAATCTATATGAGGCCATTCATATTGTATTTTATACTGACACAATAAAATTAAATACGAATACAAAATTATATGAATATGTACTAAAACAACACGAATACAAAATTTTTTGTGATAATTTGACACGATAAGAAAAATAAAAATAGAAAGTATATTATAATGTTACATATTACACGATATGATACTATACGATTATTCATTAGAGAAAAAGTACATAATTTCTAAGAAAACTATAAATACTAAATCATATAAATAAATGAAACTGTTTTTCGAGTATAACAGATTGACATGAACACGACACACAAGTTTCGTATTTTTATCATATCGACACATTCACGACAAGTTTAAACATTAATCTCAATATATCATTTTATTGTATTATTTTCTAAATTGTCACCCATAATTTCACATATCTTATTTTGTAAAACATATTAAAATCAAATCAAGAGGATGTGTTATGTAAGATCGTCTTGTTGATCTCATTTTGTGAGACAAAAGTCCATTTACTAATAAATTATCCATGAAAAATTCATCCATTATCACTCATTTGAAGAGATTCTTGTCAATCATATCTTGAAAATTAGGAAATAAAAAAATTTTAAGTGAAAAGTTATATTTGTTCAAGTGAAAAATAATTAGGCAGACAAATTCTTATATGAAATATTTTATAGATATAAGATCCGTGAAATTACCCATATAATGAAATTCACGGATTTTGGGCGGGTTGGGTCGGGCTAGATCGTGTTTGGTAGATATTTCTAAAAAAACTTGCGTAAGGATAAAAATACAATTTTCGCTTCCTGGTGCTCCCAGGGGTGTTACTATTATGTTAAACATGTGTTACTTTAATGATAAATATGTGTTACTGTAAAATAAATAATACGTATTTGTCTAAAAATAATCGTTCAAATGCAAAAATGAAAATAAAAAAATGGTCAAATAAATCTCTCTTATATGTGTGAATCAAATAAGTCACTACTCTTCAACAACTTTATTTTCATTAATAGAGTGTGATTTTATTAAGATGAGAGCTTGTTTGATCTAAATATTAAAGAAAAATAATTTAAATATGTTAAAGTAAAGTTCATGGGTCTATTTGATCCCACATATAAGATTTTGAGATAAATATGTATTATTGTAAGATTAAATATCTGAAGGTAAAAATAAAAACTCAGTCTCAGGTGTTTTACTATTATGTCAAACATGTGTTATTGTATGAAGAAAAATGTGTTACTGATGAACAAAATCAGTACAACAAATATTTAATTCTTTTAAGGACTAGTAACAGGTATTTTCCCTTACGGTAACACATGGTTGATTTTATGGTAACACACCTGGGAACGAGATTTTATTTTTGTCTTTGCGCGAGTATTACTATATGAACACAAGCGTGTTACTGTATAGAAAAATATATATTACTATATGAAAAAAAAATATGTTACTATATGAAAAAAAATATGTTACTATATGAACACAAACATGTTACTGTATAGAGAAAGTTGTGTTACTATATGGAAAAAAATGTGTTATTATATGAATACAAACGTGTTACTGTACAGAGAAATATGTGTTATTATGTGAACAAATTAGAAACATGATAAAATTTGTGAATTAATTTCAGTTTTTTAGAAAAATGTGCAACTGATAACAAAGATGATCCAAACAGCAACACACTTCAATTTGATGTTGTTGATAAACTTTATTATTGTTTTGATAAGATCTGTAGCAATTATTTGACAATTTTTTTTAAAAAAAAACATTCATATCTTCTCTTTTTTCTTTTTGTATCTTTGTGTGTTTCTTTCAATTGATTTTTTCGTTGAACTCCGTTGTTGTTTTCGTCGAAATTCTCTGTTGAATCGCCTCCTGATCGCCGTCGTCTCTGTGCTAGTGGTTGTCGTTTTTTTTTTATCGATAAATGTTACTTTGTTAGTTGTTAGTTCAACAAGCACCCAAACACTCCAAAAATTTCTCCAAGTCACCTTATAACTCCATATAATTCGTTCCCAAAGGGAATCGAACCTGAGTCTCCTACTAAAGTGAGGAACCCGATGGCCAGGTAGGCTAAACCACCTGGTTCTACGCTGGTGGTTGTCATCGGCCCTAATTTGCGCAAATCTGCGTATTTTCTTATTTTGACCCGAATCCATATAGATGACCCGTAAATTTTAAATTTTTCTATTTTTAACTAATATTAAACCGGGCAATATTTCATAAGAGTCTAGCTTATACATTTAGGGCTGGTTGGTGTCCCTTATAAGGGCCATATTAAATTATCAAATTATTGATAATTAAATTTTAATATGGAATTTCTACAAATAGGTTCAAAAACTAATTTAAAATTGCAAATATGTTTATTGTGCAAATATTTTTGTGTTTCTGTGCAAATATATCTTGTGCTGTTGTGCAAATATTTTTTAACCTATTTGCAATTTTGAATTTTTTAAAAATCTATTTATAACTTGTCCTTTTAATATTAATCGGAACTCTAGCTCTCTCCATCGCTGTGCTTCTTGACGACGTCGACTGAGGGTGGGTTTAAATTTTAGTTATCAAATTAATGATAGCCAAATGTTAATATTAAAAGGGTAAACATGATATTTTCATATCTTATTTTAAATTATCTCACTCCACCAATCAATATATTAAAATAATACATGTTTTAAGTATATCATACCAATCATTCATAATAAATTACTTATTTCACTTTTCTCATACTAAAATAATTTTCATATTACTAATACCCCTTATCTAATCTCTACTACCAATCACACCCTTAACAAAATAATTTTATTAGCTTTAAAATAAAAAAACTAGTAAAAACAATGAAGATATGTTATTCCATGAAGATTCATTTCCAAGAGATATTTCATCAAACATATTTAAAGCAGTAGTGGAACCAGGATTTTAAATTTGGGGTACGAAAAATAATGATAATTGTGAGAGAAAAAATATTGAGAGTACATAATAATATTTTTTTATTTTACCTAAAGAAATTTAGAAAAAAAAAATATTTTTTGGGGTACAGCTATACCCCTTGTATATAGCTAGATCCGCTCGTGCTTTAAAGTATGAGCAAAACATTCCCGTCTATCATACGTATATCAAAGGTACAAAAGGTGTGTCACACGTTTGGTTGACAATTTGATGTATGATTAATCGATTCATGGAACGAAAATCGAAAAAAACAAGAAGATATAATTATTTGGAAAGAGAAGGGAATACATGACAACCAAAATGAGACAAAAAAGATAATGAAGAATTTTTTAATATATATTATAACATAGTTTAACATGCGTCATAGTATTTTCAAGTGTTTGTATTGAGAAGTAATTCATGTGATAAGTTAAAATTTTACAATTATATCCCATTTACTTTTTTTTAAATAAAAATGAATATTTTTGTCAATTAACTTGATATTAAGTGGATGATTATTTTAATACCTTATAAAGGATGAGATCCATTTTCACTCAAAAATAGAAAAACCTATATTAGTCTTTCATATTTTTGCGGGTCATATGTATTACAGATTACAATAACAAACACTTGAATTTTAGAGATAACAAATTATATCCCTAGTAATCACTCAAAACAAACATGTCCTTGAGATATTAAAATTATCATCCACTTATTACCAAGTTAATTCAAAAATATCCCTTTTTTATTTAAAAAAAATAGTAAATAGGGGTATAATTGTAAAATTTCAAATCACATGAATTAATTCACAATACAAACACTTAAAAATATTATGACTCATATTAAACTATGTTGTAATATATATTAACAAACATTTGATTTGTATGATTTAGTAAAACATATCAAACATAAAGAGTCAAGCGTATCACATATTTCAGTATCACTCAAAATTTAATACCCAAAACAAATCGTTCCTTAATTTATTATTTCATCCCATATAATCCTATCAATTCGGATTGATCCCTTCAGTTAAGATTTTAACATTGATTTTAACATTTACACAATACAGCTAATGCACCATCTCATACTCATTGTAATATTTGCCAAAAAAGTTCATCTCATACTTGTTGCATCATTTCCTTAAATAGTAATAAAAGAATTTTTTTACTTTTATATCTACCCCTCAAACACTACAATATTACACAACATGTCACTAGTTTTTCTACACTAACCCAATTTCATAATATTAAATAATTCTCTTTTTAAGTTGAAAATATTACCCTATCCCCATAAAATACCATAACATATATTATTAAACAACACTTACATTAAAATTTGTGTTAAAAAATACATGTCACAACGAGCATAGAACAGAAATAGTACTCTCCAATTGAATCTTGAATCTAACTACCTATTCTCATATCACATCATCTTATAAGTTATAACACAAACAAGATCAGCTTCCAAAATTTAAACAAAAACAAAAAAGATAAACAATAATAATAAAAAAGTAAGCGTGTCTGGTGAGTATAATGGACAACATCAAAAACTTTTTTCCCATAGAATTTGATCGTTCATGTGCCACTGACCAGACAACTGTACGAATGGGTTCTACTCAACAAACTTCCATTTTTTCAATAGAATAAGCAAAACCACAAGAGATTAGAAGAAGACAATATATATGAGTTATAAAATTGCATTGTTTGCACAAGTTGATGAACCATAAGGAAGAAGCCGCATTCTTCAGTGTTGACACCAGATTTTATCAGGAAATAGCTCGATGCAGATTTCGCGCAGGTTTCGTTTACAGCATTTCTTGTGATCGCCTTACGCAACGACTAACTTTCCTCTTGAACTCGTCTTTATGTTCTCTCCATTCTTTCTGCAGAAATCAACCATAAAACACAAGTTGAAGATTCACATCCAATTGATAAACCGACTTCTAGCAATAATAGTCTTGCAAAATTCGGATTTAATTGATGAACTTGTTTTTACTTTTTAATCACTAACAAAGAGAAAATTCATAACGAACAGCCAGAGCATTTGATGTTGGTTTTAGCACATAATTAGAAATCGAGCATAATATCAATTCGAACTTTGCAAGTCAAATGTACGCAAAAAAAATCTTCACCAAGAATATTTAGCTTATAAGGAGTTGCTCTTATTTATGACCACCACATCTAAAATATCATTATATGAATTAGTTGTAGGAAATAACCTCAATTGTAAAATTTTAAGTATCAATAACTTGAAAAATCAGAACAATCTAATGCACTTACAGCAGCATCAATATTAGCAGGAGATTCATCATTAGGGCTCGAAAGCATCGATATGATGCTAAGAACTATACTCTCCACCTGAAAAACCAAAAAAAAAAAAAAAAAGGATGGACATAAAAATACATTTACAGAGAGAGGCCACTGCCAATGATGAATTTGCAGATAAAGAGGAGATTTAAGGAAGAGACTCTACTACACTGAGAAGATAAATCAATACGAACACATAACAAACTTGCTATGAATTCCGAAAAAAAAGGGTAAGAGAAACAAAAAATTATGTCGAGTGGCAAAGAGTTGATCAACGAACATGCCTTCAGAACAGATTCTTGCAACACAATCCGAGCTTTAATATAAAGGGTGATAAAATGAAATGATCTCAAATAAATTTTAAGCAGCAGTGACACAGCTGTAAGTTCCATGTACATAAAATATTTCATCAAGAAAAATGAGTCAGGTTTCTACATTGATAAGATTTTTATAGCTCATCAAAATATCAAATATAGTTTATGACAGATGTACCCTTATCCGGTGAAAAATCCTAAACCGACAGAATGGACCCTGTGGAGAAAAATGATACGATCAAGCAGGGTAGTTAAAAGCACTAGCCCGAGTGCTTAACCGCAAAAACCGAAGTGAAGAAACCCTCCACAACTTTCATCCTTTCCAGTACCCAGGCACAGTGAAGACAGTGAAGAACTTACTTTCTGCATTTTTCTAAAGCGTGACGCTGTGGCTTTACCCGCTTTGATGATAATCAGTCTGGGCTAGTATTTTCTTTTTCATTTCTGGGCTTATCCCAAAACTAATTTTAAAAGCTCATTCAACTAATGAAGCACTTAATCCAAAATTTAAACCCCAAACGGCAGAACCAATTAAGTTAAAGATCAACAATAAGATGAATTAGGGCAAGTCTTATCAGCACGTGAAACTAATTCTTCCTCCTTAGGAAAAGGTAATCAAAATTCTTCTCAGGCTCTATGATTCTAAACGCTCTAGAACTAGAAGACAGAATTTCTCGTTATATGATCTTATTTTATGTTATCATGTCTTTTTCATATGAGAATAATATATATATATATATATATATATTTTTTTTTTTAAACACTCTTTTTGCGCTTTGAGTGCACTTTTCGCTTTTGACTACCTTGCCATCAAGTATGTCAAAGTACAAGAAAGAAAATTTATCAAAAATGCCAATAGAAAGGACTTTTCAGATATTCGTAACACGAGAAATACCAAACTCCACGTAAGTTTTCAAGCAGGGCTTTCACCAGATAGTAAAAAGTTATGGTGATGGTATTCAATATGGCTAAATTACATGATAAATAAGGTTTGAGAGAGGTAAACGTACTATATGCAAAAGAATTCTGAGACAGTATACTGAAACTTAAAAACAAAAAAAAAAACCTGGTATTAAATGGAAGGTGAAAAACAAGCTTATTCATGATCATACCGTGTGGACAGGTGACCATCGCTCACTAGCAAGCTCATAGCCATTTGGATCGTCACCTGGGTCATGAAGAATTGAAATGCAAACCTTCCCATCGACGTAAACTGCATTTTACATAATTCTCAAATCAATCAATGATAAAAAAATGAACCTATCAGGCAACCAGAGCATTATTTTAAGAGAAGAGTATAAACCATTAGGATGCCACATCTCTGAAGTGAATCTCACTGTTGGAGGTTTGTTGGGGTAATCGGGAGGGAAACTCATAATAGCATTGAAGAAACCACCTTCACTGCATCCAAGATATTTATAGAATTATGAAATCAATACTCAAAACAGTGCATTATGTTTTCAACCACTAAGCAACATATGGACATAAAAACAGTAAGACGAAAACTACATGAATCACTTCTAGATTCACTATTGGGATTAAATACTTGAAAAAGAAAAGGATTCTTGCATGTCCAAGTTAGTTTTGCAAATTATCCCTGGATTCATCAATGCTACTCCATAGCCACCTCACAATTCCTAAATTATAGCAAATGATAATTAACTCCAATCTTAGACATTCTTTCACATACAAAAATTTCTAATAATTTTAGATATGATTGGATTTTTTTTTTCAACACTTATATTCCTTTTAGTGCAATTATTTAATATTCATTCGTGTACTTGGCATTAACAATATGATAATTCCAATGGGCCAGCAACAATATCATAATTCTACTCATATGACACAAACTCTGTAATCTAAAGACTAAGAGAGTTATTGACAACCACATTATCACTATAAGAAACTTGTTTAACGTTTATTAAGTATTTTAAACATAGTGTTGGATGTACCACAAATGCCCATCTATCTAATTTGATAATTCCTGTATAAAGGTTCAGCATGTTATTTCTATACAAACCATCTAATTTGAAAATCAACCCTAACCAAGCACTAATTACTAATGACAAAATCTTGATCACTTGACAGAAAAAGCACAGAGGGAACAATGTTGATATACCTCTAAGAGGATGTCATCACTCATCATAACGTCATCTAGAAAATAATAAACTTGATTATAGACTTTTTAAACAGTATGTTACAACAGTGCATACGCGCTCTATCAGTGGAACAATATAGAATTTATTCACCAATGAGATAAAGCAACATGTATGGTGGGATAGGGTTAGGGTTAGACTGATATCATGTAGGGATTCGTGTAATCACCTTGATTAGGCCTTATAAATAGAGATTACAGGATTATAACAAATAATTACAGATATGGAAATATATCCTTAACAAAATATTCTAGAATAATCTAGACTAATTATTGCTAATAAACATGCCAATGCTCAGCTCATAACATGAGTAACTCTAAATTCATCTATAATTAATAATACTCATAAACCTTTTAAACCACAAGAAAAACTTTACACCAAATAAGTATATTTCTTAGAGTCAAAGTATCCAAGTGCCAATCTTTTTAATCAGACAATTTCTGTTTAGATGCATCAGACATTAGGTATACAAAACAAACCATCTTACTAAACCTCTTACTACTCTTATAATTATCATGTCCCATTTTTTATTGCTCAAAATCAAAAGATGGACGTATTATTTTTGCTTTCCCAGCCCAAAATAGCAAAAAAGCAACAATGCCCTCCCAAACTAAACCTTTACAAACATCTCTTATTTTGTACTCATGCCACTCAATTAACCCCTTTCAATAAAGTTGAAAATACCCGTTTACCCTTCACTTTATACCTTTTAATACTAATAAACAATTATTTTCTTAATACTTGTGTCATTTCTCTTTGAGCAATCAAACTTGGGACGGAGGGAGTATTATACTCCGTCAATGACGGAATATATGTTCACCTATCATAGCAAGCAATGAGGACCCATGCTGATGGTTGTCTTTAAGAGGATATAAACGTAAAGATAAATAATATAGAGTTAAGTTCAAACCTTTACTAGTTTAATTCATTGCAAGTTCAGATGTTCCAAACAAATAAATATAGAACACCTTGTAGTAACCACATAAAAAGGTCTCAAGAAGAAAGGGTTTAACTTCTAACAACCACATAAAAAAGGGTTTTCAGAGTTGTGCTCGCCATTCAGTGCAAGTCTCTTTGCACCTAAACCTAATTTCCTGTACTACCAAGCACAGGAACACAGACTCTAGTCAAAATTTGTGCAGCCACGCGAGCAATTTGGATTGCTCGATTCAGCAAAAGCTCCTCTTTCAATACAAATTAAATCAACCCCCAGCATTCGCACAATCAGCAACATCAATAGATAAGATAAGGTTAAAGAATCCAAAATCAGATTCAGAAAACCCTTCGGTTCCAAACAAACATAACCGATATCACCAGCATTCACACTATAAATAACATAAAGAACAAAATAAATACATATAAAACTACAGCATCCAAGATCATAAACATAAGCAAACGTAATCTCTTACAGGCAAACCCAAAACACACAAAATAACAGATTACAATCAAATATCATAATCCAATTAAAACTCATCTCAATTAAGTGAACATAAAATTCCCAACTCCACAAAAGATGACAAGAGGAAACACTAACAATAGAGTGTCCGGAGGCCCAATTATTGTAACACTCCATTCAAACAAATTGGTATCGTCCAATAAACCGGCCGAAAATCCATCCACGGGGTTCTTGCACAGATCTGCATATAACAACAACAGATCATTAAAACCCACAAGATTTATCACAAACCCTAAAAGGATAAAAACCCATTCACCGACAGAAATTGCAAATTACTAAGAATTCAATAGCAATACCCTTGAGCTGCTTTTGAAGGAGAAGACTAGCTTGCGAGCCTGCCATCGAAAAGAGAAAAAATCTGGATTCTAGAGGCACCGAAGACGAAGGAAATTGTAGAGATTGGGAAAAATATAATATACAGCCTATATATATATATATGAGGAGGTAGCAAAGAAAAGAACTGTGTTTAAAGTGCTATTATTAGTCGGTGTTTTCACGCTCGCCCTCCGCCTCTCTCTCTCTTCTCTCTCTCCGCCTCTCTCTTTCAATTCCCTCTCTTTTTATAGTTCTACGCCTATTGGGCTTCTTTTTTTTCTTGATCAATTATGGTATATATATCAAGATTTTGCATTGGTTCTAAAAAAACATTAAATTAAATACGAATATATGTTTATAGTTTCATACCATAATTTACTTATGACACAAAATTGATCTTGAAAGAATTTTCAATTTAGGAAACTTTAATGGCTATTTAAGTATGGGCAATGAATGAATTGTTTTTGTGTAGTATATAGCAAATGACCCAAGTTAGGGAGTTTTGTATGTATAGCATTTAAGTGCATTTTTAAATATGATCTAAAAACAGAAAATTCCAAAAATTTTGCGGGTCAAAATTCAAAATGGGTTAAAACAGATTTTATGCGCAATAAATCATAGATCGCGATAGAGAACAAACAACGCATAAACGCCGGTGATTAAGAGGCGATTCTACAGCGAACTGCAGCGAAACAACAACATAATTCAATGACGATATCAAATTGAAGAAAACACGCAAAAAACAAAAAAAAAAAAAAGAGAGAGAGAGAGAGAGAAAAAATATGGATGATTTTTTAAAAAAATTGACAGATAATTAGGTGTTGGATGATTCGATTGATGAAAACAATAGTGGAGAAAACTTAAACAATGATGAATACAAAGTTTATGCAAACTTTTGATGAAAAATTTATGTTTCTGTTTAAACTAGAATTAATATAGCAGTTGTTACTTTGTTTCTGGTTTATTCATATAGTAACACATCAATCTCCTTACAATAACATATTTGTGTTCATATAGTAACACATTTTTTCTACACAAAATAACTCGCACAAAGACAACATTAAAATCGCTCTTCAGGTGTGTTACTACGAGGTTAAACATGTGTTATTGTAAAAATGAATATGTGATACTATAAGAGCAAGTATGTGTTACTAATTCTTAAAGGAATAAAATATTTATTCATGTGTTGTACTGATTTTATCATATTGTATCACATTTTTTTTCATACAGTAACACGTCTTTGACCTTATAGTAACACAACCTGACAGAAATTTTATATTTACCTTTGCGCGAGTTTAGTACACATATTTATCCTTATAGTAACACATATAAAATTGCACTCTATTGATGAAAATTAAGTTGTCAAAAATAAAGACCTATTTGATCCACTCATATAAGATTAGAGACTTATTTGATTATTTTTTTCATTTTTATTTTTGCATTTGCACGAGTATTTTAGACAAATTTGAATTATTTATTTTATAATAACACATATTTAACCTAATAGTAACACCCCTAAGAGGACCTATGATTTTTTTTGGATCCTAGCGCGAGTTTTTTTTGAAATACACGGATCTTAGATCCATAAAATATTGTATATGAGAATTTGTCTTATATATTATTCATTTTGTTATGATTTAAATTGTTCAAAATCAAATGATACAAATTTTAATAAGGTAAAATCTTATGTGTTTCGTATACACAGTAAGTTTACGATGTTTTACTGATATTGTTGGTTAAATATTTGATACTTTAATTGTTATTTTTCAATTCATCAAATTTTTTAATACTCTTTTTCAAATATGATATCATTAACCCTAATTTTTATACTTCTAATAAGATTCTTTATACTTTTGATCAAATATTTGATACTGTAACTTTTTCAAAAGTGATAACATCGTAAACTTACTGTGTATACGAAACACAAGAGACCTACTTTTTTAATAAACATATTGTTTATTAGTATTAGAAAGTGTAAAGTGAATGGTAAAATAGTGTTTTCAACTTTATTTGAATGAATAGTGGTGGAAAGAGATTCAGTTATAGTGGAGAATTGAGTGGTATGAGAATACAAAATTGTAACATCTATTTTTTTATTTAGAACAATCTAAATTGTAACGGAAGAAGTATTAATTTTTTTGGTAAAAATAATTATAATTATTCGATAAAAATAAGTCATGTCGTTTTAAAATATCTTTGAATTACAAATTGTACTTAGATATACAAAAGCTTGCTTTGTTAACTCTGATTTGTAAAATATTTTCTTTTGATTTGTTTAGTTTTAATTGAGATAGAACTAATACTATAACATACAACATATGCTACCAGAAACAAAGAAGAATAGGTCTCCTGCTATATTTTAAGAAGTGGATGCGAATATTGACCGGACAATTTTGCGCTTTCATTCAAACCGGGTCCGATCGTTGTTAAGAGGGGTATATTCAATCCAGATTTTAAAAGATTTTATCAGACTTTTTAAAATCCATGGATTCTTTTGGATTTTGCTAATTTTGATGGATTGTTTTAAATCTATATAGAATTTAGCCGATTCCATTAGATTGTTTCTATAGACTTTATAAAGTCTATAAATTCTCCTCACATAAAATGTCTATTTTAAAATACATGATATAATAAATACAAATTGAAATAAAAAGATCTTATGTAATGATCCAAACTTACATTGTAGAGGTTGACATCCTATAATGATTTTATTAATTTTTTAGAATATGTAAAGAAGATTGTAGAGAACGTCTCGTAATTGTTGGAAAAAAAAATCTCCATCAATCATTTAGGAGTTGGGTTAGTATAAATAGGAGAAGTGTTTGTATTATAAAAAATTCAGAAATTATAAATACACAAATTGTAAATAAATATTCATTCTTTCAAAAAAAAATTAATTTAAAAAAAAATTGAAATATTTTTTAATTAATTTTGCTGCTAGATTCAAACTTTTTTTCCACCTCAAAAACTTCGCCCTACCCTTTGCCACGCGTGAGGGTATGTTGTCAAGTTTATTTAAAATTTAAAATATATTTTTAATAAATATAATATAGATTTATACAACACGAGACATGTGCGCACATGTGCAAGCAACTAACCGCTTGGGCTAAGCACTATTTTGTTAACAAACACGCTTTTGGTAATATCTATACGACTTGAGCGCGCCCATAATTCAACATTTCTTCCCTACGCACCAACCTCGACCCGAGCGCGCCCACAATTCAACATTTCAAAATGTGATAAGGTACAATTTGGACCCTAAACTATTTTTTTGTACAAATTGGACCTTGAACTAATATCTCAGGTACAAATTGGACCCAAACTATTTTTTTAACAAATAAACACTTTTACTTTTAAAATTGAACAAATAAGCCCTTCAACTAATAAAATAAAATATGGAGACCCTTTTATTAAATGAATTGACATAGAACATTATTATATTAGTGGATAAATTGACAAAAAAATTAAAAATATTATGATAAATTCTAAAAAATGAGTGAAACATCAACAACACTTTTTTTTTTTTAATAATGGACTCATATTTTTTTAATATACAATATAATGTTAAACTATAAAAAAATTATTTATCAATAAAAACTATAGTAAATTCTAAATTGGACCTTGAACTAGCATTTTGAGTACAATTTTTTTTTTTTTACAAATAAATACTTTAACTTTTAAAATGAAATACATATGTTCTTCAACTAATAAAATGAGACATGAAGGTCCCTTTAATTATAGTTTTAAAACAATAAAAGTATATATATAAATTGTAAACGTAATAGTCTCGTATTTTAAAAAATAATTTCTTTATTATTTTTACGAATTTTAATATTATGATTTTTTTAATTTTAATTTTATTTTTAATTCATTATATTAAATTAGTTATCTTCTTTTTTATTACTAGTTTAACATTATATTGTATATTAAAAAAATATGAGTCAATATTAAAAAAAGTGTTGTTGATGTTTCACTTATTTTTTAAAATTTATCATAATGTTTTTATTTTTTTTGTCAATTTATCCACTAATATAATAATATTTCAAAATTCCATTGGGTATCAACATTTTAAAAAACTACATTGGTATGGGCACGCTCAAGTCGTATAGATACTACCAAAAGCGTGTTTGTTAACAAAATAGTGCTTAGCCCAAGCGATTAGTTGCTTGCACATGTGCGCGAAAAACAAAGTCAGCCAAACTTAAAGGATAAAAATCTCCATTTTCCCTAAAAAAATACCACTATTATCTCCCATATTAATATTACTATATTGATATACACAAAATAAAGTAATGTTCTCTTTTTTGTATCTTGTTATAAGTCTCCCATATTAATATTACTATATTGATATATACAAAATAAAGTAATATTTTTTTATATAATATTTACACTTATTAACATGATGTAAGCCGAACAAAGAAATTAAATAAAAAACACATCATTACAATGCATTCGTCAATATTATAGAAATCGGAGAAAACCAGAGAAAATTAATTTAGCAAGATTTAGAAAAAAAAAATTTAGACGAAGTGGTATAACTCAAGTGGTTAGAGCTCCACTACCTATGATCCAAAGTTCATGGGTTTAAATCACCATTTGCCCGATATGATGTTATAATTATAAAATACTATAATTAAATATAAATATTATTAGATCATTTTCATATTTTTCACTTTTAATAGTATATTTGATGAAAAAATATATATTTATTTAGAGTTGTATTTTATTTTTCAAATATAGATTATAATAGTAATGGTGCGAAAATACATATGTACACATATATATTGACATAATAAAAATTTAACTACTCCCTCCGTCCAGTGATTACTTTCACACTTTCTTTTTTCGCCCGTCCCAAAATTTCTTTTACATCCTTAAAATGGAATACCCTCCATAAACTACACCCCCACAATATCATTTATATTTCAAAAATGTCACTCATGATTTATTCTACTTTATTCTCTCTTCTACATTTTATCTCATTCGACCACCCAAAATACCCTTGCACTTTATTCACTTTCCTACACTAAATTGAATTTTCTTAATAATTGTGCCTTCACATGTGAAAATCATCACGGGATGGAGGTAGTATTATTCTTTCACAATTTTTCAAAAGATAACATACATGGTGCACTACAAGAAAGGTGACTTTTAATTAGAAAAATATTAATGAGAGGATGTATATCTCTCACTAATTGTCATTTCTAACATAACTTTAATGAGAGTATAAAAATACTCTAGTAAAATGTCATATTTTATCTCTACAAAAAAGTGTACCCTCACTAAAAGTAATAAATATAAGTAACTTACCCAAGTAACTTTTATAAAACTAATACTCTTTTTTTTTTATTATTCTAAATAAAAAATATTTATTATGTTAATTTATATTATATCATAAATAAACTATAATAATCTAACTGAAATTCGTATTTGAAATTCTTCAATCAAAATTCTTCACTTCCTATCTATCGAAACGCTCTATCCGAAAATTTCAATCCAATCTACTCTATTCGGAAATCTTCAATCCAATCGCTTCTATCCGAAAGTCTTCAATCCAACTCCGATGAGATTCCACTTAGCGCGAATGTGAGAATGTGAAAATGGTTTTCTCTTTTGTACGTGTCAAAGAAAGTTGTGATTAGTCTGTCTCTTTTTCTTTTTTTCTCGTTATCGTATTTCTCAGAGATCAACGTCTTTGCTCTCTCACTCGCCATCTCCATTTGTAGATTAGGCTCTCTCATCAATTACTTGTAGAGATCTGGACTTCACCGCTAATTTGACGACTCGCGATTAGGATTTTCTCTTCCACGTACTCTGAATCGGAGTTTTGGAGTAGATATTGACTCCAATTAGGTAAATCTGCCCGCTCTCTCACCATCGAACATGTATTCTCTGTTTTCTATTTTCCTCATTTTTTTAAAAAAAATTATTTGAATACTGATCTCGTTTCCTTTAATTTACATGTTTTGTCTGTTTGGGGTTCGAACAATAATTTGCTTTCTCTAAGATTAGATTCATGTTTCATTTTTGTGACCAAGTATTGGTAGTAATCGTATGATTATTTCAATTAAATCTAAATTTATTTAGTTAGCGAAATTTCTCAATTGATGTTGTCCTTATTCCGATCTGTGCTCTGTATTCAGAAGTTGTTGAGTTCGATAAATTTACTGTTATGAGACGTTGTTCGTTGCCTTCCAGAGATCTCAGGCTTTTGGATCCTTTATTTATCTATCCATTCTCAATATTAGGTCGTGAAAAGGCTATTGTTGTTAGTCTTGAACAGATTAGGTGTATAATCACGGTGATGATGAGGTTATATTGAAGAACTCTTTGGACACTTCATTACAAAGACAAATCTGAATTGTGCAAGCGTCTAGAGATGTCAAGAGACCATTATGGTAAGATAATGAAGTTACACATGTTCGGGAATTTGATATCTTATCAAGTAGAAGATAACACTTGACAATATATGCCTTATTCAGTAATATAGGTTGTGTGAAACTGCTAAAGTTTTCTGAATCAATATTATGGTGTTTTTGTCAAAGGCTAGCATAAGAGTTGGACGCTATGTGTCGAACTCCATAAAGAGTCTTTCATTGGTGGTATTGCTTTAAAATCTTTAACAAAATTTTAATTTTTTTAATTGTTGGCTTTCAAGATTCGATAATCCCCTTTACCATGAAATGCATTTTGAGACAAACATCATGGAGATAGAATTGGTATTTGGTTAATTTTCTCGATAGAGAAAAAGAAAAACCAATCTCTAAGTTAACTATTTCCTCTGGGTGAGTATTAGTGTTCTTGAGGTATAAAACTTTTGTTATTGTTTATCTTGCAAATAGCATTTCCAACGACTTCCAATAGTTAGATTATGCTAGATAGTTCCCCAGTTTTCTTTGTAGTGTAATAAGTTTTTTCATCTTTTGAGTGAATTATCGGTCTCACCGATGATTGCTATGTGGTTGAGATGATCTACCTTTCGAGTTTAGGGCATTGGAGCTTGCTTTGGAACTTACCCGTATGTCTCTCGATACGCAGGTATGCAAGTCTAGTTTGGTGTAATTAGGGACACTTCTTTTCACCTACAGTAAATGATTGGGGCGATCTTTTCGTTAAAGTAGAACAACACGTGTTCTTCATTTTAATATATGCTGCATTTTGCCTTAATACCTTTTCTTCCATCCGAAAGTTTTAGCTCTGTCATCATTATACGAACTTTGGATTTAGTAGGTAAAGGAATTAGAATTGGACATATATCCCGTGCTCTTTAAATTGGCATCATCAATAGCACTCTCAATTTAGAGCGTGTACGTAGATTCAAAGGGCAACTTCTTGGGTTGACTCGAGAAAGTACAAAAGGTAAGAATAAATTGTATTTGCTTTCAAGTCCAACAAACACATTATACTATTAATAATATTTTTCATGTTCTTGAATTTTATGTTTGTGATGAAATAGAACATCTGATGAATGATGATGGAGATATGGCAGAGATGTATTTAACCGAGAAGAAAGAAAGAAGGGACAACTCAACCAACAGTGATTTATGTGATCAAAACAATACTTCAGAAGATGTCAAGAATGTATCTAAATCTGCACCTGTTTCGCCTGTGGCGTCATGTAGTGGAGTTCAGAAATTGCAGAGAGCTTTCAGCACTATGAGTTCCAGTAAGCATGGAAGCTTCTTGAGTTCATCTGGTGGTGGAGAAAACATCGATCAACTCGAAATGTTACTCGAAGCATACTTTGTCGTCATAGACAACACACACACTCAACAAATTGCTATCAGTAAGAAAAACATTTACAATAAGCACATTTTACTGTATTTTATTGCTGCATCAAATACATTTGTTTACGATTCATTTTTCATGACCTGAAGCTTAAAGAGTATATAGACGATACAGAGGATTTGATCAACATAAAGCTGGTAAGGACCAATGATTAATAAATTACGTCTCATATATCTAGTAATGTATCATGTTCAATGTTCACATTACCTTTTCATTCTAACAGGGAAATGTTCAGAATCAATGATTTGTGCTTCTTATTTGCCACGTTTGGCCACCGTATTTTTTTTTTTTTTTGGTATGAACTTTGAAGACACCATTTTTGACCACGGATCTCTATTTAATTGGGTGCTCATCATTTCTGGAGTATTTTGTGGTATGTTATACATGTCCTTTTTGATGTATTTCAAGCACAAAAAAGTCCTCCCGTTGTAGTGGATATATATTTTTCCAGGATCGATTGATTTGAAATTGACATTTCACATTTGGTTATTAAATAGAATATACTTGAAACCAAGTAACCAACCAAAAATGAGTTCATCTTTTACTTTGAAATGGTCCTTTTACCTATACATGTAAACTATACACTCTTCTCGTATCAATGTGAACTCGAAGTTATACATTTCAATTTCAATCTATTCTAAGATTGAAGTTTGAACATGATTTCCTCCTCTCAACTATCTCGCTTTATCGAAGCATATCCGACTCATCACCTGCCTTCATCTTCACTCATTAAATCCTCGTTGTAAATAAAGCTCGTCTCTCTTTGCTTATCCCGAACTGATTTTTGAACCAAAGTCTTTGATCTATATTCTCCGCCTTCCTTTTTGTATCTATCACCTTATGCGTAATCCCATTGTTACCCTTATATGTGGAAGCATCTTCTTGTAATTTATCATGTGCAAGAACATATACATGTTGGACTTTGGTGAGTAGATGAGGATTTGTTTTTTTTTGTAAGAATATCTCCTTCCAGAGATCATGTTTTGACTGTTACCAAGCTCGATTTCTAGCTCCTTAATGCGCGCTTCTAGCCTAGATTTTATAAAATCTTGGTGGAATAGATGAAATGATAGGTGTTTAATTTCTCTTTGTATCTTTCTTCTGAATTTAAATGTGTTTGGTTGGAATGAATAAAGGTATATTCATCAATAACTTGATGTTATGCTAACCATAGATAAATCGATTTAGTGTTATAATTAATGCATCAATTGATGTAATTTTACTAATTTTGTCAAACTTGTGTTTGATGTTTACATTCCTCTCATTTTGGATTATAGGAAAACTAAAGGAGGGCAGAAAATAATGTTGTCATAAGGAAGATAAAGGTAACATACTAAACACAATTGATATATTTTTTAGTGTAAATTAAATTTTGTTTTAAGTTTCTCAACATAACCTTTTTTTTATCATTTTATTTTACAGGTGACAATTAATGCATTGGTGAAAAATAGTATACCAAATAGTTAACTATTTCGTTTAGTTTTTGGCAAACAATTCTGGAATATTTTGTAATTTTGGAATGGTTAATTCTAGAGACTAGCTTGTATGTCAATTGATTTTGATTTTTCGTATTTAGCTTGTTTGAAAATATTATCGCAATAAATATATTCTTCTTTTAGTAATGTCCATAAAAATGAGGATGTCAATTATTGATGGCATGATAAATTTAGTATATCATATAGTGACGGACAAAATCTAGATATAATGACAGGATTTTTATCACTAAATTATATCGTTTAGTGATGGGAGATTTGAATTTTAATGAGAGTATATGTTGTAATTAAATGTACTATACAATGAGAGTCAAACGATGTATTAGTGACGGGATTTTTTTAACACTAATGCTCTTTTTAGTGATGGTAAACTTACTCTAACTAAATAATTATTAGTGACGGGACGCTATCCAGTCACCATTGACTTTTAACTAGAGAAGCAGTAATGAGAGGCGATGACGGGCAATTTCCCGTCACTAAAAGTTATTAGTGATGGTATTTTAACTTTTAGCCACAGTTTTTACTCTCATTAAAAGTGTTTTTTCTTGTAGTGGTGTGAAATAATATTGACAATATTTTTTGAAAAAATTACTATTAGATACAATCCCTAAGACAAAATAACTCTTAGGTACAATAGATTCAAAAAATTACTATCAACTACAATTCATTCCTATTATACCCCTGATTTCACTTTTTTGTATTAAAATAAAAATCCAGCGTACCTAAAAAAAAACCTACCCATTTCCCTATTTCACTTTGTTTGCGCTACTTTTTTTTTCAAGAAAAGGGAGTGCAACAATCGGCGACGGCGATGGTCCGGAGAGAGAGCCCAGGCGACGAAGACAAAGTCTCGAGATCGGTGCTCGTCCACCGACGAAGACAAAGACCCGAGATCGGCGTAAACCACCGATGAAGGCCACGATGTGATGCCCGAGATGGGCGCTCAAAATGTAACAATGCGATGCCCGAGATCGGAGAGAGAATTTTTTTGTGGAGATCGAAGAGATCGGCGCCGATCGCATACCTGGTAAAATTACCTTCAAGGAATCTAAGACTCTTACTGCTGGGGAGACTCCCACCGTAGTAGACACAAGTATTCATTATGAATGGTGTGAGTACTTGTTATGTGGCTTTAATGTTGAGAGTAAATTACAAAAAGCGACCAAATTCCTGAAAAAGGTCAAATTTAGCGGTAAATTGAGTTTTTATGGTTTTGTGTTGTATTTTTCTTTAATTTTTTGTTCTGCGAATTTGTCAAGGTTGCAGTGTTTGATTTGTAGTATTTTAGTTTAAGTCTTGAATTTTTAATTCTTTTGATGATTTTCTTGTTCTTGTGTTTTTCTTACTGGATATTGTTGTATACAACGACAATGATAATGTGCAGATTTTTGCACATGTGCAACAACATTTGCACATTTACAATAGTAGTTTACATATTCCAATTCAACATTTCTATTTTTTTTTTCTACAACAACATTTGCATATGTGCAGAATTTTTTTTGTGGGAATAATTCTGGAACTATATTTTTTATTGTTGTGTGATGATTTTTGCATTTTTTTGAATTTTGAATCAAAATATAACGAAAAAAAAAAAACGGTGACAAATTGAGACCTAAACAAAAAACTGAAAATGGAAGAAAGAAAAAAAAATGAGGACAATGAAGTATTTCTTGGGAAGTGTTCGAAAACAATTCAAAATATTGTAGACTGCAGAAAATATTGTATTATTCAAAATTGGAAAGAGAAAAAAATTGACAGCAAAGTATTTCCTTGGGAATTGAAAAAATAATCTGCACATGCACAACACAAATAGAAGTAAGGGTAAAATTGGAAAAATCAATCAAAACATCGTACCTAGTAGTAATTAGAAAGCAATTGTACCTAGTAGTAATTTAGTGTTCAAAATTGTACCTAGTAGTAATTCACCCATATTTTTTTTATGGCATATTGACATTGCTAAAACAAATATCAAAATTAATCCCATTTTTTAACAAATAAAGTTGGATAGATAAGTTGATTGGTTCGACTGGTCATCGCTTTGTGCCGTTCTTTCCGCTTTTGAGCGTTTTGTGTAGGGATGGCAACGGGGCGGGGCTGGGACGGGTTTGGCCTGTCCCAGGACCTGCCCCGCTAGGATTTTTTTGGACCCGTTACCCGCCCCGTCCCGCACGGGTTTTGGACCCGCCCCGTGACCCGGTGGGTTTTTACCCGCCCTGTCCCGCCCCTTTTTTTTTTTTTTTTTAAAGTCTCTATTATGTACAAATATAAAAAATTCATCAACATTATTTTCAAAATATAACATATTCACGTGAAATATTGAAACTGCAACAAATAAAAATTAAAATACCATTAGTATCTTAAGTTCTTAACCATGCAACAAATCAAATACAAATATTTAAATTCAATCACACATCAAATAAAATATAAAACTTTTAAGTCATACATATTGTTCAAAGAAAAATAGCATAACAAAGTCATAACAAAATATTAAATATCTTATTTGGTGATACATTCTTCAAGTGTCAATCAACCCCGGTGTTGCATTCTTCGAGCTCATCTTCTTCCTCTTCAAGTATAGATTGTATAGTTGGATAATCGGATGATGAACCTACAAACATCAAAATGATATATTTAGAATGTAAAATTTAGAACATAAATGATACAAATTGAATATAAAATTACCTTTCTCCTCATTCCATAACCATCGACGACTACACATCAATGCCTCAATAGTAGTTGGATGAAGTCTACTACGATGAGGACTAACCGATCGTCCACTATTGCAAAAGCTGATTCAGATGCAACTGCAGAAACTGGAATAACCAAAATGTCTCTTGCCATTTTTTGTAAACTTGGATATTTCACTTTATTTGTTTTCCACCAATTAAGAATATCAAAAGTAGAAGTTCTTGGCAAGACATCTTCATCTAAATACATGTCCAATTCTAAGGTTTTTGACGATGAATTAGAAGATTTTGAACTTGCCACAAACTTATCATACATGGCTTATGTGTCACTGGAAATTGGATTAGCTATTGGACTAGAAATACTAGATGATGCACCAGTATCCAAAGGATTGCCACTCAAGTGCTCAATATGTGTCCTAGATTGGTAATCAGCCAACAAATCATAACAATTTTGTCGAATCTCATGAAACTTAAAATCGACATCTTCACCATAGATAAGATTTATATAAACTCAACCAATTTTCATCTTAAACCTAGGATCCAAAACATCAGCAACCCCCATCAAAACATGACAATCATTCCAATATTTATCAAATTTCACCACCATCTTTTCAGCCATATTTCTTACAACCAAGTTTGAACTCTTCAACCACTTACTATCTCCAATTTGATATCACAGATCTTTGTAAAGTAAAAGTTAGAAGTAGGATATTGAGTTTCAGAAAATATCTCAGTCACTTGATAAAATAACTTCAATTTTCCACACAATTCAAGTGCATCATCCCACTATTCATCAGTTGGTAGACTTTTATAATTTCTTTCACGCCAACTCAGTCTCTCAAAAACAGCTCTATACTTAATTACAGTCTCCAACATCAAATAAGTTGAATTCCAGCGAGTTTTAACATCAAGACACAACATCTTAAAACAGTCAACTTGCAATTGTGTTGCAGCTTCTTGAAATTTTTCTACTCTAGCAGGTGAAGCAATCCAATAAACCACACTCTCATGTACTTTACTAATTGCAACATTAATCACATCAAGACCATCTCTCACAATCAAATTTAATATATGAGCACAACATCACATATGAAACACCTTCCGATTTAGAAGTAAATTTTTCTTTGGAAGCTTACCTGGTATAGCATTAAGCATAACATCATTAGTTGAGCAATTATCATCAGTGATTGATGACACTTTCTGATCAATATTCCAATCCATGAATGACTGGACAAGAATATTAGCCATAGCCTCAGCCGTGTGTGGTGCAGGAACATATACAAACCTATATTGAATAAATAAAGATTAGACATATAATTTAGAAATATATATCAAATAATATAAAATTAGATAATTATAATATTTTATGCACCTCAGAATAATATTTTGAAGAATCCATGAATCATCAACGAAATATCCTGTAATTGCCATGAAACCTTTCTTACTATTGTATGTTGTCCACATATCGATTGTGATTGCAATTCGAGACTTCAGCTTGCCCAATAATTTGTAACACTTTGTCTTTTCAGCATTGTATACCTTCAAAATATCACTTTTAAGTGTATTTCTTGAGATCATGGTAAAACACGGCTGAAGACTTGCAGAATATCTTCGAAACCCGACATGGTCCACAATACTGAGAGGGTAATCGTGCAAAATAACCATACTAGCAAGTTCACGTCGAGAATCATCTTGGTTGAAGACTTCTGCTGTTAGTTCTTGACCACTAGTCTTACTGTTCATCATCAACACACTTTAACGAATATCCATTTTTCTAGGTCGCTTTTTGCAAGTTCTATCATAGTGCTTCTTCAAATGAGTTGTCCCATGAGTAGGTGGAGCTTTGAGATGGCTCTTGCAATAGTTACACTCTGGCATATTGAATTTGCTCTATCATTATTTTTGTGAAGTGATTTCATACATTTGATGTATGTTTTCTTTTCAAACCACTTGGAGTTTGAGAAACACTCTCACCCCCCAAAGTATCATTATTTTCACCACCATCCTCTTGACCTTCCCCAGATGTCATATTCATTGGTGAATCACTTTCTTGAGGAGTACTTGATGGGACAGAATTTGTATTAATAGACTCCATCTATTTTTAAAAACATAGATTAGTTAGCTCATAAGTCATAACAACTATTTTTTTTCAAAAGCTACTCTGAGTTACTAAGCAATTGAATAGTGAAATCACAAATCTTATTCTCAATTGGATTTGCCTCCAAAATACAATGACTAGAGATGAACAAAATATCCATCTATTATATTGTGTAATTCATGTATAAAAATTTTTGTAAATGATTTTTGTCACATTTCCTCTATCTGCAAACTTTCCCTTGTATTGTTTATTTCTCCAATCTGACACCATAACACCAAGCCATTCATATTTTATTAACTAATTAAGAATAACAAGCACACTGTACCTGTAAATCTGTTTTAAATGTCAAAGTAATACACAAAGACTTGTGTCAATTTATTAAGGGAAAAATGGGTTTAGCAAGATTACCTCAAGCTAATAAATAAAAATAAGCATCTTTCACAGAAGACATAGGAACAAATTAAAGGTTTAAATAACTGAAAAAAAAAAACCATTTAAAAATGTTTGTTTTCTAAATTCTTCAATTTGAAATCTCGATTAAAAAAATTTGTGTATGTAATGGAGCTTTTGGAGAAAAAAAGATAGATCCACAACCACAAGCCAATATTCATGTTGAGCGAGTAAATAAAAGAGGCCAATGCAATCCCCTTCACTCTCAAATCCATATACGTAACCAGAAAATAAAGAACAAAAGAAAAGGAAAATATTATGTACGGATGTACCTAGGCAGAAGCAGAACGCCTGGGTTGAGATGGGTGTCGTGGTGTGGGGAGGTAGACGGTGGACGGGGCGGCGCGTATACGGTAGACGACAGCAGCAGAATTTTGAAAGGTAGACGACGGCGGCGGAATTTTAAAAGTAATTCTTCTTTTGGAAAATGAATTAATGAAGTGAACTAAGGAGTGTGATTCGTGAAACTGAAACCTAGAACTAGAAGGTTGGAACATAAAATAAATAAATAATTAATATATATTATAATATATATAAATATGTACGGGGTGGGTCTATATAATACCAGGACCCATCCCAGACCCGGCAAGGACCCGTTTGATCGGGTCCAGACCCGCCCTGGGACCCGTTTGATCGGGTTTTTAACCACCCCATTGTCATCCCTAGTTTTGTGGGCGAGTTGAACGTTGAGCAGACAACGTTCCAAAGCGGTTCAATAGCCTTACCGAGTAGCGGTCCGACCAGCCGGTCCAACTCATTTTTTAAATATATAGGTCTTATGTGAACATAATTCAAGTGAACTCTCATTAACATGTTTTAATATTTAGTATACAAAATATAATTGTACAATATATAACTTGTCACGATTCAGAAAAGACTAATTTTTATATATTCTTTTTATCACAAAATCTCTAAATAATTCTCTTAACAATTTATATTAAGGCGAAAACTTAAAATACTCATTTTGAAGTTGTAAACATCTTTTTTACCCACTTCAAATTAAAACAATCTTTTTACCCACTTTGTAATGAAAATACACTATTACCCTTGTTAAAAAAAATTTATTCTACCCACATGGCCCACCACTACCCAAACCCCCTCCCACCCTTGTTAATTGTATATTGATAGAAGAGTATTATTGGTTGTTTGGTATGGCAGTTATTGACAAGGTCTTTAATATGTAAGTGGTGAATCGACCGCAATATATGTCTCCACTGACACACCGTGTTCACATGCCTCTTTATTGGAAGAGGTACATGAAATTGTCCGAGCGGATTTGAGTGAATGGTCTTATCAGATACATGCCCTTATTGATTGTAGAGGCAAAATTATTCAATTGAAGATTAGAAACAGTAATGATGTGAGACAATATTTTGATTCGTACAAGAATCAAGAACTCGTTGTTTTTGTGTCACTGCAAAAAGTAAACAACGGTGGTGGGTACACTACACATCATAACATGGAACGAGTTTTTGATCACTGTCGTCCACCAAACCGTGAGATGTATGGAGACGTCAATGCCGGTCCCAGTACAGTGCCCAACCCTTATGCTTCCGGACAACCAGTGACAAATGATTACGATGATTACGTCCCGAGTTCAGATCAAGCGGATAATATTTCCCAGTTTGTTGAAAATCTTGGTGATGGTATCAACTTGAATGAAGCTGATAATGATGATGAAGAAGAAGAAGATCCATTACAAGAGGAATTATTGAGGGAATATCAAAATTTTAGTGTTTATTTTGAAGAGATGTACACAACTCAACCTTCTAGTACATGGCGCGTTCCTGAGATACCTACAAATGTCTCTGAACATATCAGAATAAACATTTCATGAATCCTGAGGAAGCACTTATTTTCATGGCTTTTATGGCCATTCTGATGGCAGTTATTATCTTTTTCCTTTTTTTATTATACAGAAAATTTGAAAATTAAGGAGTAGTACGGCTAGAATACTATAATCAATTAATAGTTTTGTTGTTTGTTCAGATATGAGGACTAGGAAAGTTTCTACTAAGAGTAAGAATGATGATGAGGTCGTGAAGATTTCAAAGACAAAGACAAAGACAATTCCAACTAAAGCTATCGGTGAAAGGTAACTTTTTATAGTTTAATAAATAAACACTTTCATATTCTTATTAGTATTAGTTTATAAGTTTTGTACTCTTGATAAGCTTAGCTGTTAGTACTTGCTAACTTGAATTTTGATGTTAGTCTTCTATATTGGTTATTTGTGATGGCTTTGTACTAGTGAATAAAAAGAATTGTTGGAATTGTCAGAATATAGAGAGGTTGATAAGGTGTTGCTGATTGGTTGGTGCATGTATACTTATAGTAGTGAATTATGGCATGTGCTGCTGCTGCATTTTTTGTTGTATGGTTGACACTTGACACTTTGAATTAAATATTTATTCTGAATGACATTGCTTCAACTGCTGCTTTCATTTTCTTGTTGATTAATTATTACTTTTTCTATTGAGAAGTAGATGATAAAATAAGGGACATTTTGATTTGATTTTTGTTATGTCTGAATTTATTGAATGTATAGTCTCTGGGTTGGGAGTGTGAGGATCATATTTGTACACATTAGTGCTTTATATGCAGCACATATTGTGTTTCATCTTTCTATATATATATATATATATATATATATATATATATATATATATATATATATATATATTTCTCTGCGAGTTGGACATGTTTTTTACTTCTTTAATTAATTGTGCAGTGCAATTAGTTGTCCAAGCACTCCAAGAGGACTCTATGGCATCATTAGAACATTTAATAATAAGCAGAAAGATGATATAAAAAATATTGAGTTTGGAGGCCTTCTTCAGCTCCAGCTGAATAAGTGCTCCCAGAACAAGATGCTAAAATGGTTGGTAGATGATTTCAATCCTACCAGCCGGATGCTAAAACTTGATGTTTTTTGTACATTTGCAATCACACCAGATGACGTGCATGATGTCTTCATGCTACCGAGGAACCCTGGAGTCATGCCTGTTAGGTATTTAAGGACTGATGAGTCCCTCTTTCTTACCCGACTCCACGAATCTTATAGAATATGTCCGTTTAGTCGTATAAATTGTTTAGAGGATGCATTAAAAGTAAAATTCCCCAAGGGTGGGGACGATTTTAAGAGATTATTTGTATTCTACTCTTTGTTATCGTTTTTTATTCCTTCGGAAAACCGGCTGATCCGCATGGAGTATTTGAAGTCTCTTGAGGATGTGGACCAAATACAAAAATTCGATTGGTGTTCGTTTGTACTTGACAAACTTTGTCATGCTGTCAAGCGTTACAAGAATGGTGTATCTAAGAGTATGAATGGTTGAACTATGGTTCAAATATCACCTACAAATGTAAGTATGTTCCGTTTGGGGTGAATCGTGGTTCAAATGTTTTTTTAAAAAATACACATTTGTTGATAATCTCGTTATTTATTTTAAAATACATTTGTTGATAATTTCGTTATTTATTTGTTATCTCATGCATGCAATATTGTCTTTCAATGTGTTGGACCGAGATCATGCATTGATGCGAAAGCTAAACACACATGATCCTAAAAGATGGGCCCGTGTTTGTTGTCTCATCCGACGATATGAATTCATGACATCTAACGCTACTGAGAGTTGGAACAAAAGACTTCTTTGGGCACAAAAGCTCCCGGTTGTATCTATGCTCGAATGTGCAAGACTAATTCTCGAGCAATGGTTCACTCAGCGTCATGATAGCAGCTCATGTTCGGGTACTTTGTGAGGAAGTTGACAAAAAAATAGTCGATGTCAAGAAGCGTGCAGGTCCACTGAATGTTACGAGTTTGGGTGAGCATAAATATAAGGTCTTGGTTGTTGCAGAGTTCTTTATTGTGAACTTGCGTACTAGAACATGTGATTGTGAAAAATTTGAGCGTTTGTTGATGCCATGCATTCATGCTACGTTGCGGCTATTAGGTAATTATTTTATTTTGTTTTTTATTTTTAATGTTCCATACAATAGAAGTTGTCTTATAATGTGTCTTTATTAATCTAGGTTTGCTAAACTAAGTATAAGTCATTTTGTGCACCCTTATTACTAGACAGACTCTGTTAAAGGAATGTGGGAAAGTCCAATTCAGCCCATGCCCCACCCAAATAAGTGGTTAAACCGGGGTGGGTTAATCAGATGATTTGTGAGCCACCCATTCAACCCAGGGCATCCACGACAAAGTAGACGATAATCGGGCTTAAAATTGTCTGTCTCCACGCAATGGTCACATGTTTGTTCAAGATGCTTTCAACCTGGACATAATCAAGCTACATGTTCGAACCCGGTAGAGCCAAGAGAGGTGAACCAACCAAGGCCGAGATGACCTAGAAAATGTTCAGCTTGTGGAGCAATTGGACATACAAGATGCACATGCCTAACAGGAAATGTTTCTTAGTGTATTTGTTTATTTTGAAGTTTGTAACTTAACATTTGACTGCTGCTTAATGTGTTTATTTGTTGTGTACTTTCAACTTAACATTGGTGTGTTGCAATATTTTTTATAACAACGTGTTAGTGCTTAGTCGGTAATTGAAAATTAAATACGTGGGGTCCATTTATATTTGAAAGTTTCTGATGAAAATATCATCACCAAACTTCCATAACAACTTGCCCTACTTATTTTTTAAACAAACATAAACACAAATACTTGACACTGTAGGACATACGCAGGATTAAAACACCAATCATTTTTGAATCGAGACCATAATCCAATACTAGTAACCCCCTTGGTCGGGTTAGACGAGCTAGCTTCAAGATCAATAACCTTAAGATTTGCAGATTTGTTCTCGTCGCCAGATGCGATATCAATAATTCAACAACTTCTTGAGTTTGAACTCGTTCAGTTGGAATAGCAGGTGGCTCACCAAACAGTATTTTGAGCCATTTTCAGTAAGGGTCACCGTATGTCTCGTACGCATGAGAAAATGCATCCACCTAGAGGGAAAAAAATAGTTTACTGTAAGGTTGCAGATTTTTATTTTTGTAATTTTGATAAGAAATATATATATCTTACAACAACTATGGTACGCCAGAGTGCAGGATTGACTTGAACACGGTTTGTCTTATTCATAGTAATGAAATCCAGGAATAGTGAGCAACCACGAGAAAATACGATGTCTTTTACGCAGCTTGCGAGCTTGACGCCAACACTCCTTGTAGCCAACACTCCTACGTATAGTCAGCCATTTCTTGTTGTAGTACGCAAATAATGAATCAATTTTTGCATCCCATTCATGGATTATATATTTATTGCATAAGATATTTAAAAATATGATACACAACTTCATTACGTAGTTCCTGAATATGATTATGTACCATAGCTTTTGGAATAAAAGCTTTACAAACGAGCGACTTGATAGTCATTAGGGAAAGTACACCACAACTATGATTATTTGTCTGCTCGTAACAATTTTGTAGAGGTGGACGACCCCAAGGTAGCTCAGGGGGAGTTTCCACATTAGCAAAAAATATCAGTGAGGGAATGATCCGTCTATACGAGTAGGTGTCCCAAATTCTGGCCTGCTCAGTTGCAGGTTCCTCATCCTAAGTGTGTCGATATGAATCATAACAACGAAACACTCTTGTCTTCATCTCAACGACACATGTCATGAAGTGTCGGTGTTTAGTTATCACGAATACCACCTACAAGATATAGTAATTAATTAAGATCAATTTTATATGGAATATAATTAAAAAATAATAAACTTATATTCTTACCCGCTCCACGTCTTTTCATGCTAGTTCATTTTTCCACAATCCAGTTTGACCCCTGGCGTAAGGAATGAGATCTGATAATTCGTTCGCGAAAAAATGTACTATTCTCGTCACATTGTAGACTGTGAATTGTTCGTCATTCCCGTGACGCTTTTCCCACAAAATATTAATTAGTTGCTAAGAAAAAATTGACAAACACATATATCATTTATATGGATTACGTTTCATGATAATATATTGAACACATATCTTAAACAGAATTATTTACACAAAACTGTGTATCCATCAAAGCTACTTTATCCTTCCAAGAGGATGGGACCATAGCTTCGGCAAGAGCCAGATCCTCGTGCAGAATACGCAGATAACAGTCAATGTGTTAAATGATGAAACAATTACCATTGATAAATATATAAACATTGTATTGTAAATGAATAAATATAATGATAATTCTTACCTGAGTGTCCATATCTCTGTCTACATCCATACAGTCTCTAAACCACTTTCGATCCACGGGGATCACTCCATTAATATGCAGACTACAATTAGAAATATGTTAGTGTAAAAAAAATGTGAATAAATAAATAAATATAATTTTTTACAACATATCAATTATTCTGCTTTAGCCATCTCATCATGCGTTCTTTGACCCTATTATCCATGGTAGCGTAGGGTGGACAACAGAAATTGCCCCTTCTTTCGTACTCTCTTCTCTTGTATTACACTTGTCCTAGTCGTATTTGATTGTGCATTAATTGGGCGTAACTGGAGAAGATGGCCTTGGTGGACGAGCATAGGGGACCGTAGAGACTGGAGAAGTTGGACGAGCAATGGGTACAACAGAGGATGATGCAGGTGTTCGAGATGTTGCCCAATGAAATAATTTTGTGACATGTTGCATCGAGTTCTCGTTCAACCATCTCATCTTCATCGTATAATCCACTTGGGCCGTTGATAGCATCCATAATGCTATCATATCCCTGCTGGACTTGGAAAATCCCATCGAGGATGTTGTTCTCACTGGCCCGCACTGCACCGAGGAGCTCATTTTTGTATGCCTCTATTTTCTCTCGGGTGACATACTTCTGGGATGGAATTATATGTGGCGCACTCTGGTGTTCAGTATAATTTTGGCCCGCATCATCCGCAAATCGGTCTCTAGTCGGCGACCGATGAGAGGCAGCAGAGGGAACCTCATCTGCAAAATCAGGTACCGGTGCAAGCACAATTGCAGGATAATTAGAATGAGACTGCCTAGATGAGGTGGGAACATACTCACGATCTGGACCGCGTATGTTCTCCCAGTACGGCTCCATCAACTCATAGTATGTAGGCTTCAGATACGAATGACAACGGAGTTGCCTCTCCTATGAAAAAAAGTAAATAATTTATTGAATTTTTTTATCTTATATTTTAATTAATATCACATTAATATTAAAATAGTTTACGAAATACCTCAACACCCCACACATAATCCATCATATACCGCGTATCCTTATTACGGACCATCTTGAATTTTCAGAGAAGGATGCGCGGTCGATGCTATCTTCGAGTGACACCTTTCGCCCAAAACAACGTCCAATAGAGGGAATGACCTCGTATGCCCAAACCTGTAGTGTACAAGTGCATTTTACATGATCAAAAAATTATATTTTTTTACTAATAATATTTAATATTTGAAAAGGAATAAAATGACTAAACACGTACCATAAATACAATATTGCATCCGAATAAATCACGTCTATATTTTCGGTTGTTCAATTGAGCATCTGATAGGGTTGCAGGAATTCTATCAATACCCTTCAACGATCTACATGATGAATTTTTTAATTAAATATAGCGATTTACAAAACCGCTCTCAAACTTATGGTGGTTTTGGAATCAATTTCTAAAATAAGAAGGGGCGCCACCAGCTACGGCGCCCCATAAACAATTTTGACCATCTCTACCACACGCCTGCAAACAAATAAAAAAAATATTTTTTAGATGGGGACTTATCTTTCTAAATAAAAGTTATTTCCTATTGAGTGTAGAATAACATATTCAAATTTGGTATTTTTTGGATGAGTTTATAGTGAGTTATGAATTTTTATGTGAAATGTGTACATTTTTTACGAACTTTGCAACACACTCGTTTTCATTAAATTTTTGGTAACGATCCGTAGCTTGAGTGACTTAGGTTTCTATATGAAAGTTGTTCCCTACTGAGTGTAGAATAACATATTCAAATTTAGTATTTTTTGGATAAGTTGTTCCCTACTGAGTGTAGAATAACATATTCAAATTTAGTATTTTTTGGATGTGTTTACAGTGAGTTATGAATTTTTATGTGAAATGTGTATATTTTTTACGAACTTTGCAATACACTCATTTTCATTAAATCTCTGGTATCGATCCGTAGCTCGAATGACTTAGGTTTCTAAATGAAAGTTGTTCCCTACTGAGTGTAGAATAACATATTCAAATTTAGTATTTTTTGGATAATTTTACAGTGAGTTATAAATTTTTATGTGAAACATGTATATTTTTTATGAACTTTGCTACACACTCGTTTTTATTAAATTTTCGGTAATGATCCGTAGCTCGAATGACTTAGGTTTCTAAATGAAAGTATTTCCCTATTGAGTGTAAAATAACATATTCAAATTTGGTAATTTTTGGATGAGTTTACAGTGAGTTATAATTTTTTATGTGAAACATGTACATTTTTTACGAACTTTGCAACACACTAATTTTTATTAAATTTTCGGTAACGATCCGTAGCTCGAATGACTTAGGTTTCTAAATGAAAGTTGTTCCCTACTGAGTATAGAATAACATATTAAAATTTGGTATTTTTTTGGATGAGTTTACAGTGAGTTATGAATTTTTATGTGAAACATGTATATTTTTTACGAACTTTGCAATACACTCATTTTTATTAAATTTTCGGTCACGGTCCGTAGCTCGAATGACCTAGGTTTCTAGATGAAAGTTGTTTCCTACTGAGTGTAGAATAACATATTCAAATTTGGTAATTTTTGGATGAGTTTACAGTGAGTTATAATTTTTTATGTGAAATGTGTACATTTTTTACGAACTTTGCAACACACTCATTTTTATTAAATTTTCGGTAATGATCCGTAGCTCGAATGACTTAGGTTTCTAAATAAAAATTGTTCTCTACTGAGTGTAGGATAACATATTCAAATTTGGTAATTTTTGGATGAGTTTACAGTGAGTTATGATTTTTTATGTGAAACGTATACATTTTTTACAAACTTTACAAATTACTCGTTTTAATTAAATTTTCGGTAACGATCCGTAGCTCGAATGACTTAGGTTTCTAAATAAAAGTTGTTTCCTACTGAGTGTAGAATAACCTATTCAAATTTGGTATTTTTTAAAATATTTATAATTTTTAATAAGTCTAACTTTATTTTATTTTTTTAATATCAGGATGTCTTTATTGTATAGAAAGTTATATGGTTCTCAAGATCCGTCTCTTTTGATCGATCAAAAAACACATCGTTCTAAATTACTTTTTAACAATGAAATTGCTGAGGATGCCACAATTAGATCAAATCACTCGACATCGTGTATTTTTTGGACGTTTAGGGTAGATGAAGTCGATGGTTTCCTATTGCACCCTCGGATTCTTGATACCTTTTATGATACCGATTTTTATTACATTACTCGTTGTAGAGGGTTGGCTGTCGATAACCATCTTATTACTGCATTGGTAGAGAGATGGCGGCCAGAAACACACACGTTTCATTTTTTGATCGGAGAGGCTACTGTTACGTTACAAGATGTGGCTATTATTTGGGTTTTCGCCTATAGAGGGCGAACTAGTTACTATAGATGATCACTCTAGAAGTGTTGAAGAATGAAAAACATATTGTTATGACTTTCTTGGTTTCGCACCTAAGGATTCTGATTTTAATAGCAAGACTCGTATTAAGCTGACAACGCTAATGACTCATCTTTGTTCAGTTGACATTACAGACTATACTGACTAAGAGACAGTGGAGCAGTATGCACGAGGGTACATGCTTCTCATGTTGGGGATATTTATAATTTTCGATACATCACGTAGTCATGTGTCATTGCTATATCTACAAGCAATTCATGACTTAGATGTAGTTGGAACATACAGTTGGGCCAGTGCTGTTTTGACTGTTTTATACCGTGAGCTTTGTCATGCTTCGGACTCGGAGCGAACCACCATTGGTGGAGCCATGTCTCTTTTACAGGTAACACATGAATTTAGAAATAATTGCATTTAAATTATTTATTTATTAGTTGTATAAATTTAATACATTTAATACATTTTGTTATTGTAGATATGGGCATGGTCTAGAATCGCGTTAATACGACCAATCAATCGCGCTGAAAGGCTTTTGAAAGTGTCACTATATGGTGCTAATGGTCGCAACCTTGGAATACCACCTTATGGTATTAGGTAAAATAAAATTAAAACTTATTTAAAAAAATATATTGTTAATAGATAATTATCTTATGCACGATTTGTTATTTTTTAGATGGACTACGTACCATTGTCATGGTAATAGCACGAGTCACTCTGTACGTGTATACAGAGATATGTTTGATCGACTGAATGATCGAGATGTAAGTCAAAACTTAAATATTTTTTACTTGTTATTAATAATTTTATATAACTTCGTAATATACTATTTTATGTTTGTAGTTTATGTTACAAGTGTATGAAGTTGATGCGCCAAAAATTGTCCAACTAGGCAACCAATGTCTTACTGTAAACTGGATGTCAAAATGTCCACTTATAATGATAGCTATAGTGGAACTTCACCATCCAGACAGAGTGCTGAGACAATTTGGTTGCATCCAAGATATTCCTCTTGCCCTTGATCAAGCTCACATTACCTTACATTCGTATAGTTTTCAAGGGCGAGACGGTAGACATTTTGCAGCTAGTCTCTTTTTTTATCTTTGAGTATGGTCGAATGGGGAATGACTACCTGGGAAGTAAAACTTCCTTTTATAAGCTAGTTGGTTTCTTTTTTTTTTTTTTTTTTTTTGTGACTAAGCAAGGCTATATGTCTAATTAGTGATTAAGCAAGGCTATGTAAGAGTAGCCCTCATAGGTGGCATACTCTCATGATATAAATCCATATTCATGGTGGGGGAAGTGCCACATTTTCGGCCAATAAAAAGAAAATGGCTTACTCCCTCCTTTTTCCATTCATGCACTACGTACATATGTATATTTATATATTATTTACTTATTAATTTAGTTTGTTGATTATTCATAATTCTAATTAGAAATTTAGGTGGCAAAATTTATGTTATTAATTAGCTTTCTAAAAGTGGTTTTCAATTATCTTTCTTATGTGATTAAAATTTGAATTACATAAATTTTAATTTAGCTCTTTATAAATTGTACTTAAGTTACAATACTTATAATTAAGTTCGAACCTTGTCATTTTTATAAGTGCTAGGAGTGCTTCCAAATCCAAAGAGTTCGTTCCAAATCCCTAAAAATATTATTTCTTGAAAGTACTAAAGTTTGAAGTTAGTGCAAAAATAAAATTTTAATTTATAAATAACTTATTAAAATCTGAGATGCACTTAATATTTGAAAAAAATGCAGTGGGGGTATTACACGTGAACGAGACCGTGATCGAGTATGCGACTTTGGAAATAAAACTGTTAATTTGTCCCACAACGGTTCTTCTTGCAGCATTGCATATGAATGCGACTGGATATCATTCTAAAACATGTAAATTAATAATAGATTAGATAGGATGAAATTAATATAAATAATAAATACAAGTGTAGTTTAAATAATTTATCATCAACCAACAATTCCATATTTTATCGGATGTACTCAATAAGTGTGTTGAACGGTCCCAATGGACCCCCTTTGTAGTAAACATCTTATACCAACAATCATGGCATGATCTAAATTGGGCTCATAACATATAGGTGGAAAGAGGCAAGGCCTCTTACAATAAGGTGTAGGCCCAAAAAGCAGGCCTAAAATATTGCAAGCAGGTGTAAAAAAACCTGTGTAAATGACTATAATACCCTAGCTCAATTAATCGAATTTACTTACTCAATTCCACAGACTAATAGCTTGAGATTTGACAGCTGCGTATTTACCGAGGCGTAGTGACAGATTTCCGCCATATTATACCTCTGGAATTGGTTTTGCCCTCATTTTAGTTACGTTTTTGAAATTTCATTCACTGTAGCTTTGAGAGCGGAAATTTCAAACTCGGGTTCTTGAAATTTCATTCTTCGTCGATCATAAACAACTCAGGTAAATGACGCAATGCGAGATTATTTTGTGTATTTTGAAAAGCAATTGTATCTGACTGTTTTTAATTTTTTGAACCAGTTGATAATGGCTCGCACGAAGAAGACAGTGGTCTACGAAAGAGATGCACGTGACAAATATAAAAGGAAATCCAGAAAACGTTTTGAAGATAGGCAGACTAAGAAGAAAGGTTTGAAATGTACCTATAATGTTATTGATAATTTTAGCTAATTATTCATAAATAGTTGTTTTTTATACAGGTAAACGGGTTGTTAGATACGTGTACTCATCGTCTGAGACAGGTTTTTACATCATAATCACTTAATCAGATTTGTTCTTCTTCAATACATTGGACAAAACGTAAAAGCCCTCTGTTTTTATTTTGTAGAGTCTGATAGTGATGGTGTAATAATTGAGAGAATTCGGAAGCGACGGAAAAGAAAATACAGTGAAACAAGCAATTCTGAATCAGAAGGTAACGGCAACGTTGATGTTTAGGGTGTGTGCAATTAATTGAGTTGAAGTTTAAGCAGCAGATGTTATGTGCATTTCTTGAAGGCTATGTGCAATTTATAGAGTGTGATGTGAATTTTTTTTAGTTAATGTGCATGTTCTGGAACTGCTGTGCAATTAATTCGTTAGATGTGCAAGTAGTTCAATGTCTGTGCAATTGTGTTAGGAAAAGTGCAAAAAAAATAGAGTTGTTTGCCAGTTAGAAATAAAGCTGTTTATATGTTGTTCATGTAGGAAGTAATGACAGACTTCGAAAGAAAAGATCACTTGCAATTGAATCAGATGCTGATACTAGTGAAGATAGCATGGAGATAAAGAGGAAAGTGTTGAAGCCCAAAAATTGCTTTGGTGATGTTCTCATTTAGAATCATTAGTTTTGAAATTTAAGTTTTGTATTTAAAAATCATGCTGACTATTATATCTGTGTTTGTGTTTTTAATAAATGTAGGAGATATTTCAATCGTTAAAAATGAGACTTACTATAGGTCGAACTTTCGAACTGCTATAAAGGAAATAAAAACACTGAAGTTTAATGATCAACACATAACAAGGATGAAGTTGTGTCCGTTTTGGCTTTTATTTCAAGCTATATACAATGATGACCATGAAACATTAATGAAGAGCTGTCACAAGTTTGAAGACAACATCAGAGATATTATTAGGACTTTTGATTTTGATAGCAAGAGTTTCATTTTAGGGGGTGAGGTGTTGCAGTTGGTTGGGAATGATGCACATTTAATATTTGGGATTAGTGAAGGGTGGGAGAAGATAGAGAACAAGGTGGATGATTACAATGTTCCTAGATGGGTAAGAAGATGTTTTGGTAGAGAAATTGATGCAACACAAACACAATTTATTCTATACAAAACTGTTGTATTTCAGAAAATTAGGAGTCTTTTGATGAGTGAGAATTTACAAGATATTGAGGATGTTTGTAGGTTGGTTTAGTGCTATCTTTTAGCATCTGTTATGAGTCCAATGCAGAATGGATCAGTTTCTTTTCACTTAACTGTTTATATGGAAAATTTCTCACGTATGTGTGATTATGATTGGAGCGGATATGTGGTAGATTTGTTAATGTTCTAAAGATTACGGGCAACGAAAAAAAGATTATGAGTGGTGTCGTAAACTTTAGAAAGAACTTTTTTGAAAAAGAGAATGAAAATGTAGAAAACGAAAACGAAATGTTGATCGCCCATATGTTGATCGTCTATAGTGTAAACATTCGATATGAGGGACGAAGGAAAGAAAATGAAATGAGAAAAAATGAGAAAACGCACAGCGTCGTATGTTAACAATAACAATTTAAATTTTTGAAAAATCCATGAATGACATCTCACAGCTTGATGTGACAGAGAGAAGAGTAGAGCGGCGGTAAGGATGAGAGAGAAAGGGAGAGAGAAATGAAAGAGAGACGAGAAAGAGAGAAGATGGAGCTGGGAAAAATCTGAGGTTCATTAAGGGCAAATCAGGAAATTAGGTTAGCTGCTGGGCCCCAGCTAAAAAAATTTACACCTAATTGAATTTGAGCCTAGAATTTACACCTAAATGTAATTCCCCCTAAATTAAAACCCTTTAAAACAGGTACCGATTTTGAAAAAATGGTACCAATCGGTACCAATTTTTTTCATTTCGGTACCACTTTCAATTGATTATTTTTTTTTAAAATTCATATATATTCATTCTATTAAATTAATTATATTCATTTTTGGTACCTTATTTTTAGTAGAATTTTCATATATATATATATATATATATATATATATATATATATTCATTCTATTCATTTGTTTTTTAATATTTTGTCCAAAAGTAAAAATTTAAATTAAACACACACATATATATTGCTATATTCTCCCTTTTATGAATATCAATATTTTCAAATTTAAATATCAATATCAATATTTTGGTACCCATATCACTATATTATATGCAAATATTTTCCTAAATCCAAATCAAATATCTCACCTATTAAATTATGCTATAAATTCAAACATAACTCTAAATAAATTACAATTTAAATTAACATTATACTATAAATTATTCCCTCCTTCCTGGAACTATCTTCATATGTGAAGAGGCACACTTATTAAGAAAACTTAAATTAGTGTAGGAGAAAGAATAAAATGTAAGGGTATTTTGGGTGGTTGTATGAGATAAAATGTAGGAGAGAGAATAAAGTAGAATAAAGTAAGAGTGACATTTTTGAAATAAAATTGATATTGTGAGGGTATTGATATTGAGTGTTATTTCCAAATTTGGAGTGTGAAGATAGTTGTGGGACGGACCGAAATAGAAAGTGTGAAGATAGTTTTGGGATAGAGGGAGTAAATTAAAAAAAATACAAAATCAAACTAGCAATGTAACAATTTATGCAAAAATTCAACAATAATCAAAATAATATGAAAAAAGAGTTTTAGACATACGTGATATCCAAATGCTGATTGTGAGTAGTTGTTAATGCTTTCTTCGTCTTCATTGTTGGCAATTTCTACACTTGAATACATGATGAGTTTTTATTTTTATTTTTTGAGCACAAATTTGGGGGAGGAGATGATTTTTTTTTATATTAGAAACGGTACCGAAAAAGATGGAGAGAGGAGAAGTGATGAAAATGGTAGTGGGAGAGAGATGGAGAGTACCGAAAGCTAAATATGAAAAAAAATGGGTGAGAAAATGAGAGAGAGAGGTGGGAGAGGATTTGACCAAAATGAATGGAGAGGTGGGTGAATATATTTGACCGAATTGAATTATGAGAGAGGGAGATGTGGGAGAGTTAATTTTGGTAGGTGGAGTCAAATAATAATTTTGACTAAGAGGTGATAGGGGGAGGGGAAGGTGGTGCAGCCGTGCAGGCTATGGTAATGAATTTTATAGGATCAATTACTATTAGATACAATTTTGTATAGTTTATTACTACTAGATACAATCTAAATCATAATTACCGGGAGATACAACTTTAAAGTTGGAAAGGACACTAATGTCCCTCCTTCTCCATTTGTTCTTTTTTGGCTTCACTATTGATTGTACTTTTTTTTTTTTTTACTTTCCAAGGGAACAACCTTTCATATCTATTTTTAATGGATTTAATATTTGTGCTTCTTTTACTTGTGCAAATCACTTTTAATTAATTTTTTTATGGATGTAGCTATAGTAATTAATTTTTTATGGCTGTAGTTGTAAGCTTTTCGTATCAAATTTTTTCAGGATTATTTTTTCATGCTACATTTGATTCAAAATTCAAAATAACTCAAAAATCATCACACAAACAACCCAAAATAGTTTTTGAATTAATATTATTGCTGCACATGTGCAGCTTCAGTACACATGTGCAGAAGAAAAAATAAGAATCAAGAAACAACTTACAATCTGCGCATTACTGTACCCCAATATACACAAACAAATGGGGGGGGGGGTTAAAAAACAACAAGGATAAAGATAGAAATAATCGATTAAAATACAAGATCAAAAAGAAAAATGATAGAAAAAATCAGTGAGTGAATGAGTCACCAAACTCATTGAGTGAAGTTTCCTACTAAAAATCTAGAACTTGAAAGCTAACTCAGTGAATGAACTCGGTGAGTTGGGGATCTAGCTGTGTGTTGCAGTCAAAGGCGCCGCCGTCGCTAGTCTAGCGTCGAGCCTCCTAGCGCGACTATCCCCAGGCCGCACCGTCACCTAGGTTCAATTTCGCTGCCGCTGTCAATCGTGAGAAGCCTCCGCTGTTCTTGTGGGACAACGTCTAAGAGAGTCGGAGAGAGAGGGGTGGGCGACAGAGTCTGAGAGAGCCGGAGATAGAGGGGGGCAACATCATCTGAGAGAGAAAGTGGGGGGTGTGCGACGGGTTTGAGAGAGAGAGAGAGAGTTTGAGAGTGAAGAGAGGTGGGGAGAAAATGAGAGAGAAAGTAGGGATTTGTTGATTAAATGTGGGAAGGGGTATTTTTGGTATGAACTGTAGATGGTAATAATTTATTTAAAGTGTTGTATCTAATAGTAATTTTAACTCATACATTATACCTAGTAGTAATTAATCCATTATTATATATTTCACTGTAACACTTTATATATTAAATAATAATACTGAAAATAATAATGACTCACTTGCATTTTTGTCAACAAAAAATAGAAACTTAAAAGTTTGTGGACTAATTAAAGAAACACTGTTCAAATGTGCAATTTTTTCAAATTTCTCTTTATTCATATGAAAGTTTTATATTCTCTCCTTCCTAAAGTTTCTCATTAAGTTTGACCACAATATTCAAAAAGTTGTAATATAATATATTTGATATGATGTGATGGAAAGTAATAAAAAAAATGAATGAAAAATTGTAAAATTGTATTTTATATTTGAATATACTAAAAATGAATGAAAATTTTTCATTGGAACAAACTAAAATGAAAAAATATAAAACTTTCACTGGGATAGAGGGAATATTACTTTTAGAAATTTTTACAAGGAGGTGCAAGTTTCAAGTCCTAATTACAAGGAGGTGCAACCCATTTTATCTCTCATATCAGTTTTACCAAAATACCCTTAATTTGAGGATTTCTTCTAGTTGTTGTCTCTCTCCTCCCTCCTCTTTTTTCGTGTCCCTTTCCTCCCTCTCTCATCTTTTTAAAATTCAAATTTCAAACAAAATATGCGTATCTACTTTTTCTTTACACATCACTTCCTAATTTATATATACTCCCTAATTTATTTTACCAACACACCCACTTGTCTTTCTTTTTTCGCAGGTACCATCCCTAGGAGCTAAACCATGGCAGCGATTTAGTGGGGCTTACAGCGTCGCACCTCGGTCGAAAATCAGGTCGCCGTCGACCCTGCTACCGCCCTTCCGGCGATAAGCTCCACCGACTATCATTCTTTACCAATTTTTAAACCCTCGGCAGAAGCTTTCTAAGATCCGCCAAATCCGGCTTCGGCGCCGCCTCCACCGCCAAATGTACGGAGCGTCCGGGAAGATGGGCCGCGGCGGCGGCGGTGGAACTGCAGGCAAAAGAAACATTCACGCACCGCCAATTAACCGCGCCGCCCCCGCCGGTCGTCTCTCCATGGGCGGTGGTTCTCGAGGCCGTGGCGCCCCAATCTCGTCGCCTCAAAACTTCTGAGTATATTGTGAGAATGGAGTCCATGTATGATATATCCTTTTCCGTTTTTTAACAGAATGTATGATATATCATGTTAAAATGTATGATATATCATGACTATCAATGTTTTTGGGCAGTGTTACCAAACATCTGGAGTCCGCAAATACTATGTTCTTATTCATTTAGTGGATAATAGGGTTCTATTGGGTATCTGCTGGTGGCCCAAATCTGACCACCGAAGCACCACAACTTTATTGGTTCGTCCAAATTATGCCTATTGGTGCTACTATTTTTGTACTTTTTGTTTCTTTTTTAGGTATTATCAATTTATGATATATTTTGCAGGCTTTGCATTACATTTTTGGCATTTGATGTGTTCTTCGTTGTCATTTGTGTTGTTGTGGTGTGTATCATTGGAATTGTTGTTTGCTGCTGTCTACCATGTATTATTGCTATCTTATATGCAGTTGCAGATCATGTACTTCTCAATTAAATTTAGGTATCTGGTGATTGCTAGTTGTTCCATTTAATATAATAATAAAGAAAGCTCTGAAAGAAAACGGAAAAGAACCAAAAGGTTAAGCACACCTTTGGTAATCCACGAGTGTTTTCCCTGGTTTTATATCTTAATGGAATATGTATATTTAAGCTGTTTTAATCAGTGGGTTTTTCATCAGGAGTTACTATAAAACTTGACAGAACTTGAAAAAATGACACTGAATAATGTGAGTTTTGTTATACTTATCAAATTTTGTGGAAATTTTTCACTTTGAAATAGCAAATATTTTTTTATTTTTGTTGTTAATAGAAATTTTGGTGTTGTGCAAATATTTTTTTTGTGTTGTGCACACATTTTTTCATTGTGCAAATATTTTTCGTCATTGTGCAAATATTTTATGTCATTATGCAAATATTTTCCGTCATTGTGCAAATATTTTCTGTCATTGTGCAAATATTTTCCTTCACTGTTTTTCCATCATTGTGCAAATATTTTTTCACTGTTGTGCAAGTGTTATTGTGCAAATATATTTAAAAAATTTGACTGATAATTTATTTTTGATATAGATTTTATTATTGATCAAATTTTTTTTGTTATTGTGCAAATATTTTTCACAATTGTGCAAGTGTAACTTCTGCAATAATCGTGGAAATTTGAAGAACAAGTGACATCGAGAATCGGATACTTGAAGAAAGAATAGCAAGAACCGGATATTTGAAGAAAAAAATTGTGATTTGGAGAAAAACGAGAAAAAGAAGAAAATGAAGAATAAGAAGAAAAAGAAAATTAAGTGGAGTGATTTTAGGAGGTGGTTTTAGGAATTTGAATTTTAATTTTTTTGGGAGATTTTTTTGTTTTTAGTTTGATAGGATTTATGTATTTGAATTTTGAAATTTTGAAATGTAATTTTGAAATCTTGAAATTTGAAATAAAGGAGAATTTGAAGTAAAGGATATAGTTGTCTTTTTGTGCTGTTTTTTTGCACCTCCTTGTAAACGACTCTTACTTTTATTATTACCATTTATTATTCATTTCATCTTATTTTTATTGCTAAAAAAAAATGAACATCTTATTTTTGTTTTCCCCATATCCAAAATAGTAAAAAAAACAACATTTTCCTCTTAATTTAAACTCTTATAAATATCTTTTATTTATACTTCAATGTCACTCAATTAATCTTTTCAATAAAATTAATTTTTAAATAACTTATTTTAATAAAAATAAAAATACTCATTTACTTTTTTTTTATTTTATATATATATATATATATATATATATATTTTGGACAAAACAAAACATGACTACATTGAAGATAATAAAATCAAACATCCAAACTTGTAGTCCTTGAATCCAGTACTACATCTGTGAGCTAGACCAATTGTGAGGTCTAGTAGATGCGAGACAACCACGTGAGTGACTTTGAACAGTCTCATAGTGAATAGGATCACCTACTAGGTGTCGTTCACCAGCATCAATGCGTCCTCTTCACAAAAAAATTCCAAAGGAGGACAGACAGCCGCACGAGGCGTAGAAAATCCATGAGAGGTAAGCAAACCGCAAGTAGCGTAGAGGATCTTACACCTAGGAGCCTAGAAGAGAAAGGAAGAAACTCCTAATACACTACCGAGAACAGCAAAACACAAGAGACAACAAAAGACAAAGAAAAATAAAATACAAAACAGAAACAAAAAATATGAAACAAAAACAACAAAAAGAAAATAAAAACAACATGAACTAGAAAAAAAAGAAACAAGATCCAACCGGTCAACCTACCAAACGACACAGTAGCCACGACATCGTTTGATGAGACCAACCCGTTGATCTAAAAAAACCAAAAGAAAAACTAATGAAAAAAAGGGGAGGGGGAACTGGTACTAGAGCCGACCGGAGGCCGGTGAGGGCTGATCGACGGAGCAAGAGCCGAGAACGGAGGACCTGGACGCTTGATTCTCAGAGAGATCGCTAAAGAAAAGGTACAAGGATTACAAAAATTGGAGAATCTGTTTTTGTGTGTTTGTGAATTAGATTGAGAGAACAGAACAAAAACAAAGAAGTGGAGAAACATAGAGAGGATTATATTTTATTTTTTAATATTAATAAATAACTAATTTCTTAATAGTGTCACTTCTTCATTAAATAGAAAAATGAAAATAGTGTCACTTCTCCTTGAGGAATAAAATTTGGGATGGGGCTACTGTAACTGACAAGCCTTTCTTCCAAAAGATCAAACCCTAGGTCAGAGCATCGAGCTGTACCAACTGAGCTAGAATAGCAAATTAATTACTATATTAATCGAGTTGAATTTCTGATTAGTTGGGAACGAATTCTTGGAGATTTGTGTATAACGATCGGTGTATCGGCATTCTTCTGAATTTCCCATTTCGAGGATACATGGGTTTCATATGGACGACGTTTGAATTCCTGTCGATATTCGCTTCAGTTCTTGCCATTGGATTGTTGGCGGCCATTGTTCTCGCCTCCTTTAGAAGAACATACAGTTACAAGTGCGATTTTGACCCTCAAATCACTCCAACGGTTCTGTATTTTTTCCTTTCGCAAATTTGATAGTTTTTTCTGTTTCTATTCGTAGCTGTCACGTTGAGGCGCCTCCTGTTTTCGAGGATCCAAATTCATTGAAGCCGGTATGTAGATTCAATTTGTTTAGATATTGGGATATGCTACTATTGTTTGCACCCCCCTGATCTGTTTATCTTTATGATGTGCAATCTATGATTTTCCGAGCTCAAGATTTATAATGAAGTAGAATTATGATGATGAACTGTTGTTTATACTTTCTTGGGATTTGCTATATTCTTGAAGGAATGCAAAATTATAATTTTGACATCTAGTTTGAACTGCAGTCTGCAGAGGCACTTGGTAAACACCCACATCTTTTATAATTATAAGATTTTTACATAAATATTGAGGAAGGTTGAGTTGAGTTGGTGAATTTTAGTGACATTGTAAAAAAATTTATGTTTTGATTGGATTGCTGTTTTGAACTAGGTTACTTGCCCACATATCCTTGATCCTGCTGAAAAGTACATATCTTTGATAATTCCAGCATACAACGAAGAGCACAGGCTGCCAGGAGCTCTTGATGAAACCTTGAAGTAATCACACTGAACCACTTGCTTTTTCTGATTGTCTATGTTCATTTCTATTTGCAAATTTGGTATATAACAGAATTACCATATGATGTGGACTTTAATATATCTGATTGAGTGTAGCTTGTAGGTCTAGTTCTCATCACACGTTGTTGATGAAACATGAAAGTATCTGTGAATGTGTCCATTATGTGAATGTTCTAATCAACCACATCTGTTAAAGTGTGTGTTAATTGTAGGCAAAAAACAAAAAGTAAATCCTTGTCATTCGTCAATCAATCATGCTAACAGTTCACTGTTAACACTCAGAAAGACCTAAAGAAAGGTTGTGAGATTTTCATTTTTTTGTTCTTTATATAAATAAGAGATCTACATAAGTAGTTCTGTATGAGTGATGCTATTTATCTGAAATATTTCAGCGTAGCTTTGACTGTGAATAGTGTTCTGAACTTGAATCTGTAATTGTAGATATCTTCAAGAACGTGCGGCAAAGGACAAGTCATTTTCATATGAGGTATTTCAACTTACATTCTCCTTTTGTATTTGTGTGGTGAAATGATGTGCATCTTATTTTTAAGAGTAAGCTAATTGTCTTATCGTAACAAATGATGCTCTTTTTGAAGATGTTTTAGATGTAAGATATCCTATAGTTAACATTAGAGGTCATGCTGCTGATTATGTAAAGATTTACCTAGATTTGGGTTGAATGTGTCATATCACCTAATCACAAAATTTGAAGAATTAATTCAGTCTACCAAGTGAGTTTTGGTCTAGAGTTGTAGATGCCACTGATAAACAAAGTAACTATTTGAGTGTATCCTAATAGATCTATAATGAAGCCTGCTTGAGTTGAATTACTTTTGTTTGTTGAACTAATATATAGCAGAAAAGGTGCATTGCTTTTTGCTGAAACCTTGCAGATTAGGCAGAAATTTGGTTGTTTACTCGTGATATGTCTAGTTAATTTATAGTTAATGTGGTTGTTTGCCCATTATTTTGTATGCTGTCAAAGTGTATATACAGGCAAGAGGTGTATTTATCCATATGCTGTTTGCCTGAGCCGCTTATAATTCAAAGGATGTTATTTGTGAAAATTAATAGCTGCAAATTATGGAATTTTTAGGGAAATTTTAAATTATTGAAGCATTTACCTGTTCTAGCCATTGTTTTTTTTTCTTCAATCCCATGTACCCTTCTTTGATTGTTTCATTAGATGCAAAACATTATGCTCGAGCTTCTAGTTAATAGGCTTCAAAGATTTTGATTTGGATCATTCAGTTCAGTTATAAATTTAGTGTAAAGCTGGACTCTCAGTCTTTTGATTAGTATCACAAGGTTACAGGTTTAATTCCCTGTAGAGACTATTGATTGGGGAGGATTATTGGTCGTGTGTCTTTGCAGTAACTGTCCTCATGGTGAAGGCCCATGTCATTTTGTCGCTGACTGAATAGCATTCAATCCTATGTGGTCCTTTGGCATATAGTTTATTACTTTATTTATTATATCTTTTCCTGAAGTTAGATAACCAAACCTCAAACAGGAACTTTTTCCCATTTTGTCTCCATATGGGAATGGACATCATTTTTCCTAATTAGTGAATTGCTGAAAAAAATTAGGTGGTGATTGTTGATGATGGAAGTACTGATGGTACGCGAAGAGTAGCATTTGACTTTGTGAAGAGATACACTGTAGATAATGTCAGGGTAGTCCTTCTTGGGCGGAACCATGGAAAGGGAGAAGCCATAAGAAAAGTGAGTCGATTCTGAATAATTAATTCAGCAAAACTTGGCTATGTTCTACGAATAAATAATTAAATTTTTCTGCTTCTGGGAAGCATGGCTAAACAGGGGATGCTTCACTCTCGTGGCGAACTACTTCTAATGCTTGATGCTGATGGTGCCACTAAAGTGACTGACCTTGAGAAACTTGAAAACCAGGTTTGTTGCCCTTTTGACTACTAAGAGATGCCTTATCTGAAAATTATAGGCTTCATTTGGTTTCATCTTATGGAGCTCAAAATCCAAATTTGAACAGGGTGGATTTTGAATTTGTCCACCATTATTCTTTTTTTTTTGTATACAAACAGAATTATTCTAATTCATTTTCTAAAGATCCTGTTTATAAGCTTCCATGCACCACACCATATATTTTCTCTTGATCATAAAATGTTAGAATGTATTACAACACAAACAATTCATTATTCAGTACTATCATTAGTATAGCATAGTATTTGATAATCGTTAGAGGACCCTGCTCGGGCCACATCACCCTACTTGTAATGACACATTTTCCTACAAAATCAGTTTTGAAATAACTAATCTGATTACATTTTTATTTCAAGAAAATACTGACAGACTCGTTTATACTATATCAATGCATCTGTTAACAATTTTCTTGAAAATGAAACCACACAGGGCCATGCATTTTCTTTGCAGCATTTTATTTCTGGTCTAGAGCTAATTTTTGTAACATAACTGATGATTTCGTTGTCAGATTCATGCAGTTGCTGGCAAGGAACAAAAATTTGGAGATTCTTCTGCCAGTGATGTGGCTTTAAGGATCTCAGATGTCCCTGTTGCTGCTTTTGGGTCACGTGCTCATCTTGAGGAGAAGGCTCTAGCATCAGTTGAGTCTTGTTGCTTAGTCACTTGCATGCATTATGATTAGTTAGTTTTAATATATATGTCTATTTAAGCTAATCTATGTAGATGTTCATCTCATTTTTCAGAGAAAATGGTACCGGAATTTCTTGATGAAGGGATTCCATTTGGTAGTTCTGCTGGCTGCTGGTCCTGGAATTAGGGACACACAGGTAGTGCAGACTTGATGACACTCGGGGATTCTATTTTGATATCACTTTCACTTTCTTTTTTCCGTGATGTTATTCTTGTCTTTGGAGGCTTGCTTGTGGTTTGTTCTCATTGTTCCTCTGTGGTGGTATCGTTGGGCTTAGGCTGGGTTTGGTGTGGGGTTGGGGGTGGGGAACTAAGGTATGATTTTGAGAAAAAGCAATGTGATACACTTCATATTATCGCCTTATTATTATTACCGTTTGACCTTTTAATTTAAGTTCTTAATAAATTGCCCGTGTGCTTACTCAGGGCTTAAGTTAGGGTTTAGTTTTGAGAGTCTATTTATATTGCTTTGTTCTTTCTTAGTTAGGGCATCTTTTCGATCATTGTTTTGGATGTATTCGGGCAATTTATTAAGAACTTAAGCCCTAAACATTAACTTAAGCCCTAAGCCAATAAAGCTAATGGGCAATTTATTAAGAACTTAAATTAAAAGGCATGAAGTGTATCATAATGTTCCAGTTTTCCATTTTTTCATTCGTTTATGAATGTCCACTGACACAAAATGAAAGTTTGACCTGTTGTGACAAGTTGATTGCCGACGAATCCTGAAATTCATCTAAATTTATGGGGTTTCAGACACAAAAAATGGGGAAAGTAGGTATAATACTCCCTCCGTCTAATATAAGTAGGCATAATTTCAATTTCGGTCCGTCCAATATAACTAAGCATAGATTAAAATGGAAAGTTTTCACATTATTTAGACTCCCAACTTACATCTATTTACTGAAATGCCATCACACTAAATCTACCTTATGAATTAAATATTATCTCAAATGACAATAATATCGTCAACTTTGTACACACATATTTAATTTATGAATCAAGTACTCATATTTTCTTAAAACCCGTGACAAAAGTTTTATGCCAATTTGTATTGGACGGAGGAAGTACGTAGTTTCGGGAAAAAAAAAAACAAATTCTGGGGTTTTCTCTAGTTTGTCCTGTTTATTTTTGATGTTAACATTTTATTATGGATATTTTAAATCATAATAGTTTTCTGTTACTATTAAATTACTGCACCATAGTATATTCAGATTTCAGTTCAACCTACGTGCAAGGGCTATTTTTTGTTTTCCATTTTCTTGATTTCCTTTTTCCTCCCGTTTATGTTTCAGTGTGGTTTTAAGATGTTCACCAGAGCTGCTGCCCGGAAGCTTTTCGTGAATATCCGCTTGAAACGGTAAATTTTTTTCTGATAAATATGAATTTATTTTCCTCATCTGTGGAAGTCCAAATTGATCACCTTGCAGCATTTCTAACCTCTTCTATTTGAGGTTGCGGTTTTATTTAATTTATTATTAGTATTATTCTTTCGAGTGATTTTTATCTCTCTTCTTGGTTCTCAAAAGTATGCCTCTAATGGATATATGCAAAACTTGAAATTGTGTTGTCGCAAACTGATATGGTCAAGTATAATTGTAAAATGTGGGGCTTGTGAGGAAATCATATTTATATAAGCTGTAACCTAATCCCCTGTCTTTTCTCTTTTTTCTGTTTTTTTCTTTTTAGGTTTAGATTTGAAAATAATTTATCCGAAATTTGTTGCATAATCAACCCAATCAGGTTAAGCATGCTCGACTCAATTCCTGTGTTACATGTGTATCTGCAAATCACCATATAGATTGATATCAATCAAAGCCTTCTTCCCGTTTTCAATAATCTTAGTTTTCTACTTTTCTTTGAAGAAAAAACAAGTAATATATATAGTAAATAAATATGTATAATGCCTATAATTTATATATATGTATAATATACTGGAAAAAACCAAAAAAACTATTAGCAAGAGAGAGAGAGAGAGAGCCAAAACTATAATAAAGTGGTATAGAAAAGGTTGGATGTTAAAAAAACGAGATGGATAGTAGGTAAAGTATTAAATAAATATCGGTAGTAGTATGTGACGGAATTGGTTTATTGCAGACTGGCCAAATGTTCTGCTGTCTCTAATAAAATCTTCAATGTCGACTCTTTGCAGGTGGTGCTTTGATGTTGAATTAGTGTACCTGTGCAAGTTGTTCCAGATTCCCATGATTGAAATCTCCGTAAACTGGTCAGAAATCCCAGGATCAAAGGTTAATTTGTTAAGCATTCCAAATATGTTATGGGAGATGGCACTCATGTCTGTTGGTTACAGAACTGGAATGTGGAAAATTCAATCATGAATCTTGTCTAGGGACACTTTACCTTTATCTCTCACATTAAGCAAACCAAACAGATATACGAATTTTTGCAACCTAGGTTGTTACTCTGATACTGCTACTGAAGCTTGTGACGAAATTGTAATCTTTCTAACGGGCAGCATTCGTTACTTATTTGACTGATATTTCGTGATCTTTGAAGCTTCTTTTTTACAGAATTGTTACAACACCATGACTTTATCTTGATTCCTGAGCTTCATCAGTAGGGATCAGAGAAAGACAGTACTACTTGTTGGTATGTGTATCGCCTCGTTTGATTTTATGGCAGGATACTATTCTGTGATTTAATTGTACGCAGTCAATGTGGCTAGATGGTACTTAGGGATGATAATGAGTCGAGTTTAACCGTAACAAGTACGTACGCCCCACCTAAACCCGGTTTTAAGTGTGTTGTTTCGCGTCTCAAGCCCGCTTTGTATAGATTTTATATAAGGTTCAATGTGCAATATTGCACATGCAACATGCGCTGTTTTTGTAAAGGGATAAAATCTGGCAGGTCAGTGTATCAAAGGTGATTGTTTATGCACCTTTCTCTCCAAGCCATGCATTGAGGGCAAGTTTTTTTTTCTCAATGTAGCCAATCTCTTCAATTGAAGAAAAAATTGATGATTATTAGTGTTATGTTTGTTTGGAATGAGTTGGTCTGGAAAATGTTTTGCCATGTCTAAATAACTAATGCATTAATTAAAAAAAAAAAATCTAATCTTGTCTTCTACAGTTTAAATAAATAATTGAGTTTTGGTTCTTAAAAAAATCTAATCTTGTCTTCTACAATTTAAAAAATTGGTGTACTGCAAAACCTCCCAATCCAACCCACCTTTATTTTTTAAATAATTTTTTATTTATTTCAAATTAAAATATATTTTAAAAACACTAATATATTCAATTCATCAAAATCATTTGTAATTAAATAAAATTTTCTTGGTGACTATTATTATAAAAATATTAAATAAAATACATCTTACAAATTAAGTTCATCGTTCATTAATTAGAAATCTAACTTCCTACAAATTAAAATTAACCATTCATTAACCATAATAATTAATAAGCATAATCTTCTACTTAAATTCATTATCCATAAATTTTACAAAATATCCTAAAAAATGATATTACGAATATTAAAAATGTATAATAAAAAAATAAAAAAAATTGAAGACAGCTTGGCCCACCAAAGCCAGCCCCGCCCCACCAAAGTTTGTTGTCCAAACGGTCTGACCCGTTTAGGCCCACCTCCAAACGGGTTGAAACAATTTTAACTCAACTCTCTTTTTTACTACAGCGGGGCGGGTTGGTTCAACGAGAATTTAGGTTGCTTTGACAATGGGGCGGGTTGGCGGGGTTTAGGTTGATGACTTTGATGACTTTATCTGAAACTATGAGTACAACTTATAAGTTATTCTTATTTTCAACAATGTAATTCGAATTGTTTGGTCAAATACAATTGTTGTATGCAATTAAATTGGAGATAAACTTTCATAAGGTGTTTGATTAATTATTTATATTAATAAATAAGATTAAACTATACTATATCAAAATAATTTTAAAATGTGTTCCAAATTATATATATATATATATATATATATATATTTAAACTTGAATTGATTTTTTTTAAGGTTTTTAATTAATAATTTTACTATTTTTCAGGCTAATAAAATTTTAATAATTGAATAATTAGTTAATTATAAGATTCAATTTGTGGTCTCCCAAATTTAAATAGGGTTGAAAATCAAACCAAGATATTTGATTTGAGATCATTCGGTGTTAAAGTTTGTTTGAACTTGATGCAATATACATATCAAATAAGCTTGAATATATATATTTATGTTCGCTACAATCTAAAGTTTAACTCAAGATTGAGCATGATAAATAGAAAAAAAAAAAGAAGATAAAAACATGTATAAAAATATCCGACTCGTGTTCAGTTCGATTGAAGCTCATTCGAGTTCTACTCGAATAATTATTAATAATATTTCAAACAAGCTTAAACTACAACACTTCGGCTCAATCCATCTACCGCCTAACTTTAAAATCCAGTAAACAAAATTCACCACATCAAACGATCAACACAATAGGACAAAGTTTTATGTAACCCAATTCCACTATACATCTAGTTTGCATTTTGTGTGTATTTTTATATAATATTATTTTTGTTTCATTAAATGAAATTATAGTTTGATAATATTAATTATCCTATTATATATAGTATTAATTGCGAAATAGTTTTACCGTAAATTGGTTTACATAATACCATCTCACATATCAAATCACTAAATAAAAAAAATAAAAATAATAACAAATCATTAAATAAAACAACATACATAAAAACATGAAAACTTGCAAAATCAAACCAACATAGCACACAAATAATTCTTAATCTTCAACAATGAGCATTTTGTGTGGGATCACATATAGAAGGCAATTGCATGGCTCTAGTTCCATTGATTCCAAAAAAGGGCAAGAACGCATTGTTCTTGAACGTGCAAAAACACGTCAAGTTTGCATGGCTTAGGGCGGCACAACAGGCAGCGGAAGGTGGTGGTGGGGCGGCGGTGCCAATGGCCACCACCGGCTTGCACTCCAACAGCTCCTCTCGGCTAACGCCGCAGATGTTGCCGTCGGCCATCGCAGTTATGGCCGATGTTAATACCACTAGGGCTAGAATTAGGGCTGTAGAGGGCACCATTTCAAGAATTATAGTGTTTTTGCTTCAAAATTTGTTTTCAAGTTCTTTTGATTGGAAGAGAATTCTTGTTATATATTTTCCGAGACACGTTCAAATTAGAGTTTCTAGGGAATGTTTTTAATTAAATTGTTTTTTAGGGAATAAGTTTAATTTGATTGATTTTTATGGAATGTTTTTAATTAGATAAATTTTTAGGTGTACATACATCGTATGGACAATCAAGAGTTTTTTTTTTTTTACTGCATTTATTAGAAAGATCATATTATAATGAATATATTGAGATTGATGAAGTGTTTTCATCTTCTTGATTTTGCTTACGTCTCAATATATATTTGCTTACGTGTCAATATATATTTTTATCTATATGTCAAATTTATATAAAATTCTCTATGTAGATACAAAATTTGAATAAAGCAATACTAATAAAAAATATATTTAAATTTGTAATGCTATTAACTTCTTTAATTCGTGGGATTTTATTCAAGATCTTCTGGGATTTAAATTTGAATAAAGCAATACTAATAAAAAATATATTTAAATTTGTAATGCTATTAACTTCTTTAATTCGTGGGATTTTATTCAAGATCTTCTGGGATTTAATTTATTGAGATTTGACATTCTACTATATTATAATTAAAAAATTTAAAATTTAATATAACATTCAAAAACCACGTAACATACGGGATCTGCGCTAGTTACTACTATAATGCAGAAAATAGAAATTGCACAACACTTATCATTTGGGGGTAACATATGTGTAAACCAGTTGCACAGTTCAACTAGTTTTCGAGTAATATATTTTAGTGAAACGGGTAATCCTAATGTAGATATTTTTAAATTATTTAGTGAAATAAGTAACACTATTATATAATACGAGTAATATCATTCAAAATAAATATACGATATAAATAATGCATATAAGAGGCAAACGTATGAATGATTTTTCACCACACCGAAAATTTAGATCAAACTTCATTATTATTATAATAGAACATGGTCAAATATTGTCCCAAAAAAATTGAATATTAATCTCTCATTATGGACTAAAACACACATTTATTATTAATAAAATAATGACAACCTAACAAAATTTTGGTCTTGGACTTGAGTTATGTTACTCCATGGTCAAATGTTGATTAAAAAAGAAAAAAGTCACCAAATTATATATGTAAATCCACTTTATAGAGTGGTTGAATTCTCATTATGCTAATGGAGTAGTTATATTGCCTACCTCATCTAGTCATCTTCATGCATTATCTTCTTCACATTTCAATTTGGGTGTGTGTATATATATTACATTTTTGTGTAATATTGAAAAATCATTGCATTTAATTTGTCGTAATGAAATGGGGTCTTTGATGCAAGATTTCAAGAGACAAGCTTCGTTTTTCTTGAGAGAGAAAATCAAGTCAGCAAGATTGGTTCTCACTGATGTTACTCCTATACAATTGTAAGAGATTAAATCAAAAATCATCCTTTAATTGTGATTTTTTATGTTCGTATAATCGTATTTTATTTTATTTTATTTATTTATTTGAAGATTGACAGAAGAAGTGACAAATGGGGATTCATTAGCACCAGATGCTCATGCCATGAGGCTAATATCTCGTGCTGCCTTTGAAGTTGATGATTATGACAGAATTGTTCACATTCTGCATCACAGGTAATTTTGATTTTAGAAAAAATATATATTATCAAAGTAAAAAATCATGCAAAAATATCAAACACCTAAAGTTTGATTTAGTTTGTTTTTGTGTTTAATTGATATTCTTAAATTTTTTTAAAAAAAACCACCTGTTATTTTGGCTTAGTAAATTTTTAATAGGCTTAATTGAAGATAAAATTATTTTATCATAAATTGCAATTTAATTCAAACTATTAAATCTTGGTAAAAAAATCTAATTTTTTTTTGTCAATTAGAACCAACAAACATATTTGTTTCCTGCTCACAAATGACATGTCACCTACCTGGTAACCAATAATTAATCGTATTAATATATTTAAATTTGTTTGGACAAAAAAAAAAAACTAATCGTCATTTTCGTGGAGAAAATATGTATATGTTTTTTCTAATTGAAAATAAAATAAAATTAATGTTTTGATTACAAAATTCAAAAGTTTAAATTAGATTGTAATTTGCGATAAGATTTTTACTTTATCTGCAATTAAGTATTTCTAATATTACTACCAAACAAATCCATGATCTTTTAGGGTTAAACCCACCGGCCACCACCAATCAGCAAGTTTACGTTTCATTTTGTAGCATATTATTTTATTTGTGTATGATTCAATTTTATTTTGTAAGTAGTAACATAGATCCTATATATGTTTTTATGTATATCAGGCTATCTAAGTTTGATACATGTAACTGGAGAGCTTCATACAATGCTCTTGTTCTTTTGGAACACCTTCTCACACATGGGCCACAAAGAATTGCTGAGGAATTTGAGACTGATGAAGATACTATTATGGATATGGCAACTTTTAATTGTGTAGATCACAAAGGGTTGGTAAATTCTTCCTTTGGATCGACTCGTAACGATCTCCTATTTCATCTCGTATTTTATCTCATCAGTATACACGTGACATGTTAGTGATGAACGAACGAACGAATTCTAACAAACATGGGTTCAATCTTGTATTTTGTTTATAGAAGCTAAGAATAAGTATTGATGTATATATACTGCAGGTTCAACTGGGGATTGAGTGTGAAGAAGAAATCAGAAAGAGTGATGAAGCTTCTAGAAGATAGGTCATATCTGAAAGAAGAAAGAGCAAGAACTAGGAAACTAACAGTTGGGATCAAAGGTTTTGGGAGCTTTGGCCAGAGCCAGAGACCTGTTGATGAAAGATCCAACGACATCGATTCTGATAGGCTTTTCGGATCAACTTCTCTCTTGTTCGGTGGTGGTGGTGGTCGTCGTCATTATAACACTGCAGAGGAAAGAAACTTATTGGCACCTGATGAATTCACAAACTTATTTGTGACCAATAATATAACTCAAAATGATGATTTAAAAGGTTGGCCACATACATACACTAGTAAAGGTAATGGTAATGGGTATGTGATAGAAGAGGATCATCCATTTTGGGACAAGGAACACCATGCCAGTGTCTCACTTCTATCTTCTGTATAACACAAACATACATATATATGTATACATACATAAACAGAGAGTGAGATTAATCCAAAATAGTGTGTGTAGTACTATATAGGCCTAGATTTTTTTGTCTCAAACGTGTAAACCATGTAAAATTTCTCAAATGATGTACAATTTGTGTTTTGCTTTGAAGGATATGACCTAGAGAGGAATTTGAATAAGTGCAAGCATTCATTGTGTAATTCATATGCAAAAAGAGTGAAGCAGAAGAGAAAATATATTCGCAACTTCTTAATCAATTAAAATTGAAGAATAACAAGAAAATATCCAGATATCATCAACTCCTATACTCTCAAGTTCATCAATAAAAAATGATAACAGCAAAAATATAGAAAACAAAGTTACAACTAGAAGGTTGTAAGCTGCATTTCTGGCCACTAAGGCGAAATTACGCGTCAATAAATCTTGACCGCTGAATTAGAAGCACTTCCTATGCACAATGGATGGACCCGACTCATCGTACTCAGCCTTTGCAATCCACATCTGCACAAAAAAGTATTTATATTAAAAAATTAAATTCATGAAAACCTCAAGCTTCAAGAATGTTAACTGACCTGTTGGAAAGTGCTGAGAGAGGCCAAGATAGAGCCTCCAATCCAGACACTGTATTTCCTTTCAGGAGGTGCAACAACTTTAATCTTCATGCTACTCGGGGCTAAGGCCGTAATTTCCTTGCTCATTCGGTCAGCAATACCAGTGAACATAGTAGTACCACCACTGAGTACGATGTTTCCATAAAGGTCCTTCCTGATGTCCACATCACACTTCATGATGGAGTTGTATGTAGTCTCGTGGACCCCAGATGCTTCCATTCCGATCATCGAAGGCTGGAACAGAACCTCAGGGCAACGGAAACGCTCATTACCAATGGTAATCACCTGCCCGTCGGGCAGCTCGTAGCTCTTTTCCACAGCAGAGCTAGTTTTTGAAGTCTCGAGCTCCTGCTCATAGTCAAGGGCTATGTAAGATAGTTTTTCTTTCATGTCTCTTACAATTTCCCTCTCTGCTGAGGTGGTGAAAGAGTAACCACGTTCCGTCAGAATTTTCATCAGGTAATCAGTAAGGTCACGACCAGCCAAATCAAGACGGAGGATCGCATGTGGGAGGGAATACCCCTCGTAGATGGGGACAGTGTGACTCACACCATCACCAGAGTCCAGCACAATACCTTTTCAAGAAAGACATTAGCAAACAACAGTTAGCATTTAAGTCAAATCAATCAATATCCTACACCATTAGAAAGAAAATGGTAGAGGATACCCAATGCCAACATCCATCAATCAATCTAACTTGAACTTCTGAGATTTGGCATAGCAAGTCAAATAACTCCAATACTTAGAAGTATGTATACGATTCTTACCAGTAGTACGACCACTAGCATACAGGGAAAGGACTGCTTGAATAGCAACATACATAGCAGGGGCATTGAATGTCTCAAACATAATCTGAGTCATCTTCTCCCTGTTAGCCTTTGGGTTGAGTGGGGCCTCAGTCAGGAGAACAGGGTGCTCCTCTGGGGCAACACGCAGCTCATTGTAGAATGTGTGATGCCATATCTTCTCCATATCATCCCAGTTGCTGACGATACCATGCTCAATGGGGTACTTTAGAGTTAAAATACCCCTCTTTGACTGAGCTTCATCTCCAACATAGGCATCTTTTTGGCCCATACCCACCATCACACCTGTGTGACGGGGCCGACCAACAATGCTGGGGAACACAGCTCGCGGAGCATCATCTCCAGCAAATCCAGCCTATTAGCAATAAATATTTTATTAAATTCAATAATAAGACCTAGAGATCAAGGGCAGGCAAGAAACTGTATAGGTAGTGTGCATTTATGAAGAACAAAATTCTAGATATACCTTAACCATTCCTGTCCCATTGTCGCAGACGAGTGGCTGAATGTCCTCTGCTTCTGCCATCTTATGCTAGTTCCTGTACTAGCAATCAGATTCAATAAGCACTATTGGTGATTTACCAACTTCAATTTTAATTGGTATTTGGAAAATACTCAGCAATAAACATATTTAGAAATCATTTCCACGGAAAAGATACATAACTGAAATCAAATTAGAAGACCACCTTTTGTACAGCTATGAAAACATGAGCAGCAATGAAAGGTGTAACAATCACCAAAACAAAAAAATGTAATCATGAAAACTGGTCTATCTTGACCAATAGAAGTTTCAAAAAAGAAATGTTAATTGGCATTTGAAACCTCATCTAAGCATCAGAAGTAAGCAGGATTCCATGCAAGGAAAGAGCAAGCAACACGATAAATGTGAATTGTAGAAACCTTAAGAATACCATCGGCTTACAAGATAGATTAATAATACTAGTGGCCACTTTTTAGATCATTTCCAATTCTCCATGCATGATGATATTCTCTTTTAGTTATATAGCACCAAACATATCCTCATACCACGTGACAGATCTCTCACCCAAAAGGAGATTTGCTACGAACAGACATCTATCATACACAATATTTAGATTACACGTTGACCCCCAAAAATAATTCACAATCAATAATCGGTTCAATTTAACGCATCTAAATCATGGAAGCCTAAAAATAACCAAATTCAAAAGTCATACATGAATTCAACGAAATTTACACAAAATAAATAATAAAAATACGAAGGATCCATAAAAACATCATCCTGAATCAAAATTCCATAAACATGCAGATCCGATCCCATCGCAACACCTAATTTCGATGATAACACAACGTACAAAAATGATCTTCCACATTTCCCATTCCAATAAAAAACATTGATCACAAACGCATAAAAAGACTATCCATCCGAGCTCAAGCAATTCACAAAAAACAAATTATCGGAACATAAGACGAACAACACCGAAAATGGCGGGCAATAGAAAACGATTGCGCAGGAAAAGCAACACACACGAATGAATCAACATACAGATCCATTAAAAACGCAGAGAAACGTGAACGTACCTCGGGAAAACAGCGGAATCGAAGAGCGATAGAGAGGGAAATGAGATGAAGAAGAAGAAGAAGCCGACGATCGGAGGATCAGCTCTTGGGTGTGTTTCGCAAATTTCTTCAATCTTGCGAATGGGAAGTTCGGAAGTTTATATTGAGGTGTAGGAGAAATGTCAGCCGTTGGATTGAATCATTCTAGATATACGGTGGAGGGTGACACGTTGTGGGCCCCACATATTTTGAAATTGTACTGGCCACTCCATGCCCCTCTCTTCTCGCTTTTACTTTCCATTCTCGTTTTAATAAATAAATTAATTAATGCTCTCTATATCTAGATAGATACCTTTTTTCTCTGAATACTTGAAAAATTAAATGATTGTGCAAAATGACAATCTTAGGCTATTCGAGATTTTACTTTTATCATCACATATTTAAATTGTTTTCCTAATATTTTTATAAGGAACTGCATTTCGTTATTTGAAAGATGAGCATGAGATAAATCTTATCGTGTAATATTTATAAATTTTATTTTTATTATTATTGTTATGCATATTCACTATTACTGCATTGTTATAGTAAATATGACAGTGAAGTACATGTGCATAACGGAATAATGCATGACAATGATTGTAAATATAGAGTTTGTGGTATGCACTCAATTCACACAAGTATTTACCAATTTTGTCACGTATTAGATAATGACAATTTTTTGGTGAAATTGGTGCACAGTGTGATTGAATTTTTGACTTAATTTTAATTTATTTTAGATATCCTGACATGTTTATGAACAAATTAAAATTTAACTAAAATTGCGTTATTTGCACTATATGCAAATTGCAAATATTGCACATAAATGTGACTCTAGGATAATCACTCTTTAAAATAATCTGCAACCTAAAATAAATCGTACTCCTTCATCCAATATAAGTAGGCATAAAATTTTTATCACATGTTTTAAGTGGATATGTGTATAGAAAGTTGAGAGTATTGTTATCATTTGAGATAATATTTTATAAAATAGATTTAGTATGATGACATTTGAGTAAACAAATATAAATTAGGGTTCAAATAATGTAAATGTTTTCCATTTTAATTTATGCATTCTTAAAGAAAAATATGCAATTAGATGGAGAGTACTAAATAAGTGCACGAATTCGACTAATGAAATGTAGACAAAGAGTCTGACAAAGTAGAACATCACCTTGAGAAGCAATATTATTGTGAGGAAAAAATTTGTGAACCAAGTTCATGAAATTTTATGTTGTATTTCATACGAAAGTAATATTTTTTTAGTATACAAAGTATCAATTTTTTTTATAATTTTGAAAAATAAAACATAAAATAAAGTAATTTTTTAAAAAAACATAACACTCCGTATACTAAAAAAATACTATTTTTAAAAAAAAGTACACGTGAATGTGGTTTATAGTAAACCTACTTATATTTTATGCATCTATTTCCACATTTAATATTATTCTATTCTCCTTAACAGTACAATAATTTTTTATATAATTTTTACATAAAACTGATGAGGTATGATTTGAATTTCATAATGCATAAACTCAAGGTTTCAATTATTACTAAGGCTCACCAATCCACCATATATATTGGATCATAAACCCAAACTCTGGAAATTAAATATATATATATATACAACTCAATTACTATATTATATATACTATAATTAATATTAACTTGCCTAAAAAAAAGGAACAATCACTTATATCGGACTGAATAATAGTCCCCCAGAATTTTTTATTCACGCATTTTAAGAAATAAAATATGATGGGTAAAAAAGTAAAAGAAATTGTAAATTGAATGATATAAAATATAATTATTTTTAATAAAATTGCAGTGCATGGACGAATATAAAAACATAATTCAATTTCGATGGAACGAGGGAATAGATTCTAACCAAATGAAAAATTCAACCAACACCAAGGTGAAGAAAAAGAAAATTGTACTATATTATTAACTTGAATTTTGAAGCATTGGAACAACATATTTTCAACACACTTATATAAAATTAATATACCAACATACGAAAAGTTCAATAATCATATTTTACCTACCCCACTTAAATCATAAAGCTTCAAGAATATCCCCAAATTATTTGGAGATTATAGTGAGCGGGAAATATCAGACCTTAAATCCTAGCTAGGATTCAAAATCTTGATAAATAATTTTATAAGGTAGAATGGTGAAAAAAGTGACCGGTGTTGTATTATTATATTATTTTAGATATAGTGAAAAAATAAAAAGTTTGATGATATGAGTGTATTGAGAAAAAATATTCTCAACATGAGGTCTTATATTTGTTTGTCCATACTCAAAATGGAAAATAATAATAATAATAATAATAATAATAATAATAATAATAATAATAATAATAATAATAATAATAATAATAATAACACTACCCTTTTAAATTAAACTCTCACAAACATCTCTTATTTACACCTCAATGTCACTCAATTAACTCTTTTAATAAAGTTGATTTTAAAATAATTCATTTCAATAAAATTGAAAATACTCATTTATCCTTGGCTTTAATTTTTACCTTTTAATACTAATAAACAATACATTTCTTAATTTTTGTGTCAATTCCTGCTGAGCAAATAAAATTGGGATGGGATGGAGTAAATAGTGGTAGTTGATAAAATAAAGGAAATAAGATTAATAGGATTTTTGAATCGCAAAATAAATGGGGTTTGAGATTGCAAAATTCAAAATTCAAAATTCAAAATTCGACCTGAATAATAGAAAAACAAACATTATTTCTTGGAGTAGTTTATTCATTAATTGGAGTAGTAAAAATTTAGACATACAAAATCTACCTTTATAAATTATAATAGTTGCAAGTATATACTCTGAGATAAAGCTTTATGAGATTGAAGTCATGTGCAAAGTGCTGAAAATGAATCTCTCTTTTTTGTGATAATTTTAGCCATCTAGAAGTAATGTGCAATTCCAACTAGATGTCTCTTTGTCCACTTTTTGCAGCTTGCCTAGTAAGCTTTTTGGGGTGTGTAATGTTCTTTCATAATCATCTACCTCACCATGTGAAACCTTGTTTCATTCTGTATGTATAGTTTGTTTCAGGTTGGTTGGGGTAATTATGTACATATTGATGTTTAGTTATTGTTATATTAATTAGGGTTAATTACAATTTAATATTTGTAATTTAAACCATATTTTGTATAAATTGCAACTCGTGCTATGTAAAATTGACAAATTGATACCTCAAACTTATATTTTGTTCTTTTTCCGACCAAATTAGGAATTCATTTCTGGTTAGAAATTAAACTTTTAGTAAAAAAATAATAATTAATAAATCTAAAAAGATAATTATAACCTTGGTTAAATATAATTTGACCGGAAAAAAAAGAATAAAATTTGAGTTGAGTACTAATTATCAATTTAACATAGTACAAATTATAATTTATTACACAATATAATACATATGAAAAAATTTTAAAATGTGATGTAGTATAAATCATAAATTATAAATAATCCTATTAATTAATAGGTTTGGGTTCTATCCATAATCCATCCTTCTAGTGATGTTCATTTGGAAAACAGAAAGTTGTTTTACTCATAATAATTATATCTAATTTGTTAATATTTTCTTTTAAGATCATAATCATATATATGAATTGTGATGATGGGTTCCTATGGAGCTAATATCAGCACAGAATACATAATATATTGTAGTATTACATTTAAAATATATTGACATATTTATAAAATCATTTACACGTGAAACTGTCTTAATTTTCTTTAACAAATTGTTTTTGGTATATGCTCCCAATAATAAATAAAATATAACATGAAAATAAATAAAAAGTGAACATAAAAACCAATATTTAATTATGTAAAGAACTAAATTAAAGATCATAAAAAAAATCCAATTCTTTAAGTTGAAAATCACACAAAATAATATTAGAGAGTGTTTTTTTATTAAACAACTGCATATATGAGACGAAGCTCCACTATGATATTTGAATTATATTTTACTTTAAAGTATGAATGAGTTGGGATTTCATAAACTCACCAGTCATATAATATATTAAATGAAATATGTCTTAGGCAGGGACCATCTTATACAAATTTTTATTAATGAACACACACGCGCGCGCGCACACACACACACATATATATATGATATATCTATAACCTTATAAAGCTAAACCTAAAAAAGTTTTTTTGGCAAAGCCACATTCTTCTATTTTAAAATCCCTCTTCTCTCATTCATTTAAGTTTTAAAAATTGATCTTAACCAGTTATTTTATAACTTATAATCTCGACCATTCATCTTATTCCATATTTTCTATAAATTTCTAATTAATTTCTTATTTGTTTCTCAATACAAACCCTAAATTTCTTCTTCTTTCTTTCTTTTTTTTCTTTTCACGCTGATTTCTGAACATTTTTTTTCCAGATTATTGGATGATTGTTTTGCACATATTTATGATGATAATTCCACTATCTAATTATTAACAACTAATTGATTTTTTTTTCATATTTGTTAATTACAAATCCTAAATTTCATCCTCACTCTTTCCTTTCATTTTCATGCTTCGATCTAATTCTGAATATTTATTTATTTATTTTTGCAGATTATATGATAATTATTTTGCTGATGATTCCACCATTTGATTATTAGCAAGTAATTATGTGGTTTTTTTCTTCTGATTTGCAGATTACAAACACTATATTTCTTCTTCTTTCTTTCTTTTTACGTAGTAATCTAATTCTGAATTTTTTTTTTTTTTTTTTGCAGATTATAGGATGATTGTTTTGGATATATTTATGATGATGATTCGACCATTTAATTATTAGCAACTAATTGTATTTTTTTTTTAATTTGCAGATTATTGGATTGTTAAAATATATCAAGATTCTACCGTTTGATTATGTAGAATTAATTTGGTTGTTTTTTTTTTTCAAATTATAGAATGATTGCTTTGTATATATTCATGAAGATTTATTGATTCATCATCGGTTGATCTTTATCTGTATTCTTCCACATCAATTTAAAAGTCATGTTGTTGATAAATATATAAGATATGCAAATATTGATGAAGGTTCATTCATCAATATTCATGTAATGTTCTTCTCTTAAATCAAAATTATAGTTTACGCATTTGTTTTTTTTATTATTTGTCTACAGTTCATCAAAATGGATTCATTTATTAAAGAAAATTGATTGAACATTTTTAGAGATAATGGATTCTTTCAGTGATGGAGATTTCATTTTGCATTTGTTTATATATTAATTTGATTGATGGAGATTTCATTTTGCATTTGTTTATATATTAATTTGATTGAGTTTTTGAGTGAGATTTTGATTTGTTATTGGATCAATTTTTTTTTAACTTATAGTTTTGTTATATAATTAATTAATGTGTTTATTGAATTTATTTTGAATGATTGTAAAAACGTGAATTATAAATATTGACAATATAATTAATGTATTTATAAATATTTGCAAGAGAAAATTACAAACAGGTGTAAAAAATTAGCAAAATTACAAACAGATGTAAAAGTGCAAATTTTTGTGCTTTTGTGCAAAAAAAATTGTGCTTCTGTGCAAATTTTTTACACCTAGTATATATATATATATATATATATATATATATATATGCAAAATTTTGTGTGAAGCAGTTTCATAATATGAAATTAATACCATTATAATCATTTACTGATACCATAACATCAATTTTGTGATACCATTACACTTATAAACTGATATCACAGTATAAAATGGTTATGGTATCTGCGAATGATCTAATGGTATCAGAGAGTGATTCTAATGGTACCAGTTTTATACTATGAAACTGCTTCACCGGAGAGTGACTCTCTCTCTCTCTCTCTCTCTCTCTCTCTCTCTCTCTCTCTATATATATATATATATATATATATATATATATATATAACTCGATCTTAATAGATTTAGACAATTAGGCTTGCCTAATCACTACAAAAAATAGTCATTTATCGACGGATTTTCATCAGTAAAACTGGTCATCCGTCGGTATTTTTCTCGTCACAAAATACCGACGAAAAATTAATTCGTCGGTAAATACCGATGGAAATTCGTCGGTATTCCGTCGGTAATTACCGATGAACCTATTCCGTCGGTAATTACTGACGAATATTCGTCGAAAAACATTGTTTATAAAAAATTCAAAATTTTGTAGGTAAATCTGAAATTTGAAATTCCGACAGTATTTTGTCGATATTTTATCGGTGTTTGTGACGGAATTTGGTCCGTCAGTATTTCACAATTTTTTTTGTAGTGAATGAAACATTTAAAAAAATCAGTCAAAATTGATTTTCACTAACAATTTTCTCAACCTATTGTCACTGATTGTACCTAGAAAAATAGCAGGAAAATAATGGTGTGGTGTACGTAAATCACACATGATAATAAAAGGAAGTTTTTGCAGTTGACATTCATGCATTCCTACATGCCAACTTTGGGTATATTCATTCTATATACATTTTAAGAGATATATATCATATATTATTGTGTCATACTATCACACTCACACAAGATAATAAAAATAAGATAATTAATTATTATAAAGAAAAAGCGCAAATCAAATTATTTGGATATTAATAATGAGATTGATCGTAGAAATTCATATGACATAGACATAGTTTAGAGGAGCCTACCCTTTATTGATCAACGAACATGAATATAACATGTATAGGGGCACACTAGTAGCACCCACTATTGTTCGAGTCATGTTATATAAATATACAATTATAAATAAAAATAAGGGCAAATTACTACTAGATATAACATTTAAGACAAAATTACTATCAGATACTACCTTTTTGAAAAATTACTACCCACTACATTAATGCATACCCATAATACCCCTCATTTGACTTTTTAATTAAAAAAATATTGTATCTAGTTGACAACTCATTGTACCACAATTAATTATTAAACCCTAATTTCTCTAACTCATCTCCATTCTCTCACACAGTCACACGCATATTCTTCTCTTATTTTACCCCCTCTCTCTCTCTCCCTCGTTTTCTCTTTCTCTCTCATCGCACCGTCGTTCCCAACGGCCCACCGAGCCTCGGAGAGAGCAGACAGCAGCGGACGGTGGATGCTAGATCTGCTCCGGCGACGGAGAGAACAGACAGCAACGGCCCACCACCACCAAAGCCATAGATCTGCTCCGGCGACGCCACCGCCCACCGCCCTATAGATCTGCTCCAGCGACGGTGGATCTGCTTTACCCACTGCCAACGACGACCGCGGCAGTGTCACTTCCCTCTCTCCGTCACTTCTCTCTCTCTCAGCGACGACGGCGGCGCCAACGCGACCACTGAACACAGGCGACGGCGGCGACGGCGCGACCCAACGACGGCGGCGACGAAGGCGGCCACGAAGAGACGAAGGCGGCGACGAAAACTTACTAGTTTTTTTAGTGTAAGTCTTGAATATTTATGATTTTTCTTATTTTTGGTGTTTTTGTTACTGGATGTAGTTGTAATAATTCTGATTTTTTGGTGTTTTCTTTCCTTTTTTTGATTTTTCTTGTTTATGGTGATTTTCCTTCCTTTCTTGATTTTGCTACTGTAATTTTTGAATTTTTGTTTGAGTTTGATTTTTGGGAATTCATTTTTGGTTAGTGTTTTTGTTACTGTTAGTTCGTTTGCACTTGTTGATTTTTGATATTTTGTTACTGTAAGTTCGATGTACTTTTTATATACTCCCTTTTATATTGTTTGGTTTTTCTGGTTCTTGTGTTTTTTTTAATGGATATTGTTGTGATACAACACTGATAATGTGCAGATTATCTGCACATGTGCAGAGTTTTGGTTTTTTTTCTGCACATGCGCAGAAGTTTTTTTTTGGCATAATTCTGGAATTATATTTTTTATTGTTGTGTGATAATTTTTGCGTCTTTTTGAATTTTGAATTAAAATGTAACTAAAATTTTTTTTTTCGTCTTTTTGAATTTTCCTCATATGTAACCTCATATAGTATACTCCGTACAATTTTTTTGGCCAGATAATAATTAATATGGTATACAATTTTTATGAAAAAATAAGAAAATATTATTTGCAGAAAAAATAATAACAAAATGATGAGAATGAGTAATATAGTTGCACAGGTAAAGAAATTACAAATATTAAATTCGTCAATTTCCACAGGTAAAGAAATTACAAATATTACAAAGGTGCAGCTGCTATGTCAAAACAAAATATAAAAGTCAAAATAAAATCAAATATATTAAATTCCTTAAAAATATATATGAAACGCTGATGAAAAATGATGAGAAGCTGCCATGTCGTAAAAAAAAGTACAATCAAATAGTTACATCAATTTCAGCAGTGAAAAGTCACATCAATTTGCTTAATGTGCAGAAGTTGCAGATCTTGTGTCAAGAGGGGTACTTTGGGAAGATATCACCCTTTTATTGTATCTGGTAGTCATTTCCCTTAGTGTTGTATTTAGTTGTAATTTAACTTTTAAGATTGTACCTAAATGTAAGTGACCCTAAAAATAACAATCATAATTTTCAGTAGTGCAATTTTGATTCATTTAATGGGTTATAAGACCCAAAACATTCTTGTAGGGATGGAACAAAACTGTGTAAAAAAAATGATGTTTTATTTTAATGAATTAATTACAATTTGCAACCTATATTATATTATTATTTACAATTTACAATGTGTACTATATTTTGTAATAAATTGTAACACATACTATGTAAAATTGACAAATTGATACCTCGGTTCAATTTTTTTTTTAGGCCAAATTATTATTATTATTATTTTATTGGTTAAATGGTGACTCGAACCTATGACCTTTTGGACATAGATAGTAAAGCTCAAACCAGTTGAGTTATACCATTTCATCAGGCCAAATTATATTTGACCAAGGTTATATTTGTTCTTTACAAAATGTTTAACTTCTAACAAAGAATCAATCCCTAATTTAGCTGGAAAAATAATGAAATTTGAATTGAATTACCAATTTATTAATTTTATATAATGCATATTGTAATTTGTTACAAGATATTGTATAAATTGCAAATTATAAAATGTGCAATCTTATATATTACTGATTATAATTAACCCTATTTTAATATTATAAGCAAGTTTCCTGTGAAATAATTCAAGGTGCAATTTACATTAAAAATAGAAAGAGAGCAAATCTCGCGGGTCACCTCTTCAAAATGGGTCAAATTAAATATTTTGCGCAAATTAGGTCAAAAATCACGACAACAACCAACAATGCAAAGACGGCGGCGATCAGGAGGCGATTCAACAGAGAATTCCGATGAAAATAACTGCAGAATTCAACGAAGACATCAAATTGAAAGGAAACACGCAGCGATACAAAAAAATGAGAAGATATGAATGAATATTTTAAATATTATCAAATAATTGGTACAAATCTGATCATAATAATATCAAAGTTTATTAAGTTGAAATGTGATGTTGTCTGGATCATCTTTGTTACCAGTTATATATTTTTCTAAAAAATTAGAATTAATATCGCAAATGTTCCCATTTTTTTATTTTTTCATATAGTAACACAACTTTCTCTATAAAATAACATGTTTGTGTTCATATAGTAACACATTTTTTTCTACACAGTAACACGTTTGTGTTCATATAGTAACACTTACGCAAAAACAAAAATAAAATCTCTTTCCCAGGTGTGTTACTATAAGATCAAACATGTGTTACTCTAAGAGTAAATACGTGTTACTAGTCCTTAAAAGAATAAAATATTTATCCATGTGTTGTACTGGTTTTGTTCATTAGTAACACATTTTTCTTCATACAATAAACACAAGTTTGACGTTATAGTAAACACCTGAGACTAAGTTTTTATTTTTACCTTTACACGAGTTTAGTACACATATTTATCCTTACAATAACACATATTTACCCCAAATCTTATGCATGGGATCAAATAGACCCATAAATTTTTTTATTGACACATTTAAACCATTTTTATTTAATATTGAGATAAAATAAGTCTCTCATCATAATAAAATCACAATCTATTAGTGAAAATAAAATTGTCGAAAATTAAAAACCTAATTAATCCACACATATAAGATTAAAAACTTATTTGACCATTTTTTTATTTTTTTTGTATTTGAGCGAGTATTTTAAACAAATATTTATTATTTGTTTTTACAGTAACACATATTTGTTGTTACAGTAACACATGTTTAATCTAATAGTAAAGTAATAAACTACTATGGGCAGCCATGTGATTGGTGATAAGCTTAAAAGTCAACACTCACCTTTCAAGTATAAAGAGATCGTCTAGCAAGTAAGTTACCCGGTTAAATATCGATCCAAGAGAATCAAGTGGGAGATAGCCCTAAATCTACTAGTTTAGTCATAAATATAGCACAAGTCATTCAACGAGTTCAATAGTTCAAGCAACGATTAACAAAAGCAATCAACGAAAATTCAACTAGCAACGAGAAGCAATCAATGATAAAAAGGGTGCTCGGGTGCTTATCAACAAATGGGGATCAAATATGCAACGAATTCAAGTGAGCATTCATCATGTCAATCAATTAATAAGAGCAATCTTTGAGCAAGCAATAATTCCCTACTTGGTAAGCCTAGAAACTAAGCTATAGGACGAAGTTACCCTTTCATCCCGGATGAAAACACGAGTAAATAAGTTTCCCTAGCGTACCCCTTTCGATACCAAGTTCACTTCCCTTTGGTCTCTTCACTAATTACCCGACTACTAATCTAAGCAATTAATGTAGAATTGATGTATTTCTAATGGTATTAATCAAATCTTCTTGCATTAAACCAATATTAACTCTAAACTACCCAATTAAATCCATCACCTAAATGAGTAAATTAATTATCCAAGTCTCCTTGCAATAACTAAGACACTAGACATAAGATTAGGAGCAATTAAGCAAATAGTCATTCAAACCTCATCAATCCAATCAATTAATCAACAATCAAAATTATCCATAAGAATTCATCACAATCTTCAATCACTCATAAGCATCAAAACACTCAAACACAAAGAAACTAGTCAAACATGTAAATAAACTGAAAATCCAAGAAATGGAGGAGAAGAGAGATGATCAACATTGAAAATTAACCAACAAAAACTTAAAATAAAGGAGAAATATCACCTAAAGGTGTTCTTACAACCTGAGTAGTCCAAAGTAACTTGTATTTTGCAAGAGAAATAAAAGAAATTGAAAAACATGTTCGGGATGGTTTTTGGTTTTTAGTTTTGAAATTTTTAAAAATCAAAACTAGTTTTGAGTTTTGAATTTTGGTTGTGAATTGAGTTTCAGTTTTTGTATTAAACAATTTTTTTATTTATTTTATTAAAATAATATATTATTAAATAATATTATAAGTGTATTATAAATGATATATTATTAAATAATATTATAAGTATATTATAAATGATAAAATAATCTATTTAAAAAAAATAATAATATTATAAATTATAATTATAATAATAATATTATTATATTATAAATAATATTATAAATGATAATATTATAATATAATATTATTTATAAATAATATTATAATATAATATTATTTATAAATAATATTATAAATGATAATATTATAATATTAAATGATATTACTATATTATTAATATTAAATAATATATTAATAAATAGTATTAATTTTATTAGTATTAAATGATAATATTAATATTATATTAAATGATAATATACTATTATTAATAATATATTATTAGTAATATAAAATAGTATATTATTAATATTAAAATAATATTATAAATGATCATTTTTTTAATAATATATTAATAAAATAATAATATTATAAGTATATTCTATATACTTATAAGTATATTCTATTATAATATATTATGAAAATAATATATTATTAATATTATAAGTATATTATATAATTAAAATAAATATATAAATTTATGGGTCGGGTCCACCTAATATAGACCGGGTCCAAACCCATCCGAGACCTGCCCATGCGGACTGGGTTCAGACCGGGTTCATGTCGAGTTCGGGTTACAACCAAAAACTAAAAACCAAAAATATATTATTATGGTTTTGAGATTTGGCCAAAAACCGTTTTCAAATTAAGTAAAAAACAAATTTGACCCTATTTTACCCGAACACGTTTTGTTTTTAAATTTAACTTTCAAAACCAAAAATCAAAAACTTGGAACCACCCGAACAGGACCTAAGCTAAGCTATCTACCCTAACTATGTGTTTAATTGTGTGTTTGGCTGTGTAAAGTGTGTGAATCCCTTTTTTAAATTTGAAATAGGGGTATTTATAGTGAGGAACTACGGCCAAATATATTCAAATTGCAGAATTGGGCCTCAAAAATATTAAAAACGCATTTTTCGCTCGAAATCGGGGTTGACTCGGTCAAACTCGGTTGAGTTGACCGAGTCAACTCGCCCGAGTGAGAAGTTTGAGAATTGAACGCTGCCATCATCGGTCGAGTGGAAAAATGGCCATGGCCGAGTGGAATGGTAATGCCCGAATGAGAACGTTACTGGAAGTCCTCCACTCGGGTGCGATTGCACGACACGGCCGAGTGGAAATGGTGAGAGACCGAGTGAGATTAAAAAATGAATGGTGATGAGAGATTTGCAGCGACGATTCACGGCAGTAGGCGACGGCGGCTTTGGATTCTGATCGACGGCAAGGATTGCGGCGGCGGGAGGTTCGACGGCGAAGGAGAAGAGGCGCCGATTGTGCGGCGGTGGCTGGGTCCGTTGCAATGGCGGTCGCGGATCTGGTTGGTCGCGGCGATGAGCTGTGCGACGGCGGCGATGAATGGGAGGCGCGACGGCGAGAGGGATGATGGTGAGAAGGGATAGATTTGTGGTGGTTTGTGCTGGTAATTGGTTGTTGCAGGTGCTGGCGCGCGACAGATCTGAGAAGAAGAAGGTAGGTGTACTAATCTCAATGGTGGGTGTAGTGGGTGGATGCACTTCCTAATTCGATGGGTGTATTAGCTTGATTTGCCTACCACAATTTCGTTCGATCATATCTTTTGCGTACGAACTCCGATTTGGGTGATTCTTTTTGCTACGGAAAGCTCTCTCGGCCCTCTTTCAAACCATGCAATTATTCTCTTGATTTAAATACAATAAATATCCTCAATTTGCCCTCAAAGTTAGCCCTAAACCTATAATTTCAAATTCAAAACAACAATTCTCTAAATGTGAATTAACATAAAAATGATATCAAATTGAGACAATTAATCACACATTAATCATGCAATTTTCATACTAATCAATTGGACAAAAAAAATTGACAACTTCACAGTGACTGGAAATAGATGAGATGTCCTTGTCCCAATTTAATATAAGAAAATAATATATTGGACAAAATGGTCACTTCGCTTAGTGATCATTTGAAATCACATTTTTCAAAATATGACATGTTATTTAATACAAGAAACCAATATATTGGACAAAATGGTCACTTCGCTTAGTGAGCAGTCACATTTTTCAAAACATGACATGTTATTTAATACAAGAAACCAATATATTGAACAAAATGGCCACTTCGCTTAGTGAGCATTTGAAGTCACATTTTTCAAAATATGACATGTTATTTAATATACAAGAAACCAATATATTGGACAAAATGGTCACTTCGCTTAGTGAGCATTTGAAATCACATTTTTCAAAACATGACATATTTAAGTGTTAGTGGAAGAGTGGCATTGAATACTTGTGTTCATTGATAAAGTTTGATTGTCCTATTTTCATCTATTGTGCTATGAAACATAATTGCAATCAATTTACCCTTTTGTGCTTATTTGTTTCGTTGTTCGGGGATGGGTAACATCTTAAGTTTGGTAGAATTTGATGAGGGTGAATTATTGCATGAATTTTGAGGAGTTTAATTGCATAATTTGATGAAAGGTATTAATGTCCATGCTTTAAGGTGACACCCGTGTGAGCACTTGGAAGCGAAAATTTTATTTTTACTCTTCTGCGAGTTTTTTTTTTTAAAAAATAACCACCAAACTCGGCCCAACCTGCCCAAGATCCGTCATTATATGAGTAATTTCACGGATCTTAAATCTATGAAATATTTCATATAAGAATTTCTCTAATATTATTAGTTTGCGGGTATAATGGTTGGAGGAGGAAAAAAAATGGACGAGAGAAAGTAATATTGAGATTGCTTGAAAATAGGCATGTAGGTCAATTATAAGAGTGAATGTGTATTGAAATGAAAAAATGGAAGTGTCAATCAAAAATCAAATCGTATGGGGAATGTTTAAATCCCAAACCAAACAAGACATTAGTTCATATAAATAAAAATATTAATTCATACAAATAAAAGCATTAGTTTATATATTAAAAAATATACATCCAAACTGTTTCCATAAAAAAACAAAGAAATTGCTTAGTTGAAAATTTGCAAGTCAAAAATAGTGAATCTAACAACACCATATATTTATGAATTTGTGAATCTAACAACCATACAACATAAACATGGTCCATTGAAGAACAAATATCTCTGATGACACCATAAAACACAGATCTAAATGATGTTCTTTTCTCTCTCTTTTCTTGGGGGGGGGGGGGGGGGAGTTGGGGGTTTTCAGGACAGATATGCTAGTACATAACATTTTCCATTCAATTAAATAACAAGAAAAATTAATGATATCTAAATGTGATCAACTGGTAATAAATTCTGGGTAAGAATTCACCACTTTCAACCAGCTACCGCGTTCATCTTTTTAAGGTCACCGGATCGAGCATTGCTTCTACAGAAATGGAGGCAGTATCACCCATCGACGGGGATATTTTGGTCTTCCATCTTTCCCATCGAACAGCTGCAAGAAAAGATACCACGCGTACAGATCAGACCTATGAATAACAAAATTACTGAAAGCAAAATCCACCTTCTTGAAATCTAAGATGTCTACTTTAAAAGATGTATGGTTTAAAAGCAGAGCATGAATAACTAAACTTAAATAAACTCACATGTGTTCTTTTTGCATTCTAGCATTAAATAATATGGTAGCAATATATTCTCAATAATAGGTTGCATTTTCATGGATATCAAGTGACTAGAAGCTTAAGTGATGGCTAATTTTAGGTCATGAATAAAGGCAAAACAAGTAACACTAGTGGGACCGTGCAACTGGTGTACGACTAATATTGTTCAATTTTCAGTGAAACAACTAATATTGTTCAGTGAAAACAACTATACTGACAAACTAATGATCTGTTGTAATCTTGTTCGTGTGGGTATAGTTGTGGGTAATCTTGTTCGTGTGGGTATATTTTTATTCTAATATTGTGGGTATATTCTTACGGACAAAAAAAAAAAAAAAAATACTCCCTCCGTCCACAAAAATTGGGCTAGTTGTTTTTTACACGAGTTTTAAGAAAGTATATATGATATATAAAAAGTAAAAGGGGATTGCAAGTTGAATGGTGTAAAATATTGTCATTTTAAGAAAGTGGTTTATGTAGTGTGGACGGAGGAATATAGAAATGTGACTCAATTTTTGAGGACGAAGGGAGTATCTTTTAGTAATACAACTAATATCATTTAAAAATGTAAAGTGTAACTGGTGCTTAGAAGTATTTGTCATGGAAAAACATATATGACAAAGACATATTAAATGACATATAGACAGGCTATAAGTTAATCACTAAAGCAAACAAAAACGAAAAATTTCACCTTCTTTAAACGACGGTGCTTAGCAAGAGCCCAGTTTGTCATAATAGCAGCAGCCACCACCATGAAAACATACCCGGCTACAGTCTGTGTAGCAATATTGAAGCCCAGCCACTGATAAATCTCAGTCGTATAGTTTGCACACGTGACAATGTTGAATAGAAATCCACGTGGGATCTGGTAGCCACTGCTATCGGATTTCCTAAGATTTCTCAACAAGATATGGCAATAGAAGTTCGAAAGTTGGCAAATCACCCCAAAAGCAAGCCCAACTTTCATTTGGAGGTCGCTCACAGGCGTGTAAAGTGGGTGATTAACAAAATAAGCGATCCAAGCGCCAAAAGTCCAGTAATAAGCACAGTTCCGAAAGACGTTTGCAATAGGTGATGTTGCATGGCTGAAACGATGCACAAAGAATGTCTCCATTATACGTTTAAAGTAGTGGAAACACCAGTAATACAAAGCGTATGTCTGAACTGGGTGAATGACACGCTCTCCCTTGTAGCCAAAGAATTCATAAACCGGGAAGTAGTAGAAGACAGGATAGAGAACGAGTGGGCCCACATACTCCCAGAAGAAAAGAGTGCTGTACTTGACTTGAGGGCCCAGATCCTTGAAAACTACGGTTAGCTCGTCTATTTTCCCATCAGAAAAGTCTTTCAGACTCTTTTTGTAGTTAAGAACAGTGGGTCTCTCCTTTGACCCCGATGGGAGAGGGAGGGTCAGTCGTTGTCTAGACGGGTAGTATTTTCTGGCTGTAGATAGAATATGCAAAAACTATTATCGCCATGTCATAGGCATAAATGAAAGAAATAGATGACACAGAACATTAAACAAGATAATAAATACTAAATATTAAATAAAATACAATGATATTTCCTAATTAAGTGATTACTAGGTATTGTCTAACTTAAAGTGTAAAAGAAAGATAAAGGAAGACGATGGTAGAATAGTCGAACAATTTTGTAAATGTGAGGGTGCTATGTATATAACCTTCATTATTTGTTGTCAAAAGAAGAAAACAGCTTTTACATTTTATGATAACTCAAGTGGTTATTAGAGCCCCACTACCTATTTCGTGAAGTCATGGGTTCGAGTTACCATTTGACTGATAAAAAAAAAATAAAAAGGTCTTCTCTACTGTCAATGCCTAATTACTCTAACCTGCTTTTGCGATGAAACATTATTGCTTTCACAGAAAATATAATTTTCTGAAAAGATAATCATTACACAAGGTTGCGAACTTTTCACGTCAATGTAACAATCCAAACACAGCAAAGGCAACATTCCTTTTATCTGAAATACATGCAGGTGCAAATTAAAGCACAAAGGGACGTCGCGAAGAATTTAATTGTGGAGAGCAAAAGAGTCATTCAAGAAAGAATGCATCAGATCAAATCTCTTATGTAAGAGAAGGTATTGTTGATATAGTGTGGACGAGTCAAAGCACACTCCGGATTACTAATTGCGCATTGACTACTTTATGGATCACTAATAAGCCTATATCCCCCACGCACATTCCAAAATCTAATAACATTTTGAGTCTTTGTGCACAAGATAAAAAGTCTAGAAATTTCTTAAAATGGAAAGTTCTCACCACTGGCATTTTAAACATCAAAAGATATTATACATATCATGTTCACTGGTCTGATATTCAAGAGTTCGCATTGTCTCAACTTAGATTTTTTGATGGAATCGACCCGGGTAGAAAGTTCTCATCATCAAGATTCAAGCTGTTCAAGAACATCAATCTTACTTTCTTTCATTCTCTTTCCATTTTGCAGGTTCCACTCCATGTAATCGTGTATAATTTGTTTAACATTCAAATATGCTAATTTTTTTTGTTCTTCTTTATTTTTTAACAACGAGACCACGCAGTTAAATGTATCCAAGCATATGACATGCATCAAAGCTAGATATTCAAACACTCAAATTATGAAGAAAATCCTAATCTAATAAATCCACCACGTTTTCGAGTCCATCCCAATTCACGATAAACAAGCCAGTCAAGATAAACTAAATTGTTGAAAACGGGCAGCAAGAAATCAAAAAAGGGATAAGATTTAACTAGCTAAATGAACCAAAATAAGAGCATATAGAATCACGAAGTAACATACTTCTTTTGTGAATGGCCTCCTGCAGATCAGCCACAGTAGCCTGCAAACAAACCAAATCACAATCTAAATCAAACCCTAGCTCGCAAACAAAGATTGAAACCCACTCAATGTAGTGTCCAAATTCCCATACAACACACACATACCCAAATACACTTAGCTCCATTTGGATGGAGTCATTTGAAATCAAAGAATTTAAGGATAATACAACATACATTTACAGATCAAAATGGAGAAAAACTAAATTAATGAATTTGGTTCACAAAAATATTACTTATAAGTGGGAGGATTTCAAATACCCAACAAAACCTAGTTATTTGAAATCCTCTCTCTTCTTCCACTTGTGCTTAATATTTGAGTGAATCAAATCCATTCATTTAACTTTTCTTCATTTTAGTTTGTGCGACTCAAATCCTTGATTTCAAATCCACTCCATCCAAATTGAACCTTAGAATTCAACCTCCCAAAAAACACACACACACATGTATATGTGCAGATAGATTCACAGTATAGCATCTACAAACCCAATTTCACACCATAGGGGTGGGGGGTGGGGAGAAAGAGAAAACGCCACCGTTTTGCAAACAGAGCAACACACAAAGTTGATGCTCTTTTTTTTTTGAAACACACAAAGTTGAAGCTCAGCAATTCAAATCTAGACATAAAAGAGAACCCAATTGAGAAAAACGGAAAACACGTACAGATTCGCTGAGTTCAAGGCCTCCCTTGATGAGCTCTCGGCCGCTACGAGTCACCACAGTCACCTTCATCTCTCTTCCTGCTAGCTTCAAGATCTACACAAACAAGAAAAGAGATGGGTTTTCCTTCTTTATGGTGTAAGCATAGGCAAATGAAGAATGATGGCGTACCAGAGAGAATTAACGAAATATATTGATTGTAAATTTGTAATGCAATTAATATGGTTGGATCGTAGTTGGGGTAGATGAACCACCTATACTATTCACTGATAAACCACCGCTGGCTCACAAACTACATTCAATTCCATTTCCCATGTTCTAATATTTAAAGAAAGGTAAACTATTGAATTGATTGAATTAATGTTCCCTTTGCTCATTACAAATAAAAAATATAAATATTATTTGGAAAAGTTTCATATATATATTTATTAAATTGATTTAATTGAAAAAAATATTTTTATTATATTAAATTTGTAAATTAACATAGATTTTTTAAAATTCCAGTGTATTACGCGAGTTTTTACACAAAAAGTTGAGATTTTTGAGATGATCTAATGTATAGAATGTGTGTGTGTTTTTTTTAAAGAATTTCATTAGAATTTGATTCATACCCTTTATATATATATTTTTTTTCTGAATCGGTTTATTTAGTTGGATAAGAATATCAGAAATAGTCACTTTCTTATGAAATTTATTCATATTATGAAAAAAAATTGATTGATTAAATGGTGACTCGAATCATGATCTTTTAATATACGCAATAGAGCTCTAACTAATTCTAGTGATTACAAACACTACTTGTTCATATTTTTGTATATTTTCTGTGAATAATTTTGAAGATATTAGTTGAAGAATTTGAATTAATAACAGAACGAAGGAGAAAGGGAATTAAAGAAAAGGACAATATGAGAGGGGAGAGGGGGGAGGGGGGAGATTTTGGTACTATTTTCTGATATCCAAAGATTCCACCTAAATAACCATTGGTGGGACCACAAGCTACAAGTTTAATTGAATAAAAAGCTACAGTGCTGAAAATAGAAATGACATAACTTGAAATACTTAATTGAAAATAAATAATTTCCGTCAAAAAAATTGAAAATAAATAATAAATAAATTGAAATAATCTTCTGTCATTCAATTGTTGCTTGTCTCGATCACTGCCACGTGCCCCTTTTCTTTATCTTCAGTCAAATACTTATTAGCCTCAAAATGGTACTACTTCCGTAATAAGTAACACTTTTAGGCATAACAATTAAGAAAGATATTATTATAATAATAATAATATAATATAAGTGATGTGACAGAGAAAGATAAAAAAATATATTTAAATATATTAAATAAATACTCCCTCTGTCCCAGATCAGTTTTCACACTGATCTGGGCACATTTATTAAGAAAACTCACTTTATTGGGTTGACTTCAAGCTGACCAAAGAAAAAGAGAGGGGTAAAGTAGGTACTTCTACTTTTTGCTAATTGTAATTAGCAAACCCTTCCCCCCCCCTTTTTACCTGCCGATTTTTGGAGGCAAAGTCAAATAAAAAAAAAACATTAAAATATTGCAAATTGTACTGTAGAAATAAAAACAGATTGAGGGCCAATTTTTTTTCCCTCCAAATTCTACAAAATCAAATTTTCCTCCTAACAAAAACTAAAAAAATAAATCTGCAAGTACAAATGTCTAATCACTTAAATGCTTCCCTACAACTATTGCAAGCCTTGAATGTCAATAAATACCACAAATTCAGTCTTAAATTAACATTCAATACAAGCATTCAATACAAACTGCTCCAAAATGAGGAAAAAAGCTAGAAGAAATACAGATTTAACCCCCCAAGAGAAGAATCACATAGCTCAAGTCCTCATTGCAAACAACACCAATGATGTTGTTCATAGAGGTAAGCTTGGTGAACTTTCTGAATTATTTGGGGTCCATAAAAGGACGATACAAATTTGGGGTGCTGCAAAAAAGCAACAATTAGATGGTGGTCTCATTATGTTCACAAATCAGAAACAAGGAGGAAATCACAATTTAACAAGCAAAGTTGACATTGATGTGGATACTATGAAGGCAATACCATTTGAAAAGAGATCAACCATTAGAAGACTAGCTAGAGAGATGCAAACAAGTAAAAGCACAATTGGTAGGTGGGTGAAAAAAGGGGCAATCAGACCTCATACTAATGCTATAAAGCCAGATCTCACAGCAGCAAACAAATTTCAGAGGATCAAATACAGTTTGCAGCAATTGAAAAATGAAAGCCACAACAACAAGATCAAGTTCAAAGGCATGCATGATGTAATCCATATTGATGAGAAGTGGTTTTACATGACAAGAGCAATTGAGAGATATTACATGTTGCCAGGAGAAACAGAACCATGTAGATCATGCAAAAGTAAAAGGTTCATACCAAAAGTCATGTTTATGTGTGCAGTAGTAAGACCACAGTACTCAAGTGATGGAACAGTTCTATTTGATGGTAAAATTTGGTATTTTTCCATTCACAAAGAAAGAACCAGCTCAAAGAAACTCAAAAAACAGAATAAGGGGTACAATGGTGACAAAACCAATTGACTCAATCACTAAAGAGGTGATCAACGGCTGCCTAATTTACCAAGTAAGTCTCCTAAACTTGAAATTTATTCAAATAAATGCAACTATCAGATTTAATTTTAGTTTAAATTTCAAGTTGGTGACATTACTATTTAAGCATGTAAGTCTCCAAAACTGAATTTTCCAAGTTGGTTACATTATAAATTTAGGCAAGTATACAACCATCAGAACATGTTCATCATTTAGTGATTTAATGTAAGTATCCAAACTGAAAATTCAAGTTGGTGACATTACAAATGCTTTTTTTTTTTTTTTCCAGATTATACCAGCAATAAAGGCAAAATGGCCTGCAAATGCAAGTAAACACATTTTCATTCAGCAAGATAATGCTAAACCACATATAAGCAACATGGACCCTGAATTTAGAGCTGTTGCAAATTCAGATGGGTTCAATATAGAACTGATTTGCCAGCCACCAAACAACCCAGGCACAAATGTGAATGATTTAGGGTGGTTTAGAGCTATTCAATCTTTACAAGTTGACACGGCATCATACAATGTGGATGATTTAGTGAAAAATGTGTTGTTTTCATATGATAATCTCACACACACCACACTAAACAATGTGTTCCTAAGTCTACAAGCATGTATAATTGAAATACTCAAGGTGAAGGGACACAACAACTACAAGTTGCCACATATGAACAAAGCACGTCTACTAAGACAAGGAATACTACCAGAGAAATTAGAAGTTGAAGATGAAATTGTAAGGGACTGCATACAGTTTTTAGAAGAAGCTGGACAAGATGAAATTGTAAGGGACTGCATACAGTTTTTAGATGAAGCTGGACAAATTGAAGGGGCAACAAGTTCACAACAAGTTGATCAAATGTTTATGTTAGGGTATGATTAGGATTTAGGCATACAATACCTTTTGTCTACTTTTTGAAGCATGTTTACAGCATAAACATAAGGAAAGCTAGTAGTGCTTAGGCTGTAAACATGAGATGTTTTGTATGTAATGACTCATCATTTATTTTTTTGCATGAAATGAAAGAGTCAGATTTCCCCTCAGAGCAATGTCATCATAGGGACATATCAAGCATCCAAAATAAGCAAATTTATCTAATTTACTTCTATGATTGCATTGATTTTTAATACACAGCCCATATAAAATACACTCAGCCCATACAAACAGCTTAATCAAGCCTCCTACACATGTGGTGGCATTGATTACAATAAGCAACAATTCAAGCATCCTACAAAGTGGTTGCATTGATATACACATATACCAACAATCAATTCCCTCAGAGTAATGTCATCATAGGAAAACACAGGGACATATCAAGCATCCAAAATAAAGCAAATTTATCTAATTTACTTCTATGGTTGCATAGATATTCAATCGGTTTAGATTGATTACAATTCAAGTATCCTACAAAGTGGTTGCATTGATTATGCATGCACAACATATCTTAACATAACAATGTCATCATTTCACCCATAATTTTCACCCACCATTATCCAAACATTGCATGTCTTAAAGTTCATAAGCATCAGAAAAGTAAAAGCATCAGAAACAAGTTCATCAGATCACAATTTGTCCCAACATTGCATGCCTTAAAATCCATAAGCATCAAAAAAGTAAAAGCATCAGAAATCAGTTCATCATATCACAATTTGTCCCAACATTGCATGCCTTAAAATCCATAAGCATCAGAAAAATAAAAGCATCAGAAACCAGTTCATCAGATCACAATTTGTCCCAGCATTGCATGTCTCAGAAACAAGTTTTTTTTCAGAAACGCATAAGCATCAGAAAACAGTAGCATGTAATTTAGATATCAGAAAAACCTGCGGGCAAGGGGAACCCAAATAGACACCATTTTTATAAACCAGGCGTCCATCTCCGCCGCCTTTAGTTTCTCCTTCGCCGCCTTCTCCGCCGCCTCCAGCTCCTCCGATTCCATCTCCGTCTTAGGTACAAAGGATTCATCCTCTGAATCGGGGACAATAGCCCCATAGAGATCAAAATCGGGAGTATCCTCGAGATAGTAACAAAAATACAACCATTAGAAGTCTAAAATCACAGATCGGAGAATATTGAAACTTTGACGGAAAAAATTACAGATCGGAGAACTTGAAGAATACCTGAAACAAAGCGTTGAAATCCATCGCGCTTAGTGTATTGTATAAGCCGTGTATTTTATACGGCCAACTTAGATCGGAGGAAGACGAGGAGGGTGGCGATCAGAGAGTCACGAGGTGGCGATCGGAGAGTCACGAGTACGGAGACGAGGATAGTATCGATGGGAGGGAGACGAGGAGGGTGGCGATCGGAGGGAGACAGGGAGGGTGGAGATCGGAGGAGGGCGGTGATCTGGAACAGAGAGGGAGGCGGAGAGAGGCGAGTATTCTAGAAGTAGGGTTAGGGTTAGAGAGGCGGATAAGAGAGAGGCAGAGAAGAGAATATTCTAGAAGTAGGGTTAGGGTTGAGGGTGTATTTATACGGCCAAGTATTGTATGGGCCGCGTATTAATGGGCTGAAGCATATTTTTATTTGTGTATTTTTATGGGCTGCGTATTTTATTATGGGCTGAGTGTAATTTTTTTGGGCTCAGTGTATTTTTTTGGGTAAAATACGTATTTTATACTGTCTCGGTGTATTTTATACGGACGCAATGTATTTTATACGGCCTATGTATTTATACGGGCTGAGTTTATTTAGTTAGATGTAATTTAATTAATTTTAGTTGATTAGATAGTTAATTAGTGTGTTGTGAGTTAATAATGTAAGAAAAAGTAATGACAATGTGGTAAATAAATTGAACTTTTGAGGGTAAGGGTTATGAAAAAAATTTCCTTTTTGGGGTGTGAAAACTGATGTGGGATAGACGAAAAAGGAAAGTGTGAAAACTGATTTGGGACAGAAGGAGTATCATATTGTATAAATATGTATATAATATAGAGATATTTATAATAGTGGGATATTCCAAAAAAGGAATGAAACATTTTGAATGGGATGGACGAAAAGAATCATATCTTTTGAAACTCTTCCTTCTAATAGCAAAATCTGCTTCAATTTTTTTTTCTAAAATAAAAATTATTTTTAAAGCATAACTAATAGTAATAAAAATATAAAAAAAAATACAGAAAGATATTTATATTTTAGGGAGTATATATTTTTATATGTATTTTAGAAAATATTTGGAAACTTAGGGCAACAGATTAGGGAGTATATATTTGGGACTACGCGGGGTGGTGAATACTATCTCGTCTCCGTCCCTATCTTTTAGGTGTATTTTTTTCCCTCCCCCGTCCCGTGGTGAATTTTGCCGGGAATTTCCCGCCCCTTTGTCATTCCTACTCAGCACGCAACTACATATAGCATTAATTCATTTACTGCACTAAACACTGTATTAATTTATTCCTACTTAGATGGACCCCTAAAGTGGCTATAAGTTTAGGCATTTATTTAATGCAATAAACACATAATTAAGCCTTTTTACAGTCCTATAGAAGAAATAAAATAAACACGGTTTAACAAATTGCCTTGAATAGCAAAATTAATAGCCGATAATTTGCGCTTTTGGGTATTTCTTTCTTATAAAAAAATAAAAATAAATAATCATTTTAACTTGGATTATCTTGTAGGTTGATCGAAATTACCTGCATATACGTTTATTTATAAATCTATTACTCTCTCCGTCCCATGATTTCTTTCATAGGAAGGGAGACACACTTATTAAGAAAAATGGAGTAAGTGTAGGTGAGAGAATAAAATAAAGTAAAACAAGAGTGACATTATTGAAATTTAAATGGTATTGTGAGGGTATAGTTTATGTAGGATTTTTTATTTTAAGTATGTGAAAGTAATTGTGGAACTAACGAAAAAAAAAAGTGTAAAAATAATCACGAAACGGAGGGAGAATTTCATAACACATTGCCTTAGAATACACGATGGCCCAGGCCTATACGAGAATATCAATCTAAATAAATATTAGAGTGAATTGTATTTTTAGTCCCGTGTCTTCCTTTCCATACAGATTTATTCTCACAAATTTTTTTTTTGACAGAAGAAATCTCACCATTAAAGCAATGGTTAACTCCGTTACATCCACCGTGACTTTTTTTCAACAGTTTTGATTTCATACATTTTAGAATATTTTTTAGGTTACAAATTATTTAAATATACAAATATTAACTAACTATTAATTCTAAAATTAGAATTTGAACAAATAACTCTAATAATTATATAAATAATCCTCTCGCAACTATTATATGATCATTTCAGCGATTTCACAATCAATTCAACAATTAGGTTTTTGCCCTAATAAAATTTTTAATGGAGTTCCGCCTGTGGATGGAAGTGTAATCTTTTGACTTTTTTATTTTTCTTTTAATATAATACATAATTAGACAATAAAAAAAATTTAAATGACATTTTTGTTAAAAAAATTAACTGAGAAGCATATGATATCTACAAATTTCACGTAACATCCCCTTATATACTAATAGGGAATTCATTTTTGCTTATGTGTCAAAATGTAAGTTTGTAAAAAATATTAGTGAGGATTTGAACCCTAAACCTCTTATTTAGGTTTTAATATGCCTACCACTAAACTAATCTATAAATATTTATATGTTTTGAAAAACTATTTTATTTAACTCTAGCATATAAAAGTGTATTAATTTTTTGTGACCGTATCAATTTATATTTTATCTTAGTATATTTTAGAAACTCCAATGTTTATGAAATATTAATTTGTGAGTATTTCAAACAAGTGAATCCTCATATAAATTAATAGGAAGTTTATAACATTTGTGTTTCAATTTTTTGTGAATTCCAATGATATGTCATTAAATAAGAATATAAATTTATGTATGTGTTTAGATGTCAATTATATAAAGAGTTTGATATATTAGTAATGATGACGAGTTTAATGTGTAATTAGTCTCATATATAATATTAATAATATTAAAATTATTAATAATATATACAAAATTTTATACATATTATATATTGTTATTTGATGGAAAATATTATATGTATAATATATTATATTATATTATAAAATTTATTTAACGAACATACCGCGTAACACGCAAAAGCTCATCTAGTATAGGCTATAATGCACATATATTGATTTAGGAAATCACAACCCTTCATTTTAAACACAAATATGAGATTATAGAGGATATCCTGTGAATCAAAAATTAATATCCAAGGAAGGAAATGAGGCCCAGAGGATGTAGATGCGTGTTGTGTGGTAGTAAGAAATTGACGATGAACATCCGCTGATACTATTCCTCATCATTAATCCCTCCAGTTTCAAGGTATGTCTGTTCATACGTCTTTCGATCATGAACTGATACTGCTTCGCCTGAAATCAGATTTGCAGTTAATGATTTCAGTTGTGATATGCAACATTTTCAATCGATTTCTGAATAATTTCTCTGATTTTGTTCAGTTTAGGAAGATGCCTATCACCAGTACACATCAGTGATTTTTTCTTCTGATTTTCATGTTACCTTCACCTCAGAAACACCAATTATTGCATTTCATCAAAAAAATTTAAATTATCTCCGTCGGAAAAATAACCAGAAGATGTTATACTGATTGGAAATTCCAATCGAGAGATTATACAATTTTGGAAAGAGGCGAAATAGTATGTCGGCATTCTCCACCAGTACCAATATCCTCTCACCTTCTCAGCGGCGGCGCCGCCTTCCTCCGCCCTCCTTAAACCTCCTAAAAAATTATTCTATCCTTCACTTCCCCGTCAACAATGCAAAACAGCTCAATCGTTTCAACACTAGCACCGCTGATGCTCCGCTTTTAGCCGCCGCCGTCCTAAACGTACAACACGATTCTGCTTCGACATCTACTACCACCTGTAATTTCCATCAACTAATTTCATTCCAACAATATTCCTCATTTTGATTGATTGGTTTATCGATTTTGTGTTCTGTAGAAATATAAGTCCATCATAAACACGTTTTTTTGCACCTCGCATTTCATCTTTTCAGTTTGTTGTTGTACGCTTGCTTCACATTTTCTTCTATAAATAGAAGTAACAGCTGAATTTTAGATAACAGAGAATTAAATTCGTTAGGAGAGCGGTTATTTATTGATGAATATATGCAGTTTCCGCATGCTAATTATTGGATGTATTCTAAATGGTATCAGGTTGGGAAGAATTTGGGGAAAACGTGTCAGGAGAATGGGACGGGTTTGGAGCCGATTTTACGGCGGAAGGGAAACCTACCGAACTACCGGAATACGTGGTGCCGGAGGCTTACCGGGAATGGGAAGTGAAGGTATTCGATTGGCAAACACAGTGCCCTACTCTGGCTCAATCCTCTCCTTCCCTCATCTACAAAACCATCAAGCTACTCCCCACCGTCGGATGTGAAGCCGACGCCGCCACCGTTCACACCATCCAGGAGAGGAATATCGCCACCGCCGCCGCCTTCGCATATCAATCGAGCGGATGTTATGTAGCAGTATGGCTGAATAAGATGATAGAGTTGGAACATTGCTTGATTGATCCTCGTAACAAAAAGTCACGAGTTAGGATAATTCAGATCCTCGAGTTCCCAGAATTGAAATTATCGAGCGTTCGTGTGTTCGTTGAGCAATGGTACGGTCCGTTTAGGAATGGCGATCAGCTGGGCGGATGTTCCGTACGTGATTCTGCCTTTGCTGCAACTCAACCCCTGAAAGCTTCACAAGTTTCAGGCCTTTGGCAAGGCACAACTGCTGTTGCCAGCTTTCATCCTAGTCAAAATGTAAGCTCCATCCTTGTTAATTCTTTCTGCTCTCATTATTGATCACTATCTGAGTCAATATCAATTTAGGTCCTGTGGTGGATCCAATTTAAATAATTTTTCTTTCTACTTTATTATTTGTTGTTAGAGAATTAGCACAAATGAATTAATTTCACACTTCTCTACAAGTTCAGACTTTTATATGGGGTGGAATTCTTTCAGTTTTAGTGTAGGATGTCCAATTTCAGTCATAGGGTGTCCAATTTTAGTACTAGAAGTAAGCAATTTTCAATCCATTTTGAATTTTTTCCACGAGAAAAAAGACTAAAAATGAACAAAAATTTAATCAGATTGGCACCCTAAAAAGAAAATAGATTTATATGGAATTCACTGTAAATTAGTGGGCGAAATTTGATTTTAATTCATCATTATATTAACAATCTGTTTATGTGCCCAGAAGATGATCCAGCATGTTGGTGATGAACGCTCAAGCAAGTCACTGAGAGATGAAGATGGCCTTATACTACTGCCTAAACAGCTATGGTGTTCGGTGAAGAAACCAGACGACAATTTGGAAACTTGCTGTGAAGTGGGATGGTTGTTGGATGAAGGACGAGCTATCACCGCGAAATGTATATTTTCTAGCACCGCGGTGCTTAAGGTAATCCCTGTTTTAACAAACAATTACCCATTGATCTTTGTGTGAAATTTGGATTACAAGTTTCATTAAAAAAACAATAAAGATATGCAGACACACAAGTGTATAACAAGTAGTGCAATTTTGTTGCAGGAGATTGCAATAGCAGACGAAACTGCGTGTCTAGTTTAACTCCACACAGTGGAAGATGTAGTAATGCAGTATTCAAGTCTAAAACAGAAGCTGTTTGTGCTTCTGTATAAGGTACGCCATAGGTGTAGCTTTCTTTTTGACATTGGATCCGCTTGAAACACTACATTCTCTTATGTATATTAAGTAAATAAATTGAACAAGTGTTGCACGTTATTGGTACGTATTTTAATACATGTATTATATGTCTTTATATTCATATTATCATATCTAAAAAACTACTTCTGCAAATGATTAAGATAATCAGAAGAAACAAAATCATGAAAATGCAAGCTAAAATTTTCTTCAAACACGAGTTTCTTATATTTCATGCATCAGTGAGTTGTTTTAAGGAAAAATGAACTGATTATTGATGTGAGGCTCAAAGTACAGATCAAGTAATAAGTATTTCCATATATAGATGACCAACATTTGGCTGGGCATAGCAAGATACCTACAATGAATTTAATTTAATTAGGTTTTTGATTGTTTTCCCACATCGAAGGCTCTATGCCATGGTCAATAGAGCGCTAAGAATAAAAACAAAACTGAAACAATTGAATATGCATACCTTTCTCGGCCTTTTGGCTAAGATCAAGTGTAGTATCTGTTCTTATCAGTTTAATATCTGATATGTGAACCAATGGTTCACATGATATTAACTTAATTTTTTGAGGGGAGAGCCTATCACAGTAGCTTGCTGCTGGGGCTCTCGCGAGTCGCCTTGGCGTTGCACTACAGCCGTGGCCTGGCACACCCTGCCAAATTAGTATTTAAACTTTGATATTAACCGGTGTTGTTTTTACTTTGTATTTATTGAGTCACAATAATTACTTATAATATTTGTACTGTATTACCATGTTTTATACTCCCTCGTCTCATAACAATTGCTTTTTTGAGTAAATAGTGTATGAGAGACAATAAAATGTAGAAGTATTTTGGTTGAATGAGATAAAAATGTAGGAGATAGAATAAAGTACAGTAAAACAAGAGTGATATTTTTTAAATTTAAATGGTATTGTGATTTGTGAGGTTATAAATATTGTGTGATTCCATTATAGAGAGTGTAAATTAATATAAGGCGAACTAATAAGAAAAGTGTGCAAATTATTATGTGAAAGAGGGAGTAGCTAATAATTCTTTCAAGATAACCTTGATAAGTAAAACAAATTGCCCATCACGAATAAAAAAAAGAAAAAACACGCTATTTCCCAATTCTTAATAAGAAAACTCCTTCAGTATAGTTTGTGACTAGTTTTGGGTAAAAATAATGTTGTGCTCTTGAAAAAGAGAAAGCGCAAGATGAATTGGAACACGTTTTCACAAAAAAAAAAATACCCAAAGACATTTTTGACTTAGTATTGTTAGTCTCCCATATCGAATAAAAACCAAAGAATATTGATGAAAAGTTGTACTAATTGCGCTACTGCCGCTACATGGGCAATTTTGGTCGCTCATGGCCTAGGTTGGTGACGTTTATTGCACTTTGGAGGGATGCCTGCCTAAGATTGGTCCAAAAGGTTGAGTCTGTCATAATTTGTCCAATTTTGGTGCTTGTATGTGTGTGTGTTTTGTATTTTTTAGACGATGTGGTATAATTTAAATGGTTAGAGCTATGTGTTTTGTATTTTTTAGACGAGGTGGTATAATTTAAATGGTTAGTGCTCCACTAGATCATGTGTTTGAGTCTCTATTAGCCCGATCAAAAAAAAAAAAAAAGTTTCTTATAGCTTTTAAAATTTTTTAAGTTACACTTAAAATGACGGTGATTTTGGTGAGGTGGTATAACTTAAATGATTAAAGTAATGTGTTTTGTATTTTTTAGACAAAGTGGTATAACTTAAGTGATTAGAGCTCCACTAGATCATGTGTTTAAGTCTCTATTTGTCCGATAAAAAAAAAAACGTTTCTTACAGCTTTTAAAATTTTTTACGTTACACTTAAAATGACGGTGATTTTGGTGCTGAGGGGTTGGATAGGTTAATATGTGTTATAGAAGCCTCATCTAGATCAAGACGATAAACCAATCCGGAGAAATGACTTTCAGTTGTAAGTCATTCATCTGCTTCTATCTAAGTGATGCTAGGTTGCTTCACAGAAGTGTGCTTCGCTCGGCCACATGATGAATATGTTTTTAAGCTAACTACATGTCGAGCGCTTAGGTTGAGCTTGTGGTCGCTCGTTTCTTGCTTGTTCCAATTCCAAAGAGCTTAACATATGATTCTGCACTACATACAATATTCTATTTCGGCTCCCATTAGCTCTTCACTTGCTTGAGCAAAGAGCATGCCTGAGGATGAAGTGGTATAGCTCAAGTGGTTAGAGCTCCATTCCCTATGACCCAAAGGTCATGGGTTTGAGTCACCTTTTGCCCGATTAAAAAAAAAAAAAAAGAGCATGCCTGAGGGGGCTACCAGTAGCTTCGGTTGTTGAAATCGTGCAAGTTAGGTTGTGGTTGCAAGCGGAACTTAGGCACTTTAAGTGAGTGTGATCGTACCCAAAGATTATGGTCTTTCTCGAATGTCTTCATGCCAACCATAATAAAATAGATTGTTTCAACATTCTCGCCTATTGATACATAGCATTGTGAGTAATTTTTAAATAGTTTATAAGTTGTCTTAAAAACTAATAAATATAAAGTTCTTTATAATCTGAAGAATTTTTTTTTAATTATAATATTTATATGAAATAAATATATATTTATTTTTTATGTTGAGGTGGGGGCAAGGGCGGAATGGATAGAGGCAAGGGTGGAGTCATCCTTAAAACATGAAATATTGAGTTGATTATTTGTATACATTAATTAAATCAACATTTTGTTGAAATTTTTATATTTTATCCAAATTGAGTTACACGTCTAACTACAAGTATATAAGATTGACCTCAACACGTAAGACTAATTACCAATTAAGTCAATGAGCAACTTGTGGAATTTTGAATCCTCACATGTGGTGCCCCTTCCTTCAAAAAACCTATCGACTAAATAATAAAAGATGACCATACCATTTCAACGCGGAATAGAGAAAAAATAAAATGAATAATAATTAGGGTTAGTTGAAAATTAATTTATAAATTTTAGTGAATTTTCAATTGCAACATAATTTTATAAAGTAACAAAAAATTTATTTTCATTTTATATATTTATTACAATATTGATAACATTAATTTTTTGCATATTAATTAAATTATGTCGTCACCGCGATGAGGTACTCTTGTATTCATCATGCATACGTTGCATCTCTCAAATCTTTAAAATTGACAAAAATCGTTGTTGAAAAACACTTGGTTACACCTATTTTTAGAATTATTTATTGGGTTAGTTCTTGATCTCTCTCCATGCATATATGTTAATTTTATTTTTTCACAATGAAATTTATCATTATCATTAAAAATATAAAATAGAAAAATTGTGCAACCCCACGATAGAGGTAGTTTACACATGGTTCATCTAGTGTGGTTTACCTCTTTTGTAGTATTTTGTTATATTTTTATAAGATAACATAAATTGTGTGATATATCTATGAATTTTACTACTAAGGTCATGAAATATATTATTGAAAGTAGGTAAATCATATATATACTTCACATGAATTTTTCAATAAAATATCGAAAACAAATTATTTTACATATTAAACAGAAAATTAATAATAGTTTATCTGAAAATGCAATTTGGGAAATTATAAAATTAAAGTAGGAGTAGCTAGGATCTCTTTGGGAGAGAAAGTGAAGAAAAAATAGATGAGACTGCAGAAAATAAGAATCCAATGAGGAGAATGCTAGCTGCTGCAGCTGCCCTGTTCAGGAAACTATTGATGTCGGAATTAAGCTCTCCTCGTTTATTATCCACCGTTAGACCGAAACCGGCGGCCGCACCCGTCGCCAACAAGTACGACACGGCCTGCATCGTGTACGAAAAACTTGTTAAACTTGTTACGACAATTTATTGTGTTGTTGTGTACGCTTGTTACGACAATTTATTGTGTTGTTGTGTACGTATTTTTATTAAATAGTATTAGTTGTATTCGTTAAATAATATTAATTATTTTTAATAAATAGTAGTATTAAATATTTCTATTAAATAATATTAATCGTGTAGTATAACTTGTGCGTTATTAACTTGTTATTAGTCAAAAGTCATATTTCGGATTTCGACACTACTTTCTTTCTATTTAATTAGACTTATTAGGTTTGAAAGAATTTCATCTCTCATGTGAATAATTAAATTTGGGTGGAAGTTAATTTCTGTTGAAATTGAATCAAGATTTGGTCGTGTCATCAATTCTGATAAATATATAATTTTTTTTTTTTTTTCATCTTATATAAAAATTCGGACTTGTAAACAAAGTGTAAAATTAATCAATTTATACTCCCTAACAAGCTTATTTAGTTGACATTCAACACTATTTAGGTCTACTTTAAAAAAAAAAAAAAAACTCAAAATTGACCATCAAAACACTTAATTCGATTGTATATCTCATAACAAATGTTTTTTTCTCAAATTAATATTTTTCTTTATGTAAACTAATCTTTTGTTTAATATACGAATTAACATTTTCTTTATATAAACTAATATTTTGTTTAATATACAATTTAATATTTTGTTTAATACACAAATTAACATTTTTTTATTCAAATAAGTTAATACTTTTTTAATTCGTTTTTTCGTGGGTGTACAATAAAATAATTAGATTTTGGTCAAATTCTTTTAGCATCAACAATATATATGAAGACTTTTTATTTACCTTGTCCCCATAGAAATCAAGAAGAGCCAAACCATCACCCCCAAACCGATTCCCAGTGCTCACAAGGAATATTGTGAATGCAGTTTGAATTAGTGTATATGCAATGCCAATGACACCAGTGGCCAACATGTACCTACACCATCTCAAAAAATAATTTCATTAATTATATATCCATGATAAATAAATATACAATTAATTTACTATTTCTAAATAAATTAATTACCGATAAGCATAAAAGTCGTTGAACTTGAGTTTGCCGGTGGTGGCTAAGCCTAAATCGACGGTGGAAGTGGTGGTGGCGATGATGACTACCGATACGAGCAGAGAAACGAAGGTGAGTATTCGAATGATCAAAGCTACCAGCGGTGGAACCACCGTGAATGGTGGTGGTGCCATTGATTAATTATTTATTTTTTTAATAAAAATAAAACTTGTGTTGTATGTATATATTACAAAATTTTAATGGAATTATGTGTAGCTACTCAGCCTCTTATTTATAGATCAAGTTTATTGTTGAGTTGAATGGGTACACTCTTTGGGTAGGGCAGTGGGCACAGTTGACGTTGACATTTTGTAGTAAATGATATTAGAGGAAGACACAGGCCGACGTGCATGGTCTAATTTTACAAGTTGGCTAAAAATTTTAGAGAAAATTCAATGAATTTTTTTTATTTATATTGGGTTCTTTTCTTTTTCCGAATTTGAGAGTTTGTCAATGTCGTGTATATATAAGTGTCACAAATTAAAAAATAATTTTTGCATGTATGTAATATTATACTCCTTCCGTCTTAGTTTTATCTGCTTTTGATACACAAATAAAAAGTATAATATAATAATAACATAATACAAGTGATGTGATTGAGAGAGTAAAAAAATTAATACTAAATGCAATTATATATATATATATATATATATATATATATATATATATATTAAATGTACATTATGTAATGTGTAGGAATAATGTATTGAAGTGGTATGTCAAATAAAGAGAAATGAAAAAATTTTAATGGGACAAATTAAAAAGAAAAAACATGAAACTTTTATTGGGACGGAGGGAATAGATCTTTTCAAAGACAATGTATCGTGTGAACAAGTTTCATTATCAAATTGATTTTAAGAGTATTAGTTTTTTCATTAAAGAGTATTAATTGTTTTTGGTATAAGATATTAATTATGAATATTATTAGTTATTTTATTAAAAGATACGTATTAGTTATTTTACTGTAAATATTAATTGTATATCAGTTTTAGAATAAAACTGATTCACACAATACAAACTTATCCTAAAATATATTTAGGTCAACTTGAACTCCTCTAACTCACTTTAATTCATAATTTAAAAGCTCGAGTATGATTCTAAAATATGGTAATACGTTGAGTAAATTTAATCAAAAAGTGAATTATGTTAAACTCAATTTCATTTAATTATGTCAAATTACTCCGAATTGATATAGTCAAAAAATTATATCTATCAAAATCATTTTTAATATTTTCAATCCCTTTTGGTCTTTTACGATGATAATTTTTTTAAAAAATATAACGGGAAATAGAGAAAAAAATATAAATGGATAATAATTAAGGCATGCAATCGTTTTCAATGTAAACTAGCTAGCAAAGGTAGGACTTTTTCAACAAATACAGCGTCAACACGTCGTCGTCTTATGTTATCAAATTGAGATCGTTCTCACGTTCAAAAGTTGACATTTTAACGTGAAAATTACAACTTAGAATCTCGATGTGATCTCTTAGACCATCTCTCGTTATTACTTATTATTCATGTATAAAACATAATATTTTTATAATATCAAAATATAAAATAAAAATGAAAGTGAGAATAAAAATGAATAGTTTTATAATTAACAAATACAAGTACATAAATAACTACATTTTAATAGTTAATTTTTTTATCGAGTAAATAAATTTTTTATTAAAAAGCAAACTTATTGGCATGAGGAATCATAAAAATTAATCTCATATAAAGGTAAGAATTTTTACACGAAAACCAGCTCCACAAATAAGAATTAATCTCCTTCATTAACCTGTCTTTATCCGCTAGTTCATCCCGAAAAATAATGTCATTTCTTGCCTTCTAGATCTGTCATACAACACATTCCCAAACACCAACCAAACAGATTCTCCCTTTTTTACCTCTTATTAGTCTATTAAAATGAAGTAGATTAATAACAGGCTGTTATGAAATAATTAATTATGAATATCCTTTTTATTCCACAAATAACTAAATATTCTAGAAGATTCATTTCTTAGAGAAGAGGAAAAAGCTCATTACTTGGAAGCCAAGCTTCTATACTTAAAGAGCAAGAATACTTGTAGAACAAGTCCATATTACTTGGAGAATAAGTTCTATTCATCTATAATATGTGACAAACTTTCATTTGTAAAGTGTGGAAAATGAAGAACATCATATGAAATAAAATAACTCTCTCCTCTCTATAACATTTCTATTAGTTCCATGTCTTCTTTATATTAGTTTTATAACACGTTATCAACACGAGTCTCTACCTTAAGTCAAAAGTGAAGATTCTCGAGTAAGGACAAGGATCGGGCAACCACAAGTATCAACTCTTGAAGTAAGGGCACTCCTTTTAGGTAATATTTTTCTTATCTTGTCTTGTTATCATTATGTCTAATTTTCACAAAATTAGAATTTGCACCTCTTGATATCACTGGGAAAAATTATTTAGCATGGATGTCAAATCTTTGAGATTAAATAATAATGATGATATTTGTCTAATTGATAGTGTTTCTACGCACACCATACTTAAAAATAGAAAGTATTTTTCTCAGTTTGAAAAGGGGGAGACAAATATTAATACTATAAGTGGAAGGGCGAACTTGATTGTTGGATTCGGAAGAGCCACTATATTTCTCCCTGAAGGAACTAAACTTGTTATAAATAAAGCACTACTGTCTCCCATGTCTCGAAGAAACTTGTAGTAATTTGGAAAAAGAAGCCAAAAATGGCTTATTGGATTTGAGGGGAGAAGCAGATGACAGAGAGCAGAGGCTCATTCTCCTAGGTAAAAAAATTCTCTTTCTACAGGGAATTTAAAAGAGGTTACACGAACTCTTGGAAATTGTTGGAGTTGGGTCGGCAGCCGATGGTCATTTCAACTGTTTAAAATTCATAGTGGATGTTTAAAAGTGGTTGTTAGAAATTCATAGTGGCTGTTTAAATATCAATTCATAGTGGTTTTTTAAAAATCATGATTTTAAACAGCCACTATGAATTTCAACAAACAGTCATAATGATTTTAGACAGTCACTATGAATTTCAAACAGCCATAATAATTTCAAACAGTCACTATGAATTTCACACAGCCACTATGAATTTCACACAACCACTATGAATTTCACACAGCCACTATGAATTTCAAACAGTCATTATGAATTTCAAACAGCCACTATGAATTTCAAAAAGTCTTATTTTGGGACGAAGAAACTATTATTCTTCTCAAACAACTGATACTGCAAATATAACTCATCAACAACCTTATTAACAACAGTTTTATCTTTAAAAGAAAAAAATTCTTCATAAAACTTCACATTCTTGGAAATAATAACTTTTCCAGTGTTAAGCTCCAATAATCTGTACCCTTTAGTGCCAATAGGATACCCAAGTAAAATACACTTTGTGGCCCTAAGATCAAATTTATGCCTATGTACTCGAGTAGTATAGTGGCCTCCTTATAGTGGATGTTTAAACGTTGTTATACCCCCTCCAAGTGGAAAGTCTCTGATCTTTGGTTTTTTTAAAATCATGATTTTAAACAGCCACTATGAATTTCAAACAGTCATAATGATTTTAGACAGCCACTATGAATTTCAAACAGCCATAATATTTTCAAACAGCCACTATGAAGCTGCTTTCATAGTGGATGTTTAAACGTTGTTTAGACAACACATCGCGTTGGTGATCACCGCCCTAACATGGAACACATTGTTCTCAAGTTGTTTTCATAGTGGATGTTTAAACGTTGTTTATACAACACCTCACGTTGGTGATCACCGCCCTCACATGGAACACATTGTTCACGAAGTGCCTTTTCATGAGCAACTTTGTTGCTGTAATGTGGTTGCAAATGTAAGTGATACCCCCTCCAAGGGGAAAGTCTCTGATCTTTGGTTTTTAAAAAATCATGATTTTAAACAGCCACTATGAATTTCAAACAGTCACTATGAATTTCAAACAGTCATAATGACTTTAGACAGCCACTATGTATACGCCCTCCAAGTGGAAAGTCTCTAATCTTTGTTTTTTTAAAACCATGATTTTAAACAGGCACTAATGATCTCATTCATTTGTGCAACTCTTTTGGATCAGGGTTGACACATAGTATCATCAAGATTTTGGACTTATCATCCTCAAAAGAATCCTGCTCATAAACATCGAACTAATCGCAGAAATCAAAGAACGATGCATAAAACGTAAAAGGTGTGAGCTCAATGATGAACCTGAAGAAGCATGGTTAACTTGTTGTCTCTAAATGGCACATGAGAATCACCATTTGCAATGGATTCGAACATTCTCTTTAAGGCTGTGTTACCTTGATTGATCTTCGCAGTCTACATATACACTTTCCACTTGGAGGGGGTATACATAGTGGCTGTCTAAAATTATTATGACTGTTTGAAACCATATGAGGGCGGTGATAACTAACGTGAGGTGTTGTCTAAACAACATCACCAACGTGAGGTGTTGTCTAAAACATCCACTATGCCATGTGAGGGCGGTGATCACCAACGTGAGGTGTTGTCTAAACAACGTTTAAACATCCACTATAAGGAGGCCACTATACTATTCTAGTATAAGTAGTAATTTGGAAAAAGAAGCAAAAAATGGCTTATTGGATTTGAGGGGAGAAGCAGATGACAGAGAGCAGTTTTGGCTTCTTTTTCCAAATTACTACTTTAAATTTTTATCATGAGTAATTTATGTTATTTACACAACTTTCAAAGTAATTTTTTTTTATTTATATGTATTAATATAAATAATTTTTTTATATGTAATTCATATTACTTGCATAATTTTCTAAGGAAAAAGTAATATTATATGTTATATGTGTAATTCATGTTAATTTTTTAATTGCCCATTAAACAAGTTTGCTGGGTTTTAATTTTCTAATTAACATTTTTTAATTGCCTAGTAAACTAAACGGCACCGTTTAACATGCCCAAGCGGCCAAGCACAACATGCTGGTTTATTTGAATTTTGAGCGGTAGAGGATCCGTTTAATTGCTCATTCTTATTTCTTCTTCAACTCGCTTGCTTCCTGCGCGTCTTCAATTAGTTAGGGTTTTGGGGATTTTCACTATTTATGGTGTATTTTCGCTTGCCCAAGCACATCATTCGGCTTACCGGACTTTAATCGTCTTCCCAATCGAATTAGGTATTCTTCTCCCACCAATTTCTTCTACAACTTCGAAAGAACTTTTTACTGATTGAATTTGTTGAATTTGTGGATATGAGATGATTCTACACGCGTGTTGTTGAATTTGTTCGAATACCTATTTTTCACTGATTGGTTCTACGATTGTGGTACTTATGTTTTTTGGGAATTGCCAGGGTCCCTTTTTCGATAATCTACCTAATTTTTTTCGGTATTTCGGTATTTACCAAAAATTTTGAATATGCATACCGTTACCGTACCGAAAACATCAGTATTTTTGGTATTTTTCGGTTCAATAACTGCGGTATACTAATTTTTTTTGTATTTATCCCACCAATTTTGTGAAACATCCGCATTCTCTCTGGAATTGCATACTGTGTAATTTGAAATCAAGAGTGATTTGGCCAAGTTGACTTAGTAAGTCAACTCCCATCACCATGTCATACCCTCCCATCTCCCACTCCAATTTAGAACACTTGGAGTTGCATTCCACCTTACTACCATCTGCAATAGTTATTTGCAAGGGATTTGTATATTCTACTACACACCCCAGCCTCCTAGCTGTACTTGGGTCAATGAAACTGTGTGTGCTTCTTGAGTCCAAGTAAAACTGTAATAGATTGCTTACACACTCTTCCTGTAACTCTGATTGTATCTGGATTCTGATAACATGTTTTTTGGGCACAAGTTCTTGTTCAAGTATCACCTAGTATATTATTTGGGATTATCATCAACATACCTTTTGTTAGCTGCTCGTTATGTGACAGTTGTTGCTTAGAAATCTATAGAAATATAGTATGTAGAAACCTGTATATCTATATAGAAATATTGTATGTAGAAGCTTTTATAGCTTACAATAACTTTGGATCCTTTTTTTGAATGCTCTACTGTATTAAATTCTGACTCGTGTGTTACTTTTAAAATGCTTTGAAAATTCTGGACCAGTTGTTTGTTGGTGACTAAATTTACTGAAGATGAAAAATTGAAATGAGCCAGAGAAAATAACTAAAAAGTGTCATTTAAAAAAAATGAAAAGTACCAAAAAAAAAATAACTGAAAAGTGATAGTAAATATAACTGAAAAGTGCATGTCAAATAACTGAAAAGTGCTACTCAATATAAGATTGCTTACCCACTCTTCCTGTAACTCTGATTGTATCTGGATTCTGATAACATGTTTTTTCGGCACAAGTTCTTGTTCAAGTATCACCTAGTATATTATTTGGGATTATCATCATCATACCTTTTGTTAGCTGCTCGTTATGTGACAGTTGTTGCTTAGAAATCCATAGAAATATAGTATGTAGAAACATGTATATCTATATAGAAATATTGTATGTAGAAGACTTTATATCTTACAATAAATTTGGATGAAATACTTTGAATTCAGACTCATGTGTTACTTTTAAAATGCTTTGAAAATTCTGGACCAGTTGTTTGTTGGTGACTAAATTTACTGTGAAGATGAAAAATTGAAATTAGCCAGAGAAAATAACTGAAAAGTGTCATTTAAAAAAAAATGAAAAGTACCAAAAAAATAACTGAAAAGTGATAGTAAATAGCCAGAAGCGCCGCCGAACTCCACCGCCGCCGACAGGTTTGCCCCTACAAAAAAGTTCTCTTTTATTTAGCTGTTCAATCAAAAAATCTGTGGTATAATGTCCGATTTATTAAGTTTAGAAATTTCTTGGTTCAGAAATTTAACTTTTTGAAATTCATAGTGACTGTTTGAAATTCATAGTGGCTGTGTGAAATTCATAGTGACTGTTTAAAATTATTATGGTTGTTTGAAATTCATAGTGGCTGTCTAAAATCATTATGACTGTTTGAAATTCATAGTGGCTGTTTAAAATCATGATTTTTAAAAAACCACTATGAATTGATATTTAAACAGCCACTATGAATTTCTAACAGCCACTTTTAAACATCCACTATTAATTTCAAACAACCACTTTTAAACATCCACTATGATTTTTAAACAGTTGAAATGACCACCAGCTGCCGACCCAACTCCAACAATTTCCAGGAGTTCGTGTAACCTCTTTTAAATTCCCTATAGAAAGAGAATTTTTTTACCTAGGAGAATTAGCCTCTGCTCTCTGTCATCTGCTTCTCCCCTCAAATCCAATAAGCCATTTTTGGCTTCTTTTTCCAAATTACTAGTTTAAATTTTTATCATGAGTAATTAATGTTACTTACACAACTTTCAAAGTAATTTTTTTTATTTATACGTATTAATATAAATAATTTATTTATATGTAATTCATATTACTTGCATAATTTTCTAAGAAAAAAATAATACTATATGTTATATGTGTAATTCATGTTAATTTTTTAATTGCCCATTAAACAAGTTTGCTAGGTTTTAATTTTCTAATTAACATTTTTTAATTGCCTAGTAAACTAAACGACACCGTTTAACATGCCCAAGCGGCCAAGCACAACATGTTGGTTTATTTGAATTTTGAGCGGTAGAGGATCCGTTTAATTGCTCATTCTTATTTCTTCTTCAACTCACTTGCTTCCTGCGCATCTTCAATTAGTTAGGGTTTTGGGGATTTTCACTATTTATGGTGTATTTTCGCTTGCCCAAGCACAGCACTCGGCTTACCGGACTTTAATCGTCTTCCCAATCGAATCAGGTATTCTTCTCCCACCAATTTCTTCTACAACTTCGAAAGAACTTTTTACTGATTGAATTTGTTGAATTTATGGATATGAGATGATTCTACACGCGTGTTGTTGAATTTGTTCGAATACCTATTTTTCACTGATTGGTTCTACGATTGTGGTACTTATGTTTTTTGGGAATTGCCAGGGTCCCTTTTCGATAATCTACCTAATTTTTTTCGATATTTCGGTATATAATGATTTTAGACAGCCACTATGAATTTCAAACAGACACTACGAATTTCAAACAGTCACTATACCCTTTAGTGCCAATAGGATACCTAAGTAAAATACACTTTGTGGCCCTAAGATCAAATGACTGTTTGAAATTCTCAAGCTTTTTTCATAGTGGATGTTTAAACGTTGTTTAGACAACACCTCACATTGGTGATCACCGCCCTCACATGGAACACATTGTTCACGAAGTGCTTTTTCATTTTGTTGCTGTAATGTGGTTGCAAATGTAAGTAATACCCCCTCCTAGTGGAAAAATCATGATTTTAAACAGACACTATGAATTTCAAACAGTCATAATGATTTTAAACAGACACTATGAATTTCAAACAGTCATAATGATTTTAGACAGCCACTATGAATTTCAAACAGCCATAATAATTTCAAACAACCACTATGAATTTCAAACAACCACTTTTAAACATCCACTATGAATTTTAAACAGTTGAAATGACCACCGGCTGCCGACCCAACTCCAACAATTTCCAGGATTTCGTGTAACCTCTTTTAAATTCCCTGTAGAAAGAGAATTTTTTTACCTAGGAGAATTAGCCTCTGCTCTCTGTCATCTGCTTCTCCCCTCAAATCCAATAAGCCATTTTTGGCTTCTTTTTCCAAATTATTACTTATACTAGAGTAGTATAGTGGCCTCCTTATAGTGAATGTTTAAACGTTGTTTAGAAAACACCTCACATTGGTGATCACCGCCCTCACATGGCATAGTGGATGTTTAAACGTTGTTTAGACAACACCTCACGTTGGTGACGTTGTTTAGACAACACCTCACGTTAGTTATCACCGCCCTCATATGGTTTCAAACAGTCATAATGATTTTAGACAGCCACTATGTATACCCCCTCCAAGTGGAAAGTGTATATGTAGACTGCGAAGATCAATCAAGGTAACACAGCTTTAAAGAGAGTGTTCGAATCCATTGCAAATGGTGATTCTCATGTGCCATTTAGAGACAACAAGTTAACCATGCTTCTTCAGATTCATCATTGAGCTCACACCTTTTACGTTTTATGCATCGTTCTTTGATTTCTGCGATTAATTCGATGTTTATGAGCAGGATTCTTTTGAGGATGATAAGTCCAAAATCTTGATGATACTATGTGCCAACCCTGATCCAAAAGAGTTGCAAAAATGAATGAGATCATTAGTGCCTGTTTAAAATCATGATTTTAAAAAAACAAAGATTAGAGACTTTCCACTTGGAGAGGGTATACATAGTGGCTGTCTAAAATCATTATGACTGTTTGAAATTCATAGTGGCTGTTTAAAATCATGATTTTTTAAAAACCAAAGATCAGAGACTTTCCCCTTGGAGGGGGTATCACTTACATTTGCAACCACATTACAGCAACAAAGTTGCTCATTAAAAGGCACTTCGTGAACAATGTGTTCCATGTGAGAGCGGTGATCACCAACGTGAGGTGTTGTCTAAACAACGTTTAAACATCCACTACGAAAACAGCTTGAGAATAGTGTGTTCCATGTGAGGGCGGTGATCACCAACGTGAGGTGTTGTCTAAACAACGTTTAAACATCCACTATGAAAGCAGCTTCATAGTGGCTGTTTGAAAATATTATGGCTGTTTGAAATTCATAGTGGCTGTCTAAAATCATTTTGACTGTTTCAAATTCATAGTGACTGTTTGAAATTCATAGTGGCTGTTTAAAATCATGATTTTTAAAAAACCAAAGATCAGAGACTTTCCACTTGGAGGGGGTATAACAACGTTTAAACATCCACTATAAGGAGGCCACTATACTACTCTAGTACATAGGCATAAATTTGATCTTAGGGCCACAAAGTGTATTTTACTTGGGTATCCTATTGGCACTAAAGGGTACAGATTATTGGAGCTTAATACTGGGAAAGTTATTATTTCCAAGAATGTGAAGTTTTATGAAGAATTTTTTTCTTTTAAAGATAAAACTGTTGTTAATAAGGTTGTTTATGAGTTATATTTGCAATATCAGTTGTTTGAGAAGAATAATAGTTTCTTCGTCCCAAAATAAGACTTTTTGAAATTCATAGTGGCTGTTTGAAATTCATAATGACTGTTTGAAATTCATAGTGGCTGTGTGAAATTCATAGTAACTGTTTGAAATTATTATGGCTGTTTGAAATTCATAGTGGCTGTCTAAAATCATTATGACTGTTTGAAATTCATAGTGGCTGTTTAAAATCATGATTTTTAAAAAACCACTATGAATTGATATTTAAACATCCACTATGAATTTCAAACAACCATAATAATTTGAAACAGCCACTATGAATTTCAAACAACCACTTTTAAACATCCACTATGAATTTTAAACAGTTGAAATGACCACCGGCTGCCGACCCAACTCCAACAATTTCCAGGAGTTTGTGTAACCTCTTTTAAATTCCCTGTAGAAAGAGAATTTTTTTACCTAGGAGAATTAGCCTCTGCTCTCTGTCATCTGTTTCTCCCCTCAAATCCAATAAGCCATTTTTGGCTTCTTTTTCCAAATTACTACTTATACTAGAGTAGTATAGTGGCCTCCTTATAGTGGATGTTTAAACGTTGTTTAGAAAATACCTCACATTGGTGATCACCGCCCTCACATGGCATAGTGGATGTTTAAACGTTGTTTAGACAACACCTCACGTTGGTGACGTTGTTTAGACAACACCTCACGTTAGTTATCACCGCCCTCATATGGTTTCAAATAGTCATAATGATTTTAGACAGTCACTATGTATCCCCCTCCAAGTGGAAAGTGTATATGTAGACTGCGAAAATCAATCAAGGTAACACAAACTTAAAGAGAGTGTTCGAATCCATTTCAAATGGTGATTCTCATGTGCCATTTAGAGACAACAAGTTAACCATGCTTCTTCAGATTCATCATTGAGCTCACACCTTTTACGTTTTATGCATCGTTCTTTGATTTCTGCGATTAATTCGATGTTTATGAGCAGGATTCTTTTGAGGATGATAAATCCAAAATCTTGATGATACTATGTGTCAACCCTGATCCAAAAGAGTTGCACAAATGAATGGGATCATTAGTGCTTGTTTAAAATCATGATTTTAAAAAAACAAAGATTAGAGACTTTCCACTTGGAGGGGGTATACATAGTGGCTGTCTAAAATCATTATGACTGTTTGAAATTCATAGTGGCTGTTTAAAATCATGATTTTTTAAAAACCAAAGATCAGAGACTTTCCCCTTGGAGGAGGTATCACTTACATTTGCAACCACATTACAGCAACAAAGTTGCTCATGAAAAGGCACTTCGTGAACAATGTGTTCCATGTGAGGGCGGTGATCACCAATGTGAGGTGTTGTCTAAACAACGTTTAAACATCCACTATGAAAACAGCTTGAGAACATGTGTTCCATGTGAGGGTGGTGATCACCAACGCGAGGTGTTGTCTAAACAACGTTTAAACATCCACTATGAAAGCAGCTTCATAGTGGCTGTTTGAAATTATTATGGCTGTTTGAAATTCATAGTGGCTGTCTAAAATCATTATGACTGTTTGAAATTCATAGTGGCTGTTTAAAATCATGATTTTAAAAAAACCAAAGATCAGAGACTTTCCACTTGGAGGGGGTATAACAATGTTTAAACATCCACTATAAGGAGACCACTATACTACTCGAGTACATAGGCATAAATTTGATCTTAGGGCCACAAAGTGTATTTTACTTGGGTATCCTATTGGCACTAAAGGGTACAGATTATTGGAGCTTAACACTGGGAAAGTTATTATTTCCAAGAATGTGAAGTTTTATGAAGAATTTTTTTCTTTTAAAGATAAAACTGTTGTTAATAAGGTTGTTGATGAGTTATATTTGCAGTATCAGTTGTTTGAGAAGAATAATAGTTTCTTCGTCCCAAAATAAGACTTTTTGAAATTCATAGTGGATGTTTGAAATTCATAATGACTGTTTGAAATTCATAGTGGCTGTGTGAAATTCATAGTGACTGTTTGAAATTATTATGGTTGTTTGAAATTCATAGTGGCTGTCTAAAATCATTATGACTGTTTGAAATTCATAGTGACTGTTTAAAATCATGATTTTTAAAAAACCAAAGATCAGAGACTTTCCACTTCAAAGGGGGTATAACAACGTTTAAACATCCACTATAAGGAGGTCACTATACTACTCTAGTATATAGTCATAAATTTGATATTAGGGCCACAAAGTGTATTTTACTTGGGTATCCTATTGGCACTAAAGGGTACAGATTATTGGAGCTTAATACTGGGAAAGTTATTATTTCCAAGAATGTGAAGTTTTATGAAGAATTCTTTTCTTTTAAAGATAAAACTGTTGTTAATAAGGTTGTTGATGAGTTATATTTGCAATATCAGTTGTTTGAGAAGAATAATAGTTTCTTCGTCCCAAAATAAGACTTTTTTAAATTCATAGTGGTTGTTTGAAATTCATAATGACTGTTTGAAATTCATAGTGGCTGTGTGAAATTCATAGTGACTGTTTGAAATTATTATGGATGTTTGAAATTAATAGTGGCTGTCTAAAATCATTATGACTGTTTGAAATTCATAGTGGCTGCCTGAAACTTAACCACAGTTTGGAATTACGATACAATCACACATTTAGATCAAGACAACGTGCTAACAGTTTAATATATGGTGATGCTGAAGAATCGTTTAAGTTGTTGCCATCTTATTTGCATTAGTTTAATGTTGCAAATCCTGGAAGTCATGTTAAGTTACAATTGGATGAAGAAAATAAGTTCAAATCTATCTTCGTCGCGCTTCATGCATCAATCAATGGATTTATCAACTTTGGGAGGCCCGTCATCGTTGTTGATAGGACACATTTGAAGGGTAGGTACAAGGGGGTAGTTTTTGTTGCTGTAACTCAAGATTGCAATCACAGAGTTTTTCTACTTGCGACGGGGATTGGTCATGTGGAGAATAATGAATCTTGGACGTGGTTTTTATCGAACTTAAGAGGCATATAATTGTCCAAATAATTTGTTGATTGTCTCCAATAAGCACAAAAGCATAATTTATTCTGTCAAAGCAGTGTACCCTGAGGCAAACCATGGACTCTGTTATTACCAATTGCAGAAGAAATTTGTTGTTTATGGTAAAAATGTGGTTCAGTTTTTCAAGAAAGCCGCTTATTCGTACCGTGAGTCAGAATATGATAGGTATGGTACGAGTAATTTTTTCCATAATTATATTGTTCCATAGAGCTCTAGTAAATTATGTTTAACATATTCATACAATTAATGTTGAGTTTTCTAACAGAATTATGGATTGTATAAAACGTTTGGACTCTGGCAAGATCGTACAAACTTTGAATAATGCAAAACCTGAGCGGTGGTCTAGAGTGCACTGTTATTGGAATAACATGAGTATGATAAAAAAATGCTTGTTTTTTCAGCTAAAAAAAATATTTTTTCCCAATAGTATGACAAAAATGATTATAATGAAATTTTTTATGTAGTGAAATTTTTTTGATTTGTGTCTTAAGCCATTTTTTATGTGTTTTTTTGTAAATATTGACAAATAATAATAAAAAAAAATTCATCATCACAAACACTACAAGTGAAAAAGTATCCACATCACAAACTCAATATAATGTCAATAGGTAATGTTCGAGGAAGAAGATAAAGGGCACTTACTAATGCCGAAAGATGGACAATTTACCGCGCTTTATTAGAGAAGAGTGTTGACGGTAAATTAAAAAAGAACACAACAAAAGAGGTGAGAGATATGTTCAATGTGGTAAGTTTACGAACAATTCAAAGAATTTGGAGTATTCACAAGAGAACTCCTCAGGGCATGGATGTGGTCGTTTCATCAAGGAAGACACGAAATTGTGGTCGTAAATGAATCGAAATCGACTTAAGTCTGGTGCAACAACTAGAGTTGCATCAAAGAACAACACTAGCATCTCTTTCAAATGTTTTAGGAGTTAGTTGCTCTAAAATGTATAGCCTATTTAAGCAAGGTGTCCTCCATCGTCACTCAAGTGCCATCAAACCACATTTGAAAGAGGAAAATAAAACGTCTCAAATTGAGTTTTGTTTGTCGATGATTGATGAGAGCACAACGTTGAATGACCCAAAGTTCAAGAAAATGTATAATTATGTGCATATCGACGAGAAATGGTTTTACTTGACAAAGAAGGACCAAACATATTACTTAGTCGCTAATGAAGATGATCCTGATCGTTCATGCCAAAGTAAAAATTTTATTGCGAAGGTCATGTTTTTAGTAGCCACGACCCGTCCTAGGTTTGATGATGAAGGAAAGGTTGTATTTTTAGGTAAAATTGGTTGTTGGCCATTTGTTACCGAACAAGCGGTCCAGAGAAGTAGTAGAAATAGACAAGCTGACACCATGGAGATGAAAGCTATTACTTGTGTTAAAAGGGAGACGATAAAGTTATTTCTAATTGAAAAAATTATTCCAGCAATACATGAGAAGTGACCAAGATTAGATTACGGGGAAACTATTTTCATCCAACAGGACAATGCCAGGACACATGTTCCTCCTACTGACCCCGATTTTCTAGCTGCAGTATCTCAAAACAGGTTTGATATTCGTTTAACTTGCCAACCCCCAAATTCTCCTGATCTTAATATACTTGATCTTGGATTTTTAGAGCCATTCAATCGCTGCAATAAAAAATGCGTGCAAGGACTATCCCTGAACTTGTCAATGCAGTAGAGAAGGCGTACAATGATTATTCACATATCAAACTCAACTATGTGTGGTTGACATTGCATTTATGCATGAAAGAGACCATGAAACTGGGAGGAGGGAATCGTTATAAAATCCCACACATAAATAAAAATCGACTTCAAATGCTAGATCGTCTTCCTACGCAAATTTCATGTGAGCCAACATTATTGCAAGCGACTAAAGACTTGTTAGCCACGCGAATGGGTAAGTTAATTTTAAACATTTATATTTCTCATTTGTCTCTATTAAATTATTAATGACATCTTATTTTTGTAGGGACATGTTCTAGTGGAACCACACAGGAAGAAGCATGAGTGATTGTGATGAAGAACCAAACTTTCTACTTACAATTAAGTTTTTTCACAAAGCACTGCAATGATTCTTGGAAGTCATTCTATTTTGAAATACATTCTAGTGGAAACTAGATTGCCCTTTTTATTTTATTGATATTTTCAATCATTTTTCATTGTGAAGATCAAAATATAGGCAAAAATTAAATGACCACATTGACACGCCTAGTAACATTCAAAATTAACTAAGAAATTTGACAATATGAAAATAAAGGAGTCTGGATAAAACAAAATTAATATTAAAGTTCTTTCACCTAACCAAATTTTCAAACATAATCAAAGTCCATCTATTTTATCTTAAAATACTCCGGAAGTAAAATCCTAAGCATATTGGTTGTAGAGTTTTCAGTATCTTCACCACTGACGATTGACTTCTCTTCAACATTAATTGCATCTTCACCACCAGTGCTCGACTTCTCTTCAACCTTAATTGCAGATTCACATGCTCGACTTATCTTCAACTTTAATTGTACAGCGACGAATGGAAGATGCAGAAGACCTAGAAACGTCGTCTTCAATTATTTTGCCTCCTTAAGAGCCTTTTTGAAGGATGTTATTGTCTCCTCATTAACAACCATTTGATGAGACTGCATATCTGAATTTGATCTACTATTCCCATTTGCATTCATATTCAGAACACAAGTCACCCTTGCAACAATACATAAATTTAAAAATTGATCAATCTACATATGCAGCCCACTTTCCAGGCTCCACATAGCCTATATCAAATTCATGTTTAACAAATCCTATTTTTATGCTATTATGCATTAGTAAAGAGATCGTGGGTTTTACCCACAACGTGATTGTAAAAAATATCACCAATATTTTGTCGAAACAGGGAACTACATAACCAATCAACATAAAAATTAAAGGGTTTAAATTCCACAATTTCGATAAATCCGATAAACCCCAATTCATTAATCGATCAAAATTAATCCGATAAATTATCAACAAATAAACCACTACTAAAGAAACCCCTAAATGACACAGCAAAATATCGATCAATTTAGGGATTCAAATTGCGAAAATAAAATCTTAGAATCGAGAAAAAATTAACCTTTTTGTCAATTAGAAAGGAAGATGCACAAGTCTTAATCTGTTAAATTCGTACTTCAAAAAAGTGATTACCCATCTGCAAATAGTTGATATAGAATACATATAAAAAGAGAACAAATGAAGAAGAAACATGGGGAAGAAGAAGAGGCTTCATCGAGAGAGATTGTCTTGGAATTGAAAAAAGAACACATAATTGACTTGACTTTATTATTTTATAGACATGTTCCAATAATTAATGCTTCAAATCTCAATCATCAAATAGTAGTAATGATTAACAGGGGCATAAATGAGAAAAATTGGACAAAATATTTAAAACGACATGTATTTCAAAATTAATTAAGAAAGCTAAAACAACAAGTATAAAAAAATGGAGGGAGTAATACATTGTTGAATAAAGGGGATTCATACAACACGTTGAGATCATTACGTGATTCAATTACTCCAAAAAAGACATGCCATATCCACAAGTCTTGTGATGCGACTGCTTCCAACACGATTATAGGAGAACCATGTCTTCTCGTGAATTGACCTTTCCAAGCAACTGGATAATTTTTTCATTCCCAATGCATACAATCAAGACTTCCCAACATTCCTGGAAAACCATGTCGCCGCTCGTGCAATTGAAGAAGTCATTGAATGTCGGTGTCATTCGGCTTTCTTAAGTAATGATTGCCCCATATTTCAATCATATTTTGATAGAAATTGAAAAGACAATTGATCGTAGTTGTTTCCCCCATCTGTAGGTACTCGTCAAGATGATCGGCAGGAACTCCATAGGCTAGTTAACGAATGGTCGCCGTGTATTTTTGTAGTGGTGAAAAACTTCTTCGATTAGTTACATCGAGCCTCTACTGAAAGTATGGTGAGTGGCTCTCAAGTGCATTTACTATACGAAAAAATAAGTCTCTTCGCATTCGGAATAGTCGTCGGAATATGTGGTCGGGATACACCAGAATCTCAGCAAAATAATCATGAACAAGTCTTTCGTGCCTAGCTTCACGTTCTCGTTCAATGTACCTTCTCCTTTGAGCACCTCTTTGGAGGCACCTTCGATCATATTCCTCCATTATAGAATGTGTTTCCAAAAGTATGGCTGACATCAAATCTAGCTCTGGATCGTTGATTTCATCTTTATGGTCATTAGATTTGCTGGAACTGCTTGAATATTAAGTCATTTTGTGTATATGCAAACTATATTTTTGTATGTTGAAACAATGCTTGAATATGAAATAAAAAAGACACATATGACTTCAATTTATAAGTCTCTTGTATTGCAACGACCAGTTTTCAACGGCTAGTTTGAAGAAATAATTCTGGATAGAAATGATAAATAAAGAAGAGTTGTTATTACATTAATAGAAACACATATTACAACATCCTAACAATAATAGAAAATTACAATAATTAAAGTTCAAAACAACAATTAAAAATTACACAAGTAGAAACTAGACTTAAGATGATGATTTCCATTTCACTTTAATTTCATCACACATTTGATCATGAATGGCACGTTGCTCAGGTGTCATGTTGTGTGTGTCTTTGAAAATAATCTCATATTATTTTATCCATAGTTCTTCCCTTTTTGCTTCATGTTGAGTCTTTTGTACTTCAACTTCGGGTTTCTTAATGCATGAGAAACTATTCAAACCCTTGATAATGTCATTATACCTTTGTCTTAAATCATTGTTGTCATTTTGCGTAGTCAGTAAGTGTAACCTTCGCCTTTGCCTTTCTTTTTGCGGCCTTTTGTCCAATTGGACGTGTTTCTTCATTTAAGTCAAAATCGGCACTTTCCTCTTGTGTTGAAGATGTGTTGCTCGCACCCTATTGAGAGGTTCTTGACTTCTTCGTGCCAAAGTAGGCATCATCGGACTATGGTTGGAACTCTGGACGATCTTCAACAATGTTCCACACATGTGGAAGATTAAATGTAGCTTGATTATTCTGATCGCGGTACATTTGCAATGACATTTCCCATATGTCCTCATCACTATGCCCACTTCTATGCGTATCATTTATGATTCTGTAACACGCATTGAATTTGGACACAAGAGTCTTAATGTAATGCCAATGTTACCTCAAGTTGGATGACGTACGTGTAACAAAATTATTACATTTATGTTTGTTGTAATACCAACCAATACTATTCCAAAAAATATTGTTATTCTGATCATTTCCGATGATTGGATCATCAGAAATCTCGCATACTGCATTTGGTAGGCGCACGTCCTCTTCATTTGTCCAAGCAACCTGCCTCTTCGTGGCCCTTGCATTGGCATCTGTTTGCTCTTCACTCTCGATAGAAATAGGTGACTCACGATCAGAGAATTGAGTATTGGGACTGACGTTGGAGTGATCGGTTCTTTTTCTCTAGAAGATCTGGATGGTTTACTTGTTGATTGTGGAGTAGAAAATTCAAACATTTGTGGCTGCTTCTGAAACTGATTGCTTGTATTTTGCCATATGTTTTGAGCTCCATTGACAAAATTCGGAATATTCACCATATTGTTGGAAAAATATGAATAGTTCACCATATTCCCAAAACCTTGTAAATTTTGGAAAAATTGGTTACCAAACGGAAAATTTGGAGAAATTTGTGGATGAAATTGTGTAGGAAGATTAAATTGAGAGTAAGAAAAATTTGGAAGAAATTGAGAATTTGGGGGCGACTCATCTTCATTCGAATTTTGAGAATTCAATGCATTACTAAAATTAAATTTGCTATTTTTATCCATTTCAAATAAAATTTGAAAATAATGAGTAATTGAGATTGAAATGAAATTGAGATAATGAAAAGAGTGATATGATAAATATTTGAGAGATGAGAATGATAAATGATACACAAATACCTTATATTTATAGACAATTTTTTTAATTTTAGAATATAGCCGTTATTTTTTGCAGAAGCCGTTGTAATTTTTTTGGGTTGTTTAAAAAGAAAATTATGAACAATTTTCATAAACGGTAACATTAATCTGCAAATCTATCCATAGCAAAACAAATATACACTCACAATTAAAGTCTAACGATTATAAATGAAAAAAAAAAACTGAAAAAACTAAGGCCCTGTTTCGGGTGGTTTTTGGTTTTGAAATTTTTATAAACCAAAACCAGTTTTGGTTCTGAGTTTTGAATTTTAGTTGTGAATTGAGTTTCTGTTTTTTTATTAATCAATTTTTATTCATTTAATATCACACATAATAATTATTAAAAAAAAGTAGCAAACTAAAAAAAATTAACAATAAAAATAATTACAAAATTAATAAAAATAGTAAAATCATATAAATTTAAAAATCACAAAATGTCATAATATATTTTTTTCACATTAAAACATAATAATACTACTTATATTGTTACATTTGATGCATTTCATAATCGTTGAGCTAGACGATCTCAAAGAGCTGTCATTCGATGAGTATCCGCTGCAGCAGTGACACATATTATATTGTTATCATCCAAATCTTCATCTCCTAATTCATCATTTTCTTCATCTTCATTTTAATAAAATTATAAATAACACAACAGGCATTGATATGTATTTTTGCCTTTTCAAGTCATATGAAAACATTGCTTTGAGAATAGGAAAACATGCCTTTAAAACTCGAAAACACCTCCTTTTTTTTTTTTTTTGATGTAAACTTCGTCATCTCCAACAGCTTTATTCTCAGTTTCCATTTTAAGAGCTATTTTTATATGTAACAAATTATTCATTATATACTTTAACAGAAAAAAAAAATCTATAATCTCTAGTCTACTTCATCATGATTTTAGGCTACCATTATCACATGAGAGCACAAAATGAAAGTATATTTAGGGACAAAGGTATCAGTACTTACTTTTGATTCAATGGTTATAAGAAAATCTCTAATATCCTATATATTATCTACTTTCTATTACTTCATCATGATTTTAGGCTACCATTATCACATGAGAGCACAAAATGAAAGTATATTTAGGGACAAAGGTATCAGTACTTACTTTTGATTCAATGGTTATAAGAAAATCTCTAATATCCTATATATTCTCTACTTTCTAAATCCTAGATTAATCTCTCTGGTTTACATTTTTTTAAATCCTAGATTAATCTCTGGTTTACATTTGTTATTGTAGAGAGTTTTAAAATGGTTTTAAGAATTAGGCAAAAACCGTTTTGAAATTGAGTAAAAAACCAAACTTGGACCCATTTTACCAAACACGTTTTGTCCAAACTTGGACCTAGACATGCTCAAACCGAAACCGAACCGGCGGTTCGGAACTGGATTTTTCGGTTTGAAACTGCCGGTTCGGCAAAACTGCCGGTTTCGGTTTATAAACCGGACCGGAATCGAGTATTAGACAGTCCGGTTTCGGTTTCGGTCATTGCAAAACCGGAAACCGGCGGTTTAACCGGAACCGGCGGTTTTGCGGTTAAACCGCCGGTTTCCGATTTTTATATTTTTTTTAAAAAAAATTTGAAATTTCAAACGGACGGATCAGATTAGTTGACCGTTGGAGATCAACGGCCCAGATCATCTGACCGTTAGATGGAACCGGCGGTTTGAACCGAAACCGACGGTTCGGCGGTCAAACCGCCGGTTTTGACCGTTGCATTCAAATTTTTTTTTTTTAATTAAATTTCCCACCTCTATAAATACCCCACACCTCTTCTCATTTTTACTACACCAATTCTTACTCTCTTACTCTCAATTCTCAATTCATACTCTCTCAATTCTCAAATTCTCTCAATTTCAATTATTATAGTTATATTAGTTTAGTTTACTTATCTATTTATATACTTATATTATACTCAAATTCTTATATAGTTATATTATATACTTATATTATACTCAAATTCTTATATAGTTATATACATTATATACTACATTTATTATATTATATACACTTATTATACATTATACACTACACTTATTATTTTATTATACACTTATATTATACACTTTACAAAATCAACCGAAAATGTTTAGCCGAAAGTCATCTTCTTCAAAGGGCAAAGACAAAACTTCCACCTCCGGTTCTCAATCATCTCTTCCACCTCCTCCTAGCAATGTAACCAATGCTCCTATTTTTTATCTCGACAATGATCGCGATGATGCTATTCGCAAAACTCTCGGTGTTGGTTACGAAGATTATATATTTTCGGATGATGATCAACCCGACGCCGCCACTCAAATGCCTCCACCACAACCACGACGAGGCCGAGCCACCACTCAAGAAGAAACGCCAACTCCGGATTCAAACCAATCAAGAAATGTGTTGAAGTCCATGACGTTTGTTCGTCATTTTAAGAAGAATTACGTGGGGAAGGATTCAAAAGGGAGGGACAAGTTCGAGGCGATTTGCAACTATTGCAACATGAAATATTCGTTTATAAAAGGAAACGGATATGGAACGTTGAATAGTCATACAAAGTCGAAGCATCCGGCGGAGTGGGGGATTGCAACGAGCCAAACACAACTTTCAAGTCACGGATATACCGAGTCCTTCGGTGGTGGAGCTCAAGGCGCTGTAAGTACTTCTAACACTAATATTTGGAAATATGATCAAATTACTTATAGAAAACTTTTAGCAAAAATGATATGTGTGCAACATCTTCCTTTTAGTACTCCCGATAATTTTATGTGGACCGAAATGGTTCAACTTGGTCTTCAACCTTGTGCAAAAAAAAGTTTCTCGTAGTACTACTACTCGTGATGTAGCTAAAGTTGTAGGAGAATATAAATATGCTTTGATTAACCGTTTTGCCGATTTTGATGGTAAAGTTTCAATTTGTGCCGATATTTGGAGTGATAATTTTCAAAAACATTCTTATATTGGAGTTACTTGTTATTAGATTGATGAATCATGAACTTTAAACAAAAGATTAATAGCTTATAAAGATTTTGATATCGATCACTCCGCCGTTAATATTAGAGATAAATTGCATGATATATTGAATATGTATGTTTTAACTCATAAAGTTTTTTCCATTGGTTTTGATAATGCTAGTGCTAATACCGCTAGTATTGAAGATTTAAAGGCGATTTGTCAACCGTGGCTTGGAGGTAAATTCTTTCATATTAGATGCATGTGTCATATTTTAAATTTATGTGTTCAAGATGGTTTGCATGCTTTACGTGAACAAATTGCTCCTATTAGAGATGCTATTTATTTTATGACTCGTCGTTCTAGTTTAATGAAAAAATGAAAATTTTTTTGTAGAAATAACAACGTGCATCCAAAAAAATTTTCTCTTGATGTTTCTACACGTTGGAATTCTACCTATAAATTATTAAATGAGTCTAATGAATATAAAAATCATTTATGTAATTTTTTTGCTAATGAAAATATTGGTTTTCGTTTATATCCTCAATATTGGGATTCTTGTGTGAAAATTTGTGAAATTTTAGGTATTTTTAATGATGTTACTTATGCTATGTCTAAAATTAACGAGCCTACTAGTCATGTTGCGATTGATTATTGTTTAAAAGTTATTGGTGTTTTACGTGAAAATTTGCATGATCCTATGTTGCATGCTAGTGTGTTTTCTATGATGAAAAAATGGACAAAATATTTTCATACCATTCCCGATTTATTTTTAGTTGCTAAAGTTTTTGATCCTACTTTTAAATTAGATGGTTTAGAAGATTTGTTAACTTTTTATTATGAAACTTTATATCCATGCGGTGATGTAACAGAATTTGATCAATTTAGTGATATACGTCCTAATGTAGGTGAGATAATTGCTAGAGTTAGACAAATTATTGTTGATTTACTTAGAGAGTATGCGGGTCCACCTCAAACTCAAACTTCTTCTTCATCATCTTATAGTTCTACTTCAACTTCTTCCGGTCCTATTCTTAGTCGTATTAATTCTTTTTTGGATAATCGTTATCAAAAAAGGGCACGATCTTCCACTAACACTTGTCAAGATTTAGAAACATATTTTTCTCTTAATGTAGAGTTTGAAAGCGACGAACATAGTGAGAAAGGCATTGACGTGCTAAAGTGGTGGGCGAGGAGAGCAACCATACTTCCGGTGATGTCTAAGGTTGCACGAGACATTTTTGCATGTCCCGCCTCCGCCGTTGCTTGTGAACAAGCTTTTAGCTTGGGAGGTTATACATTGGATGCAACGAGATCAAACATGACGGTGGAGAATGTCGAGAACCAATGCTTGCTCGATGATTGGGTAAGAGCCGAGCATAGAGCTCAAGTAGCGCTCGTAGAAGATGAAGATAGCGAAGAATGGACGACATCCACCGGCAGAACTAGTGAAGGTTAAAGAATCGAGCATTCAACCGTATAAATCGAAAAGGTAAATTTTGAGGTAAGAGAACTACGTGGACTTTGATTCCTAATTGGATACGTAGGCAACTTAATTTTAAGTTATGGACTTAGAAATTCTAAGTTAATTTCTTAAAATTAAGCTCAAGTCAAAATTTTTTAATCCCTCCCCCTTCCCCTTTAATTTTATTTAATTTGTAATTTGTAAATTTGTAATGTATTATCTAGGTTGTAATTTGTAAATTTGTAATGTTTCAATATTATAAATTGTAATATTTTTAATTTTGATATTCTAAAGTTGTAAGTTGTAACTTGTAAGTTGTAATGTAAGTTGTAAATTTTAAGTTGAATTATATTATATTCAATTTCAATATAAAATGTAAGTTAATTTAGCAATGTAAGTTAAATTAAATTCAATTTCAATGTCAAATAAATTAATTTGCACATGTTATGTAAGTTGTAACTTATAATAATACTATTTTTAATATTAATTACAAGTTGTAACAATACACATAAATTAATTAAAAAGTTAAAAAAAAAATAGAAAAACCACCGGAACTGCCGGTTCCGGAACCAGAACCTAAACCTTGGAACCGCCGGTTCGGTTCCGGTTCTAAAAAATCGGCAAACCGGAACCGCCGGTTTGGAACCGGAACCGGAACCGGCAGTTTTCGGCGGTTGGGCGTCTACTTGGACCCATTTTAAGTGGGTGATGCATTAGGTTTGCAGCTTCTCTCTCCTATCTAAATGTTTGGATGAATTCTTATCTCTCTCCTGTTTAATAAATTCCCATAATGGTTTAAATGACACCTTCCATCCATTCAAATATTAGATAGCCAATTAAATGTACCATTGTAGGTGCTCTTAGGCCGGGACGGAGGGAGTATAAAATTTGGTCCGAAAGATAAGACTCCATTTGGATGGAGTAGATTTGAAATTAATGGATTTGATAATAAAATACCAAACATTCACACACTAAAATAGAGAAAAACTAAATGAGTGGATTTGATTCACTCAAATATTAAACAAAAGTGGGAGAAGTGAGAGAATTACGAATAACTAGGTTTTGTTGGGTATTTGAAATCCTCTCATTTATAAGTAACTAGATGAGCTCCCGCGTATTACGCGGTATTTTCGTTAAATAAACTTTACAATATAATATTATATATATATATATATATAATATTTTCAAATAATAATAATATATATATTAAAATAATGTATATGTATAAAAAAAATTGTAATTATAATATTAAATTTAAATAATGGTAATATTAATTGTATGACAATTCATGCTATGGATTAGAATTATTATAATTATGTGAAAGAATTTATTATAAGATTTATTTCAAATTTATTTTACAATTAATAAAAAAAAAGAGATGATTAATAGTTTTTTTTATATAATTGATGCATAATTATTACTCCGAATAATATACATATATATCGTATATTTACAATAAATATCATATATGATTATATTAAGTTTTTTTTTTTTTTTTTATAAAAGTTGATACAACCACAATTTTCTTACATACATTTATAGGCTTATGTTAAATATAATTTTATGTTTAAAAATTGTCATATGATAACACTTTTTAGATATAAAATAGATATTTAAAATATTTAAAGATTTATATATTAACTTATTTACTAAAAAATATACATATTGTGCAAGAGGTCTAAGGTTCAAACCTCCTTATAAATATATTTTTTTAATTAATTCCTATATTAAAATACCACATAGATGTCATATATTAATTATAAATCAATAGGAAGATGACACATAGATTATTATATATATATATATATATATATACATTTAATAAGAATATGACATCTCATTCAAATTAACGTCATGACGACACCTAAGCAAAAACAAACTCCCTATTAGAGCATCCACAATGGCTCCATTTAAACCAAAATCTAACATGTGGATGGATGGGAGAGCATTTAAAACCAATGTGGTCCATTCTTTAAATGGAGAGAGAGGGGCATCCATCCATTCTATTAAATGGAGAGAGAGTGTCGGTTGTGCTGCTGAAAAGTGAAAAGTGGACCCCAACATATTAATATATCCGTTTGAAGAATGGCCCAATTTGAATACAAATTATATTTTGAGCTTTAAATGTGTATTTGCTGCTTAAATAAAAAAAAATTCTGAAATGCAACATAGTCGTTGCAATATTCAGATGATAAATTTTTTTTTTCAACTTTAACAACGGCTACATTTATAACGTCTCAATTTTTAATTAAAAAATAATATTTTTTTCCTATAAATATGAGATAGTATACCTATATTATTTCATTCTCTATCTCTCAAATATTATCATATTCTCTCTTCAATTTTACTTCATTCTTCAATTTTTATTCGATATGGATAAAAATTGCAAATTTAAATTTAGCAATTTGTTGAATTCTCAAAGTTCGGAGGATTAGGGATCACCCCAAAATTCTCAATTTCCTCCAAATCTTTCTTACTCTCAAAATTCTCAATTTTCTCCAAATCTTTCTTGTTCTCAATTGAATCCTAACCAATTTGATTCACAAGCTTCTCCAAATTTTCCGTTTGGAAATACGGGCAATTTTTCGAATTTCACCAACAATATGGCGAATATTCCGAATTTTTCCAACGGACCTCAGTTTCAAAATCTTATGCCTGAAAATGCATGGCAACAGACAAGCAATCAGTTCGGGAAACAACCACAAGTGTCCGGATATGCAGCTCCAGAAGCAACGAAGCGACCATCTAGATCTTCTAAAGGCAAAGCACCATCTACTGAAAGTGAGGGCACGAAGAGGCGAATTCCTTGGACGACTGAAGAGGACGAACACCTAGCAGGAGCGGTATGTACCATTTCTGATGACCCGATTGTAGGAAATGATCAGAATAACAATGCATATTGGAATCGAATTGGTTGGTATTACAACACATACAAGAAAGATAATATGGGTGTACGCACGCCGGCCAACATGAGATCGCATTGGCATTACGTCAAGTCTATTGTGCACAAATTCAATGTACAGAAGTGGGCATAGTGATGAGGACATATGGAAAATGGCAATGGAAATGTATCGTAAAGAGAACAACTATGCTACATTTAATCTTGCTCATGTGTGGATCATCGTTAAAGATCGTCCTGAGTTTCAACCACAACAAGATGAAGCCTACTTTGCCACGAAGAAGTCAAAGACCTCTGAATCGGGTGCTAGCAACACGTCTTCAACTCAAGAAACAGGTGCTGATTTTGACTTAAACGACGAAACACGTCCGATTGGACAAAAGGCCGCAAAAAAGAAAACGAAAGGAAAGGCTAAAGCTAAAGCTAATGACAACGAAGGTGGCAATGATGATTTATATACGAGGGTGGATGACATTGTCAAAGGTATACATGATTTGTCAAGCATAAAAAAGACTGAAGTTGAATTGAAAAAGGCACAGATCGAAGCAAAGAGAGAAAGACAGCGACTGAAGGAATTTGAGGTTTATTTCAAAGACAAAAGCACCATGACTGATGAGCAAATCGAAATGCATGACCTACTCAAGCAACAAATTAAAGCGAAATGGAAGGGGGCAATCTAATTTACTTAAAGTCGTGTAGTGTCTACTTTTATTGTAATCTTTTAATTATTGTAAGTTTTAAATATTTGTTGTGAGCTTTAATTATTGTAATCTTTTAATTATTGTAAGTTTTAAATATTCGTTGTAAACTAGCCGTTGCAAACTAGTCGTTGCAAACTAGTCGTTGCAAACTAGCCGTTGTAAACTAGCCGTTGCAAACTAGCCGTTGTAAATATACTGTTGCAAACTAGCCGTTGGGGTAGAAGGCTTATATATTGAAGTGGTGGGAGTCATCTTCATTTCATCATCAACATTGTTTCTTAATACACAATATAATTTTCATACACGAAATGACTCAATATTCCAGCAGTTCCAGCTCATCCAGCGACCTAGAAGATGAAATCAACAATCCCGAGTTAGAGTTATACTCAGCAATACTTCAGGAAAGTCAAGCTATATTAGAGGAATATGAACGAAGGTGCTTCCAAAGAAGGTGTACCAGGCGAAGGTACATCAATCGGGAACGCGTGGCCGGACACGAAAGACTTGTTCATGATTATTTTGCTGAGGCACCCGTGTATCCAGACTATATATTTCGACGACGATTTCGAATGCGAAGGGACTTATTCCTTCGTATAGTGAATGCACTTGAAAATCACTCTTCATATTTTCAGCAAAGATTCGATGCATCTCATCGAATAGGTTTGTCGCCACTTCAAAAATGCACAACGGCTATTCGTCAACTCGCTTATGGAGTCCTTGCCGATCATCTTGATGAGTACCTACGGATGGGGGAAACAACTGCAATCAATGCTCTTTTCAAGTTCTGTCAAAATGTGGTTGAAATATGGGGCAACCAATACTTAAGAAAGCCGAATGAAGCTGACATTCAACGACTTCTTCAATTGCACGAAGAGCGACATGGTTTCCCAGGAATGTTGGGCAGTCTTGATTGTATGCATTGGGAATGGAAAAATTGCCCTGTTTCCTGGAAAGGCCAGTTCACAAGAGGACATGGTTCTCCAACAATCGTGTTGGAAGCGGTCGCGTCCCAAGACTTGTGGATATGACATGCTTTTTTTGGAGTCGCAGGATCACGTAATGATCTCAACGTGTTATATGAATCTCCTTTATTCAACAATGTGCTCCAAGGAAGTGCACCTGAGGTAAATTTCGTAGCTAACGGAACTCACTACACGAAAGGGTATTACCTAACAGATGGTATATATCCAACGTGGGCTACTTTTGTGAAGTCTTTTCCTTGTCCAAATGATCCAAAAAGGAAGTTGTTTAAGGAAAGACAAGAAGCTGCTAGGAAGGATGTTGAACGAGCTTTTGGGGTTCTCCAAGCTCGATGGGCAATTGTTCGAGGTCCAGCTCGTTCTTGGTATAAAAAAAACTAAAATATATTATGTTAACATGCATTATTTTACACAACATGATCGTTGAGGATGAGGGAGAAATGATTGGAAATTTTTCCAACGACGAAGGTGATGAGCCAGCAGAATTCGTCCAAGGTCCAAATGTCGAATTTCAAGATTTTATTCGAAGAAATTCCGAGTTACGTAACAGTGACATGCATCACCAACTTCGTGCCGATTTGGTTGAACATATTTGAACACGCTCCAACAACAATTGATGGATTACCATTTTAATTTAATCGCTGTATTGTTTAATTTCGGTATTGCATTCGTGAATTTTCATATATTCTTGATTTTAATCTATTGGATTGTTTTAGTTTGAATGATGCATTTGTTTTTTAATACTCTAAAAATTTAATGGCATTTTTATAAGGTAAATTTAAAAAAAATTAATTGTCAATTATTTTATAATGATTTTCTTTATATATTGTAATATTAGTGATTAATAATATAAGTTAAAAATAGTTATAATTGTGTAAAATGTAAAGTGTTAAATAAATAAATAAAGTGATAGTGGGACCCATAAATAGTAGTATGGATGGATGATGAATGAATGAATGAATGTGGGAATGTGTTTAAAAATGAGGGTGTTTAAAAATGAGGTGAGGTGGATGAAAGAGAGTGAACCATCCATCCATTGTGAATGCTCTTAGTAATATAGGATATATGTGTGAACTATTCATTTAATTTTTCTTCATTCAAATCCATTAATTTCAAATAAGTCCATTCAAATGGAGCCTAAAAGATCCATTTACCGTCGTGCCCATTGTTTCAGATGCAACCCTGCATAAACCCTCGCTCAAAGGAAAGAAAGAACTCCCCCCTCTAGCGAAACGAGCAGATTAACACAACAATTGAAGAAACAAATCATGATGAAACGGGGAAAATCATCCGTCTTAACATTTGCTGAGAAATGCAAGGTTGGTAATCCCCATGTTTTATATGCTAATCCATGCGCATTTTTCAAGTTTTTCTTTTCCTTTTCGAAGTGTTATTTGTTTATCTTTTTTTTTTTTTTTTTTTTTTTTGCAGAATATATTGGCTTCTAATTGGCAGGGTAATCTCAATACCATCAAAGCAGATGCCCAAGGAAGGTATGATGCTGACGGAAAGACAATCTAATGATGTATTAAATTTGTTGTTATTAAATATTTGTGTATTTTCGGTTTTTAGATGATATACTAGACTAATTCTATCCTGGCATTCAGCAAGGAGGAGATTTACACTTCGAAAGTGAAGTATTTTGTGAAGAGGGGGAAACCCTATATCTGGGTACCTGAGAAGGAGTTGCATAATGTGGTAAAGTTGCCTCTATGAATGTCTCTTTATTTTGTTTGATTGTGAATTTCTTGAGCTGTATTGCTTTAGATATACTTTTGATGCAACACAATTGAGATCTTCTTTGTATAGTGATGCAATTTTATAAATGTTGTGTGCATTGGGTAGTGATTGAATAAGAGATGAAACACTATTTGAAATAGATGATTTCGTGACATTTTTAGGACTGGAGTATGAATTCACAAAGGTATTCTTTGAGTTATCCTTGCGTTTGATGCAAATATGAACAGAATATAAAAGAAACTGCTGCTATTTTATGATATTTGGCTGCTATTATTAAGGATGTGCCATATAAGGATATACATTGACTTATAAGTGATAATTCATTGCATTTCCAATATATATTACATGGAAAAGCTGCAAATTTATCTAAAAGGTAGCTTTGGGGCTAATATGCTTGAGAGTCAAAAGGAGCATTTGAAGATAAGTTCTGGTGGATTCCAGGAACTGCTTTGATATTCGGCTGATATATTCAAGTAAAAAAAACATTTGTACGTGGCCTTTTGCAATTCGAAACGCTGGGGAATTTTCAATTTGGAAGCTGGTTGATTGTAAATAGGCTTATGAGGGAGCATTTCCTTTTTTGTGTCTGTTGCAAGAGAAGATGCTTTAACATGATTCTTTCTCGAATATATATTTTGTGCTAGCTGCTCCTTTGAGAGCTTTGGGTTTATCTTATTTGTAATGGCGGTTGCTCAATTGCTTGGCTCCACAGGCCATCTGTGAGTTAAGGCTAAAAGTCTGGTTTTTGAGCTAGCATATTTGCTGTTATGTGAAAGCAGCTCACTAGGGCCTTCAACAACTCATAGTCGAAATTATATCACTCTGCCTGTCCCAAAAAGAATGTTGTGGTTAATGTTTTTCCACAAATCATAATAGTCAACTTTGCTGGCCATTTTCATAAAATTATATTTCTTCTGTAAATTTTAAGCAAATAAGACGAAATCATCTCAATCAAGATTTTACTGATATACTTCCTGTTTGAAATAGAAGAGATTCTTAACCACACTATGATATCCCAAAACGAAAGGCACACTTTTTTTAATTTGGCCAGCAATGAAGCTTCAGATCGCTCCACACTCCGTATTCAATAGTTACTTTGAGATGTTAAATGAATAGTAAGAAATATTAATCTTTCATACCCTTTAATGATTTTATACATAAATGCTTCTTATTTGAGGTATAGTATAAGGAGTTCTGGTCCATTACTGTAGAAAACTAGGCATCCCTTGCATGACTAATGGTAGATGTGTTTTACGTAATTCAGCTTCTGGCTGGTCTGGTTTGAGCCAATATTTCTGATCATGCAGCGACTTGTGTTGTCCGATAGATTTTTCATCATCAGAAAAAGGAAGTAAAGAAGATTTAACGAATAGGAACTAATATTTAAGAGTTCCGGTCTGCATGCCACTCTTAATCACCTTGCAGACGGATAGTTCAGCCAGCACCATTTTTAACTAGCATGAGAAAGATAGAGGAAAAATGTGTAGCTAATGCTGATCAAAATGTCTCGAGTTTTTCAAATTCAAATATCAAGCAAATTTCTGCTCTTTGCTTCATTATCTCAGTAGAGCTCATGAATTTTTGTTTGTATTATCATGTCATGAAAATGGGACATGAGTATTAAGAGAAAAACGTATCCTTATCTTATTGTTATCATGTTCTACCATATCTTAGTGTTAAAATATCCTTGATCTTGTTCTCATATATCAAGTTGATTACGTGTATGCACTCGTCGATTACTAATGGTAATTTGTCTTTGATTTTTCTTCTGCAGAACACTATTATTGATGAGCGTGCCTCTTTTGCTGTGACTAGTCCCTTCCCAGGCCCACTTGCGCACATATTTCGATCAATTAGAAAGGTGTCAGTTTGTTAACTTTTTTCTTTCATTGTATTTAAGTTTTACCTGGATTCCTCCTAATTTTTATTCAGTTCGTGTGTTTGGCATTTAATCTACTTGATTAACCATATTTCCCATCCAATTTGCTGATCAAAACCAAGAAAAGGAAATATGAAATATATGTATTTGTTCTTGGGTCTTTCTGTGCAGTCATATTTGGTATCCTATTGCCTTCTTGCAGTCACAAAGCATGTAGTCTAGATATATTTTGCGACGGAACCTACAAAAAGTTAATTGCTTTATATGATGCAGCTACCAGCTCGGGTTGCTCTGGTTGGTGATGTTGCGCTTCTTGAAGATGAAAAGGTATATAATAGTTGACTGATTAAAACTTTATATATTTTTATTGCTGTAGCATATAGGCAAAGTTTTTATTCATGATGCTCACATCTAAAAGTGCAGTATAACCTTGTGTCATTTCTTAAATGGAATGTTTTGCTCAATATGTAAGTGTCCAGTAAAATGCTTTCTCTGCCTTTTCTGTGACCATACTATAAGCCATTATTCTTACTTTGACCATGTAGTGCTCCTTTCAGCAGCCCAAGTAAAATGTGTAATCTGCGTATGGTATGTATAGTTTTGCACCATCAGAATATTGACAATATGGCTTCCCAAATGAGCTAACTACACACGGACCATTTTCCAACTGGGCAGAGACCTCTAAATTTGTTTTCATTTTTCCTAGCAATTTGTAATTATTTACTCCAAGATGTTCTGGCATTCTGAAATCTAATTGCAGGATAATACTTAATAGAGGGCTCTTCCAGAATACTGAGATTTAAGTTTTGAATTTGATGATATTTAATGATACATTATCTTCTTCTATGACTTTATGAGTGCTCATTCCATAGTATGATGTTTGACATTAATGACTGGCACATGAAGAAAAAACAAGAGGTGTGCTTACTGTTCTTACCTTGTCACAGGCAAAGTTAGCGACCGAAAGCCTTAGGGAGACCCTGTTAGCAGACCAGAGAGCTGTTAAGGAGTCGAGCTATGCAGTTTCTGGAATATTAGCTTCATCCCATCTTCATTCTACTTCTCGAAGTGCAAACCTCCAGGAAATACTACAAGACGATATTCAGCATTCCGTGTACAGGTTCAATCTAAGGTTAGCATCTTTGAGCGTCCTAATGTTATTCTGAAATGGCTTTGAGTGAGTGAACTCGTGCTAAGATTATTGCTTATATTCTGGCATGCCATTAGAGAGTTAAAATCAATTCTATCCCATAATTGTGGAAGTCCCAAAAAATTTTAGATTTTCAATTTCGTCCATAACTCCGTTATTAGTACGATTTTGGTCCCATTTACATATTTTATGTAAATTGGAGAAAAAAATTAAAATTTAAGCCACCTGTGTAATGAGTCAACATCTTCATTGGTTTCTCCCAATTTCCTCAATCATGTGTAAAAAATGTGAGCTAATACGACGTTGTTCATGAAATTCCTACGAAAATGAGACTAAATTGGGAACAATACAAGGACGAAATTGAAAATTCTAATATTTTGGGACCTTTTGCGGAGAAGTCCAAAGTTATGGGATAAAATTTCTATCTCTGACATTTAGGTGCGATACAAGGAAGGAAGTATAAGCCTCAGATTTGAGAAGAGGTAAGGTAGTGGGACAAATTGCAGGCCACTAAATAAAGTTCTTTTTGCTAATGCATTGGATGTCTGTATTCATCATTTATATTTCACACGATGGACAAGATATACAGCTAATGAAATACGTGTGCATTTGCAAGAATAACGCGAGCAGCCAACATATATATACGGACAATTTATGCCTTTTAAACATTGCAGTTCGTGCACGTATTTTGATATCAATGGGGAAGCTCATGCAGTAAAACTTGAGGATATTGAAAAGTCTAAGACAGATCGTGTAGGTAAGGCCCGTCTCTTCTGTAAAGATGACCATTGTGCCATCCTATTTCATAAGTAAGCCCCTTTCATAATAGTCTACCTTCTGATTTAGCATTTTACATCTTTCGTACCAGCTCGATTTTCAGTTGGCCTGATTGATGAAATTAATCAAAGTGAAATGAGGCGGCGAGCTCTAATTCTTTTCTGCATCACTTTCCTAAATGAAAATGCAAAGGTATGGCTCAATTACCACTGGAATAGTAGTGTCTATTCTTAAGATGCCATCAGGTTATAGTGACTCATTTTAGTTTATGAGCCTTGATATGCTTGGTTTATTTTGCATCATTGTTCAATTTTTTGTGCTTTTTAGTTAGTTCTCAATAGCAAAAGCTTCTTAAGTATGTCAAACCGAAAAATATCGATTTTTTTGGTATACCAAGATTTACCATACCGAATGTTTTTGGTATGGTAATAGTAAGTACATTTAAAATCGATACCATTAAAGTTTTCAGTATACCGATATTTCTGTCTAGTATCGGTAAAGTATTTTTCGTATACCGAAAGTCAATAGGGTATAAAACGATATATAATATCGAACCACCCCTAATTATACCACCCTGTCTCTAAAGCTTGAGATTATTGGTCTCGTAATTAACACGAGTAGACCAAGATTATGAGACATTTCTGAAATCCTCATCCGTGCTTTAATAGTTTATAAAGGGATTTGGTTACATATTGTGTAAAATCATGAGACTTTTATTTAGAAAACAAGTCGAGTTTATCATGAAAATAGTGACAACTTGTTTGTTTTGAAGGACGCTTTCCTTGTCTCGGTAGACAGAAAGGGATTTGATGTGCTGGGAAAAATTTTGGGTTCAGTGAACAGCGACGGCTCTCGCGAGTACAAGTGGAAGGAGTTACGATTCACGTTCAAAGACGAGGCAAGCGACGTCGAGACGTTCTGCCAACAGCTTCTTAAAATGGAAGAGGAAGCCCTCAACAAAGTGTCAAGTATCACTGGTATATGAGTAATGATGTTGCCATGGGTACTATCTATAGTTCTGTCAACAGCTTCTTAAAATGGAAGAAGAAGAAGCCCTCAACAAAGTGTCAAGAATCACTGGTATATGATGTTAGGTATTATCTATAATGCAACCACAAACACTAAGAATGATTGTGATTGTGTTTTAATACATCTCACTCTTCTATATTCCACAGTTATGTTTAAATTTAGATTTTTTTTTTTCATATTTAGACCGTGTATGTATTTTTAGATTTTTTTTTTTATTTATGTACTTCATAGATATTATTTTTTAACAAAACTTGTGTAAGATTATCTCGTTGTAAGACTATTATTACTTTTTAATAAAAATATTATCACTTTTTTATATAAATGTATTATTTTTAAAAAAATTGTCTTAAAATGATATATATTTTTTTAGAATAAATGAAAAAGGAATTTATTAATTTTATAGAATTTTATTCACGTATGCATTTTGAATTAATTTGATATTTTATTCCTGTCATCTTCATCATATATATATATATATATATAGACAATTTGTATTGGCAAAATATACTTGTATAATAATGGCAAAATTCGAAATAAATTATTATAAAAATAAAAGTCAAAGTTAGATTAAAGACACCGAAGTAAATTGACTTTATAATCATATAATCTGTTTTCTTCTTTTTATTTTAGTGAAGTTATAGTTTATAAAATTGTGTTTTAAGTTAAAAAAATATTCCCTCCTATTTAAAATATATGTCATTTTGAATGAATGCACGCATATTAAAAAAATAATTAATTTCTTACTATACCCTTGATAAATAATGTATGACTTTCTCATAAAAGAACGTATTTATCTAAATATTTTAATAATTTTAGCAATAAATTTGTAAGAAATGCAATTAATTTGCTTTGAAAAGTTCCAAACTTCATTAATTTATAAATAAAATAAAAGATCAAAATGATATTCATTTTGAATGAGGAAATACAAAATAAAAGTTCCTAATATATAGCTTTGTTTGATAGCCTAAATAAGGGGGTGTAAATAAATAATACACCACTTTATATGGGCATTTGATATCCTATAAAATAAAGTTGAAAGCCCATTACAAATTTTCACCGTTCCTCTTTACATATTTGTAACACCTCCTCCCCTACAACAATTCAGGGCTAATATACACCTATCTCAATTATACCACTTCTATTACAATCTATCAAACAACAATATAATATAATATGGAGAACTATATATAAGCTAATAAACACTGATAAAACTCTTTATATCTTCTGTACAATGCTAAAATAATATTTCAGTACTAATGTCTCATTTTTCAATACAAAATTTATATATCCAATCATAATGCATATAGAAAGAAGAAAGTATGCCAAAAACGTTGACTATTAATTGAGTTTTTGCTTAAATACACTTATTTTATAGATATATACAATGGTACAAAATGCTTAAAAAAATTGTAAATGTAAATATAGTACAATCAAGAATTAAAGTGTGTGGAAATGAAGTAGGAGAATATATATATATATATATATATATATATATATATATATATATATATATATATATATATATATATATATATTGAATAAAATGTCTACAAACAAACGCTGAAGGTTAAGTCAATGAGCTAATGAAGTTTAGCTGCTGTTTGAAATTGATTAACTTTTTGAATGGATGGTTTTATTGGATTTAGTAGATGTTTGGTTATTTGTTTCTTCCAAATAATTTCTTAAATTTTCGTGATTGGGTCTCCATTTCAATAATTACTTATTTATTTATTTTTATCAGGAGTTCAATAATTACTTATTGATTTGAGTGCAATCATAAATTTTTTCCTATTATTTAACAAAAGTATCAAAAGTTTTGTAAAAGACAAAGTTTTATACACTAGAACAAATAAAGTTGCATTTTAACTTATTGAGTTAAAAAAAAAAAAAAAAACTTATAGAGTTGCTATTACATTTTACATTCTTTTCGTTCAAATGTGTAGGATATTGTAGCAACTAGAACTGCCAATCAAACAATTGTTTTAGTATAAATTTTTTTAGCTCATTATATAATTTCAGTTTTACAAATAACAATAAATATATTCTACTATTTGATCAATGGCTAAATTTACCCTAAATTCTAGCAATAAATGGTTATTTGATTTTTTTTTCTTGATTTCTTTCTTTGCTTTGTGAATATAACACATTCAAAGATCACAACTAACCATGATAATGTTCCTGGTAATGAGATCTGTATAAAATATAAAAAAATTGTCAAAATACTTTGCTCCTACTAAACTACGGATTTACAATTTTTCTAACTCTCATAATTTTATTCTAATGGAGGTTAGTAAATTAAAACAAACCTTACACTCAAAAATCTCATTTTCTACGGAGACAACACACCACTTGATACTAATTTCTACTTTTGTTATCTAAACTACTGTGCTAGGTGTGCTTACACAAACATGAGTTAAAAGAAAAAAAGTTAGAACTTAACGAAGTTGGTAGGTGGCATAAAAAACTCAGGTTTCAAACCCCAAACATTAAAATCAACCTCTTCAATCTTCCACGTTTCTTGGAGCTCCCTTTTGTGGTTTGCAGATTCCTCTCCATATCTAAAAACAGTAAAAAACGTCTTTCCCCCATGTGCAATATTCACACCATCAACGTACTTATAGTCGTTGATAACGGATTCCGTGCTCGTCTCCCAAAACACGTCTCCGTCTTCCTTGCACGTCTTAACCGAGAGCAGCCTCGAATCCTCGAGCTTCACCAAGAGGCCCGATCTCTGGCTAAAGTATCCCCACACGGTGTGGTGAATGATTTCGTACTTAGGGCCCCCTTGTGCCTCAAGCGTCGCCTGGCTCGCGTCCAGCTTCAGAATGAAGCAATCCTCGTCGTCTATTATCTTCTCCCCGATGCACACTGCATCCGCGAATAGTTCCGTTGTGGCTCGAGGATCCAACCCCTGAAAATGTATTAGTTATTTCATTAAAAAATATTACTCCCTCTATCCACCAAGTTTATTTCTATTGGTTTTATTTGTCTGTGCACCAAGTTTATTCACGTACCCTTGATGAAAAATCAATTTATTTTCACCCTTCAACCATCACTTAATTACTCAAATTAACGTTGAACTTTTACTTACAAACAATCATTTTATTAATAAATAAATCCCACAGTACTCTTACTTTATCTATTTTTTATAAAACTCGTGTTCATTTCAATGAAAATACTCTTTGTGAATGGATGTAATACTTGTTTACTATAAAGTCAGAGTTGCAGACCAATTGGAAATAAGACCAACTCTATATACAAATAAGTGTTAGTCTCATAAAATGGGTTAAAATTCACTTTGGTCCATAATTTTGGTTTTTTCCACAAAATGTCCATAAAAAGTTAAGTTTTTCAATTTAATTGCAGAACTCTTTATTTGGTCTGATGTTGGTTTCAAAGTCACTGGAATTTGAAGTACAACATCATTTAGGCATGGTTTTGTACCTTTTGCATAAAAGTTAAAAGTTATGGAACCAATTTTACACCTCGTGCTAAAAATATAAACAAAATGACGCTGTACTTCAAATTTCGGCAACTTCAAAAATAAAATCGAAAGAGTTAAGAGATTAAATTGAAAATTTAACTTTTGGAATATTTTTGCAAAAAAAGACAAAAGTTACAGGACTTAAATGAATTTCAACTTGATATAAAATAAAATCGTACAATTAATTTTATCTTGTGAAGTGAATGCATTCATATACTCGTGTTTTATTATAACACTGTTAATTTTGTTAGCATATTTTAATGATGTTAACACATAATACTTTTCTATTATTATAACTTGCACCTTTTTATTCATATTATGTAACAATTTGCAGTCATAAAACCTAATATTTTATATGACAGATGTGAGTGGATACATGGAGTAAGTGTATATGACATGAAGCTTATTTTATAGCATAACAGACACGTGTAAATCAAATAATTAATATTATTTAAAAATAGAGTACTATATAGTAAAATAAATTTACATACAAAGTTGGTTTATATTTTCATATAATGTTACCTGTAAGAATCGGCGCAAAGGCCTGGGAGGGCCTTTAGAGATAGGCCTCTGTTGATTGGAAGATTGCCTCCATGAAATGTTACCGTTGCAACCAGAGATCACCTTTGAGCCGTTGATCAACAGCTCCAGGCACCATTGATCTGGATTCTTCTGCCACAGCACGAAACCTCCGGCCTCCTCGTTCAAGCTCTTCGATTTCACGTTCTCATCGCCTTGATGAAACTCCGACGCGCTTATCTTCACTTGTCCGATCACGCACATGCTGTGGACGGCGTTCAGCGCCGGCAACCCTCCCGTCGCCGCTATGTACTGTTGCATGATGTATTTCGCTGTCGATGCTTCCTAATTGAAACAAAATTGATCAATATTTTTTTAATGTGTGTTAATTGGGCGTGAATTTGATGAAATTAGGGCTCACGATTGAGGAATTTTTGGGCGGGCGATTGATGTTGGGGCGATCGGGTAGGAGCTGGAGATGGAAGGGTAACAGAGGAGATCCGACGATGCAGAGGAGAAAGCTCATTTCGTTGTATTTACTGGCGACGATGGGGGAGGACCACTTGTCGATTGGCTGAGCTTTCATCCACGTCGCCATGGTCTGCCACCGCACCGCCGCGTTGTTGCCAAGTCCGGCGAACATCTCCTCCGGTATCGGAACGTCGAGCACCGTCTCTAGTGAGTCTTCCCGCTCGAAATTCGGGCATAGCTTTCGCATTACTATTTTGTGCTTCGTCTTCTGAGTACTCATTTTTCGTTTTCGATTTTGATTTCAGAAATGAAATTAAATGAATTGATGAATCGATGAAAATGCAGGTGAATGTTGTTTCCTTTTGTTGGAAATTAAGATCTAAGGATTCATTCATTTATTCATTATTATAATTAATTAATTGAATCTGCAGTGAATAAGGGCTGGGCGTTTTTGTAGGAGTCATGCAAAGCTTGTTCAACACTACTTCATCTTTGTCCCTCTTTTTCTGCATTTTAGGCCAAGTGTCCCACTTGTTATATAAAATGAAAATCTAAAAGCCATAAAATCATAAACTGATACTAGAGCCGGAGCCCGTTAAAAATCTTGTTAGGATAAACGTTTCCTAAATAAGAAAAAGGGAAAACTCCTCTAAAAACATAATCAATAAATACGAGGGAATTAACCCCTAAGGGTTGGCCTAATGGTGAGGGCTCGAGGCTTAGGAGTGTGATGTTCTATAGGTCTCAGGTTCGAAACTCATTGGGTGCAAACAATTCTTGTGGCTCAGTCCATACAGAGCTTTGCTCTGGCTTTAATTGGGGTCCCCACCAGTGGACGGTGGGATTGGTCCCCCGCATTAGTCAGTCCTTGGATCGAATACTGAATTATAAAAAAAAAAAAAAAAAAAAAAAGCGTACCCAACTGAGCTAACTGAGTAATGAATGGAGGAATATCATCCCACCAAATGAAGTCCTCAAAATCTTGATATTTAGATATTGCATCGACCACCGAATTTTCTTCTCTATAAATATGCACAACTTTGAACTCCACCTCGTGAAGTAATTCTTGCAACCATGCCTAATGAGCTCGGAACCTCCACGGGATGATCAATCCTGAATTTTAAAATAAAAATAAATTCAACTGTGAGTAGAGATGGGAATTAGGGTTTTTAATTTGGGTGTACGATAAAATTACGCTTATTTATTAAAATATTGTACTTTTCAAAAATATTTGCTCTGGTTGGTGATGTTGCGATTCCTGAAGATTAGAGACTTATTTGATCCACACATGTAAGATTAGAGATTTATTTTACCATTTTTTCATTTTTATTTTTGTATTTGGACGAGTATTTTAGATAAATATGTATTATTTATTCTACAGTAACACATATTTGTTGTTACACTAACACATGTTTAACCCCTTAAAAAAAAAACACATGTTTAACCTAATAGTAACATTCCTGAGAGTACCTGAGAGTGAATTTTTTATTTTCCCTTGCGCGAATTTTTTTTTAAAATATCCATTGGACCCGACTCGCATATAATCCACGAATTTCATCATATGTATCATTCTAGGATCCGTGAAATGTTTCATATAACAATTTATCAAAATTTAATACCCTAGAACAAACGAATCCTAGGGGTCATTTGCTTCATAGGACGAGATGGACTAATCGTGATAGGATTTAGTGGGATTGTACTAAATAATTTAGTTAAGAAAATTGACCAAAATTTCAATTTACAATTTTTTTTTGAGAAACTGAACAAAACATATCTCCAAGTAGGGGTGTAAATGAGTCGAGTCGAGCCGAGTAGTGCTGAGCTCGAAACTCGACTCGATTGCAATACTCGAAGCTCGAGCTCGACTCGAACTCGGTCGAGCTTATTTTTTTCAGCTCGAGCTCGACTCGATAAGAAGCTCGTTAAACTAAGCTCGACTCGATAACCTTTTTTGTTATTTTTAATTTATTTATTTATGTATTAATAATATAAATGTATTTAATTAATAAAATAAATGGCAAAATTGTAAATAAAATACAAGCTCGATAAGGCTCGTGAGCCTTTCGAGGTGAGTATCTGTGAGCTCGAGCTCGATAGCTACTCGAGTAGCTCGAAACTTGACTCGATTAATCTCGAGTCGAGCACGAGTAGCTCGTGAGCTGGCTTGACTCACGTACACCCCTATATCAAAGACTATCAACAAAGGTTCACTCACCGTCTCACAGGAATGAAAAGGTTTTGCAACTATTTGCATTAATAGAGAAGAGCAACATCACCAACCAGAACAAAAACGAGAGTCGTGAAACACTTCTGAAATTTGAGAAATAGTGTGAGTTGGATCAGGCATTGAGTTTGTTTTAATTTTAAAAAGTATTCTTTTTAGAATTTAAAAAATTAAGAATGTATATGATATTTAAAAAAACACCAAATAAGATAATCGTCCATTTAGTATGTCAGATGAAAGCACAACTATGAATATTTAAGTGTCGTAGTCTCCTTTTTTATATTAGGAATAACTCGTTGCAATTGGTTGAGTCAATTTAAAAAAGCAATCATGATTTTACTAATTATAATATTTTTTTTAAATTTAATGCACCACCTTTATAAATTTTGTAATTTAATACATTTGATATTTTTTTACCACAATTAAATGATATGATTGTCAAACATTTAGTCAACATAGATGCCAACAAATGAATATTTTTTTAAAAAATAAAAGTAACGAATTTTAAAATGATATATATATATATATATATATATATATATATATATATATATTTTATAAATTATGACTTTAAGTTAGCTAAAAATATTTTTAAAAATCATTACTTTCAATTAAACAAAAATAAAATTTTGTGTATGAACATCTACGTGGACATTTATGTGGGATTTTCGATAGCTACATCATTTAATTGTTGTCGAAAAATAATCAGATGCATCAAATTGTAAAACTTTAAAAAAAATGGTTATTAAATTACAAATAAAAAAGAATATTTGTAGTTGATAAATACCTTAAATTCATAGCTTTTTTTTTCCCTTCAATACCCTTGTTTATAACTTTTAACTCTTAATTCATCTGTTTTAGAATATCGGGCTTGCTCTTCGATGTCGTCTCTTTGCGTTCAATCACAATAGCATATACTATTAAAATATTAAATTACTTATGGAACATTAAGATATTTATTAAAAAAAATCACAATTAAAAGATAATAAATCTTGTATAAATCAAATTCATTATATATTTTTTAACAATATTAAATATTTTTATGAAGGAGAGAACTATATTATAATTTATACGGTTTGATAAACAATTACAATTGTTGAATAAAATAACAGATACCAAGGGGGATATGCAGGTGCAAAGGAGGCATTGAATTGAAGTTTTTTCTTTTTTAACAAAAAATTAACATGGAAGGTTAGCCAAGCAATTTTGCATTTGTTCTTCTAATTAGGAAGATCTTGGTTTTAAGCCCAGGCCCTCATTTTACAAATATTTAAATTGAGGGTTTTTAAGTTTTTATTATTCCCAATTCAAATTTGATTAGTTTATTATTTTTTTCATTATTTTTATTACTTGTGCATATGGTAAATGAATTTTTCGTTACACTTTAACTTTAGAAAAAAAAAAGTAATTAAATCCTCAATTGAGATATTTATAAACTGAAAAATTACATTAAGATTTAACCTAAAAATTAAACCCTTATTCAGAAGTGCAAGATTATTGACACCCAATATTTTACACAATATACTCATTTTATAGCTTTGTTTGGTGTTACATGACATGATATTAAACACAAAATCTAGTGTGAAACAATTTCATAATATGCAATTAATATTATTACATTCATTTATTGATATCATAATATTCATTTAATGATATCATTATACTTATAAACTGATATCACAGTATAAAATAATTATGACATCAATAAATGATTGTAATGATATCAATGAATAATTGTAATAGTATAAAAAAAAATTATAATGGTACCATTTTCACATTATGAACTTGTATTACATGAAAGTAACTCGATGCTAAAATGTGTTATATATTTGAGTATATTAAACAAAATTTAGAGTGTAAACAGTGAAACTCATCTTCCTATTATTAGATTGATTTTATCGGGGGTTGCCCACGACCTATGCCCGCTATATGACAAAAAAAAAACATTAATATTTATTCAGAAAATGCCTACGACCGAGTCGTTGGACAAACACTGGGTTGTGGAAAAGTTTATATCCTCCAACTGACATGTGGCAAGCTCTAATTGGAGGATGTGATTTTATTTAGATAAAATTTAAATTTTCGATTAGGTATATTATCTGTAAAAAAAAAATACATCAAAATTTGGAATTTTTTTTCTCTATAAATAGAGACCAATATTGAGGTATTTTGAATCACAAACTTATTTTCTCTCTTATTTGTTCTAGTTTTTTTTTTCCTAATATTTCTCTCTTATTTGTTCGAACGAGCATTTGGAGTACTACAAGCTCGTTTCGCATTTGTTTGACACTCATATCTTGTTTGGGATAAGCTTTTGATGGGTAAATTATGATGGTTTGTATCATCATGCACAATATGATAGTAGAGGATGAACGAGACACATACCAAACTTATTATGATCCTACAAAATTTATGATGGATGATCCTACAGATAATCAAATTTTTCAGTATTCTACTGAACGCATTACAAGTCTATCCTCATATATGAGAAATAGGGAACAACTTAGTAATAGAGAAGCTCATGCCGCTCTTAAAAATAACTTGATTGAACATATATGACAAAAATTTGGCACTAATAATTAAATATATAATTTGTATCTTTTGTATTGTTATTATTTACACATCTACTAGTAGTTTGAATTATGTATTTTTTTCTCATGTATTTCAATTCTTGTAATTTTAATTTTTATGTATTTCAACTCATGTAATTTTATTTTTGTTGTAATTTTTTTATATGTATTGTAATTTATTTCTTAATTTTATTGTAATTTTTTTAATGTATTATAATTTATTTTTTTATTCTAATTACTAATTTTGAATATAATAAATATTGGTTATACAAAATATGTAATTATTAAAAAATGAAAAAAAAATTATTTTATAGGTTGAGTTGGGTTGTTGATAAAAGTGGAAAAAAAGATGAAAGAGAATTATAAATGGGTTGTGTATGTGGAGGAGAGAAAATTATTATTTATTGAAAGGTTGGGTTGGGGGGTTTTTTTTTTTTTTTTTTTTTTTTTACAGAAAAGTAAAATTTCATTTAAGAAATGTTGGCTTTCGCCGATACATCTTTGATCATTATCTGTTCACAGCAAAAGGGAACCTCTTCTATCCACACTTCCTCATAGTTTGTTGTTCTACCTAAATGTGCAATTGCATGGGCTACAGTATTCGCTCCACGTCTAGAAAACAAAAAAGTGGAGCATCTAATATGCAAAGCCAGGTTCCAAATGTCTTCCACAATCTGCATCGTGTGAGTTTCGTCTTTCTTCTCTCTGTTGAGGATTTTTTCGAGGCTTTCAGAATCCATTTCCAATTGAAGATTTGAAATGCCATAGTCGATCGTCGTTCGCAGCGCAAAACGAAGGGCCAAAGCTTCCAAAAGGGTGTTATTTCCTGCTGCACAACACCTCTTTGCACCTGCGATCATCACTTCACCCCGGGAATTTCGGACAACGAAGCCAAAACCAATCTGATTGTTCTCAAAAACTGCAACATCCAAGTTAAGTTTACAAAAACCAGGTGGGGGGGCCTTCCACTTCACACTATGTTTACCACCCTTGTTGTTGTTTTTGTCCCTTTTCCACACCTGAAAAGTTTCCTGAAAAGATCGAAGTGCTCTCTGGACAACCTCTCTTGAGTCACTAAACTGATTTTCAAAAATTCTCCTATTTCTTTCCTTCCAAATATTCCACGCAAGAATCGCAAAAAGGGCTACCCCTCTCTCGGAAGCTGCTCCACAATTTCAGCACAAGTCTCCCTAAAGCTCGGTGACATTCTGATACGAAGGGGGCTATGCTTCCACACCAAGATAGCTGCTTCACAACTGGTAAGGGCGTGTGCTGTACCCTCGGGTTCCAGACCGCAAAGAGGACAAAGGGCATCCGAGTCGATTCCTCTTTTGCGAAGGTTAAGCTTTGTTGGAAGAGAGTCCGTAACCGCTCGCCAAATAAAATGCTTGATTGACGGAGGGATTGCCAGTTGCCAAATCTGTTTCCAAATCCCAGGCTGGTTGCTTGTGGATGGGATATCAATACCGCATTTTGAGAATAGTTGCACTGCCAGGAAGTACGCTGACTTAACACTGAATTTGCCATCTTTTGACCTGTTCCATATCAATGAATTAGGAGGGAGTCGGAAACTAAGGGGCATAGACAAGATAGAGTTTGCATCTGGCTCTGAGAAACAATCGCGGATCAGGTCTTCTCTCCACTCTTTCCGATGGTTATCAATAAGGTCTGCAACTCGTGAAAGATGTTGCTGATTGTTGATGAGGGGCCCGGGGCGAGAAAGGGTTTGAGTTCCAATCCAGCAGTCGTTGAAACACGAAATACTCTCACCGTTTCCCACCCTCCAAGCAAGACCTTCCCGAATAAGTGACGAGCATTAAACAGGCTACGCCACAAGTAACTTGGTTGAAATCCAATTTGAGCATCCAATATCGACCCCCGGGGAAAGTATCTTGCCTTAAGGACTCGGGTGATCAAAGCTTGGGGGTTCTTAAGGACTCTCTAGAATTGCTTTGCAACAAGGGCCAAATTAAAGTAAAACATTTCCCGAAAACCAAGGCCACCTCTCTCTTTAGAGCGAGAAATTTTTCCCCAGCTTGCCCAGTGAGTTTTTCGTTCCCCTTTATTTGCACCCCAGTAGAATCTAGCGACTGCCTTTTCAATTTCCTCACATAAAGCTTTCGGAAGAAGGAAGCAGCTCATGGCATACGTTGAAATAGCTTGGATAACACTCTTTATTAGAATTTCTCTACTTGCCTTGGTTAAGGAAGTTTCCTTCCACCCTTTAAGTCTACTCAAAACACGATCAATAATAATATGAAAAACCTCCTTTTTTTAGCGGCCAATAAGGGTAGGGAGGCCAAGGTATTTTGTATAGCTACTCACAGTTCTCGCACCCAGTTGCTGACCCATTTCCTCCTTGGTACTTCCCGGGATATTTCCACTTGCAATCAGCTCCGATTTATCAAGGTTAACACGTTGTCTAGAGGCTGCCTCATAGGAGGCAATAATTTCTTTGACCTTGTTAAGCTCAGGTTGAGTAGCTCGGAAGAAGAGCACGCTATCATCTGCAAAGAACAGGTGGGAAATCTGGGGGGCAGTCCGCGCAACTCTGATTCCAGTGAGGTCTCCATCCGCTTCTACTTTCTTGATAAGAGCGGAGAAGCCCTCTGCACAGATAAGGAAAAGATAAGGGGAGATGGGGTCCCCTTGTCAGAGACCCCTAGAGGGAACAAAAGTATCGGTTTTTTTACCATTTACAAGAATTGAATACGAAACCGAAGTAACACATCTCATGACAAGGTTGGTCCAGTTTTTGACACATGCTTCTAAGGAAAACCCACTCAACTCTATCGTAGGTCTTACTCATATCCAATTTGAGAGCCAAAAAACCTTTCCTCCCTTTCTTCTTTTTACGCATATAATGGAAGGTTTCAAAAGCAATCATGGCATTATCAGTGATGAATCTATTTGGGATAAAGGCGCTTTGATTTGGAGAAATAACGTGATCGAGAAGAAATTTCAGCCTATTCGCGATAACTTTAGAGATAACTCTACAAATAACATTACACAAACTAATGGGCCTGAAATCTCTTGGGTTAGTGGGGTGTTTCACTTTAGGGATAAGGGCAATGAAGGTGTGGTTTAGAGGCGTAATATCAGCATCGTTATTTAAAATATCAAGACAAGTAGACACAAAAGAGGGACCAACAATATTCCAGTAAGATTGAAAGAAGAGAGGGGGCATACCATCGGGTCCCGGAGACTTTGTAGGGTGCATCTGTTTGAGGGCCTTCTTGATTTCTTCACCTGTGTACGGTTGTGTAAGAATGTCGTTCATGTCGCCCATGACTCTAGGTTCGATCAGCTCGGTCACCCGATGTGTGTCACTGAGTCCCTCCGAGGTGTAGAGCCCCATAAAGAAGTCCTTTAAGACACCCTTCACTTCTTTGATATTTGCCGTCCACTCCCCATTCTCTTTTTTGAGCCTGTCGATGGTGCTTTTCTCTTTCCTTTGTGAGGCTTTCTTGTGGAAAAAGGATGTATTTTTGTCCCCGTCTTTTATCCAAAAGGTCTTTGCTCGTTGAAACCACTTTGTTTCCTCCAGAACGAGGAGCTCCTCAATAACAATCTCCACCAGCTTTTGTTCTCTGATGACGGATTCAGTTTGAGCACTAGCCTGGAGGAGTTTCAATTTCGCCTTCAGCTCACGAAGCTTCCTACTTATGTTCCCAAAAGTCGCATACCCCCACAAGTCAAGGACTTTCCCACAATTTTCAATTCTCTCACCAAAATTGCTTTCACTACCAAAACCCCAACCCTCCTGCACCACATCGACACACCTATCGTTTTCCATCCAGATTTTCTCGAACCTGAAGATCTTCTCTCTTTTCTCCTCAAGTTCCGTTTGTTGAAGATTTGTTTTCTGAAAATTCACAGTAATAGGAGCATGATCCGATCGGAGCCGGAGTTTATGGTGGACTATAGAATTCGGGAACACGTCCTTCCAGCCTTGATTTGCGAAAGCACGATCTAATCGAACCTGGACATTGTCATCGCCACTTCTACCATTGGTCCAAGTGTATTTGAAACCCGAAAAGCCCAGATCCTGGAGTTCAAGAAAATCCACAGTCAATATAAAATCGGCCATCGATGATTGACGTCGTTGTTGGCCACCCAACTTCTCCGTTGACCAAAGGATTTCATTGAAATCACCCATACACAACCAAGGAGTGTTTGCTTCAGGTTTGATTTGCTTCAATAAGTCCCAAGTTTTGTATCTCTCATTCTGTTCCGCCCAACCTTAAATGCCAGAAAGTCTCCATGGACCACTGTCCTCAGTTTCCACTGGAAAAATTAAGATGGTGTCTCGAGAAATTCAGCAGCGTGAGAGTAACATTTCCTTTCCAAGCATACAAAGTCCCCTTTTTCTATCCCTTCCCGTACCTTCACAGTCAACCGGTAAGCAGCCGCGAAAGTGGAGCGATCTTGTATTTAATTGAACCATTTGAGTATATAGAAGTTTTTGTTTCCATGAGGAAAACTATACTCGGGTTTTCCTCATGGAGGAGCTTCTTCAGTGCTCGAACTGTCGCTCGATTTCCAAGCCTGCGACAGTTCCAGCTTAGGGCGATCATTGCGATCGGCGGGGCTGCTCCACAGCCTCCGCCGTTATCTTAAAGACTTCACTGCTTTTGGGGTTCGTAACTCCCCTTCCTTTTTTAGTGTTTTTTGCCAGCTCAATCTCCTCATCGCTCTTTCTTTTTCTTGCCATATGAGGGAGTCTTAGTTGGCAATGGGATTGGTTTTTCACTATTTGGGTAGCTGGGTAAGTTGGTGGTTTGGAGGGTTTTTGTTGTGTGGGTGTAGTCGAAGCTGATGAAGGTGTTATTTTAGTGATGGGAAGTGATTGAGTTTCAGCTGGTTCCTGCTTTGGTATCAGAAGAGGTGTATTTCTCTGGGTTGTGGTGTGGTTGTTCAGGGAGGGTGAGGATCGGTCAACGGGATGGGTTATAGGCGATTTAGAAGGGGGTGGTTTTTGGCAGAGGGAGCGGAGCTCATTAATCGATATGAGTGGACCTTGGGGTATTTGTGTAGGGGTATTATGCAAATGGGAGACATTGGGGTAATGTGTATTAAAGGTGGTGGTTGGTTGTTTGTGGGGGGTCGTTGGGGGGTTAAGGGGGAGGGCCTTTTCATTTTTATAAAGAGAGTCCCTTTCATTATCCTGCTTGTGCACTTTTTTTACTCCACTACCTTCTGCCTCTCCACCGTTTGGCTTTGTCTGTAAATTTTCTCTAGATTTTTCTACTGCCACATCCTCCATAAATCGCCTGACGAGATCAACCCCTGCATCATCCTTCTTAACCTTGTGTTGTTTCTCATTTTCACTTTTTTCTTCATCAAAAACTGATTCTTCCTGGATACTTTTCCAGAAATCTTCGAATAATTTTCTTCTTAGAGACATAGGACTCGTGTCCTTCTTAACATTCTCAGTAGAAACCGACGCTTTTTTTGAAGGGGGATGCACGGAGCCATTCTCCAAAAGGGAGTTTGTCCTCAGCAATGGTCTTGATAAAATCTGATCCTGATAGAAGGTCGCACTCGCGTTTCATATGCCCAAGGGTGCCGCACACATAGCAGAAAGATGGGAGCCTCTCATATTTGAACGGAATCCATACCGGACCACAGTTTGGCTGTTCTATTTTCACTCCTTTTCTGAGGGGTTTTGAGATACTCACTTGAACCTTTGCTCTTACACTTCTACCCAGTCCTTCTAAGGATTGTTTATCCACCTCAATACACCGACCACACCTGTTAACAATGGTTTTGATTCGTTGTTCCATTCGTATCGCCATAGGGAGGTCATACAGTCTTACCCACAGTCCTACTGATTCAAAATTTGCCTGAGAGGGTTGTTCTCCCCTATCAAGTTCCTTAAGGATTACCAGATTCTTTTCAAAATGTCACGGTTCTTTTCTTAACACTTCCTCCAAATCTTTCCTCGAGTGAAATTGAAAGGAGAAGAGGTTATTACCTACCTCTCGCACAGTAAAGCCTTCAGAGGGTTTCATGGCCTTCTTCATTATCTCGAGGAATCCAAAAGCATTGAACGTTTTTTGAGTTAGCACTTTTCCTAAAAGGCAGAGAGAAGGGGGCTGTTTCTCCACAGGTTCTTCCTCAAAACGAATCACTTCATCCAAGAGATCTGACATTTCTTGCCCGTCGGTCCTTGCCATCCTCCTCAGTGACCCACCCGAGCCCTCCGAGCCAAGAGAACCCAGAGTCAAAACAGGGTCACAACTGAAGAGAACGACGCCGAAAACAACCTACACAAACATACACAGAAAAGAAAACAAAAATAAAGAAAACCCGTCAGAAACAAGAAAACATAATCCACCACACAAAGTCCAGGAACACCATAGGAATGCCCAAAAACAATGCCGAGGGGCAGGGGAAGGTTTGGGGAGGAAACGAGAAAAAACACAGGAAGATTCAAACCCCACTGGGAATTGAACAAAAAACAGAAAGAAAGGGACCCAAAATTTGAAACAGGGAGGGGGAAACTCTCGAAGCTAAGCGAGGAAGAAAACCCTACGCAAGAGGGACCGTTGTGGGGGTTGTTGATAAGAGTAGTATTTGTGTGCATATTGTGCACAATAAAAATTGTGTGCACAAAGTTTGGTTACAATGTAGTATTATTTCAAGTATTGTATAGTATTAGTTTGGTTACAGTGTAGTACTATTTCAGGTACTGTATAATATTGATTTGGTTATAGTGTAGTATTATTTTAGGCATTGTATAGTATTAATTTAGTTAACAATATTGTATAATATTAGTTTAGTTGCAGTGTAGTATTAGGTAAAAATATTGTGCACGCTATTTTTTAGTGTGCACGTGCACACAAATATTTATCTGTTGATAAATGTAGTCTTAATCAAACCCCCGAAAAAAATTTATAAATCCGCCACTAATTGATACCATTTAAAAATACATTTTAATTAAAATACAAGAAATGCTGAATTAATATGATATATAATATTCAAAAATGACGTATCAAGAATAAAATTGAGTTAATTAATGTAAATAAAATACTAAAATATTCAATATTTTGCATAACACGCGTGGTTTAAGTACACTGTACAGTAGATGTAGTTTCAAAGAAGTATAGTTAGTATGGATGTATTGTAGAAACCAGCATTTGAATAAAGTACCTTGCTTTGCAGGTTCACTCAACATCTTATCTTAAACCCTCGAAAATGGAGGACGCATTTTGGGATTCCGATTCTGAATCGTTGCTCTTCGATAGGGATCGCCACATAAACTATCTGTTGATGATGTACCAGATGCTGCCTTCTCCGTATCAAGACCAAGAGATCAACCGCCTCACTCTCGCCTACTTCGTTATCTCCGGCCTCGACGTCCTCTCCGCCCTCGATCGAGTATTTCCTCTTTCCCCAATTTCAATTCGTGTTTCTACAATGGATTTTGTTCTCTCCAATGTACCGTTTCCTTAAGTTTTAATTTTGTGGTTGAATGAGAAGAGTAGCAGGACTATGATGTTTAATTTTTTTTTTAAAAAAAAAGTCTCATTAAGTGGATATAGATGGAGTAATTATAAGTTATAACCCTGATTCGCTCAACATTTGTCTCTATTCCAAATAAGGTAGATTGTGAAGTTCGTTTTCCACTCTGCTTTGGTAGGTGGAAACTAGGAGAGGGCGTAGTATAACGATTTAGAAAATTTCGAAGTGCCAGCGTGCTAAGTTTTGGGAGGAATTAGTTCGCATTTTCTTGAAAACTTCTCCTTTACAAACAGATCAGGTTGATGTAGATGCCCTAATTGTTGTTGACAGATAGCACTAAGTTTCATAAAATATCCTCATTGACTGTCTGTTATCTATTTCCCTTAGATAGACAAGGATGCAGTAATTAATTGGGTTTTATCGCTACAAGCTCATCCTAAAAATGGGGCGATATTAGAAAATGGTAAGGTAATTTAGTTTCCAATTTCATTATTTTTATCACAGAAGGCTATAAATCAGATATGTTACGTGAAAATCTATATCTGTGCAGGAGAGTTTTATGGATTTCATGGTTCCAGAAGCTCCCAATTTCAGTCGAAGGATAATGGGGTACACAATTTGGTTATAGCATATTAATTTGGATAAAAAATGGCTAAAAGTCATGCTCCATTTCTTTCTTGTTGTAGTGTTTTTGATTTTTTTTTTTTTTTTTTTAAATCTTTAGGCAGCAACTCCTAATGGCAGTCACCTGGCAAGCACATATTGTGCACTGGCCATATTAAAGACTGTTGGCTACGACCTATCTCTTATGGACTCCAAATTGTTATTAAATTCAATGAAAAACCTTCAGCAGCCTGATGGATGGTACTAATGTTCATTTCTTGCCCTTGTTCTTAATTATATGGTTTATCTTTTTAGTTATTTGTAGATAACATCCTTGAATGAGTGGTTTTTTTTTGGATTTGGAATGTACTTCAGTTTTATAATCCCGGTTGTTCAGTTTCCCAGGTTCTGATAAAGCTAGAATGTTCCACTTATTTCTTACACTATATTAGCTTTTATTTGCCTAAACTATTATGAGGTGTTGTTTCCTGTTTATTAATTTCTAATCATTTCCTTAAGTTGCTGTAGTTTACTCGTTTCACCCATTCAGGTGGCTGAATTGAGGTTCTGACTTATCATGTCTCATATGTCCAGTTTTATGCCCATTCATATTGGAGGGGAAACAGATCTCCGCTTTGTTTTTGTGCTGGTAAGACAATTATTTCAAAGTCCTTCTGAGTTTCATTTTCTTTTCTGGATGATACTTAACTATGTAGCTTTTGATGTATTCAGCGGCCATTTGTTCTATGTTGAAGGACTGGAGTGGCATGAACCGTGAAAAAGCTAAGGAGTATATTAGAAATTGTCAGGTAGTTGACCTGACTGCTTTTTCTCAGCTTATCTTATTTCTTACCTTTTCTGTAAGCCTTGTATTCTTTGTTTAAAATGAGATTGGGTCCTCTCTATTTAATCTACATTATATTGTTAAACATATTTATTGTTTGAGCTCTCCTTGCAGTCATATGATGGTGGTTTTGGATTGGTTCCTGGTTCAGAATCTCATGGTGAGTAGATATGAAAGTCTTCATTATTTGATTTATTTTGTGGTTGCTTTCAACGATTATCAACCCAAATACCTGCATATCTGCCTCACTTTTCTATATGGGACTTTATGAGCAAGTTGTGAAAGTTTGTTGCTTGTTTTAAAATACTGGCCGGAGATCTGATTTCATGTGCTGGGTTTTCATAAACTTACTTTATCTGCTTTCGATCCATGGCTGTCGCTTTTTGCAGATTTTTGTTACACTTATGGATGTGAATTGTTTTAGTGTCACAGGTGGTGCCACTTACTGTGCGGTTGCATCTCTGAAACTTATGGGCTTCATAGAAGAAGATGTGCTGTCCAAAAAAGCTTCTTGTGGCACCATCGATGTGCCGTCGCTTCTGGATTGGAGTTTGCAGGTTCATCTTCTCATCTATTTTTCAGAACAGCAATAAAATCTATTTCTATGTTGTGAGAATTAGACTCAAGTTCAGCAGAAAAAATAGTCAGTATACTTTAAATAGGTTCAGCATTGAGTAGTAATTAGAAACATTTATTTATAGGTGTCTTTACAATCACTTTAGTTAGAAATGTCAAATCTCTGAATGCAAAATTTGTTTTAAGGAGGGTCAGCGAGAAGATTAGATTCTTTAATACTATCACATTGGTGTATTACTATGAGTGGAAGCTTTTTTTTAAATATGTGGGAGTTTCAGTTATGAAAATATTAACTGATGAAAAGAGAGGTCTTATAATCAATTACTTGAAAATAAGCTTCCTTCTCTTCTTTGGTACCAATAAATAACATTTTGAATTGAGTTTGTTTATTCATTGTAAATTTCTCTCTTTTAACCTCTACGAATAATAGCATATGGAAAGAGCAAGAACATAAAACATGCAGGAAACAACTCTATTAGTCTTGCTAGAGTTTGGTGTATACTTAATCAGATAAGGCAACAAGCAAGAATTTAAAATATATTGGAAATCACACTAAGTGGTCCCAAATAATATCATCAACAAGGACTTTATGTAGACTCATAGTCATATTAGTCGCTTTCAAGTGGCTAGTGAGGCTATTCTTTGCTCTTGGTCATCTAATGAGGAGATATTTTGAATTAATACATCACACACTCTTATACATTGATTTTACATAAAGTGAAATCCTACCTTATTTAAATCCCAAAACAAACACACGCCATTATTTATTTAAGATCTTGAAATCCTCTATATTTTGAAATCAAGATTTCAAAATCCTCTAAATCCGAAATCAAACATACCCTTAAAATTAACATTTACCACCCTCCTTAGTTTCGTAACACCAATTATAAATGTTAAAGCTTTCTTGTTTCGTAGACCATCTCGAATTCAAAATAAAATTTGTAGGATTACATTCAATTTCTTGAGTGGTAATAAATTAAAATTACTTGGAATAACTTTTTTCAATATATAATTGCTATCTATAATCCTTTATGCTTAAGTTCAATTGCATAAAACATATAAAACTCGATTCATTTTCCATTCTGAATGGTAATAAATCAAGTATGCCCAAAAGTGTCGTATCTCTTACGTGCAATGCCTGAAGAATCAGTGCCCTATTAATAACTAATTAACATAGAATTTCTTCCATGTAACAGAGAATATTATGTTGCCATCATTAAAGTTTCTACTAATCTTAATGTCTTAGTAAGTCAAGAAGATAATTGAAAAATGTTTATTTCATTTGGAAACATTATTCTGCTATCATATGTTACAGAAGCAGGCACAAGATGGTGGCTTTCAAGGTAGAGCGAACAAGCCAACTGATACATGTTATGCCTTTTGGTATGCCCCAAATTTTTTTTTATTTTCTTACTTTATTTTGCTTTTTGTTATAGCTTTAAAGTAGCATTTTCATCTGCAGGGTTGGAGGAGTTCTTAGGATCTTGCAAGTAGATAAATTTATCAACGAGAGATCATTGCGTGAATTTTTGTTTACTTGTCAATCTCAGGTGCTTCCATTTCTCCTTTTAGTGGCCAATACTGCTATTTTTTTATTATCATTATAATAACGATTTAACTGGCAGATAGAATTCAGTTTTTCCTCTCAGATTCTTTAATTTTCTTTCTTCATTTCCTGCTACATAGTTTTGCATTGGTATATAAACTATCACCTGTTTTCTCTCATTATGAATTCTTTTTCCTTTGTGCCAGTATGGTGGTTTCAGTAAATTCCCAAGATGGTTGCCGGATATTTATCACTCGTATTATGGATTTTGTGCATTTAGTCTTTTGAAGGAACCTGGTCTCAACTCTTTACGCGTTGAACTCGGTTTAACAGATGTTGCTGCAATTGGGCTCTGATGTTTATTGAAGTTTTTTTTTTTTTTTTTTTGAATTCGTGATGTTTATTGAAGTTAATAGCGCCACTATAGGAACATATTTCTGCTAGAATATGACCTAGCTTTCATTGTTCCTTTTCCTTAATTTCATGTATATTCACTGCAACTTGCATTGTCCATTTGTTCATTTTGATTTGGTCTTATAATCTACTAGTTTGTTTTCTTGTTATTTCTGATCTTGATTATCTTAATATTTTAAGGTTGCAATTGTGACAAAAGCATTCAATGATTAGTGGTGACTTTAACTTTGTAGATGATCTTTTTTGTGCATCTTTCTTTATTAGAGGTATGATTGGACATATCCATTTTCTGTGTATAGATAAATATGTAAAATCATTGCAAATATAATTTTTTTTTTGCCCTGGTTCCCACAATAATTTGTACACTTTTAAGTTGTCTCATATTAATTTGTACTCCCTAAAATAGAAACATCACACAATATTAGCACTCTTATAATATTATTTAAATTTAAAAAATTTCACTTTTGTTTTACTCTATTTTATTATCTCTTCTACACTTTATCTCATTTAATTACTCAAAATACTTATATATTTTATTTTCTTTCATATACATTATTTACTCCAAAAAAATATATTTTCTTAATCTTTGTGTCAACAAAATGTGCAAATTATTATGGGACGGGAGGCGTATATTTTAGGTTGTAATCGACCAAATTTCTATAGTATAGGTTGTAACCAAATTAAAAAAAAATAATTGTACAGATTGTAAATTGATAAAAATCGTACTATAAATTGTAAATTGATAAACGTGATATAAACGTATATAGGCATAATATTAAATTGTAACCTGTACTATGACTGTGTATCAATTTGCAATTTATACTATACAAAAATTGAATGATTGCAATTTAAAATATAGTATAAGTTGTAATCTGATAATTTTAGATAGTATAGATTGTAATTGGATAAAAAATATACATATTGCAAAGTAATAAAAAAATCAAGTTGCAAATTGATATTAATTCTTAAATGAGTATGAATATTAAAGTAAGTGATATAATAATAGATTAAATACAGGTAATGCTATGGTGAAAGAAGAAAAGAAAAAAAATGTTTATAAATAATTGGGTGACAATAAGTATAAATAATAGTGAAATGTAAAAGTATAAATTTAGTAGACATCGGTAAAAATAGAACGAAAAATTTATAACAATTGGACCAATATATAAAAATAAAAAATTTATATAGAAACGGTGGGAGAGAGTAATACAAATTTAATTGCAATATAGAGCTACTTTAACAAGTACCATAGTTGTCATTTGTAGAAACTAGTAGGGATCAAAAAGAAAATGTGTAATTAATATGGAACAATATTTGGCAGAAAAAATCTGGTGTGAAGCAGTTCCATAATATATAAAATTAGTATCATTACATTTATTTATTGATACCATAACATTGATTTAGTGATACCATTATATTTATAAATTGATATCACAATATAAAATGGTTATATGGTTATGATATCAGTAAATAGTTATAATGACATCAGTTTTATATTATAAAACTATTTCATAGTAGAGTGACTATTTGGCATGCTAAATACTCCTTTGTCTCAAATTAGTTTTTATACTGTTGCCAAAAAAAATTAGTTTTTATACTAACTTGGACACATATTTAAAAGAAGGAAGTTCCGTCCAAAAAAAAAAGAAGTGTGATGGATGGAATATTGAGAGAGAATTTTTTAAAATTTTATTATTGAAATAAAGGAAGTGAATGAATTAAATGTAAAAATAACCACACTTTATATAAATAAACTAATAGTGTGGGGTGGAATTTAGAAATATATATATTTTTTTGTTTGATCTGGGGACAGAGAGTATCAAATTCCCAGTAGGATGGTAGATATTTACGGATGGGTAAAATTTGAATGTACTATTAACCAAAGCTTGGTGGGTTAAAGTTTTACACTTTATATTTGATGGGACATAATAATAAATAATAATTTAATAAAATAATGGAAAAGAGAAATAGATGGCGACCAAATGATTATTTGAAGGCAAGGTGACACTTTACTTTCGGTTAGCTTCACGCACGAGAAACTGAGCCATTGTCACGGGAAAGTTTAGTGCTCATCTTCTTCTTTTTTGAAAACCCCAACCATCTCTCTTTTCCATTATATATATTTTTTTTATTTAGATTTTCGATATTAATTTATTACTCTTCTTGTCCCAATTGTTTACACAGAATAATTATTGTAATACCCATAATTTTATAATATATAATATTATATTTAACGTAATTTTTATTTTATTTTATTAATTATTCCTATTAATCTTTTAAATCCCTAATTTATTTTCACCCTCAATTTTTAAATCCTAATTTAAATTTCAATTCTTATCTCTCAATTAAATTCTAATATTTTTTTTTAGTCCTTATCTCACTCAAGCCAAAGCCCAAGCCCATACCTAATTCTTATTTATATAAGAGTTTTAACCTAGAAAAAAAACTACGCACTCAAAATAAATCTCATACTTCTCAAAGACGGCAGCAGCTTTCCAATTTCTCAAGAATCTACGGTATTTTCATTCTACTAAAATCTTTTCAATTCCTACACTTTAATTAATTAATATGATCAATATTATTTTATTTCTCTATTTATTTTTTTTTCATACCTCCATGTTTAATTAGATGTATATCAAATATTTTATACATAATATATATATATATATATGCATATATTTGTGTGTGTGAGTGCACTGTGCGTGGGTGTGTGCGCTTTCTATGTGTATGTGTATGTGTATGTGTATGTGTATGTGTATGTGTATATGTGTATGTGTATGCGTATGCGTATGCGTATGCGTATGCGTATGTGTATGTGTATGTGTATGTGTATGTGTATGTGTATGTGTATGTGTATGTGTGATGTGCTGGTGTATGTGAAATTTTTCGTTTCTATTACTCCTCTTTTTTTTTTTTTTTTTTCGCTTTTAGCAAATATGTTTATTGACGGCGCGTAGGTTAAATTCTGTTTTTATGTGGTGTTCGTTATGCATCTCGTGTAATTTATTAATTGGGGGATGACGATGTTCTGTTTTATGTTTATTAATAGGAATTAATTAATCTTTGATTATTGAGGGTTTGTGAGGTTGCCTATTTATCTGAATTAGTACTCAGGTAGTGCAGCTAATTTTAGAATGAGTATCTTATGCTGTTGAAGTTGATTATTGGTTGGGTGTGCAGTGTGTGTAGTGTGAGTTGCGTGAGTTGTGTGATTAAGTTATCTTTATTATTATTATTATTATTATTATTATTATTATTATTATTATTATTATTATTATTATTATATTTATTTATTTATTTAATTCTATTAAGAATTTTTTCTATAGATTTCAATTTGGGAATTAGAATCTTAATTTAGGAATTTAAATTGTCCCAAATTACTTTATAATTTATTATAATTAAGTCTCAAGCTATTTGTGATCCTAGCGTTTTGATCCTCAAATTTATAACAAATATATAACTAAAATTATTAGTCCTCTTGAAAATTTGATTAGGATATGTGCTAATTAAATATAAATAATTATTATGCTAGGTGACGAAAGTTACGAAGGCTAAATTTTACGAGGCTATTTTGTTACACTCCTGCAGTGATCAATTAAGGTGGGGATTTAATTGCTCTAAGCTCTACAGTGGTATCGTAGAGTATTGCATGTTTTATTCAATGTTTAATGCCTACTGTAAATTATGTGATTATCTGCTTGAAATTTTATTATTCCATGTTATTCTAATAGCCAGGGGCCCTTATGAGGTCCGGGACTGACGGGTCTTCGGGTGTATCCCGCCGTGCTCAATGACAAAGTCTAATAGCCAGGGGCCCTAATGTGGTCCGGGATCGACGGATCTTCGGGTTTAACCCGCCGTGCTCCATTCTACGTGTGAGAATACCAGAGTCTTTAAATGGCTTTGGGAAGGCTCACAACTCAATTTCTATGTTGACAAAGTATTATTGGCAAAGTGGCAAAGTATCAATGGCAAAGTTGACAAAGTTTATTATTGGCAAAGTTCATGTGAATTTATTTAATTTTAGTTGATTATCATGTTTTTACTTGTGTATTAAATTTTGAATAAATTTTATCTCCACTGAGTGTGCTTGCATACTCACCCCCCAATAAACCCATTTCAGGTAATGAGCTGGACGGCGAGGAGTGATGACGAGGGACATCATGCTCATGCTTTTACTTTTACTATTTATTTAATTAATGAATTTATGTTGAACATAAGAATTTATGTTTTCCTAGAAATTATTTAAATGTTTACGTTTCCGCCGTAACATTTTTTTTCACTTTTGAAAAATTAGACGTTAACTCTTTCATATAAAGTTTATCGTTGTTTTATTCCAAAAAAATTAAATTTGACGCCTCAAATCTTTTAATTTCTATTATTTATTTAAAATCTAAGTCTTTAAAAATTAGGGCGTCACAATTATACTTAAACAAATATATATGTATTTATCTATCTATAATCTTATATTACTTAATCTAAGAAAACTTATATAGTAAAGCCACATTCTTCTATTTCAAAATCTCCCTCCTCTCATTTATTTAAATTCTAATTATTGATCTCATTCATCAATTTTATAAGTTTTAATCTCATCCGTCCATTTATTTGGATGCATCATATTGAGATACAAAAATTCATTAAATGAGGATACAAAATCTACGTTTAAAATTTTGAATTAAGTTTTATTCAATTGTATTCAAATATTTGGAAAGTATATATTTAATTTATTTAATGATATATACACATTATATAGATACATTTAATTTATTTAATGATATGTACAAATTATATAAATGTGTGCAAAAAGCAAGCATATATTTAACTTATTTGGTGATATATACAAATTATATAGATAATCTGCAGAAAACAGATATATATTTAATTTATTTGGTGATATATACAAATTATATAGATAATCTGAAGAAAACGTATATTTAATTTATTTTATGATATCCATAGATTATATAACGTATAGTTAATTTATTTAATAATATATTTTTTTCATTATCCCACGAAATTCATGGGGCCTAATACTAGTGTGTGTGTGTATATATATATTTTTTAATCAGGAAATCAGGTGGTTTAGCTCATCTGACCGTTCCTCACTTTAATGGTAGATCCAAGTTCAATTCCCTTTAGAAACAAGTATTTACCGATAAAAAGAATATAAAAATTAATCAGGAAAAACTTTATTAATATAACTCATAAAGTTGCCAAGTCAAGAGAGTTGTCATTTACATATTTTACAGTTTAGAAACTAAACAACATTCTGAACAAATATAGTTATTCAGTTAAAACAATTATTAATATTTAAAAATATATTTAAATTGCATAATGTATTTAATGTTATGTGTTTCGTGTTCTCTTATCGTAAACACTTGCACCATGTATAAAATGATATATTAGTATACAATTTGCAATTATATCGTATTGATATAGTATAATTCTTTAACATATACTTATTCAAGTACTATGATACGCACTCTTTTATAAGATCATTTAATGTTTAGATTCAACAATTAGTCAAAATGAAAATCGGGCACGAGTTAATTGGTAAATGAGAGACAAAACTAAAATTTTACTTTTGAATGACTAAATTTTTTTATGTTATAATTAGGGATGGAGAAAATACAGAAAATATCGGTATATCGAACATACCGTACCGAAAGATACCGTATTTATCAAAAATTTCGGTATACCAAAATTTCGGTACGATATGGTTATCATATCAAAATTTTTGGTACGGTATCGGTATACAAAATATAAAAATTTTGAAATACGGTATATACCGAAATACCAAAAATATTTCGGTATAATTCGCTATATACCGTACCGTTTCTTTAAATAATTATTTAATTAAATTATTTATATTAAAAAAAGAAATTAAAATTTGAATTCCAAAATAAATTCGGTATAACTGGTATTTCGGTATATAACGGTATACCGAGATTTCGGTACGGTATACAATTTTGGCATACTTAAATTTTTGTACGGTATCAATATATATTTTATAGATACCAAAAATTTCAGTACGGTATATGGTATGTTCAGTATTTTCGGTATCCTATATCGGTTGATTCCTAATTATAATATGATGATGTATTATTAAAAGAATTCTTATATATTAAAAATCTAAACAAGAATTTCTTACACGATGAAAAAAATTGTGTTAATAGTACTTATTAATTAAATTGAGGAGAATTGGTCATTAGTGTGGCCGGTTTGGATTTTTCTTTAAAAATTATGTCTTCGGCTGACTAATTTAACCATTTGCATTTAAATCTACATATTTAGTAATTAAGCATAAAATACAGCTATGTAATTATTTAAAGTTTTAATTTTGTTATAGGCATTTTTAATAATAAGTAAAATTCATTTAATATATATTTTGAAATAAATAATCCTTAGATTGATTAAATCGGTTTAACTGGTTGACCACTTCAATTTTTTTATATTTGTAGTAAACGTTTTTTTTTTTTTTTTTTTTTTGGAAAGAATATTTGTAGTAAACGTTTGAAAACGGATTATTTAATGAAACACTGTATAATATTTTACAAATCCCATTCAAAAAATATAATATTTTGTAATAAAAATAATTAATACTTTTGAATGAAATAAATAATACTATCAAAATCAAAATCAATTCTTAATAATAAAATATTAATTGTAATTTCACTATCCAACTTTCTCTTAATAATAAAATAATAATTGTAATTTCAATATCCAACTCAAAAAGGTATTATTATTTTTATTATTAAAAAATACAAGATGCAAATTTCCCCTGAACAAATATCCAGCCTGGATTTGGAGTATATTTCTCAACATCACTTGCTTTGTGCATCTAAAAAAAAAAAATTACTTGCTTTTGCAAATATAAACACAATTCTGAATTCTCCAACAAATTCTTGCTATATTAATATCATCATTTTCTATTTCCAAATTATGGTCTAAGATATAATTATTTTATCTAACTTGGCACATAATTATAACATAATTATAGATATACCTTCACGTTTGTAATTTCTTGCATTAATTATCTTCAAGAATACACACAAAGGAAGAAAAAATAAGATAAATAAGAGGCAAATTTTTCCTTTCTAATTAAAAAAATTAGTGATTAAATCTAGCAAGAACAAATCTTGAATCAGAACAAAATAAAAAATCATCTAACATACATTAAATTTTACATGTGGTTTGGAAATTTGGTCATTGAAGGTGTGAAATACCTGATCAGAAGAAGATGAAAAACACCCTTTTTCCAGATCATCATCATTAAAAAATTTCTGGGAAAACCCATCTCCATTTTCTTGATTTTCTGCAAGAATATTGAGTGTAATAAACTGCCCATTATCTTGATTTGAATCATCATAATTATCACCACCATTTTTTCTTTTCTGCTTTTCCTCTGCATCTCTCAAAAACTTGAACTTTGGAGGTGGAGAGCATCTCAATCTGTTGAATGCTGCATCTGTTTCTGATTCAAGAAAATGGTGATCAGAAAAAGATGGGGTTAAAGGGGGGGTGAAAAAAGGGGGGGAAGCATTGGGGGTCAAAAATGGGGTTTCCAAAATCTGAATCAAATCACTCAAATTGCTTCTACTTGTTGAATTTTTTCTGTTCTTGAAACCCCCATCTTCACTTTCCAAATCTTCTCCTGTTTCTTCTGTGATTGTGAAGAGAAATCTGGGGAAATTGTTGATTTCTTGTTTTGTTAAAAAATCTTTGTTTGAATTTGAAGATGAGTGTGGTTCATGCACAAGATTGGGGGAACAGCAGAGGTGCTGAGCTGAAACAGAGGAGGGGGTTTTCCAGCAGAAGAAGAAATGGGATGTTTGAGGGGGGATTTGCCCCCCATTTTCATCAATCTTGTTGATGATTCTCTTTTTCCACCATAGGAGGTAGTAGAGCTCTGCTATCAGAGCAAGAAGAAGACACCCAAAAACAAGAGATAATCCCAGCCCTAATCCACTAATGGATTTCATCTTCACAAATTAAGATGAAATTTCAAGAAAAATGAGTGTGTTTTTTTTGAGTTTTTGCCTGCATAATGGTGAAAAAAGAGGGCAAGATTCATTTCAGATATACTGCAAAATTCCATCTGCTTAAATACCTGTCATATTTTGATCAGTCAAAATTCTTTTCATTGCTTCTTAAAAAGGGAAAAAGAAAAACAAGTCAGCATTTATTGTGGGTTATTTTCATGCTCCATCACATCCTTCTAAAAATATTACTTTCTACCCCACAAAAACTTTCATATTTAGGAGAACACACTTTTAAAAAAAAAAAATAATGATTGAAGTTTTAAGAGATAATTTTATAAATTTTTATTAATATAAAAAAAAACTTTATTGGATTATGTGTATGTGAGAGTAAAAATTAATGACATTTGTGTAAATTAATGAAAATTGTGAGGGTGTAGTTTATAAAGGGTTTTCCATTTTAAGAGTGTAAAACTTATAATGAGACAGACGAAAAAGAAAAAAGTTCGCTTTTATGAGACGGAGGGAGTACAATATATAATCAGATCGCATCCACCTTTTAAGAGGGGTGAAATTCGTGAATTCATCGCAAATTCGACTGCCATGTGATGAATAGTTAATAATAAAATAAAATAAACTAATACATTCGTGACTTCAGTTTGGTGATTAGATATAGTCATGCTATTAAACATTAAATATTTTATTTCAATTGAACGTTATTATGTAAGGTGACTTAAATTGACAATGTGATACTCGTTTTATATTGAATTTACTATTATGACTTATGTATTAAACTAATAAAATTTGATTTTTTTATTTATTTTGTTACTTAGTTAGATAAAATTATTGAATATGTTAAGATTTTAAGTTTTGAATGAGTGAAAATGTGAACTACATATATTTAATTTACAAATTTTTTAAATTTATATATAATTTTTTAGGTGTTACACATAATAAAATATAAATAAACAAAAGCATACGTAACAAATCAAACCCTGATTTTTTTTAAAAAAAAATCATATTCTCGTACTCATATCGTATCACTTCGGCGCTCACATCCCCTCACCCATACAATATAGGTTTCATTTCATATTTAAATTTATCTTAAATTATTCTACCATTTAAATTACATATCATAGATGTAAAGTGAGTTTATTGAGCAAATAGCCGAGTATCAATAGTCACGCTTGTACTAATACTTTTGTTCTTTTGTCACACTTTTCCCTTTTGCTTATGGTCCGGGAATATCGAAACTAATGTTAACGTGTGAACTTTTTGTAGAGATGGATTCAATAATTTTCATACGGGCTCAAAATAAATAAATAAATAAATATATATATATATATACACATATATATAATATCAAATATATTACAATTGAAACTTATGGATTTTCTTAGACAATGTGGGGCACTTTTTTTTTTCTTTTATTGGTTAAATGATAACTCGAATCCATAACCTTTTGGACATAGGTAGTGGAGCTATAACCACTTGAACTATATATTTTCGCCAATGTGAGGCACTTCTGTAGTTTTTCTATAAACTAATTATAATTTCTATAATTAAAAACAGTAGTAGTGAAAAAGCTATTATGGATCACATGTACACCTAAAACTATCATGTTATTATTTTTCTATCACTCATTCATTATTTTTTTTACTTTCTTATAATTACTCTCTCTTTTTCTTTTCACCTAATCATTAAATCTTTAACTAAACAATAAATAATACATTATCATCATTCAAAATTATTTATTTAACATAAAACTTCATCTACCCCACACTTTTATCCCACGTAACAAATTTATATATTTATAAAAATTTATCACATCGACCCTATTTCCCATATGAATTTATCATCCCACTCAAATTAAAAAAAAAAAAAAAAGACACTAGGATGTTTTTAATGAAATATTCATATCTATGTATGGGTGTGTATATGCTATATATGTCGACTCGACTATAGTTTTTATTTATATTTACCAAAAGAGTGAAATAAATAGTGAAATTAAGGCTGGAAAACACAAGTGGGTGTAGCCGTGTTTTTTTGGTTGGAAAAGTTCGCAGAGTTCGAGAGAGATGCTCACATGCCGCAATAAAGACAATTTAATCCTTTCATTTTTTTATTGTTAAAAGAAAATCGGCAATTTCTGCAATTTTTTATTGGAAAGATTAAATTTTTCTTAAATTCATTTCCACATTCAACTCAAAAATCATACTATTTATTTTCAATATATAATAATATTATTAAATTAATATATTTTAATTAAATAATAATATTATTAAAAATACATACAAAATATAAACGAGCAAGGGTGGTTCATGATACACATTGCATATTTAAAAATACATATTGAATAAGGGTTTATCGTGTAACAATTTTCTAAGCTACAAGAGAGGTAAACAAGTACCCATTCCGTACAAAGGATTTAGTTCTGTTTTCTATTGTAATTTGTTCAAAAAAATTAGTTTTGTTCCAAAAAAAAAAAAAAAATTGTTACCCTTCAAACATATTTTTCATTACTCAAATTATTATTGATTTTATTCATAAATAATCTTTTTATTCACAATCTATAAATATATAAAAGCAGCAGCCACTGTCCAAATTTTGGTGAAATTTCAGGGCGAGTGAATAGTACTCGCAGTACTGTGCAACAGTGTATTTCACACTCTCTCTACGCGCGTGAACAGTGCCCGATTTTTTTTTTTTTTAAAATACAGTTTTGTCTGTATTAATGGTTGATGCACGATTTTTCATAAATTTTTTATCTGATTTTGCAGATTTGCATTTATTAATGGCTGCTGCACGATTTTTAATAATTATTTTATTTGATTTTGCAGCTTTGCATTTATTAATGACTGCTGCTCAAATTTTGATAAATATTTTCTTCCATTTAACAAATTTAAATTTATTAATTGAATCTGTGTGTATAAACATGAATATTTAACATTTTGAAATTTTTTAATCAATAATATTATCTCTATTATTTGGTGAAAAAAAATAATATTTAATATTTTCAAATACCTGTATTTTCATTTTTACAGATATATAACATTTCGAATATTTTTTAATAAATTTCTAAAATATTGTATCACTTTATATACATAAATATACTTACTAACAGTAACAAGAAAATACAAATTAAAAAATTTCCATATCAATACATATATTACGTTGTATAATAGACAACATATAAAACTTTTTTTTTTTTTTTGACGGGAGACAACATATAAAACTGAAATAATAACAAAAACAACAATTTCAAAATTAAGATACATGCAAAGATAAAAAAAAAACTAACAGAAAAATAAAAAACACAATAGAGTCTCATCGTTTCCTATGCCAAGCAGTCTCATCAAAATTAAAACATCTGCAAAAAAAAAAATATATATATATATCTATATAAAAATAACATAGTAGTGTCTCTCGATACATGTGCTCAACCCATTGTCTTTGAGCAGTTAAAAAAATATTTTGAATCATTGCATGCATGCAAGTATAGAAAATATAAAAAAAAAAAGACTCTTCATCTTCCTCAGTTTACATCTATAAATACCAAAGATGGGCATTCAAAACTCATACAAGTTCACATATTCTAAGTTTTTGTGATATTTTGTTTAAATGAGTTCTCTATTCAAACTTGTGAATGAAATCAACACGACCAAAACCGAATGGGCAATGAAATTGCGTCTAATTCGGTCTTACCGTGTACCAGCAAGTGCAAAACGAAGAACACAATCTCAAGAATGTGTATTTCATGATCAGCAGGTTAAAATTTAAATTTTTTTTATTATATTTGAAAATATTATTGCATGCAAATGACTAACTTATTTTACATAAATGTTTACTGCAGGGAGAAAGAGTTCATGCCACACTAAATGAAGATCAAATTAGAAGGTTCTCTCCATTGTTGACTGAGGGCAGATTGTATGCAGTCAAAAAATTTTGGTCACATTTAACAAAAACAGATATCGTACTACTGCAACAGAAAACTAATCATCTTCATACATCAAACAAAAGTAGTAGAGATTTCTGATGAGATGTTTCCCTCGCTACTGTACAATTTCAAGACTTTCAATTATTTGTCCAACATTGAGAATCTCAATGAAGCTGAAATGTTTGGTAAAATATTTTTTTGTAAATTTTAAATACCCTTCGTTAAGTTAAAGAGTTTACTGAGTGTGTATTTTGCAGATGTGATTGGTCGTGTTGTAAGTGTCAACAGACCTAAGGTGGTAACGAACAATGATGCAGATACAAAATTAATGGAGATTGTGCTAGAGGATACTAAGTAAGAAACATTACAAAAATTGATTATTATTTGCTACCTACTTTGTTATTAATTTAACTCATGAATTTATATTGTAGGAGGAATCAGATGTATGCAGAAGAAATGGATAATTATGTGCAGAATGCTGGACCTAATGCACCTACTCTAATTGTGCAGTTTTGCAGAGCAAAAATTTTTAATGGTAAATATTTAACATATTTAAATATAACAGTCTACCATTTATTTACACATGATTTTCAACGTTAAATATATATTTCAGATACTGTGGTTCTTTCTTCAACATATAATGCCACAAAACTTGGTTTCAATGTTGATTGTACTGAGGTTAAGGAATTCAATGAGAGGTAAATTGTAAAGTATGTTGTTACTTAATGGTTTAAATTCTTGACTGCATTATAACTTAAATTTTTCATGTAATTTTTAAAGGTTTGATGGTGATGCTACACAAATCAGTGTTACACACTCAATATCCTCTACTCCTTCTACAGCAACAGATGAATTAACAAGTACTAATATCAAAATTATTGAGGAGTTGACTCAAAACAATGAGGTATGCATGAAAATAACCAATGTACATTAAAAGAAAATATTATTTTTCATGTAAACTCAGTGTTTTTTTTTGTTTAAAGTAGAATAGAGTATATTTTTTATTAAAAAATCATTTTTTTAAATTATCTTGCAGATTGGAAATTTCTGGGTTTTAGCAAGAATTGTATCGATTAAGACATTTGGACAGTGGTGGTACCTGTCATGCAGAGTATGCAAGAAGAAACTGATTAAAGAGAACAATAAATTTAAGTGTGAAGGCTGCAGGAAAATCGTTGCAAGTGGAATCCCCAGGTTAATACATAATTAATTATGCTTATAAATTTTTTGATTGATTAAGAGATTGTAGTTATGATACAAAAAAATTATTTCAGGTACAAAGTTCAGGTTAGAGTGCAAGATGAGACTGATAATGTTATTTTCATCCTATGGGACCAGCAGTGTGTTGTTTTGATAGGAAAAACTGTGTCTCAAGTTCAAGAAGATGACCAATATAAGTTTGACAGTTTAATTCCTGATGTTTTATACCGCATGATCAATGTGCAAGTCTTATTCTATATTCAAGTTAAGCCAGAAAATGTAACAGGCTACACTGAGATTTACAGTGTTAGCAAGTTAATTAAGGACCCAGAAACTGATTAACAAGTTTTGCTCATCTGGAAGTCAAGTTATTTTTTAACTTTACTGTTTTAACTAATACAACTTTATTCATTACTTAACTTATAGCTATTTTTTATTTTTGCAGGAGATAGATAACATCAGTAGGTTGCATAGGGATGAGATTGATCCCATGAAGGTAGGTTTTCAACATAATAGTTTGGTGTTTTAACTAATTTTCAATGACATTATTTTTTTTTGATCTACCTATTATTTTTATTGCAGGAGGGTACTTCGGAAGGTGATGAAATCACACCCCAGGATAAGATGAAGAAACAAGTTGTAATTGATTGTATCGAGGCTGTAGGAATGAAGAGAAAGCTTATGGATGAGTTTTCATCTACTGTACCAGAAAAAAAGAAAGCATGCATGATAAAACAAGAGGAAGGATTGGAGAACATTGAGCAGGGATTGGAGGATATCCAGCAGGTTTAGGATTTTATGTGTGTTTTTGCAACGTTTTGATTTTTTTGCAATGTTTTGATGTTAACCCTAAAACTATGTTCTTTGGTTCCAAAATAGTTTATGATTATGTTTAGGGTTTTATTAATATCTAATGTTTTGTTGAACTATGATTTTTAATTTAAGTCAAATGTTTAACTCTAAATGTTCAATTTTTTTTTTTTTTTTTTTTTTTTTTTTTTTGGATAAGTTTAATTTTGTTAAAGTTTCATATTATGCCTACATACTAGGCCTACTTTTATCAAGCTTAGTTTAGTCTTAATTATGAGAAAAAAAAATCCATCATAGTTCCTAAACCTGACCATTAATTTATAATAAAAAATCAAATCAAATCCAAGCATTTTTAAAAATAATAATTAACTAATTCTACTTACGGCATAAAAAATAAACATAAAGAAATCAATCAATGAACCAATCTCAAACAGTAGCAACAAAATTATCAATCAAATTCAAACACATTATTAGTTGTAATAACACAGTATTCAGTTAACTTTTTAACATGAGATCAACTACAAAAGAAATCACATTCAACCATTAAAATTAATTAGATATCTAAAAAATTAGACCAGACATTAAAAAATATCAATAAATAACACTCATGAAAATAACAACAGATTCGAGGCAATCAATAAGTTAACTTATTTGATTTTTTTTAGAAATGACATTAATTTTTGTTAATTGTTATAGAGGTTTAGATGCTATAAAAATATAACTCACATTAATTTTTATGTATATTCTTTGAAAGGAAAAGGAGAAACATCCACACAACTCAACACAACTAGAATATGAAGGAAGGTCCAACAGGCTTGGAATGAAAAAAAAAAATAACATCGAAAATACTATAAAATGTATGCCCTAATCTTTTGCTTTTTTTGATTATTATTTGTTAGCATATATATATTTTAACCAAACATGCATTTTCTTTCCTAAATAATTTTATTCTATTGTATCAGTTAATTTTTTATCTGACTTATTACCACATATTATCAAATTTTAATCAAAATTATATATGCTAGAAATAAATGAGACAAATAATAATGCATAAACTATGTCATTCACATATTAAACAAATAAAAAAATGCATAAAATTGTGTGGTTACATATTTGTACCCAATTTTTTTTTATATTGCACCCATATTTAAATTACAGCCCACACAAATTGAGCTGAATTATTATATATATGGGCCCAAATTTTCTACACCCCATATTTTTATTGCACAATACAATATTTTGAATTTAATCTATTAAAAGATAGAAAAAATTTTGATTTTGAATAATAGTAGTAAAAAAAATAAAAGGCCCATGCACAGTTAATTTGTTTATGATAGGCCCAGTATAAAAATACAGGTCCAGTTAAAAAAATTTAAAGGGCTAAGCCCTGCACACACAATGCACACACCAATAATTTTCACTAAATTTAATGCTATTAAATCTAATTTGATATTTTCGAGACACACTGACACACCGGTCAACTTAATGTCAAATGTCATGACTTTATTGCAAGTACTTTTTCAAAAAAAATATTAAAAATATCAGAAATAATATATCAATATACCTAAAGGATCAATTCAGTATTCAATTTACATTAAGAAAATATTATATAATTAGTGAACAGGAATTAAAAATTTGTTAACGAGCAAGGCGTGCTTGCATCATCTTTGTTAACGCCTTCAGAGTTTCCTTTAACCTGTATTACAAATGGTATGTATCAATTTTTTATTAAATTTAATTTGTATAATTTTCATTTAGTTGACAAGAGGTGCTATATTTTTTTTTTCATGATATATATATATATATATATATATATATATATTTTTTATAAAATACATGGTTAGTTTTCCATATCTAAGTTAATTGTATTTTTATATAGTTATATATTGCTAGAAATATTTACGGAGTATTTTTATTGAACATTTTTAAACTTATATATTTACAAAATTAGAGTATTTTTGTACTATAGATATTTAATTCAAAATATGTATATTCTTTGAAAGATCTTTACTTTTAATTTATTGAGATTAACATATTTTCTATGCAATGTCTCAATAGTGATTAAATAATTTATGATCGACAAATATAATTTTTATATGTATATGTAAAATTCTATTGGTTTTCATTTATCAAATTATATTATACTGTACATAAATCGATTTGTGTGGCAAATCTATGATTTGGACTAATTTAAGTATTATATCAATAACTATCTTATTTTTCCACGCACAGTCATTGATGATCGAGGGAAACAAGCTAGGGCAAAAAGAAAATCAATTGTGGATGAAAATAAGAAATTCAAAACATTAAGTAAGTTATTTAATTTTTTTTTTAATTTATTTGAATTAATTGTTTTCTTCATTGTGTAATATTTATATTAAATCTTAATTTTATGTTAGTGTTATTGAATATTTACTACGCTTATATTGAAAAAATATTTTAGGGAAGGAAAACAGTCAAATTACAACACATGGTCCCAGCACTAAAGATCAAAGTGTGCATGCAACATCTTTGTTAACGTCTTCTGCGTATCCTTTAACGTGTATTACAAATGGTATGTGTTATATTTCTATAAAATTTAATTTGTATCATTTATTATTTTTTTATTCATTTGTTATATTATTATTACTATTCATTTTTTTTGCAGTCTCTTACTCAAGTTGTTTTTTATAGTAAGTGTGAATCAACGTATACTGGAAAAAACATCTTATTACCAAAAACGAGAACAAATGAGTCAGTGAGGATTAATTTGACTGGGGATAATGAATATCTTCAAAAATCTACATCAATTTTTTATCAGCATGAAGCCACTTTAATGACTAATGTCCGTGAAACATCGACTGGTCTTATCCATCATGGTATGAATTGACTACACTAGTATTTTTTTTTTAATTTGTATATTTGTATAAGAAGTTAGCAATTCATAATTCATGTTTTACATGTAGGGATTGAAAAATTGGTCGATGAAGTTGAAATTTCCTCAAAAGGTAATAAACATGAACATATAATGTCTTTTTTAATGGATTTATTTGTTGTTAATATATTTTTTCATTTAGATTATTAGGATATTGGTGATCCGAATTATAAATGTCAATTTTGTGGAGCATTCTTTTGGTACGATGAAAGGATAGGGGTTCGAAGAACAACCGAAAATCCAATATACTCAGGCTGTTGCATGCACGGTAAAATCCAGCTTCCGCCAATGAAAGAACCTCCTGAAATTTTGGATAGACTCCGCACTAGAAATTCTGAGAAGAGCAAACATTTTCTTCAAAGGTCATATAATAGTATGTTTTGCTTCAAGCCATTGGGGGGGGAAGATTGATTCAACACCAAACCAGACAAATGGTCCCCCCGTGTTCAGATTACATGGACAAAATTATCATCTTATGGGAAGTCTACTACCGATGGAAGGGGACACTCCTAAGTTTGCTCAACTTTATATTTACGATACTGACAATGAAATTCAAAATCGAATGAAGAGTGTCAGGTAAGATAATTTATATTAGTTTACAAATACTCATTGATCCACATTTACTGATCAATACTATATTTTATTTATCTTTATATATTTATCATTAACATTTTTCATTCTTCATTTTTCAGGCAGGTAGAGAATTTAAATACCTTACAAGCAGAAATTGTGTCTGATTTAAAAGAGATGTTGGACGTACACAATATTCTGGTCAAAATGTTTAGAATGACTAGAGAGTTTTTGGTTGACGAAGAGCCTTCACGTGTTAGACTGAGGCTGATAGGTAGAAGGGGTGGAGACGCGTGTAGATATAACATGCCAACTGCTTCAGAAGTTGCTGCTTTGATAGTTGGTGATTTTGACGAGTGTATGGGTGATAGAGACATCATAGTAGAGACGCGCTCTGGCCTGTTGAAGAGGATTAATGAACTTAATGCTGCATACCTTGCTCTGCAGTACCCATTACTTTTTCCATATGGTGAGGATGGTTATAGAGAGGACATTCCATTATCAATAGAATCTTCATCAGTTGGAAGTGGTAGGAAAAGGGTCAGTATTCGAGAATGGTTCGCTTATCGGCTGCATGAGAGAGAGAGCATGAACCTCCTTCTATTCTGGTTTCCGGAAGACTAACACAACAATTTGTCGTTGATGCATACACCATGGTTGAATCAGCAAGACTTACATATGTTAAGACCCATCAGAAGCAATTGCGCTGTGAGTTGTACAAAGGACTAGCTGAAGCACTGCTTCGTGGTGAAAATGACCCGTGTGCAATAGGAAAACGTGTCATACTACCACCAAATTTTACTGGGGGTGCACGTTACATGATCCAAAACTACCAAGATGCAATGACAATATGTAGGTGGGTTGGCTATCCAGATTTGTTTCTTACATTCACGTGTAACCCCAAGTGGCCAGAGATAGTTCGGTGTTTAAAAAGAAAAGGATGTAAGGCGGAGGATCGTCCTGATATAATATGTCGGGTTTTCAAAATAAAGTTGGATGGGTTGATAAGAGATCTTCGTAAGAATAAATTTTTTGGGAATGCTAGAGCGATGGTGTACACGGTAGAGTTCCAAAAACGCGGACTGCCTCATGCCCACATTATACTTTTTCTTAGCAGTGAAGATAAGTATCCAACGCCTGGTGATATTGATCGTATAATCTCAGCTGAGATTCCGGATCGGCAGAGTGATCCCGACTATTAAAATATCGTTAGAGATCTTATGAATCACGGTCCGTGTGGACCTGAAAGACCAAAATCTCCATGCATGTCAGAGAATCGATGTACCAAACACTTTCCAAAGAAATTTGTTGAGTCAACCACTGTAGATGAAGAAGGATACCCTGTATATAGGCGTCGAGATGATGGTAGAACGGTTGTGAAGAATGACATTGAATTGGATAATAGGTATGTTGTTCCTCATAACCGTTACTTATTATTGAAGTATGGTGCTCACTTGAATATGGAGTGGTGTAATCAGTCTAGATCGATAAAATATTTGTTCAAGTACGTCAACAAAGGGCATGATCGGGTCACTGCATCGTTTTACAAGAGTACCAACGAGGATGGGACAACATCAAATATTGATGAGATCAGCATGTACTATGACTGCAGATATATATCACCATGTGAGGCGATGTGGCGTATCCTTGGTTACGACATTCACTATAGGGATCCTCCGGTTGAGCGCCTAAGTTTTCACCTTCCAAATGAACAACCTGTCATTTTCTCTGATTCAGATCCAATTGATGATGTTCTCCAGCGACCTTCAGTGAATGGAAGTATGTTTCTAGCTTGGTTTCAGGCCAACAAGGATGATAGAGAAGAATATAAAGAGGGTAAAAAATTGACTTATGCTGAGTTTCCTCAAAAATTTGTTTGGAAAGCATCAAAGAGAGAGTGGGCACCGAGGCAACGAGGTTTTTCCTTGGGACGTATTTTCTATGTACTTCCTGGAAGTGGCGAGCTATATTATTTGAGGTGTCTACTCAATATCGTTCGCGGTGCCACGAGTTTTGAAGATATAAAGACTGTGGATGGCGTGCTATATCCGACTTTTCGTGATGCTTGCTATGCATATGGTATCCTAGATGATGATAAGGAGTACTCGGATAATATTATAGAAGCTAGCCAGTGGGCTTCATCTCATTCTTTGAGGCATCTCTTTGCTACGTTATTGTATTCAGATTGCTTGAATCGTCCTGATGCAGTATGGGAGAAATGTTGGACGTATCTATCAGATGATGTTCTTTACAAACAACGTAAACTGTTGAATCACCAAGGTAAATTTGACACCTCCTTATTATATCAAAAATGTTTGAATATTTGTTCAAATTTGATATATTTTATTTAAAATTGATGTATGCATTTAATTTATTTGATAATTGATCCAATTTTTTTTTATTTAGATTTGTCGTTATCGGAGGATGAAATAAAGAATTTTGCTTTGATTGAGATTGAAAATATGATGCGGAAATTCGGAAAGTCGCTTCGAGATTACGAAACAATGCCCTTCCCAGATATGTCAAGTGCATCGTCTTTGCAAAATAAGTTGGTATATGATGAACTAAATTACGATCGAGTTGCTTTGGTGGAGGAGCACAAGCATTTGGTGGGTAATTTAACTGATGAACAACGCAATATTTATGATGTTGTGATGGATGCCATAGATTCAAGTCGTGGAGGTGTTTTCTTCGTGTATGGCTATGGGGGTAGCGGAAAAACATATTTGTGGAAGATATTGTCTGCAGCGGTTAGGTCAAGAGGGGAAATTGTTCTCAACGTGGCTTCGAGTGGCATAGCTTCACTTTTGCTTCCCGGTGGCCGAACTGCACATTCGAGGTTTTCAATTCCTTTAAATTTGAATGAAAACTCGACGTGTTCCATTAAACAGGGTAGTCTGCTCGCAGAGCTTATTATAAGAGCAAGACTTATAGTTTGGGATGAAGCTCCGATGATGCACAGATACTGCTTCGAAGCATTGGATAGAACTCTAAAAGATATCATGCAGTTGAGCAATCCATTGAACAAGAATAGACTATTTGGAGGTAAAACTGTTGTTTTTGGAGGGGATTTCCGCTAGATTTTGCCAGTAATTCCTAAGGGAACTCGACAGGATATTGTCCACGCAACCATAAATTCTTCTAATATATGGAGGGACTGCAAGTTGTTGAAGTTAACTAAGAATATGAGGTTGCAGACGCATGGTTCAATAGCTGAACATAGAGAATTAAAAGACTTTTCTGAATGGATTGCACGTATTGGAGATGGGACACTGGGAGTTGATGAAGGCGATCATGCAATTATCGAAATTCCTGAAAATCTCATAGTAAAATCTTCAAGTGATTCTATCTTATCCATTGTGCAGAGTACATATCCATTTTATATGGATTCAGGGGACGATGTGAGCTTTTTTAAGGATCGTGCTATACTAGCACCAACGCTTGATGTTGTTGACAGTGTTAATGGATATATGTCTTCATTGAATTCTGGCGATGCAAAGACGTATTTAAGTTCAGATAGTGCATGCAAGACCGATGCAAATGTCGATGTATTAGCTGATGTACACACACCAGAGTTTTTGAATGGCATAAGATGTTCAGGTGTTCCAAATCATGAGCTCAATTTGAAGGTTGGTACTCCTGTGATGTTGTTGAGAAACATAGATCATTCTCTTGGTTTGTGTAATGACACTCGGTTAATAATTACAAAGCTCGGATCATATGTTTTGGAAGCAAGGATTATGTCTGGGAGTAATGAAGGTCATAAAGTTCTTATTCCAAGAATGTCATTGACTCCATCAGATCCAAGACTGCCGTTTAGATTTCAAAGAAGACAATTTCCCTTGATTGTGTCTTATGCTATGACAATAAACAAAAGTCAAGGTCAATCACTCTCACATATTGGATTGTTGCTGAAAAAACCCGTATTTAGTCATGGACAATTGTATGTTGCGGTTTCAAGGGTGACTAATCACAAAAGACTTAAAATTTTAATTTGCGATGAAGACGGTGAACATAGTCGATCAACAAAAAATGTTGTATATAGGGAAGTCTTTCAAAATTTGTGATGTATATTTACTTAGATAATTTGTGTATTTTATATAGATTAGAAAAAATGTATTTAACCAATATTTATTTTCTTATCTTTTATTTGCTTTTATAAAACTCCAATTTATTGATTTACAATTTATTAATAATAAAATAAATTAAATTATAAATTCTTATTAAATTTACATTCGTGCATCGCACGGGTGAAATATTAGTATCTGGTAATACCCTTCAACGTATCTATTTTACACATAAACTACTACTCCCTCCGTCCCATTTTAGATTGTTCAAAATAAAAAAAAGTTGATGTCTTATTTTTATTTTCTCATACCCAAAATGACAAAAAAGTAATTCTATCATCTCAAACTAAACTTTTTTACACATTTCTTATTTACACCTCATGTCACTTAATATTCACTCTACCCTTTCAAATTAAAGCAATCTCCCTCCAATGAAGTTAAAATGACTTATTTCCCCTCAACTTTACATCTTTTAATACTAATTAATAATTTTCTCATTAAAACTCGTGTCATTTTGACTTGAGCAAAAAATAATGGGACGAGGGAGTATTATTTTTTAAAACTTGTGCAAAATAAACAAGACTAAATTCTTTGAATGGATAGAGTAAAAAATACTACTGATCACTGAACAAATCCAATTTGGCTTATACGGTAAAGAAAATGTAGAGATTTTAACCTGTAATATTTAATGGAGATAAGATTGCATTTTAATTATTTGTTATTATTTATATTTTATATAGTTTAGGATTTTGTTCAAGTTTTAATTAATTATTGGTCGGTTGAGCTTTTAGAACTTGCACGCCTAAAACCCTAATTTACCTATTATAAATAGGAGTTTTAGGAACTTTGTAATATAGTTGAATATGAATTGTAATTATTGAAGTTTTTGTCTTTGAGACGTGTCTCTTTATTTCTTATGTTCGCCGGTATTTTATATAAAAACAACGGAGCTCGTATATTGTTAGATAATTCCCTACACCAATATTTGATCGTTACAACTTTAATACCAATGAAGTGCAAGTTTAATCTATTTTTTATCAATAAAAAGAAAAATATTATAAAAATTTAAATAAAAGGCGTACTCCAACCCTTATACTATTTCAAGTTTCATTTTCATATCAATAACAAACATAAAGATTTGAATCCCATTTCAAAAAAGAAATGGATCTTATGGATTTTTCCTTGACTACAAGTAGAGATGTTAAAAGGATATTTTATATTGTTATTTGCCACTGATACTCCACGCTTTTTGAGCTCCAATTTTGTCGACATTCTCTCTTTCAATGCTTTTCAGTTTTCACACAATTGCTTTAACTCTATTCGGTGCAAGGTTATTCCATAAGCTCTTGTATTTCTTCTTCGCAAATGAGTCTTGCCTTGGTCTCCCCCTTCATTAATTTTACTCTCCAATCACAAATAAGTTTAAGAAAAATTCAAAATTACAGATAGGTTCATGTTCAAATAATTATATGCATCTATTCAAATATTTTTTATGCTTCTATTCAAATTTTTTAAACCTATATTTTTTTTAACTATATATAAATTGACCCTAAAAATTATGGACAGTAAACTTTAAAAAAAATATGGCATTTAGTTCTGAAAAGGGTTTTGCTTTATAGCCCTTTCCGGTTTGGTTTACTTTTTTCTTTCCGGGTTTGGTTTACTTTTTTTGTCTCAGACTCACTATAGCTTTGATGTTTTTTCAGAAACTGAAATGAGATTAGTACTAATTTCTTAATAAAACACATTTTCATCCATTTTAAACATTAGTAGTAAAAAACTTGAATAACCAATACATCAAGATTAATGTAAATAACATTATAGCAAAATTACACTAACAAGCTAACAACCAACGAATTAAATTTGACTACACATGACTTCTATAATTAAAATAAAATTAGCAAGCACCTTTTTATATATGCAACTCATCTTACTTCAAATATCATTTTCGAGTATAATTTTATATGTGTCGATCATAGCATTTTTTTTCTTTTTCTGTCAATCAGAGATCGCAAAAACTTAAAATTACTTCATCTCAACCTATTCTTTTAAGAGGCAGTCTTAAGTGAATAATAGAGTATTAAAGTTGTATTATTAGAATAATTTTGTTATTCTTAGAATACCATAATATTATATACTGTAACATTTATAAATGAATACAATAATATTATTAAAGAAAAATTAATCCCAGCTTTTTCTTCCCAAAAGAAATTGAACAAGTAAAACTAACATGTTTAGATCATCAAAAAGCAAAGTTTACAACAGTTTCATACGAACTGTAAAACACTTCCTACTGAAAACTAAAACAAACCCAGCCCAGAATTCATATCATATAAACTCAAAACAAACACACTTAATCGACTTCCTCAATCTTGGGGCCTGCACTGCCACCAGCACCGGCGGAGGGGATATCATCATCCATCCCTCCGCCCATATCACCACCACCCTCACCCTGGTACATCTTCGCAATAATGGGGTTACAAATGCCCTCAAGCTCCTTCATCTTATCTTCGAATTCATCCGCCTCTGCAAGCTGGTTCCCATCCAGCCACTGGATAGCTGACTCGATTGCATCCTCGATCTTCTTCTTATCAGACTCCGGCAGCTTCGAAGCAATCTTGTCGTCTTTAATGGTGTTCCTCATGTTGTAGGCATAATTCTCCAACGCATTCTTCGCCTCGACCTTCTTCTTGTGTTCCTCATCCTCAGCCTTGTACCTCTCTGCTTCTTGCACCATCTTCTCGATTTCTTCCTTTGAAAGCCTACCCTTGTCATTAGTGATAGTAATCTTGTTCTTCTGGCCCGTTGTTTTGTCCTCCGCTGAAACGTTCAATATCCCATTAGCATCAATGTCGAAGCACACAGTGATCTGCGGGACCCCTCTCGGAGCAGGAGGAATTCCGGTGAGCTCGAATTTTCCAAGCAGATTGTTGTCTCGGGTTCTCGTTCTTTCGCCCTCGTAAACCTGGATCAACACACCAGGTTGGTTATCGGAGTAAGTCGAGAAGACTTGCTCTTTCTTCGTTGGAATTGTCGTATTCCTTGGAATCAGAACCGTCATTACTCCTCCCGCGGTCTCGAGGCCAAGAGACAGCGGAGTTACATCCAAGAGAAGGAGGTCCTGCACCTTCTCATTGCCCTCGCCGCTCAAGATTGCCGCCTGGACAGCAGCTCCGTACGCAACAGCTTCATCTGGGTTGATACTCTTGCACAATTCTTTACCATTGAAGAAATCTTGCAGCAGTTGTTGAACCTTTGGAATCCTAGTTGATCCACCGACAAGAACGACGTCGTGTACAGTGGTTTTATCCATCTTGGCGTCCCTCAAGCACTTCTCCACAGGCTCCATACACTTTCTGAACAGATCCATGTTCAACTCCTCAAATCGAGCACGAGTAATGGTGGTGTAGAAATCGATACCTTCGTACAAAGAATCAATCTCAATCGTCGTCTGAGCAGTGGAAGAAAGAGTCCTCTTTGCCCTTTCACAAGCAGTTCTCAATCTCCTCAAAGCTCTAGGGTTGCCACTAATATCCTTCTTGTTCTTTCTCTTAAACTCCTGCACAAAATGATTCACCATTCTGTTATCAAAATCCTCACCTCCAAGGTGAGTATCACCGGCCGTAGCTTTAACTTCAAAGATCCCTTCTTCGATCGTGAGGAGAGAAACATCGAATGTACCACCACCAAGATCGAAAATCAGCACGTTCTTCTCACCGGAGGTACTCGCCTTCTTATCCAGACCGTATGCAATTGCCGCAGCGGTGGGCTCGTTTATGATACGCATTACGTTCAAACCCGAGATCACGCCAGCGTCCTTGGTGGCCTGACGCTGAGAGTCGTTGAAATAAGCAGGGACAGTTACGACGGCGTTCTTGATGGTCGATCCGAGATAAGCCTCGGCTATCTCCTTCATCTTGGTGAGGACCATGGAAGAGATCTCCTCGGCAGAAAATTGTTTCTCCTCACCCTTGTGGTTCACCACAATCATGGGCTTGTCTCCGGGCCCTGGGATGACCTTGAATGGCCAGTGTTTCATGTCGGCCTGAACAGAGGGGTCACTGATTCTCCTTCCAATCAACCGTTTAGCATCTGTGATGTAACGTGAAATTGAGTCATACTAGGTTTCAGATTCATAATTTGTTCAGAAGCTAATTAATGGTGTAGATTAAAACAAACATTTGAGTCATTTCCACAGAGATTATACAAGCAAGCACGGAGGAGGCTATTCCTTAATCAGTGTTACGTTTATAACAACAATCATAGCAAACATTTTCTTTTACAGGAGGATTAGTCAACATTACAAAATTTTCCTAGGACGAATATCAGAAGGATGCCAACTAAAATGATTACAGAACGCAAATTTCACAGTCTGCTGCAAAATCAAAATTGGGAAAGAAAAAAACAAAGCACCTGCACGATGAACACAACAAACAGAGCACATTTTGATGGAACCGCAACAAAAAAACAAAGCGATTCACCATTTGTTCAGAAGCTAATTAGTGATGTAGATTGAACAAACATTTAGGTCATTCCTACGGAGATACAGCCCCTGTCTATACAAGAAAGCCTAAACGAGGCCGTTCACATCACCATTGTTAGGTTTAGCACCAAATCATAGCAATCATTTTCTTTTCCAGAGCGGTTATTAACAGTACACAATTTTCCTTCACGAAAAACAGACTTATGCCACAGATTTCACCGTCTAAAAAAGGAGTACCACGGCAAACACAACAAACAGATCACGTTTTGATGGAACCGCAACAATCATCACGTAGAACAGATTCAAAACAAAAGAGAAGGAAAATCTAAAGCGATTTCATTTTTTTTAAAAAAAACTTACCAAAAACAGTGTTTACAGGGTTCATGGCGACCTGATTCTTGGCGGCATCACCGATGAGACGCTCGGTGTCGGTGAACGCCACATACGACGGCGTCGTACGATTACCCTGGTCATTGGCAATAATCTCAACACGATCATGCTGCCACACTCCCACGCATGAATACGTGGTTCCCAAATCGATTCCGATCGCCGGTCCTTCACCCTTTCCAGCCATTCACTGATTCAATTAATCAATCAAAATAGTAATTCAAATCGAAAATTCTACAAATCTTTCGTATCTCTTGTATACTGTGATGAGGGAGGAAGGGAAGAATAGGCGGTTTATAAATAGTGAGAGGGTTGATGTGTCTAGACTCTAGTAGAATATTCTACCGGCCCCCGTTTCTTCGAATAGATGTTCGATTATGTTCTTTGGTTTCTTCTAGAGATATCTTCTGCGCCGATATTATTTGTTAGTCCTTTTTACATTTAAACATCATTTTTTAGTCCTCCGTGTTAGATGTTGCCCACATTTGGCCCCAACTACTTTTTTTTTTTTTTTTACACTCTCTTTTAATTAGTTCTATCAATTTTATTTTAAAAACAAAAAAAACAAAAACAAAGTTCTCTAAATTATTTCGGGTAAGTTTGTTTTGGAATTTAGGAGTGTTTTGAATAAAGGTGGCAAATCGGACGGGGCGGGTCGGCCCTGTTCGGCCCATCAGGCCAAACAAAATTTTCGGGTCAGTCCGGACCGGACCAAAAACTGATCAGACCTACAAAATGGAGGCCCAATCTAGCCTTATATGGGGCACCGGGCTATCAGACCGGCCCGGCCCATTATTCTTTTAAAAAAAAATTTACAAAAATATATATATAATAATTGTATTAAAATAGTGATCATATAATGTTTATTTATAAAAAAATAAGTGTAATTACCACTTACACATTACTAATAAATCTATACAAAAAGAATATAAAAATAAGTTACTGAGCAAAAATATATATATATATATAAAAATAAGTTAATGTAGAATACATAAACCATCATAATTTATAAGCTCATAATATTAGTCCATTAAAATTCACAAGTCCAAATAGAAGTATTAATGACTCAATTAAATGTTGATGTGATATGGTTCACTTTCATAATTTGAAAATATTTTAAATTATAAATTTTTTTGATCAAAATGTTGAAAATTTTATTAAACTAAAATGGTTCAAGTAAGAGATATTCGTGAGGTTAAAATCTAGTTTATACCGAATATATATGTTAGTCTATCAAATGCCACTAATAGTATTTAACAAATTTAGATGAATAAAAAGATCTTTCATAATTTTCTCTCTCACAATCTGTTCGCCACAAAATATGATCGTATTTTATGTCTTCCATATTAACCAAACAACACATTCTCATATAAATTATAAATTATGATTATTAGTTACTAACTTAATATTGATTTCGTATATTAACACTGATTTATTTATACTCTGAAATATGAAAAAAAAAATCACGGGTCAACGGGCCGGGCCTGTAAAGCTCATCGGGCCAAATGGGCTGAGCCAAAATGGTCCGATTTTTTCGGGCCTATAATTATTTCGGCCCAGCCTGTGTAAATATGCGGGCGGACCGGACCTAAATTGCCAGCTCTAGTTTTGAAATACTATTCATTTTTTAAAAAATGATATTTATTAATTTTTTAATTAATAAAATTAAAAATGAAGAGTGTTTGAAAATAAAGTGAATTTAAATTGAAGAAGTAATGTGTTTGCAAAAATAATCATTTTTATTAATCTGATGGAAAGACTTCTTTAGAGGGACCAGGTAATAATCTGCCATTTAAAGAAATTCTTAAGCCCAATTCGCTGGAAAAGGAGACATATGAAGTGGATTGTACGTCAGAGGCCCAGTTACCACTAATTACAGAAATAAAAAAGGAGCCCACAAATCAAATATCTCCGGAACAAGAAGTAGTTTCTCTGATGGAGGAAAGTATCGCGAAATCAAAAAATCCTAAGGAAAATGCCGATCGAGGTTTACAGAGGGAGAAGGAGAACAGTCAATGTAGAGAGGGCAAACGAATTCTTCCCTCGTCAGTGGCCCCAAAAAAATCAATTGTAAAATCCAAAGGGAATAAGAGGCGGATCGCGAATGGAGACAAGTGCACAGATTCTAGGGTAAACCAAAATTGGGAGGCCTTTGCGAAGAATATGATTTCTGAGGAGGATATCAGAGTGTACAACAACGATTTGCGAAATAAGAAGACACATAGAGAAAGTATTATAGCGAACGTCGTGGAAGAAGCAAGACAGACCTGGGAATTTGGCAAGAAATTAGGGTTCACTAGCAACGATGAAGAGATGGTAGAGGCCTTGAAGGAACTACAGGATCAGGTAATTGAGGATAATTTTGGTGGCAAGGGGATTAGTGAAAAAGTGTTGTAATGAAGATTATCTCTTACAATATTAGGGGGGCAGGGAGTAGAATTAAAAGAAAGGAAATTCAGGAACTTACCAGAAAGTTTAGGGCTGACATAGTGTGCATACAAGAATCCAAATTAGAGAATGTTAATGAAGGAGTGTGTAATCTTATCTGGGGAAACAATTGTGGGTGGGCGGCGAGGGAATCAGTCGGTAGAGCTGGAGGGATTATCACTTTATGGGATCCTGAGAAGTTTAAGTGTTCGAGCTCATGGCATATGGAAGGAGTAGTAGTGGTAAATGGTTTTTGGGGATCAAACAGAGTTAGGTGCTATATTTTAAACATTTATGCGCCGTGTATGTTAGAGGAAAGGATTGAATTGTGGGATAGATTGAAGCTAGTAGTTCAACAAGCTGATGATTCATGCATTTGTCTAGCAGGAGATTTCAATTCTATCAGGTATGAGAGTGAAAGGAACAATGTTGCTGGGGTTGTTAATAACAGAGATATCCGAGCATTTGAGGAATTCATAAATGAGGCTGATATCATAGATCTACCACTACACGGGAGGAAATACACCTGGTACAGATCGAATGGGAGATGCAAGAGCAGAATCGATAGAGTGTTTGTGAATAACGAATGGCTGGTTTCATGGCTGTCTTCGATATTGAAAGGATTACCGAGATCGATATCTGATCACTGCCCGTTGATTGTGGAGACGAAGTTTACGGATTGGGGACCTAAGCCTTTTAGGTTTATCAATGCCTGGAGCTCACACCCGGAGTTCAAACAACTAGTTGCAAACTCTTGGAGGAATAGTCAGGTAACTGGATGGGGAGGATTTGTGGTCAAAGAGAAATTAAAAGAGCTGAAGAACCTGCTGAAACAATGGAACCACTCTACCTTTGGCTTAATTGAGAAGAACATACAAGACCTTAGGACGGAAATCCAGGAACTTGATGTGGTGGATGATGTTTTCGGCTTGGATGACACCGAGGCTATTAGAAGAAGAGTTGCTACTGCTGAATTATTCACACAGTTGAATTGGAAACATAGCTTATGGGCACAAAAGGCGAAATCAAATTGGATAAAGGAAGGGGACGTAAACTCAAGTTTCTTCCACAAGATGATCAATCAGAGGAGGAAATTCAATGAAATTGTTGGAATTCAAATAGGAGAGACATGGTTTGAAGAAGTAGGGGAGGTAAAAAAAGGGATTAGAGATTTTTTCTGTAAACAGTTTAGTTGCCAGAGGAAGCAGAGACCGATCCTTTCACAGAACTTGGCAAGGAAAAAACTGACCGAGGAAGATAATACCATGCTATGTGCTCCATTCACAGAGATTGAGGTGCGTGATGCCATCTGGAATTGTGACAGTTCGAAGAGCCCTGGTCCTGACGGTTTCAATTTTAAATTTTTTAAAGAATGTTGGGATATTATAAAGGGGGATATAATGAGATTGATGGAGGAATTTCACCGATACAGGAAGCTAGTACGCGGTTTGAATTCGTCATATATTGTTCTTATTCCAAAAAAAGATGAAGCTACAACTCTAAATGACTATCGGCCAATCTCACTAATCGGTGGGGTGTACAAAATACTTGCAAAAATTCTTGCTGGTCGTCTAAGCAAGGTGATGGACGTCATCATTTCGGAGAATCAAAGCGCCTTTATTGGCAATCGGTTAATACATGATGGAATTGTAGTGTTGAACGAGGCAATAGGAGAAGCACAGAAGAAGAAGATTGAACGGTTGTTTCTGAAAATCGACTTCGCCAAAGCTTATGACTCGGTGGATTGGAACTTCCTCAAGGAGATGCATAATCAGTTTAACTTCTCCGATAAGTGGTCGAGGTGGATGTTTAAATGTGTATCATCTGCATCAGCCAATATTTTGGTGAACGGCAGCCCGTCCGGGGAGTTCAAACTGGAGAGGGGGTTACGTCAAGGGGAAACATTATCACCATTTCTGTATCTCATAGTCGCGGAGGGGCTCGGCCTTTTGGTGAACAAATCAATTGAGGAAGGTCTGCTTGAACCTGCTTTTTCGGGGAGGGACAAAATAGTGGTGTCACACTTGCAATATGCAGATGACACCATTTTTGTCTCGAAGGCGTGTTTGAGTAATGTGCTGGCAATGCGAAACATTTTAAGAAACTTTGAAATTCTTTCGGGGCTGAAGGTAAATTTCAACAAAAGCAACATCATAGGGGTAAATGTGGATTCAAACAGAATGAATGAATTTGCGGAGGTACTTGGATGTAAGGTTTGGAAGTGTGTCGTTCTCATATCTCAGTATTAAAGTGGGGTCGAATCACAAAAAGGCAGCAGATTGGTCACACGTAATCCAGAAGGTGAAGTCCAGGTTGAAATCTTGGGAACATCGTAAGATATCGATCGGGGGAAGAGTAACATTGTTGAATGCCGTGTTGATAGCTTTGCCTATCTATCACCTTTCCTTCTTTTGTTTGCCGCGTAATTTTTTGTGGGGGGTGGTGAGAACAGAAAAAAGATTGCTTGGGTTAAATGGGATCATGTTTGTCTCGCAAAAGATAAGGGGGGGCTAGGGGTGAAAGACTTAGAGTGTTTCAATAATGCTCTTATGGAAAAATGGCTTTGGCGGTATTTGGTGGCAAAAGATAGTCTGTGGGTTAGGATGATTACATCTATGCATGGATCTATGTTGGTTGGGGAAGGGGGGTTTCAGTTGAGGGTGAGGGGTTCTATTTGGTCCAGCTGGTGGAGAGACGTAGTAAAACTAGGGGAGGGGGATAGTGGTAGTTGGTTTTTAGAAAATTTTGAGAAGAGGGTAGGGGATGGGTCGAATACTAGTTTTTGGCACGAGATATGGGCTGGGAACTCTACTCTTAAAAATCAATTCCCGAGATTTTACTCTTTAAGTAACAATAAAAATGGGTGCATTAATTCATTCGGGCATTGGGTGAACGGGGAGTGGGTGTGGAGGTGGATGTGGAGAAGGGATATGTTTGATCGTGAACTGGATTCTTTCTCTCAGTTATGCTCTATTGTTAACAGGTGCAAGATGAAACAGGGTGAAGGGGATGCATGGCGTTGGAGAAATAGCTTGGATGGGAAATACAACACCAAGTCAGCCTATGATATTCTACATAGCAGGAAGGTGGGCGACATGGAGGGCAGCAGACTGGGAGAGCAAGCAGCGTTAATTTGGAATAAAATTGTGCCTATCAAGGTAGCGGTGATGTCATGGAGGCTGCTAAGGGATCGACTTCCGACCAAGGTAAATCTTGTTAAGAGAAGGATTGCCCTGACAGAGGAAGATAAAAAATGCAGGTTCTGTGGGGAATTTGAGGAAACAGCAGATCACTTGTTCATTGGATGTTCATTAACGAACGATCTATGGAGACGATGTTACTCGTGGCTGGGAATTTCGACCGCCTTACATCAGCATGTAAAGGAACATTTTCTCATGAACTCAGGAGTGCTACACAAACAGAGAGGTGACCAATTTGTTGTGTGTGTGTGGCAATGCTTGGTGTGGACTCTTTGGAAAGCAAGGAATAATTTAATCTTTAAGGGTGTGGAGGTTATTGCTGAAAAGATTTTCGATGAAATAAAGGCGAGAGTCTGGTCTTGGTGTTTAGCAAAGAATTTCATTTCATGTAATTGTGAGATGAGCAATTGGTTAGAGAATCCTAGAAGTTGTTTGTAATTTTTTTTATCCACAAACTCACTTGTATATTGTATATAAGGTATGCCTCATACCTGATTTCTTTTTTTATGAATAAAAAACTTTTTGCCTGATAAAAAAAAATATATAAAATGAAGAAAACCTAAAAACTATATGACCGCACGTCGATCAAGAGGGCGAGGTCTCCATTAAAAACCTTGCTAGGGTAAACCTTCGTTAGAGAAACCCCTAATCAAGGAAAAGAAAAACCCCTCTAAAAGATAAATTAATGAACTCTAAAGTACTCCATATATAGGTTTGGCAGCGGGGGGAGGAATCCCCGTTCTCCTCGGAGATTCACCCCGAACAGAGCGGAAAATCCCCGTTTAAATTCCCCATGGGCCGGGGACGGGGACATTATTTCCCGCCCCGATCCCCGCGGACCCCAATAATATATATATATATTATATTAAAATATATTATCTTAATATATATATATATATATATATTATATATATATATATATATATATATATATTATGTTGGATCAAGAGGTTTTGATGAGTTAAAGAGCAGATCAGACTGATCAGCCAACCTGAAGAACAGCTGAGGATATAAGCTGATCAGACGGGGTCATGCACCAACCCAGTCAGCTGAGGTCTGATATCATGCTAGTCATCTGAAGACAAGCTCAAATCTAGTCATCTGCAGAAGACAAACATGAAGAGCTCAGACGAGGTCAAGATAAGCCGAGTAGAATAAGAAAGGCGAGTTTTCACCAAGTCGGTTGCAGATGAGTATGAAGAATCGGTGAGGTCTAGAGCGATTTTCAAGTTTAAGTTTGTTAGCGAGTTTCAAGTTTGTTAGAACTAACTAACAAACTAAGCTGTCTTTCCGAGACTTATAAATAGGTCTAGGTTTTTCATTTTTAATAGATAGAACACTTATGCATATTTGATTTTTCACTCTATTCACTACTCGATTTCAATCACAATCTTTTCACAAGTATTTCTAGTGAGTTTTCAAAAAGTTCTAAGTGTTTTTAGAACACTTTTCTTGTAATCTTCAAAATCCAATACACACTTTGTAATAGTTAGATTTCTAGAAGAAGGGTTTAGGAGATTGAAGATTTGAAGATTTGTACAAGTTGTAAGTTGTAAGTGGAAGTAAGAAAGTAAAGCGAAAGCAGAGTCCCTTCTTGATTGAAGAAGGAGAGTGGATGTAGGATTATTAAAATCCGAACCACTATAAATCAGTGTTATTTCTTGCTTTCTAGTTTTTTTCATTTGATTTACAATTGTGTTAATTCAAGATTAAAATTCAGAATCTTAACTAAAATCTGAATATCAACCTTGCTTTTGATCTTATAAAAAGTTGAGAATCCAATTATATTCCGCTGTGTTTAATCTGATATTTTGAATTGATTTTGAAAGATTTGAAAAATTTACAAAATCTATTCAAACCCCCCCTTTCTAGATTTTGTTCTAGAAAGCTAACTCAAGGTTTTTAAAGATTTGTACAAGTTGTAAGTTGTAAGCTGGAAGTAAGAAAGTAAGCAGTAAGCAGAGTCCCTTCTTCAGATTGAAGAAGGAGAGTGGATGTAGGATTATTAAAATCCGAACCACTATAAATCCTGGTGTTATTTCTTGCTTTCTTTAGTTTCTGTTTGATTTACAATTGTGTTAATTCAAGATTAAAATTCAGAATCTTAACTAAAATCTGAATATCAACCTTGCTTTTGATCTAATAAAAAGTTGAGAATCCAATTATATTCCGCTGTGTTTAATCTGATATTTTGAATTGATTTTGAAAGATTTGAAAAATCTACAAAATCTATTCAAACCCCCCCTTTCTAGATTTTGTTCTAGAAAGCTAACTCAAGGTTTTTAATCAACTCAACTTTCCGGGACCAACAAGTGGTATCAGAGCAGTGTTAAGCTGTTCTGATATTGATTTTAGGTCTTGAACCAGATTCTGAAATTATCTTGATTTTCTTCATTTTCTTTCATTACTAACAGAGCTACTAATAAGCTTTTGTGGAGTATTTTGTCTTTATTTCATCATGTCATCAGGTAAAAGTAAAAAGTCTAGGAATCTTCCTGAATTTTCCATTGAAGATTATGATTATTGGAAATTTAGGATGGAAAATCATCTGAAGGCCATTCATGATAGAATGGAAGAGGTCCTTGAGGAAGGTCCTATAAAGTTTTATCATGGAGGCACCAGCACAGGAGAAGAGTCGGCTGAATCAAGAATTAGACAAGAAAAGAAGAGTTCTGAATTGACTAATGATGAAAGGAAGGTCCACAATCTTGACCAAGTAGCTAGAACAGAAATCATTGAGACTCTGAGTAAAGACTGGATAGAGAAGGTTAAGAGATGCAAAACAGCCAAAGAGATGTGGCAAACTTTAGCCAATGTTTGTGAAGGATCTAATCAAGTTAAGGAAACAAGCTACAGTCAGTATTGCATACATTTGAAACATTCAAGATGAAAGAAAATGAGTCTGTGGATCAGTTTGATGTTAGGTTGACCAATCTTCTCAACAAAGCAGCTGACCTTGGAAAGAATTATTCAAAGAAAGAGATAAATAACAAGATTCTAAGATCATTAACCAAGAGATGGAGGAAAAAATCCAATATCCTTAAAGCAACTCAAGATTTATCCTCTATTACTCACCATACTTTATTTTCTCATCTTAAAGCTTTAGAGTATGATATCCAGATAGAAGATGAGATGGAGTCAAGCACCTCATCCAAGTTTGTTGCCTTTGTCAGTAAAGAAGACAAGGTGTCAACAGAGTCTGTAGAAGCTGATCTATCTCTGAAAGAGCAGATGACTTTACTTACAAAAAGGTATGATAAATTGAGAATGAAGTATAAGAGAAATAAATTGAGATTTGCAGGTAAGGATAGACAAAGATCCAGATCAGATAGGAAGGTGGATAAATCTTCAGATGATGACAAAAACAAGAGCCAGACAAGAAGATACAGATCACTTGTCAGAAGAAATCCTTCCAGTCCCAGATCAGATAGGAGTGACACTTGCTATACATGCAACAAGCCAGGACATTTCAGCTATGACTGTCCTCAACTGACTCCTAAAGAAAGGGAAGAAAAGAGGAAGAAAAGAGACAGGAGATTTGCAGATCAAAGAGCTTTGTTAGCTGAAGAAAAAGAGCCAAAGAAATCATCATCATCTTCATCATCCTCATCCGATTTCGGATCGAGATGATGAGATCCTATCTCATGGCTAATGAGGTAATCTACTATTCATCTTGAGATAATGATTCTTGTCGATCTGCGCATCGATCATGACCAAACTGTTATTCATGAGTTATTGAGAGATTTAAAGACATCCTTAGCTGCTTATAAACAGCTAGAGACAGAGAATTTATTTTTAAAGGATCAGATTCAAATTCTAAATAAAGGCAAACAGGTGATGAACAGCTCAGAGACTGAGGAAACATTCAAGGGGGAATGTTTTTTTCAGACTGAAGCTAGTACATCAGCCAGCTTACCTGAAAGGTTAGAAAATGAATTGAAAACTTTAAAAGATAAATTTGAAGTAGTCTGTGCTGAAAATGAATTAATTAAGAAAGACAATGAGAAGCTTGTCTTCAAAATTAGTCAGCTTAATAATTCACAATCAGTAATAGATCATATTTTTAATACTTCTCAAAAATCTCATGATAAGACAGGACTTGGTTATGATAGGAACAATAAATTAGATGTTCAAAAACCTAGGAAATTTGGGAAAGCATCTGTTCAATCAAAAGATATTAAAATTGGTCCATGGAAACCAACTAGTCAGATAAGGACTACATCTTCCAGTCTGAAACCAAGAACTCAGCTGAAAACTCCCTATCAGACTAGAAGGAATCCAAGAATCAAAATAAGAAGATTTTCTTATTATAATTCTTTTGATGGAAGGAGCAAATGCTATCCTACATTTCCTAAGTTCAGGAAAATTACTCAATCTGAATACAACAAGTTATCATTTAAAAATAATATAATTGTAGATGATTTGGTAGAAAATCCGAGTCGATTTATTGTCTAAAGATGAGATGTTTATTTGGATTCCTAAAGTGATTCTTGACCCAAAAGGACCCAAGATCACTAGGGTACCTCAAAACTAACTGCATTTTACAGATTCACGGGGATCATCACTCAAGGAAGAGATCTTAGCTTCAATATGGTACATTGATAGTGGTTGTTCACAACACATGACTCATAACAAGAAGCTGTTATCAAATTTTCAAAGCATTGATGGTCCAAGAGTTTTATTTGGTGATAATAATTGTGGTCAGACTAAAGGTGTAGGTACTTTGATTATCAAGGATATTCAGGTATCGAGGTATATTTTGTTGAAGGTCCGAAACATAATCTGCATGTCTGTTTCTCAGCTTTGTGATAAAGGTTTTCTTGTAAAATTCTCAAGGGATAAATGTGATATTTTAGATAATTCCTCAGATAAGGTACTATTGATTGGCTTCGGACATGGTAATGTCTATGTGGCCAACTTTAATAGTTGTCCCAAAGATACTTGTCTGATAGCTAAGGGTGGAGAAGATCTCGGTGGCTATGGCACAAAAGGCTTAGTCATCCGAATTTCAAGACTCTTAGTAAGGCAAAGAAGAACCTTGTCAAGGGATTACGAAAAACTTTTATCCACTGATCTTAAATGTGATGCTTGTCAAAAAGGTAAACAACCTAGACACTCATTTAAGAGTATTAACTCCTCCTCATCCGAAAGAGTGTTGCAACTCCTTCAATACGGATCTGTTTGGACTGTTACACCTCTCGGTTTCGGTGGAAGGAAATATACTCTTGTTGTAGTAGATGACTTTTCTAGATACACTTGGGTTATATTTCTTTTCAAGAAAAATGAGACTATGAACAAGATTTCGATCCATTCTGCATGCATTGAGAATGAGAAGGGTGTTAATATTATTAAAATAAGGAGTGATAAGGGCACATAATTTTTGAATTCTTGTTTATCTAATTTTTTCAATGAGTGTGGAATTATTCATGAGACATCTTCAGCAAGAACTCCTCAACAAAATGGAGTGGTTGAAAGAAGGAATAGAACTTTGAAGGAAGCAGCCAGGAGCATGTTAGCTGAGTATAATACCCCTCATAGGTCGGGGTCAAGCAATCAACACGACTTGCTATACCCGAGCAGGTGCTTAGTTGTCAAAGACAAGGGTAAGACTCCTTATGAGATTTGGAAGGGTAAGATTCCAAGGATCTCATACTTCAAAGCTTTTGGTTGTAAGTGTTTCATCCATAACAATGGGAAATCTAAGTTAAGAACTTTTGATGCTAAAGCAGCTGATGGAATATTCTTGGGATATTCTAATACTTCAAAGGCATTTAGAGTTTTTAACAAGACAACTCTTTGTGTGGAGGAAACTCCTCATGTTGTTTTTGATGAGTTGTATTCCTTCTCAGATAAAGTGAATCAAATTTCTGAAAATCTAGATAAAATTGAATTATCCAAGACTAAACATAGAACTGTCTATCTACCTAGTCTTGATTGAGAATCGAGATGAAGAAGAATCCCCATCGATAATCGAAGACAACTTCCGATCGAGACTCCTTGAATCGGACACCTTTGACATCACCTAATCAGCAAGGGTTAGGCGATGAAGGGGGAACGTCACCGAGGTTGAGTCGGAGGAGTTGCCGACCGAGACTCAAGATGAGGATCCTTCTCCTCATATAGGCAAAAGGATGAGAAGCTATCATCCATCCGATCAGATTATAGGAGACCCATCTAGTAGTGTGCGGAGACACGAATGATGCTAGACTCGAAAGTCTTTTCGGTTATTATGTGTCGCTTCTTGAACCCAAGTCTATTGAGGAAGCCCTATCAGACCCAAATCTGGATAACACCATGCAGAAGAAGCGCATCAGTTTGAAAGGCAAAATGTATGGGATCTAGTGGAAAGACCCTTGCACGAGAAAGATTATAGGCACCAAATGAGTGTTTAAAAATAAAGCAGATGAGAACAATATTATTGTTCGAAATAAGGCAAGACTGGTTGCACAAGGTTATTCACGATCGAGGGAATAGACTATGATGAAACCTATGCTCCAGTTGCCAGATTAGAGGCAATAAGATTGTTCTTGGCATTTGCTGCATATAAGTCTTTCAAAGTCTTTCAAATGGATGTTAAGTCTGCTTTTCTTAATGGTGTGTTACTTGAGGAGGTCTATGTAGAGCAGCCTCTCCCGGGTTTAAGACCAATAACAAGGTCTATAAACTCAACAAAGCTCTATATGGGTGAAACAAGCTCCCCCGAGCTTGGTATGATACTCTATCGATTTCTTGACATCAAATGGTTTTTCTAAAGGTAAGATTGATAGAACTTTGTTTAGAAAGGAAGTAGATGGCAACATCTTACTAGTTCAAATTTATGTAGATGACATAATTTTTTGTTCACCTAATCTGAAATTATGTGAAGAGTTTAGCATCCTCATGAAAAACAGGTTTGAAATGTCAATGATGGGAGAATTAACATACTTTCTAGGCTTACATTTAAACAGATGAGTAAGGGTATATTTATACACCAGTCTAAGTATGCTAAGGATCGATTGAGAAATTTGGAATGACAACTAGCAGAGAAGTTAAAATACCTATGGCAACTAACTTCTCAATGGATTCGAGATGAGCGGGGATACCCACCGATGCAACGGAGTATCGTGGGTGATTGGATCTCTTCTCTATCTCACTTTGCAAGTAGACCGGACATAGCCTTTGCGGTTGGGGTATGTGCAAGATTTCAGTCTAATCCCAAGAAAACTCATCGGAGACTCGCTAAGAAAATTCTTAGATATCTCAAAGGAACCTTGCAAGTAGGGTTATGGTACCCGGTGATGACAACTTTGGTGACGAGGTTATTGATTCAGACTTTGGAGGATGTAAGATTGATAGAAAATCCACACGGAACTTGTCAATTCTTAGGCAACAAATTAATTTCTTGGTTATCCAAGAAAACAGACATCTGTTGCCACCTCCACAACCGAAGTTTGAATACATGGCGGTGGAAGTTGTTGCTCTCAACTCCTCCGGATTAGTCAACGGCTTAGAGACTATAATATTCAAACATCAGTTTGTTCCTATTTCTTGTGATAGTAATAGTGCAATAGCAATGACTTACAATCCTGTTCTACATTCTAGATGTAAGCATATAGATATTAGGCATCATTTCATTAGGGATCATGTTGAGAAGAATGACATTAGGATTGAGAAAATTGCCACTGAATCACAAAGAGCTGACATTCTTACAAAACCATTAGCTGAATCTAGGTTTAAAGAAATGTGCTTAGAATTAGGATTACTTGATGCATCTTTAGCTGGTTTCTAATTTGTGTGCATCTGTTTTCTTATTTCCTATCTTTTCTTTTTCTTTAAAATGTCTAGAAAGAATTATCAGACTAGATATGTGTCAAAGGGCAATCAGGTAGCTGATATCATTGATCTCCTTTTAGGAATCAAGAATCAAGGATTAGTCATATTGACCTTATCTGAATTGATAATTACTTGTCTGACATTGAGTAAATCAGACAAGGACACAATAGTCAGCTGAATCTCCTGAGAAAATCAGATGACTATTTACATCCTATCTGATTTACCTTAAGCTTCTGATGGTTTCTTTTGAGTTTATGTCTTTGCAGGAACAGGTCACAGATAACACTGTTTCATTCTTTTATTCAAACTCCTTTATTCTATTTCTTTTGTTTCTTAATAAAATTTTTTAAAAAAGTAAATCTGAGTCTGTTTTGTTTAAACTTGTTTTGAAATTGCTAAAAAGTTACATCTAAGCTATTGATTTGCAAAATCAGACAGGTTACTTTATCAGATGACTTTCTAAACCCATCTGTTTTTAAAACTAGTCTGTTTTTCAAACTCATCTGATTTACAAAACCTTAGCCGAAGTAAGGTAACCCTAGGCTGACGTTAGGTATACTTACTTCTCTGCATAAAGTAACCTACATCTGTCAAATCAACAGTCTATAAAGTAACTATTTACGCATTCCAAAGGCGATTACAATTCACGCGCTGAATCCTAATCGCTTATCTTAGTTTTTAACCGTCGATTAATACTCAGTAAAAACTTTTTGAATAAATGGCTAAGATTAATTTAAGTTTTCAAAAATGGCGGTTTCTCTTTCCAATCTATTCCCCTATAAATACATCTTCTTCTCCAAATTCATTCTTTTCACTTTCAGAAAATCTCAAAACTCTCTGCAAGTTTTCTCAAATTCTCTCTAAAATCTGTATATGAGTATTTTTGTAAGAGGAGTAACATCAACAATGGTGGATGTACAAAATGAAACCTACGCTAAAAAGGTGAAGTCTGAGATGTATGTCGACTTCGACACCACCACCGACGCAGAATCCAGGGAAATATTGTCCTTATTGGAAAGGGCTGGATTGAGGACGTTTTGCTCCAAGAAATCCCCTTCCAATAAGACATTGGATATGAGAGGTTTGGAGTTCTATGTCAATGGGACATATGAACATGGAGTTTTCAGAACCAGGGTGTATGGAGAGGTTTTGACTGTTTCCCCGGCGGAGGTGGCCAGGATTTTTGATACGAGCAGTGAGGGTGTGAACCCTCTCACCTACAAATCTGATGAATGGGTAGAATCATTTGAGATGATTGCTCGGAATTCTATGAAGGATCGCCGATCGGAATTAAAGAAGAAAATGCTCCGACGACGATATCGCCTTCTGATGACCATTGTCACGAAGGTGATATTGGGAGAACAGAGTTCTCACGATGGGACGACGGACTGCACTCTGCGTGATGAGAACTATTTTGGATGGGGTTCGAGCCAAATGGGCTGGTCTTTTACCTGGAGAAGCCGGAGACGGAAAGGAAGCGTCGGAGGTGGTGGATGGGAAATGGCGGCGAAGTCGATCACCGATCTTTTTAACAAAGTGACTGTGATTATGGAGGACTTCTTTGTCGGCCGAGATAAATTGGTCGACGGGGTCCGATCTTACACGAAGCGGAAGGGTCTTCGACCAAAGATGAGCCACTCGGGGCTCAGGCTGATTCTAATGAGGGTGGAGCCGAGGTCGGAGCTCAAGCTCCAGAAGAAGAAGAAGCCGAGGAGGAGGAGGAAGATGTGGAGGCGGGAGCGCCAACCGTGTGAGCTCACCGAGGTGAAGCGGCCGATGAAGCCGAAGGAGAAGGCACCAAGGAGACGAAGGTTGGTGAAAACCTCTCGAGTTGGGAGGATCATCTGCAGATCAGCCAACTCTTCTTCCCGAGGAAGTATCCACGCCGCAAATTGCGGCTCGGGTGGTCCCAGTGGAGGAGGTCCAGAAATCGATTACGAAGGGACCCCTCCCCGGCCCGAGGTCGTACATTTCTCCCCCTCCCCATCTCCAACCCAAACCGACAATGAAGAGGTGTCCCAGTGGCACCTCGAGCCTCAAAATGACCTACTACCGAAAAATTGTCCAAAGTCCAACCTCATCTTCTCTCCCCCAAATCCAAACTTCATCTCCTCCACCATCCCCATCTCATATCTTTGTCCTTCTTATCCGGACCAAGTATTCTCCCCAACCCCCATCTCCATATCTCCACCAGCTTTACCCACAACTTCTCAACCCCAACTCATCTTACTCCAATCACTTCAATCTCCTCCACCTACCACTTCACAAATCCCACCTTTACCATCATCTCCTCCACCAGAAATCCCACCCCCACCATCGACACCCCCACCTCATCTACCCCAGCCGAACCTCATGTGGATACCTCAAATATCTTTGGGGATATTCTCATGAACTCCCCTAGTCCAACTTCTCCCACCACCTCTTCCTCGTCAGATTCAGAGGGAGAGGACAGACCAATTCTTGCCATCTCCTCTGCATTTGAACAACTTCACAGCAAAATCATTTCCCAAGTTCAGAGGATGATGGAGAAGAAAACACGAAAGGTGATTCGAGCGATCCACAGATACTATGCTCGCCAACATGCAGATTCTTGAGGTCAACATGACGAGAAACTTATCAGCCCAATCTCAAGCCTTTCTTTGTTGGATCAGCATCGAGTGCGCTTGAAGAAGAGGTCAAGGCACTGAAAGAGAAGACAGCAGCTGACAACGAAGTCGTGGTCTCAACACTCACATCTGATCAGAACGACTTCAGACGACATTGTGCAGCGATAGAGGCCCAGCTTCAGTCCCTCAAAGATGAAGTTAAAAAGGGGGAAGGTGCTGAGAGTAGATTGGAAACCCTCACAGCTGGGGTCATGTCAATAACCGATAAGCTTGATACAAAGGCAAACACAGCTGAGTTGGAGGCAGCTAAGGTGGAAATTAAAATTAAATCAGACGAGTTGGCTGCCTTGCAACTGAGGGTAACCCAGATTGAAGAGGCCATCAGAGAGGATGAGGAGAAGAGAAAGAAGGAGGAAGAAGAGAAAACAGAGAGAAGCTGGCTGGCTCGCATGAAAGAATCGAGGAACCGGAGCCCAAGGGCAAAGGTAAAGGGAAAGAAAAAAGAAGAATGAGAAGACTCCATCGGCCCGAGCAGATGTTCAGCCCCGAATCAGCCGAGCGCAAGAGAAAGGAACCAGACTTCTCCAACTTATCAGGTGAGCGCAGATCGAAGAATCAGTCTTGAGAAGGAGATGTTTGAAAAGAGAGAAAAGAAGAGGTCAAGAAGATGGGGAAGGCTGAGATGAAGTGGGGACAGGATACTCGGAAGTGGGTATCCAAAGCTGCAAATGAAGCGGACTTCCGCCCTGTCCATCGCACCACAGCTCCTCCAAAGATGGTATCGGGAGAGAGATACACCGGCGAATATAAAAAGCAAGCCCCGGATGCCAAATGGATGTATTATCGGGTACATCTTGAAGGCATCACCATCGGAGCGACCAACGAAGACATCTGCTTTGGCATGAATGGATGGAGAAGGAGGACGAGATCTTTATGGGAAGCTGCTCGATGAGGCACATAATGTGTTCAATCTGCGATCCGATCGCACCGGCCTATGAGCAGTCACCCCCAAGCTAAAAGAAGATGGTTCTCCCGATCCGGAATGGGTCGAAGCGATTGTGGCCAAAGCGAAAGGGAATCCGAGCTCACAGATGAGAATGATCTCAAACTTGACTTAGAGCAAGGATTTTTGGTGGCTAAGCATTCAGGTCGACCGATGGGGAATCGATAGAGAAGGATTTTTCTTTCCTTATCTTTTATTTTCTATCAGTTCTCTGATTTTGTAATCTGTAAATTTCTGTGAATGAATATATTTGGACTTATGTGAATTATGTGTTTCTTTATATTTTTTTAAGTATAAATCATCTGAGAAATTTTATATCTCAGAGTTAAAATTTTTTTTTTTTTTAAAAAATTTTTTTAAGTATAAATCATCTGAGAAATTTTATATCTCAGAGTTAAAACTTTTTTTTAAGTATAAATCATCTGAGAAATCTTATATCTCAGTGTTAAATTTTTTAAGTACTTCTAAAAGAGTCTAAAAGACTTAATTTTTTTTTATGTCTTGAATGTGACTGAATCTGTTGAAGTGTGAAAATGTGCTGTATCTATCTGATTGATTTGGCTAAATCTAGTACTAACTTCAGCTGTGAGTATGTTTCCTTGTTATAGGTTTTAACTTCATCAAAAAGGGGGAAATTGTTGGATCAAGAGGTTTTGATGAGTTAAAGAGCAGATCAGACTGATCAGCCAACCTGAAGAACAACTGAGGATATAAGCTGATCAGACGGGGTCATGCACCAACCCAGTCAGCTGAGGTCTGATATCATGCTAGTCATCTGAAGACAAGCTCAAATCTAGTCATCTGCAGGAGACAAACATGAAGAGCTCAGACGAGGTCAAGATAAGCCGAGTAGAATAAGAAAGACGAGTTTTCACCAAGTCAGCTGCAGATGAGTATGAAGAATCGGTGAGGTCTAGAAGCGATTTTCAAGTTTAAGTTTGTTTAGCGAGTTTCAAGTTTGTTAGAACTAACTAACAAACTAAGCTGTCTTTCCAGGACTTATAAATAGGTCTAGGTTTTTCATTTTTAATAGATAGAACACTTATGCATATTTGATTTTTCACTCTATTCACTACTCAGATTTCAATCACAATCTTTTCACAAGTATTTCTAGTGAGTTTTCAAAAAGTTCTAAGTGTTTTTAGAATACTTTTCTTGTAATCTTCAAAATCCAATACACACTTTGTAATAGTTAGATTTCTAGAAGAAGGGTTTAGGAGATTGAAGATTTGAAGATTTGTACAAGTTGTAAGTTGTAAGTGGAAGTAAGAAAGTAAGCAAGCGATAGCGAGTCCCTTCTTGATTGAAGAAGGAGAGTGGATGTAGGATTATTAAAATCCGAACCACTATAAATCCTGGTGTTATTTCTTGCTTTCTTTAGTTTCGTTTGATTTACAATTGTGTTAATTCAAGATTAAAATTCAGAATCTTAACTAAAAATCAATATCAACCTTGCTTTTGATCTAATAAAAAGTTGAGAATCCAATTATATTCCTTGTGTTTAATCGATATTTTGAATTGATTTTGAAAGATTTGAAAAATCTACAAAATCTATTCAAACCCCCCCTTTCTAGATTTTGTTCTAGAAAGCTAACTCAAGGTTTTTAATCAACTCAACTTTCCGGGACCAACATATTATTTTTATATATATATATATATATATATATATATATATATATATATATATAATATTTTATATAATTTTAAATATATAATTAATATAAAAAATTAGAAAACTCTAGAAGAGTATGCCAGTTAATATATTATTTTAATATATATAATATTTTATATTATTTTAAATTAATAATTAATATAAAAAATAAATGAGCATGTCATTTAAAAACTTATTCTGTTGCAAGCTTGTTGGATTATTGTCATTTGAAATTATTTTTGTTGGATGTTGGTCTAGAAATGATTTTTATATTTTTATGTATTTTTATTTTTTTGTTTTAATTATTTATAATTTTAAAAAATTATTAAAAAAAAAATAAAGCGGGGAATGGGGAATCCCTACAGGGACAGAAATCCCTGGTGGGGCGGAAAATGGGAGATGAATTTTCCCCGTTTAGTTCGCGGGGATGGGGAATCCCGATTTCGCGGGGACAAGGATGGGGAATGTTCCCTCGGTCCCACCCCACCCCGTTGACAAGCCTATCCATATATCTATCTTTTTCGGCCAAATTCAAAATGAAAATTGGAGGTATTGTATATCCTACTAAATATAGTCCACGAAATCTTGAAAATTAGACAAAGCATCTGCTACAACATTCCCCTCACTATAAACATTATTCACCCTAAAGTCCACCTCCTCAAGCAGCTCATACATCCATTACCATTTAAAACGAAATCTCCAAGGTATCTCCACTCCGACATCACGAAAAGTTGATACCACATAAGTAGAATGCAACTCCAAATAATTTTTTGTCCAATCTCTCCTGATAGCCGCTATCATTTTCTCAATCGCGATCTCGAGCTCCGCCTCAAAAGTCGCCTCCACGAATCCCATACAATTCCAGAATACTGCTTCTCTCTGAATCTGCCCATTTGTCACACTCCCGTCCAAGTTAACTTTTATGTATCCAGGTGGAGGAGGAGTCCATCTTACTAAAGTAATTTTTCTCGTTCCTCTTGGCACGAGCTTTAGACCCATAGCCGCCATGCAACTCAACTTCGATGGCGAGCAAAATAATAATTTAAATTAATGTTTAATAGTGATTGTGCGTATTATTATATTGTATTGAGTGAAAGAAAATTACGAGGGGTAATGTGTGGATCATAGAAAATGATGATATGATTGTATTAAATTTTGTGAAAAAAAGTAATGATATTAATTTCATATGTTGAATGGCAGGAGAGTTTGTGTATGTTTATAAGTATTTTTATTTATTTTTTTGATCGATAAATGTTAGTTGTTAGTAGTTAGTTCACCAAGCATCTAAACATTCCAACAATTTCTCCAAACCACCTTATAACTCCATAATTCGTTCTAAAAAAAAATCGAACTCGGGTCTCCCACTAAAGTAAGGAACCAGTAGGCAAATAGACTTAGGTATGAATTGAGTTTTCAATGTGAATCACAAAGTACTAAGTCCACGCGTTTGGGCTAATCATCCATTTTATTATAAGCCCAGTTCTGGGAAAACATTTCTTAATAATGGACTTCTTTAGTTCATCAATTTGGGCTTTAAAGTGAGCTCAGTTTTGAAATAATTAGGGGGGATTACCACTAGGTACAAAATAGGAGATAACATTACCACTAGGTACAAAAAACTTTTTAGCATTACCACTAGGTACAAAAATATTGTGATTTCCAAGTTTACCCCTCCTTTTCCTTTTGTATTAATCTGCAAATAAAAATCACATCAGCCATCTGCAAAGCTCCTCTCCACCACCACCACGCATTTTCTCTCTCTCAATTCAAAAATCCACACACCTCTCTAAAATCTTCCCCTCATTTTCCGGCAATGGAGTAAATCTCCGTCTAACAGTCGCCGGATCTGTTGCAGAGCCGCCCCTTGTGTGGTAGCCGTCACCGTTTGTGAAGCCTGACGCCTTGTGGACGCTGGGTTTTGCCGTTCGCGAAGGAGGGGGAGCCGCCGTCTGCGTCCCTGGGTTTCGCCGGAGGTAAGTGGGTTTTTTAAAGAAAGCGTGTTTGCAGGTGTTTAAACTGTGTTTTGTAAACTGTATAATCTTTAAAGTGGGTTTTGAGTTTTTCAAACATATTTCTACAAAATGAGATGTTTGTTAACTGGGTTTCGCTGGAGGTAATTGGGTTTCCCGTCTAACATATTTCTTAGATTTATGAGTTTTTTAAAGAAATAAAACAATTAAAGATTATAATTTTTAAACTGTGTTTTTTGGTTTATTTTCCCTTTTTGGTTAATTTTTTGTTCTTGTTTGCAGATGTTTGTGTTTAATACTTATTTTTGGGCAAATAGCTACGAATGAACTTGCTGTGGTTTCTGTTTTAATTTGTAGGCATGTTTACCATGTTGAATGTTTGGAGTATATGACCCCGGAGATCCATAAGTATGACTCGGCTTGCCCGGTTTGAACTCGGGGAGAAACGGGTTGCAAAGATGTGTGAAAAGGCTTTGAAATCAGAACTGGACTCAAAGGCTAGAAAATGGTCTAGGAAACAGGACTCAAAGGCTAGAATCGAGCTTCCTTAACGTAAGTAATTTTTTCCATCTCTGAGAAACATGATGGATAAATGTCATATAAGTTTTGGTCTGATATGCTGTACCATTTTTGTGGCTGTTCGACTATGGGAAGTTTTCAATTCATTATGATGGTATAGAAAATGGTACTAATGCACAGGAATAGAAATTATATGATTGTGCTTTGCTTTGTATAATGAAATTATATGAGTTGTGGATAGTGATGTTAGTAGTGATTTTCCCTTTTTGGTTTGGTTTTTGTTCTTGTTTGCAGATGTTTGTGTTTAATACTTGTTTTTGGGCAAAACATGTTTTTTTAGGGATAATTTGCTCCATTATTGCATGTTTAAATCTCTTTCACTGCACAATAGTAGGAAGACTGATGGTCTAAAATCTGGTTTCGTTTATTTTCTTATTTAGAGGGTCTATTTATTGTTTGAAAGATAGACGAAGATGATTATGATTCCAGGAGTTTTTCTACTTGAGTTTGTTCAACGATCAGGCATCAGTGTGAGTTATTATTCCAATTTCTAATTTTTGTTTTTCTTTGAGCTATTCGTGGTAAACGTTTTCAAGTTTAATTCGTTTTATATTTTCTGCAGGTTCTATATGAAGATGGCTACATGCTAGAAGATTTAAAATTTTTATTATGTTCATATTAATTTCTAGACATCAATTTGCCAACAATGTTTGAGACAAAAATTTCCATGTTCATACCCAGATATAGTGGTGATTGAAAGTTGAAGAGTGAAGTGTTAGATTCTTGATGGTGTTATATGATTTGTATGGATAATTTGACGTTTGTCATGGATGAAATGTAAGTTACTGGATTTTTTTTTTGTGCAATTAAGTTTGATATTTTGCAATTTAGTTACAAAATTTGCGTTTGAGTTGGATATTTTGCAATTGTGTATTTGCAATTTAGTTGAATATTTTGCAATTAAAAGAAATATTTTACATTTTTGTATTTGCAATTATGTTGAATAATTTAATATTTTTGCAATTTTGTTGAATAATTTTGCAATCTTGTTAATGAGGAGTTGAACGTAAAATATCAATATATTTCAAATTTATATCAATATTCTTATTTACCTTATTTTTCCTATTGGATATTTGTTAGCGTTGTTTAATTTGGCAGAGATTGGGTGTAGAAATCAAATTTTTAGTTACAACATTAAATGATTGCAATTTTTATTCGACAATTGCACTCGTTTTTAGATAAGTGCAATTTCAAAAAAAATTACAATTATTTTGATAAGTGTTGCAATCTGAAAAATTGAATTGCAAGAGATTTGATAAGTGTTGCAACCAAAACAAAAAATTGCAATCGCATTAAAATGTTTGCAAGCTAACTAAAATTATTGCAACAGAATAATATAATATGCAATGAATAATAAAAAATTGCAATGAAAAATAAAAATTGAGACCCTTTAACTTTTTCTTGACAAATTTAAACTAATTTTCTTTATGTTGAGATCATACAAGCTTCTCATCTTAAGATTAGAGACTTATTTGATCTTATTTTCACTTATTTTTATAGTAACATATATTTATGTGTACGATAATACATTGACCCTATAGAGTAATACACTTGAGAACAAGATTTTATTTTGAGGCTTTGTACTATGTTGTACATAGTAAAAGACTTAACTTCATTAAAAAGCGTTAACAAAAATAAAATCATCAACCCATGTAATAGCAAAGTCAGTGAGACTGAGACCAATATACAAACAGATGGATGGCAAAAGCTAATATGCAAATATCTTTCTTTCTTCCCAGTAATAAGTACTGTGGAAGAAGAAATCAATATATACATACATGAGTATTTATTAAAAAAATATACATATGTTATACACTGAAATTACAAACACCTCCCTCAGGTACTACAAGAATATCTTCCTCCAATTCATTAACAGAATATCACAGGTTGATGTACTAACAAGTGGCCCAGGTACTACAAGCACCTCCCTCAGGTACTATAAGTGGCCCAACGAAAGATTTAAATTAGAATATCTTTGCAATAGAAGATACATCAGAAGTACCCGGGCTTGGATGCAGTAGAAGATGTTGCATTATCTTGCTTCGTCTACAACCATAAAAGAACAACACAAATAAAGTGAGAATAACTAGTCACAAATGAATCTAATCTAAGTTGGAACAAGAATGTACTGCAAACAACGGATTACTTCTACACTAAAGAGACATGTAGAAAGACAGGGTAAACTTACTGCAACTGTATTAGTAGACAACTTTGGACCCCTGTTATTCTGAAGGTTTAGCCCAGATGTCAGACTTCCACCACAATGAATAAAAGATGGTCAAATCATTGAAAATTTCCACAGAGGCAAACAACAAACACACAAGGTGAGATTCTTGTCCAGTAAATTTCACTATCTTAGATGGATTGATTACTCCTGAAGCAGTTTGCTTCTATCAAATTATATTCACCTGCTTACTGAAAACAGAAATTGTTATTGATGCATAATAATTAACAGTTTGATATATATTAACAACCATTCAATTACAACATCATGACGCTTCCTTCTGCAAGGCCACTAACACTATGCAAATTAAAAATATTGAGGCAAAGAGAATGATCCCGATTACAACATACAATTAGCTACAAATTATAAATTATTGAATTCACAACATGAAAAATTGCCCTTAGTGATGATAATACACAATGCCTAGATGAAATCTACGAAAGGAACAAGAATGCAAGAAAAATCAAACCACAGCCACCAAGAACTTTCTTTCAGAAACTGAAGCACCAAAAAGGAAAATATATACACATGTATAAATGACAACGAAGTATCAATTCAAAGAAACGAAAAAAGATCAATTTTGCTAAGTAAATTAAACCACATTTCACCACACACATAATAACTTCATCAAAATTGCACACGCAAACCACGAAATGAAACCCGGCAAATCATAAACCAATATGTCAAATTCGAAATCAAATAAAAACCACATCAACAGCTCTCATTTCAGCTGTTTTCATCTTTACGGGCAAGTTCCCAGAAAACCCGATACTCGAAACAGAATAAACAATGCACAAAACAAAAATCATGCACAAAAAGGAAAAAAAATCGAACTGAAACAAACTCAATCTTAAACCAGAACAAACATATCTGGTGTCTGTCAACGCGCCGTCGCGTATGAGCGTTTCAAGATGTACTCAATATGCTGTCGCCGACGTCAATCTCCGAAGCCCATCAATGCGCCGTCGCGTATGAGCGTTAGTCGACGCGTCGCGCACCACCTCTGTTCACCGCTGCGACTGGGTGTTTCTCGTCGTCTTCGTCAACCGCGGCGTCGGCGTCTAACTCCGCTCCTTCGCTGCCGTTCTCCCCTTCACAGAGCCGCGCACCCTCGCCGCCGTCACCCAGCGAGCAGCGTCGCGCCGCGGGTAGACCGTTGCCGCCCTCGTCATCGATATCGACAGCGCCGTCGCTGCCATTACCTCCACGCGGCCCTTGTTTCTCTTGTGGGGAATTAGGGCACAGAATTAGGGCACAGATTTGAGAGAGATGGACGAAGTGTGATAATTAAATTGAGAAGAGGGTGAATTTCTGAAGAAGAGAGATAAAGAAATTAGATATAATAATTAGTTGATTAGACTGAGAGAGAAATAAGTGAGAAAAATGGGTGGAAGGGAAAGTAAGGGTATAGTGGGAAACTCACAATTTTTGTGTACCTTGTGGTAATGTCAAAAAGTTTTTTGTAGTTTTTGGTAATGAACACTTGGACCTTGTACCCCTCATTTCCAAGTTTAGCATTACCACTAGGTACAAAAAACTTTTTAGCATTACCACTAGGTAACATAAGATTCAGGGTGGTACTCCAGTTTAACAATGCTTCCAGGGTTAGTTCGACTGATGGCCTTACAATACCATGATAATTGTGCATAAGAATCAGCATATTTCCCAAAAATTGTGTTCCTAGCACTTTCGATGGTTCTCCAAGCCTTGGAGTAAGAAATATCAATACCATATTGAATCTGCATGAGATCTACTATCTTTTTCCCACAGATTTCAGGCCTCTTACGGACATTCGGCAGAAAAAATTCTGCCATGATCTTAGGACACAAGCGTGCAGCTTCATCTTTTACTAACTTTCCAACACACGAGTGAATTAGATTAGCTTTATAGACTCTAAAATGATTAGAAACAGGTTGATTTCTGGCTTTTATGAACCATTTACATTCGGCAGTTTGTCGATCTTTGCAAACAGCATGTACATATTTACGATCGTTCCTAATAAAATCAAAATTAAATCCCAAAATAGTACAATACTTTATGAGTTCAGATCTAAACTGAACCACACCACATGTGAAAACAACCCCAACACCCATTTTCATTATCTTAGACCACGAATCAGAAAGCATGGGGGTTTTCAAAGACCTGGGGTAGATATCATAAACAGGGGTGGAAGCAAATTGATTAGAATCTCCCCCCGTACCATTGTCCTTGCAAGTATTATTAGAATCAATGCCATTATAACCATGCTTAGATTTCTTTGAAGCATGCATTACATTATGGGGCCCACTCTGCACATTATCATTACAGCTCGAAACAGAAACATCCACCAATCCCAAATTTAAATGACGACACAGGAAAATCATATTCAAGAAATCATCTTGACTGTTTAAACATGTGTTGTTATAGCTACCCACAGAGAAGACAAAAGAAGCTGGGATAGATTGAAGTTCGGCCCACGTTTCACGTACCTGAGATTCAAACCACATAAACGACGAATCTGAAGGCAAAGAAAGCAACTTGCACTTATCGCGAAATTTCACACTAAGCAGTATTCTCTGCTCCATGAACAATACACGAGCAACGGGATGAATGCCTCGAAAACCAGAAACACAATATACCGATTAGAGAAAAACAGTGTTTCGAGTCAAATAGCAGAAAACATAATTCCAGTAAACCCTAGAATTTCATCGATCAACTGGAGGAAAAGAATTCTCCATTTTCTGCAATTTTCAAGGGGAATGGAGAAACAATGGACTGTGGTAAGAAATATAACTGAAGCCAACAAATTTGAATTTGAACTTGTACCTGTATTTTTCAAACTCCACCGATTTGATGGGATGTAAACGTCACCGTTCTTGGAGGAACAGTAGCTGAGTGAAGCTGGGAGTCTGAAACCTCACGTGTACTATGAGAGAGAGAGGCGTATCTATTAACCCCAACTAAGAGAGCATTGCTGATATCACTAAAAGTAAGGGTATATTGGAAAACTCACACAATTTTTGTACCTGATGGTAATAGCAAAAAGTTTTTTGTAGTTTTTGGTAATGAATACTTGGGCCTTGTACTCCCTTATAATTATTCCAAGGGCCCAACTATCTACACCTCCAATATTATTAGATGTACCCACCTTCATTATCTATTATTTTAATGTATTTGTAAAAGGACTAATTTGCCCTAACTTGATATTACTTGATACACCCATCTTGCAAAAGAGTTACCTGCATTCAATTTGAATGATCGATCATTCAGGACTTCACGTCGGGAAAATTCGCGTTCTTGCCGTTCAGGTAAATGTCGAGCACAGAGGAACCTCTATGGAATACTTGTGTAAGTATCTTTAGTTACTCAACTATACAATATTGAATGTATGTACTCTTTTTGTATGTATGAAAATGTATAATACATTTGTATTGAATGTATGAAAATGTATATACTATATTTGAATGTTGTTATTTGTATATATTTGAGATATTATGTATGAAGTGTTTGTATTTTTAGCCTAAAAGTACGATTAGAACATGGGTATAGTTGTTCCTGCATTTTTTGAAAAATTTGTCCGACACACTGATTTTCGAACCTGGTTTACCGAATTATACTTAGGGTTTCGACATATTATATCCGAAAATATGAGCATATTTCGATCACTTCTTGCCGAATTATTTTCGAGAATACTTTGTCGAAATACTGATCATTTTTCGAAAAACTTTAGTCAAATTTTAGAAATTGTTGTTTTCAAAAATTGTGTGATGTTTCATATGATATTTTTTGAAATAAATGTAATTTTTTACAACTATTTGCTGAGCAAACCTGTTTATTATTTTTTTCAAAATTTGGTGGATGATGGTGATTATATGCCATCAATGGGTTATTTGGTTGCATCGGCGTATAATGTGGCCTTCATTACACTATCAAATAGTTTGTTACCTTCCTCCCCATGAGAAAAGCTTTGCCGGTCTCCCCGAAATCAATTTGTATGGGAATGGTGAATAACAACCACTGCATCCGGGTACCATTAGAAGATGCTGATGGATGGAAAGAAGCTTACGAAAACTGTCAAATCAATTAGTTAGTTGATTTTTATAACTCCTTTTGTAAATCATATGGCTAGCTAGAATCCATGGAAAAACTCATTTTTTGTACATCATATAGCAAGGTAGCTGAAAGAGTGTGATTACTCCTTTTGTAAATCATATGGCTAGATAGAATCCATGGAAAACTCATTCTGTACAACATATGCCAAGTTATTTGATAATTTTTTGGGTAAATGTCTATTTTATTTCATGTAATTGTATTATGAAATAGGAAATAAAATCTGAATCTTCTGTCTCTTATTTTCGAAAAGACTTTGTCGAATATTATGTTATGTTTCAAAAATAATCTGTCGAAAAATATGAAATATTTCGACAAATATTTGTCGAAAATGTAAGGAGAAAAACTAAGAAATCTTCTGTCTCTTATTTTCGAATATATTTTGTCAAAATTTGTACACACTTTCGGATATATTTTTTCGAAACCCTGAGCATTTAAATTACGGAATCTCCTGTTTTCTTTTTTCGAAAAATATTTGTCGAAATTTATGAAACATTTCGACACAAATTTGTTGAAAATCTAAGGAAAAAAATATGAAATCTTCTGTCCCTTGTTTTCGGAAAAGATTTGTCGAAATTTGTACACACATTCGGATATATTTTTTCGTAACCCTGAGCAATAAAATTACGAAATCTATTGTCTTCTTTTTTCGAAAAATATTTGTCAAAATTTATGAAATATTTCGACACAAATTTGTCGAAAATCCGAACAAAAAAAAAAGATGTCTTCTGCCTCTTATTTTCAGACAAAATATTTCGAAATATATGTACGATTTCGGATAGAATTTGTCGAAAGTAATGCATCTTTTCAACCAAAATTTATTAAAATCCTGACTAATTTGTCCTATTTCGACTCAACTTTTATAACAATAAAATAGAGCAACACATCCAAAATAACAACAAAACATAACACATCCAATTTTAGAAAATTCAAAGTATCAAGTCAAGTTTACACTTTCATAGGTTCCATCCAAATTTAACACAAGTTCACAAAAAATAACATAATATCAACGAAACCATAATATCAAGTTTAACAAAACATAACACGAATTATATCCCAAGTCATGTACGCCTTCCCCTTTCCCTTCCTCTACTTTTGCCTCTGCCCCTACATTTGCTTGTGCTTGTGCCTCTTGAAGAGCTAGTTGATGATCGTACTTGGTCTGGTCCCTGGAGAACTTTACATGCAACTTCCATTGTTTCTCCAAATTCCTTCAATGTCGGTGAATTTCCACACCTCCATCTCTCCACTAATGGAACCATCATCCTTTGTGCTACACTAATCATAAACCATGCATCAGATACATATGTACATTATATTGTTTCATACATACATATGTACAATAAATACATTTTTAAATATATATGGCTCATACATTACAATTTGGCACAACATAGTTTTTTATTAAACAAACAAAATGTACCAAAGAAAATCATTTCCACTTAACAGACATTTCATCAAACACATAGAGGGCTCCATTAACAAGCATTATTTAGTGTCATTAACAAGCAAAATGTATAAAAAAAAAATCATTTCCACTTAACAGACATTTCATCAAACTCATAGAGGGCTTAATTAACAAACATTATCTAATCTCATTAGCAAGCAAAATGTATCAAAGAAAATATATTTAAGCTACAAGAATTACATCAGACACATAGGGTGCATCATTTTTGCAACGTAAAAAAAAGAAAAAAAGAAGAAGAAAGAAACCTAACCGGTGGTTTCTGGGGGGGTCGTCGACTCCGGCGGTGGTGGGTGGCATTTTCATTCTTCTTTCTTCTTCTTTGCGTTCGTCCAACAGTCATTCTTTTCTCTCTGTGAACTTCTGGTCTTCCAACAGTCATATACGTCTTTTCTACTTTGGAGTAGATAGTGTACCATAAAATTGAGGAATGAAGGGAGATTAGAACTAGGGGTAATGTAGGGAATTAGGGGGGTGTGTATCTAATAATTTAAAAAAAAAATGGTGGGTAGATCTATAAAGTGGGTAGATCTAATAATGTTGGAGGTGTAGATAGTCTGGGCCTTATTCCAAATAATTAATTAAGAACGGGCCTCTTTTGGGCCTACATACATAAATTTTGGGACTTCATTTAATTAAAGGACTTTATCATAACATCATAAAATGCGATCAAATTTAATTAAGCAACCCCATTAAGATGTGGTTAATTTCAACAAAATTTATACTTAAATGGGCACTTTTGGGTGAGACGGTCTCACCCCTGATCCATCTTATATAGTTGTTATCACTGTTCACATATGTGATACTCCTGCTAACAATTTTTTTTTTCAATCTCATTATCATACATTTAAAACTTCTGTTCATATATCTGAAGTTAAAAAAATACAAAATATGGGGTGAAACAGGTTCATAGTATGAAATTAATACCATTAAATTCATTCATTGATATCATAATATTAATTCAGTGAAACCATTACACCTGTTTACTAATACCACAACAATAAAATATTATGATATCAGTGAATAAATGTAAGCATGAAACTTATATTATGAATAAGTTTCGTGGGAGCGACTTGAAAAAAAAATATACATAAGTTCTGCAAAAGATTTACTTTATAGACGTTTTTTATTTTAATTTACTTTTGCCGTGTTTGTTTTAGAATCATGATTATTTGGAAATTTGTGATTTTCAATATCCGTTTTGAGATTTTAAGTAAGATTAAATATAATTTTATTCTAAATTAGATATAAAAGGATAAGTAATAATGGAATAAAAGAGGGAGAGTGGGCATTCACGTTTTGGCAGAAAAGCAACGCCTTTTTGAAAGAATAAATGGTTGGCAGAACAATTCTGGATTATATCCAGATTGATGGCGATTTTAGGTTGAATTGTTAGTTATCGTTGGATTTATATGTGTTTTGATTTTCTAATGTTATGATTGAGTTTGGGTTATTATTAATAGGTTTCCCTACCGGACATGGATGCCAAATTGTGTGGTTGGTTGAAGAATGCCTAAACCTTACTATGTAGATAAGCATTTTAACTAACTTTTCATCAACAATGGACAACCACAACCTTTTTTTTTTTTTGAGCGGGGACAACCACTGCTTCATTTGTTGACATAAAAGTAGAACCATAAATTCTTGTTCCAATTCATTCAGATTCATTTTTTCATACCCTTTGAATTTCTGAGCCTACAGTTTTCAGGGGAAGAAACGATGAGAAAATGAATTAAATCACTATGTAAATAGAATTTATATGTGGATAATATAAATATTTATCCAGGAGTGTTTTTGTCAAAAAAAAAAAAAAAAGGGGCAAGTACAAGGGGCAAATATGATTAGTGTGTAAAATTTTTCAAGTGTCGATCTTAGGTAGCAAAACCGAAAAGTTTTACCTCAACATATTCTTTCAAATGGGTAATTACATATTTCTAATCCCTGATTTCTTCCCAAGAACATGAAAAAAATAAAATGAAATTGAACCACTAAGATAAACAAGAAAATTAACGGTACATAGAACTGCAAAACTTACATAGGCAACAGTTCAATAAGAACAGAAAAACAATTCCGTTCCAAACTAAAACTACTCTTAACCAGATATCATCAAATCATAAAACTAAGAACTAAAACACTTAATCGACTTCCTCAATCTTGGGGCCAGCACCACCAGCACTGCCACCAGCACCGGCGGACGGAATGTCTTCATCCATTCCTCCACCCATATCACCACCGCCCGCACCCTGGTACATCTTCGAAATAATTGGATTACAAATGCCCTCGAGCTCCTTCATCTTATCTTCGAATTCATCCGCCTCTGCAAGCTGGTTCCCATCCAGCCACTGGATAGCTGACTCGATCGCATCCTCTATCTTCTTCTTATCAGCCTCCGGTAGCTTCGAAGCAATCTTGTCGTCTTTAATCGTGTTCCTCATGTTGTAGGCATAATTCTCCAACGCATTCTTCGCTTCGACCTTCTTCTTGTGTTCCTCATCCTCAGCCTTGTACCTCTCAGCTTCTTGCACCATCTTCTCAATCTCTTCCTTTGAAAGCCTACCCTTATCATTAGTGATAGTAATCTTGTTCTTCTGGCCCGTTGTTTTGTCCTCAGCTGAGACGTTCAAGATCCCGTTAGCATCAATGTCAAAGCACACAGTGATCTGTGGGACCCCTCTCGGAGCCGGAGGAATTCCAGTGAGCTCGAATTTCCCGAGCAGATTGTTGTCTCGGGTTCTGGTTCTTTCACCCTCGTAAACCTGGATCAACACGCCAGGTTGGTTATCGGAATAAGTGGAGAACACTTGCTCTTTCTTCGTCGGAATAGTCGTGTTCCTCGGAATTAGCACCGTCATAACTCCTCCGGCTGTTTCCAGACCAAGAGACAGCGGCGTAACATCTAAGAGGAGGAGGTCCTGCACCTTCTCGTTTCCTTCTCCGCTCAAGATTGCGGCCTGAACGGCGGCTCCGTACGCAACAGCTTCATCTGGGTTGATACTCTTGCACAATTCTTTACCATTGAAGAAATCTTGCAGCAGTTGTTGAACCTTTGGAATCCTAGTTGATCCACCAACAAGAACGACGTCGTGCACAGTGGTTTTATCCATCTTGGCGTCCCTCAAGCACTTCTCCACAGGCTCCATACACTTTCTGAACAGATCCATGTTCAACTCCTCAAATCTAGCACGAGTAATGGTGGTGTAGAAATCGATACCTTCGTACAACGAATCAATCTCAATCGTTGTCTGAGCAGTGGAAGAAAGAGTCCTCTTAGCTCTCTCACAAGCAGTTCTCAATCTCCTCAAAGCTCTAGGGTTGCCACTAATATCCTTCTTGTTCTTCCTCTTAAACTCCTGAACAAAGTGATTCACCATTCTGTTATCAAAATCCTCACCTCCGAGATGAGTATCACCAGCCGTAGCTTTAACTTCAAAGATCCCCTCCTCGATCGTGAGGAGAGAAACATCGAATGTACCACCACCAAGATCGAAAATCAGCACGTTCTTCTCACCGGAGGTACTCGCCTTCTTATCCAGACCGTATGCAATGGCCGCAGCGGTGGGCTCGTTTATGATACGCATTACGTTCAAACCCGATATCACGCCGGCGTCCTTGGTGGCCTGACGCTGAGAGTCGTTGAAATAAGCAGGGACAGTTACGACGGCGTTCTTGATGGTCGATCCGAGATACGCCTCCGCTATCTCCTTCATCTTAGTGAGGACCATTGAAGAGATCTCCTCGGCAGAAAATTGCTTCTCCTCACCCTTGTGGTTCACCACAATCATGGGCTTGTCACCGGGACCTGCGATGACCTTGAATGGCCAGTGTTTCATGTCGGCCTGAACAGAGGGGTCACTGATTCTCCTTCCAATCAACCGTTTAGCATCTGCGATGTAACGAAGGCACCAGTGAGCAAAACTGGATAATACTATGGTTACAGATTCATATTATGATTCAAAAAATGTTCAGAAGCTAAGAAAGAGTAGCTGTTAAATAAACATTTGAGTCATTCCTACAGAGATTTTGTGCAGCACCTGATTATACAAGCATGGCTAAACGAGGCTATTCCTATCATTGTTAGGTTAGAACTACAATCATAAGATATCAATCTTCTTATCTGGAGGAGTTACTAACAGTACATAATATTCCTGGCACAAAATATAGAAAGATGGCAACTAAAATTTCAGGAAATTCGATCTCAAACGCAATTATTACAAAATTCAAATTTCAGGAAATTGGATCTAAAACGTATCGATTACAGAACTCAAATTTCACCATCTTGACTACATAATCAGAATTTTAAAAAATAAAAAAATTAATAAAAAAAACAGAGCACCACCAAGATCAACAAAACAAACAGATCACGTTCTGACGGAACCACAACGATCATCACGAAGAAGAACTTAAAAATCAACGAATCCGAAATGATTTTAAAAAAATAAAAAAACTTACCAAAAACAGTGTTGGTAGGGTTCATGGCCACCTGATTCTTGGCGGCATCACCGATGAGACGCTCGGTGTCAGTGAACGCCACATAGGACGGCGTCGTACGGTTACCCTGATCATTGGCAATAATCTCAACACGATCATGCTGCCACACTCCCACGCATGAATACGTGGTTCCTAAATCGATACCGATCGCCGGTCCTTCACCCTTTCCAGCCATTTACAGCAGCAGTAAACAAATCAATCAAAAATTCGCGAGAACAGAAATCAAATCGAGAATTGTGTAAACTTTCGTATTGAAAATTGTAGTGAGAGAGAAAAGGAGAAAGAGGTGGTGTATAAATAGTAGGGGGTTAAGGACCTTGAGGTGTCTAGACCCTGGTAGAGTATTCTACCGCTACCGTGTCCTTCGATTATGTTGTTTCTGGTTTCTTCTAGAGATCTCTTTCCCCTCGATGTTATTCGTTAGTCCCTTTTCCATTTAAAGTTCACTTCTTAGTCCTTCGTATTTGGTGTTGTCTACATTTGACCCTGTTCTTTATTCTTTGGGCTTTTCTTTCTTTCATTTATAAATTCTTGGTATTGGGTTTGTGGGCTATAGTTTGGGTCAAAGTTGTAAGGTGGGGTGAATAAATAAAGGCCCAGATTATTTGCACACACTTTTTTATTGAGAGCACCCACATTATAAAAAATACACACCGTTTATTGAGTATACCTCCTAATAACCCCCTAAAATACCCTTATTATTCATGTTTCCGTCCAATGTATTACAATTGAAAAAATTTCAAACCTCAAAATTCGGAATATGTTGTCGAAATTTGGTAGTATTTTCGGAATATTTTTTCAAAATTTTGTCAAACTTTCGAAAAAAATTTGAGAACAGTAGGTTTCACCAGAAAAAAATTTTAAACCTCAAAATTCGGAAAATATTGTCGAAATTTCATAATATTTTCAAAATATTTTTCCGAATTTAACCTCAAAATTCGAAAAATATTGCCGAAAATAAGGTCAATTTCTGAAAACCAGATCCGAAAGTTTTAAAAAACTGAGAAAAAAAAAAGACGCGTGAATACGTTCAACACTCATATTTGTCATCATATTTACGTTCATTAACATCCAAAATAACTCAACAACACTATTAATATAACAAACAACAAATAACACAATACAAATCTATTTTTAAAAAAAATTAGTTCATCATAAAAACCCCTAGTAAATAAGCTATAAAACTTACATAAACACGTGGGGATGACGTTAGAAGACCATTGTTGAATAGACATCGGGCATTTGACAAACAGTGGACGTCGGACCTTTCCTTCACCAGCGGCAGTTTCCTCCGAAACATGGGTGTGGGTGCATCAATTTGCCATAATAAGATATTATGGGTAGTTTGGTCATTTCAATTGTATTTTAATTTTAAAATATTTCAGGTGGGTGACCTTAATAAAAATGTGTGTGCCTGGGCCATAAATAAATAAAATACATAAATTCAATTTATAAGGAACACTACTTAATCAAAAAAAAAATTAATAAGGAATACTTCAAATTAAAAATAAAAATTATATTTTAAATTTAATGTGTTATTTATAGTTTTTGACCCGCCGCCCCGTACTGAAAACGGATCAGGTCGGACTCGACCCATTTATAATCAGGTTGGGTATGGATTTTATATTGGACCCGTAGGGCCCCACCTCGACCCACATCTTATATGTGTATTTCAATATATATATATATATATATAATGTATTATATATGTAGTAGTATATATATATATATATATATATATATATATATATATATATATATATATATCACCAAGGATGAAAATATCGCTATCGCAACAAATATCGCAACTTTAATTTTACGGATATATCGATGGATATATCGATATCGCATATCGATATCGCAAAAAAATTGAAAAAAATGACGGAAACTTTATTAAAATCTTGAAAATTTAACAAGATATTTTAGGGATTATTATAACATATTATTATACACATATTCTATTCAAAATTACAATAAAATTATATGTTTAAAGCAATCATATGATTAATAGATTATATAAATATTTATCGACACAAAATAATTGACAACATAATATATAATACAATACAAAATGATTAAATATACATAATAAAATACAATTAATATCAAAATGAAGACGTATGAGGTTCAAATATAGTAGTAGAAATTTTATTTTTGTCCAAACAATATTGGTGTCACCTCTTCAAAATACCATTTGAATAATTAAAATAATTAGTAACACAAGTAGTTTCTCTCCAATACAATTGAAATAATCTTAATTTAAAATGAAAATAATTAAAATTAATATGATTAGAGTGTGTCTCATTCGAACCAAATTTCACGATGAAACTTGATCCATATTGAAAAAACATATCAATTTATCTTTCAGTTATCCTAACTAATACTATTTAGTAATATAAGTAACATTCTTCAGTTATCATGACTAATAGCCTTTAGTAATATAGGTAATACCCTTCATTTATCACGGCTGATACTCTTTAGTAATATAGGACATACTCTTCAGTTATAATGACTGATATCCTTTAGTAATATAGGTAATACTCTTTAGTTATTACAACTGACACTCTTTAAAATTGATCAAGTTTCACCATAAACCTTGCTCATAGTAGAATTTGCCATATAATTAAAGATGTGAAAGAGATTCTCAATTTCATACCTTGAATATGTATTTATACTATTTTATAGATCAATGTATCATATAAAAAAAATTAAAGAAGAAATTCAAATAAAATAATAATTGAAAATTAAAATTATTAAATTAAAATTGATTGATATGACAATAAGAATATATATTTTATGTATAAAAAATAATAAAAAACCCAAAACATAATTTTTTTTTAAAAAATTGCGATTTTTTACGGATATTGCGATATTGTGCGATATTTCGCGATATTTCCACGATATCCAGGAAAAATTACACTACGCATAATCGATATGGATACCGATATCGATATTTTGCGATATTTCCGCGATATTTCTGCGATATCCGGGAAGAAATACATTTCCCCCTAATATCCGTATCCCAACTTCATTTTTTGCGATATATCCGCGATATATCGCGATATTTGCATCCTTGTATATCACCCTTTACAATATTATGTTTACAAAAATATCTTTAGAATCTTTACGTATAATTTAATATATGTAAATATATATTTATTGAATTTGATGCATTTTTTATTTTATTTACTAAATTGTTGATTTATTGTTTGTCTAATTTTAATGAATATTTCATAAGGTAAAATATGAGTTTGTATATATTTAAAAACTATTATTGTAGTTTGTGTTTGATATCTTTATGTTAGGTTATCATATTTAAAAAAAATATATATATAGAATGTTACTTACAATATGTAGAAATAGTTTTTTTTTATAAAGATGTAAAAACGGGTCGGGGCGGGTTCAGCCCGCTCCGTACGGGGCAGGTCACGGGTCAACATCTCAAGACCCGTTCGGGGCGCGGGGCAGGTCATTTGAGAACGAGGCAGGTCTGGGTATTTAACTACCCGGCCCGACCTGTCCCATTATCATCCCTAATTTATACATACAATATGCAATATGCCTAAGGATCGGAAAAGTTTTTGTAATTCAAAATTTTGTGTGAAAGAAAAAAAAAACGGACTATTCGCCATGTTTCAATATTCAATTTAATTTTTTTATTTTAACACAATTTTCATTTCATAAAATGTGATTTGTGTGAGATAATTGATATATGTTTTAAATTTTGGTTGTTCTCTCATTAATTTCATTATATTTCTTTTTATTCACAAACTTTTTCGTAAAACTTATTGATAGTATAAAATATATATCATTACATTTATTCACTAATAAAATAATATTTATTTGTAATATTATTACACTTATAAATTATTATTATAATAAAAAAAATCTTTATTTATTATTCTCATATTATTCTCAATATCTTAGTAACATTATCAAAAAAAATTACTTGGTAAGAATCGCTTTTAAATTTTATATCCATCCTCTTCCCCCATCTATACTCATCATCCTTCATTCCTTTTTCCAAAATTTTGAAATTTTAGTTAGTACGTATCATTTTCTAAAAACTTACTTATTTTATAATATTAATGTTTGATTCGTGACGAATTTCCAACTATGTCAGAAATTTAGTGTCTAATTTGTTATTCCTTAAGGCCTCTGGTGGCTCAAATTAGTTATTCGGTCAGATAGTTAATTAATCTAACATGTCCGATTAGCAGAGTTTTATTGGACAATGTGTTTTTTGGTATACATACTAATTGGCAGATATTGTGTGTGAAAGCTACAGTAGATTATGTCTGAAGAGACAAAATTAACCCTTATTTTAATAATGATTACCCAATATATCCTTGGACATATATATTAGGGCACCAAATCGAAACATCCCAATCTGCATCTCGACGGCTTCATCTTCAGCACTAGCTCAAATTCGCCAAGGTTTCCAGCGGCTGCGGTTTCTCGTTTTTTTGCTCTATTGGATTTGGGAGGCACTACAGAGAAGAGTTGAGATTCACATTTTTTCAATTATAGGCGTTGTTCGTAATATATAGATTGTTCATTTGGGTTTGTCTTGTTTAATATTTCGCATTTTGAACCTTATGATATTTTCGTATGAACAGGAAATCCACAGAATTATACTTCGAGAGTGGTCCCTAGCAGATTTGGGTAAACAATCGTCTCAGCTACGTCAATTCGTCGCTGTCAGTGTGTGTCAAAATTAGGGTTTGTAATTCTTTCTAATGCAATTTTCACACCAATCTTTGCTTAATATGATTTCAATATCACAAACGTGCGTATTAGTTTTTCATCCGTTTTTATAACACCCCAAAATAATTATGCATAATATTTGAATCTACATATGCACACACAATTTATTTTCTAAATATCAAGGAATATATCTATAGTATCCTAGACATAAAATTATTCTAGCGAATTATGTATAAGTTGATTTAAATTCTTCAAGAGGGTGTATTTACTAAATTACACACTAGTACATTCTTTCAATATATATATATATATATATATATATATATATATATATATATATATATATATTTGCTTTATTATCTCACTATATATATTATGAGCAATAAGTCCATGAATTTAAAATATAATACTACTATATCAATTTCTTTATGATATAAAATCTAGTTAAATTACTAAATTATTTAATTATATGATATTCAAACTAATATACATACAAAATTATGCATATATAACTTACCTCTTGCAAAGAAAATAATAATTAATATATATCCATGATTTTCTTTAATTATTTAATATATTCTTTAATATATATATATATATATATATATATATATATATATATATATATATATATTATACACATGCACGCATAACTAATTAAATATAAAATATAATTTGCATGCATAAGTGCATAATTAGCCAATATAAACAAATGCATGCATTTGGAAATAGATATGACCACCGCCATACCCATTAATACCTATATACAGGCTTTTTAGCCAAAGATAAAAGGGAAATAGGCAGCACACCTACTAATAGTTAGCAATGATGATGTTGGTGCAAGTTGGCAGCAGAAGGTTATATATAGGCGCCATTTGAACGTTAAGAAAGAGGAGAAAGATTAAGATACAACCTACATTATTACTAGAAAAGTCACGAGGCACCAGAAAAACCTTTTAAATTTCTTTGTACTATAGAAGGTGGGAATTTACTTCAACTCTTAATTGAGTTATAATATTCAAGTATTATAATTGCCCTTATTAAATTTTACTATGTAATTAATATTCATGTTAAGCTTTGGCCCAACCCAAAGAATCTCATGTTAAGTCCGGCCCGGCCAAAGAAATTAATGTTAAAGTTGGCCCGGCCCAAAGAAATTCATGTTACGTCTGGCCCAGCCTGAAATTCCACGTTAAAGTTGATATTGTCAGCACTATTACAAGTTCTACAAGTTAAATATTATTTACATTATTAAAATTTAATTTGTGCAATTACGAGGTTACCCCACTAAGTGTATTTTCACACACTTACCCCCTTCTTTAAATAATTTTCAGTGCAGGAGTTCGATATGGAAGGATGATCAGGGATGCTATGGCCATGAAATAGAAAAATAATAAATTTCTACTACACTACCTTTTATTTATATTTCGAGAGAATGACTTATGGTTTGTAATTTTGATTATTAGGGTTAATTCCTAAATTCACGAATTCTGAAATAAGTTTTATTACTATTAAATATCTTCCGATGTAATACTTATTAATGTTTCTGCTCTACATATTTATTTATATTGCAAGTATTAAAAGAAAAAAAAAAGGGGGTCTTCTTTTTATGCTAGTATTTTTTTTAATCAAAAAAAAAATGTGTCTATTAAATTAAAAATACTGAAATAGATAAATGAGATTATTTAGTAGCGTCTCAACATTAATTTTAGTATATATAAAATTGGGGCGTTACAGTTTTTTTTTCTGGAATTATTATCGAATTGAGATGTGGTTGGATCTGTTGCATAATGTTGTTGCTGCCTTGTTTTTCAATTCATGTGCTATGGTTATGTAATAGGCGTGCTTGCTGTTCTGCATAATTGTCCTATGTCATTAGTAAAATGTGAATGGCTTCTAAGATTGTATTTGTTGATTAGCTAGTTTGTGTTTTGTATTGTGCTTGCTAGTTTGTGCTTGTTGATTAACTGAATTGTGTTCTAGATATCAAGATGTCGTCCTCAAGTCATGTTGAATCACCACCACAATGCAAATGTGGCAACGACAAAATGATAAGACATTGTGCTGGTGGTTATGCAACCTATCCTGGGAGACATTATTATAAGTGTCTGATTGACTCAAAGCATCCAAAACATTTCATTTGGTGTGATGAGTGCGATCCGTTTAACGTGTCTAAGACTAATACGCGAGAATCAATTGCAACGGGCTCGCACAACTCACCTGGTGCTATCCCATTCAATGCCTCGAATATTAAATATTGAATGCACCACAAGGCATAATATAAAAGTGTTGATTCCCCACCTACGGCTGAAATTCTAGATACACCAGGCACTAATGTTACTTTCAGCGCAAATTTCACCAGTCCGATCCTGTTATTTGTTTCAATTGTAACCATTGTATTGTTTCTTGCCATGTGTCTTGTATTGTTGGGAGTTTTATTGGCGAAACATGTTCTATGATCATAGATTATGGTATTGTAGTAAGGCTTGTTGTTTTCTTGGTCTACATGTAATGATATAATGTAATCGTACCGAAGGCTTGTATCATTCGAAATATTGACGATCATTTAGTTTATGGTCTTGTATATTGTGTTTTTTATGGGTCAAATATGTTATCTAGCCAGTTTCAGTATCGTGTAAATTTAAGTTGGTATATGCATCTTTTATTTTGTATGGTGCATGTATTCGAATTTATTATAATGTATGCATCTTGCCATCTTGGAGTGTGGAGATTTAGTATTTAAATTGCTAGAGCATTGATTCATTTTAGCACACCACTATAATAAATACATGATGCATTATGCTCCCGATTGTTTGACCCAAGATTTATAAAAATGGTTATGAAAATAGTACACCTAATAATACATCTATGTCTAATCGAAATTTAATGATGTAGTTGGTGGCTTAGGGTCATTCCATTTTCTTTGTATCCTACAACAAGATATACACTATAGCCCACCAGGTTAACTTTCATGGGTTCTTGTATTTATCTTAATGAGATGGTAAGTTGGTGGTTGGTAATTAATGGGATGGTAAAGACATGCAGGGGTCTACTCATCTATTAAACACAACCATGCAGGAGGCTATTAAATTAAATAAACACAGGCATGTATTTAAGTGAAATATTGGTCGTATACATGCAAATCCATGATAAATATTATTTAATTTTAACTGCATCCCCATCAACCTTCTAATTAATGACTGAACCTATTCACATCTCTATATATACACTGTAATACACCATTTACGTTCATAGCAACCCATATCACTTTGTTCTTTTTTTTTTTGTGGCAATCTCTCTTGTTGTCGAATGTCTTACCAGGCAATACACCAATGAAGAAGCGTTTCTTTACGAAGGCAAGTGGACGGAGAACACTTGCAACATTTTCATCAAGGTCTTGTTGGAGGAACATAAAGATGGTTTTTTGAAGGCAGATGACACCAATGAGATTGCTCTTTTGACCACTTTGGATTTCTAAATGACACTATAGGGTAGTCATTCAGTTGGGGTGACATGTTGGCACAATGCAACATGTTGAAAAAATGATTTTTGCAGTTCAAGGCACTCCTCAATGTCGATGGCGTGCAATGGGATCGTCGTATCAACCACGTGTATGCGGTGGCTCACTTATGGACGGAACTCCTCAAGATTAGCCACTGAACTTAGTTTATCTTAAGTTGCGTATGTCTGTTACTTACTTGTGATACTTTGTAACATAGGCTAATACCTTCACCAAGGCTTTCTACCACAAGGGCGATGCTATGCATGATAAGCTCGAGATTTTATTTGGTGGGGATCACGATGTGTCGAATGCAATCATCAACGTCAGTTCGGGACCAATTTGTACTGCTGGAAAAAATAATATCGAGTGTCCGATCACGATTTCAGATTCGGACGACGATGACGAGGTCAATTCACCTGCTGTCACGAGCCGTAAACCACCACGCAAGCTGCTATTTGATACACCCGATTTGCCAAACACTAACACAGTGCTAAGCCTATAGTCTAACAACGATAAACTTGTTGTTGTGGGAAGGACGCCGGTCTTAGTTCGTAACAAGTATCCTGTGAAAGGGTGTGTTCCATGGAAACCAATCTTTAAAAAGGAAGAGCTGGTTCGAGGCTCAAAAGAGTTTAGCTCTTGTGAGTCTTCTAGTCCACTCAAGTGGTTCCCGTCTCCATCCGAAAAAAAATAAGTCATTAATGGAAATGTCCTATATAATGATGCATACTATTTGTAATTTGGTATGTATTTTGGTTAGGACCATGTAAACATTGATTCCATGGGTATGGATGTAAAATAAATATGCTAGTGTTTTGTCTACTATATGCTCATGTTCGTTTGTGAGACAATCATACGAACATGTTGGCATTTGATGCTTATTATTATGATATATGTAATGAAAATTTTCTATTAACTACTGTGGTGATGTTTATGGGGTTAGTAAATGTTATTTTTTTTTTAGCACAAACTAGTTGCAAATATAAAAAATATTTGAGATGATAATTTAAAAATAACAATCTAGTGTGTGTATTTAGCATGCGTTGTTTTTTAGGACTAGATAATTCAGGTTTTATTCTTGAATTTACAATTGAGTTTTCTAGCAAAATGAAGTAAAACAGACATTAGTCCATTTTTTGCATTCCCAATCTAATAGCCAGAAAATAATGATCACAATAAAAAATCAACTACATGTGAAGATTGCACTCACATAAACAAAAAATAGACATTTTGCAATATACATTCCACAAAACAAAAAATAGACTAGTTGTCATCAGTTTGCAAAAATATCTAGATGCAAATTATAAGGCAAAATACATCAGACACCAACTAGGAAAAATAGGTTATGTATACAACTTGCAAAATGTTATAACTCCATCCACATCAAATTCCATTTTTCGATAGCACATCCATTACATATATGACTCTTGCATCGTCAGGGAGGCCCATCCATATCTTGAGGTTCTCGACCTTACTCCCGATGATCTTTGCAACCTTCACACGATCGCGGATAGTAAGACCCGCAATATTACCAAGCTCTCCAAACAACCCCTTTCTCGCATTACCAAGATCATGGTCATATCCAATTCGTTGAGCTATGGTATCCAAACGTTCACCGGTAGATCGATAGAAGTCACTGAGAATCTTAGCAGTGGATGGTTCATTTGAATCGTTTTTGCATTTACGTTTTTTTCTGATCATTCTCATAGGTGGAGCAGACTTGGTCGTGTACGCATGGTTGTTTTCCTCTTGCTCATATGTCTGATCAGACTTTCCATTGCAATTAGGCTCGACATCAACATAGTTTTCACCGTTGCAATCATTACTAGATCTCACCGGTTGCACGATCATTGCCAAAAATCTCAATCAAATCTGGATACAATGACCACTCCTTGTACCGCATACCCCGCATAGTTAGTTCTTTCTATTAAAATTGCAGAAAAATCAAAATGAATTATGCCACGTAAACCATTACATCCATATAGATATAATAACCAAATAAGAATTCAAAAAAATTAGCCACTGTGCCACGTAAATATATTCATCAATTAATGGTCATACCCACATCAACTAATGAATATCAACTAATGACTAGATACAGGTTTTTCAACTAATAAATCTCAATTCATCAATTCTGTTTGGGAATTATTTTATGATTTCCATACGAATTAAAATAAATACCCTGCACTCACAATTGATATATGATACATTGACTCCAGAACTTGATGTGGCATTACCTTAAGAACTTCAATCCACTGATCGTCAGTGACATTGAGCTGCTTGTAGTACAGTTAAAACCAACTCCCGTTACTTGGTGTGCTGTCACAATGGATACGTAATGTTTCTTCCACACAGTCATCTTTGATGTAATATTTGGTGATGCAACAAGATTTGTACCAGGAAACTCATTCTTTATCGCATCTTCTAGTTTCACGAGATAACCTGTTCGAAACCCGTTATCGCTTTTCCATCCATGAGACACCAAATCCTTCAGTGCTTGAATGAGCACTTTCTTCTCCCTGGTTGTCCACACTTGCTGAGAGCTTGGAGTTGATTTCTTAGTAGTACACCTCCCACGATCTGTTTCAGGTGCAACATCGTCCATATTGAAACTAGATCAGATCATGTACAGTAGAATTGTATCAGTTTGCATGTCGACCATACATTGAATTAAAGTTTACTGTAGACTACATATAGCCACACAACCCCAACACTCAAGTACAAGTACGCATGAAAATAAATGATCAACAATAGAGTGTCAAGTTCAATAGTCTATTATAAAACCTCCAACCGCATTCAATCATACATAAAATTTTCTACAAATACATAACAAAAGCATTCGAAATAGTCACACTCCTCTCAAAGATATCGTCAAGACATGCCCAAACATAATAAACATCCTAATCACAAAACAGTAGACTAGTTGCCATTATTCCAATCCTGGAAAATTTGTTGTGCAAGCACATCCCGCCCGGTCGTCCATTCGGTTGTTGCTTCAACAGTTGAGATAAACTCAAGATCATTTGGGTGGACCTCCTCTTCTAGGCTTGATCGGTCGTAGTCATATTCCACCGGATCAGCAGACATCTCGAAACGAATAAAGTTATGCAAAGGAAACACGCCATAATAAGCCAAACTTGGTCTCGATGGGATAGAACGATACGCTACGTAAAATACCCCATCGCATTTTCATGATACCGAACGCTATTTTGATAACATTAGGAGCACGTGTATGTCGTATGTTGAAGTGTTCTTTGAATGTAGATGGCCTTCAGTTTTGTGGACTCCATTCACTTAAGTGGTATCGTACACCTCTGTACGGTGAGAGGAAGCCCGGGCTATTAGCATAGCCATTGTCATATTGATTATAGTTACCTATGAAAAACTTTTAATTAGTTACGAAAGGGCGAGATAAAAAAATATTATAGTCCATGTACGTTTCTGACGATCACGAGTAAGACTTTGTCATGAATACATATTAAGGGAATGCATCTACAAGTTGCACATGAGAAAAACTAAGATGCTGCTAGGAAATAACTTTTATGTGGCTATAATCTGCAAATGTACAGGCTGCCCTTCCATGGGATGTATGTTCCTGATGCAAGTAAACATTCTACAAACTACTACATACTGTAATGCTTATGCACGTTACTAAAACAGATTACATATTCGAGTAACCAGAGAGTATAACAATATATACCTGTAGGGACTTTAAGGCCATGCTCCCTATTCATTGCATCCTTTAAAACTCTCGCATCAGAGGCTGACCCCTCCCAACCGGGGAGAACATATACAAATCTAAGCAATCGGTCACATACAACAAGAACATTTGTCGAAATATGTCCCTTTCTAGTTCTGTATATCCCCTTATCAGCCACTAGAATATTCACATTAATATACGTACCATCTAATGCTCCAAGGCATCCCTACGAATAATATGAAGCAAGTTATACATGAAGTACAAGTTATTAATGAAAAATATTGCAATATAAAGAATCTCTGTGTATTTATATTTTAGTACCTTGAACTACTTCCATCTATGATCGGTACAGTCGTCGGGGACAGGCTTAGGTTTCACTAAGAATATTGAATGTAGCTGTATCACGACTTTCAATATTACATGCACATAGTGAGACACGGTTTGGCCCGAACGCAAATATCCAAATTTAACAATGTTGTTCTTTGTATGGTATGAAAGTACGCTAAGGAACATAGCTACTTGTTCTTCGACATACACGAATTTCCCATCGCACAACCCCCCCAAAGTTCGTAAAAGAATACACAGACGACTGAAAGTGTTTCGATCCATTCGAAGATTGTCAACACAAGAAGTGTTAAACCCACGAAACAACCGATCTCTGTGGCAAATTTGTTCAGACATCCTCTCTATCATACTATATTTAATGCTCCGTTTACATTTTATAATGTTCTCATTATTAATGTTATCAAGTAGGATGATAACAACTATCACTTCGTGAATTATCTCCTCTAGCAAAAGATATACGATTTCATTGTTCTTACGTATCGTACTCATCTCGTCTGCCTATACATTTGACAATTTGAAAATTAATAACTAGAGATATGAAAAATACCCCAAAAATTAAAAAAATAAATCAGTCACAGCAGTTTCAACAACAGCAACACAGTACAAACAACATCAACACAATATAAATGAACAGTTTGAACAATTTTATCTCCTCCTACAGTGTTATTTTCATCCATGTTTTCCAAGAATTTTCGAGAATAGTGCAGCTGAGACTTATTATGTATAAGGGGTAGATGCATTGTATATACTATTGTACCAACTAACATTCAAAGACGATAAATTATTGTACCGACAACCACCGATGAGAGCAGATGAATCTAAAAAAAATTGCAAAAAATAAAAAAAAAAGCAAAATCATCGAACAGAAACCCATTAACAACAACAGAGAACAGATGCAAGTAGAATAAAAAAATCACGATTGGTATCAGGGAATTTCACAAAACTCACCGTCGATTTATTCTTATACACACTGTTCGTCGAAGACCCAACAATAATTGTGTGTGGACGGCAACCTAGGGTAAGTGAATTCTTTTCCCACCAAAAGAAGATTTCTCAATGTGTTTTTATTTTACCGCTGAATATTGACCAGTGCTGAAAGGTAAACATGACTTTTCTATTACTCAAAATCAGAAACTGTGCAAGTGAGATATAAAATCAGACCAATTCGGTCCGATTAGTAAGTAAAAGTGGAACAGTATAATGTAGCGGGCCTTGGTTTTGTCATGGGCCCATCAGATTGCATATCAAAGCATATATTGGGCCGTTAACTAGCATATCTTGATTCTAAAATATTATTTTTATTAAAATTATTTTTTTAACAAAATTGCATCAAACAAGCCTTTAAATTGTTCATTTTTCTTTCTTTTTTAACAAATTTACAGTGAATTATGTTTTTAGCTGTTCATAAAAAATGTACAAATTGTGTAAATTTTGATCTTTAAAAAAAAAAAAACTCATTTTTTATCTATCAGGTGGACAAATTACTATAGAGCAGAATTTTGGGACCTTTCACTAAATATAAAACAGTATTAATATCTATGATAAAAATAATTACTTTATATAATAAAACGTATTAGTGCCTATGTTAAAACATATTAGTCGAATGTATTAGTGTTTTCTGTGGATTTTAAAAAGGGTCCATTACTATTAGGTACAATATTAGAAACCTAATTACTATTAGGTACAATACTTTTTCAAATTACTAGGAGATACAACATTTTAACTACTTTTTCCAATTTTACCCTTCCTTCTCAATTGTGCAGAAACTGTCTACTTTTCAATTGTGCAGAAACTTCTCAATTGTGATGTCACACATTTTTGCCTACACATTTCTACACATTACATTATCCATATTTCTGGTTTCAATATTAACTTTTATCCCCATTTTTTTTCATTTCTTCCATTTTAAAATTTTGTTTCTGTACCCATTTTTTTTTCGCTACATTTTGATTCAAAATTCAAAATAACACGAAATTCATCACACAACAACAAAACAGTTCCAGAATTATTCCCACAAAAGAAATTCTGCACATGTGCAACTTTATTGCACATGTGCAGAAAAAAAGTTAAAAAAAAACTAAATCAAAAATCAAACCACCGTTTCACAACAGCAAAAATAAAAAATCAAAGCCCATAAAAAATTAAAAAAAAACTACATCAAACAAAGCACCAGTCATCAGATTCTTGTTCCACATTCTTAAGCGTCTTCTTCTTGCCTTTCTTTGTCATCACCAAATGTTATACATACGACCAACCTTTCAACTTTGCGGTGCTCTGTTTTCTATACCTCCGAGTTACAGCAAAATCCCTGAAATTGTAGAATGAAGAAAACGATAAGAGCGATTAGCAGAAACAATATCAACATCAATAAATGCCCGAATGACTAAAAACATAAAATTCACAGCCGTCGCCATCATTGCCTTCGTCGTCGCTCACCACCAACAACACAATGATCGCGCCTCCAACCGTCGTGCAACTCTCGTCGGCAGCAGATTCACCCGTCCCAGCTATCGCCGATATACACTCGTTGCCGTTGCAACACCACAATCACCGTCGCACAGCGCAGTCCTTACTTCTCACACGCCATCGCCGCCACTCGAAACCATCAAATCTTCTAACACCAGGATACCGGTTCGGCCATCGTCGTTAGTGTTTCTTGTTCTTCACAAATTTGCAGGATCGGTACTCTTCTTAACATAGTACCTTAGAGTCATAAATCCTTTTAAAAAAGGCTTAATTACATTAATCCCACCAAACTATCACTATATTTGCACCTAAACTACCAAACTTTTTTTTTCCACCGTTACGTACAAACTATAAAATTTTGGCGACAAAACCACCAAATTATTATAAAAATTGCAAAAAAACTACCAAACTATATTTTTTTTACATATGAATCACAATAAAAATAATAAAATTGGCTGATCTTATCAAATTTATTCATTTCTCACCAGCATAGTCCTTCTCATAAATAAATTTAAAAAATAGATTACAAAACTAATTGCAAAGCCATCCTTAGTTAAAATAGCTCCAAGCAAAATATTTAAAGATTATTTATTTTTTCTTTTTATATTAGAATCATTATCAATACAACAATCTGAAATTAAAACAAGAAGTAACCATTAAATCTAATTATCTTTCAATCCAATACATCTAAACACATTACTTAAAATTAATCCAGTAAATACCAGCTACGTGCTAAGATCCTCTACGAATTCAAAATGTGTCCAAAATATTTACATAACATTGATGAATGTTAAGTTGATGCGTGAGTGCCGTACGGCAGTGCATAGCGGCGTAACGTCGCGAGAAGATAACAATAAAAATGATGAATGTAACGTTGTGAGAAGGCAACAATAGAAATGATGAATGTATTTTTCATGTATAGAAAACTGTGAAAAAAGATTTTGGAGAGATGATGATCAAATTTACGTGTGTGAGAGAGTATAATAATTGATTTGTTTTGATCAAATAAAAAAGAAAATTGGATTTACTTTAAAAATAAAATAAAATTTATTTGACATAAATGCCCAATAGTCGGAAAAAAGTTGCCAAAAAATAAGTTTAGTGATTTATGTGCCAAAATAAATTCGATTGCACATGTGCAGATGAAAAGTTAAGAAAAACTAAATTAAAAATCAAACCACCGTTTCACAGCAGCAAAAATAAAAAATCAAAGCCCATAAAAAAAAACTACATCAAACAAAGAACCAGTCATCAGATTCTTGTTCCACAATCTTTAGCGTCTTCTTCTTGCCTTTCTTTGTCATCACCAAATATTTTACTTACGACCAATCTTTCAACTTTGCAGCCGCAGCCCTCACTTCTCACACACCATCGCCGCCACTCGAAACCATCAAATTTTCTAACACCAGGATACCGGCTCGGCCATCGTCGTTAGTATTTCTTGTTCTTCACAAGTTTGCAGGATGGGTACCCTTCTTCGTTGGTAGATCTGCTATAGAGATGGGGAGATTTTTAGAGAGAGGGTATAAAATATCAGCGTATGGGGAAGGGAAATGAGAGAGAGAAAGAAGTAAGGCGGTGAGAGAGAGAAAGAGAGTCAAGTCAGAGAGAGAGAGTCTGCAAATCCAAAAAGGTAATTTGTGAGGGTAAAATAGGGATTTTAAAAGTAGGATTGTATTTGATAGTGTTTTATTATTTTTGATACTCCCTCCATTTTTTATACTTGTCGTTTTAGCTTTCTTAATTAATTTTGAAATACATGTCGTTTTATATATTTTGTCCATTTTTTCTCATTTATACCCCTATTAATCATTACTAATATTTGATGAGTGAGATTTGAAGCATTAATTAGTCGCTACATGTCTACAAAATAATAAAGCCAAGTCAATTATGTGTATTACTTTTTTCAATTCCAAGACAATCTCTCAGATGAAGCCTCTTCTTCTTCCCCATGTTTTTTCTTCATTTGTTCTCTTTTTATATGTGTTCTATATCAATCACTTGCAGATGGGTAATCACTTTTTTGGAGTACAAATTTAACAGATTAAGACTTGTGCATTTTCCTTTCTAATTGACGAAAAGGTTAGTTTTTTCTCGATTCTAAGATTTTATTTTCGCAATTTGAATCCCTAAATTGATTGATATTTTGTTGTGTCATTTACGGGGTTTCTTTAGCAGCGGTTTATTTGTTGATAATTTATCGGATTTATTTTGATCGATTAATGAATTGGAGTTTATCGGATTTATCAAAATTGTGGAATTTAAACCCTTTCATTTTTATGTTGATCGGTTATGTAGTTCCCTATTTCAACGAGAGAATTAGTTGTATTTTTTACAATCACATTGTGGGCAAAGCCCACAATAACTTTACTGATCCATAATGGCATAAAAAATACTCCTACATGAATTTGTTAAACATGAATTTGGGTAGAAAAGAATGAGGGCGTGTGCTTAATGCTGTTGGACTGGTTCTTTGGATTGGTCTCACATGGATAATTAATGAGCCATGAATTAGTTAATCTCACATGGATAATTAATGAGTCATGAATTAGTTAATCCCAGTTTCATAATTATCTTTCTATAGTTAATCGCAATTTTTAAAGTGCCCTCTTTTTTTTTTTGATGTTCATGTACTGTGATTGATCAATTTTTAAATTTATGTATTGTTGCAAGGGTGACTTGTGTTCTGAATATGAATGCAAATGAGAATAGTGGATCAAATTCAGATATGCAGTCTCATCAAATGGTTGTCGATGAGGAGGCAATAACATCCTTCGAAAAGGCTCTTAAGGAGGCAAAAGAATTGATTGAGAAGACTTATTCTCTCGTCGATGAGGAGGCAATAACATCCTTCGAAAAAGCTCTTAAGGAAGCAAAAGAATTGATTGAGAAGACTTATTCTCTCGTTTTGGAAATTAATGATGTTCTCAAGTTATCGAATCACTACGTGTCTGATTCGGATATTGAAGACGACGTTCCTAAGTCTTCTGCATCTTCCATTCGTCGTTCAGCAATTAAGGTTGAAGATAAGTAGAGCATCGGTGGTGAATCTGCAATTAAAGTTGAAGAGAAGCCGAGCACTGGTGGTGAAGATGCAATTAATGTTGAAGAGAAGCCAATCGTCATGGTGAATATACAGAAGACTCTACAACCAATATGCTTAGGATTTTGCTTCCGGTGTATTTTAAGATAAAATAGATGGACTTTGATTATTTTTGAAAATTTGGTTGGGTGAAAGAACTTTAATTTTAATTTTATTTTATCCAGACTCCTTTATTTTCATATTGTCAAATTTCTTTGTTAATTTTGAATGTTGTTACTAGGCATGCCAATGTGGTCATTTAATTTGGAAGTGGAATTAGACAATCAAAATATTATATGCATTGTTGTGCTTATATTTTGATCTTCACAATGAAACATGATTGAAAATATCAATAAAATAAAAAAGACAATCCAGTTTCCACTAGAATGTAATTCAAAATAGAATGACTTCCAAGAATCATTGCAGTGCATTGTGAAAAAACTTAATTGTAATTTGTAAGTAGAAAGTTTGGTTCTTCATCACAATCACTCATGCTTCTTCCTGTGTAGTTCCACTAGAACCTGTCCCTACAAAAATATGATGTCATTAATAATTTAATAGAGACAAATGAGAAATGTAAATGTTTAAAATTAACTTACCCATTCGGGTGGCTAACAAGTCTTTAGTCGCTTGCAATAATGCTGGCTCACATAAAATTTGCGTAGGAAGTCGATCTAGTATTTGAAGTCGATTCTTATTTATGTGTGGGATTTTATAACGATTCCCTCCTTCCAGTTTCATGGTCTCTTTCATGCAAAAATGCAATGTCAACCACACATAGTTGAATTTGATAGGTGAATAATCATTATACGCATTCTCTACTGCATTGACAAGTTCAGGGATGGTCCTTGCACGCATTTTTTGTTGCAACGACTGGATAGCCCTAAAAAATCCAAGATCAAGTATATTAAGATCAGGAGAATTTGGGGGTTGGCAAGTTAAACGAATATCAAACCCGTTTTGAGATGCTGCAGCTAGAAAATCGAGGTCAGAAGGAGGAACATGTGTTCTGGCATTGTCCTGTTGGATGAAAATAGTTTCCCCGCAATCTAATCTTGGCCACTTCTCATGTATTGCTGGAATAACTTTTTTAATTAGAAATAACTTTATCGTCTTTCTTTTAACAAAAGTAATAGCTTTCATCTCCATGGTGTCGGCTTGTCTATTTCTACTACTTTTCTGGGCCGCTTGTTTGGTGACAAATGGCCAACAACCAATTTTACCTGAAAATACAACCATTCCTTCATCATCAAACATAGGACTGACCGTGGCTGCTAAAAACATGACCTTTGCAATAAAATTTTTACTTTGGCATGAACGATCAGGATCATCTTCATTAGCGACTAAGTACAGTAAAACCTCTATAAATTAATAATATTGGGACCGGAGGATTTTATTAATTTATAGAGATATTATTATATCGATAAATTAATAATTTATTAATTTAAAGAGGTTTTAACTTATATGCACAGTTGACCTTCAAAGTTCCAAAGGATGATTCAATAGCTTTGCAACCGGTCACTCTAAAAGAAGCATTGCAAGCATCAACAACTCTTCATAACTTTTTGTTGTAGTACGAGAAGACAACGCCACAACTATTGGGTGCAGTAAGGAGATTTAAAGATAAGATCAGCATAGATTTGAAGTTCAAGAAAAAACAAGTTACACTAGATTCTTATTTTACTAAGTTGTCTTAAGTAGGGATGGACGAAATACCGAAAATATCGGTATACCGACGTTACCGTGCCGAAAAATACCGAATTTGCGGTATATCAAATATTTCGGTACCGTATGGTTACCGTACCGAAATTTTTGGTACGGTATCGGTATATAATTTTCTAAATTTTCGGTATACGGTATATACCGAAATACTGAAAATATTTTGGTATTTCGGTACTACGGTATACATCGGTATATACCATACCGTTTAAATAATTAAATAATTAATTTATAATTTAAATAATATATTAAATTATTTACAAATTATAAATATTTTAAAAAATGAAAACCCTAGATGTCATTTCTCATCTAACGCTGCTTTCTCTTCCATGCCGCTCTCCCTCAGTCCCTCTCCCTCCCACGCCGCCCAACCGCCGCCGCCCAGTCCGGCCACACCTCTTTCCGTTGCTCAGTCCTTTCACGCAACCACGAAGGTTAGCATCGCCCTGCTCTCAAAAATATTTAATTACGTACGGTTATAAAATACAATGAGTACTCTCATAGTCTCATTAATAATACGAGGCAGACAAAAAGGTTAGTGATCACTTCTTGCAATTTACGGGGCTGCTGGATGGGAAAAAAGGAAAACTTTTTGGTGGTCAGTTATTTTTCCTGAGATGCTCTGTAATTGGGTCAAGGATTTATTGTAAAATGGCAACCAACTTAGCTTTTGTTGAATGGGTCAAGGACCCCATAGGATTCAAATCTTTATGTATATTCAATTAATACGTGGCAATTATAGTAGAATTTCTCTTATACAAATAATGTTTGGATTACGGAGGTGCAATTGTGCAAATCTGTTGGCGACATAAACTCAAGCATTGTGGTATCTTGTATTAGGTATTTTAGATTGTATTATCTTGCATTTTTGGATTTTATTATCTTGGATTGTGGTATCTTTGAGATATATTTAGGTAAAATGATGGTAAATGTAATTTGTAAAAATATAATTTTTTTTATTAATTGTTCGGTATGGACGGTATAATCGGTATGATTCGGTATATCGGTATCGATATGATTCGGTATGTCGGTATGATTCGGTATATACCGAATTCTCGGTACGGTATAATATACCGAAATAACGGTACTGTATGCGGTATGAAATAATTGAATACCGAAATTTCGGTATACCGAAAGTTCGGTACGGTATCGGTATAATTTTTATACATATCAAAATTTTCGGTACGGAATGCGGTATCTTCGTTATTTTCGGTATACCGTACCGATCCATCCCTAGTCTTAAGAATATTCAAGTACATCATATATATATGGATTATTTTTAATAATTATTAATTTATAGTTTCGTCGGGACCAATATATATACACTGGAATCTCAAAAAAATTATTATCTTATAATTTTATTGATTGGGTCCCAAATTTGTACTGGTCCCAACTTGGGACCGAACAAATTATTAGTTTTAGCGAGGTTATTAATTTATCAAGTATTAATTTAACGAGGTTTTACTGTAATATGTTTGGTCCTTCTTTGTCAAGTAAAACCATTTCTCGTCAATATGCACATAATTATAAATTTTCTTGAACTTTGGGTCATTCAACATTGTGCTCTCATCAATCATCGACAAGCAAAATTCAATTCGAGATGTTTTATTTTCCTCTTTCAAATGTGGTTTGATGGCACTTGAGTGACGACGGAGGACACCTTGCTTAAATAGGCTATACATTTTAGAGCAGCTAACTCTAAAACATTTGAAAGAGATGCTAGTGTTGTTCTTTGACGCAACTCTAGTTGTTGCACCAGACTTAAGTCGATTTTGATTCGTTTACGATCACAATTTCGTGTCTTTCTTGATGAAACATCCACATCCATGCCCCGAGGAGTTCTCTTGTGAATACTTCAAATTCTTTGAATTGTTCGTAAACTTAACACATTGAATATATCTCTCACCTCTTTTGTTGTGTTCTTTTTTAATTTACCGTCAACACTCTTCTCCAATAAAGCACGGTAAATTGCCCATCTTTTGGCATTACTAAGTGCCCTTTTTCTTCTTCTTCTTCCTCGAACATTACCTACTGACATTATATTTAGTTTGTGATGTGTTGTAGTGTTTGTGATGATGGATTTTTTTTTATTATTATTTGTCAATATTTACAAAATAACACATAAAAAATGGCTTAAGACACAAATCAAAAAAATTTCACTACATAAAAAAATTAATTATATTCATTTTTTGCATACAATATTATTGGGAAAAAAATATATTTTTAGCTGAAAAAACAAGCATATTTTTAGCATCCTCATGTTATTCCAATAACTCCATAACACAACAAAAATAAAGTATATTCAAGAGAGAAAATCGAGTAGCATTGTTTCAAGCAGTAACAAAGCATAAAAAATGAAAAAGAGAATGAAAGCATCATTTTCAGTCCATGCACATTTTTTATATGCTTGTAAATAACAAACCATAAAAGAAGAAGAAAAATGGAAGGTGTCCGTCCAAAAAATGTGAGAAACATTAAAATAAATGAAAATGAATAAAACCATACTTTCTAGCATATAAACATCACAATTTTCTTATAACCTTGGAGATATATTTAAAAGCATAAAAATTGAATAACATCAGAATAATTACAAGCATATAAAAAATGGGCTAAACAAAACCAAAAAAAAAAAAAAAAAAAAAAAGGTTAACATTATACTATTCCATCTACAAACTTGCGAACATAGTAGTACCTTGTTGGCCATCATCGTCTCCCCTTGTTTGCCGGCCATCATTGTTATCTTCACTTTGTTGATCAATCTCCTCGTCCGATGAATCTGAATCTGACCACATTCCATCTTCATCTTCATATAATTGATTTAAGGCCAACTCTAAAACAGAGTTTTGAATCTCATTATTGTCATTATTAAGTGAGATTATTATATTTTTTTATGAAGAAAAAGACGACATAAGAATTGAAATTTCTCCTTCATAGTATAACTCATGATTGATGGGAGGTAGATTTAAATCTATATTCATGTTGGGGATGTGAAGAATTGATAGATTGAATAGCCATATTTATAGATTACAATTGGCGCAAGTTTTTCAAATTTTTGAAATTATAATTTTTATCTGGAAAAAAAAAAAGCCATTGCTTCCAGTGTAGAATTATGGCGCCATGTTTATGAAATTTTGGCTCCAATACCGTGAATTACTGAGTAAATTTGGAGAGGATCCGAAAGGAAGGCGGTTTGCATGCTCCACTTTTTCTTTCTTTGGAAGACGTGGGAGTTTTTTTCTCAACTACTAATAATTATGTTCAATATCATTAATTAAGGGTAAATTTGGCAAAAATTAATTTTCTTAATCTGCGTATTAGGTGCTAAAACGACAAGTATAAAAAAATGGAGGGAGTAGTACATGAGAGTAATAAAACTCTTAACATAGTACCTTAGAGTCATTAATCCTTTTAAAAAAATGCTTAATTACATTAATCCCACCAAGCTATCACTTTTTTTGCACCTAAACTACCAAACTTTTTTTTTTTCCACCGCTACGTACAAACTATAAAATTTTGGCACATAAACCACCAAATTATTATAAAAATTGCGACAAAACCACCAAACTATATTTTTTTACACAAAAATCACAATAAAAATAACGAAATTTGTTGATCCTATCAAATTTATTCATTTCCCACCAGTATATAGTCCTTCTCATAAATAAATTTAAAAAATAGATTGCAAAACAAACTGCAAAGGCATCCTTAATTAAAATAGCTCCAAGCAAAATATTTAAAGATTATGTATTTTTTCTTTTTATATTAGAATCATTATCAATACAACAATCTGAAATTAAAACAAGAAGTAACCATTAAATCTAATTATTTTTCAATCCAATACATCTAAACACATTACTTAAAATTAATCCAGTAAAAACAAGCTACGTGCTAAGATCCTCTACGAATTCAAAATGTGTCCAAAATATTTGCATAACATTGATGAATGTTAAGTTGATGTGTGAGCGCCGTACGACAATGCATAGCGGTGTAACGTCGCGAGAAGGCAACAATGAAAATGATGAATATAACGTCGTGAGAAGGCAACAATGGAAATGATGAATATTTTTTTCATGTATAGTCAATTGGGAAAAAAGATTCTGGAGAGATGATGATCAAATTTACGTGTGTGAGTATAATTATTGATTTGTTTTGATCAAATAAAAAGGAAATTGGATTTACTTTAAAAATAAAAAAATTGTTTGACATAAATGCCCATTAGTTGGAAAAAAGTTGCCATAAAATAAGTTTAGTGATTTTTGTGCCAAAATAAATTGGATTGCACATGTGCAGATGAAAAGTTAAGAAAAACTAAATAAAAAATCAAACCACCGTTTTACAGCAGCAAAAATAAAAAATCAAAGCCCATCAAAATTTTTTTAAAAAAAAAAACACTACATCAAACAAAGCACCAGTCATCAGATTCTTGTTCTACATTCTTTAGCGTCTTCTTTTTTACCTTTCTTTGTCATCACCAAATGTTATACTTACGACCAACCTTTCAACTTTACGGTGCTCTGAATTCTATACTTCCGAGTTACAGCAAAATCCCTGAAATTATAGAAGGAAGAAAACGAGAAGAGCGATTAGCAGAAACAATATCAACATCAATCAATGGCCGAATGACTAAAAACAACCATAAAATTAACAGTCGTCGCCATCATCGCCATCGCCGTCGTTCGCATCCGACAACACAATGGTCGCGCCTCCAACCATCGTGCAGCTCTCATCGGCAGCAGATTCACCCCTCCCAGCCATCGCCGACATACGTTTGTTGTCGTCGCAACACCACAATCACCGTCGCACAGCCCCCTTGCACAGATCTTCCCGAACCGTCGCGCAGCCGCAACCCTCACTTCTCACACACCATCGCCGCCACTCGAAACCATCAAATCTTCTAACACTAGGATACCGGCTCAGCCATCGTCATTAGTATTTCTTGTTCTTCACAAATTTGCAGGATCGGTACCCTTCATCGTCGGTAGATCTAGAGAGAGGGGGGGATTTTTAGAGAGAGGGTAAAATATCAGCATATGGGGAAGGTAAATGAGAGAGAAAGAAGTAAGGCGGTGAGAGAGAGAGAGAAAGTCAAGCAGTGAGAGAGAGAGAGAGAGAGAGAGAGAGAGAGAGAGAGTCAGCAAATCCAAAAAGGTAATTTGTGAGGGTAAAATAGGAATTTTAAAAGTAGAATTGTATTTGATAGTGTTTTATTATTTTTGATAGTACATGAAAATAATAAAACTCTTAACATAGTACCTTAAAGTCATAAATCCTTTAAAAAAAGGCTTACTTACATTAATCCCACTAAGCTATCACTATTTTTGCACCTAAACTACCAAACATTTTTTTTCCCACCGTTACCTAACAAACTATAAAATTTTGCCACATAAACAACAAAATTATTATAAAAATTGTGACAAAACCACCAAACTATATTTTTTTACACATAAATAACAATAAAAATAACAAAATTGGTTGATCTTATCAAATTTATTCATTTCCCACCAGCATAGTCCTTCTCATAAATAAATTTAAAAAATTGATTACAAAACTAACTGCAAAGGCATCCTTAATTAAAATAGCTCCAAGCAAAATATTTAAAGCTTATGTATTTTTTTCTTTTTATATTAGAATCATTATCAATACAACAATTTGAAATTAAAATAAGAAGTAACCATTAAATCTAATTATTTTTCAATTCAATACATCTAAACACATTACTTAAAATTAATCCAGTAAAAACAAGCTACGTGCTAAGATCCTCTACAAATTTAAAATGTGTCCAAAATATTTGCATAACATTGATGAATGTTAAGTTGATGCGTGAGCGCCATACGGCAGTGCATAGCGGCGTAACGTCGCGAGAAGACAACAATGAAAATGATGAATGTAACATCATGAGAAGGCAACAATGGAAATGATGAATGTATTTTTTATGTATAGTCAACTGGGAAAAAAGATTTTGAGAGATGATGATGATCAAATTTACGTGTGTGAGAGAGTATAATAATTGATTTGTATTGATCAAATAAAAAAGGAAACTGGATTTACTTTAAAAATAAAATAAAATTTGTTTGACATAAATGCCCATTAGTCGGAAAAAAGTTGTCAAAAATAAGTTTAATGATTTATGTGCCAAAATAAATTGGATTGCACATGTGCAGATGAAAAGTTAAGAAAAACTAAATCAAAAATTAAACCACCGTTACACAGCAGCAAAAAGGAAAAAATTAAAGCCCATCAAAAATTAAAAAAAAAAAAAAAAACTACATCAAACAAAGCACCAGTCATCAGATTCTTGTTCCACATTCTTTAGCGTCTTCTTCTTGTCTTTCTTTATCATCACCAAATGTTATACTTACGACCAACCTTTCAACTTTGTGGTGCTCTGTTTTCTGTACTTCCGAGTTACAACAAAATCTCTAAAATTGTAGAAAAAAGAAAACGAGAAGAGCGATTAGCAGAAATAATATCAACATCAATTATTGGCCGAATGACTAAAAATAACCATAAAATTCACAGCCGCCGCCATCATCGCCTTCGCCGTCGTTCGTATCCGACAACACAATGGTCACGCCTCCAACCGTCGCGCAACTCTCGTCGGCAGCAGATTCACCCATCCCAGCCATCGCCGACATATGCTCGTTGCCGTCGCAACACCATAATCACCGTCGCACAGCACCCTTACACAGATCTGCCCAGAACCATCGCGCAGCCGCAGCCCTCACTTCTCACACACCATCGCGCCACTCGAAACCATCAAATCTTCTAAACCAAGATACCGGCTCGGCCATCTTCATTAGTGTTTCTTGTTCTTCACAGTTTGCAGGATCAGTACCCTTCTTCATCGGTAGATCTGCTAGAGAGAGGGTGTAAAATATCAGCGTATGGGGAAGGGAAATGAGAGAGAGAAAGAAGTAAGGCAATGAGAGAGAGAAAGAGAGTCAAGTCAGAGAGAGAGAGAGTCAGCAAATCCAAAAAGGTAATTTGTGAGGGTAAAATAGAGATTTTAAAAGTAGGATTGTATCTGAAGTGTTTTATTATTTTTGATAGTACATGTGAGTAATAAAACTTTTAACATAGTACCTTAGAGTCATAAATCCTTTTAAAAAAGGATTAATTACATTAATCCCACCTGTTTTATCACTATTTTTGCACCTAAACTACCAATCTTTTTTTTTTCAACCGTTACGTACAAACTATAAAATTTTGGCACATAAACCACCAAATTATTATAAAAATTGCGAAATAAACAAATTATTCATAAACCACAAACTAATTTTTTTACACCAAACTATATTTTACACATAAATCACAATAAAAATAACAAAATTGGTTGATCTTATCAAATTTATTCATTTCCCACCAGCATAGTCCTTCTCATAAATAAATTTAAAAAATAGATAAAAAAAACTAACTACAAAGGCATATTTAATTAAAATAGCTCCAAGCAAAATATTTAAAGCTTATGTATTTTTTTCTTTTTATATTAGAATCATTATCAATACAACAATCTGAAATTAAAACAAGAAGTAACCATTAAATCTAATTATTTTTCAATCCAATACATCTAAACACATTACTTAAAATTAATCCAGTAAAAACAAGCTACGTGCTAAGATCCTCTACGAATTCAAAATGTGTCCAAAATATTTGCATAACATTGATGAATGTTAAGTTGATGCGTGAGCGCCATACGGCAGTGCATAGCGGCGTAACGTCACGAGAAGGCAACAATGAAAATGATGAATGTAACGTCGTGAGAAGGCAACAATGGAAATGATGAATGTTTTTTTCATGTATAGTCAATTGGGAAAAAAGATTCTGGAGAGATGATGATCAAATTTACATGTGTGAGAGTATAATTATTGATTTGTTTTGATCAAATAAAAAAGGAAATTGGATTTACTTTAAAAATAAAATAAAATTTGTTTAACATAAATGCCCATTAGTCGGAAAAAAGTTGTCAAAAAATAAGTTTAGCAATTTATGTGCCAAAATTTTATAATTTTTATGTAACTGTGCAAAAAAAAAAAAATATATATATATATATATATATATATATATATATATATATATATATATATTGGTGGTTTAAGTGCAAAAATGGTGATAACTTGGTGGGGTTAATGCAATTAGAACTTAAAAAAAAGTATTAACTTCTCGAGGAGACGCAATGTTTTTCAAAATATCATAAAATTCTACGAGGAAAGTACATCACATTTTACCTCAAAATATATCATTTTTAGTCTATGCCAATAAAAATAATTTATTTTCTTTTTTGAAATATCATTCTCATACATTTTTTTCATGCAATTTGCACTAAATATCACTCACATAATACACTAAATTATTTTTAAGTCTTATTTTTTTATCTCTCAATCACATCACTTGTATACTACTTCTTCCGTCCCATGATTTCTTTTATAAGGAGGAGGACACACTTATTAAGAAAATTCAAATTAGTGTAGGATAGAGAATAAAGTGTGAGTATTTGGGTGGTTGAATGAGATAAATAGTATAAAATAGAATAAAATAAAAATAACATTTTTAAAATTTAAATAGTACAGTAAAGGTATAGTTTATAGAGAGTATTCTATTTTAAGGGTGTGAAAATAATTATAGGATAAAAAAGGAAAGTGTAAAAATAATTGCGAAACGGAACGAGTATTATTCTATTACACTTTTTAAAATGTATGTCAAAAGCAAGTAATAAGTTTTTATTGGGACGGAAGGAGTATTATTTTTCTCCCGAGCCCGGAATACGTTGTGAGTTGGAAATAACACAGCCTATTTTCAGATTTTGGCATCCAACCACTTAACTAAACTATATAAGCAGAATCAAGTCAATCAACTAGGTAAGTATTTACTCTTCATCGTACCAGGCCAAAATACATCAACAGCCCACATGTTTCCTGTCCAAGGAAAACAACACTATACATAAATCTATACCACGGGAAAAAGAGAGAGAGAGAGAGAGAGAGAGAGCCACTATGAATATGTAGCACCCAAAATATAGGGTGAAACAGTTTCATAGTATTAAATTAATACCATAACATTACACTTATAAGTATAAACTAATATCATAATATAAAATGTATGGTATCAGTTGAAAGAATGTAATGGTATCAATTTCATAGTATGAACAAATTTCATGGAAAAGTAACTCGAGGGGGGGCGTTAATGACAAAATAAAGCCATTATGACACCCAGAATCTCAGAAAAGAGCATGATATGTGATTTGTATCAAAAAGCACACGAAGAATGATCTAAATCTTCATTTGAAGATTCAATGAGAGTGGGATTTATATTTTTTCACAACTTCTTTCAAGTAAAAAAGGAAAGGTATATAACCTTAAGGTGCTGAGAACAAGATTTCAGCCAAGATATTCTTCTGGCAGCTCAGGGTCTTACAATCCCGCTGTAGAGGTATATAATGTTTGTTATTATGAGCTATGAACGAAAATAGCTAATTCGCATTGGGAGACGGGGAAAATTGGAAGAGATAACTCTCACTGGCTTAAACAAGACCCCTTTGTTTAAAGACTTCAAGCATTGCAGTGCCTATCTTTGCAGGGGACTCAACAACAGTCACCCCAGCTTCTCTTAGGGTCTTGATTTTGTCTTGTGCCGTTCCCTTCCCTCCTGATACAATTGCTGCAAATCAAGGAAAACTTATCAATCTCCACAACTCAAAATATGATTCTATGGTGAAAGAAAATGATACAAACATAAGAGATTGGATCATGATTATATTGAATGTTAAATGGATAAGGCCAACTCACAAGCTTTAAGATAAATGGGATTCATAATTTAGCTTTAGCTCTCCCTAGGGAGAACAAAACTGAGCCCTTACCTGATTATTTTCCAATAGCATTGGAGTAGATCATAGTCGATTTTAAGTATTTAGTGTGTAATTCAAAAATTGATGGAAACACAATATAGAAATATTATAAGAACTCTTATCTAAAGAAAGAATTTCAAGAACTTCGGCCTCGAGGCAAAAGATTTCATTCACGTGTATCATGTCTCTGAATCTATTTGGGATGAGATAACACAACTATATACATGAAACAACATTATATTCATAGGAGTAATACAATACCTCCAGCATGACCCATTCTTCGCCCAGGTGGAGCAGTGAGCCCAGCAATAAAAGCAACAACAGGTTTTTCAGTTCCACTTTCCTATTACAATGAACAAAATAGAAAACGAGCATTAGCAAACAGAAATTGAAAAGCATCAACAATAAGAATCCATATTATAAAATATGTCATATTAAATATAAAACTGGTCGGTCAGAGTTGGAGAAAACATCCACATGGGACATATTGTACTTCCGATTATCATGCAAATATCAGGATGATATTAACCTTTATAAGAGCTGCAGCATCCTCCTCTGCTGTGCCACCTATCTCGCCAATAAGAACGATACCTAAGATGTGAAATGCAAATGAATTAAGAAATGGTATGTATCTCATGAAATTAGCAGTATGAACAAACTCAGCAGTTTCATGTCAGTCACTGCAATAGATCTTGGAGGATAATTGAGCACAATCAATCAAGTGTATCCCCATTCATGGGCTAAGTCAAACAGATTGATTTACTTTCCTTCAATGTAGCATGGTGGTTCTTATACAGCAAATGTGCTCATAATCTAACCCTTAAAATTTTGCTTAACCTCATTATTAGACTATTTCTGCATTTAGAGGGAGCTAAAGAGAAGCTTATTCGACTTCCAAACTTTTTACGACATTAAGTGATCATAATTTGAAACGTCTCGTGCAAGATAATGTAAAGCTGTTATAATTACTCCTATAAAAGGAGTTTGCTCCCACAATTCTCACTTGATTTTTGTTTTTGTAATTTCTAACTCAATGTTTCGTTATCATACATTTTCATCCTCCATCTATATTCAATATATAAACAGTCCCAAATGGCTGGTAGTTAAAGATTCCACATTGTTTTTTGGTGTCTCCCGCACACGGAGTGGTTTATGGTGAACAAAAGCTTTCCTTACTAGATCAAAGATATCTATCTGAGTTTTCAAGAAATTAAGAGCATGCATTGATAGAAAGATATTTGAATATCTCTCAACTTCCTGGGTAGCACACGATACTTAGGGGGTGCTTGGTTTGTCGAAAGGAATCGGAATGGTAATGGGTTTGAAAGTAGTGAGGAATGGTAATGGGCATGTCAGTTATTGTTGAATTGTTTGGTTTATATATATAGGTATGACTATCATTACCATAGAAAGTGTTTGGTTTTAATAAAAAAATATTGATAATTAAAATTATTATTAACTTTTTCTTAATATTAAGAAATATATTATATAATAATCATACTTAGAATATTATAAATAATATTAATAAATAATTTAGAAGGCAAAATAAATTTTTTAAAAATTATATATGAAATTTTAGAAAAGAATGACTTCCATTCCTCATAAAAAGGTGAGGAATTTTTGTGAGGAATGAATCTATGCCTTTGATTACTCACTTTTAAGATATCAAACATTTGATTCCCCTCAACCAAACATCACACTCTCTTTTCATTGATATTCCTTAACTCAACCAAACACCCCCTTATTCTTGTCTTACTTGAACATCCTCCATGAATCTTTGATCCAATTTCATCAAGCTAAGAGCCAAAGAGAGAGAAAGGAGATCCTAGCACTCGTACTACAATTTGAGTACTCTTATAAGAATTGACATCTGATTTGCATAAAAGCTACATATAATTTCTTCTTCTTTTTTAACAGAGAAATATAATGAAGTAAAGACAATATAAGTGCTAAGGGATGAGGAATACGTTGAATAACATACTATAAAAGCATGGTTCTCCAATATAAAAGGTTTTGATTTCTTTTCGAGTTGATGCCCACTAAGTGACAGGTGGCAAATGAGAATAAAAGTAGTATGATAATCTTTACCTTCTGTCTGTGGATCAACGAGAAATTTCTCTATGCAATCAACAAAATTTGTTCCATTGAAAGGATCTCCACCAATTCCCACACATGTTGACTGCCCAAGGCCAACAGCAGTAGTTTGGAAAACCTAGAAATGCATAAGAAACAAAGTTATCCAATGTCCAGATGTATATTCTACAATTAAACCGTTGCTAATTAATAAATTCACATTTCCGAAGAAACAGATTATGCTATCAAAGAAACAAAAAGGCCATATATAATGTCCACTTAAGACTGGATTCTATTATCCTAGAACTTCCCTTTTTTTCCATCTTACATAGTGGACAACATCTGCTGCATCTACGAAGCTTCATTTTAGGCTTAAAGAGAGGCAATGAACTATCACTTTGATGCCTTTAACAATAATATAAAAGGTCCGCTATATATCTTCTAGTACTCCCTAGCTTGATAATACAAATTCTGACTGCCACCACATGCTGAATATACTAGCCTAATTGACGAAGTGGAATAGCTCAAGTGGTTAGAGCTCCACTACCTATGACCCAAAGGTCCTAGGTTCGAGTCATCTTTCCCTGATCAAAAAAAATATACTAGCCTAATCTTATACAGAAGATATCAGCACTTCCAGGACATCTATGATTTCAGGTGTCATGAATATGATTGATGATTTTTAGACATTGACTCTAAGAATGGACAGTCAAGAAAATAAAACAGATAAAGGACAGTAAAGACTAAAGACAGATTCAATACAAAGAATCAAAGTGGACATCAAAATATTCCAAATGGGAACAAAGTTTTTTAGTTATTTGAACATTGAGTTTGAGGATAGATGAGAGGTGACTGAAACTACTTTGAGATACTACTTGACTTAAATGTGGTGGAAGAATTTTGGAAAAAGGAATGGTGCTAAGGAGATATCAACATAGTCTGTAGGTAATTATGATGGAAACTAATAATGAGTTTGTTTGCATTATGAAATGAGATGGCAGATGCAACAAAGTTAATGGGATAATAGGAGGCATGGATTTATAAGCTTTGTTCTTCAAACTATGTGTGTTATATAATTACTCTTGTCGTTTGTTTGCTAACATCATATAATCATGATATTATTCCACATAATAACACCTAACTTGCAATTTGCGGAACTTCACCTCGTTTCTTCTCCTAATTACATAAATGAAACATAATGACCACTTATTGATGAAAACTTATGTGAAGGAAAGGAGGCACTTCAAGCAATCTTCAATACCAATAAAATTGATGGTTCCTATTCATCATTTTACTACAATGAGCAAGAACTTTACTTGCAAGAACTTAAAATTAAATCATGGTGGTCAGTTTTTAGGATTTTAATCAAAAATCAGTTATTTTGTCCCCCATCGAAAAGCAAGAGGTCGAAGGTAGCTTTATGATGCATATAATATATGTTTCATTATAAATCGCTATGCTTTTGAGAGGCTTGATCAACAAAATACAACAGTACTTTAAAACCTATGAGTCTCACCGCTTCATAAGTCAATGTACCAGATCGAGAAACAATTCCAATACGTCCAGGTTTGTGAATGTATCCGGGCATAATTCCAATTTTACACTGCCCAGGCTTGATAATACCAGGACAATTTGGACCAATAAGCCGAGTTTTTGACTGCTGATTAAGAGCAGCTTTCACACGAACCTGCAGCACAGAAAATAACTTTTGAAAAACAAGAACATCCAGACAGACAAGCATAAATGATATAAAAGGCTATAACCATTATATACCAAGGCTTCATCCTGAGATTTCACATGATATTAACCTATAGGCAACAGAGATTTTCAAAGTTTAATACATGGTCTCTATGATTTCATATGACGCTATACCAAATGATAGCTAACATGGATATGAAAGTTGAGTGTCTGAAATGTTAGATAAGGTTTAAACTTTAAATAAGATAACAGCATCAATCAGAATGGAATCATGAATACAGAATAATCACTCAATTTGACTCACTGAAGAAAAGAAAAAAGGTAACCAAATAAAGGTATTACCATGTCATGCTGTGGTATGCCCTCTGTAATGCAAACAACCAAATCTAGTTCGGCTTCCAATGACTCCATAATTGCTTTAGCAGCGAAAGGTGGAGGAACATAAATCACAGACGCATTAGCCTTTGTTTCTGCTTTTGCTTCAGCTACAGAATTGAAAACAGGGAGTCCCAAGTGCTCCGTTCCACCTTTTTTAGGGGTAACTCCTCCAACCTATTTACGAAGACATAATTTATGCAGGGATATAACAAGAAACTACAAACATTTCAGATACTGTTCATCCCATAACTATTAGTATGCCAAAGAGCAACTTATTAATCTAGGCCATCATAGATTTGCATAATGAACTTAATATACTGTGAACAGAATCTATAGATAGTGCAAGCAAGAGAGAAAAACAATAGCCATGCAATTAAATTGCAACAGAAAAGATAAAAGATATATAACGCAAATCAATATAAACATCAGTAACAAGGATACGTAATTAAAATGACACTCTTCGATCCTTTATTAAGCAATTTACAACCTATGATGAAACTCATAAAAATAAATGAATCCAATATAGAGAAAGGAAAAACAAGTTCTCAAATTAAATCAAATATCGTAATGAGAGAGCAAGGTAAAACCTTAAATAATGGAGTAGTAGTTAAGTGCACACATACTCGTGTAATAGTTAAGGAACTTTTATCTCGGTTACTGAATCACACACACACATACACACACACACACGTACGTGAAAGTAAATGTAAAAGATAAAGTAAATACCATCTTGGTACCGTACTCGATGGCCTGCTCAGTGTGGAAAGTGCCATTTTTTCCGGTGATGCCTTGACATATGACGCGGGTGTTCTTATCTACGAAAACTGCCGGTGGAGGCGGCGGCGATCCAAAATTCCGGCGTTGATTGAGCTGCTTAGGGTGCGATAGCCGCCGTGACAAGTCGCCGATCAGTTTCGCGGCTTGACGAGACATCGATTTGGTTGACTGTTTTCTCTCAGATGCGAGTTTAGGTTACAAAAATTGCGTTGGAGTTGGAGGGAGAAATTGTATGTGATTATATATATGCTCTTCAAGCAATTTGTAAAATTGTATTTATTAGAAATTGTTTCATTCACGAAAATTGATAAAAAAAAAAAAAAAAAAAAAGAATTGATTCATTTTAACGGTTCTATTAAATAATTTTATGTCTTTTTGTGCAAGAAATTTTAACAACCTCCTTGTCTTTATTATTTTAAAAATATAAATTAATTGATAAATTTATAATTTATAAATTAAAAGAGATTTTTTATAATTCATCAAATTCAAATTTAATTACATAAAAAATATAAAAATATTAAATAAAGAACTTGAATCTAGTTATTCGATATATTATATGTTCAATATATAATAATGAGAGAACTTTTATATAAATAAAAGAAAAATACCCAACAATATAATTGTTTCTCTTCTAAAAATTAGGGATGAAATTTATTTTGATTTAAATTTTAATAAAAAAATAAATAGCAATGAATTCATATTTTATTAAATTATCCTAAATATCTTTGTTACTTTGGGAGATTATTAATTTATGATGTTGACGAAGTCATAGATTTATGGATGGTATTAAAAAAAAATCTATTTATTTAAAATTATTACTTTACATAAAGGGCCCAAATAAAAATAGGAAAAAATTATTGTTTTGGAGAGATTATTAATTTATCGAGTATTAATTTAAGTAGATTCTACTGCAAAAATCTTTAATTGTTGTGTACATAAAAGATTTGCGAAAAAAATGGTTCTATAGAATTTTTTTATTTTTTTTTTATCGGACAAAGGGTGACTCGAACCCATGACCTTTGGGTCATAGGTAGTGGAGTTCTAACCACTTGAGTTATACTCAATGTTCTAAAAGTTGCTAGTCTGTAGTCGGGCGGACCATTGGGGTCTAGCGTCTAGAGCGTTTAGTCGGGGCCTAGTCGGAACCACCTAAATTTTCAAATTTAATAATTTTTAAAAAAATATTTAGTCAATAATACATAAAAAAATACCTGAAAATATTAAAATTAACGACATCACCTACAATTTGTGATAAACTGATAATTATAAGTACTAGTAAATTAGTAATATATTAAAAAGTACAATGCAACTCAAAACTCAATAAAAAAAAAAGATTGATGCATAATATATCGCAGCATAACCAAAAGATCAAAAGATATCATCCAATATTTCAAATAATGTGATATAATAAAGATAAAATAATAAGAAGTTATAGTTCAAAGTTAAAAAAAAAAAAAAACGTCATGAAAGATATTCTAAAAGACAAAAACCACCATCTACATCCAATTATGCACTAGGGTACTTCTTCTTCTTCTTCTTCTTCTTTTTTTCTTCTTCTTCTTCTTCTTCTTCTACATAATCTTCTAGTATATGCTCTTCATCAGATTCAAAGTCAAATTCCTTCTCGTTCATTTTCTCATCATCGGACTCAAGTTCTTTTACCCTTGGACTTGTCCGAGTTGCCATTTGATCAACCATAGGAATATCACTAACTCCACGGTCCTCATCTACATCGTCGTCATCAACATCAACCCATCAACAATCCATCCTTGTGCTTTACTTGCATCATTTGCCAATAATATATCAACGTTTTTCTCTCTTTCTCTCATTTTTTTGTTCAACAATCGTGAATTGAATTGGACATAAACTAGATTGTTTAATCGACAAACATCTAGTCTATTCCTCTTCTTTGTATGTATCTACACAAACAAACAACATAAATAAAAAGTATAGTAATTCAAAAGCTCACTAAAAAAACTGCAAAGAAAATGATACTAACCCCTTCAAAAGCACTCCAATTTTGTTCACATCCAGAAGAGCTAGTAGCCAAATTCATTATTCTTATAGCAATTCTTTGCAAGTTAGGTGTTGAGTGACCATAATTCTGCCACCACTGTGCTAGAAAACAATAAGACACACAATGACACAAATAAATACATCGAAAATTGAAAATTCTTGGAAAATAATTAATATTCAATATAATGATCAATTTACCTGGATCATATTTGTCATCATTCGCAGCACATCCTTCTATTGCAACTTTCTTCCCAAAAACTCCTTCCTTGTTCTTATAAATTGGCAACTCTTCGTTCAAGACTTTACTCAACAAATGAAAGTTATCGTGGAAAATTACTTCAAGACAATCGATAACACCATCCGAGACCACATTGTCAAAAATAAGATTTGGATCCTTATAGAGATAATGTGGATTCAACAGATAAGCCATCAAATATAAGGGGGAGTCTAATCTTCCTTTCATCTTTGCATCAACTATCTCCAAGATCTGTTCATAGTTTTTGGGATAATTATGTAATACCCCGAACCCAAAATCCCTAAATTATTATTTTTTTTAATTAATTATTGTATGAAATATATGTATTTTTCGAAGGTGTAATTTTTTTCAGGTAAACGGTCGAGCATTCTGAGCCAGAAGCACTCCTAGCACTTTAAAGTATAATGAAAAATTAAGGTTTGATTTATAGTGAGTAAAATATAAGACTTAATTGCTATTCAAAGAAGAATTATTGAAAATTCTTACCAAACTCGTGTTTTATCGAACAAAGAATAGCGCTTAATAAATAATAAAAAATTTGACGACGACAATCCTATTGCGTCTAAATAATATGAATTACCAAAATAATAAATTTAACAATGCATGAAAAATTATGTGATATAGTTTAGGAAATTAAATAATGTAGTTATCTTGTTTTTACATTTTAGTAATTCATGAAATAATCTGTGGTGAATTAATATGTTTTCGAAATATTTTTTTGACGACTCATTTAGTGACTAAATAATGTTGTTTAATATAATATACATGTAGTAAATATCACTAGTAATAAGTAAATGGTTTTTAATCACTCAAATTTTCCTTAGCCACGAATAGGCCACGTGGCCTCTCATCTTATATATATATATATATATATATATATATATATATATATATATATATATATATATATATATCACAACCCTTTTCTTCTCTGCAACAAACCCAGGTTCCCTTTCTCTTCATCCATTTCCTTGCTACAATATTTCATCTTCTTCAATACTTCATACTGCAACAATTCATCTCGGCTCCATCTTTCTTTTTTCCTCTTTCACTACTAAGTTTTAAGTTAATCTCCATCAAAGTGAAGCTTCTCCCTTCACACTCCCAAAGATTTTAAGGTATGAGTTTGCATAAGTTATATTCATCAAGAATTGAAATGAAAGAAAACTAATTTTTTTCTTTCCTCTCGTAAACTCACAGTTCTTCTCCCTTCTAAATATACCCTACTTTTGTTTGATGATTCATTCAAGATTCTAGCTTCTAATGCTACTTGAGCACCTCCCAAGCTTCCAAGGGTCTTAATTCGTCCAAAGAATCAAAAGAAAATAGAGAAGAAAACTACAAAGGTTGCTAAACTAGCTATGTTTAAAAATGTGTTCGAGTAATTTACGTCAAGATCGTTGGATGCTTTAACTCGTTAATTTCTATTATTTCCAACCTAATATATGTTATTTGATGTGTGTACTATGTATTTATGGTTTTGCTTTAGAGTTTTGATCGAGTTATGATGGGAAAAATTATTGACGAACATGCTACGTGACAAACTCATATGATTTGGAACCCCCACTTTGATGATATTCATCCTCTGTTCCATAAACGTTTTTTTAAAACAAAAATATGTTGATGTTCTCCTATTGGCATAATATAAGTGTGTAAAAATTGGTATTGAAAGGATCTACCTTTTAAGAGGAAAAAATTATGGAAGTTCATGAAAAATTACTTCTTGAAACAGGGCAGTTTTGAACCATGAACTTGATGAGCTTGGTTACCTTGTTTGCAAGTGTCTAAAAATCTTGAAAAAAATCATGAATGATCCTCTTAAAATCTAGTATAACGTAGGAAAATTTCAGAATCATCGGAGTTGTCATCTAGGAGAAATAAATCTTTGAAATGGGTGTGATACAAATCAGCCGAAAAACGTGACTGTGATTTATAATCAAAACTGGTACCGTTTGGCTAATGCAATAATTATAAAATTTTAGAGGCATGTTCTATGATAAGTCTAGTACAACATATTTAAATTTTGTACATTTTGGCCTAGCCAAAATAGAGATATGAAGTTTTTGCTAAAACCTGTCCAGAGCGAGGATCTGTGATTTCATCGTCATTTCTTGTTAATCTGGTGTTAATTCGTAATGAATTAGGCTTAGGACCCTTAATAAACTTTGTTCTATGTTTAGTCATGTATAACATATTTTAATTTCATAAATTTTGGACTTGTCTAAATGCCTCTTCAGTAATTTTAAAGATTATGTGTCAGTTTTCCATGTTTATTCGAAAATTATGAAGTCATAATTTTATGGTTGAATTAATCTGATAATACTTGTTATGATATTACTATATGTATATTAAAGTATCATATTGTTAAATTTGAGAATTTATGGATGTGTATAAATATTTTATTTGGAATTTCTGAGAACTAGGACTATTATCGACATACTTGGAGTAACATTATTTATAATTATTTGTTTTGATTAAAATTAATATACTTATGAGTTGTATGTATTATTATATGCTTAAATTCAAATTTTTGATGTTTTTATTAAAAGCTTAAGTATTTAAATTTATTTTTATAAAGTTGATGATTGTTTATTTAATCTTTTTACAAAAAAAATATTGGGTATATGTTTTCTTTGAAATAAGTATACGAACTTGTTATGTATATGATGAAATGTATTTGCACTCATTTTTGTAAATTGTAAAATAGTATAAGTATTTTATTTGATTTTTTTTCCTTTTACTAAATTTATTGGACTATTTTTTTTTAAAAGGCTAAAGAAATGAGGCTCAACGTCCTCATTAAACCCATGAATAAATTCATCAGAATTTTAAAACATTGTTGATGTTGTAACTTGTTTAAATGAATTTAGTATTTATTAAGTATTCTCAAATTTGAAAAAAAAAAAACAGATCCAAAACTCAAAGATCCTAAACGGGTTAATCGAATGAAATAACAAGTCTTGTAAAGTTTACTAATAAAAATACGATCACTAAGATTTTTTAGAAAACTCGTGCTAGGTGAAGTACGGCATAAGTCAGAGCTCGACCGTCCCTGCTATTTCTAAATTTCAGAATTTTTTCCAAACAGTTCTAACTTATCTATAAAGTTAAAAGGTGGGTGATACTATCTGTATTAGCTGTTAATGTTATATGGACTGTTGGTGTATTCTGAAGCAAAATAATTAAACACCTTAAAAGCTTTAACGACTTAGTTATTTATTAATTATGTTTAAAGAAAGCAAGACTGCATTCAGTGAGCGTACCCCAAGTGTACGTCTGATGTGAGTTCTATTAATCTCGTATATGGAAAGCAAGACTGCATTCAGTGAGCGTACTCCAAGTGTACGTCTGATGTGAGTTCAACGAGCAGGATTTAATATGTATACAAGATCGAACCTTAAATTAAATAAATGACAAAAGATTTAATCATGGGAAATGAGAAATATCTATTTTCGGCATACTGCCAATCTGTATAACAGCATACATGTTATCCACTGAGATTTTTTATCTCACACTCCAAACTCAATATTTTTCAGGTTATGCTCAAGAGGGGCCGGAGCTGCAGTGACACGGAGGTTCCCTAATTATGATGCTAATATACTTATATTCTAAATAAGATGCAATCGCTTAGAAAGACGATTTTAATTTCTTATGCCGAGTAAAAGAACCTTTACGGATCGCTCGACATTTTACTTTGTACGCAACTACTTTCTTTCCAATTATTAAATAAAAAAAATGCAACACATGTATTATGTTAAAGATAATATTTAAGTCTTTCGCTGTTAATCTCTTAAGTTTATCTTCGACTTGTTTACGTTTACGTTTAAATAATTTTATTCAAAAAATAAAAGCTCAATTATTCGGTTATTAAGTGACAACCCGAGTTTAGAGTGTTAAAAGCCACAAGGGCCTGCATTCTAAATTCTGGGGCGTTACAAATTACCTAAGACAACTTTAATGGCTTCTTTTGCTTTTAAAAGTTCGCCATATAAAAAGCTCATAAATGGTTTTCTATCTGCATCAGCAATACGAAGCATATGTACCAAAGGAGCAAATACTTTTAAGCATGAAGTCACACCATTCCAAAAGCCAATACTCAATATAATTGAGTAACATGATCTTCCCTTAGTAGTCTTGGACCATTTGCATTCATCCCACTTGGAGCTAGTAAACATTGCCTTCAATTGCACCTTTTTCTCAACTATACTTGCAAAGTGAGAAAAGAAGATGCAAACCTTGTGACTTCTGGCCTTACTATGTCTCTCTTTTTTGTAAACGACCTCATCATTGCTAAAATCTTATGATGTGCATACATGAAGATGGTTAGAGACTTAGCTTGATCAAAGATTTTGCTAAACCGAGGTAGTTTTGCTATGCTTTCAAGCATAAGATTGATAATGTGTGTGCAGCACATGATGTCCAAAACATACCTGGTCTTTTCTCCTTCAATAACTTTGCAGCTCCCATATTATTTGATGCATTGTCGGTCACTACTTGAATGACATTTTGTGGCCCAACATGTTCAATACATTCATCTACGTACTCAAAAATCATTTGACTTGTATGTGCCACATCCGAAGATTCTTTAGAAGAAAGGAATGCAGTTCCTTCTTTAGAATTAACGCACAAGTTCTTGATGCTTTGTCTTTTTCTATCATTCCAAGCATCTGCCATGATTGAACATCCATTCTTTTTCCATTCATCTTCATGTGGTTTGATCTTATCTCTTATTCTTTCAACTGTTTTTTTCAACAATGCTTCCCTTAATTCATATTGACTAGGAGGTCTCCACCCTCTACCAAACTTACCAAGTGCCTCCACAAAGAGTCTGAAGCTATCCATGTCAATTGCATTGAACGATATACCAGCTTCATACATCCAATCAGCAAGATAATCTTTCACAGCATCTGATCTCTCTTTCCAAAGGACATCTTTAATAGTTTGTTCCCTCATTGTCTTTGTTATATTTTGACAAGATTCAGGATTGATGTTTGTAGCAAACTTGTCCATAGGGCTAAGAGAATTAGATTTTGTGCTCTCCAAGGACTCTTTCAATTCATTAGCTTTGTTTCCCATAGAACCTGCATCTTTTTCGAGGACCACACTATCCATCAAGTCTTGTTCCCGCTGTTTTTGTCTTCTTTTTTTGTTCTTTGCCTCATTTATGGCATTTCTACACTTTGCTTGATCTTCAACTGAAGACTTGGGGCATGCCATAACATTCCCGAGAATTCGAGCAATATGTTCTTTGATTCTATGAACACCAGCAGACATAACCTTCCCACACAACTTGCATTTTACCTTATCAAGATTATTAGGATCATACAATATGCCATATTCCCATCCTACATCATTTGACTTTTGCTTAAGGGTTGCCTCCATCTCGGATGCATCGGCTTGAGAAGAAGCAGTAGCACTAACTGAGCCCGAAGTATTTGAAGATGCCATTAAAATTTAAAGATTTAAAATTTCACCTCCCTGTGAAATGTATGGGCAAATATCAAATAAGTAAATAGATCCACTGAGAAGTGAGAATAGATACTGAAAACAACGTAAGATAATTCATTTACTAAGGGCATGTTTGCTTTGCAGGATTGCACAGGATTAGAGCATTTATCCTGTGTAATCCTATGTTTGGTTCAAATGTTTGAAGCCCGGGACAAATTTTGGGCCCGAGTCCACTTTACTCATTTATCCCCTCAACTCAGAATCCAGTTGTCCCAAGAGAGACCATGCGATTTTTTAATCCCAACTTCAAAATGACCAAGACACCCTTAAAATTGAACATAAAATGACCAAAACACCCCACCAAATATGATAAATTACAATATTATTTGATATAAAATATTTGCAAAACCCTAATCTAAGTTTGGTGTCTTCTTCGCGCAGCTACTCCAGAAAGAACAGGATTCGGAGCCCCGCAACTTCGATGTCGAACATCGGCGTCGATTCTGGTAATTTCTTTCTCGTTCACCGGCGTAATATTATCTCCTGTAAATATTAACCGAATACGCAACAATTCATGGGAACTAATAGATGTAAATTAATTTCGCACATTTTCCATTTCACAGATCTCTTCTCTCTATTCCTTTCGGAAATACCTGCGCACGATCAACAGGTACATTCCTTCAATTTTCACATTCGACTCTCCATTTTCGTGTTATCTCATAAAATCTCTTACTTTTGTGGGGTTTAATTTCTGTGGATCAAGTTCATCGATTTATTTGCAATTTAATTATGTGGGTTATTATTTGTTGCAGTTTCTTTGATTCTTTTGTTTTTGTTAATTGTTGTTGATCTTGATTTTGGTGTAAATTATTATTAATTATTATTATCTGCTGCATTATGAAGATGGGTTATTATCTGTTGCAGTTTGGATAAATTTTTTAATGAGAATTAAATTTTTTGCGTCATTTCTCTCGAAAAATTGATAGTATACAGATCTTGAGTTTGGATTGTACGCGTATTATGTAGAAGTATACGTTTTTGGATATGCTTTATTCATATACTGGTTTGGGTTTCTTGCGGAAGAATTGAGTTTGATTCAATTTTCTCAAAGGGTTGCTTTTTTTCCAGGTGCAGAAAGTATGTTGAAGTTTTAGCTTTTTTGTTTGTTCCCTGGGATTAGCCATAATATCAAATGTGTTTTGCTTTTCAATTTTATGATGGGCGTTTATAGATATTGTGATTCTTGTCTAAACTTTAATTTCTTGGGGATATTATTGTCTCTAAAGTGCATATGTGATTAAGCATGTCATTAGAATCTTATTGTTTGTACATTTTTTGTTGATTAAATTATGTTTGTCATCACCTTGTTGACATGTTTTCCGTATCTATGATTGATTAATGACTACACAGTTTTTTGGAAATATGGACGACTTGGTTGCGCTTTTGGTTGCTTATGCTGCCATGTTTGGATTACTTACAGAACTTAGAGCATTTGTCATGGTGATGACATATGCTTATTTAAGGATGTGTCGTCGTAGAAATCAAAGAAATACATGACACTACAACATTAAGCTTAAAGTCACACGTCAGTTAGAACACATGCATTATTTGATTAATTACAGTGATGAAACATGTAAAAATCATCTACGCATGAATACAGATTGTTTCAATCGGTTGTGTTTTCTTCTAGAGAATTTAGGTGGCCTTTCCCCAACTCATCATGTAACAATTGCCGAATAAGTTGCAATTCTATTAACAGTGTTGTCTCACCACACAAAAAATAGAATTGTGAAAGATAAATTTAAGTGTTCCGATTAAACAATAAGTAAATATTTTAATAATATACTTAACACCCTACTTAAGTTGCATACAATTCTCCTTATCACTCCTCAGCCCGTACCCAACGATAGCACTGACAGTCGGTGGAAATATTTTAAGGTAAATGAGACAACTGTATTTTTTAACTAAAGTTTTTTTATTATAAACTAAAAAAATTTAGCTCGTGTATATAGGGTTGTCTTAATGCTTTAGATGGAACATACATCCCCGTTAAGGTGCTAGCTCAAGATATTCCACGTTATAGAAATTGAAAAGGGAATATTTCGGTTAATGTATTAGCTGTGTGTGATCGACAAATGAACTATATATATGTATTATCTGGATGGGAGGGATCTGCTGCCGATAGTAGGGTGTTGCGTGATGCGGTCACTCGTACACATGGACTGAAGGTTCCAATCGATAAATCCTACGAAATTTAAGTATTTTTAAATAACATCAAAAAAAATAAATTAGGACTTGATTGATAACATTTTGCTTGCATTGCTTGTAGGTAACTATTACTTGGTTGATGGTGGGTATACAAATGGAAATGATTTTTTATCTCCTTATAGAGGATTTAGATACCATTTGAGAGAGTGGGATAACACACGTCATGAACCTCAAAACTATCAAGAGTACTTCAATATGAAGCATGCCAAAGCACGTAATGTTATTGAGCGGTCATTTGGGATACTCAAAGCACGATGGGGTATTCTTAAGAGTAATTCGTATTACTCAATCAAGACCCACAATCGAATTATATTGGGATGTTGTTTGCTTCACAATTTTATTCGTACTAATATGATGGTTGATCCTATGGAAGACGATGTGTCTAATGATTCAGATGATAACGAGGACATTAATTGTGTTGGTGACGAGTTTATAGATGTAGTAGAACCCTCACAAACATGGACAAGTTGGAGGGACAACTTGGCCATGCAAATGTTTGCAGAAAGAGATTGAACATTTATCTTAATTTGTCATTTGTGATCAATTATGTTGCAGTTATTATCTTTGAAAACTATGAATTATGTTGTAATAGACACTATTTGAGCTTTTTTATATGATGGATTACTATTTGATTGTTAATATTTTTTAATACTGATGTAGCTTTGATTACATATTGCTGATTTTAATCTTTTTAATTATGTGTTTTAATAGTGTTTAACTTATGGATGGAATGAAAAACACTCAAACTACTGGTCGAGGGAAGAAAACTGATAAATCAAGCAATCCTAGAAGGGTGTGGACCTTTGACGAAGCGAAAATTTTAGTGAACTCGTTGAAGGAATTAGTTACTAGAGGATATAAATGTGATAATTGATTTAGGTCTGGATATATTACAATATTGGAGTCCATGATAATGAATGCATTTTCTGGTACTGATTTGAAGGGTGACCCACATATAAATTCAAAGATACATGTGTGGAAAAAGCAATATGGTCTCTTGAGACAAATGTCTAGTGGTTCTGGAGTTGGGTTGCATAATTCTACTCATACGATTGATGCCACTGAAGATAAATGGGCTGCACTTATTAAGGTAATTATTTTAATAAATAAAAAAATGTTAGCAGTTATGAATTATGTGTTTTCTGGGCATTTAGTGTTAGCTCTTCATAGAAATTATGAATTATGTGTTTTCTGGGCATTTAGTGTTAGCTCTTCATAGAAATTGTTGGCACTTATGCTTCATTTGTGTTAAATTATTAATTCTATGTTTTACTCATATCATGCCTGACCCAAAATTATTATGACTAGTTCTGTAAAAGCAATCATACAGTAGGCTTGCTACTCAAATGCATACTCCATTTATTTACTGCAGCACCATTTCGTTTCTTATCTTTAATATTTTTTTTTAAAAATGATCCAGCATATAAAACACTGAAGAATAAATCATTTCCTTTCTATAATGATTGGATGGAAATCTTTGGGAAGGATCGTGCGACTGGAGAAGAGGCTCAAACCTTTCCTGATATTCTCTACAATATGTTTACCAATGCTGAAAGTCAGCCCAATGCATCAGTTGGGGTTGATGAAGGAGGGGAAACCCAATTATTTAATGAAGCATCTCAGGAGGACTATCAATCTGGGTTCCGGGCTGAAAGCAGTTCTGCCACCAAAGAAGGAAAGGGAAGAAAGCGAAAGGTGGTTGACGACATGTCTGATGATCGCATTGTCACCGCAATGAACTTATTTTGTGAAAAAGCAGATTCTACCATGACTGAAATGACAACCCAGATGAAAGAGGTTGCTAAACGAATTGGCTCAACTGATTACGATACTACCAAAAAAATGCAAGCAGTTTACGAAACATTGGGTCAGTTTGATTTCCTCTCAATGGAACCGAGAGTGCGAGTTTCTAAGTACTTGTGCAACAACAAAAGTGACTTGGAATTGTTCTTCAGCCTTCCTGATGATGCCAAGGCAATTTTTGTGAAGGATATAATGATGTCTTGATTTGTGGTGTGGTATGTCTTATCTTATGTTGTTGAACGCTCGTAACTTTAGGATTATATGTAGTACTAGTTGAACTGTTGTAGTATTATCTGAAGTGCTATTTGAACGGTTGTAGTATTATCTAAATTGCTAGCTGAACGGTTGTAGTATTATCTAAATTGTTATTTGAACTGTAGTAGGATTATCAGTAGTGCAACTTTAATGATTGCAGTATCCTATTTACTAGTATTCTTATTTTAATGGTTGCAATATTCCTATTTATTAGTATTTTAATGGTCTCAATTGTAATTCCTACTTATATACCTTACAGTTTCCAATTTTCATGTAGCAATAGATGTAAAAAAATTGTATACAATTAGATTTCAAACACATTAACATTTCGATATACTTACATGTTCAAATATCTATTTCCGAATCTTGTATGCACTTTTTAATTCAAATAATTTTTTAAAACAATGATTTATATTGTAGCATTGCAACGGTGAAAGTTGAGAACAAATAACATCACCAAACTTCCATATTGGCATTCCCCCACTCCAAAATAACAAGTTCAGAACAAATACAACACCCTAATATAACTGCCCTACTTATTTAAACAAACACCAACAGAAATACTTGACATTGTAGGGCATATGCATCATTAAAACAAAATTATTTTTTGAAACGAGACCAGAATCCAAGACTAGTAACTTTCTTGCTCGGGGTACCATCATGTGCAGTCGGGTTAGACGAGCTAGCCTCTATTTTCAACGAACCAGAATCTGATTCAAGGTCAATAACCTCAGGATGTGCATCATTTTTCTCTTTGTCAGAAGTGATATCAATGATTTCCACAATTTGATGAGTTTCAGCAGGTTGAGTTGGAGGAGTGGACGGCTCACCAAAAAGAATTTTGAGCCATTCCCAGTAAGGATCACCATACATCTCGTATGCATTTGCAAATGCATCCACCTATGTTAGTCCCAGACGAGATATGCAGGGAGGTAGAAAGTCTAGAAGGGGGGTTGAATAGACTTTCCCACACTCAAAAACTTTTTACAACTTTTCGTGAGCTGAGTGTAAGATTAGAAGACTTTGAAGTCTTCTGCAGCAAGGTACTCAGAGTGTGCTATGTGAGATCAGCAGACTTCAGAAACTCGAAGTCTTCTGATGGTGCGGAAGCTAATCTCGTGTGTATTTGAAAAACCCTTTTAATGAAAACCTTCTTGAAAGATACTTAACAAGTTTCAGTGCAGGTTTATTAAAATAATGATGAATGAGCAGATATAAATATGTATGCAGAAAGCTTGTAAAAGACACAGAGTTTTATAGTGGTTCGGATATAACGATCCTACGTCCACTCTTCCTGATTCCACAGGGGTCTTACTATCCACCAAACTGGTCTTATCTCCTCTAACCTCCTTGAGGATTTGACCACAGGAAGTTTTACAAGTTCCTGCCCTTGTTACACAATATGATCCTAAGATCAATTTAATAATCAACCTTCTCTCTTACAGAGAAACTGGAAGGTGATTTACAATTCCTTGACCAAAAATAGATCTCTCAAAATATCAGGGTATTGGATCGATTTCTGGTGTGAATAATTATGCGTGTTCTTGCAATGAGTGAATGGATTACTTGATGTCTCTCGTGCGTATATCCAATTAAAATCCTTCACTCTAATTTATATGATCCTGAATTTGACTAGCCGTTAGGCTAATTTGTCAATCAGGTCTTCAAGAAATGGTAAGTGATCGTTGGATGATTTGTTGACATTGGATAATTGATTGTCTGATATCAATCAATTATCTCTTAATTTGATCTGATTGAGAATCCAATCTTCTCTAGATTGATTATGAGTATCTCTGATTTATTCTTCTGACTTTCATCAATCCTGATAAATCTCTCAAAGTCAACTCTAGCAACCTTACACACCTTGCTTCAGCGCAGTTTCACAAGCTTGCTTTAGCAAGGATTCCAACCTTGCTGACTTCACTTTAACCTTTCTTGACAACTTCCTTTTTGCAGATAACTTATTGTCTCTTCTTGATCTTCACAAAACTCTTCTAGGTTTTCTTGAATGTAATCCTTCTTGATCTTCAAGTCTTCTGATCAGCAGCCTTCAGTTCTTAACCAATATGGATTTTCAGGTCAAACCAAGCAGGAATAACTATACTAAGACATAAACCCTATCTTGATCATCAGCTGACTAATAGGCTCAGCTGGTCCTATTACACTTAGGTTTTAGGAACATCATCAAAACATACAAATTCTAGTTCTAACAACCTAGAAAAAAAAACATGCTACTGAAAAGGTTACATAAATCTTTCTTATTTATGATAGTAGAAAATATATCTTACAACAACTATGGTACGCCAGATCTGTGGGTCAGCATGGATACGGTTAGTTGATTCATCGTAACGAATTCCAGGTACATTGATCAACCATGAGAACACACGATGCCTTTTACGTAGCTTGTGAGCTTGACGCCAACATTCCTTGTAGTCAAATTTCTTGTTGTAGTACATGTTAATAGTAATTTGTGCAGTAGTGATAGTGTCAGTGTTATCACTAGTGGGATGAAAGTTACCAAATAATACTTGGTCTGAAAGAGCTTCAGCAAACAAATAGTCAATCTTGGCATCCCACCCTAAACCATACAAGAATTCCTCCTGCCTATAACGAGCTATATTTGTGTTCTTCAGTGATTTGAAATGATGTTTAATGTTATTTGTGAATGTTTCTGGTATTTATAGGTAAATGGACAATTCCTGAGGATATTGCAATTAATGAAGGTGTGAAAGACAACACTATGCAAATGACAACTCACTGCAAATGAAAACACACTGCAAATGAAAACTCATTGCACAAGAAATACTCTTAACTTTATTGCAAATCAAAATCACTGTAGACAACTGATTTCGTGATTTTATGGACAACACCACATGCTGCATAACAAGACAACAATCTGAAAAGTTCATTATTGCTTAAACTAGTACTTGTAATATATTCCCTATGAGCTTGCACTGTAATAGTTTCAAATTTTAACAACCACCTACAAACATTTATTAAAAGTTGTTAATATAAGATAAACTTACAATTTAATAATCCATACACACTACCAAATTGTTAATACAAACTCCATAACACAAACTAAGTTGCACAATACTACAATTTGTGACACAATATTTGCGTTTCATTGGAGAGGCGAAAATATTGCCACATGCTACAAATGAAACAACTAGGAGACATAAAATAAATAGAATGCTAAATTTTAAAATCTTCTTTGAATGTGCATTGCTCTTCTGAATTCTAGCAATCTCTTGCTCATAATGATCGATCCTATCATACAACTTATGGACAACTTCCAAGCTCTGACCAGAAAGTTGAGGATCAAGCCACAAGAAAAAATTGCATTTTCCATCCTACGAAATAATAAGAAAAGAAATAAATTAGAACACTTTACTTATGACCAAAATGATAATAGAATGTACTTTAGGAAGAACCTGACCCCTCTAATTAGACATGCTATAAAATGTCGTCCCGGGTTTTTCCTTGTCATAGAAGTTTGTACACGTAGCTGAAATCCACATGAACAACGATGATTTGACTCCTCAGGGAAAAACTTGTATCGAGATGACCCACTACTATCCATGTTCGAATTGCTACTACGAACCCCACTCATTTGTTATGCCACCTTAAATTAATTATTATCCCAATTTGATTAAGTATCTATTTTCTGATAATAATTTTTCCTACTTATTTCAAAATTAAAAAAATAATATACTACTAATTTTGTAATCATCACTTTCATTGTTCATCTTTATCTTAAGGTTTCCAAAATATTCTCATTGAATCATTTAAACCAAGCATCCATACACTTTATCAAACCAGAAAAGAAAATAAATAACTCGCAGGAAAATAATCAAATTCCATTAGTTATTAAAAAAAATAAGTATTTTCTAGACTAGAAAAGAAATGCCTCCATCAGGAATTTTTGCACAGCACAGAACAAATATTGGAAAATAAAACCAAATCTATTATGAAAAATAAAGGGCAGGCTAATGTGTAAAATAATTACCGGACTTCAGGGTTGGTGCAAATATTACGGACCAATTGCATACCGCAAATCCCAACAGCAATTCCAACGGCGGCGAACAATATTTTTCATAATATTGGGATGGAGGAGCCCGGAGACCGACGAAATCAAGCGACGGAGGAGGATTACTCCAGAAATATTTTTCGACGAATTCAAGTTCTTCAAAATGGAAAATTGAATGTGGAGAACCACGAAATTGGAGAATGGAGGCGGAGAAAACTAGAATCAAAGTTAGGGAGGGGAAACCGCCGATTGTCAATCGATTCTGAGCCGCCGGAGAGGTCGCGATATTTTTTAGAGTTTGGGAGAGAACCTGATGAAAAAGGGTTTCATAAATGAAGAAAGGGTAAATTGGATATTTACCACATTTATCCCTTTTATCCCTCAATCCAAACAAAAAAAAAAAAACTTTTCTCTTGATGAAATAATCAAATAAACCAAACAAAAAACTACTGTAGCCATGAGATTGTAAACAGTGCAATCCTAACAAATCCTATCCCAACTGTTTTATCCTATCTTGCAAAGCAAACATGCCTTAAGTAATTCTAATATCAAATAAGTAAATAGATCCACTGAGAAGTGAAAAACTGAAAATAGATTAATTCTAATTTCTAACATTGATCCTTGCATTAATTAGAAATTATCTACTCCTGGCATATGCTATTTCTTTTTTGATGATGAATGAGTAATTGTCATTTATTAAATCTTGCAGTATGACTTTCCAAAGTTGATGATACTCTTCTGTAGTCGTATCGGCAAATTATTGAGATTACATATCAAGAAAAGTGCACTTGCTCTTCAAAAAAATGAAGAACACATTTCTCAGCTTTCCCATTGTCAACCATTCCACAATTAATTAATTAATTATTTAATACTATATCAAACCAAGACACAGGAAATTAGACAATAAAAGCCAACTCAATCATGCAACCAAAAGAAGAGCAATGTGGAATCATGAAGAAGAATCACGAATTTGAAACTTAATTTCTTATATTAATGTCATGTCTCATCAATAGCTAGCATTAGCAGAATTATATATTTTTATATTTTAAAATCTTCAATTATTTGGACCAAAACAGGAGGCCATAATCCAATTTGTCATCGATGCAATCCAAGCCGAAGCTTTTAACCCCAAAACTTATCAAATATCATTCAGGCATTTTAGACCGGCTGAAATGCGGTGGCGGCGTGGCGCAAGTGGCGTTGGGGAGGCGGCCGAGAGTGATTTACGGCGTAGGGGAGGATAAACTGACACTCACTCACTCAGTTTTTGAAAACTTGAAAATAATTGAAATATTTTATTATTAATTAAATATTAATAATATTGTAATAGTAGTAGATATTTTAAAAAAAAGTTAGGCGGATTAGACGGGATTAGGCGGGATTAGACGGGATTAGTCACGACTAGTCGGGATTACGTCCATTTTTTTAGCCGAATTTTTCAAAAAATGCGACGGGCTGGGGGCGCCTAGTGCCTAGGCGGCCGCCCAACCCGACTTTTAGAACACTGGTTATACCTGACATACATATTATTTAACGAAATCGTAAATATCAAATATCGTATCGAGAGAGTACAAAGATAAAATTTTAATATTTGGAGGACTTTTTGAAATAAAAAAGTTTAGGAACCTAACAAAATACTCTCTCCGTCCCAGAGGAGTTTGCACAGTTGACTAGATACGGAGATTAAGAAAATACATTTTTTTATGTATTGACCAATTTAAATGAAGGGTATTATAGGTACAACATGTGTATATAAAATAAGGAGCTTGTTAATTGGTTTGAAAAAGTAATGACATTGATGTAAATAAATGTGTATTATAAGGGTGTTAAAAATTGAAAGTGTTTCTATCTATAGTTGTGCAAACAGTTATGAGACGGACAAATAAGGCAAGTGTGCAAATAAGTATGGGACAGAAGGAGTAAAAATTAATACTTAGGGATCTTCTGATGTATTTCGGTGGCACAGGTATAACCATGTATATGGTCATGCCCCTTTCTAATTACTTAGGTAATATATGTGTTTGGTACGGAAGATCGAAAATATATTATATATCCAAAAAATATAAATATGTAAAATTCCATGCTAACACCGTACGAAAACTTTCGATTTCAAAATTTTAGTATATCAATTTTTTATACAGAAATTTTGGTATATACCATTTCATATACCAAATTTTTTTATAGGATATTGGTATGTGTTTTAAAAGGTATACATGTTTTTTTAAAAAAAAAATGTATACATGTTTTTGCAAAAGAATAAATTACTACTACATTACTTCTTATTTATTTATTTTTTTTGTCAGTACAAGAATATAGTCCCTACCTAATTACCAAAACCGAGACCATACATCTTGTAACCACTCTCTCACCATCGAGTTGATCAAATCAGGAGAACCAACTGGTGAACTATTTAACTTAGCTAACATATGAGATGCTCCATTCAAATCCCTGGGAACATGCTTGAAGTCTCAATTCTTCATACAATTAGTCTTTCGTCTGATTTTTCTTAAGATGATTCCAACGTGATTTGGCAGCTCTTCCTTCTCCTTAATGGCCATTATTGCTTCCTTACAATCTGACAGGAACAGTACCCTCGTTCCTCTCATCTTTTCCATCATATTAATTCCCTTATCAATTGCTCCAATTTCTGCTTCGAAGGGAGACTCCATCACCCCAAGCGATCCCCTTTCACTTCTTAATAATTTTCCCCTAGTGTCCGTAACAACTATACCATAGGCACTGATTTCTTTCTCCAGATCATAGCTAGCGTCCAGGAATACAATGAACAAATCATCTATTTTCTTAAATAGATTCCTGACCTTTAGAATTTCATGGTCCTTACCCATTTTCTTTACCGCTAGCTTGAATTCTCCTATCAATCCTACTGCCCATTTGATAGAGTTAAAGGATAACTCACCATCACCCCTCTTAGTTTTTGGAGCATTATGAATGATCTCGCATCTCCTCTTCCATATTCCCCATGCTATAACCAAGATTGTATCAACGGGTATATTGGAGTTATGTGATATAAATCCTCCAAAAATTCTATTGGGCAACTGTTACAGTCCACACCTGCCGGAAGCAGGATTGCTGCTCCTCTCCAAGCTTTCCTTACTTTAGTACAAAGGAATATGGAGTGAATCATGGATGCTCTGGAATAGCCACATAGATAGTATGTCGGCCTCACTGGAACATGGTGACTCTCTAGGTTCCCTTCTATAGGCAGTATGTCCCACGCCACTTGCCACCAGAAAATCTTAAGCTTCGGAGGGATTTTCAACCCCCACAGTTGTTTCCACCATCCATTACTCTTATTCGAACTTTCCGGTCTGTTCCAAGGCAGTGAAATATTCATAATCTTAACCATCAACTCATATCCGGAACTGACCGTATACTTCCCCTTTGGATGAAAATTCCAGTACCTCTTATCAGCGGTTTCATCTTTTATAATATTTCTGCTTAGTATTTCCTCAGCCTCGTACGCCAAGAAGTCTCTTCGTACATCTTCCTCCCACCTTCCATCCTTATCAATATAGGTTGCGACTCGCCGACCCCGTGATCTGCAAGAGGAAGATGATGCAAGGGCCCAGTTCGCAAACCAATTTCTTCTACCTGCATCAATATCTCTTCCGTTTGCTATCATCCACCCCATCCCTTCCTTTAGTAGCTCCCTGCCCCAACACAAGGACCTCCATACGAAAGATGGATTACTTCCTAATTGAGCCTCCATGATATCTCCATTTTTGTAGTACCTGGCCTTAAAGATTTGAGCAACTAGCAAATTCGGATTCACCATCATTCTCCATACCTGTTTCCCCACAAGAGCTTGGTTGAAGTAGCTTAATTTTAAAAATCTCAATCCTCCTTCTTCCTTTGCAACACATAAGCTATCCCATGATTTTCAGTGTACCCTCTTTTATTATTCGGATCCTCCCACCAAAACCTCGCACATATAGTTTCCATGTCCTTACATAAGGATAAAGGAATTCTAAAGCAAGTCATAGTATATGTTGGTATTGGACTATCAATCTCAAGTACTCTACCAACTTTGTTACCAATGAGTTCGCTTACGTACCTCGTTCTCAGTTGTATCTCTAGCCCATGGATTTGGATCCAGAAAGGGACCTCGTTCAACCTCACTTCTTCAATCTTCTTATTCCCCAAAGCTTTCTTCATCACTAATTGTGAGTTGTTTAGATGTCAGGGTTGCTTTGCTAGGACCTTGTTGTAGTCACTAATATTCTCGAAGGACGCTATATAGATCCCTTCTCCAACCATAGATATTATCGTCGGATTGCTCGGTTTCCATATGGAATTAAGCGCGTTTTCCAGATCCTTCAGCCTAATACTCCTCTTAGCCACAAAGCGAAAGATCAGAGCATTCTTCACTGGAACTATGAGCGATTCGTCTTAAAAAAAAACGTATACATATATATGAATAAATAAAAAAATATATATATATATAATAATAATAATAATAATAATAATAATAATAATAATAATAATAATAATAATAATAATAATAATAATAATAATAATAATAATAATGATGATAATAATAATCCTAATTAGAAAGAAGAGATAAGAGCTGGTTTGTAAGTATATATACATACTTCTCAACTAAGTTTCAAAATCAGTAGCCTATATCAAAGAAGGAGTTTTTTTTTCTTTTGTTTTCCAAGTACATATATATATATACCTCTTCAACTATTCTTCCCCATCAGTAGGAATAAGGAAAGAAATACAGGTCATATCTCCGATCATCCATCCATGTTGAAATCAAGTAAGTGTGTTGTAATTGTTATATTTTGATAATTGCTTAAATGTACTACAGTAGAAAAAAAAAACGATGATTTTTTTTTGTACTTTAGATGGATTTGGGACAACCCTTAATAGCCAACTGACTAAATAGATGTGTAGCACTCCAAAGGAGCAAAACGGATGATTTAGGAGCCCACATTGAAGAAATAACCGCCTATATATTGGCGAAGTTCTCTCCAAACCGAGAACCCTCTTAGTGACCATGAAGACCGTCTTATGTTAATCACCACATTACCGGAAATCTGGAGTCTCCGTGCTTGTAGCCTATACAGGAACCTGGCCGGTCAATGTGGGAATACATGTTTTCGATGTCTCTCCACTAACTAATATATATATTCTTTACAATTAAAAAGAGGTCTTTTTTTTTATGATATAAGACTTAGTGAAATTAATACCGTATTTTCTTTGGTAACTTAACGTACATGCAAACCACGAATAAAAGAAAATTAAATTACACATATATACATGCATGAAACTATTAATTATTTAATATATATACACACATATAATATACACATGCACCGTAACTACCTAAAATTTAATAAAAGAAAATGCATGAATTCATGAAAATCAAATGAGTGAAAGCATGCAAGTGCATAAAATCTACAGTCTTAGGACCCATTTGATAGGTGAGAATAGATATAGTGAGAAAAGTGAGATGAGAAAAGGTAAGAAAAAAATGTGGTGGGACCCTTAAGATAAGGTGGGAAAAAATATTTAATACGGTTGTTCGGTAGGATAGAATTAAAATGGTATAAATTTTAATAATGTGTTTGGTAGAGAATATAATACATAAAAAAAACTATAAGAAATACTATTTTACCCTCAGTAATCAATATTATATCAATTTTCTCCAAATTTAATAAATCATTAAAAAATACAAATTAAACATTACAAAACTCAATTAATTCCAAAAAAAAAACTCAATTAACTCCAAAATTTTCAATTTAACAAAAATTAAACATTATATTTAGCTAATTATATTTTTAAATAAGCCCTAAAAAATTAAATATATTAAATGGGCCCTAAAGCAACAATTCCCCCATTTTATTAAAATGAGCCCTAAGGTCATCTCCAGCAGTTGCCTCTATTTTAGAGTCATCTCAGCACAACTCTATAATAGAGACATCACTTTACTCCCAGCAGTTTAGCTCTACTTTTCAGCACTATAACATAATATTCGTTTTAAATGATTTATTTTTTATAAAATTAAAATACATTTGTAAACTTATATGAATATAAATTTAATAAAGATCTATAAAAAAAAGACATGAATATTTAAATTAATAATTCAAAATAATATTACAACTAAAATTTAAATTACATGAAAAATTAAATTACAATGGAAAATTAAATTACAAGGAAAATTAAATTACAACAGAAAATTAAATTACCAATTATTCTGTGTTCGAAATTTTTTCCCACAAATGATCAATTAGTGCATTTCGGAGTGCATAATGAGCCTCTGCATTTCTAATTTCTCTAAACCTACTTAGAATATTTTGGAATCGTGTTGGCTCATTTTCAACAATCGATGTTTGAAGATGGCACTTTTCCTGGTTCTTCAAGTGGAGCATTAAGGTCTCGTTCATCTTCAATTATCATATTATGCATTATTATGCATGCCATCATTATATCTTGCAAATTATTTTTACTCCAAAAATGTGTTGGATTTGCCACAATTGCAAATCGACTTTGGAGAACTCCAAATGCTTGTTCCACATCCTTTCTGCACGCTTCTTGTTTTGTTGCAAAATATTTTTTTGGACCCGTTGGTTCATGTATAGTTTGCACAAGCGTTTCCCATTTTTGATATATGCCATCAGCTAAGTAGTAGCCCATGTTGTACTCTTTTCCTTGAATGACATAATGTGCAGGAGGAGCAATGCCTCTAGCAAGATTAGAGTACGGATGTGATGTCTCTAACACATTAATATCATTGTTAGATCTTGGTATGCCGAAATATGCATGTCATATCCACAAATCATAATCATCCACAATTTCAAGAATAATAGTTAGATGTCCACTTCGGCCGGAATATTGTCCTGCCCATGTAGAAAGATAATTTTTCCACCTCCAGTGCATACAATCCAAACTACCTAACATACCTGGGAAGCCGCGTTGCTCACCAATATAGAGGAGTCTAGCAACATCATTAGGGTTGGGCGTTCTTAGATATTGCTCGCCAAAAATCTCCACAACAGCACGACAAAATCTCTTGACACATTCAAGTGTTGTAGACTCTCCAATTTTGATGTACTCATCTGTTGTATCTGCTGGAATGCTATAGGATAGTATTCGAAGTGCAGTTGTTACCTTTTGAAGTGTAGACAATCTAAGTGTTCCAGCTGCATTACGGCGTTGCACAAAGTATCGATCATGATCTTTTACAGCTTCAGCAATGCGGAGAAACAAAGTACGAGACATTCGAAACTGCCGACGAAAATGCTCCTCATTATAAGTTGGATTTTCAGCAAAGTAGTCATTGGAGAGATTAGTAGCTGCAGCTTCTCAATCACGAAAAACCGTTCATCGACCCCTAACTGAGCCTCCATGACGTTGCCCAATATTTTAATCAAATAGTAAACACTCATTGTTTCTACGTATTTGATGTGCAATCACCTCTCTATCCATTTCAATCTCATCTATCAACATTTCAATTTCTTCGTTAGATGAACTTGAAAAGGTAGAGTAATTGAAACTCATTTTTTTTTTCTCAAGAAACTTGAGAAGAGAATTGAGTGAGAAAAAATATTGTAATGTATGGTCATTCTATAGATGCAAATAAAAAAGCACAATCCATGCATTGAATTGTAGTCATTGATAACATATTTCATCTTTTAATCTTGACCATTCGTTTTATTTGAAAAGTTTCCACATAGTAGAAAAGCACAATCCATGTGCATCAAATTGTAGCCATTGATAACATATTTCATCAAGTAATCTTGGCCATTCGTTTTTTCCAAATAGTAGAAAAGCACAATCCATGTGCATTAAATTGTAGCCATTGATAACATATTTCATCAAGTAATCTTGGCTATTCGTTTTTTTCCACATAGTAGAAAAGCATAATCCATGTGCATTAAATTGTAGCCATTGATAACATATTTCATCAAGTAATCTTGGCCATTCGTTTTTTCCACATAGTAGAAAAACACAATCCATATGCATTAAATTGTAGCCATTGATAACATATTTCATCAAGTAATCTTGGTCATTTGTTTTTTCCACATAGTAGAAAAACACAATCCATGTGCATTAAATTGTAGCCATTGATGACATATTTTATCAAGTAATCTTGGCCATTCATTTTTCCACATAGTAGAAAAGCACAATCCATGTGCATTAAATTGTAGCCATTGATAACATATTTCATCAAGTAATCTTGGCCATTCATTTTTTCCAGCACAATCCATGTGCATTGTATTTTAGCCATTGATAACATCTTTCATCAAGTAATCTTGGTCATTCGTTTTTTCCACATAGTAGAAAAACACAATCCATGTGCATTGTATTTTAGCCATTGATAACATCTTTCATCAAGTAATCTTGGCCATTCGTTTTATTTGAAGTGGACACAATATTTCTTCTTTCAATCTCTATATATATAGGTGACATACTATATTTTTTCAATCACACTTCTCTTCAAAATGCCTAATCCACGCAATGCTAATTATAGTAATATTGAAGATCAATATCTTGTAAAGGCTTGGCTTGAAGTTTCACAAGATCCAATTGTGAGCAATAACCAATCAAGATCTAACTTTTGACAATGTGTTGCAGATGAATACAATCGTAGAAAACCAGCATCAAAGATACCCCGCAATCTAAGATCGGTGCAATGTCGGATGAGAGATAACATCTTGAAAGATGGCAAAAAGTTCAACGGATGTATTCGACAAATTGAGCTCATGCATCCAAGTGGTGCAAGCGAACAAGTTATTATAAGTAACGTTATATGCTATTTTTTATATTTTATTTATCAATATATTTTAATCTTAATTTGTTTATATATTTTTCTTTTTTCTAGTTACAACGTGCAAATGAGTTGTTCATGCAAAGCAAATGATACGAAGAGGATTTTAAATATGACCATGTTTGGTCTATTCTTGAAGAATATTTGCAGACTCAGACTGAGACGCAAGGTGTAGTATTTTCTGATCCTAAAGAAAATATGATGAGGTCTCCTAATCCTTCACCCCCTCCTTTTACTGTAAATTTAAGTGATGAGAACATGAGTGACGATAATTCTCCATCACAAATCAAAAAATCGAAAATGAAAAGGAAATTAGGTGAAGATAAATCTGTTCTCTTGCAAACAATCAAAGAAGAGAATGAGAAACTTAGGGATGTGTTGGAAATCTCATCTGTGAGAAGAGATCATTGTCTTCAAATTCTTGAGAGGAAAAATGAAATTCGTCAACAAGTGAGAGACTCTAATATTCTAACGATCGATCCGAACTCCATTGATGATCCCGAACGTCGTGCTGAAGTTATATTCGAGCAAAGAGCTGTTATTGAGAAAAGAAAACAAGCACGCATGATAAATATGTTTGGAGGGTCTAGCAGTGATTTTCCTCCTTATTAGAAAATATATTAGTATGTTTAATCGTATGTTTGGAGGGTCTAACAGTGATATTCCTCCTTATTAGTATGTTTAATCATATGTTTTTTTTAATGTATTTTATATTGTAATGTTTTTAATTTATTATGTAATTGTAGTATTTGTATTAATTTATGTAATTGTTTGCTTTTATTTGTAATGTGTTGTTTAAATTTTAAAAGTATGAGTCAATTAAAAAAAGTAATAGTAATTGAAACAAAATAAATAAAAGAAATAACCCCAAAATAAGATTAATATACAAAACAAATAACAAAAAGTAAAAAAAGATTGAAATAAATAAAAAAAAATTAAAAAAAAAAGCCAATAGCGCTTACCGTACAGTGCGTCAAATGTGGAGGTGGGTTTGCCTTTTTGGCAACAAACTCCATAATACAGCAGCTCTATTCTTCCTTGTTGGGGGTAAATTTTAGCTTTTTATTCTAAAATAGAGCTCTGCTGGAGTTGCTCTAAACCAACCCTTCCCCAAATAATCACAATCCTACCGCTGCTTTTTTGGCCAAAAAATTATTTCAACACCGCTTTTCTCCCCATTGTGCCGATCTCCTTCGCCCTCAGTCAGTCTCCAATCATTTTTTCAATTAATTTGCACCGGCGCGATGGCACTGCTCCTATTGTCAGTTAGTTTGTGAATTCACAACAGCGTCTCTTATATTTCTTATTGTTTCTCCTTCGATGCTCTCCACGGCGGCGCCGTCCCCGACCTCGCGCTCATTGTTTCTCAAATTTTCATGGGTGCATGTTTAATTTTGATTTTGGTTGCTAAATTATTTTGATTTTTCTATTTTGCATATTTCAATTTCTTATTTATTGCTACTATTTCTAGCGAAATAAGGGAAGGAAGAATACATGAATTATGTGAAGGTGAAAAATTGGAATTTTAATTTTGATTTTGATTCGTGGCGGTGGAGAATGGACTTGCAGGAAAGAGAAGTTTTGAAGGGTTAAAAAGTAATTTTCATTCTTTTCTCAAGCATTATTAGAATCGTGGAAAGTAATCTGAGGGGTATGACCAGATATGGTTTCTAAGGAGCGCTGTTGAAACTGTAGAAATTGTAGGGAAGAGGAGGCTGACCGAGAAAAAGTTTGGGCACCAGATAAAATTCTTCTGACCTACCAAACATCATAAGCCTTTTCTTTTTCTGGGCCTTTTCTTCCGTATCAAACGGGTCCTTGAAGGAAAAAAATGCATACCATATGCACATAAATGTATACACCTAGGCATGCATCCTTTTTATAAATAAAATAAACCTAATAATGCAACTAGTGGGAGATAAAACTCATGACCCTACACTAGACTAACCGGCTAGTTCACAGGAACATCATTACATATGTTGGGATAAATTAATAACCATCATATTATAAATAGCAATGGTTGTAAATTGATGAGGACACTCGTTAAATTAAAAATTTACGAAATACCAGATCACTTTAGGTGTTACACTTCAAAAGGTGGGGATTTACTTCAACTCTTAATTGAGTTATAATATTCAAATATTATAATTGCCCTTATTAAATTTTATTATGTAATTAATATTCATGTTAAGGCTGGCCTAGCCAGCAGTCTCATGTTAAGCCTGACCTATCCAGCAGTTTCAGGTTAAGCCCGATCAAGCCAGCAACATAATGTTAAGTCTGGCTTAGACAGCAAATCATGTTAAATCTGGCTCAACTAGCAAATCATGTTAAGCCTGGCCCAGACAACAAATTCATACTGCGTCTGGCCCAACCAAAAATTCCAGGTTAAATCTAGTAATTTTTTTTTGATAACTCGGTATTCGGCCCAAGGACCGACTAATCCGGGGACCAATCCCACCGTCCACTAGCGGGGGCCCCACTTAAAGCCAGAGAAAAGCTCTGTATGGACTGACCCATCTCAGGAATTGTTTGCACCCAATGGGTTTCGAACCTGAGACCTATGGAGCATCACACTCCTAAGCCTCAAGCCCTCACCACTAGGCCAACCCCTTGGGGTTACGTTAAATCTGGTAATGTCAGCACTATTACAAGTACTACAAGTTATATATTATTTATATTATTAAAATTTAATTTGCGCAATTATGAGGTTGCCCCACTAAGTGTATCTTCACACACTTACCCCTTCCTTAAATATTTTTCAGTGCAGGAGTTCGACATGGAAGGATGATTCGGAATGCTATGGCCAAGAATTAGAAAAATAATAAATTACCACTACACTACTTTTTAATTATTTCAAAAGAATAAATTATGGTTTGTAATTTTTGAATATTGGGGTTAATCCCTAAATCTACGTAATCTGGAATAAGCTTTATTACTATTAAATATCTTCCGCTGTAATTTTTATTAATATTTATGCTCTACATGTTTAATTATACTATAATTATATATATAAAAAATGTATTTTCTATTAAATGTAAATATTGAAAATAAATAAATGTGATTATTTAGTAACATCTCAACATTAATATTAGTACATATTAAATTGGGGCGTTACAAAAATACTCCCTCCGTCCCAGAGGAGTTTGCACATTTGACTAGATACGAAGATTAAGAAAATGCATTTTTTTATGTATTAACCAATTTAAATGAAGGGTATTATAGGTAAAACATGTGTATGTAAAATATTGCTTGTTAATTGGTTTGAAAAAGTAATGGCATTGATGTAAATAAATGTGTATTGTGAGGGTGTTAAAAATTGAAAGTATTTCTATCCATAGGTGTGCAAACAACTATGAGACGGACAAATAAGACAAGTGTGCAAATAAGTATAGGACAGAAGGAGTAAATATTAATACTTAGGGATATTCTGATGTATTTCGGTGGCACAAGTATAACCATGCATATGACCATGACCCCTTTTAATTACTTAGGTAATATATGTGTTTGGTATGGAAGATCGAGACACTCATGTATTTTAAAAAGCAGCATGAACTAATCTATATTTTGCTACATTATATATCATATACCGTACAAAAAATCTTGATATGTAAAATTCCATGCTAACACCGTACGAAAACTTTCGATATCAAAATTTTAGTATATCAATTTTTATACAGATATTTTGGTACATATCATTTCATATACCGAATTTTTTTATAGGATATTGGTATGTGTTTTAAAAGGTACACATATTTTTTTTTAAAAAAAAATGTATACATGTTTTTTGCCAAAATATTTAAAATTTTAAGTGTACTGAATATTCTCGGTATGGCTCTTTAAAATAAAAAATACGAGTCACTCTCATGTGAAGCAGTTTCGTAGCATGAAACTGGTACCATTAGAATCATTCACTGATACCATAATCATTTTATATTGTGATATTAGTTTATAAATGTAATGATATCACTAAATAAATATTATATCATCAGTAAATAAATGTAATGATATTAAATTCATAATGCACGTCGATTTCGATGTGTTTTGTTCGAGAATGAAAAGCGGGACTAAAAGCTAGCTTGATGGCTTCTTGATTATCACTCCAGAGCAAGGAAGGCTTGATGAGCGGAAGCTGAAGTTCAGAGAACAATGAAGCAATTCAAGTCAGATCCGTAGTTGTTGTTGCCAAAGACCTATATTCTGCCTTAGTGCTGCTGCGAGCTACGATGAACTGTTTCTTCGAACACCAGGAAAAAAGATTATTACCAAGCATAACACAATAACCTATAGTACTCCTTCGATTATCGATACTTGACGCAAAATCGGCATCTGCAAAACCTTGTAACTGAAATTTAGATATAGGAGTGAAAGTTAAACTAGAATAAAGAGTACCTTTTAGATACCGCAAGACTCGTTTGCATGCACCCCAATAATTCGTGGTTGGATGAGCAAGGAATTGACTGAGTTTATTAACACTAAAGGCAATATCAGGACGAGCCATAGTGAGATATTGCAGAGCACCTACAATACTACGATATAGAGAAGGATGATCAAAATGAGCACTATCTTGTTGGGAGAGCTTGATACTGGGACAAGAAGGAGTGGGACATGACTTGCAATTAGAAAGATTTGTCCGTTGAAGAAGTTCCTTCACATACTTGGATTGAGATAGCTTGATACAATGAGGAGCAACAGATGCCTCTATTCCCAGAAAATAGTTGACCTCATCCATGTGTTTCAAGGAAAATTTCTGATGGAGTGTATGAATCAACTGAGAAATAACAACATCATTTCCTCCTGTGATTAATATGTCATCAACATACACAAGAACAAGAAGCAACTGACCTTTGATTCTCATGTGAAACAGACAGTGATCAGAAGAAGAGTGCACAAAGCCATATTGTACTAAAAAATTCTTAAGAGTATCATACCATACCTTGGGGCCTTGTTGAGTTTACAAACATGTAAAGGTTTAGTCTCATTTTGAAATCCCTTATGCTGTTGAACGTATACGGTCTCCTTGAGTTGTCCATTGAGAAAGGCATTGTTAATATCAACCCGTTGTACCTTCCAATCATAAGTAACAGCCAAGGAGAACATGATTCTTAGTGTAAGAGGCTTGATTACTGGAGAGAATGTGTTGAAATAGTCGATACCAGTGTTTTGCTGAAACCCCCGAGCAACCAAACGAGCCTTATACCTATTAAGAGAACCATCAGCCTTATACTTACCCTGAAAATCCACTTTGTAGTAATAAGATTCATGTGAGGAGTCCATGGCACAAGTTCCCATGTCTGATTTCTCATCAATGCACTGCACTCATCATCCATTGCTTTTTTTCATTCTGGGATGAGTAAAGGTAGAATTTCTGCTTCCCTTTTTGTTTTTCCCCCAGAATTGGACTTGCTATCCTTGAAAGCAACATTAGTCGTAGGGTTGGTAGAAATACCCTGAGTGGTAGTCATTTGTGAGCTAGTAGAAGCATGTAACAACCTCATATCATGAAGTTTGCAGAATAACATGAACCTCATTGAACGAAGGAAACACAGGTCTAGTAGTCAAATTCACGACAATAGACTCAAAAGAAGCATCAAGACCTCCAAGCAGATACTATACGACATCATCATCACTAAGGCTTTGACCAGCAGCATGCAAGGCATCGACTATAGTACGAACTTGAAGCACAAATTCATCAATAGAAGAATTACCTTTCTTCAGTGTTTGCAATTGAAACCGAAGATTTAATTGCCTTTGCTCTTGACTGAGATCGGAACAAATCATCAAACACCTTCCAAACTTGAAAGGAATGTTCACATCTGTTCACATATCCTAGCGTGGATTCAGAGATAGAACACAACATCCATCCCATTAGAAACTGATCATTTTTATGCCATAGTTGTGCCGCAGTATCAGGAATAGAGGCACCAGTGCTATCATCAATCTTGAATAGAGATGGCACATCACTCAACGTACAAATAAAAAATTGCTCAAAGTCATGAGCTCTAGTTGTCACCAGTATCTGAGACCTCCAAAACAAGAAGTTGTTTCGATCCAGACGTGTAGTAAGAGTAAGCAGAGTGGGTAACCCCTGATTCGGGTGATTTTTGCATGATTTTATTGCGCATTTTATGCCTAATTTTTTATATAATTTCATGCTTTTATTACTCAATTTTGGCTAATTACACTTAATATGTAGAAAGGTCGTGTTTTGTTATTTTTGTAGGAAATTTGAGCATTTTTGGAAGCAAAATACATGCCTAATTTTTAATAAAGCCAAAGAAAGAAATTGAGATCGAGAGTGAAACGAGTAAAATTTGAGAAGAGAAAGTGAATTGGGCCTAAAGAATTGAGCAGACCCATTTCAGCTAAAAGGCCAAATTAGCTGCCATTAACTAAGGCCCAAAATGACTTATTTATTTGATTTGCAGAGGAAAGAAAATGTATATGCAAGAAGCATAAGCGCGTGGACCCCACCTCAAAAATTGGAAAAGTTGCTAAGAGAAAAGGAGTCAGCAATTGAAAAAGAAGCCGCATTTTTATTTTCCCTGTGCAAATAAAATAGGACAATAGATTAAAAAAAGGGGTAGCAACATTTTGAAAAGGAGAGACACACTTGGAGGTATTTTGGGTGACTTTTTCCTCAAGTTCCATCATTTTGGGAGAAGAAAATATGTTTTGAGCTTGGATTCTAATAGCACTTGATCTCCAAGAGACTAAGCTTCCTTTTTCCTCTCTTTTAATTCATTTTTAGTCCTTTAATTTTGTAATAGTGTAGATGATGTTTGTTGTTAGCTAAACCCACTTATTCTAGGGATTGTGAATCTTCTATTGAAATCTATGGTTTAAATTTTTGTTTATTTGGTATTTGTTGTTGATTATGATTCATGTGTTGGATTTATCATGATTTAAGAGCTTATTATTATTGGCTATGAGAGTTTGTTCTAATTATTATTGTTTGGGTTTATGATTGAGAAATTTAAATCCATCAATTGACCTCTAATGCATGACCCATTTGATTATCACTTGAGAAAGAGATTAATTAGTGGGAAAGTTAGGAATCCAAGGTGTTTATTGGGTTGATCATATTAATAGGGTAGAGATACTTGTTAATATTGATTTTCCTTGGGATTGATTGGATAGAAAATTACTTTCAATTCTTATTTAATGATTCACTTTGCATAATCATCACAATGCCTTATAAATTTGAGTTTGCCACCATAGATGGATATTTAAGTGAAGCATATCACTAGGACTATTCTCTTAATTCTTGCTTTCTATCCTTGTCATTTTGATTGCTTGCTTTAATCTAATGTTTAATTGTTGTGACTTCTCTTTCTAATTTTCTTATTGGAGACACTTAGTAGAAGTTAGATAAGTTTAGTCTTAAATTGACAACATCCTTTATTTGATTCTCTAGACATAATTAAATCACTTCGCATTACTCTTACGCTAGTTCCCCTCCTTGTGGATCGATACTCTTACTTATCACGCTATAATTTGAAAACCATACGCTTGCGGGAATTAAATTTTTGTGTTGATAAAAAGTGGAACAACCTCTTAGGTTTGGAAGAAAGAGTATTTAGATCATCCATTGAAAACAATCGAAGAAAGAAGAGAAAAATTTCAGAAGTAGTAGAGATAGGAAAAAGAAAAACAAAAGGCTGGATTAAAGCACAAAGAACAAGAGAAGGAAAAGAGATCAAAATCAGAGAAATGAACCAAGACGATGAAGAATTCCTTGAAGATCAACCTGAACCATAAGAATGACCGCAACCGACTCCATGGATACCATGTTGAAACTCTTTCATCTAATTTAACTTGTGTTTATTTCTCAAATAATTCTGAAGAGTTTACACGAATATATAAATACAAAGAGAGAGCAAACACGTGAGATGTTCACGTGAGTGTAACTGATTTCCTAACAGAATGCTAACAACCCTAACTAATCCTCTACATAGCGGTATCGGTAGCTTTATGAAAAAGAGCTCTGTGAACTATCTTAACAATTACATATGCACAAACTTGATCACCATACGAGTTGTGGTAATTGGATTGGGCCCTATCCTACATAGTCAGTTGAGTTACTTCAGCCCATTACTAATTGATTCTCAACTAACTTTTTAATATACATATATATATATATATACATATTTTTAGGTGCACAAAATAATACTCCCCCCGTCCCGAAATTATCTTCACAGTTGACTTTTTAACGGTTTTTTTGTGAAAATTATTTCATAATAATATGTGTACAAAAGTTATTTTATATGAATGATATGCTAGTTGATCTTATAAACTAGCATACCATTCATATAAAACAACTTTTGTACACATATTATTATGAAATAATTCTCACACAAAAACCGTTAAAAAGTCAACTGTGAAGATAATTTTGGGACGGATGGAGTAATAAAATATAAAAAGAATACATAATGGGAATTGAGAATGACAAAGTCTAGTGTGAACCTTGTTTCACACAAAGATCCATGAAACTAGATCCATTTTAGAATATGGGTCAAATATATATTTTGTTTATCCATATTTATATTCATATTTTCCCCATTTGTTTTTCAAGGTAAAACTCTTCCCACACAATTCATCTTTGCAACCGCTCTTCCACAAAGTCGTTCTACCACCGATCTTTATCCGCCGCCCCCTTCCACCGCCGATCTTCCTCCGTTCTTATTGTGCCTTTCTCTCTTCCGCAGTTCTTACGGCGCCGTCATTCCGCCGCCACCATTCTCTCATATGTCCTTCTTGACCGGTGTTGATAACCCCACCTCCTTCTCCGATAAATCCGCACTCCCATCGTGATCCCCTGGTGGGGTTAGTTCCCGCGGATCCATGCCAAAAATTCATTTGAGTATCGAAAAGACTCAAATGTCTAAGGGAATTTTAGCAAAAATGAAAGCACATAGGCTAAAAGTCTCTTGAGATTCACTTTTTTGGGACCGTTGCTTACCTTTATAATTATGCCTATGTCCTTATCATGTTATGAACTTACGATAATCAGATCTCTCATATGGATATGTATAGAACTATTTCAATCCAGTAGATTTGGTGTTATAAATTTGTGTTCTTCCTAACTTTGAACCCAACGGAATGATTTGTGCTCACACTTCGTTCTAATAACTAAAGAGTACTAGTCATGATAACTAAAGGGTATGACCTATATTACTAATATTAGTCGAAATAACTGAATACTATTAGTCTTGATTACTAAAGAGTATTAGTCGTGATAACTAAAGAGTATTAGTCGTGATAACTAAAGAGTATGACCTATATTTCTAAAGGGTACTGAATGGGATAACTGAAGATTATTAGTCCTAATTACTAAGGGGTATCAGTCGTGATACTAAAGAGTATTAGTCCTAATAACTAAAGACTATTAGTTGTGGTAACTAAAGAGTATTAGTTCTAATAACTAAAGAGTATTAGTCGTGATAACTGAAGAGTATTAGTTATGATTACTAAAGGGTGTTAGTCGTGATAATTAAATGGTATGACCTATATTTTTAAATGGTCGACTTGTAATGGTGGTTAAATGGATTATGTGATTGGATCCACATTTACTATATCGATCCAGTTTTATGGTGAACCTTGGTACACAGTAGTCATACTCATTGAAAATTTGATGAAGGGGAAGTGGTGTAAGTGAGTCGAGTCAGCTCACGAGATACTCGAGTAGCCTTATTGAGCTTGTACTATATTTACAATTTTGTCATTCATTTTATTAATTAACTATATTTATATTATTAATATGTAAATAAAAAATAACAAAAAAAAGATTATCGAGTCGAGCTTAGTTTACCGAGCTTCTTGTCGAGTCGAGCTCAAGCTGAAAAAAATAGGCTCGACCGAGTTCGAGTATTGCAATCGAGTCGAGTTTCGAGCTCATCACTACTCGGGTCAACTCGACTCATTTACACCCCTAATGAAGGGTATGTTTGCAAACCTAAATTTTATGGGACAATTACTTTATTTTGTAAAAAATTATTCATATAATGTTTGCAACTATTATTTTAAGCACTTAAAATTTATTTATCAATTTATGAAGTGGTATAACTCAATACCTCAAATGGTTATCAGTTTTAGAAAAACTATTTATTTTTAATTTTACTGCAAAAATTAATTAATATTATTTTTAAAAGAAATCGAATTTCAAAACACAACCAAATCAAAATATACATTTTGATTCAATGCCTTCAAAAGTAGCACAAACACAGGCACGCCCGCGGTCCGATGTCTGTTCTTAGGGTGTGCTTGGTATATGAGTGGGAAATAACAATGGGAATGATAGTCATAGTGGGAGGAATGATAATGAATGTACTAGTTTTAGTTTTAATGTTTGGTTTATGTTAAGGAATGACTCTCATTATATTTATTTAATTAAAAATGAGAGAAGTAAAATATTATAATTATTTTTTGTAGGTAATCAAAGTCATTCCTCCCAAAATGGCGAGGAATGACTCATTCCTTAGTTTTTGGATATGAGAGTACTATCAAAGGAATGATACCCTTCAACCAAACACATTTTTATTATTCCATTCCCATTCCTCACCCCTAAACCCCTCATCCAAGCACCCCCTTAATCCTTCTTCGATTTTTTTTCTCAAAATTCAGGTTTTTTATTATTAATCATTTTTTTTTCATTTTCAATTCCAGATGATAAGTTATAGAGCTGGGGATTTGAGTATAGGGAAACTGATCATTTAGCCCTTAATTTTATAAATGAGGATCAAATGAACTCTTAAATATTTTTTTATATACATTTAAACTTTATATACTGTTCCATATTGTATAGCGTACAAAAAATTTTGGTATTTAAAATTTCACATTGTTATAAAAAAATTATTTACCGATATCGTACCGAAATTTAATATATCGATTTTTTGAGCGGTATCGGTATATACCGGCTCATACCGAAAATACTAAAACATGTTTTTATTGAAATACTGAAATATATTGATTTTTTCGGTATCATATCGTACCGAAAATTTTGGTATAATAAAAATTAATATTTTTGACATTTTTTAATTTGACAAGGACGATATATCTAAATTTTTGGTATTTTTCACACCTCTAATAATAACCTTGGCGAATTTTTTTGTACTCCCTCCTATTCAAAATGTATATCGTTTTGCTTTTCACTTTATTTGCAATTTAAATATCGTTTTTCATTTTTCAATGCTAATTATAATATTTCCGTCAAATAAAAAATGCTAATTAATTATGTTTCTTTCTATATTACTCTTAAATTTTTTAAAAATAACTTAGATAGTAATAATTTTTAATGTTAATGTAGAATTTTAAAATTATTAATTAAGGGCTCGCTTGGTTTCCTTTATTAGGGGTGTATTGATCCCTAATACAACTTTATCACTTGTTTGGTTTGTTGTATATATTATACTTCCAGCCCGTTATTAAGAATGAACCCGTTCAAATAATACCTAATACATGATATTATAGATTCCAAGTTTCATATGGTATTCGTAATACTTATATTTCTCCAACATCTATTAAATTTTAAAATACCAAAAACACCCTTCACTTTTCATTAAGATGTGTTTATTATTATTTTTATTTATAAGGACAAATTAGTCTAAAATAAATTAATACTAGTTATAACACTTGCTACCAAACATAATATTTATAGCTAATCACTAATTATTTAACTCAAGTTTTTGAAACCAAACAAAATATTGATAAATAAATTGATATTACAAATATAGGTATTATAGTTCAGGTAGATATATGAAGTAGTTAATAATTTTTTTAATATGTGTGTTAAAAGATCATGAATTCGAGTTACCATTTAACCAATAATAAAAAAAAAGTTACATTTTGAATTCAAAATGGGAGTAATTATTTTTTAAAAATCTTTTTTGGTATTTGTTCAAGTATATTCTGGATAGAGAATTGTAAAAAAAGCAGCGAGAGGACTCATCAGTGCCTTCCTCTACTACTTCCCGAGATTCCCAAAGCCCTACCGTCCTCTCCCCCACCTCCATCTACGCCTCCCTCCGCTTCGTAATTCATTCCTTCTCTCGATCTCTTGATTTCTCTTTCTTCTCTTGCCACAGTTTTTGTTTCTTGCATTTCTCTTTTGTGTTTAATTTGCTGACTTGTGATTCCTTGATCTATCTGATTGCTAGTTTTGTTTTCCAATACGCGCCTTTCAATTTCTCGAGACAAGATAGGGTTTCTGAGAAAATCAATTTGGTTTGTTGTGATTACGTAGTTTCAACTTGATTTATGAATTTAAGGTTGTAGAATATTGGATCAAGATTAGCGTAGACTGAACTAGCATTGAAATTCTTCTTTTCCTGTTACTGCAAGTGGTGTGACTAGGGAACTTTAGTAGTAAAGAATCTGTGCTCTACGTTTTTTGAACTGGTGTACGAGACACGCCATTGTACTTTATTGAAAGTGAGTTGTGAAGTCCATATTTGAATTCCTTACCCCTTTTCACGTGTTGGAAATTGCAGAGAGTTTGTAGTTGAATCATTAGAAGAAGTGAGATGTCTCGGTTTCGTGTTGGTGGGAAAGTGGTAGATACTGTTGATTTGTTAAAGAAGAGGCATTGGGCATGGCGTTTGGATTTATGGCCTTTCACGATTCTGTATGGTGTATGGGTGTCAGCTGTAGTCCCGAGCTTGGATTTCGGCGATGCCTTAATAGTGTTGGGAAGCATGACTGCATTCCATGTGCTGTTTTTTCTGTTCACTGTTTGGTCGGTGGATTTTAGATGCTTCATACAATTCTCCAAGGTTCATATTTTGTCACTCACTTACTTTCTAGCTAACCAAATTGCCATTCCTTTATGTTTTTTCTTATTTGTTGTTTATTTCTTTTATTTTTTCATGCTTTCTAATTTTGTGGCTGTGTGCTGAATGATTTATGGATTATAAGTTATTTCAAGCAACAAACAAAAATTTCCCTAGATGTTAGATTGGTTGATTTAGTTATAATTATTCCCTTTCTGCTGATTAAGTATAAATTTAATATAGTTTGTTTGATCATTAGGAAAATAAACTCTGGTACATAATTGTGATCATCACCATGATTACTAAAACCAAGGATTTTGATCGTGATTAGTTTTTTTTTTCCTTGCTCTATCTTAATTGATGCTTAATTAAAATAGGGCTTACTTGTTATTTATTGTTAATAGTACTGGAGCCTGTATAGATAGTTGGGGTTTCTTTTGTTAGTCAGTAGATTTGGTGTGAATATCGAGTTGTTTTAAGACAGACAGGAAATTGCAGTTTTGGGAAGATTTTGTTTTGATTAATATTATTCTCACATTTTTCACACTTAGAATTCAATTGGTGAGAATTTTGGGTGTTTAGTGAATAATTTGATGCAGGTAACATGTGACGTTAGGGACAAAAAAAAAAGCAAGAGTTTTTTGAGCATCGGTAGATTATTTTTTGGGGGGGGGGGGAGAAGGAAACGACAAAAGGGCTATTATGGTCAGAATGGAGTGTATTGGGCCTTTATATCATTTTTTTTCTCCAAATGACGGGATTGCTATAATAATTAGTGTAGTATGACTGATTTGTGCAAGAAAACTAAGAGGGGAGTTATTAGCTAGAGTACAAAAAGGAGAATGGGAGATAGAGCCAAGGGGGAAGGGGAAACCATGAAGATTGGATAAATCATAAATGTGGTGGGCTAGTAAACAAAATGGCGGATTTCCCTGGGTATTTTTTAATTTCTGACGTCTCCTTTTTTGTCTTTTTGACACATCAAGGATTTAAAGTTAGGCACGAGGATTTGAACTGTGGAAATGACCTCAAAAGAGCTGCTCAACCTAGATCTTTTCCTTTTTTTGTGATTTTTCTTGCAAGACGAGCAATTTAAATAAACTATTTGTTATAGCACGCTCTATTATGCTTGAGCTCTCTCTCAATTTGTTATTGCTTTCCCTACTTCACTTGCGAATGACTTAGGTCGTGTTGTATTGTCACTATCTCCACATACAGTTTGGAGTCTTTCCTAGTTAGTTAAGGTAATGCAGCTAATGCTATTACCTTCACAGCGATAGCTGAGTTCATCTGTTCATATTAAATTTACCGGAATAGTTCAAGTGGTTAGAGCCCCACTTCCTATGCGTGAGGTCATGGTTTTCAAGTCACCATTTGCCCGATCAAAAAAAAATTATATTTACTGGTTGACTAAGTATTCACTTCTGTAGAAATAATGTTTTCGAATGTTAGTCTTTAAGAGCTTTTAATGGGGAATGAGGAGAATGTAAGCAATTGGAAGGGACTCTCTGCATACATGTTATAACATTATAATATATTTGTTGTGTGTGAACAATACAATCTCTAAAAACATGGTTTTCAAGTTGTAGAATAGGTAGATTCCTCTTTATCTTTGAATACATATTCTCCTTGCTAATTTTCATTAATTTTTTGTTGCAATCCCTGGTAACCAGTTTTCATCCATTTTTTGTGCCTTGACTGGTCACTGTTTGAACTTTTATATGCATGCATTACATTATTTTAGAACAATATAGGCCCACCCTGTTACTGTGCATAAATCACATCTTTAACCATTTTTTTTTTCAAGGCGAAACTATGTAGAAGTAGAATTTTTATACATATGACAAATGTGAGTATTTGAAAATTTAAAAGCTTCTGATCTATTTTATCTATTGGTAATTCAGTTGGGCTAGTTATATTTCACATATAGAGATGGTAGATTAACTATATTTTGAAGGTATTCTTGACTATGTGCATGGCGACATTTATAATATATTGCATACTAATGAAGAACGAAACCTCTACACAGTTTATTATAGTATTACTGTAAAATATATAGATTAACTGTTTCTAAGAATTATGCCATGTATGAAGCACCCTCAATGTGAAGAAATCCGTGGTTGAATTCTTTGGGTATCTCTTGTAACCTAGGACTATATCTCATTATTTGTTATCTACCAACTATCATCAAAAGTAGTCTAGGAATTTTTTTAAACAGTAGCTGGTTTTGGAACGGGAAACATTATATCTGGACATGCTATAGGGGAAATAAAATCATATAATGTTGTATGGTGGGTATATTATTCGATACCATACAAGGTCACCATGCGTCATGCATCAACTGGTCTTGTGCCTCTGTTAGTTCCCCGGATGCATGCTTTACCCTCGATGCCAAGTGAGTGGAGTTTAGTTTGGATTTGCTGGAGAAGTTTCTCTCACTTCAGATTTTCCAAATCAAATAAAGGCTCTAATTTGGCTGATGTGTGTCATATCAAAAGCTAACATCTCCTTCAAGCTCTTTATCATCTCACATGCACTTATTCTGTTACTTTTGGTTTAAATAATGGTATTTAGCTTTAAGTTTTATTACCTGGATGGTTGGATAGATTTCTAATGTACTTTGATCATTTATGGCAGGCTAATGATATTCACCATGCAGATGCATGCAAAATTACTCCAGCTAAATTTTCTGGTTCAAAAGAAGTCGTCCCCCTTAACTTTCGGAAGGTTGGACACCTGAGCCTCTCTCTGACGACTTTTTTGTGTGTTAATAAGGGCATTCGAACGCAGTCGACTATTTATTTTCTTGAACCATATCCCTTCCTTTAGTTTGTTTTAAGTATGTTACCTGGATTATATACATGTGATAGGATTGAAATTGCAGAATACAAACTTGACTACTCTTTTATTGCCTGTCACATCAATTTAATCCCCATTAGTGCTTACTCAAACTGTGGTAATAATTCAAGATTTCAAGCTTCCTAACCTTACTTTAGTAACTCTACTTCTGCAAAAGCAAAAAAAAAAAAAAGTGTTCCATTCGTTATCATTCTTTACACCTAATTCTTACCAGTTTGTTAAATATTCCTAAGTTGGCAGCTTCTTCTACGTCACCGGAGACGGAAGAAATCTACTTTGATTTCAGGAAGCAACGGTTTATTTACTCGAACGAGAAAAACTCCTTCTGTAAACTCCCTTACCCGTCCAAGGAAACAATTGGATATTATCTCAAGCATACCGGTTATGGTACCGAAGCTAAAGCTGTTGCTGCTAGTGACAAGTGGGGAAGGAATGTGTAAGTTTCTTCAATATACCATGCGAATGTTTTAAACTAAATTATACATCTGAGATCAATTATGATTGAATGATTTCTTATACATATTCCACAAAGTTGTGTTATCTAGTTTTGTTAAATCTTCTCTTTTATTCTTTTTGCTATTTACTATTTTTCTTGACATGTAAATTTTCACATATCATGTTACCTTTCTTTCATATTAGAATAAGTTCCATTATGGAATGATAGGTGGAGGTGAATGAAAGTACTACAATATTCATGGATATCAATATAGCATGTTACGTAAAAATTGTTGGCAAATTTCTTTGCAAGCCTCCAGAGGTGGACCCTGAAAATTCCTAATGCCTTAACCATAACATGGTAGACGATGTTTTCAAATTTGTGGATAAGATTAATTGGGTAAATTTCTGCTTGTGCTATGATCACTCAGTTAAGGGTGGTGGCTTTGAGTGCATGATACAATGCAGCTGGATGCTTGCCTGTGCACGGTTCATCTGAAATTGGAGCAAATTGCCTATTTTGGTTCTTCCATAGAAACAAAAGAATGTAAATCATATGGTGCAATAATGAAAACGGATGTCACTATTTGTAATAATTGATCCTAAAATTCATTATCCATGTAGAACTCCACTGGGTTTGAAGTGAATAATGTTTGTGCATCCAAAGCTTTTATTGGCTAATAAAATATTATGTTGACTATGCAGTTTTGAATATCCGCAACCCACATTCCAAAAATTGATGAAAGAGCAGGTCATGGAACCATTCTTTGTATTTCAGGTTTGTTTGTTCCAACTACATTTTCATTTCAGCTTGATTAAATGATTATTCCCAATATATTCAGTTGTCTTTGTATTTAAAAATTTCACCGATCACTTTCTTTTGTCTTTTATAATCTGTTTTTTTTTGCACTCGGCATGTAGGTTTTCTGTGTGGGCCTATGGTGTTTGGATGAGTATTGGTATTACAGTTTGTTCACTCTATTCATGCTGTTCATGTTTGAGTCGACAATGGCAAAAAGTCGTTTGAAGACTTTGGTTGAGCTTAGACGTGTAAAAGTGGATACCCAAACTTTGATGGTGTATCGGTGTGGGAAGTATGTAATGCTAATCAATTTATTCTTTATTTCTAGTTAATATTTGATGCTTGCGTGCATCCTTACCTTTTAAATTGGACTTTAGGTGGGTTAAACTCTCAGGGACTGAACTTCTGCCTGGGGATATTGTGTCTATTGGGCGATCTTCTGGTCTGGATGGAGAAGACAAGTCTGTACCTGCTGACATGCTTATTTTAGCTGGAAGTGCTATTGTGAATGAAGCTATTCTGACTGGGGAGTCCACACCACAGTGGAAGGTTCTTTCTGCTATTCTAATCAATTGATCAACATTTGTTTTTCTTTATCCTATTCTAACTTTCCTTTATTTTCTATCTCGTATTTTTATTTCTTTTATCTTCTTTACTATTCCAATGAATGTATTTATCCGTAACATGTATAGGTTTTGGTTAAGATTGTTAGCAGTGAGTAGAAGATAGTAGATTTCAATCCCTGAAGTTATTCAGTATTAGTTACTCGGGATCTAGATAGTAAGGGCTGAGATGGATCGGTTTTTAAATCACAAAAATGTTCCTCTTGGGAAGTGCACAATGTGTGGTTGTATAAGACTTTAAATTGGGCTAATTGTGGATTGAATGGGCACAAAAATTCATTAACGTGTGTAATTAGATGGGATTTTGATCAATATGGACTAGACAGATGGACAAAGCCCACCTCGACCTCCCATTCCATTCCAGTCAGATTCAACAGTTGAAATTTTTTATTCTACCAAGGAAAAACACAAATTGTGGTCAGGGATGTTTAATTATACTTTTGCTATCATTGACTGTATAGGCCAACTGATGTTTGGCAGGCATTGTAGGATTACAGGTCCTGGGCGTAAGTTTTGTAATTGACTCAATTTTATAATTATAATGTATTTCTATTCCTTAATTTTAGGTTTGCGAAATATCTTCATAAAAACTAGCATTAAGACTCCTTTGGTAGACCTTCTCTTGAAGAAATGATTTGCTTTATTACTCCAAAAAAAACAAAAAGGAACAAAGGATGGTGACTTGTAAGAAATTATGCATCTTTTCTTTCTTCGAGTTCTCTTTAAAGATGCATATTCTCCGAATTTGATGATTATTATAATTTTCGCTAAAATCATGCATTCTTATATTCTGAAACTTTCATATAAAGGAATATGTGCTTTCAGGTTTCAGTAACTGGCAAGGCAAACGATGAGAGATTATCAATTAAACGGGATAAAGCGCATGTTCTTTTTGGTGGAACAAAAATATTACAGCATACAGCCGATAAGGTTTGTCTCTCCTCTTTCCTTTCGAAAAGCTTGTACTTGTATACGTGTACTCCTTATGTTCTTCTTGATACAGACATTTCACTTGAAAGCCCCTGATGGAGGCTGTGTGGCTGTTGTGCTGCGAACTGGATTTGAAACAAGTCAAGGCAAGCTAATGCGCACCATCTTGTTTTCAACTGAGAGGGTAAATCTTTTTCTGATCTCTTGTTGGTTAATGATATTTCATTTTTTATTTCCTTTACTATATTATGATTTAATGTCATCCACAGGTCACTGCAAATAGCTGGGAAAGTGGGCTCTTTATTTTGTTCTTAGTTGTATTTGCTCTGATAGCTGCTGGTTACGTTCTTAAGAAGGTAACCTGTCTTCTGTATATTCAATGAACAGTACTGTCTTCCTGTTTTAATTTTTTAATTCTTGACACATGATATTTTATATGCGATAAAATGGCACTCTGACACAGGGGCTTGAGGATCCAACGAGGAGTAAATACAAGCTTCTTCTGAGTTGCTCATTAATCATTACTTCTGTGATCCCCCCTGAGCTTCCGATGGAGCTGTCAATAGCAGTTAATACATCATTGATTGCACTAGCACGACGTGGGATTTACTGTACGGAGCCATTTAGAATTCCTTTTGCTGGGAAGGTACATAGTCCAAATTTTAATAAGTGGGGTTCTTTGCTGAAAATCCACAAGCTGCCTTTTCTTTTTTGGGAATTGGGATCATTCCGTGATTTGTCCGTTGCCTTTTCAGCAGAAAGAACAATGCAGTGTGACTTTATCATGAGAAGCTGATAGTTTTTATACTATTATAGTAAAAGAATGCTTCTTAGTTCATGTTATCTTTCAAATTGAAATAATTTTGTTGAATATTGAAGGCCTGAATAAATCGAATTCGTTTGTAATTTTTTTGAATCATCTTAAAGGAGATAACTTTTTGGGTCATCCTGTATCTTAATACAGCATAAGAACGTATTGTGTTTCTTTGACCCTACAGCTAATCTGCCCCCACCATTTCAAGCCTTTTCATCCATCTAGTCTACATTGAGAAAAAGGAACTTAATAACACAAAGATGTTTACCCTTGCAAAAGTTGTATTTGTCTCTTATGTTCTTGCTATTCCCTTAACCTATAATTTGCCATTTTTGTATTTCTAGTACTCAATGTAAATAATTTCCTTGTCATCATCCTATAATATGGTGATAATTGGTTAGCATGGTCTATATCACTATTATTTCTTTATGAATAGAAGAATTCAATAATAAATGGCTTCCACCCCCACCCACTGTGCTCTCTGTGGTTGTTGTATCTTGATGTTCCATTTGCTTTATAGCATGTTTGTGCCATAGTTTTAATCTCTTTAAGCTCTTCAGGTTGATATATGCTGCTTTGACAAGACCGGGACACTAACATCTGATGACATGGTATGACTGCTTAAGTTCAATTTTACTTATTCTTCTTTGAGCCTTTAATCAATAATCTGTGATTTTCATGTTTTATTCCTCAGGAATTTTGCGGAGTTGGTGGTCTGACAGACAGTGAAGACGTGGAAAGGGAAATTGCTAAAGTGCCTGATCAAACTTTGGAAATACTTGCTTCTTGTCATGCTTTGGTCTTTGTGGATAATAAACTGGTATGATATGCAATGGTAGACTCGATGATTTGGAACCTTAAACGTCATTATTGAGTAAATTGTACAGGATCTGGATTCTGGTTCTATTTTTAGTTCGATTTCATTAGCCTGTTGTTATGATTGCTTTTATATGCAAAATATGTTTATGTATTGTATTTCTAGTATTTATGTATGGTGATTGCAGAAGTGAATGTTGAATGTGTGTGTGTTGGGGAGAGGGTGGAACTAGTGTATATAGTTCATTAAAGAGAACTAGGGTTAGTGAGGGTGCATGGTTGAACTAATGGTATTATAGTATGGTGCTTTATCTGATTCTTATACAGTTACAATTTTGTAAAAGTTCTGCTGGAAATTTAGATTTAGTCTGATGGCCTGATGCAGATAGGTTTTAGAAACATCAGACTGACAAACTACCCCCGCTTCCCATCACGCAGACACATATCCACTATGATTGCATTTAATCCAGTTTAAGAATTCCCTGTATCAGGAGTTTGAAAAATTATGTGTGATGGTTTTTTGCATGCGAGTAAGCAAAATCTGATTTAGGAGTATTATGTTTTAAGTATGTTGGTTTCTTTACGTTTGTTCTCCAGTTTTTGAATTTCAAAGAATTTTAAATTTGTCTTTTCCACTCTTGTTTTATGCGGTAACCTTTATTTTTTCTTCACCTACACATAGGTAGGTGATCCACTTGAAAAAGCTGCCCTGAAAGGAATTGAGTGGACCTACAAATCAGATGAAAAGGCCATGCCCAAAAAGTATGCTATCAACATCTTGTCACTTTCATTAATGCCATAATCTTTTTTTTTTGCTCAGAAATTAATGCCATAATCTTGTTGATTTATTCTTGTTGCTAATAGTTATTATTATATACGCCTCAGTCAATGTGTCCTCATCTGGTTTTGCATTGTGACTTATTTTTTGTATTAGTTGTATTTTACTAGGAAAAATACAGAAAACATTCTCTGAAGAAACATCACACAGAAAAATTTGTATTATTTCCTATAGGATGCAAAATTGCCAAGAATGATTATATTATCCCAGTCACTTAGGTGGTGTTTGTTTAGGGATGGAGGTGGTTGGATGTGGATGTTCACTTCATTTGAGATTCGTTTTGTCCCTCTCTCCAGTGTTCTTCCCAAAATCATCTGCTAGCTCATGGTATCCTTCCATTTTCTTCACTGATTACTCACTTCCGTTCAAATCCATGACATTGTACATAGCTTGAACAAATGTACGAAAGATGTTTCATGCTATCATATCCTGTTCAATAGCCAATATACACTAATCTCCAGGCCGTATAGAATTCAGTTCCAGCTTGTATGTATTGAATATTAATATCTTGTCTGTTTGAATCAGTGGTCTTCCAAGTTGGTTGGAAAACTCGTAATATTGTAGAGTAGAAGAAATGGTAGACTTCTTTTTGGTCTAATGCTACTTTAACTAGACTTTCTATAATCTGATTACTGGATGCTGGCGCGATGGCACCTCTTCGTTAGTGTTACCTTATTATTATTATTATTATTTTTTGGTAATAGATAGTCCATTACTCCATTTGCATCTCATTGGTAATGATTATGAGAAATTTGAGAACAGTGACCTTACATTTTTATCTTTGTATGTGGCTTCTGTAGGATTTTACTGGATCAGTGATTCAGTATATTATATGCAAAGATACTTAAGTATACATGCTTCATTAACTATTGTTTGTTCTAATCAAACAAATTTACATGGGTTTCGTTGTATTTTGTTCTGTTAAGTGACAATGTAGTAATATTTGTTGCTTGATCTGGGCAAAAAATACAGGGGTGGTGGCAATTCGGTCCAGATTGTACAAAGGCACCACTTTGCTTCTCATTTAAAAAGAATGGCAGTTGTTGTTCGTGTCCAAGAGCAATTTATGGCTTTTGTTAAGGTATGGTGATGAATGAATCTATCCCTGCACAAAGTTTGCGTTCACACGCATAATGATAAAAGCTGTGTAGATGACAATTTTGCTCCTGAAATAAACATGCAAATATTTCATGAGTCAATTTAAGATCATATGCTTTATATGGAGATTTAACATGCAGATAACTCATTAGTCAATTATCTGGGGAATGTTGTGTATTCCAATTCCTGCTTTTGATGAGATTCTTGCTGAATTTTTTTTTTTCCGGAAAATTCTTGCTGAATTTAGGATATTAATTTAATGAACTATTTTTGTTTCAGTTTTGTTTAAAGAACTTCCTTGAGTCTTTTATTTTTGACTGAATTTTTTGATATATTAATTTATGGAGGCAGACATTTCTTCATTTTTGGACTATTTTGTTTGTAAATAAAAAATTCCTCAACAATTGCTTCTATTTTATACTTTTTTTTTTGGGTGTGTATATGTGGGGTCTTTTAGGAAATACAAACCTCAAGGGGCTTTTTGTAGTATCTCTGGCCTCTACAATGTATTTGTAATTTCAAAAATGATTGGGATTTACTGTTAATAAGTCAAACTTCAAGGGTAGTACTATACAGAGGGAACGATGGTTCACTTGGTCAATGACAAAACTTAGCTAAAAAACTCTGAACTGCATTATTTTGGGCTCCTAAGCACTGGGTATAGTCCTATAGTCCTAATACCAGTATACCAGTTGTTTCGAAGCTAGTTTGCACACGGGCTTATGTTCTGTTAAACAGCTCATAAATATGCCAAACAACTTCTAATATGTGGTGCAGTAGCAGAAAAGTGTGTTAATTTTTTCTCTTCTATTTTCCTTAACTCTTTCCCCTTCATTTATTTCCATTGGTGTTCGTATTTCATGCTGTTATGTGCGGTACCTATTTGTTCTTTTAGTTTGCTTCCAGAAGCACTTTAGCACATTGATGGTATAGTAATTTTTATATTTTCATTGTCACAGACCTTAGCCACTATTCCCTTTTTTTTTTTAAAAATAAGTATAAATGTTGATAAACCCTTTCCGATTAATATGTCAGGGTGCCCCAGAAACCATTCAGGAAAGGCTTGTTGAGGTGCCTGCATGGTACGCTAAGACTTACAAGAAACATACACGTCAAGGATCTCGTGTTTTGGCTTTGGCATACAAGTCTCTTCCAGACATGACAGTAAGCATTTTTGTTTTTCTATCCTAGCCATATATACTTTTTTGCTGTTCTTGGTTGATGAATATTGCAAGTTTGCATTTGTTCTAGATCTCAGTAATGGTTACATGCTAATAAGGGATAACCACTTCTTATTTTCCAGTTTTGCTTTTAGTGTTTCCGGCTTGAGATTATGTTCTCTGACCATATTTCATATTTGACCTCAATGCTTGTAGTTTCCATTGAAATGATCTTGTATGAACACGTGAAGTAATGTATTTTTTCCCCCCTAAATCTTCTATTTAATCCATGTTCTAGATACCAATACTAGGAACTATAAGTACCTTCAATTACTTTGTTCATCAAACACTGATTTGCTTGATAGTTATTTGTTGAGCTATCATCGATTCACAATTCCCACAAATTTCGCTGGAGATACATGAGCCTCTTTTTATTTGTTTACTTATAATCTATTTTTTCCCATGACTTTGTATCACTCATATTCTAGGCTTTGGTGGTTTTTTTTTCCTAGTTCCTCGTTTCTTGTTTTTATAATGCTGTCTATTACCTCTTCGAAGGTTAGTGAAGCGAGAAGCTTGGAACGACAAACTGTGGAAAATGGTCTTACTTTTGCTGGTTTTGCGGTATGGTGTCTACTTCAGATAAAAACTCTACTTGATCATGCCTCACGTGCCATCTTAAACTAATAATAAGAATACTATTAATGCACAGACACTGTGGGCTCTTAGTCAGATGTTATATAATCGTTTATGTAATGCCCTTCATGCACACTCCAGGTTTTCAATTGCCCTATCCGAGGAGATTCAGCCTCTGTGTTGTCCGAACTAAAAGCATCTTCTCATGATTTGGTGAGTACTTCCTGCGACACTTTTTTATTGTGTTGTATTACAATATGATATTCTTTACTTCAGATTGTATCATAGTGTGTGGTAGATGGTATATAGTTTGTTTGGCCAAGCTTAGTTGCATGCTGATGGAAATATACATAGGTCATGCTCTGCTCCATTAAATGAATAGGGAAAATTAAAACTATATTTACCAACAATAACAAGTAAATATACTGAATCGGCAATATTATTTTTTATGTGTATAATTTAAGTGCTTTTGACGAGCATATTTAGGGAATTTTTAGACTCAAGGATTCCTTCATGCTTCTCTACTAAATTAAAAGAGGGATGCAAATTAAAAATTATTGTGCATTCAAGAAGTATCTGCACATATATTTACATCCACATTGACCAGTAGAAACTTGGACGGAGCTTTGGATATTAAAAATATGGTATCATAAAAAAAACTTGTCTGATGTACATCTGATGTCATGTTTTCAGGTGATGATTACTGGAGATCAAGCTTTGACAGCTTGCCATGTTGCCAGCCAAGTTAATATTATCTCAAAACCGGCACTAATTCTTGGACGTGTAAAAGGCAATAATGACGAATATGAGTGGGTTTCTCCAGACGAGACACATATTATTAGCTACAGGTAAGAATACTATCAGGTTTGAAGATTTTCATTTATTTTCAGTTTTTTTAATTATTCGTTTATCTTATATCTTCCATGAATTGTAAATATTTTTCTTAACTTGCCAATTCTTGTGTATTTTATTATGTCTTCTTTCTTTTCATCAGCCTTTGTTGTTTGAACTTTCTATCAGGGAAAATGAGGTTGAAGCTTTATCTGAGGCTCATGATCTTTGCATCAGTGGCGACTGTATGGAGATGTTGCTGCAAACCTCCGCTACCCTTAAAGTCATTCCTTATATTAAGGTGCAACTTACAGCCGTGTGTATTTGTGTCTCTTCACTTCCTTATAGTTTGTTTGTACCCAAATTAAGCTCATTAATGTTTCCCAGGTATTTGCCCGTGTTGCTCCTGAGCAAAAGGAACTCATCATCACCTCTTTTAAATCTGTGGGAAGGGTGACCCTCATGTGTGGTGATGGCACCAATGATGTCGGAGCCCTGAAACAGGTATTTTCATTTATGTACGATTCGTCCATCCATGATTGTTTGTTCTGTGAATTCGTTAGTTTAAGTTTGAAGGCAAAATCTGATTGATAAAAGGTTAGCAGTAATGCAGAATTCCTTAAATCATTAATATGAATTGACATGGCCTTGTTGTCACTCTTTTTGTATAGTAGATATAGTCATATGCCAGGTGATTAGTAGCTCTAAAATGGAAATTTTAAAAACCTTTTTGCAAGGGGAAAATTGACAATTATTAAGCGGTCTACATTGAAGTTACATGATCAAACAAATTTTTTCCTTGACCTTTTAGTTGCCAATTTCAACACGTGTACTTGAATTTGCATATAAAAGTGTCTTTTGCTTCTCTTTTAGAGCAATAACTATTCATCCCGTGTTTGCGCTACTTCCATTATCTTTGCATCAGTGACCTTTCTGCAGCTTGTTCTTCAAAAGATATCAGGGTTATGGTATAACTACTAAAACTTTTGTTGTGCAAATCCATCCAGTTAATAAAAAAAGAAACAGAGGATTATATGAATAAGACGCTTTTTTCTTATCATATATACATATATATAATCTGCCAAAAATAGAAGGTCACAGTTTTCTGCCAAAATCACAATTTTAAAATAGATACTTTTTAACTTTTTTTCACGAAAATTTTAAATTGCACCAACTTCATTTGATATTCGTTTTCAACATATTATATATCAAATTAAAGATTTTTTTTACGACTTTTAATTTGAAATCCATATTGCATGTATAAAATATATTTTCAAATTTAAAATATGAATTCATTATGATTTGAAGTGTTTTTTTTATTTAATTTATATTTTAGATTTGTGCCACGTCACACCATTCACGCAAAATATTGTCATTTTTCTAGTTGGATTAAACTTCTTTCACAGGCACATGTTGGGGTAGCTCTACTCAATGCAATCCCACCAGGACAAAGTGACAAGTCTAAAAAAGAAACCGATAAAACTGGTAAATCAAAGAAACTCAAGCCCGCAACTGCAAATGCCGATACTTCTTCGAAGAGCCGGGCCGTTTCAAAGCCTGAATCCAGCAGCAACCAAACTGCAAACCGTCATCTCACAGCTGCAGAAATGCAGCGACAAAAACTGAAGAAACTAATGGATGAGCTAAACGAGGATGGCGATGGTCGATCCGCCCCCGTTGTCAAGCTCGGGGATGCCTCGATGGCATCACCATTCACCGCCAAGCATGCTTCCGTTGCTCCAACCACTGACGTAATCCGTCAGGGCCGCAGCACTCTCGTTACGACCCTCCAAATGTTCAAGATTTTAGGACTCAATTGCCTAGCTACTGCGTATGTCCTAAGTGTAATGTACTTGGATGGTGTGAAATTGGGCGATGTTCAGGCTACAATTAGTGGGGTTTTCACAGCTGCCTTCTTTCTATTCATCTCCCATGCTTCCCCACTCCCGACCCTTTCAGCTGAGCGGCCCCACCCGAACATCTTCTGCAAATACGTTTTCCTCTCCCTCCTCGGTCAGTTTGCTGTTCATATCTTCTTCTTGATATCATCTGTTAACGAGGCTGTGAAGTATATGCCAGATGAATGCATCGAGCCCGACTCTGAATTTCATCCCAACCTTGTGAATACGGTTTCGTATATGGTGGGTATGATGCTACAGGTTGCCACTTTTGCTGTCAACTATATGGGCCATCCTTTTAACCAGAGCATCTCGCAGAACAAACCGTTTATGTATGCTCTTCTAGGCGCTGTTGGTTTTTTTACGGTTATAACCTCCGATCTGTTTAGGGACTTGAATGACTGGCTGAAGCTGGTCCCGTTGCCTAAAGAACTAAGGAACAAGCTGATGATCTGGGCTTTTAGCACGTTTATCGTTTGCTATACGTGGGAAAGATTTTTGCGGTGGGCGTTTCCTGGTAAGATGCCCGCTTGGAAGAAGAAACAACGGGTGGTTGCAGTGGGTGCAGCAAAGAAGAACGTCTAAGTGCCTGCGGCGGAATTTTGTGAAGATGGATGAGGTATTATCAAACTGGCTATTTTTTGTCTTTGTTACTAATTATGGCTGAATATTAGATTACATGAAATTGTTGCAGATACTTGATATGCTCGTTATATAATTGGAATTCTTGAATTAAGGTTTAGGGAAGTATGAGAACCCCCCCTCCTTTCTTGACTATGGGGAACTATTTTTCATGTATAAATATTTATCTAATCTCACCAGTACTAGAGTTGGAATGTACCCTTCAATTCTATATAATGGGACAGTTTTGTTTCGGATATGATATATGATTGTTAATTTTGACAGTTTTTGTTTGATTTATTAATTCACGCATTATTTTTACATAAATACTTAAATTGAAATTGAGGTGAAAATTGTACGTTCTGTGTGCTGCACTGCTACTCAATTTAAGCTTACGTTTTGATGCACTAAAATAAATAAATATTAATTAAGACAATACCAAATCACCTAATCATTTTCAAAACTATAAAATCATTTCAATACAATAATATTGGGAAGAATATTTCACCCCTTTCACAATATGTAGAAGAAATTATATATGTACACACATATATATACCATTCATGGAGATACGTTTCGAATGAATTCTTCGTTTGTGCATCTAACCTGGATCTAATTCGACAAATTGATCAGCATGCATGCATGCAGCGATCATGTTAAAACTCAGTTTTTAGTTGATAATAAATTGGTGTATATATGTTTGCAAGACTTAGGTAGAAACAAGATTTATATATTGATGAGTAACAGTTGTAATCTAGGTATAATTATTAATTTATATACATGACTTCGATCCCTTCAAAAAACACCATTACATTTTGACATCACTTGCCCTTAAATTTTCACAAACTTATGGCCAATTTCTCACTGATATGTGCTTATTTAGCCTTTCTCACACTTCACATTCTCATCCTCTCTCCATTTTCATCAACTTCAACTGATCATATCACCATCTCAAAAAACAATAAGCTCTCTCTTAGGCTCATTCACCGCCACTCAATTCCATCACCTTACTATTATCCTTTAGAAGACGACATTAGAGCTCCGGTCTTCCCGATGGAAGACCGGAGCCTATTTCTCGTGAATATATCGATAGGCGAGCCTCCGGTCCCCCAACTTTTGGCCATGGACACGGGCAGCGACGTCATTTGGGTCCGTTGCACCCCGTGCGACGGGTGCAACAACATATTCGACCCGAAAAAATCATCCACTTTCTCAATCCTACCAACCTACTCTCCTCAATGCACAACTTTGTTGCACCATAATGGACAAAACTATTCTCCTCAATGCTCTTACAACATAACCTACGAAGACCACTCGTCGAGCAGCGGCATCGTCGCGTTGGAGAAGTTCACACTCGTGACGTCCTCCGGAGGCACCGCGCACGTGCCCGACGCTGTGCTCGGCTGCGCGCTCGCCACAACCGGAAACATGCCACTATACTGGGACGGGGTTTTCGGTCTCGAAGCCCCGACCCATTACCATTTTATTGCCCGCAGTGGTAGAAGATTCTCCTACTGTATTGGTAACATCACTGATACTCACTACAACTTTAACCAGTTGATACTAGGAGAAGGCGCAATTCTTCAAGGCGACTCGACTCCCATGCGGCTTAAAGGCAACCACTACGCCGTGACCTTGGAAGGAATCAGCATTGGAGATCACCACCTGACGTTGAATCCGCATGAGTTTTACTATAATGTGATCATCGACTCGGGGTCCACGTACACCACGCTCGTAAAGAGCGCGTACGAGCCACTGGTGGCGGAGGTGAAGAGGGTGGTCGACGGCGTGCTGAAGGCGGCTGGCGATGAGAATCAGCTGTGCTACGTTGGGGATTTGGAAAGGGACATGAAAGGGTTTCCAATTGTGAGTTTGCATCTGGGTGAAGGGGCTGATTTAGTATTGGATGTTGAAAGCGTGTTTCGGAGAGGTAGGTATGGCACGACTTTTTGCATGGCGGTTCTTGAATCGGAGGTTAATATAATAGGAGTTATGTCGCAGCAGTATTATAATGTGGGGTTTGATTTGGATGCAATGAGGGTTAGTTTTCAAAGAATTGACTGTGAACTCCTTGAAGACTAATGGATGTTATACACTCCGTTCTTGCAAGTTACCCGTTTCATTGAAACGACACGAATTAAAAAAAAAAAAAAAGAATATTTAAATGTAATGAAAAAAAAGGTAAAGAGAGATAAAGGTAGAGCAAGGGAAATTTCACACAAGATCTCCTGTTATATAATGGTGTTACATCTTCTGTTACATTAATTAGATTTGCGCCACGTGTACATACATCCTAATATAATCGTATGTACACGTGGCGCAAATCTAATTAATGTAACAGGAGATGTAACATCATTATGTAACAGGAGATCCGAACCGGGGAAATTTGGGGATAAAATTGAGATAAATATGGAAATAAGTTAAGTTGGGACACCCGTTGTGATAAAATGATAACTTACTGAGGGACGGAGGGAATGTAAAAGAGTAAATGAGCCGAGTCTAGTCGAGTAGTGCCAGGCTCAAACTCGACTATAAAACTCGAAGCTCGACTTGAGCTGATCGAGCTTAAACTTTTTGAGCTTGAACTCGACTCGTTGGAAAGTTCGATAAACTCAAGCTCGATAACCTCTAAATAATTTTTTAAATTCAGGATTGAATAAACTCAAAATCTCATGTCTTCTCTAAATATCAAGATTTGAAATTTAAATAGTTGAGAACAATATTTCTTCGTGCAGGCCATATTAACAAATTTGAAAACTCTTCAAGTGGTATAAACTAATTTCAACAATTTACTAAGGAGCCTTCACCGAAAAAGTTAGAAATTGGGTGAATATGAACAAAATTACACGAAATTGAAGTGCAGAAATTCAAGAAATATTCAATCACAAGACACCATCGTCCAATAAATTTCAGCCTCTCACTGCAATGTCTTTCAGCAGGGTTTGAACCTAGGATTTTTGCTTTGATACCATGAAAGAATTCCGTCTCATTTAAAAATTCGAACTTTTAAATCAATCCATATATATCATCACGTACACCATCTAATTGGATGGAGCCATAGTCGAAAATAGTGCAAGGGGGAGCGTTGGATCAAAACAGGAGTTATATAAGGCCATATTCACCAGAAATAAGGCCCTTTCTGCATGCCCTAATGCAATACGCCATGTAACTTGAAACCAAGGGGCAGCAAGAGTGTGATGAAGATCGATGTGTTGTAAATGTGATATATAATTGGCAGAGTAATTGTAGAATTATATTTTTATCATTTAAATTTTTTTTATCGGGATTTTATCATTTAATTTGATTATGATAGATTATATTATAATTTGCAAAAATGTTAATAATATATTTAATTAGTTGAAAATATGTATTTATATTATTATAATTATTTGTAATTTGTAGAATTAGTTGAAATATTATTTTATATAAAATTACATTTTAAAAGAAAATTTATTGCAGAATAGACAGAGGGAGTACTTTGGTTTTTTTTTTTATCGGGTAAATGGTGACTTGAATTGATTTTAACTACTACTAATTTTGTTTTTGATTTATTATGATTTAATTGATTTTTTTAATTAGTTGTGTTAAAAGTATTTGTATACGAGTAGTATAGACATTTAACATAAAAGTATTTTGTCCAAATTCTTTTTGGGGGTATGTACAGTAAATTCGGGATATTATTTTGTCTGATATTTATTTGCTAAATATTATTCTAAAGATTTGTGTTACCTTAAACTCCCACAGCCTGATTAATTTGCTTGGAAATTAATAGGGATAGGAAACAAAATCACTATGATGAATTCCATACAAATGTCACGATTAGATTGTAATTAGGAAAAGTAAGATAAACATTAAATCGAAAATATCCATAAAGGTTACGCGAGGTAGCTAGATTGTCACCAAGTTTGAAGAAATATGTATATAAAAAAAATATTGGATGCAAAACGTAAATTTGAAGAAATATGTATATAAAAAAGCAAAAACTTGTATGAGACGGTCTCATGCATGAGATCGAGTTACTTTTTAAAAAATTGTTATCACTTATTAAAAAAGTGATACAAATTAGAAAAAAAAAATAACAAATTGAAAAGTGATAATAATTTATGAAAAAGTGATAACAATTTATTTAAAAGTGACTCCGTCTCATGTCTGTCTCATGCATGAGACGGTCTCACACAAGAGTGCCCTATATAAAAAAAATATTGGATGCAAAACGCAACAATATATTTAATCTATCACGAGTTGTAATAAAAATTGATAAAATTAGGGTAAATACCTAGTTAGTCCTCAAGGAGTTGACAATCAATTCTTTGTAAACTAAGCCTCCTTGCACGAACATCAAACCCTACATTATAGTATTGTTGCGCCATAAGACCTATTACATTTTGATCAGCTTCAATGATAGTCATGCAAAAGCCCAACCCACCAATAGTTCTTCGGAACAAGCTGTCGACATCCAAATCCACATCCACCCCTTCCGCCAGGTGCAACGTCACAATCGGGAACCCTTTCAGGTCCCGTTGCGGATCTCCCTTGTAGCACAATTGATTTTTCTCGGGATTTGTAACCCTAATAGGTGTCAGAAAAAAACGTTGCGCTAGCATCGTAATTTGGGCCGCGAGTGGCTCGTATGCGCTCTTGCGAAGCCCGGTGTATGTGGACCCCGAGTCGAAAATAACGTTGAATTTGAAGTCAAGAGGGTTCATTGTTATTGATGTGTCTCCCACATTGATGCCTTCTAGGGACACCACGTAGTGGTAGTTCCTAATTTTTATGGGGGTCGAATCGCCTTGAATTACAGCCCCCTCTCCTAGTATGAGTTGATTGTACTTGTATTGTGGGTCACTTATGTTACCAATGCAGTAGGAGAATTTGTTACCTGTTTAATTAAAACAACAAAAAGAGAACAATATTATATGCATGCAGTCAAATCTGCCATAAAAAGTCAAATCTGCCATAAAAAGTGTTAGATGTTATAATTAAAATATGTTATTTACTATAAATAAAAAGTGTCAATTATAATACTCCCTCCGTCCCTTACTCGTCATGACATTTGGCAAAAAGATCTGTCCCATACTCGTTGCATCATTTCCTTAAATGATAATAAAAGGACTTAATTTTTACTTTTATCTATCCCTTCAAACACTACAATATTACATCATACGCCACTACTTTTCCCACACTAACAAAATTTAATACTATTAAACAATTCTCTTTTATTAAAGTTGAAAAAACTACCCTACCCTCATAAAAAAAAAAAAAACTTATATTATCAAACAACTCTTACATTAAAACTTGTGTCAAACAGTAAATATCACAACGAGTATGGGACGAATGGAGTAACAAAAAAGTGGTGGATGTTAACATCATTAAAATGTGCTAGCAGAATTAATTGAAAAGTGGTTCGGCAAAATCTGAATACATGCATGCATTCAAAACTCTATAGCAAAATGGTACGTACTCACCAATAAAATAAAAAAAAGGGTACGTACTCCAACTCTTACAAAATTGCATGTATTGTTACCTGTACGAGAAAGTAAATGGTACGGGGTAGCGGCCACGAGTCCGAGAATGCCTTCAAAATCGGACGGCCTAGTTTCGACCGCACAACCAAGCACTGCATTAGGGACTTGTACGGTACCATCGTCCGACGTTGTGAATGTGTACGTCTCAAAATGCAAGAGAACCCCTGCTAAATGAAGTATCTGCATATCTTACTTGAAAAGAACATGGAGGCATTCCTACATCTAACTCGATTGCACTATAGTCGAAATTACTGCATGGAGGATCATTAGATGGAACATCTTTGTAGGTAGATGACTTTTTAGGATCAAAACAACCCCTACAACTACAACGAGTCCATGTTATGTGACTCCCGGTGTCCATCGGGAGTAACTGGGGAACGGGAGGTTCCCCAATCGAAATATTCGCCATTAACATGGCCCCGTCTTTTCGTGGCATAACGGGTGCCCTAATGTCATCATTTTGAGACGAATGAATCGGGAAAATTGAGTGGCGGTGTATGAGCCTAAGAGAGAGCTTATGAGTGTTTTTTGGGGTAACTTGAACAGCAAGAGTAGTGAAGGCTAAAAAAGCAACAATATTTAGCCAATAACTATTGCAATACGCCATGTGTGCTAATAAATTTTGTGTAAACAATTGGTACTAAGGGAGAATTCGTCTATCGTTGATGTGCAAGATTCCTCTTGTATTTATAATGGAAGAAAAATTTAGGGTTACGAATTAAAATAATAAGGAAAGAATAAATAACGATCTACTTACTATGTATACAACGATTTAATTAGGGAACACAATGTAAACAAAATCTTGATTGGATTAATCAAATTGTGGGGTGCACTTTTTTAAAATTAAAATATGTTAATTTACTCATAATTAAAGCCTCTTTAGATTTTTCACGATGAAAAGATCAATCTTTGGATTCTCTGCGCATTTAATTGTTAAATAAATTAGATAAAGATTAAATTAATATAATTCTCTACTCTATTCATTTTAGACAGTTAATTTTAATACGTGTCATTTTCTCATTGATTTCAACATGCTTGTTTTTTTTTTTAATTATTTTATTTAATATATATATGATGTATAATATTATTTATATTATTTTAAATTTTTATTTTTCTTGAATCCCAATTCCTAAAAACTTATATATTATGGATACGTGTATATTTGGAAATTCTTTGTCTTATTTGGAAGTTATTATGCAAGAGATTTGATACTAGAATCCATGATCTGTTTATAAATCAATCTTCCATAATAACTTTGAAACTTTGATTTGTTACTAGTTATAATTAATTGTAAAAACTATTATATAAATTGTTTAATTTAATGGCATTGTTTTTCTTCCAATAAAAAATCATATATAAGTTTAAAAATTAGCATTAAATTTAATAATTTTATTTGTTATTTACTATAAACAAATTGTTAATGTCAGAACTTTTTTTTTTTTTCGAAAAACTAATGCTTAAAATTTGCAAGTCTGACCCGACTTTATCATACTATCCTTGAATTACTTGTAAATAAAAAAAGGAAAGTAGTTTTTTAGTCCTGTAAGTTTTCCTATTTCGATTTCAGTTCTGATGAAATCATGAATTAAAATAGTTTTGTAACTTTTTATTTTGATATTTTGGTCCGATAACTGATTATAGGAGGTGAAATATCTCAATGTCGCTGATGTGCAGAGTCTGATTTGTCACGTGTTATAGTCTGATTGGTCAACCGGATGTTTCACCTTTTATGGTCAGTTATTCGACAAAAAAATTGAAAAAGTAAAAATTACAGGTCTATTTTCATTTCATGAAAGTCGTCAGAACTGGAATCAAAATAAGGATAAATAATAGGTCGAAAAAAATAATGCCCCCCAAAAAAGTACTAATTAATTAAAATTTGGAGTAATCCGCAGTACTAAATTCAAAATTCAAAATTCCATAAATTGTAACAGAAAAGGGAATGTTGATGAGAAATTAATGAGAATTAATATTGAAGGAGTTCACAATCTTCTTTTGAAAAGTATCCACTTTGCATCCAAATCATACCCAGGCCACATTATAGTATTGCTGTGCCATAACACCTATTACTTCAACCGGCTCCAACACCCCCATCTATCAACTTCTAAACCTCTGCCACGAGGGCCTCGTACACATTCTTCAATAGATACGTACCTGTCATGCCCGAGTCAATCACATCGCTATACTCCAACCCTTCTCCATTGATTGCTACATGTTCTCTCCTACACTGATACCTGGGAAAAATATTTTTAGGCCTTTATTTTAAGGATTCATTAAGGATATTAATTTACAGATCTGCTAGTGTAGAACAACACTCCCTCTGTCTCGCAATAAATGTCCTTTTATACTCTAAATTAATATAAACTATTTGTCCTTATAACTATTTTCAGAGAAAAAAAAAATTGGTCCCATAATTTATTGGGTCTCCGGTTTTGGTCCCCAAAAAAATTTGTCTGCACTATTTTGATCCCATAACTTTTAAATTTATCCATTTTTTATCTTATTTGCACCGAAAAATCTAAAACGACGTCATTTTTTATCATGTGACATGTGCGTGCCGGCAAAAATTGGACAAATTCAAAAGTTATGGGACCAAAATTGGACTAATTCCCATGTCACGTGACCATAAACGACATCGTTTTAAATTTTCCGGCGAAAATGAGACCAAAATTGGATAAATTCAAAAGTTATGAGACCAAAGTTGGACATATAACTTTTTTGGGACCAAAACTGAAGACCCAACAAGTTATGAGACAAAAAAATTTTTTTCTCCTATTTCATAATTTACCCCATCTGAAGATCTCTAAGAAATTGTTTTATTATTCATCTCTCATAAATATAGTGAGTAGGAACAATTTTTTTTAAGGACCGTAAAAGGTTGGAAAAAGGAAGACTGTAACTCTTCGAGCTAGTAAAATGAGGACTATAACTCTGTGAGCTGTCAATATAAGGACAATAACTCTATGAGCTGTCAATATAAGGACAATAACTTTTAAAAATAAAAAATTTAGGCCAAATCACAATCAAAATTAGCCCGATTCAATTCAAATTATGTCAATCAGCCCGTATTTCAACAAACTCATCCCAAATCACGCAAAATAACCCGATTTGGGTTGACTCAGACTGATTTGGTCTCAATTCGCATTTTTTTAAAAGTTATTGCTTTAAATTGCCAGTCGAGAGAGTTACAATCCTCATTTTACCACTACCCCTAAGTTAACGTCCCTAAAAAAATATTCCCTAGTAAGTAGTATTTAATTAGAAAAGAAAGGAATAAGAGAAGAAATAAGAGAGGAAATTGGAAAGATAAAGATTGATTAAGGTTAAAATTATTACTCCCTCCGTCCCGGGATAATATGCACCATTTGTTGGGCACGTAGATTAAAATAAGTTACTTTTTGGAATTAATAGAGTAGGAGAGAGAATAAAATATAAAGGTATTTTGGGTGGTTGAGTTAGAAAAAATGAATTAAAGAGAATAATTTTATCATTAAAAATTGAGTGACATTTTTGAAAATAAAGTGATGTTATGAGGGTGCTAGTATTTAGTGGGCTTTTCTTATTTAGGGGTGCAGATTATGTTGGGACGTTGGCAAAAATCGATGACATGTGCGACGCACGTGACCGAAACGACGCTGTTTTGTGTCATTTTTCGACGTATGGGACGAAATTAGATAAATTCGAATTGTTATGGGACTATTTCAGAAAAGTAAAAAATTATGGGATGAAATCAATAAAGTAGGAAAGTTATGAGACCAAATTGGTGTTAAACTCAGCTTGTAAGTTGTTAATCATCTTATTTTACCAAATACTTTAAAAGAGAGCTTATAAGCTCTTAAACAACTTATAAACAAATTTTAAAAAACTAATAAACGCAGTCAAACGAACTCTACAATGGCCCTTGTAGACAGGAGTGCAATTTTAGTAATGTTTAGGTCCTGATTTACAAATTAATCCCCACATCATCTATTAAATTATTGTACATTGAATCATCAATTTGCCGGAAATTGCGGAAATTTTATTATGTTTCATTATGAGACCTTATGCAAAGGTAAACTAGAAAACCTCTAATTCAACCACCTTACCCATGTAAATGAGCTGAGCCAATAGTATTGTTACGTTCAATCTCGATCGCCAAAGCTCGATTTGACCATTAGTTTGTTTTTAATTCGATCTTACTCGACTCGATTCGATTCGACTCAATTGGATAATATGCATAACTAATGAAATAGTTCACTTTCATAATTTTTACAATTTGAATCTCGACTCAACTACACTCAATTTTTTTAAATAAAAAACTCCCTCCGTCCCGGAGTTATCTTCACGTATAAAGAAACACGTTTATTAAGAAAACTTAAATAAGTGTAGAAGAGAGAATAAAGTGTAAGAATATTTTGGGTAATTGTATGAGATAAAGTGTAGGAGAGATAATAAGTAGAATAAAGTAGAGTAAGAATGTCATTTTTTAAATTTAAATGGTATTGTGAGGGTGTAGATTATGGAGAGTATTCCATTTTAGAGGTGTGAAGTTAATTGTAGAACGTTCCGAAAGGGAGAGTGTAAAGTTAATTACGGAACGGAGGGATTAATATTTTAAGAATAAAATAGTAAAATCGATTGAGCTCGATTTAGTTTGCAAATTTAATAAATTAAGTATTACACTGATTTAGGTAATGATATTATCAGAATTACCATACTTTGTCGTAGAGGGTTTGCTTTGCTGAGCAGGATCCACTATTTTTATATAATTATAATTTAATACCTGCTTTAGATGGAATTAAGTTGATAAAGTGGAAATTTGACTATTTTCATTCTCTTGACTTCAAAAAGAAGTTAACAATTAGTGGGCTACGTTATAGCCTACGTGGAAAACTTAATTTTTTGCTTAATTATAAGTCACTGTGTTCGGATTTACGGAATAATTGTAGTTTTGATCTCATGAAAATTTTTCAATAATAATATTAATTCTATGTTCTTTTTTGGTTTTTTTTTTTTTTTTTTGCAAAATAGTTCGGACATTATATTTTAGGACCAAAACTGCAATTTTATCTTATTCTCTTGGGATTAAAACTATAATTTTTTAGAACTAAAAAAAAAAAAAAAAAAAACTGTGGGAGCAAAAATGTAAAAAAAAAAGACCATTTTACAAACTGTTCATTCTATTAGGACCAAAATGCAATTTTGAGTTATATATGTTTATGGAGTCCAGTTAAAAATATTAGCTATCTTTTTTTTTCTCATTTTAATATTGTCAACATAGAAATACTAAATTTATTTTCAGTATGTTCTAAACAAATCTTGATAGTTCTATTTCATAACATGCGAAATAGTGTTAAAATTGTCTAAATATTGTCATATTTCATTTATCATGTCTTTGAATCTTAATATTTTTAGGCTATTGCCTAATAGATTTATTATTATTAATATTATTATTATTATTATTCAAAAATAATATTTTTGAATATATCAATATATTAATAATATTTCAAATATATCAATAAAAAAATTATGAGGGATCATCCAGTGGCCCCTATACCTACCAAAGTACCAAAATTTTTGACACGTAAAAATTCATACCGATACTATACCAAAAATTATTGTATACCAAAATGCGGCACATTGAAATTTTGGTATTTGATGCATATCGATATTGTAAGGAATTATAGTACATCGAATTCTTGAGCGATATCAATTAACGCAGTTTCTTACCGAAATTTTGACATACTGTTTCATACCAAAATTTAAGCATAGCAAATTTTGTATGATGTACAGTATTGGTATATATTTCAAAATTTTATAAAATTTTACGAAATACTAAATATAGTGAAATATAAAAAAAAATCAATATACCGCTTGCATGATAATATGATAAGCTAGTACTGCATCTGTCCAGTACAGTAAGGCCTCATTTGGTTGTCATTATAGATAATACCTGAATTATAATACTTATATTTGTAATACCAGTCTATTTATCAATATTTTGTTTGATTTCAGAAAATTCAGATAAATAATTAATGATTAGCTATCAATATTATGTTTGGTATGAAGTATTATAACTAGTATTAATTTATTTTAGACCAATTTGTCCTTCTTATAAATAAAAAAAATAAAAAGAAAAGGGTGTTTTTGGTATTTTAAAATTTAATAGATGTTGGACAAATAATAAGTATTACAAATACCATATAAAACTTGGAATCTATAATCTCATGTATTCAGTATTATTTGAAACGGGCTCATTCTTAATAACGGACTGGAAGTATAATGTATACAACAAACCAAATAAGTGATAAAGTTATATTACGGATCAATACACCCCTAATAAAGGAAACAAAACGAGGCTTAAATATGCTTATAGGAAGGTGCACAAGTTTTAAGAAAAAAGTTAGTAATATAGGTAAAGTAAGAGTACTATGGAGTACTAGAGTTCATTTATAAATAAAATAATTATTTGAGTGTAAAATTAATGATATTTTGAATGATTAAGTGATGGTTGAAGGATGATAATAAAATAATTATTTTCATAAAAAAATGAGCATAATTTTAATGGACGGACAAATAAAATAAGTGAATATATATATATATATATATATATATATATATATATATATATATATATATATATATATATATATATATGGTGGACAGTATTATTAGTATCATTAATTAGGCTAGCTTCTGATTCTCATTGTATAAGTGAAATCTTTTAAAATTTAGAGAGTTGACTTAGATAATAATTTAGCTTCTAGTTCAAGAATATCTCTTCCAATCCTAGGTTTAATGACAGATATTATAAAAACTAAATTGCAGCATAATTAATCTACATACGTATCTTCTATTTTAATCTAATTAATAGTTTTAGAGTATATATGATAAAAATATGTAGATTATTCTTAATCTTAGTTTAGAGGTAAATTTTTTATTTTTTTAAGGTCATTGGGGTTTCTGTAAATTAAAAAAAAAAAAAGTTATTTGAATTAATTACTAAATATCCTCCCTATCGGCAAACTAACATGTTTGACAGATATAAATGTAAAATCATTTCATTTATTGTACTTTCTTTTAATTAATTATTTGCATTTCTCGTTAGTACTAAATGAAAATTTAATTGGGTCCGTCAAGGAGGTACTTAATAATTAATATTTCAAGACCACAACATTCTTTTGGTAATTTAGAGAAACATTGATGACTTTTTGTAACTAACCCTAGATTTATACTAGTATGATAATTTATTAGTTTTAGATTAGCTGTATAATATAATATTATATTATACAGAAGCTCATTCTATTAGACTGAATAATTTTACCTGATACGAAGTTCAAGCGAGCGTTGAATAAGTGATATTTAAATATCTTAAAATAAATATTTTTTTTTTGAACACAATATCTTAAAATAAATAATTAGCTATTGCCATGCCAGGGATCCTGTAATTATTTTAATGCCGCCTAAAATTATTTAACATTATAAGAAAATGAGAAAAAAATATCAATCTTTTCTCTGCATTTATTCACCAATCAATTAGATTGAGAAATCACAAAACGAACTATTTTTACCAGTTAATTAATTAATTACTTCGTAAACTTGCTAATTTCAGTTATCAAAACTAAACATCACAAATTTAGATTAATTTAGATATTTTTTAGGGTGGGAGAACCCCGAAAAGAAGAAATAAAAAGACTTACCTTCTTGCATATGATTAATAATTATATATATTATATATATGCATGAATTATTTTAATCAAATATACAAAATTATATAATTTAACAATTCTAAAAAAAAATAACTAATCGACTTTATAAGATCATGTACAATGATCATGATAACATTCTACAAATTAACAAATGAACGAATTAATGAGGGGAATAATATTTTGGCTGGACAAAAATGGAAAAAAAGAAAAAAGAAAAAAGGGTTTATATGTGAGAAGAAGCAATCAAGAAAAACTTGTTCTCCAATGGAGTCAAGTTCAAATCAAGGGAAAAAACCCTCCTGTTGTTTGGTTTCTTCACCACCGGAAAAAGGGCCAACGGCGGCGACGGCTGGTGGTGGTTCTGATCAACAACGGTGGCTCTGTGCCTTCTCATATGGCCTCCTAGGGCTTGACCTAATGGAAACTCAAGCCCACATATGGAACATTCATGTGTTTTCGGTTTTGGCGGAGACGACGCGGTTTGATCTCCGGCCACCAGCCGCGGCTTCTTGTGGCTGGCACGGTGGCCGCCAAGCGCTTGGAACGACGTGAATTGTCTGTCGCATGTCTTGCATGTAAATACACGAGACGGATCTCTGTCACCTCCGCCACCACCTCTGGTGGCGGAGGATAATAACATCAAACAGTTGGCCATGACGGAAAAATCCTCGGCATCTCCATCTCTACTCCTCTTCATCATCATAAATTTTTTTGAAAGAAATGTAAATTAAAGAAAATGATTTTAATATTCAGTAATTAATGGAAATGAGACTTAGAGAAGATAGATATATATAAGGATTTCTTTAGTAGTTGTATAGTTTGACTTAATAGAAAGGTTGACATTTAGCGTGGAAGAAATCAACGAAATTGAGCGATATTCTTTGATGGAAAGGTAAGTCAAATAAATGTAACTTGCTACTTTGAAGATCGACTCTTCTATTAATTGCTCAGATATGACTTGCTTTTTCTTTTTTTCTTTATATATATAAATTACATATAACGGTTTTTAACGATTTATATTACATTACTATAATATGTGTATAATATATATTTGTATAGCTGAGAAATAGTGGTGTTTTTTTACCACTTTGTATTCAATCAAGAACCGATTAATTTGAGAGACTTATGAATGTCCACTAACAGAGATCCAATTAAATCAGAGCAAATTTGTGTATGAACTGATCCAACATAGTAAGTAATAAATCATGAGATTTCGAAATTGAGACCTAGCTATAGAGAAACACCCAATTAAAATCAGAACAAAGTTTTGTATGAACTGACCTAATACAAAAATTATATATTGACACATGAAATTTTGAACATAAAACCCTAAAAATGAATATACTACCAAATTTTAAACCTACAACATCATGTCATCGCAAGGTTCAGAAATTGTCATGTTATTTTTATGGATAATGTATTTTAATGAAATGACAATAATATTGAAAGAAATTAATTTAATAATAAATAGGAAACTTCTGAATTGTACTTTTATCCAATTGTCTCAAGTCACTTACGTACACCTGTAAAAATTAAAATATCATATTATCATTATGTCACAAACTTTCATTAAACATATAAAATATATGTCTTGAACTATTGGAGTTTGAAAGTCATATTATGTCACATATTTTCATTAAAAATACACAAATTTTGAGAATTTAAAGTGAATTATCCATATTAAATTATACTCCAAATTTACCTTTTCTATTGATTATTAAATTTATTTAATTTAGTTTCTTTGATTATCGCGCGGTAGTAACAAATCATAGGTTTTTTACAAAGAAAAGAATATAATGTAAACGTTATTGTTTTTTGTTAATGTATTTATTTGTTATATAGTATTATATTACTTGACTCGAAATAACATTTTACTTGTTTTTTAAGATTATTAATATAATCAAGTACATACAATTCTTGGAAAAAAATCAAGTTCATGCTATATTAACGTCAATTATAATGCGTAATTAATTAAATGATAATTGATAGTAATGAAGTGTGAAAAGCATATGATCAACCGTCAGTCCGTCATTGAGCACGTAAGCATGATCCAGTGGATTAGATTATAGATGTAGTAGCAGAGTCGTGCTGACTAAAATACGTTTCTTCAATCTTTCTAGATTTTTCCAATAATACTGCCATAATAATAATAATTATATAAAACAAATTATATATATATATGTCGCAGCTGATTATCTAGAGTTGTATTGTGTAAAATATTTTACCGTAAAATAATAGTTAAAAAAAATTGAAATCTGATAGGTCATTCTAAAAAAACGGGTCAAAATAAAAAAGACGCAAACTTCTTTTTCTTTAGGTTCGAGTTCTTCTTTGAAAAACAATGGCGGTGGATCTACTAGCGCCAATACCATACCAAAATCCCACACATTGATACAAATACGAGTTCTGTTATACTCACTCCGTCCCGAAAAACCTTTCATATGTAGGAGGACACACACTTTAAAAAGAAAGAGTAATGATTGAAGTTTTGAGGGATGATCTTGTAAACTTATATATATTAATTAAAAAAATTTTATTGGGTTATGTGTATGTGAGAGTAAAAAGTAATAGCATTTGTGTAAATTAGTGAAAATTATGAGGGTGAAGTTTATAAAATGTTTTTCATTTTAAAGGTGTGAAACTTATAATGAGACAGACGAAAGGAAAGTGTGAAAGCTTTTATGGGATAGAGACGGAATATATAAACCAAAGAATCAAGTCTTTAAAAATACGAGCTGAAGTAAACAAACAAAATCACATTCCCAGATTCAGCTTAGATTGTCAAGTAATTATGTATGTGTAGGAAAAGAAAAGTGACAACAAGTAAAATCAAAACCAATTAATGTTCATTTAATTACCTGCGGCGTGAGAATGGCGGTTGACGGCACTCTGAACTTTGTCCCTTGTTTATGAGTTTTTGGTGAGTTTCTGGTAAAAATAAAATTTCGGCCCCAATTGGTAGCAATTCTTATTTTTGTATGGATCATATTATTTAGTAGGGAAAAGAGGTATTATGCTGATTGGTAGCATGTAATACAACATTTAATACATCACTTGGTACGCAATATAAATCTTGTATAATTTTATGTTGTGCTTGGTAGCACATATAAAATTGTACAACTTTAATGTAGTTGTTTGGTAGCATGTATAACATCCATACAAATAATGAAAATACCAATTTTACCCTCCAATTAAATAAATAAGTTACTCTTTCTTCTTCTCTCCTCATTACGCAGCAGTGGCAATTCTCACTTCTCTATGACGCTATTTGCGGCGACGAACAACAACAGGTGAAGAGGTTTTTATGGGCGAACACCGGGAGACGACAACGCCGACGGGCGAATCATGGTGAAAATGGTGGACGGTGACAACGTCACTCAACGGTATTATTTACACAGATTCGGTGGACGATATTTGTTGTGTTCTCCATTTTCTATTATTTTTATTCGAAAATCATATACAAATATCATTATGTAGCATATGTTTGAGTAAATTTCGTGTCTTTATTGTTCTTTCATGTTAAGGTTTTTCTTTTTTATTCTTCCTGGGTTTTTCAAGATTTATTTCGAGTCGGATAATATTGTTTCTTTCTATTTGTTGTGTTGGGTCTTGTCTATTTCTAAAATTTTTGATTTTATATAGTTATGAACATCGAAATGGATGAATATCATTATGCAATATATTTTTGAGTAATTTTCGTGTCTTTATTGTTCCTTTATCACATTGGGAAAGAAGAATAAAGATCGTTTCTGGAAGTCCTATTTCGGTCAGTTTTTAGATATGGAGAAGATCCAATTTCAAGGTCAACTCTTACCCCACCTTCTCTTTAAACAAGACAACACCATGAGCATTGATAGAGTACAGTTTCACGTGAATGGTTGTGTGACGGATTTTGGATCGACTGAGTTTGCATTGATGACCGAATTACGTTTCGGTCCTAAATCAGTCATCCCGATAACTTCGACGTTTTACAAGAAATACTTTAAAAGGAAAACATAATTGTTTGTCCAAGATATATAAGACATTTTTCTTAAGGCTTCAAAAGTTCATAAGGGCGAGGGAGACGATTGTCTCAAGCTAGCCCTGTTGTGGATTTTGTACGGTATTTTACTGATGAAGGATTACACCACCAAGAAGATTGACTTGCAGTAAGTTCACCTTGTGGACAATTTGGATGACTTCAATCAATACCCGTGGGAAAGAGTGAGTTTTAAATTTCTCATTAAGGGGCTAAGGACATCAATGAGCTTTCGAGCAACTCCTTGTTGTGCAAAACATCAAAAGAAAATTAACCGAGAAATACAATGATGTCCATGGATTTGCACATGTTGTGCAATTATGAGCGTACGAAGTAATGTTATGAGTTGCATAACTATGTGCAACCAGAAAGTCAGGATCCTCCATCCCACGAATGTTACGATGGGATGAGTCAAAAGCTTTTAGATTTGAAGAATTAACGCAGAAATACTTCCCCATCCTAAAGCCTGAAGATGAAGTACCTATTCATGTAAGTTTCTAGATTTCTTTGTGTTTTGAAATGAAATTTTGATATTAATATTATTTATTATTTTTGCTAATAAGGTGACTGTATTTTTCAGATTCGAGTGACGGAACAGAAAGATGGTACCATCACCTAAGGAGAGCAAAACACCACACTATGTTAGTGTGGTGTCTTGGGTTGATGATCAATCCAAGAGTGGGGCATCACCGACAAAGTAAAAAAAATGAAAGTTCGAAGAAGTGGCTGTTGATGACAGGAGTTCCTCTTCCCCTCTCAAAGAAGATCCTAGTGGCTGGCGGAAGACTGTTGTTGGCCAATTGAAAAAATTGAACAGAAACTACAAGAACATATACCGAGCACTACAGACTGTGGAGGCGAATCAACATCTAATGATGTTTAAGCTGGGATGTTTTGAGTCGACAGAAAAGGAAGATAAGGGAGAAAATGAGGATGACCCGCAAGACGATCACTCGGAGCATGAAGAGGCAGAAAAGGATGATGAGCAAAAAAATGAGGACATGGACAATGAACAAATGGAAGATGTTGAAGAACAACACGGAGATCAAGAAGAGGAGAAGAAAGATGAGCAAGAACTTGAGCAGAAGAAAGATGATCAAAAAGAGGAGAAAAAATATTAGCAAACAAAGAATAAGAAAGATGAGCAAGAAGAGGAGAAGAAAGTTGTACCAGAAAAGGACACGAAAAAAGTGCAAGAAGGTTAGAAGAAAAAAGTTCAAAAAGAGGAGATCAACACATACCGCAACAATGATTTTACACCCAATGCGGACACAAATGCACATTGACGATGATATAACATTGGGTGAGGGCTTGTTTGACATGGACACTCAAATGTTTGATGGAGTGTACTATAATCCACTAATTGTTGACCTTCCAAATGATGCAGAAGAACAATTTTGGAAGTGGTACATAGACAGCCAGGAGAGCAAAGAAAAAAGTTAATGTTTCAATTGAAAATATACCAGCAGCTGATGCTGAGTGGTTTGCATGCGTTTGGGATCCACAAGGATGGCTTACATCTACCATAAAAAACAGTTAATGGTTGCTGATATATTTTCAACTGAAACATTAATTTTTTCCTTGCTCTCCTGGCTGTCTATGTACCACCTCTAAAATTGTTCCTCTACCCCATTTGGACGGTCAACAATTAGTGGACTATAGTACACTCCATCAAACATTTGAGTGTCCATGTCAAACAAGCCCTCACCCAGTGTTATATCATCGTCAATGTGCATTTGTGTCCGCATTGGGTGTAAAATCATTGTGCGGCATGTGTTGATCTTCTCTTCTTGAACTTTTTTCTTCTAACCTTCTTGCACTTTTTTCGTGTCCTCTTCTGGCACAACTTTCTTCTCCTCTTCTTACTCATCTTTCTTGTCCTCTGTTTGCTCATATTTCTTCTCCTCTTCTTGATCATCTTTGTCATCTTTCTTCTACTCAAGTTCTTGCTCATCTTTCTTCTCCTCTTCTTGATCTCCGTGTTGTTCTTCAACATCTTCCATTTGTTCATTGTTCGTGTCCTCATTTTGCTCATCATCTTTTTCTGCCTCTTCATGTTCCGAGTGATCCTCTTGTGGGTCATCCTCATTTTCTCCCTTGTCTTCCTTTTCAGCCGACTCAAAACATCCCAACTTTAACATTATTAGATGTTGATTCGGCCCCACAACCTGTAGTGCTCGGGACATGTTCTTGTAGTTTCTATTTAATTTTTTCAATTGACCAACAACAGTCTTCCGCCAGCCACTAGGATCTTCTTTGAGAGGGGAAGAGGAACTCTTGTCATCAACAACCACTTCTTCGAACTTTCATTTTTTTGACTTTGCTGGTGATGCCCCACTCTTGAACTGAACATCAACCCAAGACACCACACTAACATAGTGTGGTGTTTTGCTTTCCTTAGGTGATGATACCATCATTTCCGTCACTCGAATCTGAAAAAATACAGTCACCTTATTAGCAAAAATAATAAATAATATTAATGTCGAAATTTTATTTCAAAACACAAAGAAATCTAGAAACTTACACGAGCGAGTACTTCATCTCTGGGTTTCAGGACGGGGAAGCATTCCTGCGTTAATTCTTCAAATCTAAAAGCTTTTGACGCATCCCATCGTAACATTCGTGGGATGGAGGATCCTGACTTTCTGGTTGCACATAGTTATGCAACGCATGACATTACTTCGTACGCCCATAATTGCACAACATGTGCAAATCCGTGGACATCAATGTGTTTCCGGTTAATCTTCTTTTGATGTTTTGCACAACGAGCAGTTGCTCGAAAGCCCATTAATGTCCTTAGCCCCTTAATGAGAAATTTAAAACTCACTCTTTCCCACGGGTATTGATTGAAGTCATCCAAATTGTCCACAAGGTGAACGTACTGCAAGTCAATCTTCTTGGTGGTGTAATCCTTCATCAGTAAAATACCGTACAAAATCCACAACAGGGCTAGCTTGAGACAATTGTCTCCCTCGCCCTTATGAACTTTTGAAGCCTTAAGAAAAATGTCTTCTATATCATGGACAAACAATTGTGTTTTCTTTTTAAAGTATTTCTTGTAAAAAGTCGAAGTTATCGGGATGACTGATTTAGGACCGAAACGTAACTTGGTCATCAATGCAAACTCAGTCGGTCCAAAATCCGTCACACAACCATTCACGTGAAACTGTACTCTATCAATGCTCATGGTGCTGTCTTGTTTAAAGAGAAGGTGGGGTAAGAGTTGACCTTGAAATTGGATCCTCTCCATGTCTAAAAACTGATCGAAATAGGACTTCCAAAAATGATCTTTATTCTTCTTTCCCAATGTGATAAAGGAACAATAAAGACACAAAAATTACTCAAAAATATATTGCATAATGATATTCATCCATTTCGATGTTCAAAACTAAATAAAATAAAAAATTTTAGAAATAGACAAGACCCAACACAACAAATAGAAAGAAACAATATTATCCAACTCGAAATAAATCTTGAAAAACCCAAGAAGAATAAAAAAAGAAAAATCTCAACATGAAAGAACAATAAAGACACAAAATTTACTCAAATATATGCTGCATAATGATATTTGTACATGATTTCCGAATAAAAATAATAGAAAATTGAGAAGACAACAAATACCGTCCACCGAATATGTGTAAACAATACCGTTGAGTGACGTTGTCACCGTCCACCGTTTTCGCCATGATTCGCCCGTCGCCGTTGTCGTCTCCCGGTGTTCTCCCACAACAATCTCTTCTTGTTCATCGCCGCAAATAGTGTCATAGAGAAGTGGGAATTGTCACTGCTGCGTAATGAGGAGAGAAGAAGGAAAAGGTAACCTATTTATTTAATTGGAGGGTAAAATTGATATTTTCATTGTTTGTATGGATGTTATACATGCTACCAAGTAACTACATTAAAGTTGTACAATTTTATATGTGCTACCAAACACAGCATAAAATTATACAAGATTTATATTGCGTACCAAGTGATGTATTAAATATTTTATTACATGCTACCAATCAACATAATACCTCTTTCCCCTACTAAATAATATGACACATACAAAAATAAGAATTGCTACCAATTGGGGTCTAAATGTGGGAGAAAAAACACTGTAGAAGTCACATTCGAATAAGAACAGGGGTCGAGGCCTTACAAATTATGCAGAAGGGAACAGTGATGTTGAACAAGAGTAAGGCCGGGTCGACTATTAATGGCGGGTCGGTGGGGGTGGAAGAGGTGGTACCAAGCACCTGATATTGTCGTCTTCGCGGAAGAGGAGAGGGCGTAATAAGGCCTTATGCATCCTTATTCATACTACTAAGTGAGGCCTAAGTGTATTACAATAAGATCAAAATATGTGTTATTATATGGGTATGTAAATATGTGTATTGGCAAGTAGGTGTTACTTGTCCTTAAAAAAATAAAATATTTGTCCATGTGTTGTACACATCTTTCTTAATATAATAACACGTTTGAGTTTATATAGTAAAACATTTTTTCAAAAAAAATTTGCGCAAGCAAAATTTAAATATTGCTCCCAGGTGTGTTACTATAAGGTCAGACATGTGTTATTGTAAGGACAAATATGTGTTACTGTAAGGACATTTATGTGTTACTGTAAAGACAAGTACGTGTTACTAGTTCTTAAAGAAATAATTCATGTGTTGTACTAGTTTTGTTCATATAGTAACACATCTTTATTCATATGGTAACACAACATGAGAGTAAGTTTTTATTTTTACTTTGCGCGCCTTTAATTTTATACATGTAGATCAAATAGACACCTGAACTTTTTCTTGACACTTTTAAACTATTTTTCTTTAATGTTGAGATCAAATAAACCCCTTATCTTAATAGAATCATATCATATTAGTTTTTTTTTTTTTTTTTTGATCGGTAAATATTCTTTCCTAAAGGGAATCGAACCCGGGCCTCCCACTAAAGTGAGGAACCCGATGGCCAGGTGGGTTAAATCACCTAGTTGAATCATATCATATTAGTGAAATAAAGTTGCCGAAGATCACATGCATAAGATTAAGGACTTATTTTCTTATTTTTCCTTTTTTTTTTTTTTTTGCCTTTGGACGAGCTATTTAGAGACAATAAGTTACTTATTTTTTAATTTTAGTCTGTCTCACTATAAGTTACTCATTCTATTTTTTACAATTACCCACAAAATTTATATCCCTACACTTTTTTTATTGCTACTCATTTGTCCTTGCTTTTATCTAAATTTTCTTACTTTTTTTTCTCTCTCCATCACATCATTTGTATTATATCTATATTATATTATCTTACCTTAATCTTTGTGCTCAAAAGAAACGGGTAACTTATACCGGGATAAAGAAAGTATGTATTTCTTATTCTTATAATAACACATATTTGTCCTTAGAGTAACACATGTTTGACCTAATAATTAATAACACATTTGGGAGCACCCGGGAGCGAATTTTTTTTTTCTTTTACGTGAGTTTAGTACGCATATTTGTTCTTATGGTAACATGTTTGATCTTATATAAATACAACATGAGAGTTAATTTTTATTGGAAAATGGTCGAATAAGCCACTGAACTTATAGGTTGGGATTAAATTGGCCCTGGACTTTTTTTGGTACATTTATACCATTTTTTATTTGATATTGTGATTAAATAAGCCCCTAATCTTATATGTAAGGATCAAATAGACCCCTAAACTTTTTCTTGACGCATTTAAATCTTTTTTTTTAATGTTGAGAAAAATAAACCCCTCATCTTAATGAAACACACCCTATTAGTGAAATAAAATTATCAAAGATTAGAAACTATTTGATTCACATATATAAGATTTATAGACTTATTTGACTCTTTTCTCATTTTTTATTTTGTCTTTGGACGAATTTTTTAAACAAATATGTATTACTTGTTCTTATAGTAACACATGTTATATCTTATAGTAACATATTTGGGAGCACTTGGAGCGAGAATTTATTTTTGCTATTGCGCGAGTTTTTATTTTTTAAAAAATTTACTAGACCCAGCCCAATCTGTATTTTTTATATGAATGATTTAACAGATCTTAAATTCATAGAATATTTTATATAAGTTTTTATCCAATATTTAAAGTTAGTAAAGGATTTTATGTGAAGTATTAAATGCATGACGATTTGTCAACTAAAGAAAATGCGACTTACTGATCCAGTAAACCTATATATGCCTACACGCGCGTTTTATCTAGAAGCATTAAATTTTATTAATTTTGTTCACACAACCACAAACTTTAGTCAAAACTCATCCATGAAATAAGTATTAATATTATATTACTTGTTCGTGCACTTATAGTTTTTGAAGGTATATTTCTTTTTAAATTTGTTATATAGTCGGTGGTACAAGTAACGATTAATTTGATGAACCAATTTCACTATTTATTTCCAAAAATATTATTGAAATGAGAACAAAATTTTTCATCACAAAACCAAACTCTTCTTTTTAAGGGATTTATTTTTATCATACAAGCTTAAAAATAAATCAAAATTGAGGAATAGTCAAGTCCATTTCTATAGCTTGACAATTATAACTGAACTCTTTATGATAAAATTTGGCATGACTACGTGTCACAACTACAATCTGTACTTTTACATTAATTTAAATATTTTTAAAAATTTATGTGAAAGCGTTCCATTGATGAAAAATGTATTAATTTTTCAAATTTTTATTTTAAAATAATATATTTTTGTGTAAGATTGTAAAATTTATTTTAAACAAAGTGTATCACTTTTTCAATTTTTTTTTTTTTCTAAATGATACACTTTGCAAATATTTTTTAAATTAAAGTGATATAAAATTTAGCATAAAAGTGATAATAGTCTCATAATGGTTTCACGGTGATACAATCTCACAAATTTGAAAATTTAAAATTTACTTTAAAATATTACATTTTTGGCAAAATCTTCTATAAACAGGTTTTATAGTTGAAAATGGAATCAAATAAAATTATATTTATTTAATAATATGATTACTCATATAAACTAATATCAAAATATTTTATACACACAAAATATGTTGGATTGTGCATACTATTAATTTATAAATATAATGATATTATTAATGAATATTATGATATTACTAAATGAAAAATACTAAAATATTTTTTTATAGACTAACTCTATATTTTTAAATGAAAAATATTAAAATTTAAATCCACGAACTAAAAAAGTCATTTTACGTAATTATATATATTAAATTATTTTTTTGATAAAATGACGATTTATGGTAAATTTGGGTATAAGAACAGTCGATGTTTCTACATTTTTTTTTTCTGAAAATTCCGAATAAGGAAAAATAATCTTCTTAGAATATCAAATCAAATAAAAGTATATGTTCGTGAAATGCGACCAAGCACGTGTGTACATATTAGTAATATATTTGACAACTTCTAAATTTAAATACATGTCAAAGAAAATTTTAAAATGTACTCATAAATTTCACAATTCTAATTTAACTACTTGTCAAAGAAATAACATGTTGCGAAGATCCCTTTCAAAAAAAAAAAAAAAAAAAATGTTGCGAAAATCGAAATTTGTTGGTAAGAATTAGAGTTGTAACAGTTTAATTAATTTTGATAGTGCATTAGTGTAGGTAAAAAGAGTAAAATACTAATTAATGTTCTTTTAAAGCTATTTAAGTTGTAGTTGCAAAAATAAATTATTTAATTTGCATTTTCATTTTTAAATAACCCTAAAGAAAAATTTGGGGGTGTTGTGCGATCCATTATTAAAAAATACAAAACTATTATATATTTTTTTTTTTTTGAAAAATATTATTGTTAGTGGCCGTGAGTTAGATCTATACCAACTTTTTATAGGACAAGATGAAAATTAGTCATTTCAAAAGAAAAGTTTTCTACCTATTTTTTTAGGTGGGACAGCACAGAATCCTTTCCGAGTGTATTAAAAAAAAATAAAGATCCTAGAATTATTATCGTTTATTTCGAAATTCTTAAAACTATTTTTTATTTTAAAAAATTCTTGAAGTAATATACTTCAATATTTATTTTACAAAACCCTAATACTGAAGATGTATTTTAAATGACAAATGAGATAAAAAAAATTGACATGTAGAGATATATTTATATTTCGAATTAAAAGTAAAAAAAAAAAAATACCTAATTCAATTAAAAAAATGTCTCATGAAATAAAAAATATATTTCAAGATTCTTTTAAATAAAATAGTTTAAGAATGGTTCGAAATAAATGTTGATAGTTGAAGGACCCTTATGGTGTCCGGTTAGATAGGTTCATAGTGAAATCAATCTGAATATTTATTAAGCAGAGAATCAGCTTGTAGAGAATAACAAATTTCTGGAAACTATATGGTGTCTATAGAATCTTAAGACTAAACATGAACAAGATAAACTTAAATACCACACTATATCGTTTTCATATCTGAAATTACGTACGACTCTTAAATAAACTCAAAATTCATATTATGCTTAACTGAATATCAAGATTGTAGAAGTGGAAAATCGCTAATCGGGCATTTTTGTGCCGCCTAGTGCTTAGACCGTCTAGGCGGTCCTTCTTATTATTTTTTCAAATAATTGGTTTAAACTATAAAATAATATAATAAGTTAAAGAACATAATTTCAACCCAATTAGTCAAATAGTTAACATTTTAATATAATACTACTACACAACAAAACACATGTTTCACATACTTAGTTCACATCAAAATAATTTAAAAATTTTGTTGTATCACGATTATTTGGCCCAAGACCCAACAACGAAGGAGTCAGTCCATTCCATATGGATCGGACTCAAAGGAGCTCGACCCATCAAAGAGTTCACTCACTGAGCCCAAGCGAGCACAACCAGCCGAGAGGCGAGCACACCCGATGAAGGGCTCGGCTCGCCTCCACCGAGCGAGTTTGGCGAGGTAGAGGGCGAACAGCTCGGCAGATCCTGAGGCAAGGAGCCCCCGAGGACAAGCTTCCAAGGGAAGTCTTCCCCAAGATAGAAATAAGATCAATGTAACAGTTTACTAGGGATGTCAACCTTACTTAATATAGATATAAATCCCTTTTTAATGTCAGAAAATTCTCTGCCAGCGGACAGCTAACAGGATGTGAGAGGGTGGCTCCCTGTCCAAGTACAAGGGAGTCACTCCTTGCATTTAATGAGAATTTGTGCATTTAATGTACATCCACTTTTCATGAAATTATAAGGCAACATTTATGCCCTATAAATAAGACTTAAATGACACAATAAATAGGTTACAAAATCCACACTTTAACACTGTGACTAAACCCCTCATTAATTCTTTCTCTCATTTAATAGCTTTCAAGTATTCATATCATATTGATTGCTCATCATTTCCATTGATTGTTTTAGTGCATTTATCATCATAAATACACCAATCAATATTTTTTTATCGATAACCAATTAATATTTATTTTAACCAATCTTTTAGCCACATTCACCACAAATCTAGTAATTTATTTCGATTAACAACAGGTTTAACACTTTATAAATTTCAACATTTTAGTTTTTCCTTTATTAATAAATTAGATTTTATAAAGAAAAAAAATTTAACTATCTCGACTGTCTAGGACCTGACTCTAAGACTTGTCAAGGCGCTGTCTAGATCCTGCCTAGAAAATCAGATTTGTAAAAAATTGAATCGGCCGACAACAGCCTAGTGCTTAGTCGAGGCCTAGGCGCTGTCTAGGCGGGATTTTAGCAACAGAGCTAAATATGAGTTAAAACTCAATTTCGTCCCATAGCTTTAATTTTTTCCGCAAAAAGTCCCAAAAAAATTTAGAAATTTCAATTTCTTCCCATAAGTTCGTAATTGTTCCAAATTTGGTCCTTTTCTGCTTGATTTTGCACCTTTTGTCCCATAATTTTGAACGTTTTTGCAAAAGGTATCAAGAAAATGTGTATCAATACAACGTTGTTTATGAAATTTTGGTGACTTTTGGACTGAAATCAAACCATTGAAAGAATTATCACTACAAAAAAACTATGAAATACCGACGGACCAAATTCCATCATAAATACCAATAAAATACCGACAAAATACCGTCGGAATTTTAAATTTCAGATTTACCTACAAAATTTTAATTTTTTTATAAACAATATTTTCCGACGAATATTCATTGTTAATTACCGACGGAATACCGATGAATATCCATCGGTATTTACCGACGAATTAATTTTTCGTCGATATTTTGTGACGAGAAAAATACCGACGGATGACCAATTTCCATCGGTAAGTCCGTCGGTAAATGACAGATTTTTTGTAGTGTTATATAAGACAAAATTGTAAATCGTATATTTTTCCGGACTTTTTCCAAAAAAAAATCCAAAATTATGGGAAAAAATTAACTCTTAACTCAGCTAATTAAATATATAGATTTATCAGACTGCTTTACTAAACACCATAAGTGGTGAGAACGTATTATCATTAAACTAGTTTTTGCCCGTAACTGTGCTTCGCACGGTGATTAATATTGTTTTTCTCCAACAACTCGTAAGTTTTTTCTGGATAATTTTACAACAAACATGATTCCACACGTTGATAATGTGTACTAAATAATTAGTATAAATAAAAAATTAAATTTATTTACATTAAGTTGATTACTACAATACAATATTTTTCAATAAATATACATTTATCAATAGAAATTTATTCAAAAGATTACATTATTTTACACATGCCTAATCTGTAATATCCCAAAACTACTACGTGAATTATTTATATTTAGGTGTAATTATTTTTAGTAAATTGAGTATTAGTATTAATAATTAGCCTTTAATTAAATTATATAAATCTTTTAAAATAGAAAATATAAAGTATATTATATTTTATATATATATTGAGTTAGGCGTGTGTTATTAACATGTATAATATAATAATAATAATATAATAAATAGAAACTTACCTGAGAATAAACTTTAAGGCGGTGGACATATCCTAATATCAATTCCTAGTTTATCATATACACACGCACACTTGCAAATTAAGGAAAAAGAAAGCAGGTAGAATGAAAGGAAAGAAAAAGATAAGAGGGAAGAAAGAAAAGAAAGAAAAGAAAGGGAGAAAAGTGGCGCAGGAAGGAAGGAAAGGAGAGAGAGGGGGAGAGAGAGAAGAGAGAAGAGAGAAAGAGAGAGATCTCGAAGAATTTTGGTAAGTATTCGATCTCTGTTAATTGTGGTATTATATATCAAAATGCTTGTATCCACTCGTAGATTATAGAATTATAATTAGTTTATTGATCTGACGCTCGTAGCGTTTGGAATTGGAGATTATTAAGAGTATATGTTATTTGTAGGATATAAGGAGAAACTTGAGACTTTTAAGATTATGCATTTTCAAGGAGTTGAGGATCACTAAGGGGGTATTGCTTGTATCATTTGTTGCAACTACTGTTTTTGAGGTGAGGGCAATCTCCACTCTTAATCGGGTTTAACATTCAATGTTATGATTGCTATGTTAAACTGCATTATTAAACAAGACGGGTAATAACCCGCACTATGTTCAAGCCGGGTAATGGCCCGTACAATGTTCAAGCCGGTTAATGGCCCGTACTATGTGCAAGCCGGATAATGGCCCGTGTATATGTTCAAGATGGGTAATGACCCATATTATGTTCAAGCCGGGTAATGGCCCGTACAATGTTCAAGCCGGGTAATGGCCCGTACTATGTGATAAAGCATTAAATGTTCTCATAAGCTTTATATATGAAAATATCATATACCGCTTACGAATATTGTTTAACTCTGCAATCATTGATGTTTCCCTCACTGGGTGTATTTTCAAACACTCATCCCCCCACAGTTATGATTTTCTACAGGCCAAAGGAGCTCGAGCAGGGCATGAGGCGATGGTTGCATTTAATTTATTTTACGTTATTTTCCGCTGTAAATCTCAAATGATTATTTTGTAATAAATCTCGTTTATTCAATTACAATTTTCTCTTTAATTGAGTTAACGGGTCAATTTGGTAGCGCCTTAGCTATTATATATTATTATTAAATTTGGGGCGTTACATAATCTATACACAACGCTTACTAACTTTGATCCAAATTTAAGTCATTCTTGTAAATATATATATATATATATATATATATATATATACACCAACTTGCAAACATGGAATTGAGAAACTTAAATTTTCTCACTGGAAGACATAACAGCGTTTCAATTTTCATGGCCACACATATAATATGTTGATAATGCGTAATAAATAATTGGTTTCTGGAAATGTATTTCGTACGGATATAGAGTTAGGTTGCAGATACCAATAGTGGATTGGGAATACATTATATAGGGATCAAATAGTATCAATCAAGCAATTAATTGCAACAATCAAGTAATTAATTGAATGATTAATTAATGACACTCATAAATAAACTTTTTATAAAATTCTAAAAAAACAAAAAAAAAATCTTCCTAAATTAAAATATACGGCCAAGATTAAATCAATTGATTACGATCAATGACCTCAAATGTTTCCCGCTCATTCCCAGAAAGGAAATTTATTGGTGCATTATATATTTATAGATATGTTGGTTACATTTACCCCCACTCAACATTCCAATTATGAATGCTTGTTTGACTTTTTACAAACATTAAGAAATTTTATTAAAACTAAATAAATTAAATAAGTAAAATTTTATTATAATCTTATTTTAGAAAGTGTATTAATATGTAAGGCTATATTAATAACTGGGTAAGAAAACATTACACTATATTGAAATAAATATATATAATTGGAACATCAATAAATGAAAAATCAACCTCATAATTCGATATTGACTTAAAAATATATAAAGGTTCAAAATTAATGCACACATAACTATTATTCAAACCTTATAATACATAATAATTATAGTAGGACAAAGTCTTATATATATATTTTGTATACACTGCAAGCTTATGATGTTTCACTTTTCAATTTTATCCAATATAATATATGATATTTTTTGTTAAAATACTTTAAATGTTATTTTTTAAACTTGATATTTTTAAATTTAAATACTATAATATTTTATTTTTATATTAAATAAAAATAATTTAAATAGTAAAAATATTAATTTATTGTTGATACCTAATTCTTGATTTTCTTGATAAGATACTTAATACTCACGATCAATATTTGATAATTTAATTTTTTTTTTCAAAATTATATTACTAACATTATGGTGCATAAAAAAACATAAGACCAACACGTATATTAAAAATTTCAAGATTGAAACCGTATTTAATAAATCAAACTGGTTAGGAATATAATTCAATTTAACATGAAAATAATCACAATGAGATTCTATCATTATTCACAAAATCAAATCATATATGGTTATATAAAAAAAATACAAAGCTAATTACCATAAATTATTGTTGTAGTGAGATTCTGACATTGATCATAAAATCAAACGTATATGGATAAATGCAAAAGCAATTTAAAAAGTTGTTTTTTCCGGTCAATATTGCAATGAAATACTTACATTAATCACAATACAAATAATTAATACTAACTATATTTGAATGCAATTCGTGAAACCAAGAAAGTCTATTTAAACGAGGTTTATTTGTGCTTAACCATCAAGCTTTGTAGCACATCATACAAAATGAGTTATTGTTTTCTTTCTCGTATGCTGGCCACTTTGATCATGCTATATGCTATTCTCGATTGTAGCCATGGTTTTGTGTCACATGATGATGTCAAAAGGCTCGTTCCTTCGGGCCCTAATAGACAGAAGTCTCCTGGCACTCCTCCAAAACTTTTGAATAACGGAAAGAGATTAGTTCCTTCTGGCCCTAATGGACAGCAGTCTCCCGACGCTCCTCCAAGAACTTTTTATGGCGAAAAGAGATTAGTTCCTTCTGGCCCTAATGGACAACGTTCTCCAGGAACTCCTCCAAGAACTTTGTATGGCGAAAAAAGATTAGTTCCTTCCGGCCCTAATGGACAGCGGTCTCCTGGCACTCCTCCAAGAACTTTATATGGCGAAGAGAGATTAGTTCCTTCTGGCCCTAATAGACAACGGTCTCCTGGCACTCCTCCAAAAATTTTGTATGGTGAAAAGAGTTTATTTCCTTCCGGCCCTAACGGACAAAGATCTCCTAGCACTCCTCCAAAAACTTTGTATGTCGAAAAGAGATTAGTTCCTTCTGGCCCTAACGGACAACGCTCTCCTGGCACTCCTCCAAGAATTTTGTATGACGGAAAAAGAACAGTTCCTTCCGGTCCTAATGGACAGCGATCTCCTGGCACTCCTCCAAGAACTTTGTATGGCGAAGAGAGATTAGTTCCTTCCGGCCCTAATGGACAACGGTCTCCTGGCACTCCTCCAAAAACTTTGTATGACGAAAAGAGATTAGTTCCTTCCGGCCCTAACGAACAACGATCTCCCGGCACTCCTCCAAAAACTTTGTATGTCAAAAAGAGATTAGTTCCTTCCGGTCCTAATGGACAGCGTTCTCCTGGCACTCCTCCAAGAATTTTGTATGACGAAAAAAGAACAGTTCCTTCCGGTCCTAATGGACAGCGGTCTCCTGGAACTCCTCCAAGAACTTAAAAGTTGTTACATGCATGCACAAGCCAACAACAATCCTCCAACGTTCCATCTCCTAGAGCTTCATAAGGGTTCACATCCTATTAATTACTTATCTTTCATCTAGCCAATGTCTTATTCTCCACACGTTAAACAATTGAAATGAATGTTTTTGGATAACTAAAATTATATGTTGTGAACACATATGCTTGTCTCTTTATTTTGATGCATTTAGTATACTCTATTAATTTTCATTAGTTACAAATACACACTTGAAAAATATTAAAATCTACTAAAACAAGAAAAATGCACGATATCTACAAGGGACCGGATATTTGAAATTATATTGATACAGATATAAATTTGTTTTCAACACACATTTTGATAAGTATATTTGGTTATACATTTTTTAGAAATAACAACAGGTTATACAGTACATTATTGGTTAAGAATTTCTCCGCTTATTCAATGCTAATATATACATTTTTATAATTTATTAAAAATCAAGGTTATACCTAATACAATCATCAAACTTTATTTGAATTTAATTTAAATTTGTACAGCCTAGTCAAATAAAAGTATATGTTCGTGAAATGTGACCATGCACGTGTGTATATATTAGTAATATACCTGACAAATTCTAAATTTAAAATGTACTCATAAATTCACAATTCTAAATTTAACTACTTGTCAAAGAAACATGTTACGAAGATCGAACTTTGTTGGTAAGAATTAGAGTTGTAACAGTATAATTTTGATAGTGCATTAGTGTAGGTAAAGAAGAGTAAATACTATAAGAGTTAAATTCGATTTGGCCAGTAATTTCGGATTTTTCGGAAAAGGTCCCAAAAATATTAATTTTTTCAATTTCATCTCATAACTCCGCAATTGTTCCAAGTTTGATCCTTTTTTTGTCGGATTTTGCACCTTTTTGTCTTATAACTTTGAGTTTTTTCGCAAAAGGTCACAAGAAAATTTGTGTCAATACAACATCGTTTGTGGAATTTTGACAACTTTTGGACTGCAATTAGACCAATTATGGAATTATGGGACAAAATTGAAAATCTTAATTTTTTTGGAACTTTTTACGATAAAGTTCAAAGTTATGGGACCAAATTGAATTTTAACTCAATTATGTAATGTTCTTTTAATGATATTTAAGTAGTAGTTTCAAAATAATAATAATAATTAATTTGCATTTTCATTTTTTAATGACCCCAAAAAAAATTGGGGGTGTTGTGCGATCCTTTCATTACCAAAAACACAAAACTATTAATATTTTTAAAAAAAAAGTATTATTGTTAGTGGCCGTGAGTGACTGAGTTCTATATGTACCAACTTTTTATAGGACAAAATTAGTCATATCTACCTATTTTTTTTTAGGTGGGACAGCACAAAAACCTTTCCGAGTGTATTAAAAAAAAAAAAAAGATCCTTGAATTATTATCATTTATTTCGAAATTCTTAAAACATTTTTTATTTTAAAAAATTCTTGAAGTAATATACTCCAATATTTATTTTAGAAAACCCTATTTTGACCGTTCATTACTGGTGTAAGTGAAGGTGTATTTTAAATGATAAATCATGAGATTAAAAATTGCCAGGTTAATTAAAAGTTCAAAAAATGCCTAATTCAATTAATAAAAGGTCTCATGAAATAAAACTTAATATTTCAATAGTTTTTAAAACAAAAAATAATTTAAGAATGTTTCGAAGTAAACGTTGATAGTTCAGGGACCTTATAGTGTCCGGCTAGAAATTCGTAGTGAAATGGGTCTGGATATTATTAAGCAAAGTATGAAACTAATCAATTTGCAGAGAATAGAAAATTTCTGGAAACTATGGTGTCTATAGAATCTTAAATTGATCCAATTTCAGTTCAAAAATTGCTGAAATTTCCCAAACGATGTTGTATAAACGTACATTTTCTTGGAACCTTTTGTAAAAATTTAAAGTTATAGGATGAAAAGTACTAAATTAGGCATAAAAAGGATCAATTTCGGAACAATTATGGAGTTATGGGACAAAATTAAAAATTCTAAATTTTTTGGGACCTTTAGCGTAAAAACTCGAAGTTATGGGACCAAATTGAAGTTTTAACTCTACTAATAAATGAGTAAGAAAATATATATATATATATATAATTGGAACATCCATAAATGAAAAATCAACCTACATAATTGGAATGAGAGGAGTAATTCTTATTGAATTAAAAATAAAGGCTCAAAATTATTACATACATAATTATTATTCAAACCTCATTATATGGAGACGCTTGTTTCAAGCTCTTCAATGAGAATGAGAATAAAATTATATTTTCCCTCAGTGCCTTTGGATATAGTGGAGGAAAAATGTCTTCATGGTGTTACATCATTAGTGTTGTGCTCCAATTTTGGAAAAAAATGAGACAATATAAGCTTGTTGGTAGTGGTGGAGGGGAATAATTGAGGAGAAATGATTGTAGAGGGAAATAGGTTAATCAAATTGAGTAGTGATTACCTTATTTAGGAGAGGAAAATGGTGTCATGATCATTTTTTGTTCTCATTAACCATCATAATTGCATTATACTCATTCTCATTCCATTCCCAAAGAATTTGCAACCAAGTAACCCCTAATTATAGTAGAAAAAAGTCTTATGTATTTCGTATATAACTTAAGGTGTTTCACCTTTTAATTTTATCCAATATATAATATTCTTGATTAAATACTTGATACTTTAAACGTTATTTTTTAAACTTGATATTTTTAAATTTAAATACTATAATATTGTATTTTTTAGGGTGACTAATTATTAGGTACAATTTAAAAACCCCTATGACTAATAGATACAACTTTTTTCCTAATTGCTAGGAGATACAATTTTTTGCCTTGACTTTCCAATTTGCCCTTTCTTTCTTTTTGCAGTTGTACTATCCCAATTTCTTTGTTTTTGCAACTGTCCTTTTTTCTTTTTCTTTTTAATTACCTTCATATTTTTCAATTATCAATTAAAAAATTATAGTAACTGAGAGATATAACATTAGGAATTAAAAAATATGTACATTATTGTCGTGGATTCAACACAGTAGTTTCACACACATTAGATTCAACATTTAGTCAACGCAGTAGATTCAACACACTAGATTCAACTTTAAGTAAACTAACTATTCCGCTAAAAATTTTGTTGCACATGTGCAGAAGTAAAAATTTGCACATTATTACAAAAATCAAGAAAGAAACCCATACAGTGCATCAAAAACAAGAATCAAGAAAGAAACTAAATTAAGAAAAATTAAATTAAAAATCAAACCACATCAAACCCAAAAATCTTCTTCTTCTTCTTCTTCTTCTTCTTCTTCTTCTTCTTCTTCTTCTTCTTCTTCTTATCTTAAGAGTAACTAAATCTATTTTTTGTATTAAATAAACATAATTTAAATAGTAAAATTATCAATTTTTTTGTTGACCACCACAACCTTAATTAAAAAATAGTTTGGTGGTTGTAACATTATGGTGTATAAAAAACACCAACATGTATATTAGAAATTCCAAGATTGAAACCGTATTTTTTACCGTGAAAAGTGGAAACTCTACTAATAAATCAAGCTGGTTAGGAATGTAATCAATTATCTTGGAAATAATCACAGTGAGATTATGACATTATTCACAAAATCAAACCATATATGGTTATATAAAAAAATTATAAAGTCGATTTCCCTATATTGTTGTTATAGTGGGGTGGCATTGGGATAAAAATTGAGATATGGATAAATGCAAATAAAAATTAAAGAGATGAGAGGTCAATATTGAATGAAAGAGAGATTAATCACAAATCAAATAATTAATACTAGAAGGGATTAGGTGCCAGGGTTTTGGCCATGTAATTTAAAGATAAAAAGGGTATTTGATAATAGTGAATTGTATCTAGTATTTTTTTTTTTTTTTTTTGAGTTGTATCTAAGAGTAATATATAGAGAAATATTGCATTTAAGAGTAACTAATTCTATTTTTTATATTAAATAAACATAATTTAAATAGTAAAATTATCAATTTTTTGTTGATACCCTAATTCTTAATTATAAAATAATAATACCGTAACATTATGGTGTATAAAAAACACCAACATGTATATTAGAAATTCCAAGATTGAAACCGTATTTTTTACCGTGAAAAGTGGAAACTCTACTAATAAATCAAGCTGGTTAGGAATATAATCAATTATCTTGGAAATAATCACAGTGAGATTATGACATTATTCACAAAATCAAACAATATATATGGTTGTATAAAAAAATTATAAAGTCGATTTCCCTATATTGTTGTTATAGTGATTTTCTGACATTGATCATAAAATTAAACGATATATGGATAAATGCAAATAAAAGTTAAAGAGCTGATTTTTTCTGGTCAATATTGCAATGAAATACTGACATTAATCACAAATCAAATAATTAATACTAGAAGGGATTAGGCACCAAAGCTCTGATACCATGTAAAGAACTTAAAAGATTTGATCATCCACAAGACAACAACAAACATTCCATTAGAAAACATAAGGGTTAATAATATGATTCTAATTCATCTAGTCAATGTCTTACGGGAATAAATCAAATAAATATTGAACTGAATGTTTATATACAAACATTAATGTTGAGATTTAGTCAACGTTCTCTCTTTATTTTACTATGCATTTGTATACAATTATAAAACCAAGAAAGTTACAAATACACAGGTTGAAATTTGTATCAAAACCATAAAAAGGCTTTAAAAAATGCCCATTTTACAAAATGAGTTATTGTTTCAACACACATTTTGATAAATATACTATATTAGGTTATACAATTTTTGAAACAACAATGGTCTTGTGTCACATTATTGATTAAAAATTTCTCATTTATTCAATCCTAATATATACATTTTTATAATTCCTAAAAAACTTTGTATAAGCACCCCTAATTCAATCATCAAACCTTATTTGAATTTAAAAGAATTAGTTACAACCTAGTCAAATAAAGTAAAGCGGTCTGAAATCGACCAAGAACTTTGTATATATTAGTAATAGATTATTTTCAAATTCTAAATTTAAAATGGACAATAAATTTCACAATTGGCTAAATTTAAAAGAAGAACATGTTACGAAAAAGATCGAACTTCCTTGGTAAAAATTAGAGTTGTAACAGTTCCAAGAACTTTGATAGTGCATTAGATTGTAGCTAAAGAGTAAATAATGGTAATGTTCTTTTAAAGATATCCAAGAACTTTGCAAAAATAAATAAATTAATTTGCATTTTCCTGTCAAATTTTTTTAATTAATTTGCATTTTCATTTTCCAAAATTTTTAATGACCCTAAAGAGAAAATTTAGGGGTGATGTGCGATCCTTGTTATTATTTCAATATAAAACTTTAATATTTTTAAAAAGAAAGTATTATTGTTAGTGGCCGTGAGTTCTATACCAACTTTTTATAAGACAAAATAAAATTTGTCATTTCATGCAAAAGTGGGACAACAAACATTCCATCTCCTAGAACTTCATAAGGGTTCACATCCTATTACTTCTAATTCATCTAGTCAATGTCTTATTCTCCATATGTTAAATAATATATTGAACTGAATGTTTTTGGACAACTAAACATTATATGTTATGAATAGATATGCTTGTCTCTTTATTTTGATGCATTTAGTATATATTATATTAATTTTCATTAGTTACAAATACACACTTGAAAAATATCAAAATCCACTAAAACAGGAATTTAAAAAATGCATATTGATACAGATATAGATTTGTTTTCAACACACATTTTGATAAATATACTATAATAGGTTATACATTTTTTAGAAACAACAACAGGTTATAGTACATTATTGATTAAAAATTTCTCCGCTTATTCAATGCTAATATATACATTTTTATAATTTATTAAAAATACAAGGTAGCACCCCTAATTCAATCATCAAACCTTATTTGAATTTAATTCAAATTTGTACAACCTAGTCAAATAAAGTAAATGTTCGTGAAATGCGACCAAGCACGTGTGTATATATTAGTAATAATATATTTGACAAATTCTAAATTTAAAATGTACTCATAAATTTCACAATTCTAAATTTAAAAGAAAAACATGTTACGAAGATCGAACTTTGTTGGTAAAAATTAGAGTTGTAACAGTTTAATTTTGATAGTGCATTAGTGTAGCTAAAGAGTAAATACTGTAATGTTCTTTTAAAGATATTTAAGTTGTAGTTGCAAAATTAAATAAATTAATTTGCATTTTCCTGTCAAAAAAAAAAAATAATTAATTTGCATTTTCATTTTTTAATGACTCTAAAGAAAAATTTAGGGGTGATGTGCGATCCTTGTCATTATTTCAATATAAAACTAGTAATATTTTTTAAAAAGAAAGTATTATTGTTAGTGGCCGTGAGTTCTATACCAACTTATATAGGACAAAATAAAAATTAGTCATTTCAAAGAAAAAGTTTTCTAACTATTTTATTAGGTGGGACAGCACAAAAACCTTTCCGAATCTATTAAAAAAATAAAGATCCTTGAATTCATTTATTTCGAAATTCTTAAACTATTTTTCATTTTTTTAAAAAAATCTTATAGTATACTCCAATATTTATTTTACAAAACCTTATTTTGATCGTTCATTACCGGTGTGAGTGAAGGTGTATTTTAAATGATAAATGAGATTAAAATTGACAGGTAGATATATTATATTTCGAATTAAAAAGTAAAAAAATGCCTAATTCAAATAAAAAAAGGTCTCATGAAATAAAATTTAATATTTCAAGATTTTTTAAAACAAAAAATAATTTAAAGGCGTTTCGAAATAAACGTTGATAGTTCAATAACCTTATGGTGTCCAGCTATAAATGGGTCTGGATATTTATTAAGCAAAGAATATAGGATTTCTGGAAAATTTCTGGAAACTATATTTATTTATACCACACCATATCGATATCTGAAATTACGACTCCTAATTAAACTCAAAATTTGTACCATGCTTAACTAAATATATAGAGTTAGCAAACTGCTTTACTAAAAAGAAAACGATCAAACAGTACAAGCACACACACAAAAATCCATCTACATTTTGAAAAAAAGAAAATGAACTGTATAGTTTATACACATACATTAGCAAGAATATCATTATATTTTCTTGATTTCTTCCCTGGTTTTTTACATCACATTTAATTAAATTTTCTCTGAACCATATTTCACAAGCTTTCAGTTCATACAGGCGCACAAAAAAAAAAAAAAAATTCTCAGAATCATTCATATTTCCACAGATATTGCTCCAAATGAATGTGAAGATTTGCTACCATGAAACCTTCACATCCTTCAACCCAAATGCAACATCAATGCAGGCTTAGCCGTATCTAATCGGGCATCCGATTGTACATATAAGGCTACACTTTGGCACACCACAACTATCTTTGGTACTTTGTCCTGCAAATGCATTCAAAATTACGCAGGAAACCTTAACAAGTTAAGTTTGCCTAATATCCAAACGCCCTGCTAAATTTCAATACGTAATGTGACTCAACTTAGATCTTGAATAATTTTTCCCAGAGAGTGTGTTTTGATCTGATATAACAAATGGTATGGCTATTAAATCCACTTTGTGTACAAAATTTCTACTCTATACATGCTAATAGTCCCATGTATACTGATTGCATAATGAACAATCAACTAAAACTAACCAAGATACAATTCCAAGGCATTTCTTGATTTGTTTCTTGGTTTCCATTGCTCGTTTACAAGTCTTTTTTCCTGTAATAAGACGAACAGAAACTCCCATTTTTCCTACTAGAGTAGTAATATCCAATGAAACTTCATTCTTCTATCCATGGACTACAGCAAACAACCATACAATCACACCTTAGCCAACAAGCTTAACATGTTCATCTCGATTTTCTTTTGATCTCGAAAACACCCTATTACATAGCACAAAAATTTGTTCATAGTCACCGCCCCAATTTAGGGGGCGTTTGGTTCAAAATTCTTCAATAGAAATGGTAATTGAAATGAATTGGGGTAATGGTAATGCTAATGAGAATAAGAGATGATCAATTTACATTTATCAAAGTTTTTAATGGGTAATGCGACTCAATTAATTTAATCATTATCTCATTTTGATTAAATACCCTTTCTAATCATTTCTCCTCATTCCATTATTCCACAACCAACAATCTTTTTTGTCTCCACTTATTCTAAGACCAGAGCAAAACAATAACGCTGAATGGACTGACTAAAGGATTTGATTGTCTGTGGTGCCTCCCTATAAATCATCATGATTTGCCAGAATTTCAGCCTTTAGACAGTCGAATACTGATCATTTGTCTATCTCTCTCCAAAATTTACAAGAAATTTATGCACAAGAAATATAGAGATCCAAAAACAAGCCTCCATCCTTCTAGGGCAAAAAAAAATTCAAAAACTAATGCGGTAATTAAATCTTAACAAGAAAAACAGGGTGTGTGGTAAACTTTTAACAGGAAAAATTGAAATTTCCCAAAATCATCATGATTTCTAACTTAGCATTCGAAAACATATAAATTAACCAAAATAATCGACGAAATTGGGCTAATTCAACTCACAATCGCAATCGTCTAACAGTAATAGTTCATCAGCAGGTTTCTCGGAACCCCCTTCTGGATTAGCGTCCCCAAATTTCTGCTTGAACGACTCTTGCCTCTGTAGCCACATCATATGCCCCTGCAATTTTGGATACATAGATTGAATCAAGCAGAAAATATCGTGAGTAAATTCATATGCTGTTGCTTCCATGGAAAACCTGGAGAGCAGCGGCCCAAGCAATAAGGAAAGAGGCGACCCAGAATTTCTTCTCCTTGAGAAGTTGTCGGGCTTCGAATTTTCTCCCATTCATTCCTGGATAATCGGAGTTAATTCAAAGTTTGAACGTCGGAAGTAGAATCGATCCGCCGGAAACCTGTCGGAAATGAAATCAGCTGCTTCTACAGCTACTTCAGTTGTGGCCATTGAAGGGAAAAATTGGGCTGCGCATAAAATCAGAATCAGGCCCAATAACTGGAGATTTTGGGCTTGGGTTTATGATAAAAGGCCCGGTTATTGCCATATACTGAAGTTCGATGTACACACACTTTTCGAAGGAAACAACGAAAATTATAAGTACACACGCCCAAAATTTCACATATACCCTCCCCATTAATCATGCTTCCATATAGCAGTTAACTAAAAAAAATAGTACACACACTTGAGAAACCTTCTGTGAAGCTCCCGCTCCCACACACACCGCTATTCCGCACGCCGCCACGCCGCTGCCATCGTTGTTGTTCACCAGGCGAAGTTTCTATTTAAATGGCAAAAAATGTGTGTTTGTTTTTGCTATTGTTATTTGAAATGTTTTTTTTTTTTTGTTAAATATGATCACTTGTGTGTATTTGTAGATGTTAACTAGTTGTTTTGCATTCATATTCAATTACAAATGACAACATTATGTTATTTTATGTGAAGATTTTTTATGTTTAAATTTTGATAATTCATGTTCATGGTTTAATCGATTTTTATGTTTAGAGTTTCTTAAATGTTGATTTTTCATTAAATTTGTTGCGTAAATTTGATTGATTGTAATGTATTGATCGATTTATGGGTTGAGTTGCATGAAATTTGCATAAAATCTTGTAAATGGGTGTTCAGATCTGGTTCCTCACACATTTTGATTCTGTGCGACAAAAAAAATTGCATATTTATCATTTGTGTGGAAAAAAAAATTCTCACAAGGGAAAAATACTAATTACACACATCTGAAAAATCAATTTTTTTTTCGCACAAAAATATTTTACTTTGATATGATTAATTTAAATTTTCAGGTGTGTACTTAGAATTTCAATACGTGGTAACAACCTGATCCTACGATAAATTATGAACGTGAAACCCAAATATCGTTTTTTCAATATACAACTCATTTCTTTAATTAGTTATGAATTGTCCTTTCGTTTGAGAATCCATACGTTCTCATAAAAAAATATTTTTTTATCTTAATTTATAATTTTTATAAATAATTTTGACAACTAATTTTAAATGTATCACCGCCGCCCTTATCACTTTTTTTTATTTATTTACCTTTTTTTATATCAATTCTTCTACATTGACTAAGTTTGATCACTAGGGGTTTTTTTTTTTTTTTACTAGTGTTTTTTCTGGTGTTTATTCTCCATATTTAATTTTGTTTGTTCTTTCTTCTTCTCTCGTGACACGATTCATTAGATAATACGATTATGTAATAAACCACACGAACACTATTAAACCTGATAAAAAGATGACTAAATTTAAAAAATCAAAGACAAAAACTACAAATATTCCTCGATTACAAACCATGAAATAAAATACCAAATGCATTGTTTATCAACATAATAATTAAATCTCATACTACAAACCAAAGTTTTAGAAATCAAATGATCAAAGTTTCAAAACATCTCAAAAAGATGAATAACTCTAATTTCCACTTCGTCGTCAGTTTAATTTCTCTATATCATTTTTATAATTAAAAATATTTGTATTCTATTTTATAATGTGTTATTTCGTGCTTTTTAACGGTTGTACAGGTTAATGGGTTATCCGTTAATTTTATATGTTTAACATGTTGACACTAATCCGACACTAACTCGCCACGAAATTTTTGTGTTCTTATCGTGTCGACCCGATAAGGACACTAACCCAATAAGATCAAACACTAAATTTTTTATTTATTTTTTTAATATTCCAGCCCTATGGAGAACCTCTTAGTCGTCGTGAGCTTAATTTCTTTATATCACTTTTTATATTACAAAATAATGGTAAATATTAGTTGTTAGTGGTTAAAAATTAGTTCACCAAAAGATTCAAAAAAGCAAAAATTGTCCTGGCGTGTTCGATTCTTGGGGTGGGGGGGCTTGGTTATTACAAATATGTATTCCATTTTATAAATCTTTAACATATGGGCCTAATGTTGTGCTAATTTGTTGAATTTTTTTTAAAATGTCACGTGTCATCTATTCACATTAATTGAAATATTATTTATTTTTTTAACATTCCATGTATCATTCATCAGCATTAATGATATTACACTTCAACATAATTTAGATTACGTAACACCCAAAAATTGTTACTTAATGTGTATAACGTGTTACTTATTTCCAATAGGTAACACTTTTAATGGTGTTGCAGTTGCCCGTGTAGCCTAAAATCTAAGGTAACATTTTTTATAATTTATGTATCGCTTTAGAAAAAATAAAATATTACATATAACTTTAGATAACACTTATAAAATGCCACATAAAAAAGAAAAAATATGTAATTCCGCATTAATGATATTAATTAGTTGTGGAGTAATAAATAGTATTAATTATTTTACTATAAAGTATTGATTGTAAATTAAATTTACGGTGAAACGGGTCCGCAGAAGACCAAACTCATTAAAGAAATGGTGGAAGAAGATTCATGTGAGGGGGGACAACGGTGGGTACAATATCATGATTCAATCCATTGCTGGGAAACAAAGTGAAAAAGTGATAAGCTGCAGCTTCTGCTTTTTCATAATATTTGGTTGTAGATTCTACACCAGCTGCAACTTATTAAAAGTGATTTTCAATGCAATATGTCATATGTGGTATTCATCAATGGAAGGCAAGGCCCCCTTCACTTTCAGCTTTTCCAACTCCATCTCTTCGCATTATTGCTTCCACCACTATTTTTTGGGGGTTTAATCTTTTAATTCTAATGACCCCACTAATTTTTTTTTTTTTATTTCTTGATCTTTTTTCTTTGAATAAAATGTATATTGAAAGTTTTAAACAACTATATATTCTGGAAATCAAATGATGCTATTTTACTTGATTTTAGATTGTTAAGATAGAATTTCGTTAGAGCTCAATTTGACATAAATATCACTTAAGTTGGACTCGATTAAAGTTATTTTTAATTCGACTCAAATAGTTATTGCCTTATTGAAGGTGTGCGTGGATGCTTTTGATAGAATGTTGTCAAGAATGTTGATACATTTGAAGAATAACACAGACACAACGGAATACTTAAATACATTAAAAATGAATTTCAAAATTTGCATAGACTATAAATAAGTCTATATTGTCTTGTAGCGAAATATCACTAATAAATGTTAAGTTATACTGCAAATGGTTGTGAATAGAAGTTAAACAACTAATCTATCACTCATTACAACTACAAATATTGTAACATTCACTAACAGAAAAATCGAGTAGGAAACAGACAATAAACTCAATAATTTATGTCAATAGACTATGCTAGATTGTGTGTCTCTTAATCTCCAATTTATGTCTTCATAGCAGCCATGTTTTTATAGAAATTCAGGACATTAAAACTGTTACAAGACACAACTTCCACATCTCCATGAATTTAGGCAACATGCCTCACTCTTGCTTTTCAACCGTCTGACTTATAAGAAACTACTATAAGTCTTCAACTTGTAAAACCAAGACATTGAGCTAAACATTTCGTGGGTTAGGATTAGTGAAAGTAGAAGGACGAATTATGATGTTGTGACCTGAATGTTGGCACATTAAGAGTAACACTGTCACAAACATCAACAGATATATAAAATAAGATCAAATATAAATTTTGAAGTTCAATAATATTATAACTAACTTGAACAATTGAGATTTGACTGACTCGATTTATTTACAAGTCTACATATATATATATATATATATATATATCAAATTGACTTGTAACACATTATTACCCTAGTTTTATCGATTTTTAGATTGGGTTTGAAATTGTTTGGTTATCAATTCAAATTTAAACTAGTTTAGTTTATTTGAGTCTAGCCTTTAGAAAGCATAAAAAAAAATTTAGGGGCTGCTTGGTTGGGGGTATTAAAATTAGGTAATGAGAATGACTAGTGATTCATTTCCATTGATGAATTTTGGAAAGAAAGTTGAGCACGAAAAAATTTGAGCGAGAAAAAAGTTGAGCGGAGAAAAAATGAATGATTGTTAAATGATTGATTATAAGAGGAAGATTATGTAATTAAAATAAATTAGTGATTATTTTATTTTTAAATTAATTCCAAATTGTAAATATTACCAAGCATCATCAATGGGAATGATTAATAAATTATTTTCATTACCTACTTCTAATACCCCAACCAAGCGGGCCTTTAATATAATACAATTTTAAATGAAGAACATATCCTATAATTTGATTCCAACTACATATCTGTATGTTACAAGACAAATTGCTTCTTCAGTTATTATACATGTGAAGCCAATTCTGTTTTTATCTTCACTTATTTTGCAATTCCGATGTCTTTGAATTTTTGGATCATAGTAGGAATCGGAAATTTATTTTTATTTTCATTTTCACATACAATAGCTTATAACCTTTTTATGCTATCAAAAAGCTTCTGAACTTTTATTTATGAGAAAAATTACGGAAAAGTATTATGACAATATTTTTTTAAGCATGTAATTTTGGGTAGCAATTGTAGAATGTTATGTTTGTGGATTATCCTATTTAAATCATTATATTTTAATTTTTGCACATTTAGGTCAAATTTACGTGAACACTCATATTGGGTTAAAATATCACTCTTACTAGCAATTTGCAGATTCAAGGATCATGCAATTTTTGTCATCTTTAGTACCATGAAATGAAAACGCCTCAAATTGTGCTTTTATGTCTCAGTCATCTCATTCACAATCTCTATCAATCTTCGATTGATTCGAGTGTCAAATCATATATCATTCTTTTCGTCTCCTCAAATCTGTCAATTTGATACCATTAATTGTCAATTTTGTATACTACAGTATCACAATTTTTTTTTTGGTCATCACATATGTGATTCATTTTTTTTTTACTTTCCCCATCTATATATTTGGATTGAAACTGATTTCTTTTATTATTGGAGGAGTTATATACTCCTATCTTTTTTTTTTTTTCAATATTTTGATTGTTTGATAATAAAATTATTTTCTCTTAAAGAAAATCAGACAATAAAAATATTCATATAGTTTTTTTTTTAAACAAAAAATATGCCTATAGTTAGAAATTAGGAGTAGGATAACATATAAATGGAGTGATTTAAACTACTTCCTCCGTCCCAAGAAGTTATGCACACTTTCCTTTTTCGTCTGTCCCAACAAGTTATGCACACTTCTAAAATGGAAACATCACATAATATTAATACACTTAGGACTCATTTGTTTTGAGTATTACATTTGAGTGATAGTGAAACATGTGATACATTTGACTTTTTATGTGTGATATGTTTTATTAAATCATACAAATCAAATGTTTGTTAATATATATTACAACATATCTTAACATGAGTCATAATATTTTTAAGTGTTTGTATTGAGAATTAATTCATGTTGCTGAATTTGCAGATAACCCAGTTCAACGATGTAGTGAGATGGTTGTTCACTAGATTAGAGAGTGCATCAGATTGCACACCGGTAGCAATCATGTGGCCGGCGAGCAGCGACGGCCGTAAGTCAGAACGTCAAAGTAGGTATTTTGAAAATTTAAAATTTTAAACCTCTGCGGTCGCCGGAGTTATCAGTTCTATGAGATCCCTCTATTGAGAATTAATTCATGTGATAAGTTAAAATTTTACAACTATACCCCCATTTACTATTTTTTTAAAATAAAAAATAGATATTTTTGTCAATTAACTTGGTAATAAGTGGATGATTATTTTAATACCTCATAAAGGGAGGGATCCATTTTCACTCAAAAATGAGAAAACATATATTAGGCTTTCATATTTTTGCGGACCATAATAATACAAATCAACAATAACAAACACTTGATTTTTAGGGAAAACAAACTATATCCCTAGTAATCACTCAAAACAAACATGTCCTTACAATATCATTTAAATCACAAAAATGTCACTCTTATTCTACTCCCTACTTTATTCTCTCTCCTACTTTATCTCATTAAATCACCCAAAATATTCTTACATTTTATTCTCTCTTTTATATTTTATTTTTATAAAAGTCAACAAAATTAATTTTTCTTAATTTTCGTGTCCCAAGAAATGTGCACAACTTCTCGTGATACAGAGAATATAATTGAAGTTATCGAGGAGGCTATATAATATTGAGTGATTGTATTTATTGAGAGAGAGAGGGGGAGAGAGAGAGAAAAGGCGTGTTTTACTTTTACATGAATGTAGTTAAGGGTTCACGGGCTACAATCACGGCTCAATTCACGACACTGCATCTTCCCAATTAAATCACTTCTACCCGTTTTTTCTACTCTTTTTTAATGACAAAAATATTCCAGTGTCCGACAAATTAATTTCACGAGATAAACCATTTTCACCTTGGTAACACTTGTATAGGATTCAAATATATTTTTACTATCAATATCATTCATATTTACTATTCCCCGCTCCCACTATGAGAGTCTCATACTACTATACTAGATGAGCTGCCGCGTATTACGCGGTATTGTCGTTAAATAAACTTTACAATATAATATATTATATATAATATTTTCAAATAATAATATATATATATTAAAATAATATATATGTATAAAAAAATTATAATTATAATATTAAATTTAAATAATGGTAATATTAATTGTATGACAATTCATGCTAGGGATTAGAATTATTATAATTATGTGAAAGAATTTACTATAAGATTTGTTTCAAATTTATTTTACACCGATTAATAGAATTTTTTTATATAAATGATGCATAAATATTAATCCGAATAATATATATATATATATATATATATATATATATATATTGTATATTTACAATAAATATCATATATGATTATATTAATTTTTTTTTTTATAAAAGTTGATACAACCACAATTTTTCTTACAAACATTTATAGGCTTAAGTTAAATATAATTTTATATTTTAAAATTGCCATATGATAACACTTTTTAGATATAAGATAGATATTTAAAATATTTAAAGATTTATATATTAACTTATTTATTAAAAAATATACATATGTTAAAAAATATACATATTGTGCAAGAGGTCTAAGGTTCAAACCTCCTTAGAAATATATTTTTTAATTAATTCCTATATTAAAATGTCACATAGATGTCATATATTAATTATAAATCAATAGAAAAATGACACCTAGATTATTAACATATATATGCATTTAATAAAAATATGACACCTCATCCAAATTAATCTCATTACGACACCTAAGCAAAAACAAACTCGCTATTAGTAATATAGGGATTGGTCCATTCCATTACAAATGACCTATATTTTTTTGGCAAATATTTTTTATTACTTTATTGTATTTTATTTACTATTTTATTGTCTCCACCTATTATTTTATATCTCTCAATCACATCACTTGTATTACATCTATTATTTTATTATATTTATTAATTTGTGTGCCAAAAAGCAATGTCCACTTATAATGGGATGGAGGGAGTATTACATTGAATGTGCATGACAGAAATAGTAAATATGTATGATAGTGATAGTGAATGTACATATAATAAAAAAAAAATCATCGTATATATGTGATTCACACAAGTTTTTATCTTTTACTTTTGTCTCAAATGCATTAAAGATAAATAAAAGATAAAATTTAAAAAAAATATCCTATTTCATTTCACCTGATTATATTTCAAATAATATTTGTTTTTGAAGTAAAGACATACTACTCTTCAAAAAAAAAAAAAAGTAAAGTCATACTAAATAAATTTAAATTTATCTTATATATTCTTAACGTGAAAATTTTAAACATCGACCACCATGTGAGTGCCTTATCATAGTTTTTGCTTCTTTCTTTATAAAAAAATTCATTTTATATTTTATTACTTGCGACTAAGTATCAACTTTCCAAGTTTTAGGGTGTGGTTTTTTTTTTTTTTTTTTTTTTTGAGTGAGATTGGATAAATTGGGTTGAGGATATAAATAAACCAAATTCAATTAATAGTAAATACTAGTTTCTGTAAAAAAAAAAAAAGTAAATACTAGTTTGGAATGAAAATATAGATAAGAATGACATTCAATGTCAAATAAATAATTTTGAGTAAAAAGTAAATTGTTTTTTTTTTTTTTGTTGTTAGTTAGTAAAGTAACTAATGATTAAATGAAAAAAAAAAGTAGGATAGAGAATTGTAGAATATATATAAAAAAAAAGTATGAAAGTGAAATTAATGAAAAATTATAGTGACATGAAATTTTTAGATATATAATAGGAAAGAATAAATATTTAAATTAATAAATTTGATTTACAAATCCAAAAAAAAAAATCAAATTCTTTCATTCGGATCTTGTAGGCTAAGAGAGAACATGGCCTCATATTCATGGCTTGAGAGGAACGTGTGGGTAAATAGCATTTTCCATAATATACAAAATGCACACATATTATTGTTTCTAAATTTTTAACTTAAATTTTCAATTTCAAAGATCTATGAATTATTATTGTACTTCAAAATGTCTTTTTAAATTTCTAAAAGTTACATCTTGAAGTCTCTAATTTAATTGACGGAGGTACCAAAATGGTCGTATCGTTTAAAAATTAAAAGAAGGGTTTTCTTAAGTAAAAAATGTAAATAGAGGAATCTTAATTAAGTGATCTTGTGTATGGGAACATATTTATAAAGAATCACTCTCTTATGAAACAATGTCAAAACTGGTAACATTATACATTAAAACTTTTATAAATTAATAATTTTGGGACCATGAAATTTTATTAATTTAAAGAGATATTAATATATCAATAAATTAATATTTTATTAATTAAAATATAAACTTTTTAAATTTAGCAAATTTAGTACATATGTATTAAAAATAAATGAATTATATTATATTCATGCATCAATCAATTCTTTGTAACTAATTAAATATATTCATGTATAATATCAAATCATTGTATACAATTAACTATTATATTCATGGACACATATATCAATTCATTGAAATCACTTAAACAACTCTTCACAATTTTTTGTTGCACCTAGAGAACTCGACACCGGAACTCTTAGCTACAATTAAAAAAGTTAGGGAGGAAATCCAATTAGATTTAAATTTTAAGAAAAATCAAGTAACAATATATTCATATTTTAGCAAATTACCATAATATTTATAATTGTAATATTTATGAATTATTAATTTAGAGTTTTAATGAGACCTAATATTTATAAAGGGATTTTTCAAAAAATTATTATTTTATTATCTTATCAAATTTGATGATTTTTTTACAAAGGTCCAAGTCGGGACCAAAAGATTTTATTATTTTAAAGAGTTTATTAATTTATAGAGTATTAATTTATAGAGGTTTTACTGTAATTATTTATTGATATTATTATAGTTATTTACTTATACCATAACCATTTTATATTATGATATTAGTTTATAAGTATAATGATATCATTAAATAAATATTATAATATCATTATATAATAATATTAAAAAATATATAATTAATAATTCATAAAATTATACTTAAGAATATTAAAATTTACAAGATCACCTACAATTTTTATAATTTATAGCAAAATAATACATTGAAAAAAATGCAAATCAATTTAAAACACAGTAAAGAAATAAAGATTGATGTATTAAACTTAATAAAAAAAATTATTAACAAAAATTCACAAATAAATTAGCGGATTAAACAGGATTAGACCCGCCTAATCGGTATTAGTTCGGACTAATTAACATATCATTTTTTCCTAGACGTTTTGAGGCAAAACGGTACGGCATGGGGCCGCCTAGCGCCTAGGCGGCGACTAGTCGGGCGCCCAGACCGTTTTTTAGAACACTATAAGTATAATGATATTATTAAATAAATATTATAATATCAATAAATGGTTGTAATGATATTAATTTCATATTATGAAATTGCTTCACACAAAATTTTGTGATTTATATATATATATATATATATATATATATATATACACACACAAAAATTCATCAAATATATATATATATATATATACACACACACAAAAATTCATCAAATATACTTCATACATCTCGTACTTGATGTACATTTATTCTTCATATAAGAGTTGTTTAGTATTCCATCTGTTCAATATATGTACACATAATCACTTTTTTTGTCCAATATAAGTATACATAGATTAAAATGAAAAAATTTTCACATTTTTTGCACTCGCAACTTATATATATATTTACTCAAATATCATCACACTAAATCTACTTATAAATAAATAATTATTTAAAATGACAACAATACCCTCAAATTTCTACACACAAATCTACTTTATGAATAAACTACAATTATTTTGTGATAAAAGTTTTATGTCTATATATGTTGAACGAAGGGAGAAATATAAGTTGTTTTTTTATGGGACTAATGTAGTCTTTTCAACTTTAATAAGAGATTTGTTCAATAATATTAAATTGGATTGGTGTGAGAAAAATAATGACATTTATGCAATATTGAAATGTTTGAGCGATATAAATGAAAAGACTAAAGTTAGTTTTCTTATTATTTAAGAAAATGATACATATAATACAGAATAAATCTTTTTGACAAATGTTGCATTTAGTTCAGACTAGAGGGAGTATCATAATCAAAGGCCTAATTGAAAAAAAAAAAATCACCACCTTTGAAAAATTACAATTTAATCTAAACATTTGAAATATTGCAATTAAATCATAAATTTTGTATATTTTGGAAAATTAAACCTTCAGGCTGTTCTCATTGTGATCGAGTTTGACGGGGCAAACCCTACTTGACTTTCATAAGTAAAACGATGTTGTTTTGGTACAATTTTTTTTTTTAAATGGTATATATATATATATATATATATATATATATATATATTCTTTGCAATTATCCCTAAATCATACCAAATTCCGTCAATTTGTGATCAATTGTAAAAAGAAGAAAAACAAGAAAAATGGCTGGCTTTTATAGGACAAACATCATTAGTTAGGTGAGCAAACTAAATGGCAATTCATGATTATTATAAACTAAATAATAAAAGAGGTCAATCAGCAGGTACACTGCAACCTTACTTTATCGATGCCATGCCAACTCTACTCCAATTTCTTTTTCTTTTTCAAATAAAGCCACACTTTTTCTTTACTAAATACAACTCCTCCAGTCATGAAATATTTTTCATAAATGAAAAAAGATACATAAAATAAAAAAAAATTGGAATCTTATGGAATAATTCTGAAAATATTTATGTATTAAAATTAAAAAAAAATTATTAAATTTTGTGTATTTTGGTATAAAAAATAATACATTTTATATAAATTTGGGAATACTATAATAATGAAGTTTATTGAAAATTTTTTATTTTAAAAAAATAAAATATATTGTGCAACAAATAAAAAAAATATAAAAATATATTAGAATGGATAGAGTAATATTTTTCTACAACTCAAAATTTTATTTTATTTTAGATGTTGTTATCTCCAACTATGATAAATAGACATCAATACTATAAAAAATAGTTTTCTAGTCGATATAAATATTGAAATAAAATAAAATATCTATATCTCTGAACATTTCACTCGACACAATGTGGGTGTCACGAAAACGACGTAACTCGTATTTGATGAAATATTATATTAATTGTTTTCTACTTCTATGAACATATTTATTTGAAATTTTTTTTTATTGGAACGTTGCAGAATAATTTGTACAGGTAAAAGTAGAAATTTATTATAAATTTCATCCTTACATTATCTACCATTTTACATAAAATATTATTACTTTTAAATTTACATGTGTATAGTTCAACTAATTTTTTTATTATACACATAATAATTTATAAAATTATTCTTCAAAATTCAACTCACAATTTTACTTTTTTATTTCGTATATTCACCAAATAATATAAATTAATTCATGATATAATGAGTATTTGCATTTTGCATTTAATTTAGTTTGTCTCCAATATACCAATTAGATATAGAAGTAAAATGTACATGATTTAATATATTTACAAGATAAATAAACTTAAAGCATACAAACTAATTTTAAATAAAATATATAAATTATTTCAAATTAATATAATTAAAATGTAACTAATTTACATATGAAACTTAATACTACTATGTATTAAGTGTTTAATAAATGAAAAAAGTTCAAATCAATTTAATAAATACATAAATTTATCTCACACAACATCTAACATTAATTTTGACCAAGTTTCATCCTCCAATTATTAAATTCTGTAAAAAGACACTTGGATATTCGTATATCACAAAATTTCCCCTAAAATCAATAAGTCCACCACCTCCTTGCCAATTAAAAATAAAATGAAACAAAAGAAAAAATATAATTTGAGTCAAATCCATAAAATCGGAAAAAAAAAAGGGAAAAGGTAAAACAGAAAATGAAACATACGTAACTTAATGCGCGACGGCGAGTGGCGGCGCGTAGCTGATACTTCTCTGATTAGGCATCGCCAACATCGCCGTGTGGTCGATGAAATCCTTCAGCGCCACCACCGACTGCAAAATCATCCTCAGATCGTCGGCGCAGACAAACCCTGAATTCCCGCTTCTCCGTACAGCGTAAACGTAGAAAGTGACACAACCTTTCCGGAATTTGAATCGCGACATTTCGCAGCCTGTTAATCCTCTAATCAGTTTCTTATTCACTTCTCCGAGCGGTATCTCCGGCGGCCACAGACGCTCCACCGCCGTCTTCATACTCTCCGACTCGAAAACGAACACCACTACCTTCGATTTCTTCGTCCCGAGGCCGAGCGTGAGCGTATGCCACGCGTGGTGCGCGAGGATGGTGAAATTCGTCGGAAGGTAGGCGGCGGCGGAAGCGAACGCCGATTTAGTCGGCGGAAGGGAGAGGAGGCGGAGGAGCTCGAGAGGCCGTGCGCGCCGTACTGTGAAGGATTTAACGATTAATTGACCGCCGAATCGGAGGCCTTTCACATCGGCCGAGGGTTTGAATGAGAAATCGGAGGTGGTTTTGGCCGTTTGGTCGTTAGGATGTTGGTATTTTTGCTTTTTGTTTTTGTTCTTATTCTTCGATTTCTCTTCCATGGGTTGCCGGCGAGTAGCGGCGGCGATTGCCAGGAAGTGGTGGTGGAGGGGGTGAGTGGGAAGTGGTTTTCTGTTTGGGTGGAGTGATAATAATGAATGAGAATTGATGAGCGATTAATACAGATACAAATTTGCCGATAAATTTTGTCGATTGGATAATTTATATTAACGAATTAAATGCATATTTCCCTATCTTTGGAAATTTTTTTCTTTTTCTTTTTAATAATGAAGCCTACCATAAAGAAAATGGTAATCTTATTTTATGATTATATCACATATGATGTGACACATCATAAAACTAGCAATACAGATTAGGCATGAAACATGATAATTTTTAAAGTTGTCTCCGGCTCATTCTCGTTGTTACATTTACTGTTTGACTCAAATTTTAATGTAAGAATTGCTTAATAATATAAATTACTTTTTAATAGGGGTAGGGTAGTCTTTTCAACTTTAACAAGAGAGCTGTTTAATATTATTAAATTGTGTAGTGTGAAAAAAATAGTGGCATATGGTATAATATTATAGTGTTTAAAGAGAATAGATAAAAGTGAAAAAGTTGATTTATTACTATTTAAGGAAATGATGCAACGAATATGGGACGGACTTTTTTGACAAATGTCACAACGAGTATGAGACGGAGGTATATATATATATTTGTAGAATTATCATGTTTCATGCATTCCATACACAGACTTTCAAGTGTAACATGTAAGTGATATTTATTTTTAAATGATATTAGTTATTTTATTAAAAAAAATATTAATTCATTCAGATTAATTTTTCACTGTCAAATATAAATTATTTTTATTCAAAAATATTAATCGTGCACAGTGATAGTATTTTAAAATATAGAAAAATTAATTATTTTATTAAAAAAAATATTTTATAATTCATAAAAACTATTTTTATTTAATGTCAAATTTAATATTCATTTTTATTTTAGTAATATTAACAGATTATTATCAATTAAAACTGAATTATATTTTTGAAAAACCAACAATGACATTTATTTTAAAATATATAATTTCTTTTTCAATAAAAAATTTTTAATATCAATTAAATTTTTTATATATTTTATAATTAATAAAAACTATTTTTATTTAATGATACATTTGTCCAAAAGGTCTCAATTTTTTCACCATTTAACCGATAAAAAGATTATTATCAACTTAAAACTGAATTATATTTTTGTTGCTACCAACTTTTCCACATTTCATGAAGTTAATGAATTCGTATAATTTCTTTTTCAATAAAAACATTTTTTAATCTCAATTAAATTCTAAAAGTCTCAATTGAATTTATAAGTAATAGATTTGCAGTACTTATGCGATAAGTTTAGCCCATTGCATGCATATCAGAAATTTGGCATGCAATTGTTTGATGGATGAGATGTTATATTTTTATAAATTTTTATGATAATTAAATTCCAAAATTATTAAAATTTTATAAAAATATTAAATATAATTAGTTCATTTTTCCCTATACAACATCAATATTGAAATAATTTGTTATGCCTTTACATTTACTTTTGCTGTATGGTCCACCTACTTACCAGCTATCAAATGAGGTAGAATTAACGGTTATCATTTTCAAAATTATTTTGACTCTCAATAGTAAGAATATTTATTAATTAAGAAGTTTTAGTACTTTAATCTCGAATTAAATACTCTCTCCTATTCAAAATATATGTCATCCTAAGCTCATGTTTATATTTTAAGAAAATTATTTACTTTCTTCTATATCCTTACTTAATAGCTTTGAAATTTTTCACATCATTTTAAAGATTATTATTATCAATGTAATTTTTTTTTTTAAAAAAGGGTAAATTTAGAAAATTTATAATTAATTCACATTGAAAAATACAAAACGATATTTAAATTGCAAATAATACGAAAAGTCAAAACGACATATATTATGAATAGGAGGGAGTATTATTTTCAATTAGACTTTACAATGAACGAATTGATATTTATATCTAACTCCTTTACAGCGTAAAGTGACTCCTCATATTTGGAAGGAAGAATCACTTTTATTAAAAATAAAATCACTTTTTTAGTGTATGCAATTTTTTAAAACTGATTTCATAATCACTTAAAATCAATTTACTGGAAGCGACAACCCCCAGCTTCTATTAGCTTCCATCTGTTTCTCATTATTTTATTTTAGTAGATAAAAGTATAATTTTGTCCTCACAATTTTTTACAAGTAATGAAAATTGTCAGCTTGCTACGAACATAAAAAAGGTATTTTTTGTAAATTTATTCAAAAGTAATTTTCTTGCACACACTTCAACATCAAAAAAAATTGATTAAAAGTATTTTATTTTAATACACTATTCATTTCTAATTTTACTTGAAAAAACAATTATAACCACTCTGAAAGATGCATAATTTTTATAAACATTAAGTGTCTTTTTTTTTTATCGGACAATAAGTGTCTTTTTACACCAATTTTATTAAATGCATTTTAAAACAATATTAATTATTTTTATTAAATAATAATGCCCCTAAGTGTCTTTTTACACCAATTTTATTAAATGCATTTTAAAACAATATTAATTATTTTTATTAAATAATAATGTTGTCAGTTTAATATATTTTAATAAAATAACTAATATTATAAATCAATTTTACTATAAAACTAGTTCATTATATATTTTTACCTAGGAACATTATATTTAAGCTCTTTAAAACATAATTTGGTTTTCAGATGACGTTATTTGGCAACAATGTAGCTAGCCTATATTTAGGAATTAATTTAAATGTGTATTTTTTATTGGATAAATAATAATTCGAATTCATAACTTATATTATAGACAGTGAGACTCTAACCAATCAAATTATATCATCTTGTTTATAAATGTGCATCCCTAAATCATGAATGTGAAAGTAACAATAGGCCACCAACATCACATTCATTTGGACACAATTATAGAGGATTAGGACCACAATTTCAAATCTAATTATGGAAACTTCCTCTTTTGAAGAGTCTTTCGTTTATAGGTTGTACATGTATTCTCAAAGGATAAAAAAGATTAGGGTAAATTTCTAAGTTGGATCTGATCTATAGAAATCTTTATAGTACAACCGAAAAATTATTCATAACCATTTTTTTTTCGACTCAGCTATCCGATCTAAAAATCGATTAACTTGGAAGACCGATTTCACCATCCACTAGTGAGGGTCCTAATTGAAGTCAGGATAAATATCACTACTAGTTCATCTCATAAATTGATCACACTTTATCAATTTTGAATCTAAATAAAGATGAGCAAACTCCTAAGTTTCAAACTTGCATCACTAGGCAAACCTTAAGAGTTCAAAATCCAAAATTTATTTGTAATATATTGAAGATAATTTTGCACATCTTACATGATAATTAATATAGTTAATTTATATTGCATTTTATATTTGTACACATATGAAGCTTGATACTCCATCTCAGCCAAATCTATTGCTCCCTCAATTTTATTTGTCTTTCTAGAAAATAGTTTTATTTTTGCATTAATCTATGAAAAATAAATATCATATTCCAATTTTGTCTTTCTATTTTTAATTTTTTATTTTTTGATAATATGCATTAAGCAAACTCACTTTATTAGATAAACAAGAAGGTAAAAATTAAATATCATATTATACATATACTAGGTTACTGCCCGCGTTTACGCGGTTTATTTTCAAATTTAATTGATACAATATACTCCCTTCATTCCGCAACTATCTTCACAGTTGACTTTTTAATGGTTTTTGTGTGAGCATTATTTCATAGTAATATGTATACAAAAGTTGTTTTATATGAATGATATGCTAGTTGATATTATGAACTAACATATCATTTATATAAAACAACTTTTGTACACATATTACTATGAAATAATTCTCAAACAAAAATTGTTAAAAAGTCAACTGTGAAGATAGTTGTGGGACAGAGGGAGTACTATATATACGTAAACTAATTAATTTATTGTGTAAAATAATATAATTATATTATAAAATAACCATATTCAACTAATATATATATATATATAAGTATGTAATAATTTTTTTATTATGTATATTTTAAAATTTTATTTTTCAAATACATCAAATTTATAAAATATTTAAATAATATATCATATAATAAAAATTTGAAGTTTATTTTAATATAATATTTATACTCCTATATATATTATTTAACTAATATATATATATATATATATATATATATATATAAGTATGTAATAATTTTTTTATTATGTATATTTTAAAATTTTATTTTTCAAATACATCAAATTTATAAAATATTTAAATAATATATCATATAATAAAAATTTGAAGTTTATTTTAATATAATATTTATACTCCTATATATATTATTTAAAATTGTATAATATAAAATATAATTAATCACTATACTCAATATTCTCAATATTATGATTTAAGAGAAATTACATATTTAAAATTATATTATATAAAGTAAAAATTAATCACATTAATTAAAAATTATGGACCCTTATTTGTTTTGAATGAGGGTCATGCCTCTGGATCGATGTGTGATCTTATGATTTTTATTTTCTTTCTTTTTATATAATAATTAATTAGACATTAATTTAAAATTATATATAATATTAAAATTAGATAATATCAATTTTTATAAATAAAAATATTTAATATAATATACTTACTTTAAGGGATTTATTAAATTAGTCAAATCTTCTCATATTAATCATTTTTTCATAAATTTTTCTTAATTTAAACAATTTATTATTTAATGACACATCATCACATTACTCAATATTATGATGCCACATAATACAATCTATTTTAACACATAAGTATAAATTTAATGAGAATAAGACACATCATCAAAATGAGAGAAAAGATGACAACTAAGCAAAACTAAACTCCCTATTAGAATATAAAATGATTTATTGTTATGTACTAATTTTCTTCATTAGTATGAAATATCCTTGAACATAATTAAAAATGAGAGTATTTGTCACTCAATTTAAGATGTTGTAAGGAAAGTAAATTATAAAAACTAAGTCACTGTTTGTTTGGTTAGGGGTATTAGAATTAGGTAATGAGAATGACTAATGATTAATTCCCATTGATGAATTTTGGAAAGAAAGTTGAACATGAAAAAATTTGAGTGAGAAAAAAGTTAAGCGGAGGAAAAATGAATGATTGTTAAATGATTGATTATAAAAGGGAGATTATGTAATCAAAATAAATTAGTGATTTGCTCGTTTTCCTATTCGGATTGGCTTACTGACCCTAGAAAAATAATGTGTTGTTAAAACCTTGTATTGTTGAACTTTTGTGGGTATTCTTGTGCCCAATTTTGAATAAAATATTTTCTTTCCTGATCAAAAAAAAAAATAAATAAAAAATTAGTGATTATTTTATTTTTAAATCTATTCTAAATTGTAAATATTACCAAGCATCATTAATAAGAATGATTAATGAGTCATTCCCATTACCTACATCTAATACCCCAATCAATCGGGCCCTAAATTACACAACCTTATTTAATGGGAAGAGTGTATCTTTTACCCATTGTACCTTTTTTCTTTAATCTTATCACATGTATTATATTTACCAGTACACTGCCTCGTGAACCTTTGGAAAAACACGTATATCTGCTCACTTTTAACTCGTTGAAAAAAATGAAAAAGAAAAGTACAAGAAGTAAATAATTAGAAAATTGAAAGTATGAAGGAAAATAAATCATAAAACAAAATAGAAAAGAAAAAAAAAGATTAATAAAAATTGGGAGGGAGGAAAAGGTGATATTACTATCTAACGAGTTAAAAAGATTGTCATGTCATCGTGATTAATAGTTGATATTCCCATCTAACGAGTATAAGAATTAAAATCAAATTTTCAAATGTGTAAAATGTAGTATATAATTGAGACGAAAAAAAAAAGAAGATGATATGTATTATGGAGAATTGATGGAAATGATGTTTATTAAAGGAGACTCTTGTGTGAGGGACATGAGACAGAATCAATTTTTAATAAATTGTTATCATTTTTTAATAAATCTAAATATTGAGTCCTTAAATTAATTTGGGTTTCTAAGTCCATTAAATAGAATCGGGCCCATTTAAAGCCTAATAGATTAAACTGGACCTCCTAAGTCCAATAAGTCATATTGAGCCTCTAAAGCCTAATAATCAAATTGGACCTCTAAAGTCTAATAAATCAAATTTAACCTCTAAAGTCCAACAAATTAAACTGGGTCTCTAAAGTCTAATAAATCAAGATGAACCTCTAAAGTCCAATAGATTGAATTGAGTCTCTAAAGTTCAATAAATCAAATCAGGCTTCTAAAGGCCCAACAAATCGTATCAGATCTAATAAATCAAATCATGGAAGCATAAATCTGTAGATTTTAGGAATATTCCCCGGTTTAACAGGTGAGGCCCGTCAAACCTAGGGTTTTCACCATCTATAAATAGGGTCTCATTCCGGTCATTCCAAACGCACAAAAAAACACAGAAATGCACAGAAAGCGTTGGAGCGCATTGGATTTCGAGCTCTGCGGATCAAGTCCGACAATTCAAGGAGTTCTTCATGTTCTTCATCAAGAACGGCGTTAAATCTCCGATTGGCGTTTTTCCCGCAGAATTCTTTAAGTTCTTCGTTAAAGACAACGTTTGATCCGAGTTCAAGGTGCTAAGCCCCTCCGATCGGCGTTTTCTCCTCCAAAATTCATCAACAATGGTTTCAATCCCGACAAACTCGAAAGTCAAGTCAAAGTCAACTACGAAGAGAGAATTAGAGGAATTTCTAGATATTGTAACCAAACAATCGTTTGATAAAAAATAAATTATTTTTGTAATTCTATTTTCGTTATTTATTTAAATATGAAAATTTGTGTTTACATATGCATTTATATTTTTAATACATTAGCTTTCTTCTTTTCTAAGAAATCATAATTTCATAGTTACAATTTCGGCCTGGTGGGCCTTCAAAATTATAGAATCCAAGTACGATTTCTATTAATTTCAGCCCAAGTTGGCTGCATAATATTATGCTCCTAATTTTTTATTTTCTATTTTTTTAGACAAATGATGAATTAAACTAATAAAATGAAAATAATGAAGGAGGATGAAAAAATCGAACATATCCACTTTCAACTTCTGAATTTAATCGTAATCAGACAAATCATGAATCAAACTCATAAAAAAAATAATAAAAGGAGGATGAAAAAACCGAACATACCCCACTTTCAACTTCTGAATTTGATCGGTTCCACAACTTTATGTACCTTCCTTTGAATATTACATAGTTTCTAGTCTTCAAATACTTAAGCACATACGTTGTCAAATAATATTTTATGACTTTTCTTACTAGATCTTCCCCAAGAGAGCAAGTGAAAAGAGCAAAATGATCTCTTAGATAATTTAATTGATTAATTGGAATAGAATAGAATAAGATGCAATAAATTAGTTGAAAATATACTACTGCCTCCGTCCCGGAAAAGCTTTCATTTGAGGACACACATTTTATGAAAAAAGAGTAATGATTGAGGTTTTGTGGAATAATTTTGTAAATTTTTATGTATAAAAAAAAAAAAAATTATTGGGTTATGTGCATGTGAGAGTAAAAAGTAATGTCATTTGTGTAAATTAGTAAAAATTATGAGGGTGGAGTTTATAAAGAATTTTTCATTTTAAGGGTGTGAAACTTATATTAGGACGGACGAAAATGAAAAATGTGAAAGCTTTTATAGGAAGGAGTGATTATTAAGATTCCCGTGAATCCCATGAAGCAAACTAAGAAGGGTCCTGCAATTAAAGAGGAGAAACTAGAAGAATTTTTTTTTTATAAGAAAAAAATATCGAAAGGCGGAATTCGCAACATCAGAGTTTCTAATAGGAGCAAATTGAGAAAGGCTAACAAATTATTAGGTTTTTTTTTAAGTTTTTAATTAACTTATTCCCTCCGTCCCGAAGAAGCCTTCATAAAAGGCTTGACACACTTTTTAAGAAAATTTACTTTATTGACTTTGTTGACCAAACTTTTAAGGGCAGTCTTGCCAATTCATTGTGTAAATAAAGAGAAGATTAACCTTATACTTAAAGTTAACCATTCCCACCAAAATACATAAGTGACCTAATTGAACTGTTCATACATATGAATACATATAATATCGTTCATACGTACGAATACATATAATACTGTTCATAAATACGAATACATATAATATTGTTCGAAAATAAATAATCAAATTACATATTCATAATACTACTAAAAAAAAGAACTTGTCCTAAATACATGTTCAAAATAGTGAGGGAATTTAAAATTGCCCTTAAAATTTTAATTCATTATAAGGCTGGAACAAATTTAGAAGTTCAACAAAGTTTCAGCTTTCCCTCCAAAATATCCCCCTTGAAGCTGTCATATCTCACCTAACCTGTAGAATTCACAAAAAATTAGCAAGTTTTCCCTCCTAAATGCATCAATAAATACCCTTAAAACATCAATAAATGTACACTCCTTAGAATTAAATGATCCAGCAACTAATTTATAATGCCAAACACAAATGTCAATCTGACATTAGTTCAAAAGAACACAATAGCACAATTCCTCATTGCAAATAGTAGCAATGGGTCAGTGCATTATGGAAAAGTTGGAGAGGCAGCTGCTATGTTTGGGGTTACAAAAAGGACAGTGCACTATATTTGGCAATATGCAAAGGAGCAAATGTTAGAAGGCATTTTAGTTAACTTGATATCAAAGAAGAGAGGTATTCCAAAGAAGAAATCCTTACAACTTGATGTTGATTTCATGAAGAGCACATACAAATGCTATAAAACCAGAGCTTACAGAAAAGAACAAGCTGCAAATGATCAAATTCAGTTTGAATGCTTTGTCACTTGATAGGAAAACAAACACAGTCAAGTTTTCAGGCATGTACCATGTAGTTCGCATAGATGAGAAATAGTTCTACATGTCAAAGGTCACTGACAGATATTATATGGTTCCAGGGGAAGAGGAACCACATAGATCATGCAAGTCAAAAAAGTTCATACCCAAGATAATGTTTATGGGGGTAGTAGCTAGGCCACAACAAACAATTGATGGGAAACAAGTCTTTGATGGTAAAATAGGTATTTGGCCTTTTACATTCAAAGAATCAACAGTCAGAAACTCTAAGAATAGAGCAAAGGGGACTTTGGTTACTAAACCAATAGAGTCAATCACAAAGGAGGTCATTAAGGGGTGCCTTATCAATCAGGTACACTGAATACTGTCAGACTTTAATGTCATCATACAGTTTATTCATAAATAAGTCTCCTAACTGTACATAAATACAATTGTTGGGGACATTAATATGCATATTTATGCTATTTTCAGATCATACCAGCTATTAAAACCAAGTGGCCTTCTAATGCAAGCAAGAACATCATTATTCAACAAGATAATGTCAAACCACACATAAGCAACAATGATCTAGAATTTAGGGCAGCAGCAAACTCAGATGGGTTTAACATCGTCCTTGTTTATCAACCCCCAAACTCACCAGACACAAACATCTTAGATTTGGGATGGTTTAGGGCAATACAATCACTATAAGTTGAAACGGATAGCTACAATGTTGATGATTTAGTGAAAAATGTTTTGAGGTCATTTGATAACTTATCTTCTATTTCACTTAACAATATTTTTCTGACCCTACAGTCTTGCTTAGTGGAAATAATGAAGTGTAAGGGACACAACAAGTATAATGTGCCATATATGAGCAAAGCCAGACCCATCAAGGAAAACAGACTTCCAACAAGTTTACAGGTTGATGAAGTGTTAGTGAGGGAATGCATACAACACTTGGTTGAAGCAGGTCAGATAAATGAGTTTAATTATGACATAGGTGGTCTAATGTCAGATCTGGGCCTTTAAATTAGGATAATGGAAGTCTTTTTGCTTAAATAGGGGTTTTTAAGCTGACTTATTAATTTTTTGATGATTACAACATAAACATAGGATGATTTGGGTGGTCTAATGTCAGATTTGGTCTAATTTTATGACATAGGTGGTCTAATGTCAGATTTGGGCCTTTAAATTAGGATAGTGGAAGTCTTTTTGCTTAAATAGGGGTTTTTAAGCTGACTTATTAATTTTTTTATGATTACAACATAAACATAGAATGCTATTGATGTCTTTTTGTTATAAATACGGGTTGTTTAGGCTGTAATCAAACATATATGTAGCTCAATCATGGTGGGCAACATCTTTATTAATGATAATCAATTTATATTTGTTGTTATATCCTAAAGCCCTCAGGAAATATTCATTACAAGGCACTAAAAATGACTATTTATTCCTGTATGCTAGGAGACATTTATTGTATTTTAGAAACTGGAGCAAAATGATCACAACTACTTGGTTGTGTAAACAAAGCACTTAGCATTTCTCAAGTAAATTCAATTACTAATGATTCTTTTCACATAATAATTGCCACTTTTTAGTACCAATATATTAAAAGACTAATTAATTGAACCACACCTTATAGGCATTATCTCTGAATTATGATGGTAGATATGCAATACAACTTCATTTTCCACAAAGAATTATTATCATCAGCCACCCCAATAATTTCTTTTCTCAATGAAAAACATTAGTTGCATTACACAAAAGTAAACATAAACCCCAAAACAAATTATGCAATAAATCACAAAGGGGTTACATAAGGCAAACTGAAACAAATAATAGAAAGACATAAGCCATTATCTTCGTTTACAGCATTAAAGCCCATAAAATCTAACAAATGCAATAAAATTATGCAATCAAAAAAGCGCATAATGGAAGTACTAGAATCCAAACAGTAATTAGAAAATGAAATAAAGAAATACACATACTTGGACACAGTTAAAGAGATTAGCATCCTTGTTTTCTTCTTTGAAATAAAGAAATACACATACTTTGAACTCTCTTCGTTTCTAATCTGATGCTGGTATTGCTAGAACGGCAAACTGGTGAGCTTAGCCACAATGTTTTAGGTTTAGGGTTTTCATTGGCCTCAGAAAATAGCAAAAAAATAGGAAAAAAATCAGAAATATAAAAAAAAATCAGAAATATAAAAACAAAATTAGAAAACAAAACAAATCGTACCTGAAGCGGGGTTAGGGTTTTCATTGGCCTCAGGAATTTCATCATCGGCCCAACCATCGTTTGAATCGGACTTCCTCCCCACAAAATTGGACAAATCACCCACGAATTTGTGCAAATCTGCCATAAATTCAGACACATTCACTACAAACCAAGACAAATTGACCAATTTGCAAATATCTTCATACAAATCAACCATGCTATCATCACAATCGGATAAATCCACCATTGATGGATCGATATCAGTAAACAAAAAACTATCATCATAGAGAGCTTTTATACGCTTATTTTCACGAATAGAAAGAGGGAAGTCGTCTGAATCCGTATCGGAAACTACGAGATATGCCAGATCCGACTCATGTGCATCATCGTTGGACGATATCTTCTCGATTTTGTAGTAGTGGGAGTGAGAGAGACGGAGATTCGGTGTGGGAAGGGGGGGAGACACTAGGGTTTCAAGAAGAATCTAGAACTCAGAAGAACAATCGAGGAAGAAAATGGGTCAATACGTAATACAAAGAGTGCATAGATATTTGGGTATTTGAGTATAAGGGCTTGGGTTTATACTTGTAATCTGAATGGATTGGGGTTAATTATGGGTTTTAAAGTCTTAGAATATGAATTAATATGTTAAAAATGGGCCCAAATCTGATGGCAATTTTGAAATAAAAATGGTATTGTGAGGGTGTTATATTTTTAAGTTATTTCCATTTTAAGGGTGTGAAAGGTATTTTGGGACGTCCCGATAAGGAAAATGTGAAAGCTTCTCCGGGACGGAGGGAGTATTATATAGCAGCAGACAATTTATTGTTTCAACTTTTTTTTTTATGTATTGTTGCAGGCTTCCAGCCATTGTTGAATATTGCATTTCTTTTTAAATTTTTATTTTTCAGGATTTGTGCAAAAAATATTATTGATTAATGTTCAAATAATTAGCAAAAAATAATTATGTTTTTAAAAAAATTAAATTAATTAAAATGGATAATATAATAAATATTTATTTTATATATATTAAATAAATTAATATAATTAAAAACAAAATAAAATAAAAAATATTGAATTAAGAAATATTCCATTAAATAAATTAGATGGTGTGGAGTTTTGAAATAGTAACAATTGTACCTTAAATAATTGAAATGTAAAATACACAAATTTCTACATAGAATTAGTTACCCTAAACTTAATTAACCTTTTAAGTAATTACCTGTATTTACCGCGATGCGCAAAATGGTATCAGAGCCAAGTTTATGAAGAAATCATAATTATAATATATGGGTTAAATCTTCCTAACGGAAGGAGACCTTTTACAAGAATATGAATCCGAACGAATGTTCGAGATGTATTACCATAGGGAATATCTTCAAATTTTGAAGACACATAAAGAAGAGCATCGCGTTGAGATTATATACTGGTAAAATCGGTATATACATCAAGCGACTACAGGAGTCCAAAGGGAAACCCTTAGGCTATGTAAATTACAAGAAGAAAACAGTATGAATTATCTCGCGATAAATCTCATACTACAAACAGAATTACAAAACATACAAGATGCTTCACATCGGAATCATTCACGAATTCGATTATGCCTGAATGGAAAGAAATCCGTCCGTATCACTCTTAAGGATCTATTGATGCTAGAGAGATCCAAAAGATAGTCCAAAATTATGGCAACAAGATAAATGAGAAACTTGAAAAAGTAAACCATGTCTTGCCACAACTTGTCCAAAAGATTTTAGATCTAGAAAATAAATTCGACGATCTAAAAAGAAGAATTACTAATGTTCCGAGCATCTTAAAACTCGGAAAAATTAGTAATGAGCTTATAGGATTCACGTCGAACTATAAAGGCAAGGCAGTGGAAATTCCAAAAGAAAAGACCAATAAAGAAATGCTTCTTGATTTTATGAAGACTTTTTAAATGGATGATAAGTAGAAAATTATGCATAGTTTATTAGTAAAAAGTGTAATTATTTACACTTGATTTTATTAACAAATGCATATTTTCGTACTTAAATTATTTAATAGTTGGAATATTATTTAAATATTTTTTCTTTTGATTTGTGGATAATTTAGGGCCTTTTTGGATGAGAGATTATATGTTGAAGAAGCCCAAATATTTGCAAGGAAGCCCACATTGGATGACCTATTATTATATTTTGAAATTTGAAAGTTGAGTAAATATTGGGAGATCCTAACAACTTATCACCTCAAGCCTAAATCGTAGGAAATCTTAACAAACTTTAGTATTATAAAAACCAAAAGAAGGCAGCAAGATTATTGATTGATTCATGTGGAAAAGGGGAGAGAAGCAGCTTACGCTGAGTACAGCGAAGTGAGGTAGATTTGGGAGTGCAATCATTCAAGGAGTTCAAGAAGATTTTCTTCCTAGTTAGTTTATTAATTTCATATTTTTATTTGTTTTTGTTTATCATGTCATTGGGCAACTAAACTCCTATTCAATCCCGGGGATTTCCGAACTTGTGATTTGATGAATGTTAGTTGACCCGTTTCAATTGTGAAATTTTATTCCGAATTATTTGTATCATCTATTTTTCTTATTCCTTGTTTGAATAATTAATTTAGATTGGCCACCTAGGTTAATTATTCTTGCATGCATGTTAGTTCATATTTCGTAATCCGTAATTGTTGCGAATTTATGGCAATTGGTAGCAACTAGTATTTTACTAGGGTGATATAAATCGGGTTCTTTCGAATCGAGCGTTCGATTCGGGAATTTGTTTGACCTTTATCCTAGTGTTTAATGCTTTTATCGGGTTAAATCTAGATCGTATCTAGGTTATTCGTTTAAAAAGGTTCATTGAAGAGCTTGTTTCAATTGAATAATATTAAGGGATAAGACCAATAAATAGAGCTTGTTATTTATTGAGGGTCATTAATTTGGAGTAAAGTGGAACAATTGTTAACGTAATTATGAGGTCATCAATTTAACGATTACGTGAACAATTGATAAGACCAATAAATTATGAGGACTTGTCTCATTAAACCCCCTTCGTGTTACTCAAGTCCTCATAATTTTTCATTAAAGACAATTGAAATAATTTCCATATTCCCTGTGGGATCGACCCCTTACTTATCCTACTACATAGTAGTAGATTCGTTGAGGAGAATTATAATTATTTTTGGGTACTTGCGACAGCACACCAAATTTTGGCGCTGTTGCCGGGGAATATTGAAAATTTATTTTCTTTGTCTTTCTCGTGATCTTTTGTGAGGCTTATTTTTCTGTTATTTTTCTGAGTGTTTTCGTATTCCCGTCATTATTTTCTAAGTCTCGTAACCCCCCGTAATCTTCGTTTATCGCAAATAAATTTTGCTATTCTGACACTGGGTGACCCAGTGTCATAACCAGCAGCATTAATTTGCAGAGAGTCGTTCTTTTCCTTTTTCTTTTTCAAGATTCACGCTTTTCTCTCTGATTGTTTTACCAGGTTTTAATCAGTACATGATCACTCGATCACAAGGGAATAAGGATTTACAATTCTATCACGAGATTACAAGGAGAGATCGAGTATTGAGGAATCAAGCTAAGCAAGCTAGGGAGATTTTCGAGGTTCTACCATTCTCTACTGATTTTGGATCCAGTGAATCGGAGATTGAAGAAGAAATCATGTCAGCCGAACAAACTCTGAAAGAGTTGGCGAACCCACAACTTCCACAACAACCACTTTGCATAACTTATCCTGCTGAAGGCAATAATTTTGAACTCAAATCGGGACTAATTCATTTGTTGCCTTCGTTTCATGGATGTGCAGGTGAGGATCCGCATACCTACTTGAAGGAATTCCACGTAGTATGTTCGAATATGAGGCCCAAAGACGTATTCAAAGAACATGTGAAGATGAGAGCCTTTCCATTCTCCTTAAGGATTCGGCGAAGGAATGACAATATTATATACCCTCTGGAACGGTCACTACGTGGACGCAGATGGAACGATTATTCCTACAGAGGTATTTCCCAGCTTCACGAGGAGCGAGCCTACGTAAGGATATTTGTGGTGCTAGGCAAATGCAAGGAGAAACTCTTCACGAGTATTGGGAACGATTCAAGAAGTTGGTGGCTAGTTGTCCACAACATCAAATTTCCGAACAACTCCTAATCCAATACTTTTATGAGGGGTTGTTGTTTTTCGATCGAAGTTTGATAGATGCAGCAAGTGGGGGAGCCCTCGTTGATAAAACTCCAGCTCAAGCAAAAATTCTCATCACAAATATGGCGACAAATTCTCAACAATTTAGCCATCGCGATACACCAACGAAATTGGTGCAAGAGGTAAGTGATTCGTCCATTAATGATAAATTAAATGAGCTAACCGCTTTTGTGAGAAAGATTGCTACAGGAGGAGTACAACCTCAAAACATGGAGGAGGTTGATGCGGTTGGAGCCGGAAATTTCCAAGGGGGGAAATATGATCCCTTCTCGAACACTTATAATCCGGGTTGGCGAGACCATCCTAATCTTAGGTATGGGAATAAAAAAAATCCACCACCGCCACCACCACCACAAAGAGGACAATACAATGTTAGACCACAAGCAGACGGTCATGGCCAATCATTGAAGGAGATGCTCCAGCTACTTACTGCCAACACCCTTTAACTCCAGCAAGGTATGAAGGAAACAAACCAAACCATTAAGCAATTGGAGACACAAATGGGTCAACTCGCTAGTGCCGTCAATCGGTTGGAGTCCCAAAGTGGTGGAAAACTACCATCTCAGACGGAGGTTAATCGTAGGAATGTGAGTGCAGTATCTTTGAGAAGTGGAAAGGAATTACAAGAGGTTCCGAAGCAGCCGCCAACAGCCCCGGTAGAGGAGAAGGAGGAAAAAGAAGCTGAACAAATTGACACTGGGTCACCCAGTGTGGACCAACCTGTCGAAAACAAAGAACAACAAGGTATATCAAATTCGAAAAATTTGACCACTAACTCTCTACCTTTTCCTTCCAGGGTTGAACGAGTGAAGAAAATTGATAAGGAAAAGCAGATTTTGGACGTGTTTCGCAAGGTGGAAGTCAATTTCCCTCTACTCGATGTGATCGCTCAAATTCCGAGATACGCAAAATTCTTAAAGGATTTATGCACTAATAAACGTAAGTTGAAGGGAGACGAGAGAGTAGTGATGGGGGAGAATGTTTCGGCGATGTTCCAGAAAAAGTTGCCCGAAAAGCTTAAGGACCCAGGTACGTTTACGATACCGTGTCGAATTGGTAATGCAAAAATTGAACGAGCTATGCTAGATTTAGGAGCATCTATTAATGTAATGCCTCGTGCGGTATTTGCGTCATTGAATTTTGGGCCTTTAAAAGAAACAAAAATTATTATTCAATTGGCTGACCGTAGTAATGCATATCCCGATGGAGTGATTGAAGATGTTTTGGTCCAGGTAGATGAACTTATATTTCCTGCAGATTTTTATGTGCTTGATATGAGTGGGGGTACCTCGATTTCTATGCCTATCTTATTAGGCAGACCGTTTTTAAACACTGCTCAAACAAAAATAAATGTACCCGAAGGAACGCTTACTATGGAATTTGATGGGAAAGTCATTAAATTTAATATATATGATGCAATGAAATTTCCTAATGATGATTCTTCCGTATTGGCAGTAAGTGTGATTGACCCTCTAGTTGTTGAGATTTTTGAATCTAGCTACAGGAATGAGCTCGACGAAATTCTCACAAGAAGAATTGAAGCAGGGTGCAACTTGGTGTATGAAAGTCGTCAGGAAGAATCAATAGCAGTTGTGAATGATGCAAGGACCAAACAGCAGCATCACGAGGTAAAATATATTAAATTACCGGAAAATACTAAGAAAATTTTACCTTTGATTGTGCAGGCACCGGAACTTGAACTCAAGCCGATACCGAGCCATCTCAAGTACGCATTCTTAGGAGATAATAAGACATTACCGGTGATTATCTCATCTAAGTTGACACCGGCCCAAGAGGAAGCATTAATTGATGTTCTAAAACAACACAAGGAAGCCATAGGATGGACGATAGCCGATATCAAAGGGATCAGCCCGTCGATATGTATGCATCAAACCTTGATGGAGGACGATTACAAGCCTACTAGGGAACCACAACGCCGTTTGAATCCTACGATGATGGACGTGGTGAAGAAGGAGGTGATCAAATTACTTGATGTGGGACTGATTTTTCCCATCTCGGATAGTAAATGGGTCAGCCCCACCCAAGTCGTGCCCAAGAAATCGGGGGTAACGGTCGTCGAGAATCAAGATGGAGAGCTAGTACCTTCAAGAGTTCAAACAGAATTGAGAGTGTGTATCGATTATCGCAAGTTGAATTCGATGACTCGAAAAGATCATTTCCCTCTTCCGTTCATTGACCAAATGCTTGAAAGATTAGCCGGACACAAATTCTACTGTTTCTTGGATGGATATTCAGGATACTTCCAGATTGCCATAGCTCCGGAGGATCAAGAAAAATCAACGTTCACATGTCCATTTGGAACTTTTACCTATAGACGAATGCCTTTCGGCCTTTGTAATGCACTGGTGACTTTTCAACGGTGTATGGTAAGCATTTTTTCTGAATATGTTGGTCATATCATTGAGGTTTTTATGGACGATTTTAGTGTCTATGGAGATTCCTTCGAAATCGGTCTTAATAATATTGACTTAATTTTGAGAATGTGCGTTGAAACTAACCTTGTATTGAACTGGGAAAAGTGTCATTTTATGGTGGAAGAAGGTATAGTTTTAGGCTATATTGTTTCGTCTAGGGGGATAGAAGTTGATAAATCTAAGGTTGATTTAATTTCTGCTTTGCCTTACCCCGTAAGTGTGCGGGAAGTCCGTTCTTTTCTTGGTCACGCAGGTTTCTATAGGAGATTTATCAAGGATTTTTCAAAGATTGCGTCCCCATTGTGTACGCTGCTGTAGAAAGACAAGCCATTCGATATGGACGATTCATGTAAAGTTGCCTTTGACAAGTTGAAAGCACTCTTGACGTCACCACCCATTATTCAACCGCCAAATTGGGAGTTGCCATTTGAATTGATGTGTGACGCAAGCGACTATGCGGTAGGAGCCGTGTTAGGCCAACGAGTTGGACGAGCTGCCCATGTAATTTATTACGCATCGAGAACGTTGAATTCGGTACAAGCAAACTACTCGACCACCGAAAAGGAGCTTCTAGCTATTGTCTTTGCATTAGAAAAGTTTCGTTCATATTTATTGGGTTCTAAAATTATTGTATATTCCGATCATGCAGCGCTTCGTTATTTGCTTAGCAAGAAGGAGGTGAAACCTCGACTAATTCGTTGGATTTTGCTTCTGCAAGAATTTGATTTGGAGATCAAGGATAAAAAGGGTGCTGAGAATGTGGTGGCTGATCACCTTAGTCGATTAATAAAAGATGAAGATAGCTTACCTCTTTTGGAAAGTTTCCCAGACGATCAGCTCCTAGCAATATCGCATACCGAAAATTTCTAACTCCTTGGTATGCGGATATTGTTAATTTCTTGGTTGCTAAGGTTTTTCCTGCAAGTTTCTCCAAAGCAAGAAGAGACAAATTGAAGAGTGATGCCAAATACTTTATTTGGGATGACCCGTATTTGTGGAAGCATTGCTCGGATCAAACTATTCGACGATCACCACAAAAAAAATGAATTTGGCGAGGGGGTTAGCGAGGGAATTAACGAGGGGGAGGGGTTTGGCGAGGGCTTTACCGAGGGAGGTAGCCCTCGGCAAAAACCTTGTCGGTAAACACTTCCCTCGCCAAATCCCTCGTTAATTAACGAGGGCAGTTGCCCTCGCTAATTGCCGAGGGATTTGGCGAGGGCGAGTTTAGCGAGGGCTGAATTGGCGAGGGTTTTAGCGAGGGGCGTTTGGGCAGGGTTTTGGCCAGGGCCAGCTGGCGAGGGCTAGTGGAAATTCCAAAAGAAAAGACCAATAAAGAAATGCTTCTTGATTTTATGAAGACTTTTTAAATGGATGATAAGTAGAAAATTATGCATAGTTTATTAGTAAAAAATGTAATTATTTACACTTGATTTTGTTAACAAATGCATATTTTCGTACTTATATTATTTAATAGTTGGAATATTATTTAAATATTTTTTCTTTTGATTTGTGGATAATTTAGGGCCTTTTTGGATGAGAGATTATATGTTGAAGAAGCCCAAATATTTGCAAGGAAGCCCACATTGGATGGCCCATTATTATATTTTGAAATTTTGAAAGTTGAGTGAATCTTGGGAGATCCTAACAACTTATCACCTCAAGCCTAAATCGTAGGAAATCTTAACAAACTTTGGTATTATAAAAACCAAAAAAAGGCAGCAAGATTATTGATTGATTCACGTGGAAAAGAGGAGAGAAGCAGCTTACGCTGAGTAGGGCAGAAGTGAGGCAGATTTGGGAGTACAATCGTTCAAGGAGTTCAATGGAATTTTCAAGAGTCAATCTAACAGATCTACAAGAGTTAGCTGAATCCACACAGGATTTAGCTGAATCTCTTTCAAATTTCGAGATTGTAGATTTGTGTAACGTTCAAGTTAACAATGTCAAAGAAATGGAGACACACAATCCAACTTCGTCTACAACAGGACAAGCAGGGAGTACGAGCTACAATACTCCAGAAGAAAAACCCGGAGTATACTTCGTTCCCAAAAATAGGAGGAAAAATAGAGCGCGAGATCCCTTTTATGGACCAACAAATAGTCCATGGAGAAAAATGCTTCTAGAGTCCCTTCATCCATATGGAGTCATGTTAAATTTGGATATCCCAGATTTTAGAAACATCGAAAAACTCATCGATGAATGGGAGGCTACGATGAAAATCGCAGGAAGCACGTAGGAACTTGATAAAGAAAATTTTGTTAGCTTTATCAAGTTGAGCATGGTTGGATCTGTTAAAATCGGATGGGAGAGTGCAGCAGCTTCAGTCAAAGAAGAAGTCACGAGAGGATACTCCCTGCCAGACATAGTCGATCGAATTGCAGGAATAATCAAAATCAACTTCCTTGGAGATGGTTATTTCGACAAAAGAAACGAAGAAATGACAAGAGAATACGCCCAAATAATTTTTGCTCTCGAATTAAGGAATATTTGCAAAGTAGATAAATACATATACTATTTTCATAAATATTTTTTTGAAGAAAAGATCAATGCCGTGGTGGCTTATCGAATGTTTTTCGCGAAAATATGTAGTCCATGGAGGGAAATGTTGATCCAATCATATAAAGTATCAGAAGAAAAAATGGATACGACTGGAAGAAGAATGTCATTTCTAAAAGATAAGCTAGGAGAATGGTGTCGACAAGCAGCTATCCAGAAAAATGTAAAAAAGTTACGAGGAGTAATGAAGAAAGTTCTTATTTGTTGCGAAAATAACAATTTTTCAACCATTATTGGAGAAACAAGTGGATATAAAGGAAGGAAGAAGAATCATATATAATTTTCTTATAAGGATGGATCACAAAGAAAACCTTCTTTAAAAAAGAAGGCATGGTGGTCAAAATCTAAAGCCAGATATTATAAATCTAGACAAAGATCAGGACCAACCAGGAATTCATCCCAAGGAGGCCAAAAAGGGCAGAAACCCACAAGGAGAACACCAACAAAAAGAACTTTCAGGAGAGCCCAAACCAGGGCAAATGAAAGTTTTAAAGATTGTAATTGTTGGACATGTGGTGCGCCAGGACATATCTCTCTAGATTGTCCCCAAAAGAAAAAAGAGGCTCGCCAATTCGAAGAAATAAAATTCGAAGCAACGACGAATATTCTCGATGTCGTTTACTATGGAGAGTTGGAACCAGTCTATCAGTTCGAGGATATTCCCTCAGATACAAATCTATATGAGGAAGAAATATTAACCTCAAAAGATGGATCTGACTCAGATTCAGACTGATGGAGAAGATAGGTTGCAGACCAACGGAAGCCTAGCAGGTTTCTTTTTCAAACTTACGGTCTCATTAAGGACCTTGGAAAAGATCATGAGACAACAATCCAGTATAAGCCCACACAATGGGTTTAGGATCAGCAATATGGGTAAAGTCCTTAACCAAATAGGTATAGGACAACGAAAACATCACATCATCTATAAGGGGAATACAAGTGAGTTCTCTATTTCTATGGAACTTACAGGAAATGTAATGGAAATGCAGCTAATTCCCAAAGAAGAAATTCTAGAGGAATTAAGCAGGATGAAAGAGGAAGTGGCAATCACTATGAAATGGATCCATATTGGAACCATTGAAGTAGTGATTAAATCCACCTTCAAAGAAGGAATATTAAGAAATTCATTTATTTATAATGGATAAAAGAATCAATGACCTAAGAGATGCATGTCTTGGAACAATGGTAGGAAATTTATATGCGGGTAAACTTATGTTTGAAATCCATCCTAGGATTGGATATAACCTAGCAGACCAAAATTTTAGCAGAGTCCTGACCTTATATCAAGACTTTAAAAGAAAAGATTTAATGAAAGCAGGAGATAGACCATATTCTATAACCTATAGAATATCTTATGCACTTTCTAACACACATCATTCAGTAATGTTTGTTAGGAAATAGTATATAGAGATCCCTAAAATCTTTAAAGAATTTGTAAAAGTTATGACACCAGATCCGATTCAATTACCTGGGATTGGAGGAGTTAATATTGTTATTAAAGATAAACCAGTTTTAGGAAGACCTTCTGGAATAACAGTAAAAAAAAATTCAGAAGAAAGAATCAAAATTCTTAAGTTTGAAGAAGAAGAAATAAACGAGGTAGAACATCCTAAGGAAATAAGTGTAACACCAAACTTAGGTGTAATTAGGGATGAAAAAAGGTACAAGTAATATTTGATATTACCAAAAAATCTAATTACTTTCCTTGCGATGACCTGCATTATTTGCAGCAACCTAGCATCGGCAGATATGAAGACATGTTAGAAATGGCAGGCCATGAGGTTTGGGTCAATGAGAAAGCAGGACAAGAACTAGAGGTTATGATATTGGGATTAAGTTTCCTTGAAGAACATCAACCCAGGGAAAGAAAAGGAAAATGTATGGAATTCGATATAGATGGACATACCATAAGAGTAGAATAAATGAATGAAGTTATAATGAGTTATTCAATTCCAGTTAAAATAAATGAAATAAAATATCTAATAAAAATGAAAAAATAAATATTTCAATGGACTTGAATACTACAAGAGAAAAATTAGAGAATGCAGTAGAAAAAAACGAAAACAAGAGTATAATAAAAGAATATAGAACAAGCACCCGTGATATTTCAAAAGATTATCTACATACAGGTTGGACGGCTAGTGTGACTAGTCCCTCTCGTTATACATATCAGTTGGTATGTTATATGATTAGTATAAGTCAGAATATTTTGCAGCTTATATTGATTCAGGTTCAAATATTTGTACCACAAAACCATGAGTCTTTCCAAAAGAAGCAGGTGAGCAATTACCCGTTATTGTAGGAAGAGATTTCTCATAGAATATATTGGTACTTAACGAGGGTATCCGGGAAGGTCATATCATGATAGGTGGAGCGTTTGGAAGTCCGTGGTATAAGGTTAAAGTACCGCCCATTTATTTTCATGATACAGGAGTAGATATTTTGCTAGGAAATAATTTTATCCAAACTTTTGCAAAATATGAATAAGATAACAATAAAAAATTATTAACGTTTACAACAAATCGTGGTAACATTATACAAGTTTTGCGGAATGAAAAGGCGTTTAACAGGATTCTACCTATTAATTTTCGCTGCAAACGTGGTGATAGAGATGTGAAATTAACTCATCCAAAGATGTATGATAGGAGAAGGTTTGAAAAAACTCTCTTGTTATTTAGACAACAAGGTTGTGAAAAATAGGGATGTAAATGAGTCGAGTCGAGCCGAGTAGTGCTGAGCTCGAAACTCGACTTGATTGCAATACTCGAAGCCCGAGCTCGACTCGAACTCGGTCGAGCTTATTTTTTTCATCTCATGCTCGACTCGATAAGAAGCTTGATAAACTAAGATCAACTCGAGCTCGACTCGATAACCTTTTTTGTTATTTTTAATTTACGTATTTATATATTAATAATATAAATGTATTTAATTAATAAAATAAATGGAAAAATTGTAAATATAGTACAAGCTCGATAAGGCTCGCGAGCCTTTCGAGCTGAGTTTCTGTGAGCTCGAGCTCGATAGCTACTCGAGTAGCTCGAAACTCGACTCGACTCGATTAATTTCGAGTCGATTTCGATCTTTTTTCGAGTTGAGCACGAGTAGCTTGTGAGCTGGCTCGACTCACTTACACCCCTAGTGAAAATGCAATGGAAGAAGCAATACATCTTCTTAAGGCTGCACTTTATGAACATTCTACTTATATAGACACTAACGATGATTGTTAAAAGAAAGTTCCAAATGACCTATAATGAAAACCCTTTGGCTTGGTGGGATAAGAATGAAATCAAAGCCGTTCTAAAGTAAAAGAAGGTAAGAGAAATGAATTGGCTAGATATAAACCTAATCTTATGAACATGAAGGATAAAAAGGATATGTAAATGATTATCAAGGAGCATATTGATCTCAAGCATATTGAACTAGGTACCTCTCCATATAGTAGTCCTGAATTTCTGGTAAGAAATCATGGAGAAATCAAAAGAGATTAACCACGATTAGTAATAAACTACAAAGAGATTAATCAAATTCTTGAGTTTGATGGTTACTATATTCCAAGCAGAGAACACTTTATAGATTGCATTAGAGGAGCAAAAGTGTTTTCTAAATTTGATTGCAAGTCTGGATTCTACCAGATTAAATTGAAAAAAGAATCAAGAAAGTACACCGCTTTCTCCACACCACAAGGACAATATATTTGGAAAGTTATGCCAATGAGATTGGCTAATGCACCCCAGATATATCAAAGAAAAATGGATAACCTGTTTAAAGATTGTTGATGTTGCATGTGATGCTATCACATATTCTGCTACATCAGAATTTGACCCTTTCTTTCTTCATATAACTAACTTTTATTCTCTAATAGTTCAATGTTGTAGTAGATGTTGTGACATTGTAGGTTGAAGATCTAGAACATTCTACAAGGATCTGGAATGAAGACTGAGTCAAATGTTGTCGTGGATGCTGTAACATCAAGTGCAACATTGAGGACGGATTTCAGAATCTTCCACAAGGATCCAGATTCAAGACAAATTCCAGAGAGATTTAGAAGGACCTAGATCATGCGGTTGCAGGAGTTAACCATGAAATCAACTAGCTACATGGACGGTTAAGTGAGAGAATTAAGGGGAAGTTATTTTGGAGTTTTTCTAGATCCATCTACAAGGATCTATGGTTGAAGCCGAGGACATCTCTAAATAGAAGACCGAGGACTTCAGCAATGACAAGGAATATCCAAATATCAATTGTTGAGTGTGTTAGTGCATCCAAGAGATAGGGCCGTTATTCCCCCTTTACGTTGGTACTTGTGCATGTTACCTCGTTTACCAACATAGGTATCTTGAAGTGTCATTAGCGTAGATGTCTTTGATACTTTGATTTACTTTTGATGGTGTAATATTTTGTAATACTACACTTAGCCGTTTAAGAGTCAATAGGTGATATTGAGTCTTTATTTCCGTTGTAAAGGTTCTGTCTTGGAAACTCTTTACACACACTTTTGTATTCACTCTCGAATTAGTGAAACATTTCGCCGACAGGCATCATAGACTTTAATTAACAAGTCTATGAAAAATTTAGTCTTCCGCTGTGTTTCACATTCTGATATTTAGATGTTGTAGTGTATGCCATAACATTCAGTACAACATCATTCTGTTTTACCCTACACGCACACTTTCAGTTGGCACCAGAGCCTAAAACTTGACGGTACTAAGTTTAGATCTTGTGTTTTAGTGTGTCTTTTTATTTTGCAATGGAGTATCCACTCTCTCAGTCTATTAGACCTCCTGTTCTTGATGGAACAAATTATGCCTATTGGAAGCCAAGGATGCGGATGTATATCAAATCCATTGATGAACGTGCTTGGAGGAGTGTTCTTTCTGGATGGACAACCCCGAGAACTCAGCCTGATAATGAAGGAGAAACTCAAGTCAAACGAGAACTGGACTGGACAAATGATGAAAGCACAATTGCTAGTTACAATTCTAAAGCCTTAAATGCAATTTTTGTCTCAGTTGATATGACTATGTTTAAGATCATATCCAACTGTGTCAGTGCAAAAGAGGCTTGGGATCGTTTACAATAGCATTGTGAAGGGTCTGATAGTGTTCGTAGAACAAAACTACGAATGCTAGGCATGAAGTTCGAGAACCTGAGAATGAAGGAAGAAGAAACCATTTCATCTTACAATGAACGTGTCACGGAGATTGCCAATGAAGCTCAACTGCTTGGAGATCCAATTTCTAATACCAGGTTAGTGCATAAGATTTTACGTACTGTTCCTAAAAGATTTGACGCAAAAATTTGTGCTATAGAAGAAGCGAAGGACACATATAGGTTGAGTCATAATGAGCTAATAAGCATTCTTAAGACCTATGAGATCAACTTCATCCAACCAGAGGAGAATGATGACAAAAAGGTTATTGTTTACAAAGGAGAAGCGTTTTCAAGTGATGTACATCAATCTTATGTTACTGAGATTGATTCTGATGAGGATGTGACGGACCTATGTTGTAACAATCCTGACAACATCGCCCTACTAACAAAGAAGTTTAACTCCTACCTGAGGAAAACGATGAGCAGATCCAAGGGGAATATCCAACCAAGATACAAATCAACACAACACCTACCCTCGAAAGAAGGAGAGATCAGAATCAATCAAGGCAAACTGAAAAAGGTAGTAAAATCAAGGTATGATCCTGAATTCAAAAAATTTGTTAAGTGTGATGCATGCACACTATGCAAATGAGTGTGCAAATACCAGACTTAGGAGAAAACTGAATTTTAATGCTACCTTAAGTGATGACTCAGATGATGAAAATGATGATTCAAAAGATGAAGAACTTGCTTTTTATGCTAAAACTGATTATGATGACTCTCTGGATGATGATCTGGATGACTCTGACTCAGATATTGCATCAGATGTTACAACATCCGAAGCAACATCATATCAAATTTCTCCAGATTTGAAGTTTTGTTGGGTGTGTTGATGAAATAGATAACACTTCTGAATAAACAAGAATTGATGAATCTGACTGCAAAAATTTATTAGACAAATGTGCTGAACAAGGTCAATCTCTAAAGTCTTTAACTAAAGAGAATGATGATTTGAAAGAAACAATAACTAAACTAGAAATCATACTCACCAGAAGAGACCTGGAAATTTCTAAGCTAAAAGAAGAACTAAAAGGAACTTCTTTAAGTTTTAAGAAATATACCAAAAGTTCATCTGATATGAATGACGCTCTAGTAATTGGTCAGTCTAATAAATTTGGTTTAGGGTATAAAAATGAAACATCTTCTATGTTTAAGAATCCTGTGAAATTTGTGAAAGCCAAAACTGATATCAAGGTAAAAGTTGAGGCTTAAGCAAAGACTAACAAGAAGAAACAAGCAGAAAAGAAGTATGTGTGTCATTATTGTGATGAAACCGGTCATATTCGTTCTTATTGTTTGAAAAGACTGAAAGATCTGAAAGATGCTAAAATGTTGTCTAAAATGCTGTCACATTCTAAGCAACATGTGTCAAAGACAGTCTCTAAAAAGAAGGATAAAGTTGTCTGTAACATGGTTTACTCTTCTCTGAAAGCATGTGTTCCAGGTTTATGGTATTTTGATAGTGGTTGTTCTAGACATATGACTAGTCAAATCAACTTCTTATCTGAATATGAGTCTTTTAATGGTGGAACCGTAACATATGGTGGTGGTATTAAAGGAAAGATCATTGGAAAAGGAAATTTAAATGTTGAAGGTTTTCCTAAGCTAAAAAATGTTTTGCATGTTGATGGCTTACTTGCTAATTTGATTAGTATAAGTCAATTATGTGATGATGATTTGTATGTAAAATTTGACAAAAACTCATGTTATGTTCTTGACAAAAATAATGAATGTTTAATGACTGGAAATAGGTCAACAGACAATTTTTATTTAATTGGGAACAAAAACGTGTGTAATTTGACAAAACATGATGAAAATGTCTTATGACATCAAAGATTGGGACATACAAATTATAGGAACATAAGAAAACTGGTTAAAACAGAAGCTGTGCTAGGATTGCCTAAACTGAAGTTTGACAATACTGTTATATGTGGTTCATGCCAAAAAGGTAAGCAGGTAAGAATGTCGCACAAAATGTTGTCACATTATTCGACACATCGCTGTTTTGAATTACTGCATATGGATATGATGGGTCCAATGGAAACTGAAAGCATTGGTGGTAAGAAATACTCACTTGTTGTGGTTGATGATTACTCTCGGTATACATGGATTGAATTTTTGAGAGAAAAGTCAGAAGTTTTTAATGCTTTTAAAATTCTTTACAAAAGATTTAAAACTGTTTACAACTTGAAAGTTAGCAGGATTAGATCTGATCATGGCAGGGAATTTGAAAATAGCATGTTTTCTGATTTTTGTGAAAGAAAAGGTATATTGCATGAGTTTTCTTCACCTAAAACTCCACAACAAAATGGGATTGCTGAAAGAAAAAATAGAACTTTACAAGAAATGGCTAGAGTCATGCTTACATCTAAAAATCTTGCTAAGAGATTTTGGGTTGAAGCATTGAATACAACATGTCATATTTCTAATAGAGTTTTTCTAAGATCTGGTTCTAATCAAACATCATATGAGATTCTGAACAATAGAAAACCAAATGTGAAATATTTTCATGTATTTGGTTGTGTGTGTTATATTCTGAATGATAGGGATCAGCTTCACAAGTTTTATTCAAAAAGTGATAAAGGTTTTTTCTTAGGTTATTCTAGAAATAGTAAAGCCTATAGAATCTTTAACCTTAGAACTAACATTGTTCAAGAATCTGTTAATGTTGTGTTTTATGATGATAAAAAGCTTACAGATGACAATGATGATGAAGATGTGTCTGATGTTACTGAAGTTCGAGATAATCAGCAGAAATCAGAGAATGTGTCACCGAATGTTACAACATCTAGTACAACATCCCCTGAAACTTCAGCAGATTCATCTCAGAACAATCAGTATACACCAAAGATGAATCCATCTAGTCGTATAACCAAAAATCATCCACAGAGTCAGATCATTGGTAATGCTTCAGTTAGCGTACAAACGAGAAGGAGAGTAAGTTCAAAAGAGCATGCAGATTTGGTAAGATCAATATGTATGTCTTCTCTTTGTAATGTTCTTAATGCAGAGTGCTACTATTCTGAAATTGAACCTAAAAATGTTACTGAAGCGTTAAAAGATGAAAATTGGATTTAATGCTATGCATGAGAAACTTAATCAGTTTGAAAAGAATGATGTTTGGACACTAGTTCCAAGACCTGATGATGTCAATGTCATTGGAACCAAGTGGATTTTTCGTAATAAAACTGATGAGTCTGGTAATATTATTAGAAACAAAGCTAGGTTAGTTGTACAAGGGTATACACAAGTTGAAGGTATTGATTTTGATGAAACATTTGCACCTGTTGCTAGGATAGAATCTATTAGATTACTACTAGCAATTGCATGTTTTATTGATATTAAACTTCACCAAATGGATGTTAAAGCTGCATTTTTAAATGACATTTTGTTATAAGAAGCATATGTTGAACAACCTAAGGGATTTTAAAACCCACAATATCCTGATCATGTGTACAAGCTAAAGAAAGCATTGTATGGCCTAAAACAAGCTTCTAGAGCATGGTATGGTAGACTTACTGACTTTCTTTTGCAATTTGGTTTTATTAGAGGAATTGCTGATAAAACCTTATTCATCAAACAAACTGGAGAAGATTTACTAATTGCTCAAATATATGTTGATGATATAGTCTTTGGTTCAACTTGAGATAACATGTTAAACAGTTTTGTTGAAGCAATGACTGCAACATTTAAGATGAGTATGGTTGGGGATCTAAATTACTTTTTAGGTCTTCAAATCAAACAAGAAAAAGATGGTATTTTCTTCTCACAAAGCAAATATGTTATAAACTTGGTGAAAAGGTTTGGTTTGGAAAATTCTAAGGTAATGAAAACACCTATGGGATCTACACAGAAATTGTATAAAGACAATGCTGGACAAGAAATTGATCCAACACTGTATAGATCCATGATAGGTAGTCTTCTTTACTTAACCTCTAGTAGACCAGATATCATGTATAGTGTTTGTGTTTGTACCAGGTACCAAGCATGTCCAAAGGAATCACACCTGAATGCGGTTAAGAGAATCATAAGATATGCTGCAGGTACAAGTGATCTAGGTGTTTGATATACCAAGGACACAAATAGCACACTGGTAGGATATAGTGATGTTGATTGGGCTGGAGACATAGATGACAGAAAAGTACGAGTGGTGGCTGTTTCTACATGGAAAACAACCTGATTTCATGGCTTAATAGAAAGCAGAACTGTGTATCACAATCCACTACAGAGTCTGAATACATCGCGGCAGTAAGTTGATGTACACAACTTCTATGGTTGAGTAAGATGTTTCATGATTATGGTATTAAAAGTGATATTTTAACTGTGTATTGTGATAACACTAGTGCTATTAATATTTCGAAAAATCCTGTACAACATTCACTCACTAAGCACATTAGTATAAGACATCATTTTATAAGAGATTTAGTAGAGAAAAATATTGTTAAGTTAGAGTATGTTCCCACTAAAAATCAATTTGCTGATATTTTCACTAAAGCTCTTGACCATGAGAGATTCTCATTTTTGAGGAAATCTCTTGGTATGTGCACTATCTAAATAAAATTAGATAGATGTTGTTACAAATGTTGTAACATATGTGACAACATCACGAGTACAGTGTATAATTTGGTTAATTTTTGAACTTTTCTTGATTAATTAATTCCTCTGAAAAATGAATTTGAATCATAATTGATGTTGTATAGATATAAAGAGGTCTCACACTTCTCAAATGCAATTGAAAAGAAAATTAGAAAGAAAAAGCACTCAAGATGTACTAATTCACTGAGTAATTATGGAGCACGGAGTTCGCTACTACGATGTCTTCTTTTCAAAAGGTGATTAGTAATACATCAATATGCTCACAAATCCATTGAGTAATTATGGGGCACGGAGTTCGCGACTACGATGCACTCTTTTGAAAAGATGGATCAATGTGTGATTAAAAGTGCTAGAAAAACTGAAAATGATTTGTTTGCAACATTGAAAAATTTTTCTAAGGAAAAACCAGTGTTGAAGTGTGTGTTCCAATTTTGAGTACAACATCAGGTAAGTTTCGAATTTATTTTAATTTTTGTAATTAATTAATTATGTTTTAGTTCTTAATTTGACTAGGTCATACACTAAACCCACTACTACCTTATTTAGATAATGTCGTGTAGTTTTTAATTAATTGGACTAATTAATTTGAATTTTTTTTCTGGAAGTTTTTTTTACCATGATTTCATTCCCTAAATTTTAGGAGATCATGGATTTAATGTTTTAAACCACCTAAGTTCTAATTTATTCCATAATTTTCTTTGTGGGTCTATACTATTAACCGTAACTTTATATTCTCTATATAATTCTCGAAATTATGTTGCTCTGAATACTAAAGCATAGAAGTGATCACTGTTCATTATTTTTGAAATTTTGCATAAGTGTTCAGCTCTTATCTTCATTTGTCAACTTAAATTGAATATTTTAATACTCTATTTAAGTGAAAATGGCAGGAAACCCAAAAGACTCACACATTCAAGCTTCTCCCTTAAACGAAACCTCTCCAAACTCTCAATCCAACCTCAATCTGCTCACTGAAATGGCTACAAACCCTAATGCTGCGACTGTTGCTGAATCATCCACTACCACATCACCTCCTATGCCTTTGATCGATGCTTACCCGCTGAACATTCACATACCCACTGAAGCATCGAGCGCACAGGTTGAAACCATCGGTCAAAACCTTGCCCAAAACCTGAAAGGGGCACCAAGCATTCCTGAGCTCACAATCGGCTCACTAACGGTTGATGTGTCTCAATACCTCGCCACTCAAACTAACCCTACTCCTACACCTACTCCCGTTCCTGAAAACCCTCAATCGTCCATTGTAGAAGTCGACGTTGCTGTGATTGCTGCAGAATATGCTGAAGCAGGGGACAAAACAATGGAGGATGCACCCACGGTTGAAACCAGCAAAGGAAAGAGTCCACTTGCTGAGGAGAACATTTCTGAGCACACTGACTCCTCAATGTCAGAGGACTCAGAACCGATGGAGTTTGCTGCTACTGTTAAGGCCGCAAAAGGGAAGAGGAAGAGAAGCCCTCCATCAGTTGCTCCAAAATCGAGAAGGCGATCGGGATGTGTATTTACAAGGGTTGATTACTCAGAATCATCAAGGAAAAAGAAAATGAACCGATTAAGGTATTCTCTGACTCAGATTCTGAAAATTCTGACAAGCAAAGTGGTGAATAGGCTGTTGATACTGATGATGGTGATTCTGACGAGAATGTACCACTGATTGAGCTAAAAATGAAGTAAGAAAGGCGATCTAAGAAGAAACAGGACAGTGTTGTACCCGATGTTGGAACAATTGCAGCAGCACCAAATCCAGATGACAACAGTGATGACTCTGAGGAGAAATCAAGTGAAGAATCTGATCATTCTGAGAAAGTTACTGATTCTGAACTTCCTGTTGGTGATGAGGATGCTAGTGAACTTGAGGATTCTAGTGATGATTCGGATAGTGAAACTTTTGATCAAAAAGTTACTAAGTTGAGTAATAGGAAACTGTTGATAGAAAGAAAGATTGATGTTGCTGAGTTTGAGTCTAAGGGATTGGTTAGATATTTAGAAGAAAGAAGTTTGATGCATGCTGTTACATTTGCTGATTCTTTTGTGACTAATTGGGTTTATGAGTTCTATGCAAGTTTGAAAAAAGGACATGGAAGAAGAAATTCACATTGGTATGGGTCTGTAAACTTTAGGGGGAGAGATGTTCCATTCACACCTGAGCTGATCAATTCCTTCCTCCATATTGATCACATGGATGAAGAGGATGTACCTCCTATGGATGAGGTAATTCAAACTTTGACTGGTGGTAGAATAGTTAGGTGGGAAAGACATATGCTTGTTGCTCACTTGACATCTCTATATTCTGTTATTCATAAGTTGATTGTGTATAATTGGATTCCCTCTACAAATTCGACCAAAGTGACTAAGGATCAGGCTGTATTGATGTTTAGAATTGGTGTTATGAGGAGATTTAACTTAGGGCTGGTAATTTTCCATCACTTGATGAAGTTTGCTGGGAATATTTCTGAAAAAGGGAACCTTCCTTATCCGAATCTGATTTATGGCTACTTGAAGAGTCATGGTTTTCAACCTAGCCGAAATGAGTTGTTAAGGGGGAGAGTTACTTTGATGAATATCTCACCTGTTTTACTGAGTGGAAACAGGGTAATTGATTTGCCTATACCAGATCCTGATGCTGAGGAGAATGTTGCTCCTGATGCTGCTCATAATGTTGTTCCTGATCCTATTCATAATCATGTTCCTGATGTTGTTCCAGATGCTGCTCCACATGCTGCTCCACACAACCCTAATTATCCTGCTGGTTTTATGAACTTTAATGAAAATTTTATTCGCAGGCAATTGAAGGTTTTGCAGGAATCAATCAATGAACTTCAATTCTTGAAGGATTATTGGTTGCGATTACTTTCTGCTACCACAAGGGGAGTATCATCTGCTGCTCGTGCTCGTGGTGTTGTAATCGAAGAAATTCCAGTTCATGGTGCAAATCCTGGTGGAGATGGTAATGCAGCTGGACCTGATGTTGATGCTGCTGCAGATGTTGTTGCAAACTTTGCAACAGTGGAACTTGCTGATGAAGATGAAGAAGTTGCTGACCTTTATGGTGATTTACCAGATCAGATGACCTGATGATGAGCTGTTTCACAGGGGAGATTTGTGATAGGGGAGCTGTGTGCAAGTCCTTGAAGCTGCAACTGTAAAATATTTTACAGAAATATTAGGCCTTCCCTTACACTTAATTATTATCCCTTGTAAATCAGTTTGTTTGTTACATTTCTGACTCTGATTTTGCTCTGATACTGTTCTATCTACTTAGGATCTGATACTAGTTTCATGCTGTTTGAAGCATTGCTCTGATACTGTTTTTATGTTCTAGTTAATGCTCTGCTCTGGTACTGATTCTATATTTTGATTAGATTCTGATACTAATCTGTTTTTGTTTAAACCTTAATGGTTTATTATGTTTGAGTAAGTTAACCTTGAGTTACTTATTCTGTTTTTACTAGTTTGACTAGTTTGCTACGACAGGTTTTGGCTTGTTGAGTGTATGCTACAGATGAGATTCTCTGTCATACATACATTACTGACTTATATATATTTTGATATGTATACATCAGGTGTGTTGTAGCAGAAAGGTCAAATTGGGGGAGATTGTTGATGTCGCATGTGTTGTTATCACATATTCTGCTACATCAGAATCTGACCCTTTCTTTCTTCATATAACTAATTTTTATTCTCTAACAGTTCAATATTGTAGTAGATGTTATGACATTGCAAGTTGAAGATCTAGAACATTCTACAAGGATCTGGAATGAAGATTGAGTCAAATGTTGTCGTGGATGCTGTAACATCAAGTGCAACATTGAGGACGGATTCCAGAATCTTCCACAAGGATCCAGATTCAAGACTAATTCCAGAGAGATTTAGAAGAACCTAGATCATGCGGTTGCAGGAGTTAACCACGAAATCAACTAGCTACATGGACGGTTAAGTGAGAGAATTGAGGGGAAGTTATTTTGGAGTTTTTCTAGATCCATCTACAAGGATCTATGGTTGAAGCCGAGGACATCTATAAATAGAAGACCGAGGACTTCAGCAATGGCAAGGAATATCCAAATATTAATTGTTGAGTGCGTTAGTGCATCCAAGAGATAGGGCCGTTATTCCCCCTTTACGTTGGTACTTGTGCACGTTACCTCGTTTACCAACATAGGTATCTTGAAGTGTCATTAGCGTAGATGTCTTTGATACTTTGATTTACTTTTGACGGTGTAATATTTTGTAATACTACACTTAGCCGTTTAAGAGTCAATAGGTGATATTGAGTCTTTATTTCCATTGTAAAGGTTCTGTCTTGGAAACTCTTTACACACACTTTTGTATTCACTCTCGAATTAGTGAAACATTTCGCCGACAGCATCATAGACTTTAATTAACAAGTCTATGAAAAATTTACTCCTTTGCATTGTAGTGTTAGTCTTCCGCTGTGTTTCACATTCTGATATTTAGATGTTGTAGTGTATGCCATAACATTCAGTACAACATCATTCTGTTTTACACTACACGCACAGTTTCAAAGATTATTTCGAGTTTATGTTTGTCTACATTGACGACATATTAATTGCATATAAGAATATGAAAGATCATATCAAACATTTAGAAATATTTTCTGATGCATGTCATAAAGAATGATTAGTGCTCTTTGAAAAGAAAGCAACAATCGAGGTCAATAAAATTGAATTCTTAGGAGTTCTTATTGACCATACTGGTATAGAACTTCAGGGACATATAGTTGAGAAAATAGTCAACTTTCTTAACATCTTGAGAGACAGGACTCATTTACAATAATTTTTAGGAGTCATAAACTTTGCTGGGAATTTTATAAAAGACTTAGCAAAATATAGAAAGGATTTCAAAATACTTTTGAAAGCAAAAGAGAAATTTGTAGGGAAAGAAATTCATACACAACGAGTACGCGTGTTGAAACAAGTTTGTAAGGACTTGCCTAAACTCGCTATACCTCAAGATAATAATGAATTAGTAGTCTATACAAATGCTAATAATTTTCGATGGGCAACTATGCTTATGAGAAAATTAGAAACATGAGAAGAACCATGCAGTATACAGGTGGTCTCTTCACAGAAAGTCAAGCCAAAGCCTGACATATCAATGAAAAAGAATTTTATACAGTCTGGAAGTCATTTAAGAAATGACCTTTATTCCTACTTGCTAAAGAATTTACTTTTAAAGTCGATAATACGAATGTTAAAGCCTTTTTGAAAAATAAATTAGAATAAAAAATAGAAAAGGCTGGTATTACATATGTTTAATATTGTTGTTATTAAATCTCATGAAAATATTCTTGCAGATTTCTTAACAAGGGATGGAGCCATCAGAGGTTGACTCCATCACCACAAGGGTAAGACACCTCCGAGAAAACATCACGGAGTTGCAAAAGAAATATGACCAATTGACTTTAAATGCAAAAGTCTGTAGACATGTACGACAAGAATATTTGGAAACTGTCCAAACATCCATCAATGGAGTAAGATACACACAATTTTTATTGTGGCAAGCATTGGAACCTCCATTGCTCAAAGCGGGTTTACCATCAGTAACCCAGAAAGAAAAGAATAAACAAAAGGTTCAAACTGAACCTCAACAAAATTTCCACGTTCCAGAGCCAGGAAAGGCTGACACAGCCTACACAAGTCCTTCTTCCAACTCGGAAGATAAAAAATAAAACATATGTAACTAACACCCGATATTTCAAATCAACCTAGCGCCTCTGGGGTTAAAGAGGAAGAGATCAACCTAAGACCTCAGACAGGTCCTAAACAGGTTGATACTAACATCTCAAGTTCGTGCTGGTTATTTAACGATACATGGAAAGACCTGGTCACAGGATATGGATTAAAACCAGAACATTTTATCACTGATGTCTCTGGTAAATATCCACGGCTATGGGTACTCAAAGGAGCAAATCCTATTGAGGTCAATAGATGATATAAATTTAGGGCTCTTGCCTCAATTATTACTGTCTCGCCAAGTTTTTATGAAATATCCAAGCTACTAGATTGGGTTATTAATGCAGTAGTTGAATGCTGACATAACAACCCTCATCTCAAAAGGGGAGACGAACTGTAAATAAAGTTCATCTCAGCAGGTCATGAAGATCCAGACAATGTAGAAAGGTATCCATCCTTCTACTTCATGAAGCTATAAAGGCCAGACAAGAAGACCTTAAATTATATTAAGGAACATGATACAAAACCAACGCTAGTCGTCAACTTAACAGAAGACGAAATGTCCTCAAGAAGAGCTTGGGGAATTTAGGTCTGTCTCACAGAGATGGACAAAGTAAAGTATCCATTCAAAATATATCAAAATTCAGCAAATGAATCCTTTCTACTTAACAATATGACAGGAGGTACTACCAGATTTGCTAATGATGCATTTGAAGCTAAGCGAGCAATGATCTGAAAAAATAAGTTACCGGCAACCGAAAATACACGCCGAAAAGTATGCAACATGATTCATGTTGGGAGATGGCACGAGCATATATGCAAAAGTTGTGAAACACAAGAAAGACCATTATTCGGGAAAAAAATTTCTAGTAAAAAAGGACCGGCCAGAAAAAGAAGAATATCCCATGAAGAAGACAAGTTTCCCAAGGAGTTTCAGAAAACCTCAATCTTAAGAGATCCAGGGAAAGAGAGAAAAGTTTAAATGTAATATTTAGTTTAATTTTTTTTTAAAGTCAATCCACTATTAAAGGTGCGGGTCCAACAAGGAACCCATTATTAAAGGTGTGGGTCCAAGAAGTGTCCAAGAGTCATTAGATTTCATTGGATACCCTTCCCACTTGAAACTAACTGACAAAAAAAATTGGGGAACGAGTCAACAAGCTTTGGAGTCATCCGACAAAAAAGATAAGACATCAAGAATCCAATGGAAAATGAGTCAGCACTAATACATTGGATACCCGACAGAAAGAACCCCTCCATGTGAAGATAAGCTAGCCTTCAATATATAAAGGCTCAAGAAGAATGAAAGAGACATCCAAAAATTATCCTTAGTCTTCTTTTTCATAGAGTGACAAAAATAAGAGTCTTTGTTTTAAACTTTGTTTGAATGTTTAAACTTTGAGTGCTTACGTTTATGTACTTAGTGTGCAAAGCTACTATGAGTAGCTAAAAAGGATAGTCTCTTTCCTGAAGGGGATTTATCCATGTAATATATTTATAATTTCTATATAAATAAAAGGTTTTCTGCCCTTTGTTTCTTTAAAACCGTTGTTCATAAATCGAAAGAGTATTTCATACCTCGAGATAGAGAACGAAAGCGAGGTTTCACTGAAGTATTGATGAAAAAGTCCATGACAGGAACCATCCGCTGAGGCCGTGTGGTTAAGCTGTGAGGAGCACCTCGTAAAATTCGGTGGGCATAACCCGAGAATACTTCGGTTAAAAGCTATGGATTTGGTTTATAAGACAATTAGTTTACAGAAGCATATTGGGGTCTGATATGGTCGTAATGAATTATTTCTGTTTTAAGCATTGTAGTAAAACGGGTAAGAATTTTAATGAGAAATTAAAAAAGGACATTACAGTCATTTTAAGCAAAAATGGGTCAAAAAGAGGCTTTTAAATCAAAGTGGGTAGAAAAACATCTTTTTCTTATGAAAAAGGGTAAAACCAAATTTCTCAACTGTAAAAGTCTAGTATTTTTTTTTTTTTTTTTAAATGTTACATATTTAACAAATTCACTTTGCTATTGTTACAACTTAAGCTATAAAAGTTTTTTCTTCGTTACAAAGACTAAATATTAAATTTCAGTATTTAACCATGTATGTATATATCAATTTTTTTTTTTTAAATGAGTTCTTTTTTTTAACACCTTTTAAATGAGTTTTTTAAAATTCAAAATGCAAACAAAAAATTTGTCCTGGAATCTCAAAAGCAAATATTAAACAGTGTCCATAAAAAATTCATAGCAATAGAAAAAAATAATGTTATAGCAGATCTAAATGATAAAGAATGGACGTCATATTACATCAAGATCGATCGTATTTGTGGGGGTGGGGGTGTAGAAAGATAAAAGGTTATAAGACTAATTAGGGGTCCTAAAACAACTATATTATTAAATACATATATATATCGGTAAAAATTACATCTCCTTTCCATGGTTGTTGATTCAAGAAAGGTATTTGCAAGGGCCATTACCTGCATAGGAACTCACAGGATATTAGAAAAACAACAAATAATCCGATTCACACAAGTGTTACTCGACAAAGTTAAAATATTAGACAAGAGATGTAATGTGGACTAGGAAGGTTAATCAATACGTTGTACTCATTAAAACACAGAAATTTGTATTCAACGGTATCATGCGTAAGACGTGATACTTTTATAAATTTTCTATAATACTATTAAAACTTGAGTATTACAAAACTAATAAAAACACCACGTATATAGACCGTGTCATATAAGACTTGTTAAAATAATAAGGTTAATTATGATGAAAAACTGGTCATGTTAAAGTAAATTGGACATCATCAACACCAAATAAAGAGAAGAGATGAAGGAGTCGTACTAGGATCAGTAGTGGTAATAACACCAGAGCCGGAGAAGTCGCAATTGAAGTCGTGGCGGCCTTCAGTTTGATAGTAAGCATTCATGACAAAAGCGGCGTGAGACCTCCTGTTGTCGGGATCATAGCAAGCACCACCGGGCTGAATGGGGGTGCAGTCCAGTCCTTGGCTGCAGACGTAATCTATGTTCGCCTGCAATGCATCGTCGCTCACCCCCTGCTTCGGCACACACCACTTCTTCCCGCCTTGGGCTGGAGATGGCTTTGGAGACTGCTTTGGAATAGGCTGGATAGCATTATCACCAAAGCTCGTTAGTGTGTGTTTTGAAACTCTATTGAAAAATCAGAATTAATATTATGTGATTTTTTAGTAAAATGAAAAGTAAAGTTTGTTTGGAAATAAAGTGATTCTAAGACGTAAATGTGTTGCAAAAAAATCACTTTAATAATAATTTTTAAATCCTTTTTTTTTTTTTTTAGAAATACCCCTTTATGTATCTCATGAGAATTAATTCTTTAGAATCAAAAATCATATATTAATTGTTTCTCCAAATTCAATTAAAAGTGCTTAATATATTAGTTGTAAACACTTGAAAAGTGACTATTTTTAGAGGAAAGTTTGCAAACAAGCTCTTAATATCTTTATAAGTAGTTTTTTTTATTATCCTATGCTTATAAGTATTTGATGTATCTCTCATTATCTACTTAACATGGAAGAACCGATAGACAACAATGTGGATCATTTTGGGCTAATCTATTATAATTAAATATTTTTATTCAAATTTTATCGTTGTACTCAGGTTTTTGTGATAGTTGGATTAAATGATTGTGTAAATAGCAATTGGTGAAAATGAAAAGATAAAAAATGTAACTTTGTACGTATACTTATTGTTAATTAAAAAAAAAATAATTCGTGCTAAGTACACTTTAAGTCTTTAACAACAAATACATTTTTTTATAAAATTTGGAAAGAGATAAAGGCACCATAGCAAAATTGAATGAATGCAGTAGAGGAGACAGCAAAAAAGAGATGGCGTGTAGGAATTGGGAAAAGGTAAAAAAAGAATAAATAAGCGCAACGGGCAAATTTAGAATAGGATTCCAAGGAAAGAAAACGACACAAACAAACATAAAGAAATCTGACAGGCACATGCAATGTTGATGCAAATCTTTCTGACACGTGTCAAATTTTACGAGCCACAGATATTTTTTGTTATGATCTTAAAATTTAAAATATATACATACTTAATTTTTCGATCTAATTCCAATTCATCAGACAATAAATTGCATTGAAGAAATTACTAACATATTTCTAAATTAGCAAAAAAAAAAAAGAATTTAAAAAATATTTACCTGTATAGGAGTAGCAGCGTCGGCCCTCAAGACACCAGCGTCGTACACAGCGGTGAAATCGGGCCGGAAAAGCCCGAAATTCTTCTCCGACAAAAGCCCGCTTTTCTGGTTCTCATTGAACAGGGCAAATATGTAAATATCGAACTTCCTTCTGGGCCTCAATGGGGTGCCCCGACCCGAGTTGTACATCCGCACTAAACCCTCGTTGTACGCCAGCGCATTCTCCACCGAGCACCGCGGCTGCTCGAAGCTCTCGCCGAGCGACGACCACCCTGTCTCGCCGACGGCGATATCGACGTCGTGGTACCCCAATCGCATCATCGACACGTAAACGGCGTCCATCAGCAAATCGAACATGTTTCCGTACGTCCTTTTCGAATATTTATCGAATAAACCCTTGTTAGGTTTAAAAATTGCGAAGCTCGCGTTGCCCGGGTTGTACCCGAAGTACGGGTACGGGTTCACCATGAAGGGGGTTTTGGTTTCCCGGTGGAATTTCAGCAGCGGCGCGAGGACTCCGGTGTCCCAACCCGGCCGGAACTTCGCCGTGCTCGGCGGATCGGACGATTCGAGGATCCCTAACGAATGCGCGGTGGTGACTTTGATGTCGGTGATGTTGGAGAGGAGGAGAGCTTGGTGGAGCGTTCTCATGGCGGCGACGAGGTTGTCGACGAGGACTTGAGGTCCCCAATGGAGGATTTCATTTCCGACGAGGATGTAATTGATTTTGGTCTGCGGGTAGAATGGCTTGATGTTGGATGACAGCCATTGACGGGCGTTATCGGCGTCGGTGAGATTGGGGATCTCGCCGTTAGGGACGGTTACGGCGACGAATATTCCGGTGCCGGCGAAGGCGCGGAGGATGTCTGGGTTGACGTCGAAGATTTTGATTCGGTCGATGGTGGTTTTTTCCTTGAGGAACTGCGCCACCTGAGCTGGCGGAGGGAGATTGTCGCCGAGGGTGCCGTAGTTTACGCCGATGGAGTGTACGGCGGTGGTGGCGGCGGCGAGGAGGAGGAAAGCGACGAGAAGAGAGTGTCTCGTAGATGAGGACGCCATGTGGAAGAGAGAGAGAGGGTTCTAGTGTTGCATAGAGGGTGAGATGTATTTGTAGAGAGAGAAAACGCGTATCGGGATTCGATGAGAGAGAGGAACTTTTTCAGGAAAAAGTAATGGAGGATGTCGACGGTGATAAATGATAGTAATAGGCCTTGTTTGGATAATAGTTGTAACTTAATGGCAAAATTACTGTTTTAGATAAATTTTGAATGGACAAGGCGTATGATGTAATGAAGAAGGAATATAATGTTAATGAGAGATACATAATGATATTGCAGATCTGTCAGAGATTCATAGTGCACTAATTGATTTAGTGTTTAATTTTAAATTTATGTCTCTAACTCCAGTGGAGTTGGTAGACACCCCCAAGTAATGAAAAAGGAAAGGAATGATCTCACCGCATAGAGGGATGGTAAGTAGATAAGGTGATTGGAATACATACACTTTGATATTTTGGGTTCGATTGTGTGTGGTGATAATTCTTTGCTGAAATATTGTAGGAGTTATTGTTAGATTCATGTCTTCCAAAAGTCTTCTCCCTTGCATAGACGGATGGTAAGTGGGTAAGATGATTGTTGAAATATTATAGGAGTTTTGTTGGATTCGTGTCTCCCAAAAGTCTTCTCCCTTACATAGACGGATTCCTCTTAACAAAAAAAAAAAAAAAAAAAAAAAAAGGATTAACAAAAAAAAAAGAAAAGGAATGAATGTAAAGTGTTTGATTAACACCTTTGATTGGTGCTATAATAATTTCTGGTGCTATAATAATTAGAAATCTTAAAACTAAGAATCCTTCATTCTTCATCATTTTTTTACTATAACTTTTATTACATACCTTCATTTTTTAATTATGGTCTTTCCTAAAGAATTTTGGCAAATCAAACGAAAACAATGACTCTAATAGTGATTCACATTACCAATCAAATAATACAACTTTATGGATCATATTCATTTCATTTCTCACTACTATCATTATCATCCTTTTTTTCATTCCTTATAACAAACTAAGCAGCTTTGAGATATCTTTTTGACAAATATCACAACGAGTATGTGAAGAATATAGTATTTGAAACATATTTTATATATGAAGTTCCTTGATTTTTTCCTTGATTTTTTTCATTCCTTATAACAAACTAAGCAGCTTTAAGATATCTTTTTGACAAATGTCACAACAAGTATGTGAAGAATATAGTGTTTGAAACATATTTTATATATGAAGTTCCTTGATTTTTTCCTCAAAGTAAATGCAGCAATGCAAACATGACACGAGTTAATTAATTTGGCAGATTTTGGTTATTATTTGGCAATTTACGTGTAGGGGCATGTGAATATATTAAAAATGAAGTAATAAACTCAAGACGTGGGAGGATATTAAATTCAAAATCTGGACCTTATGGGAGGTGTTTCATATATTTTCTCGCTGATGACAATTTTTACATTTGTTTAGGTTAGTTTTGGAAATATTTTTTTTTTTGAAATTTTTTTTCGCGTGAAGCGGATTATCCATGTCTATGGTATAATTTCGGGTCAGATCTACAGTTCACAGAAGTCTCGAGTTTTTTTAGTAATTTTGTCCCTAGGAAAATCCACACCAAGATGGACAAAGAGATGGTCATTACTAATCGATCTCTTCCTTTTGACAACTTAGGGGTTTCATCTTTAGGGATACACCTAGAGTTAGTCATCTTAGAATCTTGGTTGATTCTCTACTTGGTAAGTTCAGTGGATGAAAATGAGTTTTGCTTTCACTGGCTAATTGATGTTGTATGATTAACTCTGACATTTTTCTATTCTTTTTTGGATTTGGATCCTCTCCATTTCTTTGTTGTAAATTTCTTGTAAATTTTGGGGAGAGATAGACACAGTAATAAAGTAATAGACACTTCTGATTAAATATGTGGAGGTTATGAGAATTCAATTATTACATAGTAGATACCTCTCGTCTCGTGTATGTGCTCCACACATTTAAAGATTAGTATAAAGACTTCCATAATATTTGTACTCATTTTTAATATTTCCTTTTCTCTCTAACCTTTCACTCATTTTTAATATAATCTCTCTCTAACCTTTCAAAAATAGTTCATCCTATGAATGATAAGTGATGTATATTGACTAGCAAACCCCACTCGCATGTGCTTTTGAACAAGGAAAATGGTGTTTTACCTATCAACAAAAAGTCAAAATTGATGAGCCGACCATAGGTTAAGGTTGCGTCGTTCCAATATGTGATTCTTGGATTGCTTAACAAGTTGAGTGTTTGCATCAAAAACGTAAAAAATAGTGAGAGTGCACGTGAGGGCTCTCTCATACAATTAATTAACAAAAATTTTAATTAACATCATAAAGAACATTTGTTTACCAGGATACAACTGATATAGACAAAAATATTTACTTCTTGATGGCGGAATAGTGACTGTATCACACACAAATTTGTGTTTCGTAGGCTAATTTCGTCCATTATTTGCACTCTCTACACTCACGCGTAGAAAATTGAGGAGCATTTCCCCATAGTATCTTACAAGTTACAAGTGGGTTCTTTCCCAAGCAAAACCTTTAATTTTTTTCTTTGTTACAACAATCTTAAAAATTCAATTTCTCATTCACTCAATGATGGATAGTTATTTTCACACTTCTCCGACTCCCTCGTTTTTTTACCGTCTGAAGACATTATCACACATACATACGGCGGATATTTTTGAACTCAAGTTTAATAAGACATTACTTAATTTTATTTTTTTATGGAGATGAGACTCATGCCGATTCGAGAGCGAATCGTTCCAAAGAGGGGAAGAATGATGGAGATGAGACCGCGCGGATTATTGAAGAGGCGGTCAACGAGATTTATCTGGAAAACAAAGATTTATTTACTTGATAGTTTAGTGGACTTTAATTAATTAGGGGTTGAGACCTTGATTATTATTTAAACTTCATTAGCAAATTGTAAGGGGAGATTGAAGTTTTAGAAATTGAAGGATTTTCCCTTGAAATTTGTGTTTACCGGCATTTCATCAAGAAATCAACGGAGTTCATTACTATTGTTCTCACTTCACTGCATCACCCAAATTTAAAATTAGGCGAATAATATATTGAATCAAATAATATATCAAATCAAAGCTATTTTCAGTAAGGACATTTTCCAACAAACTCCTCCTCCCCGTTTGTATTCTTCAGTCACCAATCGATAAAAAAATAACCACTTTCATCTCGTTTGAACAATCACTTCTCAAAAGCTGTTTGTGGGACTTAATAGAAATGAAACTAAAATAACAACAATTAAATGGTAAACATGAATAAGATATTGAAACAACACCCTTAATAGCCCACCAAATAGGGTTTAGGTGCACTCTATTGTACAATGAATATATTTATTGAATCACAATTTTTTTTTGAAATAATAAACTTTTCATTTATTTTGGTTCTGTTGCAAATTAATTTACCCATATATCTCAATTTATTCGGATCTAATTAGAAATGGATTGGCATTATAGATTAAATTTTTTATTCTCTTATTTTAGGTTATTTTCTCTAACATATTTAAATTTTAAAATACAAAACACCCTTATCTTTTCAAATCACAATTTTTTTATGAAAACATTAATGGTATTATTTTTAAATTAAAATTTTTTAAAATAAATAATAAGTTATGATACTTCTACCAAACATAATATTGATAGCTAATCACTAATTATTTTTTTTTTTAAACCAAACAAAATATTGATAAAAAGGAAATTACAAATATAGGTATTATAGTCTCAAAATATTCATAAACCAATCGAGACGTGAATATATTTATTGAATCACAATTTTATTTAAAAATGTTTGACATATTTAAGACCTGTGCAAATTAATTTATACATATAACTCAATTTATTCGGATCTGATTAGAAATGGATTGGTCCCATCACCGTAAATTTTTTATTTTCTTTTTTAAGGTTATTTGGACGGTGCATATTTGCACTAGCCACTAGAGTACAAAACAATGTTATTTTACACAAGTAATATTTTTTTTATAAAATATTTTTAAAATAGATCAACGATCTAATCTCATATAAAGTTATTCGATGCATATATTCAATTCATAAGAAAATAATATTATGTAAATTAAAAATAAAAAATAACAAAATTAATTAAAAAATATCATGAGAAATCATGTCGTATCCAAATTGTTTAGTGCATATACAAATATTTATTGTTATTTATTGAGCAGAATACTAACACGGAAATTTTCTTATTTCGCTCTCACTTATTTCCGCGTCTCTGATGACGACTAAAGGTCAAAGGTTATTGTAGACTTGAGTTGAAATGATTTATCCAACAACAATAATATTAAAAAAAATTCTATCCATTTCTTATTAAACTTTTTTATTTTTAATGGGTGTTCCAAATAAAGCCTTTTCAATTTTCTAAAATAGAACTTTTTTTTATCTTTATCTTTCTCTAAATATTTTTTTTTTATTTTTGATCACTACACATTAAATATTATACTTTTTAATTTTTGTAAAAAAAAAAAAAAATTAACAAGGGATAAAAATAGTACTACCTTCTTTCCCGTATTAGTATATCATTTGCCAAAAAGACTCGTCTTCTACTATATGCATTATTTTCTTAAATAATAATATAACAATTTTAGTCTTTTCATTAATCTCCTTAAACACTTTAATATTACACAACATTATCATTATTTTTTTCACACTAACTCAATTTAATATCGTTAAACAACTCATATATCAACTTTGAAAATGTTATCTACCCCATCAAAAAATAACTTATATTATTAAACAACTCTTATATTAAAATCTGTGTCGAACAGTAAATGTTACATTAAATATGAGACGGAGGGAGTATCGTTTAATATAAAGAATTCATTTTTTTCTAAAGCAATCTAAAGAATTCTTAAATGAGTCACTCTCCTATAAAACTTGTTCATATTATCAAACTGATATTATTTCATTCATTTATTAATATCATAATATTTTATAATATAATATTAATTTATAAATATAATAATATCACTAAATAAATATATTAATATTAATTTCATATTATGAATTTCCTCCGACCAAAATTTTTGTTCTTTAATAAATGTCAAAGTGTCAAGATTTTCCGAAACCAAATTCTTTATTAGCACACAATTGAATGAGAACACGTGATGATGATGAATAGTTGTAATGTCGACATTTAAATGAAACACAACGTGTCCAAATTAAACCAAGCGTGGGGTCAATTTTGGGTGCATGTCCACATAAGTCAAACATCAACAAATGTCATGAGAATGTGGGTGTTGAGTTTTTATAATTAATTAAATTGAAAGCTACATTAAGATAAAAATGATGAAAAATATTATTTTATGTTGGGTTGTGTTTTTTTGGATTTTTAAAACCAGGTATTGAGTTTTGAAATTAAAACGAATTATAGTTTGAGATTTTAAAAATTAATTTTAAAAAATTACCATTAAAACGTCTATAAATATATTCTACAATTTACAATACAATAAATTTGTTCTTCTTATAATTTAATATATTTAAATATAATTCACATCATCCAATTATTTTAATTATATTTAACGATAATATGATAATATAATTTCATTTATTATTATACATGATATAAAATTAAATCACAGCCTACTAGAAAAATCTATAGAAAACACAAGCATTATTTTTTATCAGGATTTTAAAATCCTTAGTAAGGAGACACATCACATGCTATTCCTATCAGGCCACCGGAACATTACACTCAGGTGACTATCTGCGTAAGTTTGAAGAAGTTGCATACAGGTGTATTCCCCCCCCCTACACCTGTTTTACCCTCTCTGAAAACCAAGCAATCTGCTAAAACCCAGAACTCAGAGAGTTAATTTTAGTTGAGAGCTGTGTTTTGAAGTTGATTGCAGTTATATCAGTGGATAGAATTTGTACTTGAAAACTAGGATTTTGTACTTTTCTAGTGATTAGATCTTCCTTAGAGAGGTTGATTGATTAGTACACCTTGGCACTATAAATAAGGAATTCTAGAGGAAGGAATTCTCCTGTTAAATCAGGAAAAATGGACGTAGGAGTTGTTATCTCCGAACCACTATAAACCTCTGCGTTATTACTGTATTACTTACTTGCTTTGCATTCATAATTTTGAATAACTCAAGTTGATAAAGGTGTCTGTTAATCAGTTAACTAAAGGGTAAACTAAGGGCCTACATTCCGCATAACTCAGGCTAGTTAGATAATTGGCCAACTGACAAGCTTCCAGCTATCAGTAGATTAGTTATATCTGCACAAGGCCTCAGGCTACTCTGATTCATAATACCTTCATCAACATTTGAGGGGCGAGACAACGCCTTCTAGAGCTTCTAGAGGGTCGGACTCAAGTTACATCTTTTGAAAACGGGTGATTCAACCGTCACTCGTACATATGGCTTTACTAAGATAGGTACGTCCCTTTGACAATTGATTTTTAAAAATTATTTAAAATTTAAAATAATACTTCCTCCGTCCCGGAGTTATTTTTACGTGTGAAGAGACACGTTTATTAAGAAAGCTTAAATTAGTGTAGGAGAGAAAATAAAATGTAAGGGTATTTTGGGTAGTTGGATGAGATAAAGTGTAGAAGAGAGAATAAAGTAAGAGTGTCATTTTTTAAATTTAAATGATATTGTGAGGGTGTAGTTTATAAAATGTATTTTATTTTAGAAGTGTGAAGTTAATTGTGAGACGTCCGAAAAGGAAAGTGTGAAGTTAATTGTGGGAGTGATGGTGTTATGAATTATTTAAGAATATTAAGAAACAACCTTTACTTAATCCACTTACATGTACAGCTGCAACCTTGTCCTTTTAATTAATAATTTTATTTAGCATATTTTTAAGGAATAAATTTGGTGATATCCCGTTAGTAATTTGAATTCCAAAGCATTCAATCTTTTGTTTAAAAAAGAAAACAAATATACCTACTACTTCACCCAACGGCGAATCCATTAGAAGGGTTAAAGCCCCATCAATTTTTTTATAAAATGTATTAAATTACCATTTATTATTCATTTTCTGTTTCAATTCATTAATAATTCAAGACAAATTTTATTGAGTTTGGTGAGCAATTTTAGTTTATTAACAACAAAATGCTACATTTCTCTACTCAAGATAATTTAGCAGAGCAATTTTGAACATCATTATATAACACCACAATGCTACATTCCTCCACTCAAGATGTTTGGGCAAATGCGTGTAGTGATTTTTAAATGAAGAAGAGTGTCTTTGGACTAGGGTCATCGAGTCAAGGTGGGGGTTGTTTAGACATGGGGGGTAGGTCATGAGGAGTGGTTAGGAAGGGCTTGAGAAGGGTCACACATATGGGGTATGTGATGCAGCGTAAAACATGCAATAAACAAAACACACAAATAAAATAAACAACACAATAAAAACGACGAACGAATCAAGTGATTCGAAGTCTCCAAAAAGGACTCATCCCATTTTTCAATTCATATTCATCTATTCATCTCCCTTTCTCAAATGAGAGTTCAAGCATATAAATACAAAACCTAAAACTCCTAATGGGCCAAGGCCCACTATTAGGGAATTAAATAACATTAAAAAATAAAAATGAATCTAAAACCTACTCCCTCCTATTTTTTTTTGTCGTTCTGTACATTTGCACAAATATTAATAAAAAAAAATTATATTCCCTCCTATTTTTTTATATGTCGTTCTGCATTTCCTATTCTTTGCATTTTGTATGACGTTTTGAAAATCTGTACCACCAATGCCCTTATTTAATTTCTTCACATTAATTATGTTTACTTAATTATCTTAAGTTCTCAAAATTTGATGGGTCATATTCTCTCTCTCCCCCTTTTTATAATCCCGCATGTTGCCTTCTTCTCCCATTCTTCATACGTCCACCAAGTTTCTCCATAATTCTGAAGGGCAAAAAAAAATTGAATTGGTGAGTTTTTAATTATTCGAATTAAATTTGAACAATTTTTTTATGGATAGATTCCAGTATTATTTTATGATCATTTTTGTTGCAGGAGTGAGAACTTTACATCTTCAAATATGGTGAGAATGATAAATTGGAACCAAATACACTCGATGATTGCCTTAAAGAAGCCATTCGAAAAGGCGATTAAGGAGGCAAAAACATCCTTAGAAAAAGTTGAAGATTTAGCTACATTTATAAGTTTGGTATAATTTTTTTTATTAATATTTGTGCAAATGTACAGAACGACATATAAAAAAAATAGGAGGGAGTACCAAACTTAACCTTATTTAATGTTAATTAACACAGGTCAACTTATATGCTAGAAATTAAGAAGATCACTTCGTATTCCCCAAATCTGCTTTGTAAATTCAAAAAAAAAAAAAGTGGTGCTACTTTTTGGTTGATTGTTATCCAATTTTACACCACAACAAATTCTAATTGGAGCCAAAATTTTGAAGAGGAGGGAATTCACAATTCATCCCTCCTCAATTCAGGAAGAAAAGTCATTAAAATTTTAAAATAAACTCTCTAAAATGAATTTGAAATTTCACTTTTGTTGTTCTATAAATATGGTAAAAAGCTAAATTTTCACATCTCCTACATGGATTCAAAATTCACGATTGATTTGAACCAACCTCCACCAATATTCGATCATGAATTAAACAACGAAGAGGGAGAAATTCCCATTTCTGTGACATCTATTTCATCGGAAAACTTCGTAATCGAACTAAATGACAACCATGAGATTGGATATCTTATTTGATACGGACAAAAATGTCGGGCCCAACTACTCGTAGGGCCCAAATACGACCAGCCCAATAGGGCTCAATGACGTTACTAGATACCCTAGATAAAGGGAGGAAAACCTGAGATGGGCCCGAGCCCAGATCAACCACATTAAGGCTACGAAGCCCTAAACCCACCTACAGGGGGGCCACGAGGCCCAGGCCTGTATGGAGGGGGGCCACGAGGCCCAACCCTAGATACAGGTGAGCCCTGAGGCCTAGAACTAGGATGCCGGCCGTAAGGCCCAAAACCCGGCTGCAGGTGGGCCACGAGGCCCAACTCGAGCTGCAGGTGGGCCGAAGGGCCCAAGAGAGATTTGAAGAAGGTGTGAGCATTTGACCGAGCCCATAGTGGTTATCTATCTGATAAGATCGAGGAACAGCGGGTAGTTGAGATAATTGGGGCCCAAGCCAAGGAATATTCCCCATATTCCTCATTGACTGGGTCTAACCTCCATCCAGGGGGGGAATTCGTAGATATGATCAGATTTCTTGAGGAATAAGATATCCATGCACGACATCATGTCAGAACGTGCGGGATAGTGCCTGGAGACTGTGTTGACAGTTATTGATCTTAACGTACGTATAAGTAACACACCCCGCAGGGAGGTAACGGTATTGAATCACTATCACTCTCACTTAGCTACCTTACACGTACTTTCTTGAGTGTTTTCCGGTGATCTGACTTGAGCGTCGGAGTGTCTACGTCGGAGATCCCTCCGGTGTGTTTTGCAGGTACGTTTGCTCGAAGGAAGCTAAGGAGCTTAAGTGCGTAAAAGCTTTACCCCCGTGAACCCAGGTGGGGAAACAGGCCCATGTCAGTTTTTACGCATCAATTGGCGCCGTCTGTGGGAAAGGAAGAGCTGAGACGTGAGTTTCAACTTCTTTTCTTTTCTAATTATCTGAAAGCAGGACATCATGACGGGTGAACGTACACCCATGAGACCGATTGCACTAGTACCAGTTGGGGGAAGGATAACCCCCGCAAACCCAACGCAGGGTGAAGTTGTGCCCCACCCCGTGCCTTCGGTGGCTATGCCCGACACTGGAGGACCGCCACTGGTTACAGTGGCACAAGATGAGAGCTCGACTCCTGGCCAACGCCATCCAGGAGTAGGAGCTGCTGTTAGAGAGGGAGGGGGGAACATGCCTTCCTCTTCTTCTGCAATACCAGAAGGAATACCTATGGTAGGGATCCCCGGTGCGGCCAATGCTCCAGTCAGGGGGATACCTCAGAGAATCCCAGAACCAGCTGCCTCTGTCGCTCTAACCCGGGAGCAGCTGGATGATATGATAGCTCGAGCTGTGGCCAGGGCAATGGCTGGAGGGGGAGGACCTCCACCTGCAGGAAGGACTGGAGAACCAGGACCGGGGAATCTGCCTGCTCGATCCCAACCAGGGGGGAGTAGGCAGGACGAGTATCAAGAGGAACGAAGGAGAGAGGTGGAGTCCAGGAACCAGGAGGAGGCCCTGGGAGCTGAAGGAGCCCAAGAGAGAAGGTCAGCAGTCCCTCGGCCGAGGGAGGCTGGTCTTGAGGAAGCTGCACGAGGAAAGGAGACAACCCCTCTGCAGCGAGGAAGTAAGATCGAGGACCAAGAAGAGGGAACGAGAGACACCCAGTCTGAGGCCATGAAAGACCAGATCAGATCCTTGAGGAAACAAATGGACAACATGAAACATCAGATGGAAAATCGGGTTAGTATGCCTCGACCCGTTACAGGTTGCCAATTTACTGAGAACATCATACAAGATGAATTGCCTAGCAATTTTTAAACCTCTTAATTATGAATATGATGGTACGACTGACCCCTATGATCATTTGGTGAGATTTGAAAATTCGGCCCTCCTCCATCGATATGGGGAGGGTGTGAAGTGCAGGGTCTTTCTTACTACTCTATCTTAGGCAGCCCAGCAGTGGTTTAGCCAGCTAGAACCCAATTCCATTAACTCCTTTGAACAGTTTGGAGAGCTCTTCTTGCATCAATTTGCTAGTGCAAGGAGGCAACCCAGAGCTACACTAACATTGTTTAACATGAAGCAAGGGGAGAATGAAAGCCTACGGGCCTTCATGAAGAGATTCAATCAGGCGGCACTAGAGGTTCCAACCGCTACCCCGGAGGTAAAAATTAATGCTTTTACTAGTAACCTCCGAGATGGAGACTTATTTTCCTCCCTGGCTAAGAAGCCAGTCCAGACGTTCGATGAACTGCTAAGGAGGGCGGAGAAGTACGTCACATTGGAGGAGGTAAGAAAGGCAAAGAGAGCCGAGGTCAAACCAAGTGGACTCGAAAAGAAGAAGGAATCATCGAAGAAAAGCTCAACAGCAGTAACCCGAGAAAGCCGCAAAACTGGACCTCGCTCCGAGTTCAACAAGTATACCCCTCGAAGCTTGAGCCACAGAGCTCACCGGAAGTGGCATATGACCATCCGGAAATGAAGTTTCCATGGACACGGTCCAGGGGGCCTAAAAAACCTAAGTCAGATAAGTTTTGTCGTTTCCACAATGAATATGGACATGACACTAACAATTGTTTTCACTTATGTGATGAGATTGAGAGGATGATCCAAGTTGGACATCTTAAAGAGTTTGTTTACAGAGATCGAGTTACTCCAGGGGTCAAAAAGAAAAGAAGCCGATGATAAAGCCGAGGAAAAAGGAAGGATGGTCGAAGGGAGGCAGGAGGAGAGACCCTCCCGAGAAGAGAGGACTTATCCGATGATGATAGTCGGAGGTCCAAAGAGAGGGAGACTCCTTCCGCGTTAGAAAAGCTGGAGAGAGGACCCTCGGGAGAGAGGTAGGAGAAATGTCCAGAGAGGTGGATCACAAAGAAGTCTGTCCATACACCTCGGATTCATTTTGGCCCAGAGGATGGAAGCTTAAGGAAGGAGGACCACGGGTGATGCAATCGGTCATCATAACAGATGTGGCGGGATATACGGTAGCACGGATCTTCGTAGATACAGGGAGCTCCGCAGACATCATCTTCCTGGAGTGCTTCAAGAAGATGAATTTGAACATAGAAATGCAACCAGTGGATACGGCATTGCACGGATTCACGGGAGGAGCAAAGACACCCTCAGGGGGCTGTAACCCTCCGAGGTGGGGCTAGGTGAAGCTCCACGGAGGAGGGTAGTTATGGCAAATTTTTTTATTGTGGATGTACCCTCATCCTACAACATGATTTTTGGTAGACCAAAGTGTTGAACCTATTTCGGTGGTTATATCAACTTATCACATGAAACTCAAGTTTCCAAAGTGAATGATGAGGTGGGTGAAGTAAATGGAGATCACCGCAATCCAGAAAAATGCTACGTGGAGGCAAAGTAAAGATAGCCGATAAAGAGCTGCATGGCAGCCTGAAAAGAGACAAAGAGGTGGACCAAGAATCCAAGAGGTGCAAGATTTCCGATCCTCCAAAGATGGAAGCTGACGGAGCGATGATGGTGGAGTTGTATCCCGAGAAGAAAGGATACACAACGAAGATTGGAGCCAGTGGAGCCGAGTTGGAAAAGGACACGGCAGGCTCTGCGAAGAAATGCGACGTTTTTGCTTTTTCTTCCTCGACATGACAGGTATCCCCGAGGAGGTGGCGATGCATCACCTGAACGTGGACCCTAAAGCTAAACCAGTAAAACAGAAATTAAGGGTCTTTGGACCAGAAAAAGATGCCATTACGAAGGTGGAAGTAGAAAAGCTGCTGGAGGCAGGACATGTCAAGCGAATACAATTCCCCACCGGCTATCCAATCTTTGTGTTGGTGGCGAAACCAGGGGAAAATGGAGAATGTGCATAGATATCCGAGACCTGAACAAGGCTTGTCCTAAGGATCATTATCCCTTACCTAGGATTGACCAGATGGTCGACTCTACATCGGGATTTGAGCTGCTAAGTATGATGGATGCCTATCAAGGCTACCATCAGATACAAATTTTCCCTCCAGATATCCCAAATGTTAGTTTCATTATTGCTAGTGGAACTTTCTGTTATATTAGAATGCCCTTTGGGTTGAAGAATGCAGGAGCTACCTATTAGAGAATGGTGGATAAAATGTTCCGAGACCAGCTAGGGAGGAACATGAAAGTCTACGTTGATGATATGCTTGTGAAAAGCGTAGAAGCTGGAAAACATGTGGCAGACCTGGAGGAAGCTTTCTCAGTGCTCAGGAGGAATGGCATGAAGTCAATCCAAGAAAGTGTTCTTTTGGAGTGAGATCCGGGAAATTCCTAGGATATATGGTGACCAAATGGGAATCGAGGTTAACCTCGCTAAGGTGAAAGTCAGTGCTTGATATGCAGCCCCCCACCAATATCAAGGAGCTGCAGAGATTAAATGGGAGAATTACAGCATTGAGCAGATTCATAGCCAGATCTGCAGAGAGGAGCCATCCCTTCTTTAAAATCTTGAGGAAGGGATCTAAGTTCGAGTGGAATGAGCAATGCCAGCAGACGTTTGAAGAGCTTAAACAACACCTGGCCCAGTTACCTACATTAACGAAGCCTATACCTGGGGAGACACTTTACCTCTACCTCTCTCAGAGGTGGGGTCTCACTCGCCTCCGTGCCGGTGAGGAGGAAGGGTCAACCCAAAACTGTTTACTACATTAGCAAGCTCATACAGGGAGTCAAGTGAGATACTGAGAGATAGAAAGCAGCCCCCGACTATAATGGTCACCGCACGGAGGTTACGACCTTATTTTTTGTCACATAAGGTCATTGTTCGGACTAACTACCTTTTGAAACAGTGATAGGGAGAGCTGATCTTTCAGTGAGGATGGTCAAGTGGGCTGAAATCGGGAGAATATGATGTGGATTTCGAGCCACGGAGGACCATAAAAGCACAAGCCCTCTCTCGATTTCATCCGAGGGAGGGTACACGTGCGCCTGGAGGAAGGAGAATGGAAGGTATATGTTGACGGCTCAGATCTACATGCGGGGTTGTGGAGCGGGATCGTGATCATTGATCCAGAGGGCCAGAAACGCAGTAGTTGATGAGGTTTGAATTCATCACCTCCAACAATGGAGCTGAGTACGAGGCCCCGATTCGAGGAATGGGGATGGCCGCAGCACTGTGGAGCAGTGTCGGGTGGTCATGTTTTCGATTCCCAACTTGTAACCCAAAGAAAGTTACAGGTGGGTACGAAGCCAAAGATGAGAAGATGGTAGCCTACCTTCAGCGAGTAGCCGAGCTGCAGTGGGAAGGTCAGATTCCTTTGAGGTCAGCAGATACCTCGAGAGGAAAACTCCAGAGCGGACAGCCTTTCAAAGTCGGGCGAGTTCAAAGAACACTACCGGGAGGGGAAGATCACCCCGGTGACTCGAGAAAGCCGAGTCAACAATTCCCTCGGTCGGGTCATCTGAGCTGAAGATGATTGGAGAACCAAGATATATCGAGTGTCGCAGAACCCGGAGAGCGCGAGATAAAAGGAAAGCTCAGAATTGGAGAATCCGATACACGATGATTGGAGACAAGATGTATCGGCGGTCCTACACGCAGCCTTACTTGAGATGTTTATCCCCTCAAGAAGGGAGGTACGTGATTAAGGATATACACGAAGGTTGTTGTGCTGACCATGCAGAGCTCGGGCAATAGTCCGTAAAACCTTGAGGGCTGGGTACTTCCGGGCCTACCATGACCGGGGTGACGCGGGAGCGGGTGAAGAAGTGCGAGAAATGTCGGAAGCATGGCCGCCTCATCCACCTCCCTGCAGAGGACATGGGTACCATGCACTCTCCATGTCCCTTTGCGAAGTGGGGGATGAACCTAGTGGGCCAATTGCCAATTGCGGTGGGCCAGCTGAAGTTTCTATTGGTGGCAGTGGACTACTTCAGCAAGTGGGTCGGGGTCGTACCTCTCCGCGAGGATAGAAGAAGGTAACATAATCAAGTTTTTATGGAGATATATTTGCTGCGAGGTTTGGTATACCTAGAATCCTGGTATCGGATAATGGAACCCGGTTTATGGGAAACATGGTACGGGAATGGTGTGATAACTCAAGATTGTCGCAGGTTCACATCGGTGGCGCACCCCGTGCCAATGGTCAAGTGGAAGTCACTAATGTAACTATTGTGAACGGGATACGTGCCCGACTGGACAAAAGCTGGAGGGAGGTGGGTCGATGAGTGGGAGTCGATTTTTATGGGCTTATCGGACCACCCCTAGGGAGCCAACGGAGGAGTCCCCCTTCCACCTAGTGTACGGGGCAGCCGCAGTTATACCTACAGAGGTGGGGATGGAGACACATCGTTTAGCCCACTTCCAGGAGGGTAGAAATGAAGAATTGATGAGAGAGAACCTAGACATGCTAGAGGAGGAGCGCGAGATCGCCCACCTAAAAAATGAGAAGTATAAAAGCCGCATAAAGGCTGCTTATGACCAGAAAGTCGTAAGTCGGAGATTTGAAGAAGGAGATCTAGTCTTGAGGCAAGCTGACGCGTTGAAAAACATTGGAAAGCTCGATCCCAAGTGGGAGGGGCCGTACAAGGTGACCAGGGTCCTCCGAGGAGGAGCTTACGAGCTACAAGACATGGAAGGAAATCAACTGGCTAGACCCTGGAATGTCTGCCATTTGAAGAGGTTTCATACCTGAAGAAAGTACCCGCCTCGCTGCAAGTAGGTGGTTCTTTTTATGCTAGAGTTGTTTTATTTATGTTCTGAATAAATTGTAATTTCGCTCCACTGGTACTCTTTTTTCCTCCCTCCTGCGGGTTTCCCACCGGGTTTTACCGTAGGGAGGTTTTTTAAAGAGGCGGCCAAGTTAATTCTTAACTTGCGTTGATCGATTATGGTCAATGGGGAAAATTTGTTTATCAATTAATGAAAGCGATTTTTCATTATATATGAGTTTATGAGTTCATTCTTTCGTTGAGTACGATTGAAATAATATAATTACATGTTATTCGAAATAATTGCATCACAACACCCGATTGATTACATGAGAATTAATAACTTGCGAGAAAGTTAGACAACAGATAAAATGCACGCACAGCATTCCACGAGAAATACGATGAGCATTCACGAAATGAATTCGCATCAAACGAAAAAGAAGCTAAGAGATAGCTTCGAAACACTAAAGTTAAACCTACAGAGAGGGTTTAACCCACCTAAACCCAGAGAGGGGTTACGAAAAAGAAGCTAAGAGATAGCTTCGAAACACTAAAGTTAAACCTACAGAGAGGGTTTAACCCACCTAAACCCAGAGAGGGGTTACGAAAAAGAAGCTAAGAGATAGCTTCAAAACACTAAATTTAAACCTACAGAGAGGGTTTAACCCACCTAAACCCAGAGATGGGTTACGAAAAAGAAGCTAAGAGATAGCTTCGAAATACTAAAGTTAAACCTACGGAGAGAGTTTAACCCACCTAAACTCAGAGAGGGGTTACGAAAAAGAAGCTAAGAGACAACTTTAAAACAAACCTACAAGAGATGGTTTTACTTACCTAAGTTCATAAAAAGGTCGGGAAAGAAGTTAACAGACAACTTCTAATGACTGAATATAAACCCGTAAAAAAGGGTAACCTGTCTAGACCCAAGGAAGGGTGTAAGAGTTGAAGCTGAAAGAGGGCTTTGAAGAACCCAGCTAAACCTACAGTAAGGATTTAGCTAATTAAGTGTTAAACATGAGATAGGGCTCTTAGGGAAGCCTTGATCGAGCCTACGAGAAGGGATCAACTGAACCCGCACCTAGGAGGGGTTTCGGGATTTGAAACTACCAAAGTTTCGAAATTATTAGGTTGAACTTATAAAGTTTAGCCAAAATCGTGTCCCAAGAAGGGGATTATTAGACAGAGAACTAAGGCATACCTAGCTATGGGTAAAGCTGGATCCATAACAAAGGTCTAACCTTCCTAAGTCTGCGGAGACCTAAAAGAAGGAACTAAGAAATAGTTTCGGAACACCAAGCTAATCCTAAATAAAGGTTTTTTAGCAGGAAAAACTTAAGCCCAGGGAGGGTGTAGAGCTTTACTTACTCCTCAGAAGGAGTGACAAAGAGTGAAAACTGGTGGCTAACTTTATGCCAGCTAAGTTAAACATACAGAGGAGATTCAGCCCGCCTGAATCCACGGATAGTGACAAAGAGAGAGACTAATAGAAAGTCTCTTAAATCTAGCCCGACTCTACAGTTAGAGTTCATTTGGCTAAGTGAGAAAACCACGATACAGCTGTAAGTCTAACAGAAGAGGCTTAGCTAAATAAGCACCTAAAAAGGGTGACAAGGATCGAATCTGTGAAAAGGTTCAAAAGTATTGAAGACAAACATGCAAAGTTTAGCTAAACTCATACCCAAGAAAGATTATATAAGTTAGGCACACGAGAGTCTAACCAATCCAAAACCAGAAAACCTAAAGCATGGAGCCCTAGAGAGAAAAAGGGGATCTCAAGCAGATGAAAAATCAACCTATGAGAGAAAGGATGAATTCACGCTACCAACTGGTATTATGTTCCTAGTGACTAGGTCACGCATGCAAGCTAACAGCTAAGAGGCTAAACAGTTGGCAAACATGCAGAGAAAATCGAATACAAAAAGCATAATTAAAAGGCATGCAACTCCCGCAAGAGGAGGACACAAACGAGCTCCCGACAAGGGAGGGAAACATCGATTATGAAAGCTGATTCCGGCGAGGGAAGATATTGAGAACAAACATCAGCTACGAAAATTAACTCCCAGCAAGGGAGGATCCCATTCATTCATATCAAAAAGCCCCCGGTGGGGCAACAGAGTTTTTAAGCGAGAAAGTAAACTCCCAGCGAAGGGGAGAGAGGGTCGAGTGCTAAACCAAAGACATAAAACAACAAAAAATAAATTGTCTGTTACATCAACAAAGAGAGTTTTTTAGAAGAGTGTTACTGAGGGGAGTTCTGGGGTCCTTCCGCTTCGGCGGTAGCTTCCTCCTGGCTTGCCTCCATCTCCAAAGCCCGCTTCAGGCAAGCCTCTTCCCGAGTGAGGGGAGCATCCAGCGAAAGGGGGCAAAGAGGCTGCTCCATAGAGGCAGGGGCGGCGGACGTAACTTCAGCCCTTAGAAACTGAGAGACTGCCTGGCTTATAACCGGAAGCCACCACTCTTCCTCAATAAGGCGGGAGGCATCCCCTTTAAAACATGGGGGAGTGGGCATGGCTTGGAGAGGACCGGTTTTATCAAAGGCACCTGCAAAGGAGGGGTCGGCCTGCTGCTGTACCGCGGCATTAAAGCCGTACTCGTAAAAATATCGGATATAAGGACCCATGTCCCCCAGGAAGCTAGGATGCTGCAGATAAGCATCCTTAAGATTGACCCACAGAGAGTGCAGAAGCTTTTGACCTGATTCAGAAGTAAAGAGGTGATCGCGGAAGGATTTTGTGCCCTCTAAGAGGGCCTTCTCGTGCACCTGAGTTTCCTGGAAAGCATAATGGACGGCTAGATCGCTGGTCTCCTTCTCGGCGGCCTCCCGCGCCGCCTCAGCTTTTGCCAGCTCGGCCTCGACCTTCTTGATGCGAAGGGAAGCAAGAGTGACCTTCTTCCTCTCCGCAAGGAGGGACTCCTCCAATTCTTTAAGCTGCGGCGAGGGGAGGAGATTAGAAGGGCTCCATAAGCTGGATAGGAGAATACCTAACTGAAACACAAATACACAAGCTATGTTAGTAACAAATTAGAGAAAGGGATACTGATAATTCTCATGGAATATAAAGTACCTGGGCAAAATGGCCCGCAGCCTGGTGCTGTTGCTGCTCAGGAGGGAGACTGACTAGCCTTTCACAATCTTGGGCTGAGACTAATTCGCTGAAAAATCTGCTGGCTGAAGTACCTGAAGAGTATGAGTCGACATCAATTGGGGCGGAGGAGAGGCCCTGGCTGCGTCTGGTGGGATACTTGCGCCTGAAAGTATCCTTCGAATGTAATGAGCCTTGGCTAGCTGTAGCTTTGCCTTTGGCAGCCTTTGACTTCTTTGGAGGAGGGGCATCAGCCTCAGGATCCTCTGAGGGAGTGTGAAGGGGAGATGATGGGAGTGCATCAGGAGCATCAGTCTGGGGCGCGGGAGGAGGTAACGCCGAATCAGAGGAATCGGCGGGATCCTCCAATACCTTGGACAGCCACAACATTTTTGGGAACAGAAAATGCCAAACGAGTAAGTAGTGAGTTATGCTCTGCATGCATAGATAAAGAATCATTACAAAAAGATTATTACCATCATTCGGTTCGAGGGGAACCCTCACTGGACTGAATTTAAAGAATGAAAGGAGACGTGGATTGGAGCAGAGTTCGGGTAAGTTGAAATACCCGTAAGTATGGACATGGGCATTCAATACTCGAATGACCCGGCGGTTGGTAGAGGAAGAAATTTGGTGAGAAGAAGCTGGAGGAGCTGGGTTTTTGTAAATCCATTTCTGGTGTTTGAAAGGCCAAGGGCGATCAAGAGTAACAAAAATATAGTGATCATTCCACTCTTTATTGATGTTTGGGACTTTCCCAAGAAACAAACATTTTCCTTTCACTCTACTGCTTACGTAGAAGAACGGGCTGGAAGTCTTACAGTTAAATTGGGAGAAAAATAATTCAGCGGAAGGTTTCCCTCCATTCCCCTTGAGGAGAAGGTAGAAGGAAATCATCATCCGAATCGCATTTGGGGTAAACTGGTTAAGCGGAACCCCGTAGAGGTCCGAAATTTGACACAAAAACTTTGGAGGAGGAAGCCTGAGGCTGGCCTCAAACTGGGCGTGCCAAAAGGCGAGAGTGGGAGGAGAAGATAGGTTCGGACGCTCGTCCGAGCCGGGAAAAGACACGTGGTAACCCGAAGAAATCAGGTTTTCCTCGAAATAACTACCTAGGGTTTTTGGCTTAAGCTTAGAGGGACCCCCGAACGAATCCCAGTGAGTGAGCCTGTCCCACCTCTCGTGAGCCGGAAGATACGGGGACTTCGCACGGCGGCAGGGATGGGGGAGTGATGGGAACTTTGAGACGAGTTGTGAGTCGGAGGGGGAGTCTGGGAGGAGCTTGACTCCGACATTTCTCAAAACCCTACGTGTGGAAAATAAGCAAGAGAAAGAAGAGAAAGATTACCTGGCCAGTGGAAAAAAGTCGAAGTAAGGAATGGAGAGGATGATCGTGGAGGACTTTTGCGGGAAGGAGTCCCGAGGAAGCGAGAATTTAGAGAAAAGAGGAGGAAGGAAACGGCGATTTGAAATAAAGAAAGGAACCGATGGGACGTCCGAAGGTCAAGAGCGGATGCATGCTTGACGGTGGCGGCCTAGGGAGCCGAAGGGTCGTTAAAACCCAAAAGACTAGCGAGAGGATGTATCCGAAGCCGAAGGCTGAGGAGGATGTCCCAAGATAAAGTCTGCAGAGGAGGACCTCCCAAAGCTAAAGGCTGCAGGAGGACCTCCCAAAGCTAAAGCTGCAGGGAGGAATGTGCAAATCTTCCTTACTCCAGTGAGCTCCGAGATTGCCCACTGGAGTAGGGGGGAGTGGTTGATACGGACAAAAATGTCGGGCCCAACTACACGTAGGGCCCAAATACGACCAGCCCAATAGGGCTCAATGACGTTACTAGATACCCTAGATAAAGGGAGGAAAACCTGAGATGGGCCCGAGCCCAGATCAACCACATTAAGGCTACGAAGCCCTAAACCCACCTACAGGGGGGCCACGAGGCCCAGGCCTGTATGGAGGGGGGCCACGAGGCCCAACCCTAGATACAGGTGAGCCCTGAGGCCTAGAACTGGGATACCGGCCGTAAGGCCCAAAACCCGGCTGCAGGTGGGCCACGAGGCCCAACTCGAGCTGTGTGAGCATTTGACCGAGCCCATAGTGGTTATCTATCTGATAAGATCGAGGAACAGCGGGTAGTTGAGATAATTGGGGCCCAAGCCAAGGAATATTCCCCATATTCCTCATTGACTGGGTCTAACTTCCATCCAGGGGGGGAATTCGTAGATATGATCAGATTTCTTGAGGAATAAGATATCCACGCACGACATCATGTCAGAACGTGCGGGATAGTGCCTGGAGACTGTGTTGACAGTTATTGATCTTAACGTACGTATAAGTAACACACCCCGCAGGGAGGTAACGGTATCGAATCACTATCACTCTCACTTAGCTACCTTACACATACTTTCTTGAGTGTTTTCCGGTGATCTGACTTGAGCGTCGGAGTGTCTACGCCGGAGATCCCTCCGGTGTGTTACGTTTGCTCGAAGGAAGCTAAGGAGCTTAAGTGCGTAAAAGTTTTACCCCCGTGAACCCAGGTGGGGAAACAGGCTCAGGTCAGTTTTTACGCATCACTATTGTAGAACTCGACTTACATGAATTTAGAGAAGACAACGATGGGGCGTCTTCAGATACATCAGATGATGATGAGATAGTTGTCCAGCAAACAGAGGATACCTATGCAATGACGAATACGAACAGGGAAACAAGTGGACTTGTAGATGGACCGCAAATAAATCAAGGTATGGTTTGACGTTTCTAATATTTAATCGTTTGGTATTTGTATGCATAAGCATAACCACAAAATATGCACACAATGATCATTTCGCACGTAGGCTTCAATCACTCTTATAACTACAATATGTGATAATGATGTTGAAATATTCTCTATTTGTGTGCAATTTCTGTTACCATGTTAAAAAAATTATTTATAGTATTGTATTAAAGGTTGTTAAATTGAATTAATTATGCAAATACATGCTCTGTTTGTGCCTGGTAAAATTTGTTCCTTTTTTAAATTGGTTCAAGATACTTGGTATTAATTGGAAAACTGGAAACTAATTTGTCTTATTGGAGTAAGAATTAATTTGTATTGTTGGAGTGGAAATAAAATTAGTATATTTACGTATAAGAAGAAAAAGAGGAATGAAGAAGAAATGGTTTGTATATGCATGACTTAATTTATGCATTAATTTGATCTTAATAAAATTTGGTTTTGTGCATAATTTGATTTTAATGAATTATGGATTTGTACCAAAGTTGTTTCTTTCTGTCTCTCTTTATAAAATTTATTTTGCCAAAAAAAAAAATACTTGAATTTTTATTAAAGGAAAAATTCTTGAGTTTTATTTCAAGAATGACATAATAATTCCAATCTATAAGTGTAATTTTTTTTTTAAAATTATTAAACAATTGTGTCTAATTAATCTAGTTTGGTAGGAAATTAAGTGGGTAAAAATTGTAGCAGATCGTTAGCGAGCTTTTATTTACCTTGTTGTTAATAGGCAATGTTCGAGAAAGAAAAAGAAGAGTCCTAACTGATGTCGAACGATGGGCAGTATACGGAGCTTTATTGGAAAAGAGTGTCAATGGTAAATTAAAGAAGAATACGACCAAAGAGGTGCAGGAAAAATTTAATATTGAAAATCTGCGAACAGTACAAAGAATATGGAAAATTTCCAAGAGAACTCTACCAGGCATAGATGTGGATGTTTCGTCAAGAAGGACACAAAATTGTGGTCGTAAACGAATCGAAATTGATTTAAATCGGGTCAGAGAAATAGAGTTGCATCAACGGACAACACTAACATCTCTTTCAAATGCTTTAGGAGTTAGCTACTCAAAGTTGTATCGTCTTTTTAAGCAATGTGTCATTCGTCGTCACTCAAGTGCCATTAAACCACATCTAAAAGAGGAAAATAAAACATCTCGACTACAGTTCTGCTTGTCGATGCTTGAAGAAAGCACACCATCGAACGATCCTAAGTTTAAAGCAATGTACAATTACGTGCATATCGATGAAAAATGGTTTTACATGACAAAAAAAGATCAAACGTATTACTTACTCGCTAATGAAGGCGATCCTGATCGGTCATGTCAAAGTAAAAATTTCATTGCGAAGGTCATGTTCTTAGCAGCCACGGCTCGTGACACGACCACATTTACACAACCGACATAATATGAACTTAAACATTAAAACAACCAAGAAAACCTGCTCCATTTTTTTTTTTCAAGCGACATAATATTATCACGTATTCAAAACATAACTTGTTCACATTCATACCAGTTCTTAACAAGCCCACAATCCACGAAACATACCAGTACATGCTTGTTTATACAGTACATATCCAAAACAAACATAATATACAATAGCAGAAGCAAAATAAGCCACGGTCCTGCCCAACAGGTCGTCATCTATGTACACTGCTACTCAAAACCCTGCAAGAGCGCCACAGCTTGTCCAGTTCCTCATCAGTAATCATCAAGATTACCTACAATGCATAAACTGGGTGAGATATAAATCTCAGTAAGCAGAAATTATGCATGATGCGGTGTTTAGTTCGAAAACCTCCCAATGCACAATGCACTCTCTTTTAAAATCATCAATTTATTTATGAAACACTCGTTAGGGCCCCTGACTCACTACTATGCACCGGCACACGAGCATTAAGCTCAATTCATTTATATTTAAGTGGCCACTATATGTATGACCTCGACGTGAGGCTCATCCTCTTGTGGCCACCAAGGGTCCCCCCCCATCGCGCCCCTCATGACCACCAAGAAGTTATCCCTCCACGCCGACCCACACTGTTGAGGATCCCACCCTCTAACGGCCTAGCGAGGTCCATCACCAAACCTGACCCCCTGTCCGTTCAGAAGTCCCCTCTGAAAAATATGCACACACCATAGCATATGAGACGGTGGCCTACTCTAGGTAGCATACACCAGGATCTGCCTGGTCGCCTTAACTCCTAGGTCGCCCCTGCCGCCCTCGGTGCATAATGTGGTCAAACACACCATTTGATAAAACATTTTCATATTAATGCATGATATGCATGATGCAATGCAGCATATACACACAGTAAAACCACATGCTCAAAACACCCTTTTCACTTCTGCAATATCATGGAATTCACAAATTCCTTTCACGATAATCTCTGAACTCACAGGTTCAATTCACAACCATCTTTGAACTCACAGGTTCAATTCACAATACTCACTGAACTCATAGGTTCAATTCGCAATACTCACTGAACTCACAGGTTTAATTCACAATACTCACTGAACTCACAAGTTTCTTCCACTTCAGATATGGAGCTCACAGACTCCTTTCACAATAATAATTGAATATCAATCAAACATCACAATTAACACAATATTCACATATCACCAATTAAGTATAAATACTTCACAAAATATTATATTTATGCATTGTAGGTGCAAATGAATTTCTACTTACCTCAAATCCGCAAAAACGTCGATTAAAATCAAACCCTTAAACCCTTGTTACAGCTTTCACTATCAAATAAGAACAATTATTAATAATTTGAGGGTAGGGTTTTGCTCTACTCATCGCGAGCTTCAAAACGGTATAAAATTTATCAATTGACGGAAGTCGAAAACTTACCAAAACGCTTCGAAATCTCGTACGATACGTCTCTCTCTCTCTCTCTCTCTCTCTCTCTCTCTCTCTCTCTCTCTCTCTCTCTCTCTCTCTCTCTCTCTCTCTCTCTCTCTCTCTCTCTCTCTCTCTCTCTCTCTCTCTCTCTCTCTCTCTCTCTCTCTCTCTCTCTCTCTCTCTCTCTCTCTCTCTCTCTCTCTCTCTCTCTCTCTCTCTCTCTCTCTCTCTCAATGCGCTAACTTGACTGCTTAATTCATATGGGCCAAGCTTATAATCCACCGCCCTAGAATTACTTCCTAGGTAAGTTTTGTTTTTTTTTTATTTTATTATTTTATTTGTCTTTCCTTTATCTACTTACTTAATTATTATATATATACATATCACACACTAACACATATTATATATTTTAATTACACAATTAGTATTATAATTAATCACATTAATACCACTAATAATTATAAAACTTGTACTACTACTCAAACACCATGAAAATCTCAATCACTTATAAATTAATTTTCTCACCACTAAACATATAAAGACATATTTAATTAATTCAGTATTTAAAAACACAATAAAATAATGCAAGATAAAATAATTCAAAATCACAAGTAGCACATAATTAATTAAAATGCACTCAATGCATGAAATATATTGGCCAATGAGTAGTGAGTGTCTCGGGTATCACAGCTCGTCCCAGATTTGATGATGAAGGAAGAGTGATATTTCAAGGTAAAATTGGATGTTGGCCATTTATCACCGAACAAGCGGCCCAAAGAAGTAGCCGAAATAGAAATGCTGGCACTCTGGAGATGAAAGCTATTACATCTGTTAAGAGGGAGACTATAAAGATGTTTTTAATTGAAAAAGTCATTCCAGCAATTCAGGAGAAGTGGCTAAGATCGGAGCAAAGGGAAATTATTTTCATCCAACAGGACAATGCTAGGACACATGTTCCTCCTACTGATCTCGATTTTCTAGCCGCGACTTCACGGAGTGGATTCGACATTCGATTAACTTGTCAACCCCCAAACCCTCCTGATTTCAATATACTTGACCTTGGTTTCTTTAGGGCCATACAATCATTGCAACAGAAAATGCGAGCGAGAACTATCTCTGAACTTGTTCATGCAGTAGATAAAGCATTCTATGACTATTCGCCCATAAAATTAAATTATGTGTGGTTGACATTGCAATTGTGTATGAAAGAAGCTATGGAACTAGGAGGAGGAAATCGATATAAAATTCCTTACATAAACAAAGAACGACTTCAAAGGCTAGGTTGTCTTCCTACACAAATTTCATGCGAGACTATATTAGTGGAAGCGACCAGAGACTTGGTGGCGAATCGATTGAGTAAGTTTATTTTCGAACATGGTTCTTTGGTAGATAGAAATTTGAGAAATTAACTTTGCATTATACTGGATAAAATTGCATTACTAATATCATTATTATATTTTTATATATGGAATGAGGACAGGGAATGAATGATTGAAGGTCCGTGATGAAAGGTTCTAGACGACAAGCATGCAAGAAGCTTTAGGTTGAGTTGTTATGAGCTTGCATTAAAATTGATTTATTTTGTATTTATAATTTTTTCATAATTTTTTTATTTTGCAATTTTATTGCGAATTTGTTTATATTTTTACTTGTGTATTTGTAGAACAAGTAATCAATCAAGTGTATGGTTTTTGCTAGTCTAGAGTATCTTCTTTACATTATTCATTTTTTTAGGTTGGATTAATTATAGATTCTTGAAATTCTTTGTGTGTGCGCTTTTTAAAATGAGACAAAAAAAAAAAAAAGTTTGACCTTAAATTGGAAAAGAAAAATTAGATCCTAAAAGAAAACACTTCAAAATTTAAAATCTAAAAATAAACAAATTAAAACAAAAAGGAACCAGTCAAATGCGTGAAAAAATTATTAAATCAAACAAATTAAAACAAACGCAACACTCATTAAATCATGCGTGAAAAAAATAAAAATAAACAAATTAAATCATGCGTGAGAAAGAACCAGTCAAACACCACTCCTCTTTTGTAAGGCAACAAATGAAATCATGCCTAGAAAATAGACAGTCAAACCCTACTTCTATCCAAACTTGGCAACAAATTAAATCATGCATGAAAATTAACTAACCGTTTTCTTCTCTTCTAAATTTATCATATGAGAACAACGTAGTTTGAAAATCTTGAACATAACAATTATTTTAAAAGAACAAAATTGTTCATCCATTATTTTTTGTTGCTTTAAAATCTTGATCATAGCAATTTCAAATTCTTACGGTAAACAAACTCATCTATCAAGTTATACTTCAAGAATAAAATAAAATTGTAAAACAACCTAACACAATAACTCAATAAATTTAAAATAATCCCAACATAGAAATAATATTATCATTCCATGATAAAATTCAAAATAATATTCAAACACAATAATCAAATAATAACACAATAAACAAATAATATCTTCATCTATTTTTTCTCAAACAACTTTGGTAAAAGAATCATAAGCATCTTATTTGTTACATCTTGCTTAGCTTCATCATCCACGATGGACTTCTCTTCAACCTTTATTGCAGGACGACAAATGGAAGGTGTAGAAGAATGGTGAACGGCGTCTTCAACATCAGAATCAGAAACATAGAAATTTAATGATTTTTCTGCATTAGAAATTTGCAAAGCTAAATCTTCAACTTTTTCTAAGGATGTTTTTGTCTCCTTAATCGCCTTTTCGAATGATACTTTTGCCTCTTTAAGGCAATCATCGAGTGTATTTGGTTCCAATTTGTCATTCTCACTTGCATCCATATTTGAAGATGTAAAGTTCTCACTCTTGCAACAAAAATGATCATAAAATAATACTGGAATCTATCCATAAAAAAATTGTTCAAACTTAATTCGAATAATTAAAAACTCAACAATTCAATCTTTTTTGCCCTTCAGAATTATGGAGAAACTTGGTGGACGTATGAAGAATGGGAGAAGAAGGCAACATGCGGGATTATAAAAAGGGGGAGAGAGAGAATATGACCCATCAAATTTTGAGAACTTAAGGTAATTAAGTAAACATAATTAATGTGAAGAAATTAAATAAGGGTATTGGTGGTACAGATTTTCAAAACGTTATACAAAATGCAAAGAATAGGAAATGCAGAACGACATATAAAAAAAATAGGAGATCATCCGCATCATTAATCGTAGCATGGTCTCCACCAGTATCTTTCCAGAATTGTACTTGGATCGATGTTAAATCTATTTATAAATATATAATACACCATTGGATTACCATATATGATTTTCCCGCCTTTTTCCTCTAGTAGTAAATCTAAACTTGATTATTATCTCGACCGTTCATTTTTTCTTCAATATATAAATGACAGATTTGACTCTAATATTTTTTATCCTTAAATATATTCTTAATTTTAGCCATTTATTTTATATTTCTTATACAAGGTGGTTTTGACTCTTATTACTCCATTTATTTGTCATCTAATTATACGATAATTTGTTTGTTAATTAATTACATGTTTACCTATTTAATGTCCAACAACAATATCAAAAAATTATTCTTCAATTTTGTGTGAGATTAATATTATTACTTTTGTCTTGTATTCATTATCTTTTTATGTAAATCATACATATTTCTTTTGATTTATCTTCCTAATATTTTTCTCCATTTTCTCAAATTTTTGTAATAGGTGAATTTAACAACATATATTCGTTGATTGTAGTCAATTTTTTTTTATCTTATTATTGTTTTTATTATTTTTATATGTGTAGATTATTTGTAGCAGATCATATCATTATTATAATTCAATTCAAGATGGTATACAATGATCTACTTAAAAATTTAAAGATACTACCAGCCGAATATCACACAGATATTGAAGATCTGATCAACGTTAAGATAGTTAATATCAATTGTTGTGAACTTGCTTCTCTAAATAATGTTTTAAATAATCAATGTTTTGATCCTCTGCAGAATGAAAGTCACAATATTTAGGGTAATTTTTTTTTTTTTAAAAAAAAGAAAACATATGTCGATTAAAATTCAGTAAACTATGTTAACCACCGTGCGAAGCACGGTTATGGGCAAAAACTAGTGTTAGCTGACGCCTTGATTTACAGTAAAAACTTCATACAGTCATATCGTTGTGATGGGAAAAATATTACTATACGGAGTTATTCTTATATAGAGTTTTAAAAAAAAAAAAAATATTCATATAAAAAATAATATAAATATAAAAATAACATATACATTGTATATTATCTATCTCACAAGTTCATGTAACTAATTTAATAGTTTTGACTAAGAAATTTAAATACATGTAATCTATCTCACTAGTTTTTGATGAAGTACAAGTTGCAAGTGAAATGGATGAAGAGAGGCTAAAATTACTCACTGAATTGAGCTCTCAAATTAAGGCACTACACTACCACAACGAAATGGATATTGATGTCTTCCTTAATCATCCGGATGAGCGACAAAGAAATTATCGTGAGAATCAGGCAAGAAGACGAAGGAGATAATCCGGAAGATGATAGTGCTGAAATACCACAAGTTTTGTGTCATGAAGCTTTAGTTATGTTAGATAAGTTGGAATCATTTTGGCTTCAACAAGAGGGATCACATGCAAACGAGCTATTGAGCACTCGCAAATTGAAGGATCAAGTATCGATCTATAAAATTAAGTCGATGTCACAATCGACTATAGATAAATATTTTAAGTCATCTTAAACATGTTATTGATTTTGATAACCAAAAATATAATTAATAAATATTTTTATAATATATTAATCATTTATTCCTATATAGAGGTATAAATCCTTAAGACGGGACTTGAAAAATGTATGACTTATGACAATGTGGAGTTTATTCTTATTTATAACTAGTCCCAAGTTGGAACTTGAATTTTTTATTACTACTAGTATATCACCCGTGCGTTCGCACGGTTAGTGATTGTAAAATAAATATGATATTAATTTTTAATATAATCATTTCAATTGGTAAAAAAAATGTATTAAATAAAATAGAAAGAATTATTTTATTTATAATTTTTTATATATATTTTTTCCTTACACACCCCTCGTTAGTGTTGGTTTTCCATTTTTTAAATATTCATATATACACCATGATCATTAATATTTTTTATTTTTGATGTGCTGCTCGATATTTTTGAACTTTTTTTTTTCCAAATCAGCTGTAAAACGTTTTATGCTCGAAGTGTGGAAAACATGTACATTGTTAAGTAAGACAAATATGAAAGATATTATGTTTGCTTCTTTTTTTTTTTTTAGGTAAAGTGTGATATTATGTTTGCTTACAAAATTTGTAATATTTCTTTATAAATCATGTGATTGTTTTTTTTTTTTTAATTTTTTATTATCATTCTCGTGGCATATCAATATTTTCAAATCTTCTCGCTTCTTTAAAACAAAGTTATGAAATTTTTATAAGATCCATCGAGAGACATATTAAAATGAGATATGATTTATTAACTTACCCGATAATCTATTTTGATTTTTTTTTAATTTGTTAATAAATTCTATTTCAGTTTTATGTTGAAAAAATTCTCATATGAGTATTACCTCATTTCATTATATTCATTTTAATAATTTTAGTCTATTATAATACAACGCAAAATCCAATCGGTCATGTTATATATATATATATATATATATATATATATATATATATATATATATATATATATAATATACCAATTAAAATAAATAAATATCATTTTAACCTAAAACTATATTATTATAATGATAATATTTACTATAGTTTTAAATTATGTATTTGTGTACATGTGTATATATATACACCAATGTCATGAATAATGCAATAATTCTAATTTTAAAAACACATTATTTTTAAAATTTTATTTTTCTTAAATATTTTGAGAAAGTAAATAGTTAGAATGATAAAAAAATTTCAAATTTAAGAATTAATAGATTATTATTTTTATATTTATGTTTTTTACGCACACATATTATATATATATATATATATATATATATATATGGAATTTATTTTAGTTTTTTAAGAATGTTGTTGTAATGAATTGTTAAAACCTCTACGAATATAAAAATATAATTAAACTGATTTATATTTTAAATTACTTCAATATATATTATACAACTCATTGGAATTAAGCTTATTCGCTTATCTTTTATACAAATTTATACCAAAATAAAAATATTTTAAATCTACAACTACATATTATTATAATAGAAATATTTAATTTTATTTAATATATATATATATATATATATATATCACATAATCTTTCAGCCTTGCACCAGACTAATACTATTTTAAATCGTAATATAATCTATTATTATAATATAAATATTTATTTTAATATCAAATTATATATATAGATGCGCGCTCAACCAAGAAAATAACTAAATTACTTAGGTGTGAATTTAAGAAAAAGAAATATGTGTATGACAATTTTTTTTTTTTTTGTCACAGTCTTGCAAATTTGCATTTCAACAATAAAGATGTTTTCTATATTTTTTTTGATATAAACATTTCTCAACAATAAAAAAAAATTAAAAATATCAATAAATCATGCAAAGTCAACAAACACACAAACTTTTACGAACATACCCAACAACATACTTAATTTAAACAAACAAATCTTGAAACTAAATTATTTAGGTGTGAAATTAAGAAAATAAAATATGTGTATCTATATATACATGATAATTTAATTAATTAAAATAATAAACGATTAAAAGATTTAAATTTCCAAATGAAAAGTCTTTAAAATATATCTCATTTATTTTTCTAATGTATATATATTAATTGATATTATTATATTAATTAATAGGTAACTTATTAAATATAAGACAAATATAGTAATAGTCTTTTGGTGTTCAAAATTTTTTTTCTATATTTAGTATAAGTTTTTGTTATTATATAAGTATAGATAGGGAGTTTATTCCTATACAGAGTATTACTATAGAGAGTTTTTACTGTATCTGTATGAATAAAGTGTAGTGTAGTGTAGTGTAGTGTGAGGAGGGTATTTTTTAGTGGAGTACATAAATTTAGTAGAACATTTTTTTAATAATTATCATTAACAACGCAATGTACATTTCTCTATTCAAGATAAATTTTACAAAACAAAAATTTAGCACAACAATTTTGATAATCATCAACAATACCTGCTGCATTTCTCCACTCAAAACAATTATTTTAGTAAAAACTTAGATTATCATTAACAACACAATGCTACATTTCTCCACTCAAGGCTAGGGCTGAAAACGAGCCCAAACAAACCAAACAACACTATGTTCAGGCTCGGCTCGAAATTCTAGGCAATCATATTCGGCTCGGCTCGAAATGGAACGAGCCGCGCCGGTAATGTTTGGATTCGGCTCGAAAAAGTTAATTTTGTTCGTGTATATACTCGGCTCGGCTCGCTATATAAAAAAATGCAGCTCAGCTGCCACTGCCGGCCGTGCACAGTCAAAAAGTTGTACATAGCTGTCCACTTTTCCATTAAAAGTACAGCTGCCAGACGTGCACAGTCAAAAAATTGTACATAGCCATCCACTTTCCCATTAAAAGTACAGGTCCATTTTGTGAAATTACAGAAATATTAAAACCTGCAGGCTTTATGCAGACCCACTTTTTCATATAAATAAATTTACTTAAATCATGCAAATCCTCCTTTTATCATATAGCAAGTTAGCAACAGTTATTATGTTTCTTTTTTTAAAAGAACCAACCCAAATAGACAGTATAATCAAGTAGACAAAATAAACAAGTCGCCAAAAAAAATGCAACAAAATAACTCAATATAATCTGGTGTAAAATCAAGTTTTAGTACATAAAAAGAATCAAAGAAGAAATTGCTTAATTTAATAAAAGGCTCAGTAGTTCCAACTAGATGAATCAACACTAAACACAAATAACTTCTAAAAATCTTGGCAATTCATAGTATGAGGTTTGTCGAACATGTTCCTTGCAAGATTACCTACAAAAAAACATGACAACAAAAGGTTAATGTTCAGAAATATTCTTTGGTAATAATATTAATTTATAGAAAGTTAACAAAACTGATTTAACACATGTAATAGATGAAGAAGTTCACATAGGCATATTATCAAACACGTGATGTGCTTTACTTGATTGATGAATCCTTGAAGAATATTGATTGTAGAATCCAATTTTTTTAAGAGATACAGAGATAGTATTGAGATAAGAATGTGATAGAGTCAAAATCTTTTTGCTTTATGTAAGTAAACTCACCCCTGATTTCAATTGCAACTTTGCGTCTCTTCATATGTTCTTCCCCAAATTCCAATATGAAAAATTAATTGAGTGATGCTTAGAATCCCCAAATTCAATTAAAGACGCACAATCTTACCATTAAAACATATATAAGAAGTAAATATAGGGAAATGAACAGACTTGTGTTCACGAGCTTTTCGAGACGAACAAAGAATTGCTCGAACTCGGCTCGGTATTTGTCACGAACATGAAATCATGTTCAAGCTCGGTTCAAGAAGAAGGTGAACGAGCTCGAACGAATTATCGACGAGCCGAGCCCGAGTCGAGTGCCGAGCTACTCGGTTTGATTTTCAGCGCTACTCAAGGCAAAGTTTACAAATTTAGCACAACAAATTTGATTACCATTAACAACACAATGCTACATCCACTCAAGACAAAATTTTACAAAATTAGCAAATCAATTTTTAATTGTCATTAACAACACAATGCTACATTTCTTCACTCTACTTTCTTTATTTTTTTGTAGTATAAACAAATTTTACTATGACCTATTAATACCATTCAATAAACCAACTTATACTATCAAACAAAACAACTAATAATACACACAGAATAAAAATCAATTGCCCAAAAATCCACATTATTGAATCTGATGTAACAGAAATATTGCATGCTTTTTTTCTACATAATTATATTATTAAATGTCAAATTTTAATCTTAGACGCCCCTCCAAATAAAAAAGCCCACTGACTTCATGCAAAACACACTGACCCATTACATGCTCAGAACACATTAAACAAGAGTAACATTACTCTTTAAAACACACATCTGTGCTTTGCTTTTCAATTCACCAATATATAAAAACAAAACAATTTAATCATAGGTTCGAATCACCATTTGTCTGTTACAAAAATTTTAAGCACAACAAACTGTGATCAAAACTTGTGCTAAATTAAAGCACAAAAAATATAAAATTCCGCAACGAACAAATCTATGTCTGCTCCACTCTTTATCAACAATAGTCCCGTGGTTGGTTTAGGAATAAAACAAACCAAACCTTGTGATGAATAGCCAAAAAGAATGAAATAAAGGTGTAATATAATGGTTTCAAGTTTAGTGATCATTGATAGTGTCGCCACCTGGATTAATGGGAAGTTAGGTACCTTCGTCTCTCTGATTTTGCCCTCCTATCACGGTTATACGGCCTCAGCGTTCGCTCTACTTCAATCTCCGAGAGAAGTAAAGTTTGCAGCCTCTTAAGATGTCCAGCACATTTCTCGTGTTCAACGGGACTGGTGGTGTTACAGTTGTCATCTCCGGAATCATGTTTCCTGTGATGTAGTGATTGCCATTTAGCTTGCAAATAAGCCAAGGATCTCCATGGCGGGAGGGGCATCGAGTTCTGTTTCAAGGAAGATCGAGCAGCTTCGACCATTACTTGAAGAAATTGTTGAAGTTTAGTGAAAGAGCCCACGTAAATAACTGGAAGGGAGTTCAGTATTCTGTCATAGGATTCAACTGCTCTAGCGATTTCAAAGTGGCTTCTGAAGTCAATATCAACAATTACACGCTCTGTACTTCCGGTGTCATTGTACCGGATTATATCAATATATTCATGGTCGCCTGCACGTGTAACATATACGATATCAGAAGACATGAATGCTCATAGCTTCTCCCATGTGGTATAAATATAAAAGAAATCTCTGGCAGAAAAGCTGGGAGAAATTCTCCATTGGGTTCTCAATTTGACCAGCAAAATGGATATGTACCCACATAGCAAGCAGGGGGGTAATAAATTATGGGTGCACCAACAAATCAGGATGTAATCAAGTCGAGTCATGCACAAACACTCAAGCTTGAGAAACTCTTAAAAAAATATCAGGTTCGAGCTCGACTCAAAAGAGTTGGGACAAACCCCTCTTGCAAATCTTGGATTCTCGATTTTGGCCACTAGCATGGTTGTACGCACAAAATTATTGAAGAATATAACTATATAAGCTGCCATAACTACCATGCCTTTATCCCATTATGTGGGACCAGCTAGACGGATCATATCTGGTATCATTTATGGTCTAGACATTGTGCAGCTATGCTGATACAAATATTATACTCAAAAGCTCTAGTTGACATATTACATATTTTTTATCCTAAAGAAGAATACTATATAGTGAGAAAAAGAATAAAGATTTTACCTCCAGGAACCTTGCGACTCCCCTGCCACCTGGATGTGCACACACCCGCATCATAACCAGAGAGCCTAAGAAGCTTTACCAGGGAGAACCTGATGCAGCTAGCTTTGCATGGGTCTGAGTTTGAAGCATGAAGGTCCTTTTCATTAATTGAAAGCGCAAGAGAATTGACAACCGACAACAACTCACTCTCATATTGATCCATCACCAACTTGAAGTACTGAAGAATCAAATGAGTAGTAAGAAAAGTATAATGAACCATGATTACGAAAAGTTAAGCACGATTTCACAAGTCCTGAAAAGATAGATACAGAAGAAATATGCAAAAATATTTTCACTTTGTCATTCATATTGTCACCAACGGTTACCATATAAGGAAGAGTTACCATCCGTTACTCAACCTATCAATGATTTAAAAACACTAAAGAAATTTGGAATTTACATGCATGCATCACTTTAAAATTCAAGTGAATTTTGCGGCTCTCAGTTTCCTTTCTATAGCAATTTGGAAAGATATATTGGTGAAATTGAATAAGAAACAATAACAAAGAAGGATACAGGTATGCTGCAACCATGATTATTATTTAAAACATTAAACATGATAATAAAGCCTGCAACAACAGGTAACACAGTAACAGCAGTGATTTACAATTGAGCATGATTGCAAAAGCACCAAATTAACTTCAACTGAAGTCAAACAGTAAACTCCACCTAATCCAATTAGTTGTCATTTATTAATTTGTCCCATTTTGATAATTCAAATAGAGTCTCCTATCCAGCTCACATACAGCATGATGTTGAACTCATAGAAGCGAGATAATCAACATAACATGGTTTCGATCATTCAAACTATGAGAAACGTATACAGGGTTCTCCAGCTCACAAACATCACATCGTCACAATGCCTTCACAGAAGTTGAACTCACGGAGGGAGCACACACACACGTAGAGATAGAGATAGGCTGAAATATGAAAATATACGCACAGGGAGAGAGAGAGGGAGAGAGAGAAACTAACAGAAATTTTGTCAGCGAGCTGAACGAGATCAGAGAGGCTGGAATCACTGTCACTGCTGCATCTTGAATCAACACTACCACTATTTCCATTCTCCCAAAAATCATTGACCATCACCGCCAAATCATGCTCACTCTCGTGGCTTACACCACCACCTCCGTCCCACAACTCGTTGGAGGACAATGAATAAACCCTGCAGTTCATTTCCGCCCCCAACCACTCACGCCGACACTCTCTATCCAATTCACAAACTCTTATTCTCTCTCAAAATTCCATTCTCCTTACAAAAAATTAATAATTCAATCAAACTTGTATTACAAAAAAGATTTAAAAAAAAAAAAAACACAGGTATACAAAACGCTTGTCCGCAACAATCTGTCTTCAAAATCAATATAAATTGTTCGAAATTAAAAAAAAAAATCTGAAAATAGCGAAACTCAAACGAAAAAAAAAACACAAATTCGAATCCAGATTGAACGGGTCTAAACTAGGCGTCAATCGAATTCGAAATTTCCGAATTTTATAAATCTATTAACCAATTGAATCATTTGATTCCGCTAAACGAAACGAACAACACAAGCTCAGCAAATCGACAAGGTCAAAATTGTTGGCGAGACATGATTATTCCCCAATCCGCAAACAGGCAATGAGCATAATCGATACATCCTATCCTATAAGGAAAAATACAAAACCATGATAATAATAATCATAATCAGAGTATAAAAATGGAAAAGGAGAGAGGATGAGAGGCAAGTGGGAGAAGGAGTCCATGATATATATGATATAATAAAGGTAGGGTGAAATGACGGAAAAGGACAGGGAGGAGGTGTTGCTTGATGGCCAAGTTTAACTGTCGACGGAAAATGTGTTGGAAGAAATGGATGAAGAGGTGGTGAATTTTTAGAGAGAGTGAATTTAGACGGTAAATTCGCGCACATTCATTAATGCATTTATTTTGCCAGCTTTATTTTGGATATCCGACACGCCGCTGTTTTAAATGACCGAATATTATTTGTTTCATGACTAAGATATACTCCCTCGTTACACATTACATGATACATTTATAAAATATTCGTCTCAAATTCAATGATGCATTTAAAAAAAATATACATCCTCATATTTAAAATGTATGTCATTTTAGATCAATGCACACATATTAAGAAAATTATTAATTTCCTTATATACTTTTAATTAATAGCTTTAAAATTCTACATTAAACATCCCTATATTACTAATAGGGAGTTTGTTTTTGCTTAGGTGTCGTCATGATGTTAATTTGAATGAGGTGTCACATTCTTATTAAATGCATATATATGTTAATAATCTATGTGTTATTTTCTTATTGATTTATAATTAATATATGGCATCTATGTGATATTTTAATATAGAAATTAACTAAAAAATATATTTCTAAGGAGGTTTGAACCTTAGACCTCTTGCATAATATGTATATATATATTTTTAATAAATAAGTTAATATATAAATCTTTAAATATTTTAAATATCTATTTTATATCTAAAAAGTGTTATCATATGATAATTTTTAAACATAAAATTATATTTAACTTAAGCTTATAAATGTATGTAAGAAAAATTGTGGTTGTATCAACTTTTATAAAAAAAATAAAAAAACTTAATATAATCATATATGATATATATATATATATATATATATATATATATATATTATTCGGAGTAATATTTATGCATCAATTATACAAAAAAAATCTATTAATCGTCTCCTTTTTTTTATTAATTGTAAAATAAATTTGAAACAAATCTTATAGTAAATTCTTTCACATAATTATAATAATTCTAATCCCTAGCATGAATTGTCACACAATTAATATTACCATTATTTAAATTTAATATTATAATTACAATTTTTTTTATACATATATATTATTTTAATATATATATTATTATTATTTAAAATATTATATTGTAAATTTTATTTAACGAAAATACAGCGTAATACGCGGGAGCTCATCTAGTTAAAAACTATTATTGTCTAAGTTATTTTTAAAGAGTTTAAGGGTAATATGGGAAGAATCATAATTAATTAAAATTGAAAAGTGTAAAGCGACATTTAAATTACAAATAAAGTGAAAAGTCAAAACGACATACATTTTGAATAGGAGGGAATGATTATTTTTATGTATACCATCAAATACTTAAAAGTTACACACAATGTCATTACTTAATCTATACTAACCAAAATTTATTTTTTGCAATAAACAACCATTATTTTTTTTATTTAATATCAATTAACAACTCATATCTTAATAATTGTGCAAATAATAAATGTATCGTTGAGTTTGAGACGGAAGGAGTACTATAAAATTGATTAATACTCTGTTTATCTTTAAGGTTTACATTTGCACAAAAAGTTATAAAACACGGTCTCATACATGAGAGATAAATATTAACTTTTGCCTATTTTTATAATACATATACTTAAAAAGTATCATAAAAATATGTAAAAGTATCACATCTCATGTATGAGACAATCTCACACAAGACTTCCTCTTACATTTGAGGGTTGACACGAGTTTTAATGAATATAATATTTTATTGTAAAATTATTGGTAGAAAGTGTAAGAGAAATAAAAAAAAAAAAAGAGTATTTTATAATAAATGTGGAGTCACAACTTTCTAAAAAGGAAAATCCTATGTTTGTTTTGAGACTCACACGGATGGGTTTAGGACTTTATGAACCACGTCCTACAGTAGTTAGGAATTTAAAATCGAACTTACAAATTCAAATCTCAATCCTCACCTAAAAATACCTATAAAACCTATTATTACTCTTCCTAATACAAATTAATTTATTCACTCATACTTTTCTCTCACTCATTAATTCTCTCTCATACTTTTCTCTCACTCAATATATAATATAATAATACAAAACCAATTATTTTTAAATATTGATTTGACATAAAGTAAAATCCCATCCTACTAAAATCTCAAACCAAACACACACTTTTACTATTCTTCAGGATTTTCAAATCCATAGGATTTCAAAGTCATGACTTCTCCTGCACACCTAAATCTCAAAACAAACATACCCTAAATGTGACGCTCAAAATGGTAAAATGTAAAGTTTAAAGAAGAACAATGGGTGTATAATTGTGTCGAATCAAAATGCCCACACCGATGGACACCAACCTATGTGCGACCACTAATGAAGTGATGATACATAAACACTAAAAAAAAATCAATTAATTAATGGTGGTGGACTTCACTACTGATATGTCATCACCTTATTAGTGATTAATATATTAAGGTTTATACAAGTAAAGAGTGAGATGAGAGAGAAAGGTCCTAGAGAGAGAGTGAGATTCCGGGGGGTGGGGAGTGCGTAACCATGCCGAGAGACCACCGATGAGGCAGATACCGTTTCCCGAGCACCGTAAGCCTTCAGACGTCAGATCGCGGACAAAGAATTCATCGGCAGATAGGAGAAGAATCTTTGAGAGAACAGACGCAGCTACTAATTCCATTGTGACCTTTTACGTATGGAACATCCCCATAATTTCCAATGATGTTTCACTAAAACAAACCTTCGCCGGAAAAGAAAGATTAGTCGACTTCTTCATACCGGCAAAACCGAGTAAAGATGGTGGTAAATTTGGTTTTGCTAGGTACTCTAATGTTACAAGCATGGAGGATCTTATGGCAAAATTGGATGACATATGGATTGGATCGTACAAGATTAGGGTGAAACGGGCAAGATTTGTCAGGAGGGACCTTGATCCTGCTGGAAAACGGCCTACACAGAGTTTCACTCTGAAATATCATCCGATCCTCAAACCGAGTAGGATTCAGGAATCGTGTTCCTATGCAGACGCTACAAGGGAAAAGATAACTAGAGAAGAGCATCAGGGGATCTCCTTCACGACTCTGGAGGAGGAATGTCATTGGCTTGAAGGAGCTCTTTTTGGTAGTCTACGTGAATCTTTCTCCTGGGAACTAAATGGAATGCAAATTCAAAAGGAGGCAGAAGGGGTATGTTGTGCTTCATACCTAGGTGGAGACGTCCTCCTTATTAGTAATTTACCTGGGGAAACCCTACACACTAATGCAAATAGGTTTGAAGTCTGGAGGAAGAAATGGTTTGATTGCATGGACGACTGGAATGAGAATATCACACACAAGAAAAGAATCATCTGGACACTATGGACTGGGGTTCCTTTGGTTGCATGGTGTCCTCGCTTCTTCAGAACGGTTACGGCGAAGTTTGGTTCATTGTTGTGTTTGGACGATGAAACAGCATCAAAATCCAACCTATGCAGGGCAAGATCTTAATCAAGACTTCTTTGCCGAAAATCCCAAATTCAGATGTGGAAATCAAGGTGGACGGAAAAAGCTATCGAATTAGGATCACAGAGGAGTTAATTTCTCCTTCTCTGAGATGCATGCATGCACCGCCGGTTGCGGCGGTTTGTCAACGCTCATCGCCGGCGGACTTGGAACACGAAGAGTCGCCAATTTCAAATAATTTCGATTCTTCCAAGGGGAGGGAATCGCTCGTGCTTCCAGGACCTGTTAACCAAGGTAGCCGCCACGCGCCTGGGAACTCACAACTTCCTCCCACCTTTTCGGCGGTTAACGTGCAAGAAGTTAATGATTGGCCGTTATTAGGGGCCCCACCTCCAGCAGGGATTAAAATTTTAAAGAGAGGCCCAGAGGTTTTGGTGGATGCTATGCCGATCCCTCTACCAAAAGTTAATCCTGCACAGCTAATGGGCATGCCATCTACTGAAAGCCCAATTAAGTCCATCGACCTTAACAAATCGGTTCCTTCGCCCATTTCCCTCAGTAATCGGTTTGGTGTGTTGGCCCACCGAAAAAAGTTGGGCCCATCCAAAAGCGGCCCACAAAATTCTCAGATGGAAACAGTCAATGACCATTCTTCCCAACCACGAGATATTGCACCCTCTCTTCCCGATTCGGAGTCTGTAAATGTCCAATTTCAGAATGCTCATATCATAGGGTAGGAATTCGAAATTGAAATTTCTGGCGAAGAAGTAGGAAATAAAGAGACTTCAAGGGACTCCAATATTAGTCGAAGCTCCAGTTGGAAAGGCAAACAGAAAAGCACATCTTCGCTTGAGGAGGAAGATGAAGTACAGTCAACCAGAGAAGCAATTGAAACCTGGAATTTGGGGAAAAACTCGTCCTCATATGCGAAGAGCACGATGAAATGGTGGTGGAGAAATTAGAAGCTATTATTGGTCAGGACTCAAGAAATAGAAAGAAAGAAAAAGGGAAAAAGAACAGAGAGAAAAGAAGACTCGCATCCATACCCTCATGATTTTTTTAAGCTACAACACGAGAGGATTGGGAAAGAAAGAGAAGAGGAGGGACGTCAAAGAGCTAATTCGCAACGTCAGGGCAGACATGTGTTGCCTCCAAGAGTCAAAATTGGAAAGGGTGACGCAGAAAACAATAAAAGCAATATGGGGGAGAACCGATTGTGACTGGGATTTTGTGAAATCGGAAGGAAGCTCGGGGGGTCTGATCTCGATTTGGAACCCTGTTGTCTTTACTAAGGTGAGCTCCTGGGGTTGCAAACAATTTCTTGCTATCAATGGCTTTCTGGTGGAAGATGGGAAATGTTGCTTGATCATCAACATTTATGCTCCAAACCAAGCCACCTGTAGGTACGCCCTCTGGGATCAACTTGGTATTTTAATAGCTCAGTATAAGGATTCCAGCCTATGCATAATTGGTGATTTCAATTGCATTCGATCTGTGAGTGAACGAAGGGGGAGGGCTGCAAACTGGAATAGAACTGACATTGCAAGTTTTAACAATTTTATTGAGGGTAATAACCTGATTGACTTGCAACTGATTGGGAGCTCTTTTACCTGGTATCGTCCAAATGGGTCTTGTAAGAGCCGCCTAGACCGAATGATTGTCAATGAGGAAGGGGTTTCCAAATGGCCAAACTTAGTTCTTAAAGTTGGACGACGAACTCTATCGGATCATCGGCCTATTTTTGTGAAATCAGAAATCAAAGATTGGGGCCCTCGCCCATTCCGCTTCTTCAATAGCTGGATATCCCATCCTTCCTTCAAGGATTTTGTAAGTGAAAGATGGAATTCTTACAACATCAGAGGCTGGGGATCTTATGTAATCAAAGAGAAACTCAAACTTCTGAAACAAGATATAAAAGAATGGAAGCAGAACACCATAGGGGACCTGGATAAATCGATCGAAAACAACAAAGATGAGCTTGAAAGATTAGATATCATTGATGACACTTTTGGCTTGGAGGAAGATGAAGCTAGAAGAAGGGAGGAGGTCATGGAAAATCTGTTGTCAGAGACAAGCTGGAAGGAGGCACAACTGTTTCAAAAATCCCGAATTAAATGGATCGCAGAGGGGGACATCAACTCCAGCTTTTTCCATAAATGGATTAACATACGTAACAAAAGAAACGAGATCCAAGGCATTCGGGTAAATGGCAGGTGGATTGACTCAGTCAATAATGTAAAATCGGAAATTCTTCTTCACTTCCAGAGGCGGTTTGAAGCGGTTCAATTTCAAAGGCCAACCTTCGGTCTTGGCCAGTTCCCAAAATTTTGGACCTGGCTGACAACTCGTTTTTAACGGCGAATTTCTCAGAAGATGAAATTAAGCAAGTTATCTGGAGTATTGATTCGAACGGCAGCCCGGGCCCGGATGGCTTCACTTTTGGTTTCTACAAGCACGCTTGGCATCTTTTGAAAGGTGATATCACACACATGATGCAGGATTTTCACACGAATGCTAAACTGGTCAGGGGTTTCAACCCCTCTTTCATCTGCTTGATACCCAAGAAGGAGAATCCACAAAGAATTGAGGATTTCCGTCCGATTTCCCTTATTGGAAGCGCTTACAAAATTATTGCCAAGACCTTAGCAGAGCGCATCAGCAAAGTCATCGACTTGGTGGTAAGTGAGAATCAAACGGCATTCATCAAAGGCAGACACATCATGGATGGCATCCTCGTTTTGAACGAAACAATGAATGAAGCCAAAAAGGAAAAGATTGGGAGATTCTTCTTCAAGGTGGATTTCGAGAAAGCCTTTGACTCAATTCACTGGGGCTATCTTGATTCCATTTTGCAAGGCCTTAATTTCTGCGAGCAATGGAGAAAATGGATAAAGGCATGCACCGAATCGGCTACAGCTGCGATCCTTATCAACGGTAGCCCATGTGGCGAATTCCCGTTGAAAAGAGGTCTCCGACAGGGGGATCCTCTGTCACCTTTTCTCTTTAATCTTGCAGCTGAAGGTTTGAGTCGACTTACTCAAAGAGCGTGCGACCTGGGCCTGTTGAAGCCGACTTTGGTAGGGGCAAATAAGGTTCCAGTTTCTCATTTGCAATACGCCGATGACGTGGTGTTTATTTGTAGTTCTGATATTGAAAATCTGGTCGTGCTTAAGCGTATTCTATGGATGTTTGAACTAATTTCTGGACTAAAAGTGAACTTCACCAAAAGTAAGCTTTGGGGCATAAATATTTTGGAGGAACAGCTGGTTGCTGGAGCCAGCTACCTGGGTTGTGGGGTTGAGCATAATTCATTCACTTATCTTGGAATGAAAGTTGGTACTAATCCCCACCGTAGGCAAAGTTGGCAATGGTTATCTCAAAAAGTGAAGAATCGCATCAAGTCTTGGGATGGGCGTAATATCACAATGGGAGGCAGAGCAACGTTAATTAAATCGGTTCTCTCCTCAATTCCGATCTATTCTTTGTCCTTCTTTTTACTACCGAAAAAAACCCTTCTTGATTTGGTGAAATTACAGCGGGCTTTTTTGTGGGGAGGAAATGGTTCTAATTCAAAAATCTCATGGGTAAGCTGGTCTGATATTTGTAAACCAAAAAATGAGGGGGGGCGCTGGAAATTCGGGATTTAGAATGTTTTAACAAAGCTCTCGTGGGAAAGTGGATAGGGAAATTGCTAGGTAATTCGGGGGGGCTTTGGAGTCGGGTAATCCGGTCAAGATACGGGGGGCTTGATAATTCGAGGGAGATGCTAGCTAATGTGAGGGGCTGGTCGAATTCGTCTATATGGTGGAGAGATCTTTGCAAACTTTATTGGGGGTCAAATGGTGTAGGGATGAGAGGAGATTTTGTTAGGGTATTAGGAAAGGGTGATGCTACTAAATTTTGGTCAGATAATTGGGTGGGGGAGGAGAGTCTTAGTGTTAAATTCTCTAGGCTTTTTAGACTAAGTACTCAACAAGAGTGTGTAATCTCAGAAATGGGGGATTGGGTGAACCGAGTTTGGGAGTGGAACTTGAGCTGGTGTCGTCCTATTTCACACAGGAACCGTGATCACCTTGATTTACTTCTTTCAATTATTGCAAATTGCAAACCTTCATATGCAGGTGAAGATCGTTGGAGTTGGAGATGTGCCCCAAATGGAGTCTACAATACAACGACATCATACGAGAACCTTCGGCGGCAAAGGGAGCACTTAACGGAACCTGCAAATCACGAGAAGCGGGCCTTCAAACTGCTATGGCAAACCTGGTCACCAAGGAAAACCGTCCCATGTGTTTAGCGGTTATTGAAGAACCGCCTGCCAACCTCGATCAATCTTCGAAGACGCGGAGTCACGTTGCCATCTTCAGCCTGCCCTTTTTGTGCGGAAGAGGAGGAAGATATGACCCACCTTTTCTTCAGGTGCAATCTTTCTCTCTCAATCTGGCATGAATTCCTGAAATGGCTGGGGACTTATTTAACCTTGCATACCTGTCCATTCATCAACTTCTTGCAATTTGCGGACTGTCTCGGGGGAGGAAAATCTAGAAAGGTGGCTATCACGATTTGGATTGGCATTATTTGGAGCATTTGGAATCTACGAAATGATGTTGTGTTTAACAATGGGGTTTTTGTAATTGATAGGGTGATTAATATCCTAAAAATTAGAATTTGGCATTGGATCACTTGTAAGGAGACTTCTCTCCTAAATTCTTCGCTTAGCTCGTGGTTAGGGGACCCGAAATCTTGTTTGCAGCTGTTGTCTTAGGCTACTTGTATTTGTTGGGTTGAGTACCCCTTGTACTCAATTTAATAAATATTTATTTTACCGTTCAAAAAAAAAATTAGTGATTAATATATAAGTTGGTGTCCATTGATTAGTGTGAAAATTGCGTAATTATTGTGTGCTTAATTGTCTCAAATTTGATATCATTTTCATGTTAATTCACATTAAATTAGCTAATTGCATTTGACTATTTAATTTGGTGTCTTGAGTTGATATTGCAGATTTTATGCCAACTTTGAATACAAATTGAGGTCTGTTAACATTGTCAAATCAAAGGAGTCATTGCATGGTTGGAAAGAGGGTCGAGATATGGTCGTAACGCAAAAAGAATGGGGTAAATCGGAGTTCGTATGAAGGAGATACGGATGAACGAAGTTGAGACGGCGAAAATAGCAAACTGATACACAAAACCGAGTTGCACCCACCGGATTAGGAAATACACCCACCAACTGCACCCATCAAATTGATAAGTACACCCCCATCGTCTTCACAGATCAGCGCAGCCCCTGTTCTTCCCCAAATCTGCAATTCAACCAATAACCACCACAAATCCGGCGTACCTAGCCGCCGCCCAACCACAAATCCGACCACCCACCGCCGACGAACCACCAACCACCGTCCAGCCATTCGCCGTGAATCGAGGCAGAATTCAGAGCCGCCCCTCTCTCCAATCACCATCGCCGCCTCTCACTTCACCGCCGTAACCGCCGTTGCAGAACCCAGCGACGCCCACGGCGCCGCACCACAATCGTCGACCCAGCGCAACACTCCATTCTCCGTCGCCGTCTCGATCCGAACCACCGCACTCAATCCGAGTCGAGACGTAACAATATTTACGTAGCATCCCCAAATCGTCTCGAGCTCGTCTCGAGCCTTGTCTCGAGCCAGCCTTCCGCCCACCTCGACCGAGACGTCGTCTTCTCATCTCGACTCGAGCGCCATGCCTCGAGTCGAGGCGGCATTTGCAGCAGGCCAAAGTCGCGAAACGTTTTATGCGATTTTAAATAAGGAAAAGAAAAGGGCGTGAACTGTAGAAAATTTAAAAAAAAATGCATTATAAAAGAAAGGAGGGGCAGCGTAAATTAAGGAGGGGGGATTCCACCTCCAGATGACACACAATACACCTTAGAATTAGAGACACACACTCACACATAGTAGTAGGTGTTTTTCATTTTTCTTTTAATTTCTTGCAAATTAGTGATAGATTTTAATTCAATCAAGTGTATCAACACAATTAAGGTGATACCCACCCTTAATCTCTTTATTTTAATGGTTTATTTCTTAATTAGCATGTCTTTTTCTCCTTTAATTTTCTTAGTTATGGGTATTGTTTTAAATGCTTTTATTTCCATTTTAGTGTTCAAATTAGCCATGTGCTAATCCTCTTGATTGCTTAGGTGTTGGAATTACACATGATTTTGGTGTTGATCATGAATTAATCACTTTGATTGGCATGTGTTGTGGTCTTAATGCTTCTACTAGTGGGCTTTGTGAAGATCTCTTGATTGATTGGTTTTATTAGCTTAATTCGTTGAATTGGTGTATTACAACGAGAGTTGGATATGCTTAGGATAGGATTGAGTGAACTAATTGATTGATTTTGATGATATTGATCGTAATTGATTGCACCGAGAGGTGAATGAGTTGCTAGATTCCCCAATTAGTGGACATTGCATGCCTAGGTGTGTAGTGAAGGGACGACCCTAGACATTAGTACCCGATTGTGAACGTGTTTAGGTGATCAACGGTCCTAGGCGCTAGCTTGCTAGAAATTACGTGATCGCTCTTAGCTTTTGCCATTTCCATGCCTTGATTTGTGATCAATTTGTGTGATACCCGAAGGATTGTGTAAGGAAGACACCCGAGTGATCGTTTCACACACCACTTGCACTCGTTAAGGTTTTATTTGCTTTCTTTTGTTATTTGTTTGCTCTTGTTTATTTTGTTGTTGATTTAAGTGTTAGCATCCCGGTTCGCCACTATAATTCTACGGAAACGTATGTTTTTGAGGCTCCACCGTTCTCCTAGTCCCTTGGGTTCGATAATTTGTTTGGTCGTAAATACTTATTGCTAAAATACAAGCGATCATCCATCAATCAACATAGGATCAATTCCGTATAAATGTGCCCCATTTTCTATTCATTTAAAAAACATGAAGTATTTCCTGTAATATATATATATATATATATATATATGAATCGTGTAATTTAATTATATTTTTAAACAATATTACTACTTATTTTTATTGAAACCTGTAGTTATTTACTAAAAAGTACAAATAAAACAGTTGTATTTTTAAGTAAAAGTAACCCTAATTTTCAGTAAAAATAATCATAAAAATGCATTTTAATTGTATGATTCACCTAATGTACAAGAGATATACTTTTTAAAAAATGGAAAAATTACAAATAGGTTCAAGAAAAAATTTAAAATTACAAATTGGTTCGTGTTCAAATATTTTTGTTCATCTGTTCAAATATTTTTTGTGCTTCTGTTCAAAATTTTTGAACATATTTGTAATTAGCCTACTTTTTTTGAACCTATATGTAAATGTCCCTTAAAAAATATACTTATGATTCATTTAGAATTTATTAGATCACAAAAACATGATTTATTTTCAAAATATTATTATTTATATTTAGTATAAAGTGTCACTGTTTAGCATACAAAGTGTCATTATTCACTATTATCCACAGCATTTACTTTCCCACACTAGTAATAAATTTTCTTACTGCATTGGAAACATAAGTGACACGAAATACGAGTACAATCAGCTTGTATTGGGTGACGGGGCGGTGACTCAAGGCGACTCAACCCCAATGAATATTATAAACAACTTTTACACGGTGTCATTGATAGGAATTACTGTGGGTGACGTGTCGTTGAGAGTTGACTTACAGGACGTTATCGTTGACTCGGGGACAACGTACACTCATCTCCGCAAGGGCGCGTACGGGCCACTTGCGGAGCAAATTTTGATCCTAGCGCAGCGGTTTTTTCTGGTGCGCGTTAAAGTTAGAAATGCGGAAAGAAATTTGTGCTACGAGGGAGATATGAAGGGGTTTCCGATCGTGACGTTGCACTTGGAGGAAGGGGTGAATGTGGATTTGGACGTCGAAAGCTTGTTTCGTAGAACGACTGATGGATTGGCCTATTGCATGACTATAATTGAATCGGAAAGAAATATATTAGGTATTACGGCTCAACAATTCTACAATGTGGGGTTTGATGTTGGTGCAAAGAAGATTAGTTTCCAAAGAATTGATTGTCAACTCCTTGATGAGTAATTAATTAATTTTAGTTCCCATTATTTTCTTAGCTTTTATTTCAACTCCTGATTGAATTTGCATGTTACAATTTTTTGTGGGTGAGATGATGTCATGAATAATATTTGATGTATCCATGAATATGCTTATATTTATTCTCTTGTCTCTTTATTGCTAATGTGTTGACAATTTTTCTTCGCGTATTCTTGATGTATATTATTGAATGAATTAGTGTTATGTAAGCTAATTAATTAATTTCAAAGTAAAATTGATTTACAATTAATACATTATACTAAAATAACTAAATATGTAATTAATGAAACAAGTAATATTTTTCAATTTATATGATTTAAAATATAAAACAACTAATATTATTCAAAATTAATAATTTATAATATAAACAACTAATACCCTGTGACGCAGTGTAATAGATCAAGTGGTTAGAGTTCTACTACTTTTGCTGTGAAAATAATTAATAGTATCATTTTAAATTGTAAAGTAAAACTGGTTTACAGTACTATATAAATAAATATATCAATTCCCATATTGCAAAATACATATTATTGCAAATTGAATCCACAGTTCGCGGGAAACTTTGAAAATTATCAGGTTTCGTTAGACCTTAAGCAATGACTAGAAAATCCCTAATTCTGTTTATAACAAAAATAATATTGAGTTGATCTCTTGTGAGGTGAGTACATGCATGCACTCGAATTATATTATGATATTTTTCAGTTAATTTATTATTATTTTTTATTTTTAGTTTTCAAAATACTATTATTTTGAAAGTGAGTGCATGCATGCACCCACTTCATATGAGATCAAACCAATAATATTTCTACAATCTGTCAAATATATGTTAATGAAAAACTAGAAAATCCCTAATTCTATTTATAACAAAATAATATTTCTGCAATCTGTTAAAGATATGTTATCAATACTAGATCCATTTTACAATAAGTATCCTTTTAGAAATTTACAATAAAACTAAGGATCATAATTTTTTTACATTTTTACATTCAATCAACTAAAGGAAAGAGTGATTTATGGTATGAAAGATATGAGAGATAATTTAAGAATTAAAAATATGAGATAACAAATAAAAATATTTGTAATTATAAAAAACTAAGAGATTTTTTAGGTGTGTATAAATTGGGAAGAAATGAGATTAAAAAAAAAAAACTTAAAAAGGACAAATAATTAGGAGCAAAATTTCGATTATTGAAAAAAATATATATTGGGAAACGGATAGTAACAATCTCTTCCAAAATAATGATAATGAATTTACATTATCCAAATATGTTTGCATCCATAATAATACATAATTTTTACGAATTGGAATTCAAGATAAGTAAAATTTCACAAATTCTAGGGTGCATCCAAGTGCATACTATGTACATGGATTTTGCACCCAATTTGAAATTAATTTAAAATTAATTTTGACCAAACTCGCGGGTCGGTTTGGGTTTATTTTCGCGGATCCTGGAGCGGATAAGATCAGGTTTCAGGAATGGGTTAATAATATCAAAAGTTTTCTCTCTTTTCTCTCTGTTTTCGCGCTTCTTCTTCTGTGAGCAATACTCTTGATCAATACTCCTTACTTCCTCCATTTTGTTCGATCTTAGACGGTTTCTCTTTCGAAATCGTTAGTTATTCTTCAGTTTCTTGGTAGTTTTTTCATTTTTGAACTTGTAAACCGTCTATATATCGCTCGATTCATAGTCTTTTTGATATTGTGTTCATTTTCGAAGTATTTTCTTCTACGAAGGGCGATCGAAGGTTTTTGTTGAACGATTGAAGCTTTTGTTGTTGTGTTTCCTCAAACTCGTAAGTATTTATTCAAAATCCTTTTCTATTTTTTCGATTCTTCATGTTTGGTTTTTCAAAATCGTAAGTATTTGTTCAAACTTGTAAGTATTATGTTTTTTCAGTATTATGCTTCAATATTTTGTCGATTTTAGGTTTTTTCCTTTTGCATGTTAATTTTTAATCATTTTTTCTTGTTTTCTTTCAGTTTTCGTTCTAAATGGTTCGAACTAAGTTTTGGTTCCCAAAGGTAGTGGTCCTAGGAAGAAGAAGGAACTTGTTTCTAGCGAGAACAAGGTCCAATGTTAATAGGAAGCTTGTAAGTGCTTGTAAAATCGAAGTTAATGTATCTTCAAAGCTTTACGCAATGTAGAAGTTTACGGTAATGTAGATGTTTTGGTAGTGATGATTTTGAGGATTCTGTTCCTCTTTCTTCTTATCTGCGTTCAAGAGGAAGGATGAAAGTAATGTTTCGGAGATGGAAAATCTTCAAAAAAGCGGCGTGTTGGTAATGCAAGTAAGGATGAAGATCTTTGTGAAGGATGATGGTGGGATGCATGGTGAAAGAAGCTCTAAAAAGAAAACTTCTTCTAAATCAACTGGTGTTAAGAAGAACAGAGGTGTGCGAAGGGAAGAATCAAGAAAGAAAAAAAGGATGCTGATGTTAATTCTGGAGGAGAAAGATCATTTAAGAAAGAATCTGCTGCTAAATCTTCTGGTATTAAGAAGAAAAAAGTTTTTCGAAAGAAGGAGTCTGCTAGTTGGTATTTTTCCTTCTTTTTGTAGTTTTTATCAATAATTGTTGTTCATAATTTGGGGTATTGGTAATTTAGTTATTGGGGTATTGTTTTTTTTAGTTATTGTGTATTACTGTTTAATGCATTGGGTTTTGTTGAGAAATTGTGTGTTGTATTGGTAATTTTAACTTGGGGTATTAATAATTATTAATTTTGGGTATTGGTGATTATATCTTGGGGTATTGGTTGTTATATCTTGGGGTATTAGTGATTATATCTTGGGGTATTGGTGATTATAACTTGGGGTATTGGTGGTTATATCTTGGGGTATTGGTGATTATACCTTCGGGTATTATTCTTATAACTTGGGGTATAGGTGATTATATGTTTTGGGTATTGTTGATTAATTGTTTCTGTTTAGTTTTTGTTTGTTATTCTTGTTCTTATTTCTGTTTTTTTGTTGTATATGCAACACTTTTTTGACGCAGTGTCGTCCTCTTGGGTTGTTTGAGTTGCTGCATTCTTTGAATGATAAGCAAAAAGAAGATGTTGTTAGCATTGGTTTTGGTGGTCTTTTGAAGTTGAATTTGAGTAAGTGTTTTAGTCAGGATATGTTGAAGTGGTTGGTGGAACAGTTTAATGGCAGTAGTCGTATGTTATCGTAGATGATTTTATGCAATTTTTCATTCTGCTTTGATGATGTATATGATGTTTTTATGATTCCTAGGAATGATGGGAGAAATGTAGTTTGTTATTCACGTTCTGATGATACGTCTGTATTTGAATCCTTTAGTAAGAAATATGGTATAGCTGCTAAGACTCCGATTCGGTTTTTGGCTAGTTTGATTGTTGAGAAGTTAAGTGAAGGGGGTGATGACTTTAAGCGGGCTTTTGTTTTGTTTTGTTTTGTCTCTGTTCTTTTCTTTGTCCTTCCTCAAATCGTTCTGTAAGTACTATTTATTTTAAGTCCCTTGAGGTTGTAGAAGATATACCTAAGTTGGATTGGTGTAATTTTGTTTTGAAAAAGTTGTCGGATTCGGTCTTAGCATATCGGAATGATGGGGTTAAGAATGTTAGTGGCTGTGTGTTTTGGTGTTACAAATATTGTACTTGCATAGGTGAAGTGGAGGGGTGTTTGTGAGCCGTGTTCTATTCCTTTGATTTGCATTGGAATGATGAAAAAGATGAAGAAGAGGTGTTATCAAGAGGTTAGTCTTTGGTGTTTTTGGTTACGGTGATATGGTTGGTGGTGTGTATCTGTGTCTATTAATGGGGTTCTCAAGTCTACAATTTTACGGTAAAGAAAGTGGGGATAACGAGTATCGGGTATACTATGTTTTATTGATTATTCTATAGTATTTCTTATTGTTTTTCTATTTATGTTATTTTTGTTCTTTATTTTGTTGCAGGAGATTAAGAAGATATTGTTGTCTATCCAAATCAGAGGCTAGGGATTTTTCTCGGAGGTTTGATGCTTAAGATTCGAAAACGGGACGGTATTGATCCCTCTTCTTCCTCGAATCCACTCCACGAATGAGCCGTCGAATACAGAAGTTCTTTATGAATCCGAAGCTTCACAGATACGTTGATAAATTGGTTAAATATGTTACGATGATGAAAGAGTTGGTGGCGAAGCTCCTAAGTTTGATTTTGTTGACTCCCGAGCCACCTATTTTTGAAACCAATTTATCTGGTGATGAAATGATTGGTTTAAGGACGGTTTCTTTGTTGATCTTGGGGCTGATGAGCCGCCTTTAAAAAAATCTGTTCAAGAGAATGTTGGGGTTGAAGAGGATGTTGGTGCAAAGGATGGGGCTGATGGAGGTAGCAAGGATAAAGCTGGTGAGGAGAATGTTGGTCTAAAGGATGGTGTGGTGGGAGGTTCGAAGGCTGGTGAGGAGAATGTTGGAGATTGCGAAAAAAAGGTGATGAGCTTGATGATCTTTGTTAAGTCTGTTTCTTCAAAGGTGAAGAGAGTTGGTAATGATGTTTCAAGTCTGTTTTGGTTGATTAATGATGAAGTTGGGTATGTTTCGAAGCTGGTGAAGTTTAACAAGAAGTGTTATCGTACTATTCCACAACCCCATATGGAAGTTGTTGACTTTTGTTTTTACGATGGTGATGGATCATTCAAGTGTAAGCATTTGATTAGTATTTTTTTTTTTATTTAGTTGTTACATGTGTGCGTACTTATATATACATTTTTATTTTTTTGATTAGAGATTGTTATTATAGTCATGGGGATGGTCTTGGACTGTACAATGCTGAAATTAAGTCATTGTCGCCTAACCAAGAGATTGATATTGCTGTTGTTTCTGCCTGGTGCTTGGATGTTAATGGGGATGTGTTTACCGATGGTCGACGAGCTGATTTGCTTTCAATCTTAATCACAATGTAAGTTTTGTATAGTTATTGTTTGTGTATTGGTGGTTATCTCTTTTGGGTATTGGTGATTATCTTTTTGGGTATTGCTATGCAACCCTTGGGGTATTACTGTTTTTCTCTTGGGGTATTGCTGTGTATATCTTGTTGTATTGCATTGTAAGTCTTAGGGTATTACTGTTTTACTCTTGGGGTATTGTTGACTATATTTTGGGGTATTGCTGTGTAGCTCTTTGTGTATTGCTTTGTAACTGTTAGGCTATTATTTATCATTGATTATTGATTATTGATTATTCTATCCTTTGTTTTTCTATTTATTTGTTTGTGTAGTTTTTCTTGGGTGAGGTTGTACGGAAGGGAGTTGATGTTGAAAAAATGGCTGATAACTTCTTCCGTGTTTGGGATGCGTGGATTTACGTGGTATGAAGGTTGTTTCATGTCTTGAAATGGTTAGTTGAATTGTTATTGTTTTGTGTATTTTTAATTATTTTTGTTTTACTAAAGTTTAATAATTCTTTCTTTTCTTTTTCAGATTTTCATTCCTATTTGTATCCATGACCATTTTGTTGTCCTTGTAATTAACTTTGTTGATTCAAAGTTGCAATTCTTCGACGAAAGTTTGAAGCATGTTGAGGAAGATAATGATTACACAAAGTCTGCTGATATGTTGGTAAAAATTTTATAATTATTTGTTTATAATCATTTTATATTTTTGAATTACACCTTTGAATGTATATATATATATATTTTTTTTTTTTTACTTTTTTTAGGTCAAATTGATGTCTAGGTTTCTTGAGAAAAAGAAACATCCTAAGGCTGCTGATATTTTGGGATATAATTTTGAAAACATGTCTTTAAAGTGGCAAACTGGAAAGCCTGATAAGGATTGTGGTGTATATATGATGCATCACATCAAACAATTCAATGATACTTCTTATTCTTATCCAGACTTGACTCGGGTAATTGTTTTCTTTTATTTTTCATATTTTTTATTATTTACTTAGTTTCTTATCTTATTTTTTATTGACTTTTTTTTTATATAGGAGGATGTTCGTATAGCAATCGGGCGTAAACTGTGCTATTCTACTTCTTTCAAACTTTAATTCGTGTAGGTAGGTCGATGTTATTGAGAAGGTTTACAATTTTTATAAGCAAAAGCCCGATTTAATCAAGAATATTGCTTTGAAGAAGAAAGAAAAAGATGTAAAAGCTGTTGAGGAGAAAAAAAAACGGGCTGCTGATGCTTTGAAAAATCTAGGCGATGATTTGGGGAGGGGAAAGAGGAGGAATGTTAAATGATAGTTTTTAGTTGAACATTTTAACTATTTAATATGTATATGGTTTTGAAGGTTGTAATGGTACACTTAAACATGTGTTAACTGATGTTGTTTAATATGTATTTAGTGGTTTATTAATCATTTTATGTTTTATATGTTTTGTGTTGTATTATTAATTATATCTTTGGGTATTTCTAAATATATGTTCGGGTATTGCTGTCTATAACTTCGGGTATTGTCAACTATTTGTTGGGGTATTTGCTAATATAAATATGAGTATTACTAATTATATCATTATTATGAATAACAGAACTTAATCAATAAATAAAATATAAAGAACTTGCAATAATACTCCAATATTTGATTATCAATATCTCAAGTAAATGTTGAATAATGTGTAAAAAGAATTACAATGCTCATTCAAATAATATGTGGATTTGGTGTACTGGAACCATATTCCCTCATTTGTGATGATTGTGATGTTGATTTCTTCTTCTTCTTGTTTTGATGGAGACCACTCTTAATTCTTTGACTTCTTCCCTTTGTTACTGATCGTTTTGGATCTAGAATTTTGTTGGATGTCTCAGAATTAGCTTCACTTCCTTCTTTTTGTGCGAGAGAACTTTTGTTTAAGTATTTTTCGATATCTTTCACATCCTTCTTCAATAAGTTCTCTCATTTCTTCACTTTCTTCACTCATCAAGACTATGTTATAATACTTCCTTATGATAGCATGTCTCCATGGATATTTGTTCCAACTTTATCATTGTTCCTGTTTTTTGAGTAATTTGAATATTAATATTAGTTAGTTCTTATCGGTTTTAATCGAATAGTAAAATAATAGTAAATATATAAACATATTGTACTGTTTTTGTTGTTGATATCATTTTGTTTCTTGTCCCACACGTGTGCTTTTGCAAGTTTGCACCATCTTTTCAATATATAGTTATCGGGTATCATTTGTCTTGAATGTACATTCAATATTCTCAAGCGGTGGTAACATAATATGCCTAATTCTTCAAACTTCTTACAATCACAGGTGATTAGGTTCATGGCAAAGTGTCATATACCACTGTTTTTGTGTCCAACATCATCATTCTTGACCTCATAAATCAAACTGGTATCATAGACTTGAATGACAATGAACAGCGAATATGGACTTTTACGAACTCCTCTTCAAAACGTCTGAATATGGTCAGTGTGTATATCTTAGCAGCATGTTTGAGCATTCCTTTCATTCCCAGGTGCGATTCAGGTATCATCCTTGAGCAATCGAATTCATCCTTTTTTTCAGTGCTTCTCCATTGATTTATTGTGTTCTTGAATATCTCGTAAAATTCTATCAAATTTGTCTGCTTGTTTGCTCTGAAACCTATCGCATGATTTGTGCTTTCACTTCTTTGGGATGACCTTATTCCAGCAGAGAATATGTCCTTGCTCAATGCCGTACACCATTTTTCTTTTAAACTGTATAATCTGTTAAACCAAGCATTTTTTTTCAAGCCCGTATGTTGATATCATGCTCTTCCAACTACTTTCGAAGTCATTCTCATCCATACATCCCGATAGACATTTGTTAAATGCATCTTTAAAAGGACCGTCTTTCTTTAATTCTCCAAATCTTGCAATTGCATTTTGGTATAGGTGCCAAAGACACAATCTGTGTCTTGAATCAGGGAATTCCTGTAAAAACAACATCCAATAAGCAATACTCTAAGTTATTTTCACCAATACCCGAAGAATTAAATGGCAATACCCGAATCAGAAAATACCAATACCCGAAGTAGAAAATATCAATACCCGAAGCATTAATTGACAATACCCAATACTATAAATATCAATAACAGAACTTAATCAAAATAAAACATAAATCTTTTCAAGTATTAAATAATGTGTACAATTTTTTTTTACCTTCCCTATTGCATTTGCTATTGCTAAGTCCCTGGTCTCAGTGAAAACCGTCTTAGGTACTTTCTCCCCATTGAAATTTTGAACATTTGGAAAAGCACTAAAAGTTTTGTTTTCTCATCGATATGAATGCACAACCAAACATTACATTCTTCCGGTGATTGTTTACCCCCAACAAAAGGTGCACAAATCAAGTTGTACTTGTTTGTTCTGTATGTCGTATCGAAAACCATTACATCTCCGTAGATTTCATAATCTTCCATCATCAATGAATCCCTCCAAAAATACTTGACAATCTCCCATCTTCATTGAGCCTAATCTTGTAAAAGAAATTTTTATCTTTAGCTTCTTCGCTTCCATCATGTTGATCAAGTTGTTTGCATCACCATCTTTAATCGCTTCCATTTTAAACTTGTTTACCAAGTTGTAATGGTCCTTGATTGTGTGTCCTAAGTTTTCCTCCTCCAACTTCATTCATCATGTAGCGATATGAGTCTATTGTTCTCATCCCCGAAGACACCATATCCTCTATCACTCTACTCTTGTGCGTAGTAATTTGTCTTTCCGAACGGTGCATATGGTTCCATTCCGTTCTAGTTAGCTCATGATTGTGCTCTGTCTCGTGTTGCACAACTACATAATTGCCCTCTTTAGTCTTTTTCACCAACATTCTTGCCTTGCGATCATTTCTTGTTATACCAATCCTCCTTTTTTTTGGATGTTCCGGAGTTGAATTTCTTTGCTTTTTAGTTCTTATTCCAAAGACACGAGCACACAAACAACTTGCTCAAAAGTATAGATTTATCGATTCGAGAAAAAATCTGTTTGTTGATTTACGAACTTTGAATCCCAAACAACGTGCATGCTTAAAGTATAAGGAATACATATTTTCTACTGTGTCTTGTTCTACGCCGACCAAAGAACCTCTTATATCAACACAATTAGCATTGTCATCTGATTTAGACACACAGATATTTATAATATAATTAGTTAGTACAATAGAATAGAACATTTAATTAGCAATATCCAAAGATACTAATCAGCAATACCCCAAGAACAAAGCAGCAATTCTCTAAGACTAAATCAACAATACCCGAAGGTATTAATCAGATATACCCCAAGAACAAAGCAGTAATACCTCAAGCTAATAATGAGTAACACCCGAAGAATGTTTTTCTACCTTTGTTTACTGTCACAGAAAGTTCTTCAGCTGTTATTGGTTTTAACATTTCATCATCCTTTTGAAGACTTTGTTCATCAATTATTTTGCAATCATATATTTCTTCTTCTCCTTCTGCTTGTAGCATTTGAATCGAGTGTAGATTTTCACCTATTTAATTTAGTTCATAGAGTTATGCAATGTACCTTATAAATCTGTTAAATCACAGTAAAAAATTAGGAAATTAGGTCTAATACCTGATAAATCGTATTCTTCAAAGTATTGCATGTTTGATCTTATATTTTTGCGCGTTGAATGCGCGATGAGTTTTCAGATTTTCGTTTGGGACGATTTCTTCTTCACAGCAGTACGATTTTACTGCGGGTTTTTGCTTAGGGTTTTTTATCCGGATTTTGGATCTTTTTTTTGTTGACCCGCGAGTTTTTTCCGGGTTTTAGCTCGCTCAACTAATAATGTCGAAAATTGGAGCTGTAAAATGTTATTGTCATCGGGAAGCTGTCGTCGTGACCTCCTGGAAGGATGGCAATGTCAGTCGTCGTTTCTACGAGTGCGGAAAGTACCCAATAAGTTTGAAATTTAAAGATTCAATGAAATTTTATAGAATAGGGTTTAGGATTCGATATTCATGTTAGTATTTCTAATATATTTGTATTTTGTTTATATTTTTAGGGTTCAGGGTATTGTAGGTTTTTTTGTTGGATCGATAAGCCGTTGAACGATCGGGCAATTCAAATTATTCCCGGTTTATTGAAAAAGGTTAATGAACAAAATGAGGAGACCAAAAAGATGGAGAAGATTGTTGAAAAGTTAAATGAAATTAGTCATGTGTTGGAGGATGCAAATTGCAAGCTTGAGGTGGAAAATAGAGCATTGAAGATGGAAAATGAGAAATTATTTTGTCAAAACATGAAGCTCAAGATGAAAATCAAGGAAGGGAATAGAAAATATGATGTCAACTTAAGTTGTAATATGAAGCTCTTTGTGAAAGTATCTCTTTTATTTTGTGTGGTTCTTGGTTTAATGAATCTGGTGTGTCAATTGCTTGGTGTTGGTGAAGGGGTGCAGTTTAAGATGCTAGGATTTGACTAATTAGTTTGTTGTTGATATTTAGGTAGTTTATTTGGACAGTTTTTGGGTAGATTTTGGATAGCAAAATGCACACTTTTTGTTAATTTAAGTGCACTTTTGTGGATTGTATTGATGATCTTAATTTAATGAAATGTGCTCTATTTTGGACAATTATTGTGTATGAATTCTTTCAATAAACTGAGCATTCAATGACAAATACATATTAGAATGAAAAAAAGATCACAAGTTTCGCAAAATATCATAATGATCAACTACAAAATGTTGGCCAAATATATTACTGATTAAATACCAAAGATCACATGTTTCACAAAAAGATTGTTTGATCAACTACAAAGATCATAATGATCAACTACAAAAGATTGGCCAAATTAATAAGTTACTGATAACAAAAGATCATAAAAGATCTTACTAATCAAAATACAAATGATCAAATACAAAAGATCAGAAGTTTAAAATCACAAGTTTCAAAAGCCTCCTTCAATCAACTATACTGCCTTCAACCAAGATCATGAATTCACTTTTTTTTTTTTTTTTTTGCCCTTCTTATCTACATCAACACTTTTAGATGATAAGTACAAGAACTTTTGGCCATCATTGTCTACAACAATTCTCTTTGGTGCATCACTTTGCACAGATGGTTGACTCACTGTAAAATAATTGAAGTGCCCATCTCTAGATGGTGGGGGTGCTCTGATTTGAACCCTGGGTTGCAGATGAGTGACCAATGTGAAATTACTGGTACATTGGAGGACCTTGCACCTGAGGTAGTGGAACTAATGGATATCAATTTCCCATGGTTACAGTGCTATGTTGGGTTCCAATAATTGTGAGATCAGTAATATTTGACCACTCAATGACAAGAGGATTTTCAAATCTTGGTGGTGCAATATGTAAAAGTCATATTGTGGTCATAATCAATAAAAAAACCAATAAATTTGTATAACAGCTAAAAATTAAACAAAATTACCTCAGTTATGCTCTCCTCAATGGTTTCCCTTGTAGGTCTAGAACCTATTGAAACTTGAGACAAGTTTTCCACCTACAAATAATATACATGTGAGAGTCAGCTACCATCATCTATATAAAAAAAATATATAATATGAAAGACAAAACAAAATAATAAAAAATCACTTTCAGTCTGCTCATTTGGATCATTTAGAAAAATGTCCCCATGTTTGCTTTTCAAATGACACTCATCAACCCCTATTATAGGTCTACACCCACCAACAAATCCCTTTTTTAATGCATCAAAACACACATATAGTCAGCTAAACCTTGTCACCCCATTGTCCAGTTCAGTCCCTAAGAGTATGGTGGACCCAGGGTTAGTTTTTCACAATTCATCTACATAAGACCATAACTTAGAATATTGAAGGTCAGGGTCACCTTGAAACTTTAACAAGGCCTTTTTCCTAGCTTTGTAATCTTGGTTCATTGTGATTTGACACCTAGTATCATGGGACACATCAAGCAAAAATCCACCCACATCTCTATTTGGTTCTGATTGAAATCTCTGTAAGAATTTCTCACTCAACCAAGTGGAGGTAACATTTATAACCTTCTGAGTAGGTGCACAAATATGTTTCTCTACATATTCCTGAATTTGGAATATCATTTCATTTTTTCTCTTTAAGGCAGGAATCTTCCACTCACAGTTTGGATATCTACACTTAGCATAAATTCTCTTTTTATCATTCTTTGGGAAATGAATATTTCTTTTGTTCAATATAGCATGTGATTGGGAAACTTTTCTAAACTCTTTCTTTGTGGCAAAAATCTGACTAAGGGAAAATACTGGGTTAAAAGTAGTTTTTGGGTTAAATACAGAGTAATTAGGTTGATCATTATCCTCATCAAATACCCTATACTCATCAAAATCACTTCCTCACCCCCATTAAGAACATAAGGATCCCAATCACACCTACTGTCAGCTTCATGCATGATTGTAAGATTCCGGCAAGCGGTATTAAGACCAATCAAGTATATCGAACCCAAGGGAAAAAGTATGCACGTGAGACCCTAGGAATACAAGTTCTAGATTACTATTGTTGCAACACGGATTCGAAACAAAAACACAACAAAAAGCTAGAAATAAACTCAAACAACACAATGAGGCAAATGATCAAACACTTAGAAGGCAAGAACAAACAACAACAATAAATGGGGGATTTGGGTGCTAGGAGTAATATCCATCAAGGAATCAATGATCAACAAGCTATAATTGAATCAAATTGCAAATCAACTAAGATAGAAAGCATAAAACCATCATGCAATTAATAACTCCATTAACCACACAATGCCTAATGTGAGTATTCTTAGTGCAACTAATCTCTCGATTCTGAAGTACCCAATTCATACATTCATACATAATTATAACCCGATTAATCCCGGATCACGTTAACTCAACTCTCGCCTATTGCTAGGGTGATCAAACATTAATCTAAAGAGATAATTATGCATGAAGCACAATGAGAATCACAATTAGGAAGCAATCTAACTCAATTGATCAACAATCATAGCATAGGCAATCAAATCAACCTCAATTTCAATTATCCCAAGCACAAGAGTATTAGCCCATGGTGCAAAGAGCAAAATCCATAGGTAGAAAATCTAATTGCATAAGAACAAATCTAGTCACAACAATTAAGGAATTGAAAAGAGAAAAGAGGAAGAACATCACCAATTGGATTAAATCAACAACAATAGGAATGCTTGAGTCTTTGCCTTTCCAAAAATACAAACAAATTTAGAAAAATCAGATCTAATGCTAATCCCAACAATGTAAATTCTACCTAAATCTAACAATCTACTCTACCTCGAGGTTGGGGCCTAATAAATCTGCCCCTCGACTTTGAAGGTTCTCAGCCCTCGTTTTGCCCGAGGCTTCTTCAATTTTTCGATTTTCAACTTTGTCCGCCTCGACTTGAATCTCGAGGCTTCTTCAATTTTTCGATTTTCAACTTTTTGGCCTGCAATCTCGGGTTGAGGCCCCTGGACCTCGACCAGAGGTCGAGTCCAGGGAATTTTCTTGACCCGGGCTCCTCTTTTGACCCCCATTTTGCCCGTCTCGATCGTCTCATCATCCTAAGAATGCCAGTACTCTCGGTTTGGCCAAATTCCACCGATATACCTGAAAATGGGATGAAAAATATCAAAAATCCATCAAGTAGTACTTTTTAGGCAAAGTAGTGATACTCTACACATTTAGGCACAAAATCTAACACATTTGATCACTTTTTGCACTAAAACAACCCCTAAAAACATGCATCAATTCACTCCAATCATAATATCCCCAAACTTGAAGTGTTACTCGTCCTCGAGCAACGTAGCAACTAAGCACAAAAGAGTGAATTGATTGCAATTATGTCACATGGCACCATAGAAGAAATATAAGACAATCTAACTCATCAATGAACTCAAGTATTAATGCAAACTTTCCACTAGCAATCATGATGAATCATGCTCAAATAAATGCAATATCAAATACTCAACACATTGCTCCTTCCATGGAGTGTTTCTCTCTTCTCTCAAGTGTATCAAGGTAAAATGCACTCAATCATCAAATTCACAAACATGCACACCATAAGCTTGCCAAAGGACTCAATCTCAATCACTATTATTTGTGTTCAATCAAGAATCAAAGAGGTCTTTCATCAAGGTTGTAATGTAGGCTCTTTGGAATGGGTATGATGTTTTAGGTAAAGTGACTAATATAGTAGAGAACTTGAATGATAGTTACACATCTCAACACTTCTCTTCAAAGCTTTATCAATCAACTCTTTCTCATGCCCTTCAAAGTTCAAACACCACCATTCTTTTGAGCTTTCTTTCTTTTAAGCTCTCAAATTGTATTTTTCCTCTTTTCATTTTCATGTCACAATTTTTTTCACAATTCAATTTTTCTCAACCCTTCTTTTTTCTTTCACAATCAACTTAGGGTCCGCTTGGTTGGGGGTATTAGAAGTAAGTAATGGGAATGACTCATTAATCATTCCCATTGATGATGCTTGGTAATATTTACAATTTGGATTTGATTTAAAAATAAAATAATCATTAATTTATTTTGATCACATAATCTCCCTCTTATAATCAATCATTTAACAATCATTCATTTTTCCTCCGCTCAACTTTTTTCTCACTCAAATTTTTTCGTGCTCAACTTTTTTTTTCCAAAATTCATCAATGGGAATGAATCACTAGTCATTCCCATTACCTAATTCTAATACCCCCAACCAAGCGGCCCCTTAGTTCATCATCTTTCCACCACACTTTACAAGCAATACACCATCTTCTAGCCAACAATCAAGTTCTACTAAGCATAGGACAATAAGGCTCATAAAAATAGGCAAATGACTTCAATTTCACTTGGCTTGCCAAAGAATAAGGATTTTAGGCTCAAATTGGCTCACTAAGGAAATCAAATGTGTTTGGTGGGGAACAATTTGGCTAGTGACTCATCATATCAAACATGGCCTCTTATCACTTTCATGACATCACACAAAGATCAATTTCAACAAGTCCAAAGGCAAGTTCTAGCTTACATACCCATGAATGATGCACTCACAAAGGAATTCATATCAACCGTATAAGATGTACGATTATTAAGGCACAAAAGCTCACGGGCTAAAATTGAGCAATGAATCGAGCATTTTCAATCACATTCATCTTCACATAACTATCAAGCATGCTAGCTTCAAGCCACAAATCAACTCTTGATCAAATCAAAATTCAATATATCTTGCAAATCAAGCATAAGTGCACATGTACATAATCTCAAGCACACTCACTATGACAACAAAGATCACTAAAATATATGCAATAAGTCCACAATTAAGCTCAATACAAATCAATGCCAAAAATAATATGCAAGAAATCCAAGACACAATTATAGCATCATCATCAATAAGCAATAAGCTCAACAAGCCCCAAAATCATATAAGAGCACAAAAGATGGACAAGGAAAGAAAAACACCTCCCCCAAACTTAGACAAGTATAATTTTGAAAGGAAGTGTTGTACCAATAAGCATTTAAACTCCATCTTTTCCTTCAAGCATGTAGGGCTCGTCATGCTTTTATGCACTTTCCTTCTTGATCTTGCATTTCCTTGCAATTCCAATTGCTTTCCAATAAATGTAGTGAGTGTACCTACAATTGAGCACAAGAATCATCAAATCATCACCACTAAGAGATGCACGTAAACAATAACGATCAACACCCCCAAACTTGAATGATAGCATGAAATTCAAAGTTTGGCTCAAGAGTGATAAAAATATATATGCAACTCCTAATGGTATCAACAATAAGCTCTCAATACTCAAATAAATTCCATAGCAAGATAGCGTAACCTCCTAACCATGATCAATTAAATTCTCAAGCCAATTCTCCAAAGCAAAACAAAAATAAAAGGCAAACAAAAACACAAAACAACAAAAAGGATGGGTTGTCTCCCATCTAGCGCTATTTTTATTGTCCTATGCCGGACTTATTTATTCCTTTCCAACTCTATTCATCGGAATGGCCAAGGATAGCGATCCTCCTTCCCATTATATTTTAATCTTTGTGCTTCAAAATCTAGGAGGTTCACATCATTGGTAGGACAACCAACTATAGATATACATAGTGTCCATGGTTGTCCCTCTTGCTCTCTCTCCATCCTTCTTCTCCATTCCTTTCTTTCAAGGATGCCCAAGCGCTTCATCAATTCCTTCCTATAGTCAAAGTTCACAAGAGATAAAATTAAATCATTAGAAGCATCAATTTCAATAAAAGTACAAATTGAAGAGTTTGAAGGTATAGAAATGCTCATTTCGTTCTTCAATTCCTCATTTGGTGCTTCTAGATTTGCTTTCTCATTATTGCTCATGTCCATCAATGGACATTCCTCTTCCTCACTTTCGACAAGGAAATCTTCTACTTCATCCTTCATGATTGGACCCTTGTCTTTATCATCTTCACTTTCACTTTCTTCCTCCCCTTCTTCTTCTTAATTCTCCATGATGGTTATATTCTTCACTTGGAGTAGAAAATATTTGAGTTGACTTCTTAAAATTATGAATTGAGCTTCGGTGATTTCCATGTTCCCCTCTATCATTGAATCAACCAATGCTTTAGTCTCATAAATGTTCTCTTACAAGGGGAATATTTTTTCACATCTAGGTCATTTTCCTCAAATCTCTTCAACAACACTCCAAGCATCTCCTTCAAGATAGCTCTCACATCATGGATTCCCCATTCTTCATATTGAGAGGAAGCTTGTGGCATTTGGTAGTCATACTCATAGCTTCTCCCATCATCATAGTAATCCCCTTCCGATGCTCCTTGAAATTCAAATCCTACCCGTGGATCGAACGTTTGATCATAATGCTCATAGTACGGGAACATCTCTTGAGGTGGGGGAGTAATTTCATCACATCTCCAATCTTGATAATCGGAAGGAACTTATTGCATTAGATAATTATTCTCAACGTTCCTCCAATTATCGTAGTCAAATTCTTCATAGTGTGGAGGATAAGTCATACTCTCTTGATAATACTCTTGATTCCATGCATATGAGTCATATCCATCCATCTAGACAAGATAAGCAAGTATCAAATTCAAACAAAAATCACAAAACAAACACAAACACAAAGGCAATAAGTAGCCACTTTAAACAATTCATAAGTCTCACTTTAGGCGTAAAAACTAATTCCCCGGCAACGGCGCCATTTTGATTGTAGGATTCCAACAAGCGGTATTAAGACCAATCAAGTATATCGAACCCAAGGGAAAAAGTATGCACGTGAGGCCCTAGGAATACAAGTTCTAGATGACTATTGTTGCAACACGGATTCGAAACAAAAACACAACAAAAAGCTAGAAATAAACTCAAACAACACAATGAGGCAAATGATCAAACACTTAGAAGGCAAGAACAAACAACAACAATAAATGGGGGATTTGGGTGCTAGGGATAATATCCATCAAGGAATCAATGATCAACAAGCTATAATTGAATCAAATTGCAAATCAACTAAGATAGAAAGCATAAAACCATCATGCAATTAATCACTCCATTAACCACACAATGCCTAATGTGAGTATCCTTAGTGCAACTAATCTCTCGATTCGAAGCACCCAATTCATACATTCATACACAATTATAACCCGATTAATCACGGATCACGTTAACTCAACTCTCGCCTATTGCTAGGGTGATCAAACATTAATCTAAAGAGATAACTATGCATGAAGCACAATGAGAATCACAATTAGGAAGTAATCTAACTCAATTGATCAACAATCATCAACAATCATAGCATAGGCAATCAAATCAACCTCAATTTCAATTATCCCAAGCACAAGAGTATTAGCCCATGGTGCAAAGAGCAAAATCCATGGGTAGAAAATCTAATTGCATAAGAACAAATCTAATCACAACAATTAAGGAATTGAAAAGAGAAAAGAGGAAGAACATCACCAATTGGATTAAATCAACAACAATAGGAATGTTTGAGTCTCAATATAACTTCTTCTCCAAAGGAAATACAAACTTGAATTGAGAAAACTATGAGATTTAATGCTAATCTAAGCAACAACAATGGAAATTATACCTAAATCTAACAATCTACTCTACCTACAAGGAGGAATTGGCTTGGGGCCTAATAAATCGCCCAAAACCGTTGGTAACTGTTCTATTGAAGGTTCTCCAAATTATGCTCCGTTTTGCCCTTTAAATAGACGAATTTAGAAAATCTCCTCCCTCGAGTCGAGGCTCAGCCCTCGACTCAAGGTTTCCATCTTTTACCTACCTCTCGACTCGAGGCTCAGCCCTCGAGTCAAGGCTTCTTCAATTTTTCGATTTCCAACTTCTGGCCTGCAACCTCGGGTCGAGGTTCCTGGACCTCGACCAGAGGTCGAGTCCAGGGAATTTTCTTGACCCCGGGTCTCGATCGTCTCATCATCCTAAGAATGCCGATACTCTCGGTTTGGTCAAATTCCACCGATTTACCTGAAAACGGGATGAAAAACATCAAAAATCCATCAAGTAGTACTTTTTAGGCAAAGTAGTGATACTCTACACATTTAGGCATAAAATCTAATACATTTGATCACTTTTTGCACTAAAATAACCCTAAAAACATGCATCAATTCACTCCAATCAATGCACACCCCTCTCATCACCACCTAGAGGTTGTTTATCCCTCTCATCACCACCCACAGACTGCTCACCCCTCTCATCACCACCTAGAGGTTGTTTACCCCTCTTATCACCACCTAGAGGCTGCTTACCCCTCTCATTATTTAATTGATCAACAAGGTAGGGTATTGTAATATATGTTGCACTCTCCACTTGGTTAGGGGGATCTATTTCATCAAGGTCAGAGGGCACATATTCAACATTTCTCTCATAGATCTCATCATCATCACTACTTAATTCATTACCTATCACAAAGTCTAAGTCTTCAAAATCAGATTCAAGTTCTAAGTTTCTAAAAGTTTCAGCATTTTCAGGTTCTAAGATCACTTCTTCAGCATATATATGAAACTTTCTATCATCAAGATACTTAGTAGCCCATTCCCTAAGATCATTATCATCAATAACAAACTTAAAGGTCAAGTCTCTAAGCTTGATATAATACTTTTGGTCCCATTAACCCCTGCTTTTTCACAAAACTCATCCAAGTCCGACTTTTTAATAGCATCAACATGAATCCAATCATAAACTAGATAGTCCCCCCGATATTCAGGTAATGTCTCATTTTTAAATTTGCCCCCAAAGTACAAATATACACTTAAGAATTTGCTTCCAGTAGCTGCATAACAGTAAAAAAAGAAATATTTTTAACATTATCCATCCACCTCACACAGTATAAGGGCAGTCAACATTCAGAAAACTATAAATAATACTCACCCACCCAACTATTATAAACAATATAGCCCCACACATTACTACTTTAATCAAGACAACCCCATTTACCAGATAATATACAAATACAGTCAGCAAAAAAGAATAATACACATACATTAAAGACAAACCTAACAAACAGTACTAGACAAAAGAAGAATCTTACTTTTTCTATAAAATAACACTTACCATAGTTTGGGAGGGACCACTTCCTCGCCCATTTTCTACGCACAAAAACCATTTGGGGGAACTGTCTTTTTTCGATTCTTCTTGCTCTCCTTCGAACAGTGGACCTCCTTCCTCCTCGTGCCTTCAATTCTTGTCCTTTAATTAAATGTCTCCTTCGAACATTTGTCCTACTTCAATTAAATGTCTCCTTCGAACACTTGCCCTACTTCGATTCCATGGAGAAATAATTTTGGGTAAAATAGGGGTAATCTCTAACCCTAGAAATTCAGCGCACGTATCTCTGGATTTCCCTATGACCTTCTATTATTTAACCCATGTTAATTTAATTAACAGGTACTTTTAATTACAATTTTATTTTTTATTTATTTTTGATTTTTTTTTTTTTATAAACACTTTAATATATACTGAGAATGAGGTGTTTGATTACTGAGATTTAATTGGGCAACAAGTGTCACGTAATGCCACCTCATGTAGCTGCTGGATTTCTCCAATTTAAGTGTCACGTGCGCGGCATGTGCCACAAAACGGCATCATTCCTTGGTCTCCGGCGACCTCCGATGACTTTTGGAATGTAAATAACGGACTTAGCAAAAATTATGGATGCAATTGGTGAATTTAACTTTATTGGGATGTTTTCGTTGAACCCAATAAGTTATGGGACATAAAAAAAATTTATCCCATAGATGAATAAGTGATGTCTATTTTTTATATAAGTTTATTATACATGCACAGATCGATTGTATAATTGTGAAAACTCTAAATGAATTCAATTAATTTTGGATATACATATTTTAATTATAAAATATCAACTTATTAATCTTGAATTCAATTAATTTTGGATATACATATTTTAATTATAAAATATCAACTTATTAATCTTCTAGCTAGATCTATGCATTCCACTGTTTAATTAGAAAATATTGGATATAAATTTTTTTGTCATATTGTATAAGGATAAAATAGAAAAATATAGAAAAAGTATTATAATTTCAATAGCATTTATTCCTTTTTTTTTTTTTTTTGAAAGACAGTAGCATTTATCCTTAAAAAGTATTACTCATTGCTCATATATACCATTTAACCAAAAGAGCATTCAAGTGCAAAATCTAAACTGTCACACATTGATACCATGAAATTAAAGGTCATAGATCTGAAACACACACAAATTGACACTAAACAAAACAATAAAAACAACTATATTCACCTACCCATCACCATCACCATTTCATAAAAAAAACAATAGTAGGAATCAAATTCCAATTTATCCCAAACAAACTTGATTGCATTTCTTCTTAACATCATACAGTTAAGACATTGCTATCAATGTAAAGGCATTTCTGTTTAATATCATACAGTTAATTATGATAGTAATACTCTTCAACATGGTTACTGTTACCTAAAATGGCAATACTTTCGCTGTATAACAAATTAGAGCCTTTCGACCGCCTTGCCAGCTAAATACAAGTTGCAAGGACATTTGTACAGCACCTCCAGGTTGGATCATCTGTCTTTCAGTTGCCGCTGATTCATATCAAGAGAAGAAGATAGTCAAGAAGCAATCGCTAAGAACAATGATTCAACGGTCAAATAAATTACGATCAAAGTGATAAGCAACCACAAATTCGATAGAGAAATTATTGACAATGGTGAAATGTCCACGGAATGTAATTATCCATGTCATTGATCACAATGCTGCTAGATTAATTGAGTACATTTTACCCAGAAAAAAGAGGTAAATGAGTTGGACAATTTTGCAATCTGTTGCTGAATGCAAAATTATGTAAAGCAAAGCATTAAAGATAACTTACTCTTGGCCCACGATTGGTTGCTTGGGGTTGTCTATTGGGTACTTGCTCTGACTCTTTTATCATATCAGAACTACCGAGTTTATAGAATGTTTCAAGAGCTCTTGTAACAAATGGGCGTACGATATTTGCTTCCATGGCGGATAAGTTTTTGAGCTGCAAAATTTCAAGGATGATGGACAAAGTAGAAAACATGCCACCAAATACAATTCACAATCACATATGACAGTATCAGAAGAAAATAAGTTATACTAGTATGTGTTATCCAAAGGTCACCACCAGATAATTTTATGAGTTGGGTAACTTTCGTTCAAAAACGTTTGTTTTACACAAGTTCCCAGATATTATGTTGATAACACAATTGTTTTCCCTCGAACAAAAAAACAAACTCTCTTTATCAAGACAGATAATTTTCCTTTAAGAGAGTCAGAATCTAGCCCGCAAACACATATTATCCTTGATTGAATATATTATCCAGGAATAATTCTAAAACCAGATATAATTACTCCAAGATGGCTAATGAGCAGCAACTCACAAAATTAACCAATTCTGGGATAATTAACACGTTTTTTTTTTCTCTAAATATCGAGTATGAAAGAATCTTGAAACAGATTAACAGAGAAAAACTTACTTTTCTAAGATTTATTTTACCACAGAGGCATCAAAGGTTACCAAGAATATGTCTACATGGCTAGACATTAATGTGCAGCAGAAAAGGTATAATTTCTGAGAGATAACATACCCTCAATGCATAAGTACGTTCCTTCGAGATAATCTCCAAGCCAGTCCCGATTTTGTGAAACCTCACGTCCTTGATGTCCTCAATCAGGGATCTTACCTATACAGAAATTGAGATCAAGTTTCCAGAAATATAAAGAATATGGACATGGAATTGACCCACTAACCATGTAGATATCAGGAATGTCATCGTGAGCACTACATCAAAGAAAATACATGTTCAAAACCAGTCAAAAGATGTTACAGAGAAGACCAATAATATCTTTACCATATGAAGTGCTTACTGATCAAAAAGAAGTCTCGATATTTCCACATAGTGAAACGGCAAAGGCTGAAATTTCTCAGAATCTCGCTCTGCTTCCAGAACTTGTGTTAATTTATCTATGGAAAAGCAGATATTAATAAGAATCCACGGCCCTGATTCTGCCTTGATATTTTAAAACGAAAGTTTACAAATAAGACAGCCTTTTTTTAACAATTCCACACGAATGGAAACCGTTTTACTAACATACTTGTTAGTCGTCAAGTTTTAGAAGGAGAAATTGGCTTATTAAGTAAACTAAGATGTTAAGAACGACAAGATTTACTAAATAAGTCAGCACACAGTTTCCATTCAGAAGATATTACTGACAGAACTTTTAGCAGCTGTACTATTATTTGGCATGAACTGTAATAGGTGCTCCACACGTGACTCCTAAAACATGTAAGGAAAACTTAATGTATATGAGGTGCTGTATTCATATTCAAACTAAAAGAACCAAACAGAAAATGCTTAATGTAAGCTAACCCCCATAATATGCCCTTTCAAATTTTGAGCGCGAAGAATGCAACTGGCAAACAATAAAGCAAAAATATATCTTTGTACAAAACATTTTGTTAATGTAAAATTTGTGTTCTTATAATCAAGCATGGTGCGCACCTCTTGCGCCTTTTCTGCTGCGCCACAGCATGCCTTGGCGCACTTCAGCGTGCCTCTTTTACTTTCCAGATCTTCCCACCCAAAAATGTGGTTTGTGTATAATTTCTGAAAGGTGAAGATGAGGAGGAAGAAGAAATTTGCGATGAAGATCCACAATTTGTTGATGATGAGGAAGAGGATTATGATGATGAATGTGATAATGAGGATGATTAGTTTGATACTTGTTGGCCTTTGATTTGAATATTTGTTGTTTGCTACTTGCTAGCCTTTGAAGTTTGCTACTTGTTATTGAAGTTTATGCCTTTAATTTGTGTCATTTTGAGATATTATGTGCTTTTGAACTTCAATTTGTTAGTTCATTATATGTTAATATGTTTAATTTAAGTTAATTTAATACTTTTTATGAGTTTTAGCACTAATGTACGAAAGGCGTGGCTTGCACCTCGATACGCCTTGTACCCTTAACAACCATGCGTATAGCGGAATGAAGAGGAATGAGTTTATGTTGCTTGACTTGTGTTGGCAAAGCCATCTTTTTGAGCTTCAAATGTATGTGAGAACTTGGTTATTAGCAGGCACATATGTAATTTAAACGAAAAAAATAATGTAAATTAGATGATATGGGATATGCATATGGGATACGCGTATGTGCTTATGATGTCTTTATTCATATGCATATGGGATAGGTTCTCAATGTTGTTGCAAAGTCATAGTGCACTCTACTACATGGTAGCTACATCCGAAGAACATATTCATATAAGTCACTCATAATCTGAGTGCAGACTGCTTATGCAAATTAATCAATGAGCAGGAACCTACTATCCAAAAGAGTATAATCTAACCTTCCACCGGCCCTTAACGTTGGGGAGAGTTTAGAGAAAGAGGGTCAAGAGAACGAGATTGAGGAACACTATGGTTTGATAGGGGCATGATGAATTATTATCAACTGTGCAATAGTATTATTTGCAATTCTGACTGTATATTTCCCCTTAATAAGTCATCAAATTTGGCATATTAACAGAGCACGTCTAACATTAGTGTTTGAGCAGAGCAGTGTGATAACTCATACTTTATCTGTTTAACTCTCTTCATATCAGTGGACAGAACTAGATGGTGAGTTAATAGAAAAAGGGGAGAGTGAGACATGCAATGTTTGAACCAAAGTGAGCAGACAATGTTTTTAAAGTGGGAGTCAATTTAAGCGAATTTGTGAGAGTATAGTCTTGTAAAGCAAAAACCATGTTAGTAATTTCTATTTCAATTGTCTTGTTTTTTTTTCTTTTTTTTTTTTTTTTTTGCAGCAAAAGAAAATAATGAACACTGAAATTTGTTTGACAGCATATTCCCCACTTTCATGGTTATTGGGATAACTGGAGCATGTTAATGCAAAACATACTAATATACAATGACTATTGACAAATCGCCTCCAAATTCTAAATGAGTTAGGGAACTAGCAAACAGCAAGGCGTTGACAAGCTAAAAAAGTAGTGGAGCTAAAAGGGAAGGGGCTGAAAAATCTCAGCAGCTTATCTTTCCAAAGCTATTGACTTCTTAATCTTGGAAATAGTATTCGCAAAGATAACTCCAGGCATATTCAGGTTTTCCGAAGAAGAATCAAAGTTCTACAATTGTAAAGACCAAAGAGGCAACAACTTCAACACTTACAAAGTCCAAAATGGTTTGAATGCATTCTATAAAATCGGTCGTACATTATATCTCTTAGACAATGGCGAATTGGCAATTGAGAATAAGATGTGTTGTACAGAAACTCAGAGAATTGAACACAATAGAGAGGATTCTTCAATCCATGATATCAAAATTTAATTCCATTGTTTGTTCCATAGATGAATATAAAGATAGTTATACACTTTTTGTTGAGTTGAAGATTCTTTGCAGGTTCATGAGACAAGATAGTCCGACAAGACAACAAGGAGCAAGATAAGGAGAAGCAAGCATCACAAGCCACCACAGATTTCAATTGGAAGGCAAAGGACCCTAAGAATACCCACCGAAATGTTTATACACTAAGATTGAGGGTAAGTAGATTATTGAATGCTATGGATGTCACAAGTCTGGACATTAGAACTCTAAATGTAGAACTTATCTAATAGAAATATTGATGTGAAATCAAATTTGAATTAAGAAGTTTCCCTTTTGATGGTCTGTTGTCAGTTAAGAAATCTACAAACTTATCAAATTTAGATACTAACTATGAAAACAGTACATGTTGAAACATGTCAGCATTTCACTGGACATGCTTGCTTGGTGATGTTCAGCTGCAAAAAGATGTTATCGAGAAACTCTAGACGTAGTTATCTTGTGCCTCATAAAACAGTTAGCAAGGTATGAAAATTACTACAGAAAATTAGCTTATCCCCAAATAAGCTTAATTCTGAAAAAATAAAATTCTGAATAACTAAAATGATGCTTCATCGTACTTTAAAAATTCAATTGCGGAAAAAAAAAACGATTAATTTTTTCAACGAACTCACCAACCGACATCCATTCCGGAGATCGAATCGTGCACTTGCCTCTCTTCTTCAAGGCCACAGCCAACCAAAGTGGCACTTGAGTCGCTATTTGCGGTCTAAAAGGACCAAAATCTCCCTGTCCATGGAGCAATTCGACCACAAAATAGGGAAAAACATCAATCTCTGTGGTGGAATTGAAAACACAGATCGACGCTTACATGAACATAATTTGCAAAAAGAAACGTACAGAGATGAAATTGAGCGTGTCCATTCTCAAATTCGGCACAATTTCAATCATTTCATCCTCCGCAAGAAACTCCAGCTGCACCATTAGATTTCATAAACAAAAATTGCGTAAACAGATGCATCGAAACAATTGAGAGAGAAAAAGAAAAAAGAGAGGAGATTGATACCTCTGCAGCCGAGAATGCGGAGGCGTGGGGCTCAGATGTGCCTGCCATTTTTGGGTGTGGAGTTGGGCGGCAGTGAGTCTGGTGAGTCGAGTGCGGGTGCGCAGCCCTATCTCTCTGCAGTTGTGATGGCGGGAATTTAAAGGGGGATTTGATTTTATTTTAGAAATACGGAGTACTAGTTTTTGTCCATGACCGTGCTTCGCACGGTGGTCAACATTATTTTTATGAGTTTTAATCAATATATAGTTTTTTAAATTTTTGCCCTAAATATTGTGACTTTTATTTTGCAGAGGATCGAAATATTAATTGTTTCAAACATTCTTTAGAGAAGCAAGTTCACAACAATAACAACTTGTAAATTTTTTTTGTATCAATTCACAACAAATTTATTTTACAGATTGAGAGTAACATAAAAATGAAAAGAAAACTAACCAAATCTTAAAAAAAAAAAAAAATTAAAACTATGATGAATAATCTAATGAAGATTTTCACTCTAAAATCTTCAAATATTCAAAGAATGTTGATGAGTTGAAAAATAATGTTATGGACGATCATCTTCAAATCTTCGAACCTGGGATGAATTATATAATTTGTTTTGTTTGATAATGCCAAAGACGATTATGATGAACGATACCAAGTAAAACAACATAAATAATGTCGATGAGTTGTGTTTGGAATGAAAAAAATGAGTAGAATTTATAGGAGACCTTGATGCTAAGATTATGGAGTGAAATTGAGTAATTGATGGGTGATTAACATTACCTAATTTAGCGATTTGACCAAATGAATGGATTGGACGAGTCAATGATGTCAGATCAACGAATAAGGTGAAATGATGCAAAAAAAGGCAACTTATTGACTATCATGTATGATTGGAATAAATTGGATTGGATGATTTGATGACAATAATAAATACATTTTTATATTTTTTGGATAATTATTAAAATTAAAAAAAATAATAAATATTCCTAAATTAAAATAAACGGTCAAGATGAAATTAAGAAATCAACATCAAAGGTCAAAAATCTTTCCCGCCCATTCCCTAAAAGGAAATCAGTTGATGTATTATATATTTATAGATTTGAAGAGAAATATGAAGCAATACCACTTTTAATAGTATTTCATTTTTGTACATATATTATTCATTTTAGAACCTAAACTAACCTTTTTAAAAAATAAAGATAAATAAATAATGCTTTCAAAACAATGAAGTACAATTGATATTTATATCCCTTACAAAGATAAACTAAAACTTGGGAGGAATACATATCAAAAGATTAAGGCCTCACTTGGTAGATAAAAGAAGGACGGATAAGGCTTTATTACGCCCTCCTCTCTTCCGCGAAGACAGCCGATAACGCCGCTTGGTAACACCTCTTCCACCGCCGCCGACCCGCTGTTAATACGTCGACCCGGTCTTGCTGGAATGCAAGATCACTGTTTCCTTCTGCATTGTTAGTAAGGTCTCGACCCCTCTTCTTATTCGAAGGTGAGTTCTACAGTACATTTTCTTCCAAATCTGCCCCTTGCCAATGATTCAAGATCACGTTTGATTTCAGTTTTGAATTTATTTTTGGTTGATTCTTTTTGTTCTCTCTTCCGTATGAAAATCCCAGTCGTCGCGATTCTTTTGGTAAGTCGAATTTTTGTAGTTTGTCGTTGTCGCCGTTGTGATTGTTGAATCGTTCAATGAGTGAGGTCGTCGCCGTCGCGATTCTTGAGTCGTACGATGAGTTGTTCAGGTAATATTCATTTTCGTCGAGTAGCATTCGGAGGTGTGCTGTTAAACCCAATCTTATAAAATTTATTTGAAATTTAGGTGGGGCATTCCTGTAAGCGGGTCCAGATTTGTTTTCACAGTGACGATTGAAATGTTGGATTTGAGGAATTCTGCTTGTTCATTCGAATTGTAATCTATAACTAACTGCATAAGTATTTATCTTTTGGTGTGAATGGGATTTGAGAAAGTAATTTAGAGGTCGGTTTCGTTTGTTCTATTGTTACACTATGAGCTTCTGATGTTGGCTCCGGTTTATTGATTGTTTATTGATTGCTGATGTGTGTTTTGATTTTCGATTTTGTTTATTGTTCTCTTGTTATACTGTGATAGATTCGGCAATTTCGAAGAGGGTTATCAATGTTTTTGGATTGATTCTGTTGTGGAAATTTGAAGTGCAAGGTAATGAGAGCGTGGACATCATTTTTCTCAATGCTTTTTGTAGGAATCAGTTCGATATGACATTAATTGCACTTTTCTTTTGATTGAGATTGTTAATTGTTGGATTAGATTTATTTAATTTGAAATATTGATATTATTATTTCGATTAATTGAGTGGATTATGCATTGAGTTATTAATCATTGGCGATGTTGTTTGGAGTTTCTGTGCATAATAACTATTCTTTTATGGATGAAGGAGAAATTTGTGACGAAGAAGAGATGAAAGTTACTTTTGAGGGGTTGGAGATACATTCCTTATTGGTTACAAGGAGAAGGAAAGAATCATGCCTTCATCTTTTAGATATTTGAGCAGAAGAAAAGTTGGAATGTTAATTTTGGTTGGATTTGCGCTCAATTGATATTATTGATGCATTAACATTTCATTTGGTTTCATTTAGTTTCGTGGCGACACGGGAATAACAATTTCAATACTAAACAATATGTTGCTAATTGAGCAATTATTGAAGAGTTGTCCTTCCCTCTCTTAATTAGTGATAAGAACTCAATTGATATTATTGATGCATTAACATCTCATTTGGTTTCATTTAGTTTCGTGGCGACACGGGAATACCAATTTCAATACTAAACAATATGTTGGTAATTGAGAAATTATTGAAGAGTTGTCCTTCCCTCTCTTAATTAGTGATGAGAACTCAATTGATATTATTGATCATTAATATCTCATTTGGTTTCATTTAGTTTCGTGCTGCAGATGGAAAAGATGCTTGAATTGTTCTTGAGGATGTTGATTTGGACTTGGTTGCAGCTAACATCATCAAAGGAGGATTTTCTTATAGGTATGAAGATGATTTTACCATTTTCTTATAGAAGGATGATCTTGTTTTGAAAATGAATCCAATAATATTGCAATCGTAGTATTAAGTTGTAGTGACAATAGGAATTCATCTACATGTTTTTATAATTTAAATGATAAATTTTTAATCATGGATGACATATAAATTGATTAAAGTGTGGGTTGCAAATGTTTTGCCATATTTTTTTTTTTTTTTTTTTGTAATGAAATGATGCATTTATAGTAATGATTGACATATATATTGACATTGGTGTGGGCAACAATGTTAATTTGCATTAACTAATTTTCCTAATACTAGATACTAATTATTTAATTAATTAATTTTTTTTTTTTTTTTTTGTTATAGAGGTGGGTGTGAATATTTTGAAGGATTTGGATCCTCCATTATAAGCAAGAGAAAATTTGATTAATCTAGAGTTGCAAGTAGAAATATTATAACTAAAAAAAATTGAAGTTTTGCAAAAGAAATCGAATAATTATATTATCATTGATAATTTTATTTGCAATTTTGTTCCATATGATGTGGTAATATGTTGTGTACTGAAATGATTGTTCTATAATACTTTAAATTTTGTCTTGTTCTGGGTTTTTTTGTGTATTTTTTAAATAGCAATAATTGTTTTATTATTAATCTATTAGTATTAATTATTTATTTAAAAAAATATTTTACTATAAAATGATTGTTGTTAAAAAAAATTATATCATAAGATCAAGTTGTAAATTAAAATCGTGGCCGGGTGTTTTTATTATATTTTGAAGGTATCATAATGAAATATTTACTTCTATTTATACAAATTCAAATCATGAATAAATGGTGGAGACTATTTTAATTTAATAGATGAGAATAATTTCTAAGATTTTACAGTTTTCTATACAAATAGAATATTTATAAATTATTTAAAAATTATTGCAATATGTTATATGATATTTCATATTTGGTTTGATCTCTCACTTTTAAAATAATGGTGTCCTTAATATTAAAAATAAAAAGTAACAATAAATTAATTTAAAAGTATCATAATAGAAATCGAGTGTATTTTACACTCACCTTACAAGAGACAACCCTCCATATTTTATATGTATTCAATATTTTAGTTAAAATTAATTTTAATTAAAAAATGGACAAAATTCAATTTACAATGTCATAGGAAAATTGAACAAAAATTCCCTAAACAACTATCAATAATTATTTTATGTATTTGCTTTGAAGAATGAGACACATTGTTGCGATTGCGGTTTTAGTGCAATTTGAGAACACAACACTACAAATCCCACATCATTAACATATATAAACCACATAAAACCCACATAGGCCACACAAATACCACGTGAAACCAAATGAAAATTCAACATTGCAATTTTACTGAACAATGTCGCGTAATGGATAAGTGATAAATAATTTGTAAAACAGTTTTTATAGTATTATTTTAATTGAAGGGTAAAATTGATATTTTGCTTATTTATATGGATGTTATACATGCTACCAAGTAACTACATTAAAGATGTACAATTTTATATGTGCTACCAAGCACAACACAAAATTATACAAGTTTTATATTGCGTACCAAGTGATGTATTAAATGTTGTATTACATGCTACCAATCATCATAATACCCTTTTCCCCTACTAAATAATATGGCCCATACAAAATAAGAATTGCTACCAAGTGGGGCCTAAATAACTAATTCTATAAGGACTTGTTTGTTTTGAGATATTAAATTTTGTGTGATAATGAAACATATGATCGTTTGATATTTGATTATAGTTTTAAATTAATTTTGAGGTCACATTCTATAGTAAATTAATTCTTGATTTATTTGTCTTTTGATGTTTGATTATAATTTTGTGGAAATTAATACTTGTTATTATTAAACTTGGGATAATGGGATTTCTAACATTCATTACAGTTTTTTTTTTTTTTTTTTATTTTATTTTTATGATTCTTGAAATTTTGGATAAAATTGATTAAATCTTTTTTATTAGCATTTGCAGAGGGGGGACACCGGACATGGGCAATAGAACGTATATAAATTTTCTTGAGTAACACTTGGGTGAACTCTACCCATTTTAGAGTTCACGTGAACTCTATTTTGACCCGATCCATTGACCCGAAATATATAAGTGATATTTTTACAGGAGAGAATGCGTTTCTACTGAATCCTGCCTCAAACTCCTCTCGTCTCCTTTCTTTCATTCCGCGATCGGTATCGAATAAAGAGATTTACGTCTCTAATTATGTGATTATTTCTATTGAAGAGATTTTTGTCTCCAATGATGTGATCCTTTCTGTATTGTTCATCTTCGACATTACTAATCAGCTTGTAATTCTCTAGTTGGTATGACCGAAAGGGACAGTTGATGAGATGCATAAATTGAACGTAAGAGGGTAAAAAGGCACTTTGAGATAAATAAGAGGAAAAAACGTGGATCGACTTCAGTTCTACAAAAGAAATTTGGTTCAAAAACTCCAAATCCTCATTTATTTTAGATTTTATCATATTGTAATCGATCAGATTTATATTTCATTTGTTATGCAAGAACTATTTCATTTATTAGACTATCATTGTCATGTAAAAAGGTTATCACTGTCACAATTATCCACTATTTCTATGATTAGTGTGGAAATTGCATGCTTATTTCAAGCACAATGGAAGCTGGTGATGATGATGTTGGATTGGGGGTGGAGAGTGATGAGCTTATCACTATCATGAAGAAATGTTATCACTGTCATGTAGCAATACTGTCACTATCATGCACAACTACAATCACTGTCATGTATATATGTTATCACTGTCTGTAACAATACTATCACTATCATGGACAACTACAATCATTTTTATGTATATATGTTATCACTATCATGAAGAAATGTTATCACTATCATGTAGCAATACTATCACTATCATGCACAACTACAATCACTGTCATGTATATATGTTATCACTGTTATTGATACGATTTTAGAAACAGCAATATAACATCAATATCATGTTAAATGTTATCACTGTCATATATGAATATTATCACTATCATGTAGCAATAATATCACTGTCATATAGCAAATATTATAATTGTCATCAACTATGTGGACTTATTTATTTTGACTTGTATAGAAGCACAAACATCACGAATAGAAACTAACATTGTTCAAAAAAGACTATAGACAACGTAGACTATATAGCAGCCTAATTGTTTGTTCTCGTTTTCACTCTCTACAACAACATTTTTCTTCTCTTCCAACACCTTCAAGACTTCATCTTTCTTCTCTTTAGCAATACGCTCGATCAAAGCTGGTTTGCTCTTATAAAAGTTGTACAACGATGGTTGTCTATGATAAGCATCTGACTGTAGGCTGTAGAATACCAGGGTTAGAACACGCGAAAATATTGAGGATTACACAAAGCCTATACTCCTCACATCATCCTTCTGTTTTCATGAAAATTTCTTTACCAAATTACACAAACTTATGGGCCTACTTTGGCATATGAAATCACTGCAAAAAAAAAAATAGATAAACAAAAGAATATTGGTGATATTAAATTTAATGAAGAAAATTAAAACCATTAATGGAGAAAAATGGTAGGCTTCCAGAAAGTATAAAAAAACAAGTATATCAGTGACAATATATATAGTTAGTTACTTATATATTTTAGAAACAACTATCACCAATATGTTAAATATTATCACTATCATGCATATATGTTATCACTATCATGAAGAAATATTATCACTGTCATGTAGCAATACTATCACTATCATGCACAACTACAATCACTGTCATGAAGAAATGTTATCACTGTTATGTAGCAATATCATCAATATCATGGACAACTACAATCACTGTCATGTATATATGTTATCACTATCATGAAGAAATGTTATCACTATCATGCATAAATAAATAATGTGTACATTTTATCAGTATTTTCTACAATATTCTTTTTTCTACAATCACTGTGAATAGTATCTTTTTTCTTGGTTTTTTCCTTCAACAACACCGCATTCGTGTTTAACTTTCCTTTCAAGTTTTTCTTTCGTATAGGAAATACATTTGCATCATCCCGATCAAAATCTAGCTAGAGTTTCCAGTAGTTTGAGGTAATTCTAATTTGTTTGATATTACATTGTTTTAATTTACACAAAAAAAATTCAAGTTTGAATCACGATTTAAAAGATCATGACAGTGCTTAAATATAGCAGAGTGCATAAATGACTAAAGAAAGAGAAAAAACAAACTCACTGACGGCAACAGTGACAAGCGACGACGGCATGTCTGCAGTTAGGGCAACGACGACGGCTGCAGTTAGGGCAACGACGCAGAGGCAACAACGGCAGTATTAGTGGAAAAAAGACGCGGTAGAAAGAATGCCCGCAGAATACGAAAGAGTTTGTATTGTATTTTTTTAAATATGATCCATTTAGTATAAGCGGGTCGGGTTATGGGTAGGGCAACTCAGGTTCATCCTATGAACCAGGTGCATACAAGTTTTTGGCAATTTTCTTCATCATAAGAGTAAAATATATAAATTATTTCTCCTACCAAACAACTTTAATAAAATTTTATATTTTGAATACATTCTACTAAAGAATTAATCATATTGATACCTTACATGGGTCTTCATAATATTACAATTATATACCACTTATCTCATCTACAAAAATTAACCCTTAAGTGCTCGTTTGGTTTGCATGATTAGAGAATAATAAATGAGTTAACATGGACTGACAAGTGTTAAAATGAAGTAAATCGTATATGTCGGATAATTAATGAGGGAAACCAAACGAGCTATAATATTAATTTGTGACAATTGGTTGGAGAAGTTGTTGCTCCAGAGAGATACGAAGAATGAAAAACCCTAGCTCCGGTTCTTGTTCTTGATTCTTGGGGTTATCTTGCCGGAGCACTGCCGCTTCCGGCGTCTGATTTCATGGCGAGCAATCTTTTGATGGAATCTAACCATGATTCTTTAAAACAACTCCTCGCCATGACGATTTTTGAAACAATTTCTTCTCATGTGTGTTGTGACTGGGGAATAAGCCAGGGGTAATGCTCGCATGATTACGCGAGCAGCAATCTTGGCCAGCGAGCACAGTACCAGACTCACCGAGCACCTCTCCCGTGTCGCACGAGGAGAACAAACCAAGCGAAGAGACCCAGCGAAGACCGAGGAGCGACCAGCTGGAGACAGGATCTTCCCCAAAGAGGAAAGGTATCCGGGGACAGACCACGGTCAGAAGATGCCATGCCCCGAAAAGGGAAAAGACCTCGCCGCCGTGAGGAATCTCTGCAACCATGCCACGTGGACGGCTCTGAGAGGGTCAGAAGCCTGATCCTCCGTGCAGTACCCCCATAGGCGCATTTAATTATGTACCTTTACATTAAATGCACTCGATTCTACGGGATTTATGAGCCGCCAAATGGCATGTATAAATAAGACCTGCATGGCACAATAATATGGATCGAAAAACATCCAACCTTAAGCCTGGGACTCACCCTCCCAGCAATCCTGCTTGCATTTACTGCTTTCTGCATTTATTTCTCTCATCATTGTTCATCAATATACACACACTTATTGCCAATCATCAGCATTCAATACTAAATATCCTTAACTGCTAAACAGGGCGATTAAACATCCAAATACCCGATTATTGGGTGGATTAATCGGTGTAACAACAATTGGCGCCGTCTGTGGAAAACGCTAGACAAGAAAAACCACTCCCAACTGATATTCCTTTTGTTTCAAGGAAACGCCATGACCAACAGTCGAGTCATTAGCAGGCACGTAAGCCCTAATGGTGAAGAGCAGCAGGGGCAAAACAGCCCGATCCGCAACATTGATGACCAAATCCCTCTACCCCTCCAGGAGTACCAGACTCCAGAGCAAGTGAGCAGAGCCATCCAACAGCTCCAAGCCCGGTCCCGTGAGCTTGAATCTCAGGCACGACCCGTTGCCGTTCCCGTCGAAGGCCCGTCGAGGCCTCAAAAGGGGAAGAGGAAGGCCTGTGACCAAGAGACCGAGAGCCAGGATCGATTGGGGGTGCGCCAGCCTGAACGATCAGTGTTTAATCGCCTGGGCTCCCATGCCCGAAGGCTCGATTTCGACGAGCGGCCCCCAGTGTCTCCCCCGAGGGAAGCTGTCCACCGCAGCCCGCAATGTGCCTAGAGTGCCGTGATGGCAAGGTCTAGGATCCCGGTCCTCGACCGCATCGGTCCCAACGTGGCTCATCGAGCCCTTACCTAGCCGGACCCAGCCATTGTCGCCCTCCAGCGGAAGCTAGACCTCATAGAGTGCCGCGTGGATGCCCGCGAGGGCATCCCCAAGAGGACTGCCATTAATCAGCCCCTCTCTATGGCCATTGAGATGGCGGAGGTCCAAACCAAAATCCTGCCTCCACAAACTGCCCTTTATGAGGGAAAGACTGGCCCAGAGGTCCATCTCAGTAAGTACATCACTTACATGACTGGGAGGGGGGCATCGGATGCAACAAAGTGTCGTCTGTTTCCGCTGACGTTGGGCGAGCTAGCCCACAAGTGGTACACCTCTATCCCCTCTCGCACGATCGGCGATTTCTCCAGCCTCGGCGAACAATTTATCTCCTATTTCACACAAAATTGCTCGCCCGGGTAGCCGGCAGAGGCTCATGGGCATCAGGCATGCGGAGAAAGAATCCGACGAGGAATACCTCGACAGGCTGGATAAAGTGCTCCTCACGGGTGAGCCCGTTGGTCATGAGTTGCAGCTTCACGCAGCGATGAACGGGCTCAGGGCAGACTCGCACATGTTCCGTCACATGACCAAACAATACCCATCTTCTTACGCCGAATTCAGGCGGCAAGCGGGTGACCTGATTACCAGGCAAAAGCTTCTCGCCCAACGCCTGGGCGAAGTCAAGACGCCCGTCACCGAGGCAGCAGACGCAGCCCCACCCGCCAAGAGACCCCATCACGCGAAAAGGCGAGATCAAGCCAAAGTTCAAGGGACTTTCAAAAGTTTCGAGGGGGTCGAGGTCGTGGATAAACTGAAGTGCTCGCCTGCCTTTGTGTTCAATGCGATAAAGGGAGAAGGGGTATTCACCCAGCCTAAGCCCCTCAAGAACAATGCTGTGAGGAAAGCCTTAAACAAATTCTGCGCCTTTCACGACGGCCCCGGGCACAATACGAGCGAATGCAGGGATCTCCTTCGACAGCTGTGGAGGTTATACGAGGAAGGAAAGTTGGGTGAGTATGTTAAGAAGCCAGCCCCACGACTGAGGCATGACGGGGAGGAGCGCGGACCTCCTCGCAGGAACAGAGAGGAGGGAACGCAGGCAGCAGTCGTGGTCGCCGCGGATGTAGACGCGGGATACAGCAGCGATGACATCCCCCCGCCGAACCAGGGGGGATGGGTCCAAATGATCCAACCAGGAGGGGGTAGCCTAGGCGGACTGACCCCCGTCCTCGCCATGTCAAACAGGAAGCGGAAGGCCGAACTCCGCGCTATTGACAACATCCACGTCGTCGTACCTCCCCCTGAGCCAACAATTTCGAAATTTGCCACCATCAGCTTCTCCAACGCTGATCGTGAGGGCCTCCTTTTCCCAAAGAACGAGGCCTTGGTCATCTCGACCAAAATTCTGGGGATGACCGTGGAAAGGATCCTAATTGACAACGGCTGCTACTGCAACATAATCTTCAAGTCCGCCCTGAATCAAATGGGCAACCTGACGAAGTTCATCAAGCCATACGATCTGCAGTTGAAGGGTTTCGGGGACACGACAGTGGCCCCCTATGGAAGAATCAAGCTGTCCGTGGAGCTCGCGGACTTCCGAGACGAGAAACTTAGAATCACTAGGCCTTTAGAATTTGTAATCGTCGACCAGCCAAATATCTATAATGGCTTTCTCGGTCGACCTTTTCTCGAAACCTTTGAGGCAGTTGCCTCTTCTTACTTTTATTGTATCAAATTCCCCACCCCTGAGGGGGAAGTTGGCACTGTAAAAGGCAATCAAAAAATGGCAAAGAAGTGTTTGAACTACTCTGGTCATGACTTTTTTTCCGCACATTTGTTAGATCTGCAATGTAATACTTTAACGGGGGGAACATGGGCGTCATTTCGCAGCCAGGCATGCTCGCCAGCTCCTCCTCGGGGCATCCCGCTTGGGCACGCGAGGATTTGGAACCAAGACTTGGTTTCGAGCCCGCAACCATAGACCTAGATCCAAGGGGCAATGCCCGCGATCCCCAAGGCCTCAAGCGGACTGCCCCGATTGAAGAGCTTGAGCATGTCCCTGTTGACCCATCTCGCCCCGAGCTCGAGGTCACCATAGGGACGAAAGTCCCCGCAGAAATAAGGGATGACCTCATCAAGTTTCTCCAAGAGAATGTGAGCGTTTTCGCGTGGTCGCATCAAAACATGGTCGGGATCGACCCAAAGCACGCTTGCCATCATCTCAAGATCGATCCGTCGCAACGACCAGTCTCGCAGAAAAGGAGGAAGTTTGGCCCGGAAAAGTACGCCGCTCTCGCCGAGGAGGTCAAGAAACTCCTGGACAACAAACTGATCGAGCTCGCCGAAGATGAGCCCCAATGGGTTGCCAATGCAGTTCTCGTCAAAAAGGCGAACAACGCATGGAGGCTATGTATCGATTTTACCGACCTCAATGCAGCCTGCCCGAAAGATCATTTCCCAATGCCGCACATTAACCACCTCGTCGACAGCACCGCGGGTCATGAAATGATGTCTTTCATGGACGCATTCGCGGGATACCACCAAATCCCCATGGCGGTGAAAGATATCAAGCACACTTCTTTCCTCACAGAGAAGAATATTTATTCTTGGACAAGGATGCCTTTCGGCCTCAAGAATGCCAGTGCAACTTATCAAAGGTTAGTGAATACCATGTTCGCTGACCAAATTGGGAAAACTATGGAAGTATACATTGACGATATAGTCGTCAAAAGCTTGAGAAAGGAAGATCATCTAAGGAGTGCAGCTTTGGGGTGAGGTCAGGAAAATTTCTTGGCCACATTGTCAGCCAGAGGGGCATAGAGGTCAACCCAGCTCAAGTCAAAGCTATCCTCGACACGGAGGAACCAAAATCGGTGAAGCAAGTCCAGAGATTGACCGGATGTCTCGCAGCCCTCAGTCGTTTCATCTCGCGATTGGGCGACAAGAGCAAGCCCTTCTTCGCAGCAATGAAAAGGCAGAAATTCTCCTGGAACAAGGAAAGCCAACTCGCATTCAAGAGACTCAAAGAGTATTTGAGTAATCCTCAAATCCTCGCCAAGCCGATCCCAGGGGAGACCCTCCTTTTGTACCTCGCAGCCTTTGAAACAGCGATAAGCGCTGTCCTAGTGCGAGCAGAGGGACATCAACACCTCCCCATTTGCTACATTAGCCAAGTGCTACATGACGCCGAGCTCAGATATTCGCTACTCGAGAAGATTGCGTACGCGCTGGTCATGGCCGCAAGAAAACTTCGAGCATATTTCTTCGACCACCAGATTCAAGTACTCACGACCATGCCACTTCGGCAGGTACTCCACCATCCAGACACTAGTGGGCGGCTCCTGAAATGGGCCCTAGAACTCGCCCAGTACAACATCTCATACGCTCCGCGCACCGCAATCAAAGGGCAAGCGCTGGCAGACTTCGTGGCGGAGCTTACCTTCCCAACCAGCCCTACGAAGCTCAAGATCCCCCCATGGAGACTCTACATCGACGGGTCATCCACATCAACGTGCGCCGGAGCGGGGGTGGTCCTCATCGGACCGGAGGGCCAGTATTTTACAAATGCGATAAGATTCGATTTCCCGGCAATGAACAACGAAGCCGAGTACAAAGCCCTGGTCTGCGGCCTCGAACTCGCAAAGGCCATAGGAGTCTGACACCTCCATATCTTCATGGACTCTCTCCTGGTCGTAAATCAAATGAAGGGTGAATATGAGGCCAGGGGTGAACAAATGATGAAGTACCACGAGCTCGTCATCGCCCTTTGCGAGCAACTTCACCAAGTGTTCATCGAACAAATCCCCCGCGAACATAACTCGCAAGCAGACGCCCTATCCAAGCTCGCAACATCGGAGGGCGCTGCGAACATGTCCAATATAGTCCTAATGAAACTTACCTACCCCTCAATTACCGAGCATCTAGTGGCCACCATCACCGAGGAGAAAGAAAGCTGGATAACTCCCATACTCAAGTACCTTGACTCGGGGGAGCTGCCGGAGGACAGGGTCGAAGCTCGTCGCATTCAGCTCCGAGCAGCGAGATTTTTGGTCCTTGACGGCCAACTATACAAGCGAAGCTTCACCCTACCCCTCTTGAAATACATCACACCCGAGGAGGGTCACATCGTTCTCGCGAAAATCCACGACGGCGTGTGCGGGAACCATGCAGGCGGCCAATCTCTGGTTTACAAGACGATGCGACAGGGATACTTCTGGCCCACTTTAAGGAAAGATGCGATCGCCTACGCCAGAAAGTGCCACCAGTGCCAAGTCATGGCACCGAACATCAAGCACTTGCCTGAAAATCTCAAATCCATATTCAACTCGTGGTCATTCGCACAATGGGGGATCGACTTGATTGGTCCTCTGCCAACGGCCCCGGATGGATGCAAATTTGCAGTGGTCGCCGTCGACTATTTCACCAAGTGGGTAGAAGCGGAGCCCCTCAATAAGATCGACCAAGCGGCCATCATCGGATTCATCTGGAAGAATATCATATGCAGATTCGGGCTTCCACAGGCAATCGTATCTGACAATGGGAAACAGTTTGACGGCCTCGAAATCGCAGAATTCTGCGAACATTGGAAAATAAAGAGGTTGTTCGCAACACCCTATCACCCTCAGACCAATGGCCAGATCGAAGCGGTCAACAAAATCCTCAAGCACACCCTGAAGGCCAAGCTTGAGGACAAAAAGGGGAAGTGGGCCCAGGAACTCCCCGACGTTCTCTGGGCTTACAGGACAACAACGAGAAACTCCACAGGAGAGACACCTTTCGCTCTCACCTACGGCACAGAGGCGGTCATCCCATCCGAGGTCTCGATACCCACTAATCGAACCTCTCAAACCCTCAATGAAGAGAACGAGATCGCGAGAAGACTTGACCTTAACACGTTAGAAGAGCGTCGCCTAGCATCCGTTTACAGAAATGCCACCTACAAGCGAAGTTTGGAGAAGTACTACAATACCAAAGTCAAAGTCCGACGATTCTCAAAAGGCGAGTTGGTTCTTAAGAAGTCCCATGGCCCGAGCACCGGGGTATTTGGCCCGAACTGGGAGGGCCCATTCAGGGTATCTGAGTGGCTACCCGGCGGGGCATACGAGCTAGAGCACCCCGATGGCACTCCGGACCAATACCCCTGGAACGCCAATCACCTCAAGAAATACTAGCAGTGACTCAGGCCACTTGTAAGCCATATCTAAACCTCTTCGCATGTAATAGAATGTATCAGGGTTTTTGAATTTAATAAAATCACCATTTCCTGCAAAGTCGTACTGTTTCTTAAAAACAAACGCGCCCCGAAAAGCTTTAAGACTCACGATAACTCACACTCTCGTCGAGCACCACAAGCCTCGCCGTGTGGCCAAGGCCCACGCGAGCACCAAAAGCCTCCTGACGAGGCTCAAGCCCGCAGGAGCAGAAAAGTCTACACAGGGTTATACCCACAGTAGCACAAAGACTCGCGCGAGAAGAATTGCCTTGCTGCGAGCACTAAAAGTCTCGTGCTGGGCCTATGCCCTCACGAGCAACAGAAGTCTCCCGTCGCGGCCTTTGCCCCGGTGAGCATAAAAGTCTACACAGGGATTACACCCACAGTAGCATAAAGACTCGCACGAGAAGAATGGCCTCGCCTGCGAGCACGAAAGTCTCACGATGCGGCCTAAGCCCACGTCAGCAACGTCTTACGGTCGTACGACAATATCCCGTTTGCAAAGCCTTACGGTCAACGATACCGTCCCGTTTGACACCTAAAGCCTCGCGCTAGAAGAATGGCCTCGCCCGCGAGCACCAAAGACTCTTGGTCGAACAAAATTCCCAACAAACACCAAAGACTCCCGGCGAGCGCAACCTCCCAGCGAGCATTTTTCCTTGTATATTTCAAGATATTTAAACATGTTACATTATTTGACGTTTTGAATGGTTACTTCGCAGGTCGCAAGATCTGCTCATTGCTACACGAGAATTTAAAGTTGCAGAAATAAAGTGCTGAAATTAAAGGCGCGAGTAACAAATAAAAGCGAGTTTTTCATTCATAATTAAGGGGGCGGCCTACGGCCGAAGTACAAAAGTTCTAAACCCTAAACCCTAAACCAAAAGAAAAAGAAAGACAGCGGGGGAGTTCAAGATATCCCTTGGAATTCAAGGTATCTATCAAAAAGGAAAGATCGAGGCCGCGGTGGGAACAAGATTTTAAAGTATTTATCAACTCTGCTCAGGGGGAGCCACCTCGCTCTCTGCCGGAACTCCAGCCGTCACTCCAATGCCCGCCGGTGGATCCTCGCCGCCTGCCGCCTCAGCCACCACCTCTGCGACCGCTCCCTCGCCCTCGTCCCCCACCTCGTCCTCGTCCGCCGGAGGATCACAGAGCTTGGCCGGATGGGGGAACCAGGAAAGGTCCACCCCATAGACCGTCGCCAGGTCCTTGAAAGGGACGTTCATGGTGCTCGGGACGGCATGCTCGGGGTCCAGGACTTAGGCCTTGAGCGACCTCTCCAGGGGGTGGAGTCCATCTTCGCCTTCTTCAGGTCACGGATGGCATCAGCAAAGGCGAGGTAGTAAGCGACATCACCCATGACATCCGCATCCTTGAGGGGGTCGGTGCGGTAGTCGCGGAGCTCGATCTCCGCCGACTCAGCCCTCCTCGCGTCAGCCTCAGCCTGGGCGATCGCCTCCTCGGCCTCCTTCTTGGCAGCGGCGAGCTGCTCCGACAGTTGGGCACGGGCCCGGTCAGCGGCGTGCCAAGAAGACTCAGCGGCCCACACCTTCTCGCACTGGGCGGCGAGCGCACTCTCATGCACGGATTGGGCAAGGCGTAGGGTCGCCACAGCTTCATCTCGAGCAGCGGTCAGCTCTTTGACTTGCCCCTCCAGCGTCGCTATCTGGCCCGCCGTGGTGTCCCTTTTCTCCCGATGGCGGATGGACCGCTTCACCTCCTCATCCTGGGACCGAAGGGCCCGCTGTGACGCGATTAGTGCTTTGGAGGTCAGGATGTGGCTCACTATGAGTGCGCTCTCGCGGTTGAAGTTGACCGCGGCCTCCAGCTCGTCCGTCCAGCTTGCGGCGAGGTTCCGCATCGTAGAGCCGATATGAGCGGGAAGCCCGGTGGCGGAGCGCCGCGAGGCGAGAAAGTTGTGGATCATGGGGGGCCTCGGGACCCCATCGGCAAGCAGCCTATACGAAGAGTAGAAGTTCAGAAAGAAAGATAATGAAAAGAAAAAACTATGAACTGTGAAAAGCGGAGCTTACCGGCTCTCCATGGTCGGATCACGACCCAGGAAGGTGGGATCGGAGGGATCCTTGGCGATGGGCGCCGTGCCCGCTGAGGTCCCCTGCTCCCGGGGAGCGACGTCATGCCGCATCTTCTTCCGGGCCTCCACAGCGGTGACCTCCCTCACCTCGTCATCGTCCTCCCGCGAGCGAGTCCGACCCTCCCTTTCCGGGGACGACCCAGGGGCGCAGGAAGACCCTTGTGAAGTAGGCCGGGCAACGCCCGCGGGTGCGATCTTTACCTGGGGTGGCTCTTGGGGGCCCCCGCATCCAGCCGAGGGGCGTGAGGTTTGGCCACTCGGGGGCCGCGTTTCCTTCCTCGCGCCAGGCGCGATCTTCCCCCAAACCCGTTGCGATAGCTTGAGCTTGCCCATTATCTCTGGGGGGTAAGTGCGGAAAACGGGAATCACAGGAACTGTGAGAAACCAGTTGATAGTCAGTTGATAGCGAACAACGAACAAAGACATAAATGCGAGCTCGTTTCAAACGCTCAATGGTCAGAATCCTCTGCCAGTGCCTTTCGTTCTCGGGGAGCTCCTTGATTCGCTTTAAGCACAGCTCAAAGTCCCAGTTCAATTCCCTAGGGCGAGCAGACTCGAGTCCTGCAGAGACAGAAAAGAAATTAGATCAGTAGTCATCGACCTTTGAAGAAGGGGAAATCTTACTCGCTCATTTCTTATCGAACTCGGTGGGGCAAGCGAGGGTAGTGCCACGAGCAGGCCCAGCTGCCTTCCAGGCTCCCGCTACCCAAAACCAGCGGTGTTGCCACTCATAGACCTTATTCGGGACCCCCGCGATGAGGGGCCCTTGCTTCGGCTTCAAGTACAGCCCGTCCTTTCCGTCCGCGAGGCTGTACACATAGAGAAGCTCCTTAGAGCTCGGCATCCGGAAAAGACGGTGCTCGCCGAAGAGCACCAGTAGGGCCATCAGGCGCCTCCACCCGTTGGGGTGTAGTTGGATGGGGGCCACCTCCCAAGCAGTGAAGTAGTAGGAGAGGCATGGCGGGAATGGGAACCGAACGCCGGCCTCCATCATGGCAAAATTTACAGCGACCATCCCAGGAGGAGGCTGGTCGGGCCGCTCGTACGTCCTCGGTCGGTGGAGGTGCACCGAGGAGGGAATCTCCCACTGCTCGCGGAGGCGGTGCAACTCAGCAGAAGTCACCGAGCTCTCCCACGCATCCGAGTTGCACGGCCAATGCGAGGGCTCCACCTGGCGGATCATATTATCTGCTCGCTTAACTCTCTCGTACGGGCACGTGGCCAGGTAGGCGGCAAAATCGAAATCTGGCACTGGGCCTGCTAACCGGTCCATGAAGCGGACCCATTCCTCGTAAGTGAGGTCATGCTCTGCCTCTGCTCGCCGTGCTCGTTCCTCTGCATCCTCCTCCTCCAGAGCGCGAAAGGCCTCATCCAGGGCTTCCCCTACCTCGTCCCTCTCCGAGGGATCTGACCTGGGCGAGAACTCGGGGCCAAGATCCGAATCAGTCCCCTCCTCCTCGTCGGGGGCAACGGTGGCCAGTGTCACCCTCTCCGGAAGCCTCAAGTCGACTCCAAGGTCCTCCAGACCGGCAAACTCGGGAGCCCCCGCGAGGTCCGGGGCATCGCCGCCCCGGGGTAGCCCAGCCAAGACTGAAATGGGGGCAACGGGCCGCCCAAACACCGCATCCAACCCCTCCAAATCAGCCTTTGTCCATGCCCCCAGTGATTTTCGGCGTCGGGAGTCACCAGAACCACCGCTATCAGACCCACGCTCCATCCCAGACCCAGGAAGTAGGAAGAACAAAAAAGAAAAAGGATAAGAAGATTGATGGGGGCTTACCTAGTAACGACGACGGAGTCCGACACAACCTAAAGCTAAGGGGATTCTAATCGAATCAGGATGCCATGGAAGTTCTTAAGACTAGGCTCTCGATATCGTCTCTCAAGTTCTCAGAAGGCGTAAAAGGGCAAATGGCTGAGACCCTCCCCTATTTACAGATATGGGGGAAGGGCCTCTTAGCAATTTCCCAAAACAAGAAAACGGGGGCCCAAGGGAAATTCTTCCTGAATTGGGACCCCTCAAAGTTATCCCCCGCCTCGGGATAACGCGCGCGTGGACCTCCCGCGCCATAAATACGGTGGCCCACGCGCCTAGGAAACGGCGCCCACTCGCGCCCTTTAAGGTGAAAGGACGCATCGGTTACCGGAAAAGCTGACACACGACGTCATCCCAGGCAGTTGAAGGGATGTCACAGGAGCGTCCGAGAATAGCTAGCTCGCACCACGTCACCCGAGAATCACACCTCGCTCTAGTCCGAGCACGATCAGGACCGAGCTGGGGGCCATTGTTGTGACTGGGGAATAAGTCAGGGGTAATGCTCACATGATTACGCGAGCAGCAATCTTGGCCAGCGAGCACGGTACCAGACTCACCGAGCACCTCTCCCGTGTCGCACGAGGAGAACAAACCAAGCGAAGAGACCCAGCGAAGACCGAGGAGCGACCAGCTGGAGACAGGATCTTCCCCAAAGAGGAAAGGTATCCGGGGATAGACCACGGTCAGAAGATGCCATGCCCCGAAAAGGGAAAAGACCTCGCCGCCGTGAGGAATCTCTACAATCATGCCACGTGGACGGCTCTGAGAGGGTCAGAAGCCTGATCCTCCGTGCAGTACCCCCATAGGCGCATTTAATTCTGTACCTTTACATTAAATGCACCCGATTCTACGAGATTTATGAGCCGCCAAATGACATGTATAAATAAGACCTGCATGGCACAATAATATGGATCGAAAAACATCCAACCTTAAGCCTGGGACTCACCCTCCCAGCAATCCTGCTTGCATTTACTGCTTTCTGCATTTATTTCTCTCATCATTGTTCATCAATATACACACACTTATTGCCAATCATCAGCATTCAATACTAAATATCCTTAACTGCTAAACAGGCCAATTAAACATCCAAATACCCGATTATTGGGTGGATTAATCGGTGTAACAACAATGTGAAAACCCTATTACCAGAAAATTATTACGTTCTTTGCAACCTACCAACTTGGCCGTTGATAGTCGCCGATTGGAGATTTCCGCTCAACCACAGAACCCACTTTTGGATCCGGTGCCTCTGCGTGTTCCCTCGGCAAATCAAAATCCTGATCGTGTTTGCGAGGCAACTGATTTTCATCTGCTAAATATCCACCTAAACCCTAATCTCACCAATGCGGCTCCCCTTAATTCGCAGGCCCAACAACGCCAAGGAAATGAATCATATTGCGGCGGGGGATACTCCCACAAATACGTTGAAAAATCTGCATTCAAAACTCAGCCATATATGGGGCATTGTTGGAGATTGGGCTTTGATCCCTTTAGGAAGAGGATACTATAACATTCAGCTTCCTAAAATGGAGGATAGAAATAAAATCTTGGACAAGCGTACATGGATTTTGGAGCCAGGATTGTTACGTACGTGTGCAAAAATAGGTTTGTGGGTTCAATCCGTATAAGGTTAACTCAAATTTGGCCCAGATTTGGATTCGTATATTTGAAATCCCAATGGAGTTTTTCCAGCCAAAGATAATTTATGCACTTGCTTCGGCTTTAAGTTCAGTTATTAAAATTGATGAGCGCACGAGACAGAGGTCTATGTGTCACTACGCAAGAGTCCTAGTTGAAATTAATATGACAAAAGGGTGCGAACAGTTTATCATGTTTGAATATGAGGGACAAGTGATGTTTGCTTCCCTTACATATGAAATATTGCCTCCGTTTTGTGATCACTATGTTGGTTTATAATATCACCAACGATGACTTTTACAATATAATGGGCGGAAATAAACAAAGGAAAAATATAGAAAAAATACAAGAAGGAAAGAAAATTACAAAAGTAATACTTCTTTAACCTAAAAGTATTAGTTTCTTCTTGAACAGTGAACAAGCTTCAAAACAGCAATGGCAACGAACTTGATCAACCACGAACAGCAAGTAAGTCGAGTCAAGGAAATAATCCTTTGCCCATAAAACAAATACGTCCCGGCTAGTGCTCACGGCTAGACGTAATGTTCCCAAAGGTAAAATGACTTTCGTCTCGTATTCAAGTAGCACCACTTAAAAATGAGCTCCAACGAACTGAAGAACGTGTAAATTGGACTGAATACTAGAATGTATGCAGAAAATTGGACGTAAAAATGCAAAAATTTCGACGTAGGTGTATATGCTAATGCAGGGGTGCGTATGCTAGGGTGCATGCCGCATGCAAATGTCTCCTATTTTTAGGCAGAACACCTGAGACTGTTGAAGAGACAAAAGACCCAAAAATTAAGGCAATCAATGTCAATCCGTCAGGTGAGATTTGTGGTTTAAGTTTGGTAACAGCCCAACACTGTTACACTTGACTTGAAAAACTATGAATCTGGACATCTGTCTGTCCAGATTCATTCTCTGACTTTTGGACTTTTGAATTCAAATTACCAGGACGTGGGTGTATATGCTAATGCAGGGGTGCGTATGCTAGGGTGCATGCAGCATGCAAATGTCTCCTATTTATAGGCAGAACACCTGAGACTATTGAAGAGACAAAAGACCCAGAAATTAAGGCAATCAATGCCAATCCGTCAAGTGAGATTTGTGGTTTAAGTTTGTTAACAGTCCCAGCTGTTACACTTGACTTGAAACGCTATGAATCTGGACATCTGTCTGTCCAAATTTATTCTCTGACTTTTGGACTTTTGAATTCAAATTACCAGCTGTTACACATTGACTTGTAATGCCATGAATCTGTACATTCGTCTGTCCAGATTCATCTCTGACTTTTGAATTTCAGATTCAAATCAAATGAAATTCTAATTCAACTGAAATTCCACCGAAATTCACATTCAGATGAAATTCACTTTTCTGAGTCTGACTCGGATAAGGCCAGAATTTTTGGGCTCCAAAAAATTATACATACACCACCATCAAACCTAAGTACACTCAAAGTCCATCCAAAGTCCACGGACACGGGCTCGGCACGGTACGGCCGGACGGGCGGGCGAGCGGCGCGAGCGCATGTGTGGCCCATTTATGTAGGCATAGCCCATTTATAATTTGAATTCTTTTAATCACTTCTTACATAAAAGGAGTGAATTAACTCCCACATTATCCGATGTGGGACAATTATCACTAGAGTTAATGTGACACATTTAATACTCAAGAGTAATACTTTAACCTTTCAATATTTATATCAATTCCTCACTCACCGAAATTCGATTTTAAGAAATTAACTAAACAACCAACACAATCTCGTTTAATTTCCCAAAATTAAACTTCAAATTATTTTAATTAAATAATCAAATAAATTGATTAAAATAATTAAACCTAATTTCTCCAACAATCCCCCACATGAGTGAAAATTCCGTCTATAATATGTAGACCCACAGTCCAGTTCTTGAGAAATATTATTGCATCAGGACAGGTAGCTTGTGGCTTTGAACCTTCCGTAGTTGAACACCATCGAGTATACCGGCGGCTTAGTGGACACAATGCCTTGAACTAGTCCTCCTTAATGTATACCTAATCAATAGTGCTAACACAATAAGGTCTCCACGTACTTCGTTCTCACGTTTATGTCCGTTTCGGTCATGGACAACCCTTTAGATTCATAAGTGTTACCTTAAAGCGGCCCTCACTTCTCACTTATATAGGTGACCTCCTCTTATAGGTATCCCTGTTATACCCTACCTCCTCGAGATGTCAGGAGTCAATAAAAGTCAGACACTTATCCTATTACCACAACTTCACGGGTACCAACACTTGATAGTGTGCTTTCCAGGAATGATCTCGTATCATCAAGTGTGCTCAACCAACATCCACAGATTAGCTTTCCCATTGAACCAAGATATTGGGATCTCCAGTCAACTTGGTTGGGTTACCACTGTTTCTATTTTATTTTGTGGATTTTAGACTCATTCCTTCTAGCAACTTGTACATTTGATCTCGGTTTATTCCTTTCGTGAGCGGATCCGCTAAATTGTCCTTTGATTTCACATAATCAATAGACATTACACCACTTGAGATAAAATGTCTAACAGAATTGTGTCGACGACGAATATGTCGTGACTTTCCGTTGTACATATTGCTCAGAGCTCTACCTATAGCAGCCTGACAATCACAATGTACCATTACTGACGGTACCGGTTTGTTCCAACAAGGAATATCTTCAAGAAAATTCCGAAGTCATTCAGCTTCTTCTCCAGCTTTATCCAAAGCTATAAATTCTGATTCCATTGTGGAACGGACTATACACGTCTGTTTCGTAGATTTCCACGACACCGATGCGCCTCCAATAGTGACCACATACCCACTAGTTGAGAACGATTCATTTGTGTCTGAAATCCAGTTGGCATCACTGTACCCTTCAAGTACTGTCGAAAATCTTGTGTAATTAAGCCCAAAATGAAGGGTGTGTTTCAAGTACCTCAAAACCCTTCTGAGTGCTTTCCAATGCTCATCGTTTGTATTACTCGTGAACTTGCTCAACTTGTTCACCGAGCAAGCAATATCAGGACGTGTACAGTTTGTAATGTACATCACACTCCCTATGATCCTTGCATATTCCAACTGAGCCACTGGATCACCTCGATTTTTCTTCAAATGCACATTGAGTTCCATGGGCGTTTTTGCAGGTGGATCTTCAAACGCATTACACTTCTTAAGAACTTTCTCGACTGCAGTGAGACTGAGTCAAAGTAATGTCATTTGAAGTTCTCACGATCTTAATTCCAAGAATTACATTGGCTAACCCCATGTCTTTCATGTCAAAATTTCGACTCAACATGCGTTTCATATCTACGATCATATCATGAGAGTTACTCATGATTAGCATGTCGTCTACGTATAGACATAAAATTGCAAACCCTTTAGGCGTGTCTTTCACATACACACATTTGTCGCACTCATTAATGCGAAATCCATTCGACATTGTGTTGTCAAACTTCACATACCATTGCTTAGGAGCCTGTTTAAGACCATACAATGACCGAACAAGTTTGCACACCTTTTTCTCGTTACCTGGTGCTACAAACCCTTCTGGTTGATCCATGTAGATTTCTTCTTCTAGTTCATCATTTAAAAACACAATCTTAACATCCATTTGGTGAATCTCGAGATTGTGCAAAGCAGTAATCGCGATAAGCACACGAATGGAGGTTATCCTCATTACATGTGAGTATGTATCAAAGAAATCATACCCTTCCTTTTGTCTAAAACCCTTTGCTACCAAACGGGCTTTATATTTGTCAACTGACCCATCTGCTTTGTATTTTCTTTTAAGGATCCATTTGCATCCTAAGGTCTTGCAACCTTTGTGAAGATCAACCAATTCCCATGTGTGATTTTGCATAATAGAGTCAATTTCGCTATTAATAGCTTCTTGCCAGAGAGGTGCATCTGGTCTTGACAGAGCGTCTTTGATAGACTGTGGTTCATCTTCTAACACATAAGTGATGAAGTCAGGATCATAAGTCTTAACAACTTTAGCTCTATTGCTGCGTCTAGGTTCTTCACTCTCCTGAGTGGAAGGACCAGCAGTTTCATCTACACTATCTTTAAGAGGTCTCTTGCTAGGACCTACATTTGCCTTGTCTCTACAAGGGAAGATACTTTTAAAGAAAAATGCATTCCTTGATTCAATCATAGTGCCTTCTGTCATATCTGGTACTTCTGATCTATGAATCAGAAATCGATAAGCACTGCTGTTGTAAGCATATCCAACAAAAATGCAATCGACCGTTTTAGGGCCAATTCTTACTTGCTTAGGATCTGACACTTCAACCTTAGCCAGACACCCCCACACTTTTAGGTATTTGTATGAAGGTTTTCTTCCTTTCCACATCTCATAAGGAGTCTGATCCTTAGTCTTGTGTGGAATTTTATTAAAAATATGGTTGGCTGACTGAATAGTCTCACCCCACATATTTTGTGGTAAACCAGAGCCGATTAACATTGCATTCATCATCTCTTTTAGTGTTCGGTTCTTTCGTTCCGCAATACCATTTGACTGAGGTGAATAGGGTGCGGTAGTTTGATGAATTATGCATGATTCTGCACAAAACTGTTCAAACGGAGCCACATATTCCCCACCTCTATCACTTCGAATTGCTTTAATTCGATTACTCAATTGGTTTTCTACTTCACTTTTGTAAAGCTTAAAGGCTTCGAAAGCCCCATCCTTGCTTCGCAAAAGATAAATGTAGCAAAACCTTGTGCAATCATCAATAAAAGTAATGAAATACTTTTTACCACATCTAGTTTGCACAAACTTTAAATCACACACGTCTGTGTGAATTAAGTCCAGATGTGCAGTGTTTCTTTCAATAGATTTAAATGGCAATTTGGCTATTTTGGCTTCAACACATATCTCGCATCTTTTAGGCGCTTCAATATTGACAATATTGAGTAAATCAAGATTTACCAAACGTTTAATAGTTTTTAGATTTACATGTCCTAATTTTAAATGCCATAAAGTGGAACACTCAACAATATAAATGGAAGTAGATGTGTTTTCATTAATAACCTTTTTGTCTTTACGGCTTACAACCATTACATTCATTTTGAACAGTCCATTCTTGAGATAATCTCGATCTAGGAACTGTCCACATTTGCTCAATATAACTTTATCGGATTCAAACGTAGTCTAAACTGATGACTAATAAGTCTGGATCCCGATATCATGTTCTTGTGGATGTCCGGGACATGCAGCACATCCTTCAGCATAAGCTCTTTACCGGAAGTAAGTTTGAGCACAACTTTTCCAACTCCAGCCACTTCAGACGTAGCCTAGTTACCCATGTGAAATTTTCTCCCATCAGCAGGAGCATAGGTAGAGAAAGCACTCTTCTCAGAGCATATGTGGCAAGTGGCTCCGGTATCCACAAACCACTCTTTGGGGTTGAAGGTGTGCGTGAGTATTTTTGCAGAATATTGTCACGAATATTGGCACATTCGAAAGATAACACAAACAAAAATAAATGATCAGAAATATACAACGGAAGTCTTAAACACTTTACAAGATGGATATCAAAATTTGTATAGACTATAAATAAGTTTATACTGTCAATCGGCGAAATATCACTAGTAATTGTTAAGTAATACAATCGGTGAAAACATAAGCCACATCGTGAATGGATCTATGTATATAGTGTCTAGATGTTGATCAACGTAACCTATCACTAATACAAATAAAGACCCAATGTTGAGTGAAATATTGGAACATTCACCAACGGAAGTATCGAGATAGAAACATACAATAAACTTTATAATCTATGTCAATAAACTATGCTAGATTGTGTTTCTCTAAACTCCAAGTTTTAATCTTCATAGCAGTCGTGTATAAATAGATAATTTGGACACTCTTAATGCTTGAAGATAACTTCCACATCTCCCTTGAAAGTAGATAACTTCTTTGTAACTTTCTCATGTTCTTTTCAACTCCTCACTCTTGCCTTTTCAACCACATGACTTAAGGAAACTGCCATAAGTCTTCAAACTGTAAAAACAAGACATTTCGTGGGTTAAGAATTAGTGGAAGTGGAAGGACGAATTCTGATGTAGTGACCAGAATGTTGGCACATTCTGAGTAACACTTGTCACTAACATCAACAGGTAGTTATCCACCATGTTTGCCTCAAAGACAACGGCAGACATGTCCATATTAGTGGCCTCATTTTCAACCATATTTGCACTTGATTGTGCTTTGCCCTTATCTTTCCTTTCTTTTCTTTCTATTTTATCTTTTTTTGGGGCTTTGCAATCTCATGCCATATGGTTGGGCTTACCACAAATCGCCACTGAAGTTCGATTTTCTAACAACTGGTTTCTTATCATCACTAGGCCTTTTTCTTTTCTTTGATGGTTCACCCCGTTCCATCAAATTTGTCTTTGCTTCCATGTTCACTTGTTTAGATTTAATGTCCATTTTCCAATTATCTTCTTCAATTTGGAGTTTGACGATTAATTCTTCAAGTGACATTTCCTTTCGCTTGTGTTTGAGATAACTTTTGAACTCCCTCCAACTAGGGGGTAGTTTCTCAATCACCGTAGCTACTTGGAAAGCCTCCGGTAAGACCATACCCTCCGAGAGTATGTCATGCAAAATTAGTTGAAATTTTTGTACTTGTTCGACGACAGATTTTTCGTCTACCATCATAAAGTCCAAAAATTTAGCAACTACGAACTTTTTAGTTCCGGCATCTTCGGTTTTATACTTGCGTTCCAAAGAACTCCATAGCTCTTTCGCAGTACAAATCGAACAGTATACGTTATACAACGCATCAACTAGTCCTCCAAGGACGTAGTTGCAGCACAGGAAGTCTCCATGGCCCCACTGATTAAAAGCAATACGCCTAGCAGGGTCCGTGTCATTTTCATCGACCACGGGCGGATCCTCCCGGAGGAACCACGCTAGGTGCAGCATAATGAGGTAAAACAATATCTTTTGCTGCCACCTCTTAAAATCACTTCCCGAGAACTTCTCGGGTTTTTCTCCATGAACCATAAACGGTCTGGAGTCATGAGACATAAAGGGAGGTATAACAGAAGTTGGAACCATAGGGGAGGTTTGAAGGTTCACCAACTTCAGTGATAACGGGTGGAATTTGGTTGTCGTTTCCACCGTTATTGTTATTTCCGTCGGAAGCCATCGTCACAATCCGATATTTATTTTGCAATTGTTGGTTTATAATAGCACCAACGATGGCTTTTACAATATAATGGATGTAAATAAACAAAGGAAAAAGAAAGAAAAATACAAGAAGGAAAGAAAATTACAAAAGTAATACTTCTTTAACATAAAAGTATTAGTTTCTTCTTGAACAACGAACAAGCTTCAAAACAACAATGGCAATGAACTTGATCAACCACGAACAGCAAGTAAGTCGAGTCAAGGAAATGATCATTTGTCCGCAAAACAAATACGCCCCGACTAGTGCTCACGGTTCGACGTAATGTTCCCAAAGGTGAAACGACTTTCGTCTCGTATTCAAGTAGCACCACTTGAAAACGAGCTCCAACGAACTGAAGAAACGTGCAAACTGGACTGAATACTAGAATGTATGCAGAAAACTGGACGTAAAAATACAAAAATTTCGACGTGGATGTATATGCTAATGCAGGGGTGCGTATGCTAGGGTGCATGCAGCATGCAAATGTCTCCTATTTATAGGCAGAACACCTGAGACTGTTGAAGAGACAAAAGACCCAGAAATTAAGGCAATCAAATGACTTTTGGACTTTTGAATTCAAATTCGATATTCGTATTGAAATTTTATGATGAATTTGATTACGAATATTCGATTTGATTCGATTATTAAATAAATTCAAATCAAATGAAATTCAAATTCAATTGAAATTATGATATTCACATTCAAATTTGTAAATATTCGATTCGGATATTTAAATATATATTATATATAAATATATATTATGCATATGCAAATATATAAATCTATATATTAATATTATAAAATATATTAAGGCTCCAATTATTTGCACCTATATATATTTTATAAATACACCACACCACTCTAATAAACGGAAGACACCATTTTTAATGAATACACCAATTAAAAATATCATTTTGATGACAAATTAGCCCATTTATAATTTGAATTTTTGGTTCATTAATGTAATTTTAGTAGATTAACTCCACATTATGACTTTTTCATCACAATTATCACAAAGAGCTGGATGTATTGGATCCTTAATATTCAAGAGTGATACTTTAACCTTTCAATATTTATATCAATTTTGATTTGTGGAGTTTTAAGAAATTAACTAAACTTCATGGAATCAAGAAACCCATTATAACATAAGTTCTTTTAATTTTTTTAATTAAATAATGAAATAAATTGATTTTTTTAATTAATAAATTGATTTTAATTATTTTTGTTTTTTATTTAGACAGCAAGAAAGAGCCATTCATGTCAAGGCAAAAACTTGAATTATGTAGGCAAAATCGATGGAAGATTGGAAAATCAAATGTAATTTGATAATTAATTTTTTTCGTTTTGTATTTGATTATGTAGAATTTGAGGTAAATGAACCTACTAATATTAATTGAAATAATCAAATTAATTTTGAATTAAATAGGCTTTAAAAAAATATTGTTTAAAATATATGAAAAGAAATCAAATCGATGGTTGTGATATGAAATTGATGAAAATGTCCAGCAACATTTGGTGGTTTGGAAATGCAAATGGTGGAGGTTTTATCTAATTTCAAATCGGAGGATAAGGGGCATTTACTATTCGATAAAAATGGATTCGGAGTTGGGAATTTCCAAGAGGTTGCCACATGCTAAGGCAAATTAAAAAAGCGGTGGACAAGCTAGGGAAATTCGATTCGTCTTACAACCCTACCGAGAGACGACACTTGAAGAGACAAAAACTACCATCAAAATAGGAAATAAAATGACTTTTGGACTTTTGAATTCAAATATAACTTGTTACAAATAAATCTTGTAACACCAGTGGAGTGCGGACCTCGCCTCCTTATGATAACATCTACGTGATTTCATCAAATAAAATGAAATGCTCTTAAATGAAATTCCACCGAAATTCTAAACATTCAAATGAAATTCATGAAGATGAGTTAAATTCATTATAGGTAGAAATGGTGGAACAATGTGATGAATTTGACAACATAGGATATGTATGTGGAACTCTACTTTGTTTTAAAATAGAGATTCTTCTCTTTCTTTTTAGCGGTTAGTTTTCTAGATCTGCCTCTGAATCGAAATGTGACCTTATAGCTTTTCTTTTTTTTTTAATATAATACCTAATTAGACGAAAATTAACCCTTAATATGATAATTAAAATAGAGAAGTATTTGAAATATATAGTATGATAATTAATTGCAATTTGTAACAGTAAAATTATGAGATCGTCTCAAGTGGTGTATTGTATAGTCAAGAAAATAATTAAAATTGCTTTATTGTATTATTGTCATGTTCATATTGCGCAGGATTCATTCTTTTTTAAAGTTATTAAAATTTAATTAGTTCTCGGAAATTTATTCTTAAATTATTTTAATTAAATATATTTTTAGTTTTTTCTTAATCTAAAATCTAAACACACTATAAGATCATTTTATTAGGTTTTCAAATAGAAAAATCAATGATCACCAAAAGTTTTAATATTTGAAGTCCTAGTCCATCACGAGAAAAATCAAATGCCAAAATAAGTGGGATAAACTCAATATATTATCAAGAAAATATATATAAAAAGGTAAAACAAACAATTAAATTAATTCACATAATTAATTACTCCTTACATACAGCACTAAAGGGAAACTTCAGGCCTTCGGGATTGATCTTGAGTGAAAATGTACATAAACGTATATTGGTTGTGATATGAAATTGATGAAAATGTCAAACGCTATCAATTTCTATTTTGGAAATGCAAATGGTGGAGGTTTTATCTAACTTTAAGAGGAGAAGGGGCATGATAAGGGTGAATTATACTTTTAAAGTGGATTCGATGTTGGAATTTAAAGAGGTTGCCAATTATATATAAAAATAAAAAGACAAATTCTTATATGGGAAGCGGGTTCGTGAAATAACCCATTTAATGAAATTCGCGGATCCTCTAAAACTACCATCAAAAAGGAAATAATATTTTCAAAAACTTGTTGCGGGGGGCAAAAAAATAATTTGCGAAATCGGGTGCTGGAGTGGAGTGCAGTGTTACTATTATGATACGCATACGTGATAACATCAAAATGATAAAAATGCTCTTAAATAAAACAAATTATATGTATTTGTCTAAAAAATAATCAGATAAATGCAAAAATAAAAATGAAAAAATTCAAATAGGTCTAATCTAATTATGATGGATGAATCAAATAAGTATTTAATCTTCGTGGAACTTTATTGTTTTAAAAAATAGTGAGATTCTTTTTTTTCTTTTAAATGTTAGTTGTTAGTTGTTAGAAATTCTACACCAAGAATCCTTATTAAGATTGTGACTTATTTGATCTTTTTTTTTAATATAATACCTAATTAGACGAAAATTAACCCTTAATATGATAATTAAAATAGAGAAGTATTTGAAATATATAGTATGATAATTAATTGCAAATTGTAACAGTAAAATTATGAGATCGTCTCAAGTGGTGTATTGTATAGTCAAGAAAATAATTAAAATTGCTTTATTGTATTATTGTCATGTTCATATTGCGCAGGATTCATTCTTTTTTAAAGTTATTAAAATTTAATTAGTTCAACCTATTTATTCTTACACTTTTACATAATGATATTTTTAAGTTTTTTCTTGAATCGAAAATCTAACTTACACATAAGATCATTTCACGTGAGAGTTTCTCAAATTCTAAATCAATGATCACCAAAAGTTTTAATATTTGAAGTCCTAGTCCATCACGAGAAGTATAAAAAGCAAAAAATAAGTGGGATAAACTCAATATATTATCAAGAAAATATATATAAAAAAAACAAACAAACAATTAAATTCAATTCACATAATTAATTACTCCTTACACACAGTACTAAAGGGAAACTTCAGGCCTTCGGGATTGATCTTGTAGTGTAAGTTTGATACTTAAAAGTATATCCTTTTCGGTTTCTCAGATTGGAAACCTCTAACGCTATCAATTTCTATTTTGGGTCAGTTTAGTCAGAATTTTTTTTCGAACTTCAACTGAGTTCTCCACTAATAGACAGTGGAATTATACTTTTAAATCAGACGATGTTGGACTAAATATCGAATTATATATAAAAATAAAATACAATACTAGAGAGAGACAAGAAAAGGCAACTTGTATTATATCATATATCCATTGCCCTCATAGAACCGGCATATTAAATGATGCGATATAAAATTATATTTTTCATTATAATGAATTGTTTTGCATGATACATTCCCTTTTCGGAAGATGGGACAATTGAAGCAACGGATTGTTCCAATAAATGCTATCCATATCCAACTTGTCAAATTGTTGACTTTAATCATGTCCTTTTTTTATTTTAGCTTTTTCCAATATAATTGCAGTGATTAAAGAAATGTGGGCCCTAAATTTGGACAAGCCAGTAGATTCGTTGATGGTTCATACTTCATAATCATGCAAATATTTATTTATTTATTTTTCATCGGGAAAAGAGTGATTCAAACATATAATCTTTTGTTCATATAGATAATGAAACTCTAACGATCTGAGCTATACCATTTCATCCATACACCTATTTATTTAGTATTTAATTTATTTTCTTGAATACTTTTAATAATTGTTCATATTATTATATCAATAATTAAATTAAAGGCCCCTGATTATGTCAATTAGATTTAAAAAATGCATCATTTTATTTTATATTATTATACGGGCTAATCCAAATTTATTAACAAAAGTAAATTGTGAATAAGTTTCACTATAAAATCAATTTTAACAGTATTGATTTTTTAATTAAATGATTGATATTAATTGAAGAACTCAATTATCAAAACCTTATATGAGCAATGTCAGATGATATATTGATTTAAAACATATCCGTCACTTTAATTATACATCGATGTCTCCTGTCAAAAAAAAAATTATACATCGATGTCTTTTTTTTTTCTTCTTTTTTTGAGTTGTCCTACTAATTGAGATTGTGTGAATGCAAAGTGTCGAGTCAACGTTATGAAATATTTGGCAATTCACGGGTAATATAGGAAGATACCAAATAAATATATATAGTAATTAAATCACATTGTTCTAAAATTAATTATATATTAGATCGTTTATTGAGATGAAAATTTATAATCTACCCTCCGTCGTAAGCTTAGCTTTATACTTTGTTAATATATATATATATATATATATATATATATATATATATATATATATATATAAAAGTGGAAGAATTAATAAAAATTTAAAAGTTAATTTTGTAAATTATATTTATATATGAATTAAATAAATAAGTTGGATTATGTGTATACATAAATACAAAAGTAATGATATTTTATATAAAATTAAAAATATTATGGGATTGAAATTTAGAGATGATTTCCTATTTTAAAAATGTAAAATGTTAAAGAGAGGTGTGAAAGTGATTTGAAAACGATGGACTATATAATTTTCTTGTAGGTATTCAGTTATGTAAATATTTACTGAGGTCATTTACATATAAGTTCAAAAAGAGTAGTATAATTATAAATAAGTTTAAAAAATTTATAGAGAAGCACAAATGTTTTTTACATAGAAGCATAAAATATTCGCACATTGAACTTATTTATAATTTTAAATTTTTTTTAATCTATTTGTAATTTTCTATATTTATCGGCCCACTTTTTTTTTTTTTTTGACAGAATTTATTGGCCCACATAATAAGGAGAATTTGAACCAATACAACTTATTATGATCTACGCATAAAAATTTTAAAAAATCTTAGTTTAAGATCTTCTAATAAATACTCCCTCCTGGACTAGATATTATGTAGAAAAATAAAATAAAAATAAAAATCTAAATTGAATAGTGTAAATATTATTATTTTAATAAAATAGTGTATTTAGTATGAACGGATGAATATAAAAGCATGACACAGTTCTTGTGAACTGAGAAATATTATATTTCAGCACAAATATATGAATTCACGTAATTTTTTATTCGACCCCAAATATTCAATAATGATTTGCTAACACAAAATAATACTATAAAGAATTGAAAACTGCATGTCCATTGAAAGACCTGAACACCTTTTAATATTTAAATTTCATATTAAAATATAAAACAGTAAACCAAATAATATAAACCGCTTAGGTTTTAAGAAATATATATCGTTTCATTATTTGTTAATTATGTAAGGTTTAATAGTTGATAAAATCATAATTTTGTTGAAAATTTTAATTGAATCTATATTTTAAATTTTGTTAAACAAAATTTTAATTTTGGCAATTAGAACTCACAAATATATTTATCATGTCTGAAAATGACGATACGTGAGTTATTCTATTATTATAACAAATCTAAACATGTTAATACGATTAATTATTAATTGTCAGGTGGGTGAATATGTCTTTTATTTTTTATGAGAAAATATAATTGTGAGGTGGGTGAATAGGCTTGGAGTATTTGAAATTGTCTTTTTTTTATAACAAAAATATAATGTTGATCAGAATTGGTAAAAAAAATTAAATTAAATTGCAAAGTGTGCAATTAATTGATTATTTTTTTACGCGCGCATATTTGGATTTCTTGTTTTTTCTAGAGAAAGAGAGATTTATCAACGCCCGCCTAACCAGGATTAAATAATGCGAAAAGTCCATGTTTCAGCGTTTCACGAGAGCTTTAGCGCTGTCTCATTTCCACTTTTCAAAGACGACGCCTTTCTACGTATTTGCTGTTTTTCTATCACTTTTTCTAGAACCTCATTATTAGCCATCCTAAATATATACTCCCCTTCTTACACAGAAATTAAGAAAAAATAATTTTATTGATTTTTTAAAAAATAAAGTGTAAGAGAGAAGATAAAATATAAGTGTATTTTGAGTGATTTAATGAGATAAAGTAGGAGAGAGGATAAAGTAAAGAATGGAATAAGAGTGACATTTTTGTGATTTAAATAATATTAAGAGGGTATTAATATTGTGTGATGTTTCCATTTTAGGAGTGTGCATAACTTGTTGGGATAGGCGAAAAAGGAAAGTGTGCATAACTTCTTGGGACGGAGGGAGTATTTTTTTTTTTTTTTGTCGAAAAATATTCGTTCCCAAAGGGAATCGAACTCGGTCTCCTACTAAAGTGAGAAACTTAATGGACTGGGCTAAGCCACCTGGTTATCCTAAATATATAATTACCTATTATTATTATTATTATTATTATTATTATTATTATTATTATTATGAATACTAATTAAGATGCATAAAAATTTGTATAATACTTCCTCCGTCCCAATTTTATTTGCTCAAGCGAAATTGACACAAAGATTAAGAAATGTGTTGTTTATTAGTATTAAAAGGTATAAAATGAAGGGTAAATGAGTATTTTTCAACTTTATTAAAAGGGATAATTTTAAAATTAATTTTATTAAAAGAGTTAACTGAGTGGTTGTATATCTCACATCATTATGTATATTTACATAAATATAATAGAGTCTGTTTAGTTGCATTGCATTGTCCTCATTTGTATTGTCCCACTTTGATAGAATATTAATAGCAGAGTCTTTCTTGAACATTATATTTGGAAGAAGGGATAAAATATTGAAGAGGCATTTGGTGGAGGTTAAACCAACCGTACAAATCAGTTCAAGGTTTTGAAGAGTTGCCATGGTTCAATTAATTAAACAATTAAAATTGGACTGTGTAGTTTTAATCTTAAACTAGTGCTTTGCCGTTCAATTTGAATGAATAAAACCACCCTCTAAATAGATGCGACTCTTCAGTAAAATATTTTTAATGTCTATAAATACTCTTTTGTGCAGAGTAATTATAGTTATAGAAAAACATCGAAAGCCTCTCTATTATATTCTTCCTTCCAAATTTTGAGTTCATAATTTTTTTAAACACACTTACGATTTCTACTTCTAAAATTCATTAGAGTGTAACTATCGAATTTCCGTGAAATAGGTTTTGTATCCTGGAAGGTCAATTCCTTGTGAGAACCATTTACACCTTAGTGGGAGAAATTAATACTTTTAAAGATAGCATCGTTTTTTTGTGTGCCTAACCTATCTTTAAATCCATTACCCACACACATATATATATATATACACACACACACAACATTGAGGTATAAATAATGAATGTTTGTGAGGGTTTAATTTAAAAGAGTAGTGTTATTTTTTGCAATTTTAAGTATGAAAAAATAAAAATAAGACGTCCATTTATTTATTTTGAGCAATAAAAAATGGGATAGAAGGAGTATCATTTTATGAAATGTTTAGAAATCGAGGGGTTCGGTGTAATCTAGCACATTGAAGCGTAGTTACTAGTCACAAATTAATTTCATTTTTTTTTTTTCAATATTTCAACACAGCGGCATGAACAAAAGTAATCAACTCAACTCAACACATTGATTAGTATGAATATTGTAGAAGAGAAATGGAATTGAGATAGTATGAAACGTATATCATTTAATTCATTTATTAATACCATAACATTTTATGTTATAATATTAGTTTATAGGTGCAATGATATCACTAAATGAAAATTATAATATCAGTGAATAAATATAATAATATTAATTTTATGATATGAAATTGCTTCATATAAGATTTTGTAAAAAAAAAAAAAAAAAAAAACTGGTTTCAAAACCTGATACCTTTATTTTGGCAATTACTAAACAGGTGATCACAAAATTAATTTTCCATATATAGGTGTATATATTCTCAATTGATCAACTCCATTTATCAAACATAAACTAATTAAACTCTAGGGGCATTTGGAGTGATTACTAAGAATATATATAGTTTGTTTTTCCTAAAAATCAAGTGTATGTTATTGTTGATTTGTATTACTTATGACCCGCAGAAATATGAAAGTCTAATATATGTTTTTTCATTTTTGAATGAAAATGGATTCCTCCCTTTATGAGGGGTTAAAATAATCATTCACTTATTATCAAGTTAATTGATCAAAATATCCATTTTTTATTTAAAAAAAATAGTAAATGGGGGTATAATTATAAAATTTTAACTTATCACATAAATTAATTCTCAATACAAACACTTGAAAATATTATAACTCATGTTAAACTATGTTATAATATATATTAACAAACATTTGATTTGTATGATTTAATAAAACATATCACACATAAAAAGTCAAATGTATCACATGTTTCACTATCACTCAAAATTTAATACCTCAAAACAAACGAGTACTAGTAATAATTTAATATCATCGCATGTATATGTTCGCTTTCATAATTTAATTTAAGATCAAGAGTTATTTATCCCGCTCCATCTAAGTTTAGAAATTATATTTATCTTAATTTGATCAAATTTATGTCATGACATTGAAATGAAAATGAGCTTAATATAAGTCATCTGCAAATTTGTCTACATGTTCTTATTGGTTGAAAAGAAATGGTCTATCCTAGTTCATAATGTCAAACTTCCGTACACTAAGACATTAATATGGTACGTAAAACATCGACCAAGAGAAAAAAAAACACTTATTTTCTTAAAAAAAAAAAAAAAAGAAGTAAAAAGTCTATAGTTGGTTTACTTTGTTCATTTTTTAGATTTTTTTTTCTAAAAAAATCATGTGCGATAGTGATGTGAAATAATTCTTATAATGTTACAAGCTCTTCATCAATTGTCAATTATATATTTATAAGAGGGGTTACCGTCTCCCTTCGCCCTATAAAAAAAAAAAAGAGGTTTACCATCTCTTTAATTACAATATAAAATATTAAGTACCTGCAATGTACTTTTGATAACACTCTTGTGAATTTATTTTGTGAAATTATAGTATATTTAAAAAGGGGCAAAAAAACTTGCAGGTCAAATGAATTTTCCAAAACAAAATCACGTCAAGATAAAATATAAAAACTCACTCACACGGGTGTGTTACTATAAGATCGATTATGTGCTACTGTATGAATAAATAAGTGTTACCAATCCTTATAAAAACAAGGTCGACAAATATGCATTCATAAGAAGCAATATGTGTTTATATTACTTAACTTGTACTTTATCTCTTTAAATTTAGATTTTTTTTTTTTTGTGTGTGTACTGACTTTGTTCATGTAGTAACATATATTCTCCATGCAATAACACCTTTGTGTTCATATGATAACACATTTTCTAGTATTTTACATGGATAATATAATGACAAATATTTATTTATGTAAGATCAAATATTATGTATTTCTAATTCTTACAGTAATGCATATTTATCCTTACAACAATAAATATTTTGCTCTCATAATAACACATACTGGTTGTGAGTTTTTATTTCACCCAAACCGTCTCAATTAAGACCCACCAATTTTCTATTTTTCATCATCATTTCATATACGTATTTGTCTTTATTTTTTCATATGATGTACGATATATTATACGCATGGATATACAATATATAATTTTCTAATCCCTTTATAAGAACATGCACGCATGGTGTGTGAAAATGATCAACAATGCTCATCTAAATAGTCATTGAGTGTCTTTGACCTTAATTAATTTTTAACGAGATCTTTATTAAATGGTGGCCCATCAATACCATGTTTTCAATTTTATGTAATTGTGTTATTAAAGCGTTTCATAAAGTCCTACTAGCTAGCATTGATAGTTCTTGTTTAATATAACATTGAGCAATAAAGTCAATAATTCACTTGGAAATAAAAAAATATCCATTCCCACGGATTGATTTATGAAAATTACTCATTAAAAAAAATTGACTACAAAATATTTTGTATGTAATAATTTTAAATTTGTAGGCATTTACATTTGTCTACGAAATTCCAAAAAAAAAAAAAAATTTTGCTCGAAGGTAATTTATTTGCCTACAAAAATATAATTACGTAACAATATTCTGTAAGCAATCGTCATTGCCTATAAATTATTTCGTAGGTACTTAATTATCGTTATTTGTTTCGTTGATAATTTTATAGACAAAATATAAATAATTTTCAATTTAAGTACGGAATTAATTTTGTCGAAAAACTAGTTAACCAATTCGTTATATATTCCCTCCATCCCAGGATTTCTTTCACAGTTGACTTTTCAACTATTGCATATCATTCATATAAAATAATTTTTGTACACATAATAATATGATATAACTCTTGTTGTTACCCGTTTCTAAATCGAAGAGATTTGTGGTGGATGTGGCGTGATTTAACGGATAAAACAAACGTGATTTCACAGATCTTGAATGATTACGTTTCAAGAGCAATAAATATGAGTTGCTTGCAATAAATGCTATGATAAATGCTGAAAGCAATAAATGGAGAGAGATTTGCTGGGTTTGTTCAACCCAGTCTTTAAGAGTGGATTCCAAGATCCTTTCATTAATGCCTTGGAGGCTGTATTTATAGTGGATGAAGTTTGTCTTGGTCTCCCATCTGATGGGGAGAGCATTCAATGCAAGGACATATAATTAATGAAGGCTGGGCGTCAGATCTCTCTTGGTCAGCCCGCTGGCCTATCTCATCCCGCCAGTTGTACGCTGGTGGGATATTCTCTGAAAGTCAAAGATCGGTTTCCATTATGGGGCATGCTCGAAACCTGATTCTATCTATTACATTTGGCATTATTTCCTTCTAAAGATGATCTGGTCCGATTCTCTGGGGATTGGCATAGCACCTTGTACGGAGGTTGTAATCTTGTCTTGGTGGTGAAAATGACTTGTACGGCTCTGGTCTTTGAGAGGGAGGTGGTCGAAGAGAGCCCATAGGACCGAGCAAGGGTCCATGGGCCGAGCAAGGCGCAAAGGCCGAGCAAGGCCCCATGGGCCGAGCAAGGCACAAAGGCCGAGCAAGGCCTCAGGGGCCGAGCAAGGCATAATAGGCCGAGCAAGGCCTCAGGGGCCGAGCAAGGCAAAAAATGCCTAGCAAGGCACAAAGGCCGAGCAAGGCAAAAAATGCCTAGCAAGGCACAAAGGCCGAGCAAGGCATAAAGGCCGAGCAAGGGAGGAGGGGCCGAGCGGGGCCTCGGGGCCGAGCACAAGGGCGGAGGCCGAGCAAGGTAGGTGGCCGTGCTAGACCCATCAGTTCGTCGTCTGTTCGCCTTTAATCATCTTTGAGGGGCTTTCATATCTAATCTCTTCACGTAATATTCGTGATACAACAATTGCCCCCCAGTTCGACTCTTGAGAAATTCGGGAGTTGAACTGGTAATTTTTCACTAATATCGTCAGGTACGTGGAAACGGTGCATAACTTGACTCCGGCTCAGAATTTTAATTATAATACCATTCCGGAACCAGGGCGACGAGATGGAATGAAGTCACTGCATCGCGTACGAAATTTAAACGCCAGAGTATAGACACGGTCGTGGCCCCTGGGGCCGACCAGGGCAACCTGGGCCGACCAGGGCATCATGGGCCGACCAAGTGCCCCAGGGCCGACCAGCATAGGGCCGAGCACGGCCCAGAAAGGGGGAGGGTCGATCGAGGTCCGTTGGTTCGGCGAGCACGAGGGGATCCCGAAAGGATTTTGGTTTGATTGAGGGCTTGTCGCGGAGCTCAAAGTGTTATACTTCGATTAGACAATCGTTGGAGTTGTCAAGTCGCTATGACGTCACGTGGCTCAAAGCGCACACCTCCCAATAGCAATTTTCATTTTTGACCCCATCTTTCTAAAAAATATTTGCAAAGTTACCCCTCCCCTTCCTCTATAAATACCCCTTCTTTCTTCATTTCAAACTTCACTTTCGCGCTCAAAAATTTTCAAAACATCTTCGGTGAGGGACGAGAGGGAGAGTTGGGAGCAAGGCTGAGAGGGGGAGGCCGACGGAGGGCCTCCACCGGACCACTGCCGGACCACCGCCGGACCGCGCCGGACCGCCGCCGACCGCCGACCGCCCGGACCGCCCGACCGCCGACCACCACCACCGACCACGGCGGACCGCCGCCGACCACCGACCGACCGCCCGCCGCGCGGACCGCCGCCGGAAACTCTTGCCGCGCCACCGGAGTTCTGCCGCCGCCGTCGCCGGATTTCTGCCACTGATTGGGGGTTTTCCTCGTCGGTGTTCCGCTGGGCACCTTTGCTGGCGTGAAACCGACCATTAGGTGAGCTCGACTTCCTCTTTAGTTTTTGGTATTTTCTTTTGGAGTTCTTTTCTGTTGGAATGGTGCGAAGGCGTGGGGGACCTTATACCTCACGATATCCTCTTCCGCCGCCGATCCTTGGGTCATACGGATTGGCTGATGACGATGGTCTTGGGCCCGTTGTCGTCCGCCCGGGGCGACTGGATGGCGAGACCACATTTTCAGCGGGCGACCGGGCTTTTGATGGCTTAGCGGACCTCGGAGTTGATCTCCCTCTGAGGGCAGAGAGCAGTCGCCCTACGGATATTGGGTCCGGGCCATTGGGGCCAAGCAGTGATTGGCACCGTGATCAGGTCGGACCTTCGTGGGTTGATCGCGGCCGGGTGAACCAGGCCGAGGACATGACGACCGAGCATGGCCGCGGGGAGGGGTCCAAAGAGAGGTCCGCGAGGGACTCACGGGGTGAGAAGGCTGATTCCAGTGTTGATGTTTCCGATGACGACGAGGCGTCTGCCTTGACTCCTGATATGATTGAGAGAGGATTTGAGGTTTGGTCAGCTTATGTGGATCGGCTCGTTGGGCCTCCTTCAGAGTTCCGTTATTATAAATACATTGAGGAGCACCCGTATGTGTTTGTGGCCCGGGATCCGGAGTCAATCCAGGTGGCTGAGGTTAGTGATTGGGCGTGCAATAGGCAAGCTTGGGAGAGCACTGTGACTCAGGAATTCTTGGATGATGTGAGAGGCGACTGGATGATCCCATCGGATGTTCACTTGTATGCCCCTGATCCTCGAGAGAGGGCCGACCAGCCCCCTAGGGGAATGGTGGCCGTCGGTTGCTTGGCCATGGACAGTGGACTTCGATTTCCATTGCACCGGTGTCTGACTCGACTTCTGAATTACTGGATGCTTGCTCCCATTCAGATTCATCCTAACGGGTGGTTACACATAATCTCGTTGATGACTCTATTTGGGAAGCTGCAGCTTTATCGGATGCCATCGCCGGAAGAGTTCACGAAGCTTCTGACGGTTTCGAATGCTCCTCAGAGGGATAGTTGTGGAAGCGTGTACGTACGGGGTCGGGAAGACACCTTTATCAGGGAGATCCCCCCGAAGGCGAAAAAATGGCAGAGCAAGTGGTTTTGGGTCGCCGGGAGTTGGAGATCGAGTGGCGCTAGTCCGAATCGGAGCATGAATATCCCGACTATCTTACACTTGAAGAAAAAAAGTATGTTTAAATTTTATTCTTGAACTTATCGGGCTGATCTGATTTCATGTAATTTTTTTTACAGATTACGCATTTCCCGCGAACGAGGATCTCAGTTTTGATTTTCGATTCACTGTTCGGAAAATCAAAACGGTTCCTGCAGAGTATCTGACGCATACCAAGCTTAATTCGCCTTCTGGGAGGCGTATAGCTCGGGTGGTTACATTTCCCCGCCATCTCCGACTGGAGGGTAGGTTTCCTTCATTTATGTTCGATGAAAGCATTCACTTGTATTGACGAGATACTTTCTTTTTGTGCAGAGCCTTGTTACCCCACATTCGAAACTTGTCCACAGGGAGTGATGGACGAGTTCCCGTTGATTGTGGATCGTTTGACCTCTAGGAGGGCCGTGAAGAAGGTAGCAAAGGGAAAGGCTGCTCAGCATGCTTCGACGGTTGCCCCCCCAGTCCGAGCTGAAGAGGCTCATGTTTCTGCCCCTGTTGGGATCTCGGTGACCGAGGTTTCGGCGCCTGGGGACCCTACAGGTGGGCCCGAGAGTTTATCTCCCCGTGATGGAGCCATTCCCCCTGCAGCTGGGCAGGTGGACGTTTTACTCGCTTCTCCCCCTTCATTAGGCTTGGCTTCGAAGGGGGATGCCCTTCCGACCAAGTTCTCCGACATTGATGATGGAGAGCCTCCAGCGAAGCGATCCCGGATGGATCCTGTGAGTGAGCCCGCGGACGCTCTGACTGACGTGCTCCCCAGCCCTTCAGTTCCCGCCCCGCAGACCTTTGGCTACGTACGGTCCGCTTCGGATTCGACCCTGTTTGGCCGCGACCCCAAGCTCCTTGAAGAGTAAGTCCTCTTTCCTTTAATGGTTGTTTTGTTTAGCGATGACAATAGTTGCTAATACCTCTTTTTTTTTTTTATAGGGTGCTAGCTGAAGACCCTCGCTGCCCGTCTAGAGTAGCAGACTTCTTATCTGCCCGTCGACTCACCTCGGCATCGGGGCTTCCCACCCATGTTCGGCACGCGATGCGGGACGTACCTTATGCTTGGAACTTGGAGTTGGAAAGGACGGTTTCCCGCTCGCCCGAGAGTAACTATCTGATGGCCCAGATCCTCACTTCCCAGGCACTTGTGACGCTCCAAAAGGCGGCGACGGAGCGGAACGCAGAGATTGAGCGAGATAAGGCCGCGAGGGCTCGGTATGAGGAGATGGCCGCAGCCTACACTGATCTAGAGAGGAAATTGGGTGTCCTGGAGACCCAATCTGCAGTTTCCCTCGCTCGTGCCGTGGCGGCCGAGAAGAGGGTGATCGACCTGGAGGCTGAGAGGAGTGTAGCCGAGAAGGAGAGGGTGGCCGAGTTGGAGTCTCTTCGTGCTACTGTCGCTGCTGAGTCGTTCCGACGCGGAGAGGAGAAAGGCCGATCAAAGGCCCAGGAGGCGGCCTCGGGGGAGCTTAGGAAGATACAGATTGACCTCCTCGATGCCATACATCGAGCTAGCATGGCGGAGAGCAAGGAGAAGGAGGCTGACGGACGAGCTGCGGAGCAGCGACGGGCAAATGAGGAGATAGTGAGGAAGCTGACTGAAGCCCAGAGTTTGGTGACTAAGCTGCAGGAGGCCGAGGCGGCGAGGGTGACCGGGGCCGGGAATGAGGCTGATCCTCGCTCCGACCCGGTGGTCATTGGTGAGTTTGCCTTTTATATGGCATTCACTGATGCCATTCGGGAGACTCGCAAGGCGGGTCGACCATCTGATCATCTCGAGTCATACTTTCGGAGGTTCGTCACTGCTCGTCCCCTTCACCCCGATATTAGTGTCCGTTTTCGTGACCTCGAGGAGACGTATGGGGTGGACCTCTCATGGTACCCCAACCGCGCCCGACTGCTTCTTCCGGATGAAGATTCTGTAGAGGATGATGGAGGTGATGGGGGTGGAGTCGAGCCGGGCGAGGAGGTCGGTTCGTCTGCCCCCCAGACTTGATATATTTTCCCGCTTTGTAGCTTGTAGTTCTTTTGCTTTCTAGCTCGCCCGTCTGTTTGGGCTTTTTGAAACTTTAACTTGCCCGACTGTTTGGGCCTTTTGAAACTTTAGCTTGCCCGACTGTTTGGGCCTTTTGTAGTTGGCCTTTGGCAGTAACTCAAAATTGATGAAGTGAACCGTATGACTTCCTATTATGTTTTCGTCTCATGATTCATGCATCTTATAATTTGTGCATTGTTCTTTTATTCGCTTTCTATCACAACTTGTATATTCGTGCGTTGGTTCCTTACTCTCTCTCTCGGGACTTTGGCTCGTTGAGAGAATTTTCCATCGGGAGTTTTCTCGCCGGGACTTTGCTCGTTGAACAAAGGCTGCTCGCCAAGCGGTCCAAGTTCATCGGAAATCCATCGATGAGCTTGGATCCGTTGGAAGTCTTTACCCACCATGATTGGTTATTCATCACCTTTGGTGATTTTCAACATGTAATGTGGGTGTGCCCGCCGGGAGCTTAGCTCGCCGTGGGACTTGGTCGTCTGTGCAACCAGTTGCACCTCGGCCGACTTATTTAGGTGCGTCGAGTTAAGTGCTCTTGCGCTCCGGGTTGACCAACTTGGGGTCGAACCGCTCGCGACTTTGTCCTGACTCTAAGAGCTTGGGGACCTCACTAGCCAGAAAACTAGGAGACCTCGGCCGGAGACTTGCTCGTTGCGAGGATTTTGGGGGGTGAACCCCGTGCTTGTGAGAGACTTAACTCGATCACAAGACTTTCCAGACACGGAGTCTATTTTCGGAGAGTGATCGGGGCCATTACAAATTCTAGAGCTTTAATTTTGAAAAGAACAACGTAAAAAAGTGACAATAAAATATTTTTATTGAATGAAGATTTTCGGAAAATTACATGAGTTTTCCTGAGAAGCTTGCTAGGCCGATCACTGATAGTATTTCTTGAGGTGACAAGCATTCCACGGGTATTGGTCCGGAGTGCCATCAGGATGTTCGAGCTCGTAAGCTCTATTGGATAGCCATTTCGATATCCTGAAGGGGCCCTCCCAGTTCGGGCCGAATACCCCTTGGCTTGGACCGTGCACTTTTTTTAGTACTAGTTCTCCGACCGAAAATTGTCTAAGCTTGACTTTGGAGTTGTAATATTTTTCGGATCTTTGCTTGTAAGCTGCATTTTTGTGGACCGAAGCTAGTCGGCGCTCTTCAAGCATATCGAGGTCCAGACTCCTCGCCTTATCATTATCGTCGTTAATTTCTTGTGAGGTCCGATGGCTTGGAACGGCGACCTCTGACGGGATGACTGCTTCGGTACCGAAAGCAAGGGCGAAAGGAGTCTCGCCCGTCGAATTTCTGGTAGTGGTTCTGTATGCCCAAAGGACGTCGGGGAGGTTGCTGGCCCATTTCCCTTTTTTGTCCTCTAACTTGGCTTTTAGAGTATGCTTCAAAATTTTGTTAACTGCCTCCACTTGGCCATTGGTTTGGGGGTGATACGGAGTGGAGAACAATCTTTTGATCTTCCATCTTTCACAAAATTCCATGATCTCAAGCCCATCGAATTGCTTTCCATTGTCAGAGACGATGGCCTGGGGGAGACCGAACCGACAAATAATGTTCTTCCAAATGAATCTTATGATTTGTTGCTGGTCGATCTTATTTAGTGGTTCGGCTTCCGCCCACTTAGTAAAATAGTCAACCGTGACCACGGCATATTTGCATCCGCCCGGGGCCGTTGGCAAAGGACCAATTAGGTCGATCCCCCACTGTGCGAATGGCCATGGGCTGTATATAGACTTCAAGTGCTCCGGGGAGAGCTTGATGTTAGGGGCCATGATTTGGCATTGGTGACAAGCCTTGGCGTATGCAATGGCATCTTTCCTGAGAGTTAGCCAATAATACCCTTGCCGCATGGTTTTATAAACGAGTGCTTGCCCCCCAGCATGATTTCCACAGACACCGTCGTGGATTTCGGCTAACACTTTCTGTCCTTGCTCCGGAGTGATACATTTAAGGAGTGGCAGGAAGAAACTTCGTTTATAAAGTTGATCGCCGAGAAGTGTGTACCTCGCAGCTCGCATTTCGAGTTGTCTAGCCTGAACCCGGTCCTCTGGGAGGGCCCCGGTTTTAAGGTAGATGATGATGGGTGTCATCCAAGTTTCCACCTCGGCCTGAACCGTGGCCACTGCCCGGCCACTGATGGCCGAGCAGGAGAGCTTAGTGAGAACAATGTTAGACATGTCCGCCGCGCCCTCCGAAGTGGCTAACTTGGATAAAGTGTCTGCCTGTGAGTTTTGATCTCTTGGGACTTGCTCTATGAAAACTTGGTGAAATTGCTTGCACATGGAGGCGACAAGCTCTTGGTACTTGACCATTTGTTCTCCCCGGGCTTCATATTCCCCCTTGACTTGATTTACCACCAGCAAGGAATCCATAAAGATGTGAAGTCGACGGACTCCGACCGCCGCGGAGAGATCGAGACCGCCGACCAAAGCCTCATATTCGGCTTCGTTATTAGTGGCCGAAAAATCGAATCTGACAGCGTTCGTGAAACACTGTCCCTCTGGGCCGACCAAGACAATGCCGGCCCCGGCGCATGATTGTGTTGACGAGCCATCCACGTATAATTTCCATGGGGGGACATCCACGTTCGATGGATTCATTGGGAAAGTTAGCTCGGCCACAAAATCCGCAAGGGCTTGTCCCTTGATTGCCGTCCTAGGGGCATATGTGATGCCATATTGCGCTATCTCCAAAGACCATTTGAGCAGTTTGCCGCTGGTGTCTGGTCTATGTAGCACTTGTCGAAGAGGTAGGGTCGTGAGGACCTCAACCTGGTGGTCGAAAAAATAGGCCCTCAATTTTCTAACACTCATTATCAAGGCATAGGCCAACTTCTCCAGCGGGGTGTACCTCAGCTCGGCGTCGTGCAAGACTTGACTTACGAAATAAATTGGCAAGTGTTGCTGACCCTCCGCCCGGACGAGCACGACACTAAGGGCGAACTCCGAGGCAGCGAGGTAGAGATAGAGTTTTTCGCCTGGCACGGGTTTGGCGAGAATTTGGGGATTGGCGAGATACGTTTTTAGCTCTTGGAAAGCCACTCGGCTTTCCCTGTTCCAAGAGAACTTCTGTTTCTTGATTGTAGCAAAGAAAGGTTTGCTTTTATCCCCCAACCGGGATATGAATCTGTTTAAAGCGGCTAAGCACCCGGTCAGACGTTGGACCTGCTTGACATTGCGAGGTTCCTCCATGTCGAGAATCGCCTTGATTTGAGCCGGGTTGGCCTCGATTCCTCGCTGGCTCACTATGTGGCCGAGGAATTTTCCGGATCCAACCCCAAAGCTGCACTTTTTGGGGTTTAGCTTCATGTTATATTCCCTTAGAATTGAGAAAGTCTCGCTGAGATCTCTTAAGTGGTCCTCCTTCTTCACACTCTTGACAACAATGTCGTCAATATAGACCTCCATTGTTTTGCTAATTTGTTCGGCGAACATCTTGTTTACTAGTCTTTGGTAGGTTGCCCCGGCATTTTTCAGGCCGAAAGGCATCCTAAGCCAGGAGTAAACGTTCTTTTCAGTAAGGAAGGAGGTATGTTTGATGTCCTCAACGGCCATTGGTATTTGGTGGTAGCCTGCAAAAGCGTCCATGAAGGACATCATTTCGTGACCGGCGGTACTGTCTACCAAATGGTCGATATGAGGCATCGGGAAGTGATCTTTTGGACATGCTGCATTCAGATCCGTGAAGTCTATACATAGCCTCCAGGATCCGTTTGATTTTTTTACGAGAACGGCGTTCGCCACCCATTGTGGTTCGTCTTCGGCCTGCTCAATAAGTTTGTTGTCAAGCAGTTTCTTGACCTCCTCGGCCAAGGCAGCATACTTTTCGGGACCGAATTTCCTTCTTTTTTGGGAGATGGGTTTGCGTTTAGGGTCGATTTTCAAGTAATGGCACGCATGTTTTGGGTCGATGCCCACCATATCTTGATGAGACCAAGCAAACACATCAACATTCTGTCTGAGGAAGTCGATTATGTCCCCCCGCATTTCCGATGGGATTTTCGAGCCAATCGTGACTTCTAATTCGGGGCGAGTGGGATCCATCGGAATGTGCTCGAGTTCCTCAATCGGGGCCGTGCGTTTCAATCTTTGACCATCGGGGTCTTGGATTTTGCCCCTGGGATCGAGGTCTAAGGTGGTGGGCTCAAAACCGAGGCGTGGTTCCAAGTCTTGTTCGTCCATGGTTTGACCGGGGTCAATGTCCATGGGGATGATATGGTCGGCCAGGGTGAGCTCGGCTTTGGCCTGCTCGGCCCTCGGCTGGTCGACCGCGATGAGCTCGGCCTCGGTTGGCCCGACCCCTGGTTGGTCGGCCGTGATGGCCTTTCGGGGATTGTAGTCGATTTTGTCTGAGGTCTTTCCAGCCCCATCTTGTTCGGCCTCATTCAAAGTGTTACAATAAAAATCAAAACTAAGTGCGGAAATTAAAATGGGACGCAAGTAGTTCAAACATTTCTTCGCCATTTTCTGGTCCCCTTTTACCATACCAACTTCCTCCTCAGGAGTGGGGAACTTGATGCAGTAAAAGTAGGACGAGGCAACCGCCTCAAAAGTTTCAAGGAAAGGGCGACCAAAGAAGCCGTTATACACGTTCGGCTGGTCAACAATTACAAAGTCAATTGGCCTAGTAATTCTAACCCTATCATCTGCATGGTCGACGAGCTCGACGGCGAGTTTAATTTTTCCAAAGGCCTCGACGATGGTGTCACCGAATCCGCGCAGCTGCAGGTCGTAGGGCTTGATGAACTTGGTTAGGTTCCCCATCTGGTCCAAGGCGGACTTGAAGATGATGTTGCAAAAGCTGCCATTGTCGATCAGAATTCGGCTAACAGTCATGCCGAGGATGGTGGCAGAGATGACCAAGGCGTCATTCTTGGGGCATAGGACCCCATCACGATCGGAGTTGGAAAAGCTGATTACTGCTGTTTTTGAGATGGCAGGTTCTGGAGGAGTGTTGACCAGGCTGATGTTGTCGATGGCCCGGAGCTCGGCCTTTCTTTTCCTTTTGGACTGACTGAAGACTTCGACCAATCCCCCCAGGCTGCCACCCCCGCTTTGGATCATATTGATCCGTCCGCCGGCACGGGGTGGGGGAAGTTCGTCCTCTGAGTTCTCCGTCCCTTGTCCGACCGCAGCCACTGGCTCGCGAGCCCTTGGCTGTGGGTCGGCCTGTTCCCTTTGGCGCCGAGGGGCACCTCGTTCGTCTGCGTCAGTCCGGGGAGTGGGTTTTTTGACGAACTCATCGAGCTGGCCATCCTCAAAGAGTTTCCAAAGCTGCCAGAGTAAGTCGCGGCATTGGCTCGTGTTATGCCCCGGGGAATCATGGTAAGCACAGAATTTCCCGGTGTGGGGCTTGGACGGGTCGATCCTGATAGGTTTTGGCTTGGGGAGCATGCCAGCATGTTGGATGGCGTTAAAGACATAGGCGGGGGAGTGGTTTAGCACGTCGACCACTTGGTGGACCTCCACTCCCTTGGTCTGGTTCTCGAACCTCTTGAAGGTTCCATAGTTCTTTTGGTGGCCACCCTTCTTGGTGTGCCCTTGGTTTTTCTTTTCAGGCGAGGATGCTTTCGCCGTTCCCTCGTCTTTGGCTTCTCCTCCCTCTTCCTTCACCTCGCCCAGCCGCTGAGCGATGAGTTTTTGACGGGTGATGAGATCACCCGCTCGGCGGCGGAACTCGGCATAGGAAGTTGGGTATTTCTTCGTCATATGCCTAAACATATGGGAATCCGGCTTGAGTCCACTGATAGCAGCATGGAGTTGAAGCTCGTCCCCCACTGGCTCCCCAGTTAAAAGGATCTCATCGAGGCGGTCCAAGTATGCCTCGTCGCTCTCCCTCCTTGCCTGTCGGATTCCCATCAACCTTTGACGGTTTTCAGCACGGGGAATTTTGGAGGCGAAGTAGGAGATGAAGCTATCGCCGAGCTCGTCAAAGGTATTGATTGAGCGGGCGGGCAAGGAGACATACCATTTGTGGGCGAGCTCACCCAAAGTCAGGGGAAATTGGCGACATTTCGTCGCATCAGTGGCACCTCTTCCCACCATGTAAATTTTATACTTGCTAAGGTGGGTCTCCGGGTCAGTTTTCCCCTCGTATAGTGGAGTTTGAGGAGGTACAATCTTGGTCTGCACAGGGGCATGCTCGATCTGCATGGAGAGTGGCTCGCTCGCCAAAGTCCGCTTGGGGAGTCCCTCGCGGGACTCGAAGCGATTCTCCATTTCATCTATCTTTTTCTGCATGGCGACGAGGAGGGAGTCGCGTGGGTCCGGAGTCGGCTCCTGTTGGGGGGGAGCCACCGGGCCTAAACGGTCCTTAGCTGATACCCGTCTGCCCTCCTGATCGCGCGGGGCATCCTTGATAGTCGCCGGCCCTTGTTGGCCGACCTCGTCCGCCAATGGCCCCGAGTGAGTGGGACGCGTCCTAGTTACGGACTCAGAGTCAGATTCAAAGTCCAACAGGCGGGAGGTCCTGTTCGGGGTCCTAGTTGATCCCGTGGAGCCCAACCGTTCAAATACGGACTTCGATCCTGGGCCCGGACCTCCTTTCCTGGGCGAGCAAGAGCGGCTGTGCGCCCGTTGCTCGGCCAGCTTTCTCTTACCCTTCTGTGCGCGGGTAAATTTTTCCTTCTTAGTGATGGCCTGAGGGGCTAGCTCGCCTCCCAACTCGCGGGCACGTGCTTGTAGCTGTTTTATAGCCGTTTGCACCTGCTCGGGAGTTTGGTATTCCTGGACGGGAATGGAGAGCAAGTCCCTCGCCGGGCGGATGGGGGTGAGCTCCCCTTGGTCATTCTCAGCTGGGTGAGAGGTGAGATTCTCCTCTTGGGTTGGACCCGTGGGGTTTTCAGCCCTGGGGTTGACGTTTCCAGCCTTAGACATATTCGTGAACAAGGAGAGCTGGTTTGAAGATTTGAAGATTTGAAGATTTGAAGATTAGTTTGAAGAACAGTGAGTGTTCTTCCAGATTTCACGATGAACAGCGAGTGTTCTTCGTTTTTCCCAGAAAAAATGAGGTTTATCACCCTTCTTCTAGCGCCAATTGTTGTTACCCGTTTCTAAATCGAAGAGATTTGTGGTGGATGTGGCGTGATTTAACGGATAAAACAAACGTGATTTCACAGATCTTGAATGATTACGTTTCAAGAGCAATAAATATGAGTTGCTTGCAATAAATGCTATGATAAATGCTGAAAGCAATAAATGGAGAGAGATTTGCTGGGTTTGTTCAACCCAGTCTTTAAGAGTGGATTCCAAGATCCTTTCATTAATGCCTTGGAGGCTGTATTTATAGTGGATGAAGTTTGTCTTGGTCTCCCATCTGATGGGGAGAGCATTCAATGCAAGGACATATAATTAATGAAGGCTGGGCGTCAGATCTCTCTTGGTCAGCCCGCTGGCCTATCTCATCCCGCCAGTTGTACGCTGGTGGGATATTCTCTGAAAGTCAAAGATCGGTTTCCATTATGGGGCATGCTCGAAACCTGATTCTATCTATTACATTTGGCATTATTTCCTTCTAAAGATGATCTGGTCCGATTCTCTGGGGATTGGCATAGCACCTTGTACGGAGGTTGTAATCTTGTCTTGGTGGTGAAAATGACTTGTACGGCTCTGGTGCTGAGAGGGGAGGTGGTCGAAGAGAGCCCATAGGACCGAGCAAGGTCCATGGGCCGAGCAAGGCGCAAAGGCCGAGCAAGGCCCCATGGGCCGAGCAAGGCACAAAGGCCGAGCAAGGCCTCAGGGGCCGAGCAAGGCATAATAGGCCGAGCAAGGCCTCAGGGGCCGAGCAAGGCAAAAAATGCCTAGCAAGGCACAAAGGCCGAGCAAGGCAAAAAATGCCTAGCAAGGCACAAAGGCCGAGCAAGGCATAAAGGCCGAGCAAGGGAGGAGGGGCCGAGCGGGGCCTCGGGGCCGAGCACAAGGGCGGAGGCCGAGCAAGGTAGGTGGCCGTGCTAGACCCATCAGTTCGTCGTCTGTTCGCCTTTAATCATCTTTGAGGGGCTTTCATATCTAATCTCTTCACGTAATATTCGTGATACAACAACTCTCACATAAAAATGATTGAAAAATCAACTGTGAAAGAAAACCTCCGACGGAGGGAGTATTTTGTTGCATTGCAAGTTGATGTTTAGTTAAATCTCATTAACATATTGACAATTATTTATAGTACCCTAATACACTTTTCTCTAGGACCCTTGTTAATTAATTAAGAGTTAAGACCCAATATTCCCGCTAGCTAAATTGATGGTAATCTGATAGATGAGTGCAAATTCAGCTTCTCCTTCATTAAATAAAGTCACATCAAGTACCTTCAAAAAAAAAAAAAAAAATCACATCAAGTGTATTTAATTAATTAATTCATTTTAAATATGGGTAGAATTAAATATTCTACACCTACTTATTGTTTTTCAAAGGGAAAATAAATCATTTATTAAACTGCCTAAAATTCGTCATCCACAAAGTTTGACAACGAAGTTACATCCTCTTATTTTTTTAACTCACAGATAAACGTACATGACGGAACCGTACATCTCTTTTAATTAGTTATTTAATTAATAATTTTATCTGTTTAAAAATTAAGGTGACCTACTGATTTAATTTGACAGATAAAAAAATAAATTATAAAATTGGTCTTGTATTTATTGCATGCTGATGATTTTAGTTACGTGCACACCAATTAATTTTTTCAATTTAATCACATATTGATAAGGTTGCAAGATTTTTGCCGTGAAACTTACATGATCAGTTGTCGGAATCCTAAAATATATTCGTTAAAAAATTGCAAATTAATAATCCTAAAACAAAAAATTATTAATTTATGTCTATAATTACATCATATATATTAGATACTAGTATAGTTTAATTAAAGAAATTAATTCGTACTGGACCAAAATCACAAACACTCAATAAATATGAAATCTTTTTTACAATTTACACGATAAAAGATATCTCCATGGTGTCTGATATTCATACTCTTTTGTATGACAAAAACTCGTGAACTTTAGTTTAGGATAAAAAAATTTTCTTTAATTATCATTGTTGTGTATATGTATTAATCACTGAGTATTCTAAAAAAATTATTTCATTCTTCTCATTAAAAGCTTCATTTTTTTTTTATTTGTCCCAATAAAAAATTTTCTCATTTTTTCTGGCGTACTATTCTCATACATTTATCTCTATACTTTATATTTATTTTCACCAATTGTCATATATTTAATATAGTAAATTACATTAACTTTTACTTTTTTTTTTATTTCTCTCAATCACATCATTTATAATATACTATTATTTTATTATATTTTTTTAATTTATATGTCAAAAGTGAATAAGAAACTTTTATTGAAACGGAAAGCGCACTAAAAAGACATTAATGGCCACATCATAAAATACTATTCACAAAACTACAAAAATTTCCAATTTTTTCTTTTTTTTTGTTTTTATCGGTCCAAATCCTGAAAGATATATTAATTATCAATTCGGGATTGAAAGATAAAACTTATCAATCTGGGCCTGAATGGATAGTTTAATCCCGAGTAGCAAGTTGTTTGGTTTGTGAGACTTTGACCCTAGACTCTATCCTAGCCCGTAAAGAAATCATAAACTTATCAATGTCATTGTTGGATGAATTTATCAATCCAGAAAGATAATCCTTTTTTTTTTTTTTTTAAGTTAAACCTTTTCCATTTAAGAAAGGCGAAAAGTACACCTACATAAATTAACTCACCAAAATAAATGTGGACTGTGGAAAGCATCTAATGATCCAACCGATTAGGATACTGATCCAACGGCTGGAAATGCAAATCAAACAACCACACACTGTCCTCCTCTGGAAACTGCCAACCCACATAAATTGGATATTAGACTACTACATTGTCTCTTCCTCCTCCCCTCCTTAAATGATATACCTATACATACACTCTCTGTATCTATATATTTGCAGACAAGCGATTTGACTCATTGTGAGCGAGAAGAAAAGTCAACCCTTGGGAAAATGTAAAAACCGCTTTCTCGTGACGACAACCCAACGTAAATTAATTCAACTCATAAAACAGTCAATACAGTTCGCCTCCCATTTCTGCCTCTCTCTCTCTCTTCTTCTCTTTCTTTCTGCCTCTCTCTCTCTCTTCTTCTCTTTCTCTCTCTTCTTTCACACCTTGATTTCAATTTTGGATAATATTTCTCTGTTCAATCTTCTTTGGTGGAGACGGAGAATTGATGGGTTCTTGCTTCAGTGTTCGAATAAGGGCCGATCATAGCCCTCGTCGAGATGGTTAGTGTTTTTTTTTTTCAATCTTTCAATTAGGAGTGAGAGAGCCCTTTTTTGGGTGGATGATGAAGATGAACAGGGTTTAATTGTTTTTGTGTTCACATTAGTCGTAATTTTAGCTTTGATTTATCTAGCTAAGTGAAATGAATTTGGTATGAAGATGAAGTTTAGGTAGCTTAATTCTGCAGTTTTTAGAGAATTAGTAAATGATTTTATTGTTGATTGCACTAATTAAATGTAGTGCATTTAATTACAAGTATAACTATATTGAGCTAACACCAAATTATTTAGTATATACTCTGTTTGGATACAATTCCAAATTCTTCAAGCCTCCTCATACCTCCAACTCCAAATTCGTTCCCAAAAGGAATCGAACCGGGTCACCCACTAAAGTGAGGAAACCCCCTGGTTAAAATTTGATAGTTGTATTATTAAAATTCGTGTTGGAAAAATTAAAGGACCTTTATCAGCCTAAGTGATGAAGAATATTGGATCAATTGTAGTTAAAGGACCTTTTTCAGCCTTAGTGATGAAGAATATTTGATCAATTGTAGTTAAAGGGCCTTTTTCAGCCTAAGTGATGAAGAATATTTGATCAATTGTAGTTAATTCACTGATGTTGATATATGTCTATCTAATGGTGTATGTATAGGAGCTAGTCCTAATATGAGCATGGATGGAGGAGACTCAAGCAGCAGGCGTTCGTCTCCCTCGGCTCCATTGACCCCACGAAACGAGGGCGAAATCTTGGAGGCCCCGAATTTGAAGGGCTTCGGCTTTAATGATCTCAAAATAGCCACACGGAACTTTCGTCCCGATAGTGTGTTGGGGGAAGGGGGTTTCGGGTGTGTTTTCAAAGGTTGGATCGATGAGAACACGTTTAAAGCTGCAAAACCGGGCACTGGAACTGTTATTGCTGTGAAGAGATTGAATCAAGAAGGTCTCCAAGGTCACAAGGAATGGCTGGTGCGTGTATTTTTAAACAATATCAGTTGTTTCATTCAAAAGTATTAGTTCGTTTGTCACATAAGACTAACAAGTTTGATTGAACTGCAGACGGAGATCAATTATCTGGGGCAGCTGCACCATCCTAATCTTGTGAAGTTGATCGGGTATTGCTTGGAGGATGAACATCGAATGCTGGTCTACGAGTTCATGCCTCGTGGAAGCTTAGAGAATCATCTTTTCAGGAGTAAGTTGTTGATCATATTCATCCAATTGATCCATCTTTTGTTACAATGATATGTGTACTTAATGTGATTTCAAATGTGTTTTGATTTTATAGGGACGTCGTACTTTCAGCCATTGTCTTGGAACCTACGGATGAAGGTCGCTCTTGGTGCAGCAAAAGGGCTCGCGTATCTTCACAGCCCTGCTGCGAAAGTTATATATCGCGATTTCAAATCTTCGAATATCTTGCTTGATCCGGTATGTGGAAAGATTTTGTGCTTCATTCTTGAATTTTGTAACAAGAATGCACATCTTATGTGGTTTGCTCTGTTTAACAGAATTACAATGCGAAGCTTTCTGATTTCGGGTTGGCCAAGGACGGGCCGATGGATGGCAAAAGCCACGTGTCTACACGAGTAATGGGAACATACGGCTATGCAGCTCCCGAGTATATGGCCACAGGTATATCAAACTATTCTTCAACACATTTACTTTGAATTCACTTGGATTGTTATCCCGGATTTGATGTTGTAGTTCGTTGTCAAAGTCTTTCTTTCGTCTCTTAGATGGATTTGGTCTTGCACGCGATCTTCATCGTCTCGCTACAATCAAGAATTTTATAAGCCGAGAAATTGAGTCTTGGCAAATTCACCCTGTGCTTGAAACTTGTTCACTAGGGTTGTGAATGAGTCTAACTCATACTTGTTCAACCTTTGAAATGTTATGGAGTTTTGAAACTTATGTTTGAGCTTTTTTGCATTGAGCTCGAACGAGCTTTAGTCGAGCCTGAGTAGTTTGATATTTTTATACTTGTTTTTATCCTTTTTACTCATTGAGCTCGACCCGAGCTTCAAATTTTACCAAATATTTTTGTTTGTTCAGGCTTCCGAACTCAAACAAACTTTTATCAAACGATTTCGAATCAAGTGTCTCTGATTTTCAGCCCTAAACCCACCCCACCCAAATTTATCTTCATGTTCTGTTTTCTCAGGGATTTTAGGTACCAACAATCCAAAGTGTAAAGAGGTCTGCTTTAAGCTAAAACTGTTAATGTAGACATCTAAATGGTCTTGTTCACATCTGATAATTTTCTCTTTGGTTTCTTTAAGGTCATCTAACTGCGAGAAGCGACGTGTATAGTTTTGGCGTCGTTCTCCTCGAGATGCTGACTGGCAGACGTGTGCTCGACAAGAACCGGCCTCATGGCGAACAGAATCTCATCGAGTGGGCGAAGCCTTACCTAGCTAGCAAACGAAGAGTGCTTCGAGTTATAGATGCTCGTATAGAAGGTCAATACACGCCTAGTGGGGCGTTACGAGCTGCAACTCTTGCCGTAAAATGCCTAGCTATCGAGCCCAAGAACCGCCCGATGATGGATGAGGTCGTGAAGGCATTGGAACAACTTCAAGACACAGGCAGTGTTAAAGTTGACGAAGCTCGGAAACATCATCGACAAACACGTGACGAAGATCCGAGCAGAAGAACGGCGTCTTACCCGAGACCTTCTTCCCCAATTGTTGTTTGATTGGGGAAGGAGAGTGGATGTGGTTGTACTTGTGAGTTTAAAGAGACAAGGAGAAAAGGAACAAGTGGTGGTAAGAATAGGCAAATATGAGTTTTGTTGGGGTTTTTTTTTTTATTTATTTTGCTTATACTACCACTTTAAGAAAATTATGTATAGTTCATATTCTTTAATTTTCTCATTGTCAACTTTTACTTGATTTTGTTGTGTAAATACTTCTATGGTTGTTGCTTATGATATTTATAGGGGAGGTATAAAATGGATTTGTAAATATGGGGGTTTCAAGTTTTAGGGTATGTTTATTTTTAGATCTTATGATAATGTTCGTTTTTTATATTTTATATTATGAATGTATGACACGTTAATGATAAAAAAAATAATGGACTATATATATAGTTATGATTCTGGAAATAGAAACATGAATACAATGAATTTAAATAAAATGGAAAAATATATTAAAAATTATTTAAAATTTTATTTTGAGTTGCGTAATGCATGCATGGTTGTAAAATATACATACACATGTTATGAACTAAATCGTCATAAGTTGATAGAAGATGTCGTTTTTATCTGAGGAATAAAATTACGTACGCATGTTAAATTGTTTTATAGTATTATTTTATTTGTGGCATATTTGCCTTTTTTACCTAATTAAAAGTTGAATATTATAGATATTCTGGAGTGTGAACATATATTGTGGAATCAAGATTGACTATTGATTTTTCTTGTTTACAAGATTCAAAATAATATAATCATCTTTTTTTTTTTTTTTTTTTTGAAAGGGAATAATCATCGCTTTTCTAAAAGCTAGATATATACGACAAATCAATATTGTATACTGCAGATTATTCTAGATGCATCTTTTGTATATTATTTCATATTAGTATTAGACCCCGTATATTCTACGGATAATGAAAGAAAAAATATATATATAATAATAAAAAATTAAATTTAAAAATTTATAATAAATTATTTAAATTAAAATTGTAATTCAAATATGTAAAAAAATAAATTAAATATATGGTAAACAATAATTCTATAGAACACTAAATGAGTTCTCAAATTTATATTTCACACCAAAAAACTATAGTTATAATTATAAATTTTAAAATTTCATTATAAAGAATATTCATGGATAAATTTGATTACAGAGTCAAATTAATGCCTATGAAAATATTATTTACGTAAGATTAGGTGTGTAATATTTATTATAAATTACATATCTAAACACAAATTACAGGATGATCTAAACTTTCAAATTTTAAATTTAGATTTCGTATATAGAGCTTAATAAATAAATAAATAACAATATATTTCAAAATATAAATATATTTAGGAGATATATTTTCGCATAAGATAAAAAAAATAAATATATACAGTATATTTAGAAAATATTATGAATAGATCATAATGTTTAAAGTAATTGGTCGCTCATCATATAAATATATACCGATCATTGACTTCAAAATATAAATTTTCAAAAAAAAGAACTCAATCTTCAAATTATTAATTTGCAAAAATAAAAAAAATAAAGTAAAACATCAAAATCAACTTTAACTCGTCATATGAAATATGCATCTAGTCTAGAAAAATAATGAAACATAAAATAACAAAATAACGATCAAACTCTTCAAAATATGAATATGCATAAAAAGGAAAAAGTAAAAATATTGTATTAAAGTATATGAATCTGCAAAAAAATAAAATATAAAACAACAAAAATATCTATCATAATTTTCAAAATATGAATCTGCAAAAATAATAAAAAAAAAAGAATTAGATTAGCACATTAGAAACATATGAAATATATTAAATCGTAAATAAACAAAAAAAGTATTAGAAAGATGAATGAAAAAATTGATTAGAGAATGAGAGAAGAAAGAAATCAGGATTTTTTAAAGAGAAAAAAAAAACAATGAGGTCATGAAGATGAATGCTAATATGAAAAAAAAAATCATGAGAGATTTGAGTTTGTGATGAAAAATAAATGAGAGGTATCAAGTATTTATAAACTAATATGTAAATAGATGTATTTTTTTTTTTTATCGGTAAATGTTAGTTGTTAGTGGTTAGAAGTTAGTTCGCCAAGTCTCCTTACAAATCCAAATTCTCCAAGTCTCCTTATATCCCCCACTTCAATTCATTCCCGAAGGGAATCGAACCCAGGTCTCCCACTTAAGTGAGGAGCCCGGTGGCCAAGTGGACTATGCCCCCTTGGTTATGTAAATAGATGTATGATTGAGATTAAAACTTATAAAATCGATGGTTGAGATTAATACTTAGAACTTAAATGAATGAGAGGGGATGAATTTTGAAAAAGAAGAATGTGACTTTGCCACATAAACTTTTTTAAGTTTAGATTTATAAGGTTATAGATTTATTTCTTTATAACTCTGTTGTGTTTTAATTATTGTAAAATTTTATAAGAAAATAGATTTATGATAAACTTATCATCTATACCTAAACATTTATTTATAATAGAACACTAATTTCAAATGATATTAACGATGATTTTGTAAGGTGGGTCAGTAAGAAAGAATTATAAGATAAATTCAATTCAATTAACTTAAAAAAAAAAATATATATATATATATATATATATATATATATATATATACTAGCATGTATCCCTACACTACTAACATGATCAACCCAATAAACTCCTAACACCATTAATATCTTCCCACTATTTAATTCTTTTTTCAAATGATAATTAATGAGTCGTGTGTTTATGATAAATTTTGAATCAAATTATTCAATTAAACTCAATCAATAGTAAGTACAACACACAATTATGACCAATAAAAGCATGTTTATAACAAATGATAAATTGAACACATAAATAATAATTATCAACAAATATCAAATAAAAGAAGAATTACACCATAAATATAAATTTAACCTTCACAATCCTTAGAACCACAATAAATTCTATGAAGTCAAATTATTATAAAATTAAATGATAAAAACAAACAAATAAAAAGAAGTGGAAAGGAAAGATTAGTTTAGTGCAAGAGGAAGATGATGGAAATGCAAGCTCAAAGCACTCCTTTTATTCCAAAATGATGAGCAATGTAAAAATAGTTGAAGAACACTTTCAATTACTTTCAAGTGTGTGAGTGTGTATTAAATGACTGCTCCAAAATGTGGGGGTTTCCCTTTTTAGCGCCCTCTTATTATTATTATTATGGTAACTACTAGTATTTCACCCATGCATGTAAATTAAAAGAATTTATTTTAAATTTTTTTTTACTATTCATATATTATAAATTAATAAATTGATGTATTATAAAAGCAACTTAGTTCATATACATTTATAATTTCTTGAAAATTGAATTTTAAGAATTTATAATACATATGGATGCAACTTAGTTCATATACTTTTTTGAAAAACAACTTTATTTTATATTTTTTAAGAAGCTAAAATACCTAAAGAAGTGTCAATATAAAATGTTTTGCTGAAAATTGAATTATTTGATTTTTCAAATTATTTTGAATATTTCCTCATAGGGGCACTCTTGTGTGAGACCGTCTTATGCTTGAGACGGACATGAGACGATATCCCTTTTTAATAAATTGTTATTACCTTTTAATTTGTTATCACTTTTATACTAATTTGTATCATTTTTTTAAAAGTAATAACAATTATTAAAAAGTGACTAGGTCTCATGTATGAGATGGTCTCATACAAGTTGTCTTCCTCATATTGTTTGATTCATTATTTACAGTGTGTTTTGTCGAACAATATTGATCTTTATCTAGTTAAGTTGGATCTAAAACTTTATGTCAAAAACAGATCTAATGTGGGCGTACTCATCTATATGCGGTGAATATTATTGAAGAATTAGTTCAGTTATCTAAAATGTATTAGTTAATTCATTTACCTTTTATATATTAACTATAGTTAGTTACAGATGGTCAGAGAATTAGTTAGTTACAGATGGTTAGGGAATTGCACTTGTATATATACTGTACTGGTCTGCTCTTAGAAATTGGTTATCAAAATCCATGTTTTTCAATATGGTATCTCGAGCCCTAATCCTCTGATTTTGTGTTTGGTTCGTTTTCCGCTCATGCCCTTCTTTTCTTCAAATCTTCAACATATATTTCTCTACTCTTATGCATATCTTCATCCTGTAACCGTCCATCTATCTTCACATCTTCATCCTTTAACCGTCCAAATTTTTCTTTGAATCTTCATATTTTTTCTCAGTCTATCTTCATATCTTCATCATGGATCTAGTTCCGCAAAAGAAGAAACTCCCTACCTTTCTCACCCTTCATATTCGACTCGATCGAAATAACTATATCTCTTGGAGAACTCAAATTTTAGCAACTGTTCGAGCACATCGTTTTCATGACGTTCTGCTTTGCAACTCTGCTCCTACTGATGCAGCTTACTATGCTAGCTCTTCAATCAGTGGCGATAAACTGGAGGATTGGCACGAGCGTGACCAATTTCTGCTAAGCTGGATACTTAGCTCGATCTCTGAAAGCATGCTGGGACATGTCAATCGATGCAATCATGCTTTCCAAGTGTGGAAGATTCTGGAGGATTTATTCCAATCTCAGTCAAAGGCACGTGTTATGCATCTGCGACTGCAACTTCAAACATTGAAGAAAGGCTCTCTTTCTATTGAAGAGTTCATTCTTCAATTGCGAACCATAGCTGATGGCCTTCAGGCTGCAGGCCAGCCAGTCAGTGATAGTGATCTTGTTCTCCATATCCTTAGAGGCTTGGGTGTGGAATATGAAGCTCTTGTGATAACTCTCACTGCCAGGGGAAAAATTCCTTCAATATCTGAGGTTCAAGCTATTCTTCTCACTCATGAAATGCGACTTATGCAACAATCTGGAAGTTCAACTCCTGCAACTCCTAGTGCCAACCTGGCTACTAAGGACTCAAAAAACACTGCAAATGGAAAGTTCAATGGAAAATCTCGTTTCAACAATAACAAACCAAAGCTGATTTGTCAGATTTGTGGTAAAAATAATCACAGTGCTGCTAAATGCTACAAGAGATATGATCCGAACTACACTGGTCTTGAGCAAGGCAACACTTCTCAGTCTACTGGAAATCGACCTGCTCCTCAGGCCAATTTTACTCAACACAGGTCTCAGTTTCCTAACTCTGCTACTATGGGTTCTAATGGCAATTTTTCTCCAATTTCAGATCCACACATAAGTCTTACAGCTCCTGAGTGGATAGTTGACAGTGGAGCTACTCATCATATTACTCCTCACCTAGCAAATCTCAGTCTTCAATCACCATATCAAGGTACTTCTAGTCTTCAAGTTGGTGATTGCTCTTCAATTCCTATTAAAAATGTTGGTTCATTACATCTTCCTACTTCTCAACCAGGTTGTACTGTGAAACTTAATAATGTTCTTCATGTTCCTGACATCACCAAGAATTTATTGAGTATTTCACAATTTCTCAGAGATAACCATGCACTTATAGAGTTTCATTCTGACTCTTGTCTTGTTAAGGACCTGAGAACCAACAGGATCCTGCTGAAAGGGGTACTTAAACAAGGCTTATATCACCTGGATCTAGGCAACATTCAAGGAGCTCAGCCTACTGGTTTTCAATCTGACATCTCTTGTAATATAGCAAATAAGTCAGATACTTTGAATAATCTCATGTTGTGGCACTATAGATTAGGTCATCCTTGTTTTTCTAGTCTTACACAAGTTCTGAAGTTCCTTAATGTTCCTGTAAGATCTTCAGATGTTCATTTCTGTGATGCTTGTAAACTTGGCAAAATGCATCAAAAACATTTCAAATCTATTGAACATCTTACTGCTGCTCCTCTTGAAGTATTGCATGTTGATGTGTGGGGACCTAGTTCTGTGGTTTCAGTGGATGGATATATATATTACTTGTCTATTGTTGATGATTTAACCAGGTATACATGGATATTTCCTATGGCAATGAAATCAGAGGTCAGTGGTATTTTTACTCGGTTTATGAACATTGTGGAGAGGCAGTTCCAACAGAAAGTCAGATTTGTTCAGTGTGATAATGGTGGGGAATTCATAGCTTTGTCTAAGATCATAACACCTCTTGGGATTCAGATGCGGTTCTCTTGCCCATATAGTCATCAGCAGAATGGTCTAGTTGAGAGAAATCATCAACATATCACAGAAATTGGTCTTTCTCTGTTAGCTTGATTGGAGTGTATAGGGTAAGAGTTATTAAGACCAATCAACAAAAATATCGAACCCAAGGGAGAAAGTATGCAAACGAAATTCAAGGATAAGAGTTCTAGATGGCTAAGTTGCAACAAAATAAAGGACTAAAATTTCTTCAAAATGCAAGAATTTAAATGGCAACTCTTTGCAAACAATTTATCAAACACCTAGAATGCAAGATCAAATATACTAAAATCAATGGGGGAATTGGGTGCAAGGGATAATCTCCATCAAGGAATCCATGATTAACAAGCTATGATTGTATCCAAATGCAAATCAATCAAATTAGAAAGCATAAACCATCATGAAATTAATCACTCCATTAATATCACAATGCCTAATGTGAGTATCCTTAGTTCTTCCCATCTCTCAATGTAGAAGCCCCCAATTCATACAATCATGCAAAATTGAAACCCGATTAACACCTAATCACGTTAGCTCAACTCTCGCCTATTGCTAGGGTGATCAACCATTAATCAAAAGAGACAATTTTACATGAAGCACAATTAAGAATCACAATTAGGAAGCAAGCTAATTCAATTGATCACATTTATCAACAATCATAGCATGGGGCAATCACTTCATCCCTAATTTCAATTATCCCAAGCACAAAACTATTAGACCATGGTGCTACAAGCAAAAGCCATGGGTAGAAAATCTAAGAAAGCAATTAACAATCTATTCAACACAAGCAATGAATTAAAGAGAACAAAGGGTAAGAACATCACCAATTTAACTTCAATAGACAAAAATAGGAATGATTAGTCTTCTACAATACTTGAATCCAACTTCAATTCTCCCAAATCACAGCTGCAATCTTCAATTACACTCAATCAAAATGCTAATCTAATGGACTAAATGTAGAATCTAATCTAATTCTAACAATCTATGGCAATTACAATGGAAATCAATCTACAAAGTGCAAAATTCGCCTAAGGAACCTCCTAGAAACTGCTCTAAACTGCTAGAATCAAGTTATGCTCTGTTTTGGCTTCAAATGGCTTTAAAACTGAATTTTTCGGTTTTGGGCACTCCTCGAGTCGAGCTTCAGGCCCTCGAGTCGAGGCCTGAGAGTCGCTAGCACGCTTCTTTAAAATATCTCCTGCCTCGAGTCGAGGCTCAGCCCTCGACTCGAGGATCTTGTCAATTCCTCATCCCTCGACTCGAGGCTCCTCCCTCGAGTCGAGCTTCCTGCTTTTTTTAAAAATTTTCCCTCCAGCATGAACTCGAGTCGAGGTCTGTGCTCCCTCGACCTGTGCTCGAGACCAGGGAATTTTTATCGAGAAGGGCTTCGTGCCCGACCCCCGTTTTCATCCCGTATGTTCGTCTTTTCATTCTAAAAATACCGGTACTCTCGGTTTGGCAAAATTCCACCGATTTACCTGCAAAACGGGCGAAAAACATAAAAAACTCACAAAGTAATACTTTTTAGGCAAAAGAGTGATACTTTTCACATTTAGGTACAAAAATCACACTTTAGCTCACTTTTTGCACTGAAATTAGCCCTAAAAACATGTATCAATTCACTCCAATCATACCCCCAAACTTGAATTGTTGCTCGTCCTCGAGCAATGTAGAAACTAAGAACAAAGGAGTGAATTGATTGCAATTATGTCACATGGCACCATAGACGAAAAATAAGACAATTGAACTCATCAATGAACATTTGTATCAATGTAAACTATCCACTAGCCATCAAGATGAATCATGCTCAAATAAATGCTCAATCAAATACTCAATACATTGCTCCTTCCATGGAGTGTTTCACCCTTCACTCAAGTGTATAAAGGTATAAGGCACTCAATCATCAAATTCACAAATAAGTACACCATATGCTTGCCAAAAGACTAAATCTCAATCCAAATCATTTATGATCAATCAAGAATCAAAGAGGTCTTTCTCTTGCAAATCAAACACAAGTGCTCATGTACATACTCCCAAGCATACTCACTACAATAAGAATAATACTCAAAGATATGACACTAAGTCCACAACTAAGCTCAAGATAAAAGAATATGGAATCATAGGAATAAAGAAATCCAAAAGATCCTCAAGTCACAATCATCAATAGACAATAAGCTCAAAAATAGATCAAGGACATAATAGCATCAATAAAATCATCCATCCAAAACATCAAATCATCAATTCACATCAAGAGTACAAGGAAAGATAAACACCTCCCCCAAACTTAGACAGGTCTAAGTTTGAAAGGAAAGGTTGTACCCATAAGCATTCAATCTCCATCTTCCTTCAAGCATCCTAGAGCATCCATAAGTTCCTAGCAAATCTCACCACCTACAAGGATCACAAGATCACATTATTCAAAGCAACAAAACAAAACAACAAGAAAACAAGAAACATGGGTTGCCTCCCATCAAGCGCTAGGTTTAACGTCCTTTGCCGGACGGAACTTTAAGAGTTCATACTTTCCTTTTATCCACGAGAATGTTAGGCACTTCTTTTGGGATGGAAGGGTCCTTGTGCCTAACCAAGATCTCCTTTGTCAATAGACAACATCCCATTTCATCTTCCACTAGGAGCTTTCCTTCTTCTTTGATCTCCTTCACTTTCAACACCTCTTTGAGTCTTTCTACTCCTAGTAGTCTCATCCAATTCGACTCCCTCCATACCACTTGATCTCCAACCACAAAGTTTTCAACTTTCTTCTCAAGCGGTGGCTCCCTTTCTTCTAATACCCTCAAACTTGAGCATTGCTCAAGTTTGGTCACTTCCTTCTCACCTTCTTTTTCAAGCTTCTTATCACCGGGGTCAAGCAAAGGTTCAATGAGAGCTTTCTCCTTCCTAAAATCATCCAAAGAAACACAAGACTTGTTAGCCATCGTATTACAAGAAGGAACAAAATGCTCATGAATTAACGAATTAGAAGAAGTAGAAGGTAAAGAATCATCCCTATCAATGGAAGGGCATGAATTAATGATCTCTATGTAGCCACATTTCTTCTTCTCCATCTTGCTTTGAGCAACTTCTTCCAATGGAGCTCTCGAAAATGTCACCTCTTTTCCATTGTAGCTCAACGTGAGCTCCCCTTTCTCAACATCGATAATCGCTTTTCCCGTGGCAAGGAAAGGTCGACCAAGTATGATCGGTGCATCAAGCTCCTCCTTCATGTCAAGAACAATGAAATCAACCGGGAATATGAGCTTGCCAACCCCTACCAATACATCTTTAATGATCCCAAATGGATGAGCATATGATTGATCCGCTAATTGAAGGTTGATGTTAGTAAGAGTCACCTCTCCTAGCTCCAATTTCTCAAACATGGACAAAGGCATGACATTTATACTTGCTCCCAAGTCACACAAGCCTTGGATGTTCACATTCTCACCTATCTCACATGGGATAATGAAGCTCCCCGGATCCTTTCTCTTTTGTGGTAAGTGTCTCTCCAAGATCTCCTTGCACTCCTCCACTAGCTTAAGTATACCCTTTTCATCACAACTCCTTTTCTTAGACATGATATCTCTCAAAAACTTCTTATAGTGGGGTATTTGTTCCAGAGCGTCCATTAGTGGGATTTCAACATGCAAGCTCTTAAAAACTTTCAAAAACTTACCAAACTCCTCCTCTAGCTTTTTCTTCACTAGTCTTTGAGGATAGGGAACCGGATTAGCTTTCATAGGCACTCCCCATGCACCTTTCTTGGACTTCTCTTCTTCTTTCTTGGACTCTCTTCTTGCTTGCTCTTCACTTGCCTCTTCTTTCTCCACAACCACATTTTCTTCAATAACTTCTTCCTCTTTCACCACCTCTTCTTCAACATCCCCATCCTTAGGCATCTTTGGGCCTTCATAGCTAACACCACTTCTTAGTTGAATAGCACTACAAAACTCCTTTGGATTAGGCTCGGTGGTAGATGGATACTTCCCCTTGTTTTGCATGTGATCCACCGTAGAAGAAAGCTTCCCAACCGTTGTGGCTAATTGTCCCACTTGGTGCTCAATGGTCTTGAATATTACATCATTCGCCTCCAACTTCTTCATTATCATCCCAAGTAACTCCTCCGTAGTTGCTTTCCCCACATTATTAGGAGCTTTGGCACCCGGATCTAGTACGGGAGGTTGGACGGCGATTCTCGGGTTGGCATATGAGAAATTTTCGTGACTTCTCCAATTGTTGTCATTGAAGTGAGGTTGAGGTGGATAACTTCCTTGGTGTCTATTTTGGTATGGCATTTGATAGGGCCTTGCACCTTGGAGATTGCCTTGATGATTGCTTCCTTGATAACCTCCTTGAAATGGAGGCCTCCCCATATAGTTCACTTCTTCCATGGGCATTGAGCTTTGAAAACTATCAACTTTAGCATGTGGTGGAGGATTTCCCCCTTGTTGTGACACGGTAAGAGCTCCAATCTTGTCCATCATGGCCATCATCATAGACTTCATACTCTCCATTTCCTCCACTTGAGACACCCGATGGTGGTTCCCCCTACTAACACTTGCTTGAAACGAATCTTGAGCAATATTTTCCATAATTTGTTTCATCTCTATCACCGACTTGGACCAAATTGACCCATTGGCACAAGCATTCAAGAAAGCTCTATCGGTATCATTGAGGCCGGTGTAGAAATACATAATGGTTTGCTCATCGGAAAAACCATGTTGCGGACAATTGATGAGTAGCATACCATACCTCTCCCATGCTTCCGGAATAGTCTCTCCATTCTTTTGCCGAAAGTGAGAAATAGCTTCCTTTGCTTGCACCGTCTTGGATGGCGGATAGAATTTCGTCAAGAATCTTTTGCTAAGGTCCTCCCATGTACGTACGGTTCCGGGTGGAATAGAATTAAGCCAAGCTTTGGCTCTCCCCTTAAGAGTGAAGGAGAAAAGACTAAGCTTCTTTGCATCTTCGGGTACCCCATGGTATTTTGTAGTGTCCGAAATCTCTAGGAATTGTGCCATATGTTGATGTGGACATTCATCTTCGTCCTTGCCTTCAAATTGTCTCTCTCTAAGCATCCTCACTAAAGCGGGACTTATCTCAAAATTGTTGGCTTCTATTCTCGGCCTTGCTATCCCATCATAGTGCTCTCTAGGTTGTGGCTCAAAAAACTCTCTCAATGGCCTCCCTTGAGGTGGTGGCTCATTCATAGGTTGTGATTGTGGTTGGGCATTTGGAATGTGGGGTGGCTCATTCATGTAAGGCATTTGAGGGTAGTATGGTGGATAAGGTGGATAATATGGGTATTGATGGACTTGTGGAGGATAAGGATATGGATTTTGGTAAGGAAAGTGTTGTGGTGGCATCCTTTGAAATAAAGGGTTATCTTGAGCATTAAAATTGTTCCCATGACCTCCATTGTCTACTCTTCCCTCTCCATGTCCATTCAACTCCTCAACTTGTGGTTCACCACCCACTCTCTCCTCATTCCATTGATCTTCTCCTTCCATATCTTTCCTTCGTCGTCTCACACGATTTCTTCTCAATGTAGCCTCAATTTCCGGATTTAGTGGCAAGGGTGGGACACCACTTGATCTTGTTCGCATACACCTACAATGCCACAAATCCAAGTATCAACTTCTCACCAATAAAATCAACAAAAACAAAAATAAAAACAACAAATAGCCACTTCAAACAATCCTCGAATCTCACTTATTGGCGCAAAAACTAACTCCCCGGCAACGGCGCCATTTGATTGGAGTGTATAGGGTAAGAGTTATTAAGACCAATCAACAAAAATATCGAACCCAAGGGAGAAAGTATGCAAACGAAATTCAAGGATAAGAGTTCTAGATGGCTAAGTTGCAACAAAATAAAGGACTAAAATTTCTTCAAAATGCAAGAATTTAAATGGCAACTCTTTGCAAACAATTTATCAAACACCTAGAATGCAAGATCAAATATACTAAAATCAATGGGGGAATTGGGTGCAAGGGATAATCTCCATCAAGGAATCCATGATTAACAAGCTATGATTGTATCCAAATGCAAATCAATCAAATTAGAAAGCATAAACCATCATGAAATTAATCACTCCATTAATATCACAATGCCTAATGTGAGTATCCTTAGTTCTTCCCATCTCTCAATGTAGATGCCCCCAATTCATACAATCATGCAAAATTGAAACCCGATTAACACCTAATCACGTTAGCTCAACTCTCGCCTATTGCTAGGGTGATCAACCATTAATCAAAAGAGACAATTTTACATGAAGCACAATTAAGAATCACAATTAGGAAGCAAGCTAATTCAATTGATCACATTTATCAACAATCATAGCATGGGGCAATCACTTCATCCCTAATTTCAATTATCCCAAGCACAAAACTATTAGACCATGGTGCTACAAGCAAAAGCCATGGGTAGAAAATCTAAGAAAGCAATTAACAATCTATTCAACACAAGCAATGAATTAAAGAGAACAAAGGGTAAGAACATCACCAATTTAACTTCAATAGACAAAAATAGGAATGATTAGTCTTCTACAATACTTGAATCCAACTTCAATTCTCCCAAATCACAGCTGCAATCTTCAATTACACTCAATCAAAATGCTAATCTAATGGACTAAATGTAGAATCTAATCTAATTCTAACAATCTATGGCAATTACAATGGAAATCAATCTACAAAGTGCAAAATTCGCCTAAGGAACCTCCTAGAAACTGCTCTAAACTGCTAGAATCAAGTTATGCTCTGTTTTGGCTTCAAATGGCTTTAAAACTGAATTTTTCGGTTTTGGGCACTCCTCGAGTCGAGCTTCAGGCCCTCGAGTCGAGGCCTGAGAGTCGCTAGCACGCTTCTTTAAAATATCTCCTGCCTCGAGTCGAGGCTCAGCCCTCGACTCGAGGATCTTGTCAATTCCTCATCCCTCGACTCGAGGCTCCTCCCTCGAGTCGAGCTTCCTGCTTTTTTTAAAAATTTTCCCTCCAGCATGAACCTCGAGTCGAGGTCTGTGCTCCCTCGACCTGTGCTCGAGACCAGGGAATTTTTATCGAGAAGGGCTTCGTGCCCGACCCCCGTTTTCATCCCGTATGTTCGTCTTTTCATTCTAAAAATACCGGTACTCTCGGTTTGGCAAAATTCCACCGATTTACCTGCAAAACGGGCGAAAAACATAAAAAACTCACAAAGTAATACTTTTTAGGCAAAAGAGTGATACTTTTCACATTTAGGCACAAAAATCACACTTTAGCTCACTTTTTGCACTGAAATTAGCCCTAAAAACATGTATCAATTCACTCCAATCATAGCTCATGGCTCTATTCCTATGGCGTATTGGTGGCATGCGTTTCAAACAGCTACATACTTGATCAATGTCATTCCCACTCCTGTTCTACACAACCTCACTCCATATCAGTCACTTCATAAGAGAACCCCTGATTATTCTAATTTGAAGGTGTTTGGGTGTGCTTGTTACCCATTTCTCAGGCCATACAACTCATCCAAACTTCAGTTTAGGAGTTCTAAATGCATTTTTCTGGGGTATTGTTCATCTCATAAAGGGTATTACTGCCTTCATTCTTCTGGGAAGATTTACATATCACCAACAATTGAGTTCAATGAAATGGATTTTCCATATAAATCTATCTTCTCTGAATCATCACCCACCTCATCAGCCTCACAAATAAATTTTCCTATACATACTCCCATACCAGATTTCTTTAAGTCTAACATACACTCACCATCTCAGATACAATCTTCTTCTGCCTCACATAAATCCCCTATATCTTCAACCATATATTCTCCTCTTCACTCCTCAGACTACTCTACTAATGAAAAACTCCAACTTTCTACTGATCATTCCTCTACTACACCTTCTCATATGACATCATCCCCAGATCCTCCTCCAACAAATACTCATGCTATGACCACTAGGTCCAAGTCTGGAATTTTGAAACCCAAAGCCTATCTAACAGATTATGCTACTGAACCTGATTCTGTTTCAGAAGCCTAGGAAAATCCTGATTGGAGACAGGCTATGCAGTCCGAATTTGATGCATTAATTCAAAACAATACTTGGGAGTTAGTGCCGAAGACTGAGGATATGAATCTCATCAGTACTAAGTGGTTGTTTAGGACAAAGTATAACAAAGATGGATCTGTGGAGAGGTTAAAGGTCAGATTGGTTGCAAGGGGTTTTCAACAACATGCCGGAGTGGATTACTTTAACACCTTTAGTCCAGTGATCAAACCTCAAACCTTGAGAATCATCTTCAGCATTGCAGTAACCAAGAAATGGAGTATCCAACAGGTTGACATCAATAATGCTTTCTTGAAGGAGATCTGAAGGAGACTGTGTACATTGAGCAGCCTGAGGGATTCACTGATCCATTCAATCCCCAATATGTTTGCAAGTTACGCAAGGCTCTCTATGGCTTAAAGCAAGCCCCAAAAGTATGGTATGATACTTTGAAGGAGTTCCTGATTCAATCCGGTTTTACTCATTCTCTGGCTGATCACTGTCTATTTCATAAAAGGGATAAACAAGGGCAACAGATTCTGATTCTGGTTTATGTTGATGATATCCTAATCACTGGGGATGATTCTTCTCAAGTTACTCAACTTATTCAAATCCTTAACCACAGGTTCTCTCTCAAGCATTTGGGGGAGATCAACTACTTCTTGGGTCTAGAGGCCCTTGTCACCCCTGAGTTCATAAAACTAACTCAAACAAAGTACATCAAGGATCTGCTGCTTAAAACCAACCTCTTATCCAGCAAACCGTGTTCCACTCCATCTTGTCCGAGCCAAAAACTCTCTCTCAATGATAGCCCACCTTTCACTAATCCTTCTCTTTTCAGAAGTATAGTAGGAGCTTTACAATATTTAACTCTTACTAGACCTGATATAGCCTACTCAGTTAACAAACTTTCTCAATATCTTCGTGAACCAACACAAAATCAGTGGAAAATGTGCAAGAGAGTACTGCGGTATCTCAAAGGAACTATGGATTTTGGTTTTTTTTTTTTTCCTGTTTCAGATTTCAGGTTATCAGGTTTTGCGGATTCGGATTATGCTGCAAATGTTGATGATCGAAGGAGTACCAGTGGTGTTTGCATCAAACTTGGCCCTAATCTCATTACTTGGAGTTCCAGAAAGCAAAGTGTTGTCGCACGGAGTAGTACTGAGGCAGAGTATCGGGCTTTGGCTTCGGCAACAACTGATCTCATGTGGATTCAAACATTGTGTAAAGAACTTCAGCTTCCGCTCAACTCACCGGCAATTCTATGGTGCGACAATCAAGGTGCGATCAAGCTTGCTTACAGCCCAGCATTTTATAGTCGTACCAAGCACATTGAGGTCGATGTACATTTTCTTCGTGAGAAGGTTCAAAATCAGATTCTGGATATTCGATATATTCCCACTGAAGATCAGATTGCTGACTTACTCACTAAGGCAATTCCACCAACTAAGTTTACACAGCTGTGTCGACAACTTGGTGTTTCTTTCAAAGTTTAATTTTTTTTGGAGCATATTGAAGTATTAGTTCAGTTATCTAAAATGTATTAGTTAATTCATTCACCTTTTATATATTAACTATAGTTAGTTACAGATGGTCAGCGAATTAGTTAGTTACAGATGGTTAGGGAATTGCACTTGTATATATACTGTACTCATCTGCTCTTAGAAATTGGTTATCAAAATCCATGTTTTTCAATACATATGCTACAGGCCTATAAAAAATAAATTAGCCCAACATATTGAGTTGTAATTTAAATGGGGTGTGCTAACAAAAAATGTGGGTGTATATATGGTGTGCTAACAAAAATATAGTCTCATCATTTTATTAATACACCAACATTAGTAAACCTATTATTTGTCAACTCACCTATCCATTTCATTTTCACAACCTGCCATTCACTCTCTCTCTCTCCCTCTCTCTCTCTCTCTCTCTCTCTCCTTCCTTCCGTCTTCGGCGATACAGCCCCTCCTCCACGCGCGGTGGCGCCGCCCACTCTCCTCCTCTCCCCTCTCTCATTTTGTGTCGCTCACCACTGCTAACCTCTATTTTCGCGACCACAACCCTTTGCAACCGCTGTTTTCGCGGTCACCGCTCCTTTGTGATCACCACCCCTTTACGATCACCGTTTCGCGATCATTGTGCCTTTGTGACCGCCGTTTAGCGGCCACTGCCACTTCGCTGTCACCGCTCCCTTGACACCGCCATCGCTATTTACGCCGCCACCGCCATTCTGCGCCACCGACTACCTACCTCACTCTTGGTGCCTCCACTGCCCTCCTCACTACCTATAAGTAGTCATTCTTTTTTTAAAAAAATTCTATTTTCCAGCAAATTAAGTCCGAAAATTAGTGTATTATTTGATTTAAATTGAATGTTCGATTATATTGCATTTTTCAAAATTATTTCCATCTTATTTTTGTAATTTATTTTTTCAATTTTTGTTCAAAACTGGTTTTTTTTCATGTTTTGTTCACTGTTGAAGTGAATGTGTGGTACTTACTGATCTTGGTTAGAATGGAGATTTGAAAAAATTGTGTATACATCCTGAACCAAAAAAAAAAAAAAAGAAAAATGTAACACAACTCTTTATTTTATCTAATTGAAGAATATTTTGGCTACTTGGTGTGCCAAAGGTGACAACTGTGAACTTCAACTTGTTTGTGTAAATGTTTTTCCGACATGAAGCCTGCTTTGACCATATAATTTAATAAAGATGATGTATCTATCATTTTTTTTTAAAAGTTACATGTGTGTTAATGAAGCTTAGACCAATAGATAAATCATTTGATTTACATACAATACTGAAAATTATGTGTTCGGACATGACTTTAAGATTTTGTTGTGATGTTACAAAAGTTATATACCATAACGTTCCAGGCTCTCAACTGAAATTGTGAAATGTTTAGAATAAGTTTCATTGGTGAAATGGTTGGAATGAGTTTCATTTCAAAATTTATGTGCATCGTCAGGAACTTGTGTGAGACCGTCTCATGCTTGAGACGGACATGAGACGATGTCCCCTTTTAATAAATTGTTATCACTTTTTCATAAATTGTTATCACCTTTTAATTTGTTATCACTTTTATACTAATTTGTATCATTTTTAAAAAAAAAGTAATAACAATTTATTAAAAAGTGACTAGGTCTCATGTATGAGATGGTCTCATACAAGTTGTCTTCCTCATATTGTTTGATTCATTGTTTACAGTGTGTTTTGTCGAACAATATTGATCTTTATCTAGTGAAGTTGGATCTAAAACTTTATGTCGAAAACAGATCTAATGTGGGCGTACTCATCTATATGCGGTGCATATGCTACAGGCCTATAAAAAATAAATTAGCCCAACATATTGAGCTATAAATTAAATGGGGTGTGCTAACAAAAAATGTGGGTGTATATATGGTGTGCTAACGAAAATATAGTCTCATTATTTTATTAATACACCAACATTAGTAAACCTATTAATTGTCAACTCACCTATCCATTTCATTTTCACAACCTGCTATTCACTCTCTCTCTCTCTCTCTCTCTCTCCTTCCTTCCGTCTTCGGCGATACAGTCCCTCCTCCACGCGCGGTGGCGCCGCCCACTCTCATCCTCTCCCCTCTCTCATTTTGTGTCGCTCACCACTGCTAACCTCTATTTTCGCGACCACAACCCCTTTGCAACCGCTGTTTTCGCGGTCACCGCTCCTTTGTGACCACCACCCCTTTGCGATCACCGTTTCGCGATCATTGTGCCTTTGTGACCGCCGTAGCGGCCACTGCCACTTCGCTGTCACCGCTCCCTTGACACCGCCATCGCTATTTACGCCGCCACCGACTACCTACCTCACTCTTGGTGCCGCCACTGCCCTCCCCACTACCTATAAGTAGTCATTCTTTTTTTTAAAAAAATCTATTTTCCAGCAAATTAAGTCCGGAAATTAGTGTATTATTTGATTTAAATTGAATGTTCGATTATATTGCATTTTTCAAAATTATTTCCATCTTATTTTTGTAATTTTTTTTTTCAATTTTTGTTCAAAACCTTTTTTTTTTTTTTTCATGTTTTGTTCACTATTGAAGTGAATGCGTGGTACTTGCTGATCTTGATTAGGATGGAGATTTGAAAAAATTGTGTATATATCCTGAACCAAAAAAAAAAGAAAAAGAAAAATATAACACAACTCTTTATTTTATTTAATTGAAGAATATTTTGGCTACTTTGTGTGCCAAAGGTGACAACTGTGAACTTCAACTTGTTTGTGTAAATGTTTTTCCGACATGAAGCCTGCTTTGACAATATAATTTAATAAAGATGATGTATCTATCATTTTTTTAAAAGTTACATGTGTGTTAATGAAGCTTAGACCAATAGATAAATCATTTGATTTACATACAATATTTAAAATTATGTGTTCGGACATGACTTTAAGGTTTTGTTGTGATGTTACAAAAGTTAGATATCATAACGTTCCAGGCTCTCAACTGAAATTGTGAAATGTCTAGAATGAGTTTCATTGGTGAAATGGTTGGAATGAGTTTCATTTCAAAATTTATGTGCATCGTCAGGAAGATGAAGTGTCTCAAAGTTGGTTTTATTTTTTTATCAGATATCAATTGGGTAGTGGTGTATTTAGAGGTAATTATAATGTATATCAATTTTTTGGGTGGTGGAGGAAGTTGATTACTTGATAGATTTAATTACTCAATTAAATGAAAAGATTATAACAATTCTTTACAAATTTAGTAATTAAATTTTGGTTGTAGAAAAAGTTACTATAATTGGCATAACATTTTGTTATTATATAGGTATAGATTGGTCTGACTAAATTAGGTTTTCAATGGGCTTATAAAAAATTCTGCTAATATTGGACTATAAAATTATGGCCCAGGTTATATGCACACATTTTTTTATTGAGAACACACACCTGAGATAATTTAAAAGTTAAATATATGTGTAATGATAAAAATATCCTTATCACCTTATTTGTATTATATTTGTGTGTTATTTGTTATTTGTTGTATTAATTTTGTTGTTGTTGAGTTGTTTTTTATGCTAATGAACGTAAATACGACGATAAATATTTTTTTTGGTGTTTGAATTTTTTTAATTTTTCGAGTCAGATTTTATGAAAATGTGACCAACTTTCGATTTTTTTTTGAGAAAAATAGCCTAATTTTCGAAAATAAAATGACACATTTTCGTAAAAATTATTCGAACGGTTTATAATTTTTCAGTAATTGAATAATAAAGGGTATTTTAGGGAGTTAATGGGGGGGGGGGGGAGTTACTCAATAATTAGAGAGTGTTTTCATCACATGAGTGTTCTCAATAAAAAAGTGAGTGCATATATCCTGGGCCTAAAATAATGAAGGCCAATGGATCATCACACCTACACAATCAGAGGCCCATTTATCAATATAAATTCGGTTCTGGTTATTCACACCATCAAATATGGTAACTACACCTATGGGATAAAAATACCTGCCCATTTTTATTACTCCCTCCGTCCCGGAATAAGGTTCACATGTGCACCGGCACGTTATTTAAGAAAACTGATAAAAAAGTTGCTTTTTGTTGAAGGGTATTTTCGCCCTTTCAATAACCAGATAAAGGAAAGATTAATTTTTGGGTTTAAGACTAATTAAAAATCTGGAGGGAAATCTGAAAAAATTCAAACTGACAGCTGGCCTTTTTTACACTGTTCATTCGGTACTATTCACTGTTCATACATAAAAAAAATGAAAATTTACAGAATGGAGGCAGCAGTCTAATCTGCATTAAATACATGAAATCATCCAAAAATTCCCCCAAAAACTTAGTTAAGCCACTGATTCCCAAATTTTCACTTTCCCTCCAACAGTAGTGTCAATAAATACATTCATTCTTCAGTAAATGCAACAATCCAAAATTCCTATCTGCAAAAAACCAAACCACAGTCAAGAAATTTATTGCAAACACAATAAATATCTACAGCAAAAAAAAGTCTTACCTTAGATGAAAGGAATCGGATTACTCAGTTCTTAATTGCTAATAACACCAACGGTTCTGTCAATTATGGAAAGATAAAGGAGGCAGCAGATTTATTTGATGTGAGCAGAAGATCAGTCCATTACATTTGGGCACAAGCAAAGTTACAAATTGATCAAGGTATTCCAGACATGCTTACTAACAAAAGGAAGGGAGTACCAAAAATAAAATCATTGAAGTTTGATGCGGAGAAAATGATGAGTATTGGTTTTCAAAAAAGATCGACAATAAGGAGGCTAGCAAGGGAGCTCAGTGTGAGCAAAAGCCAAGTAGGCAGATGGGTTAAAGAAGGGGTGATAAAGCCACATACAAATGCTATTAAGCCCGAGCTAACAGATTTGAACAAGATTCAAAGAGTCAAGTACAGCTTAAATGCACTGGTTATAGAAGGGAATCAAATACAGTTTTCAGGTATGCATAACACTGTACACATTGATGAAAAATGGTTCTATATGTCACAAGCAAGTGAAAGGTATTACATGGTGCCCGGAGAGGATGAGCCCTATAGAGCATGCAAAAGCAAACGATTCATTCCAAAAATTATGTTCATGGGGGCTGTTTCAAGACCTCAATATGAGAATGGAAATATGGTGTTTGATGGAAAAATTGGACTATTTCAATTCACAACAAAAGAACCAGCAAAGAGAAATTCTAAGAATAGGGTGAGGGGTACTTTGGTGACTAAGCCAATTGAATCAATCACCAAGGAAGTTATCAAAAATTGTTTGGTGAACCAGGTAATAAAACTGTCAGATTATTTCATCATCATCATCCAGTAGTCAGCCATGATTAAGTCTCCAAAATAGAGGATCAACCTCTAGTGGTGACATTAATCATGTTAATCTTTCAATTTTTTTTTCAGATAATACCAACAATTTAGGCCAAGTGGCCTGGTAATGCAAGCAAAGACATTATCATACAACAAGATAATGCAAAGCCTCACATAAGCAACGATGATCCAGAATTTAGAGCAGCTGCAAGCTCAGATGGCTTCAACATACAGCTTGTATGTCAGCCACCAAACTCACCGGATACAAATATTTTAGATTTAGGTTGGTTTAGGGCAATACAATCACTTCAAGTTGACACAACTTCTTATAGTGTGGATGACTTAGTTAAGAATGTGTTGCTGTCTTTTGAAAACTTAACAGCCATCAAACTTAACAAAGTCTTTTTAAGTCTACAATCTTGTCTAATTGAGATCATGAAGGGTAAGGGTCAGAATAACTATAAGCTGCCACATATGGGTAAGGATAGACTCATAAGGGAAGACAGGTTGCCTATGGTTCTACAAGTGAATGAAGAGCTTGTGAGAGAATGCATTCACTTTTTAATTGAAAATGGGCAAGTGGAAGGATCAACTTATGACATTAGCAGCCTAATTAGAGGGTTGGGATATTGAATATATGGCAGGGTAAAAACACTTTTTGGGAAGTTTTTGAAGATAGGGCCAGGGTAAATAACTTTTTGGGCAGTTTTTGAAAATCATTTAAATATGTATGCTTGCTTTTGAAAATCATGCAAATTTGATGAAGCCTACAGCCCTCAGTTCATTCTTTATGAACACAAGTTTTAATTTGTTCAAGCCTACAGCCCTCAGAAGATAGTTTCATCATAGGGGCTATGTCTCCACACTAGGGAATTGCCTAGTGGTGACTAACAAAAGTCTCCAAACTAGGACAACACTAGTGGTGACAAACAATACCATGTAGGTTCTTAGTCTCCAAACTAGGCAGTACTAGTGGTGACTAAAATAACCTAGAAGGTCTAAGTCTCCAAACTAGGACAATGTAGTGGTGACACATAAAACCAGCAAATAAATCACAGAAGACCATACACAGAAGGCCAGACACATAAATCATCAGAAAGCCATGCACAGAAGGCCAACATCATTACCTAAGAAAACATGCATTTGCAAACCATCAGAAGGCCATACACAGAAGGTCAAAATTAAAAAACTCAGATCATTAAACCATAAACCAGCAAATAAATCACAGAAGGCCATACACAGAAGGCCAAAATTAAAAAACTCAGATCATTTAACAATTAAACCAGCAAATAAATCACAGAAGGCCATACACAGAAGGCCAAGATAATTTAAAAAACTCAGATCATTTAACAATTAAACCAGCAAATAAATCACAGAAGGCCATACACAGAAGGCCAAGATAATTTAAAAACCTCAAATCATTAAACCATAAACCAGCAAATAAATCACAGAAGGCCATACATAGAAGGCCAAGATAATTTAAAAACCTCAGATCATTAAACCATAAACCAGCAAATAAATCACAGAAGGTCATACACATAATTTAAAAACCTCAGATCATTAAACCATAAACCAGCAAATAAATCACAGAAGGCCATACACAGAAGGCCAAGATAATTTAAAAACCTCAGATCATTAAACCATAAACCAGCAAATAAATCACAGAAGGCCATACACAGAAGACCAAGATAATTTAAAAACTCATAAATAATCCCAGATCAGTAAACTTATACAGATACGTAAAATAAATTAAGAAAATCACCTATAAGCTGGACACCATATACAGACGGCTTCAAAGATAGCCTTTTCCATCTCCTCACTCATTTTTTTTCTTCAAAACAGATCCAAAATAAGTCAGATTATTCTTAGATGAGAATAGAGTATATTTTTCACGGTTCGTAAAGGGAATACGTTCATCGTCAGAATCTGGGACAACTAAATCATTTGTGAAAGAATCTTTCTTACCAGAAACGAGCTTACCAGAATCGATGAAAACTGGCTCATAACCAGAGTCGACAAACACCTCATCGGTGTCAAAAGAATACTCACCAGAATCGGTGAAAACTGGGTCGTACCCAGAATCGGCCAAAAAAGCCTCATAGGCATTTTCTGATGCCAACTCTAACCCTAGGTTAGAGGGTATCAGATCGGACTCCACAGACTCCATGGCGTAGAGAACAAGTAGGTCGATTAGGGTTTTTTGAGAGAGAAACGGGAACCACCGAATCTCACAAGAGATCGGTTAAAATCTACCTATATAACGAGAAGCATATAGATCGATCACGGTTAAGGGTGAGAGCGAGGGTGGAGAACATGGAGCGGCGAGTAAAGAGAGAGAGAGATTAGGGTTTTTTGAGAGAAGAAGAACATGGAGCGGCGAGTGAAGAGAGAGAGAGATGCAGCCTAGAATGATCGAGTGGGTTCGTAAATTAGGTAGGGTTTAGTTATTTTAGGTTTGGGTTAATTGGGTTTAATTGGGCTGGGTTAGTGTTAATTGGGCTGGGTTAATATTAAAATTAATTATAAATGGATTGAAAATAAAAATAAAAGTGGGCCCAACTGGATGGCATTTTTGAAATTAAATTGTGTTTGTGAGGGTATTGATATGTAGTGTTATTTCTTAAAATGGGGTATGAAGATAATTGTGGGACGTGATAATTGTGGGACGTCCATTTAAGGAAAGTGTGAAGATAACTCCGGGACGGAGGGAGTAGTAGATTGTAAAAACACCATTATTGAATTACCTATTTTACAACCCTAGTTTTCTTCTCACTCCCTCCCTCCCTCCCTCCCTCCCTCCCCTGTGAGTGTGGCGCCGCTCACTCTTTCTTCTCCACTTTAACGCTGCACACTCTTCTTCTCCTTCCCAAGCGCCGCCTCCTCCTTCTCTTCTCAGCCGCCGTCTTCTCCCATCTCTTCTTAAGCACTGCGTCTTCTTCTCGTCACGCCCATCGCTGCCTGCGCTTTCTTCGACGCTCCTCCTCAAGCGCCGTTTCTTCTTCGCCGTCCTTCGCATCATCAGGTTCTTATGCTTTTTTTTTTTTTTTTATGTATTTTTTTTTAAAAAAAACTGGATCTGTAATTTAAATCTGTGTTCGAAAAAAAATTGATTTGAATCTGTGTTTTTATTCAAAGAAATCTGATTTAAAATTTATGTTTTTGTTCGAAAAGAATCTGAATCCGTCCAATTATTGGATTTTTTTCGATTTTCTTTTATCCGCAATATGTGTTCTTGTTCGGAAAAAAATTCGATTAACATTTTTTTTTCGAATTCATGTGGTTTGTTCGGAAAACATTTCTTAAATATAACTGTTTTTTCGATTTTTTTTTCGAAATATGTGTTCTTTTTCGGAAAAAAAATCGATTAACATTTTTAAATTTTTTTTTCAAATTCATGTGGTTTGTCGGAAAAAAGTTCCGAAACATAACTGTTTTTTCGATTTTTTTTCCGAAATATGTGTTCTTGTTCGGAAAAAAATTCGATTAACATTTTTTTATTTTTCTTTTTGAATTCATTTGGTTTGTTCGGAAAAAATTTCCGAAATATAACTGTTTTTTTTTTTTTTTTTTTGAAATATTGATCGGTTTTTGAATTTGATTTTCGAACACATGTGGTTTGTATATTTTTTATTTATTTTTGAATTTTTTCTTAGAATATTTGTATATTTTTTTCGAAATATCTGAAATGAAACTTATTATTTTGTCTCAGTTTGATTCGTCATTGACTCCTGAAACTCGGTAGTTGTTAATTTACGGTGACATATATGTTTAATTTATTTAAATTAATGAAAGGGTATTATAGTCTTCCTATGAATAATTTTTTTACCAGAAATTTTAGATGGTGTGTTTACAATATAGTATGGTGCAAATAACATGGTGCAAATAACCTGAGCCTATTAATTACACAGCAGAAACACTAACAAGATTTCATTATCGTCTCTCAAATCCTCAATCTTGTAGCTCACTCTCTCTCTCTCTCTCTCTCTCTCTATTGGTATGTATCTATTGGTATCTGTATATGATTGTGCGAATGCAATCAAGTTTTTTTCATGTTTGTCTCTTTACTTTGTTTTTCTGACAATGGTGTATAATTTCAGGTTGAATCGTTGTAAGCAATGGCCGTCAGCGTTTCCGATCTCAGTTCAGCGGCTGGCTTGAAGAATCTCGATGATTACCTCTTGTCACGGAGTTACATTACTGGGTGAGTTAATGTTCACCATCTTACCTTTAGGTTTTGAGGTTTTATTTTACTGAAATTAAGTGCCATCAGAAAGATCTGGGATATTTTACTGTTTTGGGCTGATATTTTACCCATTCGAACAGCAATATGAACCTTTAGATGTGAAAGAGTTGTGTATATTAGTTAATGTGTCTCCATGAAATAAACATCTACCCTAACTAGTTGTTCGAAGATTTATGATCGGTTGCTCTCCACAAAATAATCATCTGGATAAACTGATTGTTTGAAGATTAACGAAATAGCAACTAATGTTTCCCTCTTTATTAGATTAGTCAAATCCTATCCAACTGGTGGTTTGTGGGCTTGGGTTCTCTGCTATATTGGGTAGAAATTCATAGATTTTTATCTGAATTGGTTCAAGATGGTAATATGTCTTGGTAAAGGAGAGTCTAATTTGAATCTACGAGTGTGCGGGAAAGTTATGACTTTGAAATCTGATGGATTTGATAGTATAAATATGTGTTTGTTTTGGATTAAGGTATTGGGATTGATATAATTGTTTACAGACAATCTAGTTGCTTATTCATGTACCTTAACTTGTAAGATAAAATTTATTGAAATGCATGTTTTGGGCCTTGTTTTAGGTATCAAGCTTCGAAGGATGATCTCACTGTTCATGCTACTCTCTCAAAGCCTCCATCATCAAATTATGTAAATGTGTCACGTTGGTATAACCACATTGAGGCGCTTCTGAGGATTTCGTAAGTCCTTCCTCCTTTAAAGTGCGAAGATCTAAATTTAAAATTGTTAGCTTGCTTGTTTATGTAATTGCTGTTTTGCAGTGGAGTTTCTGGTGAAGGAAGTGGTGTAACTGTTACGGGATTAGCTCCAGAGGCTATTGCAACTCCTCCTGTTACAGACACTAAGGCAAGATTTAGAGATAATAATATACTTTTTTTTTTCTTTTACATTATTTTTACTTTAGTAAAACCTTTCTTTTAAGATGGAATGAATCTTCGTTGTGGATTTGCTTCCAATGGAATTGTGTTAATTCAATAAAACCTTATTTGTATCTAAATTAAAATGTAAATACAGACTTCAGTTGAAGAGGATGATGATGATGATGTGGATTTGTTTGGCGAGGAGACTGAGGAAGAGAAGGCAGCTTCAGAAGCGCGTGCTGCAGCAGCAAAGGCTTCTGGAAAGAAGAAAGAATGTTAGTTCTTACTACTTTTTAATAGGGTGCACTCTAGTGATCGTCTAGTCTTCTTTGCATATTTTATGAGAAATAATTTAATTCTATTTCACTGTTGATTTTTCGTTTTCCAGCTGGAAAGTCATCAGTTCTGTTGGATGTAAAGCCATGGGATGATGAGACTGACATGAAGAAGCTTGAAGAAGCAGTTAAAAGTGTGAAATTGGATGGTCTTCTTTGGGGGGCATGTAAGCTCTTTTTTTTACCTCTGATGAGATATTTGGTTACGATGCTTATCTTATAAATTTATTGGTGTAAATTTTGTAGCATCCGCCTCCATTTTAGGAGGAAAATAATATTTGGGGGGGGGGGGTGATGACTTCATACATGGGCTTGCATTTCAAGATTGCTAATAAATGTTATATTGATTTGCAGCTAAGCTCGTCCCCGTCGGATATGGTATCAAGAAGCTGCAAATTATGATGACTATTGTTGATGACCTGGTATCTGTCGACGACCTCATTGAGGATTATCTTACTGCTGAACCAATCAATGAGTATGTCCAAAGTGTTGATATTGCTGCCTTCAACAAAATTTGTAAGAATCTCCTCTCCAGTTATGAATTAATGAGTTTTTTTCGACACATTCTGGGAATTTTCGATCTCTAATTGGGAACATGTTTCGTTGCAGAAATTCCCGGTACGTCCGAGTTATGTAGCATCGCTGCGGGGATGTGGGAAATGGAGTTACTCTGGTTTGTTAACTTGAAACAAAATTTTGTATTCTTAAACTTGTTAGACCTTTGAAACGAACTAGTATTGATCTTTCGTACGGTTGACTAATGAATCATTTGTTTTGTATTTTCAATAATATTATTATTTTATTATAAAATTTAATCAATAATACAATAATTAATGTGTGACAAATCAAGAAATTATAAAATTTTTAGATAATAAAATTTGTATTTAACAAATATTCCCAAAGTTAAAGGTTTCTAAAAATTTCAAGGAATACTATTCTTTGTCTTATTACAATTATTATCATCACTGCTACATAATAAAATTTTCAAATCAGGTCGATTAGTAATTTTGAAATTGTGATAAACAGTTGACCATGATTGAATACCGATTTCTTCAGAAATAATCCGACGTGGGAGAATGATTGTCCTTGTCTTTTATTGATCGACATACTGCGCTGAAATTTAAAAATCAATCTTGCATTTGAATGAGTTAGTGATAGTATTGGTGTGTCAAAATCATTCCTTCAATTATTTTATCTCTCAATCGTGTAATCACCGAACTAATATTAAAATAAAAAATAAAAAATTGACAGAAATATTAAATATAATATTGTTAACAATATAATTATAAATCTAAACACAAAAATTCATTTTTATATGTAACAAACAGAAATATTAAATATATTATTATTAACAATTATTGTTAGCAAAATTTTATTTTTATATGTATAATATGAGTTATAATCCTTTTTTTTTTCCAATAAATATAATATAAGTATCTCTATTCACGTAACATATAAATTTAATACTAATTTTATGTATTGTTAATATATGAGTTTAATCAATTGTCATCAGAACCATTGTTAAATGGTGAATTGAAAAATTATAGGAGTTATTCATAAAGATTGAGTAATGAGACATTGTTACATATAATTATTAAAAATTATAAGATGTTTGATATATTTACACTTGAATTGTTGTACCAAGAAAAAATATTGTAGTATACTTATTGAAATACTTGAAAATTTCATCTTTGTGTTTTCAATATAAGTTACGGTCCATTTTTCATAAAATATTCTCCCTCCATCCCGGAAAAATTTCCATATGTAGGAGGGCACACACTTTAAGAAAAAAAAGTAATAATTGAGGTTTTGAGGGATAATTTTGTAAACTTTATGTATAAAGTAAAAAAAAATTATTGGGTTATGTGTATGTGAGAGTAAAAAGTAATAACATTTGTGTAAATTATTGAAAATTGTGAAGGTGGAGTTTATACAGGGTTTTCCATTTTAAGGGTGTAAAACTTACAATGAGACGGACGAAAAAAGAAAGTGTGAAAGTTTTTATGGGATGGAGGAAGTGGTATACATACCTCTATTCATGTAACATATAAAAATAATACTAATTAGAGTCAGTAACACGCAGGTACAAAATATTAGAGGTATTTACGCTGGGGTACATGTACAATGAAACCTTACGTAAAGGTGCAAAAAAAAAGGCCCAAAAAGTCAACAATACCCTTTAATTCAAATTCTCCTTAATTTTAATTTTCAAATTTACATTTCAAAATTCAAATACATAAATCCTATCACACTAAAAATAAAAAAATCTCCCTAAAAATTCAAATTTCAAATTCCTAAAATCACTACACTAAAATCTCCGCTTCTTCTCCTTCTTCTTTTCTCCAAATCACAGATTTTTTCTTCAAATCTCCGGTTCTTGCTATTTTTTTTCCAAATCTCCGATTCTTGCTGGGTTTTCTTTCAAATCTCCTGATCTTGCTGTTTTTTTTTTCAAATCTCCTGATCTTGCTGTTTTTTTTTTCAAATCTCCACGATTATTGTAAAAGTAACACTTGCACAACTTTAAAAAATATTTGCACAATAATAGGAAAAAAATTGAACAATAATAAAATCTCAATCAAAACAAATTATCACTCAAAATTTTGAAAATATATTTACACAATAACACTTGCACAATGACAGAAAAAATTTGAACAATGACAGAAAAAATTTGAACAATAACAGAAAAAAATTGAACAATAGCAGAAAAATATTTGCACAATAACCAAAAAATATTCGCACAAATTATCACTCAAAATATTTGCACAATAACCAAAAATATTTGAACAATTACAAAAAAATATTTGTACAATAACAGAAAAAATTTGAACAATTGCAGAAAAATATTTGAACAACACCTAAATTTATATTAACAACAAAACATTAACAACAAAACCACAAACATTAGCATCAATTCAATAAAGAAAATACTAATATCATTCAAAATTAATTAATACTTTAAAGTAAAAACAAATAATACACTTTAACAACACAACAATAACTATCAAAATCAATGTAAAGAACTAATACTATCAAAATCAAAGTAATACCATCAGGTTAGAGGCTAGAAAGCAGGTTACAGATTTCTGCTCTTTATCGTTCTTGTTATTCTTGGAGATTTATGGAGATTCTATTCCAAACAATGCAAGTTCAAAAATATAATCGAAAACATAAGCTCGTAATAAGAAACCACACATTCTCAGAATTTTCATTTAAACAACAAATTCAACAGCACCGAAGACCACAAATTAAACAATCGATCTAATCCCCAAATCTAAAATCAAATAATTCAACTTCTGAGAATAAAAACTCTGTAAAATGAATCAATTACCCGGCACCTCTGTTGATTCACCGATCGCAGAACACTTGTTGATCCACCGATCGAAGAACACGATTTGTTGATCCACCGATTCGAAGAGCACGAATTGTTGATCCAACGATCGAAGAGCACGAATTGTTGATCCACCGATCGAAGAACACGAATTGTTGATCCACCGATCGAAGAACACGAATTGTTGAATCTGAGAACCAGGCCACTCCTATTAAATAAACCTCATTTGAAATTTGAATTTTAAAATGGTGGAGAAAGAGTAAATATCGGATAATGAGAGAGAAAAAATCAAAATAAGAGAGAGAGAAAACAATCAGACAAATTTAAAAAAAGGGCAATTTAGTCACATTACTCCACATAAAAAAAGTCATGTACCTCAGCGTAATACGTGCACAAATCGTGTACCTCTCCGTCATTAACTCTACTAATTAAGTATATTGTAAATATGTGAGACTAATCTTTTGTTATTAGATTTATTATTTAATAGTGAATTGAAATTTATGTCATTAGTATAAATCTCATAAATAAAGTTCAATATATTACAAACCACATTCAAATTAAAATATCACTCAATTTATTTTTTTATAAATTTATATGATAAAATTTTTATGGTGATGTTAATTTTACAATTTTTTTTTTGATCGGGCAAAGAGTGACTCGAACCCATGACCTTTGGGTCATAGGTAGTAGAGCTCTAACCACTTGAGCTATACAATTAACTATATCATTTACAGAGATATTGTATTTTTTCATAAGACGATTGACTGCACGAAAAACAACATAATTTTCAGCCTCTAGTTCGGTAGTTCCAAAATTTCCTTGAATTTTAATTTGTTCTTTCTAATCTCCGTAGAAATGAACAATTGAACAATATAATGGAAAAATATCTGATCCATAGTTTTCAATCTTATATATGAAAATCGAAGAAAATAACTTACGTAAAATATCACCCAGAAATAATTGACATATCTGAATTTGAATGAGTGTTTTTTTCATTATCAATCTGTACAATAACAATTTTTTTTATAAAAAATAAGAGTAATTTCGACTGTGTGAATAATAAAAATACAATGAATAATAATTTTTTGTTCATCGAAATGCAGATCGAAGTTTATCAAAGTTTGTACGTAAATGATTGAGTATGCCATAAATATTGCCAAAAATAATCATGCAAAAACTTAAACACAAATCATTACAAACATGCATATACCAAATATCATAAGATACAATTCTACTATTGTACAACAAATCTAATAATAACCAATCTATTAAAAAACATAAAAATAGTAATGTATACAATGTACTTTTTTTACATAAATAAAGTTCATTATATTGCAAACAACATTCAAATTAAAATATCACTATATTTATTACTCCTTAAATTGAAAGATTATATGTAAATGATTGAGTATGTCGTAAATATTGTAAAAAAAAAAAAATAAATCATGATAAAATTTAAACACAAACTCATTACAAACATGCATATATAAATAAAAAAAGATAGTGACTTTCTAATCAAATTAAAGAAACAATCATTAACAATTCTAATATGCATACAGTTGTGTAAGAAGATCTTAAAAAAATGGTGCGCGATTAATAATAAGAAATTTTTTAAAGAATGTGTGCATTTATTACTTTTAGATACGAAAGTATAAATTTAACGAAAAAAAATATTTTACCAAAAATATAAAATTATATTATAACTTCAACCATCAAAAAGAGAAAAAAAAAAATTTCTTAATCTAAAACCTTCATGATACAATAAAATCTAATATTTATAAAGAGGGTTAAAGAAATTCAGCAAACTATATTATATTCCAAAAGTTCGTAACATTAACCTGTCGAAAAAAAAAAAAAAAGTTCGTAACATTAATATATGGGCTGAATTGGGCCTCAACTACTGACTGCTGTCATTCTCTTTTGGGCTTCTCTTTAAATTTAAATAAGGGCCAGGTTATTGACACCACCATTATTGTTAAAGACACCACTCCGATAAAGACACCACTTTCTTTTTAATAATTGTTAAAGACACCATCCCTAAATTGTCTATTCTACCCTTCATGGCTTTTGCTAGAATCAAATATTTATAAACACACCACTTTCATCTTATTTTTGTATTAGTAAACACACCACCCACTACCAATTTTATCTCCCTTATACACTAAATAAAATAACTTCTCTCAAATTAAAAAAAAAAAAAGAAAACTGAAGAATCACTTTACCGTCTTTCTTCTCACTTGCCGTCGCCATCGCTTCGCTGTTGCCGTCGCCTCCCTCCCGACCTCACTCTGAACGTCGCCGTCGCCTCCCTCCCTCACTCTGGACATCACCGTCTTTTTTTTCTTTTTTGTTTTACAATTTGTTATGGGTATAGGTATATTTATGTGAATGTAGAGTTTGAATTTACTATTTTGAGAATAGGTTATGTATTGAATATTTTTTGTTGTTTAATCGTGCAAATGTGTGTGCAAAAAAACATGAATTTTTTGAATTTTTTTTTGGATCGCGACAGCCATGTTCGGCTCTGGTTCGCCGAACATCTTAGTATTGTTCGGAAATTTTTTCCGAACAAGTTGCATATGTTTGGAAATTTTTTCCGAACAAGTTGCATATGTTCAGAAAAAATTTCCGAACAAGTTGCATATATTCGGCAAATATTTTCGAACACAGTGTTTGGAAAAAAATTCTGAACATATGCAACTTGTTCGAAAAAAAATTCCGAACAACACTAAGATGTTCGGCGAACCAGAGCCGAACATCTGTAATCGAGAATTTTTTTTTAAAACCAACCAAGCTCACAAAACCAAAATATTATCATATACACATCATTTTATGCACTCAAACAACAAACCTACATGTATTTATAATAAAAATAACCCTAAACCATAACATTTTAAGAAATATAAAAACCTAGTTTTAAAAAAAAATTAAAATTTACGTATGAGTAGGGGAGGCTTGAAGGTTTCACCATTGTTGCAATAACTCACTTCAACACCTTTAAATCCGAGCTTTGATCATGCCTTGGTATGAGAGGAAAGCTGGTTCGACGGGTTCGACGATTTTTTTTTTTTTTTTTGGGATGGTGTCTTTACTAATAAATTGGGAGGGAGAGTGAATTATTGAAGATGGTGTTTTTACCAACATGATGTTTTAATCAATTGCAAAAATTATAATTTAATATGGAGGGTAGTATTGTCCATTCAACTCTTATTTTAAAATAGCCAAATTGGGGGTGGTGTCTTTAATAAATATGGTGGTGTCAATAACCTGGGCCTTTAAATAAATTCTCTTGATCCAATTATTCCCCTTTTCAAGGCACTCTTTCAAATTTGCTTCACTAAAATTGATTGGGCACGTGGTTTGCTTTAAAAATACTCAATTTTCTATAAAATAAATAAAAGACTAATTAAACGCAAGTAGTAAATTTAGTGAAAAATATGGATGAAATCCTATCAAATTAGATAATTATACAAAATAAAATCATGCAATTTTTACACGAATTGAAAGACATGCATCTCCCAAGGAAGACACATTTGGGAAGGATTGAACAATATTTAAAAAAAATATTTAACTACTAAGAAAAAAACCAATTATATTTCATATTACAATATTAATTAATTACAATCCCTATATTACTAATAGGGAGTTTGTTTTTGCTTAGGTGTCGTCATGAGATTAATTTAGATGAGGTGTCACATTCTTATTAAATGCATATATATATTAATAATCTATGTGTCATTTTCCTATTGATTTATAATTAATATATAACATCTATGTGACATTTTAATATATGAATTAATTAAAAAATATATTTCTAAGGAGGTTTGAACCTTAGACCTCTTGCACAATATGTATATTTTTTAATAAATAATTTAATATATAAATCTTTAAATATTTTAAATATCTATTTTATCTAAAAAGTGTTATCATATGACAAATTTTTAAACATAAAATTATATTTAACTTAAGCTTATAAATATATGTAAGAAAAATTGTGGTTGTATCAACTTTTATTAAAAAAAAAAACGTAATATAATCATATATGATATTTATTGTAAATATACGATATACATATATTATTCGGAGTAATATTTATGCATCAATTATATAAAAAAAATTCTATTAATCGTCTCCTTTTTTTTATTAATTGTAAAATAAATTTGAAATAAATCTTATAGTAAATTTTTTCACATAATTATAATAATTCTAATCCCTAGCATGAATTGTCAAACAATTAATATTACCATTATTTAAATTTAGGGCCCATAACATATAGGTGCAAAAAATTATCAGTTATTACATATAAGTTGTGCTACAGTAAAACCTTACAAATTGGTACACAAAAAGGGGCCAATTTGACGAGAATAACCCTAGCCCAAGCGTCCCATATTGCAGCCAAAATTGAGTGCATTTAATGCACTGAGGGATCTGAAAAGTTACTGTACGGAGCAAGGGATTTTTTTAGCTTAAAAAATTGGTAAAAATGGTGCTACAATTTCATTTCACATTTCAGTTAAACAAATTCAAAAACCACTGAAGCAGTTCTGAGTGTCATTTTGATGAAGAATCGAAAACAGGTACATGGTAGGAGAAAGGGATTTCTATTTCTATCTTGTATTTGGTTGCTTACTTATCTTTTTATTTTTTTGAAGATTTATTCAGAGGCAGATATGGTACGTGGTAGGCGAAAGAAATTGTATGATGATGAAGGAGAAACAGAAGATAGTGACATCGGAAACAGAAAAAGGAAGTATGTTGAAGAGAGAGTAAAAGAAAAGAGAGGTAAGTATTTTTTTCCTAATTTTGTGAAGAATTTATTAATAAAAACTGATTTTGAATTTGTTTTGTGTTCTGAAGGTTTACGTAGCAGAAATTTGGTAGACATACCGAGCAAAAAGAAAGGTTTGATAGCTTTGATAGTGTTTATATTGTACAAAATGAATTGTGCAAAACTAATTTTTCGATGTTTATTGATTTTATCAGGAAAAAGAGTAGTGAGATACGTGTATAGTTCTACGGAAACAGGTTTTTTAGGGAGTACAATGAGAAAAATTCAGTTCTAATTCATTTACATTAAATGTATGTGTTGTGCAAATGTTTATGCAGTCTCACAAGTTTTTATTGTTTTACTTAAGAAACTGATAGTGATACCGTTATTGTGGAACGAATCCGTCGCCGGAGGAACAAACATCACAAAAAGACTAGTAGTTCGGAATCTGAAGGTATACACAGTATTTTCATATCTTCTCTTTATATTATTCATTTTGAAATAATTTGGTTGTTTGTGTTACAATTTACAGATGTAAAAAGGGAAAAAAAAAAGGAAATGTCGAAGAAGATTATTTATGATACCTCATCGGAATGCAGTTCAGATAGCCCGCAAGTGAAAAGGGGAAAGGTCATCAAGGCCAGAAATTGCTTTGGTGATGTTCTCTTTGAAACTGTATCTGTGTTTGTGCAAGTATATTTTGGTTGTGCAAAGTTAAATAGTTTAGTGCAAAACGTGCAATAGTTATGCAAAAAGTGCTGCGACTGTGCAATATTTTGATATTACTGTGCAATTATACGAGTGCTGTTCAATAACTTGTGTGGTTGTGCAAAGGTTTCAAAGAGTGTGCAATATTTTGATATTGTTTAGCAATATCCAAATTGAAAATGTTATTGACTAAAATTATTTTATCTGGAATTTTTTTATTTAGGTAATGTCAAGGTGGTTAAATACGAGACATATTATAGATCAAATCTACGAACTGCAGTTAAAGAATTGAACAGTCTTGAGTTTAGGGATGAACATATTAGCATATTGAAGTTAACACCTTACTGGTTGTTGTTTGATGCCATATATACTAAGGAACATGAGAAATTGATGAAAAAATGTCACAAATTCGAAGAGGATATAAGACAGATAGTTGGTACATTTGATTTTGACAGCAAGTGTTTTGTTATTGGAGGTGAGAAAATACCATTGTTGAATAGGGATGCAGAACTAATATTTGGGATTACTGGAGGGACTGAGATGATAGAGATTAAAGGGGATGAATATAGAGTTACAACTTGGATAAGAAGGTGTTTTAAAAGAGAGATTGAGAGTACAGAATGTGCATTTGTGATGTACAGAGCAGTTTTATTCCAGAAAATAAAGACACTAATTGGAAGTGATGAGACTGAGGATGTAGAAGATGTTGCTAGGCTAGTGCACTGTTATCTTATGGCTTGTGTCCTGTCTCCATTTCAAAATGGATCATGTTCTTTCCACTTATCTGTTTACGTGGAAGATCTGGGAAAAATATGCAATTACGACTGGAGCACGTACATTGTTGATATGTTCAAGAATCAATTGCTTGGAAGCAAAAAAATGAAAGCTGGTGGTTGTGCAATTATACTTCCTGTAAGAGAGTAATATATTTATGAAAAATATCAATTTTAATTGTCTAAAATATAAAATCAGTTTGTATAATTCAAATTATTTGATTTGCAGTATTGGTTGTGTGAGCACACATACTTATTTCAGAGGATACATGATCTATCATTCCCTCGTTTTTTAAACTGGGACATGAATCAGATTCACAAGAGTATTCATCGTTTGAAGCTGTCGAAAAAAGATCATGTAAGAGGAAATTATATTGTTCATGGATTAATGTGTAAGTTATTATTAATTTATGTCTTTGTTTCAGGATGTACGGGTTATGTTGAAAGCAACAAAGATTGAGCAACAGATTATGGGTGTGTTGTCACATTACAGAAAGGGCGTTTATGAAGAGGAAACAAAATACGATGAAACAGATGATTTTAAAGAGAAAGATGATTGCATGGATACTGATGGTGATAACGTTGGACGTGAAGATGGTGTTGTTGAAGAATCAAGTGAAGACGAGTATGTTGAGGCAACCTGCGATGTTCCAACAGATGAATTGAGAAATCCTGCTGATGTTGTGAATACAAGGGAAGATGATATTTCCAACAAAAACTCAACGTTCATGGAGATGGAAGATTCTAATTTGAAGTTTGTTGATGGTGGAGGATCTGATGATATGGTTTCAACAAAAAAAGATGAAAGGATGAATTTGAATGGAGAAGAAAGATGTGGGAATGTTGAAGAGAAAACATTTTCATTCAGTCTTAATCTTACACAAGATTTTGCCTGTGATATATCTCCAAGTAAAACTGTCAGAAATGTCCTAGAAGAGTTGAATGATGAGGAAAAAACAGAAGGTAATGTCCCTGAGGAGTTGAATGGAGAGGATAAGACACAGATAAATGTGAATGAGGAGTTGAAGGCTGAGGATGACGGTAGTTTCTACGAAATTGAAGTACAAGGAACGAAGGAAGATGACAGAGCATTTGAAGAGGAGCAATTAGATTCAGTTATTCATAGAATGGCGGAGGAGATTGAGAGGCTAGAAAAGGATAAGAGGAATTTGAAATTGAAATATGAAGAAGAAATTTTAAGGCTGATAAACGCAAACACGGAATTGAAGACAAGATTGGAAGAAGCATCGGTACCTACAACTACACAATTATATGAAAATCCAATGAACTTGGCCCATTTGGATGCAGTAGAAAAATTACACATTGCACAAAATGAGATTGAGAAGCTGCGAAAGGAAGTTTTAGTTTTGTCTAATAGTAAAGCTAATTCTGATGGGAATGGAGGACAGGAGAGAACACCATTGGATAAGGGGAAACAGGTCAAAAGTTATCCTTCGCCAAGCACAATGATACGTAGAGTTAAAGTTAGAACAGAGAAGGAAGGTAGGAAACAAGTTGTTTTTACACCCCAGCCAAGTACACAGGAGCTTATTCTATTGGCTGAGGATGCAGAAAAATATAATTATGAAAATGAAATAAACATGGAGAGGCCAATGCAGAAAAAGAGATTCAAACTGGATGAAAACTGTATGGCTGTAAAGAAGACAGAAAACAGCATAAAGGAACAGATACATTACCTGGTTGATCACGATGGTGATGGGTAATTTATATTCTTTGTATTATAGAGATTACTCATTTTTTATGTATTAAACAAACTTGAATGACATAGATGTTTTGCATGTGCAGGGCTGAGGTATGGGTAGGACTGAATGCATTCTCTCAAGTAACTGTTAGAGATTTGGTTGCTATCATGCACCATGACAGAATTTCAAGTCAGGTATAAATTTATTACTAAATATGAATATAACAATTAACATTATTTCCTTTAATAAATAATGAGAATGCATCTGATTTATTGTCAACAAGGTAATTGATTCATGGTCAGAGATAATGCATCTGAAGTACGACCAAGAGAAGCCAGGAGCAAAATATGTTTTGGTTTTCACAAGCCACTGTTGGGTTAGTTTAATAATTTACATATATATTTTAATATTATTATTACAGATGGAAATATGCGTTTCATTGCTTATACATAATTTGTAAATGTAGTCCTTGATTAAGTCAAATTCAAAGAAACCAAAAGGGTCATTAGTGAACTTGATTGACAAAGTTCTTGAGAAAGCGATGGATATGGAGTGTTTGTTATTTCCTATACTAGCTGGAACATCAAATAGTCCGGCAAGAGGACTGGGAGACCATTGGACACTTTTGAAACTGAACATGCGGAAAAATGAATGGAGGTTTTTTAACTCAATGCGTCCAAGGCGTCGAGGAGGTGTCGATAATCATTTGTCGCAATCTATGATTGTGGTAAATAATACTTGTCTTAATTAAATGATTTGGTTTTAGGCATTATTTATATAAAAATTAAATTTATGAAGTAATCATGTTAAATTAATTGTAACAGGTAAAATATGTGAATCAGAAATTGCGTGAAGTATTTTCAAAATATAGACCTGCGCATCCATTCCTAAGAAAGAAGTTGATAGAACCAGTTTCAGAAGAAAGCTTGCAACAGGCTGCAGATTCAGTTGATTGCGGGGTTATAGTATGCAACTATATAGAGACATTTGTGTCACAGAAAAGCAGTAGAAAGGGAGAGTTCAGTAATGCATCAGCTGGCAATTACAGATCAAAAATGGTGAAGTTATTCCTTGATGAAAACAGTGTTATATTTGGATGAATCGTTTAACTGAATGTTTGGTTAAGTGTTTAGGTGAAAAAACTTAATTGTTACTCGACTTTTGGGTAACTTTTGTGAAACTTAATTTGTTACTCGACTTGTGGGTAACTTTTGTGGGCTATGAATGGTTACATTTACATAACTTATGTAAACAAAACTTTTTTATGTCCATGCTTTATTCGTGTGTTTGTGCAATTTAAAGTCTTTGGGTGTTTAAGTACTTTAATAGATTTAGTGCAAGATGTGCAAATTTTTTAATAGTTGTGCAATACTGACGAAATTGTGCAATATTGAAACATTTTATTGTACAATATAGAAATAGTTGTACAAACTCGCGAATTTTGTTATTTCCTATTATTATTTATGGAAGAATTTCTAAATTTTGATGAATAACAGGGAGTGGAAAAAGGAAAATATTAGTAAAAATTATTTATGAAAATATTTTGTGCAGCATTTGGGTATCGTTAAGTGCAAAATTATTAATTATTGAATGTCAGTGAGTGGAAAAAGGAAATCTTAGTAAAATGTGCAAGAAAGAATAATTATGTAACAGTGCATGTTATGTTTTCAAATTTTTATTGCACTAAATCAAGAATAATGAACGTTTGTTATAACTTATAATGGCAAAAGTAGTACAGATTGTATGCTTCGTTCGGGTGTGGGAGCATATGCACATGCTTTAAAGAGGTCACCGAGATCAGCCCGCTGAGTGTTGGACCAACCAGAAGAAAACCGGCCCCTGAGATTTGTTAACAAATGGTACAAACAGAAAAAATGGACTGGTTCTTCAAAGACATTCTTAAAGGCAGCGAGTATTCCAAGATGTCTGTCAGATATGTACAAGATTTGCTTCTTATGTGTGATAAAATATTTGAGATTCTGCACAAACCAAGTCCAATTGGTTGTGTTTTCTGCAGAGACAATTGCAAATGCCACTGGGAAAAGACCTAGGATAAAAAGGAAACAGAAATAATTACTGTGCAAAAATAAAAATATATTGTGCAATATATGTGATGATTGTGCAATATATTTCCTTAGCTGTGCAAAATCTAAAACAATTGTGCATAATTTAATTTTGCAAAAGTGAACAATAGAGGAGGATCAGAACAGTAAATAAAGAATACATAATCGTTGGAAAAGATATTAAAAGTTGTACCATTGTTACCATCTTTGGCAGTGGCTGTCAACAAAATTCCCTTAGCCCGACCCTTGAGGAAAGTTCCATCGAGGAATAGCATGGGCCGACATGATTGGAATCCATCAATGCAAGCTTTGAAAGAGATGAATATCCTTTCAAAGCAATTAGTAAATTGATCATGCTCGATAAAAGCCACACTTCCAGGATTTGTTCTATGCACAGCTTCTACATACCATCTAAGATCGTCATATGATTCATCAAAACTACCAAATATTGTATCCTTGGCTATTTCAGCTGCACGCCAAGCTTTGTGATATGGTACTTGTATACCATAATTAATGCGAACCATATTTACTAACTCAGAAGCACGCATTGTTGGCTTACTCTTCACATCTTGCATTGTAAGCTTGCCAATTAATTTAGGAGCAAAGCGTTTGGACTTGTTGTTCACCACATTTGACAAACAATTATGAATAAGTGAAGCCTTATAAATAACAAAATCTCCTCCTAATTTGTTCTTTTTTGCCCTAATAAACCAATCACAAGAACCACCGAAAGACCTTGATTGATAGCAAACAACAGATATATACTTATCAGTATTTCTAACATACTTATACAAGAACCCCAAACGTGTTGCATACTTGATCAAGGACTCCCTAAATTCTACTGCACCACCAGGAAAAGCGGTACCAATACCACCCTTCATTAAATCAACCCAACCATCAGATAGATAACTAGACTTACTAAGGGGAGGGCTTAAATCAAAGAAAGGGACACTATTTAAACCAGAAAACTCTTCAACAGGAACAGAGGATGAGACACTACAAACAGTGTCTGGATTAGCAGTCTCCCAAATTTCTTTATCAAACGTGCAACAACCATTATCATTATTCTCCAAAACAACCTGATCAACTATATTAACAGGGGTAAAAGATATCTCAACATCAACAACATTTGAAGAACAGGCCTTGGATATATAATGTACGTTAACAACATCCTCGTCTGATTCCAATAAACAATTTTTCAAATTGCCAACAGAGCATGAGAGAGAAAACTCACCTTTCCTCAACTCTGGCCACTGACTAATAATCTTGTTTGTGAGATGGAAGAATGTAAGAGTATTACTAAGGGATATAAGTTTCATTCTGCCATCGAAGTTGACAGCAAAAATTGTGATGTGTGGATCACTCATAATAAGAAACTTAGCAATGGAATCGAAATTGTTAGAATAAAGGAAAAACAACAATGGGATACTAAAAAAACACTTAAAAAGAGTAGATTGTTCAAAAATTTCCAGGAAGGGATGGCTGACAAAGAACGGCGGAAAAAAAATACGCTGAGGAAGAAACATTATACAAAAGAAGGAATAATTTGAAAATTTGAAAATTAAAGTGAGAGAGAGATAGACCGTAGACTGATGATGGGACGGCATTCTAGGGTTTCTTCAGCCGCATTTAATTCCCCGGCGGAGAGAGAAACTGTAGCAGTGAGAGATTGAGGTCGTGCGTGAGAAAGAGAGAGAAGAGAACGGGGCTGAAGCTTGGAGAGAGAGAGGGAGCGCGTGAGATGGTGATAGAAGGGTAAATTTGGGAATGAATGTGATATGGTGGGCCCCCCGGTTTTTTTTTGCACTTGGATGAATTAAATCTAGGAACCGTGTATTAGGTTGTAATTATTTCTTAAATTTAATATTATAATTATAATTTTTTTATGCATATACATTATTTTATATATATATATATATATTATTTGAAAATATTATATATAATATATTATATTATAAAGTTTATTTAACGAAAATACCGCGTAATACGCGGGAGCTCGTCTAGTTATACCAATAAAGAAAAGTACGTCCCGTCAAAAAAATAAAATAAAGAAAAGTATGGGTCAACGTCGGAGACGAGTATATTAAAATTAGGAGTAAGACCAAAGAAGCTGAATTGGAAAATATTCCTGCAAATCAAGACCAAGTATCATATATAATTTTTCAACAAGCTGCTTTCATTACAATTTTCTATGTCTATAAATATGTGAATATATCACTAATTAGTTATTATTAATTCATTAAACAACAACTCCTGCAAAATAAAACATACACACGCAATTACATCCATCGTCTCTCTTTCTCTTCTGCTATATATCTGTTATATATATATTCTCATCACATTAGAGAGAGAGAGAGAGAGAGAGAGAGAGATGGGTGTAGGAATAATGGAAGTGGTATTGGTGAGTGCTAAGGGCCTCAAAAGACAAGATTTCTTTGGTTCGTAAACATTCCCTTATATATTGTTTTCCATTTTTTTATTTTTTTAATATGGAGCTCAGATTTTTTTTTTTTTAATTTTCGTCATAATGTTAATTGAACCCCTACATAAAATTAATTTCTGACTCCGTCACTCTTACAAATTATTAATATAACGGGCTATTAGTAATGCATTGAGTTTCACTTTAATAATAAGCAAATTTAACAATTGGTTCATGAGTGTGTCTCCTGTGAACAAGTTTTACGGTGAAACTTGATCCACATTGAAAGAATAGATCAATTTACCTTTCAGCTATTCCAACTTTAGTAATATAAGTAATACCCTGCAGTTATAATGACTGATACCTTTTAATAATATAGGTAATATCCTTTATTTATCACGGCTAATAACTCTTTAGTAATATAGGACATGCTCTTCAGCTATCACGACTGATACCCTTTAATAATATAAATAATATTCTTCAGTTATTACAACTGACACTCTTTAAAATGGATCAAGTTTTACCATGAACCCTTGTTGATAATAGACTTTGCATTGGTTCCATATATGGAGAATGAATTGATAGCATTTTTCCAAAAAAAAAAAAAAATGGAGATACTTATTTTTTATAACAATCTTTTTTTAGATAATTAAATTTTAGAAAGGGATTTTGCTTTCACAAGGATTTAAATCCATAATTTTATTCTGGTACCATAAAAATATTTCTTCTTATTTAAAAATCTAAATTTATAAGAAGGTACTGTGGAATTAATTAATTAATTCCCCAAATACATACATTAGATTTTGATATAGGATATAAATTGAAAATCAATACTCTTAATTTAATTTAGAAATGTAATCTACTTACGCTTACCCTATCATGCATGCATGCACACAATTAATGTATGATATATTGGGTTCTATGAAGAATACATCATTAGCTTATTCATATATATATATATATATATCATTTATTCATAAATAAAATAAACAATCTTAAATAACATTCTTACAATAAAATCTAAAGCTTGCTTTCGACTTAATGAAAAAGTATTACTATATATATTCGATTTTAACATGTACGTACTTTGTGTTGTGCAGGTAAAATAGATCCATATGTTATTCTTCAATATAGAAATGAAGAGTACGTGAGCAAAACTGGTGAAGGTAAATTGAAATTTTTGTAATAAAAATTATTTCCTTCTCTTCCAAATTCTTCATTTTTATTCAACTATATAATGAAGAAATTTATAAGAATATTGGCTTAATTTCTTTTCTTCCTAATCAATCAATCGAAACCTAATCGCCATCTATCAGTTTGAGAGTTCAATATATGTCTAAAACTTGTGTGACACCATCTTATGGAATAAGTTCGGAGTTTCTTTTAATTAATATTATTAAGGAAAAAATGATCAGTTGGGTTGATTTGAGACTTTGAGAGCATTATATGGGTTAAATATAGACTCGTCTCAAATAACAATATTTATGAGACGATCTCAAATAAGATCACTTTGTCACTTGTCAATATATATACCACTTGATAAAATTACACAAGGTATTTCCGTTTGATAGACTTGTGACATTTAATAGTTAAGAGTTTGATTCGTTTATTGGAGGTTCAAGTGGAAACTTCATTTTTTGGTTTATTAATTGCATGGCTCACAAGCTTACTCCTGTCAAAGACCTATAATTATGGATAAAGAAGTTGATCGTGAAACTGATTTTGATAGTATTAATTATTTTTTTAAAGGGTATTAGTTATTTTTATTATGAAATATTAATTTTGAATTATATTAGTTCATTAAAAGGTATTAGGTAAAGAGTATTAATTATTTTATTAAAGGTATTAATTATAAATCAATTTCACATCGAAACTCACACCTAATTTATATAACACTTGGAGAACGTATAACATTTTTATGAAGACCTATAATTTTATTAAAACAAACAAGTTTAAATATAAAAACTCTAGATTTATCATATGCAAAGTGAAAGAATTACGAATATTAAATGTTATTATTAATTTATTTAATTATATTTCATGAATTTAATTTCTCGATAGATATTAATATATATTATTTTAAAGCAGGGCAAGGTAAAAACCCTAGGTGGAATGAAGCATTCAATTTTAGGGTTGAATATCCAGAATGGGGTGATAAAGAATACAAGCTCATTCTTCAAATTTTTGACCGCGACGCCTACACTAATGATGACTATTTGGGACACACCATGTAAACCCTAATTCACATTTTCCATATATATATATATATGACAATATATATATATATATATATATATATATATATATATATATATATATATATTTATTGTCATTTAAAAAAAAAGTTAGTTTCCAGTGAATTAAACTTGTTCACTCTATGAAATTGGTCGGTATTCAGTAAATATTCATTACTATAATATAAACTAATACCATAACATTTATTCATACAGTACAACGTGTTTGTGTGTGCAAAATGTTACAATATTATTTTATATATATATTAGTGGTACTACTAAATAAAAGTTATGATATTGTTGAATGAGTCCAGTTTCATACGCTGAATAAATTTTACAACAGGAGATTTTGCCTTTAGGAGCCAAGCTTCAGTGGAATTTGTTCATCGTATGAAACTTGTCAGCATTAGTTCAGTAATCGTATGAAACTTATCAGCATTAGTTAACACTCATTATAATTATAACATTTATTCATACAATACGATGTGACGTGTGTAAAATGTTTAAGGTATTAGTTTATAAAAATAGCGATATTATTGAATGAATGTTATGGTATTATTTGAATGAATCCAGTTTCATTCTTTTTTTTTTTTTTTGATCGGTTAAATGGTGACTCGAACCCATGACCTTATTGGACATAGGTAGATGAGCTCTAACCACTTGAGCTATAATCTAGTTTCATTCTGTGAACAAGTTTCATGGGATAGTTCGCCAAAAAGAAAATTAATTTTCAATCTCCTATTTTGTTTTTTGTTTTGTTTTCTTTTATTATTATTATTTTAACATTGTTACCAATTATATATATATTTTTTTAAAAATTGAATGCAGCATCGATGTGGAGGAACTATTTGATGTAGGAATGGAGAAGGGGAGAGCTGATCTTGGCGTTCAAAAATATAGGGTTGTTTTAGGCGATGGCACTTATTATGGAGAAATTGAAGTTGGAGTTTCATTTACATTCCAGGTAATTAATTAAATTAATACTAAATTTTAATTAGTTTTCTTATGATTAATTAACTTTGAATAATTGAGTTTTTTCTTCTGAGGATTAATAATTGAGCTAAAATTACATATGTTGTTATTTTCTTATATAACATGTCTAATCAAATATTTTTGCTGCAGGGGGAGAAACTGATCTACTATTAATACTTGGTGGAGAAAAAGCCAAATAATAATTCTCTTATTATTCTTGATATACAATTAACATTTTATCGGATTTTTTTATAAATTAATTGATAAAGGCCCGATTTCACATTTTTATGAACTTTGTTTTGTTCGAATTTAAAATGTGATATGCATGGATTTCTGTTTTTAGAAATATAGCTGAAATATTTAACTCGCACATATAAAATTACTAGATGAGCTCCCGCGTATTTAGCGGTATGTTCGTTAAATAAATTTTATAATATAATATAATATATTATTATACATATAATATTTTTCATCAAATAATATATATATATATATATAATATTTTGTGTAATTATAATATTAAATTTAAGTAATGATAATATTAATTATATAATAATTCATGCTTGGTATTATAATTATTATAATTATGTGAAATTTACTATAAGATTTGTTTCAAATTTGTTTTACAATTAATAAAAAATAATTAATAGAAAAAAAATCTTTTATAATCGATGCATAAATATTACTCCGAATAGTATATATATATATATATATATATATATATATATATATATATATATATCGTATATTAGCAATAAATATTATATATGATTATATTAAATTTTTTTAATAATACTTATATTTATACATATATTCATTAGGATGAAATAAAGTAATTTAATTGAGTTAATCCTTTTTAATAATTTTACTCAATATGTTAATACTATTGTATAGGTGACTAATTATACATTTGACGCATAATCATTACTAATATACAACTCTTTATATTATTGACTCCTAATCACACACATAAATTATTTTTTCAATTCAATGACATATCATCTGAATTCACAAAAAATATACACATAAATATTATAAACTCCATATTAATATATAATGAGATTCACTTGTTTGAAATACTCACAATTAATTTTTTATAAATATTGAACTTTCTCAGCAAAATATCTATTATCTAATAACAAATATTTGTGTGCACATTGTGCACACTAAAAAATAGTGTGCACAATGTTTTTATCTAATACTATAATGTAGCTGAATTAATACTATACAATATTGTTAATAATACTAATACTATACAGTATCTAAAATAATATTACACTGTAACCAAACTAATATTATACAATGCCTGAAATAATACTACATTGTAACCAAACTAATACTATACAGTACCTAAAATAATTCTACACTGTAGCCAAACTTTGTGCACACAATTTTTATTGTGCACAATATGTACACAAATACTACTCTTATCTAATACACACTACAAAAGAATAGTCATTTACCGATGGATTTCCGTCGGTAAAACTGGTCATTCGTCGGTATTTTTCTCGTTGCAAAATACCGACGAAAAATTAATTCGTCAGTAAATACCGATGGATATTTGTCGGTATTCCGTCGGTAATTACCGACGAACCTATTCCATCGGTAATTACCGACGAATATTCGTAGGAAAATATTGTTTATAAAAAATTCAAAATTTTGTAGGTAAATCTGAAATTTAAAATTCCGACAGTATTTTGTTGATATTTTATCAGTATTTATGACAGAATTTGGTCCGTCGGTATTTCACAGTTTTTTTGTAGTGACACTTTTATAGGCTGGAGTTATATAAAATAAGTTTCAAAACATATAAATATGTATAAATTGGTTTAGTTGGTAAGCATTAAAATAAATGTGTGAGAGGTGTTAGGTTCAAACCCTTACGAATATTTTTTAAAACTTTACAGAAAATTGACGCATAAACAAACTTAACATAAATCGACACTTCACAATAAAACGATGCATGGCAGTGAAAATATAAAAAAACGACACATAAGTAGAATTCACTACAAGTCGACACATAAGCAAAATCAAACTCCCTATTAGTATATAGGGGATTACACATATCAATCAGGGACGGATGCACGTGTGCCCCCATCTTTTTTTTTTTTTTTTGTATTATATATTTTTATATTATTTTTTTTAAAGATATTTATTTATATAGTGTTGATAATTAATTTATCATGCAAATATTGTTGTCTATTCTATAAAAATTTGTTGATTCCAATTGTACTTCCTTCATCCTATAATTATTTACATTTTTGTCTCATTCGTATATTTTATAATTGTTGTTTGCACACCCAAAAAAATAAATGTCTTCATAAATTCAATCTCACAAATTGTAATTATTTTTGGAACCTACACATATTTCCAATCTAATCTATTTCTTTTTTTTAAAAAAAAAAAATTATCCCTCATTACTCTATTCATTATATTCTCTCTGTCTCATAAAACTTTTCATACATTCTTTTTTCGTCTATTCCAATATAAGTTTCACACTCTTAAAATGAAAAATCTTTTATAAACTCCACCCTTATAATTTTCACTAAGTTACACAAATGTCATTACTTTTTTCCTCACAATACACACAACTCAATAAATTATTTTACTTTATACATAAAAGTTTACAAATTACCTCTCAAAACCCCAATTATTATTCATTTTTCTTAAAGTGTGTGCACTCCCTCTTATGAAAGCTTCTATGAGACAGATGAAGTATTATTTTATTAAAAATTGTGTCAATTATTGGGTACAAACAATAGTAAAACGAAGAAAGTAATATATTTTACTTGTTAATTGTTATATGAAAATAACTTCTTAATGTGTTATATATTTATATTTTTTTTGTGCCCCCACCGTAAAAAAAATTATGGATCTGTCCCTGGTTGTAGTGACTCATCTACATCTAAACGCAGGAGCAGTAGTGTTAAGTTGCGTAGACAACATGCTGAAGAGACAAGAATTCTCACTCCAGAACAAACTCCAAAAGGCAAATCACCATCAGTACTTGATGAAAATCGTGCAGGCATTGAGGACATAATTGATGTTGTTCGTGATACTTGCGAGAATGTTGATTGTCCTCCAATTGACAATGTGGTTGATTTTGCTGTTACATATGGAATGAACAGTGAAATTATCAAGTCACTTCCAGGGCAATTAGAAAAGAGTACGATGCTAGTTTTAGAGGTTGAAGTCATGAAGTATTCATTGGAAAACATAGAGAAAGAAGTTCAAGAGAGAGTACAATGGGAAGCATACTTGGAAGAGAAGTTGGTTGCCTATAGATTAGAAGAAAAAGCAAGGTTTGAAACACTACTCAAAGAAAGGGAAGAAATTATCAATCAACAAGTGGAGTATATTAAATTGGAGTTAGAGAAGAGCAGCAACATGGTTTTAGAGAGTGAAAAGAAAGCTGGTTTTTTAAAATCCAAACATCAAAAGGAACTGCAAGCGAAGGATAAGGAGATAAAATTGCTTTCCAATGAATGCGATGAATTGAAAGGGCGCATTGCCAAATTGACAGCACCTACACTTACACAGTTATGTGAGAACACACAGTCAAGGATGAAAATATCGGTACCGATAAAAATATTGGTACTTTTAATTTACAGATATATCAGTGAAAATATCGATATTGAATATCGATATCGGTAAAAATAGAAAATTGATGGAAATTTTATTAAATGATAAAAATTTAACATGAGATTTTATATAATATTATTACTAACATTAATGCACAATTTAACTTAAAATTTTAACAAAATAATTTTTTTTTTATGATGAACACATCAATAAAAAAAAATACATAAGCAGTGTAAAATTATACAATAACTATTCATAATTATTTAATAGTTGTAACTAACACTTTCCAGTTTAACCCATTTTATTCAACCTACAAACAACTTCAAGAGTTGAAATTCAATTATGTTCTGATATTTTTTCATAAAAGATTCTAAAAAAATTTAGATTTTCAATTGTATTTTATAATTGGTTTGACTTTAGTCTAGAAGTTACTGAAATTTTACAAATAATGTCGTATTGATGCACATTTTTTAAAGATTTTTTCAAAAAAAAAGTTCTAAATTTTGGAATGATTAGTCAAAATCCGTGAAAAAGGATCACTCGAAACAATACAGAGTTCTGGGACGAAACTAAAATTCTAAATTTTTTAAAACTTTTTTGTTAAAACGTTAAAAATTTTGGGACAAATTGAATTTTAACTCATTGATTAATCTACACATATTTCCACTCATTATTGTCAACATTCCCATTTTCAAACCAAATAAAACAGTCTATTTCTAAATTAAGTTATTTTAAAATTATGAAATTATAGTGTAATTTGCCGTCTTAGCTCAGCTGGTAGAGCGCATGGCTTTTAACCATGTGGTCGTGGGTTCGATTCCCACAGACGGCGTTAGCGTTGTTTTTAGAATTTTATTTTGTACTCCAGTCAAAAAGCCACTTTATCCTGTTTTTGTAAATTTTTTTTCTTTTACAATTTTTACTTTTAGAATTTTATTTTGTACTCCAGTCAAAAAGCCACTTTATCCTGTTTTTGTAATTTTTTTTTCTTTTACAAATTTTACTTTTTATCCTGTTTTTGTAATTTTTTTTTTCTTTTACAATTTTTACTTTATTCTGTCATTTTTTACAACTTTCAGTTTTTAAAATTTATAAGGAATCAACAGTTTAAAAAGTCCTAATTACCGAATCCATATACCTTTTGAAAAAATTTAAAGATTTTATTTAAACAATATTTATTTTCCATATTTCCGTGACTTTTCCACTATCACCTATTTTGTTTACAATCAAATCATAATTCCTTTGTAACAAAATTCGGACCCGTGACTTAATTAACATTTTTTTTGTAAATTAAAAAAAAAAAAATAGACAGTTGGAAAGAGTAGCAGTTGAATGTGTTTATACCAATCATGGGGTTCACGTCTATCACCTCTCATTCTTTCACACATTACAGCTTGTGAGTGCGATGACTCATTTCACGTTCTCAAAACACACATTGCATTTATATACATTCAACAAAAGTTGCAAGGCTTCAACTTTTCTTGTTGCCCTTTCAACCATGAAATTCGAAGATTTGTTGATGCAACCAGGTGAAGAGAAACAGACTCAGCTTCAGCTCCAACAACAGGTATGTGTCTTTTTGTTGATCTTTTTACGTTCTCTAAAATTCTGGCTCCGTCCCTAATTTTGTGGATGGAAGCGCGCTCGCTTACGCAAATGGAAAACGTGTATGCATGATACACGGAGTCCAATTCGTGCTCGACTCTAGAGGATTCTAATCGTGGCGTTCGTTATGGTAATAGGTTGAGAGATTGGAGGAAGAGTTGGATGGGGAGCTACAGATAAAGAGGGTTTTGCAATGTGCAATGAAAGGAGCAGTTGGTTGCTGTGAATCATGTTCATGCCTTACCACCTTCCTTCCCTTTCAGGTTTTCCCAAACATTGACACTTCATTCAAATGATTGGTAAAAGGCTACTCGTGCTCAATTTGAAAAAATTCGAATTTAATCAAGTCAAGCTCGAGCTCAGTAATATTAGGCTCGTGGGCCTGATCAAACTCACATAATTTCACTATTTTACTACTCATAATATGTTAAAATTATTTACAAATATAAACAAATTAGTTAATGTTATGTGAGTTATGTCGAGCTCGATCGAGTTCAGATTTCGAGTTTCGAATCGAGTCAATTTCGAGTTTGACTCGACTCGGCTCATTTACACCCTAGAAAAAGGTTGCATGTTTTCAATACAGAATCAAAAAATGCAGGTCCAAATGCTTCTTGCAGAAGTAGTCCTAGTGGAAGAAGAGGTAGAATGGCTAGAGAAAAAGATTAATCAACTGAAGCTGGATATCTACAAAGAGAAAAGGCAGACTAAGGAAAAGGAAGTATCAAACTTGAAAGGCTTCCGCCCGCAATGGGAGCAACGACAGCTAAGGAAGTTACCATCGAGACGACCAAACCAGATACAACACAAAGAACATGACGTCTTCTCCATATCACAAAACTACGAAAATCGAAGATACAGAAATCCAAGAGAAAGAAGAGCATCTGTAGGCTCCTCCATGGAATTTCAAGGTAAAACTGAATTACCCTTACCTTTGAATAGAGCTCCAGTCTTGAACGCTGATATTACTATGAAGCCCTCGTGCTCTTCAGCTGTAGAAACACAAGACGAAAGTGGGAATTCAAGATCCTTAAATAGTTTAAATACAGAAATTGAAACTGTAAACCCGAATAAGTTATCAGCAGAACTCATCAAATGCTTGATAAGCATATTTCTTAAGCTGAACCAAACAAGAAGTAGGATAAAAGAAACAACGAACCTTACAAAGAATAGTCTGACCTGCATGAACTCAAAAGGCTTGGTATCCAAAGCCACTTTCAGCTGTAGAACGCCTGTATTTCCATTCAACGAGAACGGGTCCCATCTTGATCCTTATGAAATATCTGATGTCAATATTAGAGATGTTGGGCCATACAAAAATTTCATACATATAACAATAAGTACAGTGGATGCAACCCGGCTTTCTGAATGTCTTCCAGCCATGCAGAGACTGAGGTAAGTACTTGCATATTTCTAGCCAATTTACACAAAACATTATTTATTTATTTTTTTTCCAGGATTTTGATGCAGAAACTAAGCAAAGTCAACATAAACTGCTTCACCCACAAGCAGAAGTTGGCATTCTGGATCAACATCTATAACGCCTCCGTAATGAATGTACTGCAAGACGTATAAAGAATTTTCTGCCTATAAAACTTACATGCAAATAGCATCATCATTTGAATAATTTTTCCTTCATTTCAGGCATTTCTGCAATATGGACTGCCTTCTACACAGGAGAAACTACTGGAGCTCATAAACGAGGTAACATCACTGATGACTTAGTTGTGCAGAGTCCAAATTTCAAATAGTAAAAAAAAATACAAAAAAAAAAAAAAAAAAAAAAGCCAGGAGTATAGGCTTGAGTCTACCACTCAATTAGAAAGTTTATAATCATTTCACTTAATGTAAATCTTGTTCTAATCCAGGCTGCAATTAACGTTGGTGGTTTCATATTCAAGGCTTCCACTATTGAGAAGTTCATCCTCCGGCGTCCAGCAGAAGTAAAACATGTGAGTGATGACGCCTAACATAATGTTTCTGTTTATTCGGTGTATTGAATGGAACTGAGATCTCTAATCAGAGTGCAGTTTCTGGAATAAAAGTGATAGGCACTAACTCAGAGATGAATTAGTTTTCTAGAGACTCCGGTTATGCAGCAAAGAAGAGGACCGGAAGATTTTTTTATTCATTTGACAACAAATTGTTGATCTACAGGAATTAACTGATGAAAAGGAGTTAATCATAAAGCATGCTTGTGGTCTTGACTACCCGGAACCTAATGTCGTGTTTGCTCTCTGCCGAGGCAGTTGGTCCTCTCCAGCAGTAAGCATACTTTGCAACAACTTCTTTTGTACTACCTCTGTTCTTTATTATCTGTCCAATTTTATCCATTCACACAAACCAATTTTTTCATTAATTATAATATCAGAAGTCTATTATACCCTTATTTATTACTAATGGATGAATTAATAAGCTTATAATTACACGAAGATGGTTGATATTTATTAGGGGTATTGGTGGGAAAAAAAGATGATTTTGTGTTGGTATAAGCAAATAATTAGGAACAACATTTTAGATAAATTCATATAATAAGGAATGGAGGTAGTATTCACTAAGTTCTAGCAATCATCGATTCATCAGCACAACTAACATTGATGCTTGCAGTTAAGAGTTTACACAGGGGATGAAGTAATGAATGAATTAGAGAAAGCTAAAGTAGAATACCTGGAAGCTTCAGTGGGAATCACAAACAGAAAGAAGATCTCGGTGCCAAAGCTCATGCATTGGCACGTGAAAGACTTTGCTGATGATGTCGAATCACTTCTGGAATGGATTTACAGCCAACTACCATATACTAGCTCATTGAAAAGATTGATGATAGAATGTCTAAATGGAGAAACTCAATCTCCATCACAAAAGCTGATAGAAATTCAGCCTTATGCGTCTGAATTCCGCTACTTGATTCCTATATAATAAAGAGGCGCATACCATATACAGTATACACTCCAGAGAAGATGTGAACCAATGTAAATGAGAAAATAGGGCATATTTTGCCAATTTAAGATGATGAATAAAAGGATATTTATCAGAACCCTTTCTTCCATCTAGAAGGGTATAGAGTGAAAGAAATGTGGAAGGGTTCATGCCATCCTTAGGCTACTTGAGAACTCAATTATCGATGTAAATATTTTTCTTTTCTAAGAAATTGCATCTGAGTTCTTATAGCAACTGACTGACTCCTCTGATGTAGGGAGTGATGGATTAAATTATCACCAAAAAAATGTTTTACATTTACTGAAGTTCACCTGTACAGGATGTATGTATATATACACATATGTGTGTGTGTCCATGTGCACAAAATATCTGGAGTAAGAAAGCCATATCCCCTTCAAGATATATAAAGTAAAAGAATCATATCCTCTTTCACCACTCTATCAAGAGGAAATTGGTTTCATTACAAAAGGCAAGAAAGATAGGCTTACAACAGCAAAAATGTACAAGAGAAAAAATAAGTACAACTCTGTTTCTCCAAAATTTTATCATCACGGGGTTGGCTCCGCCAAGAAATTTACAATCCTATTTAACAGGTTCAAACCAAATACAGTTTCTTCGCAGTTCATTTTAACCATCACTTCAAGAGGTTCGGAACAAGTACCTTTAAGTGTAAGTGTGATTAAACAAGGAATAGAGTTGCTCAAGATCTCACCACTTAACCGTAAACATAACCCAGATACATCATCAAGGTGAGTAGCAACAGGCATGTCTACAGATACGAGGTATAAATTTGCATTGCTAAGCATCTTTAATGTCAATTTCTCGCATATCATCAGAAGATTGTCCTTTATCTGTAATTGGACATCTTTATCATTCAGCTGGTTAATGTGATTCGTAAAGGTACACCTGTTGCAAACAGCAAGAGAACACATTAAGTGACAATTGAATTGACAACCACATATTAAGAGGTAATAAAATCTCTAAAACTTGAAAGTTGGAAACCAAAAAGAATCTAGGAAGGAAAAATGGTGCAGACTATCAAGGAAGTTCATTCTGAAAGGATTCCAGGAACTTATCAATAACCAACTTCTGAAGGCAGAGGCTTCAGGAAGCTTGATTGTCAATGTTATGGTCTGAGAAAAAGCTAATTACACAGCCCTCCCAGCCAGAGATGCTAAATGTTGTATAAATCAATTTTGTAGCCAATTCTTGTGTCACCACTGCTGATCCTAATGGTTTGTCAAAAAGGACTTGAAATAGACCAAACCTCAAGAATACACCTACCCAAATCTAAACAGGAGAATAAGAACAGAGCCTTCCAAAAACAAACAAGGCATATCATTAGCTAATACAAAGAAATTATCAAGCCAAACTGTTCTTCAGTCCTCAACTCCCTAAAGAAAGTTTCTCAGGGACCTCAGGCTAAACAAAATTTACAATCACACATGCCAGGCTGTTTTATACACATAAGGTCACACAATACCAGCTTTTATTTCAGCAATTTCAATTGAGTTAACAGGAGTTGCAACTGACACCAAGATTACAGCTATAACATGGATCATATCAGCAAAGTATCACATATTATCTTATTTCAACGTAGCATGATAATATCTGTTTCACCTCCATGTACATGTAGCACAATTAACATTGCCTGGCCTTTAACCAGGAGGCCTTGGCTCTTTGAATGTGCATTGTGTAGTCTAGTAATTGAATACTTTGGTACAAATATTATTTAGATATTTAATCAGGTTGCAGAATAAACGAATTATTGAAGGTCTATATGATTTTGATATTATGCTGCTAATAAAAACAAATACCAAATTAAAGAGGTCATGTTACTTTCCGAAAAATTTTGAGAATATAAAATTTTAATTAATGGCAGAATGAAGATTCAAATGAATCATCTAGGATTAACACAGGTCCGTAGACTTTCTGGAGAGAACTCTGTGCTGGAATTTAGAAGGAAGATTATATGGGAAATTGACCAATAATTAACTAATTGTTCAAAAGAACTGACCTCCTTATGCACTCAAACATTCCAGGAAGCTGAGATTCCTTCTTTAGAAATGCTTCAATGTCCATTGGAAGAGGTTTAATAAAGTAACCAATGTCAGGCCGTAACTTCACATGCTGCTTTCTGCCATCACACCATAAAACCAGCTTCAAAGGCAACAAATGATGTTCGAAGCGAACTTGGAGAACTCTACTTGTTGTCTGACCAGGATTGAGTATGTGTATCTCTTCCATGGGAACTAGTGTTGCCACTTCACCATGCAGCGTGGAGAAACTATACATCAAAATGCAAAAATTCAATGTGATTGTTCTCAAGGCTGACACAGTCATGTCAGATAAGAATTAGGGCGTTGGGGAGCAGTTAACATAAATGAGCATTAAATAATAATGTACAACGTCAAAAACTTACATCAGCATCGATTGTAAGCGTTTATATGGGGTCTGTATTTTGTTTTGGGTATTAGAGAGATTGATTAAAAGTAGAAGATTAACGCTTTCCCCGATGGATAAATAGTAGGAGAATGAGGCTTTCTGTTTGCTTCATCAAGGCTATATGGATAGTCTTTCAAGTAAAAATCTGTTTTTTTCCAGAAAACATAGTAGGAGTCTGAATGAAAGAATAAATCCAAGTGGTCCAAACCTTATTGCTTTATACATAAATACAGACAGTACTGCAATTTAGTTATCCAACTTCATTTGTAGCAAGTAGATAATTTTAACCATCTATTCCTTTTTTTTTTAAGAAATGAAGAATTATCCTAACTCCCTGGTAAAAATTTGAGTGTTGGTTGGCATTTAAATCGATACTCAGTTTAACACAAGATTATGGTTCACAGGGTTAGATTAAAATAAGAATGAGATTCATATCTCAGAAATCCTAAAATAGTAAGTGAAATGAGGTTCTAAAGTAGCAAAATACTACCAAAAGGTTGGAATGTGGACTGAAAACAAAGCTAATGAATCATTATGCATGAAAAAACTAAAGCTTTAGTTACAAATACCTTTCACTTGATGTCGCAGATTTCTCCACAGAATCTGGACCTTGTTTTAACTCCTCTTCAGAAATCAATATATTTGACATAGGCTCTGTTGAACTGTTCCGAAAGGAAACCTGTAAGCATGCCAGCTGTGGAGATATATCTGAGACCTCAGACGAAAATTTATAATCCACACTTAACCCATTTCCATTTGCAGGATCTAGAAGTGTATGTGACTTAGGTTTGACCAGCTGGTCAACATCCTTAATTGAGATTCTGGCGAATGATCTCTGAACATGACCTGGATTGGATGAATTCGGGCCCATACCAGAATTTTCATTCAACCACGACTCAAGAGCTCCTTTGGACATTAATTCACCAAAATCCATCAAAACAGACGAACTATTCTCTTCTGAGCATTCAACACGATCTCTAGATGCAGGAGCACCATCTGAAAGATGAACTAAAGCATCAGCTTCTTCATCTTCATTGCTATTAGATGCACTATTATACTTGTGTCCACCACCACTCGAACCAGAAACAGAACCTTGAGAACTGTAATCAGATGTGTTCTCCTCATCCAGAGAACCCGACGTGGCATCAGAATCATCACTTTCATTTGGCACATGAGTTGAGGAATTATCAGTCTCATCATCAACAAAACTGCAAGGTTCTGGGAGAGGTTCATATCCTGGAGCAGCATGAAGCACTATCTGCGAAAGAGAACCAGGAAGATAAAATCGATAGCTAAATGGTTCAGATGGCACTTTCTTTTGACCCCCAAATATGTATTCAGCAAGTACACATGTCAGGTCACTGAATTTTGTATGGTCCTTTACTTCTTCCAAATGATTTAACCCCTTGCAGTTTGACAGAAACTTCTTCACAACACGAGCACGATCACGCACATCATAATTTGAGTCACACTTGGCTAGGTCAAGCACATACCCCACGACTATTTGCACTTCAGACATATCTTCCACTTTGGCACGTACTAGGACCTGGAAACATATGAAGAGATTGTGTATACAAATTAAAAACTAGTGAATAGATCAGTCCAATCAAGGCTCAGATTTTGTCATCCATTATGTCTAACAAACTGCAGAGATGTGTTTATAACTATCTTCATAAAAGAATGAAAGAAGAGAACATGAAGACATGGATTTACTATCCAACAGAGAAGCATCTGGGCAACCAGGTGTATAGGAATAAAGAGGGTGTCGACTGAGCATATTAATTGTTAAAGTGCACAAGCTCCCAAAATTTGTCTGATTGTTTTAAGAAAGCTTAGAAAATGCAAATATAAGGTCTTATAAGCTGCTCCATAAAAGAAAGGTACCTACATCTTACCTAATGACTTTGTTTATGTCAAATAAATAGAAATGTGTTATTAATTAAAAATTGTAAGGTAAAAGGGCATGGAGTGAATTCCTTGGGGCCAAGGCCATTTATTTTTCTTTTACAAGCACATCATAAATGATAAATGTCAGAAAAGCAAAAGCAAGGATATTCACATAAGATATTGGACAAAAGATTCTGTAGTTCTTATGAGGAAATACTGCTGTTAGTTCATTATGCATTTTGTTTACTACCACAAGTCACAAAATATTAAATTTTTAATAAACATATTTTCATCACCCAATTATGCACTTTTTTAAATTAAAAAAAAAATCTTAATTATAATTCAAGTCCAATTAAAATAATATCTTTACAGATGGACATATTTGACATTGATAATATATCAGCTTAATTGTGAATATGGATTCATATGAAGATTAGTAACTGAAACCAAAAGAACTACTTTTGACACCTTGATGCAAGCATTAATGATCTGGAGCTTTGTTTCATCTGCCTCCAAGGTAAAGCGCCCAGCAAGATACTTAAACATCGTGGGAACCATCTTTGAAATGAGGCTTCCGATGCTGCTGTACTCACCCATCATCCATATAACCATTGCACGTGCTGCAGGTGCACACATTGAATCCAAGTTTCGCAGCAAGTGAACAATAACCTGCAATAAATACTTAAAAGTATATAATTCTTGTACAGATAAGAGCTTCAGAACAATGAGCATGACATTAGTCAATTCAATGTTGCATTGGTAAATAGGGTAGAAGAAGCATCATCGCGAACACCTAATCAATAAAAGGGGCAAGAAAATTGACAAAATGGACTAGATCTGTCAAAAGATCAAGGTTAGGAACTCCTTTTGAATCTACAAACACGTCACATGGAGACAATGTAAGGTAGTTTGGTTTTCATAATAAACCTCAAACAGTTTTCAGATGAAACAAAGACTAGAATCCATTTGGTCCCTCCATCTCTAAAAGGAAAGCTTCTAAATACTTTGAAAGCCTAAAAACCCACTTTCGCTGCCTTTCACTAAGATTCAAAATAATGTAGGCCAACGAGCTTTTGCTTCAGTTTCACAGTTAAACTGGTGAAGTCTTTCAAAAGAATTTCCTAGAGTACTTCTATCCAAATTTACCTTGGTTGACAATTTCCGCCACTAGAATTGTTTGACACAATGCATGTCATGGAAATAGCTTCTAATTTCATCAGATAAATCATAAATGGCACATAAAAGTCAAAAAAAGAATATGAATCTTGCAAGAAAACACAGTTTTCAAACATAAGGAAATTATGTATGGTCATGTAAATGTCAGAAGACAACACATGACCAATTGTTTATGTTAAGGGGGGAAAAATGAAGAACGAGATTGACAAGCTTACTCTCTCATGACGGGGAGGATCTTGTTTTATGATTGCCATGATAGACTTAATTATTTGAACTAATACTATTTCTTCTTCACCCAATGATGCAGCATCACTATTTGAAGATTCTGAAATTAGAATAACATCAAAAAGACTTTTAGATATAAAGTTATGAATATACAGATCTGCGCCAGAAGTAATATGTTGAAATAATAACAATTACCAGACAAAGCCAGAAACAATAGCCCTTCCAAGCATGTGTTGGCAACATCAGGGAGTCTTTGTGCACATAAACCAATTGCAGCCACAGTATCAGAAGCAAACCTCCTATCTGGATCTCTAATATAATCCTAAGAATTAACTAAAAGATAAGAATCACCATACAAAAGAAAATCCAAAAGCCTTTACACTAAATCAATCTTCACAATTTCAATATTCTATTTTGGAGGACTTATTGCAACATGGGGCAGCTGTTAAGGGGGTGATTGTTCCAGCTACATATTGGTTTTTACGGTTAGAGGAAGAAACAATGGTAATTTTGAAGATCAAGAAGAAGCCGTAGAGGATGTGTGGAATGAGGTTATGTGTTGGGTGTCAAGTCATGTGGTTTCTAAAGCCCTTTTTGTATCTGATTTGGTTAGAGATTGGAGTTGGGACTTATAGTTTCTTTGTATTACATTGAGGGATAGCTCATCTCTTTAAATTATATCAATAAAAAATTCTGGTTTCTTATCACAGATATATACCACAATAACCTAATTTAGACACTACAAAACCTGGATTAGGGCAGAATACTCCAATTTGGACAAAATGAACTAAGATGGACACTGAACACTAGCTGCATAACAATGAAATGAAATCTATATTCACAATACTGAAATTAGTTTGGGATGAATTATTGAGGAAAATATTTTGATACGGTTAATTTTACAGTACATAAGCCATAGAACAGAAGATCAGAGCAAGCACGTGCGGAGATAGTAAACCAAGGCCCAAATGGACAACTTGGAAACTAGGGAGAAAGCAATAGGGTGTGATGCTACCCATTAGAAACTCCACTTCCCTCATTCATTCAAACCAACACAAACATCATGCCTGAATGCAAATCACAAATTATAATCCTTATTCCTCAACAATAATCGTTTTATAAGAAAGAAATGTAAAGGTAGTAAATTTAAATTCCAGAATCCAACCAAATCCTACAAAACTTATCATTTGTTTTGTTTTGAGTCGACTATATCAATTCTCTTCTCCAAAGATGAACACATCCATTTTTTTAAAAGATTAATAATGATATTCTCATTCTCCGGAAATCCCAATCACTCATTATAATATTTTCATAGTTTGATATTCTTTTATACCCCATTAACTATAATAAAACAACATTGGGAAGACACCTACAATCGAAAATGTCTTCCAAAAATAAATCAGAACGTTTTTTCCCAAACAAATAATCCATACATGTTTTTTTCTCTACATATTTTTCAACAAAGTGACTTGCAATGAAAATGAAACCAAATGCTATAATTTTGGAGAATGGCAAGGAATCTGTTGAACAGACTACATTATACATGAATTAAATAGCTCATAAGCAAATGATTAGACCAAGTATGAAAACTAAATTTGATCATGTCATGTATCACTTGTTCAACTTCATCTTTTATGTTCATTTTCTTCTAAACTAGTACACCAGCAACCTTTTTTTTCCATATTTCATTTCTTCACCTACATCTGCGAAACTACAGCTGCAGCTTAGCATATTATCTGATTTATTTCTCCTGCGTGCTATCAAAAAATGTTAACGGCCCAGCCCTTTCATTTTGCTATGCTATTGTCACCAGCTTTCACCAGGAAGCTGCTGCTGCCATACTGAAAACCATTTTACTCTTACAAAACCATAATCAATTTAGGAAGCTGATGGTTTGACCCAAATAACATGTGCCCAATTTTATACAAACTTCACAGTTTCAACTATTTACTTTAAAGCCAGCCTGATGGTTCAAGTCAGATTTTAAGTTAGTGGTTGCACAATTGCCAATTAACAACACGTCTTTGGTGGCAAATCAGTGACCAAGCTTTTCAGAATATAAGGAAAAACTAATTATATGAGCAAGTACCTGAAACTCCAGAAAGATAGAGGAAATCGAAGACTCTGTGGCTATAGAGGAAAGTATTTCGAGCTTCAGAGATTTTATCCGATATGAATCCGAAGAGCTAATGAAGAAATCTTCATAATATAGAGAAAATAGAGATGGCATTGCCTTGGCAAAGACCTGAATGTTGCATAGGACCTGCATATAGAAAACATTGTGCAAAGATCAATTAAAGAAAGGTTGTCTAATTGGGGCAACTGGGTTGTGATGCGCATGAATTTACCTCAATAATTGGACAGTGAAGTTACACCTTAAGAAAGTAATGTCGTGACTAATACCACACATATGATTTGAGACAATAGTAACTGCTATTTGAGCAGTCAACTGGTAGAAGGTCTAATTCAAATTATGAATACATATGCTAAGATGTCTGGGATCCACAAAATGCTAAAACTACCACCGCAATAGCCAACTAAAGTCAAGTTCAAGATCATAAAGAGAGCTTTCATCATCTATTATAATTTATAGGAAAACTATGATACTTTTTCTTTTCTTTTCTTTTTTGTTGGGGGGGGAGGGGGTAAACCTAACAAATACTTTACCATCTAAACTGATTGACGCTAAAATTTAATAAAAGAGATTCAGCTTTTCTCGAAACAACCATAAGTGTAGAAATAAGTATAATATTGCATAGAGCCACAACTGGAACACCATCAGAACAAGTGCTCATATATCTATTAAAAGTCAAACAACTAATAGTAAACTGATGAAATTATATTTCATATGTAACCTTAAGATTAAAACAAATGGAATATGACAGAGAAACAAGAAACAGAAACATGTTTGGAGCTCTATGCACGGTAACCAACAGTGCAGCATAATCAATAAATAACAAAAACTAAATAAGAGAAAGCTCAAAAAATTTGGCCGAGTAATACTGCAAAGTAAAGAGCTACATACCACATATTTTGAGGGGCTAGATGACCTCAACAGAAATAGCAAAGGCCTGACAATCTTTACAATGTCCTCCTTCGGTGCCATAATCCAGTGAACACCAGCAGCTGCCAACACAACAGCGCTATTATAACTCCATAATAGCGGTGATGTACACTGCAACAAGATCTTCACATCATCATTGCTTTTGGCGGATGTAACACACGAACAATTGAATCCGAGTGAATCTCTGTTCAAATCACCCAACTTAGACAAATACTTATCTGGTCCTTCAAGGTAACTACGAGAGACTATATCTGCAATATCACTACATGTGTCAAAGCTGGTACCACCAAGGGGTTCTCTTATAGTAAGCTGAGGTTCCAAATCCCCCTCCCCTGAATTTTGCTTCACCAGAGCATCAGAGGACAACATTAGGGATTCCCTAACTAGCCCATGTTTTGCAATTACATAACGCAGAAGAATCCCAATCAAGACAATCTGACCCCATTCTTCCACATCAGGAAGAGTCTCACACAATCTTCTGTAATTTCTTCCAATCAGAGAAAAATTATTGGGACATATAGAAGCAAATGCTGCAGCTGCAGAACCAACTACTCCAGGAGAGTTATCCTTCAGCAATATTCCAACAATCTGCGACAAATAATTAGTTATTAGCAATTATGACCTACGAAAAATAGCAAGCAAATGAACTAAATCTATACAGATAGGAACCAGAACTAAAAACTGACTCCAGTCTCAAACTATATCCAACAATCTGCGACAAATAATTAGTTATTAGCAATTATGACCTACGAAAAATAGCAAGCAAATGAACTAAATCTATACAGATAGGAACCAGAACTAAAAACTGACTCCAGTCTCAAACTATATCAATATTGTCATAGGACACACTTTCTGGAAGATAGTTGAATGCACATCTAGCAAGAACAATGACAATGGAGGCAAAACAAAGTGTACCAGCCGTGGCTGAATTTGCAGTGTTATTATTGATGGTGGAAGCTGTGAGAATCTTTTTCCTCAAGAGGCAGTAACAAAGCTGAATCTCAGAGTTCAGCCTCATAAAAAGCCTTACTGAATAGGATGGTTCAATAAAGGAGGTCACGTAAAGGTGACACATCAATGTTGTGTTCATTTCTCTATGAGTTAATTGGGAAAATCATACTCAGATGATGTATACGTTATGTGGTTGAGATGGAGGCCTGTCATCTATTACTTGGCAGACCATTGTGAATAAAAATATCCACCACGGACAAAGGAATATTTATGCTTTCTACAAAAAAGTGAGTCAAAGTGGTGCTCGCTTCAATGAACGAAAAAGAGATGACTACAACTGTCAAAAGGACATTCTTGTCTAAGCTTGCCGGTGTTATTGGCTGAAGTGAAACCAGAGGAGTTGCTAATGTTGTATTGACAACAGAGGTCAAATGTGAGCAGCCAGTTATTCATAGTGAAGTTCGCAGCCTTCTCAAAGAATTTGCAAGTTGCAACTATTTTCCTGTTAGGAAAAATATTTTTTAATTTTGATGATGTTGTCTAAAACCTAAGTGTAATAGGACCAGTTGAACTTGTTAGTCAACTGATGATATAGACCAGGTTAGATTAGTCTTGTTTTAAGGGGGAACCCTTCTAGACTAGGCCAGAAGACCTGCTGAAGATAGAAGACTTCGTGCCAAGGAGTACCAGTGGACTACCCATGGAGAAGAGTCTGTTGAGGAGAAGACCCAGCGAAGTACATCCTGAGATAAGGCAGCCAAGTCCTAAGCCTTAGCTGACTTGTACTCAGCTGACCTCCAAGAGTTTAAAGTCAGCTAGGATGAGAAAGGAAAGATCAATCAGCTAAGTTGAAGAAAGCTGATAGCAAGAGTTGACCATTGAAGATTCCAGATTGAAGGAAGATATGATTGTCAATCAGAGAATAAATCAGAATCAATCAAAAGATAAGATTGCAATCAAGAGGATCAAGAAGAAGTCAATCAAGACCTGATTGAAGGACTTAATCAAACCAATCAACAAGACAACTAACGGATTCTTTCCAAACTATAAATAATTTGATTGCTAGCTCATCCAACGGCACTCAAACAACCTATTCTCATATTGAATTATTGAGATATGATAGGTGTATCACAGTTCTAACTATGAAATAATCCTTATCCTGAAATACAAGTGATCGACACAGGCTCGCGCACGGAACTACACACAAGTTTACATGTATTACGAGCAACATTTGAACGATCACTTTACAAAGCTAAAACGTAGAAATATAAGCTTAGAGAAATAAGTTAGAGCATTTCAGGATAAGGATTATTTCATAGTTAGAATTGTGATACACCTATCATATCTCAATAATTCAATATGAGAATAGGTTGTTTGAGTGTTAGTAGATTTGATAGTTAGGAAGTGAGCCGATACTCGAAGATTGAAGATTCTAAACAAGGACCGAAACTTGTAAAACCTCCAGGGTCGAATCCTCAAGGTAATAAGAGGAGAAAAAACCTAATCGTTTGTTGGTAGTGGAGTCCTATGTGGATCAGAGAGAGTGGATGCAGGATCGTTATATACGAACCACTGTAAAAAATTGTTTCTTTTAACTGCTCTCTACATTTTACTCATATTAATTGTTCATTCATAATCTCTCACTATCAGGGTTGACACCAAGTCATCTGATAGCTGACAAAAAGAGATTGAGTTTTCATTAAAAAGTCTTTTCAAAATACACCCACGAGTTAACTGCTTTCGCAGCATCAGAAAACTTCATCTTCTGAAGTCTACTGATCACACTTGCACTACTTTGAGTATATGCTTGCAGCTGACTTTACAAGTTTGTTGATTTCACACTTAGCTTACTAAAAGTTGAGTGTTTAGAAGTCTATTCAACCCCTCTTTTGGACTTCTACCCTCCTTATCACAAACTCGTCTGGGGCCAACATTTCCTATTAGAATTGCCAGGCTTATCTCCTAATCGAGCTATCCAACATCACATTGATTTTGAACCTGGAGTAAGTCAATCAAATCTGCCACATTACTAGACGAGTCCTAAATAGCATAGAGAGCTTTAAAAACAGGTTGAAAATTTAGGGAATCAATGAGTCATTGTGCAGTTCCAGCTCTTTTAACCCCATGAAATTGGCTTGTGGAGAACGTGTATAGATAGTCGACCAACAAATAAAATTACTGTAAAGTATCAGTTCCGAATTTCAAGGCTTGATGACATGCTACATATGTTGCACGGAGATGTGTTCTCAAAGATTGAATTGAAAAGTGGCTACCATCAAATTTGAATTAGCGAAGGAGACGAATGGAAAACAATATTCAAGATAAGGATGGACATGATACTAATAGAGGATAAGTTTCTTAAAGGGAGAAATTTGATGCAGTTAAATTTTGGAAACAAGAGTCTATGTTAAGGAAATTAACTATGCATTGGATGATTAGCCTAGTCAATATTATTTGGATAGCTATAACACGGATCATACTTGGAGTTAGTTTCAAATACATGAGAATTATAATATACATTTAATGCAGTAACTAATATTAATACAGTGCAGTCATCATTTGTCGGGGAGTCTTCTACAATAAAATTACTAAGCATTATCCAGAAGTTTTCCAGATTTTCCTTTATAATATCCTGGCTCCAACAGTATTTGGAGTAGTTTAATCACTCTTTTCCCTGTTTAGGGAAATTAATTTGCTTCAAATAACACCGTCAAACATTTGTAAACACTTTTATGTGGACACAAAAAAAAAAGGAATACAAGGAACCCCATCACCAAAATAAGATGGAATACAGCTTGTAGATAAATCTCAACATGTTGTATTTCAGAGCTTAATGCAAATACAGGTGTGCTAAGCCAAAGCACCAAATAAAGGTTCTAGGCAATTATTCCATCCAGGCAACTAAGACATATAAAAGCAGTGGCCTTTTAGAACTAAGTCGGTCATTCTTGATAATATTTGAGAGGTTGCTCCAAGAAACAGTCTCGTGCCATTTGAGAGACTTAAGCAAACAACAACCAATTCGGACTTATAAAGTTTCCAGCAAATATTTCCCATGAAAAAGCATATCCATGAAAAATATATTGTAGGACAATTGGTATACCACATTAAGAACTTTAGAAATCAGTTTTTTCCTGTTTATTCATTCCTTGTATAGATCAAAGATTCAATAAATATGAGTAGAAAATTGGAAGGAAGCTACTAAACTGACCTCTTCAATTGCAGATGTGTGTTCCTCCAGTCGCAAATCATGCAACTTTGAAAGGGCAATTGCTGCACACTTTCTTACATACACAGATGGGTCTCGGGCACATTTCCCTACAGCCACCAAAACAAGGGGTGCAATAACATATAGGCGAATCCCTGCCATGGTACGGAGCGCCCATGCTCTCACCAAAGGATTTGGATCCCCCAAGTCCTTCTGAAAACAGTTTATTGACAACAATGCTTCATTCGGTCGCCTAAAAAACAAAAATGTCTTGTTACTCAAGTGATAAATTGTTAGTAAATACTACATACCGTTAATCATGTATATATATATATATATATACATATATATTCTACTACACTATGAAGCCATCAATAATTTTGAACAACAAATCAACCCGTAAAGTACTGTATTATGGCATACTTTTCAGCATAATGCAGCAAGTACAAGTACACCAGCTTCTTAACTTCAAGTGACTGAGATGCCACATTTTTCACCACCTATGGTTCAAAGGAAACGCCAATTAATCTAACTTGTAAAAATTAAAAACTAGACCAAAATTCATTAAACAACCAAATTCGTAAAGCACAAAATACACTTATGTAATCACCCGTAATATAAATTGAACTAAGCCTCTTCGTCAAATCCAAATTCGCACATCAGCTGAATTACTTAATGAAATTAGAAGGAACTCGCCTGAGGGAAGTAAGTGGATACATCGAAGCCCTGAGCAATGAGAGCAAGCAGACGTTTGAGTGCTTCGCATTTCTCGGATTCGAACTTACTATCAAGGAGTGGCGCGATGCTGACGTCATCTGGATCATCGTAGAGATGGGCGTCGGTGCCGATCCGGAACACCATCGTCGACGCCTTGCTCAGCGACTCCGCCGTCGACCCGAAATGCATCATCTTCGGTTTACTTGAGTACGATCGTCTTCTGATATCGATCGGAGAGAGAGCCGATGAGTACGATCCTTTTTATAGTTTTATAAATATATCAATTGAACCCTTCATGTTTTAATTTTTTGCATTGTAGTGCCTTTATTTTATTTTTTTTTAGATAATAGTGTCTTCAATTTTCTAGAGTTTCTAATTGCCACTTATCAAAATATATAAAATGACGCATTTTGAAAGACCAAATCGATTGTGCCATTATCAAGTTTCAATTATATTACTCTTCATATTTTAATTATGTTAGATTGTATATTTTACTTTACATTTTCAATCAAATTTAACATATTTGCAGTTATATTTGTATGCACGTGTTAGTTATATTAACCTACACATTTTATTTGTATGCTCAGTTGAACAGTGCAACTGGTACAAAGAAGACTGACTCATTCTCAAAATAACTCCTTTAAAAGAAAATATATATATATACATACACACTTATGCCACGAGACGTATTGAAGGTCCATGAGGTGAATTGCGTAACTCATGGTTTGGAGATTTGACGGCATTACTTAAATAATGTGATATTTACACAGACTACAAAAATATGAAATAATTCTTTATACTAAAATAGTTAAACATAAGAAAAAACTATGTTGCAAAAATCTCATCTAGGCAGCACCTAGGCCCCGACTGAGCACTGGCTGTCGTTGGTCGATTCAATATTTATAAATCTGATTTTTTAGGCAGAATCTAGGCGCCTAGACAAATTTTAGAGTCGAGTCCTAGACAGTCGAGATAATTAAATTTTTTGCTTTGTAAAATCGAATTTATTAATAAAAGAAACTAAAATATTAAAGTTTATAAAATGTTAAACCTTTAAATTATTTTGATGTGAACTTGGTATGTGAAACATGTGTTTTATTGTGTAGTAGTATTATAGTAATTAAAATGTTAACTATTTGACTAATTGTGTTGAAATTATGTTCTTAACTTATTAAATTTTTTTGTGGTTTAAATCAATTTTTTGAGAAAAAAAAAATGGACCGCCTAGGTAGCGACTAGGCGCTAGACAGCACAAAACCGCCCGATTAGCGATTTCTGACTTTTACAACCTTGAGAAAAAGTAAGTGGCTCGAACTACTGAAAACCTGTGATTGCACTATTCATTACTACCCCGACAAAGCAATGTTGTAACGGGCACGTTACAACAAGGCAAAGGAGATAAAGAGTGTGTGTAAGCTAAAAGTGCGAAATGATGCTGGTTGGCGCTCGATAATGCACTTGTCTTTGAGGGATGATTGTGTGTAGTGTGTACCAAAGGACAATGACTTAAAGAGAGTTCATTGTACCTCGTATACAACTCATCTAGGAGGAACACGAAATGAGAAAATTAATTTGTATGACACTCGCAACACCCAATGGACACAATTTACTTGCTTATGTTAGTTTTTACTGTTACAAAAGATTTATCTTGTTCAACTTTAATTGACATTACAAGTTTAGAACTCGTGTCCTGCTCAAACTGCACCAACTATCAATCCAGAAGATTAGAAAAATGATATGGGCAAAAAAAGGTCTAAATTGCTTGTTATCTTTTATCACATCATTTACAATTCTGATGAATCAGGAGGCATTAAGATTTTCCCTCCACTGATTGGATTCTTTGTAAATATAATGACAAATCTAAAGAACACGTCCACATGTTGAACTCTACCCAACATTTGTATAATCTTTTTAATATTTTTCTTAATTTGTATATTTTTTTAATTGAATAAAATATTGGTCATGAGATCCTAACCCTTCATTGTCGATTGTGGTTGGGTGTTATTCTCTATTTAAAAAAACTTTCGTTGTTTATGGAGTTTGGAGGGAATAGAACTGAATCAAAAATATCTATTAATTAACTTTAATTTTTACTATAATCGTACCGAATCAAATTTCTTTTGGGAATATTTCTGGATAATTGAATTAAATATGTATTAAAATTAAATTGTTATATGATGTTAATTGTAATAACCCAAAACCAATTATAGGATTTTTTTTTATTAATTTTCTAAGTTTAGAGATTATTTTATGTGTGGTTTTTCTAATTTTTCTTCAACTGACAAGCGGTTACGATTCAAAATCCTTTTCAATTTGTATCCGTAATTCGGATTCGTTTATTAAAAATTACAATTTTTTTTTTAAAAAAATTAAAAGCAACAAGGAAATATAAAAGAAAAACCCAAATAAAAATGATCTTTTATCTGACGCGCATTTATTAAATTTCGGAGCCGAAACTCGAACCGAAAAATACCAAAATTCAACGTCAAGACCACAATACTACATTTGAGGCCTTCTCCAATGATCTCCCAAAACTCCTCCCCAACAATATACCAAAAAAGTAGGTTTTTTTGGGAACCCACCTCAATTTTCTATTTATCTCATTTATATTTTAATTTATAAACTATATTAATTATCTATTTTTTGGATAAATAATAAATAATAAGATATTTTGATTATTTTAATATTTAATTAAATTTTGGAAAAAAATCCAAAAAAAAACTATTAATTTTTTTATTACATAAAACGTAAAAATACAAATTGAAAAAACACACATTACATAAAAAAAAATTCCAAAAGCAACAACATAAATTTGGCAACAATTAATTTAATATCTAGCTAATTATTTTCGGATTGGGCCCAAACATGCTCAATTAAATCTTGTTGAAGTTGGAGATGTTTCTGCTTATCTCGTAGTTGAACACCTCTCCTGACGTAGTCATTGAATGATCGAGTTGATCCTCGACTTACTTGTGGAGGTGGAATGGAGTAATTGGGATCATCGGACCAATCGGTCGCTGCATTTCACCACAAAAAAACCGATTATCAGGGGGTTAGCGAGGGAAAATAAGGGAGAGGGAGTTGGCATTATATCGAGGGAAGTTATTCTTCGGCAAAAACCTTGACTTAAACACGCTAATCATTGCCCTCGCTAATTTTGAAGCACTCGCAAATTGCCGAGGGATTTTGCGAGGCGTGTTTAGCGAGCCTCTTGGCGAGGCGGGCTTAAAATGTTTCCCCTCGCTAATATTCAAGGAAAAAAAACTTTTCGCGGCCGGGGGTATCGAACCCACGCCCTTGGATAGATTCCATCGGCAAGATATTTTATTGATTATATTGCGAACCATTGATTGAGAAAATAGGAGGAGAAGGAGGCGCTTTCCTTGTTAGGGCAAAGCTAATCATTCGATATGATTTTGCTTTTAAATATATTAATATCATATTATATTTAATATTTTATATATTTAATTTATAATAGTTATTCAATTAAATTGTTACACTATATATTCACTATATACATATTATCATTTATTATTGTTATTATTATAACATATATATATATATATATATATATATATATATATTATCATGTTTATAATTATTATTATTATTATTCCTCCATATATATATATATTATCATTTTATATTTATTAATATTGTATATATTCAATTAAATTGTATAATATATATTCACTATATACATATTATCATTTATTATAATTATTATTATTATAATATATATATATATATATATTATCATGTTTACAATTATTATTATTATCACATATATATTCAATTAAATTGTCAACTATGTTATCATGTGTATAAATATTTATTCTTAAACAATTAAAATTAATACTATCATGTTTAAAATTAATGGTATATATACCAAATGCCAAAGCGGCGGATGGCCGCGATATCATTTTTGAAGTGGAGAGAACTCCATATATATAACATTAAAATGAAACACACAATTATTAAATAACAAATAATTATTACACTATATATTCAATATTCATCTGAGTCTGAATTCAACAACCCTCAACTCCAACATCAACTTGAATCGAACATCGATTCAAATTTTCAAAATTAATATCATCATATAGATAAATTATTATATCATGCATGCAAAATAATTTTAAATCAAATAATTATTATAATTAAATTAATAGCATCTTTAAATAATTAATTAAAAAAAGAATACTTACGGTGATAGTGGTTGCGTGTATATAGTTGCAATTTGCGTACCTACAAATATATAAATTATAACAATTAAATTATAATTATAATAATATTAAAAATAAATTTATATATATAATTGCATACATACTAGTTACTATAAATAATTAATAATTTTATACTACTAATTATATAATTAATTGAATACATACTAATTCTAAATAATTAATAATATTATACTACTAATTATTTCTAAATAATTATTAATAATTAAAATTTAAATTTACCGAGGGGCCCAGCGAGGGGCCCAAGCCCTCGTTAACTTGCCCTCGCCATCGCCCTCGTTAAAATTTGCCGAGGGGCCCACGCCCTCGCTAATGGGCTTACCGAGGGGCCCGCCCTCGTTAATTAACCCTCGCTAATACCCTCGTGAATTAACAAGGGGCCCATTACCCTCGCAAAATCCCTTGTTAAATCGGCCCTCGTCTTGCCCCTCGCTAACTGCCCTTGCCAAAATGTGTTTTTTTTGTAGTGATTTCCTTCATCTTCGATTATCATATTGTTCAAAATAATGCAAGTTAACATTATATCCTTCAAGTTATTCTTGTACCAGAAACGACTTGGACCACTAATCATTGTCCAACGTTTTTGAAGCACTCCAAAGTCCCGTTCGACATCCTTTTTCAAACGGAAAAAAACACGACTACTTTTTCAAACCTACAACCCCCATTTCTTCTTGATTTTATCCACTATGTGGAGATGGATACCCAGATTTTCGTTTGTCATCTTCGAGGTATCTTTCATGAGTATTTTATACTCTCTAGTTTCGACAAGGCTGTTAAGTCCTTTGATCTTTTGCTTGATTTGTTCTTCCAAGACCTGAAGCCTTTTCTCAATATCATCAACGCTTTCTCCGACAGACATGTTAGCTTTTCCTTTACCCTTTCCCATTCGTCTAACTGTGTTCCTCCCCATTGGGCGAGGGCGCTCCGCCCTAGCTTCCTCTCCAGTGCTCTTCTTAGTGTTTGAAGATACAACATATTCTCTAGTTGCCGAAACTTTTTTCTTTTTTGATCCGCGAACATCATATTCTGGATTGGCAAACTTCGGGCTGTCTTTCAAAACTTTCCAAGCGAGAAAATGTACAAAATCTGATCCATATTTTTCTTTGTATTGAAACTTCGCCTTCTCTTCAATATCCGCATCACTGCAACCACTCCCCCAGGCCTTCTTTTCCTAATTAAAACAACAACAGAACCATTTCACCTGTCTCTATAGTGTATAGTAATGTGACTCCAACTTTTGATCATTTCCGACAACGGAATCTGTGCTAATGTCGATCCAACACCTTGCGAGAAGAGCGTTTTCTTCATGAGAGTAAGCTTTCTTTTGTACAGTAGGAGCCGTCGGTGGATCATCAGCAGCCTCAAAATCAGCAGCGAGATTTATCCCCTCAAGTCCGGTTGGAGAGAATTGAGATGAGAAAGGAGACGAACGTTGTGAGTTCGGCATTGGAGTGTCTCATTTTGTCTCTGAACCATCAGTATTAGGCCTTCTTGATAAATTTGTGCCCATTATAGGACGAAAACCGTATTGAAGATGTGGCATGTAGGGAAATTGAGGTGGATACATATAGGAAAATTGAGGTGGAAAATTAGGATTTTGAGGTTGAGTGCCTTTTGAAAAAATCGGAAAATGGGTTGGAAAATTAGGATTTTGAGGATAGAAGTTGGTAATCGGTGGACGAAAGTTGATATTTAGGGGCGATGCATTTTGGTCGGAATTTGAAGAATTGAACCATTGCATCCATGAATCTTTATGGGTGAGAAGAGAATAAATTTAGGTAGAAAATTAAAATTTGAGAGTGGTAGATAATTTAGGAAAAATGGTGAAGTGGAAATGTATATTTATAATGAAAATTAAAAAATTAAAAAAAAAAACAAAATATAGTCAACGGTTATATATGTTGGCAACGGTTATATTAAAAGTTGGCAACGGATATGTTAAAAAATTAAAAAAAAAAAATAGGCAACGATTATAAAAAAAATTGGCAACAGATAAAATATATACATTAAAAATTAGCAACGGATATGTTGCAGTGTGAACAATTGATAATTTTGGACATTTATTGCTTGTGGGGCCCAGCCCTTTAAATAATAAAAAAAATAAAAGTTGGCAGCGCGAGGCCCACGCGCCTGCTTCTTCCCTTTATTTTCATGCGTGTGTTCCACACACTCCATTTCCCCACTCTCTTCTCTCACTATCTACCCGGGTAGATAATTCTCTACCTCAAAAAAAAACCTTCCACCCAAATACCCCTGCCCCCATCAGTAAAACCTTACTTTTGGGGTTTTTCCCATTAGTCCAGTCAGCAAAAACCTCTCCATTGGGGAGGGCCTGAAGAGTGGGCTGCCAAAATGACAGCCCAAATTCCCAAAACAACCGGCCATGTGAGGGTAGGTGGGAGTAGTGAGCCTAGCTTGTACTTTTAACCCAAAATATCTTCTAAAATCCTAGGATAGGTACATTAGACTTAAGCCTATTCTTCCATAATCTCCACCCCACCATCCAAATCAGCCGTGCACTTCCCCTTTCTCCCCTATAAATAGATTGCTGCCCCTCTTCATCTTCCACACAAAAAGTCTTTGGGGCTCTCAAGAAAAAAAAAAAGAAGTTCTTCAAGGGTAAGTTCTTAACCTCCCTCTTAAGTCTTATACATTTTCTTAGCTTAGAAAATTCAGGAAAAATATTATATGAGGCCCTAAGAACTTCTTTTCACATAATATGATCTTATATGGAGTGCTTGAGTTGGAATTTTACTATTTGGAGTCAAAATGGTGAAGTTATGCTTAAGACATGAAGCTGTCGAAATCATGCCCTAACCACTGACCCATTTTTGTAAAATTTATTCGGACCCTTTCCACTAGTTTAAAAATCATGGAAAAATTCCTAGATGTATTATTTGAAGTGTAGAATAGCATACTAAAATTTCGTGGTCATTGGAGTTTTGTAGACTGATAATAAAATCGTGAAAATTATGTGTCGGAAGTAGTCCGAAACTGGGAGCAGCGACTCATTTCATTTATTTTCCCCCTTTTTAATAGTTATAAAATTCTAGAAAAAATCGGTGATGTTCCCCTAGTTGTGTTGTAAATCATAGTAAAAATATTTTGTTTAGTACTTTATGAGATAAAATTTGTTTTCTGAGTACCTAGTCGATGTTCGACGCATAGGGTTATTCTGAGTTGCACGAATTTATTTTTCCGGTTAGACTAACGTATAAATTTTGAAAAACTTCATGGATGTCCTAAAACCTGTTTATAACAAGATTCTAAAATTTGGTGATTTTTAAACAAGTATCCAATAAGTTATGAATTTTCTCGTAAGACATGTCGAAGAATCGAGCCAAATGATAGATTAAATGTTCACGATTTTTCTGGGCAGAATCCGTAAGTCAAATGGCTTGAGTTCCTAAATGAAAGTTGTTCATACTTGAGTAATGCATCACATGTTTTAATTTCATAATTTTTGGATATTTCTACAGAGAGTTATGGATTTTATAAGTTTAAGGTCACTGTTTTACCGAAACAGAAATTTAGAGTCCTTATTTTAAAATCTGATATAGTTTCGTAACTCAAATGAACTCGGACTCTTAATAAACTTTGTTCTACATTGAAAGAGGTACAACATACTAAAATTTCATAATTTTCCAACAAGTCTAAGTATTTTATTTTATTTATGCGTGTATAGGTATTGTTTCTTCGATTGTTAGTACTTGATAAATTAAATGGTCAAAACTTTCAAATACGAGCATGTTTGAATATCGAATGTTATACATGATACTTTATGAATACATATACTTAAGTGTCTTACATATTTTCTTGAAAATGAACGGAACCGAAAGTCTCAAATTCGAAACCCACAAATTGTAGTACACTAACAAAGCCGTTGGACATAGGATTAAACCCATAGAAGCTTTTGATAAAATAAAGTATCCCTTCTTCATTCAAAGACTTGCATAATAAGATCAAGAACCTAAGTTTCTAATAGACAAAAGATTTGTCGAACTAAACATAAGGATTGTTCTAGGTAGAGTACGGTCGGAACAGAGAGACCGAGACTTTTATACGAAAGGCCTAAGCAATCAAGAAGTTAAACTTCCTCTTAAAAGTTTTCCAGGTGAGTGACACTATCTGTATAGTCAGTTAATGTTATATGGATTGTTGTCAGTTTTCCTGAATCAAACAAAAACAGTTTCCTCGAAAGACGCGAACAACTCAAAAGCATGCAAATGCACAACTCCTAACTATATGAATATATGAGAACAAGTTTCTTTTACTTTGATTATTTATTTTTTTACTTGGCAGAGAGTAAAACCCTATATTATATACGAGAATTAGTATCTCTATTGATCTATTGATCTGCAAAGAGCGAATCCCTATATATATGTATAAACGGGAGAAATAAGGTCGGAAGAGGGTTTGGATTGTGTGCAGAAATGCCACTAGTGCCACCTCACGGGAGAAATAAGGATGGTAGAGGGTTTGGATTGTGTGCAGAAATGCCACTAGTGCCACCTCATTTGGGACGGAGAATTACGGGTCTTGGACGTATTAACGTGTCATTCCACAATGTGATTACGGAGATGGGATGTGGTAGGAAACTATCATGTGCCATCTCATATGTGCTATATTTATATACTAACTGTTGCAAATAGAGATAAATCTCTTAATCAAATGGAAGTTAAAGGATGAAAATAATATAACTGAAGATTATCTTGTACGAATGGGCTAAATGCCGTAACGAATAACTAAAGATGAAAGAAGAATAAAAGATTCAATAATTTCGGGTTTTCTGTCAATTTGTGTAATAAAGATACAAAGTTACCCATCGAGATTTTATCTCACACTCCCAAACTTAATATTTCAAAGTTGCGAGAATGAGGGCCGGGAGAGCTGCAGAGGCAACCACTTCCCCTCTCTCTTAATTAATAAATAAATTGTCTTAATAACTTTCGATTTTGTAATGAACACTTTGCTAAACTTATGTTATTATCTTCCTCCGGGAGTTGTACTCAAATCGAGATGGTTTTTGTCCAAGTTGAATAATGACCTTTTATAATAAAAGAGTTCTCTTCACTAAGTAAAGTGTTTCTGAAATTTTTTCGCTGCAACTTAATCGATTGTTATTCAAAAGAAATTTTTTGGCCCAGTTCTTATATTTCACTAAGTGATGACTTGGGTTTAGGACGTTAGACCCCGAAGGTCGACTTTCTAAATTTTGGGGCGTTATAGGTAGTATCAGAGCCTATGTTAAAACCTTCGGACCAAAATAATTATTTATCTATTAATTTCAAAATTTTACTTAGAAAATAGATAAATTTCAATGCTTATAATTTTGAACCTTAGAAAATGTTACTTGTGGGAGGTTGTCTACAACATGCAAACCGGGAACAATCCTCAAGGTATGCGACGTCTTGCAAAAGATTGAATAATAAAATCCTTACAAATGAATAACAATTAAGAAGGAACATGAAATCTCAAATAATTAACTACAGAAAAGAAATGTACTAAAGGAAGTGAATTATGCATGTCTTGACATTTCTTGCGCATATATGTATAACCTACTTGACTACTTGTGTATCAACTTATATGATCGATTTTATCTTTACATGCGAGCACTCATTATTTTTCGCTTTATACACTATTACTATTCTCTTCTTTTTCGCTTCTGACGTTAGTCCTTTCTTTCTTTTTCGAATGGGGTTTATTAGGTAGGTAGCTATGCCGATTAGACACCGCGTTCTTAGTATTCAGCGGTTTGAAGGGGAATCTATTTACGACTTTGTTGCACGATTTGTGGACTATTGGAGACGGGCTATCGGTGAGGGCCTCGAGCTCTCGATCGGGATCAGCGGTCGCGCCTACTCAGAGATGTCGTTCGGCCAGGTGGTTAGAGCGTGCTCGGGAGGTATTTGACTCTCGTTGGAATTTTGATTGCCGCACTGGAGACCAGATCTCCGCTGACCTCTTTTATGAACGATCTAGTCGATAGCATCGACTACCTTCGCCAGGCCGTAGAGCGGTCTAAGGTTGAGACCGCCCGCGCCACTTTCCATAATATTGTGGCCGATGTCCTCAAGATCGAGCGATGTCTTTGCCGAGCACGAGATTATAGTATTAGCAGCTCGGAGGAGAGAGCTAGATGATAGGACTGGCGAGCCGGCGGGAGGTCGCTCACCTTACGGAGCGTGAGGAGGCGAGGAGGGTAATGGCGAGGACTCACCGCTCTTATAGAGTTGTGCTTTGGGAGGAGACATGGCTTATCGGAGGACTTGTTGAGTCTGATCCGATTGACAACTACCTTGATTGGGAGCATTACGATGATGCTAAGGGGGATGCTTGGTCCCTTGTTCGACTCGGGACGAACGACGGTGAGGCCGGGTCCAGCCGTGTTGGTACATCGTCATCCTCCGACTGATCTAGACAGTAGGAGTAGATTAGCAGTAGGGATAGTTTCCCGGTGGTAGCCGGATGATCCTAGTTTTTATTTAGGAGTTAGCAGTCGACATAGTTCGAACCCTTTTTGACTGAGCGAACCGTGGCCCTTTTTTGTAAACAGTTTTGCAAAACCTGTGTAGACCTTTTGCCATATATATATTATGTTCTTACTTTAATGGTATTACTTTGTTTTAAAGCCCCGCATCATTTAATTTTTGTTGGAGACTCTTTCCTCCGTTTAACTTCGAGAACTTGTCTTTCTCACTTCGTTTATATATATGTATGTGTTATCTCATGTAGCTTGTGGGATATTCTATTCTATCCGTTATTTCTATCTTAATGTTTGGAACATGTGTTACTTACTCTCTAACATACAACGACGCAGCCCAACAATTGTGCTGCTGGTGATGATCAGTATGTTCCGGTTCTAACGTGTGCTCTCATGCATGATTGACTTAGTACCATGCTGTTAAATGTTTGGATTCTCTTGATTTGAATTTGAAATCATACATATGTATCATAATATATTTTTTTCCTTTTAGACCCTACCCTAGGATGCCGTCGAGGCGAAAAAACCCGCGCTAATCGAGAACCATCTGAGGGTTCTGTAGGACGCGAAGCTCCACCCGCTGTATCTGGAGCTGAGATGGCACGGGAATTCTTCAATTCCCTGCAAAATTTCATGTAGCAGCAAACACCACCACCACCACCTGCCCATGCACCATCCCACCACCCCATGCAAACTCGACTGTCGAACAGTTCCGCCGTCTGCAACCACCCAGACTTAAGGGTAATGAAGGACCAATGGGAACAGAGGAGTGGATCTCTGAGATGGAATGAATTTTCTGCCATATGACATTGGATCGGAAGCACGAACGTTTTGTGTGCTCGTTTCAATTGGGTTGAGGATGCCGCTCGGTGGTGGGAGGCCCATGAGCGTATTATGACTACTGGTGAAAGAGAAGTTTTTACTTGGGGAGATTTCAAGCAAGCTGTTATGAGGAGGTATTTTCCCCAGGCCCTACGAGATCAAAAGGAGGTTGAGTTTGTGAACCTCAAATAGGAAACCCTTTCCGTGACTGAGTATGAAAAGCGATTTAACAAACTGTCTCGTTATACTCCACACCTGGTGGAGGCAGATAAGAGGAAAGCGAGGAGATTCGAAAGAGGCTTAAGACCAGAGATTGGAGGAGTCGTAGCTGGTTTGAAACTCTCGACATATGGTGAAGTTTTTTATCGTGCCTTGATTGTATCCATAGGTCTAGAGCTTGAGTTCAAACAGACTCCACCTGCACTTTCGGTGAATAGAAATGGATCACCGAGCTTCAAAAGAAACAATGGTCAATTTCAAGGAGGAAACGGCTTCGGACCACGACCTCCACCGTTTTGTTCTAACTCGGAAGGCCACACACGCAGACCATGCTCAAGGGGGGCTAGTACATGTTTCAAGTGCCACCAACCAGGGCATAAGACTTACAAATGCCCCCAGGCAACAAATGGACGGCTGCCAAAGTGGGTCCATCGGCTAACAACTACTGTTTGCCAGAACCACCCGGTGGCAATTTCCATCTTCCTGGACCACCAAGAGGTAATATCCCCGCTCAGGGACAAAGAGGGCGTGCCCATGTGAACGCCATTATGGATGAGGAAGGATTGGAGGACCCAGCTCTCCATGAGACCATGACAGGTACATTGCTAGTACTTGGTTTACCTGCTCATGTTTTGTTTGATACTAGAGCTTCACACTCCTTTATGTCAGAAAGGTTTAAGAAAAACCTTAATTTGGAAAGTGTTGATGGAGAACCCTTGAATGTCAGTATTCCACAGGGGATGTACTAAGCATTCAAGAACAAGTAAAGGAAGTGAGTATAAACTTGGGTGAATATAAAGTAAAAACTGATCTTCACATCCTAAGGATGAAAGATTTTGATATAATCCTAGGGATATATTGGTTAAGGAAGAATAAAGACTGTCATAAGATGTTCTGAGAAGAGAGATAGACTTTGAAACAATGAATGGCCAGCGTTTCACCTTCAGTGGAACGAAAGCCAGGACCGGAGTAAGGATGATCTCTGCAATAAAAGCTGCGAAGCTACTACGCAGAGAAACAAACCAGGGATACTTAGTCAGCATCTCAACAACGGCTAAGGATACGAACTCGCCTGCCGAAGTGCGAATTGTAAGAGAATACCCTGACGTTTTTCCCGAAGAGTTATCTGGATTACCACCAGACCGCCAAGTAGAATTCACCATCGACTTAACACCTGGTGCTACACCCGTGTCAAAGTCACCATATAGAATGACACCTAAGGAATTGCGGAAGCTAAAGGAGCAAATCGCAAGAATTAGTGGATAAAAGTACATCCGCCCAAGCGTGTCACCTTGGGGAGCATCTATACTTTTTGTGAAGAAGAAGGATGGGTCACTTAAAATATGTATCGATTATAGAGGGTTAAACCAATTAACCATCAAGAACAAATATCCTCACCCAAGAATTGAGGACATGTTCGACCAATTGAAACACGCAAAGAGTGTTCTAAAAAATCGATCCGAGATCGGGCTATCACCAACTGAAAGTTAAAGAGAGTGATATCCCAAAGACAACTTTCAGAACAAGGTATGGACATTATGAGTTTACTGTCATGCCTTTTGGAGTGATGAATGCCCCCGCAGTCTTCATGGATTTGATGAATAGAGTATTCCATCAGTACTTGGACAAGTTCATCATTGTCTTCATCGACGACATACTGGTGTACTCAAAGGATGAAAAGCAACACGAAGAACACCTCAGGACTGTATTGGAGACACTAAGACGTGAGAAACTGTACGCTAAGTTCAGCAAGTGCGAATTCTGGATTGATCAAGTCATGTTTATGGGTTATATAATCTTAGCAAAGGGGATTGAGATGGATCCTGCAAAGTTGGAGGCCATAATGGATTGGAGAACTCCAACTAAGGTCAACGAAATACGGAGTTTCCTAGGCTTGGCAGGATACTACCGGAGATTTATCCAGGATTTCTCACGCATTGCAAAGCCCTTAACACATTTAACAAAGAAGAGTGAAAAGTTTGTCTGGACGTCTACCTGTGAGGAAAATTTCCAGGAACTGAAGAAGAAATTAACTTCCTCGCCGGTGCTGACCATTCCCGATGGATCCGAGGGATTTGTCATCTACACAGATGCGTCCTTATCAGGATTTGGATGTGTCCTTATGCAAAATGGAAAGGTCATTGCATATGCGTCCCGCTAACTAAAGACTCACGAACAAAAATATCCGACACATGACTTGGAATTAGCAGCCGTGGTTCACGCGCTAAAGATATGGAGACACTACCTGTATGATAGTAAGTGCGAGATTTATGCAGACCACAAGAGCCTAAAATACTTCTTTACGCAAAAGGAACTAAATATGCATCAAAGAAGGTGGCTTGAACTGGTAAAAAATTATGATTGCACTATCCATTACCATCCTGGAAAAGCGAACGTTGTGGCCGATGCGCTGAATAGAAAGGAAAGCGCAACGCTCGGCGCCATGCCAACTGAACAAGAGTAGCTGATTAGGAATTTTTTCTGAATGAAGTTAGAATTCTCTAATCACTGTTGCGCAAAAGAGATGATTTTTGCGCTCACTGTGCAACCGACCTTGAGAGAAAGAATCAAAGAAGCGCAGAAGAGTGATAAATTCCTCGAAGGAATGGAAGAACAGGTATGTAAAGGGACTATTCAGGGTTTCATCGTAATTCCCGACGGAACCTTGATGTTTGGAAATAGAATCTGTGTGCCAAGAAAGGAGCAATTGATGAATGAGATCATGAGAGAAGCCCACAGCACACCGTACACCCTGGAGAGACGAAGATGTACCGGGAACTACGAGAAAACTTTTGGTGGAGAGCCATGAAGAGGTCAATAGCTCATTTCGTAAGGAAATGTATGACATGTCAGCAGGTTAAGGCAGACCACCAGCGACCATCGGGTTTGCTGAATCCATTAGAAATACCGGAATGGAAATGGGAGAATATCGCCATGGATTTTGTCACTGGTTTTCCCAAGACGGTGAAGAATCATGATGCGATATGGGTCGTAGTAGATAGACTCACTAAATTGGCTCATTTCATTCCCATCCGTATGACCTATTCAATGTATAAGCTAGCTCAATTGTACGTAAATCAAGTAGTCGACCGTATGGTGTGTCGGTCTCGATCGTTTCGAGATAGATACCCTCGTTTCACCTCAAACTTTTGGAGAAGTTTGCAACAAGCCTTAGGGACGAAGCTAAATTTCAAGATTGCGTATCATCCTAGACGGACGGATGGTCAATCGGAAAGGACAATTCAAACCTTGAAGACATGTTGAGAGCATGTGCTCTAGATTTCGAAGGAAGTTGGGAAGCTAACCTCCCTTTGGTGGAATTTGCTTATAATAACAGTTATCAATCAACAATACAGATGGTGCCATACGAAGCACTTTATGGGAAAAAGTGTAGATCGCCTATTTGTTGGGACGAAGTTGGAGTCCGAAAAATCTTAGGACCCGAACTAGTGGAAAAATCGGTGGAGACCATTTCATGGATCAGGGAAAAGATCTGGATAGCACAAGACCGTCAGAGGTTGTATGCTGATATACGGAGAAAGGATTTGCACTTTGAAGTCGGAGACAAGGAATTCTTAAGAGTTGCGCCAATGAAGGGGTTGGTTCATTTTGGGAAGAGAGGTAAGTTGAAACCTCACTTCATAGGACCATTCGACATTTTGGACAAGGTCGGAAGCGTAGCTTACCGAGTAACACTGCCACCAGAATTGTCCCAAGTGCACAATGTGTTCCACGTATCCACACTGAGAAAGTACTTGAGTGACACAGACCATGTTGTCGATTTTAAGAATCTGAGCCCAAGTCGCAACCTAACCTGCGAAGAAGTACCTGTGGCTATCTTGGAAAGAAAGGTTCATACCCTAAGGAACCGGGAAGTTCCTTTAGTACTAGTTCAATGGAGCAGACATGGGAAGGAAGAAGCTACCTGGGAGAGAGAAGATGAAATCCTAGCTAAGTACTCGCAAGTGTCTTCAATTTAAGTAAGTAAATTTCGGGGACGAAATTTCTCTTAAGGGGTGTAGGATGTAATAACTCAAAACCAATTATAGGATTTTTTTATTAATTTTCTAAGTTTAGAGATTATTTTATTCTAATTTTAATTTTATGTGTGGTTTTTCTAATTTTTCTTCTACTGACAAGCGGATCCAATTCAAAATCTTTTTCAATTTGTATCCGTAATTCGGATTCGTTTATTAAAAATTAATTTTTTTTTAAAATTAAAAAGCAACAAGGAAATATAGAAGAAAAACCCGAATAAAAACGATCTTTTATCTGACGCGCATTTATTAAATTTCAGAGCCGAAACTCGAACCGAAAAATACCAAAAATTCAACGTCGAGACCACAATACTACATTTGAAGAGTGGGCTGCCAAAATGACAGCCCAAATTCCCAAAACAGCCGGCCCTGTGAGGGTAGGTGGGAGTAGTGAGCCTAGCTTGTACTTTTAACCCAAAATATCTTCTAAAATCCTAGGATAGGTACATTAGACTTAAACCTATTCTTCCTTAATCTCCACCCCACCATCCAAATCAGTCGTGCACTTCCCCTTTCTCCCCTATAAATAGATTGCTGCCCCTCTTCATCTTCCACACAAAAAGGCTTTGGGGCTCTCAAGAAAAAAAAAAGAAGTTCTTCAAGGGTAAGTCCCTAACCTCCCTCTTAAGTCTTATATATTTTCTTAGCTTAGAAAATTCAGGAAAAATATTATATGAGGCCCTAAGAACTTCTTTTCACATAATATGGTCTTATATGGAGTGCTTGAGTTGGAATTTTAGTGTTTGGAGTCAAAATGGTGAAGTTATGCTTAAGACATGAAGCTGCCGAAATCATGCCCTAACCACTGACCAGTTTTTGTAAAATTTATTCGGACCCTTTCTACCAGTTTAGAAATCATGGAAAAATTCCTATATGTATTATTTGAAGTTTAGAATAACATACTAAAATTTTATGGTCATTGGAGTTTTGTAGACTGAGAATAAAATCGTGAAAGATTATGTGTCGGAAGTAGTCCGAAACTGGGAGCAGTGACTCATTTCATTTATTTTCCCCCTTTCTAATAGTTATAAAATTCTAGGAAAAATCGGTGATGTTCCCCTAGATGTGTTGTAAATCATAGTCAAAAATCATAATATTTTATTTAGTACTTTATGAGATAAAATTTGTTTTCTGAGTAACTGGTCGATGTTCGACGCATAGGGTTATTCTGAGTTGCACGAATTTATTTTTCTGGTTAGACTAACGTATAAATTATGGGAAAATTGATAAATGTCCTACAACCTATTTATAACAAGATTCTAAAATTTGGTGATTTTTAAACAAGTATCCAATAAGTTATGAATTTTCGTAAGACATGTCCAGTAAGAGCTAAACGATAGATTAAATGTTCACGATTTTTCTGGGCAGAATCCGTAAGTAAAATGGTTTTGGTTCCTCAATGAAAGTTGTTCATATTTGAGTAATGCATCACATGTGTTTTAATTTCATAATTTTTGGATATTTCTACAGAGAGTTATGGATTTTATAAGTTTAAGGTCACTGTTTTGCGAAACAAAAATTTAGAGTCCTTATTTCAAAATCTGCTATAGTTTCGTAACTCAAAGAACTTGACTTTCAAAAACTTTGTTCTACACTGAAAGTAATGCATGTCCAACAAGTATATTTTTATTTTGTTTTAATTTCATAATTTTGGATATTTCTACAGAGAGTTATGGATTTTATAAGTTTAAACTGTTTTAAATCTGCTATAGTTTTAACTCAAATGAACTCGGACTCTTAATAAACTTTGTTCTACACTGAAAGAAGTACAATATACTAAAATTTCATAATTTTCCAACAAGTCTAAGTATTTTATTTTGTTTATGTATAGGTATTGTTTTTCGATTGTTAGTACTTGATAAATTAAATGACCAAAACTTTTAAATACTTGAATATCGAATGTTATACATGATACTTTATGAATACATATACTTTAGTGTCTTACATATTTTCTTAAAAATGAACGGAACCGAAAGTCCCAAATTCGAAACCCACAAACCGTAGTACACTAACAAAGCCGTTGGACATAGGATTAAACCCATAGAAGCTTTTGATAAAATAAAGTATCCCTTCTTCATTCAAAGACTTGCACAATAAGATCAAGAACCTAAGTTTCTAATAGACAAAAGATTTGTCGAACTAAACATACGGATTGTGCTAGGTAGAGTACGGTTGGAACAGAGAGAGATTGAGACTTTTGTACGAGAGGCCTAAGCAATCAAGAAGTTAAACTTCCTCTTAAAAGTTTTCCAGGTGGGTGACACTATCTCAGATAGTCGATTAATGTTATATGGATGATTGTCGAGTTTCCTAAATCAAACAAAAACAGTTTTCTCGAAAGACGCGAACAACTCAAAAGCATGCAAATGCACAACTCCTAACTATATGAATATATGAGAACATGTTTCTTTTATTTTGATTATTTATTTTTTTTGGCGAGAGGGTAAAACCCTATATTATATACGAGAATTAGTATCTTTATTGATCTGCAGAGGGCGAAGCCCTATATATATGTATAAACGGGAGAAATAAGGTCGGAAGAGGTTTTGAATTGTTTACAGAAATGCCACTAGTGCCACCTCACGGGAGCAATAAGGATGGTAGAGGGTTTGGATTGTGTGCAGAAATGCCACTAGTGCCACCTCATTTGGGACGGAGAATTACGGGTCTCAGACGTATGAACGTGTCATTCCACAATGTGATTATGGAGGTCGGATGTGGTAGGAAACTATCATGTGTCATCTCATATGTGCTATATTTATATACTAACTGTTGCAAAGAAAGATAAATATCTTAATCAAATGGAAGTTAAAGGATGAAAATCATATAACTGAAGATTACCTTGTACAAATGGGCTAAATACCGTAACGAATAACTAAAGATGAAAGAAGAATAAAAGATTCAATTATTTCGGGTTTTTCTGTCAATCTGTGTAACAGCATACATGTTACCTATTGAGATTTTATCTCATACTCCCAAACTTAATATTTCAGGTTGCGAGAATGAGGACCGGGAGGCAAAGAGGCGACCGCTTCCCCACTCTCTCTTAATTAATAAATAAATTGTCTTAGTAACTTTTGATCTTTTGTAATGAACACTTTGCTAAACTTATGTTATTATCTTCCTCTGGGAGTTGTACTCGTCAGATGGTTTTTGTTCAAGCTGAATAATGACCTTTTATTAAGTTCTCTTCACTAAGTAAAGTGTTTCGAAAATTTTCTCACTGCAACTTAATAGATTGTTATTCAAAAGAAATTTTCTGGCCGGTTTTTATGTTTCACTATGTGATGACTTTCTTTTCGAATGGGGTTTATTAGGTAGGCAGCTATGCCGTGGGACAGACACCGCTGCTGCCTAGTGGTTTCAATAAGTGGAATCATTTTTTACCATCAAGTGTGTGCACTTACTTTGTGGACTGGTCAGACGGGCTATCAAGTGAGGGCCTCCCGAGCTTCCCTTCCAATCAGCGGCCGCTGGCTCACTCAGAGATGTCGCTCAGCCCAAAAAGGTTTGCCTGGAGGGCAGGCTGGACTCCCGGTGCTAACTCCTTGGACGCTGCACCAGAGACCCCAGACCGCCCCGACTTTTATGAACGATCTAGCCGACAGTGATCGAATACACCACAGCAATGAGCGGCCTAAGGGTTGACGCCTCACAACACTTTCACTTATAATATTATTAGTAGGCTTGAGTGTGTCCTAAGACTGAGCTACAGTCACGCTTTGAGCACTAGACATAGGTATTAGTTTCGAGGAGAGAGCTAGATGATAGGACATTGAGCCTTCTGGTTGGGAGGCTTCTACCATGGGAGCGTGAGGAGGCGAGGGGGAGTGGCAATGAAGTAGGACTCACCGCCTCTTATAGAGTTGTGCTTTGGGAGGAGACATGGCTTATCGGAGGACTTGTCAGAGTGTCCGATCCTACTGACAACTACCTTGATTGGGAGCATTACGATGATGCTAAGGGGGATGCTTGGTCCCTTGTCTGACCGGGACGACTCCATTTTGCGGAGGCCGGGTCCAAATTTTGCGGTTGGTACATTCATCCTCCTGACTGATCTGTGACAGTAGAGAGAGATTACAGATAGATGGCCTCTCCCGGTGGTAGCCAGATGATCCTAGTTTTTATTTAGGAGTTAGCACTTATATAGTTCAACCTTTGAACGAGCTAACTCGTGGCCCTTTTGTAATAAAACACTTTTGAAACTCGTATAGACCTTTGCCATATATATTATGTTCTTACTTTAATGGTATTACTTTGTTTTAAAGCCCCGCATCATTTAATTTTTGTTGGAGACTCTTTCCTCCGTTTAACTTCGAGAACTTGTCTTTCTCACTTCGCTTATATATATGTATGTGTTATCTCATGTAGCTTGTGGGATATTCTATTCTATCCGTTATTTCTATCTTAATGTTTGGAACATGTGTTACTTACTCTCTAACATACAACGATTTATGAAGCCCAACAATCAGGCATACCGGGTGATGATCGGGATGTGTTCCGGTTCTATAACGCAAAATTTTTTTACATGATCGACTTTAAAATTAAGGTCATGAATGTTTGGATTCTCTTGATTTGAATTTGAAATCATACATATGTATCATAATATATTTTTTTCCTTTTAGACCCCCACCCAGGATGCTGGCTGGCTTAAAACCTTGCGAATCGAGAAACTATCTGAGGGTTCAGGAGGGGACTACAAGGCTCCAACCTACTGATTCGGAGCCGAGATGGCACGGGAATTCTTCAATTCCCGCAAAATTTCACAGGCAAAGAACACCACCACCACCACCTGCCCATGCACCATCCCACCACTCCCATGCAAACTCCAATCACGACTACCTGCCCCACCACTGTACTGGGGTTGTGTATGTAATGAAGGACCAATGGGAAACAGAGGAGTGGATCTCCGAGATGAAATGAATTTTCACATAGAGGACATCGACTCCGGCACCAACGTTTTGTGTGCTCATGGGCCAATTGGCTGATATGCGCCAGCGGTGGGAGAGCGCCCATGAGCGTATTATGACCACCGGTGAAAGAGGAAGCTTTTTTACTTGGGGAGATTTACAAGTCACATGAGGAGGCATTTTCCTGTGCCCTGGAATGAGATCGCAAAAGGAGGTTGAGTTTGTGAACCTCAAATAGGAAACCCTTCCCGTGACCTGAGACAGAGTGCTGCATCAACAAACCTGTCTGCTATACTCCACACCCGGTGGAGTGCATAAGAGGAAAGCAGGGAGATTCTAAAGAGCTTAAGACTAGAGATTGGAGTGAGTCGAATGGCTTGAAACTCTACATACAAAAGCTTTTATCGTGCCTTACTTGTATCCAGGTCCATAGAGCTTGGAGTTCAAATGCCAGACTCCACCTCGCACTTTCGGTGAATAGAAATGGATCAATGAGCTTCCAAAGGAAACAATGTGGTCACCTCGAAGGAGGAACGTTTTCGACCACGACTCCACCGCTTTTGTTAATCATGGCGCTGCCACGCAGACCATGCCTAAGGGGGCTAGTATATGCTCTGGGCCACCAACCAGTGGCATAAGACTTACAAATGCCCCTGCAACAAATGGACGGCTGCCAAGTGGTCCATCGCCAACAATTCATCAAGCATGCTTAACCACCCGGTGCAAATTTCCATCTCCTCGGGACCACCAAGAGGTAATATCCCCGCCAGTGGATTAAAGAGGGCGGCCTGTGAACGCCACAGTGGATGAGGAAGGATTTGGGAGGACCCAGCCTTCCTCCAGCGAGACCAAGGACAGGTACATTACAGTACCTGGGTTTTACTCGCCTTCATGTTTTGTTTGATACTAGAGCTTCACACTCCTTTATGTCGAAAGGTTTAAGAAAAACCTTAATTTGGAAAGTGTTGATGGAGAACCCTCAACGTCGTATTCCACGTGGCGCCCAAGCACTCAAGAACAAGTAAAGGAAGTGAGTATAAACTTGGGTGAATATAAAGTAAAAATCGATCTTCACATCCTATGATGAAAGATTTTGATATAACTTAGGGACATATATTGCTAAGGAAGAAATAAGGACTGGCTAAGATGTTCTGTTGAGAGATAGACTTGAAATAATGGAATGGCCACGCTTCACCTTTGGGAATCAAAAAGCTGTGGACTGAGTAAGGATGACTTCTCGCACAAAGTCATAAGCTACTATTTAGAGAAACAAACCAGGGATACTAGTCAGCATCTCAACAACGGCTAAGGATACGAACTCAGCCACATAAGTATAATTGTGAGAATACCTGACAAGCCTCAAGAGTTAACTGATTACCACTGCACGCCAAGTAGAATTACCATCGACGCTAACACCTTGTGCTAAGCACCCATGTCAAAGTCACCAGCATAGAATGACATCTATATGAATGTGTTTAAAGGAGCAAATCGCAATAATTAGTGGATAAAAGTACATCCGCCCAAGCGTGTCACCTTGGGGAGCATCTATACTTTTTGTGAAGAAGAAGGATGGGTCACTTAAAATATGTATCGATTATAGAGGGTTAAACCAATTAACCATCAAGAACAAATATCCTCACCCAAGAATTGAGGACATGTTCCGACCACCGAAACACGCAGTATGTTCTTAAAAAATCGATCCGAGATCGGGCTATCACCAACCGAAAGTTAAAGAGAGTGATATCCCAAAGACAACTTTCGCAACAAGGCATGACATTTTCATGAGCTTTCATCACATGCCTTTGGATAGATGAATGCCCCAGCATTTTCTTATGGATTTGATGATAGAGTATTCATCAAGATTGGATAATAAGTTTATCATTGTCTTCACTGACGTATACATCGTACTAAAGGATGAAAAGCAACATCAAGAACACCTGTGGATCGTATTGAGACACTACACGTGAGAACGACTTGGCGCCCAAAAAGTGCACTCTCGATCGATCAAGTCATGTTTATGGGTTATATAATCTTAGCAAAGGGGATTGAGATGGATCCTGCCAAGTTGGAGGCCATAATGGATTGGAGAACTCCAACTAAGGTCAACGAATCACGGAGTTTCCTAGGCTTGTAAGGGGTAGGGATACCACCGAGATTTTATCCATAAGATTTCTCAATGATTGCAAAAGCCCTTGCACATTTAACAAAAAGAAGTAAGAGTGAAAAGTTTGTCTCGGACGTCTACCTGTGAGGAAAATTTCCAGAATCAAGAAGAAATTAACTTCCCTCGCCGGTGCTGACCAGCCTCATGGATCCGAGGGATTTGTCATCTACACAGATGCGCCTCTTATCGATTTGGATGTGTCCTTATGCAAAATGGAAAGGTCATTGCATATGCGTCCCGCTAACTAAAGACTCACGAACAAAAATATCCGACACATGACTTGGAATTAGCACCGTGGTTCACGCTACTAAAGATATGGAGACACTACCTGGCATTTATAGTAAGTGCGAGATTTATGCACTACAAGAGTTTCAAAATACTTCTTTACGCAAAAGGAACTAAATATGCATCAAAGAAGGTGGCTTGAATCGTAAAAATTATGATTGCACTATCCATTACCATCCTCGAAAAGCGAACGTTGTGGCCGATGCGCCAATAGAAAGGAAAGTAACGCCCGCGCCATGCCAATCGAACAAGAGAATTGATTAGAATTTTTTTCCGAATGAAGAATTTCTAATCACTCATAAAAAAAAGAGAGATGATTTGCGCCACCAGGCAAACCGACCTGAGAGAAAGAATCAAAGAAGCGCAGAAGAGTGATAAATTCCTCGAAGGAATGGAAGAACAGGTATGTAAAGGGACTATTCTTGTGGCTCTACCGTAATTCTGGATGAACCTTGATGTTTGGAAATAGAATCAGGTGCTGAAAGGAGCAATTGATGAATGAGATCATGAGAGAAGCCTACAAGACACCGTGTGACACCCGGAGAGACGAAGATGTACCGGAACTACGAAAACTTTTGGTGGAGAGCCATGAAGAGGTCAATAGCCCATTTCGTGAAGAAAATGTGGCGACATGTCACAGGTTAAGGCAGACTAATGTAATGATCATCGGGTTTGTCAATCCATTAGAAATACCGAATGGAATGGGAGAATATCGCCATGGATTTTGTCACCGGTTTCCAAGACGGTGAAGAATCATGATGCGATATGGGTCGTAGTAGATAGACTCACTAAATTGGCTCATTTCATTCCCATCCGTATGACCTATTCAATGTATAAGCTTGAGCTCACCGGTAATGAAATGGGCGAAGTCAGACCAGACAGTGTACAATTTCAGACGCTTGTTAGATACCCTCGCTTCACCTCAAACTTTTTAATCTCCACCCCACCATCCAAATCAGCCGTGCACTTCCCCTTTCTCCCCTATAAATAGATTGCTGCCCCTCTTCATCTTCCACACAAAAAGTCTTTGGGGCTCTCAAGAAAAAAAAAAAAAAGAAGTTCTTCAAGGGTAAGTTCTTAACCTCCCTCTTAAGTCTTATACATTTTCTTAGCTTAGAAAATTCAGGAAAAATATTATATGAGGCCCTAAGAACTTCTTTTCACATAATATGATCTTATATGGAGTGCTTGAGTTGGAATTTTACTATTTGGAGTCAAAATGGTGAAGTTATGCTTAAGACATGAAGTCATCGAAATCATGCCCTAACCACTCCACCCATTTTTGTAAAATTTATTCGGACCCTTTCCACTAGTTTAAAAATCATGGAAAAATTCCTAGATGTATTATTTGAAGTGTAGAATAGCATACTAAAATTTCGTGGTCATTGGAGTTTTGTAGACTGATAATAAAATCGTGAAAATTATGTGTCGGAAGTAGTCCGAAACTGGGAGCAGCGACTCATTTCATTTATTTTCCCCCTTTTTAATAGTTATAAAATTCTAGAAAAAATCGGTGATGTTCCCCTAGTTGTGTTGTAAATCATAGTAAAAATATTTTGTTTAGTACTTTATGAGATAAAATTTGTTTTCTGAGTACCTAGTCGATGTTCGACGCATAGGGTTATTCTGAGTTGCACGAATTTATTTTTCCGGTTAGACTAACGTATAAATTTTGAAAAACTTCATGGATGTCCTAAAACCTGTTTATAACAAGATTCTAAAATTTGGTGATTTTTAAACAAGTATCCAATAAGTTATGAATTTTCTCGTAAGACATGTCCAGTAACCGAGCCAAATGATAGATTAAATGTTCACGATTTTTCTGGGCAGAATCCGTAAGTCAAATGGCTTGAGTTCCTAAATGAAAGTTGTTCATACTTGAGTAATGCATCACATGTTTTAATTTCATAATTTTTGGATATTTCTACAGAGAGTTATGGATTTTATAAGTTTAAGGTCACTGTTTTACCGAAACAGAAATTTAGAGTCCTTATTTTAAAATCTGATATAGTTTCGTAACTCAAATGAACTCGGACTCTTAATAAACTTTGTTCTACATTGAAAGAGGTACAACATACTAAAATTTCATAATTTTCCAACAAGTCTAAGTATTTTATTTTATTTATGCGTGTATAGGTATTGTTTCTTCGATTGTTAGTACTTGATAAATTAAATGGTCAAAACTTTCAAATACGAGCATGTTTGAATATCGAATGTTATACATGATACTTTATGAATACATATACTTAAGTGTCTTACATATTTTCTTGAAAATGAACGGAACCGAAAGTCTCAAATTCGAAACCCACAAATTGTAGTACACTAACAAAGCCGTTGGACATAGGATTAAACCCATAGAAGCTTTTGATAAAATAAAGTATCCCTTCTTCATTCAAAGACTTGCATAATAAGATCAAGAACCTAAGTTTCTAATAGACAAAAGATTTGTCGAACTAAACATAAGGATTGTTCTAGGTAGAGTACGGTCGGAACCAGAGACTGAGACTTTTATACGAAAGGCCTAAGCAATCAAGAAGTTAAACTTCCTCTTAAAAGTTTTCCAGGTGAGTGACACTATCTGTATAGTCAGTTAATGTTATATGGATTGTTGTCAGTTTTCCTGAATCAAACAAAAACAGTTTCCTCGAAAGACGCGAACAACTCAAAAGCATGCAAATGCACAACTCCTAACTATATGAATATATGAGAACAAGTTTCTTTTACTTTGATTATTTATTTTTTTACTTGGCAGAGAGTAAAACCCTATATTATATACGAGAATTAGTATCTCTATTGATCTATTGATCTGCAAAGAGCGAATCCCTATATATATGTATAAACGGGAGAAATAAGGTCGGAAGAGGGTTTGGATTGTGTGCAGAAATGCCACTAGTGCCACCTCACGGGAGAAATAAGGATGGTAGAGGGTTTGGATTGTGTGCAGAAATGCCACTAGTGCCACCTCATTTGGGACGGAGAATTACGGGTCTTGGACGTATTAACGTGTCATTCCACAATGTGATTACGGAGATGGGATGTGGTAGGAAACTATCATGTGCCATCTCATATGTGCTATATTTATATACTAACTGTTGCAAATAGAGATAAATCTCTTAATCAAATGGAAGTTAAAGGATGAAAATAATATAACTGAAGATTATCTTGTACGAATGGGCTAAATGCCGTAACGAATAACTAAAGATGAAAGAAGAATAAAAGATTCAATAATTTCGGGTTTTCCTGTCAATTTGTGTAACAGCATACAGGTTACCCACTGAGATTTTATCTCACACTCCCAAACTTAATATTTCAGGTTGCGAGAATGAGGGCTGGGAGCTGCAGTAGGCAACCACTTCCCACTCTCTCTTAATTAATAAATAAATTGTCTTAATAACTTTCGATTTTGTAATGAACACTTTGCTAAACTTATGTTATTATCTTCCTCTGGGAGTTGTACTCGTCAGATGGTTTTTGTCCAAGTTGAATAATGACCTTTTATAATAAAAGAGTTCTCTTCACTAAGTAAAGTGTTTCTGAAATTTTTTCGCTGCAACTTAATCGATTGTTATTCAAAAGAAATTTTTTGGCCCAGTTCTTATATTTCACTAAGTGATGACTCGGGTTTAGGACGTTAGACCCCGAAGGTCGACTTTCTAAATTTTGGGGCGTTATAGGTAGTATCAGAGCCTATGTTAAAACCTTCGGACCAAAATAATTATTTATCTATTAATTTCAAAATTTTACTTAGAAAATAGATAAATTTCAATGCTTATAATTTTGAACCTTAGAAAATGTTACTTGTGGGAGGTTGTCTACAACATGCAAACCGGGAACAATCCTCAAGGTATGCGACGTCTTGCAAAAGATTGAATAATAAAATCCTTACAAATGAATAACAATTAAGAAGGAACATGAAATCTCAAATAATTAACTACAGAAAAGAAATGTACTAAAGGAAGTGAATTATGCATGTCTTGACATTTCTTGCGCATATATGTATAACCTACTTGACTACTTGTGTATCAACTTATATGATCGATTTTATCTTTACATGCGAGCACTCATTATTTTTCGCTTTATACACTATTACTATTCTCTTCTTTTTCGCTTCTGACGTTAGTCCTTTCTTTCTTTTTCGAATGGGGTTTATTAGGTAGGTAGCTATGCCGATTAGACACCGCGTTCTTAGTATTCAGCAGTTTGAAGGGGAATCTATTTACGACTTTGTTGCACGATTTGTGGACTATTGGAGACGGGCTATCAGTGAGGGCCTCGAGCTCTCTGATCAGGCGGCTGCTGCCCTACTCAGAGATGTCGTTCAGCCCAGGTGGTTAGAGCGTGCTCGGGAGGTATTTGACTCTCGTTGGAATTTTGATTGCCGCACCAGAGACCAGATCTGCCTGACCTCTTTTATGAACGATCTAGTCGATAGCATCGACTACACTGCCAGGGCCGTAGAGCGGTCTAAGGTTGAGACTGCCCGCGCCACTTTCCATAATATTGTGGCCGATGTCCTCAGCACTGAGCGATGTGCTGCTGAGCACGAGATTATAGTATTAGCAGCTCAGAGGAGAGAGCTAGATGATAGGACTGCTGAGCTTCAGCGGGAGGTCGCTCACCTTACGGAGCGTGAGGAGGCGAGGAGGGTAATGGCGAGGACTCACCGCTCTTATAGAGTTGTGCTTTGGGAGGAGACATGGCTTATCGGAGGACTTGTTGAGTCTGATCCGATTGACAACTACCTTGATTGGGAGCATTACGATGATGCTAAGGGGGATGCTTGGTCCCTTGTTCGACTCGGGACGAACGACGGTGAGGCCGGGTCCAGCCGTGTTGGTACATCGTCATCCTCCGACTGATCTAGACAGTAGGAGTAGATTAGCAGTAGGGATAGTTTCCCGGTGGTAGCCGGATGATCCTAGTTTTTATTTAGGAGTTAGCAGTCGACATAGTTCGAACCCTTTTTGACTGAGCGAACCGTGGCCCTTTTTTGTAAACAGTTTTGCAAAACCTGTGTAGACCTTTTGCCATATATATATTATGTTCTTACTTTAATGGTATTACTTTGTTTTAAAGCCCCGCATCATTTAATTTTTGTTGGAGACTCTTTCCTCCGTTTAACTTCGAGAACTTGTCTTTCTCACTTCGTTTATATATATGTATGTGTTATCTCATGTAGCTTGTGGGATATTCTATTCTATCCGTTATTTCTATCTTAATGTTTGGAACATGTGTTACTTACTCTCTAACATACAACGACGCAGCCCAACAATTGTGCTGCTGGTGATGATCAGTATGTTCCGGTTCTAACGTGTGCTCTCATGCATGATTGACTTAGTACCATGCTGTTAAATGTTTGGATTCTCTTGATTTGAATTTGAAATCATACATATGTATCATAATATATTTTTTTCCTTTTAGACCCTACCCTAGGATGCCGTCGAAGCGAAAAAACCCGCGCTAATCGAGAACCATCTGAGGGTTCTGTAGGACGCGAAGCTCCACCCGCTGTATCTGGAGCTGAGATGGCACGGGAATTCTTCAATTCCCTGCAAAATTTCATGTAGCAGCAAACACCACCACCACCACCTGCCCATGCACCATCCCACCACCCCATGCAAACTCGACTGTCGAACAGTTCCGCCGTCTGCAACCACCCAGACTTAAGGGTAATGAAGGACCAATGGGAACAGAGGAGTGGATCTCTGAGATGGAATGAATTTTCTGCCATATGACATTGACTGAAGCACGAACGTTTTGTGTGCTCAGTTTCAATTGGCTGAGGATGCCGCTCAGTGGTGGGAGGCCCATGAGCGTATTATGACTACTGGTGAAAGAGAAGTTTTTACTTGGGGAGATTTCAAGCAAGCTGTTATGAGGAGGTATTTTCCCCAGGCCCTACGAGATCAAAAGGAGGTTGAGTTTGTGAACCTCAAATAGGAAACCCTTTCCGTGACTGAGTATGAAAAGCGATTTAACAAACTGTCTCGTTATACTCCACACCTGGTGGAGGCAGATAAGAGGAAAGCGAGGAGATTCGAAAGAGGCTTAAGACCAGAGATTGGAGGAGTCGTAGCTGGTTTGAAACTCTCGACATATGGTGAAGTTTTTTATCGTGCCTTGATTGTATCCATAGGTCTAGAGCTTGAGTTCAAACAGACTCCACCTGCACTTTCGGTGAATAGAAATGGATCACCGAGCTTCAAAAGAAACAATGGTCAATTTCAAGGAGGAAACGGCTTCGGACCACGACCTCCACCGTTTTGTTCTAACTGCGGAAGGCCACACGCAGGACCATGCTCAAGGGGGGCTAGTACATGTTTCAAGTGCCACCAACCAGGGCATAAGACTTACAAATGCCCCCAGGCAACAAATGGACGGCTGCCAAAGTGGGTCCATCGGCTAACAACTACTGTTTGCCAGAACCACCCGGTGGCAATTTCCATCTTCCTGGACCACCAAGAGGTAATATCCCCGCTCAGGGACAAAGAGGGCGTGCCCAGGTGAACGCCATTATGGATGAGGAAGGATTGGAGGACCCAGCTCTCCATGAGACCATGACAGGTACATTGCTAGTACTTGGTTTACCTGCTCATGTTTTGTTTGATACTAGAGCTTCACACTCCTTTATGTCAGAAAGGTTTAAGAAAAACCTTAATTTGGAAAGTGTTGATGGAGAACCCTTGAATGTCAGTATTCCACAGGGGATGTACTAAGCATTCAAGAACAAGTAAAGGAAGTGAGTATAAACTTGGGTGAATATAAAGTAAAAACTGATCTTCACATCCTAAGGATGAAAGATTTTGATATAATCCTAGGGATATATTGGTTAAGGAAGAATAAGACTGTCATAAGATGTTCAGAAAGAGAGATAGACTTTGAAACAATGAATGGCCAGCGTTTCACCTTCAGTGGAACGAAAGCCAGGACCGGAGTAAGGATGATCTCTGCAATAAAAGCTGCGAAGCTACTACGCAGAGAAACAAACCAGGGATACTTAGTCAGCATCTCAACAACGGCTAAGGATACGAACTCGCCTGCCGAAGTGCGAATTGTAAGAGAATACCCTGACGTTTTTCCCGAAGAGTTATCTGGATTACCACCAGACCGCCAAGTAGAATTCACCATCGACTTAACACCCGGTGCTACACCCGTGTCAAAGTCACCATATAGAATGACACCTAAGGAATTGCAGAAGCTAAAGGAGCAACTGCAAGAATTAGTGGATAAAAAGTACATCCGCCCAAGCGTGTCACCTTGGGGAGCATCTATACTTTTTGTGAAGAAGAAGGATGGGTCACTTAAAATATGTATCGATTATAGAGGGTTAAACCAATTAACCATCAAGAACAAATATCCTCACCCAAGAATTGAGGACATGTTCGACCAGCTGAAACACGCAGTAGTGTTCTAAAAAATCGATCTGAGATCGGGCTATCACCAACTGAAAGTTAAAGAGAGTGATATCCCAAAGACAACTTTCAGAACAAGGTATGGACATTATGAGTTTACTGTCATGCCTTTTGGAGTGATGAATGCCCCCGCAGTCTTCATGGATTTGATGAATAGAGTATTCCATCAGTACTTGGACAAGTTCATCATTGTCTTCATCGACGACATACTGGTGTACTCAAAGGATGAAAAGCAACACGAAGAACACCTCAGGACTGTATTGGAGACACTAAGACGTGAGAAACTGTACGCTAAGTTCAGCAAGTGCGAATTCTGGATTGATCAAGTCATGTTTATGGGTTATATAATCTTAGCAAAGGGGATTGAGATGGATCCTGCAAAGTTGGAGGCCATAATGGATTGGAGAACTCCAACTAAGGTCAACGAAATACGGAGTTTCCTAGGCTTGGCAGGATACTACCGGAGATTTATCCAGGATTTCTCACGCATTGCAAAGCCCTTAACACATTTAACAAAGAAGAGTGAAAAGTTTGTCTGGACGTCTACCTGTGAGGAAAATTTCCAGGAACTGAAGAAGAAATTAACTTCCTCACGGGGTTGACCATTCCCGATGGATCCGAGGGATTTGTCATCTACATGATGCGTCCTTATCAGGATTTGGATGTGTCCTTATGCAAAATGGAAAGGTCATTGCATATGCGTCCCGCTAACTAAAGACTCACGAACAAAAATATCCGACACATGACTTGGAATTAGCAGCCGTGGTTCACGCGCTAAAGATATGGAGACACTACCTGTATGATAGTAAGTGCGAGATTTATGCAGACCACAAGAGCCTAAAATACTTCTTTACGCAAAAGGAACTAAATATGCATCAAAGAAGGTGGCTTGAACGGTAAAAAATTATGATTGCACTATCCATTACCATCCCGAAAAGCGAACGTTGTGGCCGATGCGCTGAATAGAAAGGAAAGCGCAACGCTCGGCGCCATGCCAACTGAACAAGAGTAGCTGATTAGGAATTTTTTCTGAATGAAGTTAGAATTCTCTAATCACTGTTGCGCAAAAGAGATGATTTTTGCGCTCACTGTGCAACCGACCTTGAGAGAAAGAATCAAAGAAGCGCAGAAGAGTGATAAATTCCTCGAAGGAATGGAAGAACAGGTATGTAAAGGGACTATTCAGGGTTTCATCGTAATTCCCGACGGAACCTTGATGTTTGGAAATAGAATCTGTGTGCCAAGAAAGGAGCAATTGATGAATGAGATCATGAGAGAAGCCCACAGCACACCGTACACCCTGGAGAGACGAAGATGTACCGGGAACTACGAGAAAACTTTTGGTGGAGAGCCATGAAGAGGTCAATAGCTCATTTCGTAAGGAAATGTATGACATGTCAGCAGGTTAAGGCAGACCACCAGCGACCATCGGGTTTGCTGAATCCATTAGAAATACCGGAATGGAAATGGGAGAATATCGCCATGGATTTTGTCACTGGTTTTCCCAAGACGGTGAAGAATCATGATGCGATATGGGTCGTAGTAGATAGACTCACTAAATTGGCTCATTTCATTCCCATCCGTATGACCTATTCAATGTATAAGCTAGCTCAATTGTACGTAGCTGAAGTAGTCAGACTGTATGGTGTGTCAGTCTCGATCGTTTCAGATAGATACCCTCGTTTCACCTCAAACTTTTGGAGAAGTTTGCAACAAGCCTTAGGGACGAAGCTAAATTTCAGCATTGCGTATCATCCTCAGACGGATGGTCAATCGGAAAGGACAATTCAAACCTTGGAAGACATGTTGAGAGCATGTGCTCTAGATTTCGAAGGAAGTTGGGAAGCTAACCTCCCTTTGGTGGAATTTGCTTATAATAACAGTTATCAATCAACAATACAGATGGTGCCATACGAAGCACTTTATGGGAAAAAGTGTAGATCGCCTATTTGTTGGGACGAAGTTGGAGTCCGAAAAATCTTAGGACCCGAACTAGTGGAAAAATCGGTGGAGACCATTTCATGGATCAGGGAAAAGATCTGGATAGCACAAGACCGTCAGAAGTTGTATGCTGATATACGGAGAAAGGATTTGCACTTTGAAGTCGGAGACAAGGAATTCTTAAGAGTTGCGCCAATGAAGGGGTTGGTTCATTTTGGGAAGAGAGGTAAGTTGAAACCTCACTTCATAGGACCATTCGACATTTTGGACAAGGTCGGAAGCGTAGCTTACCGAGTAACACTGCCACCAGAATTGTCCCAAGTGCACAATGTGTTCCACGTATCCACACTGAGAAAGTACTTGAGTGACACAGACCATGTTGTCGATTTTAAGAATCTGAGCCCAAGTCGCAACCTAACCTGCGAAGAAGTACCTGTGGCTATCTTGGAAAGAAAGGTTCATACCCTAAGGAACCGGGAAGTTCCTTTAGTACTAGTTCAATGGAGCAGACATGGGAAGGAAGAAGCTACCTGGGAGAGAGAAGATGAAATCCTAGCTAAGTACTCGCAAGTGTCTTCAATTTAAGTAAGTAAATTTCGGGGACGAAATTTCTCTTAAGGGGTGTAGGATGTAATAACTCAAAACCAATTATAGGATTTTTTTATTAATTTTCTAAGTTTAGAGATTATTTTATTCTAATTTTAATTTTATGTGTGGTTTTTCTAATTTTTCTTCTACTGACAAGCGGATCCAATTCAAAATCTTTTTCAATTTGTATCCGTAATTCGGATTCGTTTATTAAAAATTAATTTTTTTTTAAAATTAAAAAGCAACAAGGAAATATAGAAGAAAAACCCGAATAAAAACGATCTTTTATCTGACGCGCATTTATTAAATTTCAGAGCCGAAACTCGAACCGAAAAATACCAAAAATTCAACGTCGAGACCACAATACTACATTTGAAGAGTGGGCTGCCAAAATGACAGCCCAAATTCCCAAAACAGCCCGGCCCCTGTGAGGGTAGGTGGGAGTAGTGAGCCTAGCTTGTACTTTTAACCCAAAATATCTTCTAAAATCCTAGGATAGGTACATTAGACTTAAACCTATTCTTCCTTAATCTCCACCCCACCATCCAAATCAGTCGTGCACTTCCCCTTTCTCCCCTATAAATAGATTGCTGCCCCTCTTCATCTTCCACACAAAAAGGCTTTGGGGCTCTCAAGAAAAAAAAAAGAAGTTCTTCAAGGGTAAGTCCCTAACCTCCCTCTTAAGTCTTATATATTTTCTTAGCTTAGAAAATTCAGGAAAAATATTATATGAGGCCCTAAGAACTTCTTTTCACATAATATGGTCTTATATGGAGTGCTTGAGTTGGAATTTTAGTGTTTGGAGTCAAAATGGTGAAGTTATGCTTAAGACATGAAGCTGCCGAAATCATGCCCTAACCACTGACCAGTTTTTGTAAAATTTATTCGGACCCTTTCTACCAGTTTAGAAATCATGGAAAAATTCCTATATGTATTATTTGAAGTTTAGAATAACATACTAAAATTTTATGGTCATTGGAGTTTTGTAGACTGAGAATAAAATCGTGAAAGATTATGTGTCGGAAGTAGTCCGAAACTGGGAGCAGTGACTCATTTCATTTATTTTCCCCCTTTCTAATAGTTATAAAATTCTAGGAAAAATCGGTGATGTTCCCCTAGATGTGTTGTAAATCATAGTCAAAAATCATAATATTTTATTTAGTACTTTATGAGATAAAATTTGTTTTCTGAGTAACTGGTCGATGTTCGACGCATAGGGTTATTCTGAGTTGCACGAATTTATTTTTCTGGTTAGACTAACGTATAAATTATGGGAAAATTGATAAATGTCCTACAACCTATTTATAACAAGATTCTAAAATTTGGTGATTTTTAAACAAGTATCCAATAAGTTATGAATTTTCTCGTAAGACATGTCCAGTAACCGAGCTAAACGATAGATTAAATGTTCACGATTTTTCTGGGCAGAATCCGTAAGTAAAATGGTTTTGGTTCCTCAATGAAAGTTGTTCATATTTGAGTAATGCATCACATGTGTTTTAATTTCATAATTTTTGGATATTTCTACAGAGAGTTATGGATTTTATAAGTTTAAGGTCACTGTTTTGCCGAAACAAAAATTTAGAGTCCTTATTTCAAAATCTGCTATAGTTTCGTAACTCAAATGAACTCGGACTCTTAATAAACTTTGTTCTACACTGAAAGAAGTATAACATACTAAAATTTCATAATTTTCCAACAAGTCTAAGTATTTTATTTTGTTTATGCGTGTATAGGTATTGTTTTTTCGATTGTTAGTACTTGATAAATTAAATGACCAAAACTTTTAAATACTTGAATATCGAATGTTATACATGATACTTTATGAATACATATACTTTAGTGTCTTACATATTTTCTTAAAAATGAACGGAACCGAAAGTCCCAAATTCGAAACCCACAAACTGTAGTACACTAACAAAGCCGTTGGACATAGGATTAAACCCATAGAAGCTTTTGATAAAATAAAGTATCCCTTCTTCATTCAAAGACTTGCACAATAAGATCAAGAACCTAAGTTTCTAATAGACAAAAGATTTGTCGAACTAAACATACGGATTGTGCTAGGTAGAGTACGGTTGGAACCAGAGATTGAGACTTTTGTACGAGAGGCCTAAGCAATCAAGAAGTTAAACTTCCTCTTAAAAGTTTTCCAGGTGGGTGACACTATCTGTATAGTCAGTTAATGTTATATGGACTGTTGTCAGTTTTCCTAAATCAAACAAAAACAGTTTTCTCGAAAGACGCGAACAACTCAAAAGCATGCAAATGCACAACTCCTAACTATATGAATATATGAGAACATGTTTCTTTTATTTTGATTATTTATTTTTTTACTTGGCAGAGGGTAAAACCCTATATTATATACGAGAATTAGTATCTTTATTGATCTGCAGAGGGCGAAGCCCTATATATATGTATAAACGGGAGAAATAAGGTCGGAAGAGGTTTTGAATTGTTTACAGAAATGCCACTAGTGCCACCTCACGGGAGCAATAAGGATGGTAGAGGGTTTGGATTGTGTGCAGAAATGCCACTAGTGCCACCTCATTTGGGACGGAGAATTACGGGTCTCAGACGTATGAACGTGTCATTCCACAATGTGATTATGGAGGTCGGATGTGGTAGGAAACTATCATGTGTCATCTCATATGTGCTATATTTATATACTAACTGTTGCAAAGAAAGATAAATATCTTAATCAAATGGAAGTTAAAGGATGAAAATCATATAACTGAAGATTACCTTGTACAAATGGGCTAAATACCGTAACGAATAACTAAAGATGAAAGAAGAATAAAAGATTCAATTATTTCGGGTTTTTCTGTCAATCTGTGTAACAGCATACATGTTACCTATTGAGATTTTATCTCATACTCCCAAACTTAATATTTCAGGTTGCGAGAATGAGGACCGGGAGCTGCAGTAGGCGACCGCTTCCCACTCTCTCTTAATTAATAAATAAATTGTCTTAGTAACTTTTGATCTTTTGTAATGAACACTTTGCTAAACTTATGTTATTATCTTCCTCTGGGAGTTGTACTCGTCAGATGGTTTTTGTTCAAGCTGAATAATGACCTTTTATTAAGTTCTCTTCACTAAGTAAAGTGTTTCTGAAAATTTTCTGCTGCAACTTAATAGATTGTTATTCAAAAGAAATTTTCTGGCCCAGTTTTTATGTTTCACTATGTGATGACTCGGGTTTAGGACGTCAGACCCCGAAGGTCGACTTTCTAAATTTCGGGGCGTCACATTAATAAAGAATTAATTACATCTTAATTAGCATTGCATTAACTATTAATTATGATTATTTATGTATTTGTGTTTATCAATTAGTACAATACTATTTTATTTTATCATTTATATGTTATTTTCTCAACTTATTTTAAATATTGAATAATAATTTCACATAAAGCTAGACTAACAAATTCATTCAATTTATTATTAAATTATCATAATCAATTATATAAATTTCAATCTGTTATTAAGTATGAATAATTATCTCGATCTACGATTAAGTATAAATAATTATCACTAAATATTATTTAAATGTATTAATAATTTATTTATTGAAATAATTTCATATTAGGGCTCAATTTTTAGGTTGAGTCAAAATTTAGGTCTTGAATTTTGAAGTGTCTCAAATTAGGGTCTAATTTTTTATTTTTTCTCAATTTAAGATCCACTCTTTCTCTTTTGGTCTCAATTCAAGACCCGATTAATTTATCTTTAATTCAATTATTTTTATAAAATATTTAAAGTATAATAATTTTTTTCTAATCAATTTTTTTAAAAATAATATATTAAATTAAAAAATTAAAAAGACAATTTTTTTTTAATTTTTTTATTTTTCATGTTTTTTATTTTTTAATCAAGGTGATAAACGTGAGTATTTAGAATAAATGCAGTGGCAACAATATATATAAAAAAATTAAAATATAAAAATATATAAAATATATTCCAAAATGTAGATAAAAAAATTATACATAATAAAAATAATTCTTTATAAATGAATTAGCGGTGTATGATTAGAAATGAAAAAATAAAAATAAATTTTGGGTCTTGAATTGAGACATAAGGAATAAAATTAGATCTTAAATTGAGAAAAAACTAAAAATTAGACCCTAATTTGAGACACTTCAAAATTCAAGACCTAAATTGAGACTCAACCTAAAAATTGAACCCCAATATAAAATTCTTCCTTTATTTATTACTATTATTTTATTTTATCACAAATTATTTTAAAGTATTTTATTTACTGTATTTTGGATTCTCTATTGATACCCTAAAAAATGTCTATTATTTTAAGCAAAATCTAGTGTGAAGTAGTTTCATAGTATGCAATTAATACCATTAGAATCATTTATTAATACCATAAACATTCATTTAGTGACACCATTATACTTATAAACTGATATCACAATATAAAATGATTATGATATCAGTGAATGATTCTAATGATATCAATAACTGATTTTAATGGTATCAATTTTATATTATGAAACCGCTTCACAGGAGAGTAACTCATATTTTATGTTTTTTTTTGGGAAAAATTCATTTTTAGTACCCGAAATTTACTTTTTTTAGATTTGGTACCCCACCTTTAGGCACTCTCAAAATTGGTCATCAAAGTTCATTTTTTGTCTCAAAATTGGTTCTGCCGTTAGTTGACCGTCATTGACTAACGGAAACACCTGTTTTAGGCGCGAATTCATCTAGGGTTATAAGTATTGCCCCCAAATTCGACAGCTCACTTCCCTCTTCTATCAGAACCCTAATTTTTTTAATTTTTGGCTCTTGTGTAGCTTAATATTTTTTCATTAAATGTAATGTATTTTATTTTGTGAAATTTATGTGGAATTAATCTACACTGTCTTTTTTAATGAATTTAGATATTTCACGAAACAAAGTGAACATTAAATATGTGTAGATTAATTCCACATACATTTCATGAGATATCTAAATTCATTAAAAAAGACATTGTAGATTAATTCCACATACATTTCACAAAATAAAATACATTACATTTAATGAAAAAAATATATTTTTTTTATCGGTAATGAAAAAAATATTAAGCTATACAAGGGCCAAAAAATTTAAAAAATTAGGGTCCTGATAAAAGAGGGAAGTGAACTGTTGAATTTGGGGTCAATACTTATAACACTAGATGAATTCGCGCCTAAAACAGGTGCTTCCGTTAGTCAATGACGGTCAACTGACGGCAGGACCAATTTTGAGATAAAAAATGAACTTTGGTGACCAATTTTGAGAGTGCCTAAAGGTGGGGTACCAAATCTGGAAAAAGATAAACTTTGGGTACCAAAAATGAATTTTTCCCTTTTTTTTTTCTAATGTTGAAAAATCTTCGTATTTTTGATCCAAACCGTTTTGATCCGCTCTGTTATAACCAAATCTATTTTAAAGCATACCGAAAAATAAAAATATTATTGAACCGTACCACAACTCTGGTACAGACAGGACACTCGAATTCTATAATAATCGAATTTTGGTATGGACAAAAATATTTTTAAAAATCTATTTTGGCCCGTACCGTGAACACCCTAATTTACACACTTCTATAATAGTATGTTTGGTTAAGGATGGGGCCATCCGGATGTGAATGACCCATCCCCCATCCCATTCTATTTTGGATTGGCCCAATCCAAATATCCATCCAACCCTATAATACATCTACATACCTATTTTAACATATCTCAATACAATCACATCAACTCTATCTTTCACATTAAATATATTATATTATATTATATTTATTTTTCTCTATCACTTTATACTATACCTTATTAAATTAATAATTATCTCACTAACTAACAATAATATAATATTATATCATTTTCTATCACAATCATTCAATCATTACCTAAACCTACTAACAATATTAAAATAATACAACATCAACTTTGATTTGACATAAAGCTCCATCCACTCATACTTCTCCATTCCTAACCAAACACACATTTACTATTCACAGGATTACCCACATCCCCATCTTCCATCTTCATCCTCCATCCCATCCACCACCATCTCTAACCAAACATAATCTAAGAGATTTATATAAGGAGTCAGACTCTTGTGCATTAGTTTTATCGTATAATTGGGCATATGAGTGAAGCGTGCAGACAAATACAATTGAATTTAGTGTAGAGCCACATAATTTAAATATATTGGGTAGAGTTTTAATTTTTTGATAAATATACATTTAATAAAATTGGATTTTTTTTTCATATAGAAAAAAATATTTTTTAATAAAGCATAGTTGACTAATTTAGTGGCAAAATGCGGTTGCCTCCAAATTAGATCATGTGTTGGAGATGATATTAGAATTTGCACACTCAATCAAAATAGATGAACGAGGAAAAGATGCACCAGTTCATACAAAATTTTATTTCAATTAGAATAAATTTCAACTCACTTTATTGCATATCAGAGATGGCAATGGATTTAAGCAACAGACAAAATTATATACTACTAAAATGAACTAGATATTCTGTCCAAAAAAAAAAAAATGAACTAGATATTGTTCAAATATATATAAAACCCAATAAACTTATTTATATATAGTACAGAAAAATTATAACTAAAGATATACCCCTTCTATTCATAATATATGTCATTTTGACTTTTCGTATTATTTACAATTTAAATGTTATTTTGCATTTTTCAATGTGAATTAATTATACTTTTTCTCAATTTACCCTTATTTTTTTAAAAAAAAATTACATTGATAATAATAATCTTTAAAGTCATGTGGAAAATTTCAAATCTATTAATTAAAGGTATAGAAGGAAGTAAATAATTTTCTTAAAATATTTGTTTGAGTTTAGGATGATATATTTTTTAATAATTTTTAATAGGAGGGAGTATATATATTTCACACCAACTAACCATAATAAATTGGATTTTCTAAAAAAAAAAAGAAAAAGAAAAAACATTGAATTGACAGGTAACTAAATTTTGTCTGTTTTTTTTTTTTTCCAGAGATAAATTGTGTCCTTCCTAATTTCCTATTTCCTAAAACAGAAGTTACCTCTTTTCCAGACACCCCTGCACAGTCAAAACACACTTCCCAAATACGCAAACAAAATAAAAATAGGATCATTTTTTCTTGTATATTTCCGACAAACCCATTTCATTTCCATCAAATTCACAGGTATTCTTTAACCGCTTTCATATTTCTGAATATATTTGCTTTTGATTTCTGCCGTTGCCGCTGTAATTATTTCCATTTTCAAGATGAGCTCTACTTTTTTTTAAAAATTTTGAAACTTTTTTTCATCCTCTGTAAATGTAGTGGAATTTGGTACTGGTTGTGCGTAATTCAACTTGGATATAGTTTTTGGTAATTGTTTGGTTGAATGCATGTCTAATTTCGCTGCAGTTCTCCACAAATTTGTAAAATTCAATTCAGAGAGAGAGAGAGAATGAGAAATTGTGCTGTTTTTTTTTTTTTTAATTGGGATTGAGAGAGAAGCGTTTTATTTAGCTGAATTTGTTGCAATTTTCAGTGTCTTGCAGTTGCCTGGAATAAAATGTTGTTTTCCCTTTTAACTTAGCTTATGCATAATACTCCCGCCGTCCCATAAATCTTTCACACTTTCCTTTTTCGTCCGTCACATTATAAGTTTCACATCCTTGATATAGAAACCCTTTATAAACTCCGTCCTCACAATTTTCACTAATTTACACAAATGTCATTACTTTTTACTCGCACATATACATAACCCAATAAAGTTTTTTTTTTTAAAAAAAATTATCCCTTAAAACCAAAATCATTACTTTTTTTTCTTAAAGTGTGTGCCCTCCTACATATGAAAGCTTTTCTAGGACGGAAGGAGTACTATTTTTATGTATTAATCTGGAAAAATTGGAAAGTGTGAATGTTTACTCTTTGCTACATGGATTGGTTCTTTGCTTTTTTGGAAGTAATTTTGAATGAAGTGACTTTCTTATGGATATTAAATTTGGATCAAATGCTGTTTCTTTTTCAGTGAAATTCGAACTCATGGCAAGTTCGGTAAACCGTAGTTCTTGCAATGACATTAATGTCCCCGACTCTGTAACCAAGAAGCACGTGTCGAAGATGTACAAAGAACTGAAAAATGGTAAACACCAGGTTAAATTATCCGGTCAAGCTTATACATGTCCCTACTGTCCTAATAAACGAAAGGGCGAATTTGGATATGTCGATCTTTTGCAGCATGCAAGCTCGATTGGAACTTGCAATTCACTAAAGAGAACTGCAAGAGACAAGGCAAATCACATTGCTCTAGCTAAGTACTTAGCAAGTGATATAGCTACAAAAGAGGTGGGCCCATCTATAGCTACAAGAGAGGTGGGTCCATCTAAGCCTATATCTCACGTAGACGAGATGTTTGTTTGGCCTTGCATTGGTGTGATTGCCAACATTCCTATCACCTTTGTGGATGGTCGTTATGTGGGGGAGAGTGGGAGTGAGTTAAGGGACCGTTTGGTGAGTAGAGGATATGATCCGACTAGAGTACGGCCTTTGTGGAATTACCATGGCCATTCCGGGATTGCAGTAGTTGAATTTCAAAACGACTGGACTGGATTTACGCATGCCATTTCTTTTGAGAAAGATTACGAGGCTAATGGTCATGGAAAGAATAATTGGTTGTCTATGAGCGAGGAGAAGTCAGATCTTTACGCGTGGGTAGCTCGTGCAGATGATTATAATGCTAATAATATTGTTGGAGAAGATCTTCGTAAGATTGGTAATCTTCGAACCAAATCAGATATTATGGAAGAAGAAGCTCGAAAGGCCAACAAACAGCAGCACAGTTTACGAACAAGCAGTGCAATAAATGATCACCTTGTACTGTTTAAGTACAAACAACTGAAAAACGGTAAGCACCAGATTAAATTATCTGATCAGGCTTACACATGCCCCTACTGCTTTAAGAAACGAAAAGGAGAGTTTGGGTATAAAGATCTTTTGCAGCATGCTACTGCAGTTGGGAGTTGTACGTCTGAGAAAAGGAATGCAAACGAGAAGGCGAGCCACATTGCTTTGGCTATGTACTTAGAATGTGACATACCTTTTGGGAACGACCTTTCTCAGCCGTCTGTGGAAGTAAACCCTCTTTCAGACCTCGACGGTAATGAGTTGTTTGTCTGGCCATGGATTGGAATCATTGTCAACATTCCAACGAGCTTTAGTGAAGGTCGTTATGTGGGTGAGAGTGGTAGTGAGTTGAGGGATCAGTTAGCAAGTCAAGGATTCGATTCAATGAGAGTGCGGCCTTTGTGGAATCACCAAGGCCATTCCGGGACTGCAGTTGTTGAATTTCATAGCGATTGGAATGGATTCACTAATGCCATGTCGTTTGAGAAGGATTATGAGGCTAATCATCATGGAAAGAAGAATTGGTTGGTGAAGAATGAGATGAAGTCTGATCTTTACGCATGGGTAGCTCGAGCAAATGATTATAATTTGAATAGTATTATTGGAGAAGATCTTCGAAAGATTGGAGATCTTAGGACCATATCAGATATTATGGGAGAAGAAGCTCGAAAAACGAACTCTTGCCCGTATTGTCCTAACACAAGAATGCGGGACTTCCAGTATAGGGATCTTTTGCAGCACGCAAATGCGATTTCGAGTTGTAATTCACTGAGAAGGACTCCACGAGACAAGGAAAATCACGTTTCACTGGCTAAGTACTTGGAAAGTCGCGTAGGTCCTGTTTCAGACCAGAACCGGGACGAGATGTTTTGCCCATATTGTCCTGATACGAGAATACGAGGTTTCCAGTGTATAGATCTTTTACAGCATGCGAGCTCTATTGGAAGTTCCAGTTCACAGAAAAGAACCGAAGAAGACAAGGAAAATCATCGTGAACTGGCTAAGTATTTGGAAAGTAACATTGCTGCTGGAGCTGGTCCTTCAAAGTCTTTTAAAGACGCAAATGCCCTTTCAAACCACGATCGAGATGAGATCTTCGTCTGGCCGTGGATGGGCATAGTCGTCAACATTCCTATTGTTTTTACGGATGGTCATTATGTAGGGATGAGTGGTAGTAAATTGAGGGATCGATTTATGAGTAGAGGATTTAATCTTAAAAGAGTACGAGCTTTGTGGAACAAAAAAGACCATTCGGGGATGGCAATTGTGGAATTTCACAAGGATTGGTGTGGTTTCAATAATGCCATGTTCTTTGAGAAAGATTATGAGGCTAATCATCGTGGAAAGAGACATTGGCTGGCGAAGAACGAGGATGAATATGGTCTTTATGCATGGGTAGCTCGTGCAGATGATTATGATTGTGATAATATTCTTGGAGAAAATCTTCGCAAGATTGGAGATCTTAGAACGATATCAGATATTATGGAAGAGGAAGCTCGAACGACCAAAAAGCTTGTTGGTGATTTAGTAAACATTATTGAGGCAAAGAAAACGCACATGCTAAAGATGGAGAAAAAATTGGAGGAGACAGAAAGCTCACTATGTCAAATGTTCAAGGAAAAAAATAAAATTCATGAAGCTTACAGTGCAGGTTTTCATGTATAAACTTTGGGTGGTATCCTATAAATCGAATTTGGTGTAAGTTTTAAACCTGATGTACTATTTTTTTGTTGATCAGATATGAAAAAGATAGAGACGAGTGCTCGAGATCATTTTCAGAAGATATTCAATGACCACGAGAAGCTGAAATTTCAACTGGAAACTCAGAAGAGAGATCTTGATCTCCGAGGCCAAGAGCTGATGAAACGGGAAAAGCACAATGAAATCGAGAGAAAAAAGCTCGCTGAAGACCTTGAACAGGTGCTTTTGCATGTATTTTCAGAATAATAAATTTCCTTTTTATGCATCTTATGTATTTCCTTTATTTATGGACAATTGTTTTTCAGAATGCGGTGAAAAATTGCTCCCTTCGGGCTGCTGCCGAGGAGCAAAGAAAGGTTGACGAAAAAGTAAAGGAACTGGCCGAAGAACACAAGGTATATAATTGTTACAATATTGATTGGACTTGTTTCAGATGTGACGTCGAAACAATTATTGGAAATCGTGTTATAATAATATTTCAGAAACAAAAGGAGAAGCTCCACAAGAGAATTATTCAGCTGGAGACTCAACTGGATGCTAAGCAAGCATTACAGCTTGAAATCGAGCAGTTGAGAGGTCAATTGAATGTCATGAAGTACATGGGAGATGAAGAGGATTTAGAAACATTGTATAAAGTTGAGTTTCTGCTCAATGCCCTGAAGGAAAAGGAAGGAGCGCTCGCAGATTTGCAAGCTTTAAATCAAACTCTAGTCGTGCAGGAGCGCAAGAGAAACGACGAGCTACAGGATGCTCGGAAAGAATTAGTTAATGTTCGTTTTCTAATTATTTTTTATACTCAAATCGTGCATATTTCCTTTTTTTTCTTTCGTTGGCTGTATTTCTTTTATTGCATATTTCCTTTTTTTCTTTATTGGCTAAAAGAAGTTGATTTTATAGGTCTTGAAAGACAAGTCAATAAGTTCTCATATTGGTGTAAAGAGAATGGGGGAGATCGATAGCAAGGCATTTTATGATGCGATGAAAATGAAGTATAACGAGGCTGAAGCACATGAGAGGGCCACAGAATTGTGTTCGTTGTGGGAAGAGTACCTTCGGGATCCTGAATGGCATCCGATAAAGGTGGTCAGCGTTAATGGAAACCATCAGGTATGCAATTAATATCGTATTTATTTGCTCACTCCAATGACAAAACTAGGTTGTCGACATATGTCTCCTAACTTCTGTTAACTTCATACTAAGCAAAATAAGAAATAAATACTAAATAGCATTTGGAAAAGTAGAAATCCTAGTGTATTTTTACATTAATACCCTTTCGATAATGCTTATGCACGTGCTGTGTTTAGTTCATTTTTGTGTTTTGCTATCCCTTTTTATCCTTAAAAAAAGAATTCGAAACGAAGAAGTCTCCTTATGCCTTTCCGTTTTCTTGTTATTCTTTGTATTGCGAATGTTATGTCCATTTTTCGACGGATAAACAGTTCCCTGCTGTAAGTACAGCATGTTTCTCACCTTAAACTTCTGTTTCTTAGTACCTCATTGCATTTATTGTCTTAACATGACTTCAACTTAATCTCATTTCTGTGTTGTCTTAATAACTTGCTAATCTAGTGACTCCATGAGATTACGGCTTGAAGTGAAAAGCTGCTCGATTTAGTAACAGTAGACCAACTTGGTAGTCCTTATTTCAGTTTATTAGAAGGATATGTCATTACAAATTGTACATTTAGGCGTTTACGAAAAAGTTTCTTAGGATGGAAAGCTACGAATACAACTAAATTTGCTGATGTAGTTGCGAACAAATCATGAAATGGACGCAGCGCATATGCATGTTTAAACTATACGACTGTGTCGAAAATATAGCTTGTCATAGAATCAAATTCTTTACATGATATATTAGTTCTCTAGATCAATGATATGAAAATACAGAATGTATAGTGTGACTCCATTAAATATTAGAGATTTTTAGTTGAAGTTAATACAAAGATCAATATATCATTGATGTCCTTTAATGTGCCTTACTTTTGTAAGAGAGGTGTTTCTTGTTTGTGCAGGCTGTGATAGTTGAAGACGACGAAAAACTGAGGGAGTTGAAGGAAAACTACGGTGACGGAGTTCACAATGCCATTATAAAAGCTCTGTTTGAGATCAACGAGTATAACCCTAGCGGGAGATACATTACTTCGGAGCTGTGGAACTACGACGAAGGTAGGAGAGCTACTCTCAAGGAAGGGGCATCCGTTCTGTTGAAGCGGTGGAAACTCCACAAGCGAAAAATGGGGATAAATTGATCGGTTGAATATAGTATCGACTAGTTTTGTTTGATTATTTTAGCCTTTTATGATGTAGAGGTTGAGGGGGGAGACAATATCGAATAGTTTGGTTTGATTTTTAGCCTTTTATGGTGTAGATATTGGGGGAGGGGTTGTTCTTGAAATCGGTTGAATAAAGTATCAACTAGTTTTATTTATTTTTTTAGCCTTTTATGATGTAGAGGTTGGGGTGGGGGTCCTGAATCAGACAATATCGAATAGTTTTGTTTGATTTTTAGCCTTTTATGACGTAGAGACTGGTGGTAGGAGGGTTGTTCTCAAAATCAGACAATATCGAATAGTTTGGTTTGATTTTTAGTCTTCTAATGATGTAAAGGTTAAGTGGGGTGGGGTGGGGGTTTCGAAATCGACTGAGGGTTTTTTTTTTTTTTTTGATAAGGAAGAAATAGTCGAAGACGCAAAGATGTTCATCTGTACCACCGAGATGTTTTTTCTACCACAAAATGGTGGTAGAAACAGAGAAGTAGAACTTGTATTTAGAAAGAATAAATGTTGATATTTTACAGAATTAACTTCTCATTTTTTTTTTATTTATTTATTTTTTTTTTTTACAGAATTAACTTAATTCTATTAGTTACAAACTTATTTTTTTTAGTTATGCATGTTTTGCTTTCGACAACAACACGCTTGTTAAAAATTACGAGAATGAACCTAAGATGATAAGCATTGTGTTAATAGAATACAAAATGATTAGTTAATATTTTGAGTTAAAATAAATTAATTATTATCTAATTTGGAATAATTATATATCCTCCTATAATTATTTCTCATTCATTATTCTATTCTTTTTCAATTAATAATCACTTTTTGTCATTTTTGTTTCAAAACTAGAGCAAAACAATAATAATGTAAGCATTATTGAAGCAATCTAGTATTTCTTTTAAATAAAGCCTTGTGTACACAAATTTTACCGTGACATTTATTTGAAGGATATTAGTTGTGTTATTAAAGAGTATTAATTGTTTATACTGTAAAATATTAGTTTGAATGATATTAGTTGTTTTATTAAATGATAATATTTATTATTTTATTAAAATGTAATAATTATTTTACTATAAAGTATTAGTTATAACTAATTTCACGATGAAATTGGTTTTTTAAAAAAACCCAACTATTTCTTTTATTACATGAGCGTAAATGGAAAAAAATTATCATTTTCATAGAAAATTTAAATTAAAAAGTGTATAGTAAAATGCTATACCATTTACAATTTTCATTAAAAATACAATTAGGTGACATAGACAGATGGTAAGTGGAGTGACAAAATTCCGACGTCGCGGGTTCAAAATATTGCGAGGATTGCTGATGAATTTGTTCTGGTACAAGTCCGTCAAATTTAAATTATACTTCGTTCAAATAATGTAGTCATGCTTTTTTTGTTAAGTCTATACAAAAAATTTAGTCATATTTCATAAAAGGAATACACACTTTATCATTACCCTTTAAATATTTTTTTTAATTACTTAAATTGTTATTAATTTTATTTATAAACAACTACTTTATTTATTAATGGACCCACAATATCTCATAATATCGACTTTACGTATAAACTACTACGGTCACCGCTATAATTTGGATTGTTCAAAATCCAAAAATGAATGTTACATTATTTTTCCATACCGTAAATAGCAACAAAGCAACTTTACTCATTCAAACTAAATTCTTACAAACTTCTCTTATTTACATTTTATGCCACTCAATTCTCTACTATAATCAAATATTTTTCACTCAATTACTCACTATAATAAAATTGAAAAGACTCATTTACCCTTTATCTTAGACCTTTTAATACTAATAATCCATATCATTTGATTTTGACCAATGTAAATTATAATTAAGGAAATATTATTTTTTAAAATTTGTGAAAAAAAAAAAAAGATTAAAGTATTTGGACGAAGGAAGGAAGCACTTTAGTACAAGTAAGTGGTAACAATAAATTTAATAAATTCAGACGTCCGAAATTGGTAGAGTAATTAGTAATTGGATCATTTTCTTTTTCATATAATTTCATTAATATGAAATCGATAAAATTAGAAACATATGATTTTCAATAATGTTATTATAACTTACATGGCAGTAAATTTCCAATAAATAACATAATTAATATAAACAAACAGAAATTTCTGTATACTAAATTAATTTGTTAGCAATTATTGCATAAATTTTACATGTGTGATTTTATTGAATTTTATTTTACCAAATAAAAAAGAGAATAAAGGTACTGAGCCAAAAAAAAAAAGGTATAAAGGTCATAATAGGAAAAAAGTAACTAACGGCATATTCATTTTCAAAATATATAGGTCAAACATTTTGTACATATTATTGACAGTATTAATAAATTAAATATTTAAAAAATATAAATAGTTATTTACTATGAATATTCACATCATATAGCTAGTGATACAAACATTTTGGTCAAATTTGCACATTCCCCCATTTATTAATGCCATTTTATCACTCGCTCAGTCCTATTTTTAATTTTATACTTGTGTTTATGCATTTAAAATAAATTATTTTATTGACTTTTATGAGATATAAAGTGTAGGAGAGAAAATAAAGTATAAAAATATTTTGAATTTTTTAATGAGATAAAGTAGGACAGAGTGACAATTTTGAAAATAAAATGATATTGTAAGAATGTTTATATTGAGAGTTACTTCTTTTTAAAAAGTGTGAAGTTAATCTTGAAACGAAAAAAAAAAAGTATGAAGCTAAAGATGGGACGGAGCGAGCGACTATTTTATTGTAAAATTTTGAACAATTCATAAACATAACTTATATTTCCATTATTTTTCACTCATATTATATATAATTTTTCTTTTTTCAAATCAATCTTTGTATATAAACTTAAACAGTTGGAGATAAACTCGACCCATATTATATATTATTACTTGAATTTATATTTTTTTTATCTTATGTTTAACAAATTCATCGGACGAAGTAGTATAGTTAAAGTGGTTAGAGCACCACTACTTATTACCTAAAGATTATGGATTCGAGTCAGCATTTGTCCGATAAAAAAAAAATATTTTGAAAGTAAAAAATATCACTTATATTTTCTTCATAAAAATGAATTTTCAACATGTGCTGAAAATTGATGCTACATCCGTCCCATATTTTTTGTTGTTTAAAAATGAAAATTATTGAAAAAGTAAATTACACAAGGAAATTTTATAAAACAACTCTATTTAATAAATGATACTACTATATTTTTTTATTATAATTAATGAATAGAATTATATTTTTTTTTTGACAAATGAATAGAATCTATCTATAAATATATAATATACCAATTGGTTTCCATATTGAGAATTGGAGGGAAACATTTATGACCGTTGATCGTAATGTGTTGATTTGATCTTGACTCTACATTGTAATTTAGGAAGTTTTTTTTTAATATATAAATATAATTGTAGTAATACAATTAATTAAATGCTATCAATCTTATTATAGTATAATACTAACATCATATAATAACTGTCACTCTTATTAATGCTATCAATTAAATTAATGATATCATCATCATATATAATAATACACAAGTAATCCCTTATTATCCGTCACTCTTATTAATGCTATCAATCTTATTAAGACTATCATCATATAATAATTTAGGAACTTTTTATTAGAATTTTAATAACCATCTAAATTAATAAAAAAAATTATCTATGAATTTCATTAATCAATCAACTAATTCCTTGATTGTTGCAATTAATTGATTGATTGGTGCAACTTCATCCCTATATAATGTCTTCTTTTTCATCCACCATTGATGCCCGCAACCTAACTCTAAATTATTTAGTACGCATTATTAACATATTATATGCGTCTATCCTTTGAAACTGATAACTTTACGGTGGCCATGAAAATGTCTTCCGGTGCGAGAGGTGAGAGAATTTAGGTTATTCAATTTCATGTTTGCAAGTTGATATATTTTTCTCTAATTTTTTTTTTTTTTTTTTACAGAAATGACCTAAATTTGGATCAAAGTTAGTATTAGTGTTAAGTATAATTAGAAATATATAAAATAATATAATTTTTTGAATCAATTTCTATTGATAAATGTGTATTTATTAAAAAATATTGCATTGTAATCGATTTAATGTAAACAAATTTAATTTCTTATTTATACCAATTATTTAGTACGCATTATACACATATTATATTATATATCCGTTTCCATGAAAAATTTTAAAAAAAGATTATATTGATTAACACTTAGTAAACAATATTAACCACCGTGCTTCGCACGGTGACGGGCAAAAACTAGTTATATTAGTAAATGAATTAGAAAAGTTTATCATAAATGGAAACAAATTTACATAATTGAGTCATTTATAAAAAAAGTTAGCCTATATAACTGAGATGGAGGAAATATGTGTAATATGTTATTAATAATTTAATACCCATATATTTATATATATGATCCTTTAATGTACATTATTACAAACATAAATATCGAAGAAAATTGAATAACAATATTTAATTTTTTATAAATAAATGCAAAATGATGCTCCTTCTATCCCATAATTAGTTTTACATATCTTTTTTCGATTCGTCCCAGATATAATTTTATGCTCTTAAAATGGAAAATTCTCTAAACTTCAAACCCACAATATCTCTAAATTTGCACAAAATAATATTATTTTCCTCCACAAATATATATAATCTAACTCATTTCCTTACTTCATTATATAAAAATTTATAGTTAACTCTGAAGTCTTTTTTTTTTTTAAATATATGTATTAAACAAAATATAAAGTTAAAGTTAAAATAGGAGTAATTATTTTCATATATATTATAGAAAAACAAATAAAATGAGTTTTTATCAGTCTAAGTCCTGAAAGATATATTAATTATCAATTCGGGGCCTGAAAGATAAAACTTATCCATTCGGGACCTAAAAGATGTTTATATTAAGAGATTTTATCAATCCACGACTTGAAATTAAGACCCCAAATTGATAATTGTCATATCTTTCAGGTTTCAAATTGATAAAATTTCTTAATATATGTTCTAAATTGATAACTAACATATTTTTCGATACTTGTACCGATAAAAAATCCTAAAATAGAATATTGGAAGTGCTTTTACAGCTGAATTATGTCTGTTGGAAACATCACAGTAAATTCACACTACTTCTGACCCTCTTCAGTTATCACTGTCCGTGAAACCCCAAAATCGCCTCTCTCTCTCTCTCTCTCTCTCTCTCTCTCCATATTTCTTCTCTTCTGATCATCACCTAACAGAATTAATTCATTTTTCGCCAGATTAAGTTTTATCATCCCTTTTCATTTCCATCAAACTCCCAGGTATTCTTCTAATCACTCTTCGTATTTACTTGCATTTCTCAGGGTTGGCTTCGAATTTGCTTTTGCGTTTCTTTTTATATGAAGAGGGAGTAATATTTTAAGAAATTAACTTTTTTTTTTTTTTTTTTGTAAATGTGGTCGAATTTGGTGGGTTGTGACTAATTCAGCTCAGATCTTGAGTTTTGTGATTTTCGGTAGATTTCTCGGCGGAATGCATGTATTATTTGTTTGAGTTTTCTAAAAAATTGTAAAATTCCAAGAAATAAGAATTTTAATTGAAATTACCTTACAGTAAAAGATGAAAAGAATTTTTTATTTGCATTTTCAGGTCAGGCTTGGAATTTGCTTCAATAAAATTTTAATAAATTAAACTACTCCAATATTGTTTTTGTAAATGTAGCTGCATATGGTTTGGGTTATGCCTAATTCAGAGTGTTTTGCATGACAAAGTTTGTCTGATTTCTCTACCAATTTTTATAATTCTGTAGAAATGAATGGGTAGATCGAAGGAGAAATTGTATTATCGGAATTAATTGTAGAAGGTGATAAAAATATCTGAATTTTGTTGCAATTTCCAGTGTCCTACCTCGAACATTTGTTCTTTATGATGATGGTTGTGGTTAATTGGTTAATTATGCAGATAATTTGAATTACAGTGAGAGTGAGATTCATGGAGCACAGTTCTGGGGAAGACACTGACGTTAGTGACTCCGAAACCGAGGAGTATGCAGATAAGGCGTATGAAGAACTGAAGAATGGAAAGCACCAGGTTAAATTATCAGATCAGGCTTACACATGCCCTTTCTGTCCTAAGAAGAAAAAGGGAGACTACCAATATAATGAGCTTTTGCAGCATTCAAGCTCTATTGGGAAGTCGAGTTCACAGAAAAGGACTGCGAAAGACAAGGCGAATCACATTGCTCTGGCTAAGTACCTGGAAAGTGACATAGCTGCTGGTGAAGCTGGTCCTTCAAAGCCTCCTGTGGAGGGAGATTCCCTTGAAGACCATGATGGTGATGAGATGTTTGTCTGGCCATGGATTGGAATTGTTGTCAACATTCCAACGAGCATTAGGGATGGTCGTTATGTGGGAAAGAGTGGTAGTGAATTGAGGGATCAATTGATAAGTAAAGGATTTAATCCTACTAGAGTGCGGCCTTTGTGGAATTACCAAGGCCATTCCGGGACTGCAATTGTTGAATTTCACAAGGATTGGTTGGGATTTAATAATGCTATGTCTTTCGAGAAATATTATGAGGCTGATCATCATGGAAGGAGGAATTGGCTAGCGAATAATGAGAAGAAGTCAGGTCATTATGCATGGGTAGCTCGCACAGATGATTATAATGCTAACAATATTGTTGGAGAAAACCTTCGTAAAATTGGAGATCTCAGAACCATAGCAGATATTATGGAAGAAGAAGCTCGAAAGACCAAAAAGCTTGTAGGTAATTTGACAAATGTTATTGAGGCGAAGAAAATGTACATGCTAGAGATGGAGAGTAAATTCGTGGAGACAGAAAGCTCTCTAAGCCAGCTAGTCAAGGAAAAGGATAATCTTCATCAGGCTTACAATGAAGGTTTTAAATACATAATGTTTTGATCTTTTGAAAATAAATCCATTTGAATTGGGTTAACCTTGATATGCACTTTTGTGTTGATCAGAGATTAAAAAGATTGAGACAAGTGCCCGAGACCATTTCAGGAGAATATTCAACGACCATGAAAGGCTTAAGTCTCAACTGGAAACTCAAAAGAACGATCTCGAATCCCGAGGCCAGGAACTATTGAAACGTGAGACACACAATGAAATTGAGAGAAAGAAGCTCTCCGAAGACCTTGAACAGGTGTTGCAATATTTCTTAGTGTATTATACCGAGTTTTACACACATATTCGAAGTCCTTGCTGATTATTGATCTTTCTTTCATGATTATCTGTCTGATTTAGTCTGCCTTTTCCTTATTGTTACACATCTTCATACTGTCAGGCATGCTTATTCATGGCTTGACAAGCTTGGTTGTGTACAGAGCTACTCTGTGTTTTACATTTTTCTTTATCAGATTTATCTATAAAATGTGGAATTAGTTACCTTTTTTTGCTCTCTCTCTCTCTCTACATATTTTCCTTTATGGTCATTTGTTTTTCCAGAATGCGGTGAAAAACTGCTCACTTCAAGCTGCTGCTGATGAACAAAGAAAGACTGATTTACAAGTGATGAAGTTGGCCGATGAACAGAAGGTGTGCTCATACCTGTTACAATAGCGACTGAATTTGTTTCACGTTTGAGGTTTAAAGAATTATTGGTCTTTGTAATTTCAGAAACAAAAAGAGGAACTCCATAAGAGAATCATTCAACTGGAGAAACAACTGGATGCGAAACAAGCAGTACAGCTTGAAATTGAGCAGTTGAGAGGTAAATTGAATGTCATGAAGCACATGGGAGATGAAGGCGACTTAGAGGTGTTAAAAGATGTTGACACGCTGCTCAAGGCCATGAGGGAGAAGGAAGCAGAGCTCGACGAATTGGAAACGTTAAACCAAACTTTAATTGTGCACGAACGCATGAAAAATGATGAGCTCCAGGATGCTCGAAAAGAATTGGTTAATGTTAGTTCTCTAATAATTTCTCATAATTTTTTATCAATTTTGATTTTATCATCCTCTAATGGTTGCCTCAAGCGTGGTTATATTTTCCTGTAGCCAGATAGATGTGGGAGAGATTATATGTTATACATTGAACAAAAGTTCTCATATTGTTATCAAACCATGCATTTTAGGCATTTCTTTGTTCTTAAGTTGGCTATATTCCTTGTATTGGGTACAAACTCAAGGGTGTAGTGCTTTTCTAGGGCTTGAAGGACATGTCAGTAAGTACTCGTATTGGTGTCAAGAGAATGGGGGAGCTCGATAGCAAGCCATTTCATGATGCAATGAAAAGGAAGTATAACGAAGCTGAAGCAGAAGAGAGATCTACGGAATTGTGCTCACTGTGGGAGGAGTATCTTAAGGATCCTGAATGGCATCCTATAAAAGTGGTCAACATTAATGGCAAGGAACAGGTATGCAGTTAAAGTTGATACTCTTTACTGTCTTTTAGTCTTCGAGACTCTTGAAAGAACTGTTTTTGTTGGATTCAGGCTGTGTTAAAGGACGACGAAAAACTGAGAGACTTGAAGGAAAGTTATGGCGAAGAAGTGTACAATGCTGTGACAGCAGCTCTGTTCGAGATAACTGAATATAACCCGAGTGGCAGATACGTAATTACAGAGCTGTGGAACTACGAAGAAGGTAGGAGAGCCACTCTGAGGGAAGGAGTCGAAGTTCTGCTGAAGCACTGGAAACTCCAAAAGCGAAGGAGAGGAATGGAATGACAAGAACAACGGGTATGGGTAGTCTCATGTATTGTTGTACTAGTAACTAATAATTGAATTCTTGATCATGAATCGTTCCTTGTATGCTATGCTATTGGAGTTTACGAGTCGACTCAGTTGAGAACTCGGGAGCTTGAGGCTTCTCTAATGGAAACTTGTTGCGTCTATGTTTCGTTTTCTGCATTTGGTGTGTGTTAGATATTTCAAACGATCAATTACATTGCTAAGTTATGTTAATTGATGATTTCATTATGTGTTGGATGGAATCATTTGAAATCCATGGATTTGAAGATAATACACTATACATTTACAAATCAAAATAGAGAAAAACTAAATGAATGGATTTGGTTCACACAAATCCCTATATTACTAATAGGGAGTTTGTTTTTGCTTAGGTGTCGTCATGCGGTTAATTTGGATGATGTGTCACATTCTTATTAAATGCATATGTATGTTAATAATTTATGTGTCATTTTTCTATTGATATATAATTAATATATGGCATCTATGTGGCATTTTAATATAGGAATTAATTAAAAAATATATTTCTAAGCATGTTTGAACCTTAGACCTCTTGCACAATATGTATATTTTTTAATAAATAAGTGAATATATAAATCTTTAAATATTTTAAATATCTATTTTAAATCTAAAAAGTGTTATCATATGACAATTTTTAAACATAAAATTATATTTAACTTAAGCTTATAAATGTATGTAAGAAAAATTGTGGTTGTATCAACTTTTATAAAAAAAAAATTAATATAATATATATATATATATATATATATATATATATATATATATATATATATATATTATTCGAAGTAATATTTATGCATCAATTATATAAAAAAAAATATATTAATCGTCTTCTTTTTTTTATTAATTATAAAATAAATTTGAAACAAATCTTATAGTAAATTCTTTCACATAATTATAATAATTATAATCCCTAGCATGAATTGTCATACAATTAATATTACCATTATTTAAATTTAATATTATAATTACAATTTTTTTATACATATACATTATTTTAATATATATATATTATTATTTGAAAATATTATATATATATATATATATATATATATGTATATATAATATATATTATATTGTAAAGTTTATTTAACGAAAATACCGCGTAATACGCGGGAGCTCATCTAGTATTACTTATAAGTGAGAGGATTTCAAATACCCAACAAAACCTAGTCATTTGAAATCCTCTCACTTCTCCCACTTGTGCTTAATATTTGAGTGAATTAAATCCATTCATTTAGCTTTTCTCCATTTTAGTTTGTGTGAATGTATGTTATATCATCCTCAAATCCCTTGAATTCAAATCCACTTCATCCAAATGGAGCCTTAAAGTTTTTTATGTCTATTATCTATTTTTCTTTGACGTTTTACAATATTTTTGTGGTACTAACTACCTAAAAAGGTACTAAAAAATAGGAAAGTTAAAACTCATGGGTCATTAACGATTTTGTATCATCAAATACTTGTTTATCTAAATACTATTACTTATTTTTTACTCTAAAGTATTACATTAAAAAAAATTATTTGACTTATGAAGTATAGTAATATTATTGAGCATACAGAACAGTACTGTAAAAAATAGTATTTTTATACTGTGTATCTTTCTCTTTGAATTTTCAAATTTTCGGAATAAAAAAAAATCTTTTCTCTTTGAGTTCACTGATAATTGTGCACGTAGTCAAAGTTTGTGGGAGAAAAAAGTTAATTTCTTGGACACTTTTTTAATGTATTACAACACTCATTTTAATTGGAGTTCACGTTTGGTCTCGTAGAGCATTTTATGAGTTTAATTAAATTAAAGATACTTTTTATTTTGAAGAGTTATTCATAAAAAAAATACAAGTGATACATGATATAAAGATTGTGTATGTTAGAATAAAATTTAATGTTTTGAGTTGATGTCAAAATATGACGTAATAGGAACAAGAACAACTTATATTGTATAGATAATTGAATTCTAGATATATTTTTATTTTTATAAGATGAAATGTAGAAAATTATAACACCTGAAAATAGCCTGAAAACATAAAGACCATTTATGGTTGACAACTGATACCTAGGCTCAGCTGACTGACTACATTAAAGACTAACGTTACAACTAAGGGAGTGTTTGGTTCACACCTTTAGAGTTGAAAAATAGCAATGAAAGGAGAGTGTGATGTTTGGTTGAGGGAATTCAAATATTTCATATTTTAAAAATGAGTAATCAAAGGTATAGATTCATTCCTCCCAAAAATGGGAGGAATGAAAGTTATTCTTTTCTAAAATTTCATATATAATTTTTTAAAAATTTACTTTGCCTTCTAAATTATTTATTAATATTATTTATAATATTCAAAGCATGATTATTATATAATATATTTTTTAATATTAAAAAGGATCTAATAATAATTTTAATTATCAATAATTTTTATTAAAACCAAATACTTTCTATGACAATAATAGTTATACCTATATATAAATCAAACAACTCAACAATAACTAACATACTCATTATCATTCTTCACTATTTTCAAACTCACTGTCATTTCGATTCCTTTTAACAAATCACTCTCTAAGTGTTGCATGAGTTCGACAAGAAGACAAAGAATATTAGATCAAGTCAGAAGTATATCAAAGATTTAAGGAGTGTTTGCAAACTCAAATAGAATTAAAATTATCTCCTTATAATTTAACTTTTGAGAAGTGTTTTCAAGTTGTGGGCAGAGTTGCAAATAGATCCTTAATGAGCATAAAAATGTCATAAGAAAAAAAAAATCAACTGCAAAATATTAATATAGTTTACATTTTGAATGTATTTTTAGATTGTATTAAATGTTTGGTTAAAATATACTGTTTGTTAATATTAATTGTTTTATTATAAAATAATTATTGCGAATTATATTGCACGAGTATGGGAGAGCGAGTACGGAAGCTACAATACAAATATACGAATATGAATTTAAAAAAGAATTAGGGTGTGATTCGTCAATGATATGTTTGTTTATATTTTATTATATATAACACCTAGAAAATATATATAAAATTTTTTAGAATTTGTAAATAAAATGCATGTAATTCACATTTTTTTTCTCATTAAAAATTTAAGCATATTCCCCGTCAAAAAATTTAAGCATATTTAATTATTTAATCTAATTAAGTAGCAAATCAACAATTCAAATTCTATCAGTCCACTATTTATGGTATAACAATGAATTCAATCTAAAACGAGAGTCACAATATTAATTTAAAATTATATTACATAATAAAATTCAATTGAAATAATATATTTAATGCTAAATAACATGTCTATGCTTAATCATCAAATTGGATTTGTGAACACGTTAATTTATTATTAATGATTCACAACATGACAACAAGATTAGCAGATTCGCAAATCTCAATGTTTTAAGAGACAAATGCGAATTCAATACTGCATTATAACTTTTTTAGAAGAATTCGAATTCATAAAAATTTCTCCATGTGTTATGCATTCAATTTTCTTATATCAACAAAAAAAAAAAAGTGCATTTAACGCGACACAATTACTGCATAGATGATACATACAAAAATGCTCAAATATTTCATCCTCATAAAAAAAAAAAAAAATACAAAAATCATACCTCCAAATTTTTTAGGTAAAATAAAAAATAAATTATTATGTACCTCAAATATTTTTTTTCTCTCAATTATATTATTTTTTGTACCCAAAATTTAAAATCTTGAATTCATTGCTGACAAAAATGCAATTCCAAATAACAAATTAAACCATAAGAAAAACGAATCACTCTATTTGTTATCATATTCAATTTTCTTTAATTTGTTATTACAACGACGAATAAAAACGTGGATTTTAACATGACACAATTATTGCATAGACAATGCACACAAAAAATCACGCGCCACATCAACAATGAGTTTTTCATTGACAACCACGTGACCGGCACATGCAACTTAATAAAATGAAATTGCACCGTACAATTATTCAAAAAGAGTGATTTAATTACTTTATATTTCTTTAAATTAATTTTTGTCTGTTTTTTTTTCTTATAATATTGACAAAGGATAAGATTAAAAAGTAATAAAAATACAAGTGGAGAGAGTACAAGTTGTTGTATAAAAATAGAGCATCAGGACGAAGGGTGAAAAAGTGCAATAGTCAAATAAATGACAAATCTATACATTAAATACATTATATAGTTTAAATGTATTTTTAAATAATATTAATTATTTTATTAATAAATATTAATTTGTTAGTGTTAATTACTTTTACTGAAAAATATAGTTGTATCGTATAATTAGTATATAAACGTGTACTCTAATTAAATAAATTTGTTGCATGATGAAGTGGTGTAACTCAAGTGGTTAGAGCTCCACTACCTATGATCTAAAAGTTATGGATTCGAGTCAACATTTGCCTGATAAAAAAAAAAATTCCAAAAAGAGAATACAACAGAGTATCCTTACCCTTCAAACGTCTGTTTAATTACTCAAATTGTCATTGTTTTATTCATAAACAACCATTTTATTTGGACTCCCACAATATCTCATAATAACCTCCAACATATCTATCATACACATTATTATTTTTTTAAGACTTATGCAAAAAGAAAAAAATACTAAATTTTTTGGATGGATGAAGTATTATTTAATTATTTTATTAAAATATATAGATTTGTTAATATTAATTGTTGTGAATTTATTTCATTATAAAACTTATTATATAATAACAACTCATAAAATATTCACAGAGTATTATAATTAATACAAAATTATTGCATAGACAAAATGCAATTCCAAGTGACAAATAAAACTATGGAATTATGTCTCTCAAGTTATTATCACATTCATTTTTCTTTAGTTCTAGTTGTTATTACATCGATAAATAAAAATAAAAAAAGTTCATTTAACACAACAATTTTTTCTTTTTTTACCCAACTTTAACACAACACAATTAGTGCATAGACAATGCACACAAAAAACAAAGTTTCAAGTGACAAATTAAACTATAGAAGAATATGAAACTGAGTCTCTCAATTTGCCATCATACTCAATTTCCTTTAATCCAAGCAGTTAATTACATCGACAAATAAATATACCACAATATAATTTAATTTACTCGTGGGAGAAGCACGTTTACTTAATGGCGATGTTGTGAATTTTCGTTGGTCGATACAATGAAGTGTTTGAATTAAAAAACAAAAAAACAAAAGAAATTTACGACACGTGGTGAGCGCGTGCAGCAGTGTTCGATATTCGACAACACAAGTGAACAACATGTTAACTTAATAGGACATAGTAAATTTAAAAAAGAAAAAAAATAAATTTACGACACGTGCAAAGTGCGTATAGTAGTGTTTGATATTCAACAACACACATGAGCAACATGTTAACTTAACAGGACGTAGTGAATTTTTATTTGTCAATACAACGAACCGCTCGAATTACAAAAGAAAAAAAAATTTACGACACGTGGAAAGTGCGTGCAATGGTGTTCGATATTCGGCAACACACGTGAAGCACGTGTTAACTTAACTGTGACGTGGTGAATTTTCGTTCGTCGATACGATAAACAGTCCGAATTAAAAGAACAAAAGAAATTCACGGCACGTGGAAAGCACGTGCACCAATGTTCGATATTTTGCAGCACACATGAACAACATGTTAACCTAATAGTAACGTCGTGAATTTTCGTTCGTTGATACAAATTGACCCCAATTAAAATATATATATATATATATATATATATATATATATATATATATATATATATATATAAAAGGTACATGTATATATGTAGTGGTTCTGGGTATCTGACCACCAGCGCCACTGATTGACCCCATCGGCCGCCCACTCCAAAACCCATCTAAATTATTTTTCTGCACGGAAACAGACGGTAAATCGCCTTGGTTTTCCATCCAAAGGTAATCAATCATTCATTCTACGTAAATGATTACCAGTATAAAATTGTGCAACTTTTCTTTTGCTTGTTTTTTCTCTGGATTGGGTTTTCTGAGGGCGTCTAATTTGATTTCACGAGAAATGATGGAAATTGAAGTTGATCCAGCAGGGATGATCGATCTTGATTAAAACTGTGTTTGTTTTGCTTGTTGATTTCATTGATATGATGTGAAAAATGAGGTTTTAATTTGCACATAATTTGTTCTTTTTTTGTTTTTCATAGGTCAATAAAATAAATAAATAAATCGATAGATCCAATATGTGTAGATTTCGTGCATTTTAAGCTCTGCCGTGGTCTGATTCCAGTCGTTCAGTCTTCAGAGTCATACGTTTGGGTTTGATGAATTTGAGTGAAATAATTTTATGTGTATTTTATTTATTTGTTTGTTCAAGAGTTATGTATGATTTTAGGAGTGATAGATTTTAGAGTTTTTGAAGTATATGATTGTAGAATTTTCAGGAGAAATGCTTTATTTGATAATTAATTATATTTGAAAGTATTTGATCATGCAAATAATAATTTGATATGTTCTATTTTTATTTTTTTGATAGTGCAGAATCTGTGTTATATGAATAACAGAAGAAAATAATTAAGCTTTCACTTAATCTGGAAAACTCCTTTCAAACTGGGAGTCTTCTTTTGGCAATAGAAAGTATGTGTATTTGGAAATTTCTAGGTCGAAAATAAGCATTTTTAATATTTATTCCAACTACTAACCATGAAAATAATAGAAAGGTTCTATTGAAAATTAGGTAAAGCAAATCTATCATTGAATTTCTAAATAGTATGCATTCCATGGCTGTGATTGCTCTATAGCATAACGGCTAAGATTGCTCTACTCCTCTTTCCTATCTTTGTTAGTGTTAGAAGAGATAATGCCTGCCAAAACGAGTGGACCTATTTTTTGTAACTCTATGAATGTCACTTTCACTATAATTTCCATTCTTCAAGGATTTTCTTAAATTACTTTTTCACCTCCATTCCTACCAGAAATTTGAATGGATGCATGCTAATGCAGAGTCTACAATATTTGCCTTTTTTTTTTATCTTTGCTAAGTAAATTTTAGTTGTTTTCACTGAACAATATTAGTAAAATAACTAATACTCATTTAAAAATGCACTTGAGTTGCACGGTGCAATTGGTGCATAGAAATATTTTTCTTTCTTCAGATGTGGTTAATGTGGTCTTTTGAGATTTTTATTTTTCATTTGTGTTTTTTTTGTCTTAGAAAATCTTGGGAAGATTGGTATTTTTGAAGCCTGATTCCTAGTTATTGCTTGTTTCAGGATTTCAGTTTCTGGCCTTTGGAAATTTCTGTTCATAAGTGTGCTTCAATATTGAAGTTTAGAATAGTAACAAAGTAGAATCTGATTTGAAAATTATGAAGGATTCAGGGTTTAGGCGTATTTCTACGATGAGCGGCTCCTACCAAATAGAAGGCCATGCATCAAACCTTTGGGGTTGTGATGGGGCAACATCCCGAATCAGATTTAACAACCAAGCTGTTCCAGTGTATTTGGATCCCAATCCAATCAACAATTTGAGAGCTAGTGATAATTTGCCAAATGAGAGTCTACCTGCTTCTAGCCATTTGAATTTTGATGCCCAAGTCCAATCATCAGAAGGCGATTCTCCTGAGGATCTCGATTTTAGCGATGAAGTACTCATGTATATAAATCATATCCTCATGGAAGAAGATGTAGAAGAGAAATCATGCATGTTTCAAGAGTCTGCAGCTCTTGAAGCTGCTGAGAAATCATTTAAGGAGGTTATCGGGGAGCAATTTCCATCTTCTACTGATCATCAAAATTCGTCAAATTTAGATGAGTTCTTTAAGAAGAACCCTGATGAAAAATTGTTTGGATTAAATGATTGTCATGAATCTTTATCTCATGATTGGAATTCTGATAGGTTGGTACAATCGGGTCCTCAGTATTCGTATGGTTCATCAAGTAGCAGTGGTACTATTGCTGATTCTCCAGTGAGTACCCTTAGAATCCCTGATATATTTAGTGACAGTCAATCAGCTATGCAATTTAAGAAGGGAGTAGAAGAAGCGAACAAGTTTCTTCCTGATAGAAGTAATTTGGTTATTTCTGCTAATCCTGCAGTTAAGGTGGAAAATAAAATTGATAACGATGTATCAAGGAGGAAGAAGAACCTGTATCATGAGAGCACGGGTTTGTTAGAGGAAAGGAGTAGCAAACAATCAGCTGTTTATACTGAAACAGCTGTGATCTCAGACATGTTCGATAAGGTTCTTTTATGCAGTGGAGGGAAAAATGAATCAGCCCTTAGAGAATCGTTGAATGAAATAACCAAAAACACTCAATTGAATGATCAATTAATGGGATCAAATGGAGGCAAAAATAGTGGTAAGAAGAAGCAGGGCAGAAGGAATATGGTCGATATGAGGACACTTTTAACCCTTTGTGCGGAAGCTGTTGCAGTAAACGATAGTAGGGCTGTAAATAACCTTCTGAAGCAGATCAGACAACACGCCACTCCATTTGGCGATGGAATGCAGAGACTGGCTCATTATTTTGCTAACGGCCTTGAGGCCCGAATGGCCAGCTCCGGAACTCAAATATATAAGTCTCTCCTTAATTTTTCTATTTCTGCTGCTGATATCTTGAAAGCTTATCATATATACCTTGCTACCTGCCCATTTAGGAAGATCTCTAATTTCTTTGCAAATAAGACCATTAGGAACCTCTCTGAGAAAGCCACAAAGCTCCACATTGTTGATTTTGGTATTCTGTACGGTTTCCAATGGCCTTGCTTTTTCCAGCATCTCTCATCTAGACCCGGTGGGCCCCCCAGTGTCCGTATCACTGGTATTGAACTTCCATGTCCAGGTTTTCGACCATCTGAAAGGGTGGAAGAGACGGGGAGGCGTTTGGCTTGTTATGCTGAGACGTTTAAAGTCCCATTTGAGTTCAATCCTATTGCCCAAAAGTGGGAGACGATTAAGCTCGAAGATCTTAAGATCAATAACGATGAGTTCCTCGTTGTGAACTGTCTTTATAGATTCCGGAGTCTTCTAGATGAAACCGTGTTAGCTGACAGGTGTCCAAGGAATGTGGTCTTGAATCTCATCAGGAGGATGAATCCGGCAGTTTTTGTGCAGGGAATTGTGAATGGTTCCTATAATGCCCCGTTTTTTCTTACAAGATTCCGTGAAGCGCTGTTTCATTATTCGTCTTTTTTCGATATGTTGGATGCTAATATTCCCAGAGAAGTCCACGAGAGAATGCTGCTTGAGAAGACGGTGTTTGGGCGTGAGGCGATGAATGTTATTGCGTGTGAAGGTGTGGAAAGGATTGAGAGACCAGAGACATATAAGAATTGGCAGGGAAGGATTATGAGGGCTGGGTTCAAGCATCTTCCTCTGGATAAGGAGATTGTTAGATTGGCTAGAAAAAGAGTTGAGACTTCTTATCATAAGGATTTCGTGATAGATGAAGATGGTCAGTGGTTGTTGCAGGGATGGAAGGGCCGCATTGTATACGCTCTTACGTCTTGGACCCCTGCTTACTGAATACATCCTTCACACACCCAGGTTGTGCACACTGAATACATCCTTCACACACCCAGGTGTGTGTGTACGTGTGCGCGCAGATGATATATCCCGTGGAGTGGGTGTAGGGGGATCATCAGCCACCAATCATGTGAACAACTCTGCGTTTACTAAACAAGGTACCTGATTGATCTAGTCAAGACTCAAATATTTTACCCTTGAACTTAACTCTTTTCTTGTTAGATAAAAGCTTGTATGAACCTGGTGCACAGATTTGAGATGCGTGAACTCCATTGATCCTACTCAATAAACTCTGAATGGATCATATACGGTTTTGTTAGACCTATTTTGTAAATGGGTCAAAAATGGAATGAAGTTCACGTACATCAAGTTCACACATGTGTTACTCTTCTTGTTATCTATTGAGTTTTATTAAATTAATGTGAGGATGCTCATTCAGATGGTTTTGTGGAAGTTTCCGATCATGTTCGATTCTCACTACCGGGGGCACAACATCGATGGGTTATGAACAATCGGGGTGAAAAACGAGAAGCGGTCGAGCAATGGTTTGGCCCGGAATTTTCCTGGCACCAAAAATGCATTGGTATGTTAGAATTTATGGAATATTAGTTGTTAATGCTAATAGTTGTGATGGTGCTTTTCTTTAGTTTTACATTTTGATGTGCAAATGTCATGGATGTCTTAATTTCGTTGACTAATCTGCAAAATAATGCAATAGTGAAATGCATTGACTTGGATCATAAGCAAATCCCAGAAGAGAAAGAGCAAAACTATGAATCTCACATGTGATCAGTTATTTAAATTGAACAAATTTAGGCGCTTGTTAATTTCTTTATTGCAATTGCCAAAAGGGGAAGTTTATTAATACGGAAGAATTTCATTTTAGACAAAAACTTGTGTGAACCGGGTGCATACGATGAACTCTATTTTACTATCACTGTCATGCACATTCGTTGTCACTGTCATGTACATATATTGTCACTGTCATATTTACTTATAATAATACATATGTATGACAGTGATAGTGCATGTGCATGACAGTGACGCTGAATGTGCATGACAGTGATAATAAAAATAGAGTTCATCGTATGCACCCGGTTCACACAAGTGTTACTCTTCATTTTATGGGTCAATTTTTTAGATCGTGTCTCAATTTAGGTTTTAATTTTAAAGTGTCTCAAATCATAATATTTGTCATTTTAAAATATGTAATTTATCGAGATACAAAAGAGTATATAAACGAATTGGCTTAGTATCGTATGCACTCACTCTATACAAACGCTTGAATCTACCATATAAAGTGCTACGTGTTATAACTGAAAAGTGCAACTTGTATGAATAAAAAGTGTTAGTTATAATAACAGAAAAATGCTAGGCGTTAGTATCATTGAAATGTGCCAACGAAATTAACTGAAAAGTGCTATAAAAAAATCTGAGTGCATGTATGTACTCACTTCACAAAAGACCAACTTAAACGAATTTGGGTAAGAGCCAAGAGGTATGAATCAAACTATTTCATGACGAAGTGGTATAGCTTAAGTGGTTAGAGCTTCACTATTTTTTCCTTAAAAATGGAAAGAAATGGACAAAAATTATGTCAAAACTTCGAGTTCACGTCAACATTTTTTAAGTATCATAATTATATGAATAAAGCATCACTTTTGTATATATAAAATATTAGAGGTGGTTTTGTGAATATTTCACCGTAAAATATTAATTAAAAAGGTAAGTTTAAAAATATGCGGGTCTTCCTAATTAAGAAATGGGTCAAAATTAAAACACGTAACTTCTGCTTCTTCTTCCTCTTTTCCTGCTTTGAGTTTTTCTTTGAAAAACAATGGCGGTGGCTATGAATGAGAAATATGATGGTAATAAAAAATTAAGAATGCAGAAACGCCGTCGATTAGGACATGATTTAACAGAGAATTCCGACGAAAACAACAGCGAAAATCAACGAAGACATCAAATTGAAAAGAAACACACAGAGATACAAAAAGAAAAAGAGAAGATATGAATGAATTTTTTGAAAATTATCAAATAATTGTTACGGATCCGATCAAAACAATAACAAAGTTTATCAACAAACATCAAATTGAAGTGTGTTGTTGTCTGGATCGTTTTTGTTACCAGTTACATGTTTTTTCTAAAAAAAACTGGAATTAATTTTGCAACTGTTGTTACTCTGTTTCTGATTTGTTCATATAGTAACACATATTTCTCTATAGCATAACACGTTTGTGTTCATATACTAACACTTTTTTTTCCATATAGTAACACATCTTTCACTATATAGTAACACATTTGTATTCATATAGTAACATATTTTTTTCAAAAATATGTGTTACTGTAAGAACAATTATGCGTTATTGTAAGGGTAAGTACGTGTTACTAGTCCTAAAAAGAATAAAATATTTATCCATGTGTTATATTGGTTTTGTTCATTAATAACACATTTTTCTTCATAAAGTAACACGTGTTTGACCTAATAATAACACAATCTGAGAGTAAAAAATTATTTTTACCTTTGCACGAGTTTAATACACATATTTGCCCTTACAATAACACATATTTAACCCAAAATCTTATACTTGGGGATCAAATAGACCCATAATTTTTTTCTTAATACATTAAAATCATTTCTCTTTAATATTGAGATCAAATAAGTCATCATCTTAATAAAATCACACTCTTTTAATAAGAATAAAGTTGTCGAAGATTAAAGACTTATTTGATTCACACATATAATTAGATTAAAGATTTATTTGACTATTTTTTCATTTTTATTTTTGCATTCGAGTAATTATTTTTAGATAAATATGCAGTTTTTGTTTTATAGTGACACATAATTATTGTTAAAGTAACACATTAATTTGAATTTGGATATGAATTATTTCACGGATCTAGGATCCGCGAAATATTTCATATAAGAATTTGTCAAATTATTATTATTTAAAATTTATATTTTTTTAAATAATAGTAATAAATTTTATACATAATAGTAGCATTTGAAAATTTATTTTGATAGTATTAGTAGTTTTATTAAAAAAATATTAATTTATAAAGTACCAATTTTGAGATATTAGTTATTTAATTAAAACTAGGGAGGGTGGCACCTCAATTCTTGAGGTGGCTACCCGGATATTTGAGTTTTAATGTTAGATTAAAAGTAGAAGAAATATTAGGTATCAATTTAGGAAATTTATATAACAAATTGTTGGCTAAAAAATAAATAAAGAAGGAGTTTCCAATTGTCTGGTGATTTATTGAGTCTTTAGAAACACATGAAATGAGATCAATCTGTTAAAAAGGTTTTGTACTAACTTTTCTCGTAAATTCAAATTTTATGTGAATTTCACTTCAATCCATTGAATGAGAGTTTACATATAAACATTCTCCATATTTCTCCCTCTCAAAATGACAATACTCTTCTTTAATCTACTATTATTAAAGTAGAATTAAAGTGAAAGCTCGTTCAAAATTTACGTGTGTTTGGTTTAGTCACTTTTGTGAACAAGCGTAAATGACTGAAAATTAAAGCAGAACACGTTTATTTCAAATTGTATGACTCTACCACTTTATTTTCCAAGATTTAAAAGGAAAAGGGAAATAATTATTTCTTTTGGAGCTGTACATTGAAGTTTTTTTTCTTACGTAAATTAGATTGCTATGTTAATATTTGTAAATATTAATTTTGTGGATCTTTATTTTAGCGAATTGAGTCTTAAAACTTCTGTATTCTCATTTCAGTTCTTGAGGTGGTCACACAAGTCTACTAATTTATTTTGAATAATATAAATTAGTATGCTACTATTATGTTAGTGAAAAGTTTATATAAGATTAGTAGCAAATGCATGTTTATATTTAAACATAACAAAGATATTACAAAATAAGAGCATATAATTACATCCATATACATATGTGCCTCATGTTTGTAGAGTTGAGATAGCGTGTTACGCGTCAATACTCGCTGCATAGTCTAGTAAAAGAGAAAGCTTCCTGTCCATATTAAGAACCCTTCGCATGACAACAACCCATACAGGGTAGAAGAAGAATCGTCTCAATAGTTCTTCAACTTCTTTCTGAAACATAAAATTATATTGGCATTGTCCACAGTTGCGCAAGTGCAGTAACGAGTATTTTCCATGATTTAGTTGACGAATTATTTTTTTTGTGAGTATAGAGTTGTAAATTGTTGATGTATATAACAAAACCAATAACTATGCTTTGTCATGCTGTTGAATTTATGTGATGTGAACATGTGTTGGGCGTAGCATTGTAGATATTTTCTATTCAGTGACAAAGGGTGTAGTCATTATTGACACGTGTCAGGGTAGGAATTTTTTTTTAATTAAAGTATTACTAAAGTTATTGTGGTCCAATATTAAATAGTGTTTGTTATCTCATTATTTCACTTATTTCAACTAAATCAGCAGACAAATTGTAATGGTACAGTTTCGATTTTTGGAAATTTCATTATAATAGATTATTCACAATTTTTTTATGTTTACAAGTTACCTCAACAGTTCTTTAATATTGTATCAACGGAAAAAAAATAAATATTGTTATGGTGTTCAAGTTTACGATATAACCATAAAAGATGAAGATTAACTTCACCATTACATTGTGAACACTGTGCAATACATATACACAGGCTGCTTTCGAATACATGTAAGCATTCGAAGACCTCAAAAATGTGATCTACTGTGTTGTTGTGGTAACAACACATTGTTCAGCAAAAAAGTGAACTGTAAAACGATACAAAAACAAAGTCCATCACAAAGACGACAGTCTTGTTTGGGTTAAACTGCAAAATGATACAACATCAGGCTAGGTACAGAAACATCAGTCTTGTTTCGTAAATTCTTTACCTTGTTGGTTTGTTTCAGCTGCAGAATCGAGGCCTCTTTTACTGGCTGATTTCTCGTGATATCCACCGCTGTTTCTGTGAAGGAGACCAGGTTCGGTGGTTGTGGTGCCTTAGTGAGTTTCAAGCATTGTTGTTTCCATTAACTATTCATGAGAACTGGGGGAGGATGTTTGCTCAGAAATTTGGGACATTGAGTACGTGCTGGATGATGGGAGGCATGAAATAACAGTGTGTCGTACAGTGCGTTTGCCCCTAAATTCATAGGCAATGATGCAAAAATCGGCCTAGGCGGCGCCTAGGCGCTAGGCGGTCGCCGGCCGCCCCGATTTCGCCTAATTTCGACTTTTTAGGCATTTTCGTGGCTAGACGCCATCTAGGCGGCTAGGCGTTTTCGGGGTTAGGCGCCGTCTAGGCGGGTGTTAAGCGGGGTCTAGGCGGCCCTAGACAGCCAATTTTTTATTTTTTTTAAATAAAAATTTAAAAAAGTCACAAAAAAAAATCTAGGCGGCGACTAGGCGGCCACAAAATGCCCGATTACCGATTTTCGATTTTTATAACCTTATTCATAGGTGTATGTCCTGATATGGAAAAATAACTCAGTGCCCTTATATCGTTCGTTGATGTCATCGGGTGTCAACTGGTTCCCCTGTTATTGACAAGTAAAAGAAAATAAATTACAGATAGCTGAGAGTAGGTTTGTAATCATTAATTTTCGGTTCTCATACATACCTCCATCTCTAATTCCATTATCTTTTCACTGACATGCATAACAACATTTCTACCTCTTTGTGCTCCGCAAAAGTAGTTAAACTGCCTGTTTCATCAAACAGTTTGACTTCAAAACGTAACCTGCACAAATATAAAGTTTGTTATATTATCTTTCATGCATTACTTTTTTTTTTATAGGAGTTCTGCATAAGCACAATTCTCTACCTTGCCATGTAAATAAGCTGGATGTTGTATCATTTATTATGTATTTTGTTGTCTCATTATTGTGTAGTCAATCCATAAGTAGAGGTCTTAGTCTATGATTGCAAAGAGACTTATGAGTATTTCCTTTTCTATACCAGACATTCAACGGTCTGAGCAAAGGGACCTATGGCTGGTAAGTATATTGTGAAGTTATGGGTCATTATTGAAAAATCGGGCAGGGAGAACGAGGTACACAGTCTGTGTTTTCACAATCATTTAGTACTATGAGCAAGCCAAAAAGCTCAAGCCACCACAAGTTACAACACACACACTCATATGACATTCTGAAATGTCTCAACAAACCACCAATAAAGGAAAGAAGCCACACAGATCCCTTAACTTAATTAATAGATGGTGCAATATCAATATTTAATTACAAGAATCAGTTTTTTTTTTTAGAAAAATAATGGAACTGGAAAAAATCAAATATAAATTTTTCAATCCAAAATTGGAAACCAGGTACATGAAACTTACTGATCTCTAATCGCTATGAACATAACAATTAAAACACCGCGAAGAAAAAAGGTAAATTCTGTAATAGAATTATATTGAAAAAATGCAAGACTAAAACTAAAATGCCAAACAAACTAAGCAGCCTTTTACAACCAAGAAAATCATTTCAAATAATTGTTAACAAGTAATTGCACATTACCGCGGCGTTGGGGTTGGTGATTCCTTGTTGCAGTAAAAACAGGTGAAATCACTGTCGTAGGATGCGCCACAAGCTTTGAAGCAAGCTGGACAAGCCAAAAAGTAGAAATGCTGGTCTCCTTTGGTAACTTTCATGTTTGCTTTGATCTAGAAAGTCTGACCAGTGAAAAAGAGGGGTATGTATGGGGCTCTCTTTAGAAAGCAGCTAAATAAATGTTCTAGTGGTACATGTGTGAATTTAAAAGTTACCACTTCGTCAAGGCTTAAGATATAACCGATTTTGCAAATTTGTGAGGTATGTGGCTATTCCACGCTCTGGTTGTCTTTGTCATACAGTTTTTGAGAGATAACAGATTCCACATACTCCTTGTTGTCATGCAGCCTATAAATGTTTTAGTATGTTAATTTCTTTTTTCAATGCTCATAAAGACAAGCAATTTCAAGAAACATGCAAAGTATACATCTTGGTACATTAATGGGGTAAGCCACTTTTATCTCTTAAAGCAAAAGAATAAAATGAATGTTTCAAATTAGCGATATTATTTAATATGTAAAACAAGAGTATATCATAGCTAGAATTAACAAATAAAGCATGTAAGTGTGAATATTATAGCACCGAAAAGTAAGGGGAAAATCATGAAAACTACGACTTTGAATTTCAGACATCTTGGAAAAAGTCAATGTAAGATTTAAGAAATAGTATATATGACACTACCAGACAAGCATATAAGCTAAAAAGTAACAAGGAAAACCAGTGGTACATTTCAAGTAGGTACTTGCATGTTACCGTTCAAAGCACCGAAAAAAAAGCAGTTTACGTAATACCATAATTGAAGATGTTTCGCCTGTGGTATCGGAGGGTCAAATAAGATGGCACTGTGTGGTAGTGTCCCAATGGATATGCCTATGACAAGAAATTGAAGTGAATTGATCAATCAAATATAATGTTAAAAATACGTGTAATAAGTAGATGCAGTTTATGGCGGTTTTATGTTGAGTGGAACAATGAAAAGGAGGGAATGGATTCTTACCATGAAAGGTGTTCACGGACAAGCGCATCCCTAAAATGACAGTCATTTTTGCAATATTTCCAGTTAAATAAAGCACCTCACTCTTGACGAACTCTTCCCATAACGTGAGGATAGTTGGCCGACATCTGCATACATACGAAGCACATAATTTTATATCAGTAAGAACTAATGCAACATGTTAGATTTCAAGGCTTCCTTGTTTGAAGTAAATTGACTTACTCGTCATTGAGAATCACAAAATCCTGAACCGTCCTATTATTTTTTTGAATGAAGCGCGTCGGGAATACATGTATCACTGCACAAAGTAAATCTGAAAAACGCTAGTGTAACTAATAAATATATTTGAAATATAGTTATACAGAAAGAGGAAATGTGGAGTAAAAAACCTTAACTGATTCTCGTAGATGGCAAATCTGCAATTTGAGGACATTCTGCAAATGACGTTAGCTCGTACATGTGGTCGAGGGGCAGTTCTTCTTGTTCGTTTGCATGCCTGATGTAAGCGCTTCTGTTAAGTGTCATCTGATACCGCGATTTGGCCATATTAAGTGAGTTTGGTGCGAGCTCTTTGATTTTGCCATTCCCAATGTAATAAGTTTTGTATTGCTCAACAACTTTGTTTAGGCTTTCAATATCTGGATCATATATAACGCACTGCATACTTCCTTTTCTGTTAAAATTATCATGAACAAACATTAGACAAAATAGCAATTATTTATGTGTATTTACAGAAAGGATTTTACCTCCTTGTCGACAAAGACAAACCTTTGTTGTCTGCCCCATTTCAAAGAGCGAACTGGTGATTTCTCCATCACCAAAACCTTAACGAACCAGGTCTGCATATTTGGTTTTAGAGCATCAAGTGTCGTACATGAGTCCGCAACCGGCCTAAATGCAAAAAAATATTAAGAATGGATCGTATTAGTTAGAAAAATTGGAGTTGGACTTTTGCATGAAAAATTGAAACGTCAAAATATATTGGGTAATAAATAAATTTATTTAAACTACACTTGCATGAGGTAAATCATTTACTGAGGCACAATTTTTTATATGACATAGGAAATTAGGCAACATTTGTTAGTTTGTCAATGAGTCTCTGTTAATAATCAAATTGTGTTTCTGTGATAGCAGGTTGTGTTCTTACTTGTCTGAAAGTGAACAATGATAAATATTCATCGTACGCATACTGTAAGTGAGCATAGGACAACAAGACTATGGAACCAAACTTCATCTTATTAGTAGTGCCTCTTATGATTGAATTAACATGAAATGATTGAGAAACAGAGAGAATAATTAATATGAATCTTTCTAGGAATCTATATTATTTTCACTATCTTAATAAGCAGCTTTAGTTGTTACCATAAATTATTATCTCTGGGCTTTGAAAGAATTTCATTTTATTTACAAGTGTGAATTTGTAGAGAAGTGTGAAATATAGGTTGAGTTTCTTTCAACATGGTTTGATTTAGGACTTTGACCCTAGTGACATGAAAATAATTACATCTCATCTAAAAGTTCAATCGTGTATAATTTACATGAAGAAGATAATTTTTTGGATAGTAATTGATTGGTTCCATTCAAAACTTTGTCATCTACTATGGAGGATGCATAGAAATAGCGTAGGAGGGATATGAGACATTTACTGTCACATTATTTAATCTGATAATTATCTGAGCATTATTTGCTTTTTCTACTCTTTGTTTTGCACTTAACTTTTAAACATGGGTATTTTATATATATATATGACACTACGTATATAGAATCTAGAACAAGAAGAAAATTGTCTACTTTAGTACACAAACCAACAAAAGCTCGAAGCCTAAACAATTGTGTACTTTAGTTCACAAAAATATGCAGGTGGACTGCTCAAATAGTAGCTGTCAACTGTAAAAAAAAAAAAAAAATTCGAAACTACACATTTCCATCAACTAACTCATACAATAAATCCACTATATATAATAAAAGCAATAATCACTCTTCTCTTTTAAACTGTGTGCACTCCCTCCTGTAAAATCTTCTATATTATGGAGGGAGCACAAGAAATGTGAAGGGAATGAATAGAATAGTTCCCCTACTTTTGAGGAGTTGGGAATTCCTCCTCCAAATAAAACTCATTCATCGCCACCAAGTATCAAAATAGCTTCAAATTGATCATAAGAATATAAATATGCAATAAATTATCTAGTATAAGTATATACATATATATATATATATGTGTATATATATATATACATACATCAAATTTCTGAGAAAAATGCGAATGTCAAGTATAGAGAATCAAAGCCTTAATTTGTGGATGCATATGATATATATATATATATATATATATATATATATATATATATGGGTCATTACACTGCTAGTAGTGCCTTAGCATATACATCTATCTACCATAACAATGCATACCTTCAATTATTGCTCAAACTTGCACAACATATAGAAATATTGTAACCTTAAAAAAAAACAACAGTAATGTACTCACGAATTGTTTTCTCACAAATCAGTACCAAATCATGCTCGATTTTTATTTCTAATCAAACACGTGGTTGACATAGGTGAAATATTATTTGTGTCTAACAACATGTAACAACAAGTACGGGAAAATCTCAATTTTGATGTTAAGTGTATTATGTGACAAAATCTGCCTAGTATTAATTCTGAATAAACGACATAAAAAATGGAAGAAATTTGAAAAGAACATACCTATGTACTCCTCGACTTGAAGAACCAATCATTTCGTTAGTTGTGATAACAACCTACAATTTGTAAAAAAAATATAATCAACACATGCCAGTTGAAATATAATTCATGGGCAACTTGAGAAATGACAAATACATTTTGAATTGAATATCTTACTGTAAAGAACAAGTAATTGGAGGTCACTACCTAATTAATATTAAACCATAGAGGTAATGAACAAATGAAAAATGTATTAACACAAAACATAATGCAGTTAACAAGTGTAAAAAAGATAATTTTGCTTTCTTTTGCTGGATAAATCCAAAATACAGAAACAACCTTTCGTGTGAACCTATGAAACCTTAAATAAGAATAAGATCATACAGTTCTTGAAACAGTCAAAGATATGCTCCTAATTCCATAAAATACAGAAACAACCTTTCGTGTGAACCTCTGAAACCTTAAATGGAAATAAGAAAGTATACAGTTCTTGAAACAGTCAAAGATATGCTCTCAGTTCTCCAAAAACAATTGAAAGGAAAAAGAAAAGGAAAAATGACATATCAAGATTTTTGAGTTTTATCTTGAATATGTTAAAATTAATATTGCTCGATTTGGAACGAAATTATTTACAACAAATTGTCACTTGAGGAGTATCATAGAGTATGAATAATTTCATTGTAAGCAACTTGTTGATTTGCTAAAACCTGCAAGCTCGCTTGACCAACCGCAGTTCTTCCTTTCTCATTACCAATTTGAAGTATTAAAAAAAATTCACCAATAAACAACAGATAACTACTTTTAATCAGAAACATCTCATAAATAAAATTAGTAAATTGTGTTTTTATTTGTAAAAGCTGAGCATTATATGAGTAGAAATTAATAAGCAACATACCCTCATGAATCTAGACGATGAATTGTAAATTTATCTATCACAAACACTCATGTTAAACACTTGAAACCCCGCCCACTGGTTATTTGAGGCAAGTTAAAACTAGCTAAAACCACCTATAACAAGTTTTACATTTAAATTCAGAAAATATATGTAAAGTAATTCAACAATATCTGTAGTAAGTTGCTTTTAGAATGCAGAACATAGATAAATGCAGTCATATTTAATAAATTTTGATTAGAGAAAATGAATTCCTAATTGGTAGATTAGTCTCTCATATTTGATCAACATTTGCACAATAACCATTAAAATCTTTATCATAAAAGGAATAATAGATGATGAACTCCACGACGTTTTTCAAGTTCCAGGGCCTTTATTTCAGGTAAACTAATATGCATTCACTTTTAAGTTGAAGTTTCTAACTTTAATTTGTGCTCCCACCTCTCCAATTTTCGGGGACAAACAGCCGGTTCACAGATGTAACCAAAATATCGTAACACATAATTAACATATATGAAGTGTAAAAAAATTTGATTGAGGCATGTTATTAAATATGTGGTAAGCATAGACAAAATACTCCTAACAACATCCAAAAAAATGATTGGAAATGAGGATCAAATAATTTAAATAGCTTGGCCACAAAGATGATAAAAACAAAAAATTGCTCACGGTTAACCTAATGATGAAGAACTAATACCAAACAAAAAATATCCAAAAGTAGAACAATTTTCTTTAGCCTATTACCTATTGACAGACTTCATCGATTAATGATTATCAAGTTCAGAAAACAAAAATTCACAACAAAACAAACAAACCCATGGAACAATCACAAAATTAAAGCCAACCCAGATAGAAAAATGACTGATATTCCGTAAAAGCAAACTCATGGATGCGTGTTTGTTCCATGAATTTTCGGAAAGCAAACCCAGAATTACTATTAAAATGAAAGCCAACCCATGGAACAAACACTATGCAACAATGACTATTAAGATAATTTCTGAAAATACCATTTTAATTATGGGTTTGCTCTAATGGTGTACTGTGCAACAATAACTGATATTCAATTTTAATAGGTATTTCTGACAAATTTGATAAACTTTTAACAAGCTTCTGCGTATAGTTTTGTAAAAATTATTTAATACAAAGACTAACAAAGAGAGAAAGAGAGCAACACAAAGTGTGAAAAATGAAGTCTATTTAATTGGGGCATTTCATCAAACATGTGGTTGACATACTCCACGGATCATCCCATCTCCACCATTCAAACAATAAGTTACTTTCAAATATTAGGGTGAGGACAAATAGAACAGAATAGGGACTCTTCCCCTCTCCACCCCCCACTGCACCCTCCCTACCAAGCCTTATAAATCTCAAATTGCCACCAAGTCATAAGCATCACCAAAATCACCATTGCCTTCCTATTTTCCACTTCACATTGAATGTCTATGAGAGTTGGTCAAGAGGAAGAGTTCAAATATATGAAAGGCCAAGACAGTATGATTATTAATGCAATATTTCAATCTAGGGAACCAACCTAATGGAGTCTTATTCTCAAATCACTTGATTTTAAATGACTCCATCCAAATGGAGCCTTATTGTATTGTGTATTTGTAATGGATTAATGTGTATAGACTTATAAATTATGATAGTTTATGAATTCTATATTAATTAATTTTTACTTGCTTTTAGTATAGATTTGTATTAGTAATGTATAATTGTTAATTAAACTTATTTGTATAAATAAATATTATGTACAGGGGCGGATCCAAGATTCAACATTGGGGTGGGCTGAAAAGTAAATATTTCGGCATATTAAATTTCATACATACCAAAATATTTCGATGCTTACATAAATTGTGTCCTACGAGACTTCAATACATAAAAATTCATCAATAATTGTGTCTATATTTATATCTTTAACAAAATCTCTCTCAATATAAAGCATTAGTGAGTCTCCAAGTAAATCATCCACCATCTTGTTACGAAGTGCCGTCTTCACATGCTTCATTGCTGAAAATGCCCGTTCAGTTATAGCAGTAGAAACAGGCAACATCAAAATTAGACGAATCAGTCTAGTTAACATAACTTAGACCTTTGATCTTCCACTCTTAGTAAGTAATTGACTTAATTCATCAACTTCATTAACTTCCTTATTCATATCTGCAAAAGCCTTCACCAATTCAATAAAATTCCCCCGGTTGGATGAAGATCATGAAGACTCATCATGACCTCTAAAAGCACAACCTTGAAGTGCAAGCCATCGAAGACTTATGATTGCGGTTTTTAAGCACAAACGATTTCTCTCATTTTCAATATTTGTCTGAACATGCATAACTTTGTCTAAATGCCCTATTGGTTTCATCAAATCCTCTGCACGTCTTAAACACATAGTATGTGGTGATGTAGCTGCAGCACCAACATGGGTAAGAAATGCACATTTGTTTTCTTGATTTATCCTTTTCCAATTGTTAAATCCTTCCTTGACTAATGCAGAAGAACTTGACATATTAACACCACTCATGAAAAGAAAGTAATAAAAACAATATGTCTTATTGTAGAAAGTGAATACTCCAACCAATGAAAGTTGTCAAACCAACTCTTCTGAAAACTACAATTTTGAGTGCCAAACTTTGTAAGAGGATATGCTTCCATTTTTGGTTGATAAGGCCCAACTTATAGATACGCCCGTCTTATGTTATCTCGTGCATTAACAGAATATTCCCACAATTTTGAAAGTTGTCAAACCAACTCTTCTGAAAACTACAATTTTGAGTGTCAAACTTTGTAACAGGATATGCTTCCATTTTTGGTTGATAAGGCCCAACTTATAGATACGCCCGTCTTATGTTATCTCGTGCATTAACAGAATATTCCCACAATTGTTTTCTTTTTCCTGGATCACGCTCAATACACAATTGTGGAGAAAGATTCCAAGAAATTCTAAATCCCAAAATTCCAAGAGAGTTGTCTTTTTCTTTATTGCCCTAGCATTTGTGGTTTTAATATATTTATAAAAGGAAAAAAAAAAAAGAGGGAGTGGGACGGTGGACCACAGGCAGAAGACTGGGGAATAGCGAATGGGAATCTGCAATTTGAAGAGGAAAGAACGTGTGGTTGTGAATGATAGTGTGTGATAAGTGATGATATAATTAAATAAAAATATGTTTTAGGCTTTTAATTATTTTTCAGACCTTATTTTAAAGTTGTTGGACTTTAAATGATAGTGGGCTACACATATACTTTTAATATTTGGGTTGGGCCGTGTACTAATAAAAAAAAATTATATATATATATATATATATATATATATATATATATAAAACTAAGAAAAAATTTTGGGCCTATGTAGTTACTATTTGATACATTTTTTATATATATTTTTTGTTAATTAAAAAAAATAGGTTGAGGCGGCCCATGACCAGAATGGACTTCCAACACCCCCATCCCAGGAAAAAAAAACAAATAAAAATATCAGGAAAAAAAAAAGAACACGGAAAGTCAGAAACCACCCCACCTCCTCTTATCCCAATTTTCCTTTTATTCGTGTGAATTTTGGAGAGTAGCTTGCAATGAAGAAAATTGTAAAAAAAATAAAAAATAAAAAAAATTAAGAAATAGGTTCTTACATAATTTTTTTTGAGTCATTCACTCAAAAATTTGCAGAAAATTGATGGGATGTAAACATATGGAATTTTATTCAGGTTTGCAGAATAATTGTATCAAATATTACTCTCGATAAAAATTTTGCAAAAGTGTCTACTTGGCCCCTGAGAGATGAGAAGACACAAACATTCCTAGTAAAAAACTTCTCGGAGAAGTGTTCAGTTGAGGAGTTAAAGTTCTATTTAGAAAAGATTGGAGAAGTTAAAGATATCTTTTGTCCAAGGAAACGAGATAAGGAGGGCAAGTTATTCGGTTTTGTGAGATTCCTGCTCAACTATGATGAGGAAGGACTCCTGTCCAGATTGAATGACGTATAGATATGTAGTTATAAACTCAGGGTTTTTATCCTAAGATTTAGGAGAGAACCGCAGAGTAAAAGAAAGGTACCAGCTCAATACTTCACAGCCGACAAAGGTCAGATAAAAGAGAATGTGTCATTTGTGGAAGTGTTACAGGGAACTTCTAATAAAGCGATAAATGAAGGGTTAGGTCTAGAGAACAAGATTGAGAACTGCGACACTGTGATGGGAACCAATGATGAGAGTGAATTATTGCATGATTTTTGAGGTGATTAATTGCAAAAAGTGATGAAAAGTGTTTGTATTTGTGCTTTAAGGTGTAGAGTATCACTCTTTTGCATGAAATATATTACTATGTTAGAATTGATAGTTTTTCGAAGTGTTTCGTCTCATTTTCAGGGTTTTCGGTGGAATTAGACCGAACCGAGAGTACCGGGATTCATACGGCGAAGAGACAAACACGTGGGGCAAAAATAGGGGTTTGGAGGTCAAGTCGGGCCCACAAAATTCCCTGGAGTCGACCACTGGTCGAGCCCTAGGAAGCTCGAGTCGAGCTCATGCACGTAACAATAAATATGGCTAAGTGGGTTAAAGCTCGAGTCGAGGCGGCAAGGAAGGAAGCGAGCTCGAGTCGAGGTGATCAGTGTTCAAGCTAAAAGCGTGTTAGCGACATCAGGGCTTGAGTCGAGGCCTTGTGGCTCGACTGAAGGCCCTATTTTCAAAAAAATCACAATTTAAACCACCTTTGACGAAAAACAGCACATAATAGATTAGAGCAGTTACCTTTCAGTTTTGGTGCGATTTTTGCAGTTCCAAGCTCAATTCCACTTTCTAGCTTCATAGATTCAAGTCTATAGTTAGATTTTCAATTAATTGTAGCTTAGATTAGTATTTTATCCATTAGATTAGTCATTTTGAGATTGCAATTCATTGAAGAAAAAGTTTACATTTGTGAAGATCAAGCATTCCATTCCATTGCATTTGGCCAAATTGGTGATGTTCTTCTTATATCTCTATTTCAATTGCTTTATTGTTGTGATTCTCATGATGATCATGTTGATTGTTTTCTCACCCATAGATTTTGCACTTTGCTCCATGGGCTAAATCACTTGTACTTGGGATAATTGAAATTGAGGATGATGTGATTGCTCTTGCTATAATTGATGATGATTGTTGTTTAATTGAGGTAGATAGTTTCCTAATTGTTGATGCTTATTGTGCTTCATACATTTTTATCTCTTTTTGATTAGTGTTTGACCACCCTAGCAACAAACGAGTGTTGAGCTAACGTGATTATGGATTAATTGGGTGATAATCGTGTATGATTGTATGAATTAAATGCTTTGTAATTGAGAGATTCATTGCATTAAGAATACTCACATTTATGTATTGTGTGATGAATGGAGACATTGTTACATGATGTTCATACTTTCTATCTTGGTTGAATAGCAATTTGAAGCAATTATAGTTGTGATCATTGATTCCTTAGTGGAGATTATCTCTAGCACCCATTCCCCATATTGCACTTCTTTGAAGTTAGTCTAGCTTGTTAATTGTTCTAGCTTAATTCTTTCCTTGATTGCTTTTGGTATTTCATCCTTGTGTTAGTAGATTGATTGGTTGAAAACTTTGCTTGCGTCAATAGTCATTGAAAACTTGTATCCTAGGGCCACATTGCATATCATATCTCATGGGTTCGATAAATTGATTGGGTCATAATAATACTTGCACGATAAATACTACAATCAACCAACCTTGAAGATTTAGTGGCTCTGCAATACACAAATTCAGAGGAGGAGAAAAAATGGGCATCTGAATCATTTACTGGATACCTTAAGCAGGGTTTTCGTGGAAGGATCACAGAGAGGAACTATTGGGTGAATGTGGTAGTATGATAAAGATGCGGTCCTTGGGAGGAAATGTAGTTATTCTATAAAGTATGAAGGATACGTCCATACAGGAGCTATTGGAGAAGTTTGATGAATGGGTTGCATTTAGGTTTGAGTGGACCCGCCCGTGGAAAAAAATCGATGTCAACAGCAACAAGGAAGTCTGGACAAATTGGTATGGTATACCAATCCATACATGGTCGTCAAAATTCTTCTCCTTAATCTATGCTCAGGTGGGTAGATTTATTAAGCTTGATAAGAACACCGAAGAGAAAAACAATCTTGTAAGGGTGAGAATCTTAATTTCGGCTCCTATCTTGAGTCAAATTGACAAAATCCTAAAGATGTGCATTGACAGAAAAGTTTAGTAGGTTAGAGTGCTGGAGGAGTCTACATGTTCTTGCGAGTCCGTCTCAAAGGCAGATGGGGAGGAGGAGGGAGACGAAGAAGATACACAATGAGAACTGGAGAATGACATCTCTTTAGATCAAGCGGTGGCAATAATTAACGGTGAAGACGACGAAGAAGATAATGACTCAGTGAGTCAAGAGCTTAACCAGGAAGGGGAAACGGCGCAACATGCAGATTTAAATAAACAGTCCCATATTCCAAAGGCGGCGATAATAAATGAGGGACAATTGGAATCGTCTAAAACGGTAGAAGACACTTTACCAACCTCGGAAAAGGGTACAATTTCAATGAGCATGATAGGAGAGGCTAACGGTGGGAACCCAATAATCTTCTCAGGTACATGTCGAGGGTACCCCAATTTTTATTGGGGAGAATCGGAATTTGATAGAAGGCCCGTTGATTGAACCTGGGCTTGGCACAACCCATGAAATTTTCCTAAATAATTCAAGGCCTTGTTTGCTAGCAAATAAAGCCCAATTAATTAAAGATGAAAGAGGTGGGCTCTCGGCCGATGAAAGACAAATCCAGGAGATAACTTCATCAGAAGATTTGACGTTGACTTAAGATCAATTGCAAAACCTATGCAAAATCGCTGGTGCAGAAAAGGAATCACAAGCCCTTATCAGAAACTCAGTAGAAAAAGAAAGGGATCGAGAAGTTCCTCGGAGAAGACTTCCGAAGTCACTAGTCCCTGGGAAAGAAATTAAGAAGAACAAGGGGAGGAAGACGAAGAAGCAGGTGATGGAAAACAATATAACAGGGGTGCAACAACAAGATTGGGCAGATTTCGTAAGAAATATGATATCCAAAGAAGACATTAGAGCCTTCAACAACGACTTGAGGAATAAATGAGGTCAGTGCAAGATAATTTTTTCAGCGTCAGATGATGCAAAAAGTATATGGGAATTTGACAAAAAATTGGGTTTGTCAGGGAAGGAAGAAACGATGAGAAATGGCTTGATGGAGACTACAGTTCAGGGTAACGATGATAGTTTGGGCAAGGTGAACTCGCTACAAGTTTCCTAATGAAGTTGCTATCTTATAATATTAGATGGGTGAGGAGTAGGATTAAAAGAACGGAGATTCAAGAAATGGTGAGAAAGCAGAAACTTGATTTTATTTGCATACAAGAGTAAAAATTAGAAGAGGTAGATGTAGATATATGTAAGTTAATTTAGGGTAGCAATAATTGTGGCTGGGCAGCTAGGGAAGTGGTGGGGAGGGCGGGTGGAATTATTACTTTATGGAATTCCGATAAATTCTTTTATAGTAGTTCATGGCATATGAATGGGGCTGTTGTGGTGAATGGAAGATGGGGTGCTAATGATGCGGTTTGTTGTATTGTAAACATCTATGCTTCATGTTCACTTGAGGAGAGAATTGAATTATGGGATAGACTAGGCATAGTGATCTCTCAAAATGCAGATCTGTGTGTGTGTTTTGCTGGTGACTTCAATTCTATTAGAGTTGAACATGAAAGGTGTGGAACGAATAGTGCAGTGACTAGGCGGGATATCAGAATTTTTTATTCTTTTATAACCGGAGCTGACCTGACAGATCTTCCACTTCATGGATGGAAATACACATGGTACAGGCCTAACTCGAGTTGTAAAAGCAGGCTGGACAGATTCATGGTGAATAATGAGTGGTTAACAAAGTGGCCGGACACCGTTCAGAGAAGTTTACCTCGATCTATTTCGGATCATTGCCCGTTGATTTTGGAGACAAAAGTAATAGACTGGGGGCCAAAACCATTTCGATTTATTAATGCTTGGACGTCCCATTCCGACTTCAAAGAAACAATATCACAAGCATGGAGGAATAAACAAGTCTCAGGCTGGGGAATTACGTTGTAAAAGAGGAGCTGAAATCTTTGAAGGAGTCCTTAAAACAGTGGAACTACTCTAGCTTTGGTTCTATTGAGAAAAACATTAAAGATGCAAGATGAGAAATTCAAGAATTGGATTTAGTTGATGATACATTTGGGCTGGAGGAATTAGAAATAATCAGGAGAAGCCAAGTCACAACAGAATTGTTCAAAGGATTGAATTTGAGGAATGGGTTGAGGGCTCAAAAAGCAAGAGCAAATTGGATTAGACAAGGTGACATCAACTCGAGCTTCTTCCATATGGTAATGAATCAACGCAGGAAGAGTAATGAAATTGCTGGAATACAGATTGGAAATGACTGGGTTGAGGAAGTAGCTGATGTCAAAAAAGGAATCAAGAGACTTCTTTCAAAGCCACTTCAGCAAGCCATGGATTTAGAGACCCAGATTACCGAAGGGAATGTCATAAAGAAAAATTTCCGACGAGGATAATAGAATGTTATGCACTCCTTCCTCTGAAATAGAAGTCCGGTATGCGATTTGGAGTTGTGACGATTCGAAGAGCCCGAGTCCGGACATCTTTAATTTCAAATTCTTTAAAGAATGTTGGGACATTGTCAAGGAGGATATCATGCAATTCATGGAGGACTTCCACAGTAATAGAAAACTAGTTCTTGGTCTGAATACATCATATATCGTGTTGATTCCTAAGAAGGAAGGTTCGAGATAATTATCCAATTTTCGTCCAATATCCTTGATCGGGAGTATTTATAAACTATTGACAAAAGTTCTTGCAAGCAGACTTAGCAAGGTTATGGACGGTATTATTTCGGACAATCAAAGTGCCTTTGTCGGAAATAGACTTATGCACGATGGAATTGTGATCCTAAATGAGGCGGTGGAGGAAGCAATGCGAAGGAAGATTGAGAGGGTTTTTTTCAAAATAGATTTCGCGAAGGCGTACGACACAATTGATTGGAAATTCCTTGAACCAATGATCTCTCAGTTTAACTTTTACGACAGATGGAAGCGTTGGATGTTGGAATGTGTTTCGTCAAATGTCTTAGTTAACGGAAGTCCCTCAAGAGAATTCAAGCTTGACAGAGGATTATGCTAAAGGGACCCACTCTCCCCGTTTCTCTTCTTGATAGTGGCCGAGGGGTTGGGTTTTTTGGTGAAAAAAGCTATGGAGGAGGGGCTGCTGGAAGCGGCAGTATTGGTAAAGGATAGAGTATTGGTATCTCATCTGCAGTACGCAGATGATACCATATTCGTCTCATCAGCAAATCCTGATAATGCATGGGCAATGAGGTGTATCTTGAGAAATTTTGAGATGCTATCCGGGCTTAAGGTTAATTACAATAAATGCAGCATCGCATGAGTCAATGTTAATAGGAATATTATGGAACAGATGGCTAGGACACTTGGATGTGCTATCAGTTCAGTACCTTTTTCGTATCTTGGGATCAAAGTTGGTTTGAAATACAAAAGGGATGGGGAGTGGCCAGATATTATTGAAAAGGTGAAGAACAGGCTGAAGGGATGGGAGCATCGAAAAATCTCGACCGGGGGCAGAGTAACACTTTTGAATGTTGTACTGTAGGCAATTCCTATCTATCACCTATCTTTCTATTGCATTCCTAGTAAACCCTTGAGTGTGTTAACTTCTATTCTTTGTAATTTTCTCTTGGGGGGTAGGGAGAGCTAAAAAAAGATAGCATGGGTAAAATGAGATCTTGTTTGCTTACCAAGAGAGAAGGGGGGGTTTGGGGGTGAAAGACATTGGGTGTTTTAACAAGGCTTTAGTTAGTAAGGGCTTGTTTGGTGGGCCTGTGAATATAACACCCGATTAGGTGTGTGATAGAAGCGGGTCCGACAAAACCCACTTAACACATATTAAGTTTGCATATTATGTGTTTGGTGGGTAATTTGGATTTTGTTTTTAAAAAAGACTAACTTATGGCAATCTACATGTTTTTACTAATTTGTCCTCATAAATCTTCATAAATCACACAAGTGCCCTAGCGTCCTTATTACGCCATTCATCCCCAATGTGAGTAAAACTGATCTGAGAAATTGAGGGATATTATTCGAATTCCAATCAAGGTAAATACCCAATCGCTCAATCATCCCGCATTCGAATTGATGGAGTCTACTCAATCACGGTAAATACCTAATCGATCGTTCATCTTATGAATAGCCGATTCTGATTCCTTTTTTTGTTTGTTTGGGTACAAATCAAAATTCGAGTAAGAATTAACGGATTAGGCTCGGGTGTTTTTTAGGTTGTCATAATTTTTTTGTTGGATCAACAAATCATTGCCATTGTAATGGCTTGTTTCTTAATCGATTTGTGAACTCCAGCCTGGTTTAATAACAGTTGATTTTTTGTTTTTCTGTTTTACACCCAGGTTCATGAGCGCAATATCGAACCAAGGTGCGTACACACATCCTCCTGAATGCTCGTATGGTGGGGGTCGTATGATTATGCACTGCACTGGTTCCTTAGCCAAATTCCCAGACCGTGCATGTTATAAATGTCCTATTGGTGTCAATCACTACAAGAGCTTCATTTGGGTTGATGAGTACAAGCATATTAATCTACCGGCGATGGTGCCCTCAACAAATAGAGGGTCAAGTGGTTTGGTATTGAGTGACCAATCCATACCATCCACCCCAGATTGTAATTCCGAACCTCGTCGTCATCGAGAAAGCCAACTGGATGATACAATCAAAGAGATCTTACACAATCACAAGGAGAAGATATTATTCATGACTCTTGTATTTGTGTGTCTAATGTCGAGTCTTATTATGGTACTTGTTGTTTTATTACTTATGATTGGTTTTCTCATAGGAATGCAATTCTAAGGTATGTTGTTTTATTCCTTTTTTTGTCTGCGAACATAGTAATTGTGGTTTCTAAGTTATGTATTTGAACTGGTATAAGACTTAATTAATATTTTGAAGTGGTATTGTTGTCCTCATTCTGTTTTATTTTGGTGTTAATTTCAATATGGGGTTGGTGATATAATTTATTGCTATTTAAAAGTTGCAACCATAATATCTCTGTCACACAATGAATGCAGAGATTGTGCTAGGATTTCTGATATCTGTGTTAGCCTTTTGCCTATTTATGTAGATATTCATCTTCATTACAGGTGGGTAGTTGGGACTTTAAAGCATGACTACTTTTCGGCCTATTTAAACTAACAAATTTGGCTCATTCTATACACAACTGCCTCACTATCTTTCGTAGCAGACATGAGTCCTCATTCAATAAAGCCTCAGGATTGCTACTTTTACGAAGGCCATTGGGATGAAGACACAGGTAACGTCTTCATCTGGGTGCTCATGGATGATGTGAAAACAGGCGAGTGACATGTTGGTGGAGATAACTACCACTCGATACAAGCTGATGTGGATTTCGTGAACGTAATGTTGGACAAGGACTTCACATGGGATGACACTCTAGGTCATATGAGCTTGCTAAAGAAACGTTACAAGACGTTCAAATCCATCCTCGAATTCGAAGGGGTGTGGTGGGATCGCCGTGTCAACCATGTGTACTCCAACAATTGGGAGGCCATATTCAAGGTAAATTCATTTTCATTTTAAGTATACTGATTGTATATTTGGGACTAGTGTTAACTAATTGAAAAAAGTTTGTTTATAGAATGATGAGTTTGCAAAGGCTTTTTATCATAGGGGCGACTTAATGTATGACAATCTGAAAGACTTGTTTTGGGACGGAAAGATCATCGTGAATATTAGCTCTAGTTGCCCCTTGGATGCTGAGCACAATAGCTCGTTTGTACCTATCGTTATTCCCAATTCAGACGATGAGCCAGAGGTCGAATCCCCTGTAGCTGATGCACACAACATTCCTCGTAAGAAACTCTTTGTTGAGCTTGGTTTTAATAGCTGTCAAACACTAATCAACGTGGAATCCAATACGCATGCCCCACGTGAAAACTATGTTGTGTTGGGAAAGAAAATCAAGTCAAATGAAACTGCCCTTAAAAAACTAAAAACTAAAAGACTCAAGCTCATGCGACTCTTCATGCCCGTTCAAGTTAGACCACTCACATCTTAGTAGAAAGTGATGTGCTACCCCGTGCAATTTCCCTACCTATTTATCGATGCCCAGTGTTTTTCTTCCTTTGTTGTTCTTTTATTGCAACTAACTCTAGATATATCTGTGGAATTTTCAAATATGGCATTCGTATGCTAGATTTAGCGAAGTGTCATCCCCACTACTGCTATAATTTGAAGAAATATTGATGCATATTAAGTATTTTGGTTTATGAAAAAACTGGTGCTCATGCTCCGTGTGTTGCTCTTCGTTAATTTTGGATGTTGATGATTTGCAGATCTTGGTATGATAATTTCTGGGATGTGGAACTTGGGCATGCCAATTTTTACGTGGACGCTAATTACCAAAATTGGTATGATTATTTTGGGTATACTAGTTTATGAAGTGGATGTTGGATCACTGGAAACATATAATACACATTTGTTTATTCCATGTGTTAATTCAACCAACTTAAGTAATAATTCATGCAGCCTATCAGTATTATATTCCATATAATAATTCAACCAACATATCAGTATTATATTCATGCAACTACCCTAATATATTCAACCTAAGTAATAATTCAAGCAAATTTCAGTTAATAACTAAACAAGCAGCAAACACCTCCAAATCAGAACATATCATAAACAGGCACAAATAACTCAACACATAGAACACATAAGCCACTGCACTAATAATCAAACATTCTACTAATATTTAAACACTGCACCAATAGTGATTGCATGCAAAATAGTTATTACAATGACAATAATTAAGTAATGCACCAACAGTGATTATATGCAAAATAGTTATACCATAACATTAATCAAACAATGATTAAACACTGCACCCATTTGTATTCAAAAGAGATTCCAATATGCAGATTGAGAGCCATCCACATTACTGCTTATACGCGTGATCAAGGATACGTAGTGCATAAACAACTCGTTCATCTGGTGTCAGGGAAATGAAAAGGTCCAATTATTCAACTTTTGAATTGATAATTTCTAAAACGTCTAGCTTTTGGACTGTTGTGAGCCCAGGAATGGGGCCAAGAAGCTCAAAAACCATAGACCTCTTCTTGGTCAATTCATCATGTTCGTATCCAATCCTTGATGCAATTTTGTCCAAGCGCTCACTAGTAGTTTCATATAGATTCCTTAGAAGCTCAAACCATTGTTGCATCACTTGAATCAAATTTTAATTTCCTTTTTTTGGCCGCCCTCTTGGAAGTCCCATTCGCATCAGCAGTGTAAGCCATGCTATTCTCCTCATACCAATATTTTCTACAAAATATAAACAAGTTCAATAGACAATACAAATATGAAATTTGACCTACAAAATACAAATTTATCTTAACAACGTCAGCCCACTGTTCGTCTGTCACCTCAAGTGTGTTATTGGTGGTATTCCAACCCACTCCAATAGTGCTTTGTTGAGCAGAAACCAATGAACCGTAAGCCTTCTTCCAAGTGGTAAATTTAGATGTTATGCTCGGGGTGACAACCAAGTCAATATGTGGATAAACCTTCCTCAAAGCCTCTTCACGTTTGTTTAGGTTACCAGTGCGGAACCCGTTGTCCGTCTTCCAACCATGAGCCACTAAGTATTTTAGTGTAGCTAAAAGTACATTTTTCTCACCGTTGGACCACACCCTACGAGTACCAGTCCCAACCTTTTTCACTGCAGCTCTTCCATGTTTGATAGGTTCTTCAGTTGACTCCATCACCGGTCTGCATAAACACATCCAAGAAATGTCATTCAAGCATGTGTCTGCTAGATTGTCATAGTTTGAATATGTACTCATGAAAAAACAAAGTTACATACAAAAATCATGATCAAAATGAACCAAAAAAAAAAAATAGAACTCATTGCAATTGTTAGACATCAAGGTTCAGTATAATTAATTCAAAAAGTTAAAAACTCAGTGCAAATATTAAACAGGTCCAACACAAATAAATACAAGTCCTCTAAGCCACGTTATTATATGTTAGCCACATGTTTTGTGCCATTTCTTCTCGTTGATCTATCCATGCAGGTGTTGCTTCAATCGTCTCTATAAAATCTCCATCAACATCTTGATTTTCTGTGTGACCATTTTCTTGATCAAAGCGATCTTCTATTGGATCATACGACATCTCACTACGAATAAAGTTATGTAGCAAAAAATAGGCCATGATCAGCCGTATTTGTGTCTTAATGGGGTAATAGGTTGCACTACATAAGATACACCACCGCATCTTTATAACTCTGAAAGCTCGCTCTATAACATTGCGTGCTCTTGTGTGCCGCATATTAAAATGTTCTTGGTAATTAATAGGTCTAGAGGATGTTGGCCCCCATTCACCCAAGTGATAGCGTACACTCCGGAATGGTGTTAAAAAATTGACACTATTAGCGTAACCATTATCACATGAGTAGTAATTGCCTGAAAAATTGAAGATTGATTAGTATACAGTAATACACACAATAATGTAAGGCAAAAACTTAAATATATTATGCAGCCATCCGTTGGGACTTTCAACCCATTTGTCCTATTCACAGCGTCCCGCAGTACCCTTGCATCGGATGCGGATCCTTCCCATCCGGGTAAAACAAGCACGAATTGCATATTTCGGTCACAAACGGCCAACACATTAGTCAAAATTAGACCATTCCTTGTTCTGTATCGCCCTCTATCAGCTACCGGCACATGCACATAAATGTACATATCGTCAAGCGCCCCCAAACATTCCTATTATTCACCACAAGGAATTTATTCAGTTTACATAAAACTAATGCATAACAGAGCATATTATAAACAAATATAGAATATAAAAAATATAATACCTTGAACCACTTCTATCTAGGATGGTTGTTATCATTGGGAACTGGAGTAGGCTTGACAAGGAGGATTGAGTGTAGTTGCAAGACCGCACACAACACTAGGTGGACGTAGTGTGATATAGTCTGACCTGACCTTTGAAAGTCATATTTTACTACTCTTTTTTTTTTTTTTTTTTTTTTGTGGTGTGCAAGAACGGACAGGAACATAGCTACCTGTTCCTCAATGCTAACAAACTTCCCTTCCTTCAAACCCCCAATGTTTTTCAACATCATACATAGTCTACCAAACATATTTCGATCCATATGAAGATTTTCCACACAATCTGAGTCATACCGACCTACTAGTCTCCTCATTTCTTTTATTTGATCAGGAATACGCCCGAACATGGTATATTTTTGTGCCCGTTGATTACGACGACCATTTTTCTTACTCATAATATGGATTATAATAGATATTACTGTTAAAGTGTGCGACATTATCTCTTCAAGTACCAAGTACACAACTTCATTTCGACTTGTTAAAGAATTTATCTTACTTATATTTGCACAACTCTACGATGTTCTGCGAACAGTCCCATTCAAAGCAACAATACCATACAAAAAATTATGTTCCATGAGATAGACATTAGTCTACAAAACACCAATTTCATTATTTTGTCAAAAAAAGAACAGAACCCTAGAATAACACATGAATAAATGGGTCTGTATTATTCAACAAGAAGAATGACATAAAAAGTCATAAAATGAAATCAATCACACAAAAATAGTTGGCATTCGTATATTATCAATAATGAATGAACACGACATACACAGTGTGCCCTCAAGGAACCCTATGGTAAACACAACCAACAAAGAACCCTAGAAAAATCATAGAAAACGTCCACAAAGAAGTAACTGAAATATTCGAATCTAAAAAATGTTGGATCTATTTCAACAATTTTATAAACCCTAGAAAAAAATTGAAATAAAAACTACTGGGTATGCACATTATGTTCGTTGATTACCTTCAGGAATTTGCAGAACCCGAAGAGCAACGACGATGTAGCTACATGTTGTAACGAGTCGACGACGGGCAGAGTGCGAGCGAAGAGGAAGAACGATGGAGTTTTGGAGAGAAAAATGAAGTTTGAGAAAAAAATCGTTAAATTTGGGTATTTATAGTCAAGGGGTATTTTGGTCAATACAATACCATGATTTAAAATCCGATTTGCAATCTGGACATATTTGGCATGACAAATCCCCATGCTTGAATATTGAATAGCTGCAAGCCCTTACTTTGTCTTGGGCCTTGTATTGTAGCATCAAACCACCGATTAGGTCTGATTAAGGTAAGATTTGCACCTTATCGGACCCACCAAACAAGCCCTAAGTGGTTGTGGAGATTTTTATCTTGTAAGAATAATTTATGGGTTAGGGTGATCACCTCTTTGTATGGGTCGTGATATGCATTTATTCAATCTGTTTTCTAATGTCCTAAACAAGTTCAAGCCTCGCTTTGGTGTGGAAGACAAGTGGTGTTGGAAAGCAAATACAGACAGGAAGCTTAACACTAATTCAGCTTATACAACTCTACATCTCATGAAGGAAGCAGAAGCTGGGCAGGTTCCGGTGGGCATTAGGGAGGCGTGCAATCAGATTTGGAACAAGATTATCCCCTTAAAAGTATCGGTCATGGTGTGCAGGTTGCTTTGGGATAGGCTACCGCCCAAATTGAACCTAGCTAAGAGGTGTATGGTGCTGTCTGAAGAAGAAAAGAAGTGTTGTTTCTACAAGTCCTAAGAAGAAGATGCGTCTCATTTATTCTCCTTATGTCCGGTGACTCAAGTAATTTGGTTATGAATTTATGTTTGGTTGGGAGTTCCCATGGTATTACACCAAAATATGGCTGTGAATTTTCTTATGCACTCGGGCATTAAGTAAAAGTGGAAAGATTCTTGCTAATTGTATTTGGGAGTGTGTTGTATGGGTGATCTGTAGGGGTGGGTCGGTACGGTATACCGAAAATTCAACATCATACCGTATACCGTACCGAAATTTTCGGTATGGTAAAATATCATACCGATACCGTACCGAAATTTTGGTATACCGAATTTTCGGTATGCCAAATAACATATACCGTACCGTACCGAATGTTCGGTATACCAAATTTAAAAACGATATCGGTATATATCGTTTCATACCGAAATATCGGTATATTGAAATTCAAACAATACCGATTTATACCGAACCATACCGAAATTTCATACCGAACCGAAATTTTTAATTTTAATTTTTTAAATAATAAAATAAGCAATTCAATACAAGACTTCAATTTAAAACAACAATACCATGTCTAATAATTCAATAAATGACAAAAAATAATTCAAGATGCATTACAATCCAGTACAATATCAAAACAACATATGATTAGCTTGACGAGCTCAAAAAATAGTCACACGAGTACTTCAAGTCTTCAACTAATACACCTGGTCAATGTGTGAACAACTCTGAAATGTAAAACAAAACCAACTAAGTAAATCCTCAACATTAAATAAACAACTCAGTTTAGAATATTATAACTTACTTCAAATTTAAACAGTAGACAGAGTGGTGGATGTCTGGGTAAAAGGTCTTGAGTGGTCCTGAATGACTTGTGCAGCTGGAAAACACAAAATATCAATTATCACTTGAACTAGATTGACATAAAGAAATATTATTTAAGTTTGTATTTAATAAAAATAGCTTACTATTTTCAATTTCTTCAATCTCCTTATATAAATCAAGGTCATCATCGGTTGGATCCTTATAAAAGTTGAACTCTTCTGCTCTGAGCCAATCATTAGTGCATACCAATGCTTCTACCATTTTCGGACTCAAACTACTTCTAAAAGGATCAACAACCCTTTTACCCAAACTAAAAGCAGATTCACTAGCAACGGTTGAACTTGGTATTGCAAACACATCTTTGGCAATAAGTGAAAGAATTGGATACCTAGTTTCACTTCCTTTCCACCACTCCAAGAGAGTAAAAGATTGATTTGATCTTTTTTCAATTTCATCCGCTAGGTACTTATCCACTTCATTAGATATCACTTGCAGTTGATCAACTTCATTTTGAGCATCCGCTTCATTGAACAATTTGTCAAAAAGACCACCACCAACACTAGTACCATCTTGCCCATCACACTCTACTCCCATGTTTTGTTTCTCAATATTCAAGGTATCATTTACTCCCTTGTACTCCGACCACAAACTCACCAAGTTCTTTTTAACCTTATCAATAAACTCTTGAACCTCACTGTTAGTCCCTCCCAATTTCTTGATGCTTACTTTGATGATTAGAAGCTTGTTTCTTGGATCCAAAACATTGGCAATGAAAATCAAAGCATTCATATTATTCCAATTCCCCCAATACTTAGTAAATTTCAACTTCATTGCATTTGCTACCTTTTGGAGATTCAAATCTGAATAATCAATTCTCCTTTTCTCAATCTCAAGTTGTAGTGCAATGATTGATTGATAAATTAATTGAGAGGTAGGAGTTTTTGATGCACTTAACTCTAAAGTGGCATTATAGAATTTTTTCAAAAAGTGAACAAATGCTTTTGCAATCTCCCAATCATCTTCCTTTGGAGGCCCTATCCTTTCTTTACCCTTATCATCCTTTTCATGAAAATAATTCATAAAAGGGTATCACTCCTCACCCATTCTTTCAAACACTCTTCTAAATTTCAATGCGACATCAAGCATTTTGTAAGTTGAATTCCACCTAGTTTTCACATCCATAGGTACTGTTGACGTACTAGCAAACTTTGCTAGCACGACAAATTCCCTAAATTTATTCAACCTAGAGGGAGAGGAATGAATAAAAACAAATGCATTTCTTATTGCTTTGATTGAATCATTAAGCTCTTTCAAACCATCCTTAACAATTAAGTTAAGAATATGACATACACACCTCAAATGCAAATTTTTTCCTTCAAACAACAAAGTATTTTCACTTTTCATTCTTTTCTTCAAGTAATCAATTGCAGTATCATTAGAAGAAGCATTATCAACAACTATTGAAAATACCTTTTCTATTCCCCACTCTCTTAGACAAATCTCAACCATCTTGCCAATTTCTTCTCCTACATGACTAGTGATTTTTGTGAAGTTAATTATTCTTTTATGTAACTTCCAATCACTATCCAAAAAGTGCGCTGTGATGAACATGTAATTTATGTTTTGGATGGATGTCCAAGTGTCTGTTGTGATACTTACCCTTTGACCACTAATCACACTTTTTATCTTGGCTTTCTCAGTCAAAAATAATTCATAAACCATGCTAGCAACTTTTTTTCTATCGGGAATTCTAAACCTAGGATGTAGTTCATGCACAAAACCTTTTAAGCCCATCCCCTCGACAACCCGAAAAGATATTTCGTCAACAATCACAAACTCTGTAAGCTTCAATTCACACCGTTTTTTATTAAATGTATGAGAAACCAAGGGACTTACCTGCTTCATAGTCTCACTTGTCAAAACGGTTTGACCTTTCTCTATCTCACTCCCTTTGTATAATGGACTTGACTGACACCTCTTCTCCAAGTGGTTCTTTAGCCCACTAGTACTTCCGTACGTCACTGGAATCTCCACTTTACAATATTTGCATATTGCTACCTGTTGAACGGTCCCATTTTCCAACTTCTTCGACACTCTATCACAGTGCTCCCAATATGGACTTCTCGGTTTTGGATGTACAGGAGGCTTTCGTGCCGCACCCGTTCGTGTTCATTTCCGACTTGTTGAATCATCTTTTATTTCCGAATCTACTGTATTTGGTGTTTCAGATGGACTTGGCAATGAATGAGAAGATTCATATTCCATTCGTAAATCTGAAAATAAAAAACCAGAAATTAAAATACAGAGTTATACACATTACATTTTAAATAATTACAATAAATCTAATAATGCAATCAGGCCTTACTTCATTTTTAACCATAAACAAAATGCTCCATATGATAGTATTTGTTCTGTATTGCCTGTGCGTGCGTGTGATTTTATTCGCTTCATACGAGTATTATATAACGTATAAACAATAGATTATATCCCAAATCCCCAATTCACTTTCAAACCCAGGAAACCACCCACCAAAAAGAATTACAGAAAATCAATTAAGTCATCTTTCATGAATATAGTTAAGAACTATATTTAAAAAGTAAATCAACAAATTATTCCAATCAATCGCTGCAATTGAAAAGGAAAAAATGAAAAGCAGCAGAAAGCTATACCAAAATATCCCAATTATTTTTAAGAAATTTGAATGTCACTATAACTAGTTATATTAAACACAAATTACTTATGCATGCTTTGTAACAAAATAGATCTATTTTGAATACCCTCGTGTACAGAGCCTCATCTTGTGTGTGCTAAATGTGACATAAATGTAATGAGAGATTCAAATCCAACAAAATGACAAGTGATTATTCTACTAATCAACCAAATCCATTCATGAAGAACAAAAAGTGACAGTAAAAAATTAAAAACCAACGCCAGTAAATCAAAACTCTCGATTTGAAAAACTAAACCAAATCAAGTGATAGATGTACCAGTGGAGACGTGATTAAGGGCGACGCCAGTGAGGATCAGCGGCAAGCAGCGGCGAGCACCGACGAGAGAAGGCCGACGGCGGCAGAATCTTAAGAGCAGAGGACGCACGAGCAGACGAGCTAGGGTTTTTTTGAAAGTGGGAGAGATAATCTGATAATCTGATTCTGATGTTTTAGTAAATTACTTTTACTTCTTTAGTTTATTTTAGGAAAAATAATAAATATTTAAATTATAAAAAAATTAGTATAAATAAACGGTATTCGGTATATATCGGTATGTATCGGTATTTGATATTTATCGGTATGTATCGGTATATGGTATCTATTCGGTATATCGGTAATATTTCGGTATTTCGGTATATCGGTAATCGGTAATATTTCGGTATATACCGAAATACCGAAAATTTAAAATTCTGATACCGTTACTGAAAGTGTGCGTGTAGTGTAAAACAGAATGATGTTGTACTGAATGTTATGGCATGCACTACAACATCTAAATATCAGAATATAAAACACAGCGGAAGACTAACACTACAATGCAAAAGAGTAAATTTTTCATAGACTTGTTAATTAAAGTCTATGATGCCTGTCGGCGAAACGTTTCACTAATTCGAGAGTGAATACAAAAGTTTGTGTAAAGAGTTTCCAAGACAGAACCTTTACAACGGAAAATAAAGACTCAATATCACCTATTGACTCTTAAACGGCTAAGTGTAGTATTACAAAATATTACACCGTCAAAAGTAAATCAAAGTATCAAAGACATCTATGCTAATGACACTTCAATAAACCTATGTTGGTAAACGAGGTAACATGCACAAGTACCAACGTAAAGGGGGAATAACGGCCCTATCTCTTGGATGCACTAACGCACTCAACAATTGATATTTGGATATTCCTTGCCATTGCTGAAGTCCTCGGTCTTCTATTTATAGAGGTCCTCGGTCTTCAACCATAGATCCTTGTAGATGGATCTAGAAAGACTCCAAAATAACTTCCCCTTAATTCTCTCACTTAACCGTCCATGTAGGTAGTTGATTTCGTGGTTAACTCCTGCAACCGCATGATCTAGGTCCTTCTAAATCCCTCTGGAATTCGTCTTGAATTAGTCTTGAATCTGGATCCTTGTAGAAGATTCTGGAATCCGTCCTCACTTTTGCTCTCAATGTTACAGCATCCTCGGCAACATTTGACTAAGTCTTCATTCCAGATCCTTGTAGAACGTTCTAGATCTTCAACCTGCAATGTCACAACATCTACTACAACATTGAACTGTTAGAGAATAAAAGTTAGTTATATGAAGAAAGAAAGGGTCAAATTCGATGTAGCGAGAATATGTGATAACATCACATGCGACATCAACAATCTCCCCCAATTTGACTTTTTCGCTACAACACACCTGATGTATACATATCAAAAATATATATAAGTCAGTAATGTATGTATGACAGAGATTCTCATCTGTAGCATACACTCAGCAAGCCATTACCTGTCGTAGCAAACTAGTCAAACTAGTAAAAACCAGAATAAGTAACTCAAGGTTAACTTACTCAAACACAAGAAACCATTAAGGTTCAAACAAGATCGATTAGTATCAATATCTAATCAAAATATCGTACCGGAGCAGAGCATTTAACTAGATCATGAAAATCGAGTATCGAGCAATGCTTCAAACACATAAACCTAGTATCAGAGTCTAGCCTAAGTAAACAAAACAGTATCAGAGCTATAAAGCAGTATTAGAGCATTAGATACAAAATAAGAGTCTACTAAGCAAATGTATCAAACTGATTTACAAGGGACTATCACGAATCTCCCCCTGTGAAACAGCTCATCATCATCAGGTCATCTGATCTGGTAAATCACCATAAAGGTCAGCAATGTCTTCATCTTCATCAGCAAGTTCCACTGTTGCAAAGTTTGCAATAACATTCGCAGCAAAGACATCGGCGATCGAGGTCCAGCTGCATCACCACCTTCTCCACCAGGATTTGCACCAACTCCACCTGGATTTGCATCAGCAACAGGAATTTCCTCGATTACAACACCACGAGCACGAGCAACACCACGAGCACGAGCAGCAGCTGGTACTCCCCCTGTGGTAGCAGAAAGTAACCGCAACCAATAATCTTTCAAGAACTGAAGTTCATTAATTGATTCCTGCAAAACGTCCAATTGCCTGCGAATAAAATTTTCATTAAAGTTCATAAAACCAGCAGGATAATTAGGGTTTTGTGGAGCAGCATGTGGAACAGCATGTGGAACAGCATCTGGATCAGCATCAGGAGCAGGATCAGGAACAGGATCAGGAACAGCATTAGGAGCAGCATCAGGAGCAACATTTTCCTCATCATCAGGATCTGGTATAGGCAAATCAATTACCCTGTTTCCACTCAGTAAAACAGGTGAGATATTCATCAAGGTAACTCTCCCCCTCAACAACTCATTTCGGCTATGTTGAAAACCATGACTCTTCAAGTAGCCATAAATCAAATTCGGATAAGGAAGGTTCCCTTTTTCAGAAATATTCCCAGCAAACTTCATCAAATGATGGAAAATTACCAGTCCTAAGTTAAATCTCCTCATAACACCAATCCTAAACATCAGAACAGCCTGGTCCTTGGTCACTTTGGTCGAATTTGTAGAAGAAATCCAATTATACACTGTTGGGTCCCTTTAGAACGAGTTTAAACACAAAAACAAGATACCCTCTAGTGATAATCTAGAAGGGGGGGATGAATAGATTATCAAAAACTTTTGCAAGCTTAGATGATCTATTAACTCCTAACTCAGATTTACAGCGGAAACAAATTTTGTTTAAACTCAATTCAATTAGAATCTAAAGCCTTTTCAGATATCAAATTTGTTGTCAAGAAATAATCAATGAAAACAAGTAAATAAGCAATGAGAAGAAATAACACCAGATTTATAGTGGTTCGGATCAAACGATCCTACGTCCACTCTCCTTCTTCGAATCTTGAAGAAGGGCCTTCACTTACTTACTTCCTTCTTTCTTGCTATCTTACTTACAATGATGAATCTTCAGCCTTACAATGAATCTTCCTAACTTCTGAATATCTATGGCTTGAAGATCTAATGAAAAAGTGTTCTATAAACACTAAGAACTGAAAAACGTATAAAACGTTCTTGAATGTGTAATTCTTTGTTGCTTGTGTATACAAAGTATGATGAAGAGTGCTAAGTGTCAAAATTAATTCTAAATAGATTTCTATTCCTATTTATAGAGAACTCCTCTTGGCGGTTGTAACTTCCTTGAATTCAGTTTGTTGATAGTTGTAACTGATTAACTAATTCTCGAAACTGCTTCTTGTTTGGTTGTAACTGATTCTTGAATTTAACTAACTCTTCTAGCTTGTCTGATTTTTTACCCTGTCTTGAATCTTCTCCTTGTCTGATTTTCTACTCTGTCTGATTCTCTATCTGATCTTCTACCTTGTCTGATTTTCTACTCTGTCTGATTCTCTATCTGATCTTCTACCTTGTCTGATTTTCTACTCTGTCTGATTCTCTATCTGATCTTCTACCTTGTCTGGTTCCATCATCATCTGTTTTCTGTTCTTGTCTCTATCTGACTTCTTTCACAACAACCCTATCTTATTTCTATACTTAGTCTATAAAGTTTTTATTACATCAGCTGATTATACATTGTCTTCAGCTGGTCATCTTACTTTACACTTTAACACATCAAAACTAAATACAAATTTCTTTTCCTAACAATTTCCCCCTTTTTGATGATGTTAAAACTCAGCTCAAGAAAAGAAATGTTAGTAATCTTAAAAAAGTAAAATAAGCAATTAAATCACATAGTCAGATAACTAGAACAATTATTGTTATTAACAGATGATCAGAAAATCATGAATCAGATATTTAAGAGTTAGAAAATGAAACACTATATTTCAGAAATCAAGAGGTTAATCAAATTAGTTTTTAGAAAAACAACAAAGATTGAGAGTAGATCAAAAGATTTATTCAAGATTTGCATGTCATCATGTATGTCACACAAAAACAGATAAGATGAGATAAGTAGAAGACTAGTCATACCATCTATTCTCCTCTGGAACCTTAAGCCAGTCAAAAACCCGCTTCTTTAGTGAAATAGTTTCACCTCCTCTCGCCGAGATCACTGTGGCTTCTGCTTTGATTATCAGCTGCTTAATTTTCTCAAGGTCCAGATGACCATCAGCTGTTAGAGGAGGTTCCATCTGAGAATAAGCTGGTGCAATGACATCTGCGTTGAATTCATCATTTGCCAGGTTGATAAGATATTGATACATCTGGGGGTCCTTCTCTTCCAGCCAATTATGGAAAGCTTCGTCTTCATCGAGTCCCCACTTAATCACTTTGCGGACATGAACCGGAAAATCCAGTCCACTTCGAATGGCCTCCACCTTGCCTGATCTGCCATTAATAACACTTCTTTAGGGACTACTTCGCTTCGATGATATGGCCTAAGGACTTCTTCCCCTTGCTCATCTGTTATCTTCTGAACCCATCGTCTAAGAGATCGATCATAGTATTTTCCTGCTGCCTTCTCCTGCTCTCTTCTCCTCTTAGCCTCCCTTCTCTTATACTTCTCCTTCTCATCTCTTTTTCTTTTTCGATCTTTTCTTCGCATCTATCTCAGCTTGTGATTTCTTTGGAACTTGAGTCATTTCTAGATGATCCGGAAGGAGATGTGATTTGAAAGGTGTTCTTGCACGGGGACTTCTTTTGTAGGTTCGAGATCTTGTCTTCCTTACAACTTTCTCTGTCTTCTCCTCAGATTTCTTCTCTTCTGCTTTTAGCAACTCTTCAGACAACTCTTCAATTTTCATGCTCAAAGCCATGATCTTATCTTCTTGCTCATCTACTCTTTTCTTGAGCACACTATCTTCCCCTTTTTAGCATCAAAGAAATCTAGTATTGCAGATAGTGGCTACTTGCTCAATTTGGCTTACAAGCTCTTCTCGTACATGCCCCGTCTTATGATCAAGCTGGTCATATCTCTTCTTTTGTCCGACCTCAGCTCGTCTAAATTCATCGTCCATGAACTGCTTGATACTCATCGTCTGCCTATCCTTCTCTAGAGCGAGCTGCATCTTTAGAACTTGATGAAATGATGCTTCTTTGGCTTTCCATGCTTCTCTTACCTGCTCCTCAACTGAATCTTTGATCTCAACAAAAGCAGAACGAACATACTGTTTTACCCATTCATCCTGTGAGTTCATCTCCTTAGCAACTGTCGTTTTAACTGCAGCCATCTGTTCCTCATGTCTTATTCCAGAGTAGTGTAGATCAATCTTGGTTTTCTCGTGAATTGCAGCTTCTACATTCTCCTTGATTGATGATGAGATGACATTTGGAACAAGTTGAAAAGCATTCAGACAGGCAGTCTTCAAATTTTGAACTTCAGCTTTTAACGCGTCCATTTCGGATACAGACACAGATGTGGAGGGCATGGTTTGTTCACCAGAAATATTTATTTCTTCAAATTCAGGTTCGGTTTGCACCTCAACAGTCTGCTCTGTTTGTGCCTCCTCAGCTGTATCCATCCCAGCTGGCTCATCGGCAGCTCCACCGATTACTTCCTCCACCTTTTCCTCCTCCATATCAACTTCTTCTTTCCTCTGCTCTTCCTTCTTCTCAGCTGATTGCATCTCCTCTGGAGTCTCATCTCCAAGATATACTCGTTGTAGAATGTAATCAACAAAGGCATTTTCAGTGAGTATATCTTGGAATGACTTTAACTTAGCCTTCTTGAGAACCTCCTTCTCCCAGATGGCTAAATTGTTTCCTCCTGCCTCAGCTATCAGAATAGCTGTCTCCTCAAAAGATCCAAGCCTGAGTCTTCTTAACAGATAGACATCGATAAGCTCTTTCAACAGCTCAGGCTCATCTTTGAGAGTAGACTCTTGTCTGAGAAGGAACTTTTTCCCAAGGATTCGGAGTGAGGTCTCAGTCGGTCCCAATTCTCCAGATGGATTTGGTAGGTTTAAGAAAAGATTTGGTTCAGATGAGGTTGTGGGTAGGAAAGAGAATGGATCATATGAAGTTTGGGTGGGTGTTGGACTTGTGGGAGTGGGCCGTTTTAGAGGCTCAGAAGTAGCGGCCTTGTCTGCTTCTTCATTGCCAGGTTGGGAAGAAATGAATTTAGGAACTTCATCCTCAGATGAGGATGAAGATGATGAGGGTGACTTGATTTCTTCTTCTTTTTCTGAGTCTTCTCAGCACGAGACTTCTACTGTCTCCGTCTCGGCCCGATATACCAACCTCTCACTGGAACACTTCCCCCCTTGGAAAGCTGTCCTTTCTTCCTCTACTTCTTCAGCTGCAATCTCCTCCTCCTCAGATGAGGATTCATCGGCTAATACAGTCTCCACTTTCTTCTTTCCTTTGGCTTTAGAAGCCTTCTTCCTCTGCACTGGAGATGGGGTGTCTCCTTCTGAGTCTGTTGGACCGAAAGGTTTCTCATCCTTGACAAGCAAACCCTTCTGTTTTGTGAACTTTTTCACCCCCGTCTGCCAGTCAAGCTTGTCCGTCCCAATCTTGTGTTCAAGTATGATGGTGATTCTTGCCATCATACTTGTTATCTTGGTCAGCGACCATCTTATTAGCTCAGCTGATACCTCTGTCTTGACGAACTTCTTCCTCTCCTCCATCAGACGGGAGTACACTGTCTGAGCCCAATTAATATCAGCTCCATCAATGATGGCCCTCAGACAGCATATCCGTGGCTTAGTCAATCCATCATGACTCTGCTGCTCTCCCAGTATACACTTCGTCAAAATGAGCATCAGCAGTCTATATTTTCTCCGTAACATTCCCTTCTTCAGATTTGCAGTGTTATTCTTCTGGGATTTTCTTGCCATCAGTTTGTAGCTCTCCAAATATTCTTCGGTCTTGTACAAAAATGGGTTGCCTCCGGTGGTATTTAAACCAAAAATTTCACCAATATCAGAGATTGAAACATGAATTTTTCTGGACTTTTCAAGAGTCCGAATTCGAGTTTCTAGTCCAGTATCTGTTGATTTGGCTCTGGTTAGGAATTCAGCGGCAAGATCATCAAGAGTTTTGGGTTTTGTCGGTTTCATCGAGCAGTATTTCTTTAAACCTCTATCTTGTAGAAGTTGAAGGATTTCTCTGGTTTCTGGATCGGTTGAAATGTCCCATTCCACGTACATTTCGGATTTTGTACGCTCTCTGATGGATGCGAGATCATATTCATATTTGATTCTGCTCTTTCCAGTGTCCGCCATTGATGAGTGTTTGAAGGTTTTTAGGAGGGAAAAGAAGTTTTAAGAGAAGAAGAAATATATGTGTGCGTAAATGCAAATAATGCACACGAATGTCTATTTATATGGAAAATATAATAATAAACAATTATTAGAATAATAATTGCCTGTAAAAGTGTAAATATAGCCTTTCGAATCGCCATTAATGCAATTATGGCATTTATTTTGAAAAGTGTACAGAATAATATTTAATATGTCGCGCGTGAGATTGAGACGGTTCATATTTCAGAAACCGCCTCCATTTCTGGCGCGTGAAGTATACTCAGTGTGTTTCAAAATTGAATTTGATAAAATTTCGGGTCCATAGTAACTTCTCCCCTGACACAGTTACTAATTTGAGAAATTACTTTTCAGTTAATTGGAGAGATACACTAAAATATTATTATTTTTAGAAAAATAAAATTTGAACCCTTATTCTTTAATTTTGTAAAACAAAATATTTTATTTACTGAGTAACTTCATTTTTAATGAATGATAGAGTGAATTATGATATTAAATTCATATATTAATTATATGAACCCAATATTCATAATTAAAAGTATGTAAGAAAACTTCCTGATTTTTCTCCTTGTCTGGTTTGATAGCATCACTGTCTGTTCCTTGTATCTTTTGAATAAATTGACCTTGACTTGTATTTTGAATCTTATCAACTTTGTTCTTGCTGAAATCACAGACACTTAGAAAAATTGTTAGTAACCAGAGTAAGTCGATAAGATTCAATAGTCATCTGATTCTGAAGAAAATTGACTATTACATCCTTATCTGATTTACTTATGTCAGATAAGTAATTATCAAGTCAGATATGGTCAATATGACTAATCCTTGATTCTTGATTCCTATAAAAGGAGATCAATGATATCAGCTACCTGATTGTCCTTTGACACAATCTTATCTGATAATTCTTTCTAGACATACAATACTAAAATAAGGAAAACAAGGTTAATTCAAGAATATTTGATCAAGAGATGATTAAAGAACCATCTAATAATCCTAATTCGACTGAAAGTTCCTTAAACCTAGTTTTTCGTAAAGAGGCTTTGTCAATATGTCTCGCTTTTTGAAAATCAAGAAGAATTTTTTCTAGCCTCGATATTGCCTTTCTCCACATGATCTCGAATAAAATGATGACGAATGTCAACATGTTTGCAGACAGTATGTAAGATCGGGTTTCGGGTAATAGCTATGGCACTATTACTATCACAAAAGATTGGTACATCTTTGGTGATAATGTTATAGTCCCTTAGCTGTTGATCGATCCAGATAAGTCGTGTGAACAACAACTTCCACCGCCATGTACTCGGCTTTCAAAGAGTAGAAGTAGCTACGAGAGGTTTGTTTCTTAGACAACCATGAAATCACTTACTTCCCGAGAAATTGGCAAGTTCCAGATGTAGATTTCCTATCTATCTTACACCCACCAAAATCGAAATCGAGTATCCGGACAACTCAAAGTTATCATCATTTGGATACCACAAAGTCCTACATAGATTGTACCTTTCAAATATTTTAGAATCTTCTTTGCAGCTTCAAGATGACTCTTCTTAGGCTTAGCTTGAAAACGTGCACATACTCCTACTGCAAAAGAAATGTCAGGTCTACTAGCAGTTAAGTATAAAAGAGATCCAATTAAACCTCTATACTGCGTCTGATCGGTGTCTTCTCCTTTCTCATCACGGATCCATTGAAAAATTTGTCATCATAGGTATTTTGGCTTCTACCGGGTACCTATTCCAAATTTTTCAATAAGATCTTTGGTATATTTTGCTTGATTTATGAAAATTCCTTTCTTTGTCTGCTTAATTTGAAGTCCAAAGAAAGTATGTCATCTCTCCCATCATGGACATTTCAAACTGTTCTTCATAAGATGACTAAATTCTTCACACAAGAGTAGGTTAGTTGATCCAAAAATAATATCATCAACATAAATTTGAACTAACAAAAGACCTTTATCGATTCTTTCCTAAATAAAGTTCTATCTATTTTACCTTTTACAAAACCATTTTGAATTAAATACTCGGATAATGTATCATACCATGCTCTAGGAGCCTGTTTAAGTCCATATAGAGCTTTCCTTAGCCTATAGACCTTGTCTCCTTTGACAAAACCCGGAGGTTGTTCTACATAGACTTCTTCGGCTATGACTCCATTTAGAAATGCAGATTTCACATCCATTTGGAACACAAGAAATCTTTTATAAGCAGCATAAGCTAAGAACAATCTTATGGCTTCAAGACGAGCAACCGGTGCAAAGGTTTCATCATAATCATTCCCTCGATTGTGAATAACCTTGTGCAACCAATCTAGCCTTATTTCTTACCACAATGTTGTTCTCATCTTTCTTATTTTTGAAAACCCATTTTGTTCCAATAACTTTTTGATGATGAGGTCTTTCAACAAGCTCCCATACATCTTGTCTTTGGAATTGATTTAATTCATCTTGCATTGCATTTATCCAATTGGAGTCGAGTTAGAGCTTGAAGAATAGTTTTAGGTTCAAGTAACGATACATAACAACTAAACAGATAATCTTGGTTTATCTCGTGTCCTTGTCTCGGACTCCTTAATCTAAACTTCCAATTATACATTCGGGTTGGATGATAAGTCGATACTCGTTTACCTTTATCTTTTACTTGGATATGAAGTCTTATCTCGAGATATTTTCATCAATTAGTTCTCAGATTACCTTCAGGAATATCTCCTAGTCCATCCGGTAGTGTAGTCGATCGATCGGATGACGTGGAAGAACTCTCGCCTTCCTTATCTTTATCCTTGTCCGCGTGTCTTCCTCATCCGATTTCGACTGTAAATAGAACTTGACTGATTTCTCGATGTTTAATCTGTTAAGATCTTCAGCTATCTTGGTGACATCATCTGTACTTTCAGACTTGGAAATTTCATCAAAAACAACATGTGGTGTTTCTTCCACACACAATGTAATCTTGTTAAAAACTCTATATGCTTTAGATACGGATGAGTATCCTAAGAATATCCCTTCGCAATCTTAGCATCAAAAGTTCTTAACTTTGATTTTCCATTATTATGAATAAAACACTTACAACCAAAAATATGAAAATATGAAATTTTTGGTATTCTCGCCTTTCCATATTTCATAAGGAGTTTTGCATTTATCTTTCACAATTAAACACCTATTTTGAACAAAACATGCAAGATTAATGGCTTCGCCTAAAAACTGTGTGTGGCGTGTCATATTCGGATAACATAGTCCTTGCAGCCTTCTTTCAAGGTTCTGTTTCTCCTTTCTACCACTCCATTTTTTCTGGGAGTTCTTGCAGATGATGTTTCATGTGCTATACCATTCTCAGTACAATAGTTAGTAACAAACGAGTTTTAGGAACTCAAGACCTTTATCACTTCTAATCTTGACAATATTTAGTCCTTTTTCATTTTGAATTCTTTTGAGGAATTCTGGAATTTTTGTTCTGATCTCATTCTTTTTGTACAAGAAAATAACCCAAGTAAATCTAGAAAAATCATCTATAATCACTAAAGTATACTTTCTTCCACTAAAACTTAGAGGTGTAATTGGACCAAAAAGATCCATGTGCAAAAGTTCCAGAATCCTTTCAGAAACAGGACCATTTATTGTTTTGAAAGAAGTTTTGGTCTGTTTTCCTTTTTGACAAGCATCACAAACATGATTTTTAGAAAATATTTTATCTGGAAGTCCTTTGACTAAAGATTTTCTTGCTATTTTGTTAAGAGTTTTGAAATTTAAATGACTAAGACGTTTATGCCATAGCCAATTTAAATCTTCTGAACTCTTAGCAATAAGACAAGTATCCTTAGAGCAACTCTTGAAATTTGCAATATATACATTACCTTGTCTGACTCCAGTAAGTAAAATATTTTCATTTAAACCATCCAAAATAAAACATGCATCATGAGTGAATTTTACACAATATCCTTTGTCACAAAATTGAGATACAGACAGTAAATTATGTTTCAAACCTTCCACAAAATATACTTCATTAACCTGAATATCTCCAATCATCAAAGTTCCAACTCCTTTAGTTAGACCAAAATTGTTGTCACCGAACATTACTCGAGGTCCATCTATCTTCTGATAGTTAGAAAGAAGTCTTTTCTCATAAGTCATATGCTTAGAACATCCACTGTCTATATACCAAATGACTTCAAGAACATCTTGCTCAACTATCTCCTTATCCTTCTGCAATCACAAATTAATTCTTAGGTACCCTTTGTGTATTGGGTCCTTTTTCGTCAAGTTGATACTTAGGTATCCAAATAAAAACATCCAAATTTTTCAGAACCAATGATTGGATTTTGCAACCATATCTATCCACTAATATTAGGCTATCTAGATCAATTTTGTTTAATTGATCTCTAGTGATTGTCTTATATCTTGGAAAGAATGGATAACACTTGCTTCTTCCATCAAAACCATTATACTTTGGAAACAACTTTGATTTAGTCTTTAGATTTCTCTTGGATACATTTCTCCTCATCTGTATTTTCTCCTTTGATATATCAGATGGGGTGACTTGCTCCTTTGATTTCTTTGGACTAAGTTCTGTCTTTTCCATAGTCTTAGTGGCTTTGACAAAAACTCTAGGTTTGATAGGATCATTTTTCGTGTTCCTATCAAAACCCAATCCTGTCTTATCACTAGGCTTCTGAGAAGTACTGAAGATATTATCAATTGTAGACTGAGAGTTATTAAGATGTCCTAACTTGAGATTTAAATCTTTGTTAGTCCTTTTAAAATTCTCATTCTCCATATTGATATTTGAAAATTTAGCTTTTAAAGAACTCAATTCTTTTTCCAACTCATTGATTTTCTCAGATGAGGAACTAGTAGAAGTCTTTGATTGACATTCCCCTTGAATGTACAATCTATATTCTTCCTTGTCCCCGTCTCGATATTCCTTTGTTAGACTAAGAATTTGATCCTTTAAACTTAAATTTTCAGTCTCTATCTGTTTATAAGCAGATAAAGCTGTCTTCAGATCTTTTAGAAGTTTGTTAACAAGACATGAATCAGATTCAGACAAGTTATCATTATCATTGTGTCGAGGATGAGTAGTAGTTTACCTCCTTAGCCATTAGGCAAATGTCATTGTCGATCCAAATCGGATGAGGATGAGGATGATGATGTCTCATGTGTTTCCTCCTTTTCAGCCCAAAAGAGCTCGTTGATCTCGCATACCTCCTATCCCGTTTCTTCCTCTTTTCTTCTCTTTCTCTAGGAGTGAGTTGAGGACAATCATAGCTAAAATGACCAGGTTTATTGCGGGTATAACAGATATCTCTCTTTTTCGACTTTGGACTACTCTCACCTCGTCGATTGGTGATTTGAATCTTTTCACCGGATCCTTCTTTTTGTCATTGTCTCAATACTTCTCTTCCTTGTCTCGATTTATAATTTTGACGATTAAACCTATCTCTCTTATTCCTTTTATACTTCATCTTGAGTCTCTCATATCGTCTCGATCAATAAAGCCATTTCCTCCTTCACCGACAAATCGATGCCTTAGAAATCTTGTCGAGAATCTTCTTGATGAAGAAATGCCACAGTCTTTTGGTAAGTAGATGACTCGCCTCATCTTCTTCATCTTCAATTTGTATATCATATTCCAAGGCTTTGGATGAGAAAATAGAGTATGATGTGAAATAGATGATGATTCTCGTGTAGCTTTGAGGATATTTGCTTTTTCTCTCCATCTTTTGCTTAATGATCTCGAGTACCTTATTATTGATTTCTTTCTCGAATAGGTTTTACCCAAATCAGCAAACTTTGTTTACCAAATTGGTCAATCTTACATCCAATTGATCCACGTTTCTCCTTCTTTCATCTTGAATGTATCAAATGCATGTAAAACTGATTGTAACTTGTTTTCTTTTAACTCGCTCCGACCCTTCACAAACATTTGCAAGAGTCTTCCACATATCCTTAGCAGCTTTTACATCTCTTTACCTTTTCTATCCAGTCTTTACTCAATGTTTCTATAATTTCGTCCTTGCTACCCGATCCAAATTGTGAATCTTTCTTTCGTCGTTTGTCAACTCAAAGACTTTTCTTTTCCCCGTTGACTTCTTGTAGTAGAAGATTCAGCTCAAGACTAACAACTCCATGGTAGAATTTTTATGGACCTTCCTCAAGAACCTCTTCCATACGGTCATGAATGGCCTTTAAATGATTCTCCATTCGAACTTCCAAGAATCATATTCTTCGATAGAAAAATCTGTAAACTCCTCGGATTTCTTACTTTTTTTGTAAGACATCGTAATTCAAGATGCTAAAAGACAACTTATCGAAATGTTAGTGACACAAAGAATAAGGAATCAGATTTTAATGAACACTCAGATATTTCAAAAACTCAGATATTTCAAGACCACAAATCTTTTTATCGTAATGTGACTTAACACCGCTGCTCTGATACCACTTGTTGGGTCCCTTTAGAACGAGTTTAAACACAAAAACAAGATACCCTCTAGTGATAATCTAGAAGGGGGGGATGAATAGATTATCAAAAACTTTTGCAAGCTTAGATGATCTATTAACTCCTAACTCAGATTTACAGCGGAAACAAATTTTGTTTAAACTCAATTCAATTAGAATCTAAAGCCTTTTCAGATATCAAATTTGTTGTCAAGAAATAATCAATGAAAACAAGTAAATAAGCAATGAGAAGAAATAACACCAGATTTATAGTGGTTCGGATCAAACGATCCTACGTCCACTCTCCTTCTTCGAATCTTGAAGAAGGGCCTTCACTTACTTACTTCCTTCTTTCTTGCTATCTTACTTACAATGATGAATCTTCAGCCTTACAATGAATCTTCCTAACTTCTGAATATCTATGGCTTGAAGATCTAATGAAAAAGTGTTCTATAAACACTAAGAACTGAAAAACGTATAAAACGTTCTTGAATGTGTAATTCTTTGTTGCTTGTGTATACAAAGTATGATGAAGAGTGCTAAGTGTCAAAATTAATTCTAAATAGATTTCTATTCCTATTTATAGAGAACTCCTCTTGGCGGTTGTAACTTCCTTGAATTCAGTTTGTTGATAGTTGTAACTGATTAACTAATTCTCGAAACTGCTTCTTGTTTGGTCAGAATCGATTCTTGAATTTAACTAACTCTTCTAGCTTGTCTCGATTTTTTACCCCGTCTTGAATCTTCTCCTTGTCGATTTTCTACTCGTCTCGATTCTCTATCTGATCTTCTACCTTGTCTGATTTTCTACTCTGTCTGATTCTCTATCTGATCTTCTACCTTGTCTGATTTTCTACTCTGTCTGATTCTCTATCTGATCTTCTACCTTGTCTGGTTCCATCATCATCTGTTTTCTGTTCTTGTCTCTATCTGACTTCTTTCACAACAACCCTATCTTATTTCTATACTTAGTCTATAAAGTTTTTATTACATCAGCTGATTATACATTGTCTTCAGCTGGTCATCTTACTTTACACTTTAACACATCAAAACTAAATACAAATTTCTTTTCCTAACATACACAATCAACTTATGAATAACTGAATATAGAGATGTCAAGTGAGCAGCAAGCATATGTCTTTGCCACCTAACTATTCTACCACCAGTCAAAGTTTGAATTACCTCATCCATAGGAGGTACATCTTCTTCATCCATGTGATCAATATGGAGGAAGGAATTGATCGATTCAGTGTGAATGGAACATCTCTCCCCTAAAGTTTCTGAGACCCGCACCGGTGAGAGTTTCTCCTTCCATGTCCCTTTTTCAAACTTGCATAGAACTCATAAACCCAATTAGTCACAAAAGAATCAGCAAAAGTAACAGCATGCATCAAACTTCTTTCTTCTAAGTATCTAACCAATCCCTTAGACTCAAACTCAGCAACATCAATCTTTCTTTCTATCAACAGGTTTCCTATTACTCAAATTAGTAACTTTCGATCAAAAGTGTTACTATCCGAATCATCACTAGAATCCTCGGGTTCACTAGCATCCTCATCACCAACGGGAAGTTCGAGAATCGTACCTTTTTCAGAATGATCGGATTCTTTGCTTGATTTCTCCTCGAGTCATCACCTGCTTTGTCACTGGATTAGGTCTTCTTTGCACTTGTTCCAAAGCATCGGTACAACACTGTCCTGTTTCTTCTTAGATCGCCTTTCTTGCTTCATTTTCAGCTCAATCGGTGGTACATTCTCGCGAGAATCACCATCATCGGTGTCAACACTGTTCACCACTTTGCTTGTCGAGTTTTTGAGAATCAATCGAGAGAATACCTTAATTGGTTCATCTCGCAATGAACCCATAGTAGGCTTCTTTTTCCTTGATGATTCTGAGTAATCAACCCTAGTAAAGACACGTCCCGATCTCCTCCTTGGTTGTGGAACAGCAGATGGAGGGCTTCTCTTCCTTTTTCCCTTTGCAGCCTTAACAGTAGCAGCAAGTTCCATCGGTTCTGAGTCCTCTGACATTGAAGAGTCAGTGTGATCAGAAACGTTCTCTTCCTCAGCAAGTGGACTCTTCCCTTTGCTGGTTTCAACCGTGGGTGCATCCTCCATTGTTGTGTCCCCTGCTTCAGCATATTCTGCAGCAATCGCAGTAACATCGACTTCCACAGTGGTCGATTGAGGGTTTTCAGGAACGGGAGTAGGTGTAGGAGTAGGGTTAGTTTGAGTGGCGAGGTATTGAGACACATCAACCGTTAGAGAGCCGATTGTGAGCTCAGGAATGCTTGGTGCCCCTTTCAGGTTTTGAGCAAGGTTTTGAGCGATGGTTTCAGCTTGCGCGCTCGATGCTTCAGTGGGTATGTGAATGTTCAGAGGGTAAGCATCGATCAGCGGCATAGGAGATAATGTGGTAGTGGATGATTCAGCAACAGTTGCAGCATTAGGGTTTGTTGCCATTTCAGCGAGCAGATTGAGGTTTGTTTGAGAGTTTGGAGAGGTTTCGTTTGAGGGTGAAGTTTGAATGTGTGAATCTTTTGGGTTTCCTGCCATTTTCACTTAAATAGAGTATTAAAATATTCAATTTAAGTTGACAAATGAAGAAAATAGCTGAACACTTATGCAATAATTTTCGAAAATAACGAACAATTATCACTACTATGCTTTAGTATATGGAGCAACATAATTTCGAGACTTATATAGAGAAAATAAAGTAGCAGTTATTTGTATAGACCCACAAAGAAAAATCTGGAATTAATTAGAACCTAGGTGGTTTTAAAACATTAAATCCATGATCTCCTACAATTTAGGGAATGAAATCATGGGTAAAAAAAAAAAAAAAAACTTCCAGAAAAAATTCAAATTAATTAGTCCAATTAATTAAAACTACACGGCATTATCTAAATAAGGTAGTAGTGGGTTTAGTGTATGACCTAGTCAAATTAAGAACTCAATCACAATTAATTAATTACACAAATTAAAATAAATTCGAAACTTTCCTGATGTTGTACTCAAAATCGGAACACACACTTCAACACTGGTTTTTCCTTAGAAAAATTTTTCCAATGTTGCAAACAAATCTTTTTCAGTTTTTCTAGCACTTTTAATCACACATTGATCCATCTTTTCAAAAGAGTGCATCGTAGTCGCGAACTCCGTGCCCCATAGTTACTCAATGGATTTGTGAGCATATTGATGTATTACTAATCACCTTTTGAAAAGAAGACATCGTAGTAGCGAACTCCGTGCCCCATAGTTACTCAGTGAATTAGTACATCTTGAGTGCTTTTTCTTTCTAATTTTCTTTTCAATTGCATTTGAGAAGTGTGAGACCTTTTTATATCTATACAACATCAATTATGATTCAAATTCATTTTTCAGAGGAATTAATTAATCAAGAAAAGTTCAAAAATTAACCAAATTAGACACTGCACCCGTGATGTTGTCACATATGTTATAACATTTGTAACAACATCTATCTAACTTTATTTAGATAGTGCACATACCAAGAGATTTCCTCAAAAATGAGAATCTCTCATGGTCAAGAGCTTTAGTGAAAATATCAGCAAATTGATTTTCAGTGGGTACATACTCTAACTTAACAATATTTTTCTCTACTAAATCCCTAATAAAATGATGTCTTATACTAATGTGCTTAGTGAGTGAATGTTGTACAGGATTTTTGAAATATTAATAGCACTAGTGTTATCACAATACACAGTTAGAATATCACTTTTAATACCATAATCATGAAACATCTTACTCAACCATAGAAGTTGTGTACAACAGACTTTCCCCGCTGCGATGTATTCGAGACTGCAGCGGTGGATTGTGATACACAGATTCCGCTTTCTCTCTGTGCCATGAAATCAGGTTGTTTCCCATGTAGAAACAGCCACCACTCGTTCTTTTTTTTCGTCATCTATGTCTCCAGCCCAATCAGCATCACTATATCCCACAAGTGTGCTACTTGTGTCCTTGGTATACCAAACACCTAGATCACTTGTACCTGCAACATATCTTATGATTCTCTTAACCGCATTCAGGTGTGATTCCTTTGGACATGCTTGGTACCTGGCACAAACACAAACACTATACATGATATCTGGTCTACTAGAGGTTAAGTAAAGAAGACTACCTATCATGGATCTATACAAAGTGTTGGATCAATTTCTTGTCCAAAGATTGTCTTTACACAATTTCTGTGTAGATCCCATAGGTGTTTTCATTACCTTAGAATTTTCCAAACCAAACCTTTTCACCAAGTTTTTAGCATATTTGCTTTGTGAGAAGAAAATACCATCTTTTTCTTGCTTGATTTGAAGACCTAAAAAGTAATTTAGATCCCCAACCATACTCATCTCAAATGTTGCAGTCATTGCTTCAACAAAACTGTTTAGCATTTTATCACAAGTTGAACCAAAGACTATATCATCAACATATATTTGAGCAATTAGTAAATCTTCTCCATTTTGTTTGATGAATAAGGTATTATCAGCAATTCCTCTAATAAAACCAAATTGCAAAAGAAAGTCAGTAAGTCTACCATACCATGCTCTAGGAGCTTGTTTTAGGCCATACAATGCTTTCTTTAGCTTATAAACATGATTAGGATTTTGTGGGTTTTCAAATCCCTTAGGTTGTTCAACATATGCTTCTTCTAACAAAATGCCATTTAAAAATGCAGCTTTGACATCCATTTGATGAAGTTTAATATCAATAAAACATGCAATTGCTAGTAATAACCTAATAGATTCTATCCTAGCAACTGGTGCAAATGTTTCATCAAAATCAATACCTTCAACTTGTGTATATCCTTGTGCAACTAACCTAGCTTTGTTTCTAACAATGTTACTGGACACAAATCGAGTTTTATTTCGAAGATCCACTTAGTTCCAATGACATTGACATCATCAGGCCTTGGAACTAGTGTCCAAACATCATTCTTTTCAAACTGGATTAAGTTCCTCATGCATAGCATTAATCCAATTTTCATCTTTTAATGCTTAATAACATTTTTAGGTTCAATTTCAGAATAGTAGCACTCTGCATTAACAACATTACAAAGAGAAGACATACATATTGATCTTACCACATCTCGCATGCTCTTTTGAACTTACTTTCCTTCTTGTTTGTACACCAACCGTAGCATCACCAATGATCTGTCTCTGTGGATGATTTTTGGTTATACGACTAGATGGATTTAGCTTTGGTGTATCTTGATTGTTCGAAATGAATCTGCTGAAATTTGGGGGATGTTGCACCAGATGTTGTAACATTCGGTGACACATTCTCGATTTGGTGATTATCTTGAACTTCGGTAACATCAGACACATCTTCATCATCATTGTCATCTGTAAGTTTTTATCATCATCAAACACAACATTAATGATTCTTGAACAGTGTTAGTTCTAAGGTTAAAGATTCTATAGGCTTTACTATTTCTAGAATAACCTAAGAAAAAACCTTTATCACTTTTTGAATCAAACTTGAGGAGTTGATCCTGTCATTCGAATATAACACACACAACCAAACACATGAAAATATTTCACATTTGGTTTTCTATTGTTCGAGAATCTCATATGAAGTTTGATCGTAACCAGATCTCGGAAAAACTCTATTAGAAATATGACATGTTGTATTCAATGCTTCACCCAAAATCTCTTAGCAAGATTTTTAGATGTAAGCATGACTCTAGCCATTTCTTGTAAAGTTCTATTTTTCCTTTCAGCAATCCCATTTTGTTGTGGAGTTTTAGGTGAAGAAAACTCATGCAATATACCTTTTCTTTCACAAAAATCAGAAAACATACTATTTTCAAATTCCCTACCATGATCAGATCTAATTCTCGCTAACTTTCAAGTTGAAAACAGTTTTAAATCTTTTGTAAAGAATTTTAAAAGCATTAAAAGCTTCGATTTTTCTCTTAAAAATTCAATCCAAGTATACCGAGAGTAATCATCAACCACAACAAGTGAGTATTTCTTACCACCAATGCTTTCAGTTTCCATTGGACCCATCAGATCCATATGCAGTAATTCAAAACAGCGATGTGTCGAACAATGTGACAACATTTTGTGTGACATTCTTACCTGCTTACCTTTTTGGCATGGACCACATACAGCAGTATTATCAAACTTCAGTTTAGGCAATCCTAGCACAACTTCTGTTTTAACCAGTTTCCTTATGTTCCTATAATTTGTATGTCCTAATCTTTGATGCCATAAGACATTTTCATCATTTTTTGCCAAATTACACACATTTTTGTTCCCAATTAAATAACAATTGTCTGTTGACCTATTTCCAGTCATCAAACACTCATTATTTTTGTCAAGAACATAACATGATTTTTTGTCAAATTTTACATACAAATCATCATCACATAATTGACTTATACTCATCAAATTAGCAAGTAGGCCATCAACATGCAAAACATTTTTTAGCTTAGGAAAACCTTCAACATTTAAAGTTCCTTTTCCAATGATTTTTCCTTTAGTACCACCACCATATGTTACGGTTCCACCATTAAAAGATTCATATTCAGATAAGAAGTTGATTTGACCAGTCATATGTCTAGAACAACCACTATCAAAGTACCATAAACCAGGTACACATGCTTTCAGAGAAGAGTAAACCATGTTACAGACAATTTTATCCTTCTTTTTAGAGACTGTCTTTGACACATGTTGCTTAGAATGTGACAGCATTTTAGACAACATTTTAGCATCTTTCAGATCTTTCAGTCTTTTCAAACAGTAAGGACGAATATGTCCAATTTCATCACAATAATGACACACATACTTCTTTTCTGCTTGTTTCTTCTTGTTAGTCTTTGTTTGATCCTTAACTTTTACCTTAGCATCAGTTTCAGCCTTCACAAATTTCACAGGATTCTCAAACATAGAAGATGTTTCATTTTTATATCCTAAACCAAATTTATTAGACTGACCAATTACTAGAGCATCATTCATATCAGAAGAACTTTTGGTATATTTCTTAAAACTTAAAGAAGTTCCTTTCAGTTCCTCTTTTAGCTTAGAAATTTCCAAATCTCTTCGGGTAAGTATGATTTCTAGTTTAGTCACTGTTTCTTTCAAATCATCATTCTCTTTAGTTAAAGACTCTAGAGATTGAGCTTGTTCAGCACATTTGTCTAACAAATTTTTATAGTCAGATTCATCAATTCTTGTTTCTTTAGAAGTGTTATCTGTTTCATCAACACACCCAACAAAACTGTTCAAATCTGGAGAAATTTGATCTGATGTTGCTTCGAATGTTGTAACATCTGACGCAACATCTGAGTCAGAGTCATCCAGATCATCATCCAGAGAGTCATCATAATCAATTTTAGCATAAAAAGCAAGTTCCTCATCTTTTGAATCATCATTTTCATCATTTGAGTCATCACTTAAGGTAGCATTAAAATTCAGTTTTCTCCTAAGTCTGGTATTTGCACACTCATTTGCATAGTGTCCAAATCCAGTGCATGCATCACACTTAACAGATTTTCTGAATTCAGGATCATACCTTGATTTACTACCTTTTTCAGTTTGCCTTGATTGATTCTGATCTCTCCTTCTTTCGGGGGTAGGTGTTGTGTTGATTTGGATCTTTGGTTGGATATTCCCCTTAGATCTGCTCATCGTTTTCCTCGGGTAGGAGTTAAACTTCTTTGTCGCAGGGCGATGTTGTCGGATTGTTACAACATAGGTCCGTCACATCCTCATCGAGAATCAATCTCGGTAACATAAGATTGATGTACATCACTTGAAGATGCTTCTCCTTTGTAAACAACAACCTTCTTGCCATCATTCTCCTCTGGTTGGATGAAGTTGATCTCATAGGTCTTAAGAATGCTTATTAGCTCATTATGACTCAACGTATCTGTGTCCTTCGCTTCTTCTATAGCACAAATTTTTGCATCAAATCTTTTAGGAACAGAACGTAAAATCTTATGCACTAACCTGGTATTAGAAATTGGATCTCCAAGCAGTTGAGCTTCATTGGCAATCTCCGTGACACGTTCATTGTAAGATGAAATGGTTTCATCTTCCTTCATTCTCGGTTCTCGAACTTCGTGCCTAGCATTCGTAGTTTGGTTCTACGAACACTATCGGACCCCTCACAATGCTCTTGTAAACGATCCCAAGCCTCTTTTGAATCGACACGTTAGATATGATTTTGAACATAGTCATATCAATCGAGACAAAAATTGCATTTAAGGCCTTAGAATTGTAACTAGCAATTGTGCTTTCATCATTTGTCGATCCAGTTCACGTTTGACTTGAGTTTCTCCTTCATTATCAGGCTGAGTTCTCGGGGCTGTCCATCCAGAAAGAACACTCCTCCAAGCACGTTCATCTATGGATTTGATATACATCCGCATCCTTGGCTTCCAATAGGCATAGTTTGTCCCATCAAGAACAGGAGGCCTAACAGACTGAGAGAGTGGATACTCCATTGCAAAATAAAAAGACACACTAAAACACAGGATCTAAACTTAGTACCGTCAAGTTTTAGGCTCGGGTGCCCATTTGAAAGTGTGCGTGTAGTGTAAAACAGAATGATGTTGTACTGAATGTTATGGCATGCACTACAACATCTAAATATCAGAATATAAAACACAGCGGAAGACTAACACTACAATGCAAAAGAGTAAATTTTTCATAGACTTGTTAATTAAAGTCTATGATGCCTGTCGGCGAAACGTTTCACTAATTCGAGAGTGAATACAAAAGTTTGTGTAAAGAGTTTCCAAGATGTAACCTTTACAACGGAAAATAAAGACTCAATATCACCTATTGACTCTTAAACGGCTAAGTGTAGTATTACAAAATATTACACCGTCAAAAGTAAATCAAAGTATCAAAGACATCTATGCTAATGACACTTCAATAAACCTATGTTGGTAAACGAGGTAACATGCACAAGTACCAACGTAAAGGGGGAATAACGGCCCTATCTCTTGGATGCACTAACGCACTCAACAATTGATATTTGGATATTCCTTGTCATTGCTGAAGTCCTCGGTCTTCTATTTATAGAGGTCCTCGGTCTTCAACCATAGATCCTTGTAGATGGATATAGAAAGACTCCAAAATAACTTCCCCTTAATTCTCTCACTTAACCGTCCATGTAGGTAGTTGATTTCGTGGTTAACTCCTGCAACCGCATGATCTAGGTCCTTCTAAATCCCTCTGGAATTCGTCTTGAATTAGTCTTGAATCTGGATCCTTATAGAAGATTCTGGAATCCGTCCTCACTGTTGCTCTCAATGTTACAGCATCCTCGGCAACATTTGACTAAGTCTTCATTCCAGATCCTTGTAGAACGTTCTAGATCTTCAACCTGCAATGTCACAACATCTACTACAACATTGAACTGTTAGAGAATAAAAGTTAGTTATATGAAGAAAGAAAGGGTCAAATTCTGATGTAGCAGAATATGTGATAACATCACATGCGACATCAACAGTTACCGTACCGAAAATTTCGGTATACCGAAATTTTTGGTATTTTCGGTATTTTTCCGGTTCGGTAAGACGGTATTTCGATATTTCAGTATTTTTTCCCACCCCTAGTGATCTGGAAAACTAGGAATAATGTAATATTCACGGGTGCTGAAATAAATATTGCCAAGATACTTGAAGAGATAAAGGGGAGGGTTTGGAGTTGGTGTTCGACGAAGAATTTTTTTCGATATTTTTGGTCCCGGGATTGAGTCAGATCTACTATAAATAATCTAGAAGGGGGGAGAGGGGGTTGAATAGATTATTTCAATTTCTCACAAAATTCAGACTATCTACTCAAACTGATCTTCCAAATTATTGCGAGTACCCAGCGAAAATGAATTATACTCAATCCTTTAAGAATAGATCTAAAAACTACTTGATCAAATTGAAATCACAAAATATAATCGACTGAAATTAAAAACAGAAAGTAAAGAACACGAGGTTTATAGTGATTCGGATTGGCAAATTCTACGTCCACTCTACTTCTCCAACTTGAAGAAGGGTCTCTTCTCACTTTCTTGCTTGCTTACTTCCTTCGATTACAGATTACAATTACGAAGATCCAACTCTACGAATCTTCTATCTTCCTTCTAATCTATTCTTCTAAACTCAGATCACAGTGCAGTATATAGAAGGATTTACAGTGAAGTGTTCTCTAAACACTTAGAAAAATATCAAAATATCAGATGTGATTTGCTAAGAGTGCTTGTGGATTGTGAATTTTAATATATGCAAGAATCCATTTAAGGACTGTGCTTAGGTCTATTTATAAACCCTTAAAATGGTTAGTTTGTTGTAACAAACTCTAACCGCTTAACAAACTATATTGAAAACTAACTTGACCTCAACTGACCTTCTTGAGTAAGTCGTCTGACTGACTTAGTCAAAATTTGCTTTTTCTTATTCTACTCAGCTGATTTCTCCTTTGTCTTGAGCTCTTCATTATTCTCTCTATCAAATGACCTCTTCAAGGTTATCTTCAGATGACCTTTGAAATAGTGACCTCAGCTGACTAGTCTAGCTCACCTAGTCTGAAATCCTAACTAGTGAACTTACTATTATAAGAGTTCAACTAATCTATACAATTTAACTCATCAAAACTAAACCTGATCTAACAGATGTAACGTTTAATCTTTGGTTGGCTGATCTGAGAGGTATTTTTTAGGCAGGGATAGAATTTTTTTACGTTCCATAACTTATAGCGTTCGACGAAAACGTCCCAAAAAAGTTAAGTTAGTCAATTAAATCCATAATTTTAGCTAAGCCCGTGATTTACATCCCAAAAGTCACCGGAGTTCACCGGAGGCAACGAAACGACGTCGTTTTACCCCCCATGTGACCCGCACGTGACTATGAAATTGGGGGAATCTGGTAGCTGTCTGATGTGGCATTATAGAACGATGACGTGGAATATATTGTCCAATTAAATCTCACAAATTTGGCACATCATTATGAGAGGCTATTTCAGTATTTAAAAAAAATCAAAACTAAATAAAAATAAAAACTAAAATTAAAAATACCTGTTAATTGAATTAAACATTACACATATATATCTCTCTCAAAATAGGCGGGCTCAATTTCTAGGGTTAGAAATTGAAACAATTCTCGCTCCAAAATTGTTGTTCTTGCGTTGAATCGAAGGAGGAAAAGTGTTCGAAGGAGGAAAATAATCGATTAGGGCAAGTGTTCGAAGAAGGCAAGTGTTCGAAGAGCGAGGAGAATCGAAGAAAAGGAAGTCAGCTCCCCCAGTTTGAAAGAGGGGAAACTGAAATGGTTTTTGTGCGTAGAAAAAGGAGCTAGAGAGTGGTCCCTCCCAAACTATGGTAAGTGTTATCTTTTCAATAAAGTAAGATTCTTTTTTTTGTCTAGTACTGTGTGTTTGGTTTGTCTTTCATGTGTGTATTACACTGACTATATATGTGTATGGTCTGTATATTGTCTGGTGAATAGGGTTATTTCGATTAAAGCAAAAGTATTAATGGGTGGGTATTGTTTATAGTAGTTAGGTGGGTGAGTATTATTTATTAGTTTCCTTTTCTGAATGTTGACTATGTGATGTGGATGTATAGCATTATTATTGTTTTTTCTTTTATGTTTGTTGGCTGTGAGGTGGATGGATAACGTTTTGAATATGCTTTTTTTTTATTATGCAGCTCATGGAAGCAAATTCTTTACCATTAATTTGTGTTTTGGGGGAAATTTTGAAAATGTACAGAAACCAGAGTATCATGGGGGGGATTATCTTGTTTATGACTGGATTAATGTTGATGTTGTTAAAATGTCAGTCTTGGATGAGTTTTGTGAAAAAGAAGGGATTAATGGGGAGAAAAAGTATTATATAAGACTTAGAGACTTGACCTTTAAGTTTGTCATTGATGATAATGATCTCAGAGAATGGGCAACTAGGTATATTGCTGATAGGGTGCTTCATATATATTCTGAAGTAGTGGCCTTAGAACCTGAAAATGTTAAAACTGTTGGAAACCTTGAAGAACTTGAATCTGACTTTGAGGACTCTGACTTTGTGATAGGTAATGAATTAAGTAGTGATGATGTTATCTTTGAGAGACACGTAGAACATGTGCCCTCTGAATTTGATGAAATAGACCCCTCTAATCTGGTGGAGAGTGCATTATATGTGCCCTTAAGTAGTCTTGTGGGTAGTGATGAGAGGGGTAAGCAGCCAGAGAGTAGTGAGAGGGGTAAGCAGCCAGAGAGTAGTGAGAGGGGTAAGCAACCTATAGGTGGTGATGAGAGGGATAAGCATCCTGTAGGTGGTGATGAGAGGGGTGTTGGTGGTGATGAGAGGGGTGTGGGTGAAATTGAGAGTGGGTGTTAAGGTGATCCTGATGTTCTTGATGAGGGTGAAGAAGTGGACTTTGATGAGTATAGGGTGTCTGATGAAGACAATGATCAACCCAATTACCCTGTATTTAACCCAAAAACCACATTTAACCCCATATTCACCCTTGGTCAGATTTTTGCCACTAAGCAAGAATTTAGGAAGGCAGCCCAATCACATGCAATTATGAACAAAAGAAACATACACTTCCCAAAGAATGATAAAAGAGGAATTTATGCTAAATGTAGAGATGAAAAATGTGGGTGGAAAATTCATGCCTTGAAGAGGAAAAATGAAATGGCATTCCAAATGCAGGAATATATTGAGAAACACACATGTGCACCTACTCAAAAGGTTATGAACGTGACCTCCACTTGGTTGAGTGAGAAATTCTTACAGAGATTTCAATCTGCACCAAATAGGGATGTGGCTGGGTTCTTACTTGATGCTTCTCATGATACTAGGTGTCAAATAACAATGAACCAAGCTTACAAAGCTAAGAAAAAGGCCTTGTTGAAAATCCAAGGTGATCCTGACCTTCAATATTCCAAGTTGTGGTCTTATGTAGATGAATTGAGGAAAACCAACCCCGGCTCCACTATGCTTTTAGGGACTGATCTTGATAATGGGGTGACAAGGTTTAGTAGAATGTATGTGTGTTTTGAGGCTTTGAAGAAAGGGTTTGTGGGTGGGTGTAGACCTATTATAGGTGTTGATGGGTGTCATTTGAAAAGCAAACATGGGGGAGTACTTCTTACAGCAGTAGGGGTTCGATCCAAATAACAATCTTTTTCCAATTGTTTATGCTGTAGTTGAGAATGAAAATGGGGATTACAAGATTTATCTCTGCAGGCTAGTGAAACAACCTTCTTGTCTGATAAACAGGAGGGTTTGATTCAAGCATTTGAGACTGTGGAAAAATACTTAAAGGCCTATGAGTTGCCAATTTATGGAATCAGTTATGAGGCTTTATGGGGTGAGACCATGAACATTCCACCATTGCCCCCTAATTTTGGTACAAGGCCCAAGAGAGGAAGAAAATAAACTAACAGAAGACTGGAGGTTGGTGAAAAGGCTGCAAAGAATGGAAGCAAACCAAAAAGAATGAGGAGACAACGAACATCAATCACATGCCGTAAGTGTAAAATAAAAGGGCATAATGCAGCTGGATGTGTAAGAAGATAGATAATTTAATGTGATATTTGTTCAATTTGTGCAATTTAATTAACAATTTCCTTTTTTGTCTCTGAATTTTAATTCTATCATGGTGTAGAAAGAAGCAGCTAGTGGAAGTGATGGTGTTACTCAAAATCCAACAAATGAACAGGCTGAAAATGTAAGGCTTTTTTTATAGTTTTTATATCAAGTTGGCTCCTGTGTTGTGTTCTTACATGGATTTTTTAAGTTTAGGTGGAAAACTTGTCTCAAGTTTCTAGTAGCTCTGGACCTACAAAAAGAACAAGAAGAGCTACAAGAAAAGATATAAGTTTATTAAAATAATTTGATTAATTTCATTGTAATTTCATTAAATTTCATTGTGATTTCATTGCTGCACAGAAGAGTTGTGAAGCAAGTAAGGAGGATGATCATGGTAAAATGCTAAACACTGATGAAAGCAACACTGAGGTACAACTTGCTAATTTTTTCATTCAAATACCTTAGTGTCCATACAAATACAACTTAAGATGACTCACAATATTTTTTTTTTGAATGGTAAAGAAAACTTTATTATACGAATCATGAGTACAAGGGGTACTCAAACCCGTACAATAGGAAGAAAGATAAACTCCAACTAGTTCTCCAACTTGCTACTCAGTCACTAAAAATTTTCTCCCATCCTCTAACCAATCAACATAAGAGCACTCCTTAATACATGAAACTTTCAATGATAACCAATTCTTTAATTTAATCTTCACCTCCTCCACTAGTTTATAGAGATTAGGAACCTTACAGTTGAAGATCAAATCATTTCTTGCATTCCAGATGCTCCAAACCACTCCAGCCCAAATGGTAGATGCCACTTTAACTCCATTCTTCCTCCCAAGTATTCCTCCATGTTGTAGAAAATGACTACCAATATCATTATGAGGCGCCAAAGGGGACTACATCCACGATCTAATTGCATTCCACATTGATGTCGCCATCCTGCATTCAAATAGGAGATGTGTGATCGACTCCGAAGTCTCTTGGCAAAAGGGGCATTCGGCTTCTTCATCGGATAGAATGATGCCTCTTGCTCTTAGATTGTCCTTAGTTGCCAAGCTGTTTCTCAGGTTCCCTTTTTACTGGTTGGTAAGATGACTCACAATATGACTTGTACAACTTGCACCTCCAAGATATGAAAATGCTCATGCTGATGAGGTCAATATTACTGATCTTACAATACATGCAACCCAGCAGAGCACTGTAACCAATAAAGATTGGTATCCATCGGCCCCAACACCTCAGGTGCAAGGCCCTCCCATGTACCAACAACTCCAGATTGGTCAAACTCACTTGCAGTCCAGGGTTCAAATTAGAGCACCTCCACTATCTAGAGATGGACACTTTGGCCATTTTACAGTGACTGGACCCAGGGTACAAGCTGATGCACTGAAGAGAATTGTGGTAGATAATGAAGGGTAAAAATTCTTGGACTTGTCCAGTAAAGGTGTTGGTGCAGATAAGAAAGACAAGAAAAAGCAGAAGTGATGATCTTGGTGGATTCTCTTAGTGAAAGAATGCAGTGATTAATTAAAACTTTTAGCCTTTTGTGTTTTTTTGTGCTTGCTCATGCAGTGATTAATGAAAACTTTTAGCCTTTTGTGATCTTTTGTATTTGATCAGGATGATCTGTTATGATATTTTGTATTTGATCAGTATGATCACTTGTGATTGATCAAAACATGGATTTAGATTTGGATTTTATAATGTCATTTGTAGTTGATCAAAACATGGATTGGATTTGGAGTTTATGATGTGTTTTATGATGTCTTTTATGCTTGATCATGGTGACCACTTATACTTTGTTCATATCATAAATTGATCATTTATTGTCCAATTGCTATATGTGAATTTATAGGCCTAGAGGGAGTGATTGTGTAAGACTACAAATCTGGTGTAACAATCTGTGTATGTAAAATTTCATCCAAAACAAAGGGAGTGCACACTTGTAAGCCATCACATTTGTGTAAGCCATCATATTTCATCCAAGCTAAATTTCTAGTACATCACTTATATATATAATATGGATTTGGGCACAATTTGCAAGCTAAAATTCGTAAAAAACAAAGCACATCACATTTCATTCACAAGTCTGCACTTTACTCATGCAAACTGACCAAAATTTGTCCAAAAGATTGCAAATTTCATTAACAATATCAATACATTACACAAAGGTGCACTTACATAAACAAAACGTGTGCACTGATCTAGTCAAATACTATCCAAATACTACCCAACACCAACTAAATTACTGAAAACCTAACATTTTCATTTGCACCACTTCACCATCACCAACACCAAGTAGTGCAAACAACATATTAATCAATCCAAAAAAGACACAGAATAACAGTGAGACTTTCACAAACAACTTCATATTGCAGCTTACTTTGACATTATATTTAATTTTCAAATCATTGATTTTCATCTTGAGGTTCATGTTTTGACAAAGCAATTTCTGGTTTTCTTCCTTCAATGCTCTGTTTTCTTCTTCAAAATTAGAATTCGCACTCTCCAATACGACTATAATTTTATTCAACTTTTCGGCAATCTTCTCCATTTTTCTGGTTTACTCCCTCTGTTGATTCACTTTTTTCAATAGTTCAGGTATAATTTGAATGGCCCAATTACACAATGGTTCGTCGATCCAACGAAAGAACCTACAATATCCCACACCCTAAAACATAAACAAAATACAAATATTTCAGTTAAAATAACAGCAATATCGAATCACTAAACCCTATTTAGAAAATTCCATTGAATCTTCTAATTTCAAACTCACTGGGTATTTTTCGCATTCGTAGAAACGCCACCCAACATTGCCATCTTTCCAGGAGGTCACGACGATAGCTTCTTGTTGGCAATAGCATTATATAGCTCCAATTTCAGACATTTTACAGCTTCCCGTTTAATTTCTTCTTGTTTTCTTTCAGCCGATAATGATGATTATATTTGGGGAAGAAACCATTGACTTAACTGATTTAAGTGTATTAAATTTATTTAAGTTAGTGTTTTTTATTCCATTATAATAACTAAAATAATGAGGTGGAATTTACATTATTTATTTTGTGTTTAAAATTATATCAGAATTGATATTATTAATGTCACATCAGACAGATGCCGGATTTTCCCAATTTTATAGTCACGTGCGGGTCACATGGGGGTAAAACGGCATCGTTTCGTTGCCTTCGGTGAACTCCGGTGACTTTAGGGATGTAAATCACGGACTTAGCCAAAATTATGGACTTAATTGGCTAACTTAACTTTTTTGGGACGTTTTCGTCGAACGCCATAAGTTATGGGACGTAAAAAAATTCTATCCCGCACGCTTGGACAGCCTGTGATTGTATATTGATTCTTGGGTATCTTCTTGTACCCTCTTTCTGTTGGTTTTGAATAAAGACCATTTTTTTCTGATAAGAAAAATTGCGTAGAAAACACACTGTTGTTTTTCTCGTTTTCTTTTATTTTTCAATTTTACAATCAAGTTTGATTTGGTTGAAGGAGCATGCTTATTTGTTATACTTACCAACTGAGTAGACTCTAAATAGAAATTTAGTCTTTTTTTAATAAAAATGTTAAATATATGAAAGTATTACAATTCAAAAAAAAAATTAGACCACGGGTGGGCAAGGAATAAGAACACAAAACAAACCAAAATATATTAAGAAAATATATATTATTATTTGTTTTGATTTGAAAAAAGAAACATTTAAACATTTGCGGATCATATTGAATCCCACGAAATTGTCAAAAAATAAAGGAAAAATAGAATTTTTCTTGCATTTGTAAAATTACACAGTGAAAATATTTGTCAAAATAATAAAAAAAAATGATAATATGGAAAAAATTAAAACTAAATAAAGTTTCAACACCTAATTTAATTATAAAATTGTATTAACATCAATACTTTATGATGGAGCGAATAATACAAAGTAAAATAATGTATTTAAGCCCTAAATTATTTTTTATTTTAAAAATCTTTTAAATTATATAATATTTGTTTCACGAGACCCTTGGTAACATAAAATTCATGAATTTTTTTGAGCCGATTTAATATTTTTTGTTAAAATATCATGAATCAACCAATTTCATTGTTGATCAAATTCCAAAAATAAAAATAAAAAATCATCTCCAATAGAGGGATATATTTTTAAAATAAAAAATAGTTCAGTACCTTATGAAATAAAAATTGTATAGTTTAATATTTTTTTTAAAGTAAAAAATAATTCATAGAATCTTTGGACACAAAATTTGATAGTTGAATAATCTTTTATGCATTATGTCAAAAGGATTATGGTGAAGTAGTGTTGAAGACAAAAATCGTACTGAGTTTACTTTGAGATCACTTTTTGTGTGTTTTCTAGTGGACTCCAAGAGCTATAAATAATTGCTTTCATTCTCTCAAAATCTCAAGTATAATTCTTCCTTTTATAAAATAATTTATAAAAAAAAAAAAATTCCTATGAAAGCATTTTTTTTTTATAAATTATTTTAAAATAGACAAATTAAATATTAACAGTATAATCTATTTCTAATCGGAGTCGAATAGAATGAATTGATGTGAGATATGAGTTGATTTGCACGAATATTAGATTCGTGCATATTTGTATAATAGTATTTGTGCAAATTTATTTAATATATATTACTAACATTTTATTTTATAAGAACTGAAGATAATTAGCTCGAGTCTGACTGTATTAGTAGTTAAACTAGAATTATAACATATAAAACAATAAAATATTAGGTTCAGTTATGGATCAATGAGAAATCATATTAGTGAAAGACTTTAACATTTGTTCGAGTTGCTCTACAATTAATATCATTTAATAAAATAATTAATAACTTTTAACTATACTTTTTATTAAAATAATTAATACTTTATAATATAAATAACTAATCTTTTTTACAATAAAATTTATTTACACAAGAACTTTACATATTTTCGTTTGGGGGAGGGGAACGGCAATTGAGTCTCAAAGAGGGACAAAGTCTCACCCACTGTGTACTGCTATTTATTACTCCCTCCCTCTCGAAATTATCTTCACGTGTGAGACACGTTTATTAAGAAAACTTAAATTAGTATAGGAAAGAGAATAACGTGTAAGAGTATTTTGGGTGGTTGTATGGAATAAAGTGTAGGAGAGAGAATAAAGTAGAATAAAGTAAGAGTGACATTTTTTAATTTAAATGATATTGTGAGGGTGTAGTTTATGGAAGGTATTCTATATTAGGGGTGTGAAGTTAATTTTGAGACGTTCCGAAAAGAAAAGTGTGAAGTTAATTGCGAGACGGGGGAGTAATTATTATGAGAATTATTTTGGAACTATGTATATGAGTGTATTGATTTTGATAAGTGGTTGGTATATACATTTGAAAGATGAATTGTTTTATATTTTCTTGCGATATTTTTTATATTTAGGTATCATAAAAACATGTATAAATATTATGTCTCAAACATAAGATTGTTTTATATGATTTTTTGTGATATTTTAAATTAGGACTAGGGTGACCCGAGTATGTCGAATAATAAAACGAATCAACCATTCTAAAATTTGTGATCTATACTTTTTTTTTTCAGGTCAAGATGAGACATGATTGGACTCTAGACTTTTTCTGTAAGGATTAAATCAACACATTTGATTGAAGGTTGGTCTAAATTTAAATTTTTTTTTCACTCTAGAGGATCTGTTAACCTGATTGGATTCATATTTACATGGATGACGATTATCAATATTAAATATCAAGATAAATTATAACAAGAAAAATATCTATAATTAGCTCCTTCAATTATAATTATAAGGGGAGAGGTAACTTGCAAACTACTTAGAACTAATTTAAATAAAATGTCAAACACATTTAATGTTAAATCGAGTTGAATATAAACTATTCGAATAGATTTCGCATGCAATTTTGAGTTCAACAATACTTAACTCAATCTTCTGGTCGAACATGTAATAATTTATTATTTTACTCTAAAATATTAATTATTTGTATATTTTAACTTTTTTAATTGAAATTGCATCTATGTTTAAATACATACCAATATGTGTATTAAGGTCAACTGATGGAGTTTTTGTCAAGGAAAAAAGGTCAACTAATGAATGGACCGCGATTGAGTAATTTGAGGTCAAACGCGGTAGGATATTGACTTAGATTTGGCTAAATTAATTACAGCCCTAACCATGTTTATTATTGATGGGGATGAAGCTTTTTTTTTTTTTAATTGATGGGGATGATATATATATATATATATATATATATATATATATATATATATATATATATATATATATATATATATATATATATTATATTTAATTGATGGGGATGAAGCTAATTAATTAGCTGAAGAATAGTGACTTTAGTCTTGGGCTTTTTATTGTTAAGTTATAATAATTTTAATTAGGCTTATATTTGTGTTCAGGACTTTATGATTATGTTGGGCTTGGCCTTTTTGTAATGATTAATTTGAGATTTTATGTATTTTGGAAGACATTACATTCTAATATACAAAACTATTCAACTCTTTGCATCTCAACGGTATTTTATCATCAAAATCAACGGAGTTTCGCTTCCATCTGAATGCTTCACTGCATCAATCATGGTTCGAGATAATAAACTTTTTTATTAGTAAAAAAATTTCATTAACTACGATCAATGACCCAATTCTGGAATTAAACTAATGAGACCGAAGGTCCACAAAAAAGAAAGAAAGACAATAAGAAGTCACGAAAGAAAGAGTTACCTTCTACGAGGGAAAAAAGTATCACAAACTAAAAAAATGGAAAATTCATCATCTCTTTCTGTTGGTGGGCAAGCTGCCACTTTTTCACGACTTTATTAATTGAACAAACAGGAAGACCATGGCCTAACTCTGGAAGCAACTAATACAAGAAACCAAGAGTATGAGACATACCCGGTACAACAAGTCGGAATACAAAATTAACAACCTAATGCCATTTTTGGATTGACAAATCAGTCATTGAAAGAAAAAGAAAAAGTAATCTTGATTCTCTAATTGTAAATCAACACCAAAGCTCAACCTTGGATGATATAACAAATTTAAGTGGTATCATATAATATATAGATAACTGGTGTTTCAATTTGAATCGATATAAATACTAAAGTGTCTTTCGTCGTTACTTTATAGATTTTGAAGTGAATATAAACACCTCACACTAAGGTGTCTTTCACCGTCTTCACTGCGTTCGTCTATTCTCAGTCAAGTTAACAATTAGGTAGATTGAACAATCCATACGCCCACTACCAGATATGAAAAAAAAAAAAACTAAAACCCCATAAAAGGGAAGACAAGCGCATAAGGTGAAGAAGATTTCACAACTAAAAACCTACATGAGAGGAAAAAATCAAAAGTTAAAAGGAATATTTAATAGAAAAACACGAAAAACAGTAAAAAGATTAAAAACAAAAACTAAAAGAACAAAAAAATAGTGATCAAACATGTCAATCTATCAAGCGGACATCGTAGCCAAGGTGCCGATTGATGAGATCGACCTATCTTGAGTAGGTCTCTTGTGTTATGTATACATTGTAAGCTCATGGTGTTATTACTTTTGAAAAAAGTTAAAGTATCAAATATTTGATCAAGAATATTAAGAATCTCATTAGAAGTATCAAGAATTAGGGTCAACGATATCATATTTAACCGAAAGTATAAAATAATTGACCAAGAGTATCAAAATTTTGATGAAATTGAAAAATAACATTTAAAATATCAAATATTTAACCAAGAATATCAAATATTAAATTAAGAGTATCAGTAAAACACCGTAAATTTACGTGTATACAAAGCATATAAGATTTTGCATTTGATCTTTATTTATTCATAAAACTTATATATATATATATATATATATATATATATATAATTATATAATAAATAATATTAAGAAGATCTTTGAAGATTCAAACAAATCAAATTAATTTATTACATTAAAAAAAAAATATATTTATTACATTAAAAACTTGTGCATTGCACGGATCCGGAGCGACTTGCCTATTAAAGAAAATATTTCATTCCTTGTTAAATACTATATACCCCGGTTCCAAAATATATATTATTTCCATTTTTTTCGTTTGTCCCAAAATATATTTCAAACTCTTAAAATAAAAAATTCTTTATAAATTTTATTTTTATAATATCTACAAATTTATACAAAAAGATCATTATTTTTGGGTCCACGCATATATATAATTCCATCAATTTTTTTACTTTATAATTTATATATAAAAATTTATATATTCATCCCTCAAAATTTCAACTTTTACTCTTCTTTTTTATGTTGCATGCACTCTTACATATGAAATGTATTTTAGGACGGCAGGAGTACTAGCTTTATGTTGTTATGAAGATTAATTTTTGTTTGTTTTTGTTATTTGGTGAAGATAATTTTTATTATATACTACTCCATACGTCTCGAACTTAATGTGACATTTTATTGTTTGTTACAAGTTTTAATGTAAGAATTGTTTTTATGGAGATAAAATAATTTTTTCAACTTTAATAAGAAAATTATTTTAATAGTATTAAATTTAGTGTGAAAATACAATGACATTTAGTGTAATATTAAAATGGTTTGAGGGTGATAGATAAAAATATTAAAATTAATTTATTGCTATTTAAAAAAAAAAGATACATTAAGTATGAGAATATGAGATGGACGTTTTAGACAATGGAGAGAGTAACACATTTTTAGACAATGGAGAGAGTAACTTTTTAATAAATTATTACACTTTTTTAATATAAAGTTATCACTTTTCATAAATTGTTAACTTTTTATTGGTACGCAGGAATATTAGTTTTTTTTAAATTATTTCAGGAATATTATTTTTAAATTAATTCGAATTAAATCTTGAATCTTACGTTACGTGGGGTTGAAAAAAAATTATATTCAATTACTTTAAATATTTATTTCGTTTCTTATAAAAATGAATAATTGAGATTATTTGATTGACCAACAACTGATTATTATTTTATTAATTAAATTGAATTAAAAAAAGATTAAACATATTATACAAATAGAATATATATAAAATCATTAATGAATCGAAATTGATTGATATCAATGCATATATTTTCTTTAAAAAAATAAATAATAAATTCTTAGAAAAAATATAAGGAGATTAATTAATTGCTTATTAGAAGTTGCACCTCGACAAACAAATATTTTTAAAAAATATGAAACATTATTGAGTAACTAGGTTTTGAGATGAAACATAATTTGAAAATGATATTTTAAAAGAGACAATATTGATTTATTTTAGTTTATAAACCAGTGAATTTTTTTTTCATAAATTTTTGCCTACGTTATTATTAATTAATTCATGATGCAGACCGGATATATTACTTAATTTAATTACTACAAAATATTTTCTCTACCTTATTATTATACACGCCGTACCATGTTGAAGTTCCCCAATCTAGGCAGGTTTTATTCAATCCAACCAACACATGGACTTTGAATAGTTCAATTAATTCATGAATATCAACATTAATTAAGCAATAAAAAGAAACACACTCTCGTCTTATTTAAGATCGATGACCACCAACCTAAAAAAAATTGAGAAAAGATGACCAACCTACAACAAGAGTTCATGGGTGGTTCAATTAGGAATGAGAATGATCAAGTGATGGAGATAGGATTGCATATATTATTATTTATATTTTAAATAGTTTAGGAATATTTAAGTTTTAATTAAGGCTCCATTTGGATAGAGTGGATTTGAAATCAAGGGATTTGAGGATAACGTACCACTCATTCACACAAATTAAAATGAAGAAAAGTTTAATGAATGAATTTGATTCACTCAAATATTAAGCACAAGTGGGAGAAGTGAGATGATTTCAAATGACTACGTTTTGTTGGGTATTTGAAATCCTCCCACTTATAAGTAAAATTTGTGTGAACCAAATCCATTCATTTATTTTTTCTCCATTTTGATTTGTAAATGTATGGTGTATTATGCTCAAATCCCTTGATTTCAAATGACTTTATCCAAATGGAGCCTAATTGTTAGTGGGTCGGGCATACCTGCCTAAAACCCTATGACCTGACCCGGGCGTGGGGCGGGGCTGACCTGCCCAATTTTTTAAACGCAGCGGACTGTTTTGCCATTCCTAGGTTCAATTTGATAGAACATGTGAGGAGAGTTTTGCATTTTCGGTTATATCCTACCTGCCAAAAAGAATTTGTATTCTCACATCAATGGAGCAAGAAATGAAAATTTTTGTGAACTCAAGTTCACGTTATTTTTTTTATAAATATTATTATTGTGCATATGAAATATCATTATTGTACATAATGTACATATAAAATAGGATCATTATTACAATGCAAGTATATTAGCATAGATAACAATGACACCAAAAAAATAAAATTCAACTAAAAAATATATCAAAGCATCTATTTTATTAAAATAAATTATCATCGTTCTCTCTAAAACTCTCCCTCCTTTGCTTCTCTTCTCTCTTCTCTATCTTCCACCCTTTCTCTTTCACTCTTTTCTCCCTCCTACCCACCACCATCGCCCGCCTCCGCGGCCACCGTCAACTAGCTCGTCCGTCGTCTTTGTACGTGGGCCAACGGGGCGATTCCTCCAACGACGTCGTGCATGCGACAGCTAGTTAACGGATCGTTCCGTTGATCCCTTTTTTTTGTTATGTTTTTTTTTTGTTTTTCCAGTCTTTTGGTTTTTGTGCTTTTTTGTAGTCTTCTGGTTTTGTTTCTTTCTCTGTTTTTCTTGATTTTCTGCTCAATGTTTTGTTGCTGTTTCGTCTTCCTGGTGAAGTCTCAATGCTGCGTATTCGGTTTCTCTTACCTTGTTGATTAGAGTGAATTAATGCATGATTTTGAGGCTTATTTGAGTGCAAAAAGTGATCAAAAGTGTTAGTTTTTGTGCATAAATGTGTAGAGTATCACTTCTTTGCCTAAAAAGTATTACTTGATGAGTATTTGATATTTTTCGTCCGTTTTAAAGGTAAATTAGTAGAATTTGGCCAAACCGAGAGTACCGGCATTCTTAGGATGAAGAGACGAACGAGACGGATGAAAACGGGAGTCGGAGGCGGAGTCCCGGCCGAAAAAATGCCCTGGTCTCGACCTCTGGTCGAGGACCAGAGGCCTCGACTCGAGGGATAGGAAGGAAAGAGAAGAATTCAAAAATTGCAGCTGCCTCGACTCGAGGGAGGAGCCTCGAGTCGAGGGATTTGAAAAATGAGGATCCCTCGAGTCGAGGGCTGAGCCTCGACTCAAGGCAGGAGGATTTTCGGCAAAATCGCATTAGCGACTCTTCACCCTCGACTCGAGGGCCCCAAGCTCGAGTCGAGGGAGGCCCAAAAACTATTTTTTTGAGGTTTAAACCCATTTTGAGCGGAAAACAGAGCATATTCTTCCCATATCAGTTTAGAGTAGTTTCTAGGAAGTTTCCTGAGGGAATTTATCATTTTCTAGCTTAATTCTACTTGTAATTGCATTAGATTAATAGATTTTGATTCAATTCAATCTTGTAATCATTAGATTAGAGTTTTGATCCATTAGATTTTGAGTTTCAAGTTGTAATTGAAGAGAAGGGGATTGTAATTCAAGCATTGTTGGAGATTGAAACATTCTTATTTTTGTTAATTGAAGACCAATGAGTGATGTTCTTCTACTTTTCTCTCTTTAATTCCTTAATTATGTTGATTAGCTTGTTAATTTCTTTCCTAGATTTTTCACCCATGACTTTTGCACTTAGCACCATGGGCTAATAGTGTTGTGCTTGGGTTAATTGAAATTGAGGATGATTTGATTGCCTCATGCTATGATTGTTGATAATTGTGATCAATTGAATTAGATTGCTTCCTAATTGTGATTCAAATTGTGCTTCATGCAAAATTGTCTCTTTAGATTAATGGTTGATCACCCTAGCAATAGGCGAGAGTTGAACTAACGTGATTAGGTGTTAATCGGGTTATAATTTTGCATGATTGTATGAATTGGGGACTTCACAATTGAGAGATTAGTTGCACTAAGAATACTCACATTAGGCATTGTGTTATTAATGGAGTGATTAATTTCATGATAGTTTTATGTTTTCTATCTTAGTTGATTTGCAATTTGATTCAATCATAGCTTGTTGATCATTGATTTCTTGATGGATGTTAGCCTTAGCACTCCAATCCTCCATTTGTTGTTGTTGTTGTTGTTGTTGTTGTTGTTGTTGTTGTTGTTGTTGTTGTTTTGCCTTTAAAGTGTTTGATCATTTGCTTGCTTTGTTGTTTGATTTTATTTCTTGCATTTTTTGTTGTGTTTTGTTTCCAAACTTGCTTTGCAACAATAGTCATAGAGAACTTGTATTTCTAGGGCCTCACGTGCATACTTTTTTCCTTGGGTTCGATAAACTTGATTGGTCTTAATACCACTTACCGATATTACTACAATCACTTGTATGCTTGATTGCAGCTTTTTCGAGTAAGTATATTTAAGACACAACCAAGTTATCGAACCCAAAGGAACTATGTCGAGCTAGGATCCCTAAAGCTAAGAGTTGACATGGTATTATAGAGTCGGGCTCGGGTATGCAAAATTAAATCTAAAATTAACCACTAAGAATAACTAATGAACAAATTACCAAGAGGGATCAAATATGAGAAAGATGTGTTCGGGTGCAAATCACCAAGGAATCCTTAATTACGAATCACACATGATCGGGGTCTCAATTAACGAGGGATAATAGGAGCTATCTAGCATAAAATCACATATCAACCGTACTGGATAAGCCTAGGTTTAATATATCAAAGAAACACGTAAGATAGTTTAGAGACGACACCCTAAGTCTCCTCACTTAATCACCAGAAATAGAATCAAGCAATTAACGTATTCTAATGTAGGTTCTAATGAAAATTAACCAAGTCTCCTTGCGTTAATCCAATATTGAATTCAATTACCAAACCAAGCCTAACACCTAAGCATCAATTTAATAAACCAAATCTCTTTGCGCAAATTAAATCAATTAACAAAGGATTAAAACCTAATCTAATAATTAAATCATTCAAATCACAATAGAATAATTAATCACCCCAATAATTGAAATACCCAATCACATGATCATCACAATTAAATCATCCAAGGATCATCACACCCAAACACAAAAAGAATTTAACCAATCATCATGAATTGAAACAAACCCATGAAAATTGAAAGAAATGAGAGAGAAGAAAGCATGAGAATCAAGAAATTATCCACTAATAATAATAAGAAAAGGTTGGATGTCACCTTGAATATGTAGAATACTTGAATTAATCCAAAATCTAAACCTAATCTTCAAGAAATTGAAAAAGAATTCAAGAACACCCTAAACTATGTGTGATTGTGTGTGTAAAGAATGTGTATTGTGCGTGAATATGTGTATAGAAAATAGGAAGAGAAAGCCCTAAAATTCTAAACTAAACTAATGTCCCCCCGCTGCTTCTGCTGCAGCGCAGATTTAAAAAAACTCGATAGGGGTGAACTAATCAATTTTGTGGGTGTGCTGGGTGAGTGTACGCGCCAATCTGGTGGGTGCATGCGATTCTGGGTGTAACAGTTTGTTTTTCGCCGTCTCCTTCGTTCGACCGTATCTCCTTCATACGAACTCTGAATGACCTCATTCTTTTTGCGTTGCGACCATCTATCGGCCCTGTTTCTAATCATATAATTTCTCACTTGATTTGGCAATGTTAACAGACCTCAATTTGCACTCAAAGTTGTCCTAAAACCTGCAATTTCAACTCAAAACACCAAATCCAACGATTAAATGCAATTGGACCAATTAATTATGAATTAAGCCATAAATCATCATCAAATTAAGATAATAAAGCCCTAAAATCATATGCAATTTTACCCTAATCAATGCTCTTTCCTTCCTTATGGAGGTTGCATGTGGGTCTCTAACTCTTGGGGTTTCGTATCTTGAAAGGTCTTTTGTCTTTGACTTCTTGAAATGAGATTGCCTGAAATATCTAAATTTTTCTCTTTCTGAGAACAAAGACCAGTTCTTTTTAGAAGGTGGAGATTGTGCTAGTCCCTCCACTCCTCGCGATTGGTTTGGAGCGATTGTTCGAGCCTAATACATAACTTGTCTGTATTTGTACTTGCTATATTGTATAATCTATTTCTTCCCTTATAAAAAAACATCTATTTTATTTTTTAAAAAACACTGTTAATTAAATACAATAATAAGATATATGATGGATTTCCACCAAATCGTAAATTGCAAAGATAAGCCTAATACATAACTTGTCTGTATTTGAAAGATAAATTGCATTAATTTGTATAATCTATTTCTTAGAGTTTATAATAACCAAAAAAACATCTATTTTATTTTTAAAAAAACACTGTTAATTAAATACAATAATAAGATATACTACAACTCTTTCTTGGGTATAGAATTATCCAAATAAGCACAAATATTATTTCTACGAAAAGTACAGTTGATGGGATATAAAAAACACCCACACGCCACGTGGCACATTCTATCTACGAGATATATAGGGTGGTGGTGGTAATGAGTTTTGAGAATTGTTAGGATGTGGGGACCCACACTCTCATCCTTCGACTCAACAACCCCCTGCCCCTCCCCCCTAAAAAAACAAACAAATAAAAAGACCAATAAAATATAAAAAGAAACCTTGAAAGTGAAAAACCACCCCACCCTCCTCTTATCCCAATTTTCCTTTTATTCATGTGAATTTCTGGAGAGTAACCTGCCCAAAAAAAAAAAAAAAAAAAAATTTAGAACATAGTCAATCTACATAATTCCATTCACTCCAAAATTTACAAAAAATTGTGGAATGTAACATAAGGAATTTAATTCAGTTTTGCAAAATAATAGTATCATGATAAAGATTTGTACGAGTTTGTATAATATAATTATAAGATTATTATCATTTTTTTTTAAAAATATTATCACTCTTATGCTAATTAATTGTATCACTTTAAAAAAAAATTATCATTTCAAAATAAAAATTTAAAAAGTGATATATTTTACATTAAATATATTATACCCACTTTTCAAAAAATGTTTTAGTTTTAAAAAATATGAAAAATAATATAATGTCTTAATAATTTTACGATGAGAAGTTTTCATACAAATTTTTGTTTAAAACATATAATGTAAGAATCCAAGAGTATATTTGCAACTATACTCCAATTATGTGTCATTGTAAAATTGTAAATTCACATAAACATGTACCTAGTTTATTAAATGTAGTAAATAAAATTAAAACCCAAGATTTTTTTTATTATTTGTTTTTGTTGAATGTATCTCTAAACTAAATACAACCTGCAAATATTTCCAATCTATTTGATATTACTTAAAATTTATTCTTGTTGATTAATGATGTTTGGTTTTCAACTAGAAATTTATTAGCAATTGCCTATGCTTTGTTCACAAACAATCTTGAGCAAATTTGTACAGGTTTAAAATATCATTTCGATTTCTCAATTTTACTTTTTGGTAATGATGTTTCATTTTACTAAATTATTAATATTTATTAATTATATTTTTATTATCATTTATTCATATGATGGAATACAAAGTGAAACTTACTCAATTTTATTTGTGAATAATGTTGAAGTTAAATCATTAAATTGTAATAAAATATATGAGAGTGAAAATCAATAATCGATGAGAATGGATTGAGATGAAAATAGAAATAATAAATAAAGATGTCGATGAAAATAGAAATAATAATTAATAAATAAAGATGTCGATGAAAATATAAGATTCTAGCCGTATGAGATTAGCAAATTGAATGGACAATTTTGCCCCTGAAAGATTTGAGGTGGGCGGGTATAAAACAATACCCTTAAGGGGGTTTTAGCACTATTCTTTCTTTGGTTTTCGGTTTTCCTAAACCCACAAGAGGTTTTATACAAATTATTCATCTTTTCGTTTTTCTTTTATTGCAGAATAGTTTATTTGCGTCACGTAAGTACAAAATTCTTGTTAGATAATACTGTGAGAAGGTGATAGAGGAAGCAGACGTAGCGAGTTTGTCTTCATAGTCAGATCAATTGTCAGGTAATTGTTTTTTTTTATACAGATTTTGTTGCAATTTTTGATATCTCTTGATTTCTATCTCTCTCTCTGGATTTGAAATTGTGATGTGGGGTTTATCTGGATTTTGGTAAGGTTCTGGGTTTTGGATGGGTTTATCTGTTAATTTGGATCTTTGATTTGATTTTCATAAGAAATTGTGGAAATTCAGGTTGATCCTGGAGAGATCTGATGAAGTTTTGTTGATTGCTTTGTTTTGAAGTGAAAAAATGGGATTGTGAATATTTTTAGTTTAATTTGTTGATTTCTCCTCTATTTACAAAGAAAAAGAAACAATTGAGGTGAGGTATTTGAATTTGGGGAATTGCATTCGATTAGAGTCGGGATCATGTAATTGGATCTGGTGACTGCAAAATTCTATTGTTTTTCGTGAACATGGAATTTTTTTTTTTTTTGGATGAGATTCTTTTCGTGATCATTCTATTGTTGATCAACATATTACTCAAATTTTTCGTTGATTTTGATCTTCGTAATCAATTTGTAGTTGGATCAGGAAAAACCCTTTTCTGTATCAACAGGAATGCAGAATTCGCTCTTGTTTCTCCCATAATGCGATTATCTTTTGGTTTTAGATCTGGGAATGGTGCTCTTTTTCCCACAATTTTTAATATATATCATGTCTAATATGGAAATGCTTTAATGAATTTGGGACCTCTAGATTTAATTTGCATTATTGAAATTAGGTCAACGATGTAAACCATGTATTACAGATTTTTCTGATTGTATTCTGAGATCAGATTTTGGTTGCATTTTCCTTTTCTATGGATGATTTTAGTTTCATATGGCTCAATTGAATAATTATAATATTTTTGTACTTCTGTAGTTCACGTCTTCACCCATGGTTATGTAATTTCCTATGTTTTGTAGATTGAAAGTGTTTTGCAACATATATTGCTTCATTTGAATATCCCAAATTGGCATGCTTCCTAAGATATGGTATCAAAGAAGAGGCTGGATTGTGGAATCAATGGCTATCGACCCCCCATTATTCCCAAAGCTCCAAGATCAATAAGGGTAACTGTGTTTTTGAATTATGTAGTTCCCAATATCATCCATATCTATACAAAGATCTGATCAATTTTTGATTTACCAGAGGAGACGACCTCCCAAGAATTCGGTTGAAGACACCAAACTTTGTGCCTTTGAATTACTTGCTGCTGTTGCTGGTAAGTTGTTACAGGAGAGTGATAGCTCTGTTTCAAGCAATGTTGATGTCCAGCTGGATATTTGCCAAGATAAGGGTGAGAAGGGACGATCTGTTGATGAAAAAGCTTTGAGATTAGAGAGCTTTGATCATGGAAGCTGTGCTGAAAGTTCTTTTGATCCAAAATTTCCCATTCAGCAAGCAGGAAATGATTCTGTCTCAGAACATGCTTCTGTGCGTGCAAGTTCTAACATCTCGAAGAAATTTGATTCTGATTCGAAATTAGGAAACTCTGAAATTAAATTCGATTCTGATTCAAAGGATGACAAAAATCAGATAGATGAGTTACATAAGGGTAACTCATCAGCTGTAAAGGATTCTATTGAAGAATGTGTGAATAGTAATATGCTAATTAAATCAGATGGTAGTGTACAGTTGCTCCCCATTCCTGATGCTTTACCTCAAAAGCACTGGAATAATGTAAAATTAGGAATTAGAGATGATGACGAAAATTCTTTCGGCTGCAAGAAACCCAGCACTAAGATTGGACTGTTTAGGCATCGTAGAATAAAGAAGATGTTGACTTCCAAATGCAGGAAAATTGCTCCAAGGTTGAAGAGTTGTGAACTTTATCACACTGGTAAGTTGCGGTATTGTACTTAAATGAGTTTAATATACTCCAATTTACTGGATTTTGCATGAGTATATGATTATTCTTCCACTGAATGTCTCTCTCTATCTCTTTTATTTACTTTCCAGGTGAGAGAGTGAAGTCATTTTACCAGTACAGGAAGAGGATTTATACACGAGAGAGGTGTCAACAAGCACCCATCAAGAAAAGAAAATTGTTTGATCGCAGATATGAAGTTACATATGATCAGGAGACCAGCAGTAATAGCATCTCTAGTTTACCTGAGAAAGGAAGGAGGATAGATAAGAGCAGCTCAAAAGGTCATAAATATGCAATTTGCCTTTTTAGCCCTTACTTGTTTTGTTGATATGTGGTTCTTACACTAGTTTTATCTCTTCCTTCAGTGAAGTTTAGCATTAAGTCCTTCAAGATTCCAGAACTTTACATTGAGGTACCTGAAACAGAAAGTGTTGGTTCTCTGAAGGTTTGTGCTCAATCACATTCCCTGTTTGATCCTAAAAATTGAGAACATTTCGGATAATATAGTAGATAAATATAATAAAAATAAGAGTTAACTTCAATTCTGCATCTTTTTTCAGAGAACTGTGATGGAGGCAGTTACTGCGATTCTTGGAAGTGGAATACGAGTTGGGGTCATTCTTCAGGGGAAGAAGGTGCGAGATGATAATAGAAGTCTGCAGCAGGCTGGGATTTCTCAGAGTAGCAACCTTGACTCCTTGGGTTTCTCACTCGAGCCCTGTTTTACACATGCTTCCCCTTCCACAACGACTAAAAAACTTCCGTCAGTAATGCCATGTGAAGTAGATCAAAAATTTCCCAGGTATGATGATTTTAATCTTTGTCATTCGAGTTTAATCTCTCTGTTCCTTTTGAAATGATCAGAACTTGTTGTGGTATTTAGCTTGGCTCTAACTTAGAGTCCGTGCAAGTGGTGCACAACTAATACTGTTCTGTGAAAACAATTAGTACCTTTTAATAAAACAAAATATACCCTTTAGAAATGCACATGGTGCAACTGATGCGTAGAAGTGTTCGCCTCTAAATTATAGTTATCTACTCGGTTACGTCTTGAGAGAATTTCCTTAACTGTTTCCAATACTGTAATTTTCTAAATTTATATAAAACTCTTGTCAAGATGCAATTATTGAAGTTCTAAACTAACAGGAGTTGCTCGATTTTTCGTACATCTTATTCTCCAGGTCTCCTGCCACTCCAATGATTGATTCAGGGATCTCAAATGCATCAATTGACCCCCCTTTCGTGGCTAAGGTTGACGATAACGTGGACCCCAATGAATTCATATCCTCCTCAGAGACTCCATCTAATGAAATAATGGATGGATCGGTTTCCTATTCCAAGGCATTGGTCCCAGTTTCTCCAACTAATTCGGAAATACTTGCAGTAATTCCAGCGAATCCCAAACCTAAACGGAGCGAACTTTCGCAGCGTAGAACTAGGAGACCATTCTCTGTAGGAGAAGTGGAGGCACTCGTCGAAGCAGTCGAAAAACTAGGGACTGGAAGGTAAAAACGTAGCACCGAGTCTTATCATAATATTAGGGTCTGGCTTATTAACACTCACCTAATTGCCTAATACACCCATATGTGCACATAGCTATGGAGTGAGTGCATAAAGTAATCATGTGGGTGTTAATAGCGGATCCCTAATATAAAATGCAGGTTATTGAAGTTTTCTTTCAATCCATTCCATTCCATCACATTTTCATTTATATTTTCTTTTTGCTTATACAGGTGGCGCGATGTTAAAATCGGTGCTTTTGAGAATGCAGATCACAGGACTTACGTTGACCTGAAGGTCTCTCTCTCCTCCCCTCTCTCTCTCATCATACCTACATGTTAGGAGGTCATAAACAATAGTTTTTATATCTATCTGCATTGCACAGACTGTTTAGGCTTATAATATTGGTCAAGTGAATCTTATGATCATACATATGATAACATGAAAATCCAAGGAATCATTCACATGGGATGTTGGGATAAGACAGTAGATTTATGGTAATATGTTAATTAATGAGCAACTAAACATCCATGTGATTATACAGGATAAATGGAAGACTTTAGTTCATACTGCAAGCATATCTCCTCATCAAAGAAGGGGGGAGCCGGTCCCTCAAGAGCTGTTAGATCGAGTGTTGTCTGCTCATACGTATTGGTCCCAGCATCAGCCGAGACAACAGGGGGGAAAGCAATCGCTCGAACCTCTTAAACCTCTCGATTCTTGTGAGACGGTTGCGGCTTGAAGGGTTGGAACTTCTAATTTCGGAAAGTGTAAAAATAATCACTGTTTTAGGAAAGTATAACGTCGTTGAACTTGTAAAAACGTGTCGTGTTTTGTGATTCGTTTTAGCACTCACTGATTTGTTGTTGTTTCCATTACTTCCAGATAGACTGGTGTTTTTTTTTTCTTGTAAATTATTGATGGAATAAATGTGTTTTAATGGAAAACGTTGTCATTGTAGATTCTTTTTCATGTTGATCAGAGGGTAGTGTTTTATGAATTATGATGATGATTCGTTTACTAATCATTATAAATTATGATGATTCTTTTACTAATTATATGTACTACTTTTTGTTTATTATTTTTTTAACTCAATTTTATTTTTTGAGATATTTTACCATTTCTATACAGAAATCGATTTTTTTCCAAATAATAAATGTGAGTCGTACACTCGTACTTAATTTGAAATTAATATTTAAATTATTCCAATCATGGTTTTCGTAGTAGCCAAAGAGTTTGGTTTACTTTTATCTTTACTCTTATTTTTCGAACACATTTGACATGATGCTAGAATAGAGGAGTAGGTATTATATAATGATTACTTATTATAAATTTATCATGAACTACTATTCAATTTTATCTAATTTTTAGTATTTTTAGTTAAATATTTGGCGCTCTTAGTTAAATATTTATATTTTAATTATTTTTTAAATTTGATACTTTAAACTTATAATACTGTATTTTTTATATTAAATATTAATAATTTAAATAATAAAATATTAATTATTGTTGATATTTTTGAAAAATAATATAATACTGATACTGATATTAATTTTATCTGTTTAAAGATGTTTTTGCTGGTAATCTGGTATTAATATTAAATAAGGAGTAATTAATTTGTTTTTGTAGAATAGTAAAATAAATATTCCAATGAAACAAAGTATTAGCTGTGAGCCTGTGAGGTATATTCTGTAAGGGCGTGTTGTTTAGGCGGTGAAATCGAAGTGCACGTTGCAGCATGTGAAAGTGAATGACTGTTGTGCCCTCATACACGTGGCCACATAAGATTGGTCACCGCCTTACACCTTATATTTTCTGTTTGTTCTCCTACACAAGACAGCATATTCATGGGTACATGAGAATCCTGTAAAAAAATAAATAAAAAAAAAATTGAGAATGAGTATAATCATGTTTTTAAATAATAACGGTGGAGATTTAAAAAAAAAATATATAGTAACGGTGGTCAAATATGTTTAAATTGAAAATGAAAATAATCAAAATATATTTTTAACAAAAATAGTAATGCTGATTTTTCTTATCTTTATATTATATATAAATAATTTTTAGGAGTTTATGTTACAGCGTTATATTTCTCTACAATTGCTATATTCCATCATATATTATTTCCTTCGAAAATTCTTGCATTCTCACGAAAAATTACTTAAAATCTTTTCATAAAAAATCTTGACCACTAAATTTGAAAATATTAAATAAAGAAAGTAGTATTAATATTATATTTTATAATTAATGTATATTATAGAGAGAAATATTTTGTTGTCAAGTAAATAGTTTCGGTCATTTATTTTTTCTATATGAGTATTTAAGAAAATAATTGTAACCCTACAATTTTAATGCAAATGCAAAGAAATAATAATTTTAATATGATAATACAATAAACAATTAATCAATACACTATACAATTGAAAATACATTATATTTAAAATATATATTTTTTATAATTTAAAAATAATATATTGCATTTATAAAATACTAAATAATAAAAATATATGATTATGGTTGAATTGCATTAATCAAATTAAATAAATTATCTATATTATATAAACTAAAATAATATTTTTTTTTTCAACCGTGGGTTATGCATTAGAAAAAAAAAGTACAGTTAGTAGATTTTGAGAAAGACGGATATAGCTCCATAACATGTTTTATGATTTTGAAGATCAAATTTTTTGAATAATTGATTTTAGCTTTTTTATTTGAAATTGTGGTTGATTTAGTGCATTATGTTTTACTGAATTTTCTTGATCTTTTTATGGAGACTAATTCATCGATATTGAAGTTTGCATAATATAATACTCGTTTATCAATTTGAGTACAATTTTTCTTATTATTTATTACTCTTCCGACTACATCTTTGAAGGTTATTTTTAGAGCTTTTTTAATCCATAATTAGAGTGAATTTATCTTCAACCACGTCAATATATAATGTACTTTGAAATAAAAAGCACTTTCTATCTAAATTGATGAATAAGCTACATTTGAAGTTAGTAGAGTATAAAAAGTGTGACAATTGAAATTCTCTACCTACACATGACTTGCCTAACACGATAATATTACTTTTATTTTATTTTATATTATTATTATTATTATTATATTAAACAAGGATAAAAAATTTGGCATAGACATTATCAGCAGGCTGTTGCATTTATTTATTACTAAAAACATACAATATATAAATAGGCTATTAAATATTAAATCAATGATAGGCTCGAGATCTTGGGATTCGCAATTCGATTCTCGAATTTGATATTGCACTCTACCTTTTATATACACAAATTCTATCCGGATATCATAAAACATAACAGTTCATATAATAAATTTTATTTTTATTATTATTGTTATATGTAGTTTATGTGTATGAGGATAATAATTGATGTGAATAACTCCCAGGGGTTATTTAATGGTGAGAGTTTGAAACTTAGGAGTGTAATGTTCTATAAGCCTTATTCAAAATTTATTGAATGCAAATAATTCACAATTCCTGAGATGAACCAGTCCATACAGGCCTAGCTCTAACTTTAAGTGGAGCCCCACAGTGGACGTCACACAAGTCTTACTCAATATGAGATAAAATAAGACACTTATTTTGGGACGGAAAAAGTATAAAATAATTAATATGAGATAAAATAAGACACTTATTTTGGGACGGAAGAAGTATAAAATAATTAATTGAAAGGATATTAATTGTAAACTAATTTTACGGTGAAACATGTTCACACAATATCAACTCATCAATTCATTATTCACTCTGTCCTATTCTAAGCTTCTCGTCTTTCTATTTTGAGTACCTTCGATAAATTTATTTAGTACTCCCTCCGTCCCAGATTAGTTTTCATACTAATCTGGGCACGCATTTTTAAAAAAAAATGTAATGAGTGGAGTATTGAAGTGCAATTTTGTAAACTTTTATTATTAAAGTAAGAAAGATGGTTGGATTGAGTGTAAAAAACAATGACATTTTGTGTAAATATATGAATATTGTGAGGGTGAAGTTTAAGCAGGGATTTCCTTTTTTGGAATGTAAAAATTAATGTGAACAAATAAAAAAGAAAAATATAAAAACTGATGTGGAACAGAGGGAATATTAGTTATTTCATTCAAAAGTATTAATTATACTATTATATAATTATAATTGTGAATTAATTCAACAATAAAATTACTTTATACAAGACTATAATACCAACTCTTTCACAAATAGGGAAGGAATGTAATCAATGTTTTTCCTTCTTAATTTTCCTTATTTAGATTTTTTAACTTTATAAATACTAAATATTAGTTACTCTATCCGTTCTTAAAAATGTGTTCACTTACTTTATTTGTTCGTCTCACAAAATATGTTCATTCTTTTCATGGACACAACTACTTTATCTTCATCCTTCAACTATCACTTAATTACTCAAATTGTCATTATATTTTACTTACAAACAATTACTTTATTTATAAGTAAACTCCACAATATCCTTTCCTTTATGTACTTTATTTATTTTTTTAATATTTATATTCACCCCAATAAACATATATTTAGATACAAAAGAATTACTACCTATTGAACAAAGCAAAGTAATTATGATACTTGACAATTGAGTGGTTGAGAATTTAGATAACGTGAAATTGAAGTAATTAAAGAAGAAGAAAGATGGGAAGCACGCTACCCCCACACATAATCTTTAATACCTTCAGCATCCAATCACCTAACTTTTATGCCAATTTGGCAAAATATATACTCCCTCCCATTTATGAACCAGCTTCACAGTTGATTTTTTAATGGTTTTTGTGTGAGAATTATTTCATAATAATATGTGTACAAAAGTTGTTTTATATGAATGATATGTTAGTTCATCTTATCAACTAGCATATCATTTATATAAAACAACTTTTGTACATATATTACTATGAAATAATTCTCACACAAAAACCGTTAAAAAGTCAATTGAGAAGCTAGTTCCGGGACGGAAGGAGTATGTTTTTTTAGTCATAAAATATGTATATATATTTCAAATAAAATAGAATAAAAAATGCAGACTATTTATTAGGATTTTTTAAGTATATATTGTGGTTTTTCAAAACCATTATATATCAAATGTGTAGTGGCCTTCAGGACTATTTCAGATTTGTGGCGACGGCGCCCCATAAAAAATTCCAGACACACTGCAACAAATCCTGCAAAGAATTAAAAAAAAAAAAAAATTACTCCATGGGAGCATTCCCTCATTTCCACAATAGATTTTATATTTATTTTGTTAGTATAAGTTTTACACTTTTAAAATGAAAAATCATTTATAAATTTCACTCTCACAATAATTTCAATTTTATACACAAAATATCATTACTTTTTAGGCTCACGACACATTAATAAGCTTTTTTTTTTTCACTATATACATAAAATTTATAAAATTATCTCTCAAAATTCTACCCATTCCTCCGTTTTTTATATTTATGTATCCTCTCTTTTATGAAAACTATGAGGGAAACTATATCGGAACAAGGAAGTAATATTAATATTGATTGTATATTATGAATATATAAAAAAAAAAAAACTTTAATACATATTGTGCAATGAACGATGTAGTGTAAACTTACTAATTGTATTAGTACATTAGTACTTTGACAGAAATTGTTTAGACTCTTAATAATTATTAAAAAAAAATAAAAATCAGGAAAATTAATGTGTCACGCTCTACCGATGGGAAGATCCATTGGACTAGTATTACAATTAAAGCCCATTCATATGACAGGACTTTTGAATTTTTAGCCCAGGTTATTTGCACCGCCATTTTTAGTAAATACATCACCTCTTAATATATTTTTTTAAAAAACAAATACATGAAATATCAATACTTCTATTTTCAGTTTTCCTCTCTCATTGTACTAGTAAATACACTACCCCCAATTTTCAAAGACCCTTTTCAGTTTCCCCCCCCCCCACACATTGTATTAGTAAATACACCCCATATCAAAGAGAAAATTATTGTCAATCATCATAGATTTGTTCGAAATAAATTTTAAGAGCCGAAATTCTCTATCAAAACTAGAGCAAACGACAACCATCTCAATTAGCCTACATTACATGATTGGTGAATGCTCTAACCCAAAATACACATGTGTAAATTTTCCAAAATCTGAACAATGTTTCGAATTTTTTTATCTTTTGTTTCATTTCCGAATTTAAAGTCGAACATATATGTTAATTTCGAATTCTGTAAAATTGCCGATTTTGATAATTTTTGTGTTTTCGCTTGTTAGAACTTGACGAAAGATGATGATGAGGATTTTGGTGTCGCAGATGAGTATTTTCAGGTTTCGCAAGACGAGCCAAATGAATGTAATGCAGGATTTAATGAGTCAATTTGTCAAGAAAAAATATTTTCAATTAAGTGGAAGATGTGAGTAAACGTTTTTTTGATCAGTTGTGAGTAAACGTTAGTAATGAGCTTTTTTTTTTTTTTTGCACAACCCGTCTCCGTATAATTGGTGCATGTTTTTTTGAAAATATTTTTAATTGTACCTACAAGACAAATAGGTACTTGTTACCTCTATTCGAGATAATAGGAGTTACAATTACGAGAATGACATTCTCGATTGCATACATTTGCTTATGCTTGGGTATTAGGTGTCTCGAGAATTTTATTAAGTGAGAACTCTCTACCCACTATTGCAGTTATGAATCAGAAGAAACCATTACTGAATGTTGTGTAGGCTTGGTAGTGGGGCGGGGAATCCCCGTTCCCCGCAGAGACCCGTCCCAAATGGGACAGGGAATCCCTAATTTCATCCCCCGTGGGGACGGGGATGGGGAAAATTTATCCCCCGTTGGCGGGGACAGGACGGGGACCATACTCCCTGCTCCGCGGGGATCTCAGCCTCGTTTCCCGTGGGGATTTTATATATTAATTATATTATATTATTTAATTTAATATGTATATACGTAATTATTATAATTATAATTCTTACATACTATTATTTTTATTAATGAATTTAATTTTTATTGTATATTTCAAAATTATTTTTACAATTTAATTCAAAAAATTATAATAAAAAATAAAAAAAAAAAAGAAAAAATTGACTGGAACGGGACGAAAAAATTCTCCGTTTACTTTGCGGGGACGGGAAATCCCCGATCTCGCGGGGACAGGGTTGGGGATTGATTCCCTGGCCACGTCCCTGTCCCCCGTCCCGCCCTGTTGACATTCTTAATATTGTGGCTACTAAATTTCCACAAGTGCATCATTTTATGTGTATATGGATATTTAATGCTCAGTTAATTAAGGTGCGGAAGTCTGACCCTGAAATATATTTTAAAGATGTGTTGTAAGTGCAATCAATCAACAATTCCTTCGTAAAAATATGCACCAATATTGTATGGAGACGAGACATGCATAAAACAACTCCTTAATAACGTTTGTCATCTCCCATCTTCTACTGAACTGAAAATACTCCATCTCGACCAACTGACTCATTAGATATTGCAACTGCATAGACCCAATTACAATGAATTGGCTCATAATGAGAATGGTGGATTAAAATATTTCAATCCAAATAACCACATGCATTTAGTACCGCAAACTACAATTTCAATCTCAAACTATCTCCAATCCAAACAAGGTACGTATCGTGTAATCATTGAATAATACACCATAAATATAGTATCTAATTCAGTGTTCTAAAAAACGGTTTGGGCGCCCGATTAGTCGCCGCCTAGGTGCTTGGCGGCCCCATGCCGTACCATTTTGCCTCAAAATGTCTAGAAAAAAATGATATGATAATTAGTCAGAACTAATCCTGATTAGGGGGGTCTAATCCTGTTTAATCTGCTAATTTATTTGTGAATTTTTATTAAATAATTTTTTTTATTAAGTTTAATACATCAATCTTTATTTCTTTACTGCATTTTAAATTGCATTGCATTTTTTTGATGTATTACTAGTTTGCTATTACTTACAATTATAACAAATTGTAGGAAATCTTGTTAATTTTAGTATTATTAAGTATTTTTTATATATTATTAATTATATATCTTTTAAAATTATTATATTATGAATTTTAGGTGGTTTCAACTAGGCCCCGTCTAGACCCCGACTAAACGCTCCAGACGCTAGACCCTAGTATTCCGTCCGACTACCGACTAAGACTTTTAGAACAATGGTATCTATACTTATAATAAACAAATTACGCAAGTAAACATTCAACCCTAAGCTCCAAAACCATGATTCATATTCTTAGACAAAGGAATCAATTTTGGCTACATTTTCGCTGATAGATAACGGATAATATCCGTTATCTATGTAAAAAATAATTGGTTATCTAGGCAGGGGTTATCTATTCTAGGCGCTCATAGATAACGGATAAAAGAATCAATAAATATCCGTTATCTATGTGGAACATGCATGTCGAGAAAGACGCTCATAGATAACGGATATTATCCGTTATCTATACTTGTTTATATCCGTTATCTATTCCTTAAATAGATAACTAAAGATATCCGTTATGTATCAGTAAATATATCCGTTATGTATCAATAAATATATCCGTTATCTATTCTAGAAAAGATAACTATATATATCCGTTATCTATTAATAAATATATCCGTTATCTATTTTAGCAAAGATAACAGAATATATCTGTTATGCTTTACATATATATCTGTTATCTATTTTATTTTATATATTTTTTTAATTATTTCATAATCATTTTAATTCCTAAAAGAAAACAATTAAATTTACTAAATAAAAAGAAAAAAACATAATGCATTAATGTCATCATCAAATCAAATGTCAATATTCATACAATAATTCATGTCAAAAGAACAATATTCATACAATAATTCAACAAAATACACATTAACAATTACTACTTGATAACATATAATTGAACAAACTGAGCCCACTCCGACTGCACTTCATCAATTTCAGCCTTGGTGCGTTTTCTCCATGAACTATAAAATAAGACATACACATATTAATACTAACAAACCACACAATATTTAAAATTATATTACGAAAAGATACATTTTTATCAAAGCATAATAACATTACCAAAGACTGCAGTGAAGCCACATCCAAAGGTCTATCAAATTGAATTATTTGTCTCATGTATCGAAGTACGTAGAAACCACATTGCATCGCATTTGGTTGCTTAGGAGCCTGACTTACGAACAAATTAATAAATTCATCACTACCAACCATTTGTACACATACGTTAGATAATTCAATTATCTACTCAAATGTATCAAAATCCACATCTTTCGTACCTTGATAATTTTCCATAATGGCTTCTTTTTTGGTTTGGTTGTCTTCACCTCTGAAAAAACATTTTCAATGCCCTACAAAGTAATATTTAATCAGAGTTAGTAGATGTTCACATAATAAAATATAAAATAACAATTAACAATTAACATATCAACTACTATTTCCCATTTTTCATCTTTAAGATACGCGAATAAAGAGGAACATTATTTCCCATTAAAAAACTGGGAATGATACTTTTATTGAAGAAATAATGATGAGAATTACAAGAATCAGGAAGTTACCAGATCCCATTATTTATACATTATTTCCCTCAATTATGGTAAACAGACTAGCTGATCATAACTTATGCAACAACCTTCCAAGACAAGCAGTTAAAACATTTTGCTTACAATCGTAACAAATAAAATTCATACCATAGAAAATATAACTGAGTTTCCGTGCATCTAGAAGAGTCACAGATAATTCTCCTGTATAGTCATTATTTCCTTGTTTCTCCAGATTTGGTAAATGGAACAGGTCCAACTGCTTTTCCCTTTTGAAAATCTAGAACTATTTTTTTTGGACGCACAAATAGGTTTGGTAAATCCTCGGTGAGAAGCTTTTTCAAAAACCTGTATAATGGAAGTGCTTAGATTAGCATTCCAAGAAAAAAAATTGATAGTGAATCAAAAGTAGCAGAAACAAGATGTATTAATCAAGTTACACTAAGTGAAAGATGTATTAAAAAGGCAGGTAAACAGATGCATGCTATTAAAAAAAATGAGGCACTAACCAAAAAATACTAAAACTCGATAGTATAATTATACAAGGCAGGTCAACAGATACATAATTTATTTTACAGGAAGCAACTCCATACAATTTTAACATTTGAAAAGGAATTCCAAAATAGCAGTTGATTAGTCTGATAGTTGTGAAGACATGACTCATGAGTATCATATATCATTCACAAGTTTGGAACAAATTGATTAGGATTCCACTGAGATTCTTTATAATCACATAAAGGGGGGAAAACGAGGAACAAAGGAAGCATGCAGAGGGGAAACACTGGGGGCCTCTGGGTTCTATAGAATCAAAGGGGACAGTTCAATTAAAGTCTCAATTGAAGAGGTTAGGTGCATATGGAACCACATGGCAGCAGCAGGAGAAGAAAACAAGGAAAATAATAGAACAGAAATATCCCAGAAAAAAAAGCTAAAAGAAACTTGCTTACATTGACAGGACAGGTATCGCTGAGATTTTAGCGTACACAAAAAAATGGAACAACATAAGATACAAAAGTTAGTAGGTTCTCTTGATATATATAATTATATGAACTAAATTAAATTGAATGAATAACACAATAGAACATTCTTAACCAATGATTGAGTTAAAAATGGTGAGCTTCACTCAACATCATGACAAGAAACAAGAAACTACAATCATTAGTCCAAATGTCCTACTTCCATTTTTTTAAAAAATAATGCCTGCTTACAGCTAGATCAAAATCAACTAACTCAACTAGCAATCAAAACATAATTAATGGGCATGCAAACACAACTCAAGTAGAGGCCTTATTCCATTCCATGTTCAACCAACTCCTCGCGCACCCCCTTGAAATTAAACCTTTTTTTTTATTTACACTTTAAATTTATCCCCTTAAATTAAAAACACATACATGATGTTATAATATATAAAATTTCGCCACTGACCACACCCAAGCAGAATACTCGAAAATACATCGGTAAAGCAGATAAGTAAAAAAACTTAATTGAGACGACGGGCAACAACAGCAAATTTACGAGGACACCACATTATAAGAAAAGCGCTTAACAAACCCATACACAAAGTTGTCATTAGTCTCTTCCACATAAGCACCAATCATTGAAGACAAAATGCAAATCAATTTATACACACGAAATTACTACGTAAATTTTTACTTATCTTCTCCCTTTTTTAATAATTGTTCAAACTCTTTCGTTAACTCAAGCAGAATTCCCATACAAACTATCCAGATGAATCCTTTCACAATAAGAATCACCTTAAACATTGAAATTACATTGACAAAATAACCAAAAATCACAGAATCATTTCCAAGAACTACATTCTAAATTGAAATTAAATTTAATATTGAATAAAGGATGAAAACACAGGGCACTAACTAATTAAATAAGAAAAACAGAGAAAAGGTCTATTAGGACTGAGGCGATTAATATAAAAATACTAATCGATTTCAACAACAATTATTATCCGCATAATTATTAAAAAAAAACTGAAAATAGGGTGAAGATAAGGCAATTACTGTTAAAGCATCCAGACACGAATTCTAACAGACACGCAGTAAATTTCAACACTTTTACAGAAAGGAAGAAAAACGCTACCCGTTAATATGCTGAGACGGCGTCGACGGCGTTATAGAGTTCAGAGGAATGGCGGTAGGGCGGCGGTGGTCGGCGATGTTAGGGCGGCGGTAGAGCAGCGGTTAGACTGAGATGGGCGGCGGTTAGCAGCGGCGAAAAGAGGACCGGTTTGCGAGCAACACCAACGCCGTCAGTCAATTGGTTGAGAGGTCGGCTGCAAGGTCCCCTGGCGGTAGAGGAGAACGGCGATTTGGGAATGGTAGGAGAAGGAATTGGGAATGGTAGGAGAAGGACGATTAGGGCTTAGTTCTGAAAATATTCTAACTTCAATTTTGTGATAATATTCAGCATAGATAACGAACACGGGATAACGGGTTTAAATGTCCGTTAAATATAATTAAAAATAATTATTAAATTTTGATTTAAAAATAAATTATAATAATTAGATAACTAAACACAGATAACGGATATATAAAAAATACAATATCTGTTATCTATGATTAAAAATTTAATTCAAAAATAAATTAAATTGCTTAGATAACGAAGCATAGATAACCACATAAAAATATCCGTTATCTATGAGCATATTCTAATTTTTCTCAAGAACAGAGATAACGGATACAGATTAGATAACGGATATACAAATCATAGATAACGGGTTTAAAATTATCCGTTATCTATGCATGGTTATCTATTAGCAAAAATGTAGTAGTGCACAGTAGATATATTACTATATGAAGACTTGGTATAAATACTGCATGAAGGAAACAATTATAAGTGCAATTCGGTAAGGGGATTGATATTAACCCTTCTTGCAAACCTTCCACGTGAATCTGCAGTTTTGTTTGGCACGTTGATTTGGCAAATATGGAAAGAGCGCAATTCTTTGCTTTGGAGTGGCTCTTGCAAGCTGGCTTCTAACACTTTCCTTGCAGCGAAGTTATTTCTTGAAGAGTGGAACCATGTTCAGCAACTGAGAGAGACACCTACTAGTCGACATTCTTGCCAAGCCTGGCATGTTCCGACTCATGGGTTTATGAAAATTAATGTAGACGCAGCTTTCTTTGAGGATTCCAATCAGTTGGGCTTGGGGATGGTCCTTCCCGATTCAAGTGGTACTTTCGTTGTAGGGAGAACGTTGATTCTTGTGGGGTGTGTTGACGTGGATGTTGACGAGGCCATGGGTTTTTTTGAAGCTCTTTCTTGGGTCAAGAATCTTGGTCTGCAAAATATAATTGTAGAAGGTGACTCCAAATGCACTGTTGAAGCCATTGCAGGGAGCACTTCTAGTATTTCTTCCTTTGGGGATATTGTTTGTCAGTGCCGTATCTTATTAGGTGAGCTTAGTAATGTTTCGGTTTCTTTTGTCAAGCGCAAGGCCAATTATATGGCTCACGCTTTTGCTAGGGCGTCTCATCTTTTCGAAAACTCTTTGCGCTGGGTTGATCCTCTGGAGTTTGTGGTCGGACTTCCCTTAGAACTTTGTTCTTGCGGTTTTTAATAATAGTTTCTTTGTTTTGTCGAAAAAAAAATAAAAATTTTTTGTTGATTTTATTCATAAATAATCACTATTTTCATAAATAAGCCCCACAATACCTCATTATACCTTTCAACATATCAACTTTATATATAAACTATTAATATTTCTCAAAACTCGTGTAAAAAGTCTTTTATGGCTGATTGTCGTGCTTCAGTGGATCTTTCAATTAGGAGAAAAATATTTGGATTCTACATGCACTACTACACATTTGGACTTAGACAACTTTACTTAGAGGGCATTTAAAAAAACTGCTCTCTAAGTGGTGGCTTAGAGAGCGGTTTTACAAAAATATATTTTAAAAAAAAATTGGTATAGATTGCGGTTAAATTAACTCTTAGACAACGGTTATTAATCGCTATTTAATTGTTTTAATATTAGACAGCGATTTTTAACCGCTATCTAGTTCGAACCCTATATCAGCAGCTTCGTCCCCAATTATCAAATTCGCGATCAGCAGCAGCCCTCCCTCTCAAATATTCTTCGTCGCCGCCGCACCCAACCCCACCGCGCGCCGCCGCCGTCGATGTCCCACCGGCAATTTTCCCCCTCTCTCTCTCTCTCTCTCTCTCTCTCTCTCTCTCCCTCTCTTTCTCCGTATTTATTTCTATCAGAACCTTCTGGAAATCTCACGCTCTCGCTCTCTCTCTATTAGATTCCAACTGAATTAACATCTGTAAGTGTAATCTCCGATTTTTGTAAATTTATTGTGTTTTTTGTGCAGTTAATTAATTTGATGAATTAGGATTTGGTAGGTGAGGAGATATGACTCCGCCGCCGGTGGATCGGAACGGTGGAGATGAATCGGTGGCCGTTGACATGCCGAGGTCTCTTCCGACGCTGTTTTTTACGAAAACGTATCAGCTTGTGGATGACCACGCAATCGACGACGTCATCTCTTGGAATGAAGATGGATCTAATTTCATCGTGTGGAATCCGACGGAGTTTGCCAGAGATTTGATTCCAAAGTATTTCAAGCACAATAATTTCTCCTGTTTTGTTCGCCAGTTGAACACTTACGTAAGCTTTGATTATCGATTGATTTCCTTTACGGTACAATTTTTGTTTTCTGTTATGAACAGGGTATTTTTGTGAAATTTTTTAGGGATTTAGGAAGGTTATGCCCGATCGATGGGAATTTTCCAATGAATGCTTTCGAAGAGGAGAGAAAAAGCTTTTGTGCAACATTCAGCGTCGCAAAATTATCGCACAATCATCTGCCGCCGCGGCGACGGTAGCGGCGCAACCGTGTCTGGCTGCGCCGGCCCTGACGGTGTCTCCGTCCGACTCCGGCGAAGAGCAAGTGCTCTCTTCCTCCAATTCCCTGGCGATTAAATTTTTTTTATTTTGAAATGGGATTAGATAGCGGTTAAAAACCGCTGTCTAAGGAGTGGACGTAGACAGTAGTTAACAACCGCTGTTTAAAGTTCCTCACTTAGATAGCAGTTAAGAACCGCTATCTAAGTCCGCCCCTTAGACAACAGTTTTTAACCGCTATCTAAGTTCCTCCGCACTTACATAGCTGATTCTTAGAGAGCGGTTATAACCGCTATTTAAGCTCAATTTTAACCGCTATCTTAACCCTTTTGGGGGTGTTTGCTTCACTGGATAACCTTGATTGATTGTTTAATCCTAAGTTGATAAGTGGTTAATTGTGCGTAAATTATGTGCAACTATTGGTTGTTTAATTATTAATTTCTAGCACATTTTGTAGTAATTCCACTTAGTATTTCTTCTGTCGTCAGTTTACTTTGAGGTGTTATTTTTATATCAATTGTAGGTAAATTGAATGACGTTGGGAATCGGGAGGCAACGCGTGTGTCAGGTCGATGGAAGAGCAAATCTGGCGTTTTAAATGAGCGAAATAAAGTAAGATTTGATGACTTCCTTATTTGGAAAAGAAAAGTCAAAAGGATAGGGGGGACGAACCTGCACAGGGGGAAAAAAGGAGAGAATTAAATAGGAGAAAAGAAGAGAAAAGAAAGTTACGCAGGATTTTAGAAGCAGAATTGGAGAAGGAGAACAGAGATTATTTTTACATTTTTTGTGAAGACAAGTTGTAAGGTTTTAATTATTTTGATTATTGTCGTTGCTCGTTAATCATGTCTAGTAGCTAAGCTTTTATTTTCTAGTCCGAGGATGCTGAACTTTGAACGGTTTGAATTTCTTGCAAATTAGTATAAACGTTGTTATTTTAATTCTTGTCTCGATTTTATTATTATTTGATTATATGCTTTGCATGTTTTGAATAACCCCAATTGTTTACTATTCATCTCTAGCTAATTCACATTTTGTAATTCGTAAATGTGCAATTTTGTGATATGGTAGCAAAGAATAATAATATTTAAGTTGTATGATTCGGACGTTTCGATTTCATAGCTTAATTTTTCCTATCGTTTTAGGGCGAATGCATTCTAGGAATTGAATCCCGAATACATGTTTTAGGATTATTCCTGGGATAGATTAATCAAGGGTCGTACTTTTTGGTTAATTAAACTTAAGAAACGATTCGAACTAGTTTGGTCGTACCACTGGTTTAGGGAAAAGATTCGAGAAAGAATTTGAATAGACGTGGATATTAATTTGAGTTAGGAAAACCGTTCAAAGGGAAGCTATCCGAGGGCTAGATTGTTTCTTATATTATTTAATCACACCTGCGAGACTTGTTTTAGTTTAATTCGTGGAGTATTTATTTTAGTAAATAGAGTAGTCGAAATTCAATCCCCCCTATTTTGTTACCGTTTTATTTCACACAAATTATTTCAATTTAATTACTCAGTTCCTCGTGGGATCGACCCCTTACTTGCCCTACTACATTAGTAGGTTGGTTCGGGTAATTAATTTATTTTTGGGTGCCGGCGACAACACACCATAAGTAATATTGTATTTGGTTGGAGGAACTCTGGCCCAAGATTAAAATTGAGCCCGTGATCAAAAGTAGCTTAATCCCCATGCTCTTAGGACAAACTAATCCAGCCAGGGGAGTTTGGATTACCTTATCCCAAGCTAAAATTTATTACATTATCCTTATATTTTCTATTCTTGTTTTAATTGTTGAAGGCAGTTATGTTATTTATATATCAATCCCACTTATTCCATCAATCCAAATATAAAATTACATTTATCATTAGAAAATAAAAAAATAACAATCCTACAATCCAAACATATATTTATTTCAAATATATCAATCCCAACAATACAATCCAATTTAATCTATCTCATCTAATCAATCCCGTCTCATGAAGCAAACAACCCCTTTATGTACTAGTGATGGTGTGATATTGTCACACCTAAAGATGCAAATATCGCGAAATATTGTGGATATATTACAAAAAATGAGATTGAGATATGAATATTAGGGTTAATATTTTTTTTTTCGGATATCGTGAAAATATCACAAAACATCAATATCGGTCTGCTGTAGTGTAATTTTTTTCTAGATATCCTGGAAATATCACCAAATATCGCAATATCCGTAAAAAAAAAAATTGCAATTTTTTTAATTATTCATAAAAGATATATTTTTTTAAAAATATTTTTAAGTACATAAAATTTATTCTCATGGTCATATCAATCATTTTAATCAAGAGAGCTACAAGATTCCCAATTTTAGTGAATAATTTTAATCTTTAATTATTATTTTATTTGATTTTTTTTTTAAAATTATTTTTTAAACAATATATTGATCTATAAAAATAGCTTTGTTGAATTTTGGGCATCTGAATTTGGGGAAATTGCAGGGGAGTGGTGGTGTTGAAGAATTTTGGGTTGGGATTTGGTAAATAGAGAAGAAAGCCTGGAAATGAGGGACGCATGGGGGAGGAACATTTATAGACTTTATAGTATAAGAATAAGAGAGAGAAATTGAATTGGTAAACACATTTATATAATTATTCTTTTAATGTTTTTGTATTTGTATTTTTTGTTTTATTAATATAATTTTCCAGATTTTATTTAATAATATATTATTTATAATTTATTAATAGTTTATTATCATTTTTAGGATTTATTAATCATATTTTATATTCATTTTAATAATTTCTTAGTATATGCAATTATTTAATTAGTTTCATGTTTTTTTATATTTAAGATTTCTTAAATAAGGTTTGCAAGGTTCATATTAAAATTATTATTTTATTTTAAGATTTAAAATTTTTAACATTTAAATTGTTTAAAGTACATTTTCATTTTTTAAAAATAAAATTATCATTCTTAAATAGTTTTTTTTTTTAATATTTTACAGATTATATACAAAATTATATAGCTTTGAAACAAAAAATTTAAAAAAAATATTAGTTTTTATTAGTATTATACTATTATTATAAATTAATAAACATAAATAAGTATTAGGAGTAATTGATAAAAATAGAAAAAAAAAGACACATAATACATAAAAGAAATGGGTTATGACCGGATACATGACCCTCATATTGGTAAAAGGATCTATTTAAAAAAGAAAAAAATTTAAAGTTACAGGACCAAATTCAAAGTCATATCAATTAATGGAATTTCCAAAATTTAATTCCTTACTTTTGTACAACCGAACAGGATATATTTGTCTTTTAACAAATAATTCAATTATTATTTTAATCGGAAAATAAGATATCGGAAATAATTTTTTGAACCAATATATAAGGTATCAATTTGACGAGGAGTGCGTAAACCCTCGTTTGTTTGTTTGAGAGAAAATGAAGGGCAAAACGCCGTCCACCACCTCCTCCGCGGAGGTGATTTCTGGAAACGATGACTTACTATTGGAAATCCTCATCCTCCTTCCTGCAATATCCTTAATCAGATTCAAATCCGTTAGCAAACGGTGGCGCTCCCTCATTTCCGACGCCTCCTTCCGTCGGCTCCACACGCGCCGCCACCGGAGGCCACGGACCTCCTTCCTCCTCTCCGTCGATCCGTCTCAGTTTTATCACTTTAATCCTACCAGTAAGAATCTCACACCCTTCCATTTCAGTTTTGATCACCTTATAATTCGGCAATCCTGCAATGGGCTTTTGTTGATCCAATGTGGATACAGATACAACGATTACTATGTGTACAATCCCACCACCGGAGAATCCAGGAATTTATTGGTTCCGGATTACAAACTTTCGGGTATATTTTTGGTATTTGATCCTTCCAGATCACCTCATTACAAAGTTTATTGTTTGTGGTTTGCGACATCTTCGTTGGTTTACGATTCTGAGACGCATACCTGGAATCGCGATGAGAAGGTTAATTCTATACACCCACCTCTCCGCCACTTGGTGTATTCCGATAATTACATCTATTCACTATCGCCTGAGGGCATCCTCGCTTACTTTAATATTGAAAAATTCAAATTTCGAATGCCATATTTTGAAGATACAGATACAGAACGTCCGGTAAATGTACTCTGCATCACGGAGTCATTTGGCCATGTTTATTGCATTGCTCGTGATACTGCTACAAATAATGTGGGGGTAGACGAGATGACTGCAAAGAATGGTGAGCTGTTATTCAAGCACTTGTTCAACTTTGATATTACACCTTGGTGTCCTGTAACAACTCCTTGGCAAGTTATCTTCCTGGGTATTATCAGAGGAGATATGGAAGTTGATTCTCTGGTGTTCCATATTCCTGGAAAGATTATGGCATATCATTTCTATGAGAGGAGGTTTGAGGAGCTTCTCGACTGTAGCACACAGGAATTTTACGAGGATGGTAGTTTGCAGTTTACATACGACTACTCTTTCCCGTTCGTTGAGTCTCTTGCTCCCGTTTGATCGGATTTTTAAATTACATCTTGGGTAACGTAAACATCTTACTTTATCTTTGGCATTTATGAAGCTTGATTTGCTTCAAGAAATCTTTGACATCAGCCTTGGATTTGTGGTATGACATAGATTAGTGGTATAAAATTGCATCTTTTTTAGAGGGTTGTTTAGAGGATTAACTAAATTTCGTGCTGATGAATCTTTAAAATCTAGATTACTTTAAAATATCTCTTGCATGAGTTGAACTTTTTGCCGAGTAATATATGCATGTGATGAAATGGTTTTAATTGATTCCGTAATATGCCTATGTGGGAATATTTCTTTATGCATTATTATCTCCAACCCCGCATTTTGGGGGTCTTCTATAATTGGTAAAAATGTACCTAGATAGAGTGAGATGGTCTTCGATAGTTCTGAATGTGTATTATTTTGTGTTATAGGAAAAAATAAACCGTGTCCATTTCTTTTATAAAAATGAATCACTTTCAGTTTATTTTAGAAGTTGCCTGAAAAGGTTTATTTTTGCATCCATGTTTAAGGATAAATGATTCATTCTTTTACAAGCTTAGAGTCGGTTTCCTTAGTTTAGGTCAATAAGTGAAGTTATGACTCTTGTCTTAACGTTATTAAATAGGTTGCAACTCTAACCAGTCATAGTTTCTCTACTTAGCAATGTTGCTTGATTCTCAGGAGCATTATATTTTACCACATAGTATTGGAAGTCTTCCGATGCATTATGTCAAAACATTTAGGACACGTTCTAATATAGATCTGCAAATAATATTACCTAATTACCATGCATTGGGTTAGAGGGCAAACCTAAAAAATTACCTCTCATAGATTCACCTACAATGATGCATCTTGATTTTTAAAACATTATACTTACCCAATGAATATTAATTGTTTTGTCAAACATACCCTTATCAAAGAAAATTCAATAGTTTTAAATATAATTCGTATACTTTACAGTCTAAAATTCATTTGATTTTCAGTTGATAACTTAGAAAATTCAAATTTTATAGAATTGTGAATGGAACATCCAGAGTCTAGAACCCAATGTATCTGGGACCAAAGCTCGTATATCAGCTGTCGCCCTTAGCAATAAGGGGGCATCACCTTTTTTGTTCCTTTTTTGGTCCAGTGTAGTTACTAGTTAGTATTATGTTCTTATTTCTATAGAGGCATAACCTTCTAATATGGCCTTTTCTCACAACAAGCTTGCAGATAGATGCCCTTGATAGACATTTTTAACATCTTCCAGGGTACTATCATCTCACCCATGCAAAATAGTCGTTTTATAATGTCTATACTCAGAAGGTAGCGAACACAACAATATATTAGCCAAACTCATAATCTAGTGCAACATCTATATTTGGTAAATCCATTACAATAAAATCAAATTCATCAAAGTGAGGTTCAACAGGCTTATCCTCAAGGAACTCAACAAGTTTAAGATTGTGCAATCGACTCTTCAACAATAGATTTCAGCTTGAGCCAATAATTTGGAAATTAATGTCAACCGAGTTGCCTATATATGATATATTGTTGCTATTATGTGAATACTGTTCCACAATTGTTGGCTTTCACGAATCTTGATAATTCGCATGTTAAGACATCCTTAACATGAGTCGTGGATTTGTTCACCTCAGCATTCATAAACTCTAGATTACTATAAATATGAGTCATGGTGTTCTTTAGGCAGTGTACATACATATGCATGTATTGAGTTATACGAGTCGTTGATCATGAGAATATGTCTTCAGTGGTGAATAATATCCCTTTTCTGAACCCATCTTGTCTTGTATATTTCTAGGTCTTGTATTCTGGGCCTTTACTAGGCTCTTCGACGTCTTTAGGTACTCTTTTTAATGTGTTATGTAGTTCTGAATATATTATGGTCATTGTGGGGATGTGCTGCAGAGTAGAAGGTGAAGGTTTCAGTTTAGTTAATAGAACTATTATATTTCAAAATTATAGTCCTTTGATCTGTTACAGTAGGTGAACAATTAATGATTTTAATGTGACGTGACGTTTATTTCAGTTTTTATATTTTAGCAACTTGTTAACTTTCAAACTCGGTTACTATCCTGATGTCCCGGCCAAATGACCAAAAATTTAAATTTTAAAAGTTAAGAAGACTGAAATTCAAATTGTGAAAGGTTGAAAGCATAATTGTGCAAATTAATGGACTAATTTTTTTCCCTATTGCGACATAACCTTCTAATGTGGCTTTCTTGTGAATATGGCTTTCCTCACAAGAATGACATAATGCAAAAATTTCTCTTTAAAATGTATTTATATTCATAATTGTTAAATCCTCATTCAATTCAACATCTACGTTTTGCTAATCCATTACAATAAAATAAAATCCATCAAAGCGATATTTAACAGGCTTATCCTCAACTAGTTTAAGATCTTGCAAGCGACTAACAGTAGATAATTTGTTAATGGTTTCGTCAATAACCAATAATATGAAATTATTATCAATAGAGTTGCCTATATATGATATATTCTTTGTATTTGTGAATTAAGCTTTCATAACTGTTGGCTAGTAAAAATAAAGTTCTTCGTATGCATGTAGTTCACACAAGTGTTACTCTTTACAAAGTTTGGTAATTCGCAGCTTAAGACATCCTTCATTTGTGTTATTTTTCTGAAGTTTGATGAACCTTCGCGTCTTTTTTTCGGTTTCACTGCACTGTAATTAATGGTAACTTGTTTAGTTAATTGTTTCATGAACCATATGTAATTCTGCCAAAGTTCTCTAAGTTGCAAAGTTGGCGCACGAAAAAATTATCTAAGGCTGGTAAGGATGTTTTTAATCAAGGCGGCAACGCAAGCTATTCCCTCGTTTTGCATGAGTACTTTCCTTCTTCCGTCCACCCTCTTAGATGAATTTTAGAGGATGCTTAACTCCTTTTGGTGGGGCAACAATGATAATATTAAGAAAGAAGTTAGATGGATGAAATGGGAAAAGGTATGTATTCACAAAGAAACAGGAGGATGAGGCTTCCGTAATTTGCATTTGTTTAATGTGGCACTCTTGAGCAAAATTGGATGGAGACTTATGAACGACCCCAATGCTCTGGTGAGTCGTGTTCTCAAAGCTAGATATTACCCGAATAGCCATTTTCTTGATGCAAATGTTGGAAATAATCCGAGCTTCACCTCAACTCGTGGTGCCTTGGGCTTGACCAATGGTGGAGTCCAGGGATTTTTGTGGGCCCGACTTGACCTTCCGACCCACATTTTTGACCCACGTATTTGTCTCTTCGCTATATGAATTCTGATACTCTCGGTTCGGTCTAATTCCTCCGAAAACCCTAAAAATGAGACGAAATACTTCGAAAAACCATTAATTCTCACATAATACTTTTCATGCAAAAGAGTGATACTCTACACCTTAGAACACAAATACTAACACTTTTCATCACTTTTTGCAATTAATCACCTCAAAAATTATATATCAATTCACTCTATCAATGTCGAGATGTACTCCCCAATAAGACCAATCTTTTTAGAAAGAATATTGTGAACGACAAATGGTGCCTTTTTTGTTGTTCGGATCAGGAGTCAGTTTGGCATACTTTCTTTTCGTGTCCATTTGCGCTCGATTGCTGGACGAAGGCTGGCCTGAGACCTTTAATCGAACGTTCTATCCTCTAGTTATAAATAAAATAAATTATCATATTGTCAGGAATGTCGATGACATTATTAACTAAGGCAATGTATGGTGGATAACAAGAATTTTTTCAAATAAGATAAGGGCCCTTGGACATAGATAAACATACAGATGCAAAAACACATATGGTTGTTCTTGAAACAGCTAAAGAAGTTATCATCTCAGTACATTGAAACCCAAAAGGAGAAGCAAAGGTTGACCAAGTTTAAGAAAAACAACACTAATGAAGCAGTACTAGGTCACGTCTCGTCTCTTTGGCCTCGAAATGAAGGTATACAAAACCTTTCTTCGTCTTCTTACACGGGAAGGATCTTCGGGAAATAACATGTTAGCCTAATGAAAAAAACAATGAATACAATATTTATAAATAAAATGAAAAAGAAAAAAAGAAAGACACAACCCGACTTTTAAGGTCTAAAAAGAAGAAAAGAAGACAATTGAAGGCCTCGTTAAAACCTTACCCTGTGAAACCCAAAGGGATAAAGAGAAGTAAGGAAAAAGAGTACCTAAAAACATCTAATAGATCAACAACTCGTATAACTCAGTACATGCATATGTACGTACACTACCTAAAGAACAGCATGACTCATATTTATAGTAATCTAGAGTTTATGAATGCTCAGTTGAACAAATCCACGACTCGTGGTAAGGATGTCTTAAGATGCGAATTATCAAAATTTGTGAAAGCCAAATTATGGAACAGTAATCACATAAAAGTCACATAATAGCAAGAATATATCATATATACGCAACCCAGTTGACATTAACTTCCAAATTACTGGCTCAAGCAGGAATCTATTGTTGAAGAGTCGATTGCAATATCTTAAACTTGTTGAGGTCCTTGAGGATAAGCCTGTTACCTCACTTTGAAGAATTTGATTTTATTGTAATGGATTTACCAAATATAGATGTTGCACTAGATTATGAGTTTGGCTAATATATTATTGTGTTTGCTACCTTCAAAGTATAGACATTATAAAAAGACTATTTTGCATGGGTGAGATGATATTACCCTGGAAGATGTTAAAAATGTCTAACAAGGGCATTTATCTGCATGCTTGTTGTGAGAAAAGGCCATATTAGAAGGTTATGCCTCAATAGAAATAAGAACATAATACTAACTAGTAACTACACTAGACCGAAAAAGGAACAAAAAGGTGATGCCCCCCTATAAGGAAGATAGATGTTATATGAGCTTTGATACATTGGGTTCTAGACTCTGGATGTTCTTATCACAATTCTATAAAATTTGAATTTTCTAAGTTATCAACTGAAAATCAAATGAATTTTAGATTGTAAAGTATACGAATTATATTTAAAACTATTGAACTTTCTTTGATAAGGGTATGTTTGACAAAACAATTAATATTCATTGGGCAAGTATAATGTTTTAAAAATCAAGATGCATCGTTGTAGGTGAATCTATGAGAGGTAATTTTTAGGTCTAACCCAATGCATGGTAATTAGGTAATATTGAACCAATAATGATTTAACTTAGAGGAATTTTATAGGATGGAACCACATTACAAAATCTAGAGTGCCTCTTCCCTGCCCTGGTCACTATTGCCTGGAAATACCAAGTTACACGTGTCCTAAATGTTTTGACATAATGCATCGCAAGACTTCCAAAACTATGTGGTAAAATATAATGCTCCTGAGACAATCAGGCAACATTGCTAAGTAGAGAAACTATGCCTAGTTAGAGTTGCAACTTGCAACCTAATTAATAACGTTAAGACAAGTTGCATAACTTCACTTATTGACCTAAAATAAGGAAACCGACTCTAAGCTTGTAAAGGAATCAGTCACTTATCCTAAAACATGGATGCAAAAATAAAACTTTTTCAGCCAACTTCTAAAATACACTGAAAGTGATTCATTTTTATAAAAGAAATGGACACGGTTTACTTTTTCCTATAACACAAATCTCCATAATAATTCAAATTCAGAACTATACTAGAGCATCTCACTCTATCTAGGTACATTTTTACCAATTATAGAAGAATCCCAAAATGCGGGGTTGGAGATAATAATGCATAAAGAATTCCCACATATTCCGGAAAGAAATTAAAACCATTTCAATTATGCTCTGTTTTGGACAATTATGGTGTACAAATTATTTTAATAAACTGAGCATCCAGCTGACAAATACATATTAGAATGAACAGATAATCGCATGTTTCACAAAAGACCAAAATGATCAACTACAAAATATTGGCCAAATATATTACTGATTAAGCAATTGGAGATCACATGTTTGATACCAAGATTGTTTGATCAACTACAAAAGATCATAATGATCAACTACAAAAGGTTGGCCAAATTAATAAGTTACTTATCAAAGTACAAATGACCATAATAGATCATAATGATCAAATACAAAATATCAGAAGTTTAAACTACTAAAGTTTCAAATGCATTTTTCAACCAAGATCATGAATTCACTTTTTTCTTGCCCTTCTTATCTGCATCAACAATTTTAGAGGATAATTCCAGGAACTTTTGGCCTTCATTGTCCACAACAATTCTCTTTGGTGCATCACTTTGCCCATATTGCAGATTCACTTTATAATAGCTGAAGTGTCCATCTCTAGATGGTGGGGGTGCTCTGATTTGAACCCTGGGTTGCAGATGAGTCTGACCAATTTGAAATTGCTCGTACATTGGAGGGCCTTGCACCTGAGGTATTGGAGCTGATGGATACCAATCTTCCCTGGTTACAGTGCTCTGTTGGGTTCCAGTAATTGTGAGATCAGTAATATTTGACTCCTCAATGACAATAGGATTTTCAAATCTTGGTGGTGCAATCTGTAAAAGTTATATTTGGTTCACAATCAAAAACAGAGATAATCAATAAGTTTGTATAACAATTCAAAATGAAACAAATTTACCTCAGTTATGCTCTCTTCAATGGTTTCCCTTGTAGGTCTAGAACCTATTGAAACTTGAGACAAGTTTTCCACCTACAAATAATATACATGTGTTCATCAGCTGCCATCATCTATATAAAACAATACAGAAAAATAAAATTAAAAAAATCACATTTTGATCTGCTCATTTGGATGATTTTGAGGGTCTTTCGATCCGCACATCCCCACTCTCACTAGCAGACTTTCTACAAAATAATAAAATACTAAAAATTATATACAAAATTAAATATATTTAGAATAATGCAGACATTGGATTCATAATTAATTACTGTCTTCTTTCACATCCAGCTACATTATGACCCTTGATTTTACATTTCTTTGCAGTGATTGATGTTTGTTGCCTTCTCATTCTTTTCGGTTTGCTTCCAGCCTTTTTAGCCTTTTCATCAGTCTCCAACCTTCTCTTGGTTGGTTGTCTTCCTCTTTTGGGCCTTGTACCAAAATTAGGGGGCAATGGTGGGATGTACATGGACTCACCCCATAAAGCCTCATAACTGATTCCATATATTGGCAACTCATATGCCTTCAGGTACTTTTCAACAGTGTAGGCCTCATCTACAAAATCCACTGGCTCTAGGCCTTGACTCAAAATTGCACAGATTGCATGGGTGCATGGTATTCCAGTCAACTGCCATGACCTACAAGTGCATACCAAGGCTTGCAAATCTACAGTGTACTGAGTTCCATCATAGCAAGCCACTTGGTAGTTGTTGTTGTTGCACTTAATAGGTATACAATCAGCCACCTTATCCATATTTCTCATTAATATGTTATGAATCCTAGGACACAATTTTCTTTTCCATCTGGCAGCAGCTAGGTCTCTGTTTTTTTGCATTCTTTTCATCAAGTGCTCTCTGATCCATTCCATCATAGTAATAATGGATTTATCTCTTGCAGCTAGGATGTTAGATTTGAAGGACTCACACACATTATTCAAAAGCATGTCACATTTCGGCCTCTCAGAGAAAAAAGCTTTGCACCACTGATTTGGGGGTTTATCTTGAAACCATCCCCAGGCTGCTTCATTCAAGATCTTAAGCTCTCTCATTCTTAAGTTGAACTCACCCACAGTTGTACTACAAGCAGCCTTCCAAACAGCATGTTTCAAGGCTTGACCTCTATACCCAGCTACCTTAAAATTATTGTGTAAGTGTCTAACACAAAATCTATGTTCTGAGCCTGGGAAAACAGACTGAAATGCTTGAATCAAACCCTTCTGTTTATCAGACAAGAAGGTTGTTTGATCAGCCTGTAGAGACAAGTCTTGCTTCAAAACTGTTAGAAACCACTCCCAATTGTCCCCATTTTCTTTTTCAACCACTGCATAAGCAATTGGAAATAGATTGTTATTGGGATCTACCCCAACTGCTGTTAGAAGAATGCCCCCATGTTTGGTTTTCAAATGACACCCATCAACCCCTATTATAGGTCTACACCCACCAACAAATCCCTTTTTCAATGCTTCAAAACACACATAGAGTCTGCTAAACCTTGTCACCCCATTGTCCAGTTCAGTCCCTAAGAGGATGGTGGATCCAGGGTTAGTTTTTCTCAATTCATCAACATAAGACCATAACTTAGAATATTGAAGGTCAGGGTCACCTTGAATCTTTAACAGGGCCTTTTTCCTAGCTATGTAAGATTGGTTCATTGTGATTTGACACCTAGTATCATGGGAAACATCAAGCAAAAATCCACCCACATCTCTATTTGGTTCTGATTGAAACCTCTGTAAGAATTTTTCACTCAACCAAGTGGAGGTAACATTCCTAACCCTCTGAGTAGGTGCACAGGTATGTTTCTCTACATATTCCTGAATCTGGAATGCCATTTCATTTTTTCTCTTTAAGGCATGAATCTTCCACTCACACTTTGGATCTCTACACTTAGCATAAATTCTTCTTTTATCATTCTTTGGGAAATGAATATTTCTTTTGTTCACTATAGCATGTGATTGGGCAGCTTTTCTAAACTCTTGCTTTGTGGCAAAAATCTGACTAAGGGAGAAAACTGGGTTAAAAGTAGTTTTTGGGTTAAATACAGGGTAATTGGGTTGATCATTATCCTCATCAGATACCCTATACTCATCAAAATCAACTTCCTCACCCCCATCAAGAACATCAGGATCCCCCTCACACCCACTGTCAGCTTCATGCACACCCCTCCCATCACCACCCACAGACTGCTCACCCCTCCCATCACCACCCACAGACTGCTCACCCCTCTCATCACCACCTACAGGCTGCTTACCCCTCTCAGTATGATCAACAGGGTAGGGAATTGTAATATATGTTGCACTCTCCACTTGGTTAGAGGGATCTATTTCATCTAGGTCAGAGGGCACATGTTCAACATTTTTCTCATAGATCTCATCATCATCACTACTTAATTCATTACCTATCACAAAGTCAGAGTCTTCAAAATCAGATTCAACTTCTAAGTTTCTAAAAGTTTCAGCATTTTCAGGTTCTAAGATCACTTCTTCAGCATATATATGAACCTTTCTATCATCAAGATACTTAGTAGCCCATTCCTTAAGATCATTATCATCAATAACAAACTTAAAAGTCATGTCTCTAAGCTTGATATAGTATTTTTGTTCCCCATTAACCCCTACTTTTACACAAAAATCATCTAAGTCTGACTTTTTTATAGCATCAACATGAATCCAATCATAAACTAGGTAGTCCCCCCCATGATATTCTGGTAATGTCCCATTATCAAATTTTCCCCCAAAGTACAAATATACACTTAAGAATTTGCTTCCAGTAGCTGCATAAAAGTAACAAAAAAAAAAAATATTTTAAACAATATCCATCCACCTCACACAGTATAAGGGCAGTCAACATTCACAAAACAATAAATAATACCCACCCACCCAACTATTACTACTTTAATCGACACAACCCCATATACCAGACAATATACATATACAGTCAGCAAAAAGGAATAATACACATACAATAAAGACAAACCTAACAAACAGTACTAGACAAAAGAAGAATCTTACTTTTTCTATAAAATAACACTTACCATAGTTTGGGAGGGACCACTCCCTCGCCCCTTTTCTACGCACAAAAACCATTTGGGGAACTGTTTTTTTTCGATTCTTCTTGCACTCCTTCGAACAGTGAGCCTCCTTCCTCCTCGTGCCTTTGATTCTTGCCCTCCTTCAATTAAATGTCTTCTTCGAACACTTGCCCTACTTCGAATCTGTGGAGAAATAATTTTGGGGGAGAAGGGGTAATCTCTAACCCTAGAAATTCAGCGCGCGTTTTTCTGGAATTCCATATGAGATCTATTATTATTTAACCCATGTTAATTGAATTAACAGGTATTTTTAATTACAATTTTATTTTTTTATTTAGTTTTGATTTTTTTTATAAACACTTTAATTTATCTGAGTATGAGGTGTTTTATCACTGAGATTTAATTGGGCAAGAATTGCCACGTAATGCCACCTCAGGCAGCTGCCGGATTTCCCCAATTTAAATGTCACGTGCGCGGCATGTGACACAAAAACGGCGTCGTTTCTTGGTCTCCGGCGACCTCCAACGACTTTTGGGATGTAAATAACGGACTTAGCAAAAATTATGGGTGCAATTGGTGAATTTAACTTTTTTGGGACGTTTTCGTCGAACCCCATAAGTTATGGGACGTAAAAAAATTCTATCCCGGGTATGAGGGTTTCATAACCCACATGTTTTTTTTTTTCATTAATTGGCAGGTTAAGCCTTATTCTTTGGAGGATTTAAAATTGAAACTTAACATGGTGTGGGGAATTTCCGACGAATGGAAACTGGTGCCACTGGGAAAGGGTTACTATAATATTTATGTCTAATCTGACGAATAGAGATAGAATTCTAGACAAACGGGCTTGGCATATTAAGCCTGGGATTGTTCGGATTCAGAGGTGGACTCGTGGCTTCAATCCTTATAAGGTGAGTACATCAATGGCACACGTTTGGGTCCGAATTTATGAGATCCCTATGGAGTACTTCCAGCCGAAGATAATCAATGCCCTTGCTTCGGCTTTGGGGACGGTTTTGAAAATGGATGATCACACCTTTTCTGGGTCGATGTGTCATTATGCTCGGGTTCTTCTAGAGATAGACATGTCCAAAGGGTGCGAGGATCATCTTATGTTCGAATTGGAAGGTCAAATTCTTTTTACGTCTTTGAAATATGAACAACTTCCATTGTTTTGCAATCACTGCGAAATTGTTGGACACTCGTTTGGGACATGTCGCTCTCTTATGGGAACAGAAAAGAGAGTTTCTGAAAGCAAGGCTCCACTTCGGCAAGACAAGGCTAATGTTGAGGGGACCTGGGTGAAGAAGATAAGTATATTGAAGAGTGGAGCTTGGGTCTCCATAGGCATGATATTGGTTGTTGTAAAACCAGTGCCGAGACGAATAAGGAGGTCATGCTTCACAATGGCTTTGAGGCTTTAGAAGGTTTAGATGGAGAGGAGAATATGGCTGAGAATCTCAAGGGAATTGAGAACGTGGATAAAGAGCCACCAGGGAAAATAACTGGAGACAAAGCATTGGCGTTGGAAGAGGCGAATGACAAGAACACGGAAACTAATTGGCAACATGCTGATGGAGGATGGTCTCGCAAAGGTTCTCCTCAAAAGAATGCAACCGAAAACAAATCACCAGAAGAACCAGCTTTTACAAAGAATGACTATGAAGCACTGACGGATTTGGTTGATGAGAATATGGAGGCCAACGATCAAGCTGCAGTTGGAAAGCTAGGGGATGAGGGTACTTCCATGGGTTCGTCTTCGAACTCTAGCAGCTCACTTGTTCATACCTCTAAAGCTACTGCTAAAAAAGGAAAAAACAGTACTAAGACTGTTTCTCGGGAATATAATTTGCGAAATAAATCTAGCCAGAACGGAGTGCGATTATCGCCTCCTTATGATAACAGCTACGTGGTTACCTCAAAGGCTGATACAGATGCTCTGAAAGCAATGCGAGCCGTGGCTTCTAAGAGTTGGGCAGATATGTGTGAAGATGATCTACCATAGTAGTAGGAATGGTGGGGTTTGTTTATGAATTCTACTTGGACTTTGTATAGAGTTTCTTCTCTTTCCTTTCATATGGGTTAAGTTTTACCTTTTTAGGTACTAATGAGAATCTTGCCTCTAGATCGACGCGTGATCTTATGGCTTTTTTATTTTCTTTTAATATAATAACTAATTCGACATGTTTTTTTTTTCATTTTTCTTTTCTTTTTCCTTTTTCTTTTATGTATTATGTGTCTCTTTTTTTTCCTATTATTATCAAATACTCCTATTACTTATTTATGTTTATTAATTTAGAATAATATTAATATAATTTATAATTAAAAAACCTAATATCTTTTTTAAGTTTTTTTGTTTCAAAGCTATATAATTTTGTATAAAATATTTGCACAATAACCAAAAAATATTTGAACAATGATAGAAAATATTTGTACAGTGCTGGAAAATATTTAGGCAGACACTGACTGTTCTAACATTGTAGTTGATGGGGGTATACGCTTTAGTTTATAAATTAATACTAGTTTCAAATTTGATTATTTAGTTAGCTATCAGATATTTACGCACACAGAAGAAATCTTTTACCTTAATCCTGAGCATGAAAACATATTAGTATTTTAGGAGTTTCCCGTGAGTTTCGGTAAGACCAAAAACATTCTGGCTCCCGATAAAGACTCATCCAAAACGTTGATCGACGGATATATTTCATAAAACATATAATAAAACTCACCAAATAGGACTTTCACTAGACCAGATAGAATAAATTTACCATTATCAAAAGATCAAGGTAGATCTGAGGAGATTAATTAAACCCAGAAAATACCTGAAAGCTTCGGAGAAAAATCACCGCCGTGAAGGAGGGAACGGAGAAAAATTCATCATCAATGAAGAAGACCAACGTCGTCAAGGAAGGTGGCCCACGCGTCGGAGGAGACAGCTGCGAGCAGTGGCGCGCGGGATAGGCAGAGCCGCGATGGGCGTGCGACGCCCGAGGGGGAGAGACGATGGGGCCTAAGCGGGGTGGTTCGTGCACCGGCGGAGGGAGCGCGGCAGGGACCAGTGCCGTCTTCCTCGTTTTGATAGCTCTAAACGCGGTGGTGAAACAGAGAGGGAGAACGGTCGTTGCCACGCCGTGGTGACCAGCAGCGACGGTACTGTTGTCGTCCCCTCCCCTTCGCAGCAGCACCTGAATAGGCCTTCATGGTGAGCTCTATCACCGCTGTCGCCGCTGTACTCTTGCCGTACCATAGCCACTAAAGGAGAAACGGCGCCTCTTTTCTGATTAGAATACACGCTTTAATTTCAATTTCCTGTTCTATGATTCTTGAGAGTATTTTGAAATTTGAGGATGAGGAGCTGAGTATTTGAATTGGATAGAGGAGAGAGAGGATAGAGAAAGAAAACTGAGAAATACTCGAATAGAGCAACTGAAACATTTGAAAGGAATTAAAGACATTTTTGACAAATTACAACTCCCTAAAAACGTGTTCCACCTATTTGTAAATATTGCATATACTAAGAAATTATTAAAATAATATAAAATATGATTAATAAATCCTAAAAATTATCATAAATTATTAATAAATCATAAAATAATTATATTATATAAAATCTGGAAATATTATATTAATAAAACAAAAAAATAAAAAATAAATAAATAAATTTGTTTACAATGTTCCTCCCCATCGCCGTTTCCCAGACTTTCTTCTCTATTTACCACACCCCAACGACAAAACTACCAAATCCCACCCCAAAATTCTTCAACACCACCACTCCCCTGCAATTTTCCCCAAATTCAGATGCCCAAAATTCAACAAACTATTTTTATAGTTCAATATATTATTTAAAAAACAATTTTAAAAGAAATTTAAATGATATAAATTAAAGATTAAAATTATTCACTAAAATTGAGAATCTTGCAACTCTCTTGATTAAATTGATCGATATGACCATGAGAATAAATTTTATGTACTTAAAAATAATTAAAAAAAAAAAAAAAAAATCCCTCCGTCCCAACATAATCTGCACACTTTCCTTATTTGGACGTCCCAACATAATCTACACACCCAAATAAGGAAAACCCACAATATTAACACCCTCAAAATATCACTTTAATTTAAAAAATGTTACTCATCTTTTACCTTACTTTATTCTCTCTCCTACATTTTATCCAACACAATCACCAAAAATATCCCTACACTTTATTCTCTCTCATACACTATTCACACCAAAAAACAATTTTTCTTAATCTACGCGCCAAGACAAAGTGTGCATATTATGTTGGGACGGATGGAGTATTTTTTATGAATAATTAAAAAATTATAATTTTTTACGGATATTGCGATATTTCGCGATATTTCCAGGATATCCAGAAAAAATTACACTACAGCCAACCGATATCGATATTTTGTGATATTTTTACGATATCCGAAAAAAAATATATTACCCCTAATATTCATATCTCAATCTCATTTTTGTAAAATATCCACAATATTTCGCGATATTTGCATCTTTGGATGTGACAATATCACACCATATAGAATCCAAATATTTTTCTCCTAATTGAAAGATCCACAATCGGCCATAAAAGACTTTTTACACGAGTTTTGAGAAATATTGATAGTTTATATATAAAGTAGATAGGTTGAAAGGTATTATAAGGTATTGTGGGGTTTATTTATGAAAATAGTGATTATTTATGAATAAAATCAATGATAATTTTTTTTTACGACAAAACAAAAAATCTATTATTATTATTATTTTTTTTTACGACAAAACAAAAAATCTATTATTAAAGGCAAATTCTTGTGTGAAACTTATTCATACCATGAAACTTCTTTTATGGAGCAGGTCAAATTAGATGGATTGGGTTAACCTTTAGAAAACGGTTCAGATAAATAATTATTTTCCACCTTAATTTTTCAATTCATTCATGCATCCAACATTTCCTCATGCCTTTTCTTATTCCCAGGGTTTACTCAATGCGTTGGAATTTGATGCCGCTTTGCATCTGTGAATCGATGATTGTAGGACCGCCACCGTCAAGTCCACACCGAAGCCAGATTGCAGCGGCGATTCGTGCATGACTCTGTACAAATCCTCACACATCGAGCTTTTTGTGCCTTCATGAGCAGCCACTAGGGCGATCTTCCTGTTGTTCCACTGGTGATTTTGGTAAGTAAGATTTTTTTTTTTCAACAATTCTTTACTAACCGTGTAGTGAATTTTGTAAGGAACATGGGCAATTAATTGTTTGCATTGTTCAACCATGTTTTCTTCATTTAATGGACAATGTTCAACATTCATATTTCTTGTTGTATTTCGAGCTGTGAATGTTGGATTGAATGTTAGTCTTGTAAATGCTATGCTTGGGAAATACATATTTTAATATCATATTACATAACAATCTCTCTTATTAAATTTCTCCACCATATGAAATTGATATCATTACATTCATTCTCTTGTTTGTTATTGTGGTAATTAGATTTCTGATTTCTTTTTGGTGTTTCAAATTTGTGATTGATTTCCTCAAGTTTTTAGTGTTGGTGTTGTTGCTTGCTTCTGAAATTTTGTTTAATTTAATGGAATTGGCTGGTTTATGTGTTCGTGAGCTGATTTTAGTTCTTGTTTGTTGTGCATTTAACTTCTAATTTTGGTTATTTCGGTCCTATAAACCAGTTGTAATGGAGCCGACTCCAACACAAACTACTTATTCTTTGCAATGGATCGCATATAGTTTGTGCTAAAGTTCATCAGCCCCATAATGAACTCCTTATTTTGTTCCATATAAAAACTCTTCAAGGCTATGTTCCGTTGGTAAATATTCCAGTTTGTGATCAGTTTACCCAATTACATACTTAAGTCTCTAAAGGCCCGAGTAGGTGATATACTCCTACAGTTAAATCATTGCTGTTGGTTTTTAGCATCTATTTTGGTTGTTTAAATCTCTCGCCAAACCGATGACCCTCTTTTTCTGTATTTTTATGTTTCTAAAGGGATGTTCAAGCAAGTAGCATCCTTCTTGATGATAAATTTGAAGTACGGTTGAGCAATTTGAGTGAGGTTTGTACTAAAAAAGGTGAAACTCATCAAAATCGAATCACAAGTTGTGCTTGCCACAGTGAGTATACTATAAACAATTATATATGTCGTCATCCCTTTTGATATCATTATAGGTTCTATTTATATCAATAATATCATATGAAATTGGTATTAATGACATGAAACAGTTTTGTGTTATAATTTTTTTCATGTGTATGTGAGATATTATGTTGCATTACATTACCATAGTTTTGACTTTATTTATACCCTTTATGCAGGACATCGGACCAAGGTGCTTCAGGTATGTCTCCACCATAACGTACAATTTCTCTTATTAAATTTCATCACCATATGAAATTGATATCATTACATTCATTCTCTTATTTGTTGTTGTGGTAATTAGATTTCGAATTTTTTTTTGGTGTTTCAAATTTGTGATTGATTGTTTCTAACGAAGTAAGATATGAGATGATTAAAAAAGTCTATGAATTCTACAAGAAGAAGCCTGAATTGATAAGGATCACTGTTTAGACAAAGAGGCAGACTGCTTTGAAAGTTGCAGAAGAAAAGAAGAAAGTTGCAGCTGAAAAATTAAAGAAACTTGAAAAACTTGAAGTTGATGATTTGGGAAGAGGGAAAAGAAAAATTGGTTAATATGTATTTCAAATATTATTGCATATTTTTTTACAATGAAAACTTTTTTGTAAAGCCTGTAAGTATTGTCACTTAGTTTTTAAAATGGTATCATTGTATATACGTTATGGTTTCAACTTGTTTGTGTGATGATATCAGCGGATTATTGTTATGGTATCAGCTTGCTTTTCTCATGGTATTAGCATATGATTGTTATGGTTTCAGTTTGCTTGTGTAATGGTTTCAAATGATTTTTCTTATGGTATCAATTTGCTTTTCTTATCAGCAGATGATTGTTATGGTATCAGTTTGTTTGTGTAATGGTATTAAATGGTTTTTCTTATGGTAACATTGTATATATGTTTATGGTTTCAACTTGTTTGTGTGATGGTATCAGCAGATTATTATTATGGTACAGTTTGCTTTTCTTATAGTATTAGCAGATGATTGTTACGGTTTCAGTTTGTTTGTGTAATGGTTTCAGATGATTTATCTTATGGTATCAGTTTGTTTTTCTCACGGTATAAGCAAATGATTGTTATGGTATCAGTTTGTTTGTGTAATGGTACGAGATGATATTTCTTATGGTATCAGTTTGCTTATGTAATGGTATCAGCACATGATTTTTATAGTATCAGTTTGCTTGTATAATGGTATCGGTAGATTATTGTTATGGTATTGATCTGAACATTTGTTAAGTGACATTTAAAGCATGTATTTTTAGATCAACTTTACATAAGTCATTACATTCATGTCATAATTTACTGAATACTCATATAAAGTCTCCATGAAAGAATTTTTTTTTTTAGAGTATCAATCTTAATTACCCAAAAATTAAATACAAAATACAGTAAATAATTGGCAGTATTTTCACATAGAAAATATATTTAAAACTCTTGAAGTATCAATGCACTTAAAATAAATGGTATCACTGTGTATATATTATGATATTAGTTTGCTTGAGTAATAGTATTAGCTGATGGAGGATATGGTATTAGCTGATAGATACAAACAACAAAAATTAATAATTACAAAATACAGTAAACTTGATAGTATTTTCACACATGAAATATATTTAAAACACTTAGTATCAATGCATTTAATGATTACACTTGAAGTATTAACTTGGCAGTAAACAAAAGTTGCAATCGCCAACTAAATTAAATGAGGATTCATTGTTTTTTAAGGAAATTCTACGGACGGTGTTGATTTCGATGAACTTGCTCGCTTTCTTTTGTTAAAATAATTTTTTATTCTTTGATTCCTTCCTTTTGTTTTTGCTCGGGTTGGATCTAACACAATCTTGGATGATGCTGACTCTGAAGTACTGCGTTCCAACCGTTGTGTGGATTTCAGTGCATTTATAGCTTCTGAATCTCTAATGTAACTTTGTTTAAGAATTTTTCTTGCAGTCTCACTTCCTTCACTTACTGAGATCAGATTGAGATATTTCCTGTTTATATCCTATTCCCAAAGGATTGTATTGACGATTTCTTGTCTTGCATCCCTTGTCTGATTTTTGTCCCAAACCACTAATTTTGCAATCTTTGTCTATCTTTTTAGAATGTAAGCCTTGGGTATTTGTTGGATAGAATTTACGTTTAGGATCCTCAAGCAATTGAAATTTTATACCTGAAATTATTAAACACATCATAATTATCAAGCTATTAGCCAATTCCACTTGCACAATCAACAAAAGTACCAAGAGATTTTGAATAAAAAGTTTCTTTTATTCATTGAATTAATTAGTATTGGATAACACCAGTCATCCTTTACAGTGAACCTAATTCTTCTTAAGCAGAATTAACAATTTAGCATCATATTCTTGCAAAGAGGAACCTAATTTCTCCTTCATTAGGAACTTAATTTCATATTTGCATTACTAGGAGAAAAGGAACAAAATGAATCAAATTACAAAATAGAAATTTAGTTGTTTCAACTTAAAATGCTATCATCACTCGATCACATGTTACTCACATCTGCAGAAACGCATCCACACGTTTATTCCAAACCAATCCAGAAACGCACATTCCTTTATCCATGTAAATGACAAATTCGAAAAAAAAAATGTAACAAAATCAAACTCAATTAATCACAAACCCACAAAAAGAAAGTCCCACAAACAAGTTTCCAACTAATTGCGCAACAAAAATAATAATTTAATAAAAAAATAAAAACCTTGTTCTTTCTCCAAACTAAGCAAAACCAACCGATTCACCCACCAAGAAAAAACAACTACGAATAAAAAGTGCAGACGTTAAACACACCTAATTAATTGATTTTCAATAAAAATCTGGTGATTTGAATCAAGTGATTCCCGGACAAGTATACTGTTGCTCATCTCAAATTAGTATAGACCATAACTTGGGAAATTATTGTACATGAGCGCATATATTATGAGAAGCTTAAGCAAATCTGCAAATGAGCCATCTCACTCTTATCTTCTTTGTATTATTATTGCACTATAATAAATTATTCCAGTATCTAGAAAACAATATATACTTTTAGAATTCATACCTTCATCTGCAAATGTTTCAATTTCATCATCTTCCTCTTCTTCTATTTCTTTACCTTGTTCAGTGATTCCAGTATCTAGAAAACAGAAATTCATCAAGATAGACTACCATTGAACTCGATTTTCAAGTTGTAGATATAAGCAAATCTATCAAAATCAAAATTAGTGTACCTGTGATGTATCTACTTGATTCAGAATTAGAAGGTACGGTAGACGTTATTAACGGAAGCGACATTAATGCACTGTGAATGTTGAATTGCGCTGAGAATGCGCTGCCCTGCGCCAATTCCCCAATTAATTTTTCAGTTTTTTATTTTGTTTATTTTTTATTTAGATTTTGTGGGTAAGATTAATGTGTTAGGTTTAATGGGTAGGGTAGTGGGTCAAAACAAGTTTCATAGCATGAAACTTGTTCATAGTAGACAAACTCATTATTAAAAACCGCAAGAACAAAGTTCTAAGGGAAGTACGACCACAAACTCCGGAGGATCAACCCAACACGAAGGGTTCTCGAAAAGACGAGACGCCCTAGCAAAAGTGTGAGTCATATAATTGGCCTTGCGCTTGACAAAAGAAACTGAAACATTACTAAGCTCACCTAATAAGATACGACACTGACAAACAATATTACCAAAGGAAGAAATACTAAAAGTGCTCCCTGCAATGGCTTCAATAGTGCATTTGGAGTCACCTTCTACAATTATATTTTGCAGACAAAAATTCTTGACCCAAGAAAGAGCCTCAAAAAAGCCCATGGCCTTGCCAACATCCACGTCAACACACCCGACAAGAATCAACGTTTTCCCTGCAACGAATATACCGCTTGAATCGCGAAGGACCATCCCCAAGCCCAACTGATTGGAATCCTCTAAGAAAGCTGCATCTACATTAACTTTCATAAACCTATGAGTCGGAGCATGCCAGACTTGGCAAGAATGTCTATTAGTAGGTGTCTCTCTCAGTTGCTGAACATGGTTCCACTCTTCAAGAAATAACTTCGCCGTGAGGAAAGTGTTAGGAGCCAGCTTGCAAGAGCCACTCCAGAGCAAAGAATTGTGCTCTTTCAATATTTGCCAAATCAACGTGCCAAACAAAACTGCAGATTCACGTGGAAGGTTTGCAAGAAGGGTTAAGATCAATCCCCTTACCGAATCGCACTGGAGGATAAAACGTTCGATTAGAGGTCTCAAGCCAGCCTTCGTCCAGCAATCGAGCACAAACAAACACGAAAAGAAAGTATGCCAAACTGATTCCTGATCCGAACCGCAAAAAAGGCACCATTTGTTATTCACAATATTCTTTCTAAAAAGATTGGTCTTATTGGGGAGTACATCCCGACATTGATGAGAGTGAATTGATGCATGATTTTTGAGGTAATTAATTGCAAAAAGTGATGAAAAGTGTTAGGATTTGTGTGTTAAGGTGTAGAGTATCACTCTTTTACATGAAAAATATTACTATGTGAGAATTAATGGTTTTTCGAAGTGTTTCGTCTCATTTTCAGGGTTTTCGAAGGAATTAGACTGAACCGAGAGTACCGGGATTCATATGGCAAAGAGACGAACATGTGGGTCAAAAACGGGGGTCAGAAGATCAAGTCGGGACCACAAATATCCCTGGACTCGACCACTAGTCGAGCCCAAGGCACCTCGAGTCGAGGTGAAGCTCGGATTATTCCAACATTTGCATCAAGAAAATGGCTATTCGGGTAATATCTAGCTTTGAGAACATGACTCACAAGAGCATTGGGGTCGTTCATAATCATAAATCTCCATCAAATTTTGCTCAAGAGTGTCACATTAAACAAATGCAAATTACGGAAGCCTCATCCTTCTGCTTCTTTGTGAATACATACCTTTTTCCATTTCATCCATCTAACTCCTTTCTTAATATTATCATTGTTGCTCCACCAAAAGGAGTTAAGCATCCTCTGTAATTCATCTAAGAGGGTGGATAGAAGAAGGAAAGTACTCATGCAAAACGAGGGAATAGCTTGCGCTGCCGCCTTGATTAAAACTTCCTTACCGGCCTTAGATAATTTCTTCGTGCGCCAACTTTGTAACTTAGAGAACAGCCGATCCTTAACATACTGAAATATGTGCTTCTTATCCCTTCCGACCAGTGATGAAAGACCCAAATAGCGCCCCATATTGAGAGGATTATGAACTCCAAAGACGTCCTCAATTTGACGTCGTAAAATCAACGACAAATTTGAATAATTAAATAGATGTAAGGTGAATAAAAATAAAGTTTTGTATTTTATTTTAAACATGCATACTTAAATTGAACGGATAAAAAAAAAATATGCACACTAAAATTGGACGGAGGGAGCATTATGTCGCAGTCATGCTAAATTTTAGGTTAGTCTGCATTTCAGTTGGCAACTGCTGAATGAACCCAAATTGATAAAACGACATATCACAACAAAAAGTTGTTATTTAACGAGGGATTTCCCTCAATAAATTAAATAACGATATAGCAACCTCCTGTCTAAACTTTGGCAGAATTACATATGTTTCATGAAACAATTAACTAAACAAGTTACCATTAATTACAGTGCAGTGAAACCGAAAAAAAAAGACGCGAAGGTTCATCAAACTTCAGAAAAATAACACAAATGAAGGATGTCTTAAGCTGCGTATTATCAAACTGTGTAAAGAGTAACACTTGTGTGAACCACACGCATACGAAGAACTCTATTTTTACTATTATTATCATGCACATTTACTATCACTATTATGTATATACACAATCACTGTCATATACATTTACTATCACTGTTATGCACATACACAATTATTGTCATGCAGTAAATGCGATAATGATAGTGAATGTGGGTAATAGTAAAAATAGAATTCATCGTATTCACTTGCTTCACACAAGTTTCTGCACTTTGTAAGAGCCAACAATTATGAAAACTTACTCACAAATAGCAAGAATATATCATATATAGGCAACTCTATGGATATTAATTTCATATTACTGGTTATTGACGAAATCATTAACAAATTATCTATTGTTAGTCGCTCGCAAGATCTTAAACTAGTTGAGGATAAGCCTGTTAAATACTATCACTTTGATGGATTTTATTTTATTGTAATGGATTAACAAAACGTAGATGTTGAATTGAATGAGGATTTAGCAATAATGAATATAAATACATTTTAAAGAGAAATTTTTGCATTATATGTCATGCTTGTGAGGAAAGCCATATTAGAAGGTTATGTCGCAATAGGGAAAAAAATTAGTCCATTAATTTGCACAATTATGCTTTCAACCTTTCACGATTTGAATTTCAGTCTTCTTAACTTTTAAAATTTAAATTTTTGATCATTTGGCCGGGACATCAGGATAGTAACCGAGTTTGAAAGTTAAAATCGATTGTTCACCTACTGTAACATATCCAAAGGACTATAATTTGAAATATAATAGTTTTATTAACTAAACTGAAACCTTCACCTTCTACTCTGCAGCACATCCCCACAATGACCATATTACATTCAGAATTATATACCTTAATGAAATACATCTTTTAACAACAATGTTAACACATTAAAAAGAGTACCTAAAGACGTCGAAGAGCCTAATAGAGGCCCAGAATACAACGCCTAGAAATATACAAGACAAGATGGGTTCAGAAAAGGGATATTATTCACCACCGAAGACATATTCTCATGATCAACAACTCGTATAACTCAATACATGCATATGTATGTACACTACCTAAAGAACACCATGACTCATATTTATAGTAATCTAGAGTTTATGAATGCTCAGGTGAACAAATCCACGACTCGTGGTAAGGATGTCTTAACATGTGAATTATCAAGATTCGTGAAAGCCAACAATTTTGGAACAGTATTCACATAATAGCAAGAATATATCATATATACACTACAACAAAAACTACATATTGCGACACTTTTTTTGGGTCATTTTTTTATAAGTGTCTCTAACAATTATTTTTGGGACACTTAATTAAATTTGCTCATTATATTTAATTATTGAGACACTTAAAAATGTAGTATATAGACTTAAAAAGTGCCCCTAACTCTATTGGGACACTACACTTGGAGGCACATGTGAACTGCCTCAAAATTTATAAGTGCCCCAACAGAGTACATATTGGAGCACTTTTCAATGTCTGGAAAGCCCTTTTTTGTTGTAGTGATAGGCAACTCGGTTGACATTAATTTCCAAATTATTGGCTCAAGCAGAAATCTATTGTTGAAGAGTCGATTGCACAATCTTAAACTTGTTGAGGTCCTTAAGGATAAGCCTGTTGAACCTCAGTTTTATTGTAATGGATTTGCCAAATATAGATGTTGCACTAGATTATGAGTTTGGCTAATATATTACTGTGTTCGGTACCTTCTGAGTATAGACATTATAAAAAGACTATTTTGCATGGGTGAGATGATATTACCCTGGAAGATTATGCCTCAATAGAAATAAGAACATAATACTAACTAGTAACTACACTAGACCGAAAAAGGAACAAAAAGGTGATGCCCCCCTATAAGGAAGATAGATGTTATATGAGCTTTGATACATTGGGTTCTAGACTCTGGATGTTCTTATCACAATTCTATAAAATTTGAATTTTCTAAGTTATCAACTGAAAATCAAATGAATTTTAGACTGTAATGTATACGAATTATATTTAAAACTATTGAATTTTCTTTGATAAGGGTATGTTTGACAAAACAATTAATATTCATTGGGTAAGTATAATGTTTTAAAAATCAAGATGCATCATTGTAGGTGAATCTATGAGAGGTAATTTTTTAGGTTTGCCCTCTAACCCAATGCATGGTAATTAGGTAATATTATTTGCAGATCTATATTAGAACCAATAATGATTTAACTTAGAGGAATTTTACAGGACGGAACCACATTCCAAACTCTAGAGTGCCTCTTCCCTGCCCTGGTCACTATTGCCTGGAAATACCAAGTTAAACGTGTCCTAAATGTTTTGACATAATGCATCGGAAGACTTCCAAAACTATGTGGTAAAATATAATGCTCCTGAGAATCATGCAACATTGCTAAGTAGAGAAACTATGCCTGGTTAGAGTTGCAACCTATTTAATAACGTTAAGACAAGTTGCATAACTTCACTTATTGACCTATAATAAGGAAACCTACTCTAAGGCTGTAAAAGAATGAGTCATTTATCCTTAAACATGGATGCAAAAATAAACTTTTTCAGGCAACTTCTAAAATAAACTGAAAGTGATTCATTTTTATAAAAGAAATGGACACGGTTTATTTTTTCCTATAACATGAATCTCCAGAATAATTCACATTCAGAACTATAGAAGAGCATCTCACTCTATCTAGGTACATTTTTACCAATTATAGAAGAATCCCAAAATGCGGGTTGGAGATAATAATGCATAAAGAATTCCCACATATTCCGGAAAGCAATTAAAACCATTTCATCGCATGCATATATTACTCGGCAAAAAGTTCAACTCATGCAAGAGAAATTTTAAAGTAATCTAGATTTTAAAGATTCATCAGCACGAAATTTATTTAATCCTCTAAACAACGCTCTAACAAATATGCAATTTTATACCACTAATCAATGTCATACCACAAATTCAAGGCTGATGTCAAAGATTTCTTGAAGCAAATCAAGCTTCATAATTGCCAAAGATAAAGTAAGATGTTTACGTTACCCAAGATGTAATTTAAAAATCCGATCAAACGGGAGCAAGAGACTCAACGAACGGGAAAGAGTAGTCGTATGTAAACTGCAAACTACCATCCTCGTAAAATTCCTGTGTGCTACAGTCGAGAAGCTCCTCAAACCTCCTCTCATAGAAATGATATGCCATAATCTTTCCAGGAATATGGAACACCAGAGAATCAACTTCCATATCTCCTCTGATAATACCCAGGAAGATAACTTGCCAAGGAGTTGTTACAGGACACCAAGGTGTAATATCAAAGTTGAACAAGTGCTTGAATAACAGCTCACCATTCTTTGCAGTCATCTCGTCTACCCCCACATTATTTGTAGCAGTATCACGAGCAATGCAATAAACATGGCCAAATGACTCCGTGATGCAGAGTACATTTACCGGACGTTCTGTATCTGTATCTTCAAAATATGGCATTCGAAATTTGAATTTTTCAGTATTAAAGTAAGCGAGGATGCCCTCAGGCGATAGTGAATAGATGTAATTATCGGAATACACCAAGTGGCGGAGAGGTGGGTGTATAGAATTAACCTTCTCATCGCGATTCCAGGTATGCGTCTCAGAATCGTAAACCAACGAAGATGTCGCAAACCACAAACAATAAACTTTGTAATGAGGTGATCTGGAAGGATCAAATACCAAAAATATACCCGAAAGTTTGTAATCCGGAACCAATAAATTCCTGGATTCTCCGGTGGTGGGATTGTACACATAGTAATCGTTGTATCTGTATCCACATTGGATCAACAAAAGCCCATTGCAGGATTGCCGAATTATAAGGTGATCAAAACTGAAATGGAAGGGTGTGAGATTCTTACTGGTAGGATTAAAGTGATAAAACTGAGACGGATCGACGGAGAGGAGGAAGGAGGTCCGTGGCCTCCGGTGGCGGCGCGTGTGGAGCCGACGGAAGGAGGCGTCGGAAATGAGGGAACGCCACCGTTTGCTAACGGATTTGAATCTGATTAAGGATATTGCAGGAAGGAGGATGAGGATTTCCAATAGTAAGTCATCGTTTCCAGAAATCACCTCCGCGGAGGAGGTGGTGGACGGCGTTTTGCCCTTCATTTTCTCTCAAACAAACAAACGAGGGTTTATGCACTCGTCGTCAACTTGATACCTTATATATTGGGGCAAAAAATTCTTTCCCATATCCTGTTTTCTGATTAAAATAAAATTTTAATTATTTGTTAAAAGACAAATATATCCTTCGGTTGTAGTAAATTTTTGTAAGTTCCGTAAATTGATACGACTTTGAATTTGGTCCTGTAACTTTGAATTTTTTTTTTGGGTTAATATCACTTTTAGTCACCAAACTTTACCCTTATTTCAGTTTTGGTCACCGAGTTTCATCGCTCATCAAACTTAGTCACTAAACTACACTTTTTTAATCACATTTGGTTACGCCGTTAGTCTTCTGTCATTCACTTAACGGGAGAAGCTGAATGCGCGCGAATTCTTCCCCAAATCGCCCAATTTTTCCCCCTTTCTCAGTTCAAGCCCTAATTTCACTCCACCCCTTTCAATTTCTCTACAAAATCAGAAACTAAACAAAAATTTGATTTCATCTCAAGCCCTAGTTTCACTCCAGCCCCTAATTTGATTCGATTTTTGTGGATTTTTTATGAAGAGATTTCTTCATCAGGAGGCGCTGCAGCCATGGCTAAACGGGACAAGCTTGCTTCGGCACCCCAATATGGTAAGCTCTCACGAACCCAATTGGTGTTGCTTTCTAGTTTATTTGGTGTTGCTTTCTAGTTTATCTATTTCTATTTTTGTTTTTGTATTATGCAGATTCAAAAAATGAACCAACAATATTTACATTAAAAGTTATTCATGGTGGGAAAATGACAGAAGGTCTTAACAGAATTTATATTGGGGGTATTGTAGATTACTTTGACTTTGTTGATGGGGATAAGTTTGGGTTAATTGAACTGAATGATTTTGCAAATCAATTAGGTTATGATGAAAATAAAATCAGATTTTGGCATCAATTTGGGATTAATTTGTATCTTTTGGGGTAGAATTCTTGATTTTGATGTTTGCTTTGTTTGTGGGTTGGTGAATTATATCCCTAAGAACAGAGAGATTGTGATATATTTTCAACATTTAGAAACTGTTGAAGGGTGAATTTGTAGCAGTTGATGATTATCTTGATATGTCATTCTTGGATGATGTTTATGGGGTGAGTAATTCTGAACTAGATGACTCAGATGATGATGATGCACTAGTTGACAGTGAGTATGACATGGATGAGGATGATAGATTGTATGATAAGTATGTTGATCATGAGGTTGAGTTCAATCCTATTCCAAGTGATGTTGATAAAAAAGGAACAAATATGTAAGTGAAGAGGTTTATGATAGGTTAGAGGGGGATATTAGGGGGGAAGTGAATAGTAGTGATGAATTTGATAGCATCCAAGGATCTGATGAAGAGGACATGCCTAAATATCCTAAGTTTAATCCTAGAACTGAATCTAGGAAGCCTGAGGTGACTGTTGGTCTTGTTTTTTCCTCAAAAAAAAAAAAGAAGCTAAGGAAGCCATTTCAACCTATTGTATCAAGAGGGGGATGAATTTCAAGTATACGAGGAATGATAAAAAAAGACTACAAGCATCATGCTCAAAAGAAGGTTGTGACTGGTATATATGGGTATCTCCAATGCAAAATGATAAGAGTTGGCAGGTAAAAGTGTTCAATGCAGAGCATACAAGTTGTGGATGGAGTTACAAAAATCCCGAGTATCAGGTCTACATGGGTTGGAAGGCATTTTATGAAGAAATTCAAAAATAATCCCAAGTTAGGAACAAATGAGTTTAGGACTGAGGTGTGCACCAAACTAAAAGCCAATATCTCTAAGCAACAAGCTTACAGAGCAAAGAAAAAGGCATTGGAGTTGATTGAGGGAACACTGAAGGAGCAGTTAGTAGAATCAGAGATTATTGTGCAGAGTTGTTAAGGTCTAACCCGGGGTCATCTGTGGTGTTGAAACTGACTGAGAGTGATGGTGAGGGTAGTGAACCTCAGTTTCAAAGATTGTACATATGTTTTGAGGCATGCAAACAGGGATTTAAAGCTTGTAGGAAAGTGATTGGGGTTGATGGTTGCTTTCTAAAGGGGCATCAAGGTGGCCAGTTGTTAACTGCAGTTGGGATTGATCCCAACAACAATATGTTTCCAATTGCTTATGCAATAGTGGAGAGTGAAACCAGAGATGTATGGGAGTGGTTTCTAACTTTGTTAGATAATGATATTGGGTTTGAAGATCAATAATGCTTGGACCTTCATGAGTGACAAGCAAAAGGGCTTGATCCCAGCCTTTGAAAATTTATTCCCAGATCTAATCCAACTAGGTTAAAGAGAAGTCAAAGATCAGTGAAATGTAGAAAATGTGGTGTGATAGGACATAATAAAAGAACTTGTCCTAAAGTAACTTCTACAACTTTTGTTGATCCTTCAGAAATGAATCCAGAAGCACCAATTGAGCATGTGGAGCCTGAAGAAATACATAATGGAGCATCTCAACCATTTAGTGTGGAAAATACTCCTGTTGAAGCTACCCCCCCTCCACAAAAAAAACAGAAATTACCAGTAAGTTGAATCTAAATGCTTACATTGTTGCATTGTTTGAATCATATTATTGATATTTTGTTTATTCAGGTTCGAAGGAGTACTCATGGATCTTCTGAAGCACATGCTGTAAGCTGTCCATCAGCCAACCCTTTTATGGGTAGCCATGAAACTGTAAGTTTTTTTTATAATTATTGTAGAACCCTCAAACTGCTAATCTGCCTTAATCTGATTGTTGTTTGTATAATATTTGGTTAGGTAATGGAGAACTCAACATGTAGTAAGCAAAGCAAGGCTGATCATGGAAAAGTAAAAAATAAGGGAGCAAATGTAATTTAGAAACTGTTGATTACTAATGTTATGTAATTAAAGCATTATCTTATACGTGTAAATTTGTGTTGTGCAAATTGTCCAATCATCAAGAGTTAATAGTCCAATTATTGTGAAAGGAGGAGTGAATTACATCACTATGTCCAATCTAAGTTCTTACATTGGAGGTGGAAGTTCATCAAAAGGAACAAGCAAAGACAAAAATGCATCTGTTGGCAATGACAAAAGAGAAACAAGTGGAAGTGTCAAGTGATGGTTGAATCTATTTGCAGCTGGTTTTTTTATCTGTATTAAGACTAGTGCTTTTGGACTAAGTAATTTGTATTAAGTACTTTGTTTGGTTTATGTTATGGATGCATCTGTATTAAGTACTTTGTATGGATTATGTTATGGATGCATATGTATTAAGTACTTTGTTTTGGTTTATGTTATGGATGCATATGTATTGAGTACTTTGTTTTGGTTTATGTTATGAATGCATTGGATAATTGGACAAATATTTTTTTTTTTGTTTGTATTTGCAGTAAGAGCAGTGATATTACTACATATTTTTTTAATCCAATTATTACTAAACTACATTATTTGCAGTATTTACATTGCATTATCTTATCAGTTTTGAGTCCAATTGTTACCAATCATCAAATAATATGTCAATAAGTCATAATTAAAATGTCAATAAGTAATAATCATGAACTAATATTCATAATTAACTACATTACAAAGCTCTCATCTCAAATACATTACACACATCCTAATAAACTACATGAGTGCCAAATAATCAAACTTGCTTCCTTTGCTACTGAAACCAAAAAAAAGAGATATTGCCACAACACACACCACCACACAAGTAGCAAATGAAAGCATTTGTTTCTTCTTGAAGATATTCAATTCTTGTGTATGGTTGTTCTTCAAGTCCAGTAATTCCAAATTCAGAGATCTTTCCACACTCTTGGCTCTCCTCAACTCAGCTTCTAGTTGTTTTTCTTTAACCTTGAGAACATTTATTTCATCTTCAAGTCTATCAAGCTTTTTGAGAAATCGAGGGATAAGAACTTTGGACCTTGAACACATTTCAGGATCAAACCACTTAAAAAATCCACAATGTCCACCTCTCTATGAAAAACAGAGGAAAATTAATTTAGGGCAGAGTATAGAAAAAAATAAAAATTAATTTATAGAAGTACATTGTATAGAAAAACAAGAATCTTTAAGAAGGAAAAAAGCAGTATAGAATTAAAGTACATTGTATTTAGGGCATGACAAGAATCTTCTTCCTGGATTTTCTGGAGTCCAAGAATTCTTCAATTGGAGCTCAATCCCACAGTCACAAAACACAGGTTGTTGTAATCGAAAATCAGATTCGGTTGACTCCATTGATTGGCTTGAGCTCGAATGCATTTCTTAACAAAATATAAAAATAACAGAAAGATGAATTAAAATTTTCGCGATTGATTGGAGATCTGAATACTAGAAGCAAAGAAAAATACTAGAAACAAAACATAAACATACCTTTGATTGAAGATTTGAATCTTGATTAAAGATGAATTAGGAAAATTAGGGTTTTGAGAAAGAGGCTGGATGAATTGGGGAAGAACAACAACAAACCCTAATATAATTCGCGCGCATTCAGCTTCTCCCGTTAAGTGAATGGCAGAAGACTAACGGCGTAACCAAATGTGATTAAAAAAGTGTAGTTTAGTGACTAAGTTTGATGAGCGATGAAACTCGGTGACCAAAACTGAAATAAGGGTAAAGTTTGGTGACTAAAAGTGATATTAACCCTTTTTTTTTAAATCGATCCTTTTACCGGGTATGAGGGTCATGTATCCACTATCCAGTCGTAATCTGTAATGCCTTTTCTTTTCTTTTTCCTTTTTCTTTTATGCATTATGTGTCTTTTTTTTTTCTATTTTTATCAATTACTCCTAATACTTGTTTATGTTTATTAATTTAGAATAATATAATTTATAATTAAAAAACTAATATTTTTTTTAAAATTTTGTTGTTTCAAAGCTATATAATTTTGTATATAATCTGTAAAATATCAAAAAAAAAAAATTATTTAAGAATGATAATTTTATTTTAAAAAAATGAAAATGTACTTCAAAATTACCAATCCTGCCCCGAAATTCTTCAACACCACCACTCCCATTCAATTTTCCCTAAATTCAGATGCCAAAATTTGACGTGTACATTGAATCTATTTTTATAGATCAATATATTATTTTTTTAAAAAAAATCTAACAAAACTTCAAATGAAATAATAATTAAAAATTAAAATTATTCACTAAAGTTGGAATCTTGCTGGTCTGCAGATTAAGTTGATTGACATTAGCATGAAATATATTTTATGTACATAAAAATAATAAAAAAAACCAAAAAAAAAAAATAGTACTCACATCAGTTTTCACACTTTCTTTTTTGATTTGTTTCATATTAGTTTTCACATTTCAAAAAGGAAAACCCCTCTTTAAACTCCACCCTCACAATATTCATATATTTACACAAAATGCCATTACTTTTTACACTCAATCCATACTTTAATAATAAAAGTTTACAAAATTACTCTTCAATACTCCATTCATTACATTTTTCATAAAATGTGTGCCCAGATGATGGAGGGAGTAATTTTTATGAATAATTAAAAAAAAATTACGATTTTTTATGGATATTGCAATATTTCCAGGATATCCAGGAAAATTACACTACAGCTGACCACTATTGATATTGATATTTTGCGATATTTCCACGATATTCAGGAAAAAATATATTACCCTTAATATTTATATCTCAATTTTATTTTTTACAAAATATTCGCGATATTTGCATCTTTTAATGAGACAATATCACACCATACAGAATCCGAATATTTTCCTAATTGGAAGATCCACTGAAGCACGACAGTCAGCCATAAAAGATTTTTTTACACAAGTTTTGAGAAAAATTAATTGTTTATATATAAAGTAGATATGTTGAAGGATTATTGTGGGGTTCATTTATAAAAATAGTGTTTATTTATGAAAAAAAATTAATGTCAATTTGAGTAATTAAATAGATGTTAGGTGAATGAAGATAAAATTTGGTATTCTATTTTAGAACCGGGTGCATACGAATAAACTCTATTTTTGTTGTTATGTACATTCACTATCACCGTCACATTTACCAGTGCATGTGCATGACAATGATAGTAGAAAATAGAGCTCTTCGTATGCACCTAACTTACACAAGTTTTGCCCTCTGTAAAATAAAAACAACAATTATGAAAACATGTTCACAAATAGCAAGAATATATCATATATACGCAACTTAAGATCTTAAACTTGTTGAGGATAAGCCGGTTAAATATCACGTTGATGGATTTAATTTTTTATTATAATGGAGTAGTAAAAACGTAGATGTTGGCAATTATGAGTATAGACATTTTAAAGAGACTATTTTGCATTATATCTGTCATGCTTGTTGTGAGGAAAGCCATATTAGAAGGTTATGTCGCAATAGGGAAAAAAAATTAGTCCATTAATTTGCACAATTATGTTTTAAGGAAACTCCACTTTCCGGATTTGAATTTCGTCCTCTTAACTTTGGGATTTGCACAATTATATTTAAATTTTTGGTCATTGGCCGGCTACATATCCTGATTAACCAGTTTTGAAAGTTAACAAGTTGCTAAAATATAAAAGCTGAAAAAAAAAAAAAAAAAGTCTCAAAATCGGTTGTCCACCTACTATAAATCTATAAACCGATTAAAGGACTATAATTTTGAAATATAATAGTACTATTAACTAAACTGAAACCTTCACCTTCTACTCTGCAGCACATCCCCCACAATGACCATATTACATCCAAAACTATATAACTTAGGGGCCGCTTGGTTGGGGTATTAGAATTAGGTAATGAGAATGACTAGTGATTCATTCTCATTGATGAATTTTGGAAAGAAAGCTGAGCACGAAAAAATTTGAGCGAGAAAAAATGAATGATTGTTAAATGATTGATTATAAGAGGGAGATTATGTAATCAAAATAAATTAGTGATTATTTTATTTTTAAATTAATTCCAAATTGTAAATATTACCAAACATCATCAATGAGAATGATTAATGAATTATTCCTATTACCTACTTCTAATACCCCCAACCAAGCGGGCCCTTAATGAAATACATCTTTAACAACAATGTTAACATATACAATAAATAAAAAAAAAGAGCACTAAGATATGAAAAAATTACCTTAAATATCAATACTCAAACTCTATTGCTCTAACATGTAACCTGCATTACCAAATATCTGAAACCAGGGCCGACATACTCTAACACAAGGATTTCTTTATGAAGTATCATATATATACTTAATTTCTTCTGATTTGTTGGGTTTTTCTGAGGATAAATGAATAAAAAAAATAATTGTTGATAGTCTTTCGAGGGAATTTTTAATTCAGTCTCCTATGAAATTGTAAATTGAAATTCTGTCTAATTTTCTATACTAAAACATTTAGTATTCTAAATATAGAATATTATATAACATATTTAGAGTAGGTAACTTTTTAGAATAGTTATCAAATGTTTCGAAAATAGTGAAATATTAGAAACTATTCTCAACTATTATACTAGTATCCACCGTTATTCATGATTAACAAGTATAAAATTATCATATAAAAGTAACTAAGTATAATTTAAAATTTTAATTAATTATAATTTACTTTTTTATATATATATATATTATTTGTTTTTCACAATTATATTTTGATTGGGCAAAAATCTTACATTCCCTTCTTGAAAGCATATTCAACTCATGATACAAAGCATGTTCAATCTATGAAATGTAATTGTATAATTACAATACAATTATTAATAAGCAAACATATGCATACACGATACACATAAATAGAGAGATAAATGTTACCTTATTAGCTTTCATAATTGTTATGAATATTGTCAAATTGAATTCAAGATAATTGAACTCAAAATATAAATCAAGGACAAACAATAATCAGATACACAAGCTAAAATAAAATTAACATTTAAGTGGTTCGATCTCAACCAATCTATATCCTCTATTATTCATTTGATACAAAATTATGTTTTCTTGAGTGTTTTGTTCTTTCATAATACCTGATGCTTTGCAAGATGAATTACACTTTGGTTTTCACAATACACTGTTACGTCCTCGATAAACACCAAATTCTGATAGAATTCCCTTTAATCATTTCCTTGATAAATACCAAATTCTGATAGAATTTCCTATAAGCACTCTTTAATTCTTTCCATCTCTTCCCACTGAGTTCTTCTAAAATCACTCATACTTCCAAAATCACTCATACATCAACACTCATGGAATGTGTCAAAACCTGTTGATAACAACCGCCAATGCGACAAACGAATTCCGGCGATACTCTGGCTCAGGCCAGCAAGGATCGCAGATAACAACATTTGCAAGAAAGTTGCAAAAAAAATTGATTATTTCCAATTATCCGCCAATATTATTTACAACCAGTTATTTATACTTACTGTTAATTGCTAATGCCCAAACCTTAAAGTAAAAGATGGAAAAGGCTCAACAGTGGCCAAATTATGAATGAAAAAAATAATGGGCTAAAGATAGAAAAACTATCACTTGGAACACTCGCCTTATTAATTCTTTGGACCGCCGTTTTCATCCTAACCCGTCCCGCCACCAATCTTGCTTTGAGGACGAAGCTCCAATCGTCTATTTGGAAAAACAAGAGCCCATTAAACTTTTAATTGAATGTTTTTTCTTCTTTTACCCTTTTGTTATTTGTATTTCTACTAATACTTTGATTGTATTTTGAAACGAAAGACCAATTAATATGCGTAGTATCAAATCGGGTCTTACGTTGTCCAAATTCTGTGTTCGTTATTTTCATTTATAATTTAACCAATTTTCAAAATAAGTAAAAGTGGAATATTAATTCAAGAAAATAAACAAAAGTGGGATATTAATTCTAGAAAAAAGTAAATATTGGGTAAAAAAAGAAAAAATTATCCCATTTACTTTTAAATAAAATGATATCAGGGCACCTGTTAAAAAAAAACAAAATGATATCAGGGCAGGGCATAGTATAATTTCCATTTCAAATAATATTTCTTTCTTTCTTTTATCTGCTGAGTTGAAAAGAAAAACATTTATTCTTATTTCTTTCTCGACAATAACCGGTTTGTTTACTGTGCCCAGCTTAAACCCTACTAAAACCCCTCTTTCTCTCCAAATTCCAAAGGTTCAATTCAATAGCAGATATGAGTGGAACAACTGATTTGTTAGTTTTTGTGAGGATAAATGAATAAAAAAAATAATTGTTGATAGTTTTTTAGGGAATTTTTAATTCAGTCTCCTATGAAATTGTAAATGAAATTCTGCCTAATTCTTTACTAAAACATTTAGTATACTTAAATATAGAATATTATATAATATATTTAGAGTATTCAAATTTTTAGAATAGTTATTAAATATTTCATTTATGTAGAAAATAGTGAAATGTTAGAATTTATTCTCAACTATTAAGCTAGTACCCACTATTCATTCAAGATGTGAAATTTTACATATAAAAGTAAAGAATTCATTAGTAAATCATCTAAAAGTAACCAAGTATGAAATTATCATTAAATTATAAATTTCAAAGTATGACAACTTTTATGGTCAATTATTTTTTTTTTTTTTTTTTGATCGGGTAAAGGGTGACTCGAACCATGACCTTTGAGTCATAGGCAGTGGACAAAAATCCTATTTGTTCTTCACATTTATGTTTTGATTGGACAAAAATCCTACCTTCCCTTCTTGGAAACATATTAAACTCATGATACAAACCATGTCCAATCCATGAGATGTAATTACATAATTACAATACAATTATTAACAAGCAAACAGAGACGTTGTCACGCACCAATTTTTATAAATAAAGATTTTTAAAAATAATTAATAATTTTAAAATAAAAAGGCATGAACAAAAATGTTAACTTCAGAAAAGGACAATATATTTTATTTAACAATAAAATAATTTTGACAATTAGCGGAAGATTTTAAAATTTAAAATCGTGTCACAAATAAATTTATTTTGAAGTGTCAATCGTACAAAAATAATTTTATCTCATTAAACTGCATTACGTAAAATTTGATAACGAAATAACAATTTATAAAATTTCTAATATTAATCGAATGTTGTTCACCTCTCTTCCTGCTATCAACTCCACAATTTGAATATATATATATATATATATATATATATATATATATATATTTTGACATTGCACAATTTGAAAATATTAAAAATGTATGGTATGAGCAAACTACTTGTTCAATATAATTCACTTGTCAAGACTTAAAATAACATATAAATAAAATGTATAACTACAAATAATTATGAAATTCACATATTAACACACATAAAATTCTCATAATGTAAACACCTCGTTTATAAAGGTCAAAACACCTATCATCACTTCGTTTATAACACTTCGTTTATAAAAGTTAGAAGACTTATAGTCACCTCGTTTATAAAGGTCAGAAGACTTATCCTCACACATACTTCACATGATTAATTATAAAATTACAAATTACAATTAATAATTACAAACTTAAAATATAGAATGGGTGCCCAAAAATACATATCTAATATAGAATTCCCACTTGGTGCCCCACAAATACATATGTGCACCATGCATATAGATGAAGAGATAAACGTTACATATGTGCACCATACATATAGATGGAGAGATAAACGTACTAACTTGTTAGCTGCCATAATTCACCTAAAATGATGCAATTTATATGTTTTTTAATCTTAATCATATGCAATCCCATTTAAATCACAATTCACAAAGAATATGAACAAATTTTATAATAACTAAAAATTTCATTTGACCAAATTAACAATAGGGGTGGGATTGAACTTTCAAAGACGACAACATAACACTATTTTTAATTTGTTTTTAAAAGAAATCAACTTCATTATACCTGTTTAGACTTTGGACCATAGTAATTAGTACAAATACTTACTATTATTTGTTTTAAATTAATAATTATAAATTTTAAAAAATTATATATTTGAAATCATTAATAAACTAATTCACCTTAATAAATACTCCCTTCATCTAAAATATTTAATCTTGTTTCTTTTTCCACATATTTTAAAAAATAATAATTGTTTAGGTATACTTTAGTGGGGGACCCGAGTTCGATTCCCCTTGGGAACGAATTTGGAGTTGGAGGTATAAGGAGGCTTGGAGAATTTGAAATTGTAAGGAGACTTGGTGAACTAACTTCTAACTACTAACAACTAACATTTACCGATCAAAAAATAAAAATAAAAAAGGTATATTTTAAGAGAAGATCTTGTGTAAAATATTTTACAATGAATATTAATTAAAGAAGGTAAGTTTTAAAATTTGCGGGTCTTCCTAAAAAAGAACGGGTCAAAATAAAAACACGCAACTTCTTCTTCCCCTTTCTCTTCTTCGGGTCAAAACAAATATTTTGCGCAAATTAGGTCAGAAATCGCGATGACAACCAACAGAACAGAGACGACGACAATCAGAAGGCGATAAAAACAACAAAATCCGATGAAAACAACAACATAATTCAACCATGAGATCAAATTGAGGAGAAACAAGCAAAAAAACAGAAAAAAAAAAAAAAAAAAAAAAAAAAGAAGAAGAAGACATGAATGATTTTTTCGAAAATTACCAGATAATTAGGTGTTGGATGATCCAATTTAAAACAATAGTGGAGAAAATTTAAACAATGATAAATACAAAGTTTATGTGAACTTCCTACAATAAATTTCTGTTTCTGCTTAAATTAGAATTAATATCGCAATTGTTACGGTGTTTCTGATGTATTCATATAGTAACACACATTTTCTCCATAAAGTAACACGTTTGTTTTCATATAGTAACAAATTTTTTATAAAAAAAAAAACTCGCGCAAGGACAACAATAAAATCTTAATCTCAAGTGTGTTAATATAAGTGTTGTTGCACGGATTATGCGCCTCGATAATGGTGATTATGAGATGATAATCGGCCTGTTTAGTTATGTGGGTTGGTAGGAATTGAATGCAAATGATGAGCTTTGAATGGGTGTAATAATGAAGTATTGAATGCTGAAAGCTGTAAATGCAAAGAGAATTGTTGGGAGAATAAGTCTCAGTTTTAAGGGTGGATATTTTTCGATCCTTGTTATTGTGTCCAATAGGGTCTATTTATACATGTCATTTTACGGCTACTAAATCCCAAGAAATCAGGTGCATTTAATGCAAAAGTACAAAATTTAATGCCCTGGTACGATGTTGTACGGACGAGCAGAATGGTGGCCCTCTCAGCGCGCTCCACGTGGTAATTTGGCAGAGATCTCCTACGGCGGCGAGATCCTTTCCCTTTTAGGGAATGGCCTCTCTGACCATAACCTGCTATGAGATCTCTTCCCTCTTTTGGTCGATCTCCTTTCGGCTCCTCATTCCTCAATCCTCGTCCGACAGCTCCTCGGGCCTGACTCGGGTCGCTAGGCTCGTGCCCCACTTGCGAGGTTCTCGGTAGGGGAGCCCTGCTGCTCGCGACTGCCTTGGTAGTGCTTGCCTTTATCTGCGTGACGCGAGCATTATTTGTTGCTTATATTCCATGTCACAACAATAAGATCAAACATGAGTTACTATAAGGTTAAATATGTGTTACTACAAAGGCAACTACGCGTTACTAGTCCTTAAAAAATAAAATATTTGTCCATGTGTTGTAATGAGTTTGTTCATATAGTAACAAATTTTTCTTCATAAAGTAACACTTGTTTGGTCTTATAATAATACAACAATAGAGTAAAATTTTATATTTTACCTTTGCGCGAGTTTAGTACACATATTTATCCTTACAGTAACACATATTTATCACATATCTTATACGTGGGGATCAAATAGACTTATGAACTTTTTCTTTAACACATTTAAATTGTTTTTCTTTAATATTGACATCAAATAAGCTCCATCTTAATAAAATCACACTCTATTAAAGAAAATAAAATTGTCGAAGATTATAAACCTATTTGATCCACGCATATAAGATTAGAAATCTATTTGACTATTTTTTATTTTTTTTTACTTTTTCATTTGGGCGATTATATTAGACAAAATATGTATTATTTATTTTATAGTAACACAAATTTGTCATTACAATAACACATGTTTAATCTAATAGTAACACTCCTAGGAGCATCTGAGAGCGAATTTTATTTTTTTGTCCTTGCGGGAGTTTTTTTTGAAAATATCCACTGAACTCGACCCGCCTAAGATCTGCGAATTTCATTAAATTGGTTATTTCACGGATCCTACATCCATGAAATATTTCATATAATAATTTGTCATATTGTAAATATGTTAAAAGATATTATGAAATATTGTGGAGTCCGTGAATAAAGTGATTTTTATGAACAGAGTGAATGACTATTTGAATAAGTAAATAAATTTTTGAAAGGTATGGATAAAATATAGTATTTTTTTTTTTTTTTTTTGGAATAAGACTAAATTCTTTTGACAAACTAAAAAGAAAACAAGATTAAAAAAACAGAGGAAGTATAAAATATTAAAGAACACAACTATTAACCACTAAAAGATCCACTAAAACACTACTAACCATTAAAAGTACTATTATGAAACAACAATCACATTTTCACAATCCAACACTAATTCATGTAGGCATAAATTGCACTCCATGTAATTAATTTTTTTTTTTTACAATATTTTATGACTTATCAAATGATACCCCACGCATATAAAATAATACTTCAATATTTTTACTCATTCATAACACGTTGTATCGTATGGAAAAATGTTTAGATATTGCTTTATAAATGTAGGAGATTACTTGTCTACTTGGTCGTCTCTTCGGGCTGGTAGAAAGCTACACGAAATCTTTATTCTTCTTTCATGAGAAGGATCTTAGCATAGTAGCCTAAGGCCTCACTTGGTAGGCCGAATAACGTCGGATAAGCCCTTAATATGCTCTCGTCTCTTCCCCGAAGACGATGGATACCGCTGCTTGTTACCACCTCTTCCACCGCCGCCGACCGCCATTAATACGTCGACCCGGCCTTGCTCTTGTTCAACATAATTGTTCCCTTCTGCACAATTTGTAAGGCCTCGACCCCTATTCTTATTCGAAGATGACTTCTACAGTATTTTTTTTCCCACATTTATCCCTCGTCAATGTATCAAGGGCGCGGTGTTTTCAATTTTGATTTCATTTTTGGGTGTTTCTCCTTTTGCTCTCTCCTCTGTAGAAAACCCTAGCCGTCGTAATTTTTTTGGTAAGTCGAATTTTGCATTGTTTGTTGATGTCGCCGTCGCGATTGGGGAAAACTTCGACGAGTGAAGACGTCGCCGTCGCGATTCTTGAATCGTTCGACGAGTTGTTCACAGTTAAAATTTATCAATATTTCCTCAAATTCTCGTGCTAGTCGAAGCGGTTCGTTCATCGCCATTCTTGAATTTCTTGCTATTTTCTTGAAAAAACTCAACTTAAATTTCATTGTTTTTTGTGTGTTTGTTATTTCTACATCTGATTTACTAAGGGCTTAATTTTATTTCTGCTGCTTATTTATCAGTTTTTTTTTTATTTGGCTTGCACACAATATGTTTGACAATTTGCCTCAGAGAGGGAATTCAGTTTTGTGCTTGATGTTCCTGGGTTTTGCCATCGTTTTTGCTTATATGACAATTTATTTTTGCGATTTTAATTTTGGATTGCAATGATGTTCCTGTTTTGGGAATGAATCCAAATGATGAATTTTTAGTCATGAATGACATATAGATGGGTTAAAGTGTGGGTTGCAATTTTTTTTTTTTTACATGTTTTCGTAATTAAAATATGAATTTATAGTAATTTGACGGATTCATAAGTAGGCTTTCCATGAACGAAATAGAAGGTTGACATAGCTTGGTTAAAGTGTGGGTTGCAAATTTTTTGGCATATTTTTTGTAATGAAATGATGAATTTAAAGTCATGGTTGACATATATATCAACATTAGTGTGGGCATGAATGTTATTTTGCATTCTAATTGCTGCAAAAATTAAACCTTGGTTAAAGTATGGAACAAGAAATTGTATTGACAATGAATCCAATAAGATTGCAATCGCAGTATTGAGTTGTAGTGACAATACGACATCTACATGTTTTTGTAATTTAAATGATGATATTTTTTTATTCCCTCAAAAGTGATGATACAAGGAGTTATATAGCCAACTTACTCCCCTAAAAGTAACTACCTAACAACTTTAAAGAAAACTTTTTAACATATTTTTTACAATTAAAAGAAATGATAGCTAATTTCAATGAAATTCATTAGTTACTGACCAATACTGAATTATTGAATTTGATCATTAGTTAAAGAACATCCTTGTCCTCAAGGATAAGGCCCATGGTCTCTTATTTTTCGTCACTTCAAGAGAAGAAGGCTTAATTTTTCCTCTCGAGCCTCAAGCCTCAAAATTTCCTCTATCATTCATCCCCCATTCTTTAATATCTTTCATTGGCCGAAGATACAGTGTTTTTACCAGCATTTTTGTTCAAGAACGAACATGCCCAAAAAAAAGCTCTCCCATATAATAGTTCGTCCATGAGATCCTTTGAAAGTAATATCAGTCTGTTTGCATATGAAAGTAAATGCCCAGAGCCTTGAGAAGTAAATTTTGGCATTAATGATATCAGAAAAAGAGAAAATTTTGATTATATGCTTTAAACAATATAAATAGTCCCTCGAAGCCCAGTGTACAAACTATAATCGCACATACGTTTTCCGTTGGCGAAATGTTTCCTTTTGCCTTTGAGGTATTTTTCTTAATCGAGGAAATGGAAGGTGGAAGGCTTAGTGAGTGAATCAGAGGCAGAGGGATCAACTGCGGCTGATTGCACTGCTGGAGTTTCTTTGATGAAATCAGGCATATCATTTGGGAAAAAACGATCAGCCATTATCTTCCAAGATTTGGGTTGTTGATTACTGCTAGTTCCCAAAATATCATGGATATCATCATCCATTCATGACTCGATCATTTCCTTAAACTCAAATAACTCGTCATTGTTTTTGTCATTGAATGTGACCTCATTTGCCATCTGCCCAACATCAATTGCATCAGGTTCTTCAGAACCAACCTTCATTGAATACAAACACTCACCCGCCATTTCTTTCATCTTCTTGATGATCATGATATCTTAGATTCTTCTTAGAAAGGAGGAAGAATGTTTCAAATTTCAAAATCGTTCTGTGAAATTGATTTTAACGAGGTCAATCCTTTCTTCTTCTTTGAAATTGGAATGATCTTCTTTGTCTTTTTAATTGATTAAACAATTTGATTTGGAGAGCATTTTATCTTTTAAGGAGCGAAAGTGTGGGACCAATAATTTTGATTAATTAATGTTATGGGTTTCATTTCCTTAGTTTTCTTAAGAGGTGATTCTCAAGAATTTTGAATGATTTGGATTCTTTCTCTCAATGAAAGCACCAATTGATGAGAACCGCAATTTTACGATCAATAATTTGAGCAAGCAAAAGAAAATCTTTGATTGATATTTTTCATATTCCCTCAAAAGTGATGATACAAGGAGTTATATAGCCAAAACCAAGTAACTACCTAACAACTTTAAAGAAAACTCTTAACAACTTTACAATTAAAAGAAATGATAGCTAATTCTCTTCAATGAAATTCTAATTAGTTACTGGACCAATACTGAATTATTGAATTTGCATCATGACAATACGACATCTACATGTTTTTGTAATTTAAATGATGAATTTTTAGTTATGGATGATATATAGATTTGTTAAAGTATGGGTTGCAAATTTTTTGGCATATTTTTTGTAATGAAATGATGAATTTATTGTCATGGTTGACATATATATGGACATTAGTTTGGACAACAATGTTATTTTGCATTCTAATTGCTGCAAAAATTAAACAAAAATTGGCTTGATTAAAGTGTGGAACAAGAAATTGTATTGACAATGAATCCAATAAGATTGCAATAGTAGTATTGGGTTGTAGTGCAATAGGAATCCATCTACATATTTTTGTAATTTAAATGATAAATTTTTAGTCATGCATGACATATAGATTGGTTAAAGTGTGGGTTGCAAATGTTTTGACATATTTTTTGTAATGAAATGATGAATTTATAGTCTTGGTTGACGACATTAGTGTGTGCATCAATGTTATTTTGCATGTTTTCATAATTAAATGATGAATTTATATTCATGGTTGTTATATTGTATCGTTGTCAGAAATTAGTAGCAAAAATATATAAATTTTCCCCAAATTACTTATTTCTCTCAATGATCAAATACTAGATACTAGAAAGGAGGAAGAATGTTTATTTCCTTCAACACCACTGTCTTCACAAAATTGGAATGTACGTTTTTTACTTAATCAATTTTCTTATTTTGTTTTTAGAAAAGTGTGGGTCAATAATTTTATTAATTAATGTTATGTTTCTTTTTCTTATAGAGGTGGGTGTGAATACTTTGAATGATTTGGATCCTCTGTTATGAGCAAGAGAAAATTTGATTGTTTCAGAGTTACACGTAGAAATAATGGAACTAAAAAAAGAAGGTCAAAGCTTTGCAAAAGAAATTGAATAATCATATTATCACTAGTAATATGTTGTGTACTGAAGTAGTTGTTTCATAATATTTTAAATTTTGTCTTAATCTATTTTTTTGTTTGTATTAATAACAGTAATTGTTTTATTATTAATCTATTAGTATTAATTGTTTATTTAAAAAAAAGTTATTACTATAAAATGATTGTTGTTAAAAAAATTATATCATAAGATCAAGTCGTAAATTAAAATAGTGGTCGGATGTTTATATTATACTAGTATTAGGCCCCCACGAATTTTGCGGGATAATAAAAGAAAATTTATATATATATATAAAATAAAAAAATTAAATTTAAATAGTTATATTACACTATCTATTTAAATTATAGAGAGAAATAAAGGTGAAAAGAGAGAAATATCATAAATGTATATATTATCAAATAAATTAACTATACCCTATATAATATGTGTATATCATCAAATAAATTAAATATACACTATATAATCCGTGTATATTACCAAATAAATTAAATATACATTTTCTGCAGACTATCTATATAATATGTATATATCAGGAAAAAAATGAAATATATGTTTGTTTTATGCAGATTATTTATATAATCTGTATATATCACAAAATAAATTAAATATACGCTTACTCTCTGCACACATTTTATATAATTTGTATATATCATCAAATAAATTAAATATATCTACATAATTTGTATATTTCATCAAATAAATTAAATATACACTTTTCAAATATTTGAATACAAATTAAACAACTTAATTTAAAATTTCAAAATTTTAAATGTAGATTTTGTATCTTCTCTTAATGAAATTGTATTCATTAAAACGGAAATAATAAAAAAATTAGGCTCCAACCGCCAAACGAAAATGATGAGAGGATATAATAAAAAAATTAAAATTTGTGATGACTCTCATAATTTATAGACTAATATATAAATAAATGGACGGATGAGATTAAAACTTATAAAATTGATGGATGAGATCAATAATTAAAACTTAAATGAATAAGGGAAGAGAGATTTTGAAATAGAAAAATGTGATTTTGCTACATAAGTTTTTCTAGGTTTAACTTTATAAGGTTATTGATTTTGAAGATAAAAACTTTTTTTCTTTGGTATAAAACTGCTATCATAATAAAATATTTACTTCTATTTATACAAGTTCAAATCATGAATGAATGGTAGGAACTATTTTAACTTAATAGATGGAAATAATTTCTAACATTTCACAATTCTCTACACAAATAAAAAATTTAATAATAATTAAAAAATATTACAATATGTTATACTCCCTTTGTCCCACATCAATTTTCACACTTTCCTTTTTGGTTTGTCCCACATTAGTTTTCACATTCCAAAAAAAGAAACTCCTCCTTAAACTCCACCATCATAATATTCATATATTTACACAAAATTCCATTGTTTTTTACACTCAATCCTACTACTTCTCTTACTTTAATAATAAAAGTTTACAAAATTACCCTTCAATACTTCACTCATTACACTTTTTCTTAAAATGCATGCCCAGATTAGTATGAAAATATTAATCTGGGACGAAGGGAGTATTATTTTAATTGGAGGGTAAAATTGGTATTTTCACTGTTGGTATGGATGTTATATATGCTACCAAGCAACTACATTAAAGTTGTACAATTTTATATGTGCTACCAAGCACAACATAAATTATACAAGTTTTATATTGCGTACCAAGTGATGTATTAAATGTTGTATTACACCGTACCAAACAACATAATACCCTTTTCCCCTACTAAATAATATGACCCATATAAAAGAAGTGCTACCAATTGAGTCCTAACAATATAACAAAGTGTTAATCGACCAAGGGAAATTGTTTCACCATTTACGATAGAATCTCATGATCAACAATTTAATTCATCTCATTACAGGCATATATACACTACCTAGAGAAAACTATGACTCATGCACAACATATATATAGTAACCTAGAGCTAATGATTCCTTAGTTGAAGAAATCATGCTAACGATGTCTTAAGCTGCGAGTTATCAAGCTACGTAAAAGCCAACAATTATGTAACCATATTCACACAATAGCAAGAAAATATCATATGTAGGCAACTTTGTTGACATTAATTTCATAATATGGGTTCGAACTGAAATCGCTCTACATGACGAAAGCCTTAACGAGCCAAGTCGGTTGCACGATCTTAAACTTGTTGAGGACAAGCATGCTAAATATCACTGATGAATTCGATTTTGTTGTAGTATATTTGCAAGACATTAAAGTATGATTGGATTACAAGGATTTAGCAAGTATGAGTCAGACATTTTAGAAATAATATTTTGCATTTTATTGGTTATCTCCCAGTAGATATAAGAAACATAATGTTATAACTTATATGGGCCAAAAAAGGAACAAAAAAGTAATCCCTCAATAGCTAAGGAAGATGTATACTAATAAAAATTGGTTTTATTATCATAGGTGGAACCTTCACCTTCTACTCTGAAGCACATCCCCACATTGACCACATTACATCCAGAACTATACAATATTTAATGGAACACATCTTACCAGCAATGTTAACACATACAATTTCACAAAAAAAAAAAAAAAAATAAAAAAGAACAAATAACTGATATTTAACCTTAATATCAATACACAAGCTCTAACATGTCACCTGCACTACCAAATAACTGATATTTAACTACTTCCTCATGCAATATTAACGAACAAATAGAGACATACACGATGCACACTTAGATGGAGTGATAAATGTAGTAACTTGTTAGTTTTTAAATGCACATAAAACCATGCACATGAGCACAACCAAGATCAAGAATCCCATAATGAAGGGTTGGAGAAATTAATAAATAAAGAGTTGCCGCATACTCCAGAAACCAATTAGAATCATTTCATCACATGCGTATATTACTCAGCAAAAAGTTCAACTCATGAGAGAGATATTACACTGTATTCTAGATTTAAAAAAGATACATCAACACGAAGCTCAGTTAATCCTCTGAAATTAACACCATGAAGCAAATCAAGGCTAAAAATAGAGTAATTAATGTTTACCTTCATATATTGCCGGTGCCATACGCCAGCCCAATATGTAACATAAAAATGCGATTAAACGGGAGCAAGAGACTCAACAAAATGGTGAGAGTCGCCATATTCAAACTGCAACCGACCATCCTCGTAAAATCTCTGTGTGCTCAGGTCAAAAAGCTCCTCAAATCTCCTCTCATAAAAACGATAAGCCATAATCTTGCCAGGAATATGGTACACCAGAGAGTTATCTTTCCCCTCTCCTCTAATAACACCAAGGAAGCAAATTTTATCAGGTCCAGGACAACAAGGTGTAATATCAAATTCAAACAAGTGTTTGAATGAACACTCGTCATTCTTTTCAGTCATCTCATGTACCACCAAATGATTAATTGCATCATCGTGAAATATGCAATGAACATGACCAAATGACTCCTTGATGCCTATTAAATTTAGGCGACGTTCTGCACATAAATCTTCGAAAAATGGCAATCGAAACATGAGTTTTTCAACATCAAAACAGTATAGGGTGCCGGTTTTCTCCTTAGGTAGTAAATAGATAGAATTATCCAAACCCGAATACACCCAATCGCGGAGAAGTGGATGCAAATTATAATAAACATTCTCAAGATGCTTCCATTTATGTGTCTCAGAATCATAAACTTCAATTGCATAAAGCAGGGACGTATATCGCACGAACCACAGACAAACAACTTTGTAGTGAGGTGATTTCAAAGGATCAAATGCCAAAAATAAACACCCAAATTTTTCTCTTTCAGGAAGCAATAAATTCCTCGATTCTCCCGTGGTGGGATTGTAGACATAGTAATCTTTGTTTGGGTATCCACATTGGAGCAACAAAAGGCCGTTACAAGATTGCCGGATTTTAACGTCATCAAAATTTAAACGGAAGGGTACAAAATTCTTACTGGAAGGATTTAATTGATAAAACTGCGACCTGGATATGCTAAGTAGGAAGAAGGTCTGTGGCCTCCGGTGGCGGCGCGTGTGGAGCTGACGGAATGATGCGTCGGAAATGAGAGCGTACCAGTGTTTGCTAACGGATTTGAATCTGATTAGGGATAACGCAGGAAGGAGAATGAGAATTTCCAACAGTATATCCTCGTTGCAGGAAATCACCTCGGCGGAGGTGGCGGTGGAGGTGGACGGGGCTTCGCCCTTCATTTTTCCCTACTCTCTGAAGCGGTGGTGACGAGGGTTTAAGAATTAAGGGTTAAATTGACATTGGAGCCCTCTTGTGAGAGGTGGGAAATGAGATAGAGTCATTTTTTAATAAATTTTTATAATTTTTTAATGAATTTATAATTGTTAGGTACCATCTTTAAAAATTAATTACTAATAGATATTAGGTCAAAAAGTAAATACTGATAGATACAATCTTTTTTTAGTTTTCCCATTTTATCCCTTACACATATATCGGTCCTCTCCCCTCTCCCTCATTCATTTCTCATATTCTCTCTCTCCCGTCCCACCCTCTTCCTCTCTCTCTCTGGGTTTCCCAGCCGACGGTGGATTACGACGGTGGATCGCGAGCCCGATGAAGACGAAGGCGGCGAATGCAAGACGGCCACCGTTTCGCGAACAAAGAAGATCGATTATGGGTTCGCGACGACAAAGAAGAACGCCCGACGAAGGCGGCGACGGTAGATCTGACGGCAGGTGACGACGGCCACCGTCGCCGCGACAAAGAAGTCGACGGCGCACTCACCGCCGATGTTGTGCTCCGATCGCGCGCCGCCGCTGCCGTGTGACCTCGTGCGCCGCCCGTTGCTGTAAGTCCTCTTCTCTCTCTCTCACACACAGTCTCTCACTATCACACACACTTCCCCAATCTATGCGCGTTGCTACTGTATTTGAAATTTCTTGAAAATCTTGGGTAGAAGTTGAATTTTTTGCAGTTGATGTGTGCTGCCTTTTTTTGTTTGATGTGATGTGCGCGTTTTTTGCTACTGTATTAGCCATTTTCTTGAAACAATGCTTTTTGAATAATGCCTTTTTTGTTACTGTACTAGCCATTTTCTTGAAAATCTTGTGCCTTTTGTTGAAATTTTTCGTGCTACTATATTAGCCAATTTTTGTTTAGATCATGATGGTGATTTGAGATCAGGTTTCTTTGATGTTGCAGGTTTATTTCTCCCAGTAGGAGTGAAAAGAGGAAGTAATCGGAACGTTCCAATTTTTTTTCTGCACATGTGTAATTTTTTTGCAATGTGCGAAATAATATGCAATAAAATGTAATTAAGCTGCACATGTGCAGATTTTCTTCTGTGAAATACTTCTGGAACTATTTTTTGAATTTTTGTGTTGATTTTTGTGTTGTTTTGAATTTTGATGATTTTCGTGTTATTTTTGAATTTTGAATCAAAATGTAGGAAAAAATACGGCGACAAAATTCACAGAAGAAATGAAAAAAATGGGGACAAAATATTTTGGGAAGTTTGAGAAGTTTCTGCACAATTGAAAAAACAATTGAAAAGTAGACCGTTTTCGCACAATTTTTTCGCACAAAATTGAGAAGGAAGGGTAAAATTGGAAAAATATTGTATCTCCTAGTAATTTGGAAAAAAATTGTACCTAATAGTAATAGGGTGTCTAATATTGTATCCTAGAGTTACTGGCCCTTTTTTAATTTGTTATTATTTTTATATTAATTTATATTATTTTTTAAAAAAGTAATAATAATTTATTAAAAAATGACTCGATCTCATATATGACACCGTCTCATACAAGTTGTTGTCATTGACATGTTGAAAATTTTATAAACCTTTGTATTTTATGTGTGTTTTTAAATGAAAAAAATTAATCCATCCAATAAATTTATTCTCACATTGCTTTTTAGTTCCTTTTTATTTGTTCTAGAAATTTATTTTCATTCTATTTTTAGAAATAATTCTATCTCACTCTCTCTTTTTTTTGAAAAATATTTCACTCCCTAAACACCATATATTTACCACATATTTCTACTTTATATATAAACTATTAATATCATTAAAATTGTGCCTAAAGAAAAATGAATAAATTTATTGCACGAAACGAGTATCAATTTTTGAACATAATTTCATTTTTTATCAAATGCAGGACATATTTTTTCTTTTTGCCATATTATACTCATACTTTTCATTTTTTTATTATTAAATCTAGCACATATTTTTTCTTTAATTAGTGATACGTAAAAAAATATACCTCGATTGTCCCGCCTGGAAAATGACGCGGGTAATTTGAATCACATAGCTTGATCCGTCTTCTTCTTGAGTGAAAAAACCTGCAAAACACGTCGGAGGGTTCTCCGGCGTAGACACTCCGACGCTCAAGTCAGATACCGAGAAAACCCAAGAAATTATATTCTGATAAGTGCGTAAGTTGAGTGTGTAGATATTGTGTACCTTAGATTGGTTTAAGATGTGTTATTTATAATGATACTTACGGTCGTTCTCCTTTCTCCACAAGTCGCCCTCCACGTCGTGCCTCCCTTCACCGACGATTTTTCCCTTTTCCTTCGCGAAAGTGGCTGCATGGGGAAGGAGTCAATGACTTCTTCCCCAATTATCTCTGTTTCGGTTAAACCTCCAGGAATAAACAATATTCCCTGATCTCGCGGCAGGTGGGCTTTATTTGCACGGGCCCATTATGTGGCCGGGATGTCTATTTTTTGGGCCTGTCTTCATGAAGTCCACACTCATACGCCTTCAAATCCGCACGAGTTGTTTATTAATACGATGTTGGGCCCAACCTAAAAGGAAGCCCAGCAAGGTATTTTAATTTACACGACTTATGGCCCGAAAAGGGAGGTTGGGCTTACTCTTGGGCCGTACTCCTCTTGGGCTTGCTACGAAAAGCTTTTATCAATTAGATTATACTCATACTTTTCACTTTATCAAATCTTGCACATATTTTTTATATTTTAACAATTTCAGTACATACTATAATTGATCAATTAATTTAAAATACCAAAAAAAAAAAAAATTATACTCCCTCCTATTTAAAATGCAAGTCGTTTTGACTTTTCACTTTATTTGCAATTTAAATATCGTTTTGTACATTTCGATGTTAATTAATTATGCTTCTTCCCATATTACCCTTAAACTCTTTAAAAATAATTTAGATTATAAAAGTTTTTAAAGTTTAATGTAAAATTATAAATTTATTAATTATGGGTATATTAGGAAATCAATAGTTTTTTTAATAAGTGTGTATTGATCTAAAATGATATATATTTTGAATAGGAAGAAGTATTAAAAAATGTGAAAGTATGTAACAACTAAAAATAATTAAATTAGTTAATAAAATATCTAACATTTTAAAATGTTCAAATTTTAAAATTATATTGTACTATCTATTCTATTTTTTATTGTTCAAAATCTAAAAACGAACATCCTATTTTTTAGAACCCATGAAAAAAGAAAGTATAAAAAGTATCGTTGGACGGAGGAGGGATTACGATTTATTTGGTGATGATTGGCGTCGCACTTTTCTTTTCTGGATGGGGTTGACGTTTGAGAAAGAAGAAACAGAGGAGATAGGATAGCTAAGTTGAAATAGAAATTAGAAATTTAATCTACATGCATATTTTTAAATAATTATATTTTTGCTCTCATATAGAGTTTATTTTGTTAGTTATTTTAAAAATCAATATAATACACCAATTGGCTTCCATATTGAGATTTGAAGAGAAATATTTAGGACCGTTGATCGTAATGTGTTGATTTGATCTTGGCTCTACATTGTAATCTAGAAAGTTTTTTTTTATATATATATAAATAAATATTGTAATGTAATACAATTCATTAAATGCTATCAATCTTATTATATGCTATCATCATAAAATAACTGTTACTTAATGCTATCAATTAAATTAATGCTATTATCATAAATATAATTTTCCTAATAAATATAAATATATAATACAATATTGCATTCCTAATATAATTTTCCTGCCTTTTAATTTTGACCATTGATCAGAAATGCTTGATGAATTTTGACCGTTTGATTTATATGGTTAAGTTTATGGTATATTTGACCATCATACTCTTATCATATTAATTTTTAATCTTAACAATAAATATTTTTTCATCTTTGTTTATGTTATATTTGATTTTTATATTTAGTACTTCATCATTCACGTTTAGTTATGGGTTTATTTTAAGGGTACATTTATTATTCACTCACCTATTTAATAAGAATCACCTCATGATTTATATTCATCCTTTTATTTTTTTAGTGTGTTTCATTTTATATGTATTTATTGGTTGTAGTAGTGATTTGTTCATAAAGTTCGGATGTAGTACATGTTGTGGCATGGAAATAATCTAAGGGACGATGCTCGCACAAGGACGCGAGCAAAGGCCTTTAAGCGAGCATAGTATTGGTCCCAGAGGATGCTCGCCTCTACTACGCGAGGAGGGCTACCCCCGAAGAGTCCCGGCGAAGACCAAGAAGCGACCAGCCGGGGACAAGACCTTCCCCAAAGAAGGAAAGAATCAGGGGTCAGACCGCGGTCAGAAGATGCTTCTTCCAAAAAAGGAAAGGATCTAGCCGCCAGGAGGGATTCCAGCCGTTAAGCCACGTGGAAGGCCCTAAGAGGGTTAGAAGTCTGATCCTCCGTGCGGTACCTTGATAGGCGCATTTAATTCTGTACCATTACATTAAATACGCCAAATCCCATGAGATTTGGGAACGGCCAATTGGCATGTATAAATAAGACCTACAAGGCATAATAACAGGGATGGAAAAAGATCCACCCTTAAGTCTGGGACTCACCCTCCCAGCAAATCTCTTCGCATTTATTACTTTCTGCACCAACATTCCTCGTCGTTGTTCATCAATACTCTCATATTAATTGCCAATCATCAGCATTCGATAGACTTTATTCCAAGCTACTAAATAGGCCGATTAAACATCCAAATACCCGATTATTGGGTGTCTTAATCGGTGTAATAACAATTGGCGCCGTCTGTGGGAAACGCTAGACAAGAAAAGCCACTCCCAACTGAAATTTCTTCTGTTTCAAGCGAACGCCATGACTAACAGTCGTGCCATAAGCAGGCACATGAGCCCTGACGGTGGAGAGCAGCAGGGGCAGAACAGCCCGGTCCGCAACGTTGATGACCAAATTCCTCTACCCCTCCAGGAGTATTAGACTCCAGAACAGGTGAGCAGAGCCATCCAGCAGCTCCAAGCCCGGGCCCGGGAGCTTGAATCCCAGGCACGGCCCATTGTCATTCCTGTTGAGGGCCCGTCAAGGCCTCAAAAGGGAAAAAGGAAGGCCTGCGACCAGGAGGTCGAGAGCCAGGACCATTTCGGGGCACGTCAGCCTGAATGATCAGTGTTTAATCGCCTTGGCTCCCAAACCTGAAGGCTCGATTTCGGCGAATGGCCCCCGGCATCGCCCCCAAGGGAGGCCCTCCGCCGCAGCCCACAATGTGCCCAGAGCGCCATAATGGCCAGGTCTCGGGTCCCAATGTGGCTCATCGTGCCCTCTCCCAGCCGGACCCGGCCTTAGTCGCCCTCCAGGGGAAGCTGGATCTCATAGAAGGCCGTGTAGACGCCCGCGAAGGCATCCCCAAGAGGGTGGCTGTTAACCAGCCCCTCTCTATAGCTATTGAGATGGCGGAGGTCCAGACCAAGATTCTGCCTCCGCAAACCGCTCTGTATGAGGGAAAGACCGATCCGGAGGTCCACCTAAGTAAGTATATCACTTACATGACTGGGAGGGGGGCGTCGGAGGCCACAAAATGTCATTTGTTTCCGCTGACATTGGGCGAACTAGCCCACAAATGGTACACCTCTATCCCCGCCCGCACGATCGGCGACTTCACCAGCCTCGGCGAACAGTTTGTCTCGTATTTCGCCTCCAAAATTGCTCGCCCAGGCAGCCGACAGAGGCTCATGGGCATCAGGCAGGCGGAGAAGGAATCCGACGAAGAATACCTCGACATGTTGGAGGAAGTGCTCCTCACGGGGGAACCCGTTAGCGATGAGCTGCAACTTCACGCGGCGATGAACGGACTCAGAGCGGATTCGCACTTCCGTCATATGACCAAGCAGTATCCGTCTTCTTATGCTGAGTTCAGGCGGCGAGCGGGTGATCTAATTACCAGGCAAAAGCTCCTCGCCCAACGCCTAGGCGAAGTCAAGGCACTCGTTGCTGAAGCAGCCGACGTCGCTCCGCCCGCGAAGAGATCTCATCACGCAAAGAGGCGGGATCAAACCAAAGTCCAAGGGACTTTCAAGAGTTTTGAGGGAGTGGAGGTTGTGGACAAACTTTTGTGCTCGCCTGCCTATGTGTTCAATGCAATGAAGGGAGAGGGGGTATTCATCCCGCCTAAGCCTCTCAAGAACAATACCGCGAGGAAAGCCTCAAGCAAGTTCTGCGCCTTCCACGATGGCCCCGGGCATAATACGAGCGAATGCAGAGACCTTCTCCGACAGCTGTGGAGGCTATACGAGGAAGGCAGGTTGGGCGAATACGTTAAGAAATCAGCCCCACATCCAAGACATGACGGGGAAGAGGGAGGGCCTCCTCGCAGGAGCAGAGAAGAAGGCGCACGGGCAGCAGCCGTGGTCGCCGCGGAGGGTGACACGGGATACAGCAGCAATGATGTTCCCCCTCCAAACCAGGGGGCGGGTCCAAATGATCCAACCAGGAGGATGTAGCCTAGGCGGACTAACTCCCATCCTCGCCATGTCAAACAGAAAGCGGAAAAGCCGAACTCTGCGCCATCGATAACATCCACATCGTCGCACCTCCCCCTGAGCCGACGATTTCAAAATCTGCCACAATCAGCTTCTCCAATGCTGATCGCGAGGGCCTCTTTTTCCCAAAGAACGAGGCCTTGGTCATCTCAACCAAAATTCTGGGGATGACCGTGGAAAGGATCCTGATTGACAACGGCTGCTATTGCAACATAATATTCAAGTCCGCCCTAGATCAAATGGGCAATCTGACCAAGTTCATCAAGCCATACGACCTGCAGCTAAAGGGTTTCGGGGACACGACGGTGATCCCCTATGGAAGAATCAAGCTATCTGTGGAGCTCGCGGACTCCCGGAACGAGAAAATTAGTATCACTAGGCCGTTAGAATTTATAATCGTCGACCAGCCAAACATCTATAATGGCTTTCTTGGTCGACTTTTTCTTGAAACATTTGAGGCGGTGGCCTCCTCATATTTTTATTGTATCAAGTTCCCCACCCCCGAGGGGGAAGTTGGCACTGTAAAAGGCAATCAAAAAATGGCAAAGAGGTGTTTGAACTACTCTGGTCTTGACTTTCTTTCTGCACATTTATTTGATCTGCAATGTAATACTTTGTCGGGGGATAACATGTGTGCGGTTGCGCAGTCGGGCCTGCTCGTAAGCTCCCCCTCGGGGCATCCCGTTTGTACACGAGAAGATTTGGAGCCAAGACTGGGTTTTGAACCCGCAACCATAGATCTGGATCCAAGGGGGAATACCCACGATCCCCAAGGTCTCAAGCGAACTGCTCCGATTGAAGAGCTTGTGCGGGTCCCTGCCGACCCTTCTCGCCCCGAGCTCGAGGTCACCATAGGGTCTAAAGTCCCCGCTGATATAAGGGATGACCTCGTCAAGTTTCTCCAGGAGAATGTGAGTGTGTTTGCGTGGTCGCATCAAGACATGGTCGGGATCGACCCGAAGCACGCTTGCCATCATCTTAAAATCGATCTGTCGCGGCGACCAGTCTCGCAGAAAAGGAGGAAATTTGGCCCAGAAAAGTACGCCGCTCTTGCCGAGGAGGTCAAGAAACTCTTGGATAACAAACTCATAGAGCTCGCCGAAGATGAGCCCCAATGGGTTGCCAACGCGGTGCTCGTCAGAAAGGCGAACAACGCGTGGAGGCTATGTATCGATTTCACCGACCTCAACGCAGCTTGTCCGAAAGATCACTTTCCAATGCCGCACATTAACCACCTCGTCGACATCACTGCGGGGCATGAGATGATGTCATTCATGGACGCGTTTGCGGGATATCACCAAATTCCCATGGCAGAGGAGGACATCAAACACACTTCTTTCCTCACGGAGAAGAACATTTATTCTTGGACGAGGATGCCTTTCGGCCTCAAGAATGCCGGAGCAACGTATCAAAGGCTAGTGAATACCATGTTCGCTGACCAAATTGGGAAAACTATGGAAGTGTACATCGACGACATAGTTGTCAAAAGCCTAAGGAAGGAAGATCATCTAAGAGACCTCAAGGAAACCTTTTCTATCCTTGAGGAATACAACTTGAAGCTCAACCCAAAGAAATGCAGCTTTGGGGTGGGATCTGGAAAGTTCCTTGGCCATATTGTCAGCCAGAGGGGAATCGAGGCCAACCCAGCTCAGATAAAAGCTATCCTCGACATGGAGGAACCGAAATCGGTGAAGCAAGTCCAGAGATTGACCGGGTGTCTCGCGGCTCTTAGCCGCTTCATCTCGCGATTGGGAGATAAGAGCAAGCCTTTCTTCGCAGCAATAAAGAAGCAGAAATTCTCCTGGAATAAAGAAAGTCAGCTCGCGTTCAAGGAACTCAAGGAGTATTTAAGCAATCCTCAGATCCTCGCCAAACCTGTCCCAGGGGAAACTCTCCTTTTGTACCTTGCAGCTTCTGAAACGGCGATAAGTGTTGTCCTCATGCGAGCGGAGGGCAGCATCATCTTCCCATCTACTACATTAGCCAAGTGCTACATGACGCCGAGCTCAGATATTCACCACTCGAGAAGCTCGCATATGCGCTGGTCATGGCCGCAAGAAAACTCCGAGCATATTTTTTCGACCATCAGATTCAAGTCCTCACGACCATGCCACTTCGGCAGGTACTCCACCGTCCAGACACTAGTGGGCGACTCCCAAAATGGGCCCTGGAACTCGCCCAATACAGCATCTCATACGCACCGCGCACCGCGATCAAAGGGCAAGCGCTGGCAGACTTCGTGGCGGAGCTCACCTTCCCAAACAACTCCACGAAGCTCAAGATTCCCCCGTGGAGGCTCTATGTCGACGGATCTTCCACATCAATGTGCGCCGGAGCGGGGGTGGTTCTCATCGGACCGGAGGGCCAGTGTTTTACAAACGCAGTAAGGTTCGATTTCCTGGCCACGAACAACGAAGCCGAATATGAAGCCCTGGTCTGCGGCCTCGAATTAGCAAGAGCCATAGGAGCCCGACATCTCCACATCTTCATGGATTCTCTCCTGGTCGTAAACCAAATGAAGGGTGAATACGAGGCCAGGGGGGAACACATGATGAGGTACCATGAGCTTGTCACTGCCCTCTGTGAGCAACTTCACCAGGTGTTCATCGAGCAGATACCTCGCGAGCACAACTCGCAAGCAGACGCATTATCCAAGCTCGCGACATCGGAAGGCGCTGCGGACATGTCTAATATCATCCTAACGAAACTTGACCGCCCCTCAATCACCGAGAGCCTAGTGGCCACAGTCACCGAGCAGAAGGAAAGCTGGATGACTCCCATCTTCAAGTATTTCGACTCGGGGGAGCTGCCAGAGGATAGAATCGAGGCTTGCCGCATTCAGCTCCGAGCAGCGAGGTTCTTGATCCTGGACGGCCAGCTATACAAGCGCAGCTTTACCCTAACCCTCTTGAAATGCATCACACCCGAAAAGGGTCACGTCGTTCTCGCGGAAATCCACAATGGTGTGTGCGGAAACCACGCCGGCGGCCAATCTCTAGTCTACAAAACAATGCGATAAGGATACTTTTGGCACACTTTAAAGAGAGATGCCATCGCCTACGCCAGAAAATGCCATCAGTGCCAAATCATGGCACCAATGATTAAGCTCTCGCCAGAAAACCTCAAATCCATATTCATCCCATGGTCGTTCGCACAGTGGGGGATCGACTTGATTGGACCTCTGCCAACAGCCCCGGGCGGATGCAAATTTGCGGTGGTCGCCGTAGACTATTTCACCAAGTGGGCGGAAGTGGAGCCCCTCAACAAGATCGACCAAGCGGCCATCATCAGGTTCATCTGGAGGAATATAATTTGCAGATTCGGACTTCCACAAACTATCGTGTCGGACAACGGGAAGCAGTTCGATGGCCTCGAAATCGCGGAATTTTGCGAGCATTGGAAAATAAAGAGGTTGTTCGCGACACCCTATCACCCCCAGACCAACGGACAGGTCGAAGCGGTCAACAAAATCCTCAAACACACCTTGAAGGCCAGACTTGAAGACAAGAAGGGGAAGTGGGCTCAGGAACTCCCCGAAGTGCTCTGGGCATACAGGACGACAACGAGAAACTCCACAGGGGAGACACCTTTTGCTCTCACCTACGGCACTGAGGTGGTCATCCCATCCGAGGTCTCGATACCCATTTATCGGACCTCTCAAACTCTCGATGAGGGGAACGAGACCGCGAGAAGACTTGACCTTGACACGTTAGAGGAATGTCGCCTGGCATCCGTTCACAGAAATGCCGCCTACAAGCGAAGCTCGGAGAGGTACTACAATACCAAAGTCAAAATCCGGCGATTCTCAAAAGGCGAATTGGTTCTTAAGAAGTCCCATGGCCCGAGCACAGGGGTATTTGGCCCGAACTGGGAGGGCCCATTCAGGGTATCCAAGTGGCTACCCGGTGGGGCATAAGAACTAGAGCATCTCGATGGCACTCCGGACCAATACCCCTGGAACGCCAGTCACCTCAAAAAATATTACCAGTGACTCAAGCTACGTGTAAGCTATATCTGGACCTTTTCGTGTGTAATAGATTGTATCAGGGTTTCTTGAATTTAATGAAATTATCATTACATGCGAAGTCGTTCAATTCCATGCCTATTACTCACCCTAAAAAGTTTTAAGACTCGCGACGACTAATACTCTCGCCGAGCACCACAAGCCTCGTCAGGGGCCCAGGCCCATACGAGCACCAGAAAGCCTCCTGACGAGGCTCAAGCCCACAGGAGCATAAAAGTCTACATAGGGATTACACCCACAGTAGCATAAAGACTCGCACGAGAGGAATGGCCTCGCCTGCAAGCACGAAAGTCTCACGATGCGGCCTAAGCCCACGTCAGCAACGTCTCACGGTCGTACGACAACGTCCCGTTAGCAGAACCTAGCGGTCAACGATACCGTCCCGTGTGACACCTAAAGCCTCGCGCGAGAAGAATGGCCTCGCCCGCGAGCACAAAGACTCCCGGTGAGCACAACCTCCCAGCGAGCACAAAGACTCTTGGTCGAACATAAAAATTCCCAACGAGCACCAAAAACTCCCGGCGAACGCAACCTCCCGGCGAGCATTTTTTCTTACCTTTTTTTTATATTTAAACATGTTACATTGTTTAACATTTTGAATGATCACTTCGCAGGTTATGGGAACCGTTCATTATTACACGAGAATATAGAGTTGCAAAAATAAAATGCTGGAATTAAAGGCGCGAGCAACAGATAAAAGAGAATTTCTCATTCATATTTAAAGGGGGCGGCCTACGGCCGAAGTACAAAAGTTTCTAAACCCTAAACCAAAAGTAAAAGACCTCTGCCTTTTGTAGCAACATGAACGAGAGTTCAAGGTATCAGAAAGAGAATTCAAGGTACGGGAACGAGAGTTCAAAGTATTGTTCAACTCTGTTCAGTCCCCGCCACCTTGCTCTCCGCTGGAACTCCAGCCGTCTCTCCAACCACCGGGTTCTCGCTGCCCGTTGCCCTCGCCCTCGCCCCCTGCCTCGTCTTCGTCCGCAGGAGGATCACAAAGTGTGTCCTGATAGGGGAACCAGGAGAGGTCCACTCCATGGACGGTCGCCAGGTCCTTGAAAGGGAAGTCCAGAGTGTCCGAGATGGCATGCGCGGGGTCGAGGACATAGGCCTTGAGCGACCTCTCCAGGGGGGCGGAATCCATCTTCGCCCTCTTCAGGTCGCGGATGGCGTCAGCATAGGCGAGGAAGTAGGCAACATCACCCATGACATCCGCATCCTTGACGGGGTCGGTGCGGAAGTCTTGGAGCTCGATCTCCGCCGACTCAGCCCTCCTCGCATCTGCTTCAGCCTGGGCGATCGCCTCCTCAGCCTCCTTCTTGGCCGTAGCGAGCTGCTCCGACAGTTGGGCACGGGCCCGGTCAGCGGCGTGCCATGAGGATTCCGCGGCCCCCACCTTCTCGCGCTCGGCGGCGAGCGCACTCTCATGTGCGGTCTGGGTAAGGCGGAGGTTGGCCAGAGCTTCATCCCGAGCGGCGGTCAGCTCCTTGACTTGCCCCTCCAGTACCGCTATCCGCCCAGCCATGGCGTCCCTCTCTTCCCGCTGGCAGATAGACCGCTTCACCTGCTCGTCTTGGGACTGGAGAGCCCGCTGCGAGGCGATCAGAGCTTGGGAGATCAGGATATGGCTCACCATGAGCGCGCTCTCGCGGTTGAAGTTGACCGCGGACTCCAGCTCGTTCGTCCAGCTCCCGGAGAGGTTCCGCATGGCCGAGCCAATGTGTGCAGGGAGCCCGGTGGCCGAGCGCCGCGAGGCGAGGAAATTGTGGATCATTGGGGGCCTCGGGATCCCATCAGCGATCAGCCTGCACGAAGAGCGGAAGTTCAGAAAAAGAATCAGGGGCAGATTAAGCAATTGTGAGAAGCAAAACTTACCGGCGCTCCATCGCCGGATCGCGACCCAGGAAGGTGGGATCGGAGGGATCCTTCGCGGCGGGCACCGCACCCGCGGATGTCCCCTGTTCTCGGGGGGCGGCGTCGTGTCGCGACTTCTTGCGCGCTTCCATAGGGGGAACCTCCCTCACCTCGTCGTCCTCCTCCCGCGGGCGGGTCCGACCCTCCCTCTCCGGGGACGACCCAGGGGCACGAGAAGACCCCTGGGAAGTAGGTCGGGCAACGCCTGCAGGTGCGACCTTCACCCGGGATGGCTCTTGGGGGCCCCCGCGTACCGCTGGGGGCACGAAGTTTGGCCGCTCGGGGGCCGCATTTTCTTCCTCGTGCTCGTCGTGCTCTTCCCCCAACCCGTTGCGACAGCTTAAGTTTGCCCATTACCTCTGGAGGGCAAGTGCGGAAAATGGGGATCACAGGAACTGCAAGAAAACAGGTCAACAGTCAATTAATGGCGAATAACGACCAGAAGAAAGTAAGGGCGAGCAAAGGCTTACCGGGTTCAAGATCCACCTCGCGGGGGCGGCTGATAAGGCGAGCTCGCTTCAGTCGCTCAACAGTCAGTATTCCTTTCCAATGCCTCTCGTTCTCGGGGAGCTCCTTGATTTGCTCCAAGCACAGCTCAAAATCCCAGTTTAGCTCCCCGGGGCGAGTAGTCTCGAGCCCTGCGAAGACAAAAAAGAAATTAGATCAATAGCCTTCGACATTGAAAGAGATGAAAGTCTTACTCGCTCGTTTCTGATCAAATTCAGTGGGACAAGCGAGTGTGATCCCACGAGCAGGCCCTGCTGCCTTCCAGGCCCCCGCTACCCAGAACCAGCGGTGCGTCCACTCGTAAACTTTGTTCGGGACACCCGCGATGAGGGGCCCATGCCTCGGTTTCAGATACAGCCCGTCTTTCCCGTCCGCGAGGCTGTACACGTATAAAAGCTCCTTGGAGCTTGGCATCTGGAAAAGACGGTGCTCGCCGAAGAGCACCAGCAGGGCCATCAAACGCCTCCACCCATTAGGGTGCAACTGAATGGGGGCCACCTCCCAGGCCGTGAAGTAGTAGGAGAGGCACGGCGGAAATGGAAATCAGACCCCAGCCTCCATCATCGCAAAATTCGCGGCTACCATCCCGGGAGAAGGCTGGTCGGGTCGCTCATATGACCTCGGGCGGTGAAGGTGCATCGAAGAGGGAATCTCCCATTGCTCGCGGAGACGGTGCAGCTCAGCAGAAGTTACCGAGCTCTCCCAGGCGTCGGAGTCACACGGCCAGTGAGAGGGTTCTGCTTGCCGGATCATGCTGTCATCTCGTTTCACCCTCTTATACGGGCACATGGCCAGGTAGGCGGCAAAGTCAAAGTCGGGCACCGGACCCGCCAGCCGATCCATGAAGCGCACCCATTCCTCGTAGGTGCGGGCTCGGTCCGCCTCTGCTCGCTTCTTCCTCCTCTCAGTGGCCTCCTCCTCCAGAGCACGAGCGGCCTCATCTAGGGCTCCCTCCACCTCGTCCCCTTCCGAAGAGCCCGATTCGGACTGAGAATGGGACCGAGGTCGGAGTTGGTTCCTTCCTCGTCCTCAGGGGCCGCCGCCGCTAAGGTAACCCTCTCGGGAGACTTAAATCGATCCCAAGGTCGCCCAAGCCGGCGAACTCAGGGGCTCCCGCGAGATCTGACACCTCCCTACCTCGAGGCGGCCCAGCCAAAACGGAAATGGGGGCAACCGGCAGCCCAAACACCACGTCCAGGCCCTCCAGGTCTGCCTCAGACCAAGCCCCCATCGATCGCCGGGGCCGGGAACCACCACTACCACTACCGGTCCCTCGCTCCATTCCGAAACCAGAGAAAAAAGAAGAAAGGGAGGGAAGTACAAAGGTCTTACCTAAGAATGCAGGTGGAGATTAATATAAGTCCTAAGTAAAGGAGCTCTCAGTCGAATCGGGACGTGTTGGAAATTTTTGAAAGTCGTCTCTCAGATTCTCAAAGAGCGTAAAGTGGCAAATGGTAGAGACTTCCCCCTATTTATAGATATGGGGAAGGGGCCTCTTAGCAATTTCCCTAAGTAAGAAAACGGGGGCCCAAGGGGAATTTTCCCGAATTTAGAGCCCCCCAATGCTATCTCCCGCCTCGGGACGACGCGCGCGTGGACCTCCCGCGCCATTAATGCGGCGGCCCACGCGCGTAGGAAACAACGCCCACTCGCCCACTTTAAGGTGAAAGGGCGCATCGGTTACCATAAAAGCTGCCACACGACGTCATCGTGGGCAGTTGAAGGGACGTCACAGAAATATCTGAGAAGAGCAAGCTCGCGTCGAGTCACACCTCGCTCCAGCCCGAGCACGGCCTAGACCGAGCTGGGGGCAATTGTTGTGGCATGGAAATAATCTAAGGGACGATGCTCGCACAAGGACGCGAGCAAAGGCCTTTAAGCGAGCATAGTATTGGTCCCAGAGGATGCTCGCCTCTACTACGCGAGGAGAGCTACCCCCGAAGAGTCCTGGCGAAGACCAAGAAGCGACCAGCCGGGGACAAGACCTTCCCCAAAGAAGGAAAAAATCAGGGATCAGACCGCGGTCAGAAGATGCTTCTTCCAAAAAAGGAAAGGATCTCGCCGCCAGGAGGGATTCCAGTCGTTAAGCCACGTGGAAGGCCCTAAGAGGGTTAGAAGTCTAATCCTCCGTGCGGTACCTTGATAGGCGCATTTACCATTACATTAAATACGCCCAATCCCATGGGATTTGGGAACGACCAATTGGCATGTATAAATAAGACCTACAAAGCATAATAACAGGGATGGAAAAAGATCCACCCTTAAGTCTGGGACTCACCCTCCCAGCAAATCTCTTCGCATTTATTACTTTCTGCACCAACATTCCTCGTCGTTGTTCATCAATACTCTCATATTAATTGTCAATCATCAGCATTCGATAGGCTTTATTCCAAGCTACTAAACAGGCTGATTAAACATCCAAATACCCGATTATTGGGTGTCTTAATCGGTGTAATAATAGTGCATATCATTTATAATTGAATAGAAATTTATATTTCGAATATACATATTTATATACATTATTTTCTATATAATATAATCTTACGATATCTTATTTTTTTGCAGTAGTTTGGATATGAATCCATGTTTCAGCTTCATGCAGAATTATTTAGTTTTTGATAGTTTTGATTTAGTGATTGTAGACAGTTTTAATTCTCTAGTGACTTTTATTTTCAAAATCAGTTACTTTTACTGATCATTTGAGAATTTTAGTTCGCTGCGAATAGTCTGGAAGACTCACCGAAGTCGCATTATTGATCTGGTGTTATATTTTTGTGCCAAATTCGTATATTAAATTATGATTATATTTCTAAAAAAATAGTATTTAATAAATAATATTAATCACCATGCGAAGCACGATTATGGACAAAAACTAGTATGAAATTAATATCATTATAATCATTTACTAATGCTATAACATTCATTTAGTGATACCATTACACTTATAAACAGATATCACAGTATAAAATGGTTATAATATCAGTGAATGATATTAAAGATACTAGTTTCTGCTTCACAGGAGAGTGACACAAAAATCAACCAACAATGAGATCAAAATTGAGCTTTGATTACCAATTTTCAAAATAAGTAGATAGCAAAATTGTTATTCCATGGAAATTCAAATCTTCATGGCAATGGATGTAATTTATGTTTCTAGAGAAGGAAATATTGTGGTAGATAATATTTAAAATTTCCAAGATTTTTATGTAAGATTTCTTTTAGGAATCCATAATGGAAATCATATATACTTTTACGTGTTCAAAAATCTTTCGTCTCATGATTCATAACTAGGAATTTACACATTACATACCAGGATCTATTTGATACGATATTTTTCTCCCCCTTATGTTCTCTTTTCTTTTCCCACAATGATGATGCCGTAAGAAACAACTTTAGTAAAGGGAGAGGGAGAGGGAAAGGGAGTTATAAAACTTCCTGGAAGTTTTAAAACCACCCTTATGTTTTAAAACTTAATATCTCGTTTATCATCATACGAGAACCTTTATTTAAAATATTAATTTATTCTTTAATTAATATAAATGTGAATCTAAAGTGTTTAATTATTAGACCTACAAATTACATGGACCACATTTATATGTGTGATATAATAAAATTCCAACATTCTCCCACTTGGTCCTTGTAATGACTTAATGGTCTAACAATAACTATAAAGCGCTTCATTCACTAAATTCACATATATCAAACTTAGTTGAACTAGAATAGATCGGATCATGGTGGTCACACATCAATTAGTGACATGATTCCTTCCATGTATCACAGAACAACTCTTATCCAACCAACATTAGTTTTGAAGATAACTGTAAGCTTCAAACTATTATTACTTGATGAAAACTATTAGCATCAAGATAACTTGTTATCTCTCACAAATATGTGCACAATAATGTCATAAGATAACAACTATAAATTTGAAGAAACGAAACTAAAATGATATCAAAGTGTCTGCAATAATAAGCATAATAACCAGAACAGTACTATCACTACAACAAGGTTTTATTTATAATGCCCATACGACCTACATGACCTGAAAAGATCTTGGGCGGTAATCCTTTAGTTAATGGATCCGCTATCATACAATTAGTACTGATATGCTCAAAGAACACTTGTCGTTTCTTTACTTCTTCCTTAACTGCTAAGTACTTCAACTCCATGTGTTTGGCACCCTTAGAGTACTTATCATTCTTTGAGAAGAAGACAGTTGCAGAATTATCACAATAAATTCTCAACGGCTTGGATATAGTATCGACAATCCCAAGCCCTGAGACTAAGTTCTGCAAACACAGTCCTTGAACCATGGCCTCAAAGCATGCCACAAATTCAGCCTCCATAGTGGAAGTAGCAATGATAGACTGTTTTCCACTTTTCCATGATACTGCTCCACCAGCTAATAGGAACAAATAACCAAATGTAGATTTTCTAGTATCTACACACCCAGCATAATCTGAATCTGAATAAACATCAATCTCGAATGATTCAGATCTTCTGTACGTAAGCATATGTTCTTTGGTTCCTTGCAAGTACCTTAGAACTTTCTTTGCAGCTTTCCAATGGTCCATCCCAGGATTGCTTTGGTATCTTCCCAGCACACCAACAACAAAACTGATATCAGGTTTAGTACACGTCTGTGCATACATTAAACTCCCAACCACTGAAGCATAGGGAATCTTTTTCATTTCTTTTCGTTCCAATTCACTTTTTGGACATTGCATTTGACTGAACTTGTCTCCCTTTTGAATTGGAACTATTCCCGGGGAACACCTACCCATTCTAAATCTCTCTAAAACTTTATTAATGTAACCTTTCTGTGATAAACCTAATACTCCTTGTGATCTATTTCGGAATATTTCTATTCCAATCACATAAGAAGCGTCACCCATATCTTTCATCTCAAAACTTTTAGAGAGAAACTTTTTCACGTCATGTAACAAACCAATATCATTTGCAGCAAGTAGTATATCATCAACATACAAGACTAAAATAACAAAATTACTCCCACTGACTTTAATATAGATACATCAATCAACAGTGTTTTCTACAAAACCGTAAGATGTGATGGTATCATTGAACTTAAGATACCATTGGCGAGAAGCTTGTTTTAGTCCATAGATTGATTCATTTAGCATACACACAAGATTTTCTTTTCCTATGGCCACAAAACCTTCAGGTTGGTCCATATAAACCTCTTGACCTAAATCCCCATTTAAGAAAGCGGTTTTGACATCCATTTGGTGTAGTTCTAGATCATATTGAGCCACCATAGCCATGACAATTCTGAATGAATCTTTCTTTGAAACTGGTGAAAAAGTTTCCTTATAGTCGATGCCATCTTTTTTAGTGTAACCTTTAGCAACAAGTCTAGCCTTGTACCTTTCGATATTGCCATTGGAGTCACATTTTGTCTTGAAGACCCATTTACAATCGACTCTTTTAGAACCTTTAGGCAACTCTACCAAATCCCAGACGTTGTTATCATCCATTGACTTAAGTTCTTCTTTCATGGCATCATACCATTTTTCAGAATTGATACATTCTATGGCTTGTTTAAATGAGACAGGATCCTCATCAATGCTCAAATCACTTTCATCCTCAAGAGAGTACACCACAAAGTCATCAGAAATAGTTGATTTTTTCTGCCTCGTAGAACACCTTAAAACTATTTCCTCTTGTGGTTCATTAATGATCGGTTCATCCATATTAATATCATTTTGTGGTTTGGAACGTCAAATTGTTGTTCTGGTACATCGTGTCTTTGTGACATAACAACAGGAATAACAATCGTAGAAAGATCATTGGGTGCAGATGTTTGCACCCGAATTTCTTGAATGTCCACTTTTCGAGTTTCCAAACTCCCACTAATTAGACCATTTTCAATGAACCGAGCATTACCTGACTCAACAATTCTTGTACTATGGTTAGAGCAATAAAACCTGTATCTCTTTGACTTTTCAGGATAGCCAATGAAGAACCCACTGACTGTCCTAGGATCAAGTTTTCTTTCATGCGGATTATATATCTTTATTTCTGCCTGACAACCCCAAACATGAAGATGCCTTAAGCTGGGCTTCCTTCCAGTCCATAATTCGTAAGAAGTTTTATGAACTGCTTTACTAGGAACCCTGTTAAGCAGATATACTGTTGTCTTTAATGCATGCATCCACAATGGAAATGGGCAAAGAGTATTTACTTAACATGCTCCTAACCATATCCATTAGAGTACGATTTTGTCTTTCAGCTACACCATTTTGTTGAGGAGTACCCGGCATCGTATATTGTGCACAAATGCCTCGACTCTCAAGAAACTTTGCAAATGGTCCTGGATTTTGACCATTTTCATTATATTTTCCATAATATTCACCACCTCGATCCGATCTCACAATTTTTACCTTTTTATCCAATTGTCTTTCCACCTCATCAATGAACACCTTTAGGAAATCCACCGATTGAGACTTGTCATGCATTAAATAAATGTAACCATAACGTGAGAAATCATCTATAAAAGTGATAAAATATTTTTCACCGCCCCAAGAGGGTATGTCAAAAAGACCACAAATATCAGTGTAAATAAGCTCCAGAAGTTGAGTGCTTCTCGTGGCTGCTTTCTTTAATATGTATTTAGTTTGTTTTCCCTTAATACAATCAACACACACATTCATGTCACTAAAATCCAAATGAGGAAGAATTTCATTTTTCACCAACCTCATTAACCTTTCTTTGGAAATGTGACCTAATCTTTGGTACCACAAGAAAGCAGAATTTTCATTTAATGTGCTACGTTTAATCCCTATGTTATTTTCTACATGAAACAAAGATTCAACAAACTTAACATTCAAATTGAAACGGTAAAGTAAATCACACAAAGTTCTAGATCCATAATAGTAGTTGCGCTTATACAAAGAAAATACACCATTTCCAAATTTGAAATAAAAACCTAATACATCCAACTTTCCTACTGAAACAAGATTCCTGGCACATTCGGGAACATAGAGACAATTTTCTAGATCTAGATGACATCCAGTATCCAAGATGTAACGCCTCGAATTTAATAATAACATATAATAGCTGAGGCGCCACCAAATTGGCCTGTTAACTCAATTAAAGAGAAAATTGTAATTGAATAAACGAGATTTATTACAAAATAATCATTTGAGATTTACAGCGGAAAACAATGTAAAATAAATTACATGCAACCATCGCCTCGTGCCTTGCTCGAGCTCCTTTGACCTGTAGAAAATCAGAACTGTGGGGGGATGAGTGTTTGAAAATACACCCAGTGAGGGAAACATCAATGATTGCACAGTTAAACAACATTCGTAAGCGCATATGATATTTTCATATATAAAGCTCATGAGAACATTTAATGCTTTATCACATAGTACGGGCCATTACCCGGCTTGAACATTGTACGGGCCATTACCCGGCTTGAACATAATATGGGTCATTACCCATCTTGAACATATACACGGGCCATTACCCGGCTTGAACATTGTACGGGCCATTACCCGGCTTGAACATAGTGCGGGCCATTACCCGTCTTGTTTAATAATGCAATTTAACATAGCAATCATAACATTGTATGTTAAACCCGATTAAGAGTGGAGATTGCCCTCACCGTAAAAACAGTAACTGCAACAAATGATGCAATGCAATACCCCTTTAGTGATCCTCAACTCCTTGATAACGCACAATATATCTTAATGGTCTCATGTTTCTCCTCATATCCTACAAATAACATATACTCTTAATAATCTCCAATTCCAAACGCTACGAGCGTCAGATCAATAAACTAATTATAATTCTATAATCTACGAGTGGATACAAGCATTTTGATATATAATACCACAATTAACAGAGATCGAATACTTACCAAAATGCTTCGAGATCTCTCTCTTTCTCTCTTCTGTCTCTCCCTCTCTCTCCTTTCCTTCCTTCCTGCGCCACTTTTCTCCCTTTCTTTCTTTTTCTTTCCTTCTTCTTTCCTCTTGTTCTTCCACCGCCTTACCCCTCTTTCTTATCATCACCGCCTTAGTTTAGGAGGTAAGTTTCCTAATTTAATATTATTATTATATTATATTATATATTAAATATTATACTATACATATTAAACACACACACGATGCACACACGCCACACACACACAATATTATATTATATATATAATATAATATAATATACATTTTATATTTTCTATTTTAAAAGATTTATATAATTTGATTAAAAGTTAATTATTAATACTAATACTCAATTTATTAAAATAATTACATAAAAATATAAATAATTCACGTAGTGATTTTGGGATATTACACAAGATCAATCTGTAAGTCCCAATGCCTTATATTCGTGCTTTCATCTTGTTTCCCATAAACAAATATTGTTCACTTCCGTTTATGGGCTGGATTGTACTGAATCCCTGTAAAACATGTGACACATGAGTAGTAGCACCAGAATCTACCCACCAGGTATTATTAGGAACCTCAATAAGGTTTGATTCAAAACATACAGAAACATAATGCATACCTTTCTTTTCGAACCAAGCCTTTCTTTTAGGACAATCTTTCTTAAAGTGTCCTACCTTCTTACAGAAGTAACACTTCTTCTGTTGACCGTCATTAGCCTTTAGAGGTGTCTTATCACTTTTCTTATCCTTTTTACCCGGTTTAACCTTACTGGTAGAAGCTTCATTATTAACTGTGAAGTGAATAGAATGATCCTTTATCTTCTTTAATCTCTCTTCCTCTTGCAACAACATAGCTTTAAGCTCTTGAAAGTTCCATTTATCTTTAATGGTGTTATAATTCACCTGGAACTGTCCAAATTCAGCAGGAAGAGAGTTCATGATGAACTGAACAAGAAAAGTCTCACTCACATCCATTCCCATTGTCTTGAGTTTTGCTGTTAGGTTGGACATTTCAGTTACATGATCATGAATAGGTTGAGACCAATTAAATTTCTTTGTAGTCAGCTCACTCATAAGGCTGCCCACAATTGATTTGTCAGCTAAGTCCGATTGGGTATACTCTTTGAGTTTTAGCATGAATTCCCTTGCATTTTCCGTCTTTGGCATCGAAGGCTTAATGGTTTCAGCCATGGTCAATTTCATTAGGTTTAAGCTCAGCCTGTTAGACCGCTCCCAAACCTCGTAAAGAGAATTGTCATTTTCTGAGCTAGTCTCAGTAATGGCTGGAGGTGCCTCTTCAGTAACTATGGCTAAGTCCAAGTCCATAACACCCAAGTGAAAATGGATCTGTTCAGACCAATCAACATAGTTCAACCCATTGAATTTGACCATTGAATTTCCCGATGCAAAAAGATTCATTAAAACTGCACAATTTTATATATACTTGTCTATTAGTGCTTTGAGTTAACTGCATTTAATCTAAAAACTTTAAATATATACTTTACAACTTGTATTTAAATTCACCTTTGGGCAATATTCAAATACATGTATAATTATTGATGCTCAAATAATTTAATAGACAATCATAACATACATCAGTTAATATAAACTTGTCATCTTTGGATGTACTTCCTTAATTAACTTAAGTATTTATGGTTCATCTTTTTTATCTTATAAATTATATACAATGGTCCACCTTTGGGTGACCTCCTCGTAATATAATTATAAACTCAATTGTTCAATCAAATAGCATCAAAATATTATGAACAACTTAATTAATACACTTAATAATTTAACTCTCAAACTAGGTCATTTTGATGACTAACTAGTTTCTTTAATTTAAATTTAATTAAGTGTCTATAAAAGTTTAATGTTGAATTAATAATATCCAACATATAATCAAATAACTAGGATCATGCACCATTATTAAATTAATATATTTGAATAAAAGAATGGGTCTAACTATAATTCCCATTCAATAAACAATTTACAAACATATTAGTAATATCTAATTATAGAACACAGCAAGGATTCCATAATTAGACAAGCACCATATAATTTAAGAATATAATATATAAATTGGGAAAATAACTACCCACTAATCCCACTATTATTATGTGGAAAATTTCAAAATGCAGATCTATTAAGATATTTTAATCACCATAAATCTTTAAGCATATATAATTGCAAAATACATGCAAATCTAATCATGAAAGATACACAAACAAATACAAGATTATCTATAAGAATATTCTAGAAAATATTCTAATGTTAACTCTATCAGATCTAAAGATATGTACAGATCTCTAATAATTTACGCATAATGATCTCTCCCAGAAAAGAAAAGAAATACCACGTAATTCAACAGATTCTAGAAGATCAATAAATCATAAAATCATAATAGCACTTTCATGGTGAAACATAGACGTCCAAACCAAGGGCTCTGATACCAAATGTAAGATTTCTTTTATATAATTCCAGGAATCTATAATGGAAATTGTTGATGTTAGTGACGAGTGTTACTCAAAATGTGCCAACATTCTAGTCACAACATCAGAATTCGTCCTTCCACTTCCACTAACCCTTAACCTACAAAATGTTTTGTTTTTACAGTTTGAAGATTTATGGCAGTTTCCTTAAGTCATGCGGTTGAAAAAGCAAGAGTGAGGAGTTGAAAAGAACATGGGGAAGTTACAAGGAAGTTACCTATTTTCAAGGGAGATGTGGAAGTTATCTTCAAGAACTAAGAGTCTAGAATATCTATATATACACGGCTGCTATGAAGATTAAAACTTGAAGTTGAGGGAAACACAATCTAGCATAGTCTATTGGCATATATTATAGAATTTATTGTACATTTCTTACTCGATACTTTCGTTGGTGAATGTTTCAACATTTCACTCAACATTGGATCTTTATTTGTATTAGTGATAGGTTAGATTAATCAACATCTAGACATTATATACGTAGATTCATTCACGGTGTGGCTTATATTTTTACCGATTGTATCACTTAACAATTTTAGTGATAATTCGCCGATTGGCAGTATAGACTTATTCATAGTCTATACAAAATTTTGATATCCATCTTGCAAAGTGTTTAAGACTTCCGCTGTATATATCTGATTATTTATTTTCGTCTGTGATGTCTTTCAAATGCGCCAACATTCTTGACAACATTCTGCAAAACACATGCACACCTTCAGAAATCATATATTCTTTTACGTGCCCAAAGATCTTTCGTCTCATGATTCACACTTAACTAGGAATTTTCACATTACATACCAGGATCTATTTGATACGATATTTTTCTCCCCCTTACGTTCTCTTTTCTTTTCCCACAATGATGATGCCGTAAGAAACAATTTTAGTAGAGGGAGAGGGAGAGGGAGATAAAACTTCATGGAAGTTTTAAAACCGTCCTTATGTTTTAAAACTTAATATCTCGTTTATCATCATACGAGAACCTTTATTTAAAATATTAATTTATTCTTTAATTAATATAAATGTGAATCTAAAGTGTTTAATTATTAGACCTACAAATTACATGGACCACATTTATATGTGTGAAATAATAAAATTCCAACATTTTAGTCGGAAGAATTTTATATTAGGCCTCAATTTTTAGGTTGAGTCTGTCTTGAATTTTGAAGTGTCTTAAATAAGGGTCTAATTTTTTTTTTTCTAAATTTAAGATCCAAATTTTTTTTGTCTCAGTTCAAGACCCGATCAATTTGTCTTTATCATTTTTTTTTATAAAATACTCAAAAGTATAATAACTTTTTTTCTAATCAATTTTTTTAAATATGATATGTTAAATTAAAAAATTATAATTTGTATTTGACACTTGCATTAGATTTATTTAAAAATAAAATTTTAATTTTTTTATTTTTTAATCTAGGTAATGAACGTGAGTATTTTTAATAAATACTGTGAGAACAACATAATAAAATTCAAAATATAAAAATATATAAAATATATCTCTTTCAAAATGTAGATTAGAAAAATTATATATAGTAAAATATTTTTTTATAAAAAAAATTACTGGTGTATGAATAGAAATGAAAAACTAAAAAGGAACTTTGGGCCTTAATGTAACGACCTCAATTTTTTTTTAAAAACATTCGAAAATTAAGGTGATCATCACCAAAACCTCAAAATAGTGAAAAACTAGTGGCAGCGGAAATAAATTAGTAAGTAGGGTTCACAAAGTTTTCCCTACAATTAACTGGTCAATTTGAAAGAGGTAACAAAAAGCTTCAAGTTCAAAAACACAATTTTTAAATATGACTGCACTGCGGAGATCGGGGGCTCACATCCATCTTCATTCCTCATGTGTGTTATTACCTGAAAGGGGAAGGGGGTGAGTGCTGGAAAAATACTCCGTGGGTTCACTCAAATACCCACTTAAACATCACACAAAATATTGTATTAAAAAAAATCAACTACTTGAAATAATGTATATCTTGAACATAAAAAACGAGAGACATATTAATCTCAAGCATGACGTTAAAAATCTCATAATAACAACTCATATTACATTCTTCAAGTTTCAACAATCAGTTAACAATCAAGGGACATGCTCAACATCACGTAATGTGCTAATACATAGATAATGTATACATAGTAGGTAATACATATAAGAGCACATCAATTTTGTTGGGGCACGCTTTACTGTGATATCCGTATCTCTCATTAGATATTTATCAATAGAATTTACTCATTTTATTAACTTATATGAGTGACACGTTATTTATTTATGATTCTTTTCATTTTACTCCTTAAGTTTTAAATATATGATATTTTATTGAAGTAGTAGTAATAAACTTCTACATAAATTGTTAAATCTAAAGTAATATAAATAAATTAAGTGTCAACTACTCATAAGTCAATATGCTTCATACAATTATTTATTTGTGTGCTACTTGTAATCTCATAATATTTTATTTGTTTTAAATATTGTATTTAATATATATTTTTACTTACTTAGTGGTGAGACAATAATTAAATTTTATTATAAGATTTTATTTAATTCTTTTTATACTACTCAATTGTTACTACCTCTAATGTTAACGTGAAAATTAATTATAATTGTGATACTCGAGCTTTTCACTACTCATTAACTAATATATTTCATGCATTGAGTGCAATTTTAATTAATTAAGTGCTACTTGTGATTTTGAAATATTTTATCTTGCATTATTTTATTGTGCTTTTAAATTGTGAATTAATTACACATGCCTTTATATATTTAGTGGTGAGAAAATCAATTTATAGGTGATTGAGGTTTTAGGAATATTTGAGTATCAATGCAATTTATTTTATTATTGATGGTGTAAATTAAAATGTATTAAATTGGTGATTAGTTGTGTTAATTAAATATAAATCAAATATTAAATATTATAAAAATGTATATATATAATTATGATTGATAAATATTAGTATAATAGTATATATATGGTAATGAATACGTGTGGTGGTGTATATATATACATAAACTTTGTTGATAAATATACACTTAAAACTAAATAGTATAATAATAATAATAATAATAATAATAATAATAATAATAATAATAATAATAATAGTAATAAAAGAAAATAAAAACTTACCTTAGGCGGTTAGGCGGTGGAGCCGTGAGGATATGTATACCACCATATCAATTAACATACCACCAAGACAGATAGGTAGAGTGCGACGCGGAGAGGCAGAGAGAGAGAGAGGAGAGGGAGAGAGAGAAAAGAAGAGAGATTTGTGTCGTGCGAGATTCTGAAGTATTTTGGTAAGAATTCGATTTCCGTCAATCGACAAATTTTATACCGTTTTGAAGCTCGTGATAAGTAGAACAAAACCCTGCCCTCAAATTATTAATAATTGTTCTTATTTGATAGTGAGAGGCGATAAAAAGGGTTTATGATTTGATTTATCAACGTTTTACGGAATTGAGGTAAGTAGAAATTCATTTGCACCTACAATGCATAAATATAATATTTCGTGAAGTATTTATGCTTAATTGGTGATATGTGAATATTATGTTAATTATGATATTTGATTGGTATTTGATTATTATTGTGAAAGGAGTCTGTGAGCTCCATATCTGAAGTGGAATGAACCTGTGAGTTCAGTGAGTATTGTGAATTGAACCTGTGAGTTCAATTATTGTTGTAAATTGAACATGTGAGTTCAGAGATTATCGTGAAAGGAATTTGTGAATTCTATGATATTGCAGAAGTGAAAAGGGTGTTTTGAGTATGTGGTTTTATTGTGTGTATATCTTTGCATTGCATCATGCATATCATGCATTAATATGAAAATGTTTTATCAAATGGTGTGTTTGACCACATTATGCACCGAGGGCGGCAGGGGCGACCTAGGAGTTAAGGCGACCAGGCAGATCCTGGCGTATGCTACCTAGAGTAGGCCACCGTCTCATATGCTATGGTGTGTGCATATTTTTCGGAGGGGACTTCGAACGGACGGGGGGTCGAGTTTGGTGATGGACCTCGCTAGGCCGTTAGAGGGTGGGATCCTCAACGGTGTGGGTCGGCGTGGAGGGATAACTTCTTGGTGGTCATGAGGGGCGCGATGGGGGGACCCTTGGTGGCCACAAGAGGATGAGCCTCACGTCGAGGTCATACATATAGTGGCCACTTAAATATAAATGAATTGAGCTTAATGCTCGTGTGCCGGTGCATAGTAGTGAGTCGGGGGCCCTAACGAGTGTTTCATAAATAAATTGATGATTTTAAAGAGAGTGCTTTGTGCATTGGGAGGTTTTCGAACTAAACACCGCATCATCATCTTGAGATTTATAAATCTCACATAGTTTATGCATTGTAGGAATACGATGATCTGTGAGGTTGTGATTCTCTTGGACAAAGTGCGGCTCTCGGGGTTTTGAGTGGGTGTGTAATGATGGGTCAAATCGTGGGCGTGTATTTTGAGTTGTATTTTATAATATTTTGTATATGATATTATGAGTCATTTTTATCATGTTTGGAAGTGTCAATCATCTTTCGTTAAAGCATAAAAAAATAAAAAGTAGTCATTTCTTGTAAAATTATTCAAAACTCATTTTCTTGTTAAATTAGTATTTATGGCTGGGTTGTCAAAAGGTGGTCGTGTCAACCCCGCTCGAGCATCTTGTTCGGGAGCTACCCGAAAGTGATCTTTCAATCAAATCTTGTACGGATTTACCTGTGATCTTAGCATAGCTATTGCGGTATTATCCGCATAAAATACACCTTGTATGGTCTCAACCGTGTATCATGCATCTTGTAATTTGAACGTGTATATATATATATATGTATATATATATATATACAAGCATTCAAGTACACATAAATCATACATCTTCACAATTGAGCATGCACAGATGTAAATATTCTTGTATCCATAATCATACTTTTTTATAATGGAACATGCACACATGCAAACAAACTTGTATCCATATTCATACATTTCCACATTTAAAAGAGTATGCGTATTTTCGAACTCATCACATATTCATAAAGCATGCATATATATATATATATATCATATCCACAAATTCACGTAGGACTATTCATACAATAAATCATATGATTTAAGTAGGTAACAAGAAAGTTCAACGAGAGTTATCCCACCTAGTAGTTTGCACGAATTAAGCGGTATTGTTTCCTCCTAGTTCCAAGCCTTCTCCTACTTCACCTTCCTCTAGTCCTACAACAAAAAAATTCTACCTCTTAGTTCTTACTAATAATCTAATCTAAATGATAGTCAATGTGTGTGATTGAATGATGCATTATAAGAAGGAGGATAAATGACTCAAAAGTAAACCTTATAATCAATTAAAAAAATGCATTTTCTTAGGAGTTTAAAGGCTAACACAAATTATAAAAAAAATCTGGATACTTAATTAGTTTGATAAAAACTGTCATTTCTAAAATTCTTGACATTTTGCCACTGATTTCGCTAAAAACGGATAAGAAACGAATATTTTACGTCCATTTTAAGTTCTAGTATCACCGTTGCAATTTTATTAAAACTGGTTTGCATTTTCGTAAATGAGGCAGTGGTAATATTGTAAGTATATATGTATGTATATATATATATATATCATTGACCAGCTAAAAAGAATAGTTGATTGGGGGTTAAAATGAAAAATTCAAAAATTATAAATTTGACCCCCAACTTAAAACTAATTCCAAAAACAACTCAAAAGTATTTATCACTTTCACCTCTCCTCTCATTCCACCACCACCACCAGTTGGAGATCCGGAATACGCTGAGTACTTGCTCAGAATAGGAAACGGAACAGAACCCACAACAGGCGAAGACTTCATCACACTCCCAGAACAAATAGTTGCAACAACTGAGGATGACATCACTCCAGAAAGTTCTTTAATTCGCTCAATATACTCTGAAATGGAGATGAATGTGGGCTCACCAGAATACATAACTCAAAGAGCCAATCTGTCAACCAAGAACGAGTATGTCGATGAGATTAATGAAAAAATGATCAAGGAGTTTCCGGGAGAGAAAAATAAATTCATAAGTTATGACACAGCCGTGGATGATACTGGAAACTATTACCAAGAAGAATTCCTTAACACTTTGCTGCCAAACGGAATACCTCCACACAGACTGCTGCTTAAAGAAAACTGCCCGATCATGCTGTTAAGAAACTTGGACCCAACAAACGGACTTTGCAATGGAAGCCGCTTAATTTGCAGAAGATTCACCAAAAACCTGATTCATGCTGAAATTACAGCTGGGGAACAGATCAGGAAACACGTATGCATTCTGCGCATACCTTTAACCCCAGCTAATGACGAGGGCTACCCTTTCAAATTCATTTGCAAACAATTCTCAGTTCGAATTTTTTTCGCAATGACAATAAAAAAAGCTCAAGGAAAAACACTTCAAAAGGTTGGAGTGTACCTCCCTGAACATGTATTCTCTCACGGGCAACTCTACGTCGCGCTTTCTAGAGGTATTTCCCTACAAGACACAAAAGTGTTGATCAAAGCAAAAGAAAAGCATTTAACAAAAAATATTGTGTACAAGGAAATTCTTATGTAAAGCGTATCTATTGAGATTAGACAAAGGGTTCATGTGTGAATGGTAAATGTTACTTGTGGACTGCTTAAAATAAACTTGCAAAAAAATGCACTTGTTTTACTAAAAAACATGCAATTTGTTTTGATCCATCATTTTCTATATGTTTGTCTTATATATATAATTGAATCATTTAGCATAATTATCCACACAATTTAAGTATCATAAATTATATGTACATGTAAAAAGAAAAAAAATTATTATTTTTTAACAATTATTTAGATATGACGTGCGAAACACGTGTTAAAAATCTAGTTCTAGAAAAAAGTAAATATTGGGTAAAGAAAGAAAAAATTAGAGTTAATATTTTTTTTAGCCCATTTAGTTTCCTATGATTTGATTTTGGTCCGAGCTACGTTGACATTTTGAATTTGGCCCTGTAAGTTGATTTTTTTTTTGAAATTGGTCCCTTAACCGGTGATAGGAGGTCACCTATCCGGTCATTGCACACGTGGCATCCTATTTGTTTTTCTTTGTGTATGTGGCAGTGCTGATTGGATTTTTATGTTTATGTGGCAATTTTATTTGATATTTTTTATTTATGTGGCATTATTTATTTAAATAATTAATTAAAAATATAAATACCCAACGGATTTGTGAGTGCACCCACATAGCGATGAGTGCACCCACCTTCTTCTCCACCAAAACCGCACCCCCATTGCACGCCCCAGTCTGCAACAACTAAACACCAATCATCCTCCGCCACCAAATTCCACCACCAATCACGCCGTCCATCGTCTCCTATTCATTGTCGTCTCAGCCACCAAACAAATACAAAGAAACGACAGATTTATATCACAGATAAAAGAAACGAAAAGAGAAAATTCGAACGGAAATTCGAACGGAAAAGAAACAGCCCCAATCTGTATTTCTCCTTAACAGAGACACACACATAAAAATCCAATTTGTATTTCTCCTTAAGAGATGCAGATCCAACCACCAGTCGCCGTGAATCGCCGCAAATTGCCGCCCCTCTTCGTCATCGCCGAAACACAGATCCGACGCAGATCGTCGCGCGCCAGTCGTCGTCGTCGACGACGCGCCTTCAGCAATCTGCATCGAAACACAGATCCAACAACCATTCATCACTGTTGCGTCGCTTCGCCGCCGAGCAACCTTCGTCGTCAGCTCCACCGCGTCGCGCAACCCTCGTCGTGAATCGCCATGACCGCCGTAGCCTGCTGCAGCAACACGCGATGTTGCGCGAACTCCATTCGTCACCGTCGTCTCCAATCGCGACGTTGCAGTCGTCGTCGACGTCGCAGCCCTCGCCGTGGGTTGGATCTGTGCGTTTCAATATATTTTTTTTTAAATATCCCAGGGTTTATTAATAAGTCACGTGGATGCAAATAAAAAAGGGCCAGTAACTATCCAATACAATTTTAAGTGACCCATTACTCTAAGGTACAACTTTTTGGCTAATTGCTGTGAGATACAACTTTTTGGGTTAAAATTCCAACATTACCCTCACATGTATTGTCCTTTTTTTTGCTGCTTCCTGCTTACTCATCGTACACATTCACCATTTGATGTCACATCATCTTTTTTTTTTTTTTTGCATTTTTTAGCACTGCATTTCCTACATATTCTGATAGAATTTTTTTTCCCATAATTTTTCGAACTGTTGAATGTGCAGAAATTTTTAACAACATCACAACAATAGAGCCGAAATGTTTAATTCTGATATAATTTTTGATAGAGCCGAAATGTTTAACAGCATCACAACCTAACCAGAATAAAAAATACATTTCCAGAATTAATGCTACAACAAAAAATTCTGCACATGTGCAGATATCATTGCACATGTGCATAAAAAAATAATCTGCACATATGCAGATTTTATACAACAAATATCCAGTAAAGAAAACCCAAAGAACAAGACAAATCAAACACTGCAATCTTGACAAAACTTGATAAATTCAAAAATTATACCACAAAAAAATTAGTTTCATTGATCTAGACGTTGAACCTGCACAGATCCGCCGTCACGATTCACCGTTCACGAAGATGAGTTCGAAAATCAGATTCGGTACGCGGGCGTGTACAGAGAAGATGGGGGAGGAGGCGGAAGGGGCGGCGGCGGCGGTAGAGGGCGGATCTCTGTGGCTGTGGAAGAATCATCGTGGTGGTGTGGGTGGGGCGTGGCGCAGTGCGGCGGTGGGCGACGGCAGCAGGGCCAGATACGCGACGCCTTGGCGGTGGGCGACGGCAGCAGGGCCAGATCGTGGCGGTGGGGGTGGGGCGCGCCGCTCCGCGTCGTCCTCTCGGCGCTCGCCGCCTTCTTCCGGTGGTGGGGCATCGCTCAGGTGAGGGCGGCGCGGTGGTGTGCTTTGCCCGAGGTGAGGGCGGCGCGGCCGGTTACGAACCGAGAAATGGATTCACAGTCGGAGACCTCCATCGCCGCGTCGCCGGATCTCGGGGTGCTCAGGTAGCGGCGGTTCTCGGCGGTCGTGGTGTTGTTAGCCGTCGGGCGTCGCATCGTCCCTGGAGTCGTAGTCTCTATAGCGGCGACGATTTCCACGGACTCAACGACGGCAGCCTGGCGGAAGAAAACCCTAGAGAGAAGAGAACGAGAGAGAGAACAAGAGAGAGAGAGTCAGCGGCAGAATGATAGTGAGGGAAAATGGGTTTTGTCATATTTTTTTAAATATTTGATTGTATACGGTTTGTATTAGGATTTTATTAAGCAATAAAATTGTTAACATGGTACCTTAGAGTAATAACTTCAATAAAAAATACAAAAAATAAATATTAATACATGTGGGAGTTGATTGGTTAGGTTACCGGCCCTAACCATTAGCTGGACCAATTTCAAAAAAAAAATCAACTTACAGGGCCAAATTCAAAATGTCAACGTAGCTCGGACCAAAATCAAATCATAGGAAACTAAATGGGCAAAAAAAAAAAAAATATTAACTCAAAAAATTATCCCATTTACTTTTAAATAAAATGATATCAGGGCAGGGCATAGTATAATTTCCATTTCAAATAATATTTCTTTTTGTCTTTTATCTGCTGAGTTGAAAAGAAAAAACATTTTTTCTTTCTCGACAATAAACGGTTTGTTTACCGTGCTCGGCTTAAACCCTACTAAAACCCCTCTTTCTCTCCAAATTCCAAAGGTTCAATTCAATATGAGTGGAACAGCTGATTTCTTCTACAGAGAAGCTCAGCGCCTTGGTTATGTTGCTCGCTCTGCTTTCAAGGTCGTCTATTTTCCCTCTTTTATTTTGTTGATTTAAGCAGATTTTTTTCTCTGTACACGCTTAGAGAAATTAACCCGATGCACATTTTGTTAATTTAGTTTGAAGTCAATGAAAAACTTACTCATTTTCTTTTAATTTCTGATTTGATATGCGAATTGCAGTTGCTTCAGATGCAAAAGCAGCACAAAATCATAACTCCTGGTTCTTCTGTTCTTGATCTTGGTTGTGCACCTGGTGCTTGGCTTCAGGTGTTGTTTAACAACTCGCATTTATCTCTTCGTATGTATGTATCTATGTATGCATTTATGTATGTTTGTGTAAGTCTGTGTGCACGATAGTAATTGTATGGTGTATGAGAAGGTAATTTAATTTCATAAATAGATTGTTTTGTAGCCAAAGTGACAGTGTAATTGAATTTGGTTATTTGGTAATGCAGGTGGCATGTGAGAGCTTGGGCCCATTGGAGAAAGGAGGAGTTGTTGTGGGTATTGATATTAAGGTAATTCTTCGTATAATAGTGTTCTTTTTATGGTGAAATCGTATCAGTGCTATTTTAACAACATTGTTGGTAAGATGTGTGTTTTATTAATTTTAAATAGTTTGAATGTAACATGGTGGACGTGCGGGTGTGCTGCAGAGCAGAGAGTGAAGGTTCCATCTAAGTACTGTGATGCAAGAGTTAAAACTGTTTGTGCTGATGTCATGAACCTACCAAGAGACAAAGTTAAAGCACTCTCCCCTAAGGTATACAATTACTAATTGAGCTTTAAATTTTTCGATGGATGCTGATATTATCCCCTCTCTCTCTCTTCCTCTGCAATGAATGTTATTACAATATATGTGCCAATTAAGAAATTGTGGAAGGGCTGATGTATTTTCTTGATAATGTTAGCATGTGGAATGTTTGCCAATGTCTTTGGTTTCTGGAAAATTAGATGAAAGCAAGCTGTAGTTTTTATCTTTTTGGACAATAGAAATTATGGTTAATCATGATTATGCACTCATTTGTTCTGAGCTGATGCCACCATATCAGGAAATGTTATAGTTTGTTTCAGCTGCAATGTTACATAAAGCAAACAAAAAATAAAAAAAGCATTACTAAAGACTATGATTGCCTTCGTTATGCTACTGACTGAAGAATTATGTACATATGATCAAGTATAATTTGGTGTGGCATAAGAGATGGAAATTCTTAGAGGTACTTTCAAATTATTGCAATTCTATCATATGACTATTTCCCGCAAGTCTTGCTGATGTGGCAATGCATGAGATTGCAAAAAAATTAAAAGGCTGTGATTACATTGAAACAATTAAAATCCACGTTACCGTAAGTTACAGGAAAATAGTCATATGATACAATTGCAAAGTTTAAAAAGTCCGTGTATTGAATTGCAAATTTTAAAAACATATATTGTAATTGGAAAAATGTGAAAAAATCCTGTTCTTATGCAAATAATCCTTGAAAAAATCAATCCCCATGTCCATCCTTTTGAATGACAATACTGATGCATATCATTGCTTCATTTACAGCAAACGGGGTTCTCTGTCATACGCTCTGATATGTGTCCCTCATGAATTGCAAATTTTAAAAACATATATTGTAATTGAAAAAATGTGAAAAAACTCCTGTTTTTATGCAAATAATCCTTATAAAAAATCATTCCCCATGTCCACATTTTTGGATGATGATACTGATGCATATCATTGCTTCATTTACAGCAAAAGGGGTTCTCTGTCATACTCTCTGATATGTGTCCCTCAGTTTCTGGAATCACAAGCAGAGATGCAGCTCTATCAGCTGAGCTTGGAATGCGAGCAATTGATCTGGCTGTTGGGAGGGCAGCAGTCGATCCCAAAGAAAATAACTCGTCGCAGGAGGTGCAATCAAATAACACAGCCTCTGCCTCGGATGTTGATGGTCTGTTACGATCAGGGGGCCACCTAATCATTAAGCTTCTAGAGAGTGAAGATAATAAAGGTTGGTGTCAATTCCCATAATATTATACTCCCTTCGTCCCACAAAGATAGTCACAATTTTCTCTTTTGCTTGTCCTAAACTATAGTAATTTTTTATTAGAAGTGTGTAAATTGTTAAAATGCCCTTATTTAAGTTTTGAGAATATAAGTTTTTTATTTTCCCTGTTAGATTCAATAAAAAAGGGCATATCAGGAAATTTATAGGTTAAAATCCAGATTTTCAAGCATAATCAATGATGTTTTATTGGTCTGTGTATAATTCAAAGCGTTACTATCTTTGTGGTATTGATGGAGTATTGTTTTTGTATTTTGTTATGATATGATGATTTCTGTCGTTCGTTATTCTACAGAGTTCATCAAAATATGCAAACCGCTCTTCAGAAAGGCATCGTGGTTGAGACCTAAAGCAACAAGATCGTGTTCGAGAGAGATCTATCTCATTTGCCAGGGGTTCCGGTAGAAACACGAACCTTCTCGACTCCGAACTCACCATCACTTGTTTTAGCAAGAAATGTCTAACTGAAGATGAGTTTTTGCAGTCTATCTCGCAACATATAGCAGGTTTGCTACGTAGATGCACTTGAATCTTATGATTATGTTATAACTTGTGTTTGGAAATATCTTTGGACAAACAACTCTACTTTCTGAAGCTTAATAAGGGAAAGAAAAAAATTATTTCTACTTGGAGAAATGTATATTTTATTTCTTGTATTTTCAAATTTCTTTAAAATTAATTTTCTATATTTTCACTTGAATTAAATTGGGCTCTACGACGTCTTTATATATGAACTTGCATTTGTTAGCATTCAAATTTGGTCTTTATGGAAGGCACATGGAAATGTACGAGGCAAATATTAATATGAATAGATTACACCGTGTTTTTAAATAATATTATTTGTTTTTTGTTTTATTGAATAATATTAGTTATTTAGTGCACCCAAATATCAATCAATGTACATTTTAGTTATGGGATTTGATGAAAATCTTCACACAAGAACAATTCTTTTATATACATATTAACAAATAATAAATTGTTATGCAATATCAAATGTCAAAACTTGGGGTATTTGGAAAACATATAGTTTTAAAAAAGTGATTAAAACTAATGATTGTGAAAAAATTGTTCAATGGTAAAAAGTTGAGGTATTTGCAGAAAAGTTAAAAAGTAAAATAAAAAATGAAGAAGTTACGTGGTTAAAAAATAGGATGATATAATTGATATTTAAAGAAAACTCATAATTTGTGAAAAAAAAATCCTATTTCCAGCTTAGATACAAAACAATTCAAATTGATTCTGAAAAGTAAAAAAAGTAATTAAGTTGATTCTCAGTGTTTGTTGTTATGTATTAACAGTGTGTTTGTAATTGTCATTATTACCCTTCATTAAAACACTTGCATATTTTAGTGGGAAGTGGCTCAATTATATTAAAATGAAAAACTAATAAAAGAAAAACAGGCATCTAAAAATACTTTTTTCTTTTCCTCATATCAGTTTTATGTTCACTTTCATTTCAGCAAAACATGGTACAACCAATTATTATGCTGTGTGTGTAATCTCAAGATAGTTTACTTTATGAATCCTGCTGCACAAGTTGAGAAAAAAGAATAACAAATTTCACTTTACAATTCCAAAAGGCAAAAAGAAGTATATGTTGATTTGCCTGAGACTGTGCTGCTTGGGGTGATTGAATTTACATGATGATCACTTGGCATCATCGGATTTGAGTTCTGCCTAAAGACCAAAGCCCTGTGTCCTTCACCGGTGCCTATAATCACGAATATGAAACAAGTATTTGAGAACACCGGATCAAGATTTCGACATACACAAAACTTTACAGTTGTATATGATGGTATAGGGTGCTTAAAAATGTTGTAAATGTGGTGTATTGTGTAAGAAATCCGAGTGTAAAATAGCGCGCTCCTCCTGCACTAATTCTTGAATCAAATTCCATGAAATACTTACTGGAGTTTTTACAGATGGAAAAACGTTCCAAAATCTGAGTGTTTCGTCCCCTGCTCCAGTCACTATTGTCTGAAAATAACAACTCACATACGTTAGATTCAAAATGTTTCGACAGATTATTACATAGAAACTCGATGTGGTTGAGAGGTGTGTAAGGTAATTTGTATGATACCTGGCCATCAGGAGACATTGCCAAATAGAGTACCCGCATACTATGCCCAGTCAGAGTTGCAACCTATGAGAAAAGTTTATTGAACTTCTCTTAGTAAAAATGCAGATATAGAAAAGTGAAGCATACTTGAAGAAATTGGTCATTTACCTTAGCCATAGTTGGATACTTCCACACCATTATTTGATTTTGAGAATATCCGTGGGTGCTAACTACTTCATTCACATTTTTGCTCCATGCTAGATTGCATACCTATGACAATGAAGTTGATTGTTAGATTAATCTTGTAATGCCTAGCTCAACCCCAACTCAGACATGATCATGCTCAATATTTGTGAGCTTGACTTGGCTAGACTCAGTTCAATTACATAAGTAATCTAAACTATATTGTAAATAGCAAAAAATGCTTGATAAAGCTAGAATGTCACGATTTGATTATATTTATACACATCAAAATAACTAAATATATTAAGGGTAAATTAGTAAAATACCTTAGCCTAAGTGATTCTGTTTGCAAACTCTACTTGCAGCTTAAAAAAGTGATTCTACCCTCTCCACTTGATTTTACAAACACTCCCCTAAGGCTCGTGATGAGCCTCTATCTAGTCTAGTATTGTTGAGCTTGAGCTCAATAGCACCTCAAACAGCGTGAGCTCAACTCAATTATTTAAGGGTCGTTTGGGTGCGAGCCGACTCGACTCAATAATACGCTCATTCTCTTTATAAGTAATAATTGTAAAAGATTCTATGGCTACCTGGCTTCCAGTGTCAATGCTATTTAGTTGATTGCCGCTTGTGGTATTCCAGAAACGAATGCAACGATCAGCTGTTCCTCCTCCAGATGCCAGAAGGCCATTCTGATGAGGCGACCAAGTAATGGCCTTTACAGCAGCTGTATGCTCCGTAAGTTTCAAAACCGGATGTTGAGAATGCTGATTCCACACCAATAACTGAATCCCACAATTTTAATTAAAAAAATTAACCTTCTTCAGATATTTATCATCTTTAACAAAATATGAATTTGTATATAACTGTGTTATTGAAAAGCTACCTGATTGTCATTGCCACCAGAAGCGAGTTCTCTATCATCGTGAGACCATTTCAGCCCACATACCTAATGCGTCCAAAAACCAGGTTTAAAATGGTCCAAGTGAAACAATGCTATGAGGTGAAACTGAAAGTGCTGTAAAAAGCTTTTACCTCGGATTTGTGCCCGACAAGTTTGCTAATATAATCACTTGGAACACGAAGATCATGCTGAAGTATGTTTCTGTCTCTGCTTCCAGAGGATAATATACGTGAACTCCAGGCCAATACTCCAGCTCTCATTTGATGTCCGCCCATTGTTCTTACTCGCTTGCATTGAGTTCCATCCCAAACCTAAACCAAGTAAACAAACGTGTTTCAAATGATAGTTTCTCCGATTTTTTAGCCTAAGCAATTCATGAGTTATTGCTATTTACCTGAACTTGACCAAGATTTGTGCCAACTGATATGTATGACCCCTCTCGAGTCCATTGGACTGAGCAGACACTATCGTTGGGTCCCAAATCACATAATTTTGTTACCTGTTGATTAATAATCTCCGAGTTAGATGATTAATGCAGAATTACAGGCTTATTCAATTAAAGTATATATTAGAACTCACTTTACTATTTGAAGCACTCCATAAATACACACAAGTTCCCAGTCCCACAGCAAGGACATTCTGAGAAGACCAGTCAACCAAGTTTAGGTAGAAGTCATCTTGCAGCGCTGGTGCATCAAGAACCTGCAATTATGCACTCAGTTAGCTGACTATGGCACAAAGTTATTCGATACTAAATTCGACGGAAAGTAGAGTGGAAAGACAATTTAAATAGCCGAAGTAGATTCATATATAATCCTTATACAGGCAAGGTTGTTTGATCTTGAAGAACTCAAAATCTTAGGTTTAATCTAGCACTCATTTCAGATCCATTTCATTTGTTAAGCAAATGGCATTTAGAACCCAACATTGGGTTCTATATTATTACCACCTTACCTACTATCAACTATCACTTGCACCTTATAGCCGATTAGTTCATATATGAGCTTGATTTATCATTGTTCATTAGCACAAGTAATATCTAAAAAATCCAAGATGTTTTTCCAAGCTATATAACAATGAAACATCACATCAATACGGTTGATTAGTTCATACATGAGCTTGATTTATCATTGCTCTTAAGCAACAACTAAAATCTGAAACTGTGAAGATATTTTCCAAGTTACCACCAGCTGAAAACATCAATACAGCAGAGTCAATAAGAATGTACCTTGTGAGGAGTCTTGGGCACCTTCCTCGGCGGCTTGGGAGGCGTCGACACCTCACCAGAAAACCCGCTATCCTGGCCCAAAATCGAAGGCGAAAATGGCGAATTGGGGCCAGGAGAATGCTCAGTCTTGAACCTCAGCATATTCTTGCTCGGACTCATGGGAGACCCTCCTCTGCCACCACCTGCACCAAAATCATTAGACCCAAAATCAGTTCCGAAAAGCTCTGATTTCAATAACCTGGAATAGGCGTCACTGCCTCCTCCTCCCCCTCCCCCTCCCTCCTTCACCGGAGACGCCTTCTCGATAAGCCCAAACGTATGCAGCCTCGACGAAGATCTGCAAGGGATAAACCTGTCGCTGCAAGTAGAAGCAGATTTAGGCGACGGCGATGCAGATAAGTTCGATATCGTCCTCGGAGACATCGATTTCAGCGGCGACGAGAGCTTATTAACCGAGGGGGAAGAGAAGGTTTCGAGGCGCAAAGATGTCCCCGACATCGACGCCGGTAAGTTAATTCCACTCTTTCTCCTCGGAGGAGTTTCCATTTTTCCCCCTTGTTTGTTGATCGATTTGAGCTCTGAAAAGCAGTAAATTTCTGGAATTTAGAGCGATTAACAATGAGGGGATCGTAGAAAAGGCCTCTTCGTGAGGACTTTTCCGCGAGAATGAAGAAAGCGTTAATGGCGGTGGATCGAGGTAAAGAGGGTTTAGAGATTTGGTGCGAGGGTTTGAATAAGTAGTGTTGCAACGGTCAAATGTGTGAGAGAAGCTAGTTTGAGAACTGATAGGCTCCTATTACCATAACAACGAAAACTAGCCGTTACTAATGAGATCTCTCTGTCTCCCCAAATTAGATTGGCTTAATTTATTTATTTTTAATAATGTATCTCCACTTTGCCCAATAATTCTGTGAGAGCATCCTTCCTCTGGATTCTGATTTTTAATTAATTTTTTTATTTGGAATGTTAATTATTATAGACAAATTGTTCACTATTTTTTTTAATCAGCAAAGAAAAGTTTTTTATTCCAAATAGAGTACAAGAAGTACTCTAACCCATTACAACACAATCATCCTGAACCAATCCCATTACAGCCGAATCACCCTACAACAATTAATCCCACCTCAAATTTGCACACCATTCCGAAAACGACAAGTTACACTTAAATTTCTCTTTTACTACAAGCTAAGACCAAACCCTAGATTTAATCTCTCTAAAACAATTGTCAACCTTGAGCTCCTTACCATTAAACACAGGACCAGGATATTTGGACCCCCATATTTGCATAGTTCATCACTCTAAATTCTGTTTTTTGAAAATATTCGCTAAAAGGACTAAAATACCCCTCAACTTAAATTTCGAATCAAAAAATGATAAGTTCACCACACATACTTAGTTTACCCCCCTAAGTATACAGCTTGTTCGAACAATCTTAGACAATTAAAAAAATTTTTACGAACACCTTTCCTCCTACAAGAAAAGGATCGAACATGACCAAATCTTGAGAGAACAAGGATCATTCACGTATTTCGGTCGATTTGGAGTCATAATGGTTCGAACTCATAGTTCTCTAGCCATATATGTAAGTTACGCGACTTTTTTTGCCCTAGGTTTTGCATTTTTGTAATGTTTGTTATTATTTACGTGTATTTACTACATTCTGTGTATAATGGTTGTGTTAGAGTAGTTTTATTGCAATATGAATGAATATATGTTGGTATTATGATTTTGCCGCCATTTTTCACGTTTTTGGTCGAACACCAGTTGTTCGACACTGGTTTTCCGAACTTCTTGCTGGTGTTTGAAAATTTTTCTCGAACATTTTACACTTGTTCGAAATTTTGAGTCGAACAATTGGAATATGTTCGCAATTCATAGTCGAACATTATTGTTTCTTGCAGATAATATTTTCGAACGTAACCTATTTTTTTGACTTTTTTTTCCGAACAGTGTCCATATGTTCACTTATATTTTTCGAACATTTACTGAATTGTTTTTTTTTTGTTATTTGTTGTCTTTCAGAACTTGTCTGATGACAAAGATCCATGGTCGGACGAGGAGGTATTGCAAGATGATGAGGAGACATATATTGGGAGTGAGGAGGAGGAGGATAAAGATACGGACTATGAATCGAAGATGGATGATAAAGATGCGCCGGAAGGACGTGAAATAGTCATGGACTACACGAATATTTTCACGAATATGAACCTGTTTGAATCACGTGATGTATTAGTCCAGTGGGTACGTCAAGTGGCAACGAATAATAATATGGTGATCACCATAAAGCGGTCCGATAGTGGTTCGGGGAAGAAGAAACCACGTGTGCTTTTAGCTTGTGAACGTGAGGGTGTCTACAAGAAAAAGAAAAATTTGAAAGAACCGTCTAGAAGAGAAACTGGGACAAAAAAATGTGGTTGCCTTTTTTTACTCAAAGGAACCGAGCAAGTTCCTTTTCAGTGGACTTTAGAGGTGAAATGTGGTGTCCACAATCACCCCATTTCCACGTTCTTTGAAAGACATTTGTATGCCGGACGATTGACGAGTACAGAGGAGGCATTTGTTATAGATATGTCGAAGTGCAATGCTCCCCCCAAATATATATTGAAAGCTCTAAAGGAGAAGAATCTGGAGAATAGTTCGACGATCAGAACTATATATAATGCCAGGAGGAAGCACAAGATCACTCAGTATTGTGGACGTTCCCAGCTGCAGTACTTGATGAGTCAGTTCGTTGCCAACAATTACTTTTACTCAACCAGAAGAAGTGAGGACAGAACCACTCTTGAAGAGTTATTCTTTGCCCATCCGATCTCCATGAAGTTGGTGCATGCATTTCCACGAGTCTTACTGATTGATTGCACGTACAAGACCAACAGATACAAATTACCTTATTTGGAGATCGTTGGTATGACTTCTACCGGGATGACCTTCTCTGTTGCTTCTGCTTATTTGACTGCTGAGAAGGAGGATAATTACACGTGGGCATTGGGTGTTTTGAAAGAGATGTTGGGTGAAGGTTCCATGCCTCGTGTTATTGTTACAGACCGAGAGTTGGCCTTGATGAATGCCATTGCCTCTACATTTCCGGAATCAAAACATTTTCTTTGTACTTGGCACATCGATAGAAATGTGTTAGCCAAGTGCAAAGGGGACTTTAAGTTAGCGAAGATGTGGGAGGCATTTATTCAGCAAGTCAACTTAGCTATGCATGCCGACACTGAGGCAGATTACCAGGAAGCTATCTATGTCCTTCACCAAAAATTCAGCAAGAAGCCGGTTGACTATGTCATGGATCAATGGTTCAATCCTTACAGAGAGAGGTTTGTGAAGGCATAGACGAATCGGGTGATGCATTTCGGAAATACCACCACCAACAGGTACCTTTAACATTATTTAAGTATTCTTTTATTTTTTGTGAATTATTAACGAAGAATACAATTCTTATTATCTTATACTTTTTTTGTAATTTTTTAGAGTGGAGAGTCACCACGGTGCTTTGAAGAGACTCTTGGGAAATTCATTGGGAAATTTCGAGACCTGCTGGGTGAAGTGTGACACTCTCTTTGAGGCATGTCACACTGCTATTAAAGCATCGTTCGAAAAAAGTTTAAATGTCGCCCAACACAAGTTCTTGCCCAGGATTTATAGCACTATACGAGGTGTAGTATCCATATATGCCTTGGAAAAGTTGTTTGAGGAGGTGAAAAATGTTAAGACACCTGGGTTTGATCCGGCTAGTTGCAAGCATGTATTGAGAACATCGCATGGTTTGCCGCGTGCACATGAAATAGAGGAATATGTGTGCGCAGACAAACCAATTCCGATGTCTGCCTTTGACCCTTTCTGGAGGAAGCTGGATATGGAGCCATTAGTTGATGATGTGAAGAAAGATATTGACAACCGATTTGGAGATGCAGTTGTTGGGATGATTGATGTTTATAACAAATTTGATGAGAGCCGAAAACTACAGTATTTAAGGAACATGCGAGAGATGGCGTCTCCGGAAACCACCAATTTGGTGGAACCGAAAATAAAGACTGATCCACGTGGCCATCCGAAATCAGCAAAGAAGAAGGCTTCTGAACAATCCACGAAAAGGGATCCGAGTCTATTTGAGCATGTTCTGGAGGAGGAGGTGAGGAGCTGCAGTGTTGATCAGAAGAAAGAAAGTCGCCCAAAAAAACAAACGGTAAGAAATTAATTGTGGTCAAGAGCATTTCATTAATATTAGTTCTATAATTTTACTAGTACATCATTTTACTAGTTCTATTTGTGTATAGGCTTCACGAAAGTCTGCTCGATCAAGATCATCTACAGATTTGATATCATTGATCCCTGAGGCATACCGAGAGTATGTGGTGAACATTGTAAATGTCAAGGGTGATGGTCACTGTGGATTTCGGGCAGTTGCTAGTCTTATGGGGTTTGGTGAAGAAGAATGGGCCCGTGTTCGTCAAGACTTGATGTTTGAGTTGTCGCATAATGTGCCGATGTACGAGGATGCTTTTAGAATGAAGGAACTTGTTGGCAAGGTCATGAGTCACGTGAATTGCTTTACCGAGACTGCAGGCTACTCGCATTGGTTCATGTTGCCGTACATGGGCAACTTAGTTGCATCAGCATATAATGTTGTCTTCGTTGCGTTAAGTCCAAGCATGTCAATCTCATACCTCCCACTTAACAGTGCAGTGCCTACAAACCTGAGATACATATGTGTGGCTTTGATTAACAACAACCACTTCGTGCAGGTATTTTAATTTGTTTTAAATTTATAAATGCTTTTAAAAGTTGCTTGTTATTTATTTAATTAAATCTTGTGCAGGTGAACCTGGGTGCCGGAGTCACTTTGCCTCCTATTATTACGGCATGGAGAGATTGCCGTCGTCCGATTTCGAATGGATGGCAAAGTGTTTTTCGGTTTAAAAAACCGGGCGACACATGACATGACTTAGGCTTATTAGTAGTAAATTGGGGCTATATTATGTAGATTTGTTAGCTAGCTGAATTATTATACAATGTGTACATGTGTACACCTTTTGCCTATATATATGGAAGTTTGTGTATTTTGTAGATTTGTTAGCTATCTCCATTATTATACAACGTGTACATGTGTACACTTTTTGCCTATATATATTGACGTATGTGTATTTTGGCGAAGTTATATTGAGGTTTATGTATATCATTTTAGGTGTTGGAATAAACTGTCTATCTGTTGAAGCTGATACACTGATATTCAACCAAAGTTTTCGTACAGAACTCCTATGTTCGAAAAAAAACCCGAACAATATGCCTTTTTTCGAAAATTTAAGTCGAATAATAAACATGTTCTCGAAAAGAATGGTCGAACAAAATGCTCATGTTCGACCAACAGAGTCGAACAATGAGCATGTTTTCGAAAATTTATATCGAACAATGAGTATGTGTTTGTTTTTTTTTTTCGAACGTAGCAGTTCGGCCGTATTTATGACGAGAAAAATGCATTTTGGTCCCATAGGACACGGACCCTCACGGTTTTGGTCCCAATGTTTTCACTTTTGGTCCCATTCGTAAAAAATCATGCCAAAATCATCCCGCCGTTAACTTTTCCATTAGGGTTAGTTGCAGGATTAATACACCCTTTAACACCCTTTAACACCCTTTTTCAGCAGTTTGGAGGGAAACCCTCAACATTTACCGCCATTTTTTGGGCAGTTCCAGTATATATATATGCCTCCCCATCGGCTGAACCCCTACAATTTCATTCATATACCACACAAAAAAAAAAATGAGCAAAGAAGCAACAACCTCCTCCTCAACACAAAGATGCCAACATCAACTTGTCTGCTATTGTGGCAAATCTGCTGCCACATACGTTTCTCAAAGGACAATAAGTAAAGGTAGGTTATTCCATACCTGTAATGACTCAATTCGTGGCGGTGGTTGCAATTTCTTTGTTTGGGCAAACGAGCACGAAATAGCTGGGCAAGGCATGTTCCCAGGCATGATGAGGAGGATCGACTCCTTAGTCTCTGAGAACTTGGAACTAGCTCAGAAGCTGAAGGATGCAGTACAAGGGGAGAAAGAAGCTATAGAAATGGCCGAAGTATTGAAGAACGAGATGGTGCATGGGTAGATGAAGTTTCATACTTGAAACAGCTAAAATTGATCCTTTTCATTGTAATAATTGTGTCTTGGGCACCAACTATCTTCAAGTTGATGAATTAAGAATTAAGAGTCTAGGGCAGTATTACTAGTTTATGCTAATGTTTTCTTAAATTTCCAATAGTATTCTTTGTTGGATATATATGTATTAAATGTATGCAATTCAACCTTTTGAACTACTATTATATCTTTCTGGTATGTATGCAATTCAACTGTTTACACTCCTTTTCGCATTCAGTTAAAACTATGAAAAAAAAGAAATTTCTTAATTTAACGTGGGGTTCATTTAAATTTGAAAATGTGGGAATTTATCATGAAAATCATAATAAAACTCCCATGACAACTTGCCCCTATTCATAAACTTAAATAATATTATTATCTGCCCTTCTTATTCCATCAGCAAACAAACATAAATAACACAAGTCTTGGGGTATATGCATCATGAACACTTCCATCATTTCTTGAATCGAGACCAAAATTCAATACCAAACACGCTCTTGATTGTAGTATCTTCACGACCAGTCGGGTTAGACGCGCTGGCCTCTTTTCTGTACTCGTCAGGTGCGATCTCTACCTGTTCAACTGGTGGAGTTGGTGGAGCTGGTGGCTCACCAAAAAGAATTTTCAATCATTCCCAACAAGGATCACCGTATTTCTCATACGCATGGGCAAATGCATCCACCTACAAAATTCCAAAAAAATTTTATTTTAATACAAAAAATAGTTACAATATTGACCATTAAGACCCCAAAATTTTTAAGTTTACCTCCACCAAAGTACGCCAGAGTGCAGTGTTAGCATGGATACGGTTTGTCGCTTCATCATATCAAACTCCAGGGACATTTATCAACCATGAGAACACACGATACCTCTTACACAACTTCTGAGCTTGTATCCAGCAATCTTTGTACTCAAGATTCTTTTTGTAGACCATATTAACGGCCATTTGTGCAGTACTGATAGCATCAGTGTTGCCATAACATATTAACATGTTATCGCCTATTAGATGAAAGTTGTCGAGCAGTGCCTGGTCGGAGAGTGCTTTAGCAAACAAAGAGTCCACCTTGGCGTCCCATTCTGGCTCGTACAAGAACACTTCTTGTGGATATCTTGCCATATCTGATGATTGAACTGAGGATATTAGAATGTTGTGTTATTTTCCGGTATTTAAAGACAATTTTCCAAGTAGGGGGTGAACTGAACAAATTCTGTTCTGTTCGAAAATATTAACTTTTTTCGGGACAACACACTGCTGAAAAGACAACACACTGCTGAAAAGACAAAAAGACAACACACTGCTGAAAAGATAACACACTGCTGAAAAAGATAACACACTGCTAAAGGAAATAGTAGTTGACCAAAGATTCGAGGGGTGAACTGAAAGAAAGTTTACACTTGCAAAATTACATTATAAAAATAGTACAGTATATTCACAGGTATTCGTAACCGTAAATGAAAATATAAAATTCATGACAAGTGTTTCACAACTAAACGAAAACATAAAATTCATTAAGTGTTCAAAAATCGCAACTAAACGTCATAAATATAGAACAAATATTTAAATATCACGCACGCCTAGCACCCCGACCTCTAACTCTAACTCTAGATCCTGTTGCTCGACCAGCTCCAACACGTGAAGATGAACTTCCTCCTTCCAGTCCTGTAAGAATAGTTATAGCTTTTCGAACTTGCTCTACCGCATCTTCCAAGGCGAACGGTTCATCAGATTCATATTTGTCCACAAGATTCGTAAGCTCAAACTTGGCAGCATCAATCCTCACCCACGGGTCGGCTGATCGTACAGGCACAGGAGCATTGAGTCTCGTTGTGTCAGGATTAGACACAACAGGGTGACCCTGATCAACGAACCAGTCAACATAACCATAAGAGGCCTCCCAAGGTTGCTTGTACATGTCTCCAAGTCTTTCAACGGAAAGTACATGGGTGTCCCACGTAGCATAATACCCCGCAAGTACCATCCAAACTTGTCTTTCTTTTCTGGAACCACTCTTCTTAGCTGCAAGAGGAGGCTCAGGTATCGTTTGCACATATCCATACTGCCTGAGCACTCTATCTGGCATGTAAGGCTCGATCACGTCCCCACTTATAATGCATCCATGGAAAAACGAAACCTGTTGGAATGTATAAAACTCCCTGAGTGGATGGTAAGGAGTCCAAGTAACCTGCACGTTATGGAGAGTACACATGCATTAATTAAACATATTATATAAAAACAATATTACAAATTTAAATATGAAATTCTTACCATTGTTGGAGTAAAGATATCGAGACGCTCTCTAAAGGCTCGAACGCGCTCGATACTTGGAGTTGTATGGGCATCAGGGGTGTATTGACATGATAGCGGTTCAGGATGTTCAAAGTCCACATTCTTCGGAGGTAAAATCAGCGCTGAAAAATGTTCATAAATCCAGGCCTGCAAATAATACATGTCAAAATAAGTAATATAAACATAATTAATTAGCTAATACACGTAATATAATAAATATTACCTCCAACAGTGTCAAATAACCAGCAATCTGACGCACTTTGAACTGTGAAGCTTGACCCAACTGTCTATACAAATAGGCCAAGGCTGCAGTCCCCCAAGCATAATCTCCGAACTTAGACATGTCCCTCGTGTACTGCAACCATGAGGTGCTTACACGAGTACCACTCTTGTCAGCAAATAGAGTGGTTCCGAACGTGTACAAAACATATGCCCGAGCAGAATATAGAACCTCAGTATCATCGTGAGACCCCATCATCGGTGCAAATGTCTCCCTCAACCAAGTAAGCTTGACAGAAGATCCGCGTACACCTTCGAGAGCTTTTACTACTTCTTGAGGACTTACACCGAGCAACTCAATCAAATCATTCAACCCCTGTCCTTTCTCATCAGGCTTGGACTGCACCGGAATACCATCCACTCGTAGACCGGTAATGCAAAACACATCGTCAAGGGTGATCGTCATTTCACCAAATGGCAAATGAAAGTTGTTCGTCTCAGGATGCTAATGCTCAACGAAAGCGGTGATCAAATTTTTATTGGGATTTTTGTAAGAGCACCTCCTTAGCGAAAGCAATTTTGATTTTCTGAACATACCCTTCCAGTGCCGATAGTCTTTTTCTGAATCCACATCCCAAGCAAGAAGTTTGACCACGTGACTATGACACTTCAACATATCTCTCTCGGTCCCTTCAAATATGTATCTTGCTACGTGGTTTTTGAAGCCAGGGAGAAGCGGAGGATATGGTATATCTGACTCTTCCTCCTCATCCTCTTGACCTTTCTCTTCATTTCCTTCTTTATCCTCATCATCCCCTTGTTTGTCCCCAACATTTTTATCTTCTTCATCATCCGAATCCGCTTTTGCCCCCGCCGTGTTATCCGGATGCTCCGGATTAGAACTCTCTTCATGTGCAGGAGCATTATCAGGTGAAGATTCAGGCGATTGATTCTTACTACTTTTTCTCAATAATTCCTCTAGTTTTCTCTTTCTAGAAGAGGCAGTGGGCCGGTCCCTACCTTTTCCTACAAAAAAATGACAAAAGTGTAATGTTATACAACAAAAATATGGGTGTGAACAAAAAAAATAAAAAAAAAAACAAAAAAAGAAAGTTCGATAATATTTTACTGATAAACAGCATATGTTCGAAATATTTTGTTGAAAAAACACAAAATGTTCGACAAATTTAGGTGAAAAAATACAAATTGTTCGACTACTATTTTTGAACATAAACAAAATGTTCGATTAATAAAGTCGAACAATACTTGTATGTTCGAATAAGTGTGTCGAACATTTTCGAAAATGTTCGAATAAAATTTTCGAACGCAACAACATATGTTCGACCGTTTCAGAAGAACAAATCGTCGGTTATTACAAATGTAAATCGAACAGAAAGAATATTTTCGGAAATAACATTCGAACATTAACATATGACTCGAAAAAAAAAGTAGAATATCTACCATAAATTCGAAAAACCAGATTCGAACAAACAAGAGCGACGACGACGGGTTTTACCAAAAAAATTCGACGGGTTTTAAACAAATTGACAAAAATTGAATGAAATACCTAATAAATGTATCTTTATGTTAGAACAAGATTGTTTTGATGAGTTAAAAGACTGTTCCAGATGAGCAGACTATGGTGAAGAACTGAAGACTAAATTCTAGTACGAAGCTGATCAGACTAGGTCAAGATTAGTTCAAGTCAGCTGGAGACGAGGAATGACAAGTCATCTGGAGACAAGCTCAAGTCTAATCATCTGCAGGAGACAAGTATAAAGAGCTCAGACGAGGTCAAGATAAGCTGAGTAGAATAAGAAAGGCTAATCTTCACCAAGTCAGCTGCAGACGAGTAGGAAGAATCAGCCGAAGTTTTAAGCAGTTTTCAAGATTAAGTTTGTTAAGCAGTTTCAAGTTTGTTAGAACTAACTAACAAACTAACTGACTTTTCAGACTTATATATAGGTCTAGGTTTTTCATTTTTCAAGTAGATATAACACTTATGCATATTAGATTTACATAAGTCACTACTCAGATTTCACAATCTTTTCACAAGAGTTTCTAGAGAGATTTCAAAGAGTTCTAAGTGTTTTTAGAACACTTTTTCTGTAATCTTCAAAATCCAATATACACTGTAATAGTTAGATTTCTAGAAGAAGAGTCTAGGAGATTGAAGATTTGAAGAATTGTACAAGTTGTAAGTTGTAAGTTGGAAGTGAGAAAGTAAGCAGTAAGTAGAGTCCCTTCTTCAAATTGAAGAAGGAGAGTGGATGTAGGATTTTAAAATCCGAACCACTATAAATCCTGGTGTTATTTCTTGCTTTCTTTATTTTCTGTTTGGTTTACAATTTGTGTTTCATCAAGAGTTAAATTCAGAATCTTAACTAAAATCAGTATTTCAACCTTGCTTTTGATCTTATAAGAAGTTGAGAATTTAATCTTAATCCGCTGTGCTTAATCTGATACTTTGAATTGGTTTTGAAAGATTTGAAAAATCTACAAAATCTATTCAAACCCCCTTTCTAGATTTTTGTTCTAGAAAGCTTACTCAAGGTTTTAATCAACTCAACTCTCCGGGACCAACAAGTGGTATCAGAGCAGTGTTAAGCTGTTCTGATATTGATTTTAGGTCTTGAACAAGATTCTGAAATAATCTTGATTTTCTTCATTTTCTTTCATTCCTAACAGTGCTACTAATAAGCTTTTGTGGAGTATTTTGTCTTTGTTTCATCATGTCTTGGGTAAAAGTAATAAGTCCAGAATCTACCTGAATTTTCAATTGAAGAGTATGATTATTGGAAATTTAGGATGGAAAATCATCTAAAGGCCATTCATGATAGAATGGAAGAGGTTCTTGAGGAAGGTCCTATAAAGTTTTTCCATGGAGGCACCAAAGACCGGAGGAGCAGAGGCATTGAATCAAGAACTAGGCAAGAGAAGAAGAGTTCCGAATTGACTAATGATGAAAGGAAGGTCCACAATCTTGACCAAGTAGCTAGAACAGAAATCATAGAGACTTTGAGTAAAGATTGGATAGAGAAGGTTAAGAGATGTAAAACAGCCAAAGAAATGTGGCAAACCTTAGCTAATGTTTGTGAAGGATCTGACCAAGTTAAGGAGAACAAGCTACAGTCAGTATTGCATACATTTGAAACATTCAAGATGAAGGAAAATGAGTCTGTAGATCAGTTTGATATGAGGTTGACCAATCTTCTCAACAAAGCAGCTGACCTTGGAAAGAATTATTCAGAGAAGGAGATTAACAACAAGATTCTGAGATCATTAACCAAGAGATGGAGGGAAAAATCCAATATCCTTAAAGCAACTCAAGATTTATCCTCTATTACTCACCATACTTTATTTTCTCATCTTAAAGCTTTAGAGTATGACATCCAGATAGAAGATGAGGAAGATGAGATGGAGTCAAGCACCTCATCCAAATCATTTGCCTTTGTCATCAAAAGAAGACAAGGTGTCAACAGAGTCCTCAGAGGAGCTGATCTATCTTTGAAAGAGCAGATGGCTTTACTTACAAAAAGGTATGATAAATTGAGAATGAAGTATAAGAGAAATAAATTGAGATTTGCAGGAAGAGATAGACAAAGATCCAGATCGAGATAGGAAGGTAGATAAATCTTCGATGATGACAAAAACAAGAGCGAGACAAGAAGATACGAGATCACCTGTTAGAAGAAATACTTCCAGTCCCAGATCGATAGGAGTGACATTTGCTATACTTGCAACAAGCCAGGACATTTCAGCTATGACTGTCCCTCAACTCGACTCCTAAAGAAAGGGAAGAAAAGAGACAGAGAGATTTGCAGATCAAAGAGCTTTGTTGGTCAAGAAAAAGAGCCAAAGAAATCATCATCATCTTCATCATCCTCATCCGATTTTGGATCGATGATGAGATCCGTCTCATGGCTAATGAGGTAATCTACTATTCATCTTGAGATAATGATTCTTGTCGATCACCGCATCCGATCATGACCAAACTATTATTCATGAGTTATTGAGAGATTTAAAGACATCTTTAGCTGCTTATAAACAGTGGAGACAGAGAATTTATTTTTAAAGGATCGATTCAAATTCTAAATAAAGGCAAGCAGTGATGACGACTTTGAGACCGAGGAAATATTCAAGGGGGAATGTTTTCATCGATCAAGCTTGATACATCATCCAAATTTTACCCGAAAGATTAGAAAATGAATTGAAGACTTTAAAAGATAAATTTGAAGTAGTCTCTGTCTTGAAAATGAAGTAATTAAGAAAGACAATGAGAAGCTTGTCTTCAAAATTAGTCACTTAATAATTCACAATCGTAATAGATCATATCTTTAATACTTTAAATCTCATGATAAGACAGACTTGGTTATGATAGGAACAATAAATCGATGTTCAAAACCTAGGAATTTGTGAAAGCATCTGTTCAATCAAAGGATATTAAAATTGGTCCATGGAAACCAACTAGTCGATAAGGACTACAACTTCCAATCTGAAACCAAGAATTCAAACCAAGAATCCCTATCGACTAGAAGGAATTCAAGAACCAAAATAAGAAGATTTTCTTATTATAATTCTTTTGATGGAAGGAGCAAATGCTATCCTACATTTCCTAAGTTTAGGAAAATTACCCATTCTCGAATACAACAAGTTGTCATTTAAAAATGATATTATTGTAGACATTTGGTAGAAAATCTGAGTCCGACTTATTGTCTGCAGATGAGATGTTTGTTTGGATTCCTAAAGTGATTCTTGACCCAAAAGGACCCAAGATCACTAGGGTACCTCAAAACTAACTGCATTTTACAGATTCACAGGATCATCACTTAAGGAAGAGATCTTAGCTTCAATATGGTACATTCGACAGTGGGTCATTTCACAACATATGACCCATAACAAGAAGTCGTTATCAAATTTTCAAAGCATTGATGGTCCAAGAGTTGTATTTGGTGATAATAATTGTGGTCGACTAAAGGTGTAGGTACATTGATTATGAAGGATATCCAGTGTATCCGAGGTATATTTTGTTGAAGGTTTGAAACATAATCATATTCTCTGTTTCTCGACTTTGTGATAAAGGTTTTCTTGTAAAATTTTCAAGGGATAAATGTGATATTTTGGATAATTCTTCGATAAGGTACTATTAATCGGCTTGAGACAGTGGTAATGTCTATGTGGCCAACTTTAATAGTTGTTTCCAAGATACTTGTCTGATGGCTAAGGGTGGAGAAAATGTCGGTTGGCTATGGCATAAAAGGCTTAGTCATCTCGAATTTCAAGACCCTTAGTAAGTGGCTAAGAAGAACCTTGTTAAGGGATTACCTGAAAAACTTTTATCAACTCGATCTTAAATGTGATGCTTGTCAAAAAGGTAAACAGCCTAGACACTCATTTAAGAGTATTAACTCCCTCTTCATCCGAAAGAGTATTGCAACTCCTTCATCCGGATTTGTTTGGACTGTTACACCTCTCGCCTTCGGTGGAAGGAAATATACTCTTGTTGTAGTAGATGACTTTTCTAGATACACTTGGGTCATATTTCTTTTCAAGAAAATGAGACTATGAACAAGATTCCCGATCCATTCTGACAAATTGAGAATGAGAAGGAGTTAATATTATTAAAATCGGGAGTGATAGTGGTACAGATTTTTTGAATTCTTGTTTATCTAATTTCTTCAATGAGTTTGGAATTATTCATGAGACATCTTCAGCAAGAACTCCTCAACAAAATGGAGTGGTTGAAAGAAGGAATAGAACTTTGAAGGAAGCAGCCAGAGCATGTTGGCCGAGTATAATACCCTCGTAGGTTTCCGGCGTAAGCTATCAACACACTTGCTATACTCGTAACAGTGCTTAGTTGTCAAAGATAAGGGTAAGACTCTTATGAGATTTGGAAGGGTAAGATTCCAAGGATCTCATACTTCAAAGCTTTTGGTTGTAAGTGTTTCATTCATAACAATGGGAAATCTAAGTTAAGAACTTTTGATGCTAAAGCGGTGATGGAATATTCTTAGGATATTCTAATACTTCAAAGGCATTTAGAGTTTTTAACAAGACAACCCTTTGTGTGGAGGAAACTCCTCATGTTGTTTTTGATGAGTTGTATTCCTTCTCAGATAAAGTGAATCAAATTTCAAAATCTAGATAAAATTGAATTATCCAAGACTAAACATAGAACCTGTCTATCTACCTAGTCTTGATTCGTAATCGATGAAGAAGAATCCCCATCCGATAATCAAGACAACTTCTCGATCGACTCCTTCAGATCGACACCTTTGACATCACCGATCAAAGACGAGTCACCGATGAAGGGGAACGTCACCGAGGTCGAGTCGATGAGTTGCCGATCGAGACTCAAGATGAGGATACTTCTCCTCATATAGGCAAAAGGATGAGAAGCTATCATCCATCCGATCGAGATTATAGGAGACCCATCTAGTAGTGTGCGTATTACCGAATGATGTTAGACTCAAAGTCTTTTCAGTTGTTATGTGTCGCTTGAACCCAAGTCTATTGAGGAAGCATTATCGACTCCAAATCGATAACACCATGCAGAAGAATCGCATCGCTTTGAAAGACAAAAAGTATGGGATCTAGTGGAAAGACCCTTACACGTAAAGATTATAGGCACCAAATGGGTGTTTAAAAATAAAACAGATGAGAACAATATTATTGTTCGAAATAAGGCAAGACTGGTTGCACAAGGTTATTCACACCCGAGGGAATAGACTATGATGAAACCTATGCTCCAGCTTGCAGATTAGAGGCAATAAGATTGTTCTTGGCATTTGCCGCATATAAGTCTTTCAAAGTTTTTCAAATGGATGTTAAGTCCGCTTTTCTTAATGGTGTGTTACTTGAAGAGGTCTATGTAGAGCAGCCCCGGGTTTAAGACCAATAACAAAGTCTATAAACTCAATAAAGCTCTATATGGATGAAACAAGCTCCTAGAGCTTGGTATGATACTCTATATCTGATTTCTTGACATCAAATGGTTTTTCTAAAGGTAAGATTGATAGAACTTTGTTTAGAAAGGAAGTAGATGGCAACATCTTATTAGTTCAAATTTATGTAGATGGCATAATTTTTGGTTCACCTAATCAAATTATGTGAAGAGTTTAGCATTCTCATGAAAAACAGGTTTGAAATGTCAATGATGGGAGAATTGACATACTTTCTAGGCTTACAAATTAAAACAGATGAGTAAGGGTATATTTATACATCGCCTAAGTATGCTAAGGATCCGATTGAGAAATTTGGAATGATTACTAGCAGAGAAGTCAAAATACCTATGGCAACTAACTTCTCAATGGATTCAGATGAGCAGGGGATACCCACCGATGCAACGGAGTATCGTGGGACCGATTGGATCTCTTCTCTATCTCACCGCAAGTAGGCCAGGACATAGCCTTTGCAGTTGGGGTATGTGCAAGATTCCACCGATCCCAAGAAAACTCATCCGGAGACTCGCTAAGAAAATTCTTAGATATCTCAAAGGAACCTTACAAGTAGGGTTATGGTACCCACTGATGACAACTTTGAGCTAACAGTTATTGATTCAGACTTTGGAGGATGTAAGATTGATAGGAAATCCACTTGGGAACTCACAATTCTTAGGCAACAAATTAATTTCTTGGTTATCTAAGAAACAGACATCCGTTGCCACCTCCACAATCAAGCCGAGTACATGGCACCGGAAGTTGTTGCTCTCAACTCCTCCGGATTAGTCACAAACTTAGAGACTACAATATTCAAACATCACTGTTCCTATTTACCGTGATAGTAATAGTGCAATAGCAATGACTTACAATCCTCTTTTTTACATTCTAGATGCAAGCATATAGATATTAGGCATCATTTCATTAGGGATCATGTTGAAAAGAATGACATTAGAATTGAGAAAATTGCCACCGATTCACAAAAAGTCGACATTCTTACAAAACCATTAGCTGAGTCTAGGTTCAAAGAAATGTGTTTAGAATTAGGATTACTTGATGCATCTTTAGCTGGTTTCTAATTGTGTGCATTTGGTTCCTTATTCCTTTTCTTTTCTTTAAATTAATGTCTAGAAAGAATTATCGACTAGATATGTGTCAAAGGGCAATCGGTAGTTGATATCATTGATCTCCTTTTAGGAATCAAGAATCAAGGATTAGTCATATTGACCTTATCGGATTGACAATTACTTATCCGACATTGAGTAAATCGCATAAGGACATAATAGTCATTTGAACTCCTCAAGAAAACATGATGACTATTTACATCCTATCCGATTTACCTTAAGCTTCCGATGGTTTCCTTTTGAGTTTATGTTTTTGCAGAACAGTCTCGTATAACACTGTTTCATTCTTTTATTCAAATTTCTTTATTCTTAACCCGAGTCCGATCTGTTTCTTAAAAATTTGTTTAGAAAAATTAAATATAAATGTGTTTTGTTTAAACCTGGTTTGAAAAATGCTAAAAAGTTACATTTAAATTGTTGGTTTTCGGTGGATGATCGAAAGTTACTCTATCGATGACTTTATAAAACTTATCTCGTTTTTAAGCCGATCGCTTTTTCAAACCCATCTGCTTAGGAAACCTTCATTGAAGTAAGATATCACGTGGTCGACGCCGTATACTTACTTCTCTCGAATAAAGTAACCTATATCGGTCAAATCAACAAACCTATAAAGTAACTATTTATGCATTCCAAAGGCGATTGCAATTCACGCGCCGAATCCTAATCGCTTATCTTAGTTTTTAACCGTTGATTAATACTCAAGAAAAACTTTTTGAATAAATGGCTGAGATTAATTCATATTTTCAAAAATGACGGTTTCTCTTTCCAATCTTCCCTATAAATACATCTTCTTCTTCCCTAAAACCTTTTCTTTCCATACTGTAAAACCTCGCATATTTTGTCAAACCCTTTACAAATTCACAAAACTTCCAATGGCATCTTCTTCAAAAACTACCAAAACTTATAAACCCACATACATTTCCACAAATATTTCTCATTTCAAAATGAATGAGGAATATTTCAAAACCGTTTGAAAGCGGAAATGTATGTTGATTTCAAAACCACAAATGACCCAGAATCTGCAGAAATTCTTCGCCTCCTCGAAGCTTCACGCCTCCGAGGATTTCTATCACTAAAGTCTCCTCAAAATGTAATGGATTTATCGGGTGCAAGAGTTTTCAAGAGAATGGAGGACACTCGTGACGGTTTTGATACTTCTATCGACGGAACTACACCGAGTTATTCTCGAGAGAATATTGCCAGATCTTTGATACGCCAATGGAGGGAGTTAATCCATTGACGTACAAAGAAGATGAGTGGGAAGAATCCTTCGATATGATGGCGAGGGTCACTTACAGGGGACTCGCAGGATTTAAAGAAGAACCCGTTGAGAAGGAGGTTTCGATTGCCGATGACCGTGGTTACTAAGGCGAGATCGGGTGAGCAGAGCTCACATGATGGGTTAACCAAACCCCAGATTGTGTGTGATGCGAGCCATCTTGGATGGAGTACAAGTGAATCGGGTGGAGTCTGTTACTTTATAAGCTCGGGGAGGAGAAGAAACGCCCTCTTTCAAGTCAAATGCAGAGGGCCGGGTTCCTACTTTTACAATGGTACTCTTCAATAAAATCACCATTTTTAATTGAAGGACCGAATAGGAGGTCGATCGAGAATAGGTACTAAAAAGTACTCAAAGGTATGGGCATCCTCACAAAGGATGACAGTCGGGAGGAATTCCAGACTCGGATGATGAGTCCGATGCAGCCGAGCTCGCAGGGAGGATGGCGGCCGCACTGCTGTTGAGGGTCGTGGTCCAAGACTGAACAAGTTGAGGTGGCCCCTGGTGGAGGTCGAAACAGAGGGACATGAAGCAGAAGACTGAGGTCGCACTCGAGTCCAACTCGTCAAACAAATTACTGTGGGTCCCAAGGATGTTTCAGAGGAGGAAGAGGAGGTTGGTGAAAGCTTCAGAGAAGAAGAAGGGGAAAGCTCATCCGCCGCTCCCGCCAAGGTTACCTCGTATGAAGATGAAGAGGAAGAAGAGGAAGGTAAATCCCCTTGTAAGGAGGCCAAGACGAGCAGCCTCAGAGCTCAAGGATCCACCAAGTCTGGTAGCTCCGAACAGTTGCAGATGGAACTATCAACTCGCTACCAGAGGAGGTCGAGCTCCTTCGAGATAGCAGCCGAGGTTGGTCACCGGAGGTTCCTCTCTCCCCAACCGATGAACTCCGCTTCTTTCCCCTATCCCCAGGCAGGTACTAGTCTTTCCCCATCTCCTACCTTATCTCCCATACTGCAAAGTGAAGAAATGCCTCAGCTGGCATTTCGAGCCTTCGCCTCACCCAAGCTCCACAAATCCAAATTGGCAATGAAGGGATATCCTGTGCTGGTATCCCAAAGCCTCTTCAACACCTCTACCTCCCCTATAGTCCAAATCCAAACCCCAATTACGTAATCTATCCCATCCCCTTTATCCATTCCTTCTACCCAACCTCAAACATCTCTTCCAACCCCATCTCGAACAAATACCTCTCCCTACAGTCCGCACCTCTCCAATCCCAATAATATCTTACTCCTCTCTTCCAACTATTCAAACACAACTGTTCCTCTCCCGCCCCTCAACCGTAACAAATAATCTCCTCGCCCGACTCCTCAACCGAGGATGAAGACACCGATCTAAGCCCAACCACAGCCATCTCCTCTATTCTATCCTCGCCGAGAAGAAAGTCAATGCTACATTCCGAAGGAAAATGGAAAGAAAGACGAGGAGGATGGTCAAAGTCAGAATCGACACTATGCTAGCCAAAGCATGAAGGAGGTCGAGGTAACATTGTTCGATAAAATTATAGATGTCACTAACTTTGTGCCGGGCCGGTAAAGTGAAATCAATGGAGGAGGAGTCAAGGCTTTGAAGGAGGAGGTTATGGGGTACAATCACCGGGTGGTAAATGAGTTGGTCAGAGACCACTCGGACTTTGTGGTCAAGTGCGATGCTCGATGCAAAACTTTCGACTTGGCCGGGTTAAAAAGGGGGAAAAAGTCAAGCAGAAAAGACGAGCCCTCACAACCTGTGGTCGAGGAGACCAGAAAGACGTGGGCATGAAGGCCAACACAGCTGACCTGGAGGCAGCCAAGGAGGAAGCTCGGATCAAATCTGATGAGCTGGCTGCTCTCCAGCTGAGGGTGAGTCAACTGGAGGAAGCTTTGAAGGAGGATGAGGAGAAGAGAAGGAAAGAAGAGGAGGAAAGGTCAGAGAAGCTCTTGGCCTCGGCTTAAAAGAATCAATCAAGGAGCCAAGGGGAAGGGAAAAGAAGTAGCAGCCACGAGCCCGGATCACCGAACTCATTACTGTGGTGGCCGCTAAAGGAAAAGGAAAGAGGGAAGCTGATTATTCCAATCTCTCAGAAGAGCAGATCAAAAGGATTAAGAGAGAGATGGAATATTTTGGCAAGAAAGAAAAGAAGAAGCAGTAAGAAGAAGAAAGACTCCAACGTCTTCCTCGGAGCACCGCCGAGCGCAAATGGTTAATCAAAGATCAAGGCAGTGGGAAGTTCAGGCCATTCCACAACACATCTCGCTCCTCCTAAGTCAAGCTTGTGGGAAATATGCACCGAGTACAAAGACAAAAACTGGAGGGCATGTCGATATATTTTGGTATATTCTCAAGGGCCCCTGAGCTTCTCAAAGAAGATCCAGATTTAGCTTGGCATGAGTGGATGGAGAAGGTTGATGCGGAGTTCTATCATCGTCTGCTGGAAGAAGCCGATGTTGAGTTCAACGTCAACCTGATCTCTCCAGCTTTTGAGTATGCCATCCCTGCCAGGAAATCAGATGGATCCCTAGACCTAGACTGGGTCAAGGGTATTTTGAAGAAGGCAGAGGCTGAATCTGGACTCACTCAAGAGGAGGATATAAAGCAGCTTAGGAGGCGGGTATTCAATTGGCTGATGATACCAGATGAAGACCAGTGGGAAGATTGATAGAAACATGATTTTTCTTTTCCTTATTTCTACTTTTCTATTATCTTCTCATCTGTAATCTTTGTAAATCCAATGTGAATATACTTTGTTTGATTCATTTTATTTGTATTAATTTCTTAAAGATTTTTTGTCTTAAGGAAAAGCTTAAAATTTTCTTAAGTATAAGTCATCTGAGAATTTTATCTCTCAGACTTAAAAATGTTTTCAAATTTTTAACTAAGTCTTGAAGACTTATTTGGTTTTCTAAGTTTTTTTAAGGGAGTCTAAAAGATCTAAAGTTTTTATATGTGAATAAATCTGTTGTAATGTGAAAAATGTGCTTTGATACCTATCTATTGATCTTGATAAACTCTAAACTAACTTCAGCTGTGAGTGTGTCTATTCTTGTAGGTTTTAACTTCATCAAAAAGGGGGAAATTGTTAGAACAAGATTGTTTTGATGAGTTAAAAGACTGTTCCAGATGAGCAGACTATGGTGAAGAACTGAAGACTAAATTCTAGTACGAAGCTGATCAGACTAGGTCAAGATTAGTTCAAGTCAGCTGGAGACGAGGAATGACAAGTCATCTGGAGACAAGCTCAAGTCTAATCATCTGCAGGAGACAAGTATAAAGAGCTCAGACGAGGTCAAGATAAGCTGAGTAGAATAAGAAAGGCTAATCTTCACCAAGTCACCGCAGCATTGAGTAGGAAGAATCACCGAGGTTTTAAGCATTTAAGATTAAGTTTGTTTGTTAGCTTTCAAGTTTGTTAGAACTAACTAACAAACTAACCGACTTTTCAGACTTTATATATAGGTCTAGGTTTTTCATTTTTCAAGTAGATATAACACTTATGCATATTAGATTTACATAAGTCACTACTCGATTTCACAATCTTTTCACAAGAGTTTCTAGAGAGATTTCAAAGAGTTCTAAG